>JAJKFL010000001.1:8552500-13352500 GCA_021186555.1 Reticulitermes speratus
AGGGAGGTGAGTTATATGAATTCGAAGTGGATTAAATTTGTTCGCTGAGAAATCGTGTCGAGTTACAGGTTTTGGCATTAGCGATGTTAGAACCACGTGGTACTCTGCTAACGCATTGTACTGTATTATTATTATTATTATTATTATTATTATTATTAATTATACGATACTATTGTGTTGGTATTTATCTCCTAGTGGGTCATACATTTTTGTAATGAAAATACATATTTTAGATGTTTCGAGACGCATACACTTTGCAGTTACGTGGCTGGCTGTAGGCACTGTTTCTCTCTTCGTGTGTTTTCTCAGGAAGCCACACAAAGGCAGCCCTTCGTTGTCGTTACGGAAGTTTTGGTTTAAAAAAAGCATCGGACGATCTTTGTACTTAATTCAATTTCCGTTGAACCGGTAGCTGTGTATTTTGTAGGTTTCTCTGCTTTGTTCTTCATACTATTCTTGTTGACGTGTTCATGTCCTCTTGCCTTGCCTTTATTCTTCCTTCCTTTTTTTCTTTCTTGATTCCTTTCTCCTCTCTTTTCTCTTCCCCTTTTCTCTCTGTCGTTGTATGTCTAACCTCTGTTGTTAATGTAAACCTGAGCATAACAAAACATCGCACAAGCAAGAACTTGCACGCTGCCGGCACTACGTGTATGTATGCATGTATTAGGAACTGCACTTTACAGGGCAAATGAACAAACTGCCTGTCTTGCACTCCAACTTAATGCTAAAGTCTTGGGGCATTAAATTGCTTTGAAAATGTGCAAACATGGAGGGCAGCCGGCCAGAGTGTGGAACTTGCAAAAATAACAAAATGCGAAGTGGTAAAGAGAATTTTGTTTTGACTGTAGGGGGTGAAGTAACGGAGGGTGTGTAAGATTACGTGACGTAAAGTTCCATAATTTGTACTATTTACCAGATATTGTTAGGGTGATTGAGTCAAGGAGGATGAGATGGGGACGACATCTAGCACGCATGGGGGATGTTAAGAGTGCATGTACGAGTATTTATAATCAGCAAACGGGAAGGGGTCAGATAACATGCTAGATCTAGACGTAGATGAGAGGTTTATCTGTGAAGAACAGCGAGTGAGGTTATGTACAGTTCCATGGGTGTAGCGGGGGGGGGGAGTGGTACGGCCGTCCCGGGCAGCAGAGCCCAAGGGGCGGCAAAATGAATATTTTTATTGAAAAATTTTAATTTTTTGCCCTCAACACATTTTAAATTATTGAGACAAATACAAGGAAATTCTACAAATAATTGTGATTTTTTAACATCGTCATTTCTGTCAGGGGCTGCCATTGTGATTTCTGGCCTCAGGCGTCAAAAACCCTAGCTACGCCACTGGACAGTTCTGTTGGCAGGTGTGAATATGAAAACGGCGCTTCGGGTTTACTGCCATGATCAGCTGAGACACTGTCAATTTCTCAAGACAGTTAACCTTCCGTTTTAACATCATTTGAAGAAAACAAGTATAGTTTTATTTAATGGGTAGGTCTATATCATAGCTATTTATCCGTGTAGGAATATTCATTCGGTAACGTTTATCTGTAATGTTTTCCTTTATCCTGATATCACTGGTGCCTGTCGCTTACTGGAAATGTTACCATTTCTTTAGGTTTGGCTCCTGATTTCCTAAACTTATTTTCCATATTAGGTGCTCGTTTATCTCTCTGCGGTGTTCTTATCATATGACACGACCATTTTTCTTTGCAGATAATTTACTTTAAAACAGCAAAAGTTGCATTCGTGTGTGTTAACTGCTAGTGTAGTCGGTTTCTATTATATTTCCAAATTTAAACGTGTATAAATTAATTAAGCGCCTTTGTGCTGCACGAACAAAGAATCTTCAACCCCAATATAGTTTCTAATACAGAATCAATCTCGTAGTTAATTACGTAGTAGAAGCTGGAATTTTAGATTATTTGTACGTGGACATTATTTTATTTTTATCGAAGGGTTATGAAATGTCACGTATAATGTAGTAATGTCACGTATAATGTAGTAATGTCACGTATAATGGAGTAATGTCACGTATAATGTAGTAATGTCACGTATAATGTAGTAGTGTCACGTATAATGTAGTAATGTCACGTATAATGTAGTAATGTCACGTATAATGTAGTAATGTCACGTATAATGTAGTAATGTCACGTATAATGTTGTAATGTCACGTATAATGTAGTAATGTCACGTATAATGTAGTAATGTCACGTGTAATGTAGTAGTGTCACGTATAATATAGTAATGTCACGTATAATGTAGTAATCAAAAACTTTTTTTTTAATCAGCAAGACGGGAAACTTATTTAACACGTTGGTTCTACTTTTTCACTTAAGTTCTCACTTCAATGCCCTTCAATTCCAATTCCTGTAAGGTTTCTAATGCTTATTTTTTTCACCTTTTTGTACAAGGGATATTTTTTCATGAAGTTAAAGAGGGTGTGTGGTTTACAAGCGAATGATGTAGGACAAAAGTGGTTTGGCTGACTGGTTGAGTGCCTTTGGTGGGTGGCGAAAGGAGAGGGTGGAAACAGAAGCCCCTTCGGCATTTCCAGTGAGGTGCAGCTTCGTAGTATAACGTGATGGTAAATTGGGCGTAGCTAAAATATTGAACACATGCTTGGTAGCTTCACCAGATATGTTTGAAAAAATATATTGTGCATACATTATTTGCAGGCAAAGTTGTCCTAGTGCTTAATTAAACATCATACCATAAAGGCATGTGGGGAATAAAGTTACAACAGCATGTAGGCCTATTCTTAATTGCGGCCCAATATGGAAGTGAGTACAGGAAGATTTGTCCATATGCACGTCATGAAAGATGTGGGGTTATGGAGGTATAGCTCCCCTTATTATTCATTTCGGTCCTGTTGGAGGTGGGCTTTTTCACCCCCAGGGAAATAACCCTCGGTAAGTATAGTATAGGAAGCTGAGTGGGCCCCACGCCCGGCCTGGATACTTCGGAGAATCATGTACGTGCCGGGTATCAAACCACGGTTCCTCGGTCATCCAACCCGTAGATTAGTCTCTATATCGACTACGTTGTTCCGGCTGGCAGATGGAGAAGAGTGGTCAGTTTCATTGTCCAACCGCACCCCCCCCCCCCCCCCCCCCCGAGGGACGTTACGTACGTAATAAAGCATTTTGCTTAACTCACCCGCCTTTTCTGAGTTTATTTTCTTAATAAACATTTAACAGGCTACACCCAGTTCTTTTTAAGAAAGCAGTGAAAGAGACAAATTGTTTACTTCGCCCACCTTTTCTTATTTTACTTTTCAAATTCTGATGAAACAGATGAACCCATTTCCTTTTCTGAAAGCAGTGAAGTCCGTGTAACGAACACGAGAATGCTGTATGTCATGGCAGCCTTGTAAGTGCGTCTTGAATTTCCGGATGACGAACGTGACCTGCTGCCAAGTCACGACTGCATGGAATGCACGCGATATACTATAATGCATAATGAAATAAGAGTGAGGGGAACAGCGATGATAAACAGACTACACATCAGCCGCAAGGAACTTGGACAGTATTCGGAGACATCGTCACGGAAGGGATGTCCAGAGCCAATGTCTTGCAGCTCTGTGGAATTCAAATGTTAAAATGTAATGTTCTGGGGTTTTCGGTTTTTTTTTTAATATTTATCGTTCATTGGGTCACGTCAGTAGCTCAGATTACGAAGTGTCGAATTATTTATTTTACCAACTACTTTAACTATCATTATTTTATTAATTATAATTTATTATTAATGGATCGGGAACGGTAGAGAACGTTGAACGAACTTGTTCATTTAAGGTGCTGTACACATATTTTCCTGGAGGGACTTAGGGAAACAAGAAATCTCAGATGAACTGATCTCCATCGTATGTATCTGATGGTACTGACATGAGCCGTAATACAGAAACCCACATGACGTGTTTGTGTACAAACTGAGTTCAGTATGTGTCCGTGATAGGGTAATGTGATGTCGACTCATTACTTAATTCAGATAACTGCACGGACTTATTCGTTCCTGTATTTCTAACAACTATCCTAATATTTGTAAAACAGCAGGCTAAAAATTATCGCAAAGTGATGATATTAAAGTGGAACCTGATACAATATCGTGTGTGTGTGTGTGTGTGTGTGGCCGGGGGAAGATGAATTCAGCTGGCTCGGGATATCATCCCGTGAGGGGCTGTTCTGAGTGTGGCAGTGAAACGCCGGGCTGCACAAACAGCAAGGAGTTCTTTTTTTTTTACGAGTTGAGCGGTATCAGCAACTCTGTTCCATTCAGTTAAGTTCCAAGCTGCTTCAGCTTCGGAAGTGTTGATGTTTTCGGCGGTGGGGATAACATAGGAAGAGTGAAACCTTTTTAAACCTGACTCCTGCTGATGTTATGGCAGCGTCAGTCTGGGGGCAGGCAGGATATAACCACTCCTTCTCAATTACGTGTAGTTGAAGGGCCTTCGGCTGACTTGAGATACCCCCCAATCTTCTTTTGTGTTTACTACCCGGAACTACCAACTATGTAGACAAAGCGGTAAGAGTCTGGACTTTGTATGCGATGCGTTATCCTTTTGAAAAACGGCCCGGTTGGGCTGTCCTGAATTTTTCATAGCATCACTCTCGTGAGCCGGGGTTTAGTAGTTTAGTGACTAGGCTACTGGCTGAATGATCAGGGGTTCGAATTCCGGACGGGGCTGGAAATTTATCTCTTATCCAAAACGTCCAAACCGGGTCTGAGGCCTACCCAGCCTCCTATTAACGGGTACCAGGGTTTATCCCCCGGGAGTGAAACGGCCGAAACGTGAAGTTAAGAACTCACCACCGTCTGGTACCGACGTTAAGAATGAGTAGAGTTATGCCTGTGCTTTTCCTGTATGCCTTCAGGGCGTAGCCAGGTACATCTTTACCTTGTTTAGGCGCGTTCGCAAAATTGCGAAAAGCGACTGTTAGCTTCGTCATGTCTGTCTGTCCGTCCGTCCGCATGTAACAACTCGGCCCCCACTTAACGTAATTTCATGAGATTTCATATTACAGTATTTTTCGAAAATTGTTGAGAAAATTGAAGTTTGATTAAAATCTGACACGAATAACGGGCACTTTACATGAAGACCTATGTACATTTATGATAGTATCTGTCTGAATTCTGCTTAGAATGAGAAATGTTTCGGAAAAAAGTTTTAGAGATAATCAAATGTTCAGTAACTTTTTCCAGAAAATCATGGCGTTTATGAGATAATGTGGAGTAATATGGCAGAGCCAGACAGGCCACAGATGGCAATATAATACGGCGCATGCTCATAACTTGCTGGATAACTAAGGCTACAGACACACTCTCAGAATTTGTAATACTTATTGCTTTTCCACGGCAACAATGGTTACACGAACACGTCTCAATGTTACGTTATACGTATATTGCCTGTCTTGTTGCGTTTACCTTCCTTAGGCTCTGTAAGGAAATTCTAGCAGAATACTTCTGAGATTACAAATGTTCTTCTCAATTCAATATCAGTAAACAGTAAACCACTGGACCCTGCTCCCCGGTCGTATGGAGATGCTGACAGTGTTGTGAAAATTTAACAAACAAACAAAATGACTGGCGAAGTAGTGTTAGGCCTATGCTATGCCTATTTATGCATCACCTGGATAGTATGTGTTAACGTTGGAAGTTGTTTTGTGTTTTCAGGTAATTTTATGAATCTCTGGATCATCTCTTTGGCTTAATATTTTCTCCCCGGTCCGATAGCCGGGTATCTTTGTGTGTTGTTTGTTTATCGATCTTACAATAGTAACTCCATGCAAGCCATTGCAGTACCTGAGGGAGGTAAAAAGGTAAATTCTACCTAGAACGGCCCGTGAAGGCCCAGAGGGGGAGTATAGGTATAGCTGTACTCTTTCTTTAACCCTGGCACTAGATGAGGGTGGGTGGTCAACTTCACGCCCCCATCGCTTTACCTCCGGGAAAGAGACCCGATACCCATTGTATAGGAGGCTGGGTGGGCCCCAGGGCCGGTCTGGACGGGTGCGGAAAATCTCGCCCACACTGGGATTCGATCCCCGGACCGTCCAGCTCATAGCGAGTCGCTATACCTGATGGAGAACGGATGTAATAAATGAGTCCGTCTCCGGGTCATGAAGGCATATAGGGAGAACACAAGTATGGCTCCACTCCTCCTTAAACTTTGCACTAGATGGGGGTGAGTGGCCAGCTTTACGAACCGGCCGCTTTACCCACCGGGAAGAAGCCCAGTAGATATAGAATAGAGGGCTGAGTGGGCCCCAGAGTGGGTCTGCACGTGTTGCAGACGAGAAAAATGTCGTGTTCCTGTCGGGATTCGAAAGCCGGATCGTCCAGCTCGATACCTATTCTCTGTACCGACTTAATAATAATAATAATAATAATAATTGTCCACGCCATGGCGGCCGATGGGAGGTATAGCTTCACTGATAATCGACACCTGTTGGTCTTGATTGGTGAGCTTCACGCCTCGGCCGCTTTACCCCCGAGAAAGAACTCACAATGTCCATTAAATAGGAAGTTGGGTGGGACTCAGTGCCGATCCCGACACTTTGGAGAAGCGAAAAATATCCCCCCCCCCCCCCCCCTCCCGGTAATAATCGAACCATGATCCATCGGTCGTACCGTCTGTGTTTCACTTGGCCATTTCAGGTTTATAACACAGCAAACTAGCAACTTGAGTACAAAGACACCCTACTTTATCTCCGTAATCCTACGTCTGATATTCAGTTGAATGCGTATGAAAACAAAATTATTACTGGCGTGATTGTCGAGATCATCAGCAAGTCCAAGATTCATAGATTCCACACAGGGCTTACCAGTCGAATACGCTGTGTATTGTTGTATGGGATTTGCTTTTATTTATTTATTTATTTACGTAGGCTAATTCCTTTAATTCAGATTTGTATTTACATAACAGTAAAACTGATGGGCACTACGATTGTAATCTACGAGTATTTTGCTGTTAGTTTCATTGCTGTAACAACTTTATCAGCTCATTACAGAGAACACAATAGTGTCTCAATATCCCTGCACTAACCCTTTGATGAGATCGTGAAATGATTGTTCCAGGCTCCAATGCGACTGGTATGATTTATGTTTGTCTTCCGGAGGTTACCTATATTGAGTTTTGATAGAATGTTTTTACACGTATATTGACACTGGCGTTTTTTGGCTTTCATCATCAGATGTCTGTAACCTGACGTCTTGCAGTGTGGGGGGTTTTCTGCCTGCTGTTGGAGTGTCTTTTGCTGTTCCAACAGACTATAATAAAACCGCTTAATACTGCTTGCAGTTAAAGTGCGTAGTCTTCATTTTATATGTCTCAATGTCTCTATTATGAAACGCATCTGACGGAGCTTGATTGCGATGTTTGGAAGGTGGTATAGACCGCTATACCCTAAAGTGGGAGCCGCGGTCGCTTAGATGGGCGTGAAGATTCCTCTTTTTGATCGATACCAATGATGCTGAATTAATTTTAATTCTAAAAAGCTGGTTAAAATTACTAACTCAGTGTAATGAAAGTGTCAAGGCCCTTTAGTAAGAGGTGAATTATATTTCAAGTTATTAGTATTATGGTCTTGTGGTATATGACGCCTCGTTTTGTAGGCATGAGGTTTCGGAGGAATTTGCTGCTTCCATGTTCAGGGTCTTCAACATTGAAAATGTATCAGATCCCAGAAGACTGTAGTCTCTTCGCCGTGAGAACTTTAAATCGATAAATGTTAGGTAATTATTTTAAATTTTGGGTTTGGTATATTTTATTGATGTTGAAGGGGCCTCAGGTTAAAGCAGTTTTGGAAATACTGGTGTATTGGGGTCTGCTGAGTCCTACTCGCATGCCTTCGATTATGCTTCAAATTGTACAGGCATGAAGGCAGAAGAAGGTGGAGAGAAAGCGAAAAAGAAAAAAAGGAGTGTGCAAGGGGGAAATGTAGAGAGTAGGCACGGCGAAGACAATGAAGAAAAGAGGAAGTAACAGAGAGCTGGAGTAAGTGGTTGGGGGGAAGAAATAATGAGAGACGGAAGAACGAAGTGAGGGAGGACGAAAAGAGTGGTGGAAAAAAAGGAGGGGGGGGGGGGCGCAAGCAGGTGGATGGAAGAGCCGGGGGGGGGGGGGGGGGGGACGGATTGAAAATGTAACGAAAGAGAGAACAGGGACAGCAAGGTTGAGGAAGAAAGGCAGAAGGGACGGATGAAGAGTGAAGAGAATTAAGAGAAAAAAAGGAAACAAATAAAGGTAGGAAGAAAGCTTAACAAAAACCAGCACGCAATAATCAACAGTACTGTTTTGTTATATCTATCAGCCCAAATGCCTAGACCTTTTTAAAATCGAGCTATGACACCTCGCGGCTGTTGACATGGAGGCCACATTCTTCTTAAACTTTATTTTAGCCGTCCGAACAGTAGCAGGTACAGCTGTAGGCCTACAGTGTTGGCAGTGCGAATCTGTGCCACCTCGCGGTTGGAATTCCTCACGGGATGGGACTGCCTGAGAGGGTGGGGCATAAAAGGGGAGGATTATATTAAAAACCTATGGAAAGGGTTTATTGTACTTGCTTGGGTAATAGTACAACTCAGTATTTTGTATAGACGAGTTCTGTGACGTAACAAACAACTGAATGTTTGAATAGATAGGTCTGTCTGCTTTTCAGGACAGCAGCACTTTACTATCATAATTAAACTTTCCGTGATTTTGTGCCTGAGTTGTGGTTCTGTGATTGATAACAGAACACTTCGAATTCATTTATAGAATGTTTTGGAGACGGTTGTTGCCTGTTCACGTCGAAGGGTGGAATAATTCCATAGTGAGGTGTGGCCACGCCTAGAACACTCACTCGGATGTAGCTAGGAGATAGAGGCTTGCTCCGTTCATATTTCTGGAACGTCACGTATGCCCCTGGGACATGCTGCTCATGGAGCACGTTAAGTGCAGAAAGTTGTCATGTCTGTGTATATTGGCCGACGCACAGTTATTGTCCTTTGTGCACTGCGACGCAGGTATCGTCTTGCTTATCATATCTGTCAGTATTCGCTGTAAGGAGTTTGGTTTTTGTCCCTTTTTTCTTTGGCTTTTTTCCCTTTTTGTTTGTTTACTATTTTTAAACATCTTGCTGAAAGCAACTGTGTGCCAAGTTAAAGAAATGTATTTAAATTTATCTTTTGCCATTATTTTTCTCTTCCTTTCTTTCCTTTGTAAGTTATCTTTATTTCATTGTACCTTCGTCGTATTTCTCTTTCTTCTCTTCTGTATTAACTTATTATTTTTCTCTCCTTTGATTTGTACTCTTCCTTTTTCTCTGTTTCCTTCTCTCAGAACTTTCACTTTAGTCGCATTTCGATCCCTGCAGGGCGCCTGTTAAGTTGCTTGTTCGTTTGACAGCCCCGTAGTCGCAAAGTGATGTTCTTAAAGTTTCGTGAGAACAGTTATAGAAATCCGCCCGTAAAAGAAGAACGCTGGAGAAGAAGAACAAACAAGGAGATAAGGAACATATTTCAAGGAGAAGATGTAAAATTGATAAAATCCCTCCGATTAAGGTGGTATGGTCATGTTGAAAGAATGCAAAACCAAAGAATACCGAAACAAATTGTAACGCCTGCAGTGAGAGGAACAAGGAAACGAGGAAGACTACGTAGAAGACGGAGAGGAGAGGTTGAATATAATGGGAATAAAAACAAGAAGGCAAGGACCAGAAACCGCCGGGAATGGCGGACGATTGTATTGGAGGCCAAGGTCCACAAAGGGCTGTAGCGCTTGAGAGGAAGAAGACGAAGAATTGTAGAGAACCATGTCAGGCTATTAAAATTGTCACTTAGATCGGGTATGTTTAACGATCACTTCACCTGACGACCTGCACTCACGCGTCTGCGTGCGTCACTGAATATTCGTCGGAGGGAAAAATGTTTCGAAGAAAAGTTGTAGAGAAAGGAAACTCATCTTACATGCAGTTACTCTTTGTTCCCGCAAGTGTTTCGAGTTCCGATATAAACAAAACTGACAATATTCGTATATTTCCGAACTTGTGTGTTGAATAACAAAACTGCTCCTCGGAGCCATGCCTCCCTTCCCCCCCCCCCCCCAAGTTAAAAAAATATATGAAGCCTTGATTATATTAGAAAGTATCGTAAGATTTGCTTTATTCTTTGAATCCTTTGGAGACTAAAGTTCATTTACAATATGTATAAAAATTTCCTTCTTACCTCACAGAAAACACAGTCCGCCTTCATTATGAAGACCAATCTGTAAAAATTCTACAAGAAAATAATCGCTTTTTATTTTGAGAATCATGTGTAACGTGTAAATACAAATGCAGAGCTTTGTAATGTAACAGCAAGCGGTGCTTAGTTGCCACTGCATATTAAATGTTTAATTGAGCGCTGTATTACGATACTTAAGCAGTATAAGTATTGCATGTCAAAATAGAAGATATCCCCTACTTACGTAACTTCCTCGAAACGAACTAATCCACTTGTGACGTAGGAGGAACCCACCTTTCTGTAGGCGGGACAGTTGTCTCCATTGCAGTGGGATGAGGTGGATTTTTTTTGCCTTCTACGATCACTCTTTGGAAGTTGTGAAAGAACGCGGAGTGATTCAGTGTTTCTGTGTTTTTATCTTTTGACACCGCTGAACAGAGCTAAAACTTGACCGAACTAGTCTGACAGTCGACGAGATGACAGACCGAGTCAAGTGACAAGTTTTTCAAGTCTGTCCTAATCGTCCAAGCGCGAGGAATTCGATGTATACGCTGACTTGACAGAGCTGGAGGTCGTTTTCCTCTGTTCTTACTTAAAAACTTAAAACGTCTGTGGTTTTCTTACCCTTTGATGATGGACGAAGTAGTTTCATCCTGTAACAAAGCTTTACCCCTCTCCTCCCCTTCCCCTCTTTCTTCATTCACCACAGATGTTGATGCACCGAGTTCTTTTCGATGCACCGACTTTGATTTTGTTTTTTTTTGGTGGAGAAGGGCCCCGCATCAGAAGCTAGGGACGCACCGCAGCCTTAAGGCTTATTATGCAACCCTGTGATGAAGATGAAGAGAAAGCTGATCAGTTTTTTTCATTTTTCCAAGTAATGGAGCACCGATGGAATGAAATTGACAAGGGAAAATCGAGGTACTCGGGGAAAAACCTGTCCCAGTGCCACTTTGTCCCACTACAAATCCCACATGGACTGACCCGGGATCGAACCCGGGCCTCCGCGGTGGGAGGTCGACTTTGATGTTACTCAAGGATTATCTGCTGTAAGCATCACATCACGCCATCTTTTATTAAAAACTATTGCAGTAAGACAAGTAACTCTTCAACGTCTGTTGTATGTCGATAATTCTACAGTTTTGACTTCCCTGTTGCTGGCACCCTTTAATGCCACCATAAACCTGCTAAAGGAAAGTGCGGTTATACCCCGCTATAGCGTCACCCTCACTTAGCGCCCATTAAGATCTGTGAAAATAAACTCCCTGTTATACAGCATTTTGATTTACCGCCACCCTCGATATACTGCCACAAATAATCACGCTATATGTGTGTACGTGTGTGTGTGTGTGTGTGTGTATATATATATATATATGTAAATGTATATATATATATGTATATGTATATACATATATATATAGAGAGGAGGATATTTGGGCCTAAGAGGGACGGGGTAACACGGGAGTGGAGAAGACTACATAACGAGGAACTTAATGATCTGTACTCATCACCAAATATTATTCGGGTGATCAAATCGAGAAGAGTGAGGTGGTCGGGGCATGTAGCACGTATGGGTGAGGGGAGAGGTGCATACAGGGCTTTGGTGGGGAGACCTGAGGGAAGGAGACCACTTGGAAGACCCAGGCGTAGATGGGAGGATAATATTAAAATGGATCTTCAAGAAGTGGGATGGGGGGGCATGGACTGGATTGATATGGCTCCTGATAGGGACAGGTGGCGGGATGTTGTGAGTGCGGTAATGAACCTTCGGGTTCCATAAAACGCGGGGAATTTCTTGACTAGCTGACGACCTGTTAGCTTCTCGAGAAGGACTGTGCTCCATGGAGTTAGTTAGTTATAGTCCTAGGTTATTTAATGAAGTTTTTTCGCCTGACGAAATTACATGTGGTCGATTAATTGGGACTGTAATCGTGTACGTTCGGTTGGTAAGTGTTCGAGCAGACAACCAAGTCGGTTGTCTTCGCTGTACAAACATGGAGAGTTGCCGAATCGCTAACTTACATAAATTTATTAAGCATGACGTCGCCTGGAGGGGAATGTTTGCTGGTTGAACCCTTTTTCCACCGCACCAAATTGTTGCTGAATGCAGACAGCAGCGAGTTTATTTGGGAGTGCATGGCCAGCCGGAGGGATCTGGAATGCGATCCTGCGTTTGAGAACCCTTACACTAAAGTAAGGAATTTCCCCATTACGTCGTTAATTTTTTAACACAAAATTTGTCATTCGATCGTTGAGGTTCTGTAAGCCATTGAAGTTAATTGGGCAAACAAAGGCAGATGCTCCCCTCGTCGTGCAGCCTTGCCTTTTCCGTCCTCAGACATCGACATGAATTCTGCATTCGATGCGTCTCCAGGAGAGGGACAGTAAAATTTACCCGCACAGTGTCTGGAAATGTACGTGTACTCGTATAAGTCTCTTATGGTTTTGTAGGAACTTACAATTGGCAAGACTGTATCACGTATTCGCTTTGTGTTACATTTTCTGTTAGTACAAGCAGTTTCCTGTCGTACGAGAAGGAAATATGTGGACACGAAATAATATTCTAAACCAAACTGTATAGTATATGAAGATTCTAGAACCAAGATTGAATTCTGTCGCACGCTAACTGTTGTTTTGCAATACGAATCGCTTGGGTAGCGTCGTATAGGCGCAAGTTCACAATACGGTCATCAAATGTTCATTGTACACCCCCCCCCCCCCCCAAAAAAAAATAAATAAGAAAAGAAAATTGCCTTACAGTGGGTTTGCCGAGTATTTTATCAGCAGAGAAGGTATATGATTGTTATTTTTTTCTTTTTATTTGAGCGGACGAAGGTAGAAACGTCGGACGCTTCTCCCATCAAGTTGTTCGATTCCCGGCAGGGTTAAGAGATTTTTCTCGTGTCCAGATCGTGAAAAGTGGCCCTGGGGCCCACCAGGGTTTCAACACATAAAGGAGGCGTTTTCCCAGGGGTAAAACGGAAGGGGTGTGAAGCAGACCACTTACCTCCATCTACTGCCGAGATTAAGCATGAGTGGAGCTGTACCTCTTCTTCCCTTGTACGTTTTCATGCCGTCACAGTGACAGCTTTGTCTTTAGCGAACAGTAAGACTAATACACCCGCAGTGACGTATGGTTTCTTTGCTATTAGGCTAACTTTGTCGACTGAATATCTCAACATGGGCGTTCATTGCTATGATGACTACAATTTGGTGTGAATCTAGACATAGCAGGACGATATACATGCATGAACTCATAAAGGTTCATGAGGTGAAAGGAAGTTGTCCCTGCCCTCGCCATGAAGGCGTATAGGGGGAGTAGACATAGCTCCACTCAGTCCTAACCTGGGGACTACATGGAGGTGATTGGCCAGCCTCACGCCCCAGCCGCTTTACCCTCTTGGAAAGTAGCCCCAGTACCATTGATTAGCAGGCTGGTTGGGCCCCAGAGCCGGTCTGAGTATGTTGGACAAAAGAGGAATATCTTGCCTCTGTAAGGTCCATCAGAAGAGGGGATTGGTTGGGGTTTTCGTTTACTACCTGGCGAGGCAGGTGGCGTTAGTTGGTGACGCAATAAAACAGGAAAGGTTCTTGTGCTTTGCTATTTAACGCGTTCTATAGGTACTACATAAAAGCCTGCGTTTTTATTGGATCTGAACACCTTTCTATCTCGTTCCTTTATCTCTACCTCCTGTCGTGTATTATCAGGTGCGGAATGGTCATAGGCGTCTGAAGAGCTCCTGCAGGCACCGGTATACTCTAAATAAACAAACCAATGCAGTTAGCACAACAAGTGACATCTATTCGTAAAAGTATTTATAGTTTAGCCATTATAAGGCAAATAAGCCTACTTAATTTATATTGGCATAGTATATGACATGGCATCCCACTTTCTTAACCCTGTAAGACTCAGTGGTTTAATGTTACAAAATTCTGCGTTCAGCCCACTGAGTGCATTTATGTGTTTTGTATGGTTCTCAGAAGAAAAGGGAATGTTTTCCTATACAAGATTAAGTTATTATTTTTATAACGGAGACAGGGAGTGTTTACTGCGCGGTAGGGATTCTGTTACTAAATATGATTCAGGTCAATTTTCGTATACGAGTATAAGTGGTTAAGGCTATGGATGTGAGGCTTATTGATAATGTTCTTCTGTGGGTTAAACATTTAAAATTGGAGCCACGTAATCATGTTGCTGTTTTTATACGTATTATGAAAATAAAATTCGCGATGTGGATATTTTTGTTTAATATTTATTTACTTTTATTCTTCGCGTGACTTTTTGTGTTTTTTTTGGAAAGAAACAGAAATAAAAATATGAAAACATATTGTCTATGAATTTAGTGTCAGTGGCTCCTGTTGGTAGCAACTTTTATTAAGTAATACAATTATTTGCCTCATTTTTGTATGGGTGTGCAACTTGGTCTCTCACCGAGGAAGAACATTGACGGTGTTGAGAGCAGGATAACCAGCAGAATAATCGGAGTTCATGTGAGAGAGGAAGTGAAAGGTGGGGCGTGGAACCGATGAAGAGCTCCGTAATTGGTTGTCTCCACTTAATGTTCTTACGGTGATCAAATCAATGAGAAAATGGGCGAGACATGTAGCACTCACGAGATTGACGAGGAATCCGCACTTAATTGTAATCGGGAAACCTGAAGGGAGGAAGTCAATTTGGACATAGAAGTGGAGATAAGAGGATAATACTAAAATGGGTCGCAGATTATAAATTGCAATGTGGCAGTGAACCCTCGGTTCTGATGAGATACTGGGCATTTCTTAATACAGTAGGATGGACTGCCTTCATGTGTGGAGGATATCGGTCGATGTAAGAAATAAGGAGTTAAGGACGGCCGAACCGGAAGCTCTTATGTGGGGTAAATATCCTTTGGGCACATAATACAATTCGTAAACGAATTTCATCCCAACGAACTGGACTGAAGTGGCACATAAACACTTGGACCAGATATGTAGTTAATTACCTGGGTTTCTTGCTTCTCGTAGTATTCATTTCTCTTCGTTCTTGTCTTTCACGATGTACCCACACCATAGCCAGTTCGCCACTAGGGCTCACCTGGAGGCTGGTGACCCATTTCTCCCTGTCGGCGGTCCTCAGACCCACTCATTACCAGCGGACCTGGACCGTGAAGGCTTCACAGTGTTGCCACCCGCTCGCATTACATTTCCAACAAGGAAATGAAACAGTTTTCGCTTACGCATTTCCCGTACAATGCACATACATGTTGTGTGTCATAGCCACTGATAACCGAATGTAATAAAACACGCACATGCCGACGTCCTGTACCTCTTTTCGTTTACTAATGGTAGACAGATGAGGAACAGTGATAAATGTTGAAAGTCAGGTTGGTGTGTGTCAAGTCTGTTGCTGCTAATATTCATTCATGTAACTTTTCCGTCCGTAAGTTTTATTCTACACAACGACAAAGTCGTTAGTTCTCGTAATTTCGTAAGTACTGCCACGATGCACACGTGAAACATGCTTTCGAAAGTGTGATCACTTAGTTTAGTCAGTTGATAGATAAAACTTTGAGTTGGACGGGATAGCGTAGTCGGTATAGCGACTTGCTACGGGCTGTCCGGTCCGGGGATCGAATCTCGGTGTGGGCCAGATTTTCCGCACCCGTCGAGACCGGCCCTGGAGCCCACCCAGCCTCCTGTACAGTGGGTACCGGGTCTCTTCCCCGGGGGTAAAGTGGCCGGGGCGTGGCGTTAACCCCACCCCATCTAACACCGAGGTTAAAGAAAGAGTAGAGCTATACCTCTGCTTCTCCTGTGCGTCTTCATGGCGTGTTCTAGGGCTAAATTTACCTTTACTTTACACAGAAATCAGGTTCAGTGTGAAATGTTGGGAAGTGTTTGGGCGTATTCTGTACAAAATTGTTACAATTATAAAATTTTAAAACATTGAATTTGTGTACCTGTGGATATAAATTTTGAAAGCTTGACTGTGATAAGCGATTACTTTACATAGAGGCGTTTATTTGTTTTGGAATCATTCCTAACGTCGTCGTTGCTGCATTGCTAACCTCCTTGTGAACTCAACAGCTCACGTTTGTTTAAACAGTGAATATAAGAGTATATGTTTATTTATTTGATGTTGAAATGTGCCACAAACCGTTTTAGAAATTAAGTGGTTGGTTCTTTGCCACCAGATATGGTGGCGATAGCGTAGTATGTATCGCAGTACCTTTTATTGAATGTCATACTTCTGTCTGGAAGAAACATTGAATAGTATCGCGTAGAACAAGAAAGGACTTCGATGTAAGAATTAATATACCAGGATATAATGTAATGTGTTGCCGCATTATAAATCACATTTACAAAGAAATCAATCACGCATGTTAGTGTTCTACTGTACTGCTTGTAGCATTTTATCTACGTCAGTTCTCTTTGTCCATCGAACATCGTTCTATCCCGATCATTTGCATGGGCTATCTGTTGGTTGTCTTTCGTTTGAATGTGTGCATATCTTAGTTCATTTATTTTTACTTAATGAAAAAATAGTTTGCTAAAAAAAATTTTCCCCGCAATTACATCACTTCGAGTTTTGGCTCCCCTTGTTAGTCTGTACGATCTTCACGAAGGATCCGTTTCCATAGTGAGTAACTTTTACGTGTCGTCTACAATTTTACCAGGAGCGGGATAGCGTAGTCGGTATAGTGACTAGGTTACGGGATGGATGGTCTGGGGTTCGTATCCCGGCATGAGAAACAGGTTTTTATCTTCTCCAAATTGTCGAGAACGGCTTTGTTTCCCTTCAGTGGATGGCCGGGACGTGAAGCTGACCACTCACCCCCATCTAATGTCGAAGTTAAGAATGAATGCCGCTACGCCTCCACTTCCCTCGTCTTCTTCATTGTGTTCAGAGGGAGAACTTTACAGTGTGTGTGTGTGTGTGTGTGTGTGTGTGTGTGTGTGTGTGTTAGCTCAAATCTAACTTCATGCAATATCTCAGAAGCGTCTTACCGTTCAAACAGCTGAGATTGCCTGAAGCTGCTAACAGACCGTTAGAAACTAAAACTATTACGTGAGAAAGTTTTGACATGGTGAATAATTAGGTATATTGACACGTGCAATAGTGCATGGTTCTATTACTAATTTTGGGAAGGGGTGTGTGTTCTTGAGTAACTGGGCGCCTGGTAACCTATTTAGAAGCGATTTGTTGTGTCGAGTTACTAAGTATTTTTGCGTCAGGTTTGTATGTTGCTTCACATTACTAATAAACTAACGCTTCTTTTTTTGACACAGAAAGTGTACCACACAGCACATAAACATGCCTTTATATATATCTGCACTAAATGAACATTAAAACCATAGTAGAATTAAAATGTATAAAGACTAGGTTTAGTGAACGTTTAATGTGTGCTTTGTGGAAGTATGTCTTAGGTTGTTATTTAATCATTAACAAGTCACTATTTTCTTGTCGATATACTGGCGTATTTACATCTAATGTTTTTTTTTCTCCGTCCTCTTCTACCTACTCCGGTTTCCCGTTTCAGTGTCGAGGTTTTTGTAATTCCTTTTAATCACACTGAGAGACACACCACAGTCGGTAGGACTCCTTTGGACGAGGGATCGGTTCGTCGCAGAGACCTCTACCTGACAACAACAACACTCACAAGAGACAAAGATCCATGCCCCCCGGTGGGATTCGAACCCACGATCCTAGCAAGCGAGCGGCCGAAGACCCACGCCTTAGACCGCACGGCCTCTGGATCGGCTACATCTAATGCTACCTATTTAAAAGGTTAAATGTGGTTATTTTTATTTTTTTGCGACTTGGAATACCCTCATCCAACACTTCGTACTCGTGCGTGTGACCATGATGTAAGTACTGAAGGTTAATTCGCATTATGCATAGTATAAAAAATAGAGTCAACCTTCGGTATAGCGCCACCTTTTGATTTCCGCGGTTTGTGGCTGGTTGTTGAGAGTGACAATATAGCGAAATGCTGTATAATAGGAAATTTCTTTTCACATACTTTCATTGGCTCTAAGCGAGGGTTGTACTGTATCGGGGTTTGGCTGTAATTAGGCCTATACTCTGAGTTTCTCATTAAATTTAATATCTTAACGGTTAGACAGGTGGTTGTGCATGAACCGAAATGCTCACAGTTTATATATTTTTTCTGTGGTGCCCAAATCCGGCATAGGCCGCCTCGTAATTGTTGAGGTTTCTAGTTCACACACAATTAGACACACAAACACACACCCGGTAGAACTTCTGTGAACCAGTGATGAGCTTGTCGCAGAGGCTGCTATCAACACAACATACTACAAACACAAGAGACGAATATCCCTCAGCGGGATTCGAACCCGCTGTCCCTGCAATCAAGCGGCCGCAGACTTACGGCTTAGACCGCACGGCCACTAAGTTGGCACAGTTTATATATGTAAGTTTTAAAACTTTTGCGGTGACATGATTTAATATAGTCTTCTCGGGCCATCAGCCGCCTCAGATGATTTAAAAGATACGACGTTTCGGGGACTGGTTCCGTCCCCATCCTCAGGCAAAACTAATGAGGATGGGGATGGAGCCAGTCCCCGAAACGTTGTACCTTTTAAATCATCTGAGGCGGCTGATGGCCCGAGAAGACTATATTAAGTTTATATATAGCTAATACATTTCAGCGCAAGGTAGGTTAGTTGAACTATATGAAGACATTTCAACGAATTTCGTTCTTGATTTTATTTTGTGCTGCCTTCTAAATCCGTTGCAGACGTTTCGGCACCTCTGTTTGTACAGTAAAATCGCACTACAATTAAACACATTATTTTCTAGCACTGTACGGTATTTGCATAGAAGTTTTTCGTCGCCTGTGCAACAAGTGGCAGGACATACTTTAACGTGTTCGGTCCTGTGGCCCTCCCCTATAGTGGCGCAAAGAGGTGACGTCAATTTAAGCTGCAACCAGGGCTCTAGGTATGTTGTGGAGACATTTGTCAACCCATTTCCCAAATAATTTGTATTTTTACTGAACAGGTGACTAAGGTATGGGCTTGACGGTCCGAGGTTGAAATCCCGGCAGGGACAAGAGACTTTTCTTTTCTCCAAAACGTCCATACCGGCTCTGGGGCCCACCAGCCTTCTGTTAAGTGGGTACCGGGGTCTCTTTCCCCGGGGGTAAAGCGGTGGGGCGTGGGGCTGACCACTCACCCTGTCTAGTGCTGATGTTAAGACTTTGCGGAGGTATACCTCCACTCCCCCCTATATGCCTTCATGACATGTGTGGGGAAAACTACCTTTTTACTTTACCCAATGTTTTTGCTTTGTATGTTTGTTCATATATCAGTAACAACAGTCAGCTACAGTCAGGCGTGGTGTGTTTTCTTGTGGGTTGTCAGTGACTATTTCGAGCTGAGGACCCAGGCGACAATTGCTGCTGCTTGTTCGCTGTGTGAGTAGCGCGATTATGTTGTTTTTGGCTTATTTGACGATTCCTTTCTTTGGTAAGATTATGTATGTTCGAACCATTCGATGATAAGTGAAAAATGATTAGGAGACGTTTGGTAGCCTAACTTGTAGTGCTATCGCAGAATTTGCATGCAAGACCTAACGACAAAAAATTCAGGATAACCGACCTTCAGCCTGAGATTCGAACCCACTACCACCGACTACGATATGAAGTACGGGGAGTTTGCGTAAGCCTACTAGGTCGCGATGTTAGAAAATATGGACGTTATTTTGTGTTTAGCTATTGAAATGGAGCTTTTTGATCGTAAAATTGGTTTGTTCTGTTTATTTGCTTCCACGAACGTGTACACAGTTTGGCATTACGAAAGCAGTAACGAGTAAGACTTAACTACGTGTGTCGCAAGAGCGTACAAACAGTTTCAGACAGTTAAAAGTTTTATTGGACCAACATGTGCACTATATTCTTATAACCAAGTCAATCACCCCTACATATGTTTCGGCCTATAACAGACCATCTTCAGGGGGTCAAAGTTTTTTACATAGACTTTATATCTGTTGTTAAATTTTAAAATAGTACATCCACATAAAGGTAAAATGAATCTTAGTTCTCAATGGATTTAGGTATTGTTTCTTTCAGCTGTAAAATCCTAGGAAATGTGTTTACATAAAAGGTTAAAATTACATATCTGTTGTTATATATAAATTATAAATTAGTGGCAGTCCGGTCTTGTATGCAGTTATCACAAGGATGTTGTAGTTTTCCTGTGTTATGTTGTACGAGTTGTGCTTTGTGTACTGCACCAGCTGGTTGCGTTGTGACTAGTCATTTTACCTTCATGTGGATGTACTAACTTTTTTAAAATTGAACAACAGATGTAAAGTCTGTGTAAAAAACTTTGACCCCCTGAAGACGGCCTGTTATAGGTCGAAACATATGTAGGGGTGATTGACTTGGTTATAAGACTATAGTGCATATGTTGGTCCAATAAAACTTTTAATTGTTTAACAAGATGCACGGTGAATACAACGTGAAAGTTTCAGATAGGTCTATGATGGTGGGCCACGTTATGCCTAGTTTTTCTCAAAAATAATTTTCAATTTATATATCACTGATTACTGTCATTTTCAGCATTTTTAATTAATCCATTTCAGTCATGTATAATTTCTGTGATAAGTCGGTCCCTGTCACCACGGCATGGCGCGTCCTCAGGTTGCGGATGGAGGAACGGCCTCCGGATATGGCGGGTAGCTACGAATACATTGAATAAGCAGTAGCGGACAGCCGACAAGGGGTGGTCCTCCAGCTGGGGGGTTGGGCGAGGTGCTAACAACTCCTCACCGTAAAAAATTGTCACGTTACGAAACATTTGACAAAGCCTCGGTCCTGGACTGATTGTTTGGTACAACTTAAGTTTTTAAGCTCAGGATAGGGACAAGTGGCGGGCTCTTGTGAATGCGGTAATGAACCTTCAGGTTCCATAAAACGCGGGGAATTTCTTGACTACCTGACGACCGATTAGCTTCTCAAGAAGGATTCTGCTCCATGGAGTTAGTTAGTTATAATTTCTGTGTGTGTCCAAATCACTGTTTTTTTAGTGCGGAGTTGCTTGTTTTACAACTGTGCCCGAACACGTGTCATCGCGTAAGTTTTTTTTTTTGTATACTTTCATGAATTTTGCTGTAGTTAAGTTGATTTTAGGCTAAAAGGGTATTTGAAACACAGTTTGAGGAACAAATTCTCTAGGCCAATCTCTGCCAACCATTTTTTTTTACATGGAGGAACGCGAAAAATAATTTTCCATATTGCGAGGAACTGCTGGCAATTAAAATGAAAACAAAAACAAAGAGCCAGTTGGTAAGACAGAGATTACTCGAGTATTGCCAATTCTCAGACAAAAATTCCCGCGATATTTCAAGGTATATTTGGAATTATTCTCCGCATTTAAATTTTTTTTATTTATTTCTTATAGGATTTTTCGCGGAACTCCTAACGATGTTGTGCGCAACCCTGCTTGGGAGACACTGCTCTAGGCCGTAACAAAAGGAAACATTGTGACGTGTTGCACTAAGCAGAATGTCCATTCTCCAGCCCGCAGTTTTGCGTCATGTCTTCAGATACATTCTGCAGAGAATCTGTTTGGATCAGATCATGTTATCGAGCGAGGATGTCCGTATTTCCACCCACAGGCTTATTTATTTTCCGCTTAGAATTCAGATATATTACGTAATCCGAAGTGTCGAAACCTAGAACTCCGTGAATAAAAACGTCATCGCGTTACCAACATGAAGACTCTTCAGTTTCTGCTTCACTTAATAATCTTTATCGAAGTGTGAGCTCCAATTCTATATTCAGTGCCGAAAACACATGTATGTTCAGTGACGTGGGAGATGTCTCTAAATAAAAGAACGATTTGTGCAACGTGAAATCTCATGTGTCATTCCATTCCTGTTGTAAATTTTCAACCCTTTTTTTTGTGTGGAGAAGGGCCCCGCAGCAGAAGCTACGGACGCACCGCAGCATTGAGGCTTATTATGCAACCTTTGTGATGAAGAGAAAGATGATCAGTTATTTTTTTCATTTTTTCGAGTAATGGAGCACCGGTGGAATGAAAATGACAGGGGAAAACCGAAGTACTCGGGGGAAAACCCTGTCTCAGTGCCACTTTGTCCACCACAAATCCCACATGGACTGACTCGGAACTTTTTTTTCCTGTCCCGTTTGTTCCTTTGATCCATTTTGTACCTTTAGCTCCTTCCCTCCTTCATGTCACTTATGTGCCATACTACCGTCCTTACAACAAACACAACACAAACATCCATGCCTCCGGCGGGATTGGAACCCACGATCCCAGCAAGCGAGCGACCGCAGATCGACGCCTTAGACTGCGCGGCTACTCGGATCGGCTAATCGAACCCGGACCTCCGCGGTGGGAGGCCGGTGACTAACCGCCTGAGCCATGGCACGGCCTGCTTCAACCCATATTGTATTAAAAATTGCGGACTGGCGAAATATCAGAAAATTTACTGAGAAGAAATCTTTCCCGACATGGGGGTCACGTATGTTGGGAACACTGGTATAAAATTGTGTATCGTGTTCTTAATTTGTTTGATACCCTGGAAACCGACAGCGAATTTCGTCAGAATAAAATTGATGATTATTTAGTCTAGTACTGATTGAAAAAGCCGAGGGGCGAAGCTGACCAGTGTTCACCATCTAGTGCAAGGATTAAAAATGATTGGAGCCATGCCCAGTGGCGTAGGTAGGTTATTTGAAACCCGGAGCGTGCAATCACATTGGCCGTCCCTGACAGAAATAACGAACTTAAAAAACAAATCAGAATTATTTATTCAGTTTTCTTTTATATGTCTCGACAATTTAAAATTTGTTGAGCGCAGAAAATGAAATTGTTTCCATTCAAGATATTCATTTTGCCGCCCCTTGGCCTCTGCTGCGCCTTCACCCCCCCCCCCCCATATGTATTCGTAGCGTGTGTAGGGACGGCTTTACCTTTATGTCGTCGGATAAAGAAGCAATGCAACGTATTTAAGGTAACCTAATTATGTTGGCAACACGATTAGGCTAACCAGTGCAGATGCGAAGGTAATGATGACGTGAGATTTGATGTGTCCTGTGGGGTGGGGTGCCGTACAGTTTGGTAGTAATCTACCGTCGTTTCGGAGGGGTTTTTCGCCTCCACCTTCATGGTAGAATGTGACTTGAACCTATCCTTCTACCCTGAAGAAGGGAGGCAGCAATTCCTTCGACAAGTCGGTAAATTTTTACAAGACCAGATGACGTCGCATCCCATAAGACCGCCATTTTAGAGGTCATAGTGTTTGTGTGTAGACTGAGACCCTAACCAGTCACTTGCATTTATTTGTGGCATTACTCTGTCTGTTTCACTCAAATTTTAATTATACTGGGAAGTTTAAATGTGGATCGGTATTAGTACAATTTATCTCATGTACAGTAATTACGTCTTTTAATGGTATGAGAAACAATTATTTTTTTTTATTTCCGTCTGTTGGTAACACCGATATACCTGAGTGGCCGTTGGTGTTGTAATGGTTGTTTATAAAGGTGGTATCATAATATAATTGTTTCTTGAGAGCGCTGGGGGACATCGATGTATGGAAAATAACATATTTTCTGTTCTTTTTTGTGCCAGACGTTTCGTATTGTAGACCACAGTACGCCATAGCTTCGTGCGTACCTACCTCGGTTATATCCCGATTACAATGAATGGCATATGCGCAGAAACCAATTTTCGTGCTTAGTTGATGGAGGAGTATTTGTGCATTTGTGTATTTGTGCAGGGGTTGACGTTTCAGTCGGCTGTTGGCAGCCAAGTTGTGTGCGTCAGCTTGCAGCATATGCACTAGTGCTGGAGAGGCTTTGTGCCACAGTGCTTTGAGTGTTACTGTCGTCCCACTCCACTCTCCTTTCCCCGTGTGTCGCGTTTCTCTGTGCTATCACATAACAATCGTACTCTTCTATATTAAAGTGTGATCGGTTTCAAGCTCCGGCTGTTCATCCCTTGAACCTAGCAACTGACTCAGAACGTAACGCTTCTGACTTCTATTTGGGGGCTACCCAATTCGAATCTCGACTGACACTAGCCATCGGGGACAGTTTTATTGGCTTTTCCTCACCACGCCGGGAAATGCGGGGTAGTACGTTTGAGTTAGCGATGACCACGTCCTGCATGTTCGTAATTCATTGTCGGCTTACAACATTCGGTGCTGCATATCGGCACAAGACCATTGCTCGATGATACCGGGGGTTCGAATCCTTGCCGATCCCAGTGGCCGTGCGGTCTAAGGCGTGGGTCTTCGGCTGCTCGCTTACTAGGATCGTGGGTTCGAATCCCACCGGGGGCATGGATGTTTGTGTTGTGTTTGTTTGTAAGGACGGTAGCATGGAACGTAAAGTGACATGAAGGACAAAAGGATTTAAACAGTACAAAAATGGATCAAAGGGAAAAACCCCGGAGCGAAACATTTTTGTCTTTTTCAAATAGTCCAGACCGGCTCTGGGGCCCACCCAGCCTTCTGTTCAGTCGGTATCGGGGCGTGATGCTGATTACCCACTCTCGTCTACACATGTGTTCCGCCTATATGCCTGTATGGCGCAGACAGGGACAACTTTAACCTGTGTAGTGTGAGACAGTAAGAGCGTAGTTAAGCTACAAAAAAAAAGTAATAAATCACCGAGTGACCGCTGGATAGGAGGCTCAGCGTGTTCCAGAACAGGTCTGGACATGATCGCATGAAAGAATCCCCAGCACCTGGCAGTCGTAAGGGCGGTGGCGGTGACGTGGCTGAGCTGTGCCTGCCCTTTAACTTTAAGGGGATACTGAAATAATTGATTGAGCATGTCCTTTGTGTCGGATGATGTTATCTTTACATTGCATGTCAGACCAGCATGTCCTTAGTGTCGGATGATGTTATCTTTACACTGCATGTCAGGCCAGCATGTCCTTAGTGTCGGATGATGTTATCTTTACACTGCATGTCAAACCAGCATGTCCTTAGTGTCGGATGATGTTATCTTTACACTGCATGTCAGACCAGCATGTCCTTAGTGTCGGATGATGTTATCTTTACACTGCATGTCAGCCCAGCATGTCCTTAGTGTCGGATGATGTTATCTTTACACTGCATGTCAGCCCAGCATGTCCTTAGTGTCGGATGATGTTATCTTTACACTGCATGTCAGCCCAGCATGTCCTTAGTGTCGGATGATGTTATCTTTACACCGCATGTCAGACCAGCATGTCCTTAGTGTCGGATGTTGTTATCTTTACACTGCATGTTAGACCAAGGATCCTTCACGAGTTGTTTTAAGATACGAAACGGATACTCAATTATTATTATTATTATTATTATTATTTACTGCAATTGGGTTTTCACCCGGTGGCAGTAGTCCTTACACTAGTACACACAATACAAATGGACATATAAATATACATAAAATTAACAATACAAAACAAACTATACACAATTACAAAACAAAATACATACAGTAAATACAAGTACACACATTATAACCCGTACACACATTATAAAAAACATCCACACCTTGCAAAAGCATCCACTCCTTACAAAAGCATCCACACCTTACAAAAACATCCATACCTTACAAATACATCCACACCTTACAAAAACACCCATACACATACAAAACAAAATACATACAGTAAATACAAGTACACATATTAGAAAAACCCCGTTCACACCTTACAAAAACACCCATGCACATACAAAACAAAATACATACAGTAAATACAAGTACTCATATTAGAACACCGTACACACCTTACAAAAACACCCATACACATACAAAATTAAATACATACAGTAAATACAAGTACACACATTAGAACACCGTACACACATTACAAAAACATCTGCACCTTACAAAAGCATCCACTCCTTACAAAAGCATCCACACCTTACAAAAACATCCACACCTTACAAATACATCCATACCTTACAAAAACACCCATACACATACAAAACAAAATACATACAGTAAATACAAATACACATATTAGAAAACCGTACGCATTAATTAATTAAGGAGTACACATTTCTGCCCTTGTTATTTGCAGCCCAAAGTACACACGACACTACTATCAGCTTATGAGTTAGTTTAGATATATCTGATATTGATACGAACTCAAGCAGCTGGACAACATGTTTATAAAACCCTTTGTTACAACGTTAGCCACCTTGCTGAATGACTGACTTGTGTTCAGAACGTGTTCGCGCTGTTCTGATGCCAGCTCACTTTGTAGCTCAGAGTTCCTGCCTCTTAAGCTTGATGAACGTGCTTAGTGCGTGAAACTGAACACGTAGAATACTGTGCGTGTCCTCAGCTTGGCTCCGGAAGAAGTGCAGATTACATCTGTCTCCTTTATTGAAGCCGTTGTAGTTGAAATATCCACATACAAAATTCAATGACAAACGTGATACAATCTGAATGTTTTCAGTGTGAATGAATGATGATCGTCATTTTATTGCAGTTATGAATATGAATTTTATAATCGCAGTGTAATTAAAATTCTTAACGCGCTGGAGATCTTGATGCAGTAATTAAATTTTGAATTTTTAACTTTGCCTATTGGTGATAAGACATTAAATTTTGAATGTTATGAGTTCCATTTCTGATGACTAAAAATGTTAACAAGTCACATAAGACACACATGGTTCAACACTTCAAAATTTGTTGGTGTATGAATTATTGTCACTTGTAAGTTCCGTAACAGTTTCAGTGGATGTATTGCTGTAAAAGAACCCGGACATCATTCTCTTCGTCTCACATTGATCTAACGGCTGAAGGAAAGTAATGGGTTTATAAGTTTAGTAGGATTAGAATTTTAGTACACTTGAGCCATTGTATCACGACCATAGTATTAGTGACTTCCGTACTTGTCCGCAAGAGGCGACACTGTCTTACAAAGCTCGATTTATTTAAGTGACGTAAGAATCAATCAGGTATTGACAGCGTTTTTGGGATTCCAGTTTGGGTGTATTTTGACGACCAAGTTTAATTGCATACGCAACAGGAATCACATATTTTCTCGTATCAATTGTTACAGTAAATATATTTCGCCTATTTGATGGCATTCCAAACATTTCAAAGGGCATGCCATGTAACATATGTTAAGTCTGTGTAACTTGATGGCGTGTTTATAGATTTCCTAACTCCTTGATACAGGGACCTTCTTTTTTTCTGTGGCGCAACAGCTCAAATCGGTCGTAGACAACCTCATTGTTGAGGTTTCTAGATCACACAAAGACACACATACACACACCCGGTAGGACTTCTCTGAACGAGTGATCAGCTCGTCGCAGAGGTCGCTACCTACATTGCATACAACAAACAAGGGATAAACATCCATGCCCTCAGCGGGATTCGATCCCGCGATCACAGCGATCGAGCGGTCACACACCTAGCTTTAGACCGCGCCGCCACCGGGATCAGCACATGGACCTTCTAGGCAAGTGAACACATATTCACTTGTTCCAAGAAATTTCCTGTCCTTTATGGAATTTCAGAGAAAATTACCGTATTTATAAGAGGCTGCCACTGGGCCATCCCCTGAGCCACATGAATTTAGCCCACAAATCTTAAACAGATATAGGATGTGGCCATATTTGTTTAACATTCATTCAATATCTTCCTCCATTCTACACCAGGGCAGACACCTCAGATGTTCGCTACCTTTAAATTTTTCCAACTAAAATATTGTATGCATATATTTGTTTCATGCATGCTACCTTTCCCTCTAATCTCATCCTTAGTTTAGTTATGTATATCACGTTTCACGGAGAATACGTGTTACAACTCGTCTCTTTATTCGGAGTTTTTCACCTGTTTTTTACTGCCTCATAGGTATAAGAATATTGTCTTTCCTGAGACAGACCAGCCAGTACGATGGCGTCACTCATTGGCCTAGCATCTAATAAAATAATGGGCCAACTTTATACGAAGCAACTTGAAAGAGTTCCCTAATTGTGGACCGTTACTCATAGCATTGCTTGAAAGCAGCAAAGTAACTTGAAATGTTCCCGAAATGAAGATGTTGCCTTAGACAGGAGACAGAGGGGGCCTATAAATATTCCAGCTGTTTATCACATCTAGTTACTTGTCCAGACAAGTCTGTTTCCAGCAAATAACCTTGCAAAAATGTTTTCTTCTTGTCAGTGAAGGAAAAGTCTTTCAATATAACGTGAGGAAAGGTTGTTAAAAGTGCTGCGGGGAAGACAGTCGTGGAAGATTCCTTTCCTGTTGTCTACCTTTTCCCAAATACATAACAGACATGGAATTCAGGTCCAAGGTACGGCTGCACACAAAGAGAACACCGCTGCGTGCCTAGGAGCGGGGTGGGGCGGGTAGGATGAGAAGGCAGGAGGGATAGTGTTGCTCTCAAGGGTAGTGTGTAACTGCCCATACCTCTGCCAGCAAGGATGAGCAGACGCTGTGTCCTGCGTGTGTGTTAAAACGTACAGTGATGTA
Organism: Reticulitermes speratus; assembly: GCA_021186555.1. Classification (NCBI taxonomy): domain Eukaryota; kingdom Metazoa; phylum Arthropoda; class Insecta; order Blattodea; family Rhinotermitidae; genus Reticulitermes; species Reticulitermes speratus. The sequence goes on from JAJKFL010000001.1 coordinate 8,581,159, forward strand.
GGCGTGTGATAGTGTTTCATTGAGTGTATTACAATACATTAATGTGTTTTCAGAAGTTAGGGTTTATTGCGTATGTATGTGCTTGAACGTTATTCTATACATAACGTGTGTAAACGTGTAATGTGTGGTGTGAGCTGTAGACAACGTTTTAACGAGGAGAATTAGGCCTGCGAGAAATTATCGCTAAAGGCTGTTACATCGTCGAGTGCAGAATGTCAACTATACACTGCAGAGGATTATGTGAAGAATATGTAGTGAGGTGAAGATTCAGCTTCAGTCAGAATGTTGAAAGTCGCATGGAATACAAATGTGAGGAACTTACATTGAAAGCGCAGAGGAACTGCAATGCTTTTAAAAAGGTAAGTACGCGTTAAATTAAAGTTGGGAAGGTAAAGTGGAATTAAGGGAATAAAATGTGTTGATTTCTTAACGCATTAGACCTCGGTACTATTAAATGAATGAACGTGTACTAAACTAGTCAAACAACAGAGTACTCGTTACAAAATAAAGGTAAATTTTTCTGTGTTTACAACAATAAGACATGGGGGTGGAGGTATAGCTCCATGAATTCTTAACTTCAGCATTAGAAAGAAGTATTGGTCAGCTTGACGCCCCGACCGCTTTATCCCTGAGGAAAGACCCGCAAATACAAAATGTATGAAAGTTTGGGTGGGTCCCAGAGCCAGAGTGGACGATTCGGAGAAGAAAAAATCTTATACTTGCCGGGAATCGAAACACGATTCCTCGGTCGTCCATTTCGTAGCCTGGTTAGTATCTGATACTTATGAAAACCCATTTCAGTATTTGACAGCATCGTGTCCTGTGAGAGGGACGTCTCTGCTACGATATATGTATGTCGTTGTCTGTGGAACATGAAAATGATTCTGATTATTATTGAACAAGATATTAATAGTAATAAGAGTGAGACGTGCTTACACAAGAAGCCTCTAGAGCAGTTGTTTCCACCTTCTTGCTCGAAGTGCTGGTATGACTGAAGAAAAAGTTACAGAACAGGGGTAGCCCCAGCGCGGCGCGGGACTGGATTTAGCTGACACAAATTTTTTAAAAATAATATTCAGGTAGTCTTTTGCCCCTGCCGGGATTCGAACCCCCTGGACCGTGCAAGGTCGTAGCGTACTGACTACACTCTCCCGGCTCCCACATCAGTGACGTAGCGGATTTCGTGACCTGTGCATCGCCCAGCATAAACCTACTTTGTTTGAAGTTCAAACTCAATCTTATTTTCATTTTCAACAAGTGGTGAGTTTTTCCGGCTAATCTACCTAGGTCAGTTGTGGTAGTCGGCAGGTTTAGTTACTAAGTCAGAAGTTATACATCGTTAGGATTGTCGTTTGAGCCTTTCAGTAAAGGTAAATTGTCCCCAAACAGGTCATGAAGGCGTATAGGGGACGGGAGTGTATAGCTCCACACATTCTTAACCTCGGTATTAGATGGGAGGGAGTGAGTGAGGTCTTTCAGTATGGTAACAAAACCAGGCATGTTTAAGTCGGGTTCGTTAACTTACTGAAAGTTCTAGTATACTCGTATCTACTCAGCTAAACTCGTTTTTCAAGTAGGCTATATCACAGTCCAACAGCTCATTTGTGATAGCAGCCAGCTTGTCGGTAATTCCCTCTCGTTTACTTCATGACACAGACACGGCTAAAACGTTTGCTCTGGTGTAGATTAAACTGCGATGGTAATGTGATGAAGGTGTTGATGAGGCCACCACGCTTACCTTTTGAGTTTCCCGTAACTGCTCCGGTATCTTCAAAGGAGTTCTGTGTAAATGAACCGATTGTGATGGAACGTCACCTGTAGCTGTGGGTTAGACGGACCGGCAATCAGTGCAGAACTCCCTGTGCTCGTCGTCACCGGCTCACAAGTATCTAAACTTAACAGTAATTTTCTGTCTTCATCTCTCTTCATTGTGACGCATTGTACCTCCTTTTGATTGCCTAACGTGTTTGCGTACTCTGCGGGAATACAAAGCGGACTGTGCTGGGCTGTCATTACATGATAATTTAGCTCTTCCATGAATAGCGCAATTATTGTTTATTAGCTGTGAACTGCCGACATATTTAATTTTCAAGGTCTATGTTGGTAGATATTTAACAAGTGGAATGTTCCCCTTTTCGACAGTCCGGCTTTATTAATTCTGAACTCTTTCACAATCCCTTGTGCTGAACATAACGTTTTTATCTGTACCAGTATTTAGTACGTGTGATGACACAGTTTGATTTCCCGGTCGTTTTGCTTCCATTACCCGTTATATTGGAGGCTAGGGAAGGGCGTGAAATTCAGTGTGAATGTGATGGAAAAGAGAAAATTACCTGTCCATGTTGTCCTACCTATAGTCTGTATTCCGACTCATGACTAAAAATTATGATATTTTCGACGTTTTAAGTGTTTCCATAGCAAAATTTAAAACAGACACGTTCTGTTTGTCATCCATTTTCTGGGTACGCCAGAGTCCCAAATGGAGCAGCACACACTTTGTACTTTAACAAGATATTACTCGAGAATCATTCATTCCACAGTCTTATTCGAATAGGAGGCGACCCAGTAGATTCTGCTGTACTCGTAGCGGTAGAAGTTCATGTTAGCAACAATAGTGGCATCTCGCGATTAGTCCGGCAACTGTTTGATCGCACTACGTACTACCAGTGTATTTATATCTGTGGCATGTCTTGAACGCATATCTTGTTAGGTGTTTGCTTCTGGTGATGTATTTACTGTCGATTTTGCGGTATGCCAAGGACACGTTTCTGGATAATGACATTTACTGTCAGTGCACTTTTTTTTAATGAAGCTGACAGTTTCCAGCTGGTTGGTTCATACTCGTATCAGATGACCCCTATCGGAACACGAAGCAGGTGTCTGCTGCAGAGTTGAACTTGATTACACCTTTCAAGTTTGAAAGAAAGTTTTGTGAAATGTTATATGAAGAACTGCATAACCTTAAACAGATATTTTAATTTATTCGTATTACCAATTTTATCTTAAATTAGCCCTTTCTGTTGTAACGTCTGTAGTAATATGTAATTTAATTATGGACACTTGGGCCTTATGGACACGTGGGCCTAAAGAGTGTATGTCATTTGTTAACATATACATAGGTTTCTCGTAAACTGTCAAATTTTGATTAGGGTTTCCTCGTGAATAGAGCAAGCAGTTTTGAATAATTCATGATACATTACAGAAAAACAGCAATTTGACTTGGGGTTTTAATATGTGGGGTGATGGGAGAGGTTAAGTGTATTTAAAGACTACCGATATCTTGGCCTAGCTATTTGATTCCCGCTCGGAACATAGGATTATCGTGGGAACCACTGATAGTTTAGTGCTTCCAGTTGGATATCCGCCTGCTGCGCGTTTCGCATCGTGTGTAATCAGCCTCACGACCCCTTTGATTTTGACATGGCATGTCACAGTGAACAAAAGTAACATCTTCTGCTTACCAACTGACGGATCGGAGTGCTGGTCCATTGTTGCCGACGTTCTGTACATGTCTGTGTTAATGACAGCCCCAGACGTGACGTGAGCCACAGAAGCTACCGGAATGTCAATTGTTGGATGTGACATCAGTATTGTCATCAGAACTGTAACATTGTTGTTTATCAAATGAAGGCTGTGCAAGTTGTGTTGCTGTCTCAGCCAGTAGGATATCTGTTTTTTGTTTTGGTCATCATTTTCTGTGCTTAAGGAATGAGCTGATTAACGGGCAAGGTACACGGGTCGAAGTATTTAGTGAGAAATTATTAAGTATTTACATGAACTGTTTGTTTTATGTAGTATGTGAAACGAAAGTGTAATTGTACACGTTGTTTTGTATGGGTTGTGGGACTAAGTCTCTTGCATTAATGGAGGGAGAGGAGAATATGTGGACCAGAGAGGGAGAAGGTGAGGGATACTGGAAACAAATTCATAATGAGGCGCTTCATTATTGATATTCTTCACCATATTATTATTATTATTATTATTGTGGTTAGTTCCACGATGGAACTGTAGCTCGCATTGGAGAGAGAAGAAATGTGTACATAATTTGTGTGACGAAAGTCGAATTTAAGTAGAACATCTGGGACATATAAGAAATTCAGTGTTTGAATTTCTTATATATCTTAGAATATTTAAAGACATAACGGGGATGAATAGCCTAAAAAGTTAATAGATCATTTGGAAAATCTAGACTTAGGACACGGTGATATTAAAATGTAACTTTAAGTAAGACGTGCAGAATTTGAAGGACGGGACTGGAATTATCCGATTTTGGACATGGACTTACTGGCGGGGTCTCGTGTGTACACAGTAATGACTTCAGGTTTCATGAAGGGCGTTGAATTTCTTGAGAAGCTAAGTGAATATTGACTTGTGAAAGAGGACTCTGCGTCACGGAGTTAGTCAAAGTGTTGTGAATAAACATCTGTCATGCACGCTGCGATATTCAAGTGTAAACATATCCACGGATGAAGGGGTTCGGTAAGAGCCACCTTCGTGGATTACCAGTCCAACTGCTCCGTATGATCATGGAAAGGAATACGGTTTAATATTTACATCACTTTTTAATATTTTTCGGCCAAATATATATTGGCCAAACAAGAATGGTTTTCTTTCCGAGCCAATTTAAAAGGTTTTTTGTTGTTTCGTTTTTGCTGGTCTCAGCTTCGCATATCTCTCTCGTTTTCCACTAAAATTGTGGTCTAAATTGGGTATAGAAAGCAGTTCTGAAGTATCTGACAGAGGAAGGGTTTGCTGTATGTTCCTGGCTGTCTGTCAGAACTGCAAGTTACTCGTACAAGTAATGAGATAGACTAGCTTAAGTTTGTGTAATGTTTCTACCCACCGCTTCCTGGCTGATGCTAGTGGAAATGAAATACATTGCACTACATTTCCTCCACAAAGCTGCTTCTATAAGTTAGATACATCTCCTTCCCCCCAACCCCGTCTCCTATACGTAGCTGGTTTTGATTATTTCTACGAGAGTCATGTTTAGCTGCAGTCGATATTTGTGATGTGGTTCTGAAGCCACGTGTTCCTATATACGTGGCAAAGGGAGTAATTAAATTTCTCGCGCAGCTGTAATTATCTCCACTACTAACAAGTTCTGCTGCAGGGATTCACAATACGCAGTGTTCGTCCCTAAGTGTACATGCAGACAAATTGAACTCGGCGGTTCGAGATGGAAAATGTGGTTGAGTTCTCATAAGCTGCAAAATAGGGACTTCCCCTCGGATGCTGCATTTCTTTCACAATTTCTGTGTGATATAGGCTGATGAGCATATAAGCATTACGCTACACATAAAGTAGATGGGGGAGTTTCTGTAGACTTGAGACCACGCAGTGTGTAGCTTACGGTGGACCAATAGTGTCGGTTTGTGTAACAGAAGAAGACCTTTGCACCAGCAAACTGGACTTAAATTTAAGGAAGAAACTAGTATAGTGCTACATTTGGAGCGTAGCTTTGTATGGTGTTGAAACGTGGACACTTCGGAAATTAGATCAGAAATATCTGGAAAATTTTGAAATGTGGTGTTGGAGAAGAATGGAGAAGATCAGTTGGACCGATCGTGTGAGAAATGAAGAAGTATTACACAGAGTCAAGGAGGAGAGGAATATCGTACATACAATAAAAAGAAGAAAGGCTAACTGGATTGGTCACATCTTGCGTAGAAACTGCCTTCTAAAACACGAGATTGAAGGAAAGTTAGAAGGAAGGATATAAATAACGGGAAGACGAGGCAGAAGACGTAAGCAGCTGCTGGATGACCTTAAGGAAAAGAGAGGATACTGGAAACTGAAAGAGGAAGCACTAGATCGCACTCGATTGGGAATTCGCTTTGGAAGAGGCTATGGACCTGTCGCAGGACAGACTACAGAATGAGTGAATGAATAAGCATTAGCGACAGTTGCTTTTGGAAGTGGAATTGTTTTTTTTATTCGTTGACAATTACGCATAGGCCTAAACACTGCAGCTCATTAGCTGCGAGTACCACGTAGTGTAAACTTTATGCTGTCTGGTACTCGCAGATAAGCCCTTTGACGAACCACAGAATCTGCTGCATCTAGGAACGTAAAGATTAAAATGTACAGAACTGTAAGTTTGCCTTTTGTTTTATACGAGTGTGAAACTTGGTCTCTAAACATTAAGGGGAGAACATAGGCTGACGGTGCTTGAGAATAGGAAGCTGAGGCTGTATTTTGTGCTTAGGAGGAAGTCACGGGAGATTGGAGGCAATTAATTTGGGTGATGAAATCAGGAAGGATGAGACGGGCACGGCATTTGGCACGTATGGGGAGAGAAGAGAAATACTTAAAGGTTTTGGTGTGGAAATCTGAAGGTAAGAGACCACTTGAGAAACTTACATATGGATGGATAATATTAAAATAAATTTTAAGGAAATTTACTGACTCTCTGAGGAATTAGTAACTTCTCAAGAGGAGTTAGCTGGGTGTAGTTAGTTAGCTAGCTAGCTAGAAGAGGCTTCATGATGTGCAGTGTTATTCACATATACAGATATCAGGTATAATTTCCGCAGAGTGACATTTACACTCGAGGCGTGACGCTCGAAAGTACTGTTGCCGTGTGCCTCACGAGTGTGTTAGGGTTAATACTATGAGCTTGGTGATATCGCCTTACCTTAGTCATGAGGGTGGAAGAGTGTCTGAGGGATGAGCATGTTCAGGGTGCTGGTGACAGACTTGCGCAGAGTTGGAGGGCCGGTAGCTGCAGTAAGCCATGCATTACACATTACAAACATCTGCAGAGGCTCTTGGGTATGCAGAAGCAGCGCTTTTTCTTATAATTTATCTTCTTGTTTTTAGTTAATGGTGTCTGTAAATTCCGACGTATTAGATGAGGCCAGGTGTCTTGTTGCTAAATCTCCTGTTAATGCAGGACAGGAAGAATGTACGTTATCGAGAAATCAGCGTTTTTGGTTTTTAGTACTTGGGAAGCAACGCAAGAAACAGAACTGAAGTTCATGATGAAATAGGAGAAGAATAAATTCAAGTACTGTTAATTAATTAAATAACTTTTACTCCTTCTGACTCTTTTCCCAAACCACGAAGATGAAGCATACAAACGTTTTTAGGGCCAAATTTGTTGAGTATTTTAATACGCGGGTACAGAGTTTTTAAAAATAACTGCGAGTCTTCTCAAAATTCGAGACGCCAGAAGGGTGACATGTAGCAATTTCCGTAGTGAGTACCCAGAAATATTAGGCATAACCGCATAACATTTGGTCACCCAGGCGACCTGGAACCCGGGATTTGTGCACCATTGCTATGTTACATAACGAGGAACTTTGTGGTTTTGTAGATATCGATAACAAGATGAAGCTGGTTAAGACGGACAGAGACAAGGAAGGCATGTCTAAAGCTTGTTAGTGGGGAAGTCTTGTTGAAAGCGACCACTTTGAAGATCGAGAAGTTGGAAAGGTACCATTAAAATGGATATAATATAAGTAGGGGCTAGTGGAAGGCGAATGGAGTTTGAGAAAGTACCTTTTTCCATTAGAGGTATTAGGTCTGTGGGTTATGCTAGCGGAGATAGTTCTGCTGTTGGCTAGATATTTTTGGGTCACTCAAATAGTCGTGAGAGATGAGGCACGTAGATAGAGTGACGGTAATGAGAACTGGGACGGACTCCTTAGTGAGGTAGCGAAGATGAAATTCTGTTTCAATAGAACCCTAAAACACACAGCGACTAGACTTGGGCTGGACGACCGAGGAATACTGCTTCGTGTTCCAGCAGGGGAAAGAAATGTCATCTCTTTCCCAAAGCATCCGTACAGGTTTTGGGGCCCATCCAGCCTCGTTTTAAATGGGTACCGGCAGCTCTTTCTTTGGGTAAAGCAGCCGGGGCGTGGAAGTGACCACTCACCTCCATGTTGTGCCAAAATTAAGAATAAGTGAGGTCAACTAAAATGTAACACTGCTCGTTAGAGTCAAGCTGCATGAACTGTTAATTCATATGGACTTGAGGACTCTTTTTTGTTCTTACAGGATGTAAGGTCAGGTCTTAAGACAAAGTTCGTTTAGTTTCTGTAAAGGAACACCCTTTTACTCTGTTTCCGCCTTTCTCGCAGATGTTTTCAAGACAAGTTTAGGGTATAATGTGGAAAGTTATTCCAAACACATTGCTCCCTCTGTGGGGTGGTTCACGGAGCTCCCATAAGACAATGTTAACGTTAGCCTATATTTAAACGCAGACACTGTATTACCTAACCACCCTAACTATGCAGACGTAAGGGGAGGGATGGCGTTATCATAACAGAGGCCCGGGGTAACAGGATGGGCCGTGAGGTATGTTCCTATGCGAAGAGACGCATAAACTGAAAAAAAACTGTGCCGTAGAGTCGCAAATTAGCCCTGAAAATAAAAGTACCTTTGAAAGTAACCAGTACGGCGGAGAAGAACAGTCCTGAGAGTGATTTCAGGCTTCCGCCGCCGTGTAAGTGAGGTCTACGCTCTTCTGGGATCTTACACAGCGTAGATTGGTAGTTAGTTACTGACGTTTCGGGATAGCCTGTCGGTCCCGTCTTCAAGGGTCAAGCATTCCAAGAAGACTGCTTGACCCTTGAATATTGGACCTATATGCTGTCCCGAAACGTCGGTAACTAACTGCCAATGAACGCTGTGCTAATACGCCAGAAGAGCTTAGACGTCAAGACCAGTTTTGTCGTACATATGCCGTAACGTAGCCACTGGTTGTTCAAACTTACCCTCGCCAAAAACAGTTCATGGAGTTCACTAATCGCATTCTGGCGGGGGGGGGGGGGGGGGGGGGAGTTGGGTTCACTGCGGGTTTAAACGAACGCGATCATCCTGTCACTGCATTCGGGTCTAATGTGAACTGCAGATAATAACACATAAGATCCATCCATCCTTCCATCGTTTCTCGCGGTGCAATCACGCTGCGTGTTTGCGTAATTCTTGCGCAGGGGGTAGTAGTAATTAGTCCTGGGCTTTGGAGCATAAGGCGGAAGTTAGCGTGTCGGATAGTGGCTTTGCATGCAGTACAGTGTAAACAGAAATGTTTCGTTCTGCCACGAACATTTTTCGGTACGTATAGTTGAAAATGAAAAGTGAGCCGAAAAGGAAAGGTCACACGGAACTATTTCGATGAAATTAAAAGAACACCCATAAAGAGCTCACGTGATATTAAAAAATAAACAAAATTAAGGTAAATAAGTAGAAAACATTAAAATAAGTCTTAAAATTAAAAAAAACATGTGGGGGTTGTTTTTGGGAATAGTTTTTATTAATTTGTGGAGTCGTTTTTGGTCTCTACATCGAATTTTCACAAGCAGGTGTATTTGAGATGTTGAACGTTGCATTGTGCTCTGTAAAGTTCGATTGACAGGGCCAGTGTGGATGGTGTCAGGGCTGATGATTTTGACTCTGAAGATAGATGAACACTGTTATCATGGAAGACTCCTGTCAATTAACTAACTTTATGACATTGAGAATTTGTCAATAGACGGTAAGATGCAGCTGTTTAATGGATTGCTTGCTGTTTCAAATTTATTTATCTGTGGTTTATTTCTGTTCATTGGGTGCCGGGGTTCTTTTTTGGGGTAAAGCGGCCGGACATGAAGTTGATCACTCACCTCCATCTAAGGTCGAGGGTAAGAATTAGTGGAGCTATACCTCTGATCCGCCATATGCCTCAGTGGCGTGGACAGGGACCACTTTTCCTTTTCCGTAACGTAGCTGTCGTTGATTCCGACAGTGTAGGGTCGGTCATACACTAGAGGCTCTAACAGTACCGTGTGATGGTAGTCGTAGCTCGCTCTAAGTCTCATTGTCTCTTTTACCGACCCCAAAACTGGGATCTTTGGTTTCAGTATCACTTAGGTCATGGGCGTATGTCTGCGTTTTCTCTGTGCCTGTGTGTAGATAGATGTCTTGCAACGGACCGATCCCCCATATATGGTAAGGTAAAGTTTACCCTAGAGGAGGCAATGAAGGCCCAGAGGGGACTAGATCGGATGGGTGGTTTACGCCACGCTACCGCCGCTTTACCCCGAGAATGGCCCGGTACCCGTCGTATAGGAGGCTAGGTGGGCCACAGGGCCGGTTTGAACAAGTGTTGAAAATCTTGCCTCCTACCGGTATTCGTACTCCGGACCGTGCAGCCCGTAGAATGAGTCCCCCAAATGTCCGAGAACGTTCATAAGGCTGGAGAAACGCGGAGTACTGTATTGCATTTGATCCGTAGCGCCATGCTGATAATGAATAGTGAATTGGGAAGGATTTGGAAGGAAGCGGTCAAGGAAAGTAAACCTGAATCACGACAGCACGTCCCAGGTCCGAGATATGAACCAAGCGTGGTACCTTCTTGACCGAAACGTCCGATTTATTGCTGTTATGTAAATCAACGTTTTATTACCGACTTTGCACTTATCTGTTTTCTTGTATGTATAAAAGACCAAATTGCAGTATATGAATGACGTTGGTTTTCATTCTAGTCAATTCTGTATATCAGAATGTATGCGATTCTATATCGGCAAATTGCTTTAACTGGATATTAATTTATTGCAAGTCTAAATCAATCACTGACGTTATAGTTACGATTTGTGCCGGGGGGGGGGGGGGGCAGGAGAGAACACGCCTTCCTTGTGCCTGCGGTATGTTATAAAGATACCTTGCTATTCATTGCTTTTGCCCGTGCCTCTTGCTTACACGAAGAAATCCTCCAGAAAGACCTTTAAGTAAAGTAATGCTTTCATGACCTTTGCAGCGCTGTTCCATACATCACAGTTACGTTCACGGAGACGTGGAAAAACGTTTGTTAATGTTACAAACTTCGTCGGTCAAAGGGCAACATTACCAAATTGCTAGTTTTTTTTTTTCGGACCGCTGAATACGGTTATTACACAAGGTGTGGCTGTTAAATGACCAGACTAGTTTCAGAGAAGTATTTTATTACTGAAATTAGTATATGTACATTCGCTTCAAATCGTTTTCCATCGGAAGCTACATACGGCTTCATACGAGTCTTCCATTCCTTGGGGGCATCCCCTGAAGTAATTTGCTGAGAGTGCTTTAACTATTTTTCCGTCTGTTTCAAGGACGTCGTCCCATTGTCCTTCCGACGATCAACAAATAACTGTCACTAACATAGCTGTGTATTTCTGTGCTATAAGCAAGGTAAATGTTACAGTCATTCCGGACCATTGTCAGTTTTGTATATAAAAACTAGCCGATCCCAGTGGCCGCGCGGTCTAAGGCGTGGGTCTGCGGCCGCTCGCTTACTGGGGTTACGGGTTCGAATCCCGCCTAGGGCATGGATGTCTGTCTCTTGTGAGTGTTGTGTGTTGTCAGGTAGAGGTCTCTGCGTCGGGCTGATCACTCGTCCAGAGGAGTCCTACCGAGTGTGGTGTGTCTGAGTGTGATCGTGAAGCCTCGATAATGAGGAGACCCTGGCCCACTACGGGCTGTTGCGCCATTGAAAAAAAAAATATATAAAAACTTATAAAAGTTTGAATTTACATACATATATATATATATAAAGCTATTTTTGTGAGATTTCACATGTTTTTGTTACAATTTTTGTTAATTGTAAAATGCCTTCATAGTTGTTTAATATGTAAAAGTTGTGTTTTTATTATGTCTCTTAAAATACCGAGCATTGAAGCCAAATTTTTATGTGATACATTAAGGTCAAAATGCTTACATTGATTTTTAAGTTAAAAATTACGTAGTTCTAAGTTTTTAAGCGTGTGTGAGGTGTCTATGCTGTATCGCCGCTATATTTTCACTGTGTCCATTTACGATGCTCCTGTTTTTTTTTTCGTAGTCATAAGCGTGACGAATATTATATTTTATATTTTTTCCTAATCTGAATTATGGATGCAATTTTCATATTTTACGGTAATTAAATATGTTTGTGCGGTATTTCCACTGTGTGCATCTCTAGTTGAGTACACACACTTCAACTTGGGACTAGCGTGTATCGCACAGACCTATTGTTCTAACACGCTCCTACTGTACCTGTTCAGTCGGCGGTAAGAAATAGCCTTGCAGAGGAGAGAGATTTCAAAGGAAGCATTTGCAGCATTATCTACAAACAGAATTAGATGAGAGGATAATATTAAAATTTATCTCTGAGAAGATTTGCCCTCTTCTGGGATGTTACGCAGCCTATAGTGGTAATTCTGTACCGACGTTTCGGGACAACCTATCGGTCTCATCTTGAAGGGTCGAGAAGTCCAAGAAGAAGCGGAAGCCGGAATCACACATGATCTCAGAGACGTTGTGTCTCTGGTTGTGTGAGATTAATTGATCTCTCGCTGTAGAGGATTCATTTGCGTGCATCGATATTGAGAGTGCTCCGACTTCTATTGGACTTTGATATTTAGCTATATGTGACGGATTAATGGAACAGCAGTCTGTAGTGTTACTGTCGGTAATGAAATCACAGATACTGCGGTGCTGTAGGTTCAGTTGACGGTAGCTTTCTTTGAGAGCGATCCTTTGCTGCGCCCTCCTTTTGTGACGTAAGTGGTGATAAATTGCGAATAATATAAAACTTATTTCTCTCCTCGGATGTTCTGGTTATATTTTATGCTGCTATTGTTTTTTTCCGCGTATTATCGTTATGTATGTTGGCTGACTGACGAAGACGCCGTAAGGCACCAACGTTGCTGGTCTCAGTGTGGTTTTTACGATGCGAATTCACCACATCTGCCACCCTGCTCCCATACAAGGGCTAATATGGGGCTTGTATAGGTCCTTGAACATCACTAGAGCAACTTTTGGTTTAACAAGCCGATCCCCTGCCCCTCTCCCTAGGGCCATCCTTTTTCATTAGAAAAAAATATTTTGAACCTCTGCCACTCTCTGTCACTTTGTCCCCCCCGAGCCCCTTGTTTTCTGATTTATTTTTTAATGTCTAGAAGTAAAGTCCAGAATTCTCTGCAAGTCTGCCTTAAGTTTGTGTTGTAATATTGTAATGTTTGATGATGTAATTATTTGTTTTTCATTCACTTTTTAATTTTACGTTTTTATTTCCCTGTTGAGGTTTCGGATAACTGACAGTTCAAAAATGGTTTAGAAATTCTCGGTAGGTAGTGGACGAAACATTACAGAACAAAATGTGTTATCATCTGATGACGTTTAGCGACAAGGCGGGTGTAGCTTTACTTTACTGGATTGTATTCTGGAGTGTAAAGGTAAAGCTGTCCCTGTACAGGCCTGCACAGGCCGTTAGGGCACCAGTAGGTTGAGGCTCTCAGAATTTCTAGACAGTCTGCACATTAAGGTGGTATGGTTGTCAGCCCTACGCACCGTCCGCCTTTACCAGCCAGGAGATATTTCTGGTACTCATTTCTGTTAGAGGGTGCGTGAACCCCACGGTCATAGTGAGGCCGAAAGGATTAAGTCAATGAAAACTTTCATTATCTTCAACTTTCTGGATTGTATTTTGGTGTGTAAAGTTAAAAGCCGTCCCTGTACAGGCCTGCACAGGGCTCCAGGAGGTTGAGGCTTTCACAATTTATAGACTATACGCACATGAAGGTGGCAAGGTTGCAAGCCTTACGCACCGGCCGCCTTTACCCCCCACGAGAGTGTTCTTGATGGTATTCGGTTCATATATTGTCGTGTTCGTCATTTACCTCGACCCAGGTATTTGGTAGTTTTTAACTCTCTTTCTTGTGGCGAAAAATGGGAGACTGGGCCTCACGTTCGAGGATTGAGCTTTACTGACTGCTGTTTGATCCAACGCCAAGAAGTAACGAAGTTGATAACAAGTGATATGTTTAAGGTACGCCAGGAAGGCCAGTGCAGTAGGCCTTAGTGGTTTTTGAAGTAACGCAACGACTTCATTTGAACTTTAGATTTACGTCTTATAGCGTTGAACGTAATACGGAATTGTACTGATCGGTGAACAGATAGGGATTTGGAAGGAGTTGGTCGATGCCTATTTGAATGTACTCTCAACTCTGTAAGTTTAACTTTATTCATGTATCTGTATTGTGGCCAGTGGTTTTAGTCATTAAGTTTTCAAAACACACACACGTGTATGTATATACACGAAATAATGTAATGCCCAAACTCCTTGTAATTTAAAACGGACATGTTTCTGTAACAAGAATTAATACCATCCAGAACGAAGCAGCGGTCAAGAGAGAACTCTGTCTTGTATCCAAGTTCACAAATTGTTACTAGACATACAGTTGAACTCGGTTATAACGTCATGAAAGGGACTGAATATTTGTGTCGTTATAAACGAGTGTTGTTATAACCGAGGAGAAGAGTACAATGTTACTGTTAACAGTGAGTAATGAATCGATGTCGTTATAACCGGGTTCCATTGTAATGAAAATGAATACAAACTTTAATTATGGGGTTTTGAGGATCTCACAGGGGTGTTGCCCGAGAATCGAATTTCTGGGCTGATAAACCGTGTCGACTGGTAAATAGTTCGTGACGTAGCTGCAGTGCAAGAAGCTCTCTTCTTGGGATTGCTTGACCCTGAAAATGAAGGTGCTACGTTCCTTCAGAACGTCACTAACAATTTACCCGTCGGCACCACGTAACAGCTCTTACGTCGTGAATCTAAACTCAATTATCTGTGATGACGTGAAAGCACGTTTGGTACCCTGCCAACTAGGACAAAGCCTGAATGCATTGCCGCCATTACTGCATTACAGTGCTGCGCTCATGTGGCTGTATCTTAGTATTTATTGCATGTATTCGTCTGTTACAGGTTAGTGCTGCCGTAATGAGTCCCTTCTGTATCAAGGAGCCGTGTGGGGTGTGATTGGTTGACTGGTGAGTCGTACGTAGTTGTGTCTGTTACGTCTTGATGAATGTTGTCGTATTATGGTTTTACGATACCGTGTACCTTCTGTCAGTTACCTGCCCTTTATTTTCTCTGCACTCTTTCCTTTCTCCCCCGCCTCTTTCTCTCTCTCTTTTTTCTTCTTCTTCTTCCGCGGACGTTTTCCGGAAAATACATCTTCCTACCACTGTATCACAATCAGTATGGCAAGATGTAAGGTTTCTCATACTTTGTCGCTTCGGTGATCCAGTATAGGTCTAGCAAAATCCGTAAGGTCTGACGTTATACGCAAAAGTTCATTTAGCCTTCCAGTGTAGTATTCATACTGTGTATAGTTCTTACGAATCGTGTATCATTGATTTTACACACGCATTCTGAATAGTTTTTCGAATGGTGCGTTATTAGCGGTGTGCAGGCAGTTGTACAATCACAGCTTTAGTTTCACCTCTTTACACTGCAGTCTTCACTGATGTCCTACTTCTTTTAATTCTTCTTCGTGTTCTTCCTTCTTTTTTGTCTTCTTCTCCTTGTTCTATCTTCCTTCTTCTTTTCTACTTCTTGTTTTTCCTACTTCTTTGTCTTCTTGTTCTTCTTTGTCTTTCTTCTTCCTCCTTCTTCTTCTTGTTCTTCTTTGTATGCTTGTTCTTCTTGTTCTTCCTTCTTTGTCTTTCTTTTTGTTCTTCCTCCTTTGTCTTCCTCTTCTTTAGCGCTGCGGCCCATTTTCGGCCCATGGCTTCCCCGTTGCCCGTGTTTCTAGACAGTTGATTTTTTTTTATTACAAGGTGAGGATGTCAGCCCCACGTTCAGCCTTCAACATGGAGGGTCAGGGTATTTATCTTTGTCCGGTACCTCGCTCCAACCCTGTTCAGAATGGGTGGCCCTAGCAGCTACTGGGCTGCTGCCGGCGTGGCTTTCGAGTGCTATTTCCCTGTAGTCTATGTAAATTGCTGTCTGTGTTGGTGTGCGTACGGTCTGACTATATACAATGTTGTTATTGTTAATACATGAATTTTCTTTGTAACCGTCGTTGGTGCACTTATATGGTACTCGTATTCCTTTAGTATATCCGAAGTTTCTGTCCGTGTTGATGTTACTACGCGGAGTTAACGCCATGAAGACGTATGGGGGAATGGAGATAAAGCTTCACACATTCCTAACTTGTGTATCAGATGTCGGTGAATGGTAAGTTTCACGCTGTGGCCGATTTAACCACGGGGAAAGAGACACTGTACCCTTCCTGTAGGAGGTTTGATAGGTCCCTGTTTCGGTATGGACGCTGTAGAATATAGAAAATTCAGTTGTTCCAGGAACCGAACACATTTCTCGGTCTTCTAGCCCGTAGCGTAGTCGCCGTACCGACTGAGCAGTCAGTAACAAAAATACAGTGTGTTAACTAAGTATGTAAACGATTAGTCAGCTACATGTATACCAAGAAAGAATGGTAGATGGATTCTGTTTGAAGGCATTTGGTGTTAGGGACGAATGTAATACTGTATGTGAGTAACGTTGTTGTATTTACCAAGCCTGTAAATAAATAAAGTTTTTTTCAAAAAAAAAAAAGGTAGTCTATTTGAATGAATATCTCTGAGCAGTTAACGGAGAATTCTGATTAGCTAACAGAGTGGGTAGCTACCTGATAATCTAAGTAACTTACCAGCCAACCAGTAGACCACCTGCAAAGTCCAAATCCCACCTTCGCATCTGAACGTGAAGTAGTTCAGACTGTTTCTCTGACATGTATTTTAATATTATCGTACTATCTAGAATACATGCTTCATACAGTTGCATTTCGGGAAGTTTCGACATCAAAATTCTGTTCCTATTTTTTCGTTATTTCTTACTATCTGTGTGTCCAGCCCATCGTAACCTCCTTATTTGAACTGCGCTGCTATATTATAGAAGGGTTACTCTGTAAATCACGGAATTAGTCTTTATGTAAAGGGCTTTGAATTAATTAAACTCTTCCACGAATCCGTGTGTGAAACTATGGCGCGTGCCAGCTGTTTCATTAAATTGATCGTATGGATTCGCATACCATGTGAAATAACAGCGCAACGGAAACTTTGCACGTCATGTGGCGGTTAGTGTTCATTTTACTGGCTGTAAGTAAGGTTTGCGAGCTCGCCGAGACTCTCCTACAACCGAGCGCAGTCCTGCACATGTGTTAACCTACTGTATTAACCACTTGTCCGGTGAGTTCAGGCGTAAGAAATGCCCGGAGTGAAGTACAATAAAGCTTCGTTTAGAGACAAAATTGTTGTTGGAAAGCGTAACTTTAACATGCACGGACATTCTGGTTCTCTTTTGTTCCTGAAAGGCTATACGAGCGACGCAGAACGTAGCGTGAATGTGGCGACTAATGTTAGTGAATTTCAACTTAGCATATGATAATTTGCTGGGGGGCACCCAGTGGCGCAGTTGGTTGGGGCACTGCGCTACAAGCCGGCAGGTCGCGGGTTCGAATCGCTATGGTGTCATTGGAATTTTTCATTGACATAATCCTTCCGGCCGCACTATGGCCCTGGAGTCGACTCAGCTTCTAACAGAAACGAGTACCGGGAATATTTCCTGAGAGGTAAAGGCGGACGGTGTGTAGGGCTGACAACCTTACCACCTTCATGTGCTGATTGTCTAGAAATTCTGGGAGCCTCAACCTCCTGGAACCCTCAGGGCCTGTCCAGGCCTGTAATAGGATTGCTTTACCTTATAATAATTTGTTGCCAAGAGACCGTAACGAGATTTAATATAGCACTGGACTGCGTAAATATTACTGGAACAAAACATCGACAGAGAAATGTTAACACAGTTACTTTGATATATGACATTTCGTTGTGTAAACTAGAACACAGAATAAACTACAACTACATTTAGGCCTATTAGGAAAACAAGATAGGCAGTGTACGTGTAACGTAACATTGTGGCGCGTTCGCGTAACATTTTTGCAGTGGAAACAACAATGCATTCTGTATGTGTTGTCGTTGTTGAGTCACTCGTCACTGTCAGCTATATAAAAATATTGAGTGTTGCACATTGATTTTGCTATACAAAGCAATACTTGCTGATTCCGTTTTAGTTACGTTGTCATTGCTATATATGCGATTGGTGAAGCCATTACAATGTAAAACATGTTTTAGACTTGTTACCATGTTCTGAGTAAATTGTTAGATTATTGTATGTTAATTGAGATTGAATGGAACGTGACAGTTTAGTGCTGAAGCATCTGTTTGTCACAATCAGTCACATATTTAGGTGATGTAACAGACCTGTAAAATGTGCGATGTAGTTTATTTGGGCGTTAACGTATACACAGTGTTAAATTAAGTTTCAGACCAACTGATGCACAATTAAAACCACTTTTATTGTAGCTTTATTATAATTGGTCTGAAACTTAATTTAATATGACGAAGATGCACGGTGTCAACAATGTGAAATGTATACACAGTGTGTTCAATTACGTGTCCTACGGATACCAGAGCCGTTCTGTTAAACGACTTAAGCTACGTTAACATCAGTTACGTATTATCTTGTGTCTTGAACATCTTCAGTTCTTCTTTAAACTTCATCTTCCCGTTTAATTAATATCCAAAGCAGAACAGTTAATATGGCGAAAGCAATCAACTCTTCAGAATTTAACCTCAGATATTTCTCACAGTAATAACGGGACTTGAATATGCAAACATTTCAGTAATTGGCTATTAAACTGAGGTTTGATTGCCTCTGTTCCTGTGTGTCTATCTGACCCTCCCGCTCTCTCTCTTTCTCTGTATATATAATTATATATATATATATATATATATATATATATATATCTTTGATTCAAACATTTACAGTTTCATAACTTAATGAGTAAATCCTTTATGTTTAAAGTGTCTGATTACCGTAGTTATGTTAAAGCATGCACGTGAGACTGTATGTCTTTCCGAGAAAAATGTATGGCTAGAGATATGGTGCCACTGGTGTGTAATATCAAAGGTAGGTGTTCATGTACAGCCTCCAGTTTCGAGGAAGTCTGTTAAACTGGTGTACATATGCGGCTGAAGGGCTTTATTACCTTTTTAAAGCCTAGTGGTTAGTATATGTACCACTAAGTTCGGCACTAAAAAATTCTAAATTATGCCCGCAGGGTGCATTTATATTTTCGTGTTGTTCTTAGAACAAACAGGGATTATTTCCGTATACAGCATTAATTTAGGCGCGTTCGAAAAATTGCTAAAACGACTATTAACTTCGTCATGTCTGTCCGTCCGTCCGTCCTGCTGTCCGCATTGAACAACTCATCTCCGACTGTACGGTTCTCATGAAATTTGATATTTGCAGATTTTTTTCGAAAATTATCGAGACTTGGTCTCTCACACTGAGGGAGAAACGTAGGCTGAGGGTGTTCGAGAATAGGGCGCTGAGGAGGATATTTGGGCGTAAGAGGGACGGGGTAACAGGGGAGTAGAGAAGACTACATAACGAGGAACTTAATGATCTGTAATCATCACCAAATATTATTCGGGTGATCAAATCAGGAAGAATGATATTGTTGGGTCAGGTAGCATGCATGGGGCATGCAAGATTTTGGTGGGGAGACCTGAAGGAAGGAGACCACTTGTAAGACCTAGGCTTAGATGGGAGGATAATATTAAAATGAGTCTTAAAGAAATGGGATGGCAGGGCGCTGACTGAATTGTTCTGACTCAGTATATGGAAAATTAGCGGGCTGTTACGAACACGGTAATGAACCTTCCGGTTCCGTAAAGTGCGGGGAATTTCTTGACTAGCTGTTAGGTTCTGAAGAAGAGCACTGATTTAGTGAGCTGATCAGCATTCAGTCGCAAGTTTGATCTTGCAGAGGTTACACCATAGACGGGTTAAAAACACACTTATTGTGGGATGTCTGTTCTTTATAGTAAATGAAGCTGTGTTAACCTGTCTTTCAGATGCGTCTCTTCCAATTGTGTAAGTTACCTCACAGAAAGAGCAGTTGAAGAGTTCGTGAGATGTGTGCATGACCACAACTTTGCACCTGGCTGCTGTCAGCACAATGAAATTAAGGCACTCTTTGGTACTCTGTAGCTTGATTGCTGGAACTGAGTCAGCTTCATCTATCAGTGTTAGGCTCGTAAGGCCTCTCAACTCTTCCACTGCTCCTAACCTCATCCCGCCCGTATTTCGCACTCTCACTCACTCACTCACTCACTTACTCACTCACACACTCACGTTGCTGTGATGAATGACTGCAAATCTGGTTCTGTACTTCGTCTGTTTCTAAGATTGACAACCAAATGCACTTTCTCTAAATCCCCTTCTTTCCAC
This sequence comes from Reticulitermes speratus, assembly GCA_021186555.1. Lineage (NCBI taxonomy): Eukaryota > Metazoa > Arthropoda > Insecta > Blattodea > Rhinotermitidae > Reticulitermes > Reticulitermes speratus. The sequence goes on from JAJKFL010000001.1 coordinate 8,601,251, forward strand.
TTCCTTCCATCTCTTCTTTCAGTTCTTAAATCACAAAATCTAGAGATTCAAGTTAGCCTTACCCCTTACCCCAAAACTAAATCACGTACATTTATCTGTATTTAATTTGCCCTGAATCGAAATTGGTACTTTGTTATTAAATGTTTGCGTTTGTTTTGAAATTGCTTAATTCTCGTATTCTAATGAACCCGTTTTCTTTTACTAAGCCAACCAAATGCACACCAACATACACAAGAGTATATTGTATTTTATCACTGCAGCATGTTTCGGCACTACTGTGCCATCTTCAGGGAGTTCTTACTCCAAGTTTCAAAACTAGCTAAAATATGATAGATTACATTCGTAATATTGTGATAATAAAATATTACCTAACTACCGAATTATCGGGGCCCTGATTACCGAGGGACCACTATATAATGACTAGGCTACGGGCTGGACGGTCCGTTCAGTCTGTAATCAGTAACTATATCGACCGAAACACTCAAAATTATTTTTGTTGTAATTGTTGATATCTTATCGAATTATTGTAATAATTATAAACAGTTATTAAAATTACATGGAGCCGGGATGGCGTAGTCTATATAGAGACTAGGCTGCGTACTGGACGGTCCGGGGTTTGAATCCCCGGCAGGGTGCAGAGATTTCTCTCTGTTATCTAAAACGTGCAGACTGCCACTGGGGGCCCACCCAGCCTCCTATTCATTGTGTACCGTCCTCATGATAAAGCGGCTGGGGCGTGATGTTAACCACTCAACTTCATCTAGTGCCGAGGTTAAGAATGAGTGGAGCTATACCTCTGCTTCCCCGGTGTGTCTTAGTGGCTTTGATAGAGACAACTTTACATTTTTTTTGTACCTTTTGTTGACGGCAGGACTCAAACAACATGACTAAGGTGAGAGACCATACGTCGTATTTATGCTTGAAAACACGCGATAATACTTGACAGTGATATTAGCACCGTTTGTAATGAAGTGTGCGTGAACGCTACTGGTTAGGATACGCATTGCAACGTTCAGGCGAATATGATAGGCTTAACCTGGAGAACGAGCCCACGTTACTGCATAATATATATAATATAATATAATAACCATAGCTCAACAGCCCTATGTGGGCCTGGGCCTCCTCTTTCCGAGGTTAGGTGGTCTGCGCATTTGTGGCAGTTCGGAGACCAGCCGACTGGCCGCGCTGTTCAACTCAATCCTGATGTGACCGCCAGAGCCATCTGGCAGGCAGTCAGGAGACTTGGGTGAGAAATGGCAGTTAAATTTTGCTTACGAAACATTTCTATTCATGCCCGTAAGGTTCTTTTACATGCCGTAAATCTACGACATGGGACCGACGGCTTTACTTCCCCTCCGAAGGAAGTTGTGCTACGGATTTTTATCACCCTTAAAAATCCATCGACCTCGGTCGGGATCGAACCCGCGAACCTTGGGTCCAGTGGCAAGCACGCTAGTCCACCGAGGTGCCCACGTTACTGCATGTAATTAATTTTATTGACTGACAAGTCGCGTTGCTAAACGTACATTTTATTTTAATTACTGCTTGTGTCCGTTGTCACCTATCGCCTCTTTTTTTTTTTAAACGGCCCAGTAATTAAAGCCTAGGAGACCAAAAACCACGTTGAATCTTGTCACGATGCAGAGCACACGTAGACATGAAGTTCAAAGTTTGAAATAGAAATGAAGCTGGTTGCTTCTGCTGATGAGGAATGCGGATTCTTTTGTATCTGCTCTAAAGACATCATTAAAAACTGACGTTTTTGCCTCGTCGACATGAAGCCTTCTGATTCATTCAAGGTTTTTGTTTTTAAATTTTAGACACCAATCTTCTTTTCCTTATTTAAATTTTTGATTACTCTGCCTTTGTATGTTCTGTGACTGTTCTGTGATAAGCTGAGTCCTTCTTGACAAGGTAACAGTTTCTCAGCTGTTCAAGAAATTCCGCGTATTTTGTGTGACCCGAAGGTTTATTACCGCGTTCGCAGCAGCCCTCCACTTGTCCTTATCCTTAGTCAGATCAATCTGATCTGCGCATTTCCATCCTATTTCTATAAGATGCATTTTAATATTATCCTAACATCTGTATTTTAGTATTCCAAGTGGTTTCCCCACCTAAACCCTGTATGAATTTCTCTTTTTCCTCATACGTGTCACATGCCCCACACATCTCATGTCATCACCTTATAATATTTCATGAGGAGTAAAGTTTATGATTACCCTTGTTCTGAATTTTAGCTATGGTAAATCTTATAGGAATAAGTATAGGGACAATTTTTCATCTGGCCAATATCGTGTATCACTTCCTGGCGTTATTTTAGCGCTCGTGTGGGCGTGCCACTCAGTAGTTACGTGTTATATGATGAGCGAGTCGACAGGAAGTGACGAATGTTATTGGTTTACGTGTTATATGATGAGCGAGTCGACAGGACAGGAAGTGACGAATGTTATTGGTTTACGTGTTATATGATGAGCGAGTCGACAGAACAGGAAGTGACGAATGTTATTGGTTTACGTGTTATATGATGAGCGAGTCGACAGGACAGGAAGTGACGAATGTTATTGGTTTACGTGTTATATGATGAGCGAGTCGACAGGACAGGAAGTGACGAATGTTATTGGTTTACGTGTTATATGATGAGCGAGTCGACAGGACAGGAAGTGACGAATGTTATTGGTTTACGTGTTATATGATGAGCGAGTCGACAGAACAGGAAGTGACGAATGTTATTGGTTTACGTGTTATATGATGAGCGAGTCGACAGGAAGTGACGAATGTTATTGGTCAGATAGAATCATGTTTTTGTACATGGTGGTCAATCTGTCAGTAGTAACATGTGGTAGTTAGCTCTACACCACGTGAGCATTTAGAACACCATCAACCTCGCACTCTCTCCATTTCGTAGCTCTGTCTCATCTGCCTAAAAGAGTAACCCGTCGCGTTGATTCCAACTTCAGTTGAGAGCCGAACCATTCATTCGAACTAATACAGTCGAACCCGGTTATAACGACATCCGTTTATACGACACCTCGTCTATAGCATCAGATATTCTGTGGTACCAATTAATTCCTCACTGTTAACCATAACAATACACTCGCTCGGTTATAACAACACTCGTTTATAACAGCACAAAATATTCAGTCCCTTTTATAACGTAGTAACCGGGTTCGACTGTATTCTTCTCCTTCATAATGCAACATACAACCTTGTCAAGTTTTCGCATTCATACGAATTTTATAGAAATGAGGGGTAGAATGCCTTACGTGAAGTAACAGTCCATATATGTCTTTGAAGCATGTAATCCTTTTTCCTGAAGCAGAAAAGCGGGCACTTTCTCCATGGTACCGTGGAATTCAGTGGGCCGGTCTGTGCGTCGGCAAAGGCATTTCAGTATCTTGATTCGAGTGAAACATTATCGAGTTCCTGAGCCACGGCGTAGGACGTGTTGAAAAACCACTCGCTTCGTTGCGAAACATACCGATGTTTAAACAGCACAAGACGTAACTTTGCTGTCTGTTAAATAACAGTCTTAAGTATATTGGGTATTGAATTACTCAATTCAGTAGCATGTTGTGGGCAACGTAAAGTAGCAGCGTTTTACAACACAGTGGCTGTTATGTATGGCGCCGTCTTTAAAATACAGAGACAATAAATACACTTACGCAGTGTATTTATAAACATTGTTCCATATAGCATTAACGGTCTGGTCTCTTATGCTAGGTAGGAGTTGAGTTTTAAGTAGAGTATATGCGTAATAATCCTTCCGGCCGCACTATGGTCCTGGGGTCGACTCAGCCTCTAACATAAATGAGTACCAGGAATATTTCCTGGGGGGTAAAGGCGGCCGGTGCGTAGGGCTGACAACCTTATCACCTTCATGTGCCGATTGTCTAGAAATCTGGGACCCTCAACCTCCTGGAACCCTAAGGGCTTGTCCAAGCCTGTAATGGGATTGCTTTGCTTTTACTATATGCGTCAATTTCAGGCTTCAAAGTCAAGATACTCACCTCTGTGTGTAGGCCCCACCATACCGCGACTGACGCCTGTGCAGGTGTACCAGCAACCACGTAGAAGTAAGGCCTAATACCTGCAGGTCATTGACGGCAAGCGCTAACGACAGTCGAAAATGGGAATGCAGTCACGCACAACTGGGATTAAGGGTAGTTAGCATTCGTATATACAGGGTGTTCATAAAGTACACGGCACCAGTGTGAGTTTTCTGTGCACAAGAACAAAGAAGGAACTCTGGTTTCCTGAACGCCTCATTTTCGAGCTATCGCCCGTCTGAAAGTCTGAGGCCCGAAGTACTGCAGCGGCCGTAGCAGCATTGCGATAATTCTTCCTCGATTCCCGGCCACTTCATGCATACACATTTTTGAATGACAAATGTCCAGAACGATTTGGCCGAGGCGGACCAACTGCGTGGCCTTCATGCTTACCTGACCTGAATTCTCTGGATTTTTGTTTTTGGGGGCCGTGTTAAAAGTATTCTCAGTGCTACGGCAGCTAACGATGTAGTGGCAGTGCCAAAGAAGGAATTTTGACAGCCGTGCGCCCAGTAATTCCATATGGGGGGGGGGGGGGGTTAAGGTATAGTTCCACTCAGTCTTAACTTCGAAACTGGATGGAGATGAGTGGCCACCTTCACGTCCCGGCCGCTTCAATCCCGGGGAATGAACCCCCTCATAAGTCTTAAGAATGAAAAGACAAAATTTAAAGTAGCATTAAGAAAATACTTAAATACACACTGCTTTTACTGAGTAGATGAATTTTTTATGCATAAAGATGGTTCATAGTGAGGTGTGTAACACGTTTATAGTGTTTTAGTTTATAGTGTTCAAATGTAAAATTGTATGGTTGGTATAGCTGTATATTTGTATATTTGCACATCCAGTTGTTACTTCTACAGACTTATGGATCCATGGAATGTATGTATGTATGTATGTCCCCTACCTATTGCATAGAAGGCTGGTCGGTGCCCAGAGCAGGTCTGGACGTTTTCTTTCCGGGAATGGAACTACGATTCCTTGACCGTCTAACACGTAGTCTAGTCACAGTACAGTCAGGGTCTTCCTTGAAGAGTAGATACGCGATCAGCTGTTCGAAAACAAAGCAATTAGCGCACATATTTGAAATAAAGACACAGTGTGCCTGTGTCTGCCGTACAGTGCTGGTTTTAAAAATTGCTGAAAGTGGCGCCACATAAGCACTTGGTTACAGAAGAGGGTAATGTAACTACAAAGCTGTAGGCTGGCGTTATATAGCAAGGTTGATAATAAGCTTCACTTACTGAAACGAAGGAGAAGCGTTATGAAACAGAAGAGAGCGTCATGGGATCAAAGTACTAGAGAAAGAGCAATTAAATACAGAACAGAGTAGTTGTAGAAGGGGAATGGGTGTAGGGGGGTGAAGTAAAGAAGAATGTTTCCACATAAAATCTGTGAAAATGTAATTAGCAAAGACCACTTGGGTTATTTAGTGAACAGGGAATGATACATTAAATTAAACGTTCCGAGAACAGTGGCCATTAGAGGAATTTAGTTAATTTAAGCTCAGGGAACAAAGCAGGCGGAAGATACCCTTAAACACGTGAAATACTGTGGTAAATTTACCTTTTCTGTATAGGTAAGAAATCTGGTGTGTCACGTTAGGGAAGGAACATACACAGTTATTATAGGGTGTCCGTTTTGTAGTGTCTCTGAGCACTGGATCTTTATGGCATGAGAGGCCTGCATCCGAGGAGGAAATTAGAGCGCTTCGAGGCTCCGAAATGATTCACGTTGAACTGCAAATGAAACGAATTGGTCAGTTCGCACTGGATGACGGCTTCCTGTGCGACAAAGCTTCCGTGACAGCTGCGGTGCGCAGGGACACATTAAAATTGGCAGCGTCTACATGAGTTCAGAGGCAGGGATAAGTGGGACAAGTAGCACAGGAGAGACTCTTGACCCTTGAAGATGGGACCGATACATTGTCCCGAAACGTGGGTAAACAATTACCACACGACGCCGCGTAATATCGCAGAAGAACGCAGATATTATTAACATCGCGGGTGAAGCCTGAAATCACGGTGTATTTAGGTGGTAAAAACCTAAAAGGAACATTCAGGTTGGAAGATACAGGCGTATATGGGATGATGGTATTAAAATGTATCTTAAACAGAGCGTGAGGGTGTGTATTGAATTTATCTAGCTCAGTATACGAGGTTTGTAAGCCTACCGGTGGCAGGCTGCCGTGCAGAAGGTAAAGAACCTTCGCATTCCATAAACGGCGGGGAGTTCTTTTGTGTAGCTACATGGCTGTTAGGTTTTCAAGAACGACTCTGCTTCACAGAATTGACGAGAAATGGAATAAATTTTAAAATTTTGTATGTAATGGTGCCATAATGAGTGTCAGTCGACGTTAAAGTCCACCCTAGAACAGGCCATGAAGTCCCAGAGGGGAAGTAGAGGTATAGCTCTATTCTTTCTTTATCCTCGGCGCTAGATGGGGGTGGGTGGTCAACTCCACGCCCCGGCCGCTTTACCCCCGGGAAAGAGATCCGGTACCCATTGTATAGGAGGCTGGGTGGGCCCCATGGCCGGTCTGGACGAGTCCGAAAAATCTGGCCTCCACCAGGAATCGATCCCTGGACGGTCCAGCCCGTAGTGAGTCGCTATACCGACTGAGCTATCCCAGCCCACAATGAGAGTCAGAATTAAACGGATTTCGTAGTGGCTGGCTGTTACAGGTCATGCTTTTCTGTCTGTAAAATTACATGATATTACGATAGAGTACGTTACTTTTCGCTTATACAGGGTCATTACTTCACGTGACAAATATCGCTTGCCACTTCTCCTAGGTTGGCTGATCGTACTACCGTCGCCCACCAAACGGAACGCGTACACACGCAGCGTTATATCGGCGGGAAGTAAATATCGACATTTTTCAGATAAAATAAAGAGGCTGTATTGTTGAGCTGGTGTGTGTAGCGGCAAGTACCGTACCTTACATTATTGAGGTACCTCTTTCGAATCTTAGCAGGGTTACCATTTACCCTGTGCTTTTGGGTATCTTACTCCAGCATTTACAGTTAAATACCGGGTTGTGTACTTGGGATTGTTTCGAAATTAGATTGATTAATTATTTCCCACATCATTAATTGCTAAAGGGTACTGTAATATCTGCGGTTAAAAAACTCTGTAAAATAACCTCGCACTCTATGGGACCTGTAGATTTTTAACTGTTCGCCAAACATGTAGTTAAGGTAGGCAAGGTGACAAATTTCTGAGTTGGCGAACTTTCTGAGTTCTGCTGTGAAACTTGCTGTCTGAATTACTAGTTGGATTATTTAATGTATAAACGGAAATGTACGTGGATATTCAACAGTTTCAGCTTTTTGTGTAAGGAAGCATCTCTTTGCGGCCTTGAAAGCATAGGAAACACACTTATTCATCGCTGTATGATAGTTGTGTCTGTTTCAATGCCAGTTCCATTTTCCAGTGGGCGGGGTTGACGGGACGCAGAAGTCAGGACTTTCCTCCTCGACGGATGTCATCACAGTTGTAACAAAAAGAGAACAAGCTATGTACACGTTGTCGCCCATGTTTAAACCGATTTACAGCCGGCAGTGGCGGCCCTATCTGTGACCCTGAGTGCTGTCTTCATCTCTGTTACTCCCTGTTAACCTGCTATTGGATAGCAGTGCATGAGGAATATTCCATTTTGTTAACACGGTACATTTAAACTGCTGTAGTGAACATTATTCAGTGCAGTGATGGAAATTTGACAATTATAGTCTAAGGATATTTAGTTGAACTGTGAAGCACTGTTGTTATTACTTCTGTATGATTTCAATGGAGAAATTTTTTCCGGATCGGAAGTTAGGATATTAAGACAGGCATTCTGCTCAACAGCCTTCCTGTGCCGGGATAGCGGGAATCACTTTAGCAGGCGTTGTGTGTACGCACGACGCAACGTGTCGATCGAGAAACTGGGTCAGTTTTTTTTTCGTAGGTACGGTGCTATTGGCAACGTTCTTATACCAGTCTTTTTTCTTCACCCTGTTTATTAACTTACATCTAATAATGAATGTAGTGTTTACCTGCAGTGCTTATATGCGTTCTGTACGAAGTTTTTTTTTGTCTCTCTATATGCTTAGTTCTCATTCTTATTGAGCAACGTTTGTTCAGAGTCGTACTCACCCTGTTTTTGTTGAAGGGAAATAGAATAGCAAATTTTTAACAACGTCATTTCCTCTGAATAGAGTACAACTTATTTTTCCTCCTTTAATGCCTTTTACCTTAGAAATTTCTGATTTCTTCCAGTTTTTATTTCTGGAACATTTGGTGTATTATTTCCCGCTCCATTCCTGTTGGGGTCGCAACAGCGTAGTCCGTATAGTGACTAGACTCCGGGCTGGATGGTCCAGGGTTTGAATCATGGCAGGAGCAAGAGGTTTTTGTCTTCTCCGAAACGTCCAGTCCTGCTCTGGGACCCACCCAGCCTCCTGTTCATCAGTAACCGGGGTTCTTTATCCGGGGGTTAAAGCGGCCCATGCGTGAAGTGGAATCTCACCTCCATCTATTGCCAAGGTTAAGTATGAGTGGAGCTTTACCTCTACTCTCCCTATTTGCCTTCATGGCGTGCGCAGGGAAACCATTATCTGTAGGTTTACCTTTTATACTATTCATGTTTCGTATCTTGGTGAAAAAGTAATAGATATTCTTTTAGACTTTCGAAGAACAATTTTGTCTGTTAGCATTATTACGTCCTTCCAAATGTAACCATATCTACAATATTGTTGTAGCTCACAGCCAGATGTATGGCAAACGTGCGTTTTCCAACGCGTTTTTTCGTCGTCTTTGTCTAGGTCTTTACCTCACTTTACCGAGTTTGCCCTTCATAACATTCTGTGGTAGGGCTTTGAATGTCCGTATGCATAATTTGTAGCTGATATTTAGCTGTCAAACACCCCCCCCCCCGACCCTTCTTGGTAGTATTTCCGCTTCACATCTTGTTAATCCTAGCGATTCATTTCAAAATCGGTCATGTACTTATCAGTCTTTTTGCGTACTTTATCCAACCCCCACAGCTCAACACCATACGTAATCCTGGATTCACACAGCATTTCGTATATATCTTCTAGCGTCTGCGTATTTTTTAGTGTGACCCTTTCCAAACATTTATCAGTGTATGTTAATGTATCATTGCTTTTTGCTTCCTCCACCCGCTCTGTACTCTAAAGTTGATTCCTGTCCTTGAATATTTGAATTTATCCGTTACATCCGTATGTACGTCATATATATTCCGTCCTTCGGTGCTCTTCATTTAACCTCCTTTTTTAAATGCGAATGTTGTCGATTTATTCGAGGTACATTTCAAGTTTCGCTGTACGCTTTGTATTACAACTTGGTCTGTTAAATTCTGTAGGCCCATACGTCTGACTGGTGACACCACTGCCATCTCTTGTAGGAAAATGCTCTTGAAGTTTTAACATTCTTATACTTTTCAGCGAACACTTGCTCTCAGTGTTATCATTTAGTGCGGACAACATCGAAAAATTTTGAACAAAATCAGAATACACAATATAGGTACTAGACGTGAATATGACATTACATATACACAATATAGGTACTAGACGTGAATATGACGTTACATATACACAATATAGGTACTAGACGTGAATATGACATTACATATACACAATATAGGTACTAGACGTGAATATGACATTACATATACACAATATAGGTGCTAGACATGAACATGACATTTTATTTTTCGAATATCGGGACGGATTTTACTTATTAAAGTCAATTTATTCGCCCATTTTCTCAGTATAGTGAGGGCCAATGGGCGAACCTCATCTTACAACATCTGTGTATCGTATGTAGTACAGTTAATAGAACTGCTTCTTCCTGTTAACTTGGTTCAGAGATTTCACATTGTTATGTATACCATGCATTTTATCATCAAGTTATTGCTGGAAGTTTTTCGACAATGACTTCGTTCAGAGATGTTATCTGTTTTGTTTAAAGTATTCATTATGGCTTCCCGTTTTGTTTTTACGCCTTTGTGGCCTGTAATTTATGAATGCTTATTTGTTTCCTTATCGCCTATATCATCATATTTGTAATTTTTTTAAGCACTTGCCTACATTCCCACTACCTTCTTCTCTACACATCCACTGTCTTACGAGTATATTTAGTAACAGCTGGTCTTGTCTCTGTTTTCGCTGACATTTTTCATTACACCTGTCATCCTTTGCCTTTACACTCGTTTTTATTACCTGTTCTTCTGTCGTTAAACTACAGGATATTGAGTGCTTCCACTGTTTTTTTTATTGAATTTGGAACTTAACTTCATACACGCGTAATAAACTTACAGTGTCGTTCAATCTATCCATAAATCGTTAAATTCTTTTTCCATTTATTAGGCGCATTTGCAAAATTGCGAAAAGCGACTATTAGCTTTGTCATGTCTGTCTGCCTGCCTGCCTGCCTGCCTGCCTGCCTGCCTGCCTGCCTGTCTGTGTGTCTGTCTGTCCGTCCATCCGTCTGTTGGCGTAGAACAACTCTGCTCCCACTGGACGGATTTTCATGGAATTTGATATTTGAGGATTTTTTTTAAAATCTGTCGAGAATATTAAAGTTTAATTAAAATATGACAAGAATAGCGCGTACTTTACGTGAAGACCTACGTGCATTTATGTTAATATATCGCTGAATTTTTCTTAGAATGAGAAGTATTTCAGAGAAAAGTTGTAGAGAAAATCAAAACACACATTTCGTGTTCAGTAAATACTTTTCCGAAAGTTGTGCAGTTTATGAGATAATGTGGAAAAATATGGTAGAGCCAGACAGGCCACAGATGGCAATATAATACGGCGCATGCGCTTATGCATGCCGGATAACTAAGGCAAGAATACAGACAGACACATTCTCATAATATTTAATATCTATTTCTTTTCCACGGCAACAATGGTTACGCGAACGCGCCCCAGTGTTACGTTATACTTACGTCGCCTGTCTTGTCATTCATGTCATTGTCGCATGACACTGAGTGTTTTATTAATGCCTTCCTTTATGTTTCCTGATTCTGGTAACAATGACGTATTGTTGCTGATTACGTCTCCTTCAATCCAAATACCTTTCGTATGACTTATTATCACAAACCGTGTGATAACTTATGACACTACTGACTAGTTGGTTGACGGAAATGTCCTCCCTCTTGTATGCGATCCATATTTTCCGATCTGGATATAAAACCGAATTGTTTAAAAAGTTCTGTTAGTTTTATTCCCTCTGCAACCCATATTTTGTCCTTACATGTTCACCTTTCATAAACATTATGACTTCCTATCCCATCTGTCAGTTGTGTAAAGAGATGGGGCCTGTACACCTCTGTCGTTTCTGTGCCAGTGTTCATATCGCCATTGTTAACGTTTCTATATCCTGGACCTGAAATTGGAATTATACCACTTTGAGTTATGTGGTGCATTGTATGCCAGACTTGTGCGAGTTTTATACTTACGTAAATTAATATTATTTTTTCACTCCTGTCCATAGTATTTTCTCCTGGTCGTCCCAATTCCAATAGCCTTCTTACTAATATTGTTCTTAATATTTGCCACTTACTTTCAAAGATTTTTTTTTTCCCCCGAATCTTTCCATTTATACGTTAGTTTTGTGTAGACCTGTCCAGTATATCCCTTTGTACGTGGTCCTTACTTTATCTGACAATTATCGTTTGTCACATTCACCTCTACTTCGCTGCATGTGTGGTCGATCGGCTGAGTGGGCTAGGTTAATACGATAAATGAGCCGATACGAAGTGGCAACCGATACTTGACAGTTAAAATAATGACGCTCTGTAATAGGTTTCTAAACCAACCCAACTTTGATCGGTGCCAAACACACAGTTTGCTGTAAGAGGAAATAATGTTTTGCTTTCTAATGATTTAAGGATTACTAACAAATGTGGCGGTAAAATGGCCGTAGCTGTTATTAACACTGAAATATTATTTCCTGTATATAACAAAAAAAAAATGACGTGCAATTAACGATGTTAAATTTGGTATAAATAATGCAGTCAGCTACTTGTATGCTGATTGGACGTACAAACGGTCTTCTTTGTGTTTTAAAATCTCACTTTGAGTACATAAATATTTATGAACGCAAAGCATAACGAATGTTTCTCGTTTACATATACAATAAAACCGTCAACGATGCGACTGGAATTCATAACGCTTGTACCTTAATCTAGGGCAGGGGTATCCAACCCGCAGCCCACTGTGTTATGCAGCCTGCGGCCACATTTGTAAATTTTGTATTCATATATCTTTATATATGCTATAAATATTACACATCAATTTAGGCTTGATATATACCACCTATTGTGATTTTGACACGATCGGCCCACGATAGAGCTTACAATAGCGGATGTGGCCCGTTGCGAAAATAAAAAAGTTGGACACCTCTTTTGTAAATGTATAAATGGTGCGAGTATGAACCGCAGTCCACTGGCCAATGTGAATTGGAGATAGTTCGGGCTTTGAGTTCAGTAAATACAGACATGCAGCGATTTAGTGTCAGAATCTGCATAAGTGGAATCGGAACTTTTGATTTATGTGGGTGACAAATTGCGCATGCAGGGTTTTGCTGGTGATACCTGAGTGAAAGAGACCACTTGGAAGACCTAGGCATAGATGGGAGTATAATATTAAAATTTATCTTCAAGAAGTATAGTGGGGAGGCATGGACTGGATACATCTGGCTCAGGATAGGGACAGGTGGCGGGCGCTTGTGAATGCGGTAATGAACCTTCGGGTTCCATAAAATGCGGGGAATTTCTTGACTAGCTGACGACCTGCTAGCTTCTCAAGAAGGACTGTGCTGCATGGAGTTAGTTAGTTAGTTATTAGTGGGTGACAAATGTTGGCCTAAGTTCTGAAGGAGGACTCACACTAAAGGCTGTTACAAAATAAAGTGCAGAATATTCATGCTGTAGAAAGACACTTTTTCTTGCCTAAGTATCTGAATGAATGGAGCGGAGTTGTCCTTCAGAAATTATTGGTATCTCAGCTGTACAAGAAAATTCTGACATTTTATGGAAGTGGGATGTCCATTATTGGGTTCATAAGAGCCCATTGCTGAGTTATATGCTGTGCCACCTGAATCCAATACACTAAGTCGCACGAAATTTTTTTTCCAACATCATTTATATTACATCCTCTCCTCCAATCGAACCTCAGCTGTCGCAAGTGGTTTCTTCCATTCAGACTTCTCGGTTGAAATTGTGTATTTAGTTCTCATTTCTCCCATTCGTGCTGTATTCCCTCCCGCCGCGTTCTGCTTTATTTGGTTACCTCATTATTTGGATAAAGTACATTAAATTATGAAGGAACACTATTCAGAAGAAAAACAGAAGAAACATGGAATAAGTGGAGATAAACCTCTACTCCCCGTGTATGCCTTCATGGCGTGGACTGGGGAAGAGTTTACCTTTTAACCTGCCTTTTTCTTTTACCTTTTAACCTGCCTTTTTTTACCCGTTCTCCACATCCAAAATGGGTACTCGTTTGCCTTTATAATTAGGATAGTATGGTTATTAGTTTAGTTTAGTTTAGTTTAGTTTAATTTGGTAATTGCTTTGAGAGATTCTACGTCTGTTCATTGAATACACGTTCGAGAGGATAGCTCAGTAGGATGTGACGTGCCGGTGACGCAAGCTGTATATAAGATTTCACTTGAATAATATTACGCCTAGTAAGAAGCCATGGTTCATAATACGATTATGAAGTGGAAGCCGCTGCTGCCGATTCTTCTCCTTCCCCACGTACGTACATCGACACGTTTCACGAGATTCATTTTCCATCAGCTACAGCTCTGAGCCTCCAGCAGCAGTTTAGCACTGTACGACAGCTTTACTCTGTCACGTCCGTAGCAGACATTTGGCGTGTCAATGCCATTAACACTGTCTTTACACACAATCATTTATGTTGCCACTGTAAACTCCAGTTCCGAATTTTAACACTGTTTGGTGAGATTTAGGATATAGGATGTTTTCACGATGTACAGAAAATGCGTGACCGCAGGACGTATTATGAGAACACCCTGTGTGTAGGTGTGCTTGAAGCCATACATGACATTTGTTTTAATTAGAGGCTGCATAGGGATATTTCGGAGTGCTCGCAAGCCTCAGGGCACAGCGAGATAAATTAATGATGGTGACGACCAGGAATGTGTGTAGATGTTATCCAGACTCTTCGGTTGTTGTTTAGGCGCGTTCGCAAATTTGCGAAAAGCGACTGTTAGCGTCGTCATGCCTGTCGGTGCGGTCCGCATGGACCAACTGGTCTCACACTGAACTGATGTCCATGCAATTTGATACTTGAGGATTTTTATAAAATCTGTCTTGAAAAAAATTCAAGTTTTATTAAAAAATGACAAACCTAACGGGTACTTTACATGAAGACTTGCGTAAATTTATGATAGTATCTCGCTGAAGTTTTCTTAGAATGATAAATGTTTCAGACAGAAGTTGCAGAGAAAATCAAAACACATTTTATGTGCAATAACTTTTTCCTGTAAATCGTGCCTTTTTTTTTTAGATGTGGAAAAAATATTGCAGAGCAGGACAGGCCACAAACGACAATGTAATACGGCGCATGCGCTTTGCATGCTGGATAACTAAGGCTACAGGCACACAGAATATGTAATATGTTAATTATCTGCCCCACGTGTAGGGCAGTCTGGCTCATATTTTACAAGTTGCCCTATTACCAATGATAATTCGTGTTTATTAATAAGTAGGGTACATTATCAGCCGGGGCACGCGGTGGCGCAGTTGGTTGAGGCACTGCGCTACAAGCCGGAACGTCGCGGGTTCGATTCCCGATGGTGTCACTGGAATATTTCATTGACATAATCGTTTCGGTCGCACTATGGCCCTGGGTCGACTCAGCCTCTAACAGAAATGAGTACCAGGAATCTTTCCTGGGGTGTAAAGGCGGCCGGTGCGTAGGGCTGACAACCTTACCACCTTCATGTGCCGATTTTCTAGAAATCTGGGAGCCTCAACCTCCTGGAACCCTAAGGGTTTGTCCAGGCCTGTAATGGGATTGCTTTTTTACATCATCAGCCACTGGAACATGACGAAGAATGCATTACAGGCTCATATTCAGCATTTCTTCATTAACTCGAAGGTATGAACTATATTGTGAAATATTTTCGATCTGGAATTTATTTGGCAAAATTATGGGGAAACAGACTGTAACTGTGTGGCGTGAGGTCTCTTTTGGTGGGTTAGTTTTGAGACAATCAATCATTTGAAGTAAGGGGATGTTAAGGCAAAAGAGAATAAAACGTACAGGACTTACGTCAAAATATGTAGCCTCTTTCAAGCAGGAATCCACCTTTCCACTACGCACTCAGTCGTGCGATCTTTTCCAGGTTTAGCATGCTCAAATGCCGCCCGTCTCTCTCTTCTTTCCTGCTCACCTTATACTAAATTCCTCCATTTCACCGAGGCCCGTATCCATTCCATCCACTTTATTTTTATTCGCTTCTTTTTTCGAATACTCCGGACCGTAATTTGAAATTCGATGGCCACCATTCATCTTCCTGTCTTCTAATATGTCACTACTGCCTCAAGATTCTGCAGGTTTTCATTTGTATATGCGTTGTGTTGTGTCTACAGCTCCCAGCATTCGATACATACGTGTATAGTAGTATATATTAACTCATGGATCAGAGCACTTCTTCAGAACGTAATGTTGGTTAGGGCCGTAAAGAAATCCCTCGCCATTTACAAGACCCGAGGATTTGTTTCTGTGTTCACATGAACCTGCAACTGGGTCTTATACTGAGTGAGATGAGACCAACATTCACCTTTATTTCATTTTTAGGACCCACTTTAATATTATCCTCCCACACGCTTCCAGGTTTGCGTGTTGTCTGCCTTTAAGATTTGTAGCTTAAAATTTGCATTAACTCGCCATTCGTGTTACATGTTCCATCCATCTCATCGTCCTTGGTTTGATCATTGTTAATAACACCTGGTGTACAGTGCAAATTGTAAAGTCCGTGTCACACTGTGACTGAACGCACCGGTACAAAAGCCCTGGGCGACTAAATTTTGTACGGTGGCGCCTAAAAGTTTCCACCATAATTATTGCGGTATTTTCCTTCGTACAAAAAAGTGTCAGTTTAAATGCGTCGAATTGAAGGCACCAAGTAGCAGTTAGGTTCACAGGTCATTCCAGAACTCTGGGTCCTCAGTATGGAACTTGCTGCATGTCATCGTAGAATTTGGGGGTGGCTCCTAGGTTTTTGGAAAATTGATATTCCGCTGGCTTAATGCATCCATTTTAAAGTGTATATTTTATTAGTTCAGTCACGCTCAACAAGCTGTATTAACTAACTAACTAACTAACTCCATGGAGCAGAGTCCTTCTTGAGAAGCTAATAAGTCGTCAGCTAGTCAATAAATTCTCCGCATTTTATGTAACCCGAAGGTTCATTACCGCACTCACAAGAGCTCGCCAGCTTTCCCTATCCTGAGCCATATCAATCTAGGTCACGCCATCCCATCCCACTTCTTGAATATCCATTTTAATATTATCCTCCCATCAACAAGCTGCATTATACACATTTTTACTTGGCAACTAGTTTCGGCTCAGTAAAGAGCCGTCATCAGGCCACTAACAAAAACTATAAAATTGGAAACCCTGTATGTTATATGAAGATCCCCCCCTTACATCGTGAATACATTATAAATGTATATAAAACAATAGGTATGTTATATATATATATATATATATATATATATATGGCCTAAGCAACATCTTAACAGTTGAAGTAAATATTAAAAATGCCAGTGTTAGAAACAACTTTATTTTTCTTTACACTATGGGGTATGGTGCGTTGTAATATGAGATTGTCTGTGTTGAACAAAATGTATTTGTTCCATGTTTAGGGTTTAGATGTTGTTTGAGACCCTTCCGGCCTTCTTGACAATGTATGAACATACCTCCATAAGAGACGCCATGTGTTCAGTGTTATGTGCATTTTTTATATTAATGTAGTGCCGAAACATTTGCGTCTGTCTCGCAATGCCATTGTTATAAGAGAAACGCTGACCGCCATGTATACGAGTAAGTAGTTAAAAGAGTTCTCTCTCACCTGCGTGTTAGTCAGTCATTCTGCAGTCTGTCTTACGACAGGTCCGTAGCCTCTTCCAAAGCGAGTTCTCCATAGGGTGCGATCTAGTGCTTCCTCTTTCAATTTCCAGTATCTTCTCTTTTCCTTGAGGTCATCCAGTACCTGCTTACATCTTCTTCTTCGTCTTCCCGTCATTTCTATCCTTCCCTCTAACTTTCCTTCAGTCACGTGTTTTAGAAGGCAGTTCCTACGCAAGATGTGACCAATCCAGTTAGCCTTTCTTCTTTTTATTGTATGTAGGATATTCCTGTCCTCCTTGACTCTGTGTGATACTTCTTCCTTTCTCACACGATCGGCCCAACTGATCTTCTCCATTCTTCTCCAGCACCACATTTCAAAACTTTCCAGATACTTCTGTTCTATTTTCCGAAGTGTCCACGTTTCAGCACCATACAAAGCTATGCTCCAAATGTTGCACTTTACTAGTTTCCTCCTTATATTTAAGTCCAGTTTGCTGGTGAAAAGAGTCTTCTTCTTGTTGAGCACTGTTTTTGCCATGGCAATTCTGGATTTAATTTCACGTGAACATTTTGCATAACTTGTTATCATGCTACCCAAATAATTTAAATATTCCACATTCTCCAGTTGTTTTTGATCTATCATAACTTTTATTGGGTATGGTGTGTCAGTACACACGAACAAACAGAAATTTTCTGTAACCTCTTTCTTTCCTGATTTATCGTGCCTCATATTTTAGTTTCACATAACAAAGCACTTAATTTAGATGTCTAATCAGATGTCAACGTTTATCTGAACATTACATACTTGTCCGGAATCGAAACACATTTCCTTAATTTTGAGCCTGATCGTTATACTAACGGAGTTACCTCGACTTTCTGTCGTAATTAGCTTTGTCATTACCTTATCATTCGCCTGCGGAATTCGTGTGTTGTCACCGTTCAAAATTTGATATGCGCGTCCGTAGGTTTCAGTTTTGGTGACAAATTGCGGTGTTTGTATGATATCGTCCTCCCATACCATCCTGCTTCTTGTAGCACGCGAAGTTTCCTCCCCAAACCCCCTCCCCCGCAACTTACACCCCTGTCGTCTGCCCACCCCGTCAATCACACCATTCTACGCCTGCCAGCATCGAATTTGACTTGTCAAGCCACAGAGGCGATATGACAGCAAATTTATGTTTGCCTATGTGGACTCTGTCAGATATGATTCCTCGCATAAGCTCAAAATCACAGTTTTTACCCTTTTTTCACGCAGTCCAATAATGTTCAGGTTAAAAATAATCTAGGTCATCTGACGTAAGCCAGGGTTTGATTGTGCAGAACCATCTTTCAGGTTTCCCGTGTAGCCTGTTCGTGGTTAATGGAGGTAGTGTAAACCGGCTGTCGGTTGCACCCAGCTGTCTGTTTTGATGGGTACAAGGGGCTTTTTCTTTGGGGGATACAGCAGCCGGGTCGTGAAGGTTACCACTCCCCTCTAAATCCGAGATTGTGAATGACTGGAGCTATACCTCCACTCCAAAATATGCTATTGTGGAGTGAACAGTGACCAGTTTACCTGCTCTTTACTTTGTGACTAGAGTGTGCATGGTTTAAGCCCCATGTATCGTGAACATACCTATCGAACTGAACATAGTGTTGATACATAGAAAACAGCCCTGCTTGTTTCCATCCTGCAGCGGGGTTACAGTTAAACCTTTGGTACTGAACATGGCGACAGAACTTTCGTGCTTCGTATTGTGATGTCACGTGTTCGAATCTTACGATTGTTCTGCGGTTTTTCCCCAGTCTCTTTAGGGTTCTTGATGTGACCGATACTTTGGACGCTGCCCGTCGTCTTAAAAATAACTCTCGGCTTTTAGGACACTTCCGTTTCCTTCTTCAGGTGCAAAGGGAGGGGGATAACCTATTCTGGTGTGTCAGTTAGAAAGATCCGTGAACCATTCCGGTGATAGAGACTAGAATAAACAACACCAAGTGTTCCGTCCGAAACAGCCTGTATTTGATAATTATTGTACACTACATGTTTCAATTAATCGATCATCATCAGATGTACAATACAAAAACTCAAAATCCTAAGTAAAATTTCGTAAAAATTTTGTGAGAACTCACAAATAAAACATGCAGTACGCGTTGAATCGGTTTTTGTAACCTTATCGTGTCATTAACCGTGAACAGTGCGGTGCGTAACCCAAATGTAGAAATTTGGAATTTGGATTTAAAACCTTTACGATCCTAGCTAGTTCCTAGTTAATTGTTAACTTGACAATTTATCGATAGAGACTACCCTTGTTATACCTCGGTGAGAATTCTTTAAATTTGAGGTCTGCAAGGTAATTTTGAAACATGCAACGTGCCCTTCTACTCATTTTCAATTTAACCATATTCGGCTTTATGTAATGCATTCAGGTGATAGTAATTAAATTAGCTGAGAATAACACCGGGCTCCTTTATTTACTCTTCTCGCAGTGTGACGTAGTTTAAACTGTAGTCTTAAATTAGCCCAAGGAAACTTAATGGCGTCCTGATTTTTTGTGTTAATTTAAGCACGTTTCCTTTTATTATACAAATGGTCCAACTTCGCCGGTTAAGTTCAGAAGGCAGCTGTGATAAAAACAGTAATTCATCTTGACGTAATTGCTCGCTTTAACGGAAGCAGCTGTTATTATATGAAGCATGTATCTGGAGTCACATAGACATTGCTTCCATTTCTCTGTTATTGGAACCCGCCTTAAATACCCTTGTAATATAAAAGCATAATAATGCGGGGAGTAATATGCCACCAGCCCACAATGATAGTGGCCATATTCGAATTTTGAGGGTGCGGGTAGTGGTGATAAAATATTGCATGGAAGATCTTTTAATTTCTTTACCACCTTCCCCCCCATCTTTATCTTCCTTTTGCAAGAGCTCATTAAGTGATTTCAATTAGGGTCTTACTTTAATCTTCCGAGTCGTTCTTTTAAGTTACAGTGTTGATTGAACTGATATTTCCGATGTCGAAATTCACATAGTGCCACAGACGGGGAGATTCGTAATTAGTGCTGCGTACCAGACATTACGAGGGCGATATAATGTAGGAGGACGAGGTAGAAGAGGAGTGTAACACAATTGGAGAATGAGGAGATGTGCGTAGCAAATTCTACTTCGAAAACTTGAAGGGAAGAGACCATTTGAGAAACCTAGGCGTAATTGGGAGGATAATATTAAAATGGATTTTCAAGAGAAATAATGTGACGATGTGCACTGAAATTACATGGTTCGGGATAGGGTCCAGTGACGGCAATAGACCTTCGGATTGAAGCGGCTGGAGCATGAAACTGGTAAATCTAGAAAGCATGGAACTTTACTTTGACGCGTCTTAGAAGATTTGTTCGAATGTACAAACTACATTACCGTACAGTAGTCCGCATGTGGCTGTGGGGATCACCGTCCTGCTACGCGATGGGCCACGGCAAACTTTTCATAGGATAAATCAGCCGAAACATGAAGCTGACCCTTTAAGAACTGAGGTCTGAACGTAATTTAACTCCAAATCCCAATGCGTTTTTGGAGGTTACCTTCGTATCAACTGGTAAATAGTTAACCGACGTTTCGAAAGAACGTAGTGCCTATATCTTCAGGGACAGGGTCCCCTAGGACCTCTAGAAGACTGGAATCTCAAACAAAATGGCTCTTGCATACACACAGGGTCAGTATTACCTAATGCCTTCATGTCCCTACAAACTTACCCGTAGATCCCCTATATATGAAAATTTCATACTGTTTATGTCTGCTCAGTTTACATTTCTGTTGTAAAACATTTGTTTTGGTGGAAACGAAATCGGAGCATTGAATGGAACGCTGAAGCCTGAACAGCAAAGCGAAATGTCTTTGCGGGGTTGTTGTGTTTCTGTACAGCGTGATATAATAGATAATAAAGCCAGTAAGAAACGTATTGAAACATGTCTGAAACGTTTGACGATTCAACGCTCTTCTGAATTGGTGTTCTGAAGAGACAACTTCCCAGATGTAATTTTAATGACATGCTATTCAAAAGCAGCATCTGGTTTCATTAGCGTATTCAGTGCCATTTGTCTGTTCACTCCCTCACCTAAAACTTGTATAATAAGAGAACTTTTGTTCTGTAGACGTTCATATTTAATAAAATATCAGTTGTTGCAGTCCCAGTTTGTTGCGATGAGCATGGCGCACGATGCGATAATTATGAAACAGTAATATTCTGAATGTACCACGAAGTGTAGAAGTCAGAATTTCCTCGTTAGGGATATAATACTTTGTGTAATGAAAGTAAGGTTTTTAGACTGAATTTCTGTTGTGTACATAACCATTGGTTATTGAAATCGCAAAGCGTGCCATGTGCCATCTTGGGTGCCTTCATCGCAGAAACATTGTGCCACAATGTACAGTCGAACTCGGTTATAACGTCATGAAAGGGACTGAATATTTTGTGTCGTTATAAACGAGTGTCGTTATAACCGAGGAGTATAATGTTATGGTTAACAGTGAGGAATTAATTGGTACCACAGAATATCTAAACGCTATAGGCGAGGTGTCATATAAACCGATGTCGTTATAACCGGGTTCAACTGTATGTCGCTACGTGTCTAATCACGTGTTTCAGTTAAATTCAGTCCCACCCTTGATGTGTTCAGGTAATCCGACTGTGGAAACTGGGTAGACCCTTAAAGACTGGTAGGAAGGTCAGGGAAATAGGCGGCAGACGATACGAAGAAGATTATTACAGTTCTGGATTCGGAGTTTGTGGATGTTAGTCACGATATCTTAAGGCGCTGGAGGTGACTTGGTTGAAAAGGGCACCCTTGATGTAAGTACGGGATATTCCGAACATAAGAAGCTTTAATGCAAATTGATATTTCGACGTAAATTGTAGTTTAGGTATTTTTAAAGTTTCTGGCGTGTTTCATGTAACTGAACCGATTCCAGCAGACGACTTCTGACCTTACGGTTCTATATGCCGTGTCTAGATTTTATTCGGTGTCTAGGGATTGTACCAAGGCTTTGTTTGGCCGTGCCATGGCTCAGGCGGTTAGTCGCCGGCCTCCCACCGCGGATGCCCGGATTCGATCTCGGGTCAGTCCACGTGGGATTTGTGGTGGACAGAGTGGCACTGGGACAGGTTTTTTCCCGAGTACTTCGGGTTTCCCCTGTCAGTTTCATTCCACCGGTGCTCCATTACTTGAAAAAATGAAACAAAAATAACCATCTTTCTCTTCATCTTCATCACAAGGTTTGCACAATAAGCCTTAAGGCTGCGGTGCGTCCGTAGCATCTGCTACGGGGCCCTTCTCCACAATTATAAAATAGTTTTTCTTTTAAGGGGCCCATCATAGTGGGCTTTCCACCTTCCACATGAAGACCAGCACAGATAAAGTAAATGTAGCAACTAAATCAACAGATTCAGTGATCCTCTAAGAACAAGGATTTCCATCCTCCATTAAGGATATACAGCTTGCCTGTTTTGTACTGGATAGGCAAGGCATAACAACTGTATATTTTGATACATTCGTTATTTAAAACTTTTACCATTTAACCCCAGAATTGTAACAGTTTCATGAATACTGAAATTGTACCTGTGAACAGACGTTGTACTGTTGGTCACCATAGTAGTTTCTGGTAGTGATGTAATTATGAAAGTACAAAACATTATTTCGAAATCAGAGGTCTATTTTGGGTGTAACTTACAATGTACCTCTACGAGTGACAGGCAGTTTGTGGTAGCTGACTTGAAGATGGCTCTTAGTAGCCGGAACATGTAGTCATTGCTCGTTAGTTGATATATACAGTGTGATATAGAACGTATTAATAAAATTGGCCGTGTTGAGAGGATTGTAGAATTGTGTTTATTTGTGCAGATAAAGGCAGATTCAGCTTCCGAAACTTCGTGGTTTTGTGTCGTGGAACAATGGACAATGTCCAGAAATTCAGCCATTACTGTAATTTTGGGGTGTCCAGTACGCGTAAAGTATTGGTTGTTCGATTGAATGAAGTGAACGTCGATGGAATGAAGTGAACGTCGATGGAATGAAGTGGACGTCGATGGAATGAAGTGAACGTCGATGGAATGAAGTGAACGTCGATGGAATGAAGTGGACGTCGATGGAATGAAGTGAGCGTCGTAGCTTAAAAACGTATAAAGAGATAAAGCTGAAACAAAAATCACCAGTTCATTTACAAAAAGGGACTATTTTTAATTAGAAGTAATTCATTACAAAATTTCTTGAAGGAATATAATACATGTTAAAATGCCATTAATTTTTTTTTAACTTTAATATGTAAGAAGCGTTTTCACAATAAGCACGCTCTGTTGTGTACATTTAAAACTATCATATTAAATTCGCAGCATTATTTTACGCTGCGCTTCCAACAAACCGCCCCAGAAAAAGCAGTAATAGTTTATGTATGAAGAACCCTTAATTTACTTAATGTTCCGAGACTATTCATTTATGGTAATAATTTATTTACAAATTGTGAATATTTCATATGCAAGCCACGTTACATGATCTTTTTCCGCCTGCTAATGCGCTGGAGTATTACCGAGAAGTCTTAACCATTTCCCCTTACCGGAAGTCTGCCTTGTCGCCTTTCTCCTCTTTTTCCAAGAACTTTTTTAACACCATTATTTATTTATTTTTCTATTTGCCCGTTCTCCTTATCTTTCACCGCCACCTCTGCATCCCTGCTTTGCGTTCTGAGGAAACTGAATGCTTGTCCTTTACTGTCTGAGAAGAAATTAGTTTCTTGAAAAAAAAAAAAATTTTGGAGTTGTGTAATAGAACCAACCCATGCCCACGCTTCGCCCCTCCTTGCCCCCCCCCCCCACACACACACACAGCTCCGGAAATGTAAATCAAGTTCCCTAGCCGCTTATAATCCGCTAATCCCCACACTAGCATTTTCTTTGCTTCATACAAGTATTTTTATACTCGAAATTGGTTGCTGGTTGCTGGTGGCGTGTTGGCGACGGGGTTTCTTAAAGAACTGTGTTCTCCTCGCTCATTCACTCGCCGTTAGATTGCATTTGTAACGTCTGACATGAAACAGTATGTCCTGTGTACAGAACTTTTATTGAGTAAATTGTGAGTTTCTTGGGAAATCGGATCAGTGAAAACCGTACCTTACTTAGGCCCGGTGCACACATCCGTTTTTCTAACGTGCGGTGACGCTGCGTTGCCGTAATTACGGTGTGGGATACACTGAAGTCAGTTGGGTAGTGCACACATACCTCCGTCGACGTTGTGTCACCGTACGTCCATCTATTGCGTTGGTTTGAATGAGTTGCTACGGCCCCGCAGCGGCAACGCAGCGTCACCGCATGTTAGAAAAACGGATGTGTGCACCGGGCCTTATGGGGGGTACGTGTACTTCTGTCCGTATGTTCAACACGTATTTTCCGATTTGCGTGAAATTCGGTACAAAGGTACACGATGTTTACTCCATGAGTGATCAGGCAGCACGCTGACTCATAGAGTAATCTTTGTGTATCGGAACCTTGGAATCCCCGCTTCAGTACAAACAGGAGATATCCAATACTACAAAACGTTTGGAGATAGCTTTTTTACATATTAATACTCCACTTATATTTTAATCCCAATAATTTGGTAATCATATTGTACGTCTATTACCTGTTGAATGATCCTGATGTATATATGTTTACATTCTACTGACAAGTTATGCCTTTATAATGTCATCGCTCCCTGATGATGGCTACAATAGGTAGCCGAAACATGTAGGAGCGAAAAAAAGTAACCTTTATGCAGTAGTTTGAAATAAACTTAGTATTGGCCTACTACGTGGTAAAATGACTGTGCCAAACATTTGTTATCGACTGTACATTAACTTGGCCACAATCGTTGGATGTGTAGGAATTATTATGTCTTAGTTATGTAACGGTTTAATACCAGAAGATTAAAGTCTTGTGGGTTGTGACACTGTATCGATAGGCGAGCATTTAGCGACGTTTCGACAGGCCGTGGCAGTCTGGAGTGCTAGGCCCCGAAGATGAAGGTAATACAAACCTTCGAAACGTCGGTAAGTACTCGCCCAACGACTCAGCGTCACATTCCAGAAACACCGCTGTGAGCACCGCAAATCTCACACTTTAATACAATGGAGTAGGTTTAGTTCACCAGGTTTCTGGAAGGGTTTGTGTTGTATTTTGGGAAGGAATAAAAACTGGGCTAGTATTTATGGTAATACTTGAGACTTGCCTTTTAGAAGTGTACCGGGAGTCCGCTCCCAGTACCCCTGACCGGTGACCGACCTATGGACCTTCGTCGCGCGCATCGTTTCCTCCTACTTACCCCTTCTTCTATTCCCCTCTTGCCCTGAGTTTTCCTTTTGCGTGTGTATGCTTGAGATCTTCACTCTGATCTTAGCCGCTTGGAAGATACATCAAAATTTCGTCTCGGCCATGGGGCCTAAATTCTGTTCAGCAACCTAGTTGGTAGGGTTGGAGTCCCTTGGCTGCTGTCGTGCTCCCTGGTCTTCATTTTTAGTTGGGTTTTAGTCCCATGACAACGCCATGGTAACTTTATTTCGGTATGTATGCGACAAGTAATTGCTTGGTCAGTCTTATGTTATGTTTGTTGATCAGTATTGTATATCATTGTAATAATTGTTTCTTATTGAGTCATGTTATGTTATAATATACGTTTTTCTTTATTTGTATATTATATCTTTGTTGTTTGCCTACCCGTCCATCTGCGGGGCCCAGTACATATATATAGTGCAGAGAGGGAAATGTGGTGCAGAATGGAAATTGTACGCCACAGAAGACCACAACGCATTTTGTTCTTGTTTTTTCCTGAAAAAGTCATTCCGTATCTCCTTTAGCCTCTTAGGGGGGAAAAATTCACCGTAGGCATGAATGTTTTCCATTGAGCTTTAATGAGATGCAATCACAACAACCGTCACTATCGAAATTTGCCGAGTATTGGCCTTTTATTCGCTGGTTTTTTTTAACAACTCTTATACCACGTATCGAAAATCGAAATTAAACTTTTATGTTCATACATTTTTTTTCGTAAATGTGTGTGGCTTTTAAACCTTTAACAGCATTTGTTTAGTTTATAAAAATATTTACAGCCAGTGTAGTGCAGACTACGAGAAAACAACAAAGCATGGTAATGGTTCACCACTTCATAGGAATGGACCATTTGAATAACCTAACTCAGATGGAAGATGTTAGAAGTGGCCTTTAGTAAACAGTTTGCGAATGTGTGACCTGGATTGTACAGTTGGTACAACAGCGGGCATAGTACAACACGGCGATCAGCTTCTTGGGTTCCGTACAAGACTGGAATTTCTTCAGCTGCCGAAATGAGCTGTTACGTTACAGGGATGGGATTGAACTGTATACCGCGTGAAGCGGAAGCAGTAAAAGCGTTATATAAGACGGTCGGTCAGAAAATGAGTTCATGTGGCATATAATTCTGTAACAACAATAAACTACACTGACTATGATTACATCAGCGGAATCGTCGCCTAGCATTATCAGTCCGTTTCCAGCGCTGAAGCAAAATTTTGGCCGTCACATATTTAAAGATGATGGCGATGTGGAAAGAGTCGTGACGCGACGGCTGATAACAACGGAGATGAACTGATATCAACAGGGAGTAAAAAAGAGCTCGTCCCACTATGTTTTTTTTGGGGGGGGTGGGGGGAAGGGCCCCGCAACAGATGCTACGGACTCACCGCAGCCTTGAGGTTTATTGTGCAACCCTGTGATGAAGGTGATTAGTTTTTTTTCGTTTTTCCGTGTAATGGAGCACCGGTGGAATGAAAATGACAGGAGAAATCCGAAGTCCCAGTGCCACTTTGTCCACCACAAATCCCATATGGACTTGACCCGGGATCAAACCCGGGCCTCCGTGTTGAATACCTTAATTGTGGCGGGGACTACGCAGAAAAGTAGTGGAGTAGCAGTACAATTTAATCTGAACTGTTGTTACTAGAAGTGAAGACAAAGAACACAATCTACTTGCATTGTAAGCTTATTTTCTTACCGACTCGTATCTCAACCTACTGTACATTGAGCTTCGTCTGTACTTCTCAAAATATATTCTTGGGGTGGTTTAATAAAAGGGGATGAGATGGTCGGGGTCATGTGTCATGCATGGAAAAGAAGATAAATGCATACTGGGCTTAGGTGGGAGAACTTGAAGATGTAGATGTAGGTTGGAGGATATTATTAAAAGAGATATTCAAGAAGTAGGAAAGGTGGACGTGTAGTGGATTTATGTGGCTGAGGACGGGCAGATAGCAGGCTGTTGCGAACAGGATACTGAACCTTTGGTTCCATAAAATTTGGGCAATTACTTGACTAGCTTCTCAAGATGTAACCCACTCCATTGGTTTAGTTAGTTATGTCTGCCGAACCTATGTGCTTGTGTTACAGTTATGTCACGTTTGGTCCATCCAAGGTTGTGTAGGTGGACTACAGTTTATCATGTGTTTTACTGTCATCCCGGATAATTTCTGGCAATTAGCCATGGTCGCTTCCATTGTAATCTCTGCAATTTACATTTCTGAAACTTATTGGTCGGATTTTTCTGTCAACTTTTAAAAAAGTCGTTGACGAAGGCAAATGATGTCCGTTTGACAAAAATACAACCATATAGCCTATACACAGCCATATTGAAATGAATGCCTACGAACAGAGATTTGTGCAATTTATGGCTGTTGTATGTTTTTGAATATGCAGTGGGATTTACTTATTCTCAAAGAAGAAACGGGATACGTTGTTTGAGGTACTGAGGTACAATACGGAAGGTCACGGGTTCGATTCCCGATGTGGATAATTCGCTTTTCATTGTCTTAATCCTTCCGGCCGTAGTATGGCCCTGGGGTCGACTCAGGCTCTAAGAAATATGTGAGCCTCATAATTCGATATCATCGTTAGCCTACTCATTTAATGGAAATAATATTAAACAAATAGACTACAATTTCACTCATATACTATAGTATACATTTTATATACCATAAATGTATAATTATTTGTAAGGTGTGAGATCTCATTACCACACTGAAATTGAAATGGTGTGATGTAAGTTTTTTTTTTGTTGTAATACTTCTATAGTGGTTTGGCCTAAAGATGGCTTTTGTATAAAAGCCGAAACATGTAGCGATTTATTGTAAACAAAATGAGTTTATTTACCAGTTAACAAGAGTTGGGCGGACTGAGTCGAAAAAATTATCTTGGTTTTATATTAAAAAGGACAGCGGGATTGACACACGCTAAGAAAAATTGTGTCAATTAATGTATGCTTATCAATATTTATATATTTTTCAGCCCAGAAATGTGCGTGTATGTTAGTGTCATTTAGATTTTTGTTGATGGTGCGTGATGGTAAATGAAGGCGTCCCCTCCATGTAACGGAATATTCAGTTTCAGTCGGACTGCCATTAATCTGGCTTGTGTGAGCGTGAAACAAAGAGACACGCGAGGTCTCTCACCACGTGCAAGTTTCAGTCCATGGCCTGTGATTCCACCCCTATCCTCCCTCTATCCAATATCCAACCTAACTACCCTTCATCTAAACGTAACCCTATATCAGCTACGAAATTCGTGCGCCTGTCGTGACTGCTATCATTTCAATACAGTTATATACGTAAAACATGTTACTGAAAATGGTGGCTGGTCGCGCAAGTTTATTTCGTGGTCTTGTTAGTCGTCGATGCTTACTTCAAAAATAAGGGTACATGTACAGGTATGTGGCCTAGTAGAATAGGAAACGCTGAGTAAAAATTAAAAGCACTTTTCTATCCAATACTCCCGGATTTCCGAAAAAGCATTGCGTTTCTAAGGTTCCCAGGCTTCGGCCGTCTGTCCTTCTCGTAAAAGAAATATGTAGATCAAGATGAGTGTAGAGCATTGGTGGAATGATGATGATAGGGGAAAACCGAAATACTTGGAGAAAAACCTGTCCCAGCTCCACTGTGTCCACCACAGATCTCACACGGGCTGACCTTTGATTAGAACCCGGGCCCCCGCGGTGAAAAGCCGACGACCAAGGGCCTAATCCGTGGCACGGCCTGGCAAATAGTAAGCACTATAGGACGTGCTTGTCTAAACTACAAGTTCAGACCGTTCTGAAAAATCACGTTCAAGTAATTACCACGAAATGTTTTCTCTTTACCTGTGTCACCTTGAGGTGTCTCGAAACGTCGGCAATATTCCAGAAGAACGGGGACATGAACTGCACCGCTGCGAAATCCTAAGAACTTGATTCTAAGGCCCGCGAACGTTTTGATATTTATAGAGTTTGTACTGTATTTTTATTGCGTAATACACCCAACGAGTCCTGTAAAATTAAACACAAGGAATATTTTACGTCTTTGCGTCTTTCTACGTTGAAACATTTACACCTAAACGACGATGGACTGTGACATTTTATGTCAAGTTGGATTTCGGATTTGCCCACAGCCTGTTTTGAGTTTGACACGCCGGGTTTAGAAGGATGCGAATTCGTTCCTTGTACGCATATTAGGAAGCTGTGTGCTTATGTCTGTCCCGAACAAACGGCGGACACCAATATTGGGTCTGTATGCGTTAACTGTCTAATTTTCATCAAACTTGGCGCTGCAACAATGCCATGTTGGTACTCTTTAGTTCCTGACGCAGTAGCATAAAGAAGAATGTGGTGGTCAGGGCATGGTGGAGTTGGGAGATGTGCACGTTATTGTACGAGTGAGACACCTAGCGGTGAGCAGGATAAAACTCGACTTTGCGGAGTTAATGTGAGGACGTGGACTGGATTCGTTCGGCCTAGTATAGGGCCTATTCCGCCTAGTATAGGGTCTGTTGTCAGGTGTTTGTGACCTCGATAATGAAACTTTTGGTTTCCTTAGAAGTGATCGCCGTAATGGACGTCTGAAACATTCTTCGTAAATATCGGTCACTTCGTTGATAGCCGTGCTCAGCTTTAGTAGTAAATTATGTAATGGCTTCTGCGTATTGAAAGGTAAGCATAACTCTGTTCGTATATTTTCTAAAATAAGCACTGTGCATTCATCAAAAAAACCCCTTTCTTTTTTTTTAAGGGACGGCATCGAATTTACATTACTGATAAATGGGTTTGGGGACGGGGGTTGCATTTTGAAACACGTTAAGATGAAAGGAATCTGGTTGCATATAACTTACAATCATTCGTTGACATGACCATCGTCTGTGGTTTGCATTTTGATGCGATAGAATGAAATGATACAGCCCCAGTACCAGAGACATCAATCGATGAAGACCCCCCCCCCTTTCGTGTGGAGTTTGATTGTAGAATGAATTTAAATCTGCACATATATTCCTCTCTCTGTCCCCACCTCCCCTTTTTATGGAAGCAAAAAGGTGACTCCAGGGAATGTTATTAACGGACTGGTCCATCTCTTCCCCCCCCCCCCCCCCACCTTCTCCCGTGGAAAATAAAGCACTGTTTCGGGCTGTATGACCTCATTTGTTTTCGCGGCGCGGCTCGGGATGGGAAATCAATTCTCGATTGTGTGCTGGTTTGCACGACTTTTGCTGGCCAACGTCCTAGTCTATTTAACGATGAAAAAATCTCGTCGCACTGAGCACCCGATTTGATGCTTTGTATTTCTAAATGTCTTCTCACAACTTCTTCCTTTAACTTACCCATGGGTTCGGCGTCACAGATTTGGCATATCACGTCACATTCTATACATATTCCGTCACAGTCTGTACATATCACGTCACATTCTATACATATTCCGTCACAGACTGTACATATTCCGTCACATTCTATACATATTCCGTCACAGTCTGTACATATCACGTCACATTCTATACATATTCCGTCACATTCTATACATATTCCGTCACAGACTGTACATATTCCGTCACATTCTATACATATTCCGTCACAGTCTGTACATATCACGTCACATTCTATACATATTCCGCCACAGTCTGTACATATCACGTCACATTCTGTACATATTCCGCCACAGTCTACATATCACGTCACATTCTATACATATTCCGTCACATTCTGTACATATCACGTCACATTCTATACATATTCCGCCAGTCTACATATCACGTCACATTCTATACATATTCCGCCACAGTCTGTACACATCACGTCACATTCTATACATATTCCGCCACCGTCTGTACATATCACGTCACATTCTATACATATTCCGCCACAGTACATATCACGTCACATTCTATACATATTCCGTCACAGTCTGTACATATCACGTCACATTCTATACATATTCCGCCACAGTCTACATATCACGTCACATTCTATACATATTCTGTCACATTCTATACATATTCCGCTACAGTATGTACACATCACGTCACATTCTATACATATTCCGCCACCGTCTGTACATATCACGTCACATTCTATACATATTCCGCCACAGTACATATCACGTCACATTCTATACATATTCCGTCACAGTCTGTACATATCACGTCACATTCTATACATATTCCGCCACAGTCTGTACATATCACGTCACATTCTATACATATTCTGTCACATTCTATACATATTCCGCTACAGTATGTACATATCACGTCACATTCTATACATATTCCGTCACAGTCTGTACATATCACATCACATTCTATACATATTCCGCCAGTCTGTACATATCACGTCACATTCTATACATATTCCGTCACAGTCTGTACATATCACGTCACATTCTCTACATATTCCGTCACAGTCTGTACATCACTCCTTTGCCTTTCTCTGCCTCACATTGGAATAATGCTCTTTTCCAAAAGTCTCATGTGAATTTAAATGTTATCTGTCTGTGTGACTTTCCCAGTCTGGCTACAAACATACGTTTTCAGGCTTGCATCTCCCAAAACAACTGTCACTACATAATAATTATTTGCACTTTAATTAAACCGGGATTAAAATCAAATTAGTAAATAGGTTATTGAAATATGTTGTATTTAATAATTTGACGTTAATCCGGGCTTAGTAAGAGTATAAATAATTATCATGTAGTGACAGTTGTTTTGGGAGGAGCGATCCTGAAGGCGGGGAAGGAGCCTGTCCCCGAAACGTAGTGGGTTAAATTTCAATACATACGGTAGGAAAAAGTCCAGATAGTCTGTGAGTTAAAAGGGTCTAGTGGCTTTTTGATGAGGGAGAAGATTGCTTGGATTTCACAACAAAGGGCAACTTCTTTTACCGTGAATTCCGACTTTTTTTTGGCTGGTGTTTAAGCAGACTCGCACAGATTCACTCAGATCGTAATACAGGTATCTGAAGTTAACAGTTGCTTCTGGAGATAAATTGTTTTGTTATTTAGGTTCACAGGGCACGCGGTGGCGCAGTTGGTTGAGGCACTGCGTTACAAGCCGGAAGATCGCGGGTTCGATTCCCGATCATTGGAATTTTTCTTGATTTCAGGCTTCCGCCGCGATGTTGATGTAATCTGTGGTCTTTTGGGTGATTACACGCCGTTGTGTGGTTTCCCTTCTTGGATCTCGACCCGTGAAGATGGGACCGACACGTTGTCCCGAAACGTCGGTAAATAATTACCATACGACGCCGTGTAATCACCCAAAAGACCACAGATTGGAATTTTTCATTGACCATAATCCTTCCGGCCGCACTATGGCCCTGGGGTCGACTCAGCTTCTAACAGAAATGAGTACCAGGAGTATTTCCTTGGGGGGGGGGGGGGGGGGGTAAAGGCAGCCGGTGCGTAGGGCTGACAACCTTACCACCTTCATGTGCCGATTGTCTAGAAATCTGGGAGCTTCAACTTCCTGGAACCCTAAGGGCCTGTCGAGGCCTGTAATGGGATTGCTTTACCTTCGCTTTTTATTTAGGTTCAGTGCTATTAAATAAATCGTAAATGTATATAAATAAACAAAATTACTGAGATATGTCTGAAGGCAAGTTCAGTACATAGTTTACTTATGTAAGAAAGTGCTGGGATCCGAACCCATGATCCACTGTTCGTATTTTAGCTACCTTTGCTCACAGAAAATTGAGGCTAGCTACTTAACGCAGTGGTATTTATGGAGCTCTCTATTGACATCTAAATTATTTGTCCCATTTACCAGCTTCGCCCTTCTTAACAGCGTCAGTCGTGTACACGTTTTACAGTTTTAGACATGTTGTTCAATAAACCTGTCTGGTTTGTGCATCTTATGTGCAGTAAATGTGAAATGATCGCACTTTAACGTGAATGGTGTTGTGGAGTTAAAGCCTCACGTGTTCTGAACCCCTAGTGTTCAGATTAGTGGTTAGCCTATTGATCCTGTTACTATAGCCTGCCTATGGTGCGTATTGATCAGTGCTGGTTCACATGTGGTTAAGTGACAAATCCCTTCCCCTGTCGAGCATCAAACCACTTTTGCCTACTTTGAGGTCACATTACTCAGCCATCTTGTGTAACGTAATGTGAAGTAAAGTTGTATTTAGTCGTTCAGAATTTTCTTTTAATATTAAACTAAAGGAGCCATGTTGGATTGAAACTGACAGTACTTTAGGAAGAAAGAGGGATGAACTGTCGATTAGGAGTCTTCATATGTTGAGCAAATCTCGCATAAATTACATTTTAGTGTACTTATGTGTTGGTATATAATTTATTTTTATTACATTAAGTCCTGTTTCGTATATATGACTGTAGATAAGTATTGTCTAGGACTATAAACAGCGTTATTTTCACTTAAATTGGTGTTTAGCGTGGCTTTGTAAAGTGGAATTGTATGTCCTGTAAAACTTTATAGATTTTTTTTGCAGTGAGACAGTTTATGGTTACAGTTGATTGACAGATGAAATGATTTCAAACATACCGATCAATCAGTGTGTATCAGATTAGACGAAAATTACGCTTGGAAATGAAATCCGTAATTGTGAGAGTTAAAAAGCGTGGAGCATGTAGAATTTAAATAGTCGCTTACACGTGGTGGTAGATTTTGGTACTGGGGAGATTGACCCTTTAAAGACGCAAAAAAGAAGTGCTTTCTATCCCACACTCCCCAATTTCCGGAAGATCACTGTTTGTGGAAGAGTCACATGCTGTCCTTATGGTAAGGGCACCATAAAGGTGAAGATCGTATGAAGCGATGGTGCAATTATATTGATAGGAGGAAACGGAAGTATGTCTGCGCGGAGAAATACCTGTACCAGTGCGGCCTTGTCACCTCAACACAGGGACGGATCTGGGATCGAAGCCGGGCCTTCGTGGTGACAGACCTGGAACCAACCACCTGAGCCATGGAACGGCATTTTTAAGACGCAAATTAACCTGAATTATATTGTAAAGATCTAGTTCGTACCGCGCAGTAAACATATTCCGTCTCGGTTATAAAAAAACAATCAGTTAATATTGTATAGGGAAATGGTCGTTGTTTTTCTGCAATCCATATAAAGCTCATAAATACATTGTGTGGGCAGAACATACAGATTTTTAACATTAAACCAGGTGGTACATAAACTAATCACTGGGCTTTGAAGGGTTAAGGGAAATTTTGGGATTACATTTGCAATCTCCCCTAAGGTCACGCCTTTGTTTTCTGGAACATATAGTTGCGTCATTACTGTGCTATTGGTTCATCGTTAATCACATTTTTTCATATTCTCAGCGGGTCGGTGGGTAGGCCTACTTGTCTGTCTGCAGGCTAAGTAATTTAAATTTACTCCCAACGGCCAGGATTACGTGTTGAATGTTCATAGTCATATGCATTTGGAGTGCCAGTTTGTAGGCTGCTAAATTATCCTGTTCAGTGAATGGATTTGCTAATTACGTTATCTGGCCATGCGTATCGTAATTAGGGTTCCCAGTTTCTGCTGAAAATTGATTTCTTTTCATGTCATGAAAGTGCAGAGCCACATATAGCTAGGTCTGCCTGGACAGAAGATTGCCGTATGAAACCGTCTGAATTTCTGAGTCTGCAGATACTGCATTCTCGTCTTATTTACGTCTGTCATTTTTCGCTCATTTGGAACGAAGTTGTAAAATACGCCTGTTAGCTGTAGTCTTGTCACTACTGTGAAGATTCATATTCTTGTTGTCTACGTTATGACATCGTGTAATCTGGTGGGTAGGTCGAACGTTTCGGAGGAAATGCCCCCATCTTCAGTGTATTCGCGGAGATCAAGATAGTATTGTCTTCCGAAACGTCGGTGTCCACTAATTAAACTCTCTCATTGCCGACCCCTCCGTGAGTACACCAGAATACACCAGGAGAGCTGACAATTCCGTGATAAAAAGTTTGACTTTCAAAGGCCGTCTTAGTTATTTCATTTATAAACGAATGCTTGTTGCGATTGTAGTGGTTGGGGTCTTTCATTGTAGACAGTGTGAGGGATCCTGCGTTAGCGAGGTCCTAGGTGTGGGTAAACTGTAGTATCAATGTTTGTTGTGGGAAGGGTAATCTTGGCCCTTCACTTTAGGGGTTGAAACGTTGGGCTAGCCCACCCATCACTTATAAGAATATTATCCGCTCAGCATCCTTGGCATAAGCCGGAAGGACTTAATACGGAATATAACACTGAAATTTGGCACATGGAATTGGAAGAAATAAAATGGTTGTAATGGTAATAGTTTGTACTATCCATGTATTGCGCCACTGTTTATTATAATATAACTAAGTACACTTGTGGGTTATGTACAGCATGACGTGGAGTCAAGGAGGAAAGGAATATCCTACATACAATGAAACGAAGGAAGGCTAACTGGATTGGTCACATATTGCGTAGGAACTGTCTCCTAAAAGACGGTATTGAAGGAAAGGTACTAGGAAAGGCAGAAGGGACGGGAAGACGAGGAAGAAGGCCTGAGGAGCTACTGGACGACCTTAAGGAAACGAGAAGTTACTGGAATTTGAAAGAGGACGCACTAGATCGCACTGTCTGGAGAACTCGCTGTAGAATCGCTGTGGACCTGTCGTAAGACAGACTGTCTGATGGCGAGGTTATTTTATTTACACCGTGAAGAAGACAGCGTCCGTACTTACATTGTTGCGAATATAAATCAAAATAGATTCTGTGTTGAATTGACTATACGTTCATACTTACAAATTATTATTAACGCCGACCAACTCCAAAAGGACTCCATGAAGCGGCGTCTTGATATGTAACAGACATTCAGCTTTGTAGATAATTGGTTTTGTAACCTCAGTAAATGTGTTCCGCATTACGTCATCCCTCTTTGTTCATATATAATGTTACAATCGTGGAAAACTTTTTGAAGAACATTTTACCTTTGTATCTTCATAATTCTTTCATTCCTGTTTCGTTTGAAAATAATTAATTTTAGACCACTGATAATGTCTCTCAAATCATATCTTTTGTACCTTTATAGTTCCTCCACCTGTACTCTTTGCCAATAATGTTTTTTTCCACGTTGGTCTACCTCATTTCTGTTAGCATCCCAATGCTTTACCACAGGTGATGTGTTTTGCGTTGCTTTATGCGTGTTTGTTTCTCGATAGCTTCATTTACAGCTGTAACAGTTTACTTTTACAGCTGCAACAGTTTACTTTTACAACTGTAACATTTTACTTTTACAGCTGTAACAGTTTACTTTTACAACTGTAACAGTTTACTTTTACAGCTGTAACAGTTTACTTTTACAGCTGTAACAGTTTACTTTTACAACTGTAACAGTTTACTTTTACAGCTGTAACAGTTTACTTTTACAGCTGTAACAATTTACTTTTACAGCTGTAACAGTTTACTTTTACAACTGTAACAGTTTACTTTTACAGCTGTAACAGTTTTCTTTTACAGCTGTAACAGTTTACTTTTACAGCTGTAACAGTTTACTTTTACAGCTGTAACAGTTTACTTTTACAGCTGTAACATTTTACTTTTACAGCTGTAACAGTTTACTTTTACAATACTTGATACCAGTTTGGTTCAGGATATTTTATTTTACAATTATAGAAAAAGCGTTTGACATTACGTTGTTCGTTTGTTTCCAGTGCCTTCTTAAAGCTATGTTACTTTATTATTTGTGTTCCGTCAAGAGTAGAGTCGACAGTTCTTGTGATTGTATTGTCTGTTTCGGAGGTAATCTGTACGGAGCAGATAAGCAAGTATGCAGCCTGCAGCGTGATGTAAAATTTGGCAAACGGTACAGGAGACAATGAAGGTTCCGCTTTGCTTACAGTCGTTTGCCACGAAGCGTGAATAAGTTGCTGTTGTCAAAGGAAGGTGAAACTTAACTATGTTTCGTCAGTCGTGAATGTATTCTAGAGAAACTGTACGCAGAACTTTAGAATTAATAATGGTTTTGTCTGGCATGGAATGGTATTATATTCCGCTGCACGCTAATCCCCTGGATTTCACAAGTTGCAGCCCCTGCTTACGTGTATGTCGTGTGTGTGTGATGTCTCGTGCTGTTTATGTAGATTCACTTCTCGGTTCAAACGCTGTCAGGCACGACTTTCATTTTGAATTCGAAACTCTTGCACTGTAGTGTTCTACAGAGGTTTGGCAGAGAGAACATTTTTGCAGTTTCTGTTGAAGGAACGCTTTGCCCCGCACAGTCCGCTGCAGAGGTGTGCTTATTCTTGGTTTACGTAACAGCGCAGTTGAAAATACGTCATCCGAAAGCACAGGCCACGTCTAAGTTTCATAGCACTGGCAGAAACTTTCGTTTATTTTGTCCGTAATTTGTGCGGTTAATTCCCTAACTTCAGTGGCATATTTTCGACGCAGAAAGATAAAAATACGATCTGTGAATTTTGGAGTCCCCAATTACCGGAGTGCGTTCAGTAATCTGAACAAAGGGGCAGAGTAGCGAGAGAGAGATTGAGGGACAGAGAGACAGAGATTCATTCGCCTGTTACACCAACAGCTCTTTAAAGAAGATACATGATGCTTTGCATACGTATGTAAATCCGTCGCTTATGTTGTGTTTCTGTAACTGTAGTTCAAATAACAAACAAATAAATGGCTCCTTGTTACGTTGTTTTCAAGAACTGAAAGTCACATTTGGGTTTTTAAAAGTATTCGGTAACATTCTCTTATGTTGTGTTTAGTTATTCCTGCCTCTACAGCTTTCTGTGATTTTTCCTTTTCTGTGTTAGACCGT
This sequence comes from Reticulitermes speratus, assembly GCA_021186555.1. Taxonomy (NCBI): domain Eukaryota; kingdom Metazoa; phylum Arthropoda; class Insecta; order Blattodea; family Rhinotermitidae; genus Reticulitermes; species Reticulitermes speratus. Next base: position 8,639,478 of record JAJKFL010000001.1, read on the forward strand.
ACTCCTCTGTTCTGTTTTACTTCCGGGTTCTTTTGGAAACATTAGTCGTCTGAGTTCTGGTACTTGGTAGAAGAGGTAACTCTATCCTTAATACATTGATCTTCATGGTCATATTACTGCAGTCATTAAAATTTTCAGATATTTAAGTTGTAAAAGCTGTAATCAATGCGATTGGAGCGCCGAAGGAGTATAACAGAGATAGAAAAATAAATTTCCCTTGGGAGAGTAACATAATCCTGGGCCATATTCTGTGCCCGTAGGATTGGAGTGGATTTCATTGGTGAGGGGCTTGTGGCCGATGGGGGTTGAAATCTGTCGTGGACGCGTGTCAGAGGAACGTGACAGGAGAGAAGACGCACTCCATCTTGAAAAGCGTGAGCGATGCTGGTTTCAAGATAATGCATCCACAGCTGGCAAAGGGTTGCCCGGGTGGGGGGGGGGGGGGGGGGTTGGAAAAGCGGTGACAGTTGGGTGTGACAGGGCTGTGAGCAGAAAACGAGGATACTGATAGCGACTGTCTTTTTTTTTTCTGTTGCAAGGAAATACGAAATAATGGGAGCTACTTTTGTTATAAAGAGCATTGAAAATGTCGCGTTGTGTGGGTTAGGAAGAAATGTTATTCTGTGGATGAGGCCCAGTCCAGGTAGTGTGTGTGGATTTCTGAATGTTTACCTTTGTAATGGATGTATTGAATTTCTATTTAAGTACGTTTCCGTCCACTTGCTAAGCTAGATAACGTGACGTAAACCGTAGTGAGGTGTGTACATAAGAGTTTCCTGGCGGCATACGAAAATCCCACCGGCATTTCCGTGCCTGGCGAGCAGTTTAGAATGGTTATTCTGTTGTAGATTCCATGCTTTCGTGTCTAAGTATCTCGTGGATATTTGAGGAGTTTGAATGTTCACTGTTATAGTTTTCTTTGTCACTTGTGTCATCCTTCACCAGCTGAATCCTGTTTTATCATATTTTATTTTGTTTTATCTTATTTACTCTGATGCTATTTTATCATTATACATGATGGCGCAAAAGTCACTTGACACTAGATGCTACATGTTCAACATCGAGTGTCAAGTGACTTTTGCATCACTCTGTATATAGTTTATTCTGTTATAATCCTTTTCTTGTTCATCTCACTGGTATCATGTCATCGTGATTTGTTCCCTTGGATCTTATCCTCGTTCATTCAAATGCTATACTATTCTGTTAATTTCCATGAACTTGTCTTTGTCAAGTTCTTTTGAACTCTGCTTCCCCTGCCTCATAGTATGGTTCTTGTGGCAAAACGCTTTCTCTTTGTTCCCACTTTGGCCTGTAATCTGTATTATATACGTGTACCGTCAACTGTCCAGATAGTCTGTGCGACACTTGTAACAGCTTAGCTACATCTCTTGGGTAGGATACAGGGTGGGGCTCGGAGAGGTTCTGGGTGTGGTGCTAGGAGAGACACTGCACGGGTGGGGCTCGGAGAGTTTCTGGGTGTGGTGCTAGGAGAGACACTGCACCAGATGGGGCTCGGAGAGGTTCTGGGTGTGGTGCTAGGAGAGACACTGCACCGGGTGGGGCTCGGAGAGTTTCTGGGTGTGGTGCTAGGAGAGACACTGCACCAGATGGGGCTCGGAGAGGTTCTGGGTGTGGTGCTAGGAGAGACACTGCACCAGATGGGGCTCGGAGAGTTTCTAGGTGTGGTGCTAGGAGAGACACTGCACCGGGTGGGGCTCGGAGAGTTTCTGGGTGTGGTGCTAGGAGAGACACTGCACCGGGTGGGGCTCGGAGAGTTTCTGGGTGTGGTGCTAGGAGAGACACTGCACCAGATGGGGCTCGGAGAGGTTCTGGGTGTGGTGCTAGGAGAGACACTGCACCGGGTGGGGCTCGAAGAGTTTCTGGGTGTGGTGCTAGGAGAGACACTGCACCGGGTGGGGCTCGGAGAGTTTCTGGGTGTGGTGCTAGGAGAGACACTGCACCGGGTGGGGCTCGGAGAGTTTCTGGGTGTGGTGCTAGGAGAGACACTGCACCAGATGGGGCTCGGAGAGTTTCTGGGTGTGGTGCTAGGAGAGACACTGCACCGGGTGGGGCTCGGAGAGTTTCTGGGCGTGGTGCTAGGAGAGACTGCACCGACCATGACTTGGAGCCATTCTGGAAGGTATGCTGGTGAGGAAATTTCACTGCATTTGTTGGAAATTAGGCCTAAAGAGGTTCGATTATGTAATTTGGTGTTCAATATTTTTAGTACTTGACCTTTATATTTCGTTGCCTGACACAGGACAGTTATTTCAGCTCATTCGTTGTAATTAGAACTGTGCATTGGATAATGGCGAGATAATTGGACCTTTAACTTCTACGTTTTGTTTCCTACCAGAGTTGAAAGTGTCTGGTTAACTGTTTTAAAGTTGAGTGAATAATATGGCTGTTGGGCTATAAAGTCGCGAAGTTTATCATGTACTAGAGAGTAATTTTAAATTGTTAAACGATCATGTATTGCCATGAATATCGTTCCACGACTGGTATAATCGCTGGATGAAAGTTCTGGTTTTCGGTATTTACTCTTGCAGGTTTCTTTTTCGGAAACTCTTCGAAGAAAATGTTATGGTGTAGAACTACGTGCATTTTTCCTGTCACAGTGTAATCATATTTTATGCTAATCATGCTCTTGCCCAAGCCTTATAGAAACATAGCCATCCTCGCGAAAACAAGGCCTTGTTCAGAAAGCCACTGGGATTTTTTTTTTTGGAGGAGGGGTGAAGGGCCCCGCAGCAAATGCTACGGACGCACCGCAGCCTTGAGGCGTATTGTGCAACCCTGTGATGAAGATGATTAATTTTTTTTTGTTTTTCCATGTAATGGAGCCCCGGTGGAATGAAATTGACAGGGGACAACCGAAGTACTCGGGGAAAAAATCTGCCTCAGTGCCACTTTGTCCACCACAAATCCAACATAGACTGACCGGGATCGAACCCGGGCCTCCGCGGTGAGGGGCGGGCGACTAACCACCTGAGCCATGGCACTGCCAGGTCACTGGGTTACCATAGTCGTAATATTGTGAAAAATTTCTTCATGCACGCTAACACGAACCTGAATTAAAACGGGACACCATTTGTAATAATGTTATTGTTGTCTTGTGGTGTGATGGGTCAGTGCAAAGAGTTTATAGCTTTTGTAGTTTTTTTTTCAGCTGCAGGTTTGCTTCGTGATTCACTGCGGCCTGCAGTCATTTGGAAATGTTCCCATCACGCCATTTGGTAAAAATAATTGCCGATCCGTGATCTAGACAAAACACTAAGTTTTGGATTTGCTAACACTGTCCGTTAAAGAGCTTTATTCCATGGAAATAATGTTACGAGATATATGTATATACAGGTCAGTTATGCCTTTTCATATTCATGTTGGTCTTATTGTGTAAACACGCCAGCATGTATTAGAAGTGTCATGTTAATATTATTGGAGCATATGTTGCATCGTATCGGTGTTTACAGGGTTCGCCAGCTTGTATGGAGTGAACAAAGGCCTTTCTGTTCTTTGAAGGACCCTCTGATATGTCATGCCGCATTCAGACCGTAACCTTTGTTGCCTGTATTCAGATAACCTGACATACACCTGTGCAGGGTTCAGAAGGACGCTTTGTGGAACACAGTGGCAAGCCACTGCGGGCAACTCGCATGTCGCAGGTAATACGTGGGTTGTCGCAGTGGTGTGACTTCGGTACTGATATTACAACCGAGATATTAAGAATATAGCTGACACTGGATTAAAATGAAAATAATTCACTTAAGAGCTCGTGGGATATTGCGCGGCGTAGGTTGGTAATTTATTACCGACGTTTCGGGACAACATCGGTCCTGTCTTCAAGGTTCAAGCAGTAAATTCTTCTTGGACTGCCTGACCCTTGGATATGGGACCGATTTGTTCTTACGAAACGTCGGTAAAGTATGCCGCGTAACATGCCAGAAGAGCGAAAACCTTGTACATCGCAATGGAAGCTTCAAATCTCGTGTAGTTCTTTTGCGTAAATTAGAAATTCCGAGGTAATGGACAGTAGGCTTACGGATTCTTTTTATCATGCTTCCACAAACACTGAGTAGAAGAGCGATATAGCACATGAAATCCATTGGTAAGAATTTTACTTATTTTTGTGGCGAAAAGTTTTGTAACCTTAAGAATTCAACACTACAGTCAAGGGAAGTTCGCTATAAAGTCGACATTTCTGTTGACCAAATTTCCCGGGAATATGGAACGACCTCCTGTTGTATATTACAGACTTTTTTCAATCCACAAACACTTAAGGAAAATGTGTTTAGAACTTTATTTTTTTCGTTTTTAGGCTGTTAATTGCCAAGGATTTTCGCTATGTATAATCCTAGGTTAGGAGAATTCAGTTTTGCAGAACAATATTTGTTGGTTTGCTGTGTGTAGAGTGGCTCCAGCGCAGAACACTCTTTCTCAACTTGCCAGTACCGCGGACCCTTTCTAAAATCTCACTAATTCTGCGTACCCCCTCCGCAAATTTATCTAAATTCCCGAACCCCAAGGGCACAGCTCGCCGTAACATTTAAAGTTTCAATGAGTACAAAGAGGAAATATACTGTAAGAAAATTAATTTTATTAAATCAGCGCGAAAATGTTATGGTGTAGAACTACGTGCATTTTTCCTGTCACAGTGTAATCATATTTTATGCTAATCATGCTCTTGCCCAAGCCTTATAGAAACATAGCCATCCTCGCGAAAACAAGGCCTTGTTCAGAAAGCCACTGGGATTTTTTTTTTTGGAGGAGGGGTGAAGGGCCCCGCAGCAAATGCTACGGACGCACCGCAGCCTTGAGGCGTATTGTGCAACCCTGTGATGAAGATGATTAATTTTTTTTTGTTTTTCCATGTAATGGAGCCCCGGTGGAATGAAATTGACAGGGGACAACCGAAGTACTCGGGGAAAAAATCTGCCTCAGTGCCACTTTGTCCACCACAAATCCAACATAGACTGACCCGGGATCGAACCCGGGCCTCCGCGGTGAGGGGCGGGCGACTAACCACCTGAGCCATGGCACTGCCAGGTCACTGGGTTACCATAGTCGTAATATTGTGAAAAATTTCTTCATGCACGCTAACACGAACCTGAATTAAAACGGGACACCATTTGTAATAATGTTATTGTTGTCTTGTGGTGTGATGGGTCAGTGCAAAGAGTTTATAGCTTTTGTAGTTTTTTTTTCAGCTGCAGGTTTGCTTCGTGATTCACTGCGGCCTGCAGTCATTTGGAAATGTTCCCATCACGCCATTTGGTAAAAATAATTGCCGATCCGTGATCTAGACAAAACACTAAGTTTTGGATTTGCTAACACTGTCCGTTAAAGAGCTTTATTCCATGGAAATAATGTTACGAGATATATGTATATACAGGTCAGTTATGCCTTTTCATATTCATGTTGGTCTTATTGTGTAAACACGCCAGCATGTATTAGAAGTGTCATGTTAATATTATTGGAGCATATGTTGCATCGTATCGGTGTTTACAGGGTTCGCCAGCTTGTATGGAGTGAACAAAGGCCTTTCTGTTCTTTGAAGGACCCCTCTGATATGTCATGCCGCATTCAGACCGTAACCTTTGTTGCCTGTATTCAGATAACCTGACATACACCTGTGCAGGGTTCAGAAGGACGCTTTGTGGAACACAGTGGCAAGCCACTGCGGGCAACTCGCATGTCGCAGGTAATACGTGGGTTGTCGCAGTGGTGTGACTTCGGTACTGATATTACAACCGAGATATTAAGAATATAGCTGACACTGGATTAAAATGAAAATAATTCACTTAAGAGCTCGTGGGATATTGCGCGGCGTAGGTTGGTAATTTATTACCGACGTTTCGGGACAACATCGGTCCTGTCTTCAAGGTTCAAGCAGTAAATTCTTCTTGGACTGCCTGACCCTTGGATATGGGACCGATTTGTTCTTACGAAACGTCGGTAAAGTATGCCGCGTAACATGCCAGAAGAGCGAAAACCTTGTACATCGCAATGGAAGCTTCAAATCTCGTGTAGTTCTTTTGCGTAAATTAGAAATTCCGAGGTAATGGACAGTAGGCTTACGGATTCTTTTTATCATGCTTCCACAAACACTGAGTAGAAGAGCGATATAGCACATGAAATCCATTGGTAAGAATTTTACTTATTTTTGTGGCGAAAAGTTTTGTAACCTTAAGAATTCAACACTACAGTCAAGGGAAGTTCGCTATAAAGTCGACATTTCTGTTGACCAAATTTCCCGGGAATATGGAACGACCTCCTGTTGTATATTACAGACTTTTTTCAATCCACAAACACTTAAGGAAAATGTGTTTAGAACTTTATTTTTTTCGTTTTTAGGCTGTTAATTGCCAAGGATTTTCGCTATGTATAATCCTAGGTTAGGAGAATTCAGTTTTGCAGAACAATATTTGTTGGTTTGCTGTGTGTAGAGTGGCTCCAGCGCAGAACACTCTTTCTCAACTTGCCAGTACCGCGGACCCTTTCTAAAATCTCACTAATTCTGCGTACCCCCTCCGCAAATTTATCTAAATTCCCGAACCCCAAGGGCACAGCTCGCCGTAACATTTAAAGTTTCAATGAGTACAAAGAGGAAATATACTGTAAGAAAATTAATTTTATTAAATCAGCGCGAAAACTTATTACAGATACTGTGATGCGTATTGCGTATAAAACCAAGATTTGAAAAACCCAAAGTAAAAACTTGAAATTATGCTGTGAACTGAATGTACGCTGTGTTATCGCCATTAATCAGTTAATCAAATTTGTAAATTATTAAAAATATTTAGTACAATATATTTTCCTTTTGATTTTTAATAGGAAGAATACAGACGTGCTGGCCCCCTGGCCGGGCCCTGTTCCGCGGACCACACTTTGAGAACCAGTGGTGTATAGCACGAATGGTCAACTCTTTTTGGGGGTAGGGGGTAGAAGGTCTTGAGCGACTGTGCGGGAGCTTGTAATGTCTGACGCGCACTGTATGAATGCGCAGAAAAACTGATGCGTATTGAAGTAATCAAACGACGAAAAGGTTTGCTCTCGTGTTCTGATATGAAGTGTCCACGAAATTTTATTTTGGCATTTTAGAAGACGTCCGAACTCTTCCGTAAATGCGGTGTCTAAATATTTAGAACTTGCCGACTCTTGAGAGGGATTTGGTTTATAGGGCATAAATCACTACACGCTACGCGGTTCAGCAGCGAAGAATTCGGAAATAATTTTCAAACCTTTGAACGTCTCGAGGCTACGTAGGTGCCCGCGGACATACGTTTGACGATCCCGGGGCTAGAGCGTGACGGTAGTCTACCCAGAACTGCTTTCTGGCTACAGCCCAGAAGTTTCAGTGAAGTGCACATTCGCTTTGCCGTCCCGAAATCGACCGCCGTCCCTCGCATTGCATCTGCCAACCGACATGTGCTCAAGAAGGCGTGAATCCCTCTTCCTTTTACTTTGAAAAGCGTAAAACACATTTCCCTCATTCCCTTCCAACCCTTTGCTTCCTTGCCCTCTTTCCTGTACAGGTAAACGCATAAACCGTCACACAAGGATATTATCCCTTTATGACTCCACCTCCCATATATGCTTTTTGTCAAATAAACTGTTACAAAGTAACCAATATTTCGTTCAAACTCATCGGTGCCCAAGAAGTGAATTTATCCTTTCTTTAAGATGATACAATTTCAAAATTTTTGGAAATAGGCTACAATGAAATATAATTTAGATCTGTAATTGAAATTTCGCCGATCCCAGTGGACGCGCGGTCTAAGGCGTGGGTCTGCGGCCACTCGCTTGCTGGGATTGCGGGTTTTGAATCCCGCTGGGGACATGGATGTCTGTCTTTTGTGTGTTGTGTGTTAGGTAGATGTCTCGGCGTCGGGCTCGTCCAGAGGAGTCCTACTGAGTGTGGTGTGTCTGAGTGTGATCGTGAAGCCTCGATAATGAAGAGGCCCTGGCCCACTAGGGGCTGTTGCGCCATGAAAAAAAAAAAATTCTCAAGACCTACGACGTGATGGAAATTTGGAAGATATTTGGTAAATAATATAAATCACGAGGTTCCTCAGGATGTAGTTCCGGTGCTTGCGAGATGAAACTATACGATAGACAGCGGTTTATGTACAGAAAACGACAAAATATGAGTCTGTTCTCTCATTGACTGGTCTTATTATCCAGTGGTTGAAGGTTAATTTCGGCATTCTTTGTGATATTTGTGTGTGTGTGTGTGTGTGTGTGTGGGAGGGGGGGGGGAGATGAGACAGCCAGAGCGTGCTTGAGCGCGCGCGCGCAGTGCGTCCTGTACACCGGAACCAAAATGTCCGTGCGATAAAAAGCACTCTCCGTCACTTAACTGTTAGCTGTCAGGGAACACTTTATGCGGCGAATTCCTTTTGTTATAATTCTGTACAGATGTGTAATGCATACTGTAACACAGCTTCATGGCATTTAAACGCCGACACACTTCCCCTCTCCCCCCCTTTTTTTTTGTCCTCATAGGCACATAGCGATTTTTTTCTTCTTCTCCTTTTTGCATCTCGCCTTCACCTCCTATAACTTCCTATGCCTCTTTCTTTTTGACTTTTCACATTCACCCCCCTGTAACTTACGCTATTCAGTACCCTTTCTCTTCTCCCTTTCATCCCCTCCTCCTGGAAGCTCCCCCGCTTCCTTCTCCAACTCTTTCCTGAACCTGTAACTCATACTCTGTTGTTCGTTACACCTCTTTTTCCTTCTAGTCCCTGTTTACTTCATTCACTCTTAATTTTCTACTACTTCTGTGTACCTGTGGAAGGTGAAGTTGACCCTGTGCGTAATTATTCAACATCTCATGAATATGTATGGAGAAGTGGAGGTGGGCACCACACTTCCGTTAGGCGGCGTCTGATTTTCCTACTTGTCTTGCTGTGATTCTTCCACACATCTTTCTCCTTGCCCAGTTCGTTATCAGCTCCTGCCATCTGTATCCTTCGTCTGTCATCAGCATCTCTGTAATGATTGGCTGGACACGCAGTAACAAAGTCAGTTACATAATTAGGCAGATACTTCTGTTCTTGTGTGCAGATGCTGGTAGTCTAGTAGCTAACTACCAACGATTCGGAGCATCTGTTACCACTATCGTGAGGTTAGAAGATACATCCTGAAGGTGGAGGCAGAAGATTTCTCCCAGACATTCACAATTGGGTACACGACGTCATATCGTAGAACGCGGTAATCTTCTAAGACACCGAAGCAATAATTGCTAATCGTCAATAATTACAGACCACAGACTGCGAGATGATCCCTGCGGGACGGTGGGCGTGTCTGGCGCGGTGCGGTTGGACTGCTGGCTGTAAGGGGGAGTGCTGGACTTCTATTGGTAGGGGCGACAGACAGTTCTGCCACTACACACACACACTGAAAATATAAAGCATTTCGAGTAGCGTGTACTGAGCGGGTGCACTGTGCGAATGCTTTCCGAATGGATAGTAACATCTCGTCATTCACCACGAAATCTTGCGCATGCGCATATACCGCATTCCTAGCAGGGATCATCTCCTGGTCTGTGGACAGTACTTGTGAGTGGAACTAAACGAACAATAAGCTAGGCCTCTTAGTTCTGATACAGCACGAGGCGTCCTAGAGAGGTAAATGCCTTTTACTTGCTTGTAATGAGACTCTTTAAGTACAGTGACTGGGCTATATTGTGGCCTGTCTTTGAGCACGAGAGGGGAAAGAAGATAAGAGTAGCGGTGACTACTGTTGCTTGCGCTGTCGGTAGCTGAAAAAGAGGAGGAGGTGGTTGATCCTTCGACAAACAATTGTTTGTCGAAGGATCAACAATATCTCTGTCGATAATTAGCCTTAACGGTTAATTATCGACAGAGATATGTTGTGTTATCATTGTAGAATGTGTACATCTCCGCAGCTACACTTATGACTAACCATTAAAACTTCATGTACAAGACCGAATGTTTGTATGCTCACTAGTATCGTTCACATATCTGGCATGTATATTCGTCTACTGACGAGAAGAACCTTGACCTTGACAGCGTGAGTAGGGTTTTTTATCACTGACTATTGCCGTTTCCATGGTAGGGTCGCGGGTCATATACCATTTTCTACTTAGCGTCACACACATAAAAGTTTGTGAACCGCTGTAGTAAGTGGTGCTTCCCTCTAAGGTCACACACATAAAAGGCTGTGAACCGCTGCAGTAAGTGGTGCTTCCCTCTAAGGTCGCACACATAAAAGGCTGTGAACCTCTGTAGTAAGTGGTGCTTCCCTCTAAGGTCGCACACATAAAAGGCTGTGAACCTCTGTAGTAAGTGGTGCTTCCCTCTAAGGTCACACACTAAAAAGGCTGTGAACCGCTGGAGTAAGTGGTGCTTCCCTCTTAGGTCGCACACATAAAAGACTGTGAACCGCTGCAGTAAGTGATGCTTCCCTCTAAGGTCACACACATAAAAGGCTGTGAAACGCTGCAGTAAGTGGTGCTTCCCTCTAAGGTCGCACACATAAAAGGCTGTGAACCGCTGTAGTAAGTGGTGCTTCCCTCTAAGGTCACACACATAAAAGGCTGTGAACCGCTGTAGTAAGTGGTGCTTCCCTCTAAGGTCACACACATAAAAGGCTGTGAACCGCTGTAGTAAGTGGTGCTTCCCTCTAAGGTCACACACATAAAAGGCTGTGAACCGCTGTAGTAAGTGGTGCTTCCCTCTAAGGTCACACACATAAAGGCTGTGAACCGCTGTAGTAAGTGGTGCTTCCCTCTAAGGTCACACACATAAAAGGCTGTGAACCGCTGTAGTAAGTGGTGCTTCCCTTTAAGAATATAACAGAAAATAAGCACCGGAACTGAAATGCAGTAATCTGTAAAAGGACCGAGCCTTCTGTAATTTCAAACATCCCCTGTTGGTGTCGTGTGACGGGGTGGCGTAATCCGTGACCAGGCTAGATTATTCTAAGTTCGCGAATCCCAGCACGGTCAAAGAGTTTTTCTCTTCTCCAATTCACCCAGACAGGCTTCTAAATAAAAATTTGTGAAGTATTGAACATATGGAACATTACATAAAATGAACAGACAAATAATGTAAAAAAAACTTAGTGACTGAAAAATGTGATACGCGTGTTACTTATTTTAAATAAGAGCTTGTTACATTACTGGCATTGAAATTAATGCAAAAAACTGAAATGGAATAAATTTGTAATGTACTGGACATATGGATACTTCGCATAAATTCTGAACACAAATTTTTGCAGTACTAACATTGGCATTGCGAAAAATTAAATTTTAGAAACCTTCTCGCGAACCTACGTCAGATCCCTTGCTACTCTGATTTGGGTCGCGACCTCAGGTTTGGAACCACTGACTTACTGTGTCAGATCGTTTGTGAGGATGAGCAGTGGTGGGGCGATTGTAAAGACAGCATTGAACCTTCTGTTTCCGTGAAGTTCTGGTATTGTAAAGACAGCATTGAACCTTCTGTTTCCGTGAAGTTCTGGTATTGTAAAGACAGCATTGAACCTTCTGTTTCCGTGAAGTTCTGGTATTGTAAAGACAGCATTGAACCTTCTGTTTCCGTGAAGTTCTGGTATTGTAAAGACAGCATTGAACCTTCTGTTTCCGTGAAGTTCTTGTGTTGTAAAGACAGCATTGAACCTTCTGTTTCCGTGAAGTTCTGGTATTGTAAAGACAGCATTGAACCTTCTGTTTCCGTGAAGTTCTGGTATTATCCAACTGATGTCTTCATCAAGAAGGACCCGATCTGGTCCATTGAGTTAGTTGCAACGAGGTTATTCATCGAAGTGTCGGTGATGACTAAGATGTCTACGTCGTTGGCGCCCTAGTTCGCGTGAGACTTTGAAGATAATGCGAAGCCACGGTGAGAGCACTGTAACTGCATAAGGCGTACGATATCTGTTGCGACCAGGCGCCAGTGGAATCCACATTGCATCAAACATTTGATAAGTATCGTCTGGGTGAGATAATATTGGCGTCTATTGTGAGTTTGAATAACGTCCGATACCGCGTGTCACTCCACCCTATTCCCAGATGTCAGTTATTGTTGGAGTTGTACTGGCTCTCAGTAAGAGATATGGCCAGGTTTGTAATCCCAGTATGTGGTTAAAAATTATCGTCCCTTTTCTTTTCTTTTCTTTTCTTTTCATTTGATAGGAGGTTCTGTGGAACCAAGAGCCAGTGTGGACGTTTTCGAAAAGATTCGTACCCGAACCTTCCGGCCCATAGTCTGGTCGATATGCTGACTACACTATCCCGGCTCAATTTTTACAATATTTAGCGATTATAAAAAGTATTGTTTTTTTTTATGATGAAGAATATTTGTGTTGACTTATCATCTTTAATATATTGAGGTGTACCTGTTTCTTGAGGAGCGTACTTGTTAATAAATGTTATATACGTACTTATTTACAGCGAGATATCATAAATATACTTAGGTATTCACGTAAAGTACCTGTTATTCTTGATTGATTTTTAATGAAACTTGAACTTTCTCGACAGATTTTCGAAAAATCCTCAAGTATCAAATTTCATGAAAATTCATTCAGTGGTAGCCGATTTGTTCCATGCGGACGGGCGGACAGATAGACAGACATGAAGAATATAATAATTGCTTTTCGCCATTTTGCGAAGACGCCTAAAAACTCAAAGTCTAACCTGTACGTAGGTTGCAAGTTATTTTGTCTTGCTACCATAAAGCTGAAAGGTGGTGGATTAAATGCTTGTTTTTAATCTTTTTTGATGTTTGCGGTGCCGTGACTTCACTTCGCGTGACTTTCTTTTGTTGGAAACCGTGATATGAAATGGTGTTAAACGTTTAGGACGCGAGAAATTTTAAGACTGGTGGCAACACGTATTTACACCTGCATTACAATTTTTGTGCAAGTATATTACTTTTCAACAGGGAAGAACAAAACCGGGACACCTGGTCGCCCGGGCGACAAAAGTTTCTACAGTGGCACCCATTATTTTCGGCATAATATTTGCGGTTTCTTTCCTTACATACGAAAATGTGTATCATTTCACATGTACAGAGCACGACGTGCCAGATGCCAGTGAGGTTTAGAGGTCATTCCAGAAATGTAAGTCCTTAGTATGAAAGTTACTTCGTGTCACCCTTCTTGCGCCCGAAATTTGGAAGTGGCATCTAGATTTTTGGAAATTTCTGTTGACATGTGAATTTCAGTAAGAAACAATAACACTTTGAATCCTGAGCTTTGTAACGTGTTACGTGTGATGTTCGTAACTGGTAGGGTATTGTGGACTACAACACGTAAGTCAGGGAGAGACGTAACAAATAGATGAGTGGGAACGTCTGATAAGAGTCGCATTTAAACGGAGACTTCAGAATGGTGAGAAGTATAGTCTTGTTTGAATTGAGGTCCGTAGAATTTTCGTTTACTGATTAATGGTAAAAGTGCGTAATTTTGATATATAATTTTTTGGTCTGTAGAGAAAGGGGTTTGATTTTAATGAATTCAAATCGAGAGGGCTGCAGAAGAAGCACTCAGTAGCAGACTGGAAGTTTGGAACATTCTTAGTATTTGCATGGAGACAGAGTAAAACCGAGAAAATCTTTGTCGAGATTGACAGTTGAGGACTGAGTTAGAAGTCAAAGTCACTATGTTGCTGACATTCAGGCAATCGGTATGTATTTGTATAGAGCACCTGTGTGGGTCAATTAGATTTGGGTGTGCTGAAAAATTTGCAGTTTAGTCTTCATGGGGCGTCTGCTCTGAGTAGTAATAGGTTGTCGTTTTCGTGCTTGGTGGCTGACGGTCGTATAAATTATGTATAAAACTTCATTTCGTACCTCACAGAGAACAAATCCCGTGTCCATTATAAATTCTACTTCGTAAATAATGTTTATGGAAATGTCGGTAAAGTGTGAGAATGGTACGAAATGAACGAAAGAATAAATAAATGCACTGTGTTAATATGCAGAATTTATTAATGTTAGATAAAGTGGTGGTACATGTAGTTACCAGTGAGCTGTGGAATTTTAAAGAGTTACGTGTTGATGATGTAGGCTGCATTTATTTGTGACACTATAGGAACCAGTGACGAATAGTTACGGAATCAGTACTGAAGTTTTAGTGTGTCGCAAAGAGTGGGGAATTTCTTAACGAGCTGAGCATCTGTCAGCTTCTCAGGCATGACTCTGCTCTGTGTAGTTAGTTACTTCCATCGCCCAGAAGGCAAACATACGTTCGTTGCTGACTGAGAAGCCAGTTCGTCTCTGTCTTTTTCCTGAGTCGTGATAAAACCTAGTGTCTGAGGTTAAACGTACCACGTGGCTCTGATATCAGTCGCCACTTTGATGTGGAGAGTGAAGGATACATTGTACCTGTGTACGGTCGTGTTCGTTGTGTGGTTCCCCGGTCTCTGCTGTAATAGACAGGATAGTCCGTGGTTTTGCGATTCTCAAAGCCGTGGTTACCAGCCCACGTCACTACCAAGAGCGAACAGGTGTCTGAAGCCACGGCACAGTTTCTCTTGTAACTTCTTGTCGGTTTATTTCCGTAACGTGAATGCTGGAACTTGGCAAAAAGAAGAGGTAATTAAATATGCATTGTGTGCTTCATGTTTGTTATGACTTAGGTGTGTTTTGTTTGTGTTGTGGTTTGTTTGACGATGGTATTAACATATCAGATAATATAGCGTCGAATGATACGATGATCAGTGCCAAAGGAATTGTGGTCTGTGTTAAGGGAAGTGGTCGTAGCTTACTTGAAAATACTATCCAGGCTTTTGCTTACAGGGACTGGGAAAAACCACGGAAAATCTAGTCATAATAGCATGTCGTCGTGTCGTGATTTGAACCCGGGACCTCTCGGCGTTAACATTTAAATATGGAATAATTTTGCTTCTTAACACTGTTCAGATTGTTGTGCTGTCTTTACAAAGAGTGAAACATGTTGTGGAGGTGATGACTCCATGTTTAATCTCCGAACATACTGACACGATTTCGATAAAATTTGGTACTTGGAGTCTACATTCAGTTCTAGTGGACGAATTTAGTGGTACAGTTTGTATTTCTTTAATATAACGTGTATTTTACAAAAGGCCGCTCTTTCTGTAGTAGTAATGACGCAACAAATACAATTCATATGGCAAGGGGCTACTGAAGAACACGCTGAGGTACTGTCTAACGAAATTATGTGGAAAGTTGAAAACAGAAAATTCTGGTGTTGGATAACAACGGAATTAATCAACCAAAGTGTGTGTTGGATAAATTGGGCTATTGACGTAGGTGTTTATGAAGATTGTGTTCTCCGATATAACGCCGTGTAGTTTGGCATGTTATATTTAGTTACACGACTATGCCTGTTCGCATTATAGGCTGTATGTGAATTACGTCATAGTTCCAATACTGCAAACCGATGCCACTTGGTTGTCCCTTTGATTTATAATTCCCAGGCCTCATTTATTTCTGCCCTACACCATGGTACTGATTGATCACGATTACCTTTACTATGCCTTCCTATCTTACGGATTAAATCAGGAATTTACTTCCGATTTATTTATGAATACGAATTTATGTTTCTTGTAGTTACGACTTCTTGTATCGTAAAGTCTCTTGTCTGTTTACGCATGCGTGCGCTAGTCTGCTGCAGTCATATATTGTAACACGAAATTATAAATTAAAAGTAACGAATTATTAGGACTTGGTCAAACTGTTACTTTTTGCAATAACATAGGCCTCAACATTACTTAGCCTCACTCAACATATACAGATCGTTATTCAAAGGACTTATTGTGTCATATTAACTTACCTATGTCAGTTACATGTCGACTAGCAGGTGTTTTAGACTTCGAAAACACAACTGGAATCTTATACGTATATTTTGTGTGTTGTAGTGAAAGACAGAGTTTTCTGAGTGATTAATGCAGAACTGTATTGTGCCTCACTAGCCACAGTTAATTTTCTCTTTTCTGTCCACAGATTCCGACACGTACGGTGCTGTTCGTCTTGTGCTGTCCACCAACATGAGCTGAAACCTACAGCTGAGGAAAGCCTCCATACTGCCGTGTGTACAGGTGGCAGGATGGAGTTGTGGTGGCCTCATCTCCCTAGGGGTTTCTGGTTGTTGGCGATCCTAACAGTGCTCCTAGGTGTTTCACAAGCCGGAGACAATACAACAGATGCTCCACTTGCCGCCATCAGCACCGCTAGTATTGCAAGCAGTAGTGCCAATGATTCTTTTAGCATCGCCATTCCCACCAGTATTTCAACCACCACGTCAGCACCCTCAAACACATCATCACCGTATCCACGTAACGATGCTCCAGCAGCCACTGCCCCCACTCCACCAGAGTTCAAATTCACGCGGACACTTTACAATGTCAGTATCCCGGAGAACTCTGTGGGGAAGACGTATGTGACTATGGAAGATAGAATGGGAATTATGACACTGGACAATGATACAGATTTCGAAATTCGTTACAAGATCGTTGGTGGCGACAGAGATAAGTTCTTCAAAGCCGAAGAACGTTCAGTGGGTGATTTCTGTTTCTTGCTTATACGCACACGGACAGGTAATGTGGATGTTCTAAACCGCGAAAGAAGAGATAAATACGTGGTAGAAGTGCGGGCGACCGGAACGAGGCGAGAAGGAAAGAACAAGATGAGTGTACTAGAAGCAGACACAACAGTTGTGGTAAAAGTGCTGGACACGAATGATCTCAACCCTCTCTTTTATCCGACCGAATACGAGGCAACAGTTCCTGAAGACACTCCCTTACATCGGAGTATACTGCGAGTGTCCGCCGAGGACGCTGATTTAGGCAGAAACGGCGAGATTTATTACAGTTTTCTGGAGAGTCCGGAGCAGTTTGCTGTTCATCCAATGACAGGAGTGATTTCGCTTACCAGGCCGTTGCGGTACGCCGAAAGGTCTCTGCATGAACTGACAGTTATCGGTCAAGACCGGGGTGCTCTGTTTAGATCTGGAGCAGCTGGCAAAGCCAGTACAGCAAAGATCACGATAAGGGTCCAACAAGTTAATTTGAACTCCCAGAGATATACGTCCACCATTTACCGGACATTGTCGAGCATTCAAATGCGGATATATACGCAATTGTCCGCGTAATTGATAGGGACAAAGGGGTGCATGGGGAAATTCAGAGTTTGGAAATTGTCGACGGTGATCCAGATGGGCATTTCAGGATTCGTTCAGCTGAAGAAACCGGAGGAAAAAGTGGCGAATATAATATTGAAGTCTTACATCTTCTAGACAGAGAAAGTGCCCCACAAGGTTATAATTTAACCCTGAGGGCTACGGACAAAGGGATTCCATCACGACAAACTTACAAGTCGGTACCTGTACATCTCGCTGATCTTAATGACAATGCGCCGGTTTTCGACCGAGAGATATATGAAGTTGAAGTACCAGAAACGGCTCCTGTCAACACTCCGGTCATTCGCCTGAAAGTGACAGACGCAGACGAAGGAAAGAATGCACAAGTGTTCCTTGAGATAGTAGGGGAAATGAGGGCGGTGAATTCCATATAAATCCAGATACAGGTATGTTGTATACAGCTGAGATGTTAGATGCTGAACATAAGGCCTTCTACACGTTAACCGTATCAGCTATTGACCAAGGGAACGCTGGAACAAGGAAACAGTCATCAGCAAAAGTGAAGATAAATGTGGTGGATACTAATGACAACGACCCCTTGTTTGATCCTGCTGAGGATATCGTGTGGGTGGACGAGAACGAGCCTGCTGGTACTTCTGTCACTAAGGTCACGGCTAGGGACAAGGATTCGGGTGAGAACGCCTATATCTCGTACAGCATTGTGAATCTTAACCCAGTGCCTTTTGAGATCGACCACTTTTCGGGTGTTGTGCGCACCACTACCGTTCTGGACTACGAATCCATGCGCCGTGAATACATCTTGAGGATACGAGCTTCTGACTGGGGTCTTCCCTACCGCCGTCAGACGGAGATTCAACTCAAGATCAGGGTAAGAGACGTGAACGACAATCGACCACAATTTGAGAAAGTGGAGTGTTCTGGTAACGTGCAGCGTTACGTTTCCATAGGCACAGAGATAATTACCCTCTCAGCAATAGACTTCGATGCTGGTAGCATCATCAGCTACCGACTAATTTCTGGCAACGAAGACGGTTGTTTTGCTCTAGATGCGACGTCTGGTATATTGAGTGTTACGTGTGACTTGGCGGACGTGAAGGTTTCTGAACGTGAGGTGAATGTCACAGCCACAGATGGTACTCACTTCTCTGACGTTGTGCGTGTTATGATCAGGCTAGTGAATGGGAAGAAGAATCTAGGGTCGCCAGAACGGGTGTTGGCTGATGGAATCGGAAGCTTTCATTGTAAAGACACTGGTGTGGCACGGAGGTTGACGGAGGTTCTTGCTGCTGCCGAGAAGAACAATAACATGATTGGACGCTCCGGGCAGCCAGAAGAATTCGCCATGATGCCTAGTCGCTACGGCGAGAACGTCCACACGCCTGAATTCATTGACTTCCCAATAGAGATACGAGTGAATGAATCTGTTCCTCTGGGAACGTCTCTTGCTAAGGTTCGGGCACGCGATCGAGATCTAGGATACAACGGAAAGTTAGTGTATGGAATCTCTGATGGCGACAAGGACTCGGTGTTTCGTTTGGATCCAGATACAGGAGAACTGAAAGTAATCGGTTTCCTCGACAGAGAACGCGAGAGTGAATACCTCCTTAATATTAGTGTGTATGATTTGGGTCGGCCTCAGAAGTCATCGTCACGATTTCTTCCTATTACTGTTGACGATGTGAACGACAACGCACCAAAATTCGAGAAACCTGTTGCGAGTTTTCGAGTGACTGAGAATGCCCGCAATGGCACTGAAATTTTTAGAGTAAACGCAACTGATGCAGATCTTGGAGAAAATGCTAGGGTAACCTATTCCATGGTCACAGACACTGAGGACTTCGCTGTGGATCCAGTGACGGGCGTTCTGACAGTTGCTTCAGGTTTGGATCGTGAAAGACAAGAAGTGTATGAGTTAAAGATTCGTGCTACTGATGGAGGTGGGAAGTACAGTGACAAACCTCCGCTGTATTCAGATGCGCTTGTTCGGGTTACTATAGACGACGAAAATGATAATGCTCCGTCATTCGCTTTACAGACATACACCGTGAAAGTTCGTGAAGACATACCTGTCGGGAGTGTTGTGGCTATTGTAAGTGCAACTGACCCAGATGTTGGTCAGGGTGGTGAGGTTCGTTATACCCTTGTAGGGGTGGAGATGGAGGCGAAGGGATCTTTAGTGTTGATCGATTGTCAGGAACAATCCGCACGGTGGAGGCTCTGGATTTTGAGGAGCGACAAGTCCACAGTTTGACCGTGCGGGCACGTGATCGCGGTAGTCCTTCACTCTTCACGGACACGAACGTCATAGTTGAAGTTGTGGATGTGAATGAAAATCTGCACGCACCATTATTTGACGATTTCGTAGTATCGACTTCCGTCCGTGAAAACCAGCCTGTAGGAACTCTGGTCACCACAGTACGAGCTACCGATGCTGACCCACCGGGGGATGACTCTAGGGTGGCCTACTCAATCCGGGGTGGCGACGGGATTGGGCTGTTCTCCATCGATAGTGAAGGTAAGATGAAACTTTTCTCCATAAAACGTCAAAATCTTCCGGTGCCGGACTTATTATTAGAGAATTATACATGCTTTTTTTTTACCTGCATTTCCTGAACTTGACCCAACCTAACATTCCACTGTCCAGCCCTTTAACGAATGTTTACGACAGGTGTCACTGTGCATTACTCTCAGTAGAATAAACTATCGTTTGTAAACAAAAATATTCCGGTAACTTTGTGATTACACCGCATGTGCAGTCTTTGTACTGAGGCGGTCGTTATGTACGGCCTGATTCACACTTTAAAAACTTTTCATAATTTGTCACATTTTGGAAATCATTACTTGGCCCAGTATCTTGAATTAAATTTTTACGTTTATGTTTGATGTTCTTGTAAGAAGGCAGTTATTTTATTTGACAAATATTGCTTGTTTGTTATGGTCACTATTCCGCCGCACTTGGGAGCGTGAGGGTGAGTAGGCTATGGTAATATGGTAAGCGAGCCGACAGACAGTGACAGACTATATATGTATATAAGATAAAGTAAGCTCTTTTTTTTTTAAGTGTGGAAACTGTGAATTCTACAGCATTTAACCACTCACTTGTACATCTCTTGTGGTGCAAGACAGCAACCTAAAGGTTTTAATTGATTGGTTGTTTATGGGAATGAGTGATTTTTGACGTACTAAGCATATCTAAACATTATGAAATTTATGAAATAAAACGACGAAATTGTGACTTTTATAGTGGAAAAATTTCCGTATCATTTTACACCGTCTTTACATTGTGCTTAGGGACTCTCTTGATGAAACGTGACCTATAGCTTTAATGTCTCCCTACTTGACAACATACTGTGACTTTTGTATCATATAAATTTTAATGCGCTGGTTAACAGAGACATGCATCGGTAAATGCTCTTCGTTTTATGGCGACGCTGAGCCAAGTAAATGGTCGGAATATAGTGCATGTATTAAATACTAGTGTTGGAACATGGCGCTAAAACCTTGTTTTGTTCGCCACCACTAAATCTCGTCTCGCTTCAGGTATCACAGACTGTAAGTTACAAAGGTAGGTCCGTGGTGTTCGTCTACAGTTTGTCCTCGGTTATTTGCAGAGAGTGTACATAGGCCATATGGATTTTAAATGAAGGCAGTCATATTTTCTTCTCTCCTTACGTGTTTGAAGTAAGGAACACTAGGAATGCCTGGAATATAGTGTGAGGCGACAGTAAGCGCTAGTTTGACCAGATTTATTTGTTCTGTTTGTCGAAAACATGAAGAAGCATACCGTAGAAACGTAAATATTCTAAAACCAACGAATGCTCACAACTCGATGAAAGTGAATTATGAACGCAGTAATACCTCCTGTTCAAGGGACGGTTTTGGATCATTTAAAACAGTAAATATTCTATTATACGCTGATGAATAAATAAACACAGAGTATACTAAGTGGGCTTGCAGTATGATTATTTGTCGTCAGCATAATGGAGATTAAAGTCATAATCTGAAGGTAAAAATATTACTCGAAGGACTCAATCATGTATGAGAGAGTTTCGTTAGAATATATCTTGATGAACAGGATGTTACATTAACATTGCTCACGATAGTGTCATATCTGAACCACCAAATGTCAGTTTCATATTCAGACGTCTGCCCGTTAATTTTGTTCGTTTTTTTTGTACAGTTATGTAAGCCGATGATCAAATCAAGGTGGGTGAGATGCGCTTGTGGATCGTATGGGCGAGAGACAAGAAAATACGTATGGGGGTTTGGGGAACCTGAAGGAAAGAGACAACTTGTAAGACCTAGGCGTAGATAGTTGGTAATATTGAAATAGATCTTAAAGAAATAGGATGGCACAACGTTTACTGGATCCATTTGGCTCGCTCGGTATACAGACAAGTGGCGGGCTGTTGTGAATGCGGTAATGCAGGGTGAACAAATTTTTACAACCAGTAGCCACATCAAACTTCTAGGCGACAGAAGGATGACATGAAGCAAGTTCCATGTGGAGGATCCACAAATATTTGACACCATTCTAGAGAGTTTAGTTGTCATTGCGACCAGACGCCTGGGGTTATG
Source organism: Reticulitermes speratus (assembly GCA_021186555.1). Taxonomy (NCBI): domain Eukaryota; kingdom Metazoa; phylum Arthropoda; class Insecta; order Blattodea; family Rhinotermitidae; genus Reticulitermes; species Reticulitermes speratus. The sequence goes on from JAJKFL010000001.1 coordinate 8,661,162, forward strand.
AACTTTCAGATTGCTTAAGATTCGAGTAGTTTATAGACTGCTTGAGTGCCTGTTACGTTCTCAAGTGGCACTGTGCTCCATCGAGTTAGGTAGGTAGTTAGGCTCAGTAATTTTGCCTGTGTACTTAAGCACCACAATATGAAGACGTAGGGCGAACTGGAGTTAGAAGATACATTCTTAATCTCTATTGGCCAAACGGGTCGCCCATGTCCCGTTAAGTGGAACTCTTATGGACGAAAGGGAAAACGCTGTCCCACTCATTTGCACGAATGGGCATTTAAAATGAAAGTAACTCCGGCTGTCAACAGCTACGTTGGGATTTAAAGGCCGGGAGATTAAGGTTAATGTTGGCACTACGCGGAAGTGAAAGGTCATCTTTACGAAAAGTTCTAGCCACTTAACCACCGAATGGAGATGGACGGGTGGGGGTTCCCCTTACATATGAGATTGTTAGCAGGAGAATTTACGTCTCTTTTAGCGAAATACAAGCTTACGTCACTGTACTTCCGCCCCATACCCTATCAGCATGTCACATTTCTAAACCGTGAAAACGGAAAACACGAATTATCAACCCTACCGCCTCACTCCCCCAAGCAGAGTTTTCACTCAGTAGTTTCTCATGTCGGTGTTGCATCCGTATATTGTTGTCCATAATCTGAGCGTCGCGAAGTCCAGTGAGCGCCGGAATGAGTGCAAGTGGTTGGTAGTTATGAACACACGCAAAGTTTTGCTAGTTTAATCATGTTACCACACACCAGAGACGATAAACAGCGCCTGAGAGGTTCTTTCAAGGGCTTTATGTTTCGACGTTTCTACCGTCAAGCTGGCCAGATAACTGAGGTTAGAAATGAATCGGTTAGTTGGAAAAGGGAACCTGTCCGCATTTTAGCCGTAGGTCTTTATCCCGTTTCAGACCGATTGTAATATATTTTACCACATTTTCTTATGTTTCATCTACAGGGTGGTTATTTTATCTTAGGACTATCGGTTGTTACTCTCGGTTCTCTTGTCGTATTACTGGAGCCCATGCCGATCCCAGTGGCCGTGCGGTCTAAGGCGTGGGTCTGCGGCCGCTCGCTTGCTGGTATTGTGGGTTCGAATCCCGCCGGGGCATGGATGTCTGTCTGTTGTGAGTTGTTTGTTGTCAGGTAGAGGTCTCTGCCACGGGCTGATCACTCGTCCAGAGGAGTCCTACCAAGTATGGTGTGTTTGAGTGTAATCGCGAAGCCTCGGCAATGAGGAGACCTAGGCCCACTAGGGGCTGTGGAGCCATTGGAAGAAAAGAAGAAGCAGTGGAGCCTATGGTTTATTAAACTTCGGTACGCATACAATGTACTGGTACGCCAGTAATTGTTTACTGCTACGCGGCCTTAAAAAAAGTCGAAATATAAAAAAAAGGATAAGATACCACAAAAAATTTTTTGTGTTGAATTGCAATTGTTACGTTCCATTTTGTGGTTCCAGAGCCTCCGGTGTAGCCCCAATCATCCGACCGCTCACACGCCGGCGGAGTAGAGGCTGGAAATGGCAAACGATAGTTGTTAGATAAAATAATGACCCGGATATATTTATATTTTTTTGTGAGAAGTTTCCCGTAGAGCAACACCGCATGCTACACGCCAAAGGCCTTTGCTGTAAATTGGTCACTGTCGTTATAACGTATTCGTGAACTGATTACACGGTGATACGACGTTATATCGCAGAACGGATTCGTTAATCTATACTCGTTACTGATAATGGGGTTCGTATGTTGATATGGCCGCCCTGCACGAGTGGGAATTTTGAACAAACTCTTAACCACAAAGTTATTCCCGCGAGTCTTCTAGGCCTGCACTCGTTACGATTATCTGTTTAACAATTTACGCTTTTCATTCCCACATGCCATGATTCTTCATTAAGAACTTCCGCAACTTACACTTATCTACAGCGCTCTCTCGAGACTCCATGGCTCAGTGTTTCTGCACGTAGCCATTTAATGATGTCTTAACGACAGAGTCTTTGTCGGGAATCCCGTCATACTCCAGTCACTTTGAAATAGAACAACCCGCCTCCAAGTACAGAAGATCATCGCAGCCTTTAAGCCCATCAGTCCCCCCACCCCCTCATCCGCCAAACTCTGTGTCCGAGGTAAATTACCCAACTGAATTCTGTATCTTGTTTTCCCAATTGATCTACATTTTCAGCCACCTGAAATTACTACGCGAAGTACTAGATTACTTTTGTGCGAAGAACTTCGTACTTGACAATACCAGTAGGCTTAGTTTTAATCAGTGTGCGGCACATAACCGGTATTCATTCTTATTTTACGAGTCCCCCCCCTCCGTGTTCTTGAAGATGTATGACAAGCGTTATACGAACATGACTCCGCGCCTGTCCACTGAATAATGTATCTAGGAATTTACATTCCCATTTTCGTATTAACGTCCTCTGAAACATCACCGATTGTAACAAAACTCATCTCTGCACTCCCCTCTCGCTGTTATGACAACGCACTCCGGCTAAACCACCATTATTAAACTCAATTTTTAGAGGTTGGATCATCCCTAACCCGTATTAAAGGCTGCAAACAGCGTTTGCTACAGTAGATATACGAAACAAAATGGTACATACGCTATAAAAGGCTTAGTGTGGGATACCAGAAGCGTCGCTAAGCAACCTGATAAAGGATCTTTGTAGATCATTGTTGCGAAATGTCATTAGATATATGAACGAGAAAAGGGCACACGTGAGAAATCTGTATCATTATTTGATCTTGGTTTGTGTGTTAAGTCTCTAATTTACTACTCTTAAACTTAATATTATTCATACCGTACATTTTAACTTTATATTCACAGTCCGACAAAATGTACAATTGTACATTTTGTCGGACTGTGAATATATTACTACTCTTAATTCACACATTATTTTTACATGTTAGTTTTAAAGGTAGGATATCTGTTCTTTGGACACTTCTTGAACCATTTAAAGACTTAAGGTTAACGTGAATTATACTTAAAGATTCAGTTCGTACTGCGCAGTAAACATTTAGTGTCGGTTACAGAAACCATTGAGTTAATGCTGTATAAGGAAATAATCGCTGTTTGTGTTGAGATCCGTACAAAAATTAGCCAAAATACAACGTGTGGTCAGAACGTATAAGTTTTGAAGTTTAAACATGTTTGTACATAAACTAAGATTTAAAAAATTAATACTGTTTAAGAATACGGCCGTATAGCTTAGTGAATATTAGTGACTTGTGTGGGCTGGAACGCTGGGTTCGATGCTGGGTAGGACCAGGGTTTCTACATGTCCAAATCCGTCCAATAACTCATTGGCAGCATACCTGATGAGTAACCCGTGCTCTTTCAGGAAAACCACTGACCTCCATCTACTGTCGTGGTTATAAATTCGTGGAGCTATATCTCCGCGCTCCATACATTTTCCTTCAGTGGTGTTTAATTCAGCAGATGGAGAGCTTTCATGTTCGTTTCGTCGTGCATAGACAACTCAGCAAAAGAGCCCTTTTAGAGAGTACGATTATACTTCTATTTTTAATACATTTCCAAGGACAGTGCGGCAAGAAAAGACAGCCACGTCAATAATAAAAACTCTGGCGCCATGTTTTTTTTATCCCTTGGCCACAAAATGCTTCAGGGCTGCGTTCAGGTGGGGAAATAATGGAACTGGCTTGAGCAGATTGCGTCTTCTGCTTGTAGTGGTGAACAGAACTGTGCATTGTAGTGTTCCGACGTCCTGTGCACTCCCGATTCTGTCTCTCGAATTGTTTTGCATTTAACTTAGACGATATGAATAATGCACACAGAAATGAATAACATGGATTCTGAAAAAGAAGAGATTTCTGTTAGTAAAGAAGATACTGTCCCCTGAAGCCTTGTTCTGATGCATCTCATTTAGCTGTGTCTTGAAGCAAAGTTTCTTGGAAACTTCACTTTAGCATTTCTATAATTTTACTTTCTGTAAGTTTATTTTCCCTTAACAGTCGCCGGTGTAACATTCGAAACACGAGTCCTGTCGTAACATACATTAAGATGCTAATTGCAGTCGCAATAGCATTAGGCAGAATAAATCTCTAGGCAGAGTACACCGTCCTTAGTTTATCTGACAAACATGGTTTGTCACTTCTCCTCAGTACTTCGCCACGCGTGTGTGGGCTACGTTAATACGATAACCTGCCCGACAGGAAGTGACACGATATTTGCCACATAAAATAAGGACCGTGTATAAGAATTACGTAAGTATAAATGTAACTGAGGCATTTGGCCGTGCCATGGCTCAGGCGGTTAGTCGCCGGCCTCTGACCGCGGAGGCTCATGTTCGATCCCGGGTCAGTCCATGTTGGATTTGTTTTGGACAAATTGGCACTGGGACAGGTTTTTCCCCGAGTACTTCGGTTTTCCCCTGTCAGTTTCATTCCACCGGTGCTTCATTACAAGGAAAAATGAAAAGAACTTAATCATCTTCATCACAGGGTTGCACAATAAGCCTTCAAGGCTGCGGTGCGTCCGAAGCATCTGCTGCGGGGCCCTTCGAAAGAAAACTGAGGCATTTGGGCGAGCTCAGACTGTGAAAGCGTTTTCGTAAGCCTGTTTATAAATGCGATATAAGTGCAATGATTTACCATCACTTTGATGAAATAATGGGTACGAGCGAACCGAAGGTCGCGGTATAGAACATGGGTTAAAAGCACGGTAACATGTGAGTCAAGGCATGGGCGTGGGGATAAACGGAAGGAAGGGATGGAAGGTATAGAAGTAAGGATTTTAGATGTTAAAGAAACGTCAGAAGAAGAGCTTTACACGAACAGAAAAAGGAACACTAGAACACATGGGACCGAAACTTGGTAATATTACACAGGACTTTCTTATATGTTGATGTATGTCTGCTTTCAGCTGTTCGTGGTCGCCATACTAGCGGTCGGACATGAGATTCCGCGAGTGTTTAACAGGATTTATCCTTTCGATGTGTATCACAGATTATGGGTGTCGATTGGAATATTTGATCTCAGGAATGCGTGTATGTCAGGAAGTCTTTGTTCATTGTGGTCACAAGTGAAATGTTTACCTTGGGTTATGCAACATGGCAACAAGAAGTAGTGTGAAGAGCTGAGGAGTTAACATGAATTGTGCATTAGCTGTTGATAAAACATTGTCCGTTACGTGGAACAAACGAAGTACGTAAACGGAAAATGAATTGTGTGCTGACTGTCTTACAGCCGTTGGTCGGACACTGTGTATGAGTGTCAGAAACAGAAGAGCAATGGGGGATTGAATGCTAAGAGTCGTGAAGACATTACTGGTCAAATGTTGCTTATGGTTTGTCTTGGCCATCAGAACGTCTTGTCAGCAATTTTCGGTATAGGCCTAGAGTTCATGCTGCAGTTTGTGATTCTGCATTACAAGGAGAATGATAGGTCGTGAAAAGTGCAGGCAGGCGCAACCCAGTCAGAGCGAGACCATTGCCGTGTCTAATCGCTACCTAACACTTCCTCCTATTTATTTCTTTTCTTTTTCCCACTTCCACACTTCACCGCCACCCACACTCTTCTCCTTTCGGCCGTGTTCTTTCATCCACATCCGAGCTCAGTGAACTAAGTAGCCACGGAGTTGCGCTGAAGGAACGATAGAGTATTGAAGTTGTTAGAATTTAGGTATTACATGGTTAATACTGGTATCTGAGTAGCGTAAAGAAAAATTAAGTCTCTTACAGATGGAAGGCTCTTTATTATTCCTTTCACTTTTAACGTAGCAGTTTTTTAATTTCTCTTTCATTCTTTATTTTCCATTCATTTCCCCCCATTTTTCTGTCTTTTAAATTTTGATTCATAACAAGTCAACAGAAAATCTAAGTGACGATTCAGTTTTTCTGGGATATGGTGGCTGGAAGTGACGACAATACGAGGAATAAGACGTATGCAGCTATTGGAAGACCTTAAGGAAACGAGAGGGTACTGGAAACTGAAAGAGGAAGCACTGTGTTCATACATCATGTCTTACATAATGTATATTTCTTCCTCAATATATTTTAAAGACCAAATGTGAACCTGAGGATGACCTGAGTTAGGTCGAAACATGTAGTTTTATATAATAAATAGAATTTAGTTGTGTTTGGACAGATGATGTAATATTTTGACGTAAAACGTCTTACATTTCGGTACACATAGGTGGGTCACCTCGGCGCTCGCGGTGTCAGACTTTCGCGTTACTTGCGTTTCTTCACAGTGCTCCGCGCCTACTTCGACTGGAGCAGTGAACGATACATAGTTTGAAAGGTAAGGAATATGCCTACACGCTAAAAAAAGAATCATCGAAAAATCTTTAAATCTGCCAAAATGGCGGCCATGTCAAAATCACCTACGATTTTCACACTCTCTCCATCTAACGTCTTACATTTCGGTACACATAGGTGGGTCACCTCGGCGCTGTTTTTTACAGGATCACGATGCCGAGACTAACTAACGCACAAATGCAAGAAAACTACCGAAAACGGAAGAAGGAGGCAGAGGAGGGTTCACAGAGGCCGAAAAAAAATTCGAAAAACCGCTGCGGAGTATCGCCAACATTCCAACTTGTCGCCGTGACGTTTTACGTACAATTTGCGGTTCAGTCGTAGCTTGAAACACCGAAGTTTTTTTACTACTAATAACACAACGGGATGGCGTTCGTTAAAAATGAGCTTTGTTCATTTATTGTACCATTAAAATTTACGGAGAAATTAATTGTCAGACGTCAGCGGCAATCGTTCAAAACGCACAGATGCAGTCTGTTGGCAGAGCATAGAATCTTTTACTGTTAATAAAGTAGCGTCTAGGCTTTAAAGTGTTATGTAACCCACAAACTCTGCATTGGATGGTTGTGATTCATTAGCGTCTGGTTTCTGTCGACTTACCCCTGGCGAATGTGCTCCTGTTACGCATTGGACAGGACGCTAGGTCGACCCCAGAATCGGTCTCTACTCGCTGGTGAAGAGAATAATGCTCGTCCCTCTCAGGAGTTGAACCGAGCCCGCCATCTCATAGCCAAATTCGTATTCTGACTGAACTATCCTGGATCCAGTAAGTGTTCTGTCTACACGTTAGTGATAAAAGTAACAAGAGTTGAAATTAATTTGATGCTATATAGAGTTAGGAATTGGAAATTACGCATTTCCTAAAAAAAAAAAAACCTCCATAGAGAGACTGTCATTACTCAGTGACGTTAGCCTAATCGCAACCTGAAGGCCGTGTTTCACGCGAGGAATATGTCTGATCTGTTAAATGTTGTTAGCACTGCGCAACCTAATAACGAATCTCACATGTGGTTTCTGACAATCCTGTTGAAAGTATCCACAGACTTATACCGATACGATGCAAATCGTATGACATGAGTCCTGTAGTTGTGGAAACTTGTCCTGTACAGTTGGGATTCCTCCATATTTTGTATTCCTCCCACGTACGTTTCTAAATTCAAACTAAACGCGAGAAATGACGCTTTTCAATATGACTGAATCACACACACACAATTTGTGAGCCGTAGAATACATCTGCCAACTCATTCATACACCGAGATCGTTTCCCCTTTCTTTCTTTTTTTTTTTATTTGAGAAAAATTGGAAAAATCACCCGTTGATGGCGATTGATTCGGACGTAGATTTCACGCTCGCTGCTTTTCCGTTATCGATTCTTGTAGATGTAGTTTTGTGTGTATGTGTGTTTGCGCTACGCATATATAACTTTCCGATTAATTCCGATTTGCGTGATTCGACTGTCACGATGCACGTGGTCCTGCTAACGGTTCAGTAACACAAGACGCACGATGATGTCCCTTACGCCGAGTGCTTCAAACGGTAATTGTTGTGACGTACCGATCGTGGAACGTCATTATGCCGTGGGAGAGGAGCCGAGTCAGTACGTCCAGACCAGCTCTTTGGCTCACCCATCCTCCTATTCAATGAGTATCACGGGTTCTTTCCCGGGGGTAAAGCTGCTGAGCCGTGATGTTGACCACTTACCTCCATATAGTGCCGATGTTAAGAATGAGTGGAGCTATACCTCTACTCCCCCTATATGTCTTCATGGCGTGGACAGGGACGTTACTCTTGTAATACTTGGAAGTGCAGTAATGTGCTATAAACATTGCCAGCGTTTACCAGGCGAATTTTTTTCATATCTTGTAATGATATTTTGAGCTGAGTCTTTTAAAGACGAGTTTTATATTACCATTTGTAAACATTGTGTCTTGGGATGTGTTCAACAAGGAATAGAAATTTGCGATAACATGTAACTTGAATTCCCTATTATTACGTGAGCAGCAAACCATGATGACATGTGGGGAAGTGGAGGTGTAGCGCCTTGCATTTTTGATGTCGTCATTAGATAGAAGTGAGTAGTCTGATTCTCCGGTCGCTTTATTGTCGGGGACAGGGGTTACGACACCCATCAGTAGGAGCTTGGTTGGCACCCAGATCCGTCTGGAACCAGTGGCAAATACGGACCCACTATAAATATAGAAGGGTCGCCGTATTGACCCAGTCTCTTTCTTCCAGGGGGTTTCGCGTCGATTTCCTGACAAGTTGAACAACAGTAACTTGAGATCTTCTGGGATGTTACGCAGTGCAGATTGATAGTTACCGACGTTTCAGGACAACCTATCGGTCCCATCTTAAGGGTCAGGCAGTCTTGGGACCGATTGGTTGTCCCTAAAGGTCTGTTACTACCAGTCTACACGAAGAGCGAAGACCTCATTTACATCGCGGCGGAAGCCCAAAATCACGTTAGCAGTAACAGTTACTAGAGGAAGGTATGCGATAATCTGTTCGGAAGAAGAAATGAGATTTAATGCATAAGGAGTGGTCTTTAAGCAAAGTACTGTGATTTGTCGTTAGAGACTTTTGAATCATCAAATCACCGTGATGGTGGATTAGTTTATGTGATATTCCGGCTGGCAGTGTGACTTTCAAGATGTGATCTGAACATTTGTATAATACACCTAAATTGGGGGGCACGCGCTGGCGCAGTTGGTTGAGGCACTGCGCTACAAGCCGGAAGGTCGCGGGTTCGATTCCCGATGGTGTCATTGGAATATTTCATTGACATAATCCTTTCGGTCGCACTGTGGCCCTGGGGTCGACTCATCCTCTAACAGAAATGAGTATCAGGAATATATCCTGGGAGGTAAAGGCGGCCGGTGCGTAGGGCTGACAACCTTACCACTTTCATGTGCCGATTATCTAGAAATCTGGGAGTCTCAACCTTCTGGAACCCTAAGGGCCTGTCCAGGCCTGTAATGGGACTGCTTTACCTTTTGCGTTTAAAATGAGCTGTAACTCTTATCTTTATGTCGCCTCCATTGACGCTGTATCTTTTTTTAGGGTAGATGTTTATAGAAGACGAGTTTGAGTTGTAATGGAAGTGCCACAGAATTGCTGGATTCGATCCTGATCACGCGAATTGGGACGTCACCTCGCTCGTGCGACCTTCCGTTTGGTAATTTCAGTTTATTGAGCCACAGACCGACACTGAACGGGCGGAAGGGGAGTTGTACACAATTGACTAATAACTTCGCGATGATATACAGCGAACGCGCTATAACCCGTCATCTTTAAAGGCACAAGTCCTAAGACGATTATAATGAAATTAGTAACAGCAACTTCCTTTATGAGAAGTCCCATGGGATACAACAGATGGAGCGCTTGTAGGCTTGTTGGGTGGGTGGGTTTGGAGAAGTATTTTGCCAGCAACTGGTAGGCTATATGATGCACGTTCGACACGCTTTTTCTCTTACGGCAAAGCGTGTCTTCGTGCAGGAATGTGTTTATATGTGTGTGTGTAGGTAAACCAGGCTTATGTAGCTCAACATAGAAGTTTCATGCCCGGTTCTAGTTATATTATTTCAGCACTTTTTCTTATGCCTGAATGGCGATATGTTGAAAATAACGTAATTTTAGATAAAATCGGTATATTGGCATTTTCTACATATTAAAAAGTGTGATATATACAGGGGAGTGTGGATGACTTCGAAACGCCGGGTGCATTTTTCACACTGGCATAACGATTCTGCTGCAGTGCTGTATTGGCTAGCGTTTGATTATGTGTTTATTGTGCTTAGATTAAATCGCCCTAATTTTTTTAAAATGCGGACAACCCACAAAGTATCAATTTTGCAGTAGAAGCAAGAAGGTGGCTCCGTTTTACATATGACAAATGTTTTGAGAGGTAGGATATCCCCCACCTATCTTGGATATTCTTGAAGATGGAGTTATCTTTTTTACATTTCATAGAGGACCGTTAGTTGAATGATTTGCTACACATAACTCAGTTTAGCTCAAAGTAGCAGTTAGCCCCTTTTTACAAAACAGGGTCTATCACCACGGGATTCGGGTTCGAGTCAAGCCAGTTCACATGGAATTTGTGGCTGACAAAGTGGAACTGAGACATAATTTTTCCGCTGTGAGAGTTATGCTATCATGAATGGTCCATATTCATCTTCATGTTACAACTGTTTATCAGAAGGACAAGTGGGCGAAGCCTTGAGAACCTTCAAGGAAAGTAGCGCTGTTTCCGACATAGAGGGTGCAATGGATAGAAAAATACTTTCACATTGTCCTAGCTTCCGTCTTTAAAGGTTTGTAATAGAGACGCCAGCTGTCAGATTGATCCTCACCCTACATATCCAATTCGGCGTTACCTAATCATTGCACCATTTATGTAACGCTAAGTTTCATAACCATGTTCACTAAGTCCCGCCACTGGTCCACAGTCTGAGCCAGGTGGTCCCGGCGATGAGGACTGGTTACATATTTTGAGGTAACCGAGATTTGTGAAAGTCGTACAGACTTTCTGGCTAGTTTTATATTCTGATGTGTCGTTGATACCATACGCTAACAAGATTCCTGACAAACATCGTGTCATCGTCTAATTACTAACAGCATCACAACCATTTGCAGTTTAAACATTTGCCTTCGTTTGTGCCGGTAGCCTCCTGCTCGTTCCCTTCGCTCTGTGGCAGTAAGTTAATTTGCCCACCCAGTCGCTTTCTGTTTCGCAATTAGCGTGGAATTAGAAGAGCAAAAGATTGCTCCAGTATTCTTTCCAGTCGGTTTTTTTCACTGCCGTGACATTCAGACCAAAAAGTGATCCTATTTGGGTACATTTGCGTGCAAAGTGGCGCATGAAAATCAACGTTATTTGAAGTGAGGTGCAACGTAGATTACTGTCACGGTCGCTGATTCGAACGAAAAGCGAGTAACCAGGATGAATGCAAATTATGGTAAAATGATTATGTTGTTTTAGCTTATGATGTTTTGAGTAGATTATAGTTTCTTTGTTTCTAAATTGCACCTCTTCCCACATTTTCAACAGTAATGGTATTTATTCAGACCCCAAAAGGTTTCATGGACAAGAGCAGTGGTCGTCGCTGTATATTAGCTGCTGTAATGCCAAATTTTAACCTTATTATAGTAGCTGTGGTTACGGAATCTCGTTGTCTGAACGCTTTCGTTTTATTTCTGTCTCTCCCTTCGTCCATTAAAAAAGCTAGTTCTCTCTCTGCCTCTTTTGTACATTCTGACCCCCCCCCCCCCACACCTCACACAAATGCTCACATTGTGAAAACTTCAAAGAGAATCATGCTTGTATCAGTGCGATGGTTTAATAGCAACGGAATGCCGAGATTTCGAATTTAAAATGGAACACACACACACGCTCACACAAACTAGAGCAACAGAAGGCATAAGGATGCAGGCGATTCACACAATATTAGATTGAAACAAATACGTGTTAATAACATCGTTTGCAGTCAGTTTTAAGGGGAGTATAAGTGTTTAACTCATGAGGGAGGTTGGACTTACCTGTTACTGGCGTGTTTTGTGTGTTTTGTGCTTGTTGAGATACGAGTGTTATCAGCTGATAACATTAGTGTGACATTAAACTACACATACACATAAGAAACATTGTCCTTTGTACGTGTGCGTGCGTGAGAGAGAGAGAGGGGTAGAGAGGGGGGTTTGGCAAACAATGTCAAGTGTAGGCCCATAAGAAATCATCGTCCCCTGTGCAATAAAATTGTTTTGGTGTGGGTCTGATTCAGAATTAGGTAAATACAATTCTTGAGGGAAGTCCCCAATGTGGTTTTTATATAAGTTATTATTATTATTATTACCAACTACGGCACAAAAATTCTGTATATTCCTACATGTTTCGGCTAACAATCGTAGCCATCATCAGGGAGTCATTTTCTGCAGACGTGCGCAGCGTACAGTATGTCATTGAATGGTAATGTATACATTTATTATTTACAGTCCTAGTAAATAATTAATACAAATTATTAATGTATAAAATATAAATAAATATTATATAAATATAATATATAAATAAATATTCACGGCTGGTTAGCCGAGAAATGTAGGAGTATATATAGAATTATTGTGCAGTGGTTGTTAATAATAATAATAATAATAATAATAATAATAATAACAACTTATATGTGAAACAACTGCACGGAATATGCATAATATTAAGTATATCCGCAATATGGCTTCAGTTGGAACCCGTGCGATATAACACAGTATCTGTGGGCTCTAACACAGTGTCTGTGCCCAGTGCCTGGCTTCCCTGACTAAGGATTTGCATAGTTTTAGTGGTACAGGAAAATGCCAAGATTTTACTTAAAAGTAACAAACTATTTCCTTTCACATTTTCTTGAAACAACGTCAGTAATCTCAACATCCTACCTCACTTACGCATGCAGAATCCGTCAGCATATCGGAATTTTCGATTACGTGGATGCTCGCCCTGTTTCCTAGACGTGAAAACGAAATGCTGTCCGTTAGTTGTGCTATGTTTGTACGTCTAGTTACTGCTAGTTGGATTTGCACTCGGAATATTGTTTTACGCGTCCGGTTTTTATTTCCATCTTCACGTCCTCCCTAGTAACAAATTGTAACCTTTAACACAGGAACACGTAGAGAATGTACACGCGGGTTTATTACTTCCTTTCTTGGATGCAGTGTTTTATTTTTTTTAATTTATTTTCCCCTTCTCCTTATTCTACGCTTGTGCCTGTGTCTGCCTTCTTCCCTTTTATTCTGTGTATAAAAACCATTTATCAAATCAAATCGATTGTTTGGCCGTGCAACAGAAGAGTACAATTCGGAAAAGTGGACAAGAACTATAAAACATAGACTACTGTGTACTTGACTTTAAAGTGGAGAAAATGTACTGGCACCTGGGGCAGGGCTTGTCAAAGTTTGTTGTGTGACGGGCATTTAGAGGAAGCTGATTTAAAGACGTCATCTTATGATGCTGCAGAAGAATGTGCGTGTCAGGTAATTACGTAACGAATAACTTTGCTCCTTGTGTCGTCAGATATACACATTTTGAGAACACGATCATGTCACACGCTATCTCATAAAAAATTACCTAAGGAATAAGAAGGTATTTTCTTAGGAGTTGTCAATATTAAACCCCTAAATAAATGTGAGGCCTAAACACATAGTGTTCCTTTTATCGTGTCCCCGATCACGGCAGCTTTATCGTACAGAAAGCCTGCATCCGCCGGAACATCCCGAGGTGTCAGCTGTGCTCTGGGACACGATACAAGGGACAGCCTGTAGAACTTCTCGGCACTGGGCAGAATTTCGATTCATAGAGTGGAAATTAACATTGATTTTTAAGTCATCAGTGAACGGTTGAGAACCTGTTCTGCATGTTTTATTATTTTCGCTTACACACGCATGGTATTCCTATGGTACAAACGTGGCCACGTTCGTGCGATTGGTTATTCCTTGCCTGCTGTATTTGACCTCGTATCTGCCATTATCTGAAGTGTCATTGGTCAATGACCATTGGCATGTCGTGTTTGTATATAACGCTGCACTGTAGTCAACGAGTCCGTCACTGGTCCCTCTTCTGAGCCAGATGAATCCACTCTTAACTCTCACATCTTGTGTTCAGAACAGCCATTTTAATATTGTCCTTCAAAGGCTCTCTTCTTGTTTTATGGATGTAGTTGTGCACGAATTGGTCATATTCCTCATGTATGCTGCATGCGTCGCCCATCCTACTCTCTGTGTGTTGATAACACTGACGTTTGACGAAGCATGTGAATTATGAATTTTGCATTATGCACTATTCTATAGCTTTTTGTTTTCTCTTGTGCTCGGGACCTTTTTCCAAACTGCCTCTGTCGCTTCCTTTAGGGTAAAAAACAAGTTTCATGCGGATGCAAGGCACCACGTATGATTATAGTGTTGTATATTGTAATTGTTAGTCGCCCTCGGTGGACTAGTGGTTAGCGTGCTCGCCACTGGACCCAAGGTTCGCGGGTTCGATCCCGACCGAATCCCATGTCGTAGATTTACGGCATGTAAAAGAACCTTACGGGCATGAATAGAACTAGTAGTGTCCGTAAGCAAAATTCAAGCGGCCATTTCTCACCCGTCTCCTGACTGCCTGCCAGATGGCTCTGGCAGTCTCATCAGGATCGAGCAAAAACTTGTGCGATCAGTGAGCCGGTCACTCACTACAGAATGCACACTTACCGACCAGGAAACCTTCGGGATGAAATCCCAAAAGAAGGAGGCTTTGGCCCACCCCGGGCTGTAACGCCATGGAAGAAGAAGAAGATATTGTGATTATTAAGCTTCGTTTGCAGGAAAAAGGGAAAATAAAACCTTCGTAAATTTGAATTTTCACGAGGGCCTACTACCTTGCTGTTCTTAATTACCAGTGTATTTTATGTGCAGATTTCGGCCGTGGCCTTGGATTCTGCCGGTATTTCTTAGACGAAGGGGGTTAGACTGAATGTTAGTGACAGGGTACGTGGGCAGGATTGTAAATGGCAACACTGTGGACATTTATACGAGTACATTAAGAGGCGTTATAATGTCTGGCTGTCACTTATTATTTGGGAGACAATATCACGTAGGACGAACTGTGCGGGCGCGTATCACGGTAGGAGCAAATGAAAAATACAGTCGAACCTGGTTATAACGACATTGATTTATACGACACCTCGCCTATTGCGTCAGATATTCTGCGGTACCAATTAATTCCTCACTGTTTACCATGACATTATACTACCCGGTTAGAACAACACTCGTTTATAACGACACAAAATATTCTGCCCGTCTCATGACGTTATAACCGAGTTCTACAGTACCTAAAAAACATTGACTGGAAAACGGAAGGAGGTCATTTAGGAGGACTCGGCATGGACAAGAAAATAATACTCAAAGCTTGTATAAAGAGACAGAGTGTGAACTTTTGGATTGGTTCTAGGTGACTGTGAACACCTATATGAACCTGTGTTCTCGTAACTGCAGTAATTTTTTTTTTCGTTCTTCAGTTTTTAGAAAGCCGGTGAGGTTAGTTACACGTGTGTGAAATATACAAGTGATTTTAAAAAAGCATGTTACGAATCGTAGTGTTCTTAACAGAAGTCTTACGGGTGATGTAACTGTGTCGCTACTGACGTGTTTGTAAAAGAGAGTCGACGTAGACTACTTCAGCGCATATGCCGCGCGTACGTAGCGTCGTCTAATGAAAACGCTGTAGTTATAAAGCCAGACAACCATTCATCCATCTGTTGTCGCTATACTGTAGTCACGTTATAACTCACTGCGTCTGCAGCACAAAAGAAGATGCCGCAGATACCGCGCTGTTTTAGCCGCGAGTTTATTCAGTGAACTGAAAACAGATAACGCCAAAGTTTTACGTTGTGCACTAATTGAAAGGCTTTTGAAGGAGAAAACATAAATGAAAAGTTTCTGCTTTGTCTTGTTTCAAAGTAAATGATTCTTATGCTACCGACTTCGGCAGAACGATAAGGTAGATAGGGTGTTTTCTTTCTGCCTCTGTATTCACACAAGGGGTAAAGGCTCGTCTTTCTTCTGAGGAGTTCAAATGGAAAACTTCTTTACGCCCATGAAATTTATCGTGAGTTTACCTTACTTCAGTGCACATTAGTTTTTTTTTTTTCAACAACACCCACAACACAACCTGTTGCAAATGGGTATATGTTCAGCATATTTGAATGTGTACACGTTGTTAGGTAAAGGGAAAGAGCTTGGGGTTTATGTATAAATCTCCAACTCACCCCTTTCGTGCAAAGTAAATCAAACCTCCATTTGAACTTTGGTTTTTCTTTACAAGTTTTTGCATGTTCCTAATACTGACTGACTGACTGACAGACAGACAGGCAGACTGACTGACTGCTTCAATCCCTCCGCCTGCAGCTTTGAAGCCCATACCTCCCCCCCCCCCCCCCAATGAATTTGTTGAGAAAAGAAATTAATGAAATGAGAAAAAGGTGGAAGTTTCAGGTTTCATCAGAACGTGTACACGCGGAAGAAAGGCTTGTCTTGGTTAATGCGGCGGGAAGAGCCATTCAGTCCTCCGTTGGTCTTCGTTGTGTTTCACGCTTTGTTATCCATTCTTGTTCCGTTTCCTGTGTTGCTACTTGCAAGGTGGGGGAAAGGAAAGTTCTTCAGGCGAGTTACGGGATGCTGCAGAGGGGATGAATGACGTTTCGGTGTGTAGAAGGGTTGAGTTGGTAAAGGAACGTATATCATAGTCACATTAACCTCTTGAGCCCTTTCACCACCACTTTTCTTCTTCTCTTTTCCTTCTTTTTTTTTTTACCTTAGAGAGATGATGAGGGGGCTTAGAATGGCGGAAGTTTGGAAATCCTTAGCCCATTCATCGTGTTGAATTTTCAACACCCTGCTGAGAAACAACGAACGTAGTCTGTATGTGTGAACTCTTTCTGTCCCACGCTCTGTATGATTATTACAAGTTTCGATGTAGCAACAAGGCAAAGTCTATTACACGTGTGCACTGATTTGAACCGAGTCCTGAAGGAGTATGAAATTAGCAAGAAAACATTTGTCCTTACGGAATATGAAGAACAATTACGTGTCCTCAGATAAGTATTTATCTCACTTTCTGCTCTCTGACTGGCGCGTTTTGGTCCCTTGGGGTTTTTGAAGTTCTGGCGAGTCCGGACGGCAATGCTGCGCTCTGCAAGACGACTCCGTAAGCAGGGCGGGGCTCTGTAATCCGCCTGAAGACAGGTGAATGGTTTACCGGGACTTAGGAAGGGTGTAGTTTCCCCGTGCTTTGGTGTACGTGTAGCAAGCGGTAAGGGAGTGATAAGATAACTCCACACACTAGGTGGGAGTGTCAGCTTCACGTTCCGTCCCTTTTCCACGATCTACCCATAGGATGTGAGGCTGGGTGAACTTACAGAGTCGATCTGGACGCTGTGTCAAGGAGACTGTTCTCTGCCTTGGCAGGGAATCGAACCCAACGATGGTGTACTTGGTTTTAGAAAGTGCGTGTAGTACATGGAGTAAGGTTTTCCCGCCGATCCCAGTGGCCGCGCGGTCTAAGGCGTGGGTCTGCGGCCGCTCGCTTGCTGGGATTGCGGGTTCGAATCCCGCCGGTGGCATGGATATCTGTCTCTTGTGAGTATTGTGTGTTGTCAGGTAGAGGTCTCTGCGTCGGGCTGATCATTCGTCCAGAGGAGTACAACCGAGTGTATGTGTCATTGAGTCTGAAAAGTGCAACAGTAACCCTCTACACCTACAATGAGTAGGTAGAAAGAAGTCAAGACTAAGAAAGAAAGAAAAAAAGTTTTCCCTACTCTTACTTAAACGCCAGTTTACAACATTGGTACCATTAGATAAACCAAACTTCATCAGTAGGCTTTAGACAAAGAGCAAAGTCCCACTGGAGTACTGTGGTAGTAGTAGTAGTAGTAGTAGTAGTAGTAGTAGTAGTAGTAGCAGTAGTAAATACACCATTTCCGAAAGGCATGGAGTTATTGTTGTAGAGATCTGTCTCCAATGAATATGAAAGGTGTTGTGACGCAGGTCACTACAAATAGGCAGTAAGGTTACTTTAGTCAACAGACAACATGCAACGTAACTGTGCTCTGGCGTATCTAACGTTATAACACTGATTTGCCCTAAGTCTACGCTCGAACCTCGCTATGATAAGCTTATTTTCTTAGAAATTCTAAATTAATTTTAGTTAGTGAGAAAAATCCCATGGAATGCACTACCATACGATGAGGCATAGAGTTCTGACCGGTACGAGCTTAAAAGATAAAATTGTATTGGTCACGTTTATGAAAGCGAAATGCGAAGAACAAATTTAATACACCCACATTGTTAAAGACTTATTTGAATAGAAGGGAGCAGTCCCTTGAATTTTAGAGCTTGAAATTGTTCCGGGTAATAAAGTACACACACCAGAATTTAACAGTTTAGGGAGGGGGGGAGTTAATTTCGTGAGACAAAATGACATATTATTTGCGTAAGTTCCGTTTAAGCGGAGGTTTATTCCCGTCGAAAGGAGGGAATGGGTGGCATTCCATGGATGGGTGAAACTTGGGGTAAGAAGAGAAGAATGAACAAAACAGGCAAATGGCTTATACCGGATGTCAGGGTCAATGTATATCTGACCCGCCCGCTCTTCCACTGGCAGGGTGACAGAAGGAGAACAGTTTTAATTGTCTGTCCTTTGTTTACATACTTAAAGACATAACTTACAACGGTGATGTCGTGTCTGTCAGACTGCTTCGTGTCCGGAATACACAGCACAAGGGACTGGAATGAAATTTTATAACTAAGATAGGGCGAGTCATGACTTAATGTCTCAACTTAAAAATCTTAGTCCCGCGTTCTTTCCCAGTCAGAACATAGATCCGATCAAGTGTTCGCACTTGTTTACTAGCTGTACACGTCTAATAACCCTCATAGTTTAAAATGGATGCTGGCTATACTCTTGTAAGAACCCTTTTAGTTTATAATTGGTTACTTGATGTACACGTGTAAGAACCCTCATAGTTTATAATTGGTTACTGGCTGTACACGTGTAATAACCCTCATAGTTTATAATTGGTTACTGGCTCTACACGTGTAAGAACCCTCATAGTTTATAATTGGTTACTGGCTGTACACGTGTAAGAACCCTCATAGTTTATAATTGGTTACTGGCTGTACGTGTGTAAGAACCCTCATAGTTTATAATTGGTTACAGGCTGTACTCGTGTAAGAACCCTCATAGTTTATGATTGGTTACAGGCTGTACTCGTGTAAGAACCCTCATAGTTTATAATTGGTTACTGGCTGTACACGTGTAAGAACCCTCATAGTTTATAATTGGTTACTGGCTGTGCGTGTGTAAGAACCATCATAGTTTATAATTGGTTACAGGCTGTACTCGTGTAAGAACCCTCATAGTTTATAATTGGTTACAGGCTGTACACGTGTAAGAACCGTCATAGTTTATAATTGGTTACTGGCTGTACACGTATAAGAACCCTCATAGTTTATAATTGGTTACTGGTTGTACACGTGTAAGAACCATCATAGTTTATAATTGGTTACTAGCTGTACGCGTGTAAGAAACCTCATAGTCTATAATTGGTTACTGGCTGTACACGTGTAAGAACCCTTATAGTTCGCAAATAATTGCTGGCTCTACACGTGTAAGAACCCTCACAGTTCCCAAGTGTTTGCTGGCTCTACACGTGTAAAAACCCTCACATGCCACGCCACTACTGTTGATCCCACCCCCTTCTTGAAGGTGTTGAGGTTTGGACGAAATAATTGATGCCTCTGCCCCTATAACCTTATAAGGGTAACTCTTGAGCACTGCGATGTTATCGTCTGCAATAAAGCTACGTGCCAAGGATGCTGTTATTTATTGGGTAGTAAGGAACCTGCAGAAACATGGCTCGTAGCGTCTGGTGATTGCTGACGGTAACAGCGGAACACGAAGTGGAGTGGCAACGGTTTATGACTTCGTGATGTTAAAGTTCTTCTGCAGAATTTGACAGTTATTGTAGATTTACGATGAAATTAGGATAGTAATATTTTCTGGGAATTGTAGTTATAATTGCTTTGGGGGAGGGGGGGGGGCGCTATCCTGCTGCATACTCTGCAGAACATTGATGTACAAAGCATATGCAGAACATTAGACCTAAATTTAGACGCACTTTCGATTGGCGTGAAACGTGCGTTATGGGGTGCGGCAATATGGCCGGGATTAGGAGAGACGAGGAATGCGTACAGAAGTTTGGTAGGGAAATCTCTGTGTCATCGTCCATTTAGAATAACGAGAAGATGAGATGAGATGCCATTGCGATGGAACTTTGAAAGGAAAGTGCGTTGTCGTGATGAAAGCGAGAAGCATTTCGCTCGGAATTGTGTCCAATGGCGGCGGGTTGTGTGTTAAGCTGTGTTGGATTTTCGGTCTCCGCGTTCGCAGTGCGAGTTAATTTGTTGCTCAGGTTTTATGTTACTGCCTAATATTAACCATTTAAAGCTCAGTTATTAGTGTATGTACCGTCAGGTTTACTAACAAAAACTCTGCATTTTGTCCACACAGTGTATTATTATTGTTATTATTATTATTATTCAAATTAAAATAAAAAGACAAACAAATGCACCATTTAACCACTTTAATGCAGTGTCCTTGTATCACCCTACACGTGTTTCGGGCTCAAAGTCCATCATCATGGGGTCTCAGTGTTAAACACTAGTAAAACAAGCTCATATTGACACAAACGTACATCACTCGTATACCACTATTGTGGTAGAGTTATTTTGATAAAATTATAGAACATAGATATGTCTATATTTGGTTAAAACTTTATTAAAATTATAAGACGTAAATATGAAGTCCACTGGTACGGAACTACTGGCTTTCGTGGATTGTGTATTCTTACGTTGTGTGGGTTTGTAATGCGGTGCTGTTTGTGCTATCTGTACGTTGCGGAGTGTTAATTTTACCAAGATAACTCTACCACAATAGCGGTATACGAGTGATGTACGTTTGTGTCAATATGAGCTTGTTTTACTAGTGTTTAACACTGAGACCCCATGATGATGGACTTTGAGCCCGAAACACGTGTAGGGTGATACAAGGACACTACATTAAAGTAGTTAAATAGTGCATTTGTTTGTCTTTTTATTTTAATTTGATTCATAGAAATGCACGGTGATAACAGTGTGAAATGTATTATTTATTATTATTATTATTATTATTATTATTATTATTATTAAAATTGAAATCATTTAGAATTTTTAGATCATACGTTTTTTGTCATTGTGTATTTTGTGTATTAACGCAGTGTAAAAATTTGCTATTAATAAGTGAGGTTTCGCGAAATGTTACGTACTTTAAGAAGGGTTCCTCTTACTCAAAAAGCGTGGGAACACTGCGTTAGTTACTAGACCAGGGATGGCTACTGTTGTGAGCGGTTAATTTCGCTGTATCGCCGGAACATGACTCACTGTAAGTTGTACGTATGTGAATCTTTTAATCTGAAAGTTATTTCCAAAACGGGGATGATGTTCGTATCTACACTAAGTCGTTGTACTCTTGTGTCTGATACTCGGCTGAACAACCCAATAAGAAATACAGTATCATATTAAGGAAGGCGTTTATTTTTCCTCGCAATGAGAGAAGCATGTCCTGTATAACTGACCCTGATTTCATTGTGCAAATATATTTCTGACCAAGCATGTCTGTGTGTGTAGGGTTAACGCCCTAGACTTTATTTTTAATATGTTTGTTATCTCTATTGGGGTATCGGTTATTCCGTAGTTTTACGTGGCTTTCCTTAATTTTCCCCGGCCCATTGTGGGTCAGTACCTTCTGGACCGAAGGTCCCATAAGCACATTATCCAACAGTCCTCATAGTTTTACACTTTGGTGTTCAAAATAAAGTAAAAGCTAATGAAATGTACTAATGTATGCTTAGATAAGCTGCATTATCATTAGTACGTGTAATTATTAAACAGTGTGTTGCAGTAGCATTTGATCCTGCTCCGGGTTTACTGACGTCATTCGTATGACGCCCCTGAAGCACATGTAGAATGTTAATTTTGGATGTTTCACATTGATTTGCGTCTGTGTAAAGTGGGCTTCGCTTGAAGTTTCATATCATCACTGAAAACTTTGTGCTACGAATCCTTCCTGAACCAGTTCCCGGCGTATCTGCAGTCACCAAGTAAGATCAAAGACGAAGTGAACGTATTGTAGATGGCTCACAGACCTTTCTATGTAATATGGCGTGAGACTCGGTAACTCTCGCACGAGTGTCTTTCCTCTGCGTTTTTGCAAATGAGACCGTACGATTTGGACGCCGTCAGAAGGATTTTGACGTTGTCGAGGTACATTTGTGCAGGTAACTGTTGCTAATCGCTGGCGGGAAACATATTCTACTTTTATTCGGCTGTATGTATTACGGGCATTTGGCATGTTCTGATTTACAGCTAATTCTCGAGGAGTAGACATGTATGACTCCTTGGGCGGAAAAATCTTAGAGCCTGAGATAGAAAACGGGAGGCAGCGTCGTTCTAGGGCACCGGTGCGCAACTTATTTTAACCGCTGGTCACTCAGACACGAGTGATTTGGCGAAATGCCACAAACGTTTTCTTAAAAACATGATATTAATTTATTGAGACATCGAATTGTATTAATTTTGTTCTTATTTCTAATAGATTAGTGAACTGTATAGCTTCTTTAAGAAGTACAGTCGAACCCGGTTATAACGACATCGGTTTATGCGACACCTAGTCTATAACGTCAGCCATTCTGTGGTACCAAGTAATTCCTCACTGTTAGCTATAACATTATACTCCGCAGTTATAACGACACTCGTTTATAGCGATACAAAATATTCACTCCCTTTCGTGATGCTATAACCGAGTTCGACTGTATAATGCTGGTTCATTTATGCCTCTTCCTGATTGAATTTTTATGGGGTTGATTCTCAATTGAAACTCAAGGAACCAAAGACTCAACGGGTCACTTATAAAAAGGTCGAGGACCACAGGATTTGTACCACTATTGAAGGATGTCTTAATTGAAAACGAGACGATTTAATGAAGATGTGTGAAGCCACAGATTATGGTAGTCATCTGTTTCCGGACGCAGAGTTTCTACAACACTATGATCCCAGAGTACCCTTTATCACGTATAAAAACACAATTAATGTTTCCTTCCGTGTACCGTTTGAAATGGCCTATATCAGTGTTCCCCAAACTTATTTCATCGTTGACCCCTTTTGGCTTCGAACAATAACCACGGATCCTCACATCATTGCTGACGTAAATATAGAGTGTCCGGATGACAGGTATCCAAAATTAAAAACTTATATATCAGAACTAATTTGACTGTTACAAATACATACCAGTAGCATATGTAACAATGAATTGCATGATTTGACCTTAATACAACTGACTGTCGCTCGCCTCGTGGGTACAGGGTGTTTTAATTAGATATTCTAACGGTCGTGCGACCTAAACATTTCGCAAATTAAAGAAGTTCGCGATGTAAATACGATTTGCGCCCTTGTGGGGTTTTACGCAGCGTAGAATGGTAGTTCCGTACCGACGTTTCGGCACAACCTATTTCAAGAGTCAATGAGCAGACTGCTTGATCCTTGAAGATGGGACCGATAGGTTGCCCCTATACTCGGTAACTACCAATATACGCTGCGTAAAGTCTCAGAAGAGCGCAGATCTCATTTACATCGCGGCGGAAGCGTGAAATCACCGAACTTCCGCGATTATTTTTAACAAAACATTATTCCTTTAACTAAAAAATAAGTAAACCTCAAAGTAGCCATTACAGAAATGTTGTTCTTCATGTCGCTATTATTCCGATGGATTAGAGGCCTATTGTATTGTGCTGTGCATTGTCCAGTGTGTGTTGTCTCCAGAAGATGGGTTGTTAATATCCACCAGATTGTTATTATTATTATATTATTTTAGTAGTTTCGACGTTTCGGGTTGGTCAGATGGCCCCGACTCGGTTCTGGCTATCGGCCCTAATATTTGGTGTAACACTAATTCAGTATCCTGAAGAAGGAAGTAGAACCGGTAAGCGAAACGTCAAGTGAGATTTATAACAATAACTGGTGTTACAGTTCAGCCTTAGAGAATCATCGTGGTACAGTGTATGAGCTTTATAAAATTGTGAACAGAAGATAGCGGCAAAATAAAAGTGAAGGAGTAATTCGAGAAAAGACAAGAACAGACCTGACGAAGGAAGACATAGGGATGGGTAATCTGTAGGGATTACGTTAGCCCACTTTCAGAGAGATTGAAACCTTTTTACGTAAATGTTAAACAGTGTAGTACCGCAAACAGCGTGTTAAGATTACTTAAGTGGGTTCTTTCAAACATTTAAAATAATTTTAATGGCTGTGGAAAGTACGACCGTGTTGAAGAATGCAAATGTGCGCAGCTCCTTTACTGTAGAGCGTTTGCATGTACCGTCTAAGTTGTGTTGAAAGGAAGTGTCATGCCATGCTAAGTAATTCTCTTCATTGATTCTACTAAGAGTCAGTTTTGTCTCCACTGCGGTATCTCACGCCATGTGTGCATACTTCCATAAGGGACAGGTTTGTTTAGAGCGCAGGTTTATTGCACCGCCAACACGTTCTTAAGAAAACTTGTACACTTTCTGATGTTTCATTCCGCGTACGTGCGTGAACACGTGCCCGTAGAAGGTCACAGACACGTGGTTTCGATTTAGGCCCACATTTATTCGTATTTCCTTTCGTTTTTCTTTGTTTTTCCTTTCTGCACGTAAAAAGATAACAGAACAGGTCATGAAAGCCCAGAGGGGGAGTAGAGGTATAGCTCTACTCTTTCTTTAACCTCGGCGCTAGATGGGGGTGGATGGTCAACGCCACGTCTAGGCCGCTTTGCCCCCGGGAATGACCCGGTACCCATTGTAGAGGAGGCTGGATAGGCCCCAGGGCCGGTCTGGACGGGTGGTGAAAATCTCGGCTCTACCGGGATTCGATCCCCGGATCGTCCAGCCCGTAGCGACCGACTACGCTATCCCGGCCCACCCTTTCTGTACGTAGCGCAGAGAAAGTAGTTCAAAACGAACCTTGCGTTCTAGTGGTTAGCGTATGTGCTTCATGCTATGAACTACTGACAGTGTCGTTAAATAAATCATAAATAAGTAATAAATACACTTATTACTTACAAATCAATGTGCCGTTCACTTCTGAACAGTCTGGGTTGAAAGAGCTTCGGTATCTTTTTAAGTGTGTGCTTTAAATACGCGTCCGTAATTGATCAATGAATGAGTGTGGAGCACTGGTTGAATGATACTGACAGGGGAAAACGGAAGTACTCGGAGGAAAACCTGTCCCATTGCCACTTTGGCCACCACAGATCCTACACGGAATAGCCCGGGATTAAGGCCGGGCCTTTGCGTTGAGAGGCAGGACCTGACAGCTTCTTTAAATACGTACACAAGAAAGAATGAATGACAGAAAGAAGGAAGGAATGACGGCAGCAAAGGAAGTGGTTGGATTGTGCAAAACTCGATCTGAATATTTTATTTCAGTTCTTAGTAACCAGGTTTCGCGAAAAGTGTTTCTTAAAGGTTTATTTATGTCCGTCAGATGTTTTGTCGTCAGCTGATTCCATTGACTGCCCTTTGTTGTGTGATATCAGCAGAGAGTAAGATTTTATTTTTGACATCTAACATTCCCATTACCTTTCACATAGTGTTATTGGCCCTTTAAGGACCAAGATTAATTTGAATAATATTTACACATTCAGCTCGTACCGCGCAGTAAACACGCTGTCTAGAGAAGTAATCGTGGTTTGCTCTCAGAAGCATACAGAACACAAAAATACTCTTACACTCTGGACAGAATGTAGAATAGTTAATTCCCCAGACGACTGACTGTAACCACCCACGTGGCATCTGAGAGAGAATGAGACCGATTGTCAATGAAAGTGAGGATACACAAACGTATGGTTTTATGAGTAGCCACTGCTGTGTTACCGGCAGTTGCATTGAAGACAGAAACACGGATGAATCTGCAGACCCTTTCTTTTCTCGTTCACCAGAGCGCGGTGGCTTTATCGCATAGGAAGCCTGCATCCACCGCGACGTCCCTTGACAGCTGCGGTATTCAGATCAGCGATAAAAGATACGCAGTCCGTCAGGAGCATTACTGTGGAACCGAATGCAGCGTCTGTCTATTTCAGCATGAAAGTACGGACGCTGCGTGAACTTCGGTGTTCATTTAGAATCGGATAAGACAGTCTTCATTGTGTAGGTTACCAAAGCCCTTTAGCGCGTATTTGAAAATAGGAGCAAATAGTCGTATGAGGGGAAGACTACTACAGCCTGGGGCAAGATGTCCAGTGACCCTATCAGGGTCAAATTGCGTTCGTCCTGAATACAAATCAAACACTTAGGTCTATTCTGTTGAGCCTTATCATTCGAATCCATGTGCTCATGTATTTTCGTGTGAAAGCTCCGTTTTATTCGCAAATAGTGTGGAATTTGGACGGATTTCCTGGACCAAGGAAGTAAACATGTAAAGATAAATTGTCTGATTTGTTTATTTATGGTTTGTGGAGTGACGGTGATCATGAGGATGCTCATAAACCCTCAGTATGGGTGGAGTCAGGGTCACATAGTCGGTGTAGCGACTAGGCTAAGGTCTGGACTGTCCGGGGTTCGAATCCCAGCAGGGGGAAAGAGATTTGTCCCGTCACGAAAACTTCCACACTGACTCTGGGGCCCACGCATCTCCATATTTATTGGGTACCGGCGGTTTTTTCCAGGCCGGGGCGTGAAGTTGACCACTCACCTCCGGCTAGTGCCGAGGTTAAGAATATGTGGAGCTATACTTCTTCTCCCCTATGTGACATTATGGCGTGGACAGGGACAACTTTATGGAGGTAACTGGTAAATTTGTCACACTTGAATTTTCGGTTGCACCTACTTAAAGACTTTGGCTCTTGTGTTCCTTTTATTCTTAAATTTAATGTAGTCCATATTCCGTGCAATTGATCGGATACACAGCACTCAATTCAACAATCGGCACCATCTAATAAATAATCATTTGTCATTTATGCTGCGTATACAGTAGTCTACCTTGGCATAAACAATTAACCGACAGTACCGGGATACCTCCCTCCGAATGAAGATGGCAATAATTGATACAGATGTTTATCGGAAGTGAAACAAAATTGTTTTTAAGAATTGCAAAACCTTTCTAATCGATTTATACAGAGTCTTCCACTTAAGACCGGCCCGCTTTCTTGATTTCGTCGTGCAAGCGGGACGGTTTTAAGTCGAACATCCTGTATTTTAAAGCTACACACGCACATCTTTGACAGAATTTGCTGTGTTCGTGTTCCTTTGTGTATAGCCTCCCTGACGATGGTCTGCTAGAGGCATGTAGGAGGGACATCATAAAAGATAAATGGTTATTTTTTATTGTTTGTGCAGATTGTTGGATTGAGTGCTGTGTATTCTATTTCTTTTAATTTCGGCCACGTTAAAACCGTTGAGTTGTAACTGGAAGTATGATTGACGAGGGATTTCAAGCTAATGGCGTTGACAGTAGTCATTTGTACAGCTATGGTTTACAGGACTATTTTTAGGGGGGGGGAAGGGCCCCGCAGCAGATGCTACGGACGCACCGCAGTTTTTAGGCTTATTGTGCAAACCTGTGATGAAGATGATTAGTTTTTTCGTTTTTCCTTGTAATGGAGCACCGGTGGAATGAAATTGACAGGGGAAAACCGAAGTACTCGGGGAAAAACCTGCCCCAGTGCCACTTTGTCCACCACAAATCCCACATGGACTGACCCGGGATCGAAACCGGGCCTCCGCGGTGAGAGGCCGGCGACTAACCGCCTGAGCCATGGCACGGCCTACAGGGCTGTTTGCAAGAAAGAATTTCACATTGTGGGTATGTGGGTACACACATCCGAATTTCATGTCGTGTGGGGACACGCATACGCTTGTCTTGTGTTGCCACATTGTTTACTGTGAGCTCGGTCCAGCCTGTAGCAAGTAAGAGCAGGGTATTACGTCATCTCGTGCATGTATCGGCAATGTAATATTAGCACAGGACGGAATTTGGCATGCTGGAGAGCCCTTTAAACTAGGCTATTGCTTGGTACTGGGTAAATAGGCAAATACAGACCACGATTCGGCACACCGAATTCACGGTCTGGTAGTGACAGACGTCTAATTAGATATGGTGGTTTGTGTTGAATGTATACACGTGTATGAGTCTCATTTCCACTCAAGATTTCCGTTCGGCCACTGACATCAGTATATGAAGTGGTTGGATCTAGCACTGTCTGTTAATTAACAGTCTTGTTTGTGGAAGAGTAACGTTTTGTATCGTGTAGCACAGATGGGGAGAAAAGAGAAAAGCATACGGAGTTTTGGTGGGGAAACGTGAAGAGACCAGTTGAAAGAACTAGGCGTAGATGGAAGTATACTTTTAAAATTGATCTTAAAGAAATAGGATGGGGAGTGGGTGGAATGCATTTATCTGGTTCAGGATTCTGATAAGTGGTAGGCTTTTGTGAATGCGGTTATGAAGATTCGGGTTCTATGACGTGCCGTGAAGATTAACTTAACGATGATACAGCCTGTGATTAGTGACGTAATGCCGTTTTCGCCATGCCTTAACCTCTTTCACCTCTTACTCCGCCCCTTTTTCTTGTTGCCTGAAACTTCTCTTAGAATTTACAATTACTCGGAAGCAACATTTCGCTAAATTTTAGTCTCGGCCCGGAATTCAGAATTCCGCCTTGTAAGAGGGGTTTGGTGGCAGAGTGCTTGTATCGTCGTTTGGTAAGGTAAGCTTTCATATTTTGGTTTATACGAGTATAACGAGTCTTGCCAGCGACATATAATTTCTTTTATTTACCGTTTTCTTTTGAGGAATGGAGCACAAACAAAACAACTTAAACTTTGGCATAATTCTCGTTGAATTGATTTTTGTTATAGTGAATTTGTGTTTGTTGTTTAGTTCATTTATTACGACGGGATAGATTTACATTCGGTTGAGTTTCACACCTTTATTTAGTCACCATCAATACATACGTATACTAGAACCAGCTACAACGTGGATCCGCAGATTTCTGTAATTCTAAACGACTGTTGCCGGTCGTCGGGTCTTCTTCTGCTCTACGTTCTACACCCCCTTGTCGCAACCACACTCCTTTTCTTTTATTGCCCTGTGACCCTGCACTCATATCGTAGAGCGAAACTAGAAGGTCGGAGGTTCAGAGGGTCCTTCCTCAGGGCCTTGCACCCATATCGTAGAGCGAAACTAGAAGGTCGGAGGTTCAGAGGGTCCTTCCTCAGGGCCTTGCACCCATATCGTAGAGCGAAACTAGAAGGTCGGAGGTTCAGAGGGTCCTTCCTCAGGGCCTTGCACCCATATCGTAGAGCGAAACTAGAAGGTCGGAGGTTCAGAGGGTCCTTCCTCAGGGCCTTGCACCCATATCGTAGAGCGAAACTAGAAGGTCGGAGGTTCAGAGGGTCCTTCCTCAGGGCCTTGCACCCATATCGTAGAGCGAAACTAGAAGGTCGGAGGTTCAGAGGGTCCTTCCTCAGGGCCCTGCACCCATATCGTAGAGCGAAACTAGAAGGTCGGAGGTTCAGAGGGTCCTTCCTCAGGGCCTTGCACCCATATCGTAGAGCGAAACTAGAAGGTCGGAGGTTCAGAGGGTCCTTCCTCAGGCTGAGGTTGGACACACACACACTCACACAACACAAATGTTTTTCTTTTCTAACGTAGAGGCGTGGGGATGCTCGACTGGGGCTCGAATTCAATGTTCGGCTACAATACAACCTCTTTAATGTGAAGGTACTCTCCAATCTGTTGCGCCATTTCGCCAGCATGCTTCCTACTTTCATGTCTCTCCCCCCCCCCCCTCTTATTCCTAACCTCGACACTAGGTGAATTCTTGGTCATATTCACGACACGGCCGCTTAATCACCGGTACTCGTTGATTTGGAGGCTGAGTGGGCCCCAGAGTCGGTCTGGACTTTTGCAGAAGAGAAAAATATCTTACCTTTACCCGGAATCGAATCCCGGATTGCCAAGCCCAAAGCCTACACACTATACTGACTGCGCTGTCCCGGTTGCTTTGGCATTAATTTTTGCTGGATTGGATCTGCATGGACGTGAAGACAAATTATCAAATCGTTGTCGTTTCTCTTTTGAAGCACAAAGTAAAGAGAACTGTTAATTCGCTTTGCGTGTTATTGGGTACCGTAATTGTGCGCATATTGGCCTACTAGCAAGAATATAATGCCCCATTATATTCCTGTACAAATGACCTTTCACCAACTGTAGTTTTAATCATTTTGTTTTGTGTTTGCAATATTTACCTTTTTGTATTAAAATTATTTCGCTGGTTTATATCTTGCACCTGTTCAGGAAACTGTAATTGGCGCTCAGATTGTATATAATGGCAGGTTGATTTATGTATATTCGTCCATTAAGTTAATCCGAACTTACTAGTACTGCACGGTCGGTGAATACCTCGTATGATATGAGATTACCCTGCAATGCAAACGATGTAATATGTGTAATAGTGTAAAGGTTGAAACAGCGGACTGCGGTTGTATGTGTCCGCGTATCTGGTTGTAACTGTATTTGATAACGTTCATTTTAAATAGCGTGAACAATCGAAAATAAGTTGAAAGTGGGGCGGATGTTTATTGAAGCCCCTGTGTTTTGTACGAAAAAGTATTGCACGTATTGTAATAGGCCCGACTATCACTCCAACCAATGCGTAGCCGGTAGATATTAATAGCATATTTTATGTTAGTCATATCGTGTATATTCTTATAATCACCACATCAACCAACCTATGCACTGAATAAAACACATTCATGGGCTATTATAAAACTCATACATGTTTCGGCACCAATGTGCCATCTTCAGGGAGCGTTCAGGGCGACGTAATAACTAGATTGACATGTTGGGCCTACACTCCTTTGTAATAGCTCATGAATGTGCTTTATTCAGTGCATAGGTTGGTTGATGTGATTATTAGCAGCGCGTTTAGGATTACAGTTTAGGGGTGTGGGCGCGGGGAGAACTTTGGAAACGTGTTTAATAGGAACAGTAAACTGTCTTACGTACTGTGGATCCGCGAATCAGCCACGTTGCTGTGTTTCTGTTTTTCCGACCTCCCTCTCCAACTGTCTGTCTGTCTCTCTCTCTCTGTATCTGTTTTCCCCCTTCCTCCTTCCCCAAAAATTCGACACAGATTTGCCCGTCTAATTCCTATCTGTTCTTCAGATACAATCGAAACCTCTTATAACGAAATCGGTTAATGCGACACCTCGTCTATAACGTCAGATATTCTGCGGTACCAATTAATTCCTCACTGTTAACCATAACATTATACACCTCGTTTATAACCAAACTCGCTTATAACGACACAACATATTCAGTCCCTTTCATAACGTTATACCGGGTTCGGCTCTATATAAAGATCTGTATTAGTATTAATGTTATCGTGGATAATGCTGCTCTTATTTTCTTATCAGCTGATCGCACAAAAACTGCGCTGTGTGCATATATTTGCTAAAGCTTCAGAATTAGTTATTGTGGTTATAGTAGTAACCGTGGTTCCGTTGGATACCGTTGGTTAGCCCCTGCTATGGGTACTGGATACCGGAATAATAATAATAATAATACAATAATAATATTGTGTTGTCGTCATCGTAGATTGCTTTGTGAAAACCGTCAGGCCTACGCCTTTAACTAGGCAATATCAACACAAGCACACTGCACGTATTCACAACGCATGTATTCAGCATTACGTGTGCTTATGGCACGTTTCCATGAACAAGAGGTGTCTGTACACGGGCAGAAATGAGATTTTATCTTGCCGCTTGCACGGCGTCCACCGAACAGTGTATTTAGACTGCACAGTAACGGCGTCGAGACGGTGACAACTTCCGTTATGAAAAGTATGGGGAGGGGGGGGGGTACTGAATGCTGAGATGTCTGTAGACTGCAGCATCTGCCGCGTGCTGCGTCGCCAGTGCGTTCCTGTGTTTGCTGTTAATACGGTATTAAAGCACGGTAGCATAATAACAGATATTGCAAGTTGTACACGTGAAATTAAATCCAGCATTGCCATGGCAAAAGCAGCATTCAACAAGAAGAAGACTCTTGTCACCAGAAAATTGGACTTTAATTTAAGGAGGAAACTAGTAAAGTGCTACATTTGGAGCATTGCGCTGTACGGTGCTGAAACGTGGACACTTCGGAAAGTAGATCGAAGTATCTGGAACTTTTTGAAATGTGGTGCTGGAGAAGAATGGAGAAGATCAGCTGGACCGATCGTGTGAGAAATGAAGAAGTATTACACAGAGTCAAGGAGGAGAGGAATATACTACATACAATAAAAAGAAGAAAGGCTAACTGGATTGGTCACATCTTGCTTAAGAACTGCCTTCTAAAACACGTGATTGAAGGAAAGTTAGAAGGAAGGATAGAAGTGACGGGACGACGAGGAAGAAGACGTAAGTAGATGCTGGATGGCCTTAAGGAAAAGAGAGGATACTGGGAATTGAAAGAGGAAGCACTAGATCGCACTCTGTGGAGAACTCGCTTTGGAAGAAGCTATTTTCTGACCGAGCCTTGTATAACACGAGATTCGGCGGGAATATGGAAGGGCTGCTGCAGCCAGTGGCGTAGCTAGGTTTTTCGGCGTCCGGGGGCGAGTAATAACAATGGCCGCCCATAATATAAATTGTGAACTTAAAAAAATTACAACTGTTTATTGAATTCTTTTGGCTCAATAATTTAAAATTTATTGAGCAGAAAATATATTTTTTTTAATGCTCATTTTTCCGCCCCTTAGACTCTGTCTCCCTGGGCGGCCGCACGACTCGCCCCGCCCCTGCACCCCTGTCTGTAGTCACTAAGACAGCTAACACCACTTGTTGTTGTTGTTGTTGTTGTTGTTGTTGTTGCGCAGTGACTTCCGATATAAATTTAATGAACGTAATATAATACGTAGTCTTGCGATCTGTTATTCCGACTCAAACGGAAAATAATGTGTTGTTCCATTTGCCACTGCATTCTCAATACATCGAAAGCGGGAAAGAAGGAAAAGTAATGTGGATAGTGGACGCAGATCCTTGGGGGAAAAAACGGATGTGTGGTTTCGTTGCAGGGAAGAAATGGTACTGTCTTGTGCAGTATGTCGCTATCGATTGGAGTCTGCTGAGAGAGATTCCCCACGAGAATTACTCGCTCCCAGAAATAATATACTAGGAATAAATTTTGAGTAGATACATCTCTTACACCAGTGATGTATTGTTATACTGGTATGACACCTGTTACGTCACACCGTGACTGTATGAAGCCACACACTGCGAAATTGGGAAATGCCTATAACATTTTATTCGAAAAAGCTGAAGGAAGAAAACCACTTGGAAGACCTACACGTAGATGGGAGGATGTAGTTTGTGACTAGAAATTTGGGGCGTGGGGTTGTGGTGTGGATCCGTCAGTGTCGGCGTGGTCTCCAGCAAACGCAGAAGACATTCGTGTTTATGAACAGATGAGACATTTATTGAGTAGATGAGTTTATGACTCAGGACTCTGCTTCATAGAGTTTGTTTGCAAGCACTTCCTCACTCGCCAAGTTTCGTATAATTCTCTGAATCAATTAGTCAAGAAGCAACCAATTTTAAAGTGCCTCATGAACAGTAAATAGGCTGAGATGTTCAGAATAGTACATGTCTAATCAATAACAATTTCGTCCTAAACGACTGTATTTTCTGTGTTAAGGTTACTGTTAACAGAATAGTGTTACGTAGTGAAACCTGCCTATAACGGAACAGGAAGTGACCGTCTATTACAGGCAGGTTCCGTTTCGTATAGGTACCTGAAGTTTGGATTATCAGGACTGTAACATTTTTCCGTTAAAGACAGGTTTCCATTATGAACAGGTCCCGTTTAAGACGGGTTTATTTTGAGTGAAGGGCCCCGCAGCAGAAGCTACGGACGCACCGCAGCTTTCAGGCTTATTGTGCAACCCTTTGATGAAGATGTTTAGTTTTTTCGTTTTTCCTTGTAACGGAGCGCCGGTGGAATGAATTTGACGGTGGAAAACCGAAGTACTTGGGGGGGAAACCCTGTCCCAATGTCACTTTGTCCACCACAAATCCCACGTGGACTGACCCGGGCCTCCGCGGTGAGAGGCTGAGACTAACCGCCTGAGCCATGGCACGGCCCAAGACAGGTTTCATTGTACAATAAATATAGTTGTTTGACGGCAGTCTTGTTAATTATTCAGTTATTAGGAAGTAAGTTATGGGTGATTGAGTGAGTGAGTGAGTGAGGAGTGGATAGGGCCGTGCACGTTAAATGCCGGAACGTGTTGTGATAGGAGCAAGAACAAGTGATACTCTTACATGTGTCTTCACAAATATAATACTGTGGCTTACGTAGTTTTTACGTTCACTGTAAGATGTTTTCGCGTTGTCATATTGGCACTTCAAGTTAATCGAAAAAGTATACACCTTGCAGCTATAGAAGCCGAATTAATGTCGGACTGACCTAACCCCTTCCAAGTGAAGGAGTTTATAGCCAGGCTAGAGTGGCCTGTAATGTGGATCGACTCGGACGGTAGGTAATTCCGGAAGGTGCTTGCCTGTTAGTCTAGGACGACGGTTAGGGTCCTGCAAGCCTTCCTGTTAACAACATGACTCTAGTGCAGAATGGTTAAGGAGTCTGGCAACGCAGGAGACTTTCAGGGTAGCTTAATGGTCACACAGCACTTCAAGATGCACGGTGGTCCATTTGAGAGCAAATGACATCATTAGGGAAGCGAAGTTTAGATCGATATGTGTCTTTTTCTCTCGCTGTTTCTTAATCTCCTTTTTTTTTTCTTCAGCTCTGTCCCTCTCCGGTTTTGGCCTT
The DNA here is from genome assembly GCA_021186555.1 of Reticulitermes speratus. NCBI lineage: Eukaryota > Metazoa > Arthropoda > Insecta > Blattodea > Rhinotermitidae > Reticulitermes > Reticulitermes speratus. Next base: position 8,695,908 of record JAJKFL010000001.1, read on the forward strand.
CCGTTGTGTGAGGGGTGAAGGGGTGGTGCGACACGGATAGTAACATTTCATATTTCATTGCCTTCAGATGTAGTAAGGACATTTGGCAAATTGTTTGGAACAGTGGCATTAAACATTTGTGCGTGATGCCACAGCTATTCCTGTCACTGTACACGTCAGTCATCACATATATAAACATACATACGAGTATATAAACATTTGTGCGTAATGCCACAGCTATTCCTGTCACTGTACACGTCAGTCATCACATATATTCCAAGTCACTGTGCGTTTTATTACGGACATAACAGTCCTGAGCCTTGCATGCGAAGTCATTTATTGAATTTCTTAAAATGAACAACATTCGCCCTGTTGGTCAAGAATTTTTTTGGTCATGTAACGCGATGGTTCGTTACCGTGTATACAGCAGCCAGACACTGAACTATGTTCCGAGTCTGTTGCAGTCGCACAACCTCACACCATATTTACTTAAAATCCATTTTAATATTCCATCTACCACGAGGTCTCCCAAGAGGTATCACCCATTCAGTTTTCCAATTAAAATTTTTTATTAATTTCTGTTCTCTTCGATGTGTGTTAGTGCCCCTCACCTATCACCCTTTTTTGTTTGATTCTAATAATATTTGATGATGAGTACAATTTATGAATCGTCTCATCATATAGTTTTGTTCTGCCTCCTACTGCTTTCTGCATGTCGGGTACAATTACTCCCCTCAGCATTCTTCTGAAACACGAAATCGATTACGGATATAAATGGTCGAAGCTACTCTCATCATTTGAGGCCAGGGAGTCCGTGGGAAGTGCTACAGCCTTACGTTACACTGGACTGCAGGTGGCAGCTGATGCAGTGCTGATGGAATGGTACAGTCTGTGATATATGAGGGTCTGTGGATTAGATGACTGTGCGACACAGCTGCATCGTTTCTGCCCCTAAGAAATAACCTTCAAGAGCGAATATTCTGTTATATTTTTCAAATGTTGATTTCTTTTTTAAAGCTTTCATAATGCTTGGGATGCAGACTGTATTTTACACATCAGCTATGTAGCAATTCTGAATATTCAGAAATAAGTATAGACAATGTTTCTCACCAACTAAATGCACTTGTTATAAAAACACTAAAATATTCTAAAACTGTTTGATAAAATGCCCCGACATGTTTCGACTCACTAATGAGCCATCCTCAGGGGGATTTTTATCAAACAGTTCTAGAATATTTTAGTGTTTTTATAACAAGTGCATTTAGTTGGTGAGAAACATTGTCTATACTTGAAAAATACACGGTGAAAATAGAATAAAATTCAGAAATAAGATTTGAATTACAGTTTTCGGCAAATGTATGCTTAAAAGTGTTGGAGTACAGCAGGTAACATTCTGGAACTAGTTGCTTGTTTTTCGCCGAACCACATGCAGTGAAAATTACCCTTAGTTGTTAACAATTTAGTGACAGATAGTCTATCGAGGAAGTGGAGATCGCCTGTAATGTAAAGGATATATATATATATATGACAGACCCGCACCAAAACCAACGCGAAATTAAGTATCAGAGATAGACTTAACTTCCGTTTTTATATACTTAAATATTATTTTCACCGTGCATATTTATTAACACCAGTAAACACTATACCAACACATGCACTTACTATTAAAACATTAATAATTTTAAAAAACCAAGCCCTACATATGTTTCGGCCAGCTAACTGGCCATCATCAGGGGCAACTAGCGTTCCACAGCGTAATCACGTTCAATAGGCGAACTTTATTGTTTTAACGTTTTTTATACAACACCCACACATCTTATCAGTAACCTATTGAACGTGATTACGCTGTGATCGCTAGTTGCCCCTGATGATGGTCAGTTAGCTGGCCGAAACATATGTAGGGCTTGGTTTTTTAAAATTATTAATGTTTTAATAGGAAGTGCATGTGTTGGTATAGTGTTTACTAGTGTTAACTTCCGTTATTTTGTGACGCTTCTCCAACTGATCCCATTATACATCGTCTATGGCAGGATGATTATCAAATCGTTGTCGTTTCTCTTTTGAAGCACAAAGTAAAGAGAACTGTTAATTCGCTTTGCGTGTTATTGGGTACCGTAATTGTGCGCATATTGGCCTACTAGCAAGAATATAATGCCCCATTATATTCCTGTACAAATGACCTTTCACCAACTGTAGTTTTAATCATTTTGTTTTGTGTTTGCAATATTTACCTTTTTGTATTAAAATTATTTCGCTGGTTTATATCTTGCACCTGTTCAGGAAACTGTAATTGGCGCTCAGATTGTATATAATGGCAGGTTGATTTATGTATATTCGTCCATTAAGTTAATCCGAACTTACTAGTACTGCACGGTCGGTGAATACCTCGTATGATATGAGATTACCCTGCAATGCAAACGATGTAATATGTGTAATAGTGTAAAGGTTGAAACAGCGGACTGCGGTTGTATGTGTCCGCGTATCTGGTTGTAACTGTATTTGATAACGTTCATTTTAAATAGCGTGAACAATCGAAAATAAGTTGAAAGTGGGGCGGATGTTTATTGAAGCCCCTGTGTTTTGTACGAAAAAGTATTGCACGTATTGTAATAGGCCCGACTATCACTCCAACCAATGCGTAGCCGGTAGATATTAATAGCATATTTTATGTTAGTCATATCGTGTATATTCTTATAATCACCACATCAACCAACCTATGCACTGAATAAAACACATTCATGGGCTATTATAAAACTCATACATGTTTCGGCACCAATGTGCCATCTTCAGGGAGCGTTCAGGGCGACGTAATAACTAGATTGACATGTTGGGCCTACACTCCTTTGTAATAGCTCATGAATGTGCTTTATTCAGTGCATAGGTTGGTTGATGTGATTATTAGCAGCGCGTTTAGGATTACAGTTTAGGGGTGTGGGCGCGGGGAGAACTTTGGAAACGTGTTTAATAGGAACAGTAAACTGTCTTACGTACTGTGGATCCGCGAATCAGCCACGTTGCTGTGTTTCTGTTTTTCCGACCTCCCTCTCCAACTGTCTGTCTGTCTCTCTCTCTCTGTATCTGTTTTCCCCCCTTCCTCCTTCCCCAAAAATTCGACACAGATTTGCCCGTCTAATTCCTATCTGTTCTTCAGATACAATCGAAACCTCTTATAACGAAATCGGTTAATGCGACACCTCGTCTATAACGTCAGATATTCTGCGGTACCAATTAATTCCTCACTGTTAACCATAACATTATACACCTCGTTTATAACCAAACTCGCTTATAACGACACAACATATTCAGTCCCTTTCATAACGTTATACCGGGTTCGGCTCTATATAAAGATCTGTATTAGTATTAATGTTATCGTGGATAATGCTGCTCTTATTTTCTTATCAGCTGATCGCACAAAAACTGCGCTGTGTGCATATATTTGCTAAAGCTTCAGAATTAGTTATTGTGGTTATAGTAGTAACCGTGGTTCCGTTGGATACCGTTGGTTAGCCCCTGCTATGGGTACTGGATACCGGAATAATAATAATAATAATACAATAATAATATTGTGTTGTCGTCATCGTAGATTGCTTTGTGAAAACCGTCAGGCCTACGCCTTTAACTAGGCAATATCAACACAAGCACACTGCACGTATTCACAACGCATGTATTCAGCATTACGTGTGCTTATGGCACGTTTCCATGAACAAGAGGTGTCTGTACACGGGCAGAAATGAGATTTTATCTTGCCGCTTGCACGGCGTCCACCGAACAGTGTATTTAGACTGCACAGTAACGGCGTCGAGACGGTGACAACTTCCGTTATGAAAAGTATGGGGAGGGGGGGGGGTACTGAATGCTGAGATGTCTGTAGACTGCAGCATCTGCCGCGTGCTGCGTCGCCAGTGCGTTCCTGTGTTTGCTGTTAATACGGTATTAAAGCACGGTAGCATAATAACAGATATTGCAAGTTGTACACGTGAAATTAAATCCAGCATTGCCATGGCAAAAGCAGCATTCAACAAGAAGAAGACTCTTGTCACCAGAAAATTGGACTTTAATTTAAGGAGGAAACTAGTAAAGTGCTACATTTGGAGCATTGCGCTGTACGGTGCTGAAACGTGGACACTTCGGAAAGTAGATCGAAGTATCTGGAACTTTTTGAAATGTGGTGCTGGAGAAGAATGGAGAAGATCAGCTGGACCGATCGTGTGAGAAATGAAGAAGTATTACACAGAGTCAAGGAGGAGAGGAATATACTACATACAATAAAAAGAAGAAAGGCTAACTGGATTGGTCACATCTTGCTTAAGAACTGCCTTCTAAAACACGTGATTGAAGGAAAGTTAGAAGGAAGGATAGAAGTGACGGGACGACGAGGAAGAAGACGTAAGTAGATGCTGGATGGCCTTAAGGAAAAGAGAGGATACTGGGAATTGAAAGAGGAAGCACTAGATCGCACTCTGTGGAGAACTCGCTTTGGAAGAAGCTATTTTCTGACCGAGCCTTGTATAACACGAGATTCGGCGGGAATATGGAAGGGCTGCTGCAGCCAGTGGCGTAGCTAGGTTTTTCGGCGTCCGGGGGCGAGTAATAACAATGGCCGCCCATAATATAAATTGTGAACTTAAAAAAATTACAACTGTTTATTGAATTCTTTTGGCTCAATAATTTAAAATTTATTGAGCAGAAAATATATTTTTTTTAATGCTCATTTTTCCGCCCCTTAGACTCTGTCTCCCTGGGCGGCCGCACGACTCGCCCCCGCCCCTGCACCCCTGTCTGTAGTCACTAAGACAGCTAACACCACTTGTTGTTGTTGTTGTTGTTGTTGTTGTTGTTGCGCAGTGACTTCCGATATAAATTTAATGAACGTAATATAATACGTAGTCTTGCGATCTGTTATTCCGACTCAAACGGAAAATAATGTGTTGTTCCATTTGCCACTGCATTCTCAATACATCGAAAGCGGGAAAGAAGGAAAAGTAATGTGGATAGTGGACGCAGATCCTTGGGGAAAAAACGGATGTGTGGTTTCGTTGCAGGGAAGAAATGGTACTGTCTTGTGCAGATAGTCGCTATCGATTGGAGTCTGCTGAGAGAGATTCCCCACGAGAATTACTCGCTCCCAGAAATAATATACTAGGAATAAATTTTGAGTAGATACATCTCTTACACCAGTGATGTATTGTTTATACTGGTATGACACCTGTTACGTCACACCGTGACTGTATGAAGCCACACACTGCGAAATTGGGAAATGCCTATAACATTTTATTCGAAAAAGCTGAAGGAAGAAAACCACTTGGAAGACCTACACGTAGATGGGAGGATGTAGTTTGTGACTAGAAATTTGGGGCGTGGGGTTGTGGTGTGGATCCGTCAGTGTCGGCGTGGTCTCCAGCAAACGCAGAAGACATTCGTGTTTATGAACAGATGAGACATTTATTGAGTAGATGAGTTTATGACTCAGGACTCTGCTTCATAGAGTTTGTTTGCAAGCACTTCCTCACTCGCCAAGTTTCGTATAATTCTCTGAATCAATTAGTCAAGAAGCAACCAATTTTAAAGTGCCTCATGAACAGTAAATAGGCTGAGATGTTCAGAATAGTACATGTCTAATCAATAACAATTTCGTCCTAAACGACTGTATTTTCTGTGTTAAGGTTACTGTTAACAGAATAGTGTTACGTAGTGAAACCTGCCTATAACGGAACAGGAAGTGACCGTCTATTACAGGCAGGTTCCGTTTCGTATAGGTACCTGAAGTTTGGATTATCAGGACTGTAACATTTTTCCGTTAAAGACAGGTTTCCATTATGAACAGGTCCCGTTTAAGACGGGTTTATTTTGAGTGAAGGGCCCCGCAGCAGAAGCTACGGACGCACCGCAGCTTTCAGGCTTATTGTGCAACCCTTTGATGAAGATGTTTAGTTTTTTCGTTTTTCCTTGTAACGGAGCGCCGGTGGAATGAATTTGACGGTGGAAAACCGAAGTACTTGGGGGGAAACCCTGTCCCAATGTCACTTTGTCCACCACAAATCCCACGTGGACTGACCCGGGCCTCCGCGGTGAGAGGCTGAGACTAACCGCCTGAGCCATGGCACGGCCCAAGACAGGTTTCATTGTACAATAAATATAGTTGTTTGACGGCAGTCTTGTTAATTATTCAGTTATTAGGAAGTAAGTTATGGGTGATTGAGTGAGTGAGTGAGTGAGGAGTGGATAGGGCCGTGCACGTTAAATGCCGGAACGTGTTGTGATAGGAGCAAGAACAAGTGATACTCTTACATGTGTCTTCACAAATATAATACTGTGGCTTACGTAGTTTTTACGTTCACTGTAAGATGTTTTCGCGTTGTCATATTGGCACTTCAAGTTAATCGAAAAAGTATACACCTTGCAGCTATAGAAGCCGAATTAATGTCGGACTGACCTAACCCCTTCCAAGTGAAGGAGTTTATAGCCAGGCTAGAGTGGCCTGTAATGTGGATCGACTCGGACGGTAGGTAATTCCGGAAGGTGCTTGCCTGTTAGTCTAGGACGACGGTTAGGGTCCTGCAAGCCTTCCTGTTAACAACATGACTCTAGTGCAGAATGGTTAAGGAGTCTGGCAACGCAGGAGACTTTCAGGGTAGCTTAATGGTCACACAGCACTTCAAGATGCACGGTGGTCCATTTGAGAGCAAATGACATCATTAGGGAAGCGAAGTTTAGATCGATATGTGTCTTTTTCTCTCGCTGTTTCTTAATCTCCTTTTTTTTTTCTTCAGCTCTGTCCCTCTCCGGTTTTGGCCTTCCGTTGTGTGAGGGGTGAAGGGGTGGTGCGACACGGATAGTAACATTTCATATTTCATTGCCTTCAGATGTAGTAAGGACATTTGGCAAATTGTTTGGAACAGTGGCATTAAACATTTGTGCGTGATGCCACAGCTATTCCTGTCACTGTACACGTCAGTCATCACATATATAAACATACATACGAGTATATAAACATTTGTGCGTAATGCCACAGCTATTCCTGTCACTGTACACGTCAGTCATCACATATATTCCAAGTCACTGTGCGTTTTATTACGGACATAACAGTCCTGAGCCTTGCATGCGAAGTCATTTATTGAATTTCTTAAAATGAACAACATTCGCCCTGTTGGTCAAGAATTTTTTTGGTCATGTAACGCGATGGTTCGTTACCGTGTATACAGCAGCCAGACACTGAACTATGTTCCGAGTCTGTTGCAGTCGCACAACCTCACACCATATTTACTTATAATCCATTTTAATATTCCATCTACCACGAGGTCTCCCAAGAGGTATCACCCATTCAGTTTTCCAATTAAAATTTTTTATTAATTTCTGTTCTCTTCGATGTGTGTTAGTGCCCCTCACCTATCACCCTTTTTTGTTTGATTCTAATAATATTTGATGATGAGTACAATTTATGAATCGTCTCATCATATAGTTTTGTTCTGCCTCCTACTGCTTTCTGCATGTCGGGTACAATTACTCCCCTCAGCATTCTTCTGAAACACGAAATCGATTACGGATATAAATGGTCGAAGCTACTCTCATCATTTGAGGCCAGGGAGTCCGTGGGAAGTGCTACAGCCTTACGTTACACTGGACTGCAGGTGGCAGCTGATGCAGTGCTGATGGAATGGTACAGTCTGTGATATATGAGGGTCTGTGGATTAGATGACTGTGCGACACAGCTGCATCGTTTCTGCCCCTAAGAAATAACCTTCAAGAGCGAATATTCTGTTATATTTTTCAAATGTTGATTTCTTTTTTAAAGCTTTCATAATGCTTGGGATGCAGACTGTATTTTACACATCAGCTATGTAGCAATTCTGAATATTCAGAAATAAGTATAGACAATGTTTCTCACCAACTAAATGCACTTGTTATAAAAACACTAAAATATTCTAAAACTGTTTGATAAAATGCCCCGACATGTTTCGACTCACTAATGAGCCATCCTCAGGGGGATTTTTATCAAACAGTTCTAGAATATTTTAGTGTTTTTATAACAAGTGCATTTAGTTGGTGAGAAACATTGTCTATACTTGAAAAATACACGGTGAAAATAGAATAAAATTCAGAAATAAGATTTGAATTACAGTTTTCGGCAAATGTATGCTTAAAAGTGTTGGAGTACAGCAGGTAACATTCTGGAACTAGTTGCTTGTTTTTCGCCGAACCACATGCAGTGAAAATTACCCTTAGTTGTTAACAATTTAGTGACAGATAGTCTATCGAGGAAGTGGAGATCGCCTGTAATGTAAAGGATATATATATATATATGACAGACCCGCACCAAAACCAACGCGAAATTAAGTATCAGAGATAGACTTAACTTCCGTTTTTATATACTTAAATATTATTTTCACCGTGCATATTTATTAACACCAGTAAACACTATACCAACACATGCACTTACTATTAAAACATTAATAATTTTAAAAAACCAAGCCCTACATATGTTTCGGCCAGCTAACTGGCCATCATCAGGGGCAACTAGCGTTCCACAGCGTAATCACGTTCAATAGGCGAACTTTATTGTTTTAACGTTTTTTATACAACACCCACACATCTTATCAGTAACCTATTGAACGTGATTACGCTGTGATCGCTAGTTGCCCCTGATGATGGTCAGTTAGCTGGCCGAAACATATGTAGGGCTTGGTTTTTTAAAATTATTAATGTTTTAATAGGAAGTGCATGTGTTGGTATAGTGTTTACTAGTGTTAACTTCCGTTATTTTGTGACGCTTCTCCAACTGATCCCATTATACATCGTCTATGGCAGGATGATTGGATGAGTCATGTATTGAAAATTATTTTAAATTTAACGGTCATGGGAGCATTCATTTGGAAGTCTAAGGACAACCACAAAACACCACAGTAAGCATAGCTGCCACTCGGAAATGGATGCGAACGGTTTACATGTGGAATCCGGAAAGCGAAACAGGGGTGTAACTAGTTGGTTACAGGATTTATGACATTAGTAGGTGAAAAATGTTGGAGGTGCGGAAGTAAGATGTGTACTTCCTGGTGTTGGTGAGCTTGGTGTAGAACAGTGGTGTACATCCTGTGGTCCTCGAACTTTATACTAAGTGGCTCGTGGGATTCTACTGAGCATCAGTCCCATATAAATTCCATAGGGAAGTGACATAAATATGTCATTATGACTGCTTAGTGAAGCTATGCAGTTGATCGTAGTCAAATACAGATGTGAATAAAGTGAACACAATCCGATGTTTCAGTATATTATTTTTAAAATCCCTTTGTAGCCCTTCGCCAAGTCACTAGTGTTTGAGTTGCCCGCGCTTACGGCAGGGTACGCGCCAGTCGTATAACTAACTAACTCCATGGAGCAGAGTCCTTCTTGAGAAGCTAACAGGTCGTCAGCTAGTCAAGAAATTCCCCGCGTTTTATGGAACCCGAAGGTTCATTACCGCACTCACAAGAGCCCACCACCTGTCCCTATCCTGTAGTATAGAACAGAAAATTCACTTCAACTGCAGAACATGATTACACATAATTATAAGTTCACCATGTTTTCCATGCGTACCGAGTGTTGTTTCTCCGGGGGTAAGGAGGCCTGGGCGTGAAGTGTAGCGTGCTAATTCATGGAGCCATACCTATACTCCCCCATATGGATTTATCTCTTGCACAGGAATTTTTTTTTGCGGGGGATAATGGTAGTTGTACAGTATGAGAGTGTCACTGGTGTGAAACATTTCATTTCCCAGAATTTTGGTACTTGGGGTTTGAGAAGCACCTGTCTTCGGTCTGATGCATCATTCGTATTTAGTATGGTATATGTACTTCCGAGTAGACACGGTCCTGTCACTCTGTATAACTACAGGGACAAAGTATGCGGTAGTTTGTGTAGCTGACATGACATGACATAACATTACGTGACACACGTCAGTAGCATCTGCATGTAGGCCGGTTGCTAAGTAATGCAAATTTCGTGTCAATTTCCTGTAAGAAATCAAATGACTGTTGTACAGGCTAAATGTGACAGTTGATACAGTATCCACTGTGGGCCTGGCGGCCCGGTGTACTGATTAGGTTAACGGTTGGATGAACGGAGTCCTGTGTCCAGAGCGACTGTGTGCTTACCCAACCCATATAATTTGTACCAGGGGGTTCATGCCAGGGGGCTGAAACGATCGGTGAGTCATGCTAACCTCTTCACCTCCATTTGGGGCCGGAGGTTGAGGAGGACTGGATTTAGACCTTCATAAGTAAACCAAGTTTTAGAGTGCGCTCTGCTGACGATCCTGAGGGCAGTGTCCAGAACCGGTATTTTGCAAGAGAGGCAATTTGCGTACATGAAATAAATTTTAACTTTTTATTTTAACCTTCTTTTTAGGAACTAGCATTCTAAGAAATTAAAAAAAAAACAGTATAGTGATTGACACAACCAACTAGCTACATGAGGTACTATCAAAAACTACAATTTTACTGTAATACCTATTTTGTAATATTTGAGATTTCTCTCAAAAAAACATTTTGACATGTTTTTCTTTAAGTTTTGTAGATAACGCCTAATGATCGGTTTCTGTCGAAACACGTTGCGTTCAAAAAATAATAGTGTTGGACGGATAGTGTGTATTTATGTAATGTGCGTATAGCGTAAGATTCGCGTAACCACTGTTTCCGTGGAAAAGCAATAAGTATTGCATATTCCTAGTGTATGCCTGTAGCCTTAGTTTTCCAGCATGCAAAGCGCATGCGCCGTATTATATTGTCATCTGTGGCCTGTCTGGCTGTACCATATTTTTCCTCATTATCTCATAAACGGATCGATATTCGGGGGGGAAAAAGTTACTGAACATAAAATGTGTGTTTTGATTTTCTCTACAACTTTTGTCTGAAACATTTTTCTTTCCGAGAACTGAGCGAGATGTCATAAATGTACATAGTTCTCCATGTAAAGTACCCTTTATTCTTGTCAGATTTTAATGAAAATTGAATTTTCTGGACAGATTTTGGGAAAAAATATTCTTATATCCAATTTTATGAAAATCCGTCCAGAGGGAGGCGATTTGTTCCATGCGGACGGACGGACAGACAGACAGACATGATGAAGCTAATAGTTGCTTTTCGCTGTTTTGCGAACGTCCCTAAAAATTCCCGAGAACTCCAATGGAGGAGCTCCCATAGATAAAATTACACGTAGCGTGATGTTTTCATTCTGTCAAACTGCTGAGCAATGCAGTTCATCCTTGCAGTTAAATGAAGGGCGCTAATGACGACCGAGGGGAAATAATGCGTACAGGCAACAGAAAATAATGCGTACAGGCAACAGAAAATAATGCGTACAGGCAACAGAAAATCACACTGCTCTGCACTTTTATCCGTCTGGTGAACTTCACGTTTTGCGTTTCTTAACATAGAATCCACTTTAAGTCCCTGTGCTAAAGACGGGAAAGAATTTCCTAGCTTCAGCCACTCTCTGCCGCGTTTAATTAAAGTCCATCTCGTGACTGTGGTCTCATTTGTAAGATCTCGAGGGGTCCTAAGCACAGGTAGAAATAATTAGTCTTCTCTCTGTGTGTTTCCTTTTCTCCCCAAAAACTCTTTCATGTCGTGTTCTCCAACACCACTTGCCTGCTACCAAATTAATTATTTTTTTTTTATGGTTTGAAATTCCTTTAGAAGGCTGTCAGGTGTTTAGAATTGTTTTGTAAGTTTTCTGTACTCTTCATATTCTGGGTTGGTTCTCCTCGGATTTAATTGTGGAATTTTGTGTCTGAAACATTTGGATTGTCTTCTTGGGCGGGAGTTTAACCTGTCGGTGTGCCTTCACTTACCTAAGACAACCCAAACCAGAGAAACAAGGTGTTAACAACCATTGCTCGATCGGGATTCGAACTCGCGATGGACAGTTGCTGATCAGCTGAATATAGCTTTTTGCATGTATTCTTCATTTCTTTAAATACTATGACATTTATGACAGTTATTAGTCACGTAAGTAGCAATTTACGCAATGCAGCTTCTCAATAAACAATTTGTCCGTTATATTCCTCTGTTAACCGAGATTTTAGCACGGGGTCACAAGGTCGATAGTTTCCTGACTGATATCAGTCTCCAGCCTCACCCCAGTGTTTTGTCTCTCGCGAAGGCCCTGCTTCTAGCACCTTGTTTTCCCTCGACATTGTCTTGTCTCGTCCTCTTCTTCCATGGCGATACAGCCCGGCGTGGGCAAAGCCTCCTTCTTTTGGGATTTCATTCCGAAGATTTCCTGGTCGGTAAGTGTGCATTCTGTAGTGAGTGACCGGCTCACTGACCGCACAAGTTTTTGTTCGATCCTGATGAGACTGCCAGAGCCATCTGGCAGGCAGTCAGGAGACTTGGGTGAGAAATGGCCGCTTGAATTTTGCTTACGAACACTATAGTTCTATTCATGCCGAAGGTTCTTTTACATGTCGTAAATCTACGACATGGGACCGAAGGAAGTGGTGCTCCGAATTTTTATCACCCCTAAAAATCCATCGCCCTCGGTCGGGATCGAACCCGCGAACCTTGGGTCCAGTGGCGAGCACGCTAACCACTAGTCCACCGAGGGCGACCTTGTCTCATCTACACTGGTAAACTTTGTACCCGAAGTACGTGGTATTCCAAGGTGGACACCAGTACAAATACTTACCGAAGCCCATCCATATCATTGGTTGAATAAGAAATCGGTATTTTGAATAATGCATGTGTTACGAGAATCGGGCATTGTGCTGATAGCATGCATAAGTTGAGCATTTCTTTTGAGAGGCATTTCTCCCATATTATCTTCGTACTTTTTATTTTTTCATTACTTTGCGGTCGTAAATTATGGCCACTCGTCTTTAATTTGAAAACTGATTCGTTTATGCCTTCATTGAAAGTACATTAGGGAAGTAAGCGATGCGAGAAAGGAAACCTTTCTGAACAGAGGGTTCAAATTTCAGACTTTGTGTTTGAACATGGCTCTTCTGTAGAAGTCTTTTTCGATGCTTGGCTAAGCAGAACAATTCTCTGTATTATGGAAGCTGTCACGAGCAGGTTTTAAAACGCTTTGAACTTGGTTGTGGCTGTACTGTCACGAGGGACATCGCATAAAATATTACTAGTAGTGTCTTAAATTTAATTTATTTTTTCTGGAAATTCCACTGAGGGGCATAATTTTAGTATGCAGGTTCTCCAATCACGCGTGACACTGATATAAACTGGGACGCTGTCACGTGACAGTTCGCAGTGCTTCCGATCAAATTTACTCCCACCCATCTGCTTTAAAATTCATCAGTAACTGTCCTGTTGTTCGGCACAATAACACGGGCAGCTGAAATTCGTTATTAAATACCCTCAGGCCCAGTTCACTTTGGTCTACTGCGTTTAAACTAACCGTGAAGTACTGTAGAAAATATTTCACGAAATGCGATTTTTCAGCGTCATTTTGCCACGAAATTACGACTTGGTTCATTCACGACGTCCTCGTGCTGACGTGTGAAGTGATACATTGCTGTAATTAATTCCTGCTCTCCTTACCATGTGATAAGTGGCTCAATAAATTCTTTCTTTGTTACAGGTGAGTCAGAGTGACACGTATAATGGCTCTTGCACAGAGGATATATACAGAACGGACCTCTGCGTGGAATGAACTGGTATGTAATGTGTGTTTGATAATTTGTCACCTTGTGTTACAAGATGCTACAGAGGAGAGTGGGTGTTCTTACGAACTTGCATTTGGACATTATACATAGAAATTTGTTGCTTTCAGTTAGTGTCTGACTGTAATGGAACATTGTAAATTGTGGGTGTTTGGGAAGAGGACGTTGGTCTAAAAAGGAGGAAGTAATAGGGGGAAGGGGATAATTGTGTAATGATGTGGGCGGGACGTTAAGGATGTGAAACGCATGTTCATACGGTTTAGTGATAAAGCCTGAAGGAAGGGGACCATTCAAGAGACTTAGGTATATTCATTCATTCTGTATTCTGCCTTACGACAGGTCCGTAGCCTCTTCCAAAGCGAGTTCTCCACAGAGTGCGATCTAGTGCTTCCTCTTTAAATTTCCAGTATCTTCTCTTTTCCTTAAGGTCTTCCAGTAGCTGCTTACTTCTTCTTCCCCGTCTTCCCAACATTTCCATCCTTCCTAGGTATATATGGGCGCATAATTTGAAAATTTATCTCCACTTACTGAACATGATTAAAATGAAAATATTCACAAACACAATTTGTTGAACATTGTTTACAAACATTTTTGCATAGTGTCATATAGCTCGCTGCACTGTATATTTGCCGTGGTTTCTTGTACTTATCGTTAAAATAAAAACGGACCAGTCATTTGACAGGCTGGCATTGTATTCACGCGCTGCTACACGGCATTTTTTGGTTTATGATTATTTGTGAAGTGTTTACATTGTTGGTGACTTCACTCATTAACAAAGCGTTAATGCGAAAGCTAAATTTTAAAAGAGCCCTGTGATTTTTTTTGTAGGCCTATCGTAAGGCAGACGATGCGATATACAGGGTTATTCAAAATGATTGTCGGGGTTTTAACAACTTGTCATACACAATACACTTGAGATAGGAGTATATGTATTTTTTTATTTAATAGAACAACACTCCAAGTTTTAGTGACATGCCTTACAGGTGCTCTATATGTGCACCCTTTGTGATTCTACAAACATCAACACGATAATCGAGTTCGTTCCAAACTTTTTCTAGCATGTCAGCGGTGATGGTTTCAATGGCGGTTCTGATTCGTACCTTTCCGGGATATTTGCGCGAAGAGGAGGAACATAAACCTGATCCTTGACGTAACCCCATACAAAGAAATCACATGGGGTTGCATCTGGAGAACGAGGTGGCCAGTTGTTAAAACCCCGACAATCATTTTGAATAACCCTGTATTGTAACTGACGACTTCTAATTCTTGTCATAAATAACTATTAGAACTGAAGTCTAATTTTCGGCTGATTATAGTAAGGCCAGTTGTCGTATACCGTCAGCATGTAAAGCCTAAGTATTTACTGAACTGCTAAATGCCTGATGATGACCCATAGGCGCGAAATATATAGGGTGTAATAAAATATTGTACAACAAAGAAAATAGTTGCATTTGAAGGAAGGCTTTGACTAATTACTGTAATTGTACGTGTTCTGCCTCTTGACCTGGTAAGTGACACAGGGATAATTAATTAAATCTCATTCACAGCGAGGCAAGTATTCTGCGCATGCCGAGTCAGAACTGCTGTCCCATCGGGCTGCACGAGGAAGGGTAGGGCTTACTCTGCAGCTGTGGCCCATGCATTCAGCCACCCCACCCGCACTTGAGTTCTTGATGACCGTGTTACCGGCACTGTGCGTGCAGTTTCTCTGCGTGTCGTCTCTTGCTTCTAGTTTCTGCTGACGACACCTCGGGCTACCGGAAATGCAGCGCCACTAGATTTACAAAAACGCCTTCCTAAAGACGCTTAGCAACTCTCTCCACTCACAGAGACGCTCTGAAATCGATTAAACCAGTAGCACTCTAGTGTTAACGAATTATGCTGTCATAATGCCACATGCCTACAATTAATGTAGGGCTATAACCGGGCGTTAGATCTTTATTGCAAATTGTACTTAAAAGTCCTGTTTCCACTAGACGCTATTAGTCATAAAACGAAGGAGAGTGGGATTGGCAGAACGTAGAGTACGCATGGGAGTGGATGAGAAACGCAATCAAAATTTTAATCTGAAAACCAAACTTGGGGTCGTACGAGTGGATGGCAGGATAATGTTAAAGCAGTCTGTGAATGAAACAGGGTTTGAGGATGTGAACATACTTTATCTGACTCAGGATAGTGGAAGTTTCATGTGAATAGGGTAATTGAATTTCGGGTTCCGTAAGAGACGGGAAATTTCTTGTCTGGCTGAGTGACTGTTAAATTCTTAAGATCTCTTTTCCATTAACCCTTTAAAGCTTAGTGGTTGCTATGTATACCACCAGGTTGTAACATTTGAAAGTTCTACGTTCTGCCCACACATTGCTTTAGTGTTTTGTACGGACCTCAGAATGACAGCGATTATTTTCCTATACAGCATTAACTCTGGCTTTTAGAACCGAGATTGAATGTGTTTACTATGCGGTACGAACTCAGTCTTTAAATACAACTCAGGTTAAATTCGTTCTTTAAAAGGTTAACTTAACTTAGTTATTTCGTACGATGATTCGAGCTCAGTTGGAAGCAGTTTAAATTAATCACTCGATTGTTAGAATCGAAGTTTTTTCGAAAGCATTGAGGTTTTAAATTAAAGAGTATATTGCAGGGAACAGAAGATGAAGACGCGACAGTGAGGAATATCCCTTTGTAATGTTGCTGAACGAAAACCGAATTAAGTCTGTGATCTTTCTTCTTATAACCTTTGAATAATTCAGTCACTTTTAATGAAATTTGTCTGGGAAGGGGCGAAAACGACGTCTTAACTTTCCTACATCCACGTAGACAAAAGGAGAGTCAATTATAATGGAATTACATATTATAAATTGGGATAAAAGTAACATTGAAAACTGCTATGAAGACTTGGGAGTGTTAGAATGCTTCCCCTAAATACATCTAGAGTAATTTCAGCAATTTGAGAACAAAAGTTATTTTCCACAAGATTAAGTCTTGGAAACTTCGAAGACTCTGATGTGTTGCATTACAATACATTTATATCATGGTAGTAATTTATTACATGGGGTTGGAATGTTGTTAAATTGGTTCGTTTTAGGAGATCCGCTACATCGTATTTATTTTTACGTTTGAACACTTTGCATGTCTCTGTGGAACCGAAACTGTGAAAACATACATTCTTCCGACGTTTTCATCAGCATCGACCGTTTAAATCCCAGTGGTTACTATATGTACCACCAGGGTTAACGTGCATAAATTCTACGTTCTGCCCACAGAGAGCATTTATTTGTTGTATATGGATCTCAGAACAAACAGCGATTATTTCACTGTACATCATTAACTGATTGGTTTTTATAACCGAGACAGAGTGTGCTTACTGCGCGGTACGGACTGTATTTATGTGTTTTGTGTGGATCTCAGAACAAACAGCGATTATTTCACTGTACAACATTAACTGACTGGTTTGTATAACTGAGACGGAGTGTGTTTACTGCGCGGTACGGACTGTATTTGTGTGTTTTGTGTGGATCTCAGAACAAACAGCGATTATTTCACTGTACAGCATTAACTGACTGGTTTGTATAACTGAGACTAGTGTGTTTACTGCGCGGTACGGACTGTATTTATGTGTTTTGTGTGGATCTCAGAACAAACAGCGATTATTTCACTGTACATCATTAACTGATTGGTTTTTATAACCGAGACAGAGTGTGCTTACTGCGCGGTAGTAACTGATCATTTAAGTATAATTCATTCTTAGTCTTAGTCTTAAAATTGGGACTGTGCCACGGCTTAGGCCGTTGGTCGTCGGCTTTTCGCCGCGGAGGCCCGTGTTCCAATCAAAGGTCAGCCCGTGTGACATTTGTGATGGACACAGTGGAACTGGGACAGGTTTTTCTCCAAGTATTTCGGTTTTCCCCTATCACCATCATTCCACCAATGCTGTACACTCATCTTTATCTACATTTTGCTTCTACCAGAAGGACCTTCCAAAAAGCAATCCTGTTTCGGATGTCGGGGAACACTGGACAGAAAAATACTTTCACTTAGTCTTCAAGCACGGGCCAGTGCATTCAATTCCTTCCATTTGCAAAACGCTGTGTACATGTGTGCCGTACTTAAATGATTCTGGAAGCTGACGGTTGTGGCTTAGCCTACTGTGTCTGATATCTCATTCTGTTCCACGCTATATGACCTCCTTTTCAGAAGCGTTATTGAATTACCTAAGAATCACGAATCAGGTTTCTTTGTTCATAGAAAATTACAGGTGAAGTGGATATATGAGATCGTGGAATTACTGGTGGTTTTTTTTTTAAATCTGGCAGTTATGAACCAAGTTTATTTATGTGAATATTGTTCGAATTTAAATTAAGTTTGTAACACCCGGGTGTGTTACGTAAAAATGATTACAGTTTATATAAATCTGAAATTGAAAAAATTACGAGCGGTGTCGAAGTCCTGTAGAATCGAGACTGATTAATTTGCCGTTTCGAATGCCATTAGTACTGCTTCAATTTACCTAGTGCCATATTAAATGTAGAATTTTAAAAAATTAGACGTTTAAAGGCTGTTTAATGACACTTCATCCTTTAGATAGATTTGTGTAGTGTCGATTGAGATGGTAGGTACAATGAGTGTGAGATGGTAGATACTTTAATTTAATTTTTTAATTTGTTGTAACCAAAGCGCGACGACGTCCTGAGTCTGGAAATCACGTTAGAACTCTTAAGGTACTGGGAAGCACGTTAGAACTCTTAAAGTACTGGGAAGCATTTACTTTACAACTCTTAAGGTACAGGGAAGCACTTTAGAACTTTAAGGTGCTTGGAAGCATTTACTTTAGAACTCTTAAGGTACTGGGAAACATTTACTTTAGAACTCTTAAGGTACTGGGAAACATTTACTTTAGAACTCTTAAGGTACTGGGAAACATTTACTTTAGAACTCTTAAGGTACTGGGAAGCATTTACTTTAGAACTGGGAAGCACATACGTTAGAACTCTTTTAATGTACTGGAAAGCGCTTACTTTAGAACTCTTTAAGGTACTGGGAAGCACTTACGTGATCACTTTTTAAGGTAATGAGAAGCACTTTAGAACTCATTAGGTACTTGGAAGCACTTACGTTAGAACTATTTAAGGTACTGAGAATCACTTTAGAACTCTTTAAGGAACTGGGAAGCACGTGGTCACTTTTTAAGGTAATGGGAAGCACTTAGAACTCTTTCGGTCCTGGGAAGCACACGTTAGAACTATTTAAGGTACTGAGAAGCACTTTAGAACTTAAGGTACTGCGGAAAGACTTCCTTTAGAACTCTTAAAGTTATTGGGACGAACTTAGTTTAGTACTGTGTAAGGTTGTTGGGAAGCACTTGCTTTAGAGCTCTATATTTACTGGGTAGTCTTTACTTTAAAACCTTTTAGGTGTACGTTTAAGGTACTGGGAACACTTACTTTAGAACACTTTTAAGTTACTAATGATCTTTCAGTAGTACTAATAAAATATTCAACTTGTTTCTGTAGTTCGCCCCTCCATCGTAATGCCTGTCTGTGTGAGCATGCGCCCGAATTAATGCTGTGCTTGCTACACGATCTGTTTGTAACAAATGCGTATATTTCGTGAGCAGAATGCATGACCGCAGTCCATATATTATTAGTATTTTCGGGTAGACGGAAGCTGTGATGGGGGTTGGCGTTTGAACTGGTTGGCCTGTAACGTATTGCTTCGGAGTTTAGGGCAAAGGAACTTGTCAGCAATGTGGTGTGAGAACGTAGCACTTGTGATTTGTTATTACTGATGTGTTCATGGCGAGCGATTGAAATATGGGTGAGAGGGTAAAGCAGCGTACATTTAGGCTTACAGGCGGAAGAAAAGCTAAATTTGCGTTCTAAAGGTGATATGTTATAAAAATTACATGCAGTGAAACTGGTTTTAACGGAATCCCAGGGGTCCTGAATTTTTTTTTTTTTTTTTTAACTTTTCAGACCGGTTACCTTTCATGCTGTTTCTTGTGGATATATCGTGTAATGCATAATGATGAGTCAAACTGCAAATCACGGCATCGTACAGTAACACTCACATATCTTCGCGTATGCTCACTTGATATGTGAGTGTTACTGTATCACATTCTGCAACCTTTGCTACGCTCTCTTTAGAAACTCCGTCCATGTAGGCAACCTGACAAGCACGTCTATATGCCGGCATGTCTAAACGGTAGGCGTTCTGAATCGTACACTGAAACTTTAACACGGAACTATAATTTGTTATACACTTGAGTCCAGCGGCTTTCTTATTTGATTCCTGCACAGGATTTCAGATTTGATTTCCTTCTCTAATTACATATATTCTTAGTATTAATATACACGCTGACTTTCGCAACATAGCTTTATAAATTTGCTCAGGATAGGGACAGGTGGCGGGCTCTTGTGAATGCGGTAATGAACCTTCGGGTTCTATAAACTGCGGGGACTTTCTTGACTAGCTGAGGACCTGTTAGCTTCTCAAGAAGGACTCTGCTCCATGGAGTTAGTTAGTTAGTTAGCTTTATAAAGTTTCATAAATGTCACGATAAACATAATTTGAAAGTAATGATATGCGTACGCGGAAGTGCACAGATCCCGGACTTCGGGTCGTCCGGGCGACTGAATTTTATGCTTTACTGCATAATATTTGTGGGTCCTCAATATGGAACTTGCTTCATGTCGCCCTTTGCTGTGGCTTCTATGTTTCTGAGAAATTTATGGAATCCCAGCATTGTCTGTGTCTTTAGCAACTCCCAACACTTGTTTTGTATTAGTTGATGGTCGTCGCGTTTCTGTGGTACTGCACCATTATCGGTGTCTGCTAGTGTAGTAGTCAGTTTATACCCCTTGCCTTTTGCTGTGTATTTTGATGTTAACTTCTCCTGTGTTTGGTGCAGTAAGTGAAGGCATTTAAAGGATGTGAGAGTTCAGAATTTGAATGAGACAAATATGAAGACTGCGTTTATGTATGGGAGGGAAGTGTCATGTAGTCTTGTAGATGTTATAAAATGTTTCGGAGGAACTCGCTGCCTCCCTGTTCAGGGTAGAACTGAAGTTGCAGCAGATTTTCTCCGAGCCGTTGGCTTTTCATGTAACCGATATGTCTATTTGTCATTATCGGTGAGTAGTTCTTGAAACGTCTGACGATGCTCTGTGCCAGGAGTGGCCACACAGTGCGGCTAGCGCAAGTTGTCTGTAAAAATGATTGTGTTATCTAAAAGTTTACACAGTGTCTCATGTCAAGAAGACAATTGTGTTGACTTTCAGCAAATTAATTTAATGTATTTAACGATGCTTATTAACTGCGAGATTTATCTGGAAGGAAGAGTGATTGGAAGTGATGACGTGGGGGGATGTGGAAACAGATGGTGATTTTGAATTCGGTAATTTTTTTTTACTGGGGGCACGCGGTGGCGCAGTTGGTTGAGGCACTGCGCTACAAGCCGGAACGTCGCGGGTTCGATTTCCGGTGGTGTCACTGGAATTTTTCACTGACATAATCGTTTCGGTCGCACTATGGCCCTGGGGTCGACTCAGCCTCTAACAGAAATGAGTACCAGGAATCTTTCCTGGGGGGTTAAGGCGGCCGGTGCGTAGGGCTGACAACCTTACCACCTTCATGTGCCGATTGTCTACAAATCTGGGAGTCTCAACCTCCTGGAACCCTAAGGGCCTGTCCAGGCCTGTAATGGGGTTGCTTTTTAATTTTTTTTTTACTGACCAATGGGTTGAACGTTCGCAGTTAGGATGATGTGCCTCCAGGCCCAGAACCAATACAGGGTGAACTAGTCACTGAGACTCGCTGTTATTCATTCCTGTCGTAAAAGATGAAGTTAAAATATATAGTCTTGGGCAAGATTTTTGAAATGAGAATAAATTCCAATTGTAAGGTTCATCATAAATCCTGCAGCAGACGCTGTACAACTTCGTTTTTCTGCTTTTTCTCTTAATTTTTTTTCTGTCGTGTGTTAGTTTGGATGCTTTTCATGTAGTGAAGTACCGTGCACAACATTTGACGTTTGCCGGCCAGTACTCTGTACGGACTGGCTTGTGTTCAGAAGCACGAGCATTACGTATGAAAGAGAGGGAAACAGAAGGAGACAGGATAAATGGAAGGGAGAGAAGAAAAGTCTGGTCCATTTTCTGCATCAGCAAGCCGATTCGCTTTCATGGTTCAAAGTTCACTCCCCGATTATTTTTCTGTGGTTCTACGTGGTAGCGGGGAGGGGTAGCAATAGGACTCTTTTCCTTACAAGTGTTTTTAGTCACGGGTTTTTGAACGTATCTTTTAGTGCAGCAAATGGAAGAGGAAGAATATATTCATTGGCTGTGTGAATGTTTTAAATGTCGCAAGAACTATGGGTATCTTAGATTGATTCTTATTCGAAAGGAGTTTCCCTGAGGCACTTTTACTACAGTTTAAACCAATTAGCTGGAGTGTCTCAATTGTCTGATATATATAGGGCTCTACATAACATGGTTTTGGCGCTACGTTTGAAGCAAATTCGTGTGCACTCTCAGGTAATGGTCTTCTTCCTGGAGAACTTTCACTGCTCTATAAATTAATTAACTGAAGGATCTCAATGTCTCTGTTTCATGGCATTACAACCCTTTCTTTTGGCTTTGTGTCTGACTAAAATATCTTGAACGTGGAAACCTATACTATCGACGTAGCGCATTGCGCCGATCTTTGGTGCTGAAGTAGCCATAAAAGATTGGCACCGGTGACAGTTTACGTACTTGTCGACACTGAGTAACATCCCAGAAGACCTGACTCTTCATCATCACTTGCTGTGAGAACATCATGTCTCCATTGCAGATATTTTTAGGCTAAATAAGCAACTACCTAACTGTTGCTCCCCCATCTTCGTCTAGGTCTTTCAAGCGGTCTATTGCTTTCAGGTTGTGCAACCAAAAGCCTGTATTCATTTCTCTTCTACACCAATCAAACTGCTTGCCCCGCCTGTTTCATCATCCTTGATTGATCATCCTGACATCTGGCGAGGAATACAAATCAAGTTCCTTCGGCGATTTCTACCAGCTAACCGTTTTTACTCGCTGGTAGGTTAGTGTATGTTAATAAAACTATTTCATGCCGCCGTCGTATTTACTGTTGCGTTTTTACTGCCTCCAGTAATGCTGACGAGGACGTACTGAATGCAGGGGATGTTTAAGTGATGAACATGTTGTATAATGAGACTGGGGCTGGGTGTTACGTAGTTGTTACGTCAGATCGAAGCCATTTCGAAACCACTAAACAATCTGGTTGGCTACTAGCAGAGTTTCTGTAGGTTACCACTAGTAAACATTTTCACTGTCTTTATACTTAAACCTCCTATTGTCAAACTTGGCCTATTTTTAAACTTAATATTATTCATTCCGTACATTTTATCTGTATATTTATAGTCCGAAAAATGTACATTTGTCGGACTGTAAATATATATTGGCCTATTATTTTTTGTTATAAAATGTCGCCGTGAAGTTGAGTTGGTTAGTTTGGAAAGGGAACACGCCCAACTTTCAACCCGGTGACTCGTTCCCTTTTCAAGCGAATTGTTCGCTTATGTTCATCACATTTAATGTGTTTCTTCACGCGAAATAAATAAAACAGTCGACGAAAAAATTAGAAAAAAGTACGGTCTTAGTATCTCTCTTTTGTCGACATGCGTTGCATATTTAAATTCATATAAACCTTGTCGTATTTTGATGAAACAATTACAATCGAACCCGGTTATAACGACATCGGTTTATGCGACACCTCGCCTATAGCGTCAGATGTTCTGTCGTACCAATTAATTCGTCACTGTTAACCATAATATTATACTCCTCGGTTGTAACGACACTCGTTTATAGCGACACAAAACAGTCCCTTTCATGACGTTATAATCGAGTTCGACTGTATTTTGGTGCCCTTGCAGCCAAAAATTCTTGAATTTGTAAATACTAACCATGGCGTCAGCCGGTTGAGTGGTGAGAGACTCAGCCGAGGACATTTCGTGTTTCTAACGTACTTGTAAATTTAGCAGAACACTGTGTGAACGTAATGGTCTCTTCTGCCATCTTCTGACCTAGGAATTGTAAAGTGCTTACTGTTGAGTCATTCGTCCCAGGAAGTCCTTTCCTTAGGTTTATAAGTAAGACGCCAGAGCAGACATCTCATATTTCTTAAAGGCCTTAGAGATGTCATGCTACGAACAGATCTTTGTTACACGTGAATTTCTGTCCTCGTATTTCGACAGCTCTGGTGTAAACACCATTCTTCTGCTATTGTTCTGGGAAGTGCCTTTGTTTATAAACAGTGGTATAGACATTCGGAAGCTCTTTGTAGCAAAGTAATTTTATATTTTTCTGTTGTTCTTCCTGGGGCATGTGTCGGCCACACCAAGATTACCCGTTATAAATAGCGTGGCGGAAGAATTGCTTGGCGACTGGGCCTTGTCTGAGCCCTCCGGCGGGACAGTCGGTGTCAGGTCCTCTGCACACGTCAGGAGTGATTGTTCGCCAGTGTTTTAGCATATCTCTTGCTCTCGCCGTCTTCTCGCTGTAATTCTGCACACGAACAGTTCCCGAATGTCGTTTTAACTAGTTTTACCATGGAAAGTGGCAAGGGACTGGCCAACTAAAATAAAAAGTGATAAGTAACACGGAACATAAAGCTTCGTTTGTTGTTTGCTTAGATTTTCGATCCAGCGGATATATTCTTATTGTTATATTTATTTCATTTTGGTGAATAAATGATGAAAACTGCTCAGTTACACATTCTAAGCAATTCAGTCGACCACAGCCACTTTTCGAGTACTCGAGAAATTCCCTGCATTTTATGGGACGTGAAGTTTAATTTCTTATTTCTGGCCTGAGCCTTTGAATCCAGTCCAATCCCTTCCGTCCTGTTTATCTTACTCCACTTTAATATTATCCTGACGTCTACGCGTAGTCAGATTCCTCTGTACGTTAAATTTATTGGATATAACCTCAAGGTCGCCATGTTTGTGATTGTTGAACGTTGTAATAGATTACATCCGCCATGTTGGAAGCTCTTATATTCCCGCTTTTATGATCATGTTGCCATGTGACTCTGTCTTACAAAACCTTTTCAGTAGAACATGTCGCTCGTAAAATGTGTCCTAGACTCGTGTAGATCATGAGCCATAATTTACTGCTATACGCAGTCGCTTGACTTTGAATGATAGCGAGAAAAGCGAGAATGCTTTTTGTAAGCACTGTTTATGTGAGGAGTTAGTTGAAAGATTCAGTTTGGTGTAACCAGCAGTTGTTGTATTATGGCATATCACACACATAAATAATGATTAAATTGAGTTTAATTGGTCTCTCATCCATTCTGAAAATGGTGGCTCCTCCTATAGAAGCAGATTTTGACATAACAGCTACGACCATTATCTTCAAGTCCAGACTCTTGAAATGTGTGTGTGTGTTTTGGCTTGAAACTCCTGTCTTTCTCCCACACCCCCATTCTTCTCTATTTAATTCCATCTATAGCCATGCCCTATCTCGCTGTAAGCTAAGGTCAACACTACAAAATATAATACTTGCCCTCCCTTTTCTCCTGCATAGAGGCCACACCGCTATGCATGATGGCATTCATCATGCTGTTGTGTGTCGAAACAGCATCACCCATAAACACTGTCAATTTTGGAGCTGGACGTCAGTTAAAACAGTCTTTTGTTAGGATTAAATCGCATTTCGGTTGCCTAACAGTATACGATTTGTGGTTCGCCAGAACTATTCCGGCTTTATGGTGCTACACAAGGGATGCAGGAAATCCGTTTGTCAGCAGAATGGTATTGAGGCTTGGTAGCTGATTTTCATTTAGTGACGTATAATAGAAACGTTTACATAATTGCTGTTACGATAGATTAAGTGTAAACAAGTTGATTTAATGCAATCTCTTCGTGTTATTTGCTTCAGTTATGAAATTGCTTGGCAAATTTCGTTGTATTAATTGCCACGGCTTTTTCACGTTATCAGAATTATTTTCTGAGGTCACACGCAACTTAAGTTGGAAAACGTGACGGAAAGAGACAACTTGGAATATCTAGGCGAAGATGGATGATATTATTAAAGTGGTTCTGCGAGAAATATAGTAATATTTTTGTGTGTGTGCGCGCGCGCAGATGCATCTGCCGGGTGATACGGTTGTGTGGCTGTTCTTAACAATATTTTTATCATTAACTTATTCATAACGCAGCATAACACAAATTTTCCAAAAATATAGAAGCCACCTCAATATTATAAGGAGCAACTTTAACGCTGAGATCCCATAAATATTGGGCGCCGTGGTAAAAAATCGTCTGGGATTTTTGCACTTTTACGCTAATTAACCTTTGTGTTTCTTAAACGACTGCATGGCTATCTGAGTGACATAGCTCTCTAAGCACTCTGCTTCAGAGAATTAGGCCTACCTAATGTTGTTTACTCAAGAGAATACAGTTGACCTGCACAGCGTGGGTAGAGTCCCTTAACACTCGCGACAGCGGACGGTGGGAAACATATAGATTCTGTCAAAAACATGAGTGTCTATCACTGCTTCACCTTCTTGCCACCGGTCGCCATTTTTAGATGTTTCGTTGCGCCAAGGTCAACTGCAAACTGAACAGTCACTATGTGTAGATAGCATAGCACTACGCTGTAAGTGAAGTATGGAAGAAGTATTTTAGTACGTAACTAAAAGGGCCTCTCGGATTGTCGAATTCGATGTTAGCTGATAATGTAAGGCCGCGATTGGACACGATTCTAGATCAGTTATTCTCGTCCTCGATCCAGTCACCCTAATGTACATTTTAATATTTTCCTCCCATATCCTGATTGTTCTTCACAATGACCGTTTTACCAAGAGCTTTCCCTACCGTTATTCTGTACGCATTTTTCCCTTCCATAATTATGACCTGTCGCAACTTATTTCATATCATTAGTCATTAGTCATTAGTAACTGGCTGGTACGTCATGTCCCATTTATTCTTCCATGTTGAGTTCACAACGACTCAGTTGGCGGATCTGTCTGGTACCGGCAAATATCTCCAGGCGTATGAACTATCCACATGAGGTGCGAAGGTTAATTATTTACGTTTATTGTTGGCTTATTTGACGACGCCTTCAACTGCTGAGTTCATATGGCGTCGAGTAATAAGTTGATTAATGAGGAATGAACTGATAAGGGATGTGGAAGGTGGCGATGTGTTCGAGTGTGAGGCACTGTACCGGAACTGAAAACCTCAATCGTGATGCCGATGTCCGGGGTGGGTTTCGAATACAGGACCTGAAGGGTACGAAACAGTAATGCCAACTTCTCGGTCGTGATATTCTATATCGAAATTGAGAATGCTTCGCGCTGTAGTACCTTCGTGTGTGCACTCTGTTAGCGCTGATAATAGGCCCAGTGATTGATTCTTAGTTCGTTTAATGACGCTGCTTCAACTATAGAAATTTTAT
Organism: Reticulitermes speratus; assembly: GCA_021186555.1. NCBI lineage: Eukaryota > Metazoa > Arthropoda > Insecta > Blattodea > Rhinotermitidae > Reticulitermes > Reticulitermes speratus. The sequence goes on from JAJKFL010000001.1 coordinate 8,722,995, forward strand.
AGCTTCGAATTAGATGGGGAATGATGAATGTTCATGTTTTGAAGTTTAAGATTTGTATGGAGGCTGTGGTGGTCTCCAGAAGGCCCCCGTCATTTACCCGGAGATGACTGATGAATCATGTGGAAACACCTCGGTGAAGATATCCGATAACGTGATCTAGATTCGAACGCTGTACCGCCGGTTTACAGGTCTAGAGCGTTACACCTGTACCTGCGCGCATAAGTGGGATATCATCATTGCGTAATCTGTCTTGTAACTGGTACATAGCCTCTTCCAAAGCGAGTTATCCTTAGAGTGCGATTTAGTTATTCCTTTTTCAAATTCCAATAGGCCCTCTTCTCTTTTCCTCAAGGTCATCGAGTAGTTGCTTACGTCTTCTTTCTTGTCTTCTCATCCGTTCTATCTTTCCTTCAGTAACGTGTTTTAGAAGATAATTCCTACGCAAGACATGACCAATCCAGTTAGCTTCCCTTCGTTTTATTGTGTGTAGGATTTTTTTCTTTGATTGAATGTAATAGTACTTTGTTTCTCACACGATCGTTCCAACTGATCTTTTCCAATCTTCTCCTGCACCACATTTCAAAACTTTCAAGGCAGTTCTGATCTAGTTTCCGAAGTGTCCAAGTTTCAGCACCATGCAAATATTGGACATAAGCAAACATTTTGAAAAACGATCGGTAAGCAATGCTAGTTTGAACCCAAAATTCAGAAGCGCTGCTCTGATTGGTTTGTACCATTAGGTATTCCCCCAGGGTAGGAATTTTTTCGTAACTGGTATCAGTGCGGCGGTCTGAAACATTTGGTAGTTCCAACGTATGCTGTGAATAGAAGCATGTCACGTGACCTCTTTATCTAACCTGCGTAGCTCTAGGATTGAGCTGGGGATTGTCGTTATCGGATGTCGGAAATGGAACTCTCATTGGAGGGGATTGACGAGATGAAGTCAATCCCCAGTACGTGGTTCGTTTTAATACGTCAACATGTCGCGACGCTGAGATCTGACTTTTATATGAATCTTTGCTGCTAGTCTGCGTCTGTGTAACATTTCTGGCTGCCTTGGCGTGTTGCAAACTACAATAACAAACAGAAATTATATATGTGATTAAAATTACGCGTGAGCTGAATTCGGGAAATATTTTCTACATTTTTTCAAAATAATTACCTTAACCTTTACTATGTACGTAATCTACAAAACCATACACGAAACCATAAATTTAGCTGTTACTTCTCTTTTTATTCGGGATGTTGAACACTCACATCCGTCTGGTGCCAAGGTTAAGAATGAGTGGAATTATACCTCCACTCCCCCTGTATGCCTTCATGGCTTGGGCAGAGGAAAACTTTGTTTGTTTGTTGTCTCTTAGCCCGGAACTTGAAGAATGCAATGAGAATATAAGAAAATGTGTTGTCAGTATTAATCTCTTATTCGATTAGATTAATTGGTCAATTCTTGCCATTTATTTCGAGGTCTAAAACATGTGAAGGTAAATCGTGGCGTTTTCAGTTCAAAGTCGACGCAGTAAATTTTTTGTCCCAGGATGAGTGCACTGATTCGAATCATGTCCATTTCTTGGCGTAGCACGGTAAATGTTAAGGTGGTCCTGTGCTTAATTCAGCAACACGCCATGCCTGCGTATGGGGGGCATAGAGCTATAGTTCCCGCTCATTTTGAACACTGTAGTAGGGCTTCAACGCAAGCACTTCCATTTATGTTTTTAGTTTGTTATACATTAGAATGTAAAAATTAATGAATGCCCTTATAATTATAGCAAGTGTGCCTGATTTCGCAGCCATTTTGATATAACGGTCAAATTCCAAGAATGCTCTGTCATGAAAATGAAAATTATCGGTACGAACACGTCCCTGGGTGAGAGTACTTTCGTATTCATTACGGTAATTTTGAATTTTTAAATTAATTTTTACCCTTTTTTTTAAGGAATGAAGAAAGACGGTGTGCGAAATTAGGAATACTATGTTCCTAATTTCACCGACGTAGCCTGTTCCAGAAAAAAAAAAACCTGAAATCTGCTTCATTAAGATAGCCTTCCTACAATTTCGAATATTGGTAGATTTTTCAATATTCTGTTCGTTATTATTGACTTTGTATTTGAGTTTTGATCTTGGCACTTCGCATAGTTTGGAAGCTCGCAGTGAACGCATTACCTTGTTCCTAACAGCCATTATTGCCCTCATCATATTATCCTTCTACCACGTGTTATGTTTCTTTGGACCCACCTGTGACTATAAGTTCTACTTTATTGAAGGGAAGTGCAAATACCTCGATGGGTCTAATTTTGCACAGTGCGAAATTAGGGCAACACTTGGTGGAAGAAATTGGGCACACATCTTGTACTGTGGCGGGCTTTTACTGGTGAACATTAATAATAATAATAATAATTCTTGGCTCAACAGCCCTGTATGGGCCTGGGCCTCCTCTTGCCTTACTAAGTCATGCGCATTCATGGCAGCTGGTGACCGGCCAGCTAGCCGCGCTTTAGTGTTCTATCGATCCTGATGTGCACGCCAGAGCCATCTGGCAGGCAGTCAGGAGACTTGGATGAGAAATGGAGGCAATTTGGCTTACGCAACATTTTTATTCATGCCCGTAAGGTTCTTTTACATGCCGTAAATCTACGACATGGGACCAACGGCTTTACTTCCCCTCCGAAGGAAGTGGTGCTCCGGATTTTTATCATCCTTAAAAATCCATCGACCTAGGTCGGGATCGAACCCGCGAACCTTGGGTCCAGTGGCGAGCACGCTAACCACTAGTCCACTGGTGAACATTGGCAAGAATTATTAAATGCACGCAGCATAGGAACGAAACTACACAATATTTAGAGTTTATGAGTAGTATAAGCTTATTTTTTGCCGATCCCAGTGGCCGTGCGGTCATAGGCGTGGGTCTGCGGCTTCTCGCTTACTAGGATCGTGGGTTCGAATCCCACCCGGGTCGTGGATGTCTGTCTGTTGTGAGTGTTGTGTGTTGTCAGGTAGAGGTCTCTGCGACGAGCTGGTCCCTCGTCCAGAGGAGCCCTACCGAATGTGGTGTGTCTAAAAACGTGTGATCGTGAAGCCTCGAAAAATGAGGCAGCCTAGGCCCCCACGGGGCTGTCGAGCCATTGGGGGGGGGGGGAAGCTTATTTTTACAGCATCTTCAAGATTTTTTTACAGGACAGGACCCAGGTCCCAGCATCTGTTTACGTTCATGATGATGATGAACTTTCACATTCAAAATGATCAATAAACAGAATGCTGCGAAGTATTTCAATAAGAGAAATAACCATAAACCAATGCACAACCACTGTCCACGCTTCCTGTCGGTCAGCTGACACATAAGCTGTCGTGGACATCTGAAGGTACAATTTCCATCAGTCATGGTCAGAGTTCAGCACTTAGCATCAAAAAATGCTTAGGTGTGCGAAATTAGCGAAATTAGGCAAACGAACTCTTAACATTATTTGAATACCGTCGCGGGCCTCTTTGGCTTTCATCGCCGACCACTTCGGGTCTGCGGGTTATATTTTAGCCACCTCTTACTGTAGTGTTGTTATTTTATACAAAAATATGCGAACTGCTGTCGTGGAAGGCAATACAGCAGACATTTTCAAGAGACACTGCAATGATGTAACAGTACGCCGCATCTTAATGTGTCTGTTACATGCAACATTGAACGCCGTCTTGCTGAACTCGTCTGATGGCAGCCGTCGTGTAACGAGGGAACCAGCATGCCATAAAACTCGTAACTGCTGCTAAATGATACATGGTGAGTGCCTCTCTCCCTCTCCTGCTCGCAGTTTACAGTGCAATTCTTGCAACGTATGCATGGAACGTAATTCTCCTTCAAGCAGGAATGGTAAACGTCTGTTCTGGAGGTTTTCTTATATTCCATACGTAGGGGTTGCGTGAATGCTGGTAAGGAGTGGATTACACGGGCTACTTTACACGCCAGTCGCCAGCGAGTTTACTAGCAGCTTTTAAACTCGCCTTGTCTAATTATAAATGCGAGTAAACTCGCTGGCGACTATATCCGAGCGAATGAAGTTGACGTCTGTTCGACTTTACTCGCTGCTTGCTGGCTAGTTTACTATCTTGCTTGTAAAGTTGCTCAGTGTAATTGATACGGCGTGTAGGTAGCTTGTGATGAAAAACTACAGCTCTTCAGTTCATCTCTGAGATGTCGAAGGAATTAGTTCGCGCGGGTGCCATGTTTCTATCTGCTCTTTCACCTGAATATTTATACAATTGAAAAAGACATAAAATTATGATAAGGGTCGACTTGGTCAAAGCATGGATTTTACGAAGAGATTGCTATGGTGTTTCAGCACGTCTTTTACGTTTTAATATCGTATTTATTTATTAGCGAAATATGTACAAATGATATGTAGAACGGGTAATGAATGATAATGTAGTGTGTTATCACTAGTGCGTTATCACACGAAAAATTGTTGACTTTTCGGTATTAGTGTCTGTCCGGTTGAAACAGGGGCGACCTGAGATACTCGTGTGTTGTCTGCGTTACATTGCGTGACAAGGTTTATACAGCAAGGTTGGCTTAAAACGTGATGAAGGGAACAGTTTCTTATTATGCGAAAACTTGCTTCAGAACTGGGGAGTACAGCGCTACAAATAGCCTACTCTGCAGGCGCGTATCGTATATGCACGGGATTGTGTTTACCTGCAAACAAGAATTGAAAGTATGTAGCATTAATTTCATTAACTTCACCGTTGGTGAGATCAAACGAAATGTTTTGCCGTTTCCTCACTTATCTTCATCAACAACGTCGGCAGATCCGTCCTTTTTGAGTATTCATTTCATCCTTCGAACGTGAATCCGTAGAAGTTCCTCTACAAAATTCAAACCGCTGGAGACCAGTTGTAAAGGGTACAGGATACGGAGCATATGGGTTGACCGTCTGCACCAACCCGCTAGTCGAAGTTCATTTAATAGCTATGCGAGTCCATACCACGCCCGCTGCGGTACTGGGGCCAGAAACATTAACTTCATGTAACATCGAGTTTCGTGGAAGTTGGATCAGAGCGCTGGAACCTTGATCAGAAGTTTCGTAGATTCAGTGTATCTTTGCGGAAGAGAAATTTTGTAGGCCTAATATCGGAGCGGATCCCAGTGGTTGCGCGGTCTAAGGCTTGGGTCTACTGCCGCTCGCTTGTTGGGATTGTGGGTTCGAATCCCGCCTAGGGCATGGATGTCTGTCTCTTGTGAGTGTTGTGTGTTGTCATGTAGAGGTCTCTGCGTCGGGCTGATCACTCCTCCAGAGGAGTCCTACCGAATGTGGTGTGTCTGAGTGTAATCGCGAAGCCTCGATAATGAGGAGGCCCTGGCCCATTAGGGGCTGTTGCGCCATTGGAAAAAAAATATCGGAGCGGGCGAGGTGAGTCCATGTGTGGGTAAGACGGTTAAATCTGAAGGTCTTCTGCTATGATGTTTCAGCTCCAGATGTTACGAATCTGTGAATGGCGATGGGCTGACTTTTTATGGGGCTTGTCTGAATATACTGAATAAAACAACTAGAACACTCGGTCAGGTAATATAACCGAAAGTGTGCCTAATTATAGGCGTTACTTGTGGTCATACGCTAATTTTCTCGAAACGTGTATGTGTGCAGTGTTGGTTTGTTGGCTACTTAAAACAGATGTTTCAAACTGCAGAATGCCTAAATGTCTAGTCATGTGATATGGTGATTATGTAGTTACTGGACCATAGATGGCAGGATAATATTAAAATGTATCTTAAAGAATTTGTATGATATGGCGTTGAGTGGGTAAATTAGGCTCAGGACAGGGACAAGAGATGGGTCGTTGTGAACACCGTAATGAAATGCGGGCAACTTCTTGGCTAGCTGCGGGATTGTTAGCTCAAGAAGGACTCCACGGATTTGGTTATTTGTAGTTACAGGGTAACTTTCACTAAATTAGTGACGTGACGCGTTTTATGGAAACGTATTTTAATGAATTGAAGTATGTGTTACACAATTTTAATCAAATGAGTACTGGGATTTCTGTCCGGGTGGTAAAGCGAACGGGGCGTGAAGTTAACAACTCACCTCAATCTAGTTCCGAGGTTAAGAATGAGTGGAGCCTTATTTTCTACTCCTCCTCCTATATGCCTTCATTGCGTGGGCAGGGAAAACTTTTACCTTCTACATAGTTTTAATAGTTCTTCATAGACGGATCCATAGGCTGGTCTTTTATGCAGAGCTGTTAAAGCGAAAGGCTGATGACACACCTGACAGCAGAGGTCTTGCCGTCATAGTGCATTTCCTGGACTGCCGTTTTGTTACACACTGCCCATTGACTGACGTATATTTGACGGAGTCTTGGGAATGTAGCAGTTTCGTCTATCACAACGACGCTAACCACGTGAGGGACGAACGTGGCATTAACACAAGACAAGCTTTCTGTTGCGCCCCTTACCATATAGAATCCCAGTGTGGAATGGTAAGAGGATGTCGACTCGTTCTAAAGCTATAATTACTCGTAATGATTATGTAAAACTGCGGATAGGTTTTTGTTTTGGTCTGTCACACTGAGGAGCAACATACGCTGAGGGTGTTCGAGAATACGGTGCTGGGGAAGATGTTCGGGCCTAAGAGGGACGAGGTAAGAGGGGGTGGAGAAGACTAGATAACGAAGAGTTTTATGATCTGTACTCCTCACCAAATATCATTCGGGTGATCAAGAACAATGAGATGGGCTGGGCATGTAGCACGCATGGGGGGGAGGTGCATATAGGGATTCAGGGTTTTGGAGGGGAAACCTGGGGGAAAGAGACTACTTGGAAGACCTAGGCGTAGATGGGAAGATGCTATTAAATGGATTTTTCAAGAATTGGGATGGGGCATTGCGTTGATCTGGTTCAGGATAGGAATAGGTGGCGGGCTGTTGTGAATACGGTAATGAACTTTCGGGTTCCATAAAATTCGGGGAATTTCTTGAATAACCGAGGTTCTGTTAGCTTGGCCAAGGACGATTCTGCTCCAGTGGGTTTGCTAGTTAGGTTTGTGTTTACCGAAACATTTTTGTAACACATTTATTATTTTCTCACACATTTTTGTGTAACCGAATACAGTCTATATCGATTGTCGCGCATTCGTGTTCACATTCTGTGTATGCAGTAATCACATCGTACCTTAAATTGCCATTTTAGGGACATTGTGTTCAAATTTCCGAGACGTTAGGTTGTTATACATGTGCAGTCAGTTGTGAGGAAAGACCACGGTAATGGTTTTTGAATTTTATTGGCTGCCTCGTATTCATTCGCCTTTATGCGTGTGTGCATGCATGTGTATTTTACGTACATAGGGACAGCAGCGCCGTATAATTCCGACGTTTGTTCCGCCCGGCGTACCCATTTCATTACTGTATATTTGGATTGCAATATGAGTGTGGACTAGCTGATTTGTAACAGGGGTGCTCTGACTTACGAGTATCACTTCAAGAATATTGGTTTAGGCGCAACTTTTCTTGTATTGACGGTTAGAGAAACCACAAAAGTGCTACGCAAACAATGTTTAATGTGTTCGAAGTACTTGTCTAAGGATCGAAGATGAACATACAGGTTTTATAATCTAAAATCACCGTGCATCTTTGACAATCACTATTTAAAACACCAACTGGATGCACCTTTATTCTAAAAATGTGTAGATCTTTAAAACATTTCAATGAAACCCGACATATGTTTCGGCTCTGTACAGAGCCATCCTCAGGGTTTTTTTTGTCATTAAAACTGCATATAATTTATAACAAAACCATCATTTCCTTGATTAAATTTGTGAAAAACTGTGCTTACAAATTGAACCAAGGAAATGACGCTTTTTTTATAAATTATATGCAGTTTTAATGACAAAAAACCCCTGAGGATGGCTCTGTACAGAGCCGAAACATATGTCGGGTTTCGTTGAAATGTTTTAAAGATCTACACATTTTTAGAATAAAGGTGCATCCAGTTGGTGTTTTAAGTAGTGAACATACAGGTGTTTGATTGGAAACAAGCGCATACACGTGTTATATTTTAACCAAATTTTAGGTTCACAGAAACATTTAAGCACTGGTTTTAATTATATTAATATACGTTAATATACGTAACATTTTCCTTTTGTGATTGAGTCTCCCTGAAGATGGCTTATATGAGCCTGAACATAAAGGGGAATATAAAGTATATAAAATGGTACAACATATATTTTGTTTGTCATGAAAGTACAAGTAGTTTATATTACATATAACAAATACTTGTCTGAGCTTATGTCCATTCAATGGTATAAGATATTATAGAAATACGATACGTGTCATTTAAACCAGCGGTAAAATATGATATATGTTGCTTTAAGTGTATAATAAAGGTGCCGTATCATAACACACACGATGGGCAGCAGTCCATTTAAATCAGTTTTATCACTTCATCGTTTGTATACTCATAACTTTAATGTTATTTAGCTGTGTTGGTACTGTAATGCGATCACTTTGTGACAATTCGTGTTTATGCAATAAAAGATCAGTCTATACCATGAGGGAGTCCGGTAGGATGTAAGTAGGTGTTGTTGGCAGTGGGCCCGTAGAGTAAGCTACCTCCTTGAATTTTAGGTTTTTATGTTTGCGTTTCATTGACTTGACAAACGAGGAAACACGGCCATCGGTGAACAATTACAAGTTGAAGACATCATCAAATGAGGGAAACATGTGTCAAGACTGGAAGAAGATGGTCAGGTATCATCCGTGGTGGACGCTGTGACCTGGGGAGACGAAACAATGCTTCAAGCTCGAGAGGAACAGGCCTTAATGGACCTAAACATTAACATTTCATGACGATGTCCAGATGACAACAGACATTGTCTCCCTCTCATCTGCGACTAGCTGTCCCACGTGGTTCCTTCCCATAATGCTCTCTGACTGGGGCCGGGATATCGTAGTCGGTATAAGGACTCGCTACGTGTTGGACGATCTGGGGATCGAATTCCAGTGGAGGCAAAATTTTCCACACCCGCCATGGCCGGCTCTGGGGCCCACCCAGCCTCCTGTACTATGGGTACCTGGTCTCTTTCCCGGGGGTAAAGCGGCCGGGGCGTGGCGTTAACCACCCACCCCCATCTAGCGCTCAGTTTAAAAAAGAGTAGAGCGATACTTGCAATCTGCCTCTGGGTCATATGGCCTGTTACAGGGTGAACTTTACTTTTACCTTTCATGTTCGCTGACTAAAGTTTTGTGTGTATTTCTTCTTCTCTTTCAGCTCATTTAATTTATCAGCGTAGTCGTATTTGGTGCCGATCCCAGTGGCCGTGCGGTCTAAGACGTGGGTCTTCGGCCGCTCGCTTACTACGATCGTGGGTCCGAATCCCACCGGGGCATGGATGTCTGTCTCTTGTGAGTGTTGTGTGTTGTCAGGTAGAGGTCTCTGCGACGAGCTGGTCCCTCGTCCAGAGGAGTCCTACCGACTGTGGTGTGTCTGAAATGTGTGTGACCATGAAACCTCGACGAAACGAGGAGGCCCAGGCCCATATAGGGCTGACGAGTCAAAAAAAAAAAGTCTTATTTGGTGTTAAGTAGGCAAATGATTATGAAGGCCATTGTGATCCCGTTCTCACCATTCTGCTGCTTCTTTCTGTGCCTTAGATTTAGGTGTTCTCTTTATTAGCTTCTCCTCGAATATCTTCAACCTGTTTGCTTCCTCCAGTGACAGAGGCCAAAATTTATACCGTTACAAAGAACAGTTATTGGTTTAGTATATTTTAACTTCACGTTTTTAGGTTAGAGCTGCGAAGGCAGAAGATGCTGAATCGTCGACTATCAAGCATATTTCTGTGTTAAATTTCATGAATCCTTTTTGAATGTAATCCTGCATTATTATTGCCGTTTCAAAATGTTTGAGCTTTGACACATTTTTGCAGTGATTTATTAGCCGTCTATATATCATAGTAATGTCCTGCGCTCCCCCCCCCCCCCCCCCCCCCCCCCCCCCCGGTCTTTTTATGCTTCAGAAGTTCCATGTTTTGTTAGTTTCGGCTGCTGGAGAGCTCCGGTCCGTCTGGTTGTTGCATTTGAATTTTAAATGGAAGACCCTCGTGATATTTTCTGGTTCCCTTCATCTATTTTCCGATTTCCTCTCCACCCGTCTTTCCGTCTTTCTCTGTTCTGAATTGAATATCATCTCTTCGCATCCACATTTAACTGTTTTTTTGGACGAGTCAGTTGGCCCGTGTTAAAAGTTTTCGGTGGAAAGGGAATTGATTGTTAAACAGAAGGAAGGAGAGAGAGAGAGAGAGAGAGAGAGAGAGATGGGCGGACAGTCGGATGAAGTGTTTATATGCTTGGCAAACTGTCAAGTTTTCGAATCCCTTCTTCCTTATATTATTCCTCTCATACTTCGTTCTTTTGTCCAGCTTTAGTGTTGTCCGCGTTGGCCTGTTCCCTTTATCGTCTTGGTGCTAATGTAGGAATTGTAGCTCTGAAACAATATCAGCCGTCCTTGGAAGATCCCTGTAAAGGAAATGGAAGGGACGTCAATTTTATTATGCTTATTCGTGGGTTATTTATCGACTGTGTCGATGGCTCAGGCACTGTGGCGTCGAATGGTGCTGTGCTTAGTGGATAATGGATTGGGTAAGAATTTGGAACAAAGCGGGTTCTGTCTGACGAACTGTTTTGGCATTCGCTTGGAAGAATTCGGGAAAACTGCAAAATTAATCGATTAGGATGGTCGATGTTGGGCCGAGGTACCGACCTGGCTCCTCACGAACACCAATCAGAAGCCTTAGCAGTTGAACCGGCGTATTCAGTGAAGAGGATTAAAGAACCGAAGGTTTCTGTAGAAAAATTGGTCTCCAACCCGCGGCCCATCGGTTTGCATTATGCGGTCCGCGACCACTTTCATAAAATACTTATATACTATAGAAGTTACATTATAATTTAGGCGGTTAGGTGTGTCACTTACTGCTATTTTTCCACGTGCGGCCTGCGAAACAGTCCACAATAACGGGTGTGGGTCTTTGTCATAAAACGTTTCGACACCTATGCTTTAGAATGTAGGAAAAGTTCCGAAACATGAAATCAAGGTTCCGAAACATTACATTTAGAAAGTGCGTTATGTCGAGATGATTGAATCTCCGAAGACTAAAAACAGTGTGAAAGTATTTCTGTGTCCGTTGCTACCTGATATCCCACGTTTTGCCCGCTTCTCCTTCTGATAAAAGTGGCATTAAGATGGAAATTACTATGCAGCATTGGTTTAACCACACCTGACACAGGAAAACAGACGTACTTGGAGAAAAGCCTCTCCTGGTGCCACTTCGCCGACCACAACTCTCACATCGATTGCCCCGAAATTGAACCCTGGCTTAGTTTTGGGGTGGCCGACAATTTGAACACTAAATTTAAGGTACATTATGTATGAAGTTTCATCTCATACTGCACAGAGAACACTTTTCTGCCATTCGAAAGACCAGCCAGTGATTACAGATAAAAAGGATGAGATGGGCGCGGCATGTAGCACACATGGGAAATGCTTGCAGACTTCTTTCCTACCTCCTGATTGAATTTAAGTATGAGTAAATTAAAAATACAGATTTTGAGCCCGTTTCCCATTTTCTGCCCCATTTCCGAATATTCCCGTCAGCACTGTCTTATCTTACACCTTCAGTCATTTTTCTTCTGCTTAGGTGGTTTGGGAATTTCGTATTCAGAAGAACAGTTTGTATACAGTTATACCTTAGTGCATTTTAATTTTTTTTAAGTGGAAACTTGCGGAATGATCCTAAGGATTCTCCGATTTTAATTTCGCTTACCATTTTAGTAAATGCGATTTTGTTATTTTATTGGAGGTGTCGTACGTTATTGAAATGCACTGTTATATGGGGCACGCGGTGGCGCAGTTGGTTGAGGCACTGCTCTACAAGCCGGAAGGTCGCGGGTTCGATTCCCGATGGTGTCATTGGAATTTTTCATTGACATGATCCTTTCGGTCGCACTATGGCCCTGGGGTCGACTCAGCCTCTAACAGAATGAGTACCAGGAGCATTTCCTGGGGGGTAAAGGCGGCCGGTGCGTAGGGCTGACAACCTTACCACCTTCATGTGCCGATTGTCTAGAAATCTGGGAGCCTCAACCTCCTGGAAACCTAAGGGTCTGTCCAGGCCTGTAATGGGATTGCTTTACCTTTACCTTACTGTTATAGGAGTTTATCCGCGGAACCACTCACCGGTCCTCACCCAACCCGATGACATCTACAGTTTGCAGACTGCGATGTCTTATCTCTGTACTTATTGCCTTTGAATACAGCTGTGGCCAGTTTCACTGAAGGAGGCTGGAGTTAGTTCGTACTGTGGCAAGGTCTGGAACATCATTTGTCTGTACATGAAACGGGCGAAGGGTGTCATGACACGACACACGTAACTGTATGGAACAGTCTCTATAATACAGTAAATAACGAACCTTGTCAAGAAATGTCTACTGTTCATTAACCCAACCCTGTTTTCAGCACCGTGTTGACAGGAGCCCGTCAGTGATGCCCATCGTATAACAGAACAGTCCAGTTCACGCCATGCCATTACATTTCATGTTGCATTTTAATATTATCCTTCCATCTGTACTTAAGGTCTTCGATTTGGTGTCTCCAGGGCGGGGCATGAATGAAAGACAATGTTGATGCAGTTGGGCACTGTGCAAACTTCCAGAACTTGTTTCAGAATCATTCCAATGAAAGATTAACTCCCGACACTCCGCCTTCATAAACCCGCCAGTTTACTAAACGGAATTGCAGTAGTGTTGGTAAGGTAAAGGTAAAGGTAAAGGTGAAGTTCTCCCTAGAATGGGTCATGAAGGGCCAGAGGGGGAGTAGAGGTATAGCTCTACTCTTTCTTTAACCCTGGCACTAGATGAGGGTGGGTGGTCAACTCCACGCCCCGGCCGCTTTACCCCCGGGAAAGAGACCCGTTACCCATTGTATAGGAGGCTGGGTGGGCCCCAGAGCCGGTCTGGACGGGTATGAAAAATCTTGCCCACTCCGGGATTCGTTTCCCGGACCGTCCAGTCCTTAGCGAGTCGCTATACCGACTGAGCTATCCCGGGCCACACAGTAGTGTTGAGCTCAGCATTTCACAGGCAATGGCAGGGCAGAGGAATCACCATACAGGGCGATAACACACTCTGCTTCACACAAATATTACTCGTCTCTTCGTTCTGTATAGCAATTTTCTTCCTTTGAAATATGCGTTTCTTTGCGTATATAAAAAAAGTGACAACCAGCTAGCAGAGTTATTCTTGAAAAAACAATCATTCCTTAGCTGTTCAAGAAATTCCCCGCACATGGCACCTTATGTTTCATTGCAGTGTTCACAACAGCCAATTACTTGTCTCTATCCGAAGTCAGATGAATCCAATCCATGCCCTTCCATCCAGCTTCTTTGAGATTCATTTTAATATTATCCCATGTACGCATATACCTTCCAAGTGGTCCGTTTCCTCCAGGTCTCCCCCACCAAAACCTTGTATGCACCTCTCTTCTCCCCGTCACGTGCCACACATGTCCTTGGTCACCCGAATAATATTTGGCAAATACAAATCATGAAGCTCCTCATTATGTAGTTTTCTCCAGTCTCCTATTACTTCCTGCCACTTAAGCTTAAATGTCTTACTCATCACGCTATTCGCCAACACCCTTGTCCTGTGTTTTCCCCTCAATGTGAGAGACCTAGGTTTACACCCGTATAACACCTTTTTATATAGATATGTGCGTGCGTGCACGTGATTCAAGCACGGTATGTTACCCGAAGGGAACAGAGACAGAAGAAGGGTAGTGAAGATAAGGGTATAGCTCAAAGAGGTGGGATAAAGGAGTCAGTCGGGAATATACGCCCCGTGTGGCCATTGCAAATGTTGGGGGTGGTGTTGGATGATAGAGATGAGAAGTCAGAAGACAAACAGGAAGAAGAGCCGGGGAACGAGCCAGAAATGCAATATGGTAAAAGCGAAGTGAACTGGTGAAAGAGAAGGAGAAGGTGGGTCACGAAGGAGGGAGAGAGATGAATTATTTTGATGCAGTGCCAAAGGAAGCTTAAAGTCTTGTGACCCCCCCCCCCCCCAACAGACACACACACAGTTCAGCACTAGCGAATACAGACGACCGAGTTGGTTGGCTGTGGTGCCCTTAATGCGCCAGTAACACTCCTTCAGTCTCCAAGTGTAGAAGTTACATGTCAGGTCAAACTTCTATATCCACCGGAAGTCAAAAGGGTTCACTGTTGTAATTATATATATAATGTAGGTCCGTAGCGTTCTCATAACAATTCGAAACTTGGCACGTTCGTTCCTTTTTCCTCATCATGAGGAGTACAATGTCGATGTTCTGAACAAGGTGGCGTGAAGAATATTTTGACAGGACAAACCGACGCAACTGAAGTACGATGCATACATTTACATAACGAGGAAGTGTACAGTTTTGTGCTGTTCGGTGGATGAGATGAATTACAGAGTATGAAGCAGAAATGTTCTGTAGCTCATTATGAACTCGAAATGCGAAGAATCTGCTATAATGCCCGCTGCGTATTTTAATTCCACTGGACAACACACAAAATGCCTTTGAAATTAAAATAGCAAATCTTTACTGATTTCGAGGTGCTGAACACGAAAATGACAATAAAATTTGTCGATTGGCTCTTGTTTAGGAGAGACAGAGATAGTCATGTATCTTCCGAAGTGGCTAAAAGGCGAAAAAGTGGCGATGCCGTTTGCTGTTCCTATGGTTTGGAGAGAGCCAAGCAATCACGCAAATGACTGCTACTTCTGCATGGTTCCACCTATTTCTGGAGGCATCACAAGGAAAAAGAAGTGGACAATAGCGTACCCGAATATACAATCTGCTTTCCGACCAGTTCCGCACGGCGAAGGACTTCCCGTTCCCGAACCTCCGAAAGAATTTTTCATTGATTCAGACGATGAGGAGGGAAGCGAACCGACGTCGGGTTCTCCGCAGCCTTCGGCATCTAATGATGATCTATACGTCTACCACGGTGCGTCATCTGCGCCACACATTCTCACCCAAGAAGAACTGGACGATCTTGTTCGCGATATGGAGCTGTCCAAGGCCAAAGCGGAGTTACTTGGATCAAGACTTTTAAAGAATGGAATCTTCTCAAGGAAAATGTCCGAGTGACTTCGTTTCGCACTCGTCATGAGCAGTTGGAGCCTTATTTCAGAAAGGAAGATGACCTTGTGTTCTGCTCCGATGTAGATAGCCTGATGAATGCCCTCGGAATCAAACATGACCCGCAAGAATGGCGACTATTCATAGACTCCTCGAAATTGAGTCTCAAAGCGGTGTTGCTGCATAATGGAAACCGACTTCCATCCATTCCGGTCGGACACGCTGTCTACATGAAAGAAACCTACGACAACCTAAAACAGCTGTTGAACTGTCTTCAATACAGCAAGTATGGCTGGCATCTCTGTTGTGACTTGAAGGTAGTGGCTCTGTTTATGGGTCTGCAGCTGGGATATACGAAGTACTGCTGTTTTTTATGTGAATGGGACTGTCGAGCAAAGACTTTGCACTACGTGAGGAGAGACTGGCCTCAGAGGAAATCTCTGAAGGTCGGAGAGAAGAATGTGCAACACCCAGCACTGGCAGAAACGCACAAAATCCTGCTACCGTCCTACACATCAAACTCGGTGTGATGAAAAACTTCGTAAAATCCATGGACCAGACTGGATCAGCTTTCAAGTACTTGGCTGTCAAATTCCCTCGACTCAGCGAAGCGAAAATTAAAGAGGGAATTTTTGTGGGTCCTCAGATCCGCCAGCTCTTCAGAGACGAGATGTTCGACAACCTGCTTCAGGGTGACGAGAAAAAGCTTGGAACGCGTTTCGTCTGGTGTCAACTAACTTCCTCGGGAATGTCAGGGCAGAAAACTACAAGGAACTGGTTGAGGACATGTCTCTGTATCACAAACTTGGCTGCAATATGTCCTTAAAAATCCACTTTCTTCATTCCCACTTGGATTTCTTCCCCGACAACTGCGGCATGGTTAGTGATGAGCACGGTGAACGTTTTCACCAGGACATTGCAACGATGGAGAAAAGATATCAGGGAAACTGGTCCACTTCCATGTTGGCTGACTACTGTTGGACGCTCACCAGAGATGATCCTGATCAGCTATACAAGCGACAGGCAAAGCAACGTCGGAAGTAGAAGCGGACCTTTACTGGTACATGTCATATGTACGTATTACTCTATTATACAGGGAATACACAAAAGAATGGTGCGGTTTCAAGCCAGCAGACAAAGTCCAAAGCACCATTCTTTTGTGTATGCCCTGTATAAGAAACTATTGCGGATTTCTCAGAAATCGTAGCCAATTTTGCGTTTTCATTGTCATATTCGTGTTCAGCACCTTGAAATCTTTAAGAAATGGCTACTTTAATCTCAGAGGCATGACTTTTATCAAAATTTGTTGTCCAGTGTTCTTAGTGTAGTGTCAGATGTATTACATTAACTGATTACCTGACTACCCAGTGGCCGCGCGGTCTAAGGCGTGGGTCTGCAGCGGTTCGCTTGCTGGGATTGTGGTTTCGAATATCGCCGGGGGCATGGATGTCTGTCTCTTATGAGTGTTGTGTGTTGTCAGGTAGAGGTCTCTGCGTCGGGCTGATCACTCGTCCAGAGGAGTCCTACCGAGTGTGGTATGTCTAAATGAGCGTGATCGTGAAGCCTCGAAAACAAGGGGAGGTCAAGTCCCACTCACGGATGGAGCACCATTGGAAGAAGAACAACTACCTTACCAACTAACTAATTAACTAACTAACCTTTTGAGAACTTAGTTGTTCCTCCACTAAACAAGAAATTCACCGCATTGTATAGAACCCGAAGGTTCATCACCGTCTTCACAACAGCCCGCCACTTTTCCTCGTCATGAACCACATTAATACATTCCGAGGCCTGCCATCTTGTTTCCTTAACATGTTTTAATAATAACTTCATCTACGCCTAGATCTACAAAGAGGTCTCTTTACACCAGGTTTCCGCACCAAAACCTTAAATACATGCGGTAAATTGATATAAGAATATGTACAGCGTAAAGATGATGCATTGCTGGTATCGATTGTTAGTATAATCCTAATCAGATCAGTACGCCGCTTCCGTTATGTCTGTTATTTCCTGTTGCTATAGAGTTAGACGTCTGTACCGACGTTAGAGACAGACATGAGAAAGCGCGCCGGCGCTGGCATCGAATGTGCCTGTAGGTTTAGTTGCTGCACGTTAACAATACAAGACTAGAATAAAGCTGGATAAAAGAAGGAACTGTAATTCAGAGACAATCTTTACATAGCCTGTGTTGAAGTCTTTGGAGTGTGGTACTGAAAGGGTTGATTAGCCAATAGGTAGGCTATGTAAGATTCACTTAAATGTTAACACATTACTTCATTAATACAGGAAACATTCATTTCTCCCAGAAGGTTTTCTCCAGAAGGATTTGCACCTGCTTGTTTAAATCACGTTGATGCGGTGAGATTTATGACATGACTCTCAATTGTTCACTTGAAAGAAACGAACTCTAACCATCTGTTGACAAGTTTTTAATCTGGGACCTATGCGTGGATGGGAGGATGATATTAAAACGCATAACGAAGGAATAGAGTTGGAGGATGTAGACTTTGCTCATCGGGCTCAGGTTAGAGACAACCGGCGTGTTTTTGTGGACATACAAAGGGCTTTCGGATTCCATAACGGATGTAGGTAAAGTAGAGGTAAAGTTCACCCTATAACAGGCCATGAATGCCCAAAAGGGGAGTGGAGGTACATTTCTACTTTTTCTTTAACCTCAGCGCTAGATGGGAGTGGGTGATCAAGCCACGCCCCAAAACAGATGTAGACTTTCTTGAGTTATCATAAGAATGTTAACTTTCTCAAAAATTACTGCACCAGTGAGCAATCAATTATCTGCACTACTGAGCAGTTATTCAGTCAGCTGTATGTACCATTGAGCAGTCATACAGTTATCTGGACATTGAGCAGTTATTCAGTCAGCTGTATGTACCATTGAGCAGTCATACAGTTATCTGGACATTGAGCAGTTATTCAGTCAGCTGTATGTACCATTGAGCAGTCATACAGTTATCTGGACATTGAGCAGTTATTCAGTCAGCTGTATGTACCATTGAGCAGTCATACAGTTATCTGGACATTGAGCAGTTATTCAGTCAGCTGTCTGCATAATAGCAATCATTCAGTAAGCTTTGTGTACCATTGAGCAGTCATTCAGTCAGCTGTATGTACCATTGAGCAGTCATACAGTTATCTGGACATTGAGCAGTTATTCAGTCAGCTGTATGTACCATTGAGCAGTCGTACAGTTATCTGGACATTGAGCAGTTATTCAGTCAGCTGTCTGCATAATAGCAATCATTCAGTAAGCTTTGTGTACCATTGAGCAGTCATTCAGTCAGCTGTATGTACCATTGAGCAGTCATACAGTTATCTGGACATTGAGCAGTTATTCAGTCAGCTGTATGTACCATTGAGCAGTCATACAGGTATCTGCACATTGAGCAGTTATTCAGTCAGCTGTCTGCATAATAGCAATCATTCAGTAAGCTTTGTGTACCATTGAGCAGTCATTCAGTCAGCTGTATGTACCATTGAGCAGTCATACAGTTATCTGGACATTGAGCAGTTATTCAGTCAGCTGTATGTACCATTGAGCAGTCATACAGGTATCTGCACATTGAGCAGTTATTCAGTCAGCTGTCTGCACCATAACAATAATTCAGTAAGCTTTGTTTACCATTGAGCAGTCATTCAGTCAGCTGTATGTACCATTGAGCAGTCATACAGGTATCTGCACATTGAGCAGTTATTCAGTCAGCTGTCTGCACCATAGCAATCATTCAGTAAGCTTTGTGTACCATTGAGCAGTCATTCAGTCAGCTGTATGTACCATTGAGCAGTCATACAGTTATCTGGACATTGAGCAGTTATTCAGTCAGCTGTATGTACCATAGCAATCATTCAGTAAGCTGTGTGCACCACTGAGCAGTTATTCAGTCAGCTGTCTGCACCATAGCAATCATTCAGTAAGCTGTGTGCACCACTGAGCAGTTATTCAGTTAGCTGTCTGCACCATAGCAATCATTCAGTAAGCTGTGTGCACCACTGAGCAGTTATTCAGTCAGCTGTATGTACCATTGAGCAGTCATTCAGTTATCTGCACCACTGAACAGTAATTCAGTTATCTGCACCATTGATCAGTCATTCAGTCCGTTTGTGCACAATTGAGCAGCCATTCATTCAGCTACCTGCGCCACTGAGGAGTCATTCAGTTATCTGCAATATTGATCAGTCATTTTGTCCGTTTTGTGCACAATTGAGCAGCCATTCAGTCAGCTACCTGCGCCACTGAGGAGTGATTCAGTTATCTGCAACATTGAGGAGTCATTCAGCCAGTTATCTACGCCACTGAGCATTCATTCAGTCAGTCATCTGCACCATTGAGCCATCATTCAACCAGTTATGTGCACCATTGAACAGTCATTCAGCCAGTCATTAGCAGGCAGCTATATAACTTTTGGTGTGGGGAGTTTGTGGAAGACCTCGACAAGGCAGGAATTCCCTCTAACCACGTGCTACAAGGAAACGTGACATAAAGTACCTCGTTGCTGTTCTACTCTTGTGTATGTCTTCATGACCAGAAGCCATTCGTTACACATCTCTTGTTTTTCTCTTTCTTTGTCTCGTATTCTTCTGTTCCTGTAAACGTACAGTGTTTCCCTGTTCCATATTGGCCTGGACCTAGAAACCTCATCACACCCAGAGCAAAACAGTTTTTCTTCTTTAATTACTACACAGTCTCTCTTCTCGTATTCTGTTTGTCTTAATACCAGCTTTCAGTGTGTGTGCTGTTATAAGAGGCGCACGTACTCGTGAAGATTTCTAATCGGCTTCTCGGCACGAAGTAGCCTGCGAAAATAAGTGCATTGTGTACTTGTTTTTGTCCCTTTACATGCTATATTTTTGAAACGTCTTAACATATTTTAGTTAAATTTTATACTGCTCGCCCGTAGTAATGTATCGAATTTAATTTTAGTCCGAATAGGTCTAAGTTAACCACTCTGCATTATTTGAAGCTGAGTTCAAATCACCACCACCATTACCACAACCACCACCACCACCACCACCATCATTTTCACCATCATTGCTGACAGCAGGATTTTGTACAGAAGATTCATTTATGGCATAAATTTAGATTTCATCGAGATATTTAACTGTTAAAAACGGTGGGACTATTTATACGTCTCACGATAGAGCAACTGGCAAGTTTTCGTAATACGGTGATGGTGCATTAGCATTTCGGTCTAACGAAGCGAGGAAATGAAAGGGCGATGGAGAAAACTGCATAACGACGAAGTGAAAATTCTGATATCTTCACCAGCCCTTATGAGATCGATTAAATAAAGGACTGAGATTGGCTGGACGTGTAGCATACGCGGAAGTGTATAAGGTAAGACAATTTACTTCAAGTTTCATCTTGTCTTGTAACACTGTCCTTAGAGACAGATACCCGCGCGCTGGACCCAGACCCGACACACACAGTAGGCCTACACGCCATCCCTTCACTCTGCGCGGAAGTTGTGAAGTGCTGCAGATGCTGGAGGCACGCGTCATGGACCAGACGACCACAGTCTTTCCCCTCGTCCTCTCAATCTTTCTGTAGTTTCTCACGACCGCTGCTTTATCTTGAAACATATGGTTTGTCTGTGTTCTTCCTCTGGGGGATTTTGGTCCTTATTCAACGGCTTGTATTATGTACCGCTCTGAACAGTACCATAGGCTACATCTTGCGTGCGGACAGAAAGGGGAGTATCCGGCACGGCGTACCAAATGTTTCCGGTCGCGGCGGTTCGTTATTTATAATACATAATGGTATGTCTCAACTGGGACATAGACACTGCCTTGAATTTTACATCACAAACGAATGTTTTCATTGCTCTTTCTCTGTGATTTATGTATGGCGGAACAACGGGGCGCAGATATGTTCGTAATTTACCGGAGACGGTATCACATGACTTGTTGTGAAGTGACTATGTGTTACAGTGCTCATGCATGAATTATTTGAGCTTTTACATGTACAGTGGACCCTCGAACTTCGAACAAGTTTGATGTTCGAACAACTTGAAACTCGAACAAAAAATTCGAGGAAAATCCGGTTTTGAAACTCGAACAAAAACTCGAAAGTCGAACAAAGAATCACGTGGTCGCCTTCTCTCTCTGCTTGGTCCAGATGAAAGAAGGGTAATTCACCTTCCAGTGAACAGCAATATCCCTCCTACTATTATTATTGATTGATTATTATACAATATTTTTATGTATGTACTATTATAAATAAAAAATTTCAATTATTGAAATTAAATATACTTGTTTTATCATTATGATCTTTTGAAATAGGCACTTAAAATGTTTTATATTGGGTAAATTTTGGGGGTCTGGAACGGATTAATTCAATTTACATTATTTCTTATGGGAAATTTAACTCGAAAGTCGAACCGTCTCCTGGAACGGATTGTGTTCGAAGTTCGAGGTTCCACTGTATTTCAATAACATAACGGCTATGATATTGTGCTTACATGACTTACTTTAAAGTGTCTTATTTAGCGATGCTGTTAATTGCTAAGATTATGTAATGTCGGTGGTAGATTAATAAATCATTATGGAACGTTGGTGAAATTATACTTTTTCCCCCATGGCGCAACAATTCCTAGTGGGCCAGGGCCTCCTCATTGTCTAGGCTTTATGATCACACTCAGACACACCACATTCGGTAGGACTCCTCTGGACGAGGGACCAGCTCGACGCAGAGACCTCTACCTGACAACATACAACACTCACAAGAGACATACATTCATATCCCTGGCGGGATTCGAACCCGGAATCCCAGCAATCGAGCGGCCGCAGACCCCACGCCTTAGAGAGCGCGGCCACTGGGATCGGCGGTGAAATGTAACAGGGGAAAATTGAGTTACTCGGAGAAAAGCCCTTGGCAGTATGAATTTTACAGGACATAGGGCGAAAAGGAAGTGGAGGCGCTGTTTATGTAGAAAGCCGATTTTAAATTTAATTTTATCACGACTCTCATTTCATTTTGTTGCCATTTTTAACGTTTTTGGTTTATGTGTTCGATTTAATTGTACCTACTACTGTTAGCCGGCCTACCTATTGTGACTTCGTCGTTGTCCGGTTGCGACTTGCAGACTTTTGGGGTGTGGGATATGCCTTTAAAATTGTCTGCACATTCAGAATGCCTCTCCCCTTCTAAACTTTTTGAGTCTTGAGACACAGATATCTGAGGTAACCCGTGTCGAATAAGGCCTACTTGACGCCGGATGCAGAATCACATTTCCTCTCACACGTCATAACTGGGCTTAAAAACATTCAAATTTAATGATTTTTATAGATGACTTCCCGTTATGTTTTAGAGATGTCAGTTGACTACTAAGAACAGTCAAACACAATGCGAGTTACTGTCTAAAACGTTTACAGTAATAATGCACCGTTTAATGTTTCTTAAAATGGTATTACAAATGTATTCATTTTTAAAAATAATTAAACAATGCTTTATTGTTGGAAACTTTTTAGACAGTAACTCAATAATAAAGATGTACGGTATAAACAGCGATGTGAAGTTTGTTGTTATTTTTGTACAACACGCTTCATGTTTCGGCCCAAAAGGGCAGTCATGAGAGTTTACCCTTAGTATGCGATCTCACACTAAGAATAAAATACTCGTACGCAATAAAACCCATTTACCTTCTTTTTAAATGTTCATATAAAGCCTCATGATGGCCCTTCTGGTTCGAAACAAGTGTCTTTTGTAAACAATACATTGTTTTACAGTAAATTAAAAGTTGTGTTTGGCGGTGTTCTTAGTAGTCAATTGATATAAAAGTTGAAAATAATAGAAAACCTAATACCGAGCCCACACCTGCCACGAAAATGCATTACGTTACGAATACTGCAGCATGTAATTGCCATTTAACAGGATTATGTTTGTTTAGTCTGTTGGGGAAGGTTTATGCAATTATCGGATTATGACGCTAGTTGTGAAAGGGTTGTTTTATGTGGGGTTCAGGAGAGAGAGAGAGAGAGAGAGAGAGAGGGGGCTGTTATCGTAGCAGTCATGCTGAAGTGGACTGGACGGCTCCAAGCGTACTGAATTTGTCGGCTTGTGTATGGGGCGTGCCCTTCTACATGATAAATACACAGAGATATTTTGGGGTGTGTACCTGTCGCCATATACACATACGAGTAGTGACTGTATCGACCATTACACCAAATCAGGAACAAGGTGTCCGCTACGGAACTGTTTTGAAAACCATTATCTACCGCTACCAAACGCATAGGGGATTTAGGTTTTGTTAGTGGAATTGGATGAAATTTGGTGGTTCGATGGTGATGGTGAGGGGTTCGATTCAGTAAGGTGGTTTTAAGTCTTTTCAAAGTGGTCATATCGCATGTTCGCATATCTGGAAAGCGAATAGACCCGTTATAGTAATTTATTGTGTTCTGTATATAAATCGACACAGGTGGACTTAACAACATGTCTGGAATTTTCCTATTTGTAGCTACAATTTAATTTGGAACATTACAGCTAGACCTAATTATGCTTTGGCGTAGGATAAAGTGGGAGCCGATGCGTTTTAAGTACCTTTAATTTGAAGATTAGCTGACATTTCAACTTTAATATTTAATTACTCCGTGTTTATATTGCACACACATTTAATTTTAATTGGGTATCATTTCGTTATTAAGTCATAAATGAGGTAAGCGTGCTGACAGGTGGTAAACCCGCTTTGTGGAATGCATTCTGTGTTGCGGGTTCTCATAGTAACACTCCGGTATTGTGGCCGGATTTCTGAGATAAATCTTGCAAGCATTCCAGGAAATTGAAATGCTAATATCATAGGATAACCTTTCACGCACTTTGCGGCACAAAAAAAAAAACACGTCCGATGCACAACACTGACTCTATTCGTGCCGGAGTGCATATTGCATACTTCACAGGAATAATAGAACAGCACTGCATCATCAAGTTTTTTTCCTCCCTAGTACGTTAAGACGAATAATAATAATAATAATAATAAATATTTAGTAGCAGTTGCCCGTGGCAGTTTAGGTAACTTGGCACTTTTACGATTATCCCACACTGTTCTGAAGTAACTAATGGGGTTTAAGCAGATGAATTTTTATGTAACAGTACTGATGAGTTTCATATAATGTTATTGTTCTGGAAACAATGGAGTGCAGTGCAATTATCTGCTGGTTATGTTTTACAGACTCTCTCCGACTTAACGCAGTAGTTACTTTCCGGAAGTTCCGGTGCAAGTCGCATTTTGCGCAAGTCGGAACTGAGTATACATATGGTCAACTATATGTGTATATACAAGGAAGTCCAGTTGAAATCCAAACTCCAGCACACTGGAACCTGAGCGGCCGCCTCGCCGCTTGTGTTATCGCCCAACAGTATTCTTCCTCCGTCTTCGTCTCATTGCGCTCTCATTCCGAAAGGGAAAATTCTTCGGCCCTGTCCAAAAAAAAGTCATTCTCCATTTTTTAACATTTTTTTAAAAAATCGACTAAGTCCCTAATTGCGTAACTTCAAATTGTGTAAGTCAGGGAGCGTCTTTGTTGCAGTTAATGCACTGATCGCTGCGTTTAAGGAAGACATAGTGTGTCTAGTGTTCCGTCGAGCCATTTTATTATCAGTGCTGTTCAGTTCACCCCTTAAGGCTGCTCCAGTCCTATTTCCATGGTGCAAATGACGTGTTAGATGTTTTCTCTACTCTTTATGTCACTTCTTACCGGCACTTTGAACTGGCTTTAGTACAACAAATTCAAAGCACTTTGTTCGCAGTTCCTCGCATTGTGTGTACCACACGTGTATATAATATGTATATTCCTGAAGGTTTTTACGCATGCGCACGTGTATGTTTGTGTGCATACATTTATTGTGAGAAGCTTGCTACCTCCTCCCGCCCATAAATCTATTCCATTGTAATAATTCAATTCAATTCAATTCAATTCAATTCTAGTTTATTAATGTGCCGAGTCAACAGCCAGAAGTCCAATTACACAAACAGCACAACATACAAACACAAATAACAACGGACAATAAACAGAACACAAATGAAACAAACACAACCAAAACAAACAAACAAACAAATAAAAATTACTTAAATAATTAATAAGAACACCTTGAAATAATACAATAAAATATCACATATGACTAAGTGTGACAATTTGCCTTCTAAAGACATCCAATTGATTACAAATAGAATTTGCCGCAGTTACAGTTAATAATAATAATAATAATAATAATAATAATAATAATAATAATAATAATAGTGTTGACGTAACAAAATATACGTTGATGGTTTTCGAGAAAAAAATACTGGCAGCGAAGGCGTCTGGTCGTTGTAGAAATGCGACTGGAGAACATTACGCAATGAGGAACTTCATAATGCGTTTTTAGGCTCTCTCTTCCTCTATTATTGTTGGAAGAAATAAAGTGAGATGCAGTAAAGGTACGGAATATGTTGGGTTCATTGGGGAATTGAGAAATACATACGAAAGTTCTGTAGTAGAATCTGAGAGTTGGGGCAATAGGCTTAAATTGGAGGACAGTATTAATACCGATCCGGGTATATATAGGATGTAGTGGTATAGTGTAGTTTAATTTTGATCTCTTTGCTCTTCTGGACATTGTAGTGAATATTAGGGTTATATAGAACGGCAGGAACTTCATGAACATCTGAGCAAGTGTAGAAGCTACGAAGAATGGTTCTGCTTTGATTATAGGTTTCCGCCTCGACGTTGATGAGAACTGCGCTCTTCTGCGATATTACGCGGCGTCGTGTGGTAATTGTTTACGGACGTTCTATATGGGAATGTGGGCGCGGGGTGAATCTACTTCACGGTGCCGGCTTTCTTTTCTCCTCGGACTCTTGACCCTTGAAGATGGGACCGATACGTTGTCCCGAAACATCGGTAAAGTTACCACACGACGCCGCGTAATATCGCAGAAGAGTTCAGATGTCAAGGGTTCTGCCGTGTGCAGTTAATTGGCTCACATCCTGCTTTAAATCGTATATAATAATAATAACCATGGCTCGACAGCCCTATATGGGCTTGGGCCTCCTCTTTCCGAGGTTACTTGGGCTTGTGCATTTGTGGCAGTGAGTGACCAGCTCACAGCGCGCTGTTCAACTCAATCCTGTTGTGACTGCCAGAGCCATCTGGCAGTCAGTCAGGAGACTTGGGTGAGAAATGGCCGCTGAATTTTGCTTACGAGCATTACTAGTTCTATTCATGCCCGTAAATCTACGACATGGGACCGACGGCTTTACTTCCCCTCCGAAGAAAGTGGTGCTTCGGATTTTTATCGGTCGGGATCGAACCCGCGAACCTTGGGTCCATTGGCGAGCACGCTGACCACTAGTCCACCGAGGGCGACAAATCGTATATGCACTACAGGTAATAAATACCAGCCTGAATAGTGTGTGAAATAAAGACAAATGAACGTTCATGTCTGCGTGCATCGGCCTCGGGTGGGGTGGTGGGGGGGGGGGGGGAGAATAGGTATTTCAGCTTGTTCTTTTTCAACCATGAAGTTGGTTTAATTACCCACAGAACATTGCCAACACCTGGAGTACCGAATTGTGATTAATGGAAACAGTTCCTCGACACATGGTGATTGACGACGCATTCCGTGACGCGACGGCTTAGCAAATAATTAAGTGGCACTTGTTAATGCGTTGATTGGCGCCGCGATTTTTAATGGTTGACTGAAACGTTTGCTAGGAGGCCAGCATTTCCCTTGTAAAGGTAAAGTTCTTCCTATACACGCCATGATGGCGAAGGGGGGAGTGGAGTCGTGGCTCCTCCGCCTCGGCACTAGGTAGAGATGAGTGGCTAGCCTTACGCCTCCGCTGCTTTACCATCTGGGAAAGAACTCCCGGTGCCCATTGAATAGGGGCTGGGTAGGCCCCAGAATCAGTCTGGACGTTTTGAACATTGGATAAAACCCTGACCTGGACAAGAACCCTGGATCGTCCATCCCGTAATCTAGACACCTTATCACTACTCTAAACGTGCTTCTCGTTTCGCCAGTCTCCGGATATAATTTCTTCAACAAAACCACGAGAAGAATGTTGTTGGTGCTTAGGTAATTTATTGACGCTGATCTCGTTCTGGCCTGAAGTATGGTTTGATTTCCTTCTCATTGTGAGCTTGTATAATAAGTAGTTGGAACTTTTAACTGAAACTTGGCTAAGTGGTCACAGTATGTACAGTGCCACTTGATTTAGCGGTAAAGCGCTACATCTTACGCATTCGTATTTTATGTGCTATGCTCAAAACACGCTGCTGTACAGCATCCACTGATTTTTCTGTAGAGCTGAGACGCGCCATGTTCTCTCTCAGGTAAAGGCAAAGGTAAAGCAAACCCTGTACAGATCTGGACAGGCCCTGAGGTTCCCAGGAATTAAAGGCTCCCAGATTTACAGACAATCGGTTAAGGTTGTCAGCCCTACGCGCCGGCCACCTTTACCCCCTAGTAAATATTCCTGGTACCCATTTCTGTTTCTCTGTTGAGGTACATATTGAAATTTTAAGTATAACTTGGAATAGTTAATCATAATGGCTAATCATGATGGGGGGTGGGGTGGGACGCCTTCCTACTTGCGGTGGGCTCCCCTACCAGCTATCTACGTTACTGCTTATTGTTATTGTTGTTGTCTGCCTTCTTAATACAATTACAGCATCAAACGCTAGTGGTGTTTACATGTTGCGGTGTATTCCTT
This sequence comes from Reticulitermes speratus, assembly GCA_021186555.1. Lineage (NCBI taxonomy): Eukaryota > Metazoa > Arthropoda > Insecta > Blattodea > Rhinotermitidae > Reticulitermes > Reticulitermes speratus. The sequence continues at coordinate 8,750,850 of JAJKFL010000001.1, forward strand.
TATCAGGTTATTTCAAGCCGAGACAGGAAGTCCGCCTTGTCGTCTTGCCACGTATCGGATATGCGTCACCATCATCACTCTGCCTCCAAGTTGTAGCATTTGCCGTTCCTTCCTTTACATCTACAATGAAACCGCGTTTACTTGTCATTTCAATAACGTTATCTATGTTACATGTATGTCAATACGCAGAACGGACCGGATGGAAAACTAGGCTTGGAAGGGGTGGGTGGATGGGTTGGAAGTTAAAACAGACCTTCCGTTCTTAGTAAACGTGAATGTTGCTGGATTATTTGAATAAGTGTATGTTTCAGCGGACAGTCACTGATGAATAATCGGTAGCTGTCTTCCCCTCAAAAGATGCTACGCGGACAACAGGATCATTATACGCCGCGACGTATTGTTGCTGCATGTATAAAATCAGTTGTAGTCGTAACAGTGAAATTGTCTCTCGTTTTGTTGCCATGTCTTCCTGGATTTATTAAATTCTTGTCATATCGTTATTTTTAATGCTTCCTTTGTGTTTGTTACGTCACGCGCTCTTTGTTATGGTACTCGTTTTGGTCTTCACATATCGTGTGTCATTTTTGTTATTTCTCATAAATGTTAATTTGCTATGTTTTTTTTTTTTCGAAAATGTAACGAAGATTTGAAGCATAGTGTGACCATTGTTATACATACTGTCGGGCTTGCATTTATACTCGTATAGACATTATAACTCTAGATATTGGCTTACATATGCCTCATATGAAACTGATATTTAAATTATAAAAAGTGGCACATAATTTCTTCTGATGTTTATTAGATTGTGAAACTTGGTATTCTTCCTTAAGCCAGTAGTTCTTAATCGGTGTGCCGGCATCTTTTACCAGGTGTACCGCAAGCATTTGAGCGTAAGAATGATTGTATAAAATCAAGTATAAAGTTTAAAAACCACTGCATTTACATTTTTTTTTAGTCGTCCTCTTCTACCTACTCCGGTTTCCCGTTTCAGTGTCGAGGTTGGAAGTTATTTTGATCACACACATTTGAGACACACCACAGTCGGTAGGACTCCACTGGACGAGGGATCTGCTCGTCGCAGAGGCCTCTACCTGACAACAACACACAACACTCACAAGAAACAAACATCCATGCCCGCGGGTGGGATTCGAACCCACGATCCTAGCAAGCGAGCGGCCGAAGACCCACGCCTTAGACCGCACGGCCACTGGATCGGCTGCATTTACATAAGCCTCTTAAATTTATATCGGTAAAAAAAATCTTCATATTCTTTTCCTTTTAGATAATCTTGTCTTGTACAATAAACTATAAAAGTACGCGCATTTTTATAAATGTTAGTTTTCTCTTCGAATTCCAGTCTGCCGCGAACATAAATTTCACTATCCGAATTGTGCTGTGTACACAGAAATGGTGCGAACCGCTGATTTAAGAAACGAACAGAGATTGAAGGTGAGCTGGTAAGAACAGACTGTTGAGAAGAATATTTGGACTTGAAAGAGAAGACGTGACAGTAGACCGGCTTTGGGGCCCACCTGCCTCCTACTCAATTGGTACCGGGCTGCCTTTCTTTCGTATCTTTCGTAACATATTCTTGCCATGTGATACTAGGCCTTCTAAATGTTACCGTTCATGAAGTGACTCCCTCTCGCTGTAGACAGTTTTTTGAGGCGAATTTATAATTACGTTATCATCGTCGTCATTGCCATCATTGTCACCTCAATTTCATCACAACCCAAACACTTTTGGGCATAGAAAATGTTTTTATGTTCTGCCCTCATCTTCCCGTCGGAAGTTACGTAGAAGCCTGAAGAAAGAAGGAACGTCCTGTAGGTGTGGAGACGGTAAATTGTTACTCCCGTCCTCCGACGTACCTGGCGAAAGGATGATAACTTTTTTTGCGGGGAAATTATTCCATTGATAGACATTGATAAACTTCCCAGGTAGGGTACAAAGATTCTCAATCCTGTATGGCGAAGTTTTTTTTTTCGTCCACACCGCCCCTTGTGTTATATCCCAAAGTTTAATCGTTTCGTCGGAAAGGTCGTTGTGTGCGCCATCATCTTGTGAAGGGTCCAAACAGGGCTCCTGGTCTATATGCAGCCAGTGTGAACATTTGAGTCTGGGCGATGGTTCGGGAGTGGATTGTATGAAGAACAGGTCCAGAGCGTTTTATTCATTTCTAATCTCGTAGATGATGACAGATGGACCAGTTTTTGCACAGTACACCTGCAGAGTCGGGGTTAAGGCGTGGTGTATTTAACATGTATCATGCATTCAGCACCGGTAGCGAGTGCGCTGAACGTGACGGTGTCAAGTTTTGCACTTAGGCAGTGCAAGGACAAGTTGTGAGTGCCAGGGACTGCCGCCGGACTATAAACGGCCAGCACCCCGAACTACTGGTTTTTCTGAGTAGTCTGGGGTAAACGATTTCCTTTCTGTGGAACTTGGGAGATCCTTCGTCTTAATGTCGTGAAAGTATTTTTTTTTTGTCTAAACTAGGGGTACACAGATTTAAAAAAAAAAAAAAACTCTACGAGCCGTGTAAACATTTTGGGCGCTAGAAGGGTGATGACATAAGGCAAGCTCCACTGAGGACCTACAAAGTTTAGTCGCCCGGGCGACCTGGCTATAACTAGATGAATACAAAAATGCAGGATGGAGGTACCTATTCTGAAATACTTTGTTTTTATCGTATTCAGCATTACGGAGCGCCCACCACACATGCGCAGTTACGTGACATTCTTGAATTGGAGTCACCTGAGCGACATTTCGACTTAGGGCTGGCCACTTCGTGGCCTCTGCGATCTCCAGATATGACCACACACGACTTTCTCCTGTGAAAGTTTATGAAATACAAGATTTACGTTGTGCCAATGCCTGGAATATGAGCAGTGATTGCAAGAATTGAAGCGCCTTATTGCGAAATTATTGACACGAAGTCTGTATAGACTTTGTGTGTAAAGGGTAACAAGTGGATCACAAATTGAACTTGAATTTGATATTGGAAGATAAAATTTAGCTGCTCTTTTACAGTGTCGTGCTTTTAATTTTTGTGTGCCTGTCACTTTCTTCACCAATAAAATTTTATATTCGATAGCATCGTTTGTAATCGTCCTTTACATTAGTCTTAGGAAGTTGCATAAAGTCATGATAAAGTGAAGTGACAAGGGCTGGTAACCCGGACAGATTTCAATGCAGTTACATCCTGGCAAGTGTAGAGGCTACCGTTACGTTAACCTGCCTGGTCGACAATGTCAGTAGTGATCCCTGGAAATTTTACGTAATTTATATCTTAGTGTGTCGCCCTCGGTGGACTAGTGGTTAGCGTGCTCGCCACTGGACCCAAGGTTCTCAGGTTCAATCCCGGCCGAGGTCGATAAAAATCCGTAGCACAACTTCCTTCCGTCGGTCCCATGTCGTAGATTTACGGCATGTAAAAGAACCTTACGGACATGAATTGAGATGTTTCGTAAGCAAAATTCAGCGGCCATTTCTCACCCAAGTCTCCTGATTGACTGCTAGATGGCTCTGGCAGTCATATCAGGATGAATAGAAATTGTGCAGTCAGTAGAGTGGTCACCCACTACGGAATGCACACTTGCAGACCAAGAAACCTCTGAAAGGAGGCCCTATGCTCCGCAAGGAGCGACAGGAAGTAACTAACTAACTATATCTTAGTGTTAAGAGGGCTTTTGTTAGAGGTTCATTGATTTGCATATACATTTTCCGACGTCGCTGGACGCAAGATAATGGATTATAAACTGCTAAGAATCTGCAGTAAGCTATTAATAGGAACAATAAATCATGCGTGTTGAAGGGCATGGCATAGACGCTGTTGGCGATGGACGGAAAGGATGCGATGTGGGGAGGATAATCGGCGTTGAAGGTAAAGACGTTTGGGTGGGTGTGAGGGTGAGCGGGTCGAGACGGGAAGGAAACCAGTGAAAGAGAAAAGGAGGTGAAGATAAAGATTAAATATAATTGAAAATTGAAGGTAGACGGTATAAATTAATTTTCCTATACGTCGGCTTGAAACAAAAACATAAGATGTCAGTCCGCGCGCACACACACAACACAGATAGACATATAGACCTATTGTATATCGAGTAAATCAGAACGGATTTTTTGATCTTGAAGAAAATTTTATTTGCATTCAAGTTTTCTCGGTCATGTCGCTCTGTCGATTTGCAAACACTTGCCGACGTTTTGGAGGAGCGTGCTGTTTTTATTTGCAGGGTGATCCAAGAAATACCTTGAAGATTAAGGCATCAGACTCCCCCGGAACGTCAGTAGATATTTACCAGTTGACACGGCGTTATATCCCGGAAGACCACGAGCACCGTTGAAAGACCTTAAAAGGGTGAAGGCTGTATTCATTTAAAGTGTCTTGTCAGTAGGCAAGACTATGTGGCGTCGAATAGTTTGGCGATTGGTGAGTACTGAGGGGGAAGCAGTCGATTTTAGATAGTCTTCCGACATTTTGTGGAACGGTTGGAGGAAGTACACGATAATTCTCAGACAGTGCAGTCGGTTTCCAGGCCTACATTGGAATCTGCTACCTGTCGAGTACGAAGGATGAGTGCCAACTACTCGTTCAATAAAATCGCAGTAGGAGGTACTTAACATATATATATATAGCTGTGAGATGAAGAAAGAATGGTGTGGAAGAGTAGAACAATTTATTTACGCGTGTGACAGGCAGATCCTGCCATCTAGTCACTTCCAGGGCTCTGCAATGCACTCGCGGTCGTGCGGTATGCTATAAAAGGAAAGTTGTCTTTCCGCACGCCTTGAAGGCATATGGAGGAATTGAGGTTAGTGATCAGCTTCACACCCCAGCCGGTTTATTCCCTGCGAAAAGAGCCGCCATTATGCATCTTATACGAGGCTGGATGGTCCCGAGAGCTATGCTGCAGGTTTTGGAGGAGAGAGAAGTTTCTTACCTCTGCTGGGAATCGAACAATGATTCTTCAATCGTCTAGCTTGTAGCCTAGTAACCATATTGAGTACATTATGAAGGCTCCAGCTGTTGTACAAGCTGGCCATAATAGTTATTGACACTGGCTGTGAACTGGACAGCCTTGGTTCAATTCCCGGATGTTGTAGGGGTTGTCCTCTCCGTGAACGTTCCCCACCGCTCCGGTACCCACGATATCTCCTATCCAGTCCGTATTGGGAGCTCTTTTCCCTGGGCGTTAAGTAGGCGGTGCGTGAAATTAACCACTTGCCTCTATGTGTTTTGTGCTGCGGTTAAGAACGCTTTGCTATGTTGGCTTACCTCCATTTCCCTGCATACGTCGTCATGCATGACATTAAACACACGAGCAGTAGCACAGTAGTATAAAATAGTGGTGTTGGCCAAAGAGTTGCGCTTCGTTTCCTCTCTCGTTTTCTGAGCTGCAGTATGGAAGACAGAAGTACGTGAATATGTAGTCATGGAGTCTGTCTGGTGTCTGTGAGAGCGTGTCCTAAAACCGTGAAGAAAATCCGTAAAATCTATGTGTCCTTTGCTGAAACCGGCTTGCTTGGATTGTGACTCAAGACATTTTGAACCTCTTCAGCTGATGGTTTGGGTACCACCTGACAGTAAGCTACACTACGACCTTATCGAACGCTGTAAAGCCAAGTTGTTGCTTTATGTATCACGAGGTTTAACGATAACAAATTTTACATTCTGCCCACAGAGTGCATTTATGTTTTTCTGTATGGTTCTTAGTACAGTGAGTTACTCCTGTAGACAGTACTGCCTTATTTTTGTATTTTTTTTACATGGTGAAGGGCCCCGCAGCAGATGCTGCGGACGCACCACAGCCTTAAGACTTTTTGTGCAACTCTGTGATGAAGATGAAGATGAGCAATTTTTTACCAAGTTTTACAAGTAATGGAGCACAAGTGGAATGAAATTGACAGGGGAAAACCGACAACTCGGAGAAAAACCTGTCCCAGTGCCACTTTGTCCACCACAAACCCCACATGGACTGACCCGGGATCGAACCCGGGCCTCCGCAGTGGATGGCCGGCGACTAACCGCCTGAGCCATGGCACGGCCTTGTACTGCCTTATTGGTTTTTATAAAACGATACCTAGTGGGTTTACTGCGCGGTACGAATGGACTATTTAAATGTGTTTCAGGTTCATCTTAGTCTTTAAAGGTGTTGAAAATCTGCGGTAATAAGGTCGTAGGAAATAACTAATCACACCGGCAGTGTGCAAAATGTCAGTACTGGTTATGTGCCTATGACTGTTATATTGAGGCTGCAGGGGTAAGAGGTATCGCTGTCCCTATACAGGTCTGGACAGGACGTTAGGGCTCCAGGAGGTTGAGGTTCCCAGGATTTCAAGACAGTCGGCACATGAAGGTGGTAAGGTCAGCCGTACGCACCGGTCGCCTTTACCCATCCAGCAGACATTCCTGGTACTCATTTCTATTTGAGGCTGAGTCGGCCCCAGGGCCATGGTGCGGCCGGAAGGATGAAGTAATTGAATCGGGAATCGAAGCCACGACCTTCCGGCTTGTAGCGCGGTGCCTCAACCAACTGCGCCACCGCATAGGAAATGTATAATATTATATAAAAGCAACCTGATAATGTAATATTGCCTTACTTTAAATGAAACAAAACGTACGGAGTGGTAAACTTTGTAGCATGCTCTGGAGAAGCAGTATATATACAATTCTGATTCTCAGACCTCTTAGACAAACCTATTCAGAGACGTAGGAGAATAATATTAAAATGCATTTAAAGTGAGGGAATTGGATTGAGATGGCTTTGGGTAGTGTAGGGTACGCAGCTTCAGGTCGACAAGAGCAAGGAAATGTTTGGAGTATACATGTTCCTTATTTTGACAAATACTCTTTGTTGCTTCTCGCCGCTGTTTCGCTGTGCGTGTTGGCAGGACTGAGTGGTCTTGCGTTAATACGCTAAGCGGGTGGACAGAATGTGACAAACGATGTCGGATGAAATAATGACCCTAAATAAAGAAGAATTCCTGCAGGACATAATTTACGAGAAGAATGTCACTCTGTGGCTTTATTCGCCTTCATAATTGTTTATTACGCCAACAGTTTCCATTCCATAAAAGTCAGTCTTAATCCTATTTGGAAGAGAGAAACATCTTTTGACCCACCTGAACGTATAATTCCTATTTCCATTGCGTGTTTCACGCTGTGGCCATACGCTTATCGGTTTGTTTTTTCTCGTGTCAAATGCAGCGGTGTGTGAATTTGTGGTTTGGTACCTTGTTCACGTATGTTAGAGCTCCTCTGTTGTTCATATACGATTTCAGATCATTACTGAATTCGTAAAAGGTAAAGGTAAAACAGTCCCATTAAAGGCCTTGACAGACCCTTAGGGTCCAGGAGGTTGAGGCTCCCAGATATCTAGACAATCGGCACATGAAGGTGGTAAGGTTGTCAGCCCTACGCACCGGCCGCCTTTACCCCCCAGGAAAGATTCCTGGTACTAATTTCTGTTAGAGTTTGAGTCGACCCCAGGGCCATAGTGCGACCGGAAGAATTATGACAATGAATAATTCCAATGACACTACCGGGAATCGAACCCGCGACGTTCTGGTTTGTATCGCAGTGCCTCAACCAACTGCGCCACCGCGTGCCCCTTACAGAATTCGTAGTTGGTATAAAAACAAATGCATGTTTGTTCGTCTCTAAGCTGCGATGGAAACAAAGGCTTGTTCATTACACTGCGATAATGTTAGCAGTTATCCATCGTATGAGGTATATTTTGTAGAAAGGACATTTTGGCGGTTGTGCCTACTCCCTTCTTTATGTGTGACTTTTCGGAAGGCAGCCTGTGCGGATCTAGTATTTAGCAGCAATACCCTGTATCATACAATACTTTATTGCTGTAGTTATTCCCCGCCGATCCCAGTGGCCGCGCGGTCTAAGGCGTGGGTCTGCGGCCGCTCGTTTGCTGGGATTGTGGGTTCGAATCCCGCCGGGGGCATGGATGTATGTCTCTTGTGAGTGTTGTGTGTTGTCAGGTAGAGGTCTCTGCGACGGGCTGGTCCCTCGTCCAGAGGAGTCCTACCGAATGTGGTGTGTCTAAAAAGTGTGTGATCGTGAAACCTCGAAAAATGAGGAGGCCTAGGCCCCTAGGGGCTGTCGAGCCATATAAAAAAAGTTATTCCCCCCTCCCCCTCCACTGGATTGGTAACTTTATTCTCCAGTCTGTATGGAACCATGTTATTAAAATCCTCGAGTCTGTTATCAGTGAACATTATGATTGTCCTGTGCGATTTATCTGCATTAATATTGTCATATCCCAGAAGATCCGAATCTTTAGCAACACCGCTGTCAGAACCTAAAATCTCGCAGGTATGAATACTTTTTTGTTTTTGTTTTCAAGATTTGTTTGTCACTTAAATAGAGGAATAAATCAAACTCCTGATACGCTTGTGTTTTATTGTAGGTTCTGCCTCAGGGAGTGGTGAATGTACAGTATAATGATAGCTTGATGATTCTAAATAGGAGATTGCATGTCACTGTTAGAAGAAATGACGTCTGTATTGTAGGGAACCAGTTGGCCTTTGATATTTTGATTTTCCCTCTGCTTAGGACAATCACCAATTCAGAACTGATTTTAGCTGCTGAATTGTGTGTCACAGCTGCGCCCTATTAAATATATGCAAGGAAGTTAAAGGAAAAGTGGGGGTTTATTTTATTGGCGGACGTTCTGTAAGGAACAGCGTAATGACAAGGGTGTAGTGAGCAGCTTTATTAAACCGTTCAAAATACGGAAGGGAACAAATATTTTGTGCTACAGTCATATGGCGTTTTAAGGGAAATTGTAAGTAATTGTTTTCACTTTCTGTGTAAGCTTTCGTTTGACGTGTTTGCAGACTTATAATTTGTCTTGTTGATGCATTGCGTAGTTTCGCACGTGCGTTTTGGAAAGTTAATTGTTGCATCGATTTTGGTAACTCCACTATATCCAGTAGTGGTTGAATAATGAAAATACAGTCCAACCCCGTTTATAACGACATGGGTTGGTACGAAACCTCGTCTAATGCGTCAGATATTCTGTGGTACCAATTAATTTCTCACTGTTAACCATAACGTTACACTACTCGGTTGTAACAACACTCGTTTATAACGACACAGAATATTAAGTCTCCTTCGTGACGTTATAACCGAGTTCCTCTGTATATTTCGCTTTTTGTGGTGGTGTACTTAATTTGTGATTGGACTTTCTGAAATCTGTAGGTGTCTGGTGTCTGGTGTCTTTCTCTCGCTGTAATACTCGTATAGTTAACTATATAGTTGGGTGTCTGATGGGTTGGATATGTGCTGACTTACAAGACAAGATTTGACGAACTGTAAAGTGGAACTTAAAATTTGGTGATGGCGATTTCTCCTGGGTGTTATTGTGATCATGAAGATATTTGAGCCCAAGAGGGCAAAAGTAAGAGGAGGATGGAGTGAGGAACTTAAGAATTTTACGCTCTTCACCAAATATGATTCGGGTGATCAGATAACGACGGATTGAGATGAGGGGGGCATGTGACGTGTATGAGATGAGTGGGGCATGTGACGTGTATGAGATGAGGGGGGCATGTGATGTGTATGGGATGAGGGGGGCATGTGACGTGTATGAGATGAGGGGGGCATGTGACGTGTATGGGATGAGGGGGGAATGTGACGTGTATGAGATGAGGGGGGCATGTGACGTGTATGGGATGAGGGGGGCATGTGACGTGTATGAGATGAGGGGGGCATGTGACGTGTATGAGATGAGGGGGCATGTGACGTGTATGAGATGAAGGGGGCATGTGACGTGTATGGGATGAGGGGGCATGTGACGTGTATGGGATGAGGGGGGCATGTGACGTGTATGGGATGAGGGGGGCATGTGACGTGTATGAGATGAGGGGGGCATGTGACGTGTATGAGATGAGGGGGGCATGTGACGTGTATGGGATGAGGGGGGCATATGACGTGTATGGGAGAGAATAGAAATGGCTACACAGTTTTGGTGCGAAAACTTGGAGTTTCAGTACCTACGGGTGGCTGGGAAGATAGTATTGTAGTGTATCTTGAAGTAACAGGATGGGCGGGATGGATCAAGACAGGGAGAGGTGACGGGCTCTTGTGAACACTGCGTGAAGCTTCCGAGTTCCATAAAGCGTAGAAAATTTATTGACTAGCTGAGGAGTTGTTGGCTTCTCAAGAAGGACTACAGTAGTGGAGTTGGTTAGTTGGTTGATTGTCCTGTCGCTAGCTTGGAACACAAGATGGCAGTGGTGTTGGCATCAATGTAAAGTGAGCCACAGGTCTGTAAGCCACGTTATATTCCACTTAAACCCAGCATTCGGAACATCCCGTGTTCGGAACTCTTGTTGCAGATATATCACAGATATTTCGCGATCTCCCGAATCCTGTCCGGACCAGTAATGGCGAGGTAACAGAGAAATAAGCTACGGACGCAGCTTTATATCCTAATTTGTAATCATTGTGACACTGAAAGGTTTGTAACGCTTGTCTCTGTACCCCTAGCACGTGGTGCAGCCAAGCAGTGACCTCTATTAAACGAATTAGTGATGACGCTTACTGTTTCTAAACACCGGTGGCCAAAATTCGATTATTGAAGTTTATTGTATTGCTGGCTTGAAGTAAGCGTGTGTACCTTACACTGACAGCTTAGAGTATGAGAGGTACAGGGATTACAATTACTTCGTATCGGGCCCGTCAGTCGGATGGTTTTGGTAAGTTACGAACGCGGCGGCCTGTCAGGATTTGATCGATATATAGATTGTAAAGCAGTGTTGTTGCTTTTTTGATCACGTGATCCGTCTTCACAATGAATAAGTTAACATTAAAACGTTCACACGTGAAGCAGAAACACTTGACACATTGGAAATGTGGCACAAAATCTAAAACAAGTGTTGAAGCTTTTTACGAGGATACAATAAAATTAAAGTGTTTGTGTTTGTGTGGGAGAGGGGAGTTGTTGCGTCACATGCAGTTGCAATTGACGTTCAGTTAATGGCATGGTGTAGCAGGTACCGTGGTTCGGTTCACTGTTCAGCTGAATATGATATGATATACAGAGTCCACCTACGTGTATTGTAACTATTCGTACAGTGCCAATACCTTGCATTCGGAATACAAATTTAAAAACATGATTATTTAACGTTATATCCAATTTTGCACTCGTTCGCTATTCGGAATTTGTGTTCGTCAGTCCGTGATTAGAACAGTAGCATCAGCTGACAGTTTGTGGTATTCATAAATCATTAGCCACATGGCGGAGAAACGGACAGTGATTTAAATATTAAATAGAGCCCCATGATGCGGTTTCCTTTTCTCGTCTAAAATAGTGCAGGCTTGTGCCAAATTTTGCCATGACGTAATCGTAACTTTCTTACGTAATGGCAAATAATTTACAAGGACAATGACCGGAACGGCAGGCATTTCTACAACTTATTCCAGTACAACACTGCCTGACACATTTGTATGACTTTAATTTCTCATATTTAGCATGCAGAGTATACCTAAAATGCTGAAACAATCTTCAAGAGCGAGTTTTTCACATCAGAACAAAGAAGAAAGTTCATATAGACGTATATCCGGACATGAGTGCTTTTTGAGTTTAATTTTAAAGATCGCATTCAACAATAAATACCTTAACTATGTAATATTTTCCTTACAGCTGACAATACGTTTAAATAGACGTTCCCAATTTAATAACTGTTGTGTGCGCATTGTTTATCATGTCACAGTTCACAATAAATGCTGAACATATCCTCTACCTGAACCAATGCACGCACAGACACGTATGATCATGCACTGTCGCACAATTTCAAACGTCCCGGGGCGGTTGCGAATGGTTTGACAGGCGTAACAAATGCGTTGTTAAAGTGTCTCTTCATTTTCAGTTGGGCCTCAATAAACAAGGAGTCTTAAGTGTCCATCCAGATAAAAACCTAAAGGGTTGAGGTCGGGCTTTTCATCGAAGGAATGTTTAAGATGCCATAACTCCGTATTTCCTTACACTCTGACCTCTGTTATGTGGGAAAATGGTGTAAGTAAATGTGTATAAGAGTTGTATACTTTTTTTTTTTTGTTATAGTGTAGGCCCTATGCACTGGCGTTGCTTAGAAGGTATGAAAACCTTTGGATACCGGAACGTCCGTTTAAAGTGGTCTTTTAGTCCGGAAATCCTCGCTGATTACGGCGACGCAACTTTCATTGACTGGAGCTGATATGATGTATTTATGAGTGTTAGTAATTTCTCTTCTGTTAATTACCAAATAGTCACGTGAATTTAATAACCGTTTAGTGTAATATTAAAGCGAGTTGAGCATCAGAAATACGTGAAGGTGGGCTGTGATTTTGCGCACTGACGGCTTTAAAAGGCAAGGTGTGTGACGCAATGTACTAGCGACATAGGGTGATATTAAAACTGACCTTAGGGACCTCGACAAAGAATGTCGTACGAGATGCTGGCTTGTCGCTGAACTGAAAACAGTTTTGAATATGATTGGTCTGGTATTATATCAGAGGTCTGACGGCCAAGAGAGATCCTGCTACAAACAGTGCTGCCGCTATCCCAGCTCTGCGGATTGCATAAGAACTGTACCACCGGAAGGCACAATCAGTTTCACAGCAAACAGATGCATGCATGTATGCTTACCTACATAGGCCTGTATACTCGTACATTTCACTACGATTGGTTATGAAGTTATGAAACCTTTAACCTTTTTTTAAGCCCAGTGGTCACTTTATGTACCACCATGTTTTAACATTAAAAAATCCTACGTTCTGCCCACACAGAATGTATTTATGTGTTTTGTATTGATCTCAGTACAAACAGCGATTATTTCCCTATACAGCATTAATGTGTTTTTTTTTATAACCGAGGCGGAGTGTGTTTACTGCGCGGTACGAACTCGATATTCAAATTCAACCTAGGTTAATCGTATTCTTCAAAGGTTTACAGCAAGCTCCAGAACGGTTTTAGGTGAAATTGAGTATTTGGTGTTGTCACTAAAAATTGGAGGGGGGGATTATAATTTTTATTGGAATAAATTGCTTTCGTGAAGTTGACACAACTTTCAGCCATTTTATAAAAACACGGCTAGAATAAATTGAGACGTGACATAAAAAACGTAGGTGTCATTACGATCTATGACGTATTTGCATAATTTTTTATCACGTTAGGTATGTGATCACATACAAAGAAATATGTTCCTAACTTTATGAAGTGTAATAAATAATACAGGGGGCATTTTTATCATGTTTTGAGCACTGCAGCTATCACAGAAGCCTTATTTCATACGGAGCCTTTATCCGCCTGGATTCCATGTTTCCGCTTCAGGGCACGACATTATACAGGGAGTATTTTTATCGTGTCGAGCACTGCAGCTGCCATCGAAGTATTATTGAATAGGTAGTTTGTGTCTCCCGGTTATTTAGATTTCTCTCTCAGCTGCAGTGCTCAGTGCTCAGGGCCATGAAAAAAAAAACACCTCTTCTATATTGTGGTCAGGTTGGTAATCTCTGCACTCCGTAAAATACGTGTCGCCTGTTAGAAATATTTGAACATATTTTCAGCCGTGTTCCAGTATTGGATACTCTGAATTATACAAACCATGAGGTTTCAAATTTTGATATGAGTTTCACGCGGTTTGAATCCTAACATGCGAGTAAAAGTATCACTCTATGTTTTAAAACAAGCCCGTACATATTTCATACCAGCAGTGCATGTCACATTATTGTCACGTGAGTGGCCCACTTCCCAAATAATCGCACAATCGAGGTATATAATTTTGTAATGAACTGGATGCGGCGGGTTTAGTTGGTCCAGCTTCGACGATGTTTGATGGTAGACAACTGAGTTCCACGGGGAAAGTGACGGCATGAGGCATATAGACGAGCGGTCTTTGTCATTCTCTTATGCAGGGGTAGAAAATACTACCGGCCACTTCAAAGCAATGTAAATACTGACTGACCGCGCGTTCCGCCATGCAGGAATGTAAATATGGTCCTCCACACTACGCCATCAATTTGGAGTATTGGAATTCTCATTCCAGTTTCTGTCTCCTCTGTTTGTCTTTATTTACCTCCACTTTATCTCCGCCTCAGTGATAAGAGAACGAGACAGATCTGGAGCATTGTGAGAAGTAATATAGATCGTTTTAGATCTTTAGGTTGATTCGCTGCGACAGTCTTGGTATTCGTGTTGCTGTGCAGTGGCCTTGTCATTTCGGCAGTTTTGAAGTAAAGAATTTAAATTGGTGTATTGGGACGCCTGTGGTAGGCCTCCTGTGCCAATCTTACCTTATATAATTCTCCTACCTTGATCATATTAGGTGATACATAGACCGTCATGAAATTCTGTTGTTATGTTGTGTGCTGACGTCGTCACTATATTTACCTTTCTGAGATTCGGTTACCAATTGCCTGACGTTCTATTTTCCACACACACTCGAAATTTGTGTCTTTTTCCCCGCGTGGCAGCTCGAGTTTTACAGGCGTACGTAACTGATGGTATTGTAGTGCTTTGCGTACTTCAGTGTTGTGGAAACAAGCTGAGATGATTTTAAAGCGAATTAAGTACAGTCGTTTCTTAAAATAGTTGCTCCCTTACTTTAATCACAGGTATGTGGAACAGGCATGCTTATAGGCTGTAGCACGTGTGGGAGAGAAAAATGCATTCAGTGTTTTGGTGGGTAAATCTGAAGGAAAGGAACCACTTAGAAGGTCTAAGCTTCGGTGAGAAGATTTTAAAGATTTTAAGGATTTTAAAGAAATAGGCTAGGAGGACGTGCAGTTGATTAATTTGGCTAAGGATAATGACAGTGGCGGGCTGTTGTGAACACGGTAATGAGCATTTGGGTTGCATAAAATGCTGTGTATTCCTTGACTAGCTGAGGTGCAGTTGCAACTATATTTTTAGAAATTTAATGTAAAACGAAGCTCGACTCACGACCTAGCTGTGACACGAGGTGTTTTGAGTTTGAGAAGGATGAGTTAGAATTTAATAAATACTACGCATTAGTGCCCATAGGGAGTTATAGGTAAATTTCTAATCATTTTATACCTTAGGATTAGACAGATGGTTAGTAGTCATTTTTGTACTGCGGCCGCGTTTTCCCCGGATATAGAGATGCCGGTGCGTATTGTAGATGTATGTGGGTGGACCCCAGGGTTGGACTTCACGTACTGTCGTGTAGGAAAGTAGTGCCTCAGTCGGTAATCGAATCACTGCCTTCCCATACGAAGTCAGTTACCTTGCTGACTGAGGCGTCCAGTTTAATCAGCAAACATTACCAGAGAAGCATTACAGTTGATTGAAGCAGCCACCAACCTGTTTGAGCAGTGCCATTAATGTTGTACGAGAGCCGTATCGGTACTGTTGTGTTAATATTGGTTATTAATAGCAATATATAGCAATACCAAGAATTTTTCTTGGATTTCTTGACCCTTGAAGATCGAACCGATACGTTGTCCCGAAACGTCGGTAAAGGATTACAACTCGTCGCTGAGTAATATCCCAGAAGAGCGCAGATCTCATCAAATTCGCGACGGAAGCCTGAAATCACAACTTCCACTCGGTTATACAGCCGCGAAGGTTTTACAGCTTTGCCGAAATAAACTGGTGGCGTGGAAGTTGGTGCAATAAACGTTGCTATATTTAGACGGTATGTTGTTACGGTTGTATGTATCCTTTGCAGGAAATGCATAAAGTGAACGCAGAATGGTTAGCTAGCGTACTAAAACCTGTGTTTAGTTACCTTCTGCTGTTTTTATTGTTTGAAAGGCCCTCGATTTGATGCCTGAAATTGCACGAAAATAGACAGATCTTGAATATCCCATTTAGCTTAAATGATTTCGACAAAATTCGGTCTTGATCTGCAACGATAATTGATCGCGTTTCTGCAGTGTGAACATGAGCATGCGCAGCACATTTCGTTGGGCTGTGCAGCCAGGGAATTTTATTTTTCATCTTTGTGAAGGCGAACATTTATTGTATACTGAATCATAAACGACATTTTTTTATTCACCAAACTAAACTATAGCTAAAACTATAGCTAAAAATACACACTTAGAAAATGAGTACAGTGTTCAAATTTTGTGTTTGTCTAGAAAATAAATCGATATTGATTAGAAAATGAGGCACAACATACCAAATTTTGAGACAGTAGGACTCCCTGTATGCACGCCTATGGCAGCGAATCACGGTAATACTTACTTTTCGTGAAACTGACGCCAATCTTCATCAGATTTTTAAAAAATGGGGGCAGGAGTGAACAAAGTGGGCGTGTCAAGTAAGCTGCATGACGGAGTGGAGTGTGTAGTGTTATTTGAAGCATATTACAGTGTGCTGCATGTTGAATGAACAGTCTCTGTTATGTGCCTCGTTACGGCTGCGAGAGTTCGCTCGCGTCAGAGCTGAAACTAGACTCGCCCTCATCCCTAGTTAATGATCAGTTCTGAAGTTAGTCCACGGCGTCGTACCTACTCCAGCTGTTGTATAACAGCTAACGTGTGAAGGTCCTGATTGATTTTATTGTTTGTGGTTCCGAAAAATGTATTATCGTGGGGTCACTGTATCAATTCCTTCTGTTACCCCTTCCCGCAGTCCTTTTTTCTGGACTGCTCCGTCTTGCTCTCTAGATCAGGGGTTCTCAAACGTTTTCGCTGCCATACAACTAAATGAAATTTAACAGTTATAATGTACACATATTTATATACGTAAATATAAAAGCTTGGCAAGCAGATGTCAACAGACACAGAACTACGAATCCACAATATTATTTCGAAAGCCACACTCCGTTACGGAAGCGAGCTGTGGATAATGAAAAGAAAAGATCAGAAGCAACTAGAGGTAGCACAACTGCGCTTTCTAAGACCACGCCTAGCCTCACAAGACGGGATAAACAAAGATATATTGGCGTTAGGTACAAACTAAATCAGGACAATGTAGCAGATGAGATCAGAAACTACCAACAAAATTGGCTTCAATGCGTAAACAGAATGGCAAACAGCCGCTTACCAAAACTAGCACTGCAGTATTAACGCCATGGAAAAAAGGGAGACAGACCGCCCAAGATGAAGATGGAGAGAACAGGATCATCTGAAAGCGAATGGGTTACGTAGGACAGGACTTAACAGCCCTAAAACTACAACGTTCGTCACGATGATGATAATGAAATATAAAAGTTGAAATTGGAAAGACTGGCTGACAGCAGCGATGAATTACACTGCCAGCAATGCTGCGTATTAGGAAATATATGTGGCTTGCGTTTTATTTATTTTTTTTAAATCTTTAACTTTTTTATATTTTGATTTTTTTTTTATTAAATTCGGTGCTTGCGGTACAGTAATGGTAGGCGTACCACAGTTTGAGAAACCAGACTATATCATCCTGTGGTTTAATGCTTTAAGTAATACACTTGGTATTTACAAGTCTTTCCGGTATACTGCCCTACAGGTTTAAATATGCAACAAGGTAGGCAATGTACGTATAACGTAACACTGCGCGCGTTCGCTTAATATTGTATCTCCATGGCTGTACGAACAGCCTGGTTACATTTAATTCTAAGAGAGGGCTTTTGTGGTTATCAAATGTCGCCGTTAACAATAAAAGGTACATAGGTCTTTGTGTAAAGTGCCTGATATTCTTTCTCGATTTGCCCAGTGGAAGCCACGCTGACTCGTGCGGACAGATGGACTGACGGACATGACAGAGCTAATAGGCGTTTTTGTTAACTATGCTAACGCGCCTACAAAGTAAACGCTATCACATCCTTCAGTTTTTGATGCCCTCAATTTAGTTACGCTAACTGGGTAGTCTCTTTCGGAATTGGTCGTGTCTTGCGTAGGAACTTCCTTCTAAAACATGTTATTGAAGGATTGATCGAAGGGACAGGAAGACGAGGAAGAAGACGTAAGGAGCTACTGGATGATCTTAAGAAAAGGAGATGCTACTGTAAATTGAAAGAGGCAGTATTAGATGCACTCTCTGGAGAACTTGCTTTGGAAGAGGCTATGGATCTGACGCAAGACAGACTACGGAATGAATTAATTAATTCAGGAGTTAATTACAGTGACGTAACTTTTAATTTCCAGTTAAGGAGTACAAGTTTACTGCTACTGGTTGCATTGTTTATGAAGTGTATTAAATGTGCATTAGGGTGTTAATCTATTATACACGTACCTATGCATGGGCGATGCCGCCGTCCCTTGTCTGTATGTTATTACATTTCATTTTTGGAAGGACGCGGGCAAGGAATGGCCGCTGTAGCTGATGATGATAGGATGGTCTTAATTGCGATGTTGAGAAGACACGATTTGATACCGATTCAGGTGTACTTACGTGATATCGATATGGAAATGTGCTTCGTGAGCACCTATTTTCACATACATAGCTAATAGAAACCTAAAAATGAGTTTTTAAACGAAATTGCTGTCAGAAAGTGTATGTTACAAAACAGAATTCAGAGCAACAATACGTTGCAAAGTACGAACTATTTCCTTCTGCGTTCGGCAGTCTCAGGAAGCCCCTTGAGCGTTTTGATGTCGTAATCACGGCTACACAGAACGCGTACAGTTATTATGCCATAGTTCTGTCGTTCAGCTGTAGACAGGACCGCATTCCTTTAACGTAACGTCATCGTTCGTAGTATTTTTAAAAATATTGTGATAAACATCAGTGCCCAAGTAATGGTCAAGTCATTGACTGTTTTGTTTGGTTGACGTCCGTTGTATGGATATGAAAGATACAGGACGTTTCAAATGCAGGAACAGTCACGAGAATGCACACGTCAAGGCCTTCTTCCAAGTCCATCATGTTAGCTACTCGCTTCTTAAGCAGTAGTAGCTTAACCTAGCGACGGACGTAAGACTTCTATGGACTCTGTACGAATGGTGGCACTGTCTGTATTCAGGCAGAGCAGAGATACTGTGTGCTGGCCAGTGTACAAATGTGATCGCAGTCACTAGGCAGAAACGATCAAATGTGCGCAAAATGGACTTGTTACTCAAGAATGAACAGAAATGGCGGTAAAAATTAAAAAAAAAACGGAGATACTACTTTAGTGCGTCCGTAACGAGACGTTGCATAGAACCCCTTGTAACTTCGGCATGTCTATCTGTCCGTCTGTACGTACGTTTCTTCTCGCATCTCTAGTGTAACTCACTAAATATTAATCTGAGTAAAAAAAAAGTTTTCAAGCACAAATTTCAGAGAGAAGTTGAACACAATTGTGTCTCGGTACGCAACTCGTATGGTTTTATTTTGAATAAATTGGGTGAAAGCCCTTATTTTTATACTGTCTACATTTCTGACTTGTTAACTAAGTAGTACATCAAAACTGATGACATAACTATACGTGGGAGGGAAATGAATACAGTGAAACCTGTATTAAGTTGAACCTGGATAGAACGGAATCCTGTCTTTAAATTGAAACTTTCCACAGTCCCGATGGTCTGTAACTTCTAGTACCTGTATCAAACGGAGCTTTTTTTCAACGGAAAAAAGTCCAGTCCCTTGCAATTC
The DNA here is from genome assembly GCA_021186555.1 of Reticulitermes speratus. Taxonomy (NCBI): domain Eukaryota; kingdom Metazoa; phylum Arthropoda; class Insecta; order Blattodea; family Rhinotermitidae; genus Reticulitermes; species Reticulitermes speratus. The sequence goes on from JAJKFL010000001.1 coordinate 8,770,370, forward strand.
CGTTATAGACAGGTTTTAATGTGTTTAATGTGTTGGGGCGGACTTGAGCTTAATTGGTTGAAGACTGAAGAAGAATAAGATTCTTTGAAGACTGTCATGTGTGTGTTACCTATGTGTCATTGCCTGTAATCGTAATATAAATGTTACCACCAAACGCACGATATGTGTGCAGTGAACTACATCAGCACAGGGCCGAGCGGACAGTCACGAAGTCCCTTATACTGTATGTTCGAAAATATTCCACGTCCTATGAACATAAGCGGTAGGCGTGAAAGGTAATTACCTACGTTGTTGGAGGCGTGCTGAGGCACAGCATAGCCTGCCTCTTTCTCCTCTTAACCGCCACTGCTTCCTGGCAGAAGCAAGAAACTTTGCTCCGAAACGTCCAGAACGACTCTGGGGCGCACTCAGTCTAGTAGTCAATTGGTACTGTGGTGTCTTTACGCCGAGGTATAGCGGCCGGGGCGTGAAGCCGACCATTTAACCTCCATCTGCTGTCGAGGTTAAGAATTAGTGGAGCAATACTTCCACTCCCATCTTTTACCGGCGTAGTTAGTGTTCGTGCTGTATTCAGGAGGTTGTGGCAAGTAACCGAGTTAGTGAGGAATGTGGACACCCCTGTTACAGCTGTTTAGTTCACTATAAGAAGTCGAGGACTAAGGACGTGGGTGTCAGCAAGTATGGTTCAAGGCGAGAAGGCAACCTGCTCAATTTATGAATGAAAAAAAACAGCATCATTATTCAAAGAGAGACCATAGTACCGTCCTCCTTAGCAACAACTGTTAAAATCATGAATGGACAACACAGCATCGTGAGGAGCTCAGGAAAAAGGGAACTGAAGTGAGAGGAAGGTGCATCAGGTTGGCGAGAGCCCGGCAAATTGAAATGAAGGACACATATTTAAGTTACCTGTTTTAAAATTTCTGTGAATTTGTCTGTTTCTTTCACAAAACATTTGCGGCTCTGTCCCATACGAATAACACGAATCAGTGTTTAGTGTTGGGCGGTGAGTGTCAGTCACTTACGCGTCTTGAATTAATTAAGTTGTAACTTCCAGGAACTGACAGCTGCACCTTTCTTAGTGTCCGCGCTGCCTTCATAGCGATAGACTTTGGAGAGGAAAGAGGCGTCAGAAGAAGGACGAAGAAGCAAAGTTCACTAATTAAGATTCTGCTGCAGGCTTCGTTGTGACTTTGCAAGGGATCATTAGTTCAAGTGTATTACCGTAATTTGTTTAAAAGTAGTGTGACGTATTAAGGTTTTATTTCTTAGGAATTAATGAGATGCAAAATTAGTACTACAAATGCGTTTTATGTGTACAGAACTTTGTATGCATGTATAGGTTAGCAACTGGGGCAGGCACGACTGCTTATTGTAATAAACTAGACTGTGTATTCAATTTATTGTACCAACCAAATGCACATTATTAGTTACACATGATTGTTAAACACGTAGCTGCGACATGTTTCGGTACAAGCGTTCCATCTTCAGAGAGCGCAATATGCGAAGTTTAAAACCAATTTCCAGTGACAAGCTATTATTTACAAGGTTCCACAGTCTGCAGTAGGCTCCGTTGTTGATATCATTTTTGTGTAAAAGGCACAACTTGTGCCGTTTTTTTTAAACTTACGGTTAAAGTATGATTAAGACTACTTGACCCTTGAAGATGGGACCGATAGGTTGTCCCGAAACGTCGCTACAGAATTACTACTCAACGCTTCGTAATATGCCAGAAGAGCGCAGATCTCATCTACGTCGCGGCGGAAGCCTGAAATCACACGTCGTCTGACTGGGTGGCGCTGTCAACTGCACACCAATAATATAATGCCACGAACGGGTATAGTGTCTAGATGGTCTGGGGTTTGAACCCCGTTGGGGGCGAGATTTTTAGGACCCGTCCACACCGTCCTCGAGGCTCACCCAACTGTCTGTACAGTGCGTACAAGGTCGCTTTCCCGTGGGTACTGCTTGGCATGTAAGGGGACAACCTTTATCTTTTGTGTGCAATACGTTAGGAGTCCTAACGTATTGCACATGATGATGATGGCATGACAGTGTCCTAGGGAAGTGTCCTAACTTAGGACACTTCCCTAACTGTCATGCCATCACGTGGCCGACTGTATCTTACTGCTTGATTAGTTTTCATGTTTTGGGGCTATAATAATCCTCCATTAAACAACTCTATGCTCACAAAGGGACTGAAATAAAAGGTAAAGGTAAAGGTAACGTTCTCCCTAGAACAGGCCATGAAGGCCCAGAAGGGGAGTAGAGGTATAGCTCTAACTAACTAAGTAACTAACTAACTCCATGGAGCAGAGTCCTTCTTGAGAAGCTAACAGGTCGTCAGCTAGTCAAGAAATTCCCCACGTTTTATGGAACCCGAAGGTAGGTATAGCTCTACTCTTTCTTTAACCCTGGCACTAGATGAGGGTGGGTGGTCAACGCCACGCCCCGGCCGCTTTACCACCGGGAAAGATACCCGGTATCCATTGTGTAGGAGGCTGGATGGGCCCCAGGGCCGGTCTGGACGGCTGCGAAAAATCTCGCCCCCCACCGGGATTCGATCCCCGGACCGTCCAGCCTGTAGCGAGCCGCTATACCGACCGAGCTGTCCCGGCCCACAAGGGACTGTATCCGTATTTTGCTATGCTTTTTCAAGGGGCACATGTCATGTACCTGAAATGAGGCGTGAAGGTGATGATGTAATGTAAATTTGGAAGGAAACGTTCGCATGAAACTAATGACTGTTTCATGCAACTGTCATTATGATGGGAAAGGTGAAGTCGCTGTGTACGCCATGACGCCATATGCAGGAGTGGAGGTATAGCTCCACTCATTATTAACCTCTGCACTAGATGGAGGTGAGTGGTCAGCTTCACGCCTCGGCCGTTTTAATTCCGGTTCTCATTGAATATGAGGCTTGGTGGGTTCTCTAACCAGTCTGGATATTTTGAACGATTGGGGGGGGGGGGATCCATTGCTCCTGGCGGGACCTGAATCAAAATTCCGTGGTTCTCCAGCCCGTAGCCTAGTCACCGTACCGACTGAGCTATCGTCGTTATTGTTATGGAGAAAATTCTGTATTTAGCGATTACTGTCTTGAATAGGACGTTTGCGTGAGTATGTATGTATGTACGTAAGTAATATGTGTCTTGATTGATGGATGTGCATGTACAGGGTTCAACAAATGTTTGATCAGTTCATCAGTTGAACAAGAATTGTACCCTCTAGGCATCTGTCCGTATAAGAAACCGCGCCCATTCTAATTGCATTTCTCTCTTAATCTTTTCTCTGCATCTCGACTTTCATAAACGCCAGTGTCGTGTTAACAAAGACCCTCTGACTCGCGTCAGTTACAAATTTACTCTTCGACATCTGTGGAGAAATTATATAAAAAGAACAAGATAGGTATTAACGATTTCATTCAAATATTTTTTTTTCCTACTTGTCGGCCTTGATTTTTCGTTCTTCACGGACGAGCGAACAAGAGAATTGTTTGTGAGCACTCTCTCTTGCTGTCTCTCTGTGTCTTGTTCAAACGGTAATGTGAATATACGTACGGCTATAAAATTCAAAACTACAGTCGAACCCGGTTATAACGACATCAGTTTAAGCGACACCTCGTCTATAACGTCAGATGTTCTGTGGTACCAATTAATTCCTAACTGTTAAACCATAACATTATACTCCTCGGATACAACAACACTCGTTTATAACGACACAAAAATATTCAGTCCCTTTCGTGACGTTATAACCGAGTTAAACTGTACAGACAACAAATTAACACTTTCGCTTATCGTTTACAGTTTGTTATCGATGTTTCACTCGGTTCGCAGTGAGCAGCATATTCCAATACCGTTTTCGAAGTGTGCTGATAGAATTTAATATTGTTTTATGGTACAAAGCCTACGTAGAATGACGTAACACCAAAATTGTTTGCATAGTTGGAAGTCAAATAATATTGATACTGGACTTCGTCGTGACGCTGAGTTTTATCCGGTAATGTTTGGCTTCTCATCCTTTGTCAGCGACACATTTGTTTCTGTTAGTACTAATTCTGCGGCTTGCTGTGTTAAGAGAAGTCTTTTGTGGAAATTCTGAGAAGTTAGATGTGGGGACGGAGCCATATTTGTTCTGGAACCAGTGGCTTCGATGGAAGTTGTAGATAAAAGAAGATAGTGGAAGGTTTTATCATTAATTATTGCTCTTTGTTTAATTCTCAGAATTCTCGTTGTCTGTTAGGTAGTTTGGAACATAACATTCCGACGTACCGCGGTGTATAGGCTTTAACGTTAACTGTTACACATATTTACCATAGTTGCACATTATCAGTGTATATTAAACCCTTTAAAGACGAAACGTAATGTATTTTATATAGACTCAGTACGTACCGCGCAGTAAACACTCTCCACCTCGGTTATAAAAAACAGTTAATGATGTATGAAAGGTAAAATTTACTGTTTGTTCTGAGATACCTACAAAACACATCAACGTAATGTGAGCACCATGTAGAACTTTTGAATGCTAAATTTGGTGGTACTAAAAGTTACCGCTAGGCTTTGAAATGTTAATTTTATGGCTTTGTCACCTGTGACGTTGTTTTGTATGAAATCGCAGCTTCACCGATTAAATGGTTCCTTTTATATTTACCTATGAAAGGAGCTGAAATGGAAATTTACATCCAGAAACTTGTAGGGGTTAACCAGCATTTTTATTTATGCAGTGTTTAATCCAAAAAATTGGCAGTCAATAATAAATAAACGTTTGTCACTTATGCCCCTACTGCATGTTTTCGACCTCACAAGGTCACCATCAAGGAGGTATACAAGTACAACAAATTCTGTCAAAGATGTGCATGTATACTTAAATACAATATTGTCAATTAAAATTGTTAAAAATATTTAAATATAAATCAGTTAACATACATTTTACAATTCAGAATTTTATCTTCGTTTCTGACAAACACCTGTGTCAAATTTTGTTACCTTTATTCAAAGGAAATGTCCCAGTGTTGTCTGATTGGTGTTAATGCCATGGTGGATTACTGAGTGATATTATTATCGATTGTGAAGTTTGTTGAATTAAATACTGTGCTGTGTAGTCTATCTATAGTACGGAATATGGATTACAAAAAAATCAGCACTTCAGTGTTTCGCATTCTTAAGTATGTGAAACAGTTACGAAAGTATAGCTTCATGTAACCGTGAAGTGGTTTTCTGGACGCACTATACAATAGGCAAATTAGAGGCAGTGTCGCCGCAGCTTAAAACTAATTAAGATACGTGAAAGTAAAGTTATCCGTGTGAGTAAACACCACACCCTTAAGCCTCACAGCTTCCATGGCGGTAATGCTGCATGTATGCATGACACTTGTTTCACGCTCTGTCGAGTTTACCTACGCGATAATGTATCCCGCTCGTGTTGTAGGTTTAGGGGTTGAGGGTAGGGTGGGGAAGAGGGAATTTCCACCCTTATGTCTTGAATTGAACTTGGTCGTTAATACCGCTTCCTTCCTGTTAATGATAGGATTTGGAGACTATTGGCAAACTGTGCCGATCCCAGTGGCCGCGCGTTCTAAGGCGTGGGTCTGCGGCCGCTCGCTTGCTGGGTTTGTGGGTTCGAATCCCACCGGGGAATTGGACATTGTCTCTTGTGAGTGCTGTGTGTTGTCAGGCAGAGGTCTCTGCGACGGGCTGATCACTCGTCCAGAGGAGTCCTACCGCGTGTGGTGTGTTTGAGTGTGATCGTGAAGCCTCGATAATGAGGAGGTCCTGGCCCACTAGGGGTTGTTGCGCCATTAAAAAAAAAAGTTGGCGTCTGACGTCCTAGGAAACCTTTACGCTTGTTTGAGTTTTTAAGAACGGCAAACCCAATCAGCCTTAATCACGCGCAAATGATTTGGACTGTAGTCAAGGAAGTAAGTCGCTCTTTAATGTGGTAATGAATTCACTAAACAATGCTCTGTCCATAAGGTAAACCTGTCCCTGTGCACGCCATGAAAGCATATGGGTGGAGTGGTGGTGTAGCTCCACTTATTCTTAAACTCGGCACTGTATGGAGGTGAGTGATAAGCTTCACGCCACGGCTGTATGGGCACCCAGCTAGTCTGAAAGTTTCGGAGGACAAAATCTTGTCGTTTTCGGGATTCTAACCACGATGTCTGGGTTGTTTATCCCTTATCCTAGTTAGTATACCGACCAAGTACTCTCTTAAAGTTAACCACATGTTACAGTTACCTACAACCCGTTTTGTTGGTTATTCGAAAGTCTTAATTTCATTTCTACAGTGACTTTTTAATGCATTACCCGTATGCCATTCTAGTTGTGCTACACTGCATCTAATTATTCGGACCATTGACATCTTCCAGCTTCCTTCGCCCACTATCGAAGCTGCCCACCTGCCTGCCCACTTGTCCGCACCGTGTTGGCCAAAGTGCAAGCGAATTGTATCAGAAAGCTTTTTACTGTTACTGCGAATCCCCCAGTCCCACCGAGAATTTGATGGGTGTTTAAATCCCAGGAGGAAACAGGTAGACCTTCCGTAATGGATGTGACACGGCGAGCTGCTGGTTCCAGTATGTCGATCAGTATTTCGCCGATTTATGGCCATCCCTTTTTTTTTTTTTTTTTCCATTTTAAGGGCAGTGTGGTGCGTAAGAACAGACCAGTACCGTCTGGGCAATATGCTAATTGTAGCTCTTGAGTACCTCCATGCAGCGATTCCGTTTAGGAGAATATGATATTCAATTAGTCAATAAATTCCCTTCGTTGTGTGTGGCCGAAAAATGCATTCAAATGGTCCTCGCCGCTCTTTCGAAACTGAGCCAATTTAATCCAGTCCACATACTCCTTAAGGATATTTTTTATTAATTTACGTGTTAATTTTTGTAGGTATGGATTTTCCTCAGATATGTAATTTTTCCTTCAGAATTCTAATACGTGGCTGGCCAGTCTGCCTCATGACGTTTCAAGTGTGTTACTTGGCAGGTTTCCGGTATTACCACCATGCCGTTTGAGGCCTCCCTGGTCCTTTAATTTTTTAAATTCTTACCTTCATCAAGCAATGTTACGTGGGTCCCTGCCACCACGCCATGGTGTGTTATTGGGTTTCGTATGGATGAGACGCTCTCCAGATATCGAGGGAAGCTGCAATTAAGTTGAAATAATCAGTCGCGGACAGTTGAAAAGCGGTGGTCCTACAGTTAGGGAGTTGCCTGAGATGCTATCTACTCACCGTAAAAGAAATCAGCATGTTAGACCAAATGTTACACAGGACTTCGGAATTGGACTGATCCGTTGGGACGTCCTAAGCCAGGGGTGCACAAATCCCGGGCAGCACGTCGCCCGACAACTAAATTTTATGGGATGACGCCTAATATTTATGGATTCTCAGTATGGATCTTGCCTCACATCACCCTTCGGGTTTCAAAACTTTTTATGTGGTTCCTTTCCGCTGTGTCATAAGCGGTGGTTACGGGGCATGTTGCACGTGTGAGAGACAAAAGAATTGTACGAGTATGCAGGATTTTGTTGGGGAAACCTGAAAGGGACCACCTGGAAGACCTAGGCTTAGATGGAAGGATAATTTTAAAATGGATCTTAAAGAAATAGGATGGGGATTAGTCTGGCTCAGGATAGAACAAGTTGTTGGTTGACTTGTCGCATGCGGGCGGACAGACATGGCGAAGCCAATAGTCCCTTTTTGGCAGTTTTGCGAACGCGCCTAAAAATTGAGCTGTATGAATATGACCTGCTGTTTTGTAACATGCTACGTTCAGTATCTTGAAATAGTAGGCCTGCTTATCAACAGGCGATCATGGAGTTAAATATGATAGATGGAGCTTCTCTCTGTGCGTACAAATCGCGTTTTTTAAGGCCTCCGCAGCAGATGCTACGGACGCACCGCAGCCTTGAAGGCTAATTGTGCAACCCTGTGATGAAGATGATTAGTTTTTTTTTTTTTTTCGTTTTCCCGAGTAATGGAGCACCGATGGAATGAAATTGACAGGGAAAAACCGAAGTACTCGGGGAGAAACCTGTCCCAGTGCCACTTTGTCCACCACAAATCCCACACGGAGTGATCCCGGGATCGAACCCCGGCCTCCGCGGTGAGAGGCCGACGACTAACCGCATGAGCCATGGTCAATCGCGGTTTTAAATGCGCGAGTTTATTACGGTGTTCTGTGTTGTTATCGTACAGAGCGGATTTGTTATGGTACCAAGACTCTTCTTATAGAAGCATCAGGTTTCCACGTCTTTGCTTCTTTAAGCGTCGCATACACACTGTGGATTGTCCTTATTGACAGAAAATGTTGATGCAGGTGGTCAAGAAATTAGTTACGTTTTTGAGGATTAAAATTGATCTACATTATATACAAGGTTTCCGTTCGCACCTAATACTGTGTAGAGAAAGCATGGTTAATTATTGCAGGAATCTTAATGAAATGCATAAATACACAATAAGGACAAACCTTAGAGTTCTTACTGCGCAACCTGGCGGTATGTACAGTAACCATTAAGGCTGGAGGAAATAATTGTATATACACATACAGTAGTTTTTTTAGACGTGATGCGGGCGGTTTAGTAGTTGAGTTACCAAGACTGGGCAGTGGGCTCGGGCAAGACTCCCGCGTGAGACGGCGCGCCCTAAAACTTCATTAAGATCTGGCAATAAAATTGCGAAACCTTTTTTGTAGAACTGCGTATCTCTAAGGACCCTTAGTAATGAAATGTTGCTTTGAAGAGTCTGTATTTCATCCTTTGTTGAAAACAGCGGAGAAACTGTGTCAGCAGAGTTAGAACTGGGCCATGAAATTCTTCAGGATTTATGCAGTGAGGAAGTTGCTTTCTTTCTTGTTTCTTGTGTTTATATTCTGTGCGCCCGCTTCCTGCTGAACGTAGCCCCATGGTTTTTGGAATAGTTTTAATGAAGTAGCTACCTTAGCTGATTGTTATTTCCATGTATAATTGCTAATTTTGTCCCCTGCGAAAGATAACGCAAAAATTGCCATTCCTTTGCAGATTTAATGCAGTTACGTATAACGAATTTGTGATCTATTTGTAATGAAACGGGCAAACATTGGGTTGAGTTTGCATGAAATTGAAATTTTACAGTGGCTTTTGTAGGCTGTAGGAAAATCCTTAATGCAGTTACATACGAACTAATGTTATGATAGTAACTGAATAACTGACGTTGTGGCTCTTGGGAAGTTATTAGTTGCTCGTTGAGCGTGGAAATTCCCCAGTCTGATATGGAATCCGATGGTTCATTATTTGCTCACAAGAGCCCGCCTCTGCTCCCTGCCCTAAACAAATGGAATCCATTCTACACCATACCATTCTATTTCTGTGAGATCCAGTTGAATATTGTCCTCTCATATGTGTATAATTAGGTTGAATTTTTCGTGTTTTCGATGCGATTATCTACTTTGCGACAATTACTCGTGTTTAGTGGGTGCTGATTCACATACCAGAGGAGTCATGGCTAATGCTCTTATTTCGGGACGTATCGGCTTTTTGATTATCTATTGACGTTCTGAGCTTCGTTTTAAGGCGCTTTCGTTAAGCGGAACGTGACTATAAACCTCATCATGTCCGTCCATCTGTTCGTCTACCCGGTACAGCGTGGCTCTCTCCGGACGGATTCTCTTGAAATTTCATATGGGGAACATTCACTAAAATTTGTCGTCGCTTGGAGATTTTGGTTAAAATCGGACAAAAATAAGAAACTTTTCATACGATAGTGAAGCGTCGAGTTCCATTAACCGTTTAAAGCCCAGCTGCTAACTTTATGTAACACCGAGTTTAACATTTAAAAAATTGTACGTTTTGACCACACAGTACATTTTTATGTATTTTTTACGGATCTCGGAACGAACAGCGATTATTTCCATATAAACTATTAACAGACTGGTTTTTATTACCGAGACGGAATGTGTTTACTGCGCGGTACGAGTGGAAACATTAAATATAATTTTGGTTTGTCTTAGTTTTTAAAGGGCCAAACATCGAATGTTTTAAATGTACACTACCGTGGCGTTGGTAGGCGGGTTTATTAAGGACTGTGATAGACCAGTGTGGAGCACCGGTGCATAGTAACTTGCACTGGTATGGTCGTGCCATGGCTCAGGCGGTTAGTCGCCGGCCTCTCACCGCGGAGGCCCGGGTTCGATTCCGAGTCAGTCCATGTGAGATTTGTGGTGGACAATGTGGCACTGGGACAGGTTTTTCTCCGAGTTGTCGGTTTTCCCCTGTCAATTTCATTCCACTGGTGCTCCATTAATTGTAAAACTTGGTAAAAAAAAACTGCTCATCTTCATCACAGGGGTTGCACAAGAAGCCTTAAGGTTTCAGTGCGTCTGTAGCATCTGCTGCGGGGCCCGTCACCACGAAAAACAAAAACTCTCGGAGAAAGCCACTTTTAAACCTTAAATCCCATGCAGACTGTAAAGGAATTGAATCCGTGCTTTCTCGAAGGCGTGACCTGTAGTTGACAGATGTGTGACACGAGACTCTGTATCAGCTACAGAGGTAATTCAGGGTGCATGTAAGCGCATGTGTGAGGATAATACATCTTTATGTATGTGTGAAGAAGTCAAGTGGCAGTCCGCTGTGGGCCTTCGGGTTCGTTAAAGGCAGAAATATTACTGGCAAGCTGAACGCCTATCATCTCTTGACAGTATCTCCTGCAGGGATTCAGTTGGATTTCTTTATCAACTCAGTTTTGCGATACGTGAACTGTCTCCTTCTCTCCTAATTTTGTGGTGGCTACATACTAACCGTGAACTTCTACCGGTAATGTACCGCGGTATAATGCAGATATGGTGTCTGTTTATACTGTCCTTTTTTAAGTACATGGTATGCTGACAATGTGGATGTGCCGTGCCGTAAAACGCATAGCTATTGTCGAGTGTTTTACATGAAAGTACTCCATCTGCCGGCCATGTTGTTTCTGCAGTGCACGAGGTGGGACAGACAGACTGGCATCGAACAAGAGTGGAACAGTGCACCCCGGCTGGTGTAAGCCTGCTTATATAAGGGTATTTTATGTGACAACAGTTGGTAATCACTTCCCATCCGTTCTCTTAAGTTAAAAAAGTTCGACTTACAATGAGCAGCGTGTTTGTTAAATGTGACACGAATGCGCCAAAATAAGAAAAAATTTCCATCACCGTCGATAAGTGTGGTGAGTAAGACTGTAATGTTGACTGTAGTGTACAGGAAATCAGAATAGCGGCGAGTGCTGCGCTGTCTGCCGTCACGCGAAACGGTCTGTGTGAAGTAATGATGCGAGTTGTCAGATAAAATAATGACCTTCTTTCAGTGTGCGTTTTACGCTGTTTTGCATATCTAATTAGTTCTGATGTTTGACCATATATAACATAATAAATCTATTCTTTATTAGCTAATTTCTGTACACACCCATTTGAAGGGAGCATGGTTTGAATTTGAAATGTGTTAATATGGTCTGCTGTTATCAGAACTTACTGTACTCTTGTGTTAAAATCTTTCTATAGAATTGGCAGTCAAAGAACGTGATTTATAAATCATCTGTACGTAACAGGGCCACTGTTTCTTGTTTCGTTGTGTAGATCGTTGTTACTTGATACTTTGGCAGTGAAAGTAATTGTTACTAGCATTTCTGATAATATCTGACACACTTATATAAAATACAGCCTGCTTTCACGGTGAAGATAATGTGGATTATACATAATGTCAAATGACAAGGAAACGATGTTATGCGTGCTGGATAAATCTGTTGGCTGCTTACAACTATAGTTGAATTATATCACACCTAATTAAAAATAAGACAGCAGTGTATCTGCACGCCCCTGCTCTTAAATCTCTTGCTAGATAATGTTGACTTCTATATGTTGTTTATGACAAACTGTTGTTGATAAAAGTCTCAAGCCTGTAATCAGTTGCTTGAATATCTTTCCAAAGCTCGTGGCATACCGCATCCCCCCTCTTTTCTTTAGCCTGTTTCTAGACGGGCCATAAGGTGAGCCACACACAAGTGGTGGTGCAAAGGATAAATACGATTGGATTGTTATTTGTCATACAATGGGATCGAATCTAGGCTTGGAGGCACGGTACACTGACCGAGATCTGCCATATACCTTTCGTCACTGCACCGGGTAGATGCTAGGATAACTAACGAGATTAAGTAAACAGAGTCAATGGTGGAAACCCTTTTCTAGAAACTCATAGTCGCTTAGTAACTCAAGAAATTTTCTTTCCTTAATGTAACCAGGAGGTTCTTTGCCGCAGTCACAAGAGCCCAATAGTCCCTTTCCTGAACCAGACGTAGCCAGTCCATGACCTTCGTCCTATTTATGTGAGATACATTTTAATAATATCCTACCATCTACGCCTACGTCTTCCAGGTGTTTTCTTTCTTTCAAGTTTTTCCCAAAAAATCCTTGTATGTATTTTTCGTCCCCCTTTCAAGTTTTTCCCCACAGTCTCCCTTTCTTTCAAGTTTTCCCCATAAAATCCATGTATGTATTTTTCGTCCCCCTTTCTTTCAAGTTTTTTTCCCACAAAATTCATGTATGTATTTTTCGTCCCCCTTTTCTTTCAAGTTTTTTCCACAAAATCATGTATATATTTTTCGTCCCCCTTCCTTTCAAGTTTTTTCCACGAAATCCATGTATGTATTTTTCGTCCCCCTTTCTTTCAAGCTTTTTTCCCACAAAATTCATGTATGTATTTTTCGTCCCCCTGTTCTTTCAAGTTTTTCCCACAAAATCCATGTATATATTTTTCGTCCCCCTTTCTTTCAAGTTTTCCCCACAAAATCCATGTGTGTATTTTTCGTCCCCCTTTCTTTCAAATTTTCCCCACAAAATCCATGTATGTATTTTTCGTCCCCTTTTCTTTCAAGTTTTTCCCACAAAATCCATGTATGTATTTTTCATCCCCCTTTCTTTCAAGTTTTCCCCACAAAATCCATGTTTGTATTTTTCGTCCCCCTTTATTTCAAGTTTTCCCCACAAAATCCACGTGTGTATTTTTCGTCCCCACACGTGGCACAATGCCCCGTTCGTCTCGCCTTTCTTGATTTGTTTGCAGGAATAAAGAAACGTTGAGCCAATCGCTAAATGAAACAAACAGAAAACGACTGGATTAATAAATATAAAATAATGGCTTGATGTAAGTTTATCAACGTACGTTTATGTTAGGTTTACATGATAACAGATGCACTGAGATTTTGTAGGAACGTTTAGGCCTAATTTATTTTGTTTCGGTTAAACTTAACACCTGCTTAATATGCAACTTTAATGCATTTCGATTTTTGTATACGTTCTAAAGCATGATTCATCGTACGAGAGAACAGAAAGTGTAGATCGCATTAAAATTTAATTCAGACATACTGCCAATGGTGAATGTCTATCTACACAGTAAAATTAAATCTGAATGCTGACTTTGCATTGTGTTTGTACCTTTGTAACCATCTTAGTCATTGTTTGCAGCCTAAATTGAGTCTCTTCACTAATGTCGTTCATAATATTTGCAGCTTTTAAGTACACTGTTGACTGGTTAGTTCATTTGCCTTTCCTGAATTCTCGCCTGGGTGACAAAATAGCCTTACATCTGGAATAATACGTTTTTCATTAGGATTAAATTACCTTAAAGACTAAAGAGGTGTACTACACACACCTCCAAAAGTATTACGTTTGTATAAGCGTTTTACTATTCTATTATTTCTTATTCCTGGTTCTTGGACGTTGGATTTGAATTTGTTTGACAGGGCGAATACCTTGTAGATATTCAGAATTGGCAAGGAACAATGGGTTTGTAAAGGCATGACACCTTCATAATAGATGGTCAAATCAATATTGTTATCGCGTGTTCCGCACACATGATCGCCTAACCGTCCGACAACAGTGTAATTTCATGCATCTCTGTTCTTGCTGTTGTTAAATTCGATGCAACATATTATTGTTTAATGGATGTGGTGTTGATACGTGCCATGGCTCAGGCCAGCCTCTCATCGCGGAGGCCCGTGTTCGATCCCGGGTCAGTCCATGTGGGATTTATGGTGGACAAAGTGGCACTGGAACACGTTATTCCCCGAGAACTTCGGTTTCCCCCTGTCAATTTCATTCCACCGGTGCTCCATTACAAGGAAAAACGAAAAAAAAAACTAATCTTCATCACAGGGTTGCACAGTAAGCCTGAAGGCTGCGGTGCGTCCGTAGCATCTGCTGCGGGGCCCTTCACCACACACACACGCGCGCGCAAGAATAAACTTTTGGAGCTTTGCTGTTTGTATTGTTCAGCTGATTCTGGTACTTACTATTAATAATAACAGATATTAGAGGGTGTTTGAGAACGGAGTTCAGAGGGAAATATTTGGGTTTAAGAGAGGAGAAATAACAGGAGAATGACGAATATTATCCTACAAGGACTATTACGTACAGCTCGTGTTCTTCAAGCGAGAGAGTTGTTGTGGTTTTCAAATAAAGGGAGCACGAGAACAGAGATAGGTATGGTTCAGAAGAGGAGAAATGTTTGACATGAGAGGGGATTAGTAGCAGTTGACTGGAGAAAATGGCATAATGAGGAGATTTATGATTTAAAATCTTCAAATAAGAATGTGGTGATCACGTCAATAATGTTGTGGGCAGGGCATGCAGCATCCCATTTATTTTAAACGCATTGGCTTATGTAACTTGAATGTAGTTTAAAGTGACATTCGGATACTTCTTCCACTGGCTTTATGTATTTAAACTGTTGAACAAAACTTGCTGTTTCAGAAGTCGTTTCGATGATTAAAGTAATGGCTTGTGTCAAATGTGCATGCGGAGTAAAACATTGCCAATTAAATTGTGAACTTCGTAGCTGCTGCTGCTGCTGTTGCTGCTACGTCTTAAACTCTGTAGGGGCTCCCAGTTCTAGTTCACGGAGCCTTGAATTAGGTTACATCTATCTGCGGGGCGGGGAACAGTTTCCTGTATAACACGGAACTTCGTTCTTGGTAGAGAGGATGTTCCGGGGAGATGCAGATTTGATAAACTAAGGTGTTTGGAAACCCAGTTGTGTGAATGGGCTGATGCAGATTTGTTAGTTTATTTGCTCTGCACAGAATTAGGGTTGGAAGTTAACCATATTAAGGCCTCAGATTTAATTATCGGATTTTTTTGTTGCGTTTGCTTGTAGGCTTAAATAAAAACCAATCGGAAAATTGTTTTACAGTATTCGCACGAAATTTACGAAGTGAACTCATAACAAGTGATTTCAGGGTTCCGCCGCGATGTTGATGACACCTACGCTCTTCTGGGATGTTACGCAGCGTCGACTGGCAATCCTTTACAGACGTTTCGGGACACCCTATGGGTCCCATCTTCAAGGGTCAATAATTCTTTCTTGGACTTCTTTACCCTTGAAGATGGGACTGATACGTTGTACGGAAACGTCGGTAAAGGATTACCACTCGACGCTGCGTAATATCTCAGAATAGCGCAGGTGTCATAACAAGTTAGATTGCGCTGTCGCTTATGGACCTTTTCGTCCCTATATTTAGCGTCGGAATTTCTTGACGTTTCTACTACATATGGTTTATTTTGTGGGGGGGGGGGGGGGGGCGTCTACAGGGAACGTTATCTGGCGAATTTGATTTTGGTTCATATCAGTCAGATAAAAAAAGCGGGTTTCTCAAAAACCGATGACTGTCTAGACAGTTTATATAAGATGTAGAATACACAACGCCTGTCGTAATGTCTTCAGTATTGTTAGATATTTAATGAGCAACAGTGAAGAATGTTGTATGACTGTTCATCGTTAATGTTGTGCGAGATGTGTAGTATGATTAGCTTTGTAACATTGGGTATGTGGAAGGTTACAGCTTGGATTTTTGTCTAATAAGAGAGTATCACCACATGGGGGGGACCTAGACTTTAACGGAATGATAATATTAAAATGGATTTAAAGAAAATGTAATAGGACCTAAGTTACCATGGCGTTAATGTAGGGTTCAATGACGATGCTGTTGACAGTGTTGGATCACCGGCCATCTGTACGTGGGGGTGGGGTGGGGATTCTTTACAAGCCGTAAATCCTGCTGCGTGAAGTGGATATGAGAGTGAATTATGCATGATCAAAAAAGAGAGTTTTTGGCAAATGTGAAGAGTTCACGTCTTCGCCTTGTGTCACTCTTACTCCCACTCAGTGCGTTTATGATTCATTCTTCGTCACCTCGGTGTTGACCAACGTTGTAAGGTCATCTTTCTTCATTTATTCTTTCATTATTGTCATACCATCTCAGTTATCTCTTGGCCCGAGTTTGTATTAACACAGACACAGTAACAATCTTTTCACCCTGAAAAGTTTCATTTCTCATTCTGTCGTCTCTCGTCACACGCATCCACTTTAACGAGCACTCTGCTTGTAATAATATTTCTCAGTTTTTAGTCCGTGGCCACATTCTTCCACTGTCTTAACAGAATTCTTTCTGTCATACTGTAGAAAACATTTTTTCTTTTTTTTTTATTTGCTTTGAAATTTATTTAGTCGATGGAATTTTGTGTTGTAACTTTAACCATCCCAGTTCCTTCATTTCTTCAGTTAGTGGCCACATTTTTCCGTCTTGTAACAGAATTCTTTCTGCTGTACTGTCGAAAGCATTCTTTCCCGTTTCCTTTGAAATATGCTTATTCTGTAGACCTGTATGAGCGTTACCCATTTCATATCTAAATTGAATGCTTCGGTCTCATCTTGCTATTGATCCTAGACATAAATATTACGGATTCGCGTTTTTAATGCATGTCTCCATACCTGAAGACTGAGCATATTTCTCCTGACAGACGTCTGTTCCTTTATTTAATTTAATGTAGAGGGCCCACATGTCGTATTCCGCATTAGATCTTGCTGCACAGAACTTATCATTTTCATATCCTCAAAATATATTGTTCCTGAGCCAGTGGTAGAGGGGAGTAGAGGTATAACTCCACTAATTCTTAACCTGAGCACTAGATGGAGGTGAGTGATGAACTTTATTCTGCCGGCAAAGAACTACAGTACCTATTGATTTGGAGGCTGGGTGGGCTTCAGAATGGGTATTGGACGTTTTTGAGAAGAGTAAAATTTTTTCATCCTTCTGGGATACGAACCCTAGATTGCCCAGCTCTTGGCATAATCACTATACTATACTATTGCTAACGGATATACAGAGTTCATAGCAGTTCCTGTACCATTCGTTGTAGCATTTAAGAATACGCAGTAACCCTTTGAAGCAGGCAGTATATTGAGCCCCAGTAACACTTCTGTGTTCAGTCCGTTCGCCACAGACAGCACCGAACCTATAATGAAAGGGCAAATCGTTTAATGCGGTATATGAATATATTTTCTGGCTATTCTGAAAATCATGTGAAACCGTAAGCAGATCTGCAGAGATTCTGAAACGTTTAAGAAGATAAAATTTTTGTTACAAGTGCGCTTTTAACGGGCGAATAGTACTTAATTGGCGGCATATTTTGTGGTATGTTTTTCTTTGAATTGTAATTTAGTTGGAGCATTCTTATAATTGTTTTTCACTGCACGAGTCGACCTACCACACTGGACAGTGTGGTAGGTCGATACAGTAACATGAGCAATCCTCTGCTTGGATAGTGACATGCATACTGTCTACATACATTATTTGTTACATACCAGAATTAAACTTTTGTCTGTATTTTTAACTGTGATACGTATTTTAAACCATGTCATTTTAATAATTAATATTTTACGTGTGCGTTGGTTCACATAAATTTGTAACATCTCAGTGTATTTATTCTTCGTAACGTACGTCCCTGAGGATGGCCACATGAGTGGCCGAAACGTGTAGCAGGTATAACTACGTTTATAATATATTTTTATAAATGTGTGTGCATTTTTTGTTTTAGTTACCATATCTTACTGTTCAATGCACGTTTATGGATCGTTTGAAACTCACTTTATTTGTTTTTGTTCTAGTATGGAATATTAACATGGCTTTTGATATCATAACGTGCGTACTTCTAATTGTACCAGATTAAACCACGTAATTATGTCATTTTATTGGAAACCAGAAGTATGGGTAAATACAGTAATGGTGAAAACAATTTTAAACTCCAATTTATTACAGAATTAATGACCTTATATGTTTCTGTATGCCGTATTATCCTTGCTACACACAAGAATTGAAGTACTGTTGGTCTAATACACAATATGGGTGAAAGAGCACACATTTTGCTAATTAAATGAGAATATTTCTTTTATCTGTGATTTTATTTATGAAGGAGTTAGAACAAAATTTTATTTCATATTTATCTCATTTCCTCTATAGTTTGATTAAATGAAATTCTTGGAACTTCAATAAAGGCGTGTAGTGTAAGTAATTTAAAATTTGCAAACAATACACAGAGGAATTGAAATAACACAGGGGATAAATGAGAGAAAATCATTCCCCAAACGGGCGAGACAATAAAGTCCCAGAGGAACACTAAGAAAGGGATGATCTGAACACACGTTTTTAAAGGGATGAAACGACCATAGCTCACGAACTCTGTTGATGTCGTTCTTGTTATTTATGACGAAGATAAGCAGAAATTCAGCACAATGTGCAGAAAACGCAAAAAAAAAAAAGGCCTTCCGTTTGTTGGAACAGTTGACATGGACAGTAACGTATGTGAAACATCTGTATTTTAATCTTGTTAAAAGCCTTGCAAAATCAGTGGATTTGCCAAAAAATCTTCCATCCGTTTTTGTACTGGCTGTGCAACGTGTAACACTCATCGATTGTGTCTGTTAGGGCAATACTGAGTGGCTCGTTTGGACAGTGCATTGATTCACGCGGTTGTCGTACAGTTGTGCAGTGTCAGCGGAGACTGGGGCTTCAGACTTTGCACGTGATGGCCATCTGTTAGGTCCGTCCCAGCTCACGAAGGAGATGAAGCACAACAGTCATGGACTGTTTTGTGTGTATGTGTTAGTACGCATATTCAATTAAATATGGAACCGCTTTACAGTTTACGGATTACACGAACATATAACGTGGGTGTCGTGTCTGTCCGTAAGGGTGCAGCTTTCTTTTTGCTTCGTTAAGCACGCTGTGAATACGTTTGAAGGAATGGGGTCTAGCTTCAGGCATCTTTGACCTTCGCACAACATGGATATGAGGGTTACCTTCAGGCCTCGGCCTTTTTAACCGTGTGGGGAAAGAGCTTGGGAACCCATGCATAGAAGGCTGGTGGTCCCCAGAATTGGTCTGGACGTTGTGGAGAAAAAAAAATATCCCTGCTTCTTCCGGGAATCGAACCCTGGTTTCTCGGTCGCTCAACCCATTGTCTAGTCACTGACTGAGCAATTTCGGTTTCCTGTGTTGAATTTTGGAAACTAGTGAACGTATTTGCGAATTTGCGAGGGGAGAAATTGACCCTGACGCATCTGTCGTCAGGTGTTGTTAAAATGAAAGAAAGCTGCGGGTTGTGGAGGAAGTATGGAAGCTGAGTGCAGAGTTATGCTTGATGCTTAGCTCGGAATAAGTTATGCATGAGAGGGCGTGAGTTGAATCCATTTGGTTCAGAATCCGGACCGGTTGCGAGTTCTGGAAACGGTAGAGGAGCCTTCGAATTCCGTACACAGCGAGGAATAGGCGCATATTGAACAGCCGAGCAAGCGCTGGGGTCTCAAAAATGACGATACTCCGTGCCTTTAATTCAGTTAATTACGTAAATTAAATGGAAGAGTCTATCACAGTGTATTTTATTGCTTCTGAAAACTGAGATAGGTGGTGTAAAGGTTGCTGAAATCGATGGGCTTCAAGATGGCCATTAATTACAGAAGCCGTGGTAGTTTGAATGCTTTCTTGAAGTTGAAATTTATTCGGTAAAACACGTTTGATATATTTTGTACGAAACGCGTCTTCGGTCAGAGATGGTACAATGGAGACGATCACAATGGCGGTGTCGTATAGTGCGGTGGTTATTAATATATGGTTCGTGTAATCCCAGGAGTTCGTGAGATAGTCTTATTATTGTACGAGTAAGTTAGAAGGGAAACTATTGTGCTGAATAGGTATTCATCATTCTGTAGTCTGTCTTACGACAGGTCCGTAACCTCTTCCAATGCGAGATCTCCATTGACTGCGATCTAGTGCTTCCTCTTTCAATTTCCAGTATCTTCTCTTTTCCTTAAGGTCATCCAGTAGCTGCTTACGTCTTCTCCCTCGTCTTCCCGTCATTTCTATCCTTTCTTCTAACTTTCCTTCAATCACATGTTTCAGAAGGCAGTTTCTACGCAAGATGTGACCAATCCAGTTAGCCTTTCTTCTTTTTATTGTATGTACGATATTCCTCTCCTCCTTGACTCTGTGTAATACATCTTCATTTCTCACACGATCGGTCCAACTGATCTTCTCCATTCTTCTCCAGCACCACATTTCAAAACATTCCAGATACTTCTGATCTACTTTCCGAAGTGTCCACGTTTCAGCACCATACAAAGCTATGCTCCAAATATAGCACTTTACTAGTTTCTTCCGTAAATTTAAGTCCAGTTTGCTGGTGAAAAGATTTTTCTTCTTGTTGAATGCTGCTTTTGACATGGCAATTCTGGATTTACTTTCATATATATATATATATATATATATATTAGGTATATTACTTTACAAAGTCGGTGCATTCAGAATGATGGTGTAACGCATTGTTTCTCAACCAGGGTTCCGCGAGTTGTGCCTGAGGATTCGTGTTGAATAGATTCTTCTCTCTAGAACTTACGTTTTAGCTGAGGACATGTTTAGCGTCTCAGGAAGGACTCTGTTGCATGTAGTTATTTAGTTAGCTAATTTATAACTTACGTTTTTCCTTTAGGTTTTCCCTGTAATCGTAGCTTTATTGTCGTAGTTTCTGCAGTGAATGTTAACTTTGACTTAATGAATTTTTTGTCGAGAGTTATGCATGTTTATTATATGATTATTCGAACTTTATTATTATTCTACAGGGAGTTGTGCCGTGTGGGTCCGCCGAACTAGTGAGACGTTGTAAGGGGCCTGCGGTGCCGGAAAGATTGACAGCCATTGGTGTAGTGTTAGGTGTCCTTTAAATGTTTATCTGATTGCCAAAGGCGCCGGGATATCGTAATCGGTATGGTGACTGCGCTACGGACTGAACGTTACAGGGTTAGAATCCCGGGAGGGGCAAGAGATTTGTATGTTCTCCAAAACGTCCAGAACGGCTTCGGGTCCCACCAAGCCTCCTATTTAATCTGTACCGGGGGCCCTTTTTCAGGAGTAAAGCGGCCGGGGCGTGATGTTGACCACTCATCTTCATCAAGCGCCGAGGTTACGAATGAGTGGAGATATGCCTATACTCCCCATTTATGAATTTATGGCGTGGACAGGGACAACTGCAACCTTTTTACCTTTGCCTGAGCCCCAATATCACACACACATACACACATTTTGGGCTGCAGTTCTGATGAATAATGTCCGTGTGCTCTGTGTTCCGTAGTGTACTAGTAACGACATATGCACGTTGCGTAAGACGGTATTGCTGTAAGTTATGTTACCAAGTGTCTTCCCTTCTTCTGTATATAGGGCAGCATTTTTCACCTTTCTTCCACAAAAGGGTTAGACCGTTAAGTTTCGGGCTGTTTGCCAAATCACACACCGAAGTGCGGGTGTTACGAATGCGTTGCTAGATGGGCTTGGAGCGGAGCGCGTCCAGCATTAATATTGTGTGTCAGAATGGTAATCTCCGATGCAATATGTGAATTACAAGTTATGTCGGATTTTTAAGTTTCACTTAAATGAGAGAAGAAAACAGTTGGTTGTTAGAGGAATGTAAATGGTATAGTAACTGTAGTGTAGAAGTGCAAGGTGAGCCTGTAGTTCGATATGTAAATGGGATTCCTTATATTAAACGACTTAGCGGTCACCTATGAAAGTGATATTGAATCTTAGGTTTCGGTAGAGGAAGGGAAAATTCATGAATAGTTGAGGGAAATTTGCTTTTTCAAGAAGTGCTACTGCTGCTGCTACTACTACTACTACTGCTACTACTACTAATAATATTTGGCATTCTCGATGTAAGAAACACGTGGCAAATCGTGTCACATGCTTCTCCTGTTCGTGCGTTTCTTTAGCGCTGTACACACAATTTTGAAGCCTCAGCTACACGCATCGGATCTTCTTCGGTGGCAACGCACTGTGCGTGCTGCTTGTTCATTACAGCCGAGCGATTGTAATCACATTACAAAATCAGCAGATGCAAATTTCAGTAACAGCACTGTTGTTGCTGCTGAAAACCGTATCTGCACCGTAAATTCTGTCCGTTAGGTATTTATTTTTTCTTCTCATGAACATCGCACATCGCTTTTCTTGCTTGTCTCCCGCCATATTAAATTCTAAATGGAAAATTTGGGTACAGCTAATTTATGCATCCAGTAGGGTAGCTACAGTGTGGGTGCTGTTGAAGTTTGTGTTTGAGAGACGTGTTGAAGATGGCAAACAGCTGTTTGTCATTTCACGCTAATGCTTCGATGAAATGACTAGCTAGACAAAAGTCTTCTTACCCTTCTTTGCTACAGTGTTTTTTTTTGGGGGGGGGGGAATGTTCTATCTGTCTTTGAACAAGGGCTGAACTTTACTCAAACTTCTAAGCCGCGTTCCTTCCCCTTCTTAGCTGTACTTTCTTACTTCCTATAGAAGGTTGATTCAGTTGAGTTACGTAGTCATGCCTATATCATTGCTTCTTATACTCTTAGGTAACTTAGATTTTCACGAAAGGAGGCAAAGTATGCCCTTAAAGAAACCGAAGTCACAATTGTCATACAGCTGACAGCATAATAAACTCGACACCAGAGGTGCACACATTTTCAAAAAAACAAATGTAGGAGCCGCTTGAAAATTCTAGACGCCAGAACGGTGGCATTATGTTCCATGCTGAGGACCCACAAATATTAGGCGCCACCGTACAAAATTTAGTTGCCCGGGCGGCCTGGCACCCAGGGTTTTTGGACCCTACTCTACAGTTACTGACAATACTGACACTATTGACAGTAAATTTTAGTTTTGAATTGACGGTCGTTTTTAATTTAGTTGATATATCACAACGGGATGTATGGAATGAAGGTATGTTTACATACACTGGCACACATACGTGCATTCGCATCTCATGTTTCGTGGGTTTATCTGAAGAGAAAGTAATGAGAAAATTTTGTGTGTGTGTGTGTGTTTGCACGCTGCCCTGAATTTTTCAGGGCGTTCAAACCAAGGAGTTGCAATGGGTAGGATGTGTATCACACTTTGGGCAGAAGAGACGGAATTTTAGTTGGAAACTGTGAATGAAAGAGCCCATTTGATAGACGCAGACTTGATGGAAGACAACTATTAAAACAAATCTGAAAGAAGTAGAAAATGAGGTTGTGCCGTGGATTCATGTGGCTGTTTATAGGGTGTATTGGCCGCTCTTGTGAGCGCGGTAATGAACGTTTGGGTAACACATAAGGCTAAGAATTTCTGAGTAACTGAATGTCACTTGGTTCAAGTATTTCCATCATGTTTCTTTTAATGCAGTGTATGGTCTCCTCTACCACAGTGTTCTAATATGCTTTCATTAATTGAGCCTCTCGTGCGTGGAAGACTTTTACTGCTGTGTACGGTCCCTTTGATCCTCCCTTGAACTTTTGACCTCTCTAAGTTCCTGCATATAAGCAAGCAACAAGGCAGTGAGTTGGTGAAGGAGCACCAGGCAGACAACAGAGGCAGTGAATTAAACTCACGCCACTTCCTGCTTTATTCAAGTATCTGGTCCTTGCTGCAAGTTACAGTAATTCGCCAAGATGCCTCTGAAGGAAGGAATGGCCACTCAACCGTTTCGAATCTTGCAAAGTAGATTATGTATATCACACAGAGTGATTTAAGAAAGTACAGGAGCTGTACCAGAACCTGAAGGCAATTGTAAACTCTACAACACTTTGCCTCATGTTCAAACCAGGTGAATACACCTCTTGTGTCTAAGCAATAAACCGCTAATGTTTGGGTATACAGGATCTCAGTCATTGTAGCTGACTCCGCTATTCAGCCATTACTATCCTTTGAGATTCACGGTATGTAAACCGTGTATTGAGCCCTTTAGCCTTTGTAGATACCGTTCGTTTGATAGTGCAAATTGTGACGGTCTGAGTGTAGTATATCTAGATGCATGCTTTACTCTATTCCTTCTTTCGTTTAACACATCCAGTCCTAAGATTTATTTCAGGGAAAAACACGTTTGCGGTGCAAATGGTGGCTGATACTGCGGGCGTGGCAAGTTCGTAACTTTGCTTTTATTTTAAACGCACCTTTATCACGAATAGAGGTTTTGTAACAATACCGTTTTGTGTAGGGGGTCGGTGTGGCTTAGTCAATATAGTGACTAGGCTACGGGATGGACGATTTGGGGTTCGAATCCCGGCGGGAGCAAAAGGTTTTTTTCTCTTCTATAAATTGTCCAGACCGGCTTTGGGACCCATCCAACCCTCTGTTCATATGGTAGTGGAAATTTTCCCGGGATAAAGCAGCCAGGGCGTGGTGTTGACCACTCATCTGCTAGTGTCAAGGTAAAGAATGATTAGTGGTATATATCGGCCGATCCCAGTTGCCGTGCGGTCTAAGGAGTGGGTCTGCGGCCGCTCGCTTGCTGGGATTGTGTGTTCGAATCCAACCTGGGTCATGGATGCCTGTTTCTTGTGAGTGTGTTGTGTTGTCAGGTAGAGGTCTCTGCGACGAGCTGGTCCCTCGTCCAGAGGAGTCCTACCGAGTGTGGTGTGTCTGAGTGTGATTGCGAAGCCTCGACAATGAGGAGGCCTAGGGCTGTTAGGGGCTGTCGAGCCATTGAAAGAAGAAGATCTATATCTCGGCTTTTCATACATGACTTCGTGGCTTGTACAGTGGCAGTTTCTCCACATCTTATGCAATTCTATCGTACGAATATGTAATTTTGTTGGTAGATTATTTAGTGACATTTCAACTACATGTTTTGGGGCAATATAATTCTGAATGGTCGTGAGGTAAGAAATTCTAATGAGGCAATCGTGGCCAATGTCATTGTACCGTTAAAATGCCAGTAACCTCGTCAGGATTATTGTTCTTGCGGGGATTCAAACAATGGTACTGCTCAAAGTTTACAAATTTTTCTTTACACCAGACTGCTCGGTTATTGTTATGGTTGCCGTAATACATCTCGAGATATACGTACGTAATTATGCTCTTTTTCCGTGGCTTCTGCTTCCAGTGATATTGAGGGGGACGTAACGTTGTTTAATAATGGTCAGAAACTGAGACGCTGATGCGCAATGCTGTGCGTCGCCCACCGTAATCAACGCAACTGGTAAAGCTGTGTACCACTTTTTTATTTATAGGGGATGCTTGCAGGAGTCCTGACCACAACGTCGATACCATCTGTTGCACAGATGAGTTGCCGTTAGAATTTGATAATGGGATCTAGAGGAGCGATGTTTTCAACGTACAGTGTTTTAAACTCTGGCACATTTAGCGGAAATCTCTGCCACATGCTCATATAGCAGATGCATTTCAGTGTGTTCTGTTTTGTTCTCATTTAATGCTAGTTAAAAAGACCTGAACGTTTTTCTCGAAAAAAATGTCAGGTACAAACTAAACTTTTTCCTTCCACAGAATGGGTGGCTGGCTGGCTAACAGACAGACAGAGACAAACAAACAAACAAAAACAGCGATGAGCAGAATGCGTCTCGAGAAGATACTAGATGCTCGACTGTCTAATAAGTTCGCGCACTTCGGGAAGGAGGCGGAGTTTCATGGTCGTATTCACAAAAGCCCTACAGTTGTGTTCCTACCCTGACTCATATGAACCAGTTTACATCATCCCTTACTGTTTCTACGAAATACATTTTAATATTGCCTTCCCATCAATGTCAGGTCTTCCAAATATTCTTCTTTCTTCACGTTCTCCCATCTAACCAATTTTTATTCTCTCATATGGGCTGCACAATCTCCGCCCAACTTACCACCTAATGTGGAGCAGAGAACAAATCATGAAGCTCCTCATTATGCAATTTTTTTCTCTAGCCTCCTGTTATTTCCTCCATCTGAGGTCCAAATGCCCTCAACACCCTCTTCTCTAACATCTTCAGTCTGCGTTCTTCCCTTAGTATGAAAGATCAAGTCGTACACGCTTATTGAACACAAAAAATGCAATTTCTTATATGTTAATATAAAATTTATAGATAGCAGCACGAGACGATAAAGGGTTTTGAGCCGAGCGGCAAAGTAAGGTGGGACGGATAGGTTGTCCCGAAACGTCGGTACAGAATTACCACTCTACTCTGCGTAATATCCCAGAAGAGCGCAGATCTCATCTAAATCGCAGCGGAAGCCTGTGAATAAATTTTCTTATTTGTGAAATCGGAATGTTTATTACAGTTCTTACACTGTTTTTGTCACGTGAACTAAACCCACGTGCTTATTTACTGTCTCTCCAACTTCCATTTAAATATTGTGTTTTTATCTACGGTTACGTCTTCCGTCTCTCCTGATTTTACGGTCAACTTGGTTAGACTTCAGGCCAACATACCACATCGTCAGTCCTCCCTTGCATGCTGCTGACTTACCTGTCTCATCGTTCTTGTTTTAAATGCACCTAATTGTATTAGAAGAAGCATACAGACTGTTCTGTTTCCTTTCCTTCCTTAGTTTGCATTCCACCCCCCCCCCCCCCCAAGCCCTTTCTTGTTATATTTTTTATCTCCGGAATATATTCCACGGAATTTTATTTTCTCTCTTTTTTCTCTCAGAGTTTCAACTCGTACACTAATATCAAACGTTAGGGGGCACATTTTGTAAAGTTTACATGTATTTTCACGTTCATTTTCTTTAGGCACAGTAAATATATGATGATATTCCAGAAGACGAGATGATAAAGACGGTTGCTGGAAAAAATAAGCCAGTTCAAAACCATTGCGTTGTTTATCTTTATTAGTGATGTACATACGTGTATAATATTGAAACGGACCTGAGTGAAATACTCGCTGAAGCTCTAAAATGGACTAACGCGCTTCATTAATCACACTTGACGACTTTTTTTTTATGCAGATCTTACTTAGGTAGCTAAGTTAGTGTTAGCTGCTCAGTAGCCTACTTAGTAGGTACCTCGCTGGCTGTGCTTGTAAGATCTTTGTAACATCAGCTAAGAGGCTTTTTTTATTTTGTTTCAGGTAAGAGCCACAACATCTGTGTTTGGAATCAGCCGGCAGATTTCACCATTGCGAATTACACTGTTATTTCGAGCATTGTAAGTAGTGAACAGATGCAGGGAGGTAAGGAAAAATGGAGAAAGCTACATAACTGTAGGCTTCATAATTGTTACTGTAAATTTTTCCATGTCCACGCTATGAAGGCATGTAGGGGAGTAGAGGGATAGCATAATTAATTCTTAACCTCAGCAGTAGGTGGAGCTGAGCGGTTAACTTAACGCTCCGACCGCTTTACTCCCGGGAAGGAACCCCCCACATCAACTGAACAGGAGGCTGGATTGGCCCTAGAGCCGGTGTGGACGTTTTGGAGAAGAGGAAAATCTCTTGCCTCTACCGGGATTGGAACCCTGGACCGTCCATCCCATCGTCTAGTCAGTGTACGGAATACGATACCCTGGCTTATTCATAATTTTTACTGTTCACCAAATATCATTAGACAGTAACTTTCAAAGGGGACGCGATGGCTGGAACATGTCATGATCACGGTGGAGATGAGAAATACTTTTGGAACGTCTTTCAGATTTATGAGCGGCAGAGGCCGTTTGGAGACAGTGGGATTAGATGTGAGGGGAGAAGTAAGACGCTTCTTAAAGAAATAGTGTCTGAGGGTGTTGCCTGGATTAAACTGGTTTAAAGTAAGGTTCAGAGGCGTGCTCTTATGAACACCGTTGTGAACCTTAGGGTTTTGAAAGGGAAGAGGATTTCTTGTGCATCGGGTTAGTGTTTCGCTTTCAACGGCTTTCAGTAAGTATGACACAGGCCCTGATTTCCATGGAAAGTAAATAACTAATAATGGTTTTCCATCGGCAGCATTCCTTCACTTAGAATTTGATGGATGAGATGTGAGACGTGTTTTATTTAACGACACTGTCAGTTGCCAAGCTTATTTAACGTTGATAGATGAATGAAATATGAGTGAGAAACATTGATGGAATGATACTGGTAGGGGAAAGCCGAAGAACTGGGAGAATAACCTGTTCCAGTGCCACTTTGTTCACGACAAATCCCACATTGACTGGTCTCATTAGACCACTTGTGATGAGTGTTTTGAAGTGCGGAAGGGCAAGGAAAATGTTCCCATTAAAACACTGCTTTATAAGTACGCTGTGTTCTCGGTTTCTGTACAGAGAAGGCGGACATGTGGCCAATGACATCACTGCAAAGAGGAATGGCAAAAATTTCGTAACAGCTACAGCCGATCATGGAATACCGTCATTGACCATGGGCGTCGGCAGCGAGGTGTAAAGTGATGCACCATTTTTGAGCTTTGACATAATTTGCTTTCCTGTATTAAAGAATTTATTAAACGAAGAAACAATTCTACAGAAAACAAAACTATATTTCATGCATTTGCTATAGTTTTAGTCTGAGGATGACTTCCGCCAGTTGCTGTCTTTAAACGAAAATTAGTCTTCTCAGTTTCTCTGCAAATGATCATTAAAAAATCTTGTCACTTTGCTCTTGGTTAGTGTGTACCACCTTGCAAAATGTCCTGCCTGTTTAATGACTGTGGCAAACACAAATAGTAAATCACAGTTCATTTCGGTACTGTAACCCAGAGGGGTAAACACGTGATGCGTTTTATACGGGAACACGATTAATTCACGCTAGTCATCCTTCTATCTTCGTCAGACAGCGGGCAGTGACCTGTTCGACAGAGGGTCCCCAGCTAACGGTTGTTCGGATACACCGACCTAGCCTCCAGTACGTGTTCTTTTGCGTTAGAGAGTACGTAAGTGGCTATGGATGACACAGACTGGATACATTGTTATGATGTCACTGGCGACAGAGTAATGACAGGTTAAGCTACAACAATGGAACTCCCGCTCTGTAGCGTAGTATCACTTTCCTGTCTTCGACAGGTTCTTTGGACATCAAGTCGTGAAGGGCCATATTTCTTATTATCTCTGACATACAACACAGCCGTATCTCTGTGTATAAAACTGTGTATGTCCACAGTGTTATGGTTAGAAACTGCGCTATCGAACGGAATGTTTCTCACGGGAAATTCAGAGCTAACAGCCAGTATGCGTCAGATGTAATTTCAGTATATTGTTTATAGGCAAATTCGATCGGTCAAGAAACGGAATGGATTATGGAAACCACTATCAATCGGCCTGGACATTGGAACTCTAGGCTTTTCGGGACGCCAATTTGACAGTCACTTATCCTGTACCGTTCAGTCAATCATGAAGACCCCCCCCCCCCCCAAAAAAAATTAAAGGATTTGATTAATTAGCAATACGGTGGTGTGCATTAAGCCTCCAAAGACTGATATTAAGCTGAATTATCTTTCAATATTCAGTTCGTACCGCACAGTAAACACTCTCCATCCCCATCATAGAAACCAATCAGTTAATTCAGTATAGGGAAATCTCTGTTTGATCTGATGAGTAAAACACGCCAGTTCATTGTGTGGACAGAACGTAGACTTATTTAATGGCATACCACCTGCTGGTACATAAAGTAACCGCTAGGTTTTAAAGGGTTTTTTTTTGTGGTGAAGGGCCCCGCAGAAGCTACGGATCCACCGCAGCCTTAAGGCTTATTGTGGAACCCTGTGTTGAAGATGAAAGATGATAATTTTTTTTTCATTTTGACAAGTAATGGAGCACCGGTGGAATGAAATTGACAGGGGAAACCGAGGTACTCGGGGAAAAACTTGTCCCAGTGCCACTTTGTCCACCACAAATCCCACATGGACTGACCCGGGATCGAACCCGGGCCTCCGCGGTGAGAGGCTGGCGACTAACCGCCTGAGCTATGGCACGGCCTTCTTAAAGGGTTAATATAAAAATAAATTCTCATGTTTCTTACTGTAGCCATCAATCACCCTTTTTCCTACTCGGAAGTTGCCCCAGACACCCTGAATTATCGGACTCGTACACCTAAACACAACACTGTCTGCAGTAGGTTTGGCCGCTTCCATCTGCTTAACCATTGGGGTCAATCCTACATTTGAGGATGCACTATTAACTGGTCGGTATAGAACCTTCATTCGTAATGTCCCTACTGAGAGTTACGGCTTCTCCTTTTTGGAGTTCGAAGTAAAGAAAAGGAGAAAAATAAAACATGAAGTGAAACAAAAGAAAACGAATTCTTTTTGCTCGCTTCAAGAGCTTGTAACGGTTGAGTTGCATTGGTGTAAATGTAACCTGAAAGATTATATAAGACAACAATGGTCATTCTTTGAACGTATAGACAGTGTGAAAATGGGCTCTAGAAATTGGGAACATCAGTTGCAGTGAAGTCTCTGGCCGCATGAACTACTGTTGTTGTCGGTAAAAAAAAAAAATAGGATTACAAGTGGCCAAACAACATTGCATATTCCTTGGTATATTGTTCTGGGTACGTCAAGAGGCTGTCGTGGACTATTGGAATATATAACTCGCAATTGCTCTTGAAAAACGACTAAATTTATGGACAGTAGAACTGATTCCGTCAGGCTTTTGACAGAACACGTTGCAGGAAATTGTACGAAAGTCAACTATGTGAGAAAATAAATTGGATCTGATTATTTTTCCCTGAATTATTGTTATTTATTCTGTGTTACCGTGTTAATCTGTTACGTTTATTACAAGTAATTGTACAGTTTACGATAAATGAAGGGTTCCGCTGATTAGAGGTACCGTATGAGACAAGTTTCTTGTTTCTATTTCTTTAACAAAATCTCCAGTATACGTATAAAGTAACATTGTGATGCGTTCACGTAACAATTTTTGCCGTGGAAACGCAACAATAGGTTTCCTTTTTGTATTGTTGACCTACACGTAGCTGTCACAATGTAAAAGTGTTCGGTGTTGCCATGGAAACGCAACTGTGGTTAAACTTTTCACTATTGTCGAGCTAATGCCATCAACAATATAAATATACTTTGGTCTTCATTTTTAACCAAATTTGGAGATTCTCGACAGATTTTCGTAGAACTCCCCAATATCAGTTTTTAGGAAACTCCATCTAGTGGGAGTAGCGCTGATGCATGCGGACAGACAGACAGAGGGATAGATATAATGAAGCTAATGGACGCTTTTCGCGACCTATGGGAACGCGCCCAAAACAGTTATATTCACGAATATTTCTCCTCCTTGCGGCATGCTACTCTTATCACCCAGCTAGCGCAGGGTGAAAACATATTTTCTTCTCCGTCTTACATCACGCCCTACTTTAACGCCACCCACCGCCATTTGTACATGTTTGTTACCATTCGCTGAAAATAAAAGCACCTTCTTAAACAGTTCCGTGGCAGGACGATTCCCAAGGGGAAAATTTCTGTGGAAACAGAAAGCTAGCTGCCTCAGGATCTGGTCCAGTCTCCTTGCAAGAATCGTTTGTTTTCTTGCAGTCTCTCGCATGCATTTTTCTCCTTCCCTTTTAGCACAACAAAAACCAGAAACGAAAATTAGTGCTTCAACAGGAAGAGATCAGCGAGTTAACAAGTATTTTGAAGATTCGACATGTTAACAGTGCAATCTGTACCAAATATATTTTGGCATGTACCTTGGGTCTGATACAGTTTATTATTATTATTATTATTATTATTATTATTATTTTGTGCTCGTAAATGTAAGCCCACTACTGAGAGCTGCGCTATAGTTGTAGATTTGTAGTTCACATGAGTCACATGGTACTGCGGTGTCAAATAGGCGTATTTTGCCACCCTTCGGTAATGCTTGAGGTTTGTTGGAATGTTAATTATCAGAGGAAAACCGAAATACGCAGAGAAAAACATGTCCCACCACCACTTTGTTCACCGTAAATACCACATGGACTACACTAGGAGTGAATCTTGCCCTTCGCGTTAAGAAGCTGGCGACTGTCAGGCAGAGGTATGTATGGGTGGGCTGTGTCTGGGGCAAATGTGCGCTGTGCTGGGCGACGGTTTGCGCTTTCTGCTAAGTGCATTTCTTTAAATTGTACAAATTTACATGGCACTGCATTACAGGACATCCAGGACATCCTCTCTTACACCAGTTGCGTGATTCCGATTGTAATTTTTTGCTTGTATTTAAGCTGAAGTGCCCACACTTTATACTGTTAATTCCGTGCACTGTCGATAACCCAATTCACAGCACTCAGACCAACAAAATGCAGAATACTGTTCGTTACATATTTACATTACAATATCACATTAGTGTTAATGTGATATTGTAATGTAAATATGTAAGGAATATAGTACTGTGCATTTTGTTGGTCTGGGTATTGCGAACTGAACTGCCCATTTTTCGTCTAGGTATTGCGTTATAATAAATCATTCTAAAAATTCAACATATAAGTCATTTATTATGCACACTTACTGCTTGTAATTATGTGTGTATTAACGTTTTTTCGACGCCCATCTTTAATAAATGTCATAGGTAGTGAAAAAAAGAGGACTGTCTGACCTCTTATAACTGATGCATGAAAGTTACTTCACTGCAAGAGAAGACGGCGACTTACCACAAAATTTAAGTTCCAAAACAGAAGGCGGTAACATCAAACATCTCATATATCCAGCTGTGACATTGCGTAGTGTCGTATTACATATGCATTAAAATAAATGAGAAGCAGCCGTGCATGTAGATCGCTTTATGCATTTTACCATATATAATGTTTATTTTGGTCGTGCTCTTGTGGAATCCAGAAAATCAGCGAGAGCCTAATTCTGTCGACACAGCGTGTTTAACGTTAAAAGGTTAAGGTGGTTGCGTGTTTCACATACTGACATATACAGGAAACATTCTGTTATTGATAGTGCCTTGTAATATCTGCGAAAAAGAAAGCTCCAGATCCTAGAGTTTATTTACATTTTATGTTGTGTGCATAAAAATACTTAAAATGTACATTACTGTGCGTGCTTTCTTGTTTCTTCTTTCTGAAACTTCAGAATTAATTGAAGTTGAAAATTTAAAGTATCTTCGTTAGACTCTGTGTGTATTTTATATTTAGTTTTTTTGGCCTGTCTACGACAGTGACTTGCCAGTAGTGGAATTATCTCTCTCTGTATGTACATATATCTACGTATATAATGTATATGTATTACACCGTACTTTGTAGAAAGTAACAGTTATAAATACATCAATAGTACTAATACATTGTAAAAGGTTCTGGCGACGGTGTATAATATTGAGAACCAATTCTCTTCTGGACTTTGTCCATCGTCCGGATAAATATTAAAATATAATATAAAAATCACGACGTTTCGGAAGCTGGTTCGTCGTCCGTCTTCAGAAGATGGGAGGAGAGACACCTACTCAGATGGGTCCTTTTAGACTGAGCTAATCTCAATCACTGAGTCAGTAGTACTGTATTGTATTAACTGTTCGATGTTTAAAGTTCGTTCGTTGTCTATACAGCTACGTTGAACGTAATTCTTTAACCAGAATTTTCAGCTTTCGTACGTCTTGAATTATTGTATGTGTTGTTTTTATGTGTTGTTATTATATGTGTTGTTATTGTATGTGTTGTTTTTATGTGTTGTTATTACATGTGTTGTTTTTATATGTGTTGTTATTATATGTGTTGTTTTTATATGTGTTGTTATTATATGTGTTGTTTTTATGTGTGTTGTTATTATATGTGTTGTTATTATATGTGTTGTTATTATATGTGTTATTTTTATATGTGTTGTTATTATATGTGTTGTTTTTTGGCGATCCTTGTATCAGGTTTCGTTATTATGTGTAGCAGACGTAATGTGTTTATTACTCTTTCATTCAGGTCAGCTCTTATTTACGTGTCTGTCACTTTTCACTCAATTACTGTTTACAGATATTTTACATGGATTGTTGTGTATTCTTAGTCGTCAACTTATGATTCATATCTTCGAGTGTCATGTGCAATAACCGCAGTGTTTGTCGGTACGAGTAGTGTACCGGCCCTCCAGTGACACAAAACATGGCCGTATTCTGTTTTTGCTATCGCGTAGCGCAAATTCTTTATAATAATTGTACAGCTGTAGAAAGACACAGCGCAGGGTCTGTGGATACAGTCACCCCCCGACTTACGCAATTTCGGACTTACGTACTTTAAAAAATAAAACATTTGAAATGACATTTTTAAATGCACGCAGAATTTTCCCTTGCTGGAGTTACTGTGTAATGACACGAAGATGGTGGAGGAATACTGCTGGGCGATAACAGGTGTCGGGGCAGCTACTTCCGATCAGGGTGTATTGTAGTTTGGAGTTCCACTGGACATCCTTGTATATATGTACATACATAGTTGTATAATCAATTCCGAGTAGCGCAAAATCCGACTTGCACCGGAACTTCCGGAATGCTAACTACTACGTAAGTCGGGGAGTGTCTATAGCTATAATCTTCTCTGTGACGAGTTAGTGTGATGTGGTCCAACGTGGAGAAAAACCGTTAAAAGAGGACACCTCCCGGTGGTATAACAAAAGTGTTTTTAACACTTCGCATATGTGATCAATTAACCGTGGTGATGCCACACGCTAAATTGTATCATCTCCCCTAAGCCCCCCCCCCCCACGCTGCTTGATGCCTATGGTTGAGTTTCGTGCTAATTAGTTAGACGAGACCTCTTCCTCCCCATCCCACCCTTTTTCCACCCAGGGCGGTCACCGTTGTTCTCTTCTGTGTACCACTGCTTGCCTGCTTCGCTCACGTTCTATGTTGTGAAACGTTAATCAGCCTGAAATTGAAATGGTTCGCACGGCGAGAGGAACTATGAGTGGGTAAAGAGGGCAGGTATCCATTATTCATTCACACTCACTACCTTGCGCGCTGCAACCGCGTTCACAGTTTGAAAAAGGCTGATGCCAGCCAGCGTCTGGATTATTCTGATGTCGCAGTGTACGGAAGTATCTTAATATAATACGTTGGCGTACATCCTGTGGTCCGCGGACCACTTGTGTCGCTCGATCCATTGGTAAGTGACTAGTGGAGCCTTTTCCCCCCAACCCCCAATGGCTCGACAGCCCCTTGGGGGCCTAGGCCGCCTCATTTTTCGAGGCTTCACGATCACACGTTTTAGACACACCACACTCGGTAGGACTCCTGGACGAGTGACCAACTCGTCTCAGAGACCTCTGCCTGACAACACACAACACTCACAAGAGACAGACATCCATGCCCCCGGAGGGATTCGAACCCACAATCCTAGTAAGCGAGCGGCCGCAGACCCACGCCTTAGACCGCACGGCCACTGGGATCGGCAATGGAGTCTTTACTATAACATAACATTAATATATTCAATATATTATTATTATGCTTTGAAAACCATTCTGGCACTTCGCCAAGTCAGTCTTGTCCGAGTGGCCCGCGGTTTTAACGAAGTTTATGCACCGCTGATAGATACCTTCCTATGCCTAAGTCACTGGATAGATTGTCTCCAACACATGGCCACCCGTATGGGAAGCTGACCACTTTGTTATGAATTCCCGAAGTATACAAGGCGCGGGTGTTTGTCTTCACGCACTACAGATGTCTGGAGATTGGCAGTTACCGAGGTTTCGGGACAGACTATCGGTCCAGTCTTCAAGGGTCAAGCAGTCGGGAGTGCTTGAACCCTGAAAATTGGACGGATAGGTTGTGCCGAAACGTCGGTAGCTAACTACCAATCTACGCTGCGTAACATCCCAGAAGGGCGAAGATGTATTTTACACTGCGATGGTTTACATTAAAACCACACACTACCGAAATCATTCGACTCCTGTTCTACAATTTTGCCCAGAAATCTTCAGCATCTTTTCGAAAAATAATTTTTTTTTACGGTTAGCTTGTGCACGTACGAAATTTGGAAACTAATTACTGCGACGAAAAGAGAACATACGACACGGAGGACCAAACAGTGACAGCTGTTTTATTTGTTTGACACTGTGTTATGTGGACTGTCATCTTTATTAATTACAAAGGAAACTGCTGTATTAAGGCGATTATATCAGGTACTAATCTAAATTAGCCTTTTGCAGAAGCAGCGCTTGTGTGCGTATTATTGACGTGGCTGTTTCCGCTCATTATAATGCAGAGATTTCTAAACGCATAATACGCCGGTGTATGAGTGTAGTAGTGGCACCACGCTAGCCAGCAGTTCGTTTAATCATTTGGCTTTTGGTTTCATTTCACAAAACAGGCAATCACGAATGATGAATTTTTAAAGTGAACTGAAAGTCTCGGTGCATGCAGTTAATACAATACGGACCAATACAGTGCTAGATATAAAAATGGGAACTCAAATAAGCCTGCATAATGCAGACTGACGTGAAATGTCGCTGTGTTGTGATTAGTTAGCACTCCTCTTTTGTATACAGAAGGTCCCGTGGTTGACGTTTCGGCCTCAGACTAGCTGTCCGAAATGATATTTTTATTTATTGATCCAGGACAATTCCTGGACAATACCCTGAACAACGCCACGGTAACTTTCTTCGAAATCCTTTCCGGTTCATGATTCACTGATCACTCTGTCATTCGACGTTATGTAAGTTGGGTTAGTGAGTATCGTTTACAAAACCTTCACTACGTCGTTGGAGCAGGGAGTCCTTCTTGAAAAGCTTATAAATAATTCCTCAGCTAGTCAAGAAATTACCTACATTTTATGGAACCCGGAGGTTCATTACCTCTTTCACAAGAGCCCACCGCTTGTCCCTATTCTGAGCCAGAGCAATCCAGTTCAGACCCTCCCAACCGATTTCTTTAAAATCGATTTTAATATACTCCCATCTACGCTTAGGTTTTCCAAGTTGTCTGTTTTACTCAGGTTTCCCCACCAAAATGCTGTATGCATCTCTCATCTCACCCAAACGTACCACATGCCCCGTCCATCTCATCCTTCTTGATTTGATTACCGGGATAACATTTGGTGAGGAGTTCAAATCATGAAGCTTCTCGATGTACAGTTTCCTAGTGTCCTGTTACCACGTCCCTCTTAGGCTCAGCTGTCTTCCTCAGCACCATGTTGTCGGTTTGAAACCTTAAATAAATGAGCAAATAAAATCAAGCAATTACAAGACAGGTTTATAAGCAAGTCCCATGTCTCGTTTGAAGCAGTGGATCATATTTCTCACGTCAGCATCTCGTCCACATTCGTTGTGTATTTTAATATTCAGGTCTGCGATGAGTAGACCTACAGGGGTAAAGCTGTCACGGACGACAACTTGGCCATTTTCGCCTTCATTCCTTCATGGAAATATGTTTTATGTATGGGCAAAATTGCCTTTTACGACTAGACGGTGTCCTCAAGTGTGCGCCGTATTCCGGGAAACATAAGCTCAACGTGATTAAAGCTTTACATGAGTGCTTCCTTATGAATGTTTTAGATAAGATATAAGAGCCTAACTGAAGATATCCCTTGTGAAAGGCGTGGTGTATTGGAAGACGCTGAAGGAAGTTTTTGCTGAGTACCGGGGAAAATATTTAGATCAAAGACATACACTAACAGGAGACTGGAGAAAATTGCATTATGGAGAGCTTCATAATTTGTACTCTTCAACAAATATTAGGGTGGTCAAGTGAACGGAGAGGTAGGCGGGGCATGTAGCACGCATGGGAGGAAGTAACTAAGTAGAAGATTTTTGGGGAATGACATAACGAGAAGAGACCGTTTGGGAGAGGTTGGTGTAGATACGAGGGGCGTAACAAAATGGGTCTTGAAGTATCTGAGTGTGGGTTTGATTCATCTAGCTTGAGATATTGGTATTTCTTGAAGACGATTATGGACTTTTGGTTTCCGTAGGAAGGCGGGGAATTAATGACTAGCCAAGCGAATGTTAAGGTCTTAAAATGGCTTTATCCCAAGGAGTTAGGGATAAAGCTGAGAAGACATGTTACTGACGGATGTCAAAGTTTCGTCTTCTTGTTCTTATTATTGAATGGTGTTTCGGCCCGTTCTCGGGCTATGGCTTCCCCTTTGCCGGTGTTTCGAGACGTTTTAATTTCCACGAGGTTAAGATGTCACACTCACGCTCAATCCCCAACCTGAAGGGCCAGGATATCGCTTCTTGTCCGGCATCTGGCTGAAAACCTGTCCGGTATGGGTGGTTCTACCAGTAGATCGGCTGTCACCGGCATAACTGTCGAGTGCACTGGTGCACCCGCATCCGACTGAAGAAACCTTCTACAAGGTGGAGACTCCATGGAGGGAGATATTAGATTTTGACACTGTCATAACATTTATATATATGTTTTTCGCAGAGGTGTCACTAATATTTTCTTCAAAATATGCTCATGCTGGCAGCTGACCGGCAGCTTCCCGAAAAAGGAAACCGAACTGTCGGCTGCACATGGCGAATGCTGCATTTGCAGTTGATCTGTCTGGACATACCAGCTGCTTTCAACAGAACTACGTGATCAAACACTGCTATACCCCCCCCCCCCTTCCCCCGTCCCGGTCAGGTTTCCCGGATGTAATCTCAATACATCCGCTTCTACAAAGCGCCCATTTGGACTGCATGGTTTATATTAATTAAAATATCAGAATGACACAAGAGTCTGATTAAATATGCAAATGCCACTCAATGGCTGTTACAGCATACGGCGTGCAATGTTTGCCATAAAAATATTCAGCCTTAGATCTGAACACGTTCAGTAATATTCAACATTTGTGACAATAAACCTAATTTGCTGCGAATTGTGTTCCCTTCGATCCTCTTTGAGTGAATGTTAGGGTATGTTGATGGGGTATGAGGTGGGGGAGGGGGGAGATGGACAAATGGAAATGATACCGGAAACCGCCAATATTACGCCATTCCATTAGTCATTGACTATTATCGTCGACATGAAATTTTGTTGGGTGTTTCAAAAGCTTGTGACCTTTTTGTAGCTGTTGTGAATGAAATGTAACGTGACTACATTCAGGAAAGTCTTTCTTGTATAACTGACAGATGCTTATCAAAAGAAGATTATCTTCCATGTTTTCCGAAACATGAAGTTCGTAACGGTATCATTAAGAGCTCCACGCTTGCAGATTATCCTGATCTGGATGAGTTAGACTGAAATATTCGCAGACAATGAGCACGAGACATTGCAAGTCCTATATTGGAAATAAATGAGTAAATAAATAAGTAAATAAATAAATATATAAGTGAATGAATAAGTAAAGAAATAAATGAGTGAATAAATGAGATAAATTAAAAAAATAAATAAATAGTCTCTGTACATATTGTTAGTATTTACGGATAATACCACCACGTGGTTTCGATCTGCATTGTGTATCGTTCTGTGCTGTAGAAATTCCGTTGCTGATAGCATGCACATTCAGCTGTTGTAATTTAATGGAGCACAAATACCATTTTTGGGCATAATGAAAGGTTTTTTTGTGTTAAAACGCTTCGCCGTGATCTATTACCATGCTTAATATCAGGCCTGTAAAGTAATTGTCGCTAATTTCATTTTCGCTTCACAGATTTGCGAAACCGCCATGTCATTACGACTGCAGGACACTGAGAAGTACAACTTTCGGGTGTCTTTAAAAGTCGTAACGTCTATACTAAATCTTGTGAAGTTCGGTCAACTATTATTTAGTTGTGAGCTATACTATGCGCGGTATAATGATGGTTTGCCCTTTGAAGGAACGGTGAAGTTCGGCATTTTTGACGAAGTTTGTTTTTGTGGGCAGCATTTTAGGAAAATATGTCCTGTACATTGCAGCAGTGCTTAGTACACAGGGACATTGCTTAGCTGCCAAGTATTAGTGTATGGTTTAAATGTAATTGTATTTCCAGAACTTTTCAAGCCGTTGAGAGGTTAGGTGATGTTGAATAAATTTGTTTCTTACAGTCTCCCGTTAAAGGTGTACGGACTTTGTGCCTTTGTGATGATTAATGATGATGATTGTGATTTACCGTATATGGTGATCCCTTAATTCTGAAACACGACAGGAGAACATTTTTATCGCCATGATCAATCTCTATTTTATGCTGCCACATTTTTCTGATTACTTTAGACCCTACCCCATTCCCCATATGTATACTACATACCAAACGTCTTAAATTCAGTCCACTTTGCCGTTGGTCTACTTCATCTCCCTCGTAATGATATCTATGTAGTTTTCCTTATGCCTGCTCGTTGTGTAGTCCATTTACCTGCAGATACTTATATCATAAAGTAGAAGTCTACTTTTATTGTAGTGGTGTTGGGAGGTAAAATGTTAGATAAAAGCTCCGGGTGATTTTAATGAGCTTCCAGCCGAGTGGCTTAGGAGGTTATTTCTGCTGGCAGTTCGTACTTGAATTAACAGTTGCGTGTGCGTGTGCTGCTGTTTCCATATTGCTTTGCACGAGGCTTGCAGTCTGAAGCGCTTACTGTTGACTGGAGTCAGAGTTCTGTTCCTAAGGATGGAGTAGGATTACTACCATGCTGTTACAATGTGTACAGGGCGATTCATAAGGAAAGGTAAATATTTTGGGAGGTGATATTATCGGTCATCTGTCTCTGTAACCATTCAGAATTAGACACATATTCCTATACAGTTTCTTTCTCACAATGACCTATAATATCACCTCCCAAAATATTGACCTAATCTCCTGAATCACCCTGTATACACTTTAGTCGTGTAGTTGATTAAGATGTGTGGCAAAAGTACGTATTTGTGAATGGAGTTAGATTGTCTTTACACTTTAGCGGATTACGTACGGAGGAGGTTGAGGTGAAATGTCAAATGTTTTTAATTGTAGATGTAGTTGAGTAGTCCTTTACAGCTTCCGTCGCTTTACTCCAAGGAAAAAGGGACTGCAGGCTAAGACGGGTAGGTGGGCCTCAAAAATGGTTTGGATGTCTTAGCGACGGTTTCTCAAGAAGGACTGTTGCTTGGAGTCAGCAAGTTTATAGCGGCAGAATTCATTAACACTTTAAGCACAGTGGTTACTTTATTTACCACCAGGTTTA
This sequence comes from Reticulitermes speratus, assembly GCA_021186555.1. Lineage (NCBI taxonomy): Eukaryota > Metazoa > Arthropoda > Insecta > Blattodea > Rhinotermitidae > Reticulitermes > Reticulitermes speratus. The sequence continues at coordinate 8,811,420 of JAJKFL010000001.1, forward strand.
ACATTAAAGAGCTCTACGTTCTGCCCACAAAATATACTAGTATTATGTGTCTGTATGGACCTCAGATCAAACAGCATTTATTTCCCTGTACAGCATTATTTGATTGGTTTTTGTAACCGAGGAGTATGTTTACTGCGCGGTACGGACTGGATTTTTAAATATAATCTAGGTTAATTTTAGTTTTGCAAGGCCGTGCCGTGTGGCTCAGGCGATTAGTTGCCGGCCTTTCACCGCAGAGATCCGGGTTCGATCTATGTAAGTCCATGTGAGATTTATAATGGCACTGGGACAGGGTTTTCTTGGAGTACTTCGGTTTTCCCTTGTCAATATCATTCCACCAGTGATCCATACTAACTGTCATCTACATGTTGCTATTACTAGTAGGACAAACGTGCGAAGGGTGGGAACCTTCCAGAAAGCAGTGCTCTTTCGAAATTCTGGAGCATTGGATAGAAAAATACTTTAACTTTTTAGTCTTAAAGTGTAAAAGTTTGTTTAACATGCTGATTCTAGTGTTACTTTCTTGTGTTAAGATCGAATGAGAACCAGATTCTTAAAGTAGCTTGCGATGAGATGCACACCTGGTTTGTTTTCTGTGTCTGACATGCGCTCCGCGGAAGAGGGTGTTGTTTGTGAGACAGTTCCTTAAGATCTGTTTTAAAAGAAATGAAAAGTGTAGAGAATGGTGGGTGTGCCGGTAGACAGACATTTAATGGCAGCTTCCAATACATTTTAGACTGGCTTGCAGATGATAATAGGAAGGTTAAAAATTGTAGCTATTATTCAGACTTAAAAAGAAAATTACACACTTTTCACGTCCAAGGGGAAATTTTTTTAAACCAACGCAGCGCTTACGTGTGCTCGAAATTCGGAAATCCTGCAGAAAATAACCGTGCACGAAACATGCACAGTCGAGGTATGGTTTGAACCCTGAATGCTGTGTGTGACTGAGTGAACACACATTTTGCTTTGCTTCGAGACCTCATGCTTGTCCGCGATTGTTGGTATGTGAACGTGCACCGTGTTCACCGGACTTCATATGTCTGATGCCTGGCTGACACACGGCCTTCAGGAGTGTAGGCATCCAGCCAAAAGCGACGCAATAGCGCATAAAATTGTGACAGACAAGGACCTGTGAAGGAAAGGGACCAGAGGAAAGGTCATCCATTAGGTAAATTACTGTCAGTGGCGATATTCGTAAGGGTGGGTGGAAGAGCGGATGGTGTGTTTGGGTAGGCCTGTATTGCTTTAACCTTTACCATACCGGGGTGGCGGTTTAAATGTTAGCACATGGTTTATGAGCAACGTGAATATTATTTGAACAGAAAAAGATAAAATTATGAAATGACATTTTCTTGAAAAAATATAACAGATTATACAGCATGTCTTAAAAACGCAGCGCATTTCCTTGTTGTCTAAATATGTAAAATGTACTTCTAGGGGTGTTTTCATATACGAGTATATAAAGATAAAGGTAAAGTTCTCCCTAGAACGGGCCACGAAGGCCCAGAGGGGGAGTAGAGGTATAGCTCTACTCTTTCTTTAACCCTGGCACTAGATGAGGGTGGGTGGTCAACTCCACGCCCCGGCCGCTTTACCCCAGGGAGAGACCCGGTACCCATTGTATAGGAGGCTGGGTGGGCCCCAGGGCTTTCATATGTGTGTGTATATATATATATATATATATATATATATATATATATGTGTGTGTGTGTGTGTGTGTATGTGCACTACAAGTATGGTTACCTATGTTTTGGGCCATCATATATGTATGTGCCCACTGGGTTAACACAGCAACACTGCATTTTGTCCTCAACAGTGTATTTAGAGGATGTACCAGTTAAAAACCGGCCCGCTTACTTCATTTCGCCGCGCAGGCAGGCCGGTTTTAAGTGGAACACGCTGTATTTATTCCGTATGATTCTCACAATAAGCAGCTGTTGTTTCCCTACACAACATTCCCCGATCGGTCTCCGTAATGGAAGGACGCGGTGTTCTCCCTGTGGTACGAATTGAATGTGTTTAATGTGGATTCATTTGTCTTCAAACAGTGTCCATTTTTTATCACAGTAATGCACCTCAGGCTCGAGAATGGAGTAGGATACTTAGACCTGTGATTGTTATATTAATGTTGGTACTATTGAAGTTGTTCGTCGTATAACAAAGCCTTTCCCCTTCTTCTCTGTATCCCGTAATTTCTCCCCCTGCACTCGCTGTAATTGTCTCGAATTATAGGTGATTTATTGTACGTAGCTCAGGTAGAGGACATTAATTTTGGAATTACACGACAAGTTGTTTATGTGAAGGAATTAATTACCGTCAAAAACAAGTACTGTGTATTATATACTTTATTCTGGCAACATGTTTCGACCCAGTATGGTCATGTTCACAGGTCAATAATCTAGAATTCGTAAGAACTACTGTGTACAGTTGTATTGAAAGATATCAGTAATTTAGATTTCAGTTACTAATATCTTTCAGTAAAATTGTATGGCTTGGTACGGTACTTTCTTTACCAGCTGGACAACGCGGTTTTTACCTGTACGGTTCGTAGTCTGCTCACCTCATTTGTATTGGTTTTGAGTTCAGTGTTGACGTTACTTGGGTCCATAATCAGTGTTCACATTTCTCAGTATATGGCCTTGTTGTTAAGAGGAGGAAGGCCTTGTTACAGGTGACCATATGGTTAATCCAGGGTCACCGACGAATGATGTCATCCTGTAGTGTGGATAAAATTCACGTTGGCATTTTGCCGCATGTACAAATCCTTTCACGTTAAAAACCTTTTCTTTTTGTTCAGGAAATAGTAAGTTAATGGCGGTTTTCTGACGGTTAGTCCGTATGCGTTATACTCCGGTATAGTGTGAGATTTCATTCTCTTATGGTTGTAACCATTCAGGGCTCGGTCTTATGGCTTGTGTGGGCACCCTGTATTTTGGTGCTACACTATAACGTTGCGGAGGACCCTACCTATCAAATTAGACGACGGCATTTCCCAGAACTCCCTAATACTATGAGTGTAATGTCTAGGAGCCGGAATAGCATTGTCGGTATAGCGACTACACAACGGACTGGATGGTCCGGGGTTTGAATCCCGGGCGGGGTGAACGGATTTCTCTCTTCTCTAAGACGTCCGGACCGGTTCTGGGACACACCAAGCCTCCTGTTGAATGGGTACCGGGGTTCTTTCCCGGAGGTAAAGTGGCCGGGGCGTGATGTTGACAACTTACCCACTACCGCCGAGGTTAAGAATGAGTGGAGCTGTACCTTTGCTCCCGCGCTAGTATAACTTCATGGCATGGACAGGGATACCTTTACCTTTACCATGAGTATATTGTTTGCAGTTTTTTTGTCGGTACGTGATATTGAATGTTGATAGTTTAAAATGATAATATTTCATTGATCTTTCAGACATCCTTATTTGTTAAGAGGTTACCCCTGGACATGAGGTGAAAGTTTAAGGGCAGAAGAAACGTGTCCTTTGCCACAGCTTGCGCATAATGTATAAATAATTCAACTGAATTACGCTTCGTAATTTTCCCCTTTTGTAGTGAGTCTGACACTTAAAAATCTTAAAGACATAACATTTAAGTATTGCAGACGTGACGCATAATGAAGTTCACTTTTAAATAAAGTGGTGGTTGTAACTGAGCTTGCTTCAGTCTTGTGTTTCTGTTACTATAGTGCCTTTCAAATTATGTTTGAAGTATCTCGTTAACACGTGATATTTGTTTCGACGGGAATTATTATGAAGGGGCTTAGTCTTCTGCCCTGAGGATAAAGGCAGAAAGTTTACCCGAAAGGTGTGTAGTTATCAGACTACACGGCGTCACGTCCCACAGAACAGTATTATAATAATAACCATGGCTCAACAGCCCTATATGGGCTCGGGCGTCCTCTTGCCTCCTCTTTCCGAGGTTACTAAGTCGTGCGCATTCGTGGCAGTTGGTGACTGACCAACTGGCCGCGCTGCTGTTCTATCGATCCTGATGTGTCCGCCAGAGCCATCTGGCAGGCAGTCAGGAGACTTGGGTGAGAAATAGAGGCTTTGAATTTAGCTTACGAAACATTTCTATTCATGCCCGTAAGGTTCTTTTACATGCCGTAAATCTACGACATGGGACCGACGGCTTTACTTCCCCTCCGAAGGAAGTTGTGCTCCGGATTTTTATCACCCTTAAAAATCCATCGACCTCGGTCGGGATCGAACCCGCGAAACTTGGGTCCAGTGGCGTGCACGCTAACCACTAGTCCACCGAGGTCGACACAGGACAGTATTGTCCTTATAATATATTTATTGTAGTTCGTATTCATGACTGCGGCCTTAGCGAAATACGCCATGTACCTATAGTAGAAGGATGCAGACTGAAGTCATTGAATACCTTCTGTTTCATTTACAGTCTGAGTGGTAAGGTATGGCAGGTTTGAATTCCGCTGAATGCATGATGTTTGCCCGTCTTTATCGTTGTGTCATATAAATGTAGGGCTGTGGTTCCCAACCTCAGATCGCGAACCAAATCAGGGTCGCGGGTGGTCTGACGTAGGGTCTTGAGAGGGTTTTATGGAGAACTCGTATGAGTTATGTATAAGTATGTTAAAGTTATTTAAATAAAGATTTGTTTCTTGCATTTTTTTTGTATTTAATATTGGCCCAAAAATATTGGTTGACAAGTAACATTAAAAATTTAATATTTTTTTTAAAAATAAGTAGCAATGTTATGTAGTTTTCAATAATTTTTACTTCATTTATAGTAAATATCACTGACTATTGCCGTTTCCATGGTAGGGTCGCGGGTCACATACCATTTGCTATTTTAGGGTCACACACAAAAAAGGTTGGAAACCGCAGATGTAGAGGCTTTCCATCTGAGACTGTGGTTTTTGTTGGGTTAAAAACAAGCTTCAGGCCCATTTGCAAAGCCTGAAGTAAGTGTTGATTACGGAGGATCCGAATGAAAGTAGCGGACTTTTGTTCACGTGTTTTGTAATCCACGTGGATTTAGTTTCTGGTTGAGAGGAAAGACAGTGAACTGTTTTCTTTTTTGTTTCCTAATTATTCATGTCAAGTGAAAGAGAAGTAATGACTTTGACCTGTTTGCTTGCAGGGTTGGCTGTACGCCAGTGCAATTTTGTACGTCTTGAAATGGACTTTGTGTGTCGACACGGTTAGAATTTAAAACCCAGTCTTAGCTGACAAACTGTTATAACACTTTCGGATCTAAACTTTTACGTACTAACAGAGTATGAAACAATTAAAATGGTACGGTTAAAACAAAAAGTGCCTATGCCATCCACAGGCGTACAGGGAATGTTGAATTAGGCAATTAAAAAATCATCTCATGCCACGATGTCACAAGAGATGAGTGTTAGCTTCGCTTTTCCGCCACTTTACCCCTCGAGGTAAGGGCTCAGGTGTTTCAGTGCATGTTAAGACCACAGCATGATTTATAAATTAATAGTAATAATTTTTTTTCGATGGCTCGACAGCCCGTAGTGTGCCAGGGCCTCCTCATTATCGAGGCTTCACGATCATACTCAGACACACCACACTCAGTATAACTCCTGTGGACGAGTAATCAGCCCCTCACAGAGACCTCTACCTGACAAGACACAACACTCACAATAGACATCCTTTCCCCTGTCGGGATTCGAACCCGCAATCCCAGCAAGCGAACGACCACAGACCCACATCTTAGACCGCGCGGCCACTGATATCGGCAGTAATAAAATACTGATACGTTTTTATGAGTACTGTGTAATTTTCAGTACTGAATATTTACTTTAAATGAGTCATGTTGCCTCACACTTCCGCTCTGTCGCCATGTTTTTATTTTTTTTAAACCAGACGGAACATTTCATACAGGTCTGTTTGGTATGCTTGTAGACTGATGTTTCTCCGTTGACAATCTTACGTGTGTCGCTTCAGCAGTTCATTTGTATCGCCACTAACAGTGAATGTGTAGTGTAGTGTACATACTTCGCGCATCTTAGATGTTGTTTCACATTGTGCGACAAACAGTACCACTGATTAAAGTTACGTATTTTTCCAACATCACTCACAGTGTCATGAGCCTACATAAAGTGATTCTCCCACGTGTGAGGTGCACGTGGCCCTCGTGTTAGTTATTACTAGCAGTAAAATTACAGGTAGAAAGGAGAGATGATTTTAGAAGCATTGTGTTGTAGAATTTTGTGTTTAAACACAGAAGGATGGACACGAAACCGTAATCCTATTTTCGTTTGTAGACAGCTTCACCCTGAAGATGAAGGCAGTACGATCCTTCGAAGCGTCGATGACTACCAATCGATGTGGCCTGATACGTTAGAAGATTTGAGTCTTCGATCCCAGTTTTTATTATATCCTGTAAAGGAGGCGCCCATAGCTGTGGGCTTGGGGCTGGTTCAGTTGCCATATAGAAAGGGTCCTTTAATCCATTCTTTTTCTCATATGTCTTTCCAGCAAGGCTCTTTCCATACACATTGTTCCATATGGATCAAGGTTATTTGGTAGGCTCCCAGTCCAACTGCTATCCTTCGCAGAAACTTTTTATCTCCAGTTTCCCCATTAGTGTGAATTTGTCTTTTGTACCTTTTTCTTCATGGAGTCGAGCCAACACCCATTTACATGACGATATTGTATATATAGTTCCAAATCTATACCCTCAGCTTGTAAGACGTAGGAACAAGATTATTAGATTGTTCTTGAAATCGCGCCAGATTTTAATCCTTGGGCTTACCTTCTTTGGTTGATGCAAAAGGCTGACGGTCTGAGTAAGAAATGTTGTTTGCTTTGGCCATGCCATTCCCAGCCGCTGATCAAGTCCCTCATTGACACACAAGGTAGTCTTTTGTGATTGTGTTGAAAACAGAACTGATTACTTATGACAGTTCCTTAGAGTCCTTTTTAGGCGCGTTCACAAAATTGCGAAAAGCGACTAGTAGCTTCGTCATGTCTGTCTGTCTGTCTGTCTATCTGTCTGCCTGTCTGTCGGCGTGGAAAAACTCGGCTTCCACTCGACGGATTTTCATTAAATTTGTTATTTAAGTATTTTCCGAAACTCTGTTGAGAAAATTCGAGTTTCATAAAAATTTGACAAGAATAACAGGCACTTTACATGGAGACTATGTACTTTTATGATAATATCTCGCTGAATCCTTTTAGAATGAAAAGTGTTTCAGACAAAAGTTGTATTGAAAATCAAAACACATGTTTTATGTTCAGTAATTTTGTTTTTCCGAAAATTGTGCCGTGTATGAGAAATGTGGAAAAATATAGTAGAATCACACATGTCACAGGTGACAGTATAGGCCTAATACGGCGCATGCGCTTTACATGCTGTATAACTACGACCAGAGACACACACATAGAATATGTAATATCTATTTCTGTTCCACGGCAACAATGGTTACACGAACGAGTCTGGATGTTACGTTATACGTAAATTGTCTGTCTTGTTTAAATATTAAACTAAACAGCCAGCAAAGGGAAAGTATATCTTAAATACGTGTGCAAAACGCAGAATTTCTGAGTGTTAGGGACGGTACGTTTATTTACCATTTTAAGGGAATGATCAGGTACTTCTATAGATGCAAACCACATTGCTTTTGCATGCTGTCTTCCTAACAAGGGTTCAGTTTGTGGGAATGCACTCGGGATTTGTTAATCTGAAATCCTTTTATTTTCTTTGTCTTTTTGGCAATTCGTAACGTAGCGGATTGAGTGGAAGCGACAGCAATGTGTGCAGTATCTCTCCCCATCGGTTAACGTATATAACATCGTGTTTTCTCTTAACGGCGCTCTTTAGCAGTGCCATCGTTTGTCTTTTGAACACTATGTAGACTGTAACGACTTCAGGGCGTGGGGCAAGTTGAAGACTACCGTTTACTGAAATAAATGAATCGTAATTCTGTATAGTGGGCTATAAGATGACCTGCAAATTGTGAAACAAATTTATTCTGATTTCACCGTGCATTCTTGACGTGAATATCACTTACACCAACTACATAAATATCACTTACACCAACGAAATGCAATTGTTTATTAAAAAGAACACTAAATAGTTCCTAAAATGTTAGTTAAAACCCCTACATATGTTTCGACCTATCGATAGGTCATCTTCAGGGGGTATGTCACAACTGCTTGTATTAAAAACACGTACACATATTGTTCATCTATATAAAAGTATAGTCATCGTCATATTTCATTAGGCTTATTACCATTATTATTACGTGGACAAATCCGTTCTTAGAAGCACTTCGTAGTATTTGTACACTTTTAAAGTATATTTTCTACACCCTCACTATTGTAGTGATATTTCTAGCAGTTTTTTGATGTTAGAATGTAGATATATATATAGTTACGGTTTTCACTTTTTGCTATTATGTCTCCTTTGTCTGTTTAAGTTAGCAGTTATATTGTAGAGATGTGGTAGATGTGATAGAAAATTATTTACCTACATATCTTGTTAAACCATATGGACGCGTTTGACCTTTGCAGTTTTCTCTTGATGTTCCTATAGTTGTGTATACATCTTGCTTGTTTTGCATCGACGAACTTTATTCTAACATATGTAGGGGTTTTAACTAACATTTTAGGAACTATTTAGTGTTCTTTTTAATAAACAAGTGCATTTCGTTGGTGTAAGTGATATTCATGTGAAACAAATGTTTTAAAGGCTACCTATGTCTTTCAGATGTAGGTTTGTCTGTTATTTTCTTAAGCAGGTACTTTTGTTTATCTTTTGTATTCACGGGGATGGTAAGGCATAATATTCTATGCACTTCGAAAATGTATGACAAACAGAATTTGAGTTCTGAGCCATAGCATAATTGCGAAAAACATTTCTTGGAGCGGAATCTTTCTAAAATAGCCAGTAGGAACTCAATCAAGAAATTTACTGCCCTTCTTGGATCCTGAGTGTTCATCACCGTGTTCACGAAAGCCAGCTACCTGCCATTCTGTGAGTCAGGTGCATCCAGTCCACACCCTGGCACCATGTTCGTTGAAGACACCTTTTTGTATTGTCCTTACAGACATGCGTGTGTCTCCGAAATGATATCTTCAGGTTTTGTGACTAAACTTCGCTGAGCATTCCTCGACTCTCGCATGCATGTTTCATGCCCCGCCCATCTCATCCTTCTTGATTTTATCGCCCTAGTGATATATGTTGAAGAGTTTGTCGCGAATATTCTCCACTCCACCTCTGTAACGCCCGCGATCTATTCTTACCTCAGGGTGAAAGGGCGCGACCATTAGTTGACTAAAGTCCTTATCAATCTTGCCTCCCATTACCTGGTTATAGTACGGAGACTTAATGTACGCTGCACTCCTTGTATCAGTTTCTCTAAGCGCAGGGATGTCCACACGTTTGTAAACATTTTGTCAACATTAGGAGGCTGCTGTATTAAACCTTTAAAGTCCAGTGGTAACTATATGTACCGGCAGGTGTAACAGTGAAAGCTCTGCGTGTTGTGCACACCTTGTATTTGTGTGTTTCTTACAGTAAACTTGCTTTGCTTGTGTGTATAGCTTTCAATAACAGGTCTTTCTAATGGTTACACTGTTCTCTGTGAGGTACGAACTCAGTTATATATAATGTAGATTGTTTTTCTCTAAAGGGTTGAAATATGGTAGGCCACATAAATGTGGTCCCAATATACGTCACTCGCTGATTTCGCTTCCTGATGCTTGTGACCATAAATTTGTAGGAACGTTTGGTTTCGTTGTAGGGGTAGAAGAGGATCCTAATACTGTTACGTGCACGAGTAATTAAGAACCACCCGATATAATGTGGATTTCCTTAATTTTTGTCGTGCATTGTTGCATGATATTACGTGTTAAAAATATTTCAAATTACTGTTCATTCAGTCAGCAGTATCCGTTTATGCGTTCGTAATACTTGGCTGTGTTTTTGCGCCATGGTGATATCTTCAGATTCCAAAATACCGAATAAAGCATAAAAAACAGTCAGATGCGTTTTATATGTAATATTCTCTCTACCGCATTGTTTGAGATATAAACAGGCTAACGAAAGGTACCTAATGTGTACAAGTTCGAGTGTCGACATTTTGGTAAGGATGTAGATAGATGTCGTTCCGTGTAGACGAAAGTTATAAAATGCGAAAACGTAAGAGCACGTGTAACTTGATACAAATGACAATATAAAACCATATGCTTTCGTATGTACTGTCAGCTCTGAGGAACTGTTACGGTACGCAGCTACAGAATTTGGTCATGAACAAACATGCATGGTCAAATGAGGTACTGTGAGATTTGAGGCTCTCACATTGCTGAGTATGATTGCCGTCTACTGGTTTTTGACGCCGTGTATTTTGGTAGATACAAGAGTTTTAGCGAAACTTTCTGCCTCCATTTGCGTTGTAGAAGAAATCCATTTGGTTGATGGTTTTATCCCGGCTTATAATTTTCATTTGTTATTACCATAGACTTATTGAAGTTATTTGTATGTTTAAGAACCTTTTCTTCAAACATATGGTGTTTATTAAAAATGCAGACGCGTGTATTAATACAACCAGCTTGGGACTCCTTGCTGTGAAATTGTCTGAATCTGAAGAGAAGCTTCCCCACCTCCCGACTGGAATCACACAGAGACCTCTGAGGGATGAAGTAAGAGACAGTCTGTGTCGTTAGCTTGCTGAGACTATCTTACTTTGAGTTCATTGTAGAAATTGTATTCGTGCTTTAAGATTTAAATGAGCTTGCCATGACAGAGTAAAGCTATTCACTATATGTAGTGTAATTCCCTTGTCTGTATCACGCAAGATCTGTATTCAGCACAGTAGCATTTGTGGGGAGTTCAGATTCCTATTGTATTATACCAGCTGTCTAAGTGACTATTGCCAGCATTTGGAAAGGACCTCTGATTGCGCCATCCTGTTAGAATAGGAAATGTGCGTAATCCCAGAGGGCCGAGTAACGTCTAGAAATTGAAATCGTCTTAGAATCCCGTGGGCTTGGTTGAATTACTTGTTTGAGATGCGACTTCATTACACTAAGTGTGGGTGGGATAGAGTCTACTAATGAATTCATCTCTGATAGCTGACATTTGTGCGAGATTAAAGTCAGACGTATTTTGGTACATGATCAAAGCTTGTTTGTAATGAAAACTATACAATTAAATGATGCAACTTATTGATAATAATGCCCTGTTTATGATGATGCTAACTTAGAGCAGGACATTTTTTGGATGTACGGTGTTCGATTCCGTCTACAGTTGAGCGCGATTTGTATTACGTCAGGCTTTACCATAGGTCAGAGGTCAGCATGTATTGAGCATACTGGTCGTTGTAGGTTAGGTTGGTAACTACTGCTGAATAAGACAATTGTAGCTCGATTATTGCCACTTTGTTAATAGGAGTAATTGAGGACTAAGTATATTTACCGAGCAGTGTGGCCACCCCAGTCACCTAGACTTCACACCACGGCGATATGACCAAAGGGTACTTTGTACCGACGACTGCGCGGACTTGAGTCGGTATGGTCGCCAACGCAGTCACCATTGTCACTATATCCCATAAGCGGAACACAATCTAAGGGCTACGAACACCCGAGCCCTATGTTTCTTGAATGACAAAACCGCACAAGGCGGTTCATTGAAACAGTTTTATGGTGTGAATTCCCGTAGCTGTTTGATTGTAAGAATCACACTGAGGAGGGAAAAGTACCACCACAGGACGGCGGAAGAGAAGCGAGAGCTGGCATTTAGCCTAGGTGTTGTTTTTTTTTTTTGAGGAGTATTATAAAACTCCGTTCCGTTTTGTGATATTGTAATGATCGAAAAGAGATGGGTATTTTATCGTATCTGTAGCAGGACAGTTACTGGATGCTTGGTAGGTAAGTCATTTCATGTGCGAACATTATGTAACATGATAATAATGAAAAATCAAGTAGTGTATAGTGTTGCTTACGCATTAGGTGTAATAGCCTACAGTTGGAAGTCCGTGATATGTATTGAAGGTGTTCTGAGATTGTGCTTTAGATGTGGATCTGAATTGAGGTGCGTGAATAATTTCAGAAACTGGTTTGTGAGATATGGTTTGGTGCTTCCGCTAGATAACGAACTTACATTTGGCGTTGAGGTGTCCAGTGCTTGAATTTAGTTATTGGAAAATCTTTATCTCATTCAACGGGATCATCATTATTCCTGATGACTTTACACTTGTTAGACTTGGTAGTTTCACAAACCGGCAGCCTTGCAGGTGTCTACTTCGAAGGACGTTTTTTCATGATACAGTCTTGGTGAATTTATAATACGTGTTATTTAAGATACTAAATTGTTGTGGAAAAATTATTTTCTCCACGTGTTCGATTACAGTTCCTTTTATATGAATCCCCCTACCTTTTCCCCCACATTCAAAACAAGACTATAGGGGTCACTGAAACACTCTTTATAACCCAGCTATTGATACAGTCTTGGTGAATTTATAATACATGCTATTTAAGATACTAAATTGTTGTGGAAAAATTATTTTCTCCGTGTTCGATTACAGTTCCGTTTAATGTATCCCCGTAACTTCCCCCCACATCTACAACAAGACTATAGGGGTCACTGAAACACTCTTTATAACCCAGCTATTGATAGCGTCTTGGTGAATTTATAATACATGCTATTTAAGATACAAAATTGTTGTGGAAAAATTATTTTCTCCGTGTTCGATTACAGTTCCGTTTAATGTATCCCCGTAACTTCCCCCCACATCTACAACAAGACTATAGGGGTCACTGAAACACTCTTTATAACCCAGCTATTGATACAGTCTTGGTGAATTTATAATACATGCTATTTGAGATACTAAATTGTTGTGGAAAAATTATTTTCTCCGTGTTCGATTACAGTTCCGTTTAATGTATCCCCGTAACTTCCTCCCCCACATCTACAATAAGACTACAGGGGTCACTGAAACACTCTTTATAACCCAGCTATTGATTAGAAGGGGGCGAGCGTGCGTTTGCGTACGGTAATGGAAAAGGCAGTAATTCTGAAGAGACGAGCAGTAATAGCCGGCAAGGTCACCCTACATCACACAACCTGGCAGTGAGTGTTCGATAAAAAGAAAAAGGGGGCAATCCTGCTGAGTTCTGTGATCTGGATGATGTAAATATTGCTCTTCAGGGAAATGACAGTATAGACTGACAATTTTTTATTTCGAGATTAATCTTTTAGGTTTAAACTCTATTTACTGTAGGACTACACATTATTAATATTTTCTCCAGCTTGATATTTTATTGATATTTTAAACATGCTACTGAACCAGATTCGGTAACATGGCCGTGAGCGAACTTTTGCAATAAAATGTTTGGTTTTTCCTCGAGGTATTATATTGAGGAAGAATTATGAAACAAAATGAGGTTTGTGATTAAAGAAGGCTAATCATTTCGGGGAAGTTCTTGCAGTTGTTTAAATTTATTATGATACTGTTTCATTGAACTGAAAGTACCTAACCGTCTTTCTACCCTTGTCAACAAAAAGAATGCTCCAGTTCTTCGGACATGTTGTAAGGAGAGACGGAGAGAACCTTGAGAAGATTATCATGGAGAGGAAGGACTGCTAATAGATGGGTAGATCAGGTGAAGAGGATCACTGATCTGCCTCTCCAACGATCCTTGAGGAAAGCCGAGGACCGTCCAGGATGGCGACACTACATACAGGATGTGCTAATATAGACGTTACAGTGGGGTCACGACACTCAGCAATGAGTAAAACGACTAGAGAAGAAGATTGTTTCATTGCCTGAACACTACGTATTGATTGTTTGTGAAAATTAACCTCTAACTCGCTTAGAAGAACACGACAAAAGATTCACATTTGTCGATCATTTACTAATAAATATATCATGAACACAAAAATGAGTGCTTTGATAATCCGTAGACCTAAGACCAGAGTATAGCGAACACTTTAAACACAGTCGCGGAGTAGAGTTACACATTTATTGTCGAATTGAGCGTCCCGTGAAACGTACGGCACAAGAAGTGGATGTTCAGCGCTCTGACAGTTCGTCTTCGAAACGTCTGTCATAGTAACCAACTGAATTAACAGTTGAGTGCTGTCAAGCGGTGTAATTATGATACGGATTTGTGTCATGGACGGATTGCATTATGTCAGGCGTTGACAACGAACGTAATGGGCGGTTCATTTTACCCATTCATCATCATCTTTGTTCTACTTGTGCGGCTTGGGGAATGGAGTTTGATGGAAAAACAACAGTCATCTTCCCCTACGGGACCATCATTATTCTGGGCGACATTACACTTGATAGGCTTGCTGGTTTCACAAACCGGCACCCCTGGAGGCCTCTTTATATTGAAGTAAACAGTGCGATAAAATATTAATAATATGAATATTAATAATCTGTCATACCATTCAGTGCGATGTAACTTGAGCTGCTGAGGGCATTGTTAAATGTCGTCCATTCCTTAGTGTGACATACGACAGGTCCATAACCTCTACCAAAGCGAGTTTTCCACAGAGTACTATCTAGTGCTTCCTCTTTGAAATTCCAGTACGTCTCTTTTCCTTAAGGTCATCCGGTAGCTGCTTACTTCTTCTTCCTCGTCTCCCCATTCCTTATATTTCTAATTAAAGAAACATGTTTTAGAAGCAGTTCCTATGCAGTGCGTGACCAATCCAGCTAACCTTTTTTTTTTTCGTTTTATATATGTAGGATGGTCGTTCTCGTCCTTGACCTTTTGTAGTACTTCATTTTTCACACTACAGGCCCAACTGATCTCCATAAAATAAGGAAATGTATAGGATTCCGTGACATGTGTCAGAAATGCTGCATTGTTAACGGAAGTTATTAGATTAAAGTCCCTGTCGACGACATAAAGACGTATGGGGGTGGAGGTGTAGGTGCATTTATTCTTACCCTCAGCGCTAGATGGTGACTGGTCATCTTTACACCCCGGTACCTATTGAATAGGCTGCGTGGGCTCCAGAGCCCGTCTGGACATTTTGGAGAAGACAAAATCTATTGCCCCTACCGGGGTTCAAACCGCGGATTGTCCAGCCCGTAGCCTAGTCGCCGTACATACATATTAGAGTCTTGTATTACACTGCATGTGTGTTTACAGGATTGTGTTTAATTTCTGGACGTTATGGCCAGTATTTAAATTTCTGCTTTGTAGATAGATAATAAAACACGTCTGTAGTACACACTGGTTAGAAATGGAGGCTTTCACGAAAGGAATGCCAGGCTGTAAGGCTGTCATGCTGAAATCGCTAAGAAATAGGAACTATGATGTCTTGTCGTGCTTAATTTGAAGTCTGTGCCGGTAGATATAATGTTCGTCGCAACAATTAATCCTGTTCGAAATACGAAGCTGACTGTACTTTTATTTCCACTCTTGTACTGAAAGCCTAAATGTAATTTACTGCATTTAACTTTTAGGTTATATATGAGGAGAGTGAGGGAGAGAGTGGAAAGAACCAATATTTTTTTTTTTTTACTTGCGAGGCATAGTGGAGGGACTAAGTGCAAATCCCTTATCTTCTTTCTTCTTTTGTGACTACTTTTCTTGTCCTGTCTCTGCAATTCTCTTCCGCCGTCTCTCCCTTGTCTGCTTGTTCAAGTCTGTCCCTACTTCTTGTTGAGCTCATTTCATACATCTACAAATAACACGGGTCCTAACACCCCCCCCCCCCCCCCACTACGCCCACCTCTCACCCTTTGTTATCGACAGAATGGTTCGAAGGGTATTCTTCTGCTTTTTTTTTTTGTACAGTTGGCACCAATATATCCTATCCATTTTGCCAATTTTCACGGTTTCTGTCTTAACATTACAGAGTTTGGAAAATGGGTTTATTATTGTGAAATTGTGGCCGAATGAGGCTTTCTATAGTAGATGAAATTAAATTGCTGCATTTAAAACCCGTGACATTGCCCGCAAACAAATTTTAGATTGGCAAGTGTTAAAGGTGTTAAAAATCTGTATCGGTTAGGTTAGGAAAATATAGACGAAAAATAAACAGCCATCATCGCGATTTAGTGATCAGTAGGTAGTCAGTGTTATGTAATTGGATGGTTCTGGGTTTGAATGTAGGCTTGGAGACGGTATGTTCTGGGCTACTTTCGCCTTCCTTCCTGCATTAATGGTTTAAATTGAATGATGGAAAGCAATTTTTAAACGATGGTAGAGGAGAGCCCTGTCAGGATTCTATTTAGACGGTGCTGGGTTATGAATTAGGCATACCTTTGATTTATGTTGGTAGTGATTTATGTTGGTAGTGATTTATGTTGGTAGTGATTTGTGTTGGTAGTGATTTATGTTGGTAGTGATTTGTGTTGGTAGTGATTTATGTTGGTAGTGATTTATGTTGGTAGTGATTTATGTTGGTAGTGATTTATGTTGGTAGTGATTTGTGTTGGTAGTGATTTATGTTGGTAGTGATTTGTGTTGGTAGTGATTTATGTTGGTAGTGATTTATGTTGGTAGTGATTTATGTTGGTAGTGATTTATGTTGGTAGTGATTTATGTTGGTAGTGATTTATGTTGGTAGTGATTTATGTTGGTAGTGATTTATGTTGGTAGTGATTTATGTTGGTAGTGATTTGTGTTGGTAGTGATTTGTGTTGGTAGTGATTTGTGTTGGTAGTGATTTATGTTGGTAGTGATTTATGTTGGTAGTGATTTATGTTGGTAGTGATTTATGTTGGTAGTGATTTATGTTGGTAGTGATTTATGTTGGTAGTGATTTATGTTGGTAGTGATTTATGTTGGTAGTGATTTATGTTGGTAGTGATTTATGTTGGTAGTGATTTATGTTGGTAGTGATTTATGTTGGTAGTGATTTATGTTGGTAGTGATTTATGTTGGTAGTGATTTATGTTGGTAGTGATTTATGTTGGTAGTGATTTATGTTGGTAGTGATTTATGTTGGTAGTGATTTATGTTGGTAGTGATTTATGTTGGTAGTGATTTGTGTTGGTAGTGATTTGTGTTGGTAGTGATTTGTGTTGGTAGTGATTTATGTTGGTAGTGATTTATGTTGGTAGTGATTTATGTTGGTAGTGATTTATGTTGGTAGTGATTTATGTTGGTAGTGATTTATGTTGGTAGTGATTTATGTTGGTAGTGATTTATGTTGGTAGTGATTTATGTTGGTAGTGATTTATGTTGTAGTGATTTTAACAGACAGATTATAGAATAAATATGAAGCACATGGAGCAGAGAAACGTAGTTACTCAACAGATTATAATTTGAAACAGCGTATAGACAGAACAACAGAACGCCTGATTATTCACGTAGGCCTGTACTTATGTTTCGTAAGGGAAAGAGGACATGTAAAGACCTAGGAGTAGACGGGCTGACCATTCTGCTTCTGACCATATAAACGTGTTTTGAGCGTGTTTTTAAGTGTGTTTTTTAAAGATGTCGTCCATTACTGATTCAGTATAGCGTCGGTGATGAATGAACGAGTATGGAGCAACGGCAAAATTGTACTGACAAGGGGAAAACTGAAGTACTGGGAGATAAATATGTCCCAATGCCATGTCGTCCACCACAAATCCCATATAGACTGGCCTGATGTTCAGCCTGGGCGTTCGCGTTGAAAGGCCGGCGACTAACCGTCTGAGCCATTGCACGGCCCGAACGGGTTTCAAATCCAGTGGGAACTTCGGAGAAGGAAAAATGCGATATTTGTAGTGTTCTGTGTAATGTGGTAATGGTGTGTCAGGTTGTTTATTCTTTAAAAAGTTGGTAGGATACTTCTCGACATGTACGATACAACCATGACTTTATTGTAGAATATTTTGTTGTAAGTCAGGATAAGCCAGTTGTAAGTCAGTCTTGGCTTGTCGTGTTCTGATTTTGCGTGTGCCTAATAAGTATTTAATTTAGGCCTATTAATTTTTAACTTTGTCTAATCTGTACTTAGTGTACGAGTCCGTAAAGTTCTACTGCTAGCGCCTGAATGTTGTATTAACTTTCCACTTCGGTGTAGAATTTGCCATTTGTGTAATATCTTATTTAGTTTGTGTGCAAAGCAATCTGCATGATCTTACCATCACTAAAAGAATAATATATGACATCTGATAAATTAACGTTAGAATATTCTGTCTATTCGGACTTTATTTACGGCTAGGGCAGACCTAAAGTGGTAATATATCCACAGTATAAACCATTAGAATTTACGCAGTTTTACAGCAGGTGGGGCTTGTGCCACTTTCAGCGAATTTCTTGTTGTGTTTTCTTATAATCAACTTCAATATAAAAACATATTTACATGAGAGACGGGTAAAGCTGCTGTATGAGGCTTTTGTTCCCAAGACAACGTAATGGCTTCTTGCGTAGTCAACAAATCTCATTCTGTATTAAAGGGGATGTATCGTTCTGGCAAAGTGAACGTTCGATGTGTACCGCTGACATATCTCTCTTCTATAATGCTGTTATGATGATGTTTGCTTGCTGTACGTTCGAACTGCAGAAAACGCACACAGGCCTATTACACCCTATTACACCCTTTCATTTTCTCTACGTATTTATATTATTGTAAATTTGAAACTTTATTTTATATAAACAGCATTCCGTTGATCAGCAGAATTATAAAATTTATCGTGTTTTGTTGTAAAATCTGATGGTGATATTAAAGCCAGTTTATTTTTCTTAACCTGGGCCAACGTGATGCAAACTGTTGCCTTATGGGCCAGCGTTACGTCACTAGAGGTCTCGGATTGTACCGCATGAATGCGATCTCGCAGAGCTTTCGTTGTACACGAATAGGTCATTTGTACCGTAAACTTCCATGTATTTTGTTTCATGTTCCATTATTACCCTGAAGTCACGTTATAACTTAAAAATAAAAACATCGAACAGCTGTAATTCAACCATAGATTGGGGCTGACGTGGGTGGTCGACATCCGTCAAATCTCCGTGGATTCATTCCGATTTTTTTATACCGGCACCATCACCACCTGTACTTTTCTGAGGCCTTTTTCCTGGTTATCTAGCACCCCGGAGGAGAAGCGTTCGGAACGTGAAGCTAACCTCTGACCTCCATTTTGAACCCTGATGAAGAATCATCGGGAACCTACTTCCACGTTTTATGCTTGAGCATATATATTTTAAAACCTCAACAACGACGCCTGCAGTCTCTTGTGACACTCAGTAGACGTATTCATTTCTTGGAATTTCGTGGCGGTTGTCTCTCAAGTGCCAGTCTTCTGTTCTTATGCCATGTAGGATAATACGTTCTTTCTGACGTTACCACCCGAGCGGTGTTTAGTCACCCTGAAGACAGAGGCAGCACTTCCATTCGAAGTTCTGGAAGAAACTTATTATCCTTTTTGGTCTAAGAATCCAGAAGTCTATCATTTGAGATTGGCTACATTTTCGGAACGGTCATGGTTACGGTCCCAGCAGTGGCCATTGAAACATTTCACTGCACCACCGCATTGTGAATGTTTCTGCGACGTTTGCAGTCTACTGCGTGGTGTGCGCCTCTTGTACTCTGAAGCTTGCCACTTCAATTTACTTCCGAGATTCAGAATAAATGGAGACTAGCTTGACGCTGTAAGCTTCCAGTGGCATATCTTACGAGATTTGAGGTTCTCGCAGGAATGTCGATGAAGATTCAAGTCTTCTGGAGTGACCCACGCCATATCGACTAATAGCCGACGTTTCGGACGTGTGTAGTGCTTTCATCTTGCGAGGTAAATCAGTCCAATACGAGTGACTGTTTGACCGTGAAGATGAAGCCACTATACTGCATCAAAACATCGGCGACTAGTTACCAAATTTTATGTTATTTATACCGCGCATTTTATT
Source organism: Reticulitermes speratus (assembly GCA_021186555.1). Classification (NCBI taxonomy): domain Eukaryota; kingdom Metazoa; phylum Arthropoda; class Insecta; order Blattodea; family Rhinotermitidae; genus Reticulitermes; species Reticulitermes speratus. Next base: position 8,831,206 of record JAJKFL010000001.1, read on the forward strand.
ACCATCACCACATCAACCAACTCAGGCACTGAATAAAATAGATTTGTGAGCTATTATAAAAATCCCCTGCATGTTTCAGTACCGAGGTGCCATCATCAGGGGGCCGTTCAATACAAATAAATGTACATCCAGCACACCAATCTAGTTATTATGTCGCCTTTACAGAAGTGATTAAAATATTAACCTTTAAGATTCTAAGATACATAAAATTAATAATCATAAATTTAAAATGTTGTAATATTAATAGTATTAAAAATATTAAGAATAAGCCATTCCAGGTGTTGCAATTGCAAAAATTGTTGTAATATTAATACTTATTAATTTTATGTATCTTAGAATTTTAAAGGTTAATATTTTAATCACTTCTGTAAAGGCGACATAATAACTAGATTGGTGTGCTGGATGTACATTTATTTGTATTGAACGGCCCCCTGATGATGGCACCTCGGTACTGAAACATGCAGGGATTTTTTTTATTATAGCTCACAAATGTATTTTATTCAGTGCATGATTTGGTTGATGTGGTAAGTATAACTATTTACCAGTCGAGACGCCGTAATATGCCAGAAAATTTGAAATATGTATTTTTTTTGTTTAGTTTTATTCTTTGTATTCTACGCGGGAACGTTCCGACGCTCAGAATTGGTCAGTCCGTCCGTCATTTCTGTGATCTCTCGACATCATAAAACATCAACCTGGGTAGCTGTGTTACCTCGTCCGTCCCCAGGCGATTGCTACAGCCGTTTCAAGGTATCCATTACATTATTGGTTTCCCCGAATTTCTCCCTAATAACTCAGTTATGTACTTGGCCTCTTCCTGAGACACTACAAGTGACTGACGAATTTCATTTGTTGATGGCTTTCTTCTTTCTTACGGCCCATCTTTATGATCCAGACATATTTTTTCAGCCATTTTTCTGTTTACTCCCAATTCAGTAACTTGGTTAACGCGCAGAAGGTATGAAAGTGGAGGAAGCCAACATTTGCGTGGTGAAGGGCCCCGCAGCAGATACTACGGACGCACCGCAGCCTTAAGGCTTCTTGTGCAACCCCTGTGATGAAGATGAGCAGTTTTTTTTACCAAGTTTTACAATTAATGGAGCACCAGTGGAATGAAATTGACAGGGGAAAACCGACAACTCGGAGAAAAACCTGTCCCAGTGCCACTTTGTCCACCACAAATCTCACATGGACTAACCAGGGATCGAACCCGGGCCTCCGCGGTGAGAGGCCGGCGACTAACCGCATGAGCCATGGCACGGCCAAGCCAACATAATATAGGCCTATATGTGTTCATATCGTGGTACCAACCCAGAAATGTATGTCGGTGTTGGTATTACTGCGTTTACGACGGCTTATGCCCGGAAGCTGCTGGTGTTTTTCCACACTATCTTTATTTACTTTGTGTATGCTGTTCGGTCTTTGCGCACGGTTGTAAATTTTAAGCTCATTACGTCAAACTGATTTAGAGATAGTTTAAACTGTGGGACGAATGTGGAATTCAGATTTGCCGCTGTCTTTTGGGAATATGTATGAAAACTAATCTTTAACAATTTGAAATCTCGTATGCACCCCTGTTTGAAAGTTGAAAAAGAACCTGTAATTTAAGAAAAATGTGCTCCTGTGTACCGTGATGGCATGTGGAGTGAATAGACGCATCACTACGTACGTTCTTAACTACGGCATAACACTGATGCGAATTTTTAGGTTCACACCCCGGGCGCTTAATCGTCGTGGGAAGTGCTGCCGGTACCCATTGAATAGTAGGCTGTTTGGATCTCAGAACCGGTCTAGACACTTTGTAGTAGAGAAAAGTCTCTTCCGTATGCCAGGAATCGAACCACGGTTCATCGGTAACCCAACCTGTAGCTTGGTCAGTATATTAGCTGAGCTATCCCGGCTCCAGAAAGCGTTCTAAAGAGATTTTTGCAGTGATGTCTTAGTGCCTGCTATAGGTTGGCGCTCCGGGCAGCTGCCGGACTGGCACGCCTCTTAGTCCGGCCTTGATTCTTACCGTACCAATTTATTGTTAGGTAAAATAGGAAATGGGAAGACTGCGGTGTGGAGCGTGTTAAACAAAGAAAGTCTTTGTCATGTGAAGTATATGTCTATATATATATATATATATATTATATATATATATGTATGTATGTGCCGATCCCAGTGGCCGTGCGGTCTAAGGCGTGGGTCTGCAGCCGCTCGCTTACTAGGATCGTGGGTTGGAATCCCACCGGGGGCATAGATGTCTGTCTGTTGTGTGTTGTCAGGTAGAGGTCTCTGCGACGGGCTGATCACTCGTCCAGAGGAGTCCTACCGAATGTGGTGTGTCTAAAAAAAAGTGTGATCGTGAAGCCTCGAAAAATGAGGCGGCCTAGGCCCCCAAGGGGCTGTCGAGCCATTGAAAAAAAAAAAAAAAAAAAAATTATATATATATATATAGTATGGCGACAGTGAATGCGCTTTGCTTACATTTTACTTGAAGATGTAAACAGATCCAAAGTCCCAAACCTGATGGTTCTTAGAACTTATCAGTTAAGTGTCCGGTAGTTGTCCGGTACGTCATTCTAAATACTCGTAGACAAGTAGTGAAAGTAAAAATATGCTTCTGAAAACTAGAAACGTGCATTTTCGTCACAGTTGGCACTGTTTTCCCAACACTGTAACGGTAGTTAAGTAAGAAAAAGAAGAAATCTTCTCCTATCCCACGACTTCACCCAGCGCCCCCCCCCCCCTACGGCACGTCTCGCTTCATTGGGTTTCCAATAATTCACATCTTCACATTCACCCAGTGCTCCAGGGTTCTCACTAGCCTAGCGATCCTATCTCTTCGATCCCGCCACCCCCCACTTCCGCCACTTCCAAAGCAGATATCGTGGCGGAACAACATTGAAAACTGCTGCGGTACGGACTTTCTGTAACAGATAAGTCTAAACGCTGTCTGTCCTACTAATGGTATTAAAAGTTCGTTGATATATTCGTTTCTGTAAGACGTATCTCTTACAGCTTCTTCCGACAGAAATGAAGAAACTTCGCCTAAGCCAGATCAAACCGTGTTTTTATTCCAGTGTTTCAATTTGTTCACATGTTAAACACTTGTCGCCTGTGTTGTACTAACTCCTGCAGCGGAGTCCGTATCCAGTACTTCTATCTTTCATCCGCCCTGTTTCTAATGAACTTATTGGACCCATGAAACCTGCGCTCTTCTGGGGTATTTCGCAGCGTCAAATGGTAATTCTTTACCGACGTTTCGGGACAACGTATCCGTCCCATATTCAAGGGTCAAAAAGACTTCTAGACCCTTGAAGACGGCACCGATACGTTGTCCTGAAACGTCTGTAAACGATTACCATGACATCTTGACCCTTGAAGATGGGACCGATACGTTGCCCCGAAACGTCAGTCAAGGATTCCCATTCGACGCTGCATAATATCCCAGAATAGCGCAGATCTCATCAACATCGCGGCGGAAATCTGAAATGACGGTTAGTGGACCCTTGTTACAAGCTAGTAGTCGTTGAGCTGGTAATCTGTCACCTTTAATGGAACTCGAAGGGTGATTATCGTGTCCACAAGGGGCCATTACTGGACCTCTTCTGAGTCAGATGAATGCAGCTCGCAACCTCAAACGATAATTTTAAAGATCCATTTTAATATTATCAATCCTACGTCAAGCCCTCTGAATTGGGTCTCATCTGTTCAGGTTTTTTGACTAATAATATGGATGCATTAATTGTCTCTCAGACGTGTACAACAGTCCTGCTTCAGTTGCTCACCGTAATAATATTTTGTGATAGATACAAATTATGAGTCTCTTAATTATGAAAATCTTTAATATCTGCCTCAGCTTTTTATTCTGAAACTCACTCATTGTTTGCTCTCAGGATAGTAGACTAATTTTCACACTTGTATAAAGGAACAGGTGGGGTAAACTATTGTGTATTTTAAACTTTTAGGTTTGAACTGAGAATAAATATTATGAATTGAATGGTAGCAAGCTTTCGCAGAAAGCAGTTCATTTGTAAGTTCTTAGCCGAAGTAGAAGTTGTAGGGAGAATTTGATTTCCTTCTGACCGGTTCAGTGTGCTTGAATAACATTTTTCTTAAGAACACGTTGTTGGTACGAGTACGTATACAAATTGAATGGCGTAACATAAGAGACAGATCTCATTAACGTGTTACTTGAGAAATATTTGCTGTGTTGAATATTTAACTAAATACTAGTAAGATTGAAATGTGGAATTGAATGGATTTGCGATAAACGAATATCAGACTTGCAGAAATTGCATTTCAGAAATAAGTTGGTCTAGCTCCATTAGAGTACACGTTTCCACTTTTATTCGATAATCTGTCACGTTCACATGTACTACTCCTTATTACAGTATTGATCTACCCTGTTTCATATGAGACTTTACTTATGCAGGAATCAAAATGTGTCACAGAACGGAACATGTATTTATTGTAGAATACGATTTACGTATTTCGATTTCATTTCTCTTACAATTAATAAGCGAGGATAGCTTAGGTGGTATAGCGACTCGCTACGGGTTGGAGGGTTTGAGGTTTGAACCCTGGTGCGGAATGGGGGGGGGGGCGAGATCTTACGCACTCATCCAGACCGTCCCTGGAGCCCACCAAGCTTCCTGTACATCGCTTACCGGGTCTCTTTCCCAGGGGTAAATCAGCTGAGGCGTGCCGTTGACCACTTACCGCCATCTAGCGCCGAGGTTAAAGAAATAGTAGAGCTGTACTTCTGCTCTCCCTCTGGGCCTTCATGGCCTGCTGTAGAGTGAATTGTACCTTTACTTTGCAATTAATATCACAATGATATGCATTTAAATATCCCATTGCATTTTGACATATTTTGTTACGGCCAGGAGTCGGAAATGGATAAGAAAGACTAAGCATTTAAATTACTTTCACGCGATTTAATATCCGCATATTCGCTTTAATGCCACTCCCACCTGTTTTGAATGCTTTGATGTTCCTGTTATATACAATATAATACGTTATATTATGCCCGGAAGGCTGCTCTGAAACGATTCGTGAAGTAATTCCTCTCTGGTTCGGTGAGACGCGGATACAAGCCCGAAGCAAATCAACAAGAAGAAGATACCATTGGGAGAATATGAGAGCCTGTTGCGGCCAAATTCAATTACCTGGATTTCGCTTTTAGGATCCGAGTTTACTCTCGTATCATAAACATTCCTTTTCATGTCTTCTCATTTTTGTCATGGCGAGTACTTTTCTTTTTTATGTCTGATGCCCTGTTGTGTCGTGGACAGTTCACTTCTTTCTGCCCACATCGTGTGTATATACTAGATAAAACTTCATACTCTCTGAGGTAGTCCTGTGAAATTGTAATCGAATCGTAGCGTTGCTTGAGGCGTGAGGTGACTTGTGAAGTTCAGTTTTAAGGACCAGCTCTGTTAAATGCTTGTAAGGAGGATTGGTGTATAAATACATTAAAGAAATATGATGCATGAGTGTCGTCACCAGAATGCACGACGCAAATCGTCACGTGCGTGTGATGATAACTTATGAGGTTTAAAAAATATGACAAAGTTGGTTCGAACGTCAGAAGTGAATCAAATTGTATTCACGACTAAATTAAGAGTAGATAAAGCTTAGTGTTATTGGGTTTAGAAACTTTGTTTTCTCGCATTGTCGAAAGACTTAAACTTATGTTCACGTAATGATGTTGAGAATACTCTCCACATATAGTTTCACGTACGAATCACTAAATAATATTAAATTTAACGATTATTAAAATCTCAAAGTATGAATGTCAAAAAATTTATTGTATTAATTAATTTAATAATTTATTACGGTACTAGGATATAATACTCGTATGTAACGAAGGAGACTTCCTATATACCACACGTTACCACGATCCAAATCGTCCAGGGAACATTATAATATAATTCTGAAAATTCCTTAATATTGATATAAGATTTTAACGTAATGGGTGATACCACATTTTATGAACAATCTCTGTTAGCAGTAACAGGCGACAAACAGCATGTACTATAAAAACTGTACGTTGAGATATCAGTGTATTTAACACATTTTAATGCAGTTGTAATATTTGCACTTTTTATAATACTTGATGGCCTGAAGATGACTATGATTGGTTGAACATTGTTGCCATATTTATTACTAATTATCATTGATATCGGGGGTGATTCCTTGATATTAATATTACCTCTGGTTATGGCTAATGAGCCGAAACATGTTGGACTTAAGTAAGTAATTTATATATGGTTATAAAGTGTACCTGGTTGATTGGGGCACGCGGTGGCGCAGTTGGTTGGGGCACTGCGCTACAAGCCGGAAGGTCGCGGGTGCGATTCCCTGTGGGGTCATTGGAATTTTTTATTGACTTAATCCTTCCGGCCGCACTATGGCCTCTAAGAAAAATGAGTACCACGGGTATCTCCTGGGAGGTAAAGTCGGCCGGTGCGTAGGGCTGACAACCTCACTACCTTTATATACCGATTATCTAGAAATTCTGGGAGCCTCAACCTCCTGGAGCCGTAAGGGCCTTTCCAGGCCTGTAAGCGGATAGCTTTACCTGGTTCGTTATGTACTGATTTATTCCATTGATGTACACGGTAATGATGTGTCACGACTTATATTAATATACAGGGTTATTCAAAATGATTGTCGGGGTTTTAACAACTGGCCACCTCGTTCTCCAGATGCAACCCCATGTGATTTATTTGTATGGGGTTACGTCAAGGATCAGGTTTATGTTCCTCCTCTTCCCGCAAGTATCCCGGAACTGAAGGTACGAATCAGAACGTCCATTGAAACCATCACCGCTGACATGCTAGAAAAAGTTTGGAACGAACGCGATTATCGTATTGATGTTTGTAGAATCACAAAGGGTGCACATATAGAGCACCTGTAAGGTATGTCACAAAAACTTGGGAGTGTTGTTCTATTAAATAAAAAAATACATATACTCCTATCTCAAGTGTATTGTGTATGACATGTTGTTAAAACCCCGACAATCATTTTGAATAACCCTGTATATGGGTGTGAAACTTCATTTACGTTGTACTGAAGAATATAGATTGCATGTGTTCTGGGAATACCTGCTGAGATTTTTTGGCCTCAAGAGAGTAGAAGCTACAAGGGAAATAGTGGATGTATTACGAATTGAAGAGCGTAACAATTTGTACCTTTCTCCAAATACTGTTTTGATAATGAAGTTAAGTAGGAATGTGAGTCTGTGGTTGGGATATTTAACATATGCGGGCAACAACGAGGACTACGTGAAACATTTGTTTGTGAAAGTTAGGAGAAAGTAATGTCTGTGCGGGTTTTTAGGCCACTTGGAAGGCTGCACCAACGGCAGGGTGTGTAATCGCAACTTTTTCTGAATATATTTGCAATAAGACCACTAATTAGGTACGATTTAAAACGATGTGTTCTTCTTGAATTTCAAGTTACTGCCCCGGAAATCATGTGGAGGTACTGAGGAAAACGACGGCGAACATTCAGTCGGTTTCCAGGTATGTATTCGAAAGCAAGACCCTTCAAAATTAAATATACTCTTGCTGCATGTGTATTTTATCTGCCGTCCAGATGTTTGGAGTTTATAATGGGCGTTTTGAATTGTAATGCGACGAATGAGGTCCTATGCTGAGACGTAAACTGTTGAATATAGCCGGGCATGTTGAAGCTGGCACGAAATTATGGGTATATTTAACTAACTCCATGGAGCAGAGTCCTTCTTGAAAAGCTAACAGGTCGTCAGCTAGTCAAGAAATTCTCCCCGTTTTATGGAATCCGACGGTTCATGACCGCACTCACAAGAGCCCGCCACCTGTCCCTATCCTCAGCTTTGTGATCTGTTTCGTAACATGACAATTGTTTACGGTGAGGAGTTGTTATCACCTCGCCCAACCCCCAAGCTGGAGGACCACCCCTTGTCGGCTGTCCGCGACTGCTTATTCAATGTATTCGCAGCTACCCTCCATATCCGGAGGCCGTTCCTCCATCCGCAACCCGAGGACGCGCCATGCCGTGGTGACAGGGAATGAGTATATATGCTGTCACAATCTTTATTTCACCTGAACTCTGTTAAGCTGTATTTTACTGTTGTTTGACGGAGTAATATCGCCCATCCTTGAGTTAATCAACTCGGAATGAAGTTCATTTAATATCCTGTAGAGGGAAAGTCCTAGAACAGAAACAGATTCACTTGATTCTTGGTTGTATTATATTCTGGTATGTGCCTTCATATCGGCCTGCTACTGTATTATCTGAAATACATTCTACATTGCATTCTACAGGACTGTCATTTGTAAGAGTTGGCTACTGCTTTCGGAAAGGCGTAGGTCTTAATTCTGTACCTTCTCGATTGGCTGCGTTTACCGTGGAGTTGGCTGTCATTCGTTCTGTCCTTTTATGACAGATGTAATCTGAACGAAGCCATATGTCGTATACGTACCCATAAAAATCCCCTTTAAATATTTCAGTTTGCTTCATGATGGGGCACTTACAGTGAAGCTTGCTGTTCCGTGATTTGTATTCAACGAGTTGAGTCAAATGAACTGTTCAGTGATGGGTCAGCGTAGTGGAAGTAATTCCTTTTTGTTTTGCTCTAATCAGACCTAAACAAATAATTTATTATAACGTGTGCATTTCCTGGCGTTGGCTTTAAATTGGTTGGTTTAGCCAGTGGGACACACAACCTAACTTTTATTATCCGAATTTATTCAGCTGTTCGCTACGGTTTTGTTGTCTGTTTAAAGACTAAGATTAAACTGATTTTTACAGATTCAGTTCGTACCGCGCAGTAAACACTCCATCTAGGTTTAAAAAAAAAACAATCAGTTCAGGTTGTACAGGGAAATCTCTTTTTGTGCAGTGAGCCATACAAAACACACAAATAGGCCTACACTCTGTGGGCAGAGTGTAGAATTTTTGAATGTTAAACGTGGTGGTACGTACAGTAACCACTAGCCTTCAAAGGTTTAAGTACACCAAAAATTCGAAGTGCGAGACGTTGCTATTTCGAGAAGTTCGGTAGTCGATAAAACGTCCTTTAATAAGAGAGCAGGTGTTTATGGCCTATTTCAGGACAGGGGTGCGTCCAGGGTCCCCGCGTATCGATAAGGGCGATTTTTGCATTTTTCCAAAGTCCTGTTTCCTTTATTTATATTTTAAAAAAAATTTATTCAGAGTAATATTGGGCCTACCGCTTTTATAATTCATCCCCACCCCTGTCTGAACTTAGCCAGCAGGGTCAGCCAGTTCATTTCACTTCACCTTTCCCTTCGCAGTTCCGGCGTTCAATTGCAGAGATGTCAGCCTTTTCACCCCACTCTTTTTCTATCCAGCAGAACCTTCCTTTTCTTGGTTCTATTTCCGGCGCACGGACATTATTTCACCAACCCAGTTGATCTGTTTCGTTGCGACGCGAGGGCAGTGCAATATGGTGGATTTTACAGTGGTTTGGACATAGTGTGTTACCGTATTTTGTGACAAATTACTGTCACACTTTCTGCACGTGTAATGTACACATGCGTGTTTATGCGTTTTCTTTAATTGAGTTGTTCAAATCAAATATAATGGTATAAGCTTAGACAGTTTCAGTCGGGAAGACTGGAGAGAAAGTACCATTTGGAAAACCTAGGCTTATGTGGGAGGACAGCGTAGTCGGTTTACTGGAGCGTTAAGAAAGTCGGCGAGTCGCCCAGGTGGCCTTGGCGAGTAGCTGACACACGTAACTCTCTAAGTAAATCTTAATGTATTTAAATGGAAAGAAGATAGCGATGTGTGGATTGGATTCGTACGTCTTTGGATTGCGGCAAGTGGCGAGCTGTCGTCAACACAGTTATGCATATTCGTGTCACATAAAGACTTCCCCCAAAAATGACTCTTCTTTATGGAATGTATTGTTGCATGTTCTCGGGTTTTTGATTGTGCTGTTTTTTTTAATAAAGAAGAAGATAAAGTTTTTGATTATTTTAGGATGCCGGCAGTTTGAGCTATACACGTGAGTTCAGTGTTTTACCTTTCATATTTCCTTTCAATACGTCCGCCATTTGGCACAACGTACTCCTAACAAGGTCACATATTTTCATGTGGTCAACAGCCGCTTTCTTTGTCGGCCATTAAAACAGTATTTTTATTTTGTCTACTGACTTGACTCCCGAGGCAAATTATACAGGTAGCTTTGATTCCAGTCCTGCGTAATTCTTAATATAGTGTTCATTCGCAGTGACAACTTACTGCAACTTTTTTCTCAGTACTGGCGGTAAGTGATTGCCTGAATAAATTATCAACATTATGATAACTTACTGGAAGGTTTGGCATATCGCCTGCGTCGGCAACTGGGACTGGAATTTGCTGCATTAAACCTAACAATTCGGAAGACACCTTATGTCGACAACATATTCTTGAACTACCCAGATAATGAACTTGGTTTCTGCCGATAGAAGTAATTTTCTGCCGATCCCAGTGGCCGTGCGGTCTAAGGCGTGGGTCTGCGGCCGCTCGCTTACTAGGATTGTGGGTTCGAATCCTACCGGGGGCATGGATGTCTGTCTGTTGTGAGTGTTGTGTGTTGTCAGGTAGAGGTCTCTGCGACGAGCTGGTCCCTCGTCCAGAGGAGTCCTACCGAATGTGGTGTGTCTAAAAAGTGTGATCGTGAAGCCTTGAAAAATGAGGCGGCCTAGGCCCCAAAGGGGCTGTCGAGCCATAGAAGAAAAAGTAATTTTGTACTATACCCGCCGAGCACAATAAGCCTAAGACTGCGGTGCATCCGGAGCGAATGCCGACGGGCCCATAGAAAGAAGAAATACCCGCCGAGCAGTTTCGAGGCTTCATTGAGGGAGACTACGTAGCTTGTGCATTGCCAGTCCTTTCCATCCTTCGTGCTGTCTTATCTTTGATCATCCCAACCGCCGATACTACGAGGTAGTTTCACGTCACTCGGGGTGCTGTGAAGCTGGCGGCCCTTAGTCCAAGTCTTTGTCATTTTTACCATGGCTGTGTTCCAACAGGAGGTCCACCTCCGGGCTCGGAGTTGGGAGCTGAGTTTCCTTGAAGAACAGCGATATATAAAATTCAACCCCGAAGCCAAACGTGTCCTGGATTCTTTTATACTACTCCCGTAAGTAAAGAATGAAGTCCAGATGTTTCTTATGTTGGCGTGTCTGGGGTTACCAACATACTGAGACCAAAAGTTGGGACGTTCAAATTACAGGCCTGACGTTTGTGAATGTAATGACGGATTGTTTGCATCAACACATTTGAAAAGTCTCCATTATCATTATCATCATAACCGCCGCCACCACCACCACCACCACCGCCACCACCACCGCCACCGCCACCGCCGCCGCCGCCGCCGCCATCCATTGTCATCAATATCATCGCGGACCACGCGCGGGTAGATCGTCAATTGATCTCCCGTCATCTTTTCTGGAAGCTTCAATCAGAAACAGGGTTAGCATACCGAAATCGAAGTTATGATGAAATGTGTAGGGAAGTAAATACTAGAAATGTCTGTTATTTTAATCCATTTCAAAAAAGTACTTCCAATAATACTGAAGATCAGAATGTGAAAAACAGTAGGAGAGGTGTAAGTATCTACAACATGCGGGAAGATCATGCCGGAGGGCCTACTTTTGAATTACTTTGTCCTGTTTAGACGCTAGGCTAGGTCATGTATTCAGGCAGTTCGGGACGGGAGCATGCTATCGTCCGACTGATCGTGTGAGGTACGTATTCACACCACTGCCCGATCTTCCTGCTCATATTACACATAACAGTGACTTGTGTCGTAATTACGAAATGAACATCTGTTGGTGCCGAAGATGGCGAATAAACCTTTTACGTGCCACGTTCTGACAGCATGCTTCTAGCCAGTGCTAAGGGCTTCAAATTTTGAGGGCAGTGAGCATGAAGCTGGCTTTTCTCTGTTATTATTGCTCGTCTGTTATTTTTAGTTTAAACGTGTGGGTTAGGTGCGGGGTTTGTCTATACCAGGGGTGGCCAAACTTGCTTAACGTAAAGGCCACGTATGATAAACTTCAGATGTTTGAGAGCCGCACGACATGAACAAATATTACACACACGTTTTTATTGTTACACGCACATTTTGTTACAAAAATTCTTAAATATTTTTACTCACCATGAACATTAAACTTACGTTTTAATCCAGTGGACTCTCAGTTTATACCCGGTAAATAATTATAAAGCTTGAAAATATTTTATTTGACTTTTGTATGAATTGTAATGCAAAAAGGTGCTCAGCCAACATATTTCCGCGAGCCGCACATTATATGTCAAAGAGTCGCATGTGGCTCGCGAGCCGCGTTTTGGTCACCCCTGGTTTATACACTTGTTTGATGTCACCCAAAGTTTCGCATCGGCGCCATGTAATAGTTTAATTTAAAAACATTTAATTCTGAAGTGTGTACGTTTCTGATAAACTTCCTTACCAAATTTTACTTGACTCTATGCTGTTATGATTTAGTGGTTGTCGCAGTCAAACCGAAACCCAACAAAATGTTAGCACGGACGTCATATTGTTATTGTGCATTCTGTAAAAATTGTTTTTTTTAAGGAGAACGCTGTTCAAATATCTACTACCGCACATCGTTTAAGGATCCTAATTAAGTGTTGCTGTTATCTCATCCACATCAAAAGTTCGCGCATCCGCCATGTTTTTGTTTTAGGAACGTGGAAATAATAAGGTTACTGCGGCATCCACTGTTCGCATTCATACTAAGTTTTGTGAAAACTGGTTAACTGGTGGAAAAGTTTCAGTGCACAAACACAAACAATGGGAACTCATAAACCTACAATCTTTGCCGTGTGCACGCCATGAAGGCATATGGGGGGATTGCAGGTAGCACTCCACTCATTCTTAATCTGGGCACTAGAAGTTGGTCAGCTGTCAGCTTCACGTTTTTTTTATCGCTTTACCTCCGGGAAGGAACCCCATGTGTATATTCAGTACGAGCATGGGTGGGCCACAGATCCAGTCTGGACGTGTCGGAGAAGAGAAAAATTTCTCGCCCCTGCCATCATTGGAACCCCTGGTTCCTACAACCGATAGCCTACTCACTATACCGACTACATTATCTTGGCTCCTTCATAATATGGGAAAATGAGGAAAATGTTACTGTATTTTATATGAACTGCACATTACAAATTTTATTTTAAAATTACTGTGGTGAATTACAGCACAAACATTACGGGTTTGGGTTGGCACACTATTTAACCCTGCTTTAACTTGAGGTCTTAGGCATAGGCGGCTTGATTGACCGTATGTCGATGTAGTTCATCTCATATTATTTGTGGCAGCGTCGCGACGCCTGAACGCTTTATACCGGACGGTGGCAGGTTTGTAATTGCGTCCAGAGTATTTCCGTCCTTCATCACACTTATCCATCCTTCCATTTCATCGGACCGCCATGTTTTTCCGTCTATAAAATTAAATTCCCGACGGTTAATTTCTGAATTTTGATTGCAAAACTTTCCCATTAAAACTCCACTTTTCTTACAGCCAAGAGCTGTTGACGTTCCCTGTCAAAGTTCTAATTAAGAATCTAACAGCAACAGTTCGCACAGCTTCGGCTAGAACGTTTACTGCAGTTGTGTGTTAATGAGGGCCAGGTTCATTTGTAGTAAGGCCCCGATAACGCAAAGTCATAATTTTCAGAGTAGACGATTTTCTTTTCCCCTTTCGTTTTCAGGGTCTTCTTTTTCGGATTCTCCCTTCCCTCCCCCCCAGTACACGGGTATGATTTTCCTATTATGACTTGTTACGTGTGATGTTTTAAATCAGTGTTTTTCGGTCCTTTTACTACGCGAGCTGTTACAAAATCTTACTAGTTTTTTTGACCCCCTCCCCAAAATTGCACGCGGTGGCGCAGTTGGTTGAGGCGCTGCGCTACAATCCGGAAGGTCGCGGGTTCGATTCCCGATGGTGTCATTGGAATTTTTCATTGACATAATCCTTTCGGCCGCACTATGACCCTGGGGTCGACTCAGCCTCTAACAGGAATGAGTACCAGGAATATTTCTGGGGAGTGGGGGTAAAGGCGGCCGGTGCATAGGGCTGACAACCTTACCACCTTCATGTGCCGACTGTTTTCAAACACCTGGGAGCCTCAACCTCTTGGAACCCTCAGGGCCTGTCCAGGGGTTGCTTTAGCTTTTACTTCCCCAAAATTATCTAAACCCGCGGACCCCCAGGACACAACTCGTGACAACATTTAAAAATTTAATAAATACAAGAAACGTAGTTAATCTAAGAAATGTTTCTGTCATTGTAAATACTAATTAAAAAATTGTAAATATGTTTTCAATAATGGCCATGAAACTAAGATCGGCGAATACCGTTTGGGGGGGGGGGTAACTTTTTGTTCTGCGCAGGAGAATCTGCTGAACTCGAGGACCCCTGATTGAGAAACACAGTTATATCATAATTTCAGCATGTTTTATAAAATATTAGAAAAAACCCATAAAACATTTTTGTTATTTCCAACTTGTAATAGGAAGAAAATCATTTCACGGATCCCCCTAGCCAGGCCTCGTGGACCACATTTTGAGAACCCCTATCCTACAGTATAGAGTGTATACGGTGTCGAATAAGATGGGGCGGAGGGTGATGAATAACAGCGTGTCTTCGCGGGAGATGATTCGTTATGTAAGCACTATCGCAGTATTTGTGGTAGGTACTGAGGAAAGCAACGAAACATAGGATAGCTGATAACCCGGCCGTGATTCGTTACACGAACCTCCGGACTACAAGTCTGGACTGGTCGTATCCGTTGGCTTATGTACGTTCACCCGGGGAATCGTGAAGACTGTCTAGGCGTTGGACCACTGCTCCGGTGTTCACCTGGCCACCTATTCAGTGGCCACCGGCCTTCTTTTCCGCGGATGAAGCAGCCGGGGCGTGAAGTTAAACCAGTAACCTCCATATACAAAGGAGATTTATAATGATTAGAGTTGTACCTGTACTCCCTCGTATGCCTGCATGGCGTGGACAGGGATAAATTTGCTTAATTTTTTCACTTTACCATTTTGTATGGACTGCAAAACCTGTTATTTATATAATCTGTGGTCTTTTGGGTAATTACACGGCGTCATGTGGTAATTATTTACCGACGTTTCGAGACAACGTGTCGGTCCCATCTTCACGGGTCGAGATCGTCGGTAAATAATTACCACACGACGGCGGAAGCCTAAAATCAAGGCTGTTATTTATAGCTTGTAATCAGAGCCTGATTTGTTACGGTAAAGGATTCAGTGATGCTTTGTTTTGAAATTCTGTCTTTGGAATTGACCTTTACAGTGCGAAGAACCCTAAGATGGGCAGTTTCTGCTCCAAGATTCGAAGCGGAGAATTCGCTGATATACGAAATGGTTGCTTGTCTGTGTGAAGATAGAGTTTGAATTTCTTTTTGTCGTGTATTAATTTGTTGTCACTTGGTACACAACCGTGAGAGTGCTGATGCCAGTCCACTGTTATGAGTGGTGTTTGCCTGGTGGCTATTCCCTCATTTACATTATCTCGCTTTTACTGTTTAGTGAGGAAACTGGTAACAATGATCTGCTGATCTTATGCCTCAGTAAACATGGCTTTGTATTGAACACATTGACATCAAACTGTGTTGTGCGCTGCAAATTGTAATTGGGGCTGCGTATTAGAGAGGTTCATTGGAGCTGAAACAAAAGGAAACATCACATACTACTGATTTACCGAAAACACTTTGCCATCTGATGTGTATTCCTTATGCTTTACATGGTCATATAATGTTAAAGTTCCCGAGCTTACGTATTCAGGAGATATATTGTCATGCTGAATTATAAATGAAATGTAGAAGTGGGGAGTAAATGGTTATACAGAAATGCCAAGGTATGAATTCGGTTTTCTGCAACTAATAATGTCAGTAGATATATACAGTGATACCTCGGCTAACGAGTGACCCTGCTAACGAATTTTTCGGCTAACGAAGATTTTTTTCGCTGTTTTTCGGACTCGGCTAACGAATATGGATTCGGCTAACGAATGTTTTAGTGGATGCTCGCACTAACATAAAGCAGCAAACATGAACGGTCGGGCCATTCCAGGAGCTTATCTTTTCCGTCTGTATGTGCGTGACAAAGAAATGAGCTGACCACATCACATAGGGGAGACCCACCAACCAAAAAAAGTAAGCGACAAACCCAAGGGAAGCAGAAAGTTGCTGACGTTTCGGCTAACGAAGATTTCGGCTAACGAATGTGATTCCGGAACGAATTATCTTCGTTAGCCGAGGTATCACTGTACAAGGAAAACAGAAGAGGATCAGAACAATATATCTCGTTGGTAGAGTAGAAGGTGTTACGAATGTACGAAAATATGATAGGTTAGTTTTTGAAGGAGAAGAAAGTGTTATTTGAGTATTTTTTAGGCCCCTTTGGACCTTTATTTTGTGATTTATACGTAAATAAAAGTTCTGGCGATGTATGAGTGTCACGCTGTGAATACGAAGACAGTGTTTCAGGACTTGATTCCTATCAGGAGTTTCATTCTTCATGGGCCTTTCGACTCTTAAAGATGAAGGCACATGTTTCTTCGAAGCGTCGGGGACCATTTACGTAACGACGGAGCATCACGTCCTAGAAGATTGGACTCCTCAGTTACACCGTTGTGGAAACCTCAAACCCAGTGAATTTGAGGACTTCATAACCTCGGCACAAAGAGGAAGTGGGTGAAGCGGTTTTGCCCTCGCTGTGCTGAAGGCGGCGAGGTGGCTGCAGAAGAAAAATTATCCGATCCTGTTAAGAATAAAACCCTGGCAGGCGAGACTATTTGATCAACCATATTCATAAGGGATTTTGGAGTATTTGATAATTTGTGAAACGGAAAATATTAGCTACGTAGTAGACGTAGAAGTGAAGTTTGTTTGGAGCCACTGTTATGGATAGTACCCCCGGGGGGGGGGGGGGGGGAGACATGAGGTGGGAGCAGAGCCAACTTCTCAAATATGTGTTTAAAATACATAACGCAAGTGTCGGTCATATTTTGTATCTCGTATAATTCCCTTTGAGCCGATCCCAGTGGCCGTGCGGTCTAAGGCGTGGGTCTTCGGCCGCTCGCTTACTAGGATCGTGGGTTCGAATCCCACCGGTGGCATGGATGTCTGTCTCTTGTGAGTGTTGTGTGTTGTCAGGTAGAGGTCTCTGCGACGAGCTGGTCCCTCGTCCAGAGGAGTCCTACCGACTGTGGTGTGTCTCAAATGTGTGATCATGAAACCTCGACGAAACGAGGAGGCCCAGGCCCATATAGGGCTGTCGAGGCATAGGGGAAAAAAATCAGTTCGAAGAAAATGTCTTCATTGCCTGCATGCATTTTTGCCGTCTGTAATTCAAGTATTGTTGCGAGAATTTCGTCTATATTAGACTCAACACATGTTTCTCACCCATACAGAGCAATACGGACATTTGTTTTCAATCTGTAACCGATGTTCCGGATAGGTTTGGCTGTTGAATACGAACGGCAAAATGTTTGGCCCAACGCAGGCTGTGGTGAGTAATGTACTGCATTACCACGTATTCTTTTTTTTTTTTCAATATACACCGTAATAAATTTTCTGTGAATACGCATACCCGTTAAGTGTCTGTGTATTCTAACTCCTTAGAGTAAAATAGTTCTTGAAAAGCTGTAGTCGCTCAGCTGGTCACGAAATTATCTGCCATCTCTGCGATCTGTGGAAACAGAAGAACCATTATCGTGTCCACTATGCCCGCTTGACCCTGACATGCACCACTGAGAATCCAGTTCACAATCTGTAAACCCGCACTTGTTGTACATTTTAATATTATTATCTAATCTATGCATCGATCTTCCAAGTGATCTGTAGCCTTAAATAAATTTTTAAGCGTTTTTTTGTCTGACTTTCACATGTCCCACTCAACCTGTCCTTACCCTTTACATCAGCCCAATACTAGAGAATAGGACACTTAAAAGTAACCGCGACCGGTAGTCTTTTTAAGTCGTACGCGCATGCGCATACCGTTGTCATAACCATCGGATTCACTGCTCCCAAAGTCCTTCCGTGTGTGCATGTATGAACTGCATATCTGGACGCGTACGGCACAGAGCATTGCCACACCTCGCGTCAGTGAATGATACTGGCTACTTTAAATATGGTACATTGTATTTGGTGAAGTATATGTAACTGTCCAACAAGAATCCTTAATTCTGTGTACTTCCTCCGTAGTGTCGCCTTACCTCTTCAGATTTTCTCGCACTCTCTCATACTACAGCTGTTTGCATTTTCCTGCACAAGGCCATTTGTATCATACAGACACGTGCTTTCATAATATACACACCACGTGCGTTTGTCTGGATCATGATTGTGTGGTTAGATGGAAAGTAGGTGCATAACTAACTAACTGACTAACTCCTTGGAGCAGAGTCCTTTTTGAGAAGCTAACAGATCCTGAGCTAGTCAAGAAATTCCCCGCGTTTTATGTAACCCGAAGGTTCATTACCTCATTCACAAGAGCCCGCCACCTGTCCCTATCCTGAGCAAAGTAGGTTAAAGCTTAATAGGTTAAAACCTGATTTTAGAGCTAAGTTTTAATTGAATAATATATTAATCTTTCCTGTTCTCCTAATTATGATGGACTGACCGGACATTAAATGTAGTCATGTTCAGCACTTTAACCGTCTAAAACCTGCTGGTAACTGTGTGTACCGCCTGCTGTGACAAAACCTCTACATTTTGCCACACAGTATATGTATTTGGTATTATTCCTACAGTAGACGGCTTTTATTTCCTTAAACAACATTAACTGATTTGTCGTTATAACGAACACGTAGTGTGTTCTCTGTGAGGTACGGACTGACTTCTGTACATAATTTAGATTCACTTCAGTATGCATAATTTAAATAATAATAATAATAATAATAATAATAACCATGGCTCGACAGCCCTATATGGGCCTGGGCCTCCTCTTTCCGAGGTTACGTGGTCTGCGCATTTGTGGCAGTTCGGAGACTAGCCGACTGGCCGTGCTGTTCAACTCAATCCTGATGTGACCGCCAGAGCCATCTGGCAGGCAGTCAGGAGACTTGGGTGAGAAATGGCCGCTAAATTTTGCTTACGAAACATTTCTATTCTTGCCGTAAATCTACGACTACGAAGTGGTGCTCCGGATCGAACCCGCGAACCTTGGGTCCAGTGGCGAGCACGCTAACCACCAGTCCACCGAGGACGACATGCATAATTTAAATGGACTGCAGTATTCATTCATCATCCTTGTGAAGGGAGTTTGATACGCTGGGGCTAATATCGTTACGGTATTCTAATATTTGAACAGTCCTGTGAATTCAAATTCGTGACGCATCAGTGTCAGGAAGTTTTACTTGGAGAGAAGTGCATGTTTTCTTACGTGTTAATTATGGATATGTAAAAGAGGAGTGATGGGGCATGTCCTGCAGCGGGTTGCATTGTTAGTCTTCCATTGATGGTGGTTGCCAAGAGTGGCTTTACACAATGTTATGTGAATACATACAGCTGTGCTAAGAAGATTTTCGGCAAGTTTGGGTCCTCATGCATTTTACCTTTCAAAACAAACTTGTGATAGTGACGATGATGATGATGAATTTGACTCCTTTGAATATCATCCTTTTTTATTTTATTAGTATAATGGGGCTCTTGTATATGGAGAGTACAAATGATGCTGTAATGCTTTCAAACATTCCAGCAAGGCCGGCCTTAGGCCGATTTGACGCAATGGGTCCCCGCTTTTACGGGGCATTCGCGCATTAGTAATTTTTAGAAATGATAAAAATGGACCATTTTAGTTTTTCATCCTAACTTACGTTAATGTATCAGAACATTAGTCCTTTTTTTGCTCTGCACAACAACTTTTAGGGGCCCGCCACAAGGATCGCAATCGGGCCCCTCGTTTGCTGAGGCCGACACTGTTGCCAGTGTCTTTTTTGCGGTGAAGTGTGGTTACATCTTTGCCCAACACCAAAACTGGAATACCTTCCATTGTCGGATGTTCGGGATTGCTTATTTTATATATTTCCAGGTATCCATTACTGGAGGTGGATTGGCGGAGAGACAAACACGACACCACATTACCTGTGAAGGATGTTTACGCCTGTGTACGTAGTATCTGGGCCTTAAGAGGCCTGTAACGCTTTTACCTCTGTTAAATCATTTAGATAGAAAGCAAAGAATGAATTCAGTACAGACGAAATTTGATTCCTGACTCGGGGACCGAGTGTCATGACCAGTTTTTGTTGTTTTCCTCAGTACTGCTCTCCACATTGAACGCTGCTGCTGCAACACGATTCTGAATCACTGTGTCATTTGATACTGATTAACTACCGCAGTGTGTAAGCGTCATTAAATAAACGAAGAAACATAAACCATTAAATTCATCCACGTCTGGTGGTTTCGTCGCATCCATTGCCCATGTAAAGAAATAAGGGGACGTAGAAAAGTTTGTACGAGTTTTGAGACAACACGAAAATGGTTTTGCCAATCCACAGTACTGTGAGCAACGGTAGTGTTGAAGGTTTTTTTTTTTTGTGAAAATTTGTCTTAAAGTTAAAATTTCCATATTTCCTGAACATCAGGCCCAACCACTCTGTAACGGAATGTTATTTTTTTCACCACCCCCCATGATTTCGTCGGCCTTCCCGCAGATTAACTATATGCAGTCCGTTACCTCAGCGTCACTGCTATATAAGGACTGAAGATTTCCAATAATTGGAAAATACGAATGCGAGTCTGATATTGGAGTTCGTTATTCCCTTCGTTTATATTGTGTGATCCAATATGATGGTAGACGTACCGATCCCGCTTTGCATTCGTTTCTTTGGAATAAGATGGTCAAGTCGTTTCTAACTATCTTTATTCCAAATGTTCTCTGCTAAGTCACTAATCGCCTTAATTCATGTTTTGTACAACGAGATTATTAGATCCTTATATGTGAAGTCCCCTTGTGTTGTGATAGTATAATATACAAAATATGTATCAGTTAAAATATAACAGAATTTGTGTGTCTAAAGGAGCGACATGTTTCGACCTATGATATTTGTGTTTTTAGAATTATTGTGACCTTCAGAATGACCTGTCATAGGTCGAAACATGTAACTCTTTTAGACACATAAATTCTATTGTGTACATTTAGTTGTGTTTTGAGTGATACAAATTATGTATATTATAAGTTTATTGGAGGTGATGCCACTTGAAAGACCTTGATATAAGAACAGGCCTGATCAACCTTTTGTGTGGTGCGGGTAACTTCGGCAAAATATTTTCTCCTTGACTCCGTGTAATACTTCTTCATTTCTCACACGATCGGTGCAACTGATCTTCTCCGTCGTTCTCCAGCACCACATTTCAGAACGTTCAACGTATTTCTGATCTACTTTCCGAAGTGTCCAAGTTTCCAGACCATACAAATCTAGGCTCCAAGTGTAGGACTTTTACTACTTTCTTCCTTAAATTAAAGTCCAATTTGCTGGTGAAAAGAGTCAAATTCTTGTCGAATGCTGCTTTTGCCATGACAATATTGGATTTAGTTTTACGTGTACATCTTGCATCATTTGTTATCATTCCACCCAAATAGTTGAAATATTTCACATTTTATATAAATATAAATACAATTTCACATATTTTTTATATAAATATGATTTGAATTTGTATATGTGATTTATAGCTAACGTACGATAGAATGCAGCGGTCAACAAGGCGATGGGGCATCGTCTTTATCAAATTGCGCATAATTTTTTTGGCAAAGCGAATGTCCACTGTCATAAAGGATCTAATATGGGGGGGGGGGTGGTTGTTAGTGAATATGAGAATTGTGTAGCAAGAAGGCAAACATAAATACTCAGCTCGTATACATATGTCTGGATTAAAGTAGAATAAAAGCTTTGAATTCCAGGACAGTTAAAGTTACCAGTTTTGACAGACAGTGTTTTTGGACACCACCTTTTATATGATTTTAAATTATTTTTAATGCTGTGTTCGCGGGGGTAAAAAAATAGATGTTTTGGAGTGACAGGAATAGAGAAAAAGTGTGAATGTCATAAATACGGCGGTTGTGTTTGAAATGGGCAGGCCTAGACACTAATCATATAACGAGCCATTTTTTTTTGTGGTGAAGGGCCCCGCAGCAGATGCTACGGACGCACCGCAGCCTTGAGGCTTATTCTGCAACCTTGTCATGAAGCTGATTAATTATTTTCGTTTTCCATGTAATGGAGCAACGGTGGAATGAAACTGACAAGGGAAAACCGAAGTACTCGGGGAAAAACGTGTCCCAGTGACACCTCGTCCACCACAAATCCCACATGGACTGACCCGGTATAACGAGCCTTATATCTAGTTACATTAACCTTCCTAGCTTTATGGGATAAATAACAACTAGCCGTCCTCGAATGTGAAGGAATTTGCAAATTTCATAACGTCTCCTATCTCGTTTTTCCACTCCTCTAAACTTTCAGTTAAGTTAAAATGTCGGTAGACCGTACGTCTAAGAATTAACTACGACGACTCATTCGTATATATGAAGTGTACAATTTTATGTTGTGCGCTGATGTTGTAAGGCGATATAAAATTTCATGGTCTGCTCACCAAAAGCCACATTTTTTTTTATGAGACTCGTCAAACTTCAGCCATACGGCTAAAGATACAGGGAAGTACAGTATTTTTGTGGCATGACATTCGTCAGTATACAACATTAAGTTTTATAAGTGTAATAATAAATTTACTGCAATAACTGCGGTTCGATTCACTACAATCGCACTTATATTGCTCTGTATTAAGCAATAAAAACACCTGGTGTTACAGGATTCTGTGAAAGATACGAAACCGATTCACAAATGATGGTTTTGGTCTGCTGTAATGTTTACTGGCCTCCATAAAACTCCACCCTACACTCAGGGTGTAGTGGCAGGTTAGCCGTATAGGTGCATCTGTTCCACTTTCCTTACTAGATGATACCTTTTATGTCTGCAGCAGTCTTTCCATTTCTGTTCACAAATGTCGAGATCATAAAACAACCATGTGATGCATTTTGAGCTGGATAACCTGCGTTGAATATGCGGCAATGACTTCCAGTCTGTATAGTGACTAGTCTATGGCCTGACAGTCGACGAACCGTGGTTCGATTCTCGGCGAGGGCAAGTGTTTTTTCTCTTCTCTAAAACGTCGACACCATCTGTGGGCCCACCGGGCTGTCCTTTCCTCGGGAGTAAAGCGGCTGGTGCCTGAAGCTGACCACGCCTCTATCTAGTGCCGTGGTTAAGAATAAGTGGAACTATACGTCCACTCCTTTTTCTGTCTACATGGCTCGCACTGGGGTAACCTTGCCTTTTATCTTGAACATATCACCGCTTTAGGCGCCGGGATAGCTCAGTCGGTATAGCGACTAGCTACAGGGATGGGCGGTCAGGGCATCGAATGCCCGTGGGAGCGAGATTTTCCGCGCCCCCCCCCCCCCCCCCCCCCCTAGACCGGCCCTGGGGCCCCTCCCGGCCTCCTGTACGTTGCTTACTGAGTCTCTTTCCCGGGGGTAAAGTGGCTGGGGTGTGGCGTTGACCACTCACACCCATCTAGCGTCGAGGTTAAAGAAGGAGTAAAACTATACCTCTGCTTCTTCATGGCCTGTTCTAAGGTGAACTTTATCTTTACCTTTTTCACCAAATTGCCTTTGTAATCAACGGAACTCGAGTTCACTGAATAAAGAAGGTTTTTTAACACTTTCGGATTTTAACATAACATTTTATATATATATATATATATATATATATATGCACCTAGCAATCAATTCGTATGTTCAAATCGCGAGATGAATTCAATTTTTTTTTTAAATCCCCGACGGAAATTAATTCTTATGCCGTCCGCAAGGGGCGCACATGTTGTTAAAATGGCTTCTTCACATGAAGCGACATTTTGTGTTAACCCAATCTGCGAAGAAAAATTCACTGTCACTTGTTCAACACGAGTTTTTGAGACGTTATAGAAAGAACAAATGACAACGTAATTCAATTTACACTCGGTGTAAGCAGTTTAAAACAAAGGTTTGTGTCTGCAAGGGGAAGAGTCTAGGTCGACCATGCGTCGCTGATGAAACGGTGCAGCGCGGACGGGAAACCTTTCAGCGCATCACAGCAAAGTCAACTTGCAGAGTTTGCCGTAAGTTCTATTTGCCTCAAACAACACCATGGTCTGCTCTTAGGAAGAGTTTACTTTTGAAAGCTTACAATCAGTAGTTAGTGCAGGCTTTAATACTGAACAACAGACTCGAGTTGAAAGAGTTCGATGGTTACTCTATACGAGGCAGACGTGAAGTTAACTTACTCGTTATGCGTCAGCCCTCGTTTACGTGCGGACCGTACGATTGTTCCTCTGGATTTCACGCTTGCAGCAAAAGGTACTGTATTAAACAGCTGGATATCAAAAACATGAAATTTCGCTTGGTGAATGAGTCGGTTACACTGCCTTCTGTATAATTACTGTCTGACGCTAAAACCTCATTTTGTATAATATAAACCTTATCACCGTATTACAGTTACGAACGCAGTGAATGTTTCAGTTTATACGTTTTTCTTTATTGTAAACTGTTTGACATAGACCAGCTATTTAACTGATTGCTACCTGAAATTTCGAATTTCGGCAGAAGCAGGGATATTTCTTTTCGTCACCATTTCCAAACTGGCTCCAGTAGGTACACGTGGTTCTGTCTCCAGGGTAAAGTGGGTAGAGTAGACATTGACCGCCTACATCAGTTTGGTGTCCACAGATAGAACACGTGGAACTTAGCCTCCATGTCCCCTGCACTCCTACAGGATGTTGTGTGTAGGGACAGGAGTAACTTTAATACGTTGGCCTGCATGCTCTTTGTTGCTGTGTAATCCTTAAGGCAGTACGCCATATATATATGTATATATATATATATAATTTCTTGATGGACATTGCTTGAGACCAATGTGACCAAGACAATAAAGGGAAGATACAGAAAATTGTATAACAAGGAGGCTGGTAATTTGTACTTTTTGTCAAGTGCTCATCAAGGGAGACGAGATAGACTGGGCATGTAGGACTATGACAGTGGTGAAGAAACTCTGCGGAATTATAGCCAGAAAACCTTAAGAAGGAGACCGCATGGGGTGCCTTGTAGGACTGTGGCAGTGGTGAAGAAAGTCTGCGGAATTATAGCCAGAAAACCTTAAGAAGGAGACCGCATGGGGTGCCTTGTAGGACTATGGCAGTGGTGAAGAAAGTCTGCGGAATTATAGCCAGAAAACCTTAAGAAGGAGACCGCATGGGGTGCCTTGTAGGACTATGGCAGTGGTGAAGAAAGTCTGCGGAATTAGAGCCAGAAAACCTTAAGAAGGAGACCGCATGGGGTGCCTTGTAGGACTGTGGCAGTGGTGAAGAAAGTCTGCGGAATTATAGCCAGAAAACCTTAAGAAGGAGACCGCATGGGGTGCCTTGTAGGACTATGGCAGTGGTGAAGAAAGTCTGCGGAATTATAGCCAGAAAACCTTAAGAAGGAGACCGCATGGGGTGCCTTGTAGGACTATGGCAGTGGTGAAGAAAGTCTGCGGAATTATAGCCAGAAAACCTTAAGAAGGAGACCGCATGGGGTGCCTTGTAGGACTATGGCAGTGGTGAAGAAAGTCTGCGGAATTATAGCCAGAAAACCTTAAGAAGGAGACCGCATGGGGTGCCTTGTAGGACTATGGCAGTGCTGAAGAAAGTCTGCGGAATTATAGCCAGAAAACCTTAAGAAGGAGACCGCATGGGGTGCCTTGTAGGACTATGGCAGTGGTGAAGAAAGTCTGCGGAATTATAGCCAGAAAACCTTAAGAAGGAGACCGCATGGGGTGCCTTGTAGGACTATGGCAGTGGTGAAGAAAGTCTGCGGAATTATAGCCAGAAAACCTTAAGAAGGAGACCGCATGGGGTGCCTTGATATAGATGAGAGGATGGTATTCAGACGAGTAAAAACACTTAATAATCCAACAAAGTACACTGTATCTGGGGAACACCCCTGGTGGTCTATATTACGCAAAAACCCTCAATTTAATAAATCAACAGTGTATTTTATTTGTTTTGTGTAATTAAATGCATGGATTTTAAATACACGGAAACATACAAGACTACAAGATTGAAATTGATCTTTAAGTGGGATATAAGATAGTTGAATGCATTCTTCTCAAAATAGGGAGGAGAGGCGGGCGCTTGTGAGCCCAGAAACGAAACTTCGTGTTCCATACAAGACAGATTTGTTAACTACCTGAGCTTCTCAAGAGAGACTATGCACAGATGGAATTTGTGTATTGCTACGTGTATCACATAATGCTACTGTAACTGCGTTATGTTAGGAATGCAGCCTAATTCGTGTGAATTAACAGACACGTAAAGCAGGTGCTTCATCTTGTTCCTTAGCCGTAGGGTAAAAGCGATCTGACAATAGAAACAGGCATAGAGTGACAAGATGTCTGACTGACTTAACATATCACAGGAAGTTTCTTCCAAACATATCTTCGTCGATGTGGATGGTTCATTCTCATCAGACATATATTCTGCCACATTAAGACTTCCAAGAAGACATATGTTTCTAAAGCAAGACGGTAGTGAAACAGCATTGTCATCTTCAGGTTCCCTTCGCGTCTTAATTATTGCCCTATTGCCTCACTACCTTCCTACAAATGCATATAAGTAATAGCATGTTGCATATGGCTATTTATTTCATGCAGATGTCTCTTTATATCCGAGAAAAAAAACTGCCTGATTTTCAAATAGGATATATAAGTAAAAGGCAAAGTTCACTTTATAACAGGCCATGAAGGCCCAGAGGGGTAATAGAGGTATAACTCTACTCTTCGTTAACCTCAGCGCTAGATGTAGGTAGGTGATTAACACCACTCCCCGGCCGCTTTACACCCGGGAAAGAGGCCCGGTACCCACTGTACAGGAGGCTGGGTGGGCCCTAGAGCCGGTCGGGACGGGTGCGGAAAATCTCGCCCCCACCGGGATTCGATCCCCGGACCGTCCAGCCTGTAGCGAGTCGCTATACCGACTGAGCTATCCCGGCCCCATTTTGAAATAGGATCAGTTAATTATTTGGAGACTTTAGCTTTAACCCAGTAACGTTCTTCGGTGAGGTAGTTTGACTCGTTGTGTAGAAGAGAAGGTTGCTTAATGCAGTGCATTTCTTTTGTCCTTTTCCCGAGCACCAGGGCTGTCATGGGATGTCGCAGCGGATGCAGCGATGCGATAAAACTGGCTTGCTCGGTATGGTGATAAATGAAACAACCTGTTACATGGTGAGCCTACCCAGTGTTGTGACATGCCGAATTCAGTGCTGCGACACTTCGATTTGCCTTCATCTGGCATTTTCCATACTTGTCCACACCGGCCCTGGGGCCCATCCAGCCTCCTGTACAACGGATAACGGGTCTCTTTCCTGCGGGTAAAGCGACCGGGGCGTGGCGTTGACTACCCACCCTCAATCTAGAGGTTAAAGAAAGAATAGAGCTATACCTGTATTTATTTCTGGGCCTTGGTGGCTTTTTGTGGGGTGAACTTTACATTTACTTTATTAGGAGTGTGTTGCAGTAAGTCGTGGTCATATCGCTGAATCATCTGTTATATTCTACAAACATTCTCAGACACAAATTTGCGAGTCAGAACAAAATCCAATTTGTTTCTCGTGACGTGATTGCATATGGACGTTTGAATATACAGATTCCGTTGTCAGTTAATGTTCATGTCAGTGTTTATTTATGTAGCTGTTCATCCCAACCTGCGACAATGGAACAACAAATTTTTGCTATAGACTTCCGATACATGTTCTTCAGAATGCTTTCAGTTTACTCGGAGATGAAACATAGGAACACATAGATGAATGAGAAAAACTTGAATTGTGCTACATGTTTTCACCTAATGCACTTCTTAGTGGGCATTATTTTATCTGACAAGTCCCACTACTCCTAACTCAATTTTGCGTGATGGCTGGCAGTGCTCGCCGCCATTCCAGCTTGTCGTGAGTCGGGGTCCACGCGTTTTAATTCAGTATATTTGAGTTAATATTAGACTTTTACTGACCTGGGACTGGAAATGTATTTCCTTCGACTCGCAGACACGCTTCATATGTAATCAAAATGTTTATTTTGCGTCGAAGTATTTATAAGTTTAGTGAGCCAACGGGTAGGGACTAGCGCCTAACGACTATTTGTGAGATAAAATGATGTCCCTGTACAAAGAATCCATAAAGCCGCTAAATTGCTTTAGGTATAGGCGATAACCTTACCGTGATTCTAGTGAATGTAACAGAATACTTAACTGTTTTCTTTTATTTTCAGGTAAGAGAATTCGCTGTTTCTAACCACCAGCCATAAAATGTAGAGCAGTAACGGTGAATAGTCCACCCATTTTTGGAAGCTTTCAACACGGTAAGATAAATGAAAATTTTTCGTGCATATTTTATTTTACCTCCCACCCCTGATCCTCCTCTCTGTCTGCTCTGTGTGTGTGTGTGTGTCAACTTGTCTACGTAACGTACGGCCTCTAGTTTCCTTCCTAATACTGAATGCAATATGTTTGCACTCACCTTCCAAACAACGCTATGTCATGTTGTAACTTAGGCCACAGTATAAATATTTTCGGCCTTGAAAAGCCCTAATGTCTTTTCCTAAACATTGTGAAAATTGAATGGTAAATGCTTCTGAACCATACGTTAAGTACTATTCCCATATCACTCGGAGGAGTTTTGTATCAGTTAAAATTTCGCTTCCGTCTTGCAAGAGATGATTTAGTGTTAATATTCTGACTCACCAAGCTTAGGAGGAAGTGTAGTATGTTATATTGCTAGAACTAAAATTATAAACTACCACCACCAAATGCTAGAGCTTGTTCATAAGAGTTTACATCACTGTGACCTGTTTCGATTAGATGTATTTTAATATTATCCTGCCATTTACGCCTATGTTTTCGGTATGGGTATTCTATAAGTATATCTGTAGAATATTGAGAAACTAAACAATTATAATCATAAAGTCTAAATTTTATCTTCAAGGTAATTATAAATTGTTGATCACCGTGGCTAGGAATGTGGAAATTAATGTGGCTACTTCTCAGATCCCTACGTACAAGTTTTGCATAAACTGCAAGTTATATACTGATAATTATTTTTGGCTTAATGCGACTTTGCTAGGCTTTGACATTGTATCTTCACAGTTTTCAGGTAATCGAGGTCATTAATGATAATGAAAATATGTAAAGACAGACTTCTGCATCGTACAATTTTAAAGTAGAAATCCGACTCGCAACAAGGAACGTTAGTGGTCTTGACCTGTATTCCGTGTTGCACAAGTTCATTTTTTGGGTCACAGATCGGCTGTGCTGTGTCGCCCTTATCGTGAGCCTTTTCAGAATTACATCAACATAGGCCACGACAATTTGTTTTTACGTCCTGCTCTATTTACCGCCGACAATCGAGCTAACATCATTTACAGTACCCAGTACAATTAAAAATTTACCATTTATTGAAACAAAGCTGAGGAATTAATTCATAATTTATGCTAGCTCTTTTTTGCAGATTGAACGACTAGATATGAAGTTTTCGTCAACTGCTGCTTATAGGCAATAATGTGAACTGAATAAGCATCCTGAAGTTAATTTTGAATCGTCTGTCTCGAAGCAACGTAGCGGCAAGCTTCCTTTGATCGCGAAGTCTCCCCCTGCCCCTTGACAAGCCAACATTGTATTATGGCTTCCGTGCTTAAAACACTGTGAAGTATGCATACCGTCAGGCACGCGAGGTTCATGTGATCCGTATCTACAGGAGGGAGAAGCAAGGCGGGTGGTTCTTATGAAAACGTTCTAAAACACGCGCGACGGACGGACTGACGGACTGGTGTCTGCTGTGTGTTGATAAGATGTTGTAGGTAGCCCATTAATAGTCATATCTCTGACTTTGTAACATGGGCTAGCGTTTTATTAACTTAATATGTCACGAATGTTTACATTCTGGCTGTTGCGAATGATTAGCATCATAATTAATAAATGATTGTGTCCCAACAGCATTCGCTAAGTGGTTTAATATAATAACTCAATAAAGGCACAGTTGGGCTGTTCCTGTTTTAATGAGAGTTGATTCGCTTGAAACTGCGAAGTCATTGCTGTGTGTTACCTGTCTCGAGAGAGGGTGGGAGGGCGGGGTAAAAGAAAATATATAAACAAAGAAATTACGAGGAAAAGAGAGGAGAAGAAAGATATGTATGGAACGCTAAAGGGAATAATGTTAGACGAAAATGGGGGGAAAAGAAAGAAATTAAGAAATGAAATGGAATAAAGTAGGAGTAAAAGATAGAAATGCAACCGAGTAGCAAAGAAAGAAGCGAAAGGAAAAAAAACAGGAAGGGAAGATAGGAAGAAAAAGAAACACACAACATTTGAACAAATGTGGGGGGGATTTAAGTGAAGGGAAGAAGAAGATAATAGATGAAAAAGAGGAATGTAAGTAGTGAAGGTAGGAACTAATGAGAGGGAGAGAAACACATTACAAAGCCTTCAGAGTTGTGTCCAGAATGCAGTAACTGAGTAAGGCTCTTCGCGGTTTTTCTTGGGGACTCTAAATGCCTTGTGGACCGCTGTCTCTTCCTTTCTAGTTATTTCCAGTTCGCCGTGCCTGATTATCTTCTCATTTCATATCGAGCACTAAATAATCTGTCACGTTTATGGAGCGTCGTTAACGACACGTGCGCTGTTGGTACCTGTAAGTCACGCTATCTAAATCTGCTTATTTTACATTAATGTAGAATGTTTACATATCCAGTTTCTGTCAACAAGTTTTCTCCTTGCTCTGTAAAGTAATCTTGAATTTGTATGTGTCATGCACTGGTTTCAAATAATGCAAGATAAATCAGCGCCCAAAAATCAGTCGGTTCATTTCGGAACTAATTCCTCCTTGAACGTTTTCCATCTTCCCGTGTTTAAAATAGGAATTAAAACGCGAAGTTTCGGGGACAGGATCGGTCTTTATACTCAGGCATAAGGAGCTAGGGCAACGCAGTTGTTCCCAGAGGGTGAGAGTATCTTGTTCGTTCGTGGACATCTTTATACTCATTCAAACGATGCACACGTGACGTAACATCTAGTGTCCCAAGCAATTTTGAAACCTACAACCCGTTTCTGAATTCTTCAGTTAATTTTCTGTCGATCTCGGTGTTTTAAATGGCGTTATAGACAGCGCGTGCTTTGTTGCCTTTTATTTAAAATCAGAGCTTTATTGAATTTTCAGACGTGTTACATCTGTGGCGTTCGATATACTTGCTCCGAGCTCATTATCGGCTGTGTACATCCATAATGGCTGTTGAGGCCAGGTGATGTTGAAGGCATGTTTTACATGCATGCCACTATTGTAACAGGGACAGTGTTTCTTTTGTATATAGAGACATGTTCTTAAGGGACTCTTATGTTGCTGGAACCGCAACCATAACCCCACTTGGCATGCGTTTGCTCCCTCTGTTTGTATTTAAACATGCTCAGGTACTTCGAGCATAAAATAATTTTACTTTTTTGGCACCGGAACTAACGAGATGTCCGAATCATTAAGGAAAAGTTTCACTCTTACTGCGCTCCTATATCCAACCCATTACCTTTCTTAACTTTCTCTCTCCTTGATCCTTGTTCCTCCCCATTTTCTGTTTAGTAATTTTTTCCTTTGCCTTATGCTCTTCTCAGAAGATTAGTCTTTCCTGCTTAGATACATTTTCCAGCGTTGTCGACTGCACAATCGATTGTGATTAAGAGTCCTCTAATCTTATCATCAGCGAAGAGTGTAGTTACATTTCTTGTGCTTTTTTCGTATACGCGGATCTCTTCATAATCCGCGGATTATCTCCCACCGAGAGAAAATGTTGCGCAAAAAGTTTTGAATTTGTATTTGTACGCTGCAATTTATTTATCCTGCGTCCTTCGGAACTTTTTTTATGTCACTGTTTATTCACTTTTTTGTTATACTTTCGTAACAGAACCAGTCTTCTGTTAATATGTATGTATATATATATATATATATATATATATATAATGTGTGGTTGAAGAAAGTAATTGAGCACAAAATAGAAGGTACGAGTCACATATGTAGAATTCTCACTCTTGACACCGTGCATCTTCGTCATATTAAATTAAGTTACAGACCAACTGATGCACACTAAAACCACTTTTTATGTAGCTTTATTATTAAAATTGTTAAAATTATACCCCTACACGTGTTTCGATCCTAGGATCATCGTCAGGGGTTTTTTTGTTGAAAGCTACAGTCACTTCATATACATGATTTTAAACATTCTAACGGCACTTTAAAAACCTATATATTATAAGTTAAAATCTTGTAAAAAGACTCGTTAAAAGTTGTAAAATTGTAAAAGTACTGTAGATAGTAGATTGCGGAAGTGCTGGCGTGTGGGATCGTGGTATTAAAGGCATGTGATATGTTTTTGTGGGGAGCGAAGTGTACTGCCTGTTGTACGGAGAAGAGTACTATGTTGGGGTATAATTTTAACAATTTTAATAATAAAGCTACATAAAAAGTGGTTTTAGTGTGCATCAGTTGGTCTGTAACTTAATTTAATATGTAGAATTCTGTTATGAACCCTTAAATAAATTTCCCCTCACTTAAAACCGGCGTATGTTTTGTCCGCACAGCAACTTCTCCCTTCGTTACGGAGTTATTTAGGAGTTCACTCCTTTTAATTTCACTCTCTTCATGAACCCTAATAGACGTACATCTTAAGAAAAGGTGTTACCATTATTCTAACACACGGGTTCGGAGGCGCGTATCGGTTCTTTGTTGAGAACTGGAATAAGTACGTGAATTCTTGAATGTTTAAACAAAATATGTAGTATTATTTACATTTGCGGATTTACCTTTAAATTCCGCTGATTGTTATGGTAACAAAATAATGACGAAATGTGAACTGTAGTGTTAAGGGCCCCCTTAACTGGTCTCTGTAACACTGTTTTAAAAATTCAGCAGCAGCATGCAGTCTGTCTCTCTTTCTCTTCTTGTAGCTGTCACCAAACATATCTGAAACTGCAGAAACACCTTGATGATATTTTCAAGGGAGATTGACTGCGTCTTCCTCAATACATCTTCGGGGATATTCTAGCGTCTCCAGGGTGGGGCTTGCACAAACACTTGAGGCACTCTGGCCTGATTGTACTTGTCTGGAAGCTTCAGCCCATCCTGAGGGAAATCTCTGCAAATACACGTATAAAGCAGGCTCTTGGCAATGAGGATGTTGACTTCGAAAAGGAATTTAGCGTGTCTAACCACACATATGATACATTCTAAGTCATGTTCGTTATCAGTACAGGAAGTAAAACGTACTGGCGAATGATATGTATTATATGGGTTTAAAGATTCACTAGGATGACATGAAAAAAAAAAAAGACAGAAAATCCGTGCCTCGAGGTTCTGTGCGTATGCCACTTTGTGATACGTAGAATGTAACTTAGTACTGCTTCATTCATTCTGTAGTCTGTCTTACGACGGGTCCGTAGCCTCTTCCAAAGCGAGTTCTCCACAGGGTGCGATCTAGTGCTTCCTCTTTCAATTTCCAGTATCTTTTCTTTTCCTTAAGGTCATCCAGTAGCTGCTTACGTCTTCTCACTCGTCGTCCCGTCATTTCTATCCTTCCTTCTAACTTTCCTTCAATCAAGTGTTTCAGAAGGCAGTTTCTACGCAAGATGTGACCAATCCAGTTAGCCTTTCTTCTTTTTATTGTATGTAGTATATTCCTCTCCTCCTTGACTCTGTATAATACTTCTTCATTTCTCACACGATCGGTCCAACTGATCTTCTCCATTCTTCTCCAGCACCACATTTCAAAACTTTCCAGATACTTCTGATCTACTTTCCGAAGTGTCCACGTTTCAGCACCATACAAAGCTATGCTCCAAATGTAGCACTTTACTAGTTTCTTCCTTAAATTTAAATTAAATTTAGTACTGCTAGCTTAGAGAAATTTGGGGCCTACGATGGGCTATGACTAGACACGGGACACAGGAAATTTGCGATATTTTGGTGCGGAAAAAACCTTTAGGAGAATCGACAAGTAGGTTGAATGGTAATATTAAGATGGATCTTTCGTGGGATGTGTAGTGAGTATGGAGGGTAGATATTCAGAATCGTATATAATGCACGTGTAGCTGTGGTACTGTTTAAAACCTATTGTTTGTTCTACCTACCGTATTGTTTAACACAAGTCTCGTCATTTTGCAATCACAGTGCAGACCCTAGTTGTGGGTTCCATATGTTTCTCACAATACATCGCCATTCTATACACAACATTGATCGACTGGTCTATCTGATGGAAACACACTGTGTTGTCTGTGAGGTACGCCGAATCTTTGTGTTCAATACTGATCAGTTTTAGTAATCAAGAAGACAGGCAGTGTATGTATAAACGCAACATTGAGACGCAATTATTGTTGCCTTGGAGAAGCAATAAGTGCTACATATTCTGAGTGTGTGTCTGTAGCCTTAGTTATCCGGTATACAAAGCGCATGCGCCGAACTATATTATCATCTGTGGCCTGTCTGGCTGTACCATATTTTTCCACATTAGCTCATAAACGGCACGATTTTCCGAAAAATATTATTGTACATAAAATGTGTGTTTTCTGTCTAAAAACATTGTCTGAAAGATTTCTCATTCTAAGAATAATTCGGCGAGATGTTATTATAAATGTACTGAAGTCTTCATGTAAGGTACCTGTTTTCTTGTCCGATTTTCGAAAAATATTCAAATATTAAATTTATGAAAATCCATCCAGTGGGAGCCGAGTTGTTCCATGCAGACGGACGGACAGACACGACGAAGCAGATAGTCGCTTTCCGCTATTTTGCGAAGGCGCCTAAAAGTTGAAGGTTTTGAACCTGCTCCGCTCTCTACCACATTGTTATGAGATTTGAGGTTTCACAGCAGTGAAGATTCATATTGTGGTTATCTGCGTAACGAAACACTGTAGCTTGGTATGTGGGTTCTATCTCTTCGGAGATACGTCAAGTTAACCTGGAGAGACGGGACGTTCCATGTTTTCCCGAACAGCTAGGATACAAACAGCATGTTCTGTGGTTTGTGGGCACACCACAATCAGACTGCATGGTGTCATAAGCCAGTTAATCATATCGTGTTTCATGTGCTGATTTAGTCAGTAATTTCTGCTGAACATCAAATTCATTTCGAAACAGCATATTTGTTGACGTTTCCAGCGTTCATGTGTAAAGTAACAAAGGGTTGGTTGTGGGTTAATCCCCTTCCTTTCTTTGCACTGGGCCGTCATTGCGTGACGCTGTAAGTGAGGCAAGTGCGTATTTCACAACGTTCAGTGTATACACACGCATGTCACATCATATTTCACTTTTCGCCAGGAATGCGAGAGCTTGCATGTGGTCCACGTTACGGTCAAATGAAACTGCATATGGCGACACATAACCGCCTATTGCATGCAGATGATTTGCAGGCAGAGTAAACCACTTGCGTTCCCTTTATCGCCTATTGCGTTTACTTCTTTCTGTGTTAAGTAACTTACAGTATTCATTGTGCCTTCGTTGACCTCGGTAGACTAGTGGTTAGCGTGCTCGCCACTGGACCCAAGGTTCGAGGTCGATGGATTTTTAAGGGTGATAAAAATCCGGAGCACCACTTCCTTCGGAGGGGAAGTAAAGCCGTCGGTCCCATGTCGTAGATTTACGGCATGTAAAAGAACCTTACGGGCATGAATAAAAATGTTACGTAAGCTAAATTCAAAGCCTCCATTTCTCACCCAAGTCTCCTGACTGCCTGCCAGATGGCTCTGGCGGACACATCAGGATCGATAGAATAGTAGCGCGGCCAGTTGGCCAGTCACCAACTGCCACGAATGCGCACGACTTAGTAACCTCGGAAAGAGGAGGCAAGAGGAGGCCCGAGCCCATATAGGGCTGTTGAGCCATGGTTATTATTATTATTATTATTATTATTCATTGTGCCTTCAAATCAGGGAGAGCTAAATTACAGGACTGGGATGAAATATCTGCTATTGATAGAGCGGAATTAAATTAAAGAACAAAGGAAATATTTTCTCTGTCTTTTTCGTTTGCTTTGTTGTTTTACCCCCCCCCCCCCCGTGTTATCATCTTCTTTTGTTTCCCCCTGTCTTACCCAGCAGGCTGGCATTGTAGCAAGGCGGTAGATATATTTTCTGTAGCGCTTTCTACACTGATTCATGTTTCTCATGACATTTCTTTGGCTGGGCAGATGGCGCTTTTACCTCTTCGAAGGCGAAAATTGAACTGGATTACAATTAAAGATTCAGTTCGTCCCGCTTAGTAAACACTTTCCATCTCGATTATAAAACCCAATAAATTAATGCTTTATAGGTAAATATTGGCTGTTATCAGATCCATAAAAATAAACACTTTTGGCTGAATATTTCTGGCTATTTCGGGACCGCATTCGTGTTCTCAGGGACAGATGGCGGGCTCTTGTGAATGCGGTAATGAACCTTCGGGATCCATAAAACGCGGGGAATTTCTTGACTAACTGACGACCTGCTAGCTTCTCAGGAAGGACTCTGCTCCATGTAGTTAGTTATTCGTATTCTCATCTCTTAAATTATTTAAAGTAATTTTATAATTTCCAATGTTATATACAGCTGAATGAGTTGAGAAGGTAATCGTGCATGATGAGTAGGTAGGAATTTGGAAGGTTAGCGTCTTTATATTTTTAGGGAATTGACTTCGCGTTCATCAGAAGAACATCGAAAGAGGAAGTGGCGTTTCGTACTTTACGCCAGACGGCCGAAATTTGAGTAAGGCTTGTGCAGCTGTCTGTCACTACGTGCCTTACGTGTTATTGTGCAGCTGTCTGTCACTACGTGCCGTACGTGTTATTGTGCAGCTGTCTGTCACTACGTGCCGTACGTGTTATTGTGCAGCTGTCTGTCACTACGTGCCGTACGTGTTATTGTGCAGCTGTCTGTCACTACGTGCCGTACGTGTTATTGTGCAGCTGTCTGTCACTACGTGCCGTACGTGTTATTGTGCAGCTGTCTCACTACGTGCCGTACGTGTTATTGTGCAGCTGTCTGTCAACTACGTGCCTTACGTGTTTATTGTGCAGCTGTCTGTCACTACGTGCCGTACGTGTTATTGTGCAGCTGTCTGTCACTACGTGCCGTACGTGTTATTATGCAGCTGTCTCACTACGTGCCGTACGTGTTATTGTGCAGCTGTCTGTCACTACGTGCCGTACGTGTTATTGTGCAGCTGTCTGTCACTACGTGCCGTACGTGTTATTGTGCAGCTGTCTGTCACTACGTGCCTACGTATTATTGTGCAGCTGTCTGTCACTACGTGCCGTACGTGTTATTGTGCAGCTGTCTGTCACTACGTGCCGTACGTGTTATTGTGCAGCTGTCTGTCACTACGTGCCGTACGTGTTATTGTGCAGCTGTCTGTCACTACGTGCCGTACGTGTTATTGTGCAGCTGTCTGTCACTACGTGCCGTACGTGTTATTGTGCAGCTGTCTGTCACTACGTGCCGTACGTTTTATTGTGCAGCTGTCTGTCACTACGTGCCGTACGTGTTATTGTGCAGCTGTCTGTCACTACGTGCCGTACGTGTTATGGTGCAGCTGTCTGTCACTACGTGCCGTACGTGTTATTGTGCAGCTGTCTGTCACTACGTGCCTTACGTGTTATTGTGCAGCTGTCTGTCACTACGTGCCGTACGTGTTATTGTGCAGCTGTCTGTCACTACGTGCCGTACGTATTATTGTGCAGCTGTCTGTCACTACGTGCCGTACGTGTTATTGTGCAGCTGTCTGTCACTACGTGCCGTACGTGTTATTGTGCAGCTGTCTGTCACTACGTGCCGTACGTGTTATTGTGCAGCTGTCTGTCACTACGTGCCGTACGTGTTATGGTGCAGCTGTCTGTCACTACGTGCCGTACGTTTTATTGTGCAGCTGTCTGTCACTACGTGCCGTACGTGTTATTCTGTTGACCGAGAGCTGCACTCTTGCGTTTTATGAAATCCGTTGTAGAATAGGCAGCTTCTTCACAAGCGTAACGACGCTCCGAACACTTCACTGTTTTAAAGATCAGGCCTTTATCGTCACTTCCAGATTTTCTCCGGAACTGTTACCATTATATTCAAACACAGCTTCACAGCATTTTTAAGGAGAAATATTTATCTAATTCAGGTGGTTCTATCTAAAATTTTTTCCACCTTTTTCGTTACCATATGTCACTGTGCCATTCGGTTTCAAGAAAACTGCATTAAGAGACGGCCGCGTAACGTGTTCAGTGTCGTGAAAGTGAAGAAATGTTGTTACAAATTCAGTTCTCATCTGCTACAGGAAATTACAAACCTGTCTACTGTCCATCTCCGTGTTGTTTTCTTGCAGTGCATTCAAATTTCAGGCGAAAGAGTTCATCGCTTACGTCGAACGACGGAGGCGCAATTCGTGTTTTACAGAAGCTACTTCCATGTGAAAACATTTCAAGAAGTAACCCGTCACTGCACTGCAGTTTATTGTTGTGTTCATTTAAGTGCTTAGAGCTAGTTTTCTCTAAAGCGAGCAGCGGCAGACAGATTTTCGTGTTTTCAAGAAAACTGTGATGGGTTTTGAGGAAGATTTCTCAAACCCCGACAAAATGTGGCTGTATTTTTTTTTTCAATATTTTCAAAACCGTGATACCAAACAACGTGTTCTCAGTCACCTTACGTTGTTATGAGGCAACAGATCTTGTCATTTAGCACTGACTTCCACAAATATTTTAAATGTGCAACAGTGACAAGAGTGTATCGTGTGTATAAAGTTAACTGTCCTTATCACTTATTGCTTGAGGCTTTACAATGAGGGGCCCAATTTACAAAATATAATACTTTGATGTATATTGCAGTGACAGTGGATTTTAATCTGAAACAATAAATTTCTTGAAGAAATGTGAAAAAAATCACCAAACCAGTGTGAAAATTCTGGAACGTGTTTTGATCATATTTGTGCTGATATGGCGTTGAGTACAACTTCCCTCTCTTACGTCGCTAACAGTTCAGTCGTAGTGAAGAGAATGTCACATGCATAGACACATATGTTGTATTAGAACTTGCAGCTTGTGGAAGTACGTGAGAAGATTCTGGTTGAGCGTATTCAAGGAAAGAGTACGGAAATTGAGTAAGATTGAGACTGGACGAAATTATTGACACTACTTTTTACAGAAGAAGTGGGTAAAATAGGGAAATACGCCATCAGGACTAACATTTTTAAACTTTTAAAGTTGTTCACCTCTTTGCCGTCGTCACAGATTTAAATTCAATTTCGTATTTTCTGTGTGACTTTTTACTGTAGTTTGATATCAAGATCTTTTGACCTGATATGTAATGCAATTCCGTCTCTACTTTTATGTTCACCGACTTGTAAAGGGAGAAAAAAAGGAGAAACTAAAAACATGAAGGAAAGAGACGACACTGTACTTTCTATTGTTTTGTGATGTCTTTTCTTAGTGGCTTATGTGGCAAAGGGGTTGTGGATGGGTGGGTAGGGGATGTCAATGTTGGTAGTGAGACCAAAGAACTTCGTGCTTAGTAGGATCCTACGTGCCTTTCACTGGAAAATGTAATTTTCCATTGAGTTTGTTTTTGCCATTCTGCTTGAATTTCAAACAATTTTGATCCGATTTCCATGGTGAAACTTTTGTTCTTCGCAGAGAAGACTAACAAGTGAGACTGCTGTAGCTGCTGACAGTGACTCGAGTGTGCTTTGGTAATAACGTGCTTTGCTTTCATTTGTTTCTGCCTTGCAGCCCTGAGTGAGATTGTTTACACTATGTCACTTATATTATAATTCGTGTGTTCATACTTTCTTTGTCACTTATATTATAATTCGTGTGTTCGTACTTTCTTTGTCACAGAGAGTTACAAGAAAGGCAACGTACATATAACCTAACATTGTGGCGCGTTCGCGTAACCACTGTTGCCGCGGAAAAGCGATAAGTATTAAGTATTACGAGTGTGTGTCTGTATTCTTGCCTTAGTTATCCAGCATGCGAAGCGCATGTGCCGTATTATATTGTCATCTGTGGTCTGTCTGGCTCTACCGTATGTTTCCACATTATCTCATAAACGGCACGATTTTCGAAATAAAAATCTATTGAACATGAAATGTGTATTTTGATTTTGTCTACAAGTTTTGCCTGAAACGTTTCCCATTCTAAAAATAATTCAGGGAGACATTATCATAGCTGTACATGGGTCTTCATGTAAAGTACCCGTTATTCTTGTCAGATTTTAATAAAACTTGAATTTTCTGGACATATTTTAGAAAAATCCTCACATATCACATTTCATGAAAAGCCGTCCAGTGGGAGCTGAGTTGTTCCATGCGGACAGACAGACTTGACGGAGCTTATTGTCGCTTTTCGAAATTTTGCGAAAGCGCCTAAAAACTGACCAACGTTTAGATGAGTAAATTCTTAGCTTCTTCGAATTTTGTTTGTTTGACACTTTAATTGTAAGTCTTATGAAAGGGGAGGAATGGTATATTTTGAGATGCATAGAAAATAAAAAGAAGCACCTCGGGATGTATTCTGCACGCACCCCTCTCATATTGTAAATTGTTATATCGCGATGTCCCATGGGTTTTTTGCTCTAAATATGTGAGTATACTCTGAAGACAGCAGAACATGTGCAGGGCTGAATGGTAGGGTCTTAGTGAAGCTGATGTGTCTGAAACTGAAAAGGAAGTAAGGGGAGAAAGAAATATGGAGAAGGGGAGGAAAGTGTAGAGGAAAAAATAAACAGGAATACGAAAGAATTTGTTACGAAATAGAGGATCGAAGAAATAAATAGAATGAAGGGAAGGGAGAAACAATGAGAAGAGAGGCAGAAAAAGGATGATGGAAGGAACTAAGTTGTTGTTGTTGTTCCTTTGCACTGCAGCCCTATGTGGGCTTGGGCATCCCGAAGTTTTCCTGGTCGGTAAGTGTGCATTCTGTAGTGAGTGACCAGATCACTGACCGCACAAGTTTTTGCTCAATCCTGATGTGACTGCCAGAACTATCTGGCAGTCACATCAGGAGACTTGGGTGAGAAATGGCCGCTTGAATTTTGCTTACGGACATTACTGAAAGAACTAAGTACACAGAAATAAAATGAGGAAGGAGGAAGAAAAGAAGAACTTCAATGGCAGAGAAAGGCGGTATAGAAAGAAAGTGGAGAAGGAAAAGTAAAACAAGCAGTTAGAAGGAAGGAAGGGTACTAAAGGAAAACAATGGTGGAAGGAACGAAATTGTTACGTCTTTTATGTTTATTTTAATATCGATTAAAGTATTTAAATACAGCCTCACACGAACTGTTGTACGGAGATACGAACGGTCTCTTGAAGGGATGCGGTCGTCTCTGGGTCTGGGTACTCTAATGGCATGAGCGCGGACACGTACGAGAAACATGTAAGGGTATACAGTCTACATATGAAGGTCAGTGAGGCGTGTTACTGCTGCGCTAACCCGCCCGAACTTTATTCGTTCATGAATGAAATTCACCGTGTGTAATATCCTTTAGTGCACCTTCTTGGTACTGTACCACTATATTCAATACAGTACAGTAGAGGGATAAAGGTGACGTCTTTTTTTTTCGGTCTTGAGTTTTGTTTGAAATGTATGTTTATTGATAGTTTCCATTACGTATAGTAAGTGTTTGTGTGTGTGGTTTTTAGTAATGAATAAATAAATAAAAAATGGCGCTACAAACTGCTTGTAAGCATCTGGTCTTGTGAATTTATCGTTTCGAGTGTCACACTGGCCAAGCAAACCTGGTGTAGCGTGTGCCTTCACGTTTTAATGCACCAGAGGTAGGGCATTCACGGTCAATGACATTTAAAATAGTGACCAAATTAGCACAAGAATTGTATATGTTTTGAGGTTCGCTTTATTTGTATGTCAGGTATAATGCAATTGAACTGCAAGTTATGGTTGCGCCTGTGCAGGCCATGAATGCATCTTGCTAGGGGAGAGGTACAGCTAGCTCCATTTTAATCCCGGTAAGTGATGGAGGTGAGTGGTCAGCTTCACGCCCCGGCCGCTTTAAACATTGGAAAATTCCCGATACTCATTTAGTAAGTGCATGGTTGGGCCCAGAGACGATCTGCACGTCTTGGCGAGGGGAAAATCTCTTACCCCTGTCGGGGTTCGAACCCTGAAGCCGTTGAACTAAGACATTGTATGCCATTAACTGCTTTAGCTTATTAGGAGAGGAACAAACACCCCGTCAGCGGGTGGAGATTACCGCTTGTTTCGTATAACTTAACCGAAATTCTGCATTCGAAGAGGCTGATTTAGACGTTTTTGTAATCTCGTAATGTACATTTATCACTCTGTTCTATTGAACACGAAACCATGAAGCATCACGAGGAAGAATTCTTCACCTTCACGCAAGAAGGGTGTGAATGATTTGTTTAACTCTGTTGTTGGTTTACCCCTCAGAACTAACGCATTTTTCACGTTGAATATGGCGCTGCGAATCCTGGGACCAATTTAAATTTGTTAAATATTTTAATCTAAAATCACCGTGCATCTTTGACAGTCACTATTTAAAACACCAACTGGATGCACCTTTTTTCTAAAAATGTGTAGATCTTTAAAACATTTCAATGAAACCCGACATATGTTTCGGCTCTATACAGAGCCATCCTTTGTCACTAGAACTGCATATGATTTATAGTAAAAGCGTAATTTCATTGGTTCAATTTGTAAACACAGTTTTTCACTTTCACAGTGAAAGTGAAAAACTGTGCTTACAAATTGAAGTTGGTGTTTTAAATAGTGATTGTTAAATATTGTTATGGAAAAGTCTTATTGATCCTGATTTTTTTTTCCTGATCAAGACGCCTGTTGCGTTTGCTGATATGTCTATGGTAGCAAGAGTAATGCATGTGTTTTTACTTCCGTCTCCCTTTCGTCATGTATTTATCTTATTCATTCATATTTATTGTCATTTCTGTCGTTTTCTCCGTCTTTATCACTTTTATTTTGTATTTGCGCCCTCTTCTTCTTCTCATGTCCACCTTCTTCTTTTCTCTCTTCCATCCCTGTTTCCATAAACGTTCGTCAACTGGTTGGTCCGAGCAAGTCCATTTTGGTTTTGTTTCTACATGTTATTGTATTTCTCCCACCTAAAGTATCCAAGTGGCTTTTCGGTTCAGAATTTCTGTCTTTTTCAGCAATACTGCATAAAGAAATTTGGTTGGGAAGCATCTGAAAAATCGTCCACTTGAGACAGTGAGGTTATAGGACTATACCATTTAGATGGACCGTAGGGAGATCGTCTGTTACGATTGAAAATTGATGAAAATGGTTCAGGATCGTGCTATATTACAGACTTTGTTACTTGTGATGTTTTTGGTCTGGATTGTGTTATCATAATATAATGCAGTAATGTTTATAGAATGTATAAAGAAAACTTAGATTGTAGGTCTAGCAACGTATATGCGGCAAGATAACAAGTTGTTGATGCACCAGTATATGAATTTACAGAGACTGGTTCATAATCAAATAAACCCCACGCGGTGTGTGTGAGTGTATGTTTGTGAGAGAGAATTATGGGAACAAATTTCCATGGTAATTGCCCTGATAATTAGAAAATGCTTTGTTGTAATTGATTTATCAATTAGCCGACGATTTCAAGTTTCATTTGAACTCAGAATGCCTGTGATGTGGCAAAATGCTACAGTGCATATCATGCACAGTGATTGTAATTGCTTTACAGCCGAGTTTCAAGGTAATAGTGGTGCATTCTTTATTAAAATGACACTGTTCGGAGAATCTGGTAATGGATTCTCTTTCATTTCCACGCTGTGGAAAGTTGGTAATGACACAATAAAATATGAAAGAAAAAGTTGGCCACGTGCTTGATTAACACCTGAACGATGGAGGTAC
The DNA here is from genome assembly GCA_021186555.1 of Reticulitermes speratus. Taxonomy (NCBI): domain Eukaryota; kingdom Metazoa; phylum Arthropoda; class Insecta; order Blattodea; family Rhinotermitidae; genus Reticulitermes; species Reticulitermes speratus. The sequence continues at coordinate 8,875,196 of JAJKFL010000001.1, forward strand.
AGTATTTCGATTGCCGACTGGGAGGGCTCTTTGGCCGGGGATAAAGCGGCCGGACCATGACGCTCACCATCCCTCACCTAATGCCGAGGTTAAGAATGAGTGGAGTTGTACCTCCACTACTCCGTATGCGCCGAATTATTTTAATTCTTATTGATGTCCAAAAGAGCGGGTTCGCCTGCTTTTCGCCTTACCTGCTCTACACATGTGTCGGAGAAGTTGCCGCACTGGCACGGCGTTCCAGTACTTGCGTTATCACACTCCGTAGTAGCACTGTCAGTACACCTCAACACGTGTTTCTGCTTAATAACACTCTTGTTCAACTGCCAGGGACTGGGCATGTCTGCACGGTGTCGACTTAAGAGGTCAGTGTGAAGTTGTGAATCCGTCACATATTTGGTAGGAAGCCTTGTATGGCAGACGGAGTGTGGGCCTGTTTCATACAGATTTCATGCCAGGTTAAGACAAAGATAAACCCGTACAGTGCGGGCGTGATTCACACGGTCTTGTTTTGCATGTTCGTTAAGCACCGAGCGCTTACAATACAGCGAAACCTGTCTTAAAAGGAATCTGGATAGAACGGAATCCTGTCTTTAGCGGAAACTTTTAACAGTCCCAAGGAACTTTAACTTCAAATACGCGTAGTAAACGGAACCTGTCTGAAACGGAAAAACTCAGAGCCCTTGCAGTTCCGTTATAGACAGGTTTCGCTATAATAATAATAATAATAATAATAATAATAATAATAATAAATCGTGTTATACGCGTTACAGTAAAAATAACGCACTGTATGTTTATGCAGGGTCAAAAAAATCTTACAAAGTTTCTGTGTGATAATTCGTCTTAAATTGCGCGAATCTTTGATTACGCTAGCGCTCCAGGAATGCAACCCACGCGCAAATCACGACCGCATTGACATAAATTTTCTCTGTGTTGTATTGGTTCACGATCCTAGCTTCCTATACCCAACTTCTCCTGGTATTTGCTGTTAAGTGGCGTGGGTTTCTTATATGAACCTGGATCGCTGTTACGTTCTGAGGCAATACGTTGGACCAGTCTGTTTCTTATAAGGTATTTTAATTCTTCATTCCCGGTCTTCACATGTGGTATTGACCTGTACAGAGATCACATCATCCCGCCGTGTTGTGATGTTTGTTACAGCTCTCGAAATTCTGCAAGTACAGTCGAACCCGGTTATAACGATATCGGTTTAGCAACACCTCGCCTATAGCGTGAGATATTCTGTGGTACCAATTAATTCCTCATTTTTAATCATAAAATTATACTCCTCGGTTAGAACAGCACTCGTTTATAACGACACAAAATACTGAGTCCCTTTCATTACGTCATACCGAGTTCAACTGTCTCTCTTTATAACCGAGGAGTAATGTATTCCGGATATTCGATACCCTTCATACTGGAAATTCTATTTCTGTTCTTCGCTGATGCATCTTCATTGTTATATATTTACAGAGCAGAGTCATATTTAGCAGATATTATCATTCTAAAAAATGTTTGCCCTTTCTTTATGAAGTCATCTAAGTATTGTACAATTTTAATACTTTTGCAAATGTGAGTCATGGCGTAACACGTCATTGTCTTCCATTGTTTTGGATTTAAATATGAAAACATCTGCGTGCTTGAAATCTGTGTCACACGTTACAGTTTTCGTAATGTTGCATTCCTTACGGTGTGAAAATTACAAGATTGGATATCCTTAACTACTGACGACATTATATTCTTTGTGGAACAATTGTCATGAAATATGAATATCCTTACTTACAAGCGTAGAAATATTTTTATCTTTCCATGCATGTTATTACTTCTCCACAGACAATAGACATCCGTCATCCGTCTCATCACTTTTTCTTACTAGGCGGTAAAGTATTTCTGCATGACTTGCACACATTTTCGGTCGCCATTCTTTGTCTCAGCAGCCATGATTAGCCGCGGAGAGAGGAGCATAGTGCGGTAGTTTTAAAGGCTAGCGGCAACGTAGTTGGAAACGGTGTATTTAGATCTGTGATGTCAACTCACAACACACAGTCCAAAAAAATGCACTACACTGTTCCCAGATATTTTATATTACAATATCACGTTGAACACTGCTACATGTTTCGATCCCCTGTGGGATCGTCATCAGGGAATCATATTAAAGTAACTCTTCACAAAAACCGAACTAGCAATCGATATACACAATAAAGAGATAGGTCAAATATCTGGGAACAATGTAGTGCATTTTGTCGGACTGAGTGTTGTGAGTTGATTGTCGACAATGCACGGAATAAACAATATAAAATCTGTGATTTCGTGTACATTTCGCCGAACGATCTTCCCTTCTGATTACGTGTCGACGTAACATTATTTCCGCCTTATTTTCTTGATGAAATTACAACCAGCATTGAGAGGAACACACCGAAATTATTACGAACTTTGGTAATGGATCATTTGAATGACGGTTCCTCTGTTACCGCTTAGATAGAATGGGCATTTCAGCGTAGCTTGAAAGTGACAGGATGTTACCACTATAGAATTTCTGTATGATAAATCATTGTAAGTAAATTAGCTACAACTAAGGTATCATGTTACGTGGCTTCAGCTTCCTTCAAAAGCTGTAGCAGTGTTCATCCTATCTCCTGTTACCATAACTTATAATGCCACAACTTTTTTATTCTCCGCAAAGACTTTCTAGAAACAGTAAGCGCTGTTTTTAAAATAATGGGCTGTCTCTTATCCTCCGGTATGTATGGCTCATTTGTTTCCTGAGGATTTATGCTCTGAGTAGCTTTTAATGCGGTGAGGTAATATATAGCCACCACCGTATCCTCACCTCATTCGATTATTCTCGATCGGTTCTGTTTCCATGCTCTTTGCAGTTTTAAATATTTTATTTGGAACCAGACGCTTGCCTTCCAACAGACCTCATTAAAAGTGGGTAAACGCTACCATTGGGAATTCCTTTTCGGGAACACACAAAAAATATATTTCCAACGTAGTTGATACACTAGTGTTTGTGTCTGCGTGTAGTGTATGTACTTTAAGTCGTTGAGAAAATTATTGGTTCTTCGTATAGAGCAGGGGCCTACATTATTAAACGTGAGACACGTACCAGTGACATTACTCTATTTAGAGTTGTGTTCGGACAGTTCGGGTTACCAGAATGGTTTTCGTCGTGACAGGGTTCAGTCGGTTAGTTGCCCGCCTGTCACCGCAAAGGCTCAGGTTCTATCCCAGACCAATCTGTGTGGGATCTGTGGTGGAAAAGGTAGCACTGGGGCAGGTTTCTCTCCGAATACTTCAGTTTTCCCCTGTCATTGTCATTCCACCAGTGCCCTATACTCATATTTGTACATCCCCATCGACGCTATATAACCTGAGTAGTTAACAGCGTAGGTAAGTTGATAACACAAACACGATGTTTTGGTTATGCCTCATAGTTAGGAATTTTGGAATTAGTCGAAGTTATATATATATATATATATTCGTATTAATATGTAGATAATAACGATGAATACAGTATTGAAATAAATGTTAGAAGTTACTACAGAAAAGGATTTAAATGTAAAAAAAAACTTTTCAAATTTCGTATTATTACATAAACCAAAGGTGCCTTATTTTAATTTAGAAGCCCATCATTTATGATTTTATTCGGTACGTTTTCTCAATCAATACTTCATGCGCATTTCCCCTTTCTCTATCATTTACGGCCACTAACAGATTCTTCATTTAGTCACTCGTCACTGCAAATTTATCTCTCATTCCGTTAACTGAGGCAGCGCTGTCCTGTCCTGTCAGCCTTTCTGTATCTCTCAACACCCGTTTTAATATTATCCCCACCTCTGCAACCATATATACCAGTTTGCCTCTCCATTTATGTTTTAGATTACAATTTTGTACGTATTATTTATATTCCTTGCTTTAGCCACTTTGTGATTTTATGTTTTGTTACCATGTAAGATGGCAGGTGATCACAGTCGATTCTGTTTAATAATCTTTCTTCGTCGTGTGTAAGATTATTGAAGTGACAGTGTTCTTACGAGAAACTGGTAACCTCATTCCACACTTTGCGTTGTCATAAGATGGCAGACGATAAATCTTCATCGCCTTGTAAACCTCAAACGTGTTACTCCTTGATTTAGTCACGATAACTAATAATGTTAGAATCTGAGGGCTACAGGTTATGTGTCTCTGTCATTGTGTGTTTCTTACGCACAGCTGTTCTCATTGCCTGTGAGCGAACCCTGACTAAGTCGTAATCCTCACTACCACTTTTACGTGTTAGCAGCATGATTCACTCATGCTATTCCGAGTAGACATATTGCAAGTGAGGAGAGTGTTAGGTTTGCTTTTGCCCCCACAGACAGTTGTAAGAGAACACCATCAATCACTTCCATGCCCGATTTCCTTCTCTCTCGTGTCTTCTTGATCTTACATCCATCCAAACCTCCAGTCACAAGCGACACCTTAGTACGTAGTCGCTTTATACGTATTTTGTGGCTTAGTGAGATGAAATCTGTAACGTGACAGTTCATTCACCCACATGTTGGTCGAGTGATTCTTGATTTATTCAGTGACGATTTTAGGCTGCGTAGGTTATGTACCATGGAATGACGGGTATGAAAGTAATTTTTTTTTCCTATGGCTCGACAGCCCTTAGGGGGCCTAGGCCTCGTCATTTGCGACGCTTCACGATTACACTGATAGACACACCACGTTCGGTAGGACTCATCTGGACGAGGGACCAGTTCGTCGCAGAGACCTCTACCTGTCATCACACAACACTCACAGAGACATGCCCCCGATGGAATTCGAACCCACGATCCTAGTAAGCGAGCGGCCGCAGACCCACGCCTTAGACCGCACGGCCACTGGGATCGGTTTGAAAGTAATTTGAGCAAAGGCAAAATGCAAGGGTTCTGTACTATTAATTTTATTTACGATAGAGGGTGTTGAGATCGCCTACTGGGGTAAAAGTAAATTTAGTATGGTTTACCCCGTGGTGTTTATGTATAGACACCACTAAGGGACAGTCTGACACGAAACATGTTTATTAAAATCCACACTCAGCTACATGTTTCGGCTGTCTTCAGTCATCCTTAGCCTGAGGATTGTTGGTGTGGACACCAACAATTAACGTTTGCCCGTATACTTAATTAGCACAGTGACATGAAGATTTGTGAGGAGTGGAGGTAGGTAGAGTTAAGTGTTAGTTGAATGTTAGCTTCAAGCTCCGGCTACTTTGCCCTCAGTGAGAGGGCACTGGGAGCACACTGGATGGGACTTCAGATGGATATATACAGTGTATTACTAATTCAGTTTATATGGCAAAACAACAAACAGTGCACTATCAGGACTGACATATATAAATTATATGTAAGAATTAATTTCATGCCTTACAAAGAACACCATCGCTACCACAAATACCAATCTTTTAATGCTGTGTAGGGAAAAATTCGCTGTCTATTTTTAAACCCCTTCCAAACAAACACTGTGTTCTAACTGCGGAGTTTCTTGACCTTGTAGGTGTCGCAGCGTATGGTTATCACTGGGCTTTAAGCGGTTGTTATTGATCTTTGTGATGGCGACGTGGTGTTTTTGTGAGGTAGGGACCGGATTTTTAAATTCAGGCTTAGAAAAATAAATTATATTACGTTTCATTATTTTTGCCAGTATTTAAATTCTGATATAAGACGAAGGCATGCATGAGTTGCGCCTTACACATTACTCAGTTTTCTCTCCCTATTAGAACAAAACTTGGGAGCCGGGATAGGTCAGTTAGTATAGTGACTAGGCTCCGGACTTGCAGATACGGGGTTTAATACCGGCAGGATGAAACAGATTTATCTCTTCTCGGTAACGTTCAGACCGGTTCTGGGGCCTACCCAGTTTTCTGTTTGGTGGCTAACGGGGTTTTACCCGGGCCGAAAACGGCTAGGGCGTGAAGCTAATCACTCACCTTCTTCAAGTCCCCAGGTTGAAAGTGAGTGGAGCTATACCTTTACTCCCTCCAGTCTTCATGGCATGGACAGGAAAAAATTTACCCCCCCTTTTTTTTTTACGTTATTAGAACAAAACTTGCAATTTCTGTGTGACAAAACTTCGAAGTGTGACTTTTATCTTTATGAATGTTTCTTGTGCTAATAGCTTTTCGGCGCCCGCACCTGAGCGTCGAGTTTCGTTTTCCTGTCCTTGTTGCTAAAAACCGTTTCTCTGTGAAAATTCTAAGCGACTGTCGCATAACTAATAAAGTGCTATGCGAGCTCCCGTAATTTTCTTCACTACCAGTAAGTGGAATGCCATTATATTAATGGGATGGCATATTTATGGCGAAGGTACATTGGATCTGCGAGGAAGCTAGTTCGATGTTGCAGGAACTTACTGCCACTTAATTATCTATGGTTTTGCTCGCTACCTAAATAGATTATAGGGATGGGCATTAAGCAAGTCTGGTAATGCAGCCATCTTCGATCTGTTGTGCAGAGTAGCATCATGATAGCAGAATCCGAAGACTTGCCATCGTTAACATCAAAGTCCCCCCATTAAACGATCCAGCATTTTTTTTTTGGGGGGTGGGGGCAATATTAAGTTTTTGTTTGAAATCCGTTTAAACTAATCTTCGTGTTTAGGACTAAACTAGATACGCTGACAACTTTGAGGTTCATCGTAGGTTGTTAATACCAGGTTTTGATGAAAATCATTCGATAGTTTCGGAGATTAAACAGAGGGCGACTTCACATTACGCGTCCAAATTCTGTACTTCGTGCTTAGTAAATGGAAGTAGCCAGAACACCTGCGGTCATGTTAGTTCGTATTGGCCTTGATGGTTTCCTCATATTAAGTTGTGTTGCCTCAGAAAACATGGTGGTAAACTGAATAAACAAAGAGATGTAAGGGGATGAAGTACAGTCGAACTCTGTTATAACGTCATGAAAGGAACTGAATAATTTTTGTCGTTATAAATGAATGTTGTAACCGAGGAGTATAATGTTATATTTAGTAGTGATGAATTAATTGGTACCACAGGTCATCTCACTCTATAGGCGAGGTGTCGTATAAATCGATGTCTTTATAACCGGGTTCTACTGTATATCAAGCTTTTATCAGAATAAGGTGTTAAGGTCAATATTTGGTGCTAAAGGAAGGAAGCAGTAGGAGAATGGTGAAAATTGTACAAGGGGGAACTTAGTGAAGCTGGGATAGCTCGGTCGATATAGTATCTATGCAACAGGGTAGACCGAGGGATATGGGGTTCGATCCTCGGGAGATGAAAGACATCATTCTTTTTTTCCAAAACTTCCAGAACCGGATGTGGGGCCCACCAAGCTTCTTTCTAATGGGTACCCAGAATATTTCCCTGGGGATTAAGCTGGCGAGTCATGAAGTTGAGCGCTGTTAGTTAGCACCGAATTTAAGAATGCATGTAGCTGTACCTACACCCGACGTGCCTTCGAGGCGTGGTGTTAATTACGCCATGGGGTTATTTACAGGTATTGTCTGATATTATTAGCACCAAACCAAGGATGATGAGATGGCTGGGGAATATGATGAAAGATAGGTACTACAGAGTCCTGTCACTTTAATAATATTTAAACTACGCTACGAACTTCTAATTCCAAATCTCACCCCGTTAAGCTGTGTGATCATCTCTCCACTGTATTCGATAAACGGTGCGTGAAACTGACTTTATGGTGAAGAGATTTGTTACAGAAGCTGGTAGTGTCTTTGCAACTTAAATAGTAATTATCCAACGTATGCAGCAGGAGGAGTTCCTTCATGATGTTTAAACGAGCGCGTCATTAGTCCATATTCAGAGCAAAACGAGTCCATTGCACACTCTTCCATTTTAATCTTACCATTCCATCTTCTCCTAGGTCTATCCACTTAATATTTTCTGACCAAGGTTCTTCATGCTTTTGTCATATTTTCCTTGCTTTCTACGTGCCTCTTCCGTCTCACTGTCCTTTCTTTAATTGTCGTAATAACATTTACGTCTGAAACGTGTTACGTCAGCCGTAAGAACTGAATAGCACCTGCCGGGGTACACGGACCGCTTGCTTCGCTCCGACCGGCGGTAATGTATCGATCAAGGTAGCAGAAGCTTTCCTTCCAACAGGCGACCCCTATAATTCGTTACTGCCACAGGGCCGTGGTCTATGAAGAGAGAAGGGTGGATTCGTAGTAAATGGGGGTCGTGATAGAGTAGCAACTTATTGCACAGGGAACATTAAGGGTAACTAATTTGATTTGTTGAACGGCGCATTGCTATTAATGATTCTAGTGTTACATGATCAAGAAGGCCCTGCATACGAATTGGTAGAAACTTCGGAAGTTGCGAGGATACCGTAAGTTATGTTTTTATCTCTTCTGAATGCGAACGGAAGGAATGATGCACCACTGGATGTCTTTGGAATGTTGAACACGATAATTTGTTAAAGCGTGATAAAGTGTGGCCCGTGCTCGACAGACAGACTGATAGTAACCTGAAACGCTAACAGTTGGTCGTCTCGAGTAATATCGCTTCTGCATTTTATTCGGAAATGTATCCAGTTCGAACATTTGTATTGCCTCAGTCATATACATTTTTGACGATGCTTTAAACACCAGCTTTATCACTGATATCTATTGGGACTTCTTTCCATTGTCACTGTATAAAACATCAAGACGTTTCGGAAACATCTGGCATCTTCTTCAGGTGACGCTGACTTTGCTGAGGTTTACTGTGGTTTTACTCAGACTTTTCGGGCAAATACCTCCAGAGTACCTCAATTTAGTTCACTGCCGCTTTCGGCAACTTCCTTTTAAATTATTTATTCACTAATTATTCTGAAACTAAACTCAAAGTATAATCGTACTTACTGATAGCGTCATAAGAAGGTACGTAAATAAAGAAAAGTGATTCGAGTTTTGGAAGTGGTCTAACGTAGTTCTGTCTGCCCCTGGCTATTCTATATACTTTCGAACCATAACAATTTCTTGACGTTTTTGAAAATAAGACAGTATGATATTTATTCTGAGCGAATACATTTTAAAATTACGAAATAATTTTATTGTACAGTCGAACTCGGTTATAACGACACCGGTTTATAAGACACTCGTCTATAGCGTCATATATTGTGGTACGAATTAATTCCTCACTCTTAACCATAACGAGATGTTTCGTAAGCAAAATTCAGCGGCCATTTCTCACCCAAGTCTCCTGATTAACTGCTAGATGGCTCTGGCAGTCACATCAGGATGAGTAGAACTTGTGCAGTCAGTGGACTGATCACTCACTACAGAATGCACACTTCCAGACCAAGAAACCTCTGAAAGGAGGCCCTATGCTCCGCAAGGAGCGACAGGAGGAAAACTAACTAACTATCTTAACCATAACATTATTCTTCTCCGTTATAACGACACTCGTTTATAATGACACAGAATATTCAGTCCTCTTCATGACGTTTAACCAAGTTCGACTATATTTGTTTGGTAGGAAATGAACGACCCATTAACTTCTGAAGAAGGACTTTGCTAATAGTTCCTCAGCTAGTGAAGAAATTTTCCGCATTTTATAGAACCCGATGGATCATTAACGCGTTCGCAATATCGCACCACTTGTTCATATCTGAGCCACCACTACTTTTAGCTTTCGTATTCAAACCCGACCAATGTAATGTTTCGAAGGAAATGTAATAATAGTGTATCGGTAGTTGTTGTTGACATCTGGCTCGACACGGAAACGTTTAAGTGTGCAACGAACAGAAATAAGCCCTTTTCTGTTTCTGTGCCATTACATCTTTCTCTCCTTGTTAGTAAAAAATTCACAGCGTTAGGTAGAGGGTGCTGCCATCCATCTGACACGTGATTCTTGCTGTCTCTGTCTCTCTCACATCGTCAGGATAATGAAGTAGCCAGCCCACCGATGAAAATCGATTTGTCAAAAAACTTTTACTTGACAGAAGCATGCAGTACATACAAACCCCATTGTGCCCTTGCTGTGAACCCACAGCAGACATTCCAGAATGTCAGACGTTCCGTATCATAATTTATCTCTTCCGGAATGTGCTGCCTGTATCAGTGTAGCAGAGTTGTGACAATATATTCGCAGTTTCACGTATTATTATCACTTTTTATGTCACTTGAAAACTATAACGGCGACCGAGATGTTAATGCGAATTTTATAGCGTATTCATAATACCGGTATTCAAAGTTTTACATGGAATGAGATTTGCAGATTTTGTCCGTGTTAATATCTAGATATAATTCATAATTCGTTAGTTTTCCGTACCGTACGGTTGTTAGTTGGCGGCTTCTTACCGCGGAAGCGTGGGTTTGATCCCGTGCCAGTCTGTGTGGCATTTGTGGTCGGAAGTATGGCCCTGGGACAGGTTCTTGTTCGAGTACTTCTGTTTTTTACATTCGTTATCGTCATTCCACCAGAGGTGTGCATACGCCTTCATTCATTCATCTACCGTTGACACTATACAAACTTTGCGATTGGTATTGTCATTGAATAGGATGCATTGTCTTTCTTAGTTTGTGTATAAGATGCTTTTATTTTTCTTTTTTCACACCGTGTACTGAAAAAGTGGTCATACACAGTTAACTACACGAATACACCACATATGTTTCAATACGTAGCGTACACACCTGGTCGGAGTTACGGAACCTTGTGACAGGTGACATGAATACCGTCTAGTCGCTCAGAGAACGAGACAGAAAATAAAGAAAAACAAAGAAATAAATAAAGACATGTATCAGCTGATGTCTTAAGTGTAGTCTGCATAGACACTAGGCTAGGGGCTGGACGGTTCGGGGTTCGAATCCTGGCGTGGGCAAGAGACTTTTCTCCAAATTATCCAGACTGGCTCTGCGACCCACCCAGCCTCCCTTTAAATGGGTAATGGTGTTTTTTTTCCCCATGAGTTAAGCTTCCGGGGCGTGATATTGACCATTTATCTTCATCTATCGCCTAGGTTAAGAATGAGTGGAGCTATTCCTCTACTCCCTCTTAATGCCCTCGTGGCGTGGACAGTGACAACTTTACCTTTCTGTCAACATTTTGTCAGTTGTGGCAGAAGGACTTGGTTGCCTTTCGAGTAATATGCATCGATGGCGACGGATTGTGACGTACTTTCGACGTCTGAATAGTTTATTAGCTAATTTGGGCTCTTTTTAACAAACAATTTTACGCGTGTTTTAAACTGCCTTTGCTGTACCGTAAATAAACTACACTTATTGTGGTACCAAATGTACAGCTTGTCTTCTATGCATTTTAATACACTGGGTTAAGAACGTGATATTAGTTGCCGTAAATATCTGAGGGACTGAGCACGTAGTTTTTGGCAACTTCCAGAACCTCGTACATATTAAATATTTCTGTAGTAAGATGCAACGTACTTTCTTTGTAACAAATACGCTATTATAAACTTTACGTTGACTTGATTCCCGTGTTATTTACCGACTAAAGTCATTTCCAGATGTCACATAGGATCAGGTGATATAGTGCGTGTGGATGGATTTGGAAGGAGGTGGCCTTATATTTTTATTATTGTTGTACTTGGTTCCGTGAGGTCACGCGGTGGCGCAGTTGGTTGAGGCACTGCGCTACAAGCCGGAACGTCGCGGGTTCGATTCCCGATGGTGTCACTGGAATTTTTCATTGACATAATCGTTTCGGTCGCACTATGGCCCTGGGGTCGACTCAGCCTCTATCAGAAATGAGTACCAGGAATCTTTCCTGGGGGGTAAAGGCGGCCGGTGCGTAGGACTGACAACCTTACCACCTTCATGTGCCGATTGTCTAGAAATCTGGGAGCCTCAACCTTCTGGAACCCTAAGGGCCTGTCCAGGCCTGTAATGGGATTGCTTTGCTTTTACTTGGTTCCGTGAATGCATTTATTTAACTTGATGTATCAACATTCGTCTTTTTTAAAATAAAGCAAATGTGCAACACGACAGCCTTAAGTCAGCCTAAATTCCGAGACGAATTTCTCCAGAATAGACGTATATGTGTGCAGCGCGTTACCGCTACCAGAGAGGGGTAAAGAGAGAGTGAAAGGATCGGTACAGCAGATCACAATCAGGGATTTCTTGTGGAGGAACTGCTCCAGGCTTTCTCATCTTTCAAAGTTATATGGACGTAAGTAGTCAGTTTCACGCCTCCTTTGTTATACCGCACCAGAGAAAAAAAGGCCACGTCGTCTGTTGGATAGGAGACTGGGAATGCTCGCGAGCCGGTGTGTCGCCGTTGTCTAAGAGACAGATATCCTGCACTGCAGAGAATAAAATCCGGATATTTCGATATAGTCCGTAGCGTAATCATCGTACTGAGATACCCAGCTCATCTCTTACGGTATGTAGTTAGAAACTTAGGTTCGCGACCCAAACGTGGTTCGTTGGGATCCTCTGATGGGCCTCGAGGCCCCAGAATAACTGTCAATGTTTTTTTATACGGTTATGCGATAAATATGCTGTGATTTTGTGGAGTGCTGTTTAGGTACGTCACTGTTTGTGTCACAGGGCCATTGTGGTTTACGATTTTGGGTGTGGGGGAAAAAGATTGAGAACCATTGTCTTAACGTGGTATATGGTATACTTTATATACACATGTCGAAAGGTGCTGAGTCTTTTTTTTTCTTTTTTTTTTTTTTTCGTGTTTATGGAATAAATTAATTTTGCTGAAAACAGAAAAGTGTTATATTTATGTTGTTTTTTTGTTTGTGAAGGGCCCCGCAGCAGATGCTACGGACGCTCCGCAGCCTTGAAGGCTTATTGTGTAACCCTGCGATGAAGATGATTAGTTCATTCGTTTTTCCGAGTAATGGAGCACCGGTGGAATGAAATTGACAGGGGGAAACCGAAGTACTCGGGCGAAACCTGTCCCAGTGCCACATTGTCCACCACTAATCTCACAGGGACTGACCCGGGATCGAACCCGGGCCTCCGCGGTGAGAGGCCGGCGACTTACCGCCTGAGCCATGGCATGGCCTGCTGCGTTTATACTATGTAATAAGTCGTGCTTGATAAAACATACTGAGAAGCGGTGAGACCATAGGGAATTGCCGAGATACCTGTTGTGGAAAACTATAGTGCTAAAAGTTTTCGAAAGTCTTTGTAAAGCACGGGGATGGCTGTGCCCGTTCGCTCGCACCTACACAGCCGTGTACACACAGAGAGAACAATTCTGTGACCAGGAAAACAAACAAAAACATCAACTAAGCGGAAAGTGGAATGAACTGAACGAAGTGTAACACAGGCGAAGACTTGTGGCAGCATGAAACACGATTTGGGGCAGGTGGAAGCTGGAATCAATCCGTCGACCGCGATTGATTGGTTGTGGGGCCCCTGGCCAGAGAATTAATGGCGCGATGGAGCAGCTCGTGACGTGTCCTTAGATCAGTGAGGCGCACGGACATACGGAACGCGTGCAGTAAAAGGAGGCATTGCTAGCAGGGTGTCGTTTCCACATACGCACGCCGAGTTCACACTATAGAACTGTTTGTCGAGGTGCAGTGAGGCGTCAATCCTATGCTCGTTGCAGCTTTTCTGATTGGTGTGTTACCAACTGGTGTTCTCTTTAAAAATAAATTAAATGCTACACACACTAGGACTTCAAAAATGTAAAATATGTGTTTATTTAATCGTTTCTTAACTGTATAGTCTGTTGGCGCCGAAGGACAAGTATAGCCGTCGGCCAGTAACATGCAAAGTAAGGGGAAGACCATTTAGGTCCAGGTCTCTTGCAGAGCGCACTGGACACTGAATTCACACGCCAAAGGATTAAAGCGTATAGGTATATATGTGTACCACTTCCTGTAACATTCAAGAATTCTGCATTTTGCCCACAGAAAGTATTTGCTTTACATATGATGTTTAGAATAAACGCGTATTTAATATTCAAGTCTTCTAGGATGTTACGTCGTGTCGACTGGTGTATTGTCCTATCCATTTTGGAGGCACTAAGCTTTTCCGAAACGTCAGTAGGTATTTACCCGTTGACAAGCACCGATGTGAGACCCTCAGAGCTCTCATTAAACAAAGATTATTTTCCTAAACAGCTGTGACCGCCTGGGCATACCGTGAATTTTCTGGAGAGTAGAGATTTAATTTTTAAGTACCTAGTACAGTGGACCCTCGAACTTCGAACAAGTTTGATGTTCGAACAACTTGCAACTCGAACAAAAAATTCGAAGAAAATCCGGTTTTGAAACTCGAACAAAAACTCGAAAGTCGAACAAAGAATCACGTGGTCGCCTTCTCTCTCTGCTTGGTCCAGATGAAAGAAGAGTAATTCACCTTCCAGTGAACAGTAATATCCCTCCTACTATTATTATTGATTGATTATTATACAATATTTTTTATGTATGTACTATTATAAATAAAAATTTTCAATTATTGAAATTAAATATACTTGTTTTATCATTACGATCTTTTGAAATAGGCACTTAAAATGTTTTATATTGGGTAAATTTTGGGGGTCTGGAACGGATTAATTCAATTTACATTATTTCTTATGGGGAAATTTAACTCGAAAGTCGAACAACGTGAAAGTCGAACCGTCTCCTGGAACGGGTTGTGTTCGAAGTTCGAGGTTCCACTGTATTTGCAGGATAAAATTTGAGCTTCTTGGGTTTGGGAAGAGCTTTACAATTCGTTCAAAAATTCTTTTACAGTATCTGTCCTTGTTATGATCCTTTTTGTATTACTTCCCTTTCTACTTCTTCCTCTGTTTCCTTTTTAATTTCTTATATTTTAGTCGTCTCTTTCTTTCTCCATTTATATAATTTTTTCTGTTATCTTATTCCTTTGGTTCATACTCCCTCCTGCATCCCAAATTTCTTCTTTCCGCTTTTATTTCTTGTTAGTCTTGGCTTTCCGTGAATAGGTAGGTTCGAATTGGCTTAAATTTGAAACATCACGTAAAAGTATGCTTTTATAATATCGGTAATGTCCTGTAGGCCGATCCCGGTGGCCGTGCGGTCTAAGGCATAGGTCTGCGGCCGCTTGATTGCTGGGATCGCGGGTTCGAATCAGGCTGAGGGCATGGATGTTTGTCTCTTGTGTTTGTTGTGTGTTGTGTAGGTAGCTGCCTCTGTGACGGGCTGATCATTCGTTCAGAGGAGTCCTACTGCATTTGTATGTGTGTCTAATTGTGCGTGATCTAGAAACCTCAAAACGAGGCGGCCTGGGTTCGATTTGCTCTGTAGCGCCGCAGAAAAAAATATGCCCTGTAGTGAAATAGACAAGAAAATGGAAGTCTGTTGACTGAATGTCGGTATTCATTTCGTGAGTCTGTTTTCCTCTTGTGTATGTCTACTTCATAAATCACTTTCAAGTTTGACAGCTTACTGTGGTGAACAGTCTGAAGTGTGTCGCAAATGCTGGTAGTATTCCAGTGAGTCTGGTACAAATATTGTTCTTTGTAGCAGTGTCTATGTGCATGAAAACCTGCGTGTAGACGCCATTCATTTAATTTGAAACTAAAATGTAGTGGTTTAGGAGTTCTACAAAGCTGTGTACAACATGTCAGTTTCTGTAGGGGCCTTAATTTGGTTGCTGTACGTTCGGCGTTTATCACTACCGTCCAGCCTAGCAGTATGATGTGTTTTCTATTGAGCCGACCACAGCATTGTGTAAAGTGACACCTTAGACTGAGGTGTCATCTGCGAACAAAAGCTACCTCGAAGCCTCTATCCATATTGTCACCACAGCAGATACGCTGCTGTCTTCATAGAATCTACTCTCTACTGTCACGTTAGCTTCAGGTCTGCTGTAACGCTGGGTGTGGCAGGGAACTCTGCCTCATGCTACAGACTTAACAAACTTAGAAAATTTAAATTGTATTTTCGTAATCCTTTTAACGGGGAGCTTCAGAATTTTTACTCTTTATCTGATACTATTAACTAACTACATGGAGCGGAGTCCTTTTTCAGAAGCTAACAGGTCCTCAGCTAGTCAAGAAATTCCCCACATTTTATGGAATCCAAAGGTTCATTACCGTATTAACAAGCGCTTGCCACCTGTCCCTATCCTGAGCCAGATCAATCCATGCATCTTTATCCGACTTCTTGAAGATCAATTTTAATACACTCCCATCTACGAATAGGTCTTCCAAGTGATGTATTTCCCTGAGTTCTTCTTACCAAAACCATGTATGTAACACTCTTTGTCTCCCATACGTGCCATATGCCCCGCCCATCTCATTATTCTTGATTTGATCACCCAAATAATATTTGCTGACGAGTACAGATCATGAAGCTCCTCGTTATTTAGTGTTCTTCACTCCCTGTTACCTCCTCCCACCGGACAGTATTACGGTAATCAAATATGAAGGAGGATGTGATCGGCGAAGCATGTAGCATGCAAGAATGATGAGTGCGTGCAGATTTTATTAAGGAAGCCTGAAATGGAGGGACCACTTGGAGGGTCTAGGCGTATGTGGGAGGGTAAAAGTTAAATGGATCTTAAACACAGACTGTGAAACTGTTCATTGAATTCGTCTGCCTCTTGGTAGGACCAATGTCTAGATTTATGCTCGTGTGAGTTTGTAACGTTATAGCAGCACTGTAATGGTTTATGGTTTTGTTTATTTACCGAGACTATGTCAGTATGACCGGTCGTATAGGATTAAAGAGGTCTGTCAAATGCGAAAGGTGTGAAAAGAAGAGACAGTGACGTATTTTAGTGTACTATCCCGACAAGTCTATGAAGGGAGTGAAGAAACCCCACAAATTAATGTCAGAATGGCCGATATGCTACCGAGAATCAAAACTTAGTTTTCCCGAATGCAAAGCAATATTAAACCACTATTCTTGTTATGTTCTCGTTAAACAAGAGGCAGAAGTATAAAGTTGTTCCTGTGATTCAGCGTCAAGCAGTAGGGGTGAAAGTGGAGGTGGAGATAAACTCCATACATTCGTAATTTGGGGCTACACTGATTATAGTGGCTGCCACGGCCACACCTCCAAGGATAGGTGCCCCTGTATAGAAGAATGGGTAGGCCGAAGCACAGCCGGTCTGGACTCGGCGACGAAGAGTTAAATGTTCGAGCGAGATTTGAGGTTCTCTCAGCGGTGTCCGGAGTATTCCGCCATGCCGACTGATGTATTGTTATCGACCCCTCGAAGGAGCGGAGTGCTTCCGTTTACAGGGTCAAGTCGTCCAAGAAAAGCGTTGTTTCACACTGAAGACGATGACACTACGGTCTTACGAGACGTCGGTGACTACCAGTCGACACGGCGTAACGGAGGAGCTTACTGTCTCCATCCTAAGGGTGAAGCAGTACATGAAGAGTGCTTTCTGACTCTGAAGAGGGAGGTAAGGCACTTCTCCGAAACGACGGTAGAACAGTGACACTATGTAACATCTCTGAAGACTTGATCTTCAGAGTGGGATACCTCTTCCTGCAGAAATCTAACTCCTCTCCCCGAGTTCGTGTGTTGGTAGTAAGCAGAGAATGATTGGAACACGCGTGTTGCCTTTTATAGATTGTTTACAGAGTCGAATCGTATTTATAGACTTATATGAACCGGCCACACGTGGCGTTGACTTAAATGCAGTGTTCTGCGTTGCTTCATAATATCAATGGTGTCTTTATGCAGCTTGCTGCAGGATTTACAAATGTTTTCTATCAAAATGTCAGAATGTTGGTATGGAGAGTGTCTTTGACGCCTCCCCCCCCCCCCCCCCCCCCCCCCCAAAAAAAAATCATAGTGAATTACATTTCGTTGTGAGGTCAGCACTGGGTTTATTGGTTCGTCTGTCGCCTATCTACGTGTCTATCATGTCCACAGATTTTATTTCCTGCCGAATGATATTAAACTCACGATTATGCACCGTGAACTGGGAAGGTGCGGCGTAGTAGCTGTCGTGCTTATTTGAAACTACAGTCACTTTGTAACAAGTCTGTGTAAGCAGCCAGCCCCGTGATGTATTTCTTAGCTAAAGATAATAAATGATTTGTCATCACAACTGTGTAAGTGATGTTCTAATTTCGCTATTTTGCCACGTAGGTCTAACTAATTAACTAACTAACCAACTGGCTGACTGAGGCCGTGCCATGGCTCAGGCGGTTAGTCGCCTGCCTCTGACCACGGAGGCCCGGGGTTCGGTCCCAGGTCAAGTCCATGTGAGATTTGTGGTGCACAAAGTGGCACTGGGACAGGTTTTTCTCCGAGTTGTCGGTTTTCCCCTGTCGATTTCATTCCACTGGTGCTTCATTAATTGTAAAAATTGGTAAAAAAAACTGCTCATCCTCACCATCTTCATTGGGGTTGCACAAAAAGCCTTAAGTTTGTGGTGCGGGGGCCCTTCATAAAAAAAGATGTGAACTGTATTAAACCTGCTTGAGACAGTGTCCGATTACGGGCTGTTGTGAAGAAGGTAATGAACCTTCGGATTCAACAGCAGTAGGGAATTTGATTGCCTGTGAACACTGCTCCGTGGGGCAATTTATTTTTCTCTTTTATGATCTCATTATCCTATTTCTGCATTATTTCATGGTTTTGTGCAGTGTCTACAGACGATGTCAATTACAGTTTCTTGACATGAACGTCATAGCGCGATGCAAATTATTTCTGTTTACAGTTGTGCTTGTGCGTCTTCCCAACTGGTTTAAGCAATAAACCTGAGCACTTTAAGCAACTCCGTTAAATAAGCTGCCAACGAGTCAGCCCATTTATCACACCAGTAATTAGATATGTATAGGGAATGGTAAAGAGTAACAATTCGACGGGAAGAGAATTCGCAAATGAGTGTCACTGTCCCAGCAGAACAGATTTATATAAAAGCCTTGAAGATGGTGTTTTTATTTTGAAGTGTAATGTACAAAAGAGACCGGCGTTTTTATGACACTCGTACTTCAAGCTTTCTGCACCACTCCTTGACTGGAACCAAGTGCTGTTCCAAAACAAGATGGTGTTTCTGTCTTCAGTATCCATAAACTTTGTTTCTAACAGGCGTATTACAACCAAGTTGCACATCCTCCAAGCTAAGCGTAGAGGCCATTTCATCTTAAACTTTGGAAGTATATGAGCGGTATTATTTTCTTCATGTTCAAGCCCAAGTATAATAAAGAGTATAAAAGTTTTGAGAGTTTTTAAGGAAGCAGTTCACTATGAGAAACGTCCTATACCGTCCTTTGCAATTAATTGTATAAAACGAGTTCGAAGGCGCAGCAGGTCCGAGCATTTGCACTGTTCATGTGGTTTCAAGATTTCTGTGATATGTATGCAGGTTCGTAGAGCGTTTGTTTGTTGTCGCGTGATGAAGCCAGGCTTTCCAGTCACGTGTAAGTCTTTTGACGTAAATGTCAGCATGATATAAGAGGTAAGGATATTACAGTTTAAAGAAAAAGTTACGTAAGCCAGTATTTTACATATAACTTTTTTTTTTCTGGCCCAAAAGCCCTTATGGGCCAGGGCCTCCTCATTATCGAGGCTTCACGATCACACTCAGACACACCACACTCGGTAGGACTCCTCCAGACGAGTGATCAGACCGACGCAGAGAGCCCTACCTGACAACATACAACACTGATAAGAGACAGACATCAATGCCCCCGGCGGGTTTCGAACCCGCAATCCTAGCAAGCGAACGGCCGCAGACCCACGCCTTAGACCGCTCGGCCACTGGAAACGGCTTATATAGCACATAATGTTTGTAGTTGCATAAACTATCAACCAGGTAGCTCAGTACATTTACTGGGTTAGATGCTCAGGGACCGGGAAATGGGGTTGGATTGCCGGCATGGGCAGATTATTATATCCTCTACACCAGGGGTACATAAATCCCGGGAGATTAAATTTTGTGCGGTGGCGCCTAATATTTGTGGGTGCTTTTTTATGTGACCGTTCAGGCACCTAGAATTTTGTGGTGGCTCCAACATTTGTTTTGGAAACTTTGTGTACACCTGCTGTACACAATGTCCGAGTCCGCTGTGGCGTTTACCACAAATCCTATACGATGTGTACCGGGATATTTAACAGGGGGTAAGGCGGCCGGAGCATTGAAGCGGATCACTCACATTCATCTAGTACTGAGGTTAAGAATGCTTCAGGTCGTATCCCCATTCTTCCATACGTCTTCACGTCGTGGTGCGCAAGGTCACTAGCGCTCTGTATGCACAGAGCTGCACCAGATATGTTGCGGTCTGTGCTTATAATAATGTGTAGTTAAATCTGTATGTTTGGTAAAAAGATACAGCAATCCCATTACATGCCTGGACAGGCCCTGAAGGCTGTACAAGTTTGAGGCTCCCAGATTTCAAGACAGTCGACACATGAAGGTGGTAAGTTTGTCAGCCCTACGCACCGGCCGCCTTTACCCCCCAGGAAACATTCCTGGTACTCATTTCTGTTAAAGGTTGAGTCGAACCCAGGGCCGGAAGTATTATGTCAATGAAAATTCCAATGACACCTTCGGGAATCGAACCCGCGACCTTCCGGCTTTTATATTTGGTAGCGAAAGCTAAATTCACCTAATGTCCTTGCTCTCATTTTCTGCGTTAATACATTTCTCCCTACAGACTTTCCTTCTAAGCCCTTAAAAGACAAAGAAAATGCAATTTTATGTGTGTCCAATTTGCAGGAATAAGTACCCAAGTCCTTATTCTTACTTTCCCCTTTTCTCTCTCTCTTTCACTCCCAACAACAATAAAGCAAAAGCAAATTCTCCTGTAATTACTTCCAGCTACTACAATCACAATAGCCCCCTTGGGTTGGAGTGTCGGACGGACGGACGGACAATCAGAGTCTTCTCTCACTGACGCTTATTTCCTCTCGTGTCCCGTGTCGAGTGTCGCCTCTCCAATCAGAAGTAATGAAGTCCTTCAGCTTCACTCTTCAACCCCCACCAAAGAAGAAATCACAAGCCCCCTTAACAAGGGATTGCATGTCACAAGCTACGCAATCTAGATGGTGTTAGTTTTGATGCTCCTCGGACCAGACAAGCATAAGGTCTTCGGTGTCTTTTAACCCACTTTACTTTATAAGATATGTATATTGACCGTATCTATTGCTATCGTGTCTATGTTCCGTCGATAAAGTGTGAACTAATTCACGGATTTTAATCACATTTTGATGTTACCATTATGTCGATAGTGTCAGTACTGTATTTTCACGTCTTTATTTGCCATACGTAATAGTAATATGGCTACCAGTGTGCGAATTTATGAGCTTTATGAACGACACCATAGCCGATTAGTGTAACGTTCAGAAATGTTATTTGAAAATACATTTTTGCCACGATCGTACCCGTATGTTTGTAAAAAAAAAAAAAAAAAAAAGGCAAAGCAAGCAAGGTAAAGCAATCCCATTACAGGCCTGGACAGACCATTAGGGTTCCGGCAGGTTGAGGCTCCCAGATTTCTAGACAATCGGCACATGAAGGTTGTAAGATTGCCAGCCCACGCAACGGCCGCCTTTACCCCCCAGGAAATATTCCTGGTACTCATTTCTGTTAGAGGCTGAGTCGACTCCAGGGCCATAGTGCGACCGAAACGATTATGTCAATGAAAAATTCCATTGACACCATCGGGAATCGAACCCGCGACGTTCCGGCTTGTAGTGCAGATTATGAAACAACAACAGTACTACTGCACGCTTCTGCATTTAGAAGTCCATTTGCTGGCCAACTGGCGAAGAATTACGGCTAGGCATGCGCAGTGTTGTATACAGACAAACATATCTACTAATTTTGCATGAAATGTTTCTCACATGTTGAGACTTGAACAAGTATGACTACAATGTGAAACTCTGGAACTATAACAGAACGCAGTCGGAATCTGTACTATTGGAAATTATACACAGAAATTGATCAATGAACAGCACAAATGGTGTTACAGCACATTATAACCTCGTTATTAGACTGTATTTATGTATTGAAGGGCCCAGCAGCAGATGCTACGGACGCACCGCAGCCTTGAAGGCTTATTGTGCAACCCTGTGATGAAGATGAAGTTTTCTTTCTGCTTTTCCATTTTAATGGAGCACCGGTGGAATGAAATTGACAGGGGAAAACTGAAGTACTCGGAGAAAAACCTGTCCCAGTGCCACTTTGTCCACCACAAATCCCACATGGACCGAACCCGGGACTCCGCGGTGAGAGGCCGGTGACTAACCGCCCGAGCTATGGCACAGCCCTTATTAGACTGTATGAAAGATTGCGTCACCATTGTTTAGAAGAATTTGCTACACTGAAACAGAATTTGTGTTGGCATTATTTGAACGTAATCTGTGCCCCACAGGAGATAGTTATGCATCAGCGCTCGACAAGCCAGGGATTTGGATCTCATTAGATACGGTATCCATACTGAATCCGTCATGCAGAGGCCTCCCTCTTTACACACACTCCTTACCATTCTATATCCTGTCACAAGAGCCACTTCTTTCGCTCTTACTGTCGTAGTGCCCTGTAATTCGAGGGCCCGAAACAAGAAGTGACTTGATATTTAAACCCTCGGATTTCGTATCGTTAACGTCCTCGGCCCCACTTAACGACACAAAAACCAAAGGGGTGGTGCAGAAGTTGCACGAGATAGGGAGTCGCCGACCGTTACTACGTCGCGAAGAAAACCACGAGTTAATACGATCAGTGACGTTAATACGGGAACCGGAATAGCATAGTCGGTTTAGCGACTACAACACGGACAGGACGGTTCGTGGTTCGAATCCCGCTGTTTGTTCTGCGATCTATATAAATGTAGTCTGTGGGCAGAACGTAGAATTTTTGAATGTTAATCTGCTGGTACAAAAAGTAACCACTGGTCTCTAAAGGGTTAAGTTGGCAGTACGTTTATGATGAAGTGTGTCATATTTGGTCTTATTTATTAGCGTGGTGAAAAGCGTATATATTGGTGGGAACTCATAATTTACAATCCAATTAGTTCTTTTGAAACGTTGTAGTACAATGCAGTTTTGTGTCGATAAATTGCATGAGGCCTAGTTTGTACGAGGGATTTGGTTTTCTTACGGGTACCATAGTAGGCTAATTAGTCACAGGTGTCTAGCATTTGCTCCTCTTTACGTGTTTACACTGTTCACAGTTCAGTATACTGATTAACGATATGAGATTTGACGACTGATGTTTTGAAAACACAAATTGGTTACTGCACGCCACTGATCGTTTGGGTACTGCACGCCACTGATCGGACAGTGAATAATAGCAGTGCTTCGAAACGTGACGAACTAATGGGATCAATATGGAGGAAATGTTGATGAGAAGTTGGAGGGATTATGAAGTGGTGTATGGAGTTGAATGAGTGTGGGGGTGAGACAAGCTCTGGAGTGTGAATGGGTAGGATTCATGACAATACAGAATGCATATCTTAGTATATTAGATTTCGTAAAGGACGCACCCCGTTGAGTAAACGATGCGTCTTGAGTGGGGCATTGGGGATATTCATGGGACAACTCACAACTCTTAGAATTACTCGTACTTAATCTTACAACACGTGAAGAGCGTTCTGTTCCGTTGTATAGACTTCTGTCGTATTTATGAAATGAAAATCATAAGAGAAATATTAAACGGGACGTTTTGCTAAGATGAGTTAATTTGCTACAGCCGTCGATTTTTATGTTCGTGTAATAAAAGACCGATTTTTGTGTAACAATTTACTGTCACAGTTCATTAAGATGCGGGCATAATTTGACTTCTAATACAGCATTTACATTTGTGCGCTTTCTTTCACGAAGTGTGTAAAGTGAGTGAAGCGTTTCCATCCGTACGCACGTTTAATCTCCACGGAATTTCATACTGAGGCTCTAAACTACAAGTTGTTGGGTGTATTTGTTTTGGTCCACATCGGTTCAGCAAGCTACAGCTGTCCCCAAGGTTTTACACGAATCTGCATGGGAACTTCCTTAAACACGGATCATTGCCCTAAAGACTGGTACAGTGTACATAACACCCTGTTAAGATCCAGGAATTCTGTTCAAAGCCTAATTCAGTATGACTTATGTGGTGGCCCAGGTGGTTGAGGCACTGCGCTACAAGCCGGAAGGTTGCGGGTTCGATTCCCGATGGATTCATTGGGGAGTTTTCATTGACTTAATCCTTCCGGCCGTGGGGTCGACTCAGCCTCTAACAGAAATGAGTACCAGGGATATCTCCTGGGTAGTAAAGGAGGCCGGTAGGTGCCACCTTCATGTGGCGATTGTGTAGACATTTTGGGAGCCTCAACTTTCTGGAGCCCTAAAGGCTTTTCGAGGCCTGCCAGGGATTGCTTTACTTTACTTTTAAATTGATGGCCTGGTATATAATATTTGATCGTTCGCAATTAGGTAACTGTAGTGTGGTTCTCTAAAATATCCTGACGACGGCTGATTAATTATAGCCCCTATTGTGTTCGGCATTATCCATTGCCTGGGACATAGGCTACTTGATGTACACACGCGCTGCCATAACAGTTCCATGAACAGCAGAATAAAACGAACTTCTGAAACGTCATGCTTTTAAAATATGAGCTTACGTATGAGAGTGGGCAATATCTAAAATAATAATCCGTACGGAATTAAGACAGCGGAGGTGAAATATTGTAGGTCTGTTGCAGGATATATATATATATATATATATATATCATAATGGAAGTGAAGAAATAGGAGAATTAGACTGTACAATTTAATTGAAATTCTTGGGAATTATAGAGGCAGTCACACAAACATTTATAGAGAATGAACAAGCAGGTGTGTGAACACACTCCTGTCTGCAGAAGAAACGTAGATCGACCAAGGACAAGATGGAGAGATCAGCACCCATGATGTCAGAACAAGCCTGGAATGGCCCTTAGCATGGGCGTCGAACCTTTTATATGGCAGACGGCTACACGCGTTATTATGGGCCGGTTCGCGTGCCGCACGTGGATGAATAACAGTAAGTGGTATACCTAACCGCTGAAGTTAATGTGCAATTTTCATATTACAGTAGAACCCGGTTATAACGACATCGGTTTATACGACACCTGGCCTATAGAGTCTGATATTCTGTGGTACTAATTCGTCACTGTTAACCATAACATTTTACTCCTCGGTTATAGCAACACTCGTTTATAACGACACAAAATATTCAGTCATGTTTATGACGTTATAACCGTGTTCGGATATATATATATATATATAATTATCACGTTATATTCACCGTACATTTTGATTCAATTAGCAGTATTATAACCAAACAAATGCACTTTTTGTATTTCTGTTACACTTTTACCCTACATATGTTTCGGCTATGGTCCAGTGTACCCCTGAGGAAGGCTGGACCACAGCCGAAACATATGTAGGGTAAAAGTCTAACAGAAATACAAAAAGTGCATTTGTTTGTTATAATACTGCTAATATATAATTAATTTACAAATGTGGCCGCGGGTTGCAGGTTGGAGACCCATGGTTTATACCTTCTTGCTGCTGATGACGTTGGTAAGTCCATCGTTCAAAAATAACAAAGAACACATTTGTAAAATACTCATCCTGCTCCAAATTTTACTTCAACTTTTCAAATTTCTTTACAAATAAGGAAGACAATGAGAGACGCTACATTGACTGGCAGTCCTGTCGTTGTATTGTTCCAGTTACTGAAGATATTCTGTGGGTACAGGTTATGTAGAAAACGACTTGGTGTGCATGGATCGACGCTTTCGTGACGGCGATTGGTGACGCTTGTTTCACGGTCCTGTTAAGTGTCGATGTAACCTCATCAGAGTCTGAAATGTCAGCGACTGACTTGACATCACGTGTATGGCTACCGTCGTCGGTGTGTGTTGTTTTGTGTCAGAAGCATTCGGCCGTAAGCCACAATGAAATACACATCTGAAACATCGAAACTTCCATATGACACTCTCCGGTGTGGAATGTCAATAGCTACAGTTGTGATGTATGTCAGAAACCAGAAGTTCGTAACAGCATTAGTTACGTGATGGGCATTTAAATGACAGTGAAAGGGTTTCCATTTCACTGTGTTTATCTGCCACTATGAACAAACATTGACCATTTATGAAAGAGTAACATATAGACATTAAAGGCCAGTTTCTTCTTCATTGGCTGTACACAGAGACATGTACTTGTCTCCTCTAACGATCTGACAATATGGAGCAGAATTTTTGCGAAGCCATTTGGTAAAGCAATTCCACATTTTTTTTATGGAACCCGAAGGATCATTGCGGTCTTTCAAGAGCTTGTCATTGGTCTCTTGTTCATCCAGTTCACGCCTTCATACCATATTTCCTTAGGATCCATTTTAATATTATCCTTCAATCTGCACCTACGTCATTTCACTTTAGACGTTGAGACTAAAACTTGTTTTAATTTTTATTCTTTTCCAGCGTGCTACATTCCCTGATCATGTTACTCAAGGTACAATAATTTTGTAAGTAGTTATTTCCACGCCCAACCCCCATTCCGCGTGACAACGTGACGTCAAACTTCTGCCGTTGCAGATTCAATACATTCGTAGCTGCCCTCCATATCTGAAGGCCCGCTCTTAAGGGTGCCCCGTGTCTTTGTGACCAGACACCGACTTGACATAACTAGATCTCATTTAAACGTAGTTGAAAGGCTTTGTTGTCCCTTGTGGTGAGTAAACATCACCACGTGAAAGAATATTTGGGGGGGGGGGGGGGTAGAGTTATATCCTGTGCGTTATTGTGATAGGCAGTCGAGCTTCGTGAGTGCTTAGCTGTATGTCCCGACAGACAAGGAGCTCTGGAACCAATTTGTCGTGAAGTTGTCTGGGTCACAGAAACGGTTATTGGTACAGCGACGGAGAGAGAAGTCCGAGAATCCGGACAATTTACTGACTAAACTGTCACGACGTAACCCTCTAAGCTCGTGTAGACTTTTATACACTGATTAGCTGCTTAAGAAAGTTGGCCGGGATAGCGTAGTCGGTACAGCAACTCGCTACGGGCTGGACGGTCCGGGGATCGAATCCCAGTGGGGACGAGATTTTCCGCAACCGTCCAGACCGGACCTGGGACCCACCCAGCCTCCTGCACAATGGGTACAGGGTATCTTTCCCGGGGGTAAAGCGGCCGGTACGTGGCGTTGACCACCCAAACCCATATAGGGCCGAGGTCAAAGAAAGAGTACTCCCCCTCTGGGCCTTCATGGCCTGTTCTAGGGTGAACTTTACAGTAGCTGTTTACGAAAATTAACTGAAGACCACGTACTTTATATTAATAAGATGATTATTAAATTATGAATTTGAAGTATGTGATTATATTCTAATTTAAGTTACTATCCAGATAGTTTTTGATTTGAGGTAATTAGGAAAGCCGCGAGTAAAGCTGAGTCCGGATACTCGGTCGGATTTAGTTGGTATCGGCCGTGATATAGTTTCATGTAATATCCGCTTTTTTGGAGGGACTGAGGAGATCTACAGAAAATTTCCGTAAGGATATCCAGTCTCCGGGTTCAGATTTTGAACGCGGAACCCACGAACAAAAAACAAGTGCTGTGTATTGTATAAAGGCGGCCGGAGGTCTCAGTAACGTATTTGTGTGATATTGTGCGAGTTACAAATAAACTTTACGATGATTCCGCGGAAGAATCGCGATTCTGGATGACCATTAGTAACGTAATAGTTGGAGCTGGTAAGGGACACATTACTTCTGCACTTTATTACCCAGGACAACCAGCAACATAATGCAGGATGATAGCGAAGCAGCAGAGTAAATGAAACTGGGTTTGGCAGTATTTAAGCTTACTGAGATGAAGGCTGCTGTATACGTTATGTGATTTTACATTATACGGCGTCTACACGTGCAAAATGTAGTGTCTAAATTTTACTTTTTTCTGTTCTTATAACTAATTATACAAAGCAAAGATCCTGACAAATAGTTGGTTAGATGCTCAAAACATGTATTTTATGGAACGCGAAGGTTCTCTGTTGTCACAACTGGTTCCAATCATGGGCCAGATTAATCCGTTCTAAATGCCTACCTCCGTTTCTCTAAGCTTTTTAATGCCACGAAGAAGATTCTTTTTGAGGAGCTGATATTCGCTCAGCTTCTAAAAACATATTCCGCCTTTAACGCAACCCGGAATTTGATGCCTTTATTGGCAGAGTCATCCATATTCTGTGCTACATTAATCCATTCCCCACTGTTCCATTCGGTATCTTTCCGATCAGTTTTAATATTATCCCGCATCTACGACTAGGTCCTCAAATTGCTGTATTTCCGTTTGGTCTTTCGGGGACACAATTGTATATTTATCACGTCTCCACTGCCGAGCAACATAGTAATGTAGGACATTCACAAGTCGGCCACGAATGGCCAGGACATGTACAAGTCTTCCGCGAATGGCCAGGACACGTACAAGTCTTCCGCGAATGGCCAGGACACGTACAAGTCTTCCGCGAGTGGCCAGGACATGTACAAGTCTTCCGCGAATGGCCAGGACATGTACAAGTCTTTCGCGAACGGCCAGGACATGCACAAATCTTCCGCGAATGGCCAGGACATGTACAAGTCTTCCGCGAATGGCCAGTGCCAGAAACAAAACATTTCAGGCGATGTACCTGCACACTTCTCTCTCTAAAGCACTGAATACTTCATCAGACCCCTCCTGGTTGATAATATTACACGAGTGATGTGTTCGGAGTGTTATTAATTCTCATTATTACATGCAAATTAAGTGTTTTTATTCATTTGAAAGCTCTTCTCGCTCCCTGGTTATGGCGTTTAGCTTTAAGTTGAGGGATATTCATGGTGTAGTAGCACGAGGTTTTAATTACGCTTGTTTATGTAAAATTGTTCCGAGTCATAATGAGTAAAATGACGTGTTCGCAGTTGGCAATCGTAATAGTTGTTTTGGTAGTATAGTCGAACTCGGTTATAACGTCATGAAAGGGACTGAATATTTTGTGTCGTTATAAACGAGTGTTGTTATAAACGAGGATTATAATGTTGTGGTTAACAGTGAGGAATTAATTGGTACCACAGAATATCTGACGTTATAGATGAAGTGTCGCATAAACCGATATCGTTATAACCGGGTTCGACTGTAGTTGTTTATTACGCCGGTAAAGTTTTGTTGCGATTTCTTCCGGAAGAGGAATCTCGCTGGACATTAACATAGTACATCGTTACGTATTGTACCTTACTGTGACACTGACGTTTCTAAATTAGTACCAATAATAAAAGCAATCCCATTACGGGCCTGAACAGACCCTTAGGGTTCCAGGAGATTGAGGCCACCAGATTTCCAGACAATCGGCACATGAAGGTGGTAAGGTTGTCAGCCCTACGCACCGGCCGCCTTTACCCCCCAGGAAATATTCCTGGTACTCATTTCTGTTAGAGGCTGAGTCGATCCCAGGGCCATAGTGCGACTGAAACGATTATGTCAATGAAAAATTCCAATGACTCCATCGGGAATCGAACCCGCGACGTTCCGGCTTGTAGCGCAGTGCCTCAACCAACTGCGCCACCGCGTGCCCCTAGTAACAATAATACTAATACAAATAATAATTACCATAATAATTTAATATTAATGCAAGAGGCAGAATTGTCTCTTTCCACGCCATGAAGGCGTATAGGGGTGCAGAATTACAGCTCCAATCATTCTCAACCTCGACGCTAAATGGAGATGAACGGTCAACATCACGCTCCGGCCTCTTTATCCCCTGGAAAGAACCCCGGGTTCCAGAGCCGGTCTGGACGTTTTTGGGGAGAGAAAAATCTGTTGCCCCTGCCGGGATGGCTAGAGGCAGCATGTCAAACATCGAGTATCAGGCGAATTTTCAGCCATCCTGTATATTATTGTCCTGGCGCTGTAGGATTTCCATACACAAGTAGTTTACGCCAGTGAAAAATGGTAATCTATATTTTTAGTTTTTTTTTTATCATGTAGGCTCGGAGTGCACCAGTAATTACGTGTGTCAATACTGTGTGCAGTTTGTGATTGCAGACATATCGAAGGAACATCTCGCTTCCGTGTTCAGAGTGAAGGTGGTAACCAACCACCTACGATACTCCACTGCCTCATCGCTCATGGAACCGTAATTGATATTTTCACGGTAGTTTAAACCACAAGCTTCATAACCGAACTTTCGAACCTATCAATATTGACACAGGGGACGAGGATATAAATGTTTTGGACTGAATAATAACCAAACTGTCATGTTCTTGATTTTCAGTTTACTGTATGCATTGAACAATTCAGCTTCGGCGTAAGTTCAAATATTGCAACCACTCCTTCATAATTTAATACGTTTTTTGTTCTTCTTTGTCGCTTTCAATTATCCGATAGGAGTACCTTTTGATTGTTAATGCTTGGTGTGTAAACTTGCAGACAGTCTGTATACTTTAGCAATAATAATTTATTTATGAACGCTGATGGAAGGAGTTTGTTCCTATGCGGTACATAAACCGAAACGTATTGATGAATGTAACAACTAACATTTTGCTCCCCTTCGTTTGTTTTAAATTATCCTCGATAGTTCAGTCGGTACAGATACTGGGTTACGGGCTGGACGGTCCGGCGTTCGAATCCCGGTAGCGTACAGTGATCCTTTCTTCTCCAAAACGTCCATACCAGCTCTGGGGCCCACCGAGCCTCCTATTTAATGGGTACCGGGGTACTTTGCCGACGGTGTCTAGCGCCTTGGTTAAAAATGATTGCAGATACACCCTGTATTCTTTCATAGCGAGGGTAGGGACAACTTTACTCTTATTAAGTTTTTAATTGAAGCAATTTTCATATCAAATGTAACTTACGGGAACAACATGGACTGTTGATTGGGTTTTAAGATATTACGATTGTTGTCTTCCGGGATATGACGTTTCGGACAAACCTGCCTCCATCTTCAGAATTTCTTTCGGTTTGAAGATGGAAAAAAGTAGGATGTTCCCAAACGTTAGTACCTACACATATCTGCGAGATTACATGGCGTCACACCCTAGAAGATTATAATGTTCATGTTAGTTAGTTGTCACACTTGGATATTGCTTTAGAGCTCCTCGCCCGTGCATAACACGTTAGATTAGTTGCATGTATACACCTACGTATTATCCTATCTACTGCTCTATACGGATGTTAACCTTACCTGTTTCCTGGCTTATTTGTCTTTGTAAGCTGTACCAGTTACTCGCTGTTACCATAGTAACGCCTGTGGTTTAGACACACACGTGTACGAGTAACAGTAGGATTTATGAACTAGTTCGTTTGAGGTTATGTCAGAGGTTTGAGGGAATTTCTCCCTGTTATTGGCATATCTGTTTGTCAAATCAGGTTTCACCTCTCCATCGCTAACGAATAGAAGATGTGACTGTAATAGTGAGGGTTGGTAATTAATTAATTTACGCAAATTATAATCTAATCAGATCATGCAGAGCGATCATAGTAATAGCAAGTATGTCCTTTCGGGGTTTCTGCTTGCGGTAATAGCCATCTCGTTTGTATAACGTGTGTGAGAGATTAGGGGGCAAAGTGATAACCTGTAAGCCTACTGAATTGGATCTTGCAATGAACTGCTTAGTACAACACTGAAGATGTAATGCGTTAACTAGTTGTACCCGTGCGAATAATTCGCACGTAGAAACAGTAAAACATTTAATCAACAAAAATTACACTATCTTGGTCTTAAAAACATTAAAAGTTTTATACTTACCAATGCTTGATTTTGGGTAATTTATTTCGGACGTCAACGGATCATAAACAACGTGTAAGAAACAAAACATTGAAATCGACAGTCCTGCCTCAAGCGGAGGTTAAGGGAAATACATGAAATATGTTAGCTTCCTTTGGCCTCCGCTTGGGACAGCACTGTCAATTTTTAACTTTGGCTTTTTTGTTAAAACAGTTTTTGTGAAGTAATTAGTAACGAGAAAGGAGATTGCCATTAAT
This sequence comes from Reticulitermes speratus, assembly GCA_021186555.1. NCBI lineage: Eukaryota > Metazoa > Arthropoda > Insecta > Blattodea > Rhinotermitidae > Reticulitermes > Reticulitermes speratus. Next base: position 8,907,013 of record JAJKFL010000001.1, read on the forward strand.
ACCGAATCGTAAGCTTTTATAAAAATGTCTGTCCTGAGACGATCCGTTCGGTAGTTCAGTAAATCAAACAAAGCTTACAGTATTAGTATATATGATTCGATAATGGTTTGGCCTTACATGTTTGCGATGTATTTAGAAGCTTACGCAGTTACCTGCTTCACGTTTGACCGCCATCCATAAGCGTGTTCATGTCTTGTGGTTTCTTCAGTCTTACAGAAATTTTTATGAATATTGTCTGAAGCAGTGTAAGTGAAACGCAGTGTGATCCGTGTAGTCCGTCAATCCATATTTTGCATTAGCTTATCTCTCTCTGAAACGATGTAATTTTAAGTTGGCAGGAAAGTTATACCTGTGGTGATTATCATGCTTGTTTCCTTGTTTGCATCTGCACTAACATGACGTTCGTACAGAGATGAGAGCTGAGGTTATGGACATTTATTGAGAGGGTGCTTGGAAGGAGAGGGATATAGTGGGTGCTGTTACTGCTACTGTTGACTTGTTATAGGAGCCTTTTTCAGACGGTAATAGTCCCTTAGCTGGTCTAGAATTTTTTTTTCTTTTATACAACTCAATATTTGATCATGTCTGCAGGAATCCAATGAGTCAGTGGACACCACGCCTCATTAATCTTTTAATTACCTGCGTTTGCATAAGCCAACGCAGGTAGGGAAAATCTCGGTAGAAATTTATTTTATGTATTTAGACAACAAGGAAATTGTTTTTGAGACATGCTGTATAATCTCCGTTTTATTTTCCAAAAGAAAAATGGCTTTTAGTTCATAATTGTCTCTTTTTTTTGTTCAAATAATACATGTTTTTCATAAAACATGCGCTAAAATTTAAATGCCCACTCGGTAGGCGTAAAATTGCCCTCTGTCAGATCTGATGGAAAAGCGTCCAGCCGTTCTGAGATTTGACCACAGATGGTAACGTCGGGTGGGCCGTAGAAGCAGTACACGCCCCTACAATTATCTTCCTGATTAACCTATTATTGCTGTTTCAGTTTAATAATATATCTGCTTCGTAAAAAATATACGCCGAATAGTTTTTATAACGTCTGTCGTAATGTACTTTTCCTTTTCACTGACGACATAAACGCAAAACACTAGGGCAATTTAGTAAACGCGGTGCTCTCCTTTCTTTCCAAGAGAATAGCTGTGTTTGCATTCACCGTACGTGTCCAGAATATTGTAGTCGTGGTCTTGGCAAGTGGAGCTGTAGAAACACATCTCAGCGAAATTACGGGTCTTGGCTCTTCTCCGCGCCACTGCGGCCAGCGAGAGCTCTTGGAAAATGGAACTCCTGCTGTCAGTGGAATTTGTGTGGAAGTAGCCATTCGATTACTCTAGCTATAATACTATAGCTCAGGGTGGTCCGGCTACGGAAGGCGGGTCGGGTTTGCTAATGGCGACGACGGAATTGTGAAATTAGTACGGCCCACTGCAGCGGAGACTGGGCACACACAAGTGCTGTTAGCATACATCACGATAGGAAGGTCCTTTCTCTTCTATTCGAAGTAAATTACTTCGTCCTCTTGTTAGAGGTTTAACTCAGTTTAACGTGAGATTTATGTAACAGATATTGGAACCTGCCAGAGACGTACCTTGTGTACCCAAGAGTTGCGAAGTGTGCTAAAAGTGTCCCGAAAGTGTTGCGTTTGTATATTCAGTAAAGTGTATACATATATACATAAAATCAATCCCATTACAGGCCTGGATAGGCCCTTAGGGTTCCAGGAGGTTGAGGCTCCCAGATTTCTAGACAATCGGCAGTTAAGGTTGTCAGCCCTACGCACCGGCCGCCTTTACCCCCCAGGAAATATTCCTGGTACTCATTTCTGTTAGAGGCTGAGTCGACCCCAGGGCCATAGTGCGACCGAAACGATTATGTCAAGGAAAAATTCCAATGACACCATCGGGAATCGAACCCGCGACGTTCCGGTTTGTAGCGTAGTGCCTCAACCAACTGTGCCACCGCGCACCCCACATATATACATAAACGAATCTGACTTTGTATTTTATTGAGTTTGTAAAAGTGGATCCCTTTATGGTGAATATAATGGAGTGACGGTACTAATTTTTATGTTTAAAGGGACTGGTATCTCTGTCTTTAACCACATGTAATTGTAACGAATGTGGCATAGTTCTTGTATCAGACCTGATGATGACCAACTGATAGGCCGAAACATGTAGTCTGGGTACAATCAAACTGTGTCTGTCGGAACATTTCCACTTATATTGTCAGGTCGCACAGGGAGCCGACATAGCGTACTGGGGGCTACGGGATGGACGATCCGGGGTTAGAATTCTGGTAGAGCCAAGTGATTTTTGTTCTTCAAAACCGTCCAATCCGGCTCTGGGGGCCCGCCCAACCTTCCATTCAATTGATACAGGAGTTCTTTACTGGGGGTAAAGCAGCCATTGCGTGAAGTTCATCACTCCCCTCCATCTAGTACCGGGGTTAAGAATGAGTGGAGCTACACCTCTCCTCCCTCTGTATGCCTTCATTTCGTGGACAGCGACAATTTACTGTTACCTTTTATCAATTTGCCATACGGCATGCAGTGGATCGAAAATCGTTTATAACATTCGTTGTTCTGTGAATAATCTCGACTTCATATTGAGTCATGTAACCAGCGTCATAGGTACGTCAGCGGGTTAACAAGAGACACATTAGCGACAGGAATATCGTTCCATATTGCGACTACTCTAGCAGTGAGAAATCTGTCGTTAGCAGTGCTATTTGCAACATGCTATGCTTGTTACTGCACCCAAGCAAAGCCGTAAGGGTGTGTCATTAGCAACCTGATCTCATGGGGATCAGCAGTGTTGTGTCTTTCTCTGTCTGCAGAGTCATTACGCTAGCAATGGTGTAATCTGGAACACAGGCTGTAATGAGTAGGTCTGTAGTCAGACATGTTAATAGCCCTTGCACGTTATAACTGCATTCTGCATGCGGTTTGTGTTGTTACACCGGTGCTTGATCAGATACGGACATACAGTTCTCCATAATGTGGTACCCTTGTTAATTTTGCATTTATTACTCCTATCGTTAAGGAAGGCGGAATACCGACTTCGAAACCAAAGTACTGGCCGATCCCGGCGGCCGTGCGGTCTAGGGCGTAGGTCTGCAGCCGCTCAATTGCTGGGATCACGGGTTCGAATTCCGCTGAGGCCATGAATGTTTTATTTTGTTTGTCGTGTGTTGCGTAGGCGGCGGCATCTGCTACGAGCTGATCACTCATTCAGAGGAGTCCCACCAGGTGTGTGTGTGTCGAGTTGGGCTGTTGCGCCACAGAAAATAAATCAAGTAATGTAGTTGGATTCCCAACAGAGCTAAGAGATTTTTCTATTCTTTAGTGCTTCCAAACTGAAATAGGGGCCCACCAATCCTCCTAATTAGTGGGTACCGGGGGCTCTTTGCCAATGGGCTGTGGCGTGAATCTGACCACTCAACTCTATCTAGTGCCGAGTTTAAGAATGAGTTGAGTTACAGCTCCACTGCCTCATGGCGTGCACAGGGACAACTTACCGGGTCTCGCTCTTCAGTAGGTTACGTTCCGGAGGTGACACGTCAAATGACCTGATAGGACACCGTCAGATTGGTATCTTATTTACCTAGTCATACTGACGGTACGTTATAGGAACCGTTTGAAGCCTGAAGTTGTTGTAACTAGTAGTTATCGCTTTCAAACACAGTGGTTACTATATGTACCGCCAGGCTTAAGACTATAGGCTTGCGTTTTTGACACATTGTAAGCGCACTCTTTTTGCCAGAGTAACCAGCTGTTATTGGTTGGTACGTGTTTCTAATGTAAACACACTGTGTTCTGTGTGAGGTAGAGCTGGATCTTTGTTATGTAGATTAATTGTAGTGTTTAAATGGTTAATTGTTCAGTTCTAACATTTTACTGCGTCCGGTTACAAACATCAACCTGTTAAAGGAATATAAACATTGAATATTGTGAGATCCGTAAGAAAGAGATAGCTTGTACTGTGTGGGCAGAATGAAGAGCCTTTGAGTGTTAAAGCAGGTGGCATATGTACTGATCATTGCGCTTCAAAGCGTTCGTTCAGCACTAGAGCAGCGGTCAGTTCCAGTAAAATTCATGTTTCTTTCTGTGATAAAACACATTAAAGGACAGAAGTTGCTAAATTTGGAAGAGAACGAGGAAATTGTAGAAAAAGTAAAGTCCCTCTGTCCACGCCATGAAGGTAACAGGGGAGTAGAGGTATAGGTTCATCCATTCTTAAACTCGGCACGAGATGATGAGTGGTCAGCATGATGCCTGGGCCACCTTACCCCTGGGAAAGAACATCTGTACCCACAGAATATGACGATTGGTGGAATAGACCGAGGAATAATAAGAAATCGAAGGTAATTAAATTTCTTTGGTTACTTTTGACACGACGTGTCATTTCCTGGCGAATATATTATTCGGCCGTGACCACTTAACAGAAAACTTGCGGTGTCTTTTACGGTCATCCTTTATTTCAGCTGCCGTGTGGTGGAGATTACTTCGTAACAGATAAGTGATGTAATTATTTATCGGCCGGGAAATGTAGGGGCAAAACGCCATACATGTTAGATTGGGGTATCAATTCGAATGACAGAAGACGTTAAGTGACTGATGAACTCGCTAATGCTTTTGGACGTGGTATTCACTCGATCAAGCAATCTACCTTTACTCATGAAATTTTCGTCATTAAATGAAAATTTAATGACAGCTACCGACCTAACAGATTTCGGCCCTGTAGTTTCTGAACACAGTGGCTGTGCATCTGTTTAGGACATTCCCTCATTATATTATACATTCTCATTAGCTCGCTATTGGCACCTATTTTTTTATTTGTTACGACCTGTTTTCACGATCACCAAATTGGGTCGTATTGACAAATTGTTTACCCCACAGATTGAGTGACGCTTTATCCTCTGGCATAAGCTTACCAACGTTTCTCAAGTACCTGCTGCCTCCATCTTCATAACAAAAGATACTTCTCGAACGAATGTTTGGTGATGAGTCTTTTTCATGGGTGCACATTTTTCCAAAAATGTAGGAGCCTCTTCAATATTTAGGCGTCAGCCGTCTGAAAACGAAGTAAGTTCCATACTGAGGACCCACAAATATTAGTTGACAGTGTACAAAATTTAGTCGCCCTGACGGCTTGGTGCCCGGAATTTGTGCAACCCTGATCTATTCGTTATTTGTTTTCTTATGCCTTTGCACGACTTTCCTGTCGCAGGCTCCTTGATTTAGTTACCTTAACAATTTGAAATCAGAACTGCAGTTAATGGGGTTCATAGGCAAAGAAAATATTGTGATAATTTTGTATTGGCGGAATATGGGGAAGATTGCTTTAGGCCTACATTCAGGTTGGTTTTACGGTTTTTACAAGGGCACTAAACTACTGTGTCGTCCTCGGTGGACTAGGGGTTAGCGTGCTCGCCACTGGACCCAAGGTCCGCGGGTTCGATCTCGGTCGAGGTCGATGGATTTTTAAGGGTGATAAAAATCCGTAGCACAACTTCCTTTGGAGGGGAAGTAAAGCCGTCGGTCCCATGTCGTAGATTTACGGCATGTAAAAGAACCTTACGGGCATGAATAGAGATGTTTCGTAAGCAAAATTCAGCGGCCATTTCTCACCCAAGTCTCCTGATTGACTGCTAGATGGCTCTGGCAGTCATATCAGGATGAATATAACTTGTGCAGTCAGTGGACTGGTCACCCACTACAGAATGCACACTTCCAGACCAAGAAACCTCTGAAAGGAGGCCCTTTGCTCCGCAAGCAGCGACAGGAAGTAACTAACTAACTAACTAACTAAACTACTGTGGAAGTAGTACCATCGTGAAGGAGTTGGGCAGGAAAACTAGGGAGGAGGAGGGGGGTGATATTAGGCGATGATCATATCCTAGTGTTTCAAACGTAAGAACTAAGTGATGTAGCTGTGATCTTGTGTTGTGATGGAAATTCCCAAGGAAAGGTATAACATGTTTGGGTGACTTTACGTTTCTTGCACCGTACATTCTTTTTGATTAAATTTATTTTATTTAATCAAAAAGAATGTACGGTGCAATTAACGTAAAGTTTGCCATAGCCAGACAGGCAAAGGAAGTATATCAATATAAAAACATCAAATTAAAATTGCATAGAACTAATGCAGCTATTTAGTACAATAAGTTATGTCGACAACTGCAACTCGCACAAAATACATCGCAATAAAAGTAAATAGACACAACCAACAGCACATTGAAACAGTGTACATTTGTCGGAATAAGATTTATTTAATGTTTGGGGGGAATAACACATCCTTCCAAGTGCAGTTTATAAATACCTGTTCAGCGGATCGAACGAATTAGATTCGAGTCTCTGACTGCAGTAACTGTGAAGTGTAATGTCTTCTGGGATGTGACGTGGTATTTTTTTTTACATAGGCACCAAAGAGTCCGATAAACGTACTTTATTATCCATCTTCAAGGTAGAACACTCATTTGGTTCTTGCCAGTCCGGTACAAGAAATACAGACATTACTTTACATAAGGGCTGAATTACGTACTGTTGTATGTCATTGAATGTATGCAGCACAAAAACTAACTAATGAGCTCCACAGAGTAGAGGTTTTGTAATAGTTGCTCACGCAGTGAAGAGGTTTCTCTCCTGGTTTCAAACATGCAGGTTCGTTAGTAGTGTTGACAAAGACCGTTACCGTGTCCCTATCCTGTTCCAGATACAGCCTTACATCGTAGTTTCGTAACATCCATATTATCCTCTGGTGTTGTTGCGTGGGTCTCCAAAGTGGTATTGTCCACGTTTCCTACACCTTTGTGAACATATCTTGTCTCTGTGTCCTACGTGATTGCTGCATACATCAATTTTTTATTTGATTTTGCTGTTATACTACCAATTTGCGAGGAAAAAAAACTGTGAATCTTTTTATCAAGAAGCTTCCTCCAGATTGCTGGTACTTCCCTTTAAAATCCGAATATTGTTCCCAGCTTTCTGTTTTGAAAAACTAATCTGTGTACCATGATTTCAGGCTTCCGCCGCGATGAGATCTGCGCTCTTCTGGGATATTATACAGCGTCGTATGGTAACTGTTTACCGACGTGTCGGGACAACGTATCGGTCCAAGTCCAAGAGGACTCTTGACCCTTGAAGATGGGACCGATACATTGTCCCGAAACGTCGGTAAACATTTACCACACGACTCTGCATAATGCCCTAGAAGAGCGCAGATCTAATCTGTGGAGATTCGAATATTCTGGGAGGGTCAACCATGTCTATTAATAGACGGGTACTGAAATTTCGAAGGCACTACGATTTTGCGAACAATCGGTAACTGTTTACCTCTATACACTGTGTAAGATGCCAGAAGACTTGAATTTTTAGCATCAGCACTATCAGAACCTCAAATCTTGCATTCCCAGTGTGTATTATACTAATTTATTCCATTATAGTACAGCCGTATGAATAATGTGTGCATCTGTATTTGCAAGAAAGTTTCCTTCTGTTCAGTTCTGGTAACTAGCGACTCGGAAGGTATTTAAGGAATGCGGGCAGGATGGGGTGTGTATTCGCCTGGCGAGGGTGTATGACTCAGCAACTACTGTCTGTGCAAAAACATTTATTACATTCATTACAGTGAGTGTGCTGGCTCTTAATATTCTAGTGGCCGACGTACTTGGCACTGGTATTTTTCACTGATATCTTGTGCCATAAAATAGGCACTAGCCTCCTACCCTGCGCCTCCCTTTTCCTTGGTCTTTCCCCACTTCCTCACCCCTCAAATTTCAAGATACGGGAACTGTACTGTACATGTTTTGGTTATTCGACCATCAGGGAGATATTAAACAGAGTGGATTCTGCTGAAAGTTGTTAATTATTAAAACATAAATGTGGTACAATATCGATCTGACGGCTTTCCTTTGAGCGTCCGACTGAGTTTCACATCTGTACAAAATAACACTTAAAATCAGCCTGGAAACTGTCTAACGTGACAGTTGTTTGTGGTTTCCCTCATTTTCTCCTGGAAAATTCCGCAATATTGCCAATAATAGAGTCAGGACGCTTCTTTCCTTTGCGTTTGGGGTTAGTCACTGGTTATCCTAGCCCTTGGCGCTATAAATTCTTTGATATTGATGGCGTATTTAAAAAAGCCGTAAGTGAATAAAACCGGCAAAAATTATATTTTTACACTTTGTTTTATTTTTGGACAAGATGCATTAAGATGAAATTCCCTGACCTGAGTGCTGGCGAGAATTTCTCAAATTTGTTCGAAAACAAATTATGGATCTTTTTTAGGTGCATACTTTTTGTCGTATGCTACTCGTATAAATTATTTTTTGTTGAATTTGATGAAATTAAATTTAACCTTTGTATAAAATACTGGTTTTAAGTGCACCGATAAAGTCCAATATGCAGTAGGATCTTGAAGTTTGTAATGTACACCTCGAATACTAATTTTCATGGAAAAGCATTCATTTCTGTAAGCCAAGGAATATAAAGATGAACTAACATGTACTATGAGACTGAAGTTGTCTCTGATCTGCTATATTCATTGGACCTTTTTAAAATTAGTTTGGTGCCCTGAAGGTTCCTGTAATAAATTAAAGCGTTTAGACACGCCCTGTATACTTTATGGCGTCTCTTTGACGCTTGGATCGGAACAAAATGCAATAAAGTTGATAGTGTTAGGGGAGACGTTGGCCTATAAATTATTTCAAGGATCGGGAGAGGGATCTTTGTAATCTGCCGTGCATAAAATCAGGTTTATCTCGTTTATTAGAGTAGCTCCTCCTCCTCTTACTCCCATTCTGCTTCACTTTGTCCTTATTCGGAAGTGATAATGATTCACCTCTTGTTTCTTAAAGAAATGAGTCAACAGCCTAGTGGCCTGTAAGGTTATGATGATGATGACGATGATGATGATGGCAAACCGCATTACTGAGACGTATAAGTGGCGTGCAGGTAACGATCCACATATTCTTTTACTGCTGTCTGCAAGGGTGTCAGTGTTCAGCTTCGCACTCCGGACATTGTACCGCAGAGATGACCAAACAGTCGATCGCGGCCAGTTGTTTGGTCTTTATCAAACTATATCTGCCGCCTCAGTACGATCAATAGCTCTTCGTTTGGCTGCATTTCTTGGATCAACCTACCTCTGCGAAAAAGCCTTCTACCAGATGAAGATAATTAAATCAAGATGCCGAAGCCGTCTGACCGATGATCACTTTTAATGTACTGCCTTCACTTGTGCCTAAGTAATTATGAACACTCTTACAGTAAGTTATCGCAAGACATGCAGTGTCGTGCATAAAGTTCGGAATACGAAGGTTAATGAAAAACACCTTTTAATTACGGTAAATTGTTTTAGTTTGAAAATATCAATTTTTAATAAACGAAACAACTGTACTTTTGTGTGTCTAACGCTGTTACCGTTCAAGGTTATTCAAGCTGGGTGAGGTCTTGTTTTGGCACTTACTTACAGAAGGGATTATAAAACTTTCGACGGGATGTTTGAAGATATAAACAGTTTGCTTTCGTTCGTGGGACAAACATTGCTTCGGCCGACCGAAATTTACAGCCAGGTATCGAATTTTGTCACAACAGAGGCGTGCTATATTGTCCGGCTGTAATGTAGGTCAGAGAGGGATTTTGATGTTAGTCGCGGAGGAGGCAAGTGCTCTTGGTACCGGCTTAGACGGAGGTATACCGCGTGCTGTGTGATAACAGATTGCAGTCGACCAAGTTACATGAGTGTAGATAAAATAAATAAACTTATATTAAACTTATTCTTACTACAAGACTGGCTAGACTTAAAGTCCGACTTAGGGAGCCTACACGTCAAATATTCCCTGAGGTGGAGCATGCGAAACGTGAGCTAGTTCTTTCTGCTGTGAGCGTGAAAGAAACGTCGGGTAAATTGAGGAGAAAGACGGTAACAATACTATTACGCTATTTTACATTTCTTTGCCTAGTTGGCCTAATAATAATACATTATGTACTACGGTAGATTGCGAAAGATTTTATATTTTTAGAGTAGGTGACTGAGTCGAAACGTCTGGCCACCTCTGTTCTACCGGATACATTCCCGAACTGTAATTTTTGTCATCTCGCTGTGTATGCCAGGGTAACCGATCTGTTGATGTTTATCCATATCTGCCATTGCTGTTAATTGTATATTGGGAAATTATTTAGAAAGGGGTGCCAATAAGAAGATGTGTACTTTAGAAGGAGGAACATGATTGGTTGTACTGTGGAGAATACATTGGCGGTACACGTAGCAAGGATGTGATATGTGGGAAATGTTTGGTGTAATAGTTAACACTGCCCCTACACATGTTTCAGTCCATTCTGGACCGTCATCAGGGGTCTTTCTATCAAACTAAACTTTTTTATACATCCATAAGTTTGGTGCAATGTCCGTATTGCTGGCGGAGGTTGGAAGGTAAAATTAAAAGTAATGGTAAGTAGATGGGAAGCATGTGGACTGGGTTTATCTACCTTGGGATAAGGGCCATTGTCAGGCTGTAACGGTAACTATTTTGTGGTAACGGTAATGAACATTACGACTGGGAATTTTTTTGCGTAGCTGAGATTCTCAACAGGCATAATGTCCCATGGAATTATTTGTCTGTTTAAAGCCCAGTGGTTACTATACTTACTGTCGATTCTAACAGTAAAAATTCTGCATTTTGCCCTACGGTGTATTTATGTATTCAGTATGAGTTTCGCAATAAAAAGAGATCATCCCCCTGCACAGCATTTTCTTTTTAACGAAGGGCCCCGCAGCAGATGCTACGGACGCACCGCAGCCTTGAGGCTTATTGTGCAACCCTGTGATGAAGATGAAGAAAATGATGAAGTTTCTTCTGTTTTTTCCCCCATTTAATGGAGCATCGGTGGAATGAAACTGACAGGGGAAAACCGAAGTACTCGGAGAAAAACCTGTCCCGGTACCACCTTGTCCACCACAAATCCCACATGGACCGACCTGGCATCGGCGAGCGGTGAGAGGCCGGCGACTACCCGTCTGAGCCATGGCACTGCCCTGTACAGCATTTACTACTTGGTCGTTCTAATACAAACACACTGTTGTCTGTGGGGTACGAATTGGCGAATCTTTATACGTGATGTAAATTAATTTTAGTTTTCGGAGGTTTCTTTGTGATACCTTATCTGCCAATCTTTGGCGGTTGCAATTCATGAGGTTCCTAAATAGAATTTCTTGGTTGCATTAGTTGTAATTCAAATCAGCAGTTTTACTGTAAATTGAAATTGTATTGGGTAACTCCATGTTCCGGCATATCGTTCCTTGTCAATCCTTTGCACCCGTTCAGTTTCCTGTCTCCCACTCTGTGGTCCTATTTCATTCATAATACAGAATTCAAGTGACCTAGAAACTCTGCATTATGGAACCCGTTGACACGGACAGTCAACTCTCTGACTGTAGCAACTCATTAACGAGAAGCGTGTAAGTGTTGACCAAGTTCAGGTCATCATAAATGTCTCCCAGAAAACTTATCATTCCAAATGCATTTCGTGGAAATGTAGGACATCTTTCTCGTTTTGTATGTTGCATGATTATAAATGAAATAACACAAAACGGTATAACGCTATGCCGCTGTCATGGATAGCATTTGGTTGCTGGAGGCAGCTCGAGGGGTGGCGTCGTCTCGATGCTGCCCTTCTTGATTATTTCAATTAGAAACCGACGTCAGAGATGTTAGAACACAGCTGTTGCTACAGCGTGCAGACTGGGGCAATTCGTTTCACTTGGGGGCTATTTAGCAGAGTCTTCAGTTGTTCCACCCCCTCACTTTTCTCATTTTCCTTCTTAAGTCAGTATTGTAGGTTAAGGGACGCAGTTTGGTGACTAGTAAAATTGATGAAGGAGACTCTGTGTTAACGAAGAGAAACTACCTGTGTGTAGACATGTGACTGTGTGTACACTATTGTAATTGATCTGAAATTTGCTTGCCACATGCTTGCGCTCTTCGTGACACACCCGGACGTTTCGGCTACCTTCTACGTTGTTTTTCCAGTATTCACATAGTGTGTCTTCTTGCATGACAGTTGAATTTTATGGACAGCAGATAGGAAATGCATGATTTAAACGAGATAGTCCACGATTTGTTTTCCATTTAATTAGGATAAAACTTAAGAACCATTCTTCTTGCTTCAAATGACTCGGAAGTTTGGTAATCGACTAGCCAGACTGACCGCATGGATGTGTGTGTGTGTGTGTGTGTGTGTGTGTACGTAATCACATTCAAGTCACTCGTTTCTTGATTTTCCTTATGTATTTCGTGACTTCTGCTATACATGGCAGTTATTTTAAAATAAGTATGAAAGTCCGGAAGATTCTGTCATCTCTGTTGGTTGTCGTCGCAGTTGGTGGGCGCTGCGTTCAAATCGCCCCGTATTATAACATCATTAAACTTAGAAAGCCCAGCGTTTTGCCTTGCCCCTGCATACCAGATTGCACGCATCCAGTGTTTCGGCCACAGTAGTCTTAGGTAAAGCCATACAGTAACAAATGTGTGCTTGTATCTTGTCCATGTTCTGACTACCAAAGCAACAACATGAGGTGACGTAATTATTTCTTTCTGTTTCAGGTAAGTGGCAGTGTGTTTGTCTCGGACGTGCTCAGATGTATTGCCCGCTGGTTTTAAGTCGAAAGTGGGAAGTATGCAGAATAATTATGCAAATGAAAGTGGAGGTCGCATTATGACGTCACCAACTTCAATAGACCGTTCACCCTTACCTCATTCTCTCCTAAGGTACGTGACTTAGGCATCATGTATACGTTTTGTACCGTGGTTGAGTGCAGAATGTAATTATTTTCTGTATACAGGATTTTTGAGTGCAGAATGTAATTATTTTCTGTATACAGGATTTTTGAGTGCAGAATGTAATTATTTTCTGTATACAGGATTTTAGTCGGAAAAGCTGAAGTTAAGAGCACTTTGGAGACCGCTACGGATATGTGAGGATAATATTAAAATGTACATAAAAGGAACAAAATATGCCAGTGTTGTTGAATTGATCTGGTACACAATAATAACCAGTGATTGGCTCTTGTGCGTACGGTAATGAACCTTCGAGTTGCATAAAGGGTATGGAATGTATATATTAATTAGCTAAGTCACTCCTAAGGCTCTGAAGATGTGCTGTGCTGCGTATTTTCTTCTTACCTCGCTGCTCGCCATCATGTTCGGATGGGGGTTTAGTGTTATGTTTTGGCCGAACTAAATGCGGCGTATTATCATATAATCAAACAGGTCCTGCACCTTCCTGTTCTTCCAGTGTAGAATGAAGCGCCGACGCGGTAGCCATATTCACAGACAACACCTCTCATTGCGTTCGATCGAATGAACGCGTACGTATGGGTCGTCAAATCAACTGACTGGTTTTGTTTAGGATATTTTTTTTTTTTCCAATGGCTCAACAGCCCTTAGTGGGCCAGGGCCTCCTCATTATCGAGGCTTCACGATCACACTCAGACACCCTACACTCGGTAGGACTCTTTTGGACGGGTGAACAGCCCGACGCAGAGACCTCTACCTGACAGCACACAACTCACAACAGACAGACATCCATGTCCCCGACGGGGTTTTTTTTTTTTGCCTGTCCGGGGTTTTTTTCCCTTTGATCCATTTTTGTACTGTTTAAATCCTTTTATCCCTCATGTCACTTTACGTTCCATACTACCGTCCTTACAACAAACACAACACAAACATCCATGCCCCCGGCGGGATTCGAACCCACAATCCCAGCAAGCGAGCGGCCGCAGACCCACGCCTTAGACCGCGCGGCCACTGGGATCGGCTTTGTTTAGAATAGAGAATGAAATTTAATATACAGTTGCGCCCTGCTTTGTAAACAGTGACTGCATAATTAGTCATAATTGCTAAGAAACTGTTGTAACAGTCTCAGTAATTAGCTTGATAACGATCCAATTGCTTTGTAAGATAAAGTTATATCCGTGCTTAATTAAGTACCACGGCATGAAGACGTATGAGAGAGTGGACGTATAATGCTATGTATTCATGCATGATCTTGGCGTCAGGTGTAGGTGAGAGGTCGGCGTCATGCGCTGGTTGCTTCATCTCCTGGGGGAAGGACTCCTGGTACGCGACGCTGCAGACTGAGTGGGACCCATAGTCGGTCTGAATGCCGTGGAGAAGGGAAAGGTTCTGTCGCTACAGGTCGTCGAATTCGTACACCAGTCACTGTGTTAACTGTGCTTCCCAGCTCCAGTTCTTCTAATACAATTTGGGATTACGTTTTCTTTACCGCCTATTTTTATGAACAAGGTACACCGTGAGATCTTCGTTCTTCTGGGATGTTACGAAATGTAGATGGGTAGTACGTTACCGACGTTTCGGGACAACCTGTTGGTCCCATCTTGTAGGGTTAAGCGGTCCAAGAAGACCTGGACTGCCTGACCCTTGTAGATGACACCGAAAGGTTGTCCCGAAACGTAGGTAACTTGGTACCAATCTACGCTGCGTAACATCCCAGAAGAGCGAATATCTCATTTACACCGCAGCGGAAGCCTGTCGAGACTTAAATGTCTAGCAGCGTACGATAGTATAAGTTTATATAATTTTATTACAATGTTGTTAAATTAGTAATGCTATTCCAGTTATAATCTTTCAGGAACACGTTATTCCGGTTCTGTAACTGGAGTCAGGTTACATATTCTCGACGATGATCGTCTTGTGTAACTTCTGCTGGGTTGGGATAGGGTGGGGTAGGGTAAGGTGGATCGACTTACATGTTCAGACGTTTACTCTTTCATTGTCTCCGCTTCGTTCTCAGACCACGCCAGGGTAGCCCGTGACTCCTTTCTCTCCAGCTGCCGTCACGTACGCGCTCTTTGGTGGCAGCACCTGTGTCATTGCCATTACTGCGTGACGCATGAGGTGTAATTAGGTCACTTAATGGCTCTGATTTGTTCACAGGGCGCGTTTTATTTCAATATTTGTTTGTAAATCCTGGATGAGTTTGACCAACCTCCTGGTAATGATCCGTAAAACCCAATGAGGTGCGTACCTTCCATTGTATTCTTTGTTTAATTCTTAGATGTTGATTTAATCTTGCCTGTAATTCGTATCTATACCAGTATATGGCAGTGTGATATAAAATATTTGATTTTCGCCACCTTCTGTATTAATTCCTGGAAGAGCATGAAGGTTTTGCAGAATCCGAAGCCTTAAGCTCGACAGTAGTAGGGTGAACGATGTACGGGAGTTTCAAATTATGACGCTGCGAGCATTCTTGTAAAAGGGAGCAGTCCTGCACTAATTCAGCCCTAATGCCGGTCTTGCACAGCTTCATTCGATAACGAAAACCCTTGTAGTATGTTGCAGTTAACGAGCTTTGGTAAAGAATCCAATCGAATAATTTGGTTATATGTGAATACCGCTCAGTGAGTAATGTTATGACCGAATTTACGAGCCTCCGTTTTCTACGGGCTGGACGGCCTGGGGTTCGAATCCCAGTAGAGGCAAAAGAGGTTTTTTCCTGCTGTCAAACGTCCGGACCGGTTCTGCGTCCCAACCAGCCTCCTTTTCAGCGGATATCGGGGGTAAAGCGGCCGTGGCGCGATGTTGACCACTCACCTCTATCTAGCCCCGGGGTTAAGCATGAGTGGAGCTATACCTCTATTTCACCTTCCTGTATACATTCGTGGCGTGGACAGGGACAACATTAACTTTTTACGTTGACCTTATTCTTGGTCTGTTCTTAGACGGATACTTTAATACTGTTTATTGCTGTTTGTTGTTATACCTTATACAAACACGCGCACACAGTTTGTTCTCATTGTGCATTAAACCGCATGAGTTCTAGGAAGCGATACACAGCATTCGGTATCCTGTAGGTCGCGGTTTAAAATTTCGGTCCGGAAACGATTTATTCATACAGGTTTTTCGCGGTTACCCACCGGTGTAGTGTCTCAGCTTACGTCACTACCGGTGTAGTGTCTCAGCTTACGTCACTACCGATTTCTTTAAACGTCTTCTCTATTCATTATACTCTATTCATGACACTAACATTCGACGTTACGTAGCCTAGGATACTGACGCAGCATTAAATAGTCTGTAAGTAAATATGCTAACTAATAAACACCGATGTTTTCAGATGCATTTATGCGTTTCTGCGTCTTGTATTGTCTCGCGTGTATCGTACTGCTGCCAAGACGGAAGGAAGGAAACTGGGGCGGCAGAATGATTGTCAGAACAAAACTGTCTACCGGAATCCTGCGAAAGGCTCAGAAATTCCCTTGGGAAATAACAGCATCCATTCTAATACCTACATCCTGTCGCATGTATCGTGTTTTGTGATGTATGTTCAACTTGACGCAGTTATCATTGCTCCCAGGCCGTCTTTCCCACGCATAGTAGCATGTTCGTTTAATTTAATTTAACTGCGAACTTTTTTTTTTTAAAACGAACAGTAGAACAGTAGTTTATGAGGTATGTTTGTGTTGCAGTGGGATTATATGCAGCACGGTGTGCGTCATGTGTCTGCTGTCACACGATGTAGATATATTTCAGCTCAAGTAGTAACATTTTTTTGTCTTCTGATAGCATTTTAAATTTTGTTGCTTTATTTTCTTTATAATTCTGGCCTTTATTGTAAGTCAAAACTTCATTTAGATGCATGCTCAACTGAAGATTGAATAATCGTACATTTAGTGATATTTTTTTCATGCTAAATTTCCCTAATTATGGATTTAAAATGCACGCACATAGAAGCACAACACAACACATATAAAAAGCCTGAGGACTGGAATGGCTTGAACACATATGCAGGATTGATGCATCAGGAATACCAAGGAAAGTCTTAAAAGGAAAAATATGTTGTAGTCTACCAGTGTTGAAACCAAAGTATAGTTTGATAGATGCGATAACCAGAGATGCCAGAAAAGTGTTAGTAACCGCAGGATCGAAATGATTGGCATTAGACTGGAAAATCTGGGGAAGGAAAATTCAGGAAGTTAGGGCTTGAAATTGGAGTGTCATGTAGTGGTGGCGGTGGCGGCGGCGGCGGCGACTGTTGTGGCGGTGGCGGCGGCGGCTGTTATGGCGGTGGCGGCGGCCACTTTCACGCCCCGTCCGTTGTAACCGAAGGATCATTGTCAGGTACCCATCGGATAGGCTGATTGTCCTCCAGATTTGGTGCAGACGCTCTGTGAAAAAAAAAATCTTTTCCCTTTGCAGGAAACCGAATACATTTCTCGGTCATCGAGCCAAGTCACTACACTATCTGAGCTATACTAGCCAACCCACAGTGCTTGAAATTTCGACAGCACATAAAATTAATTCATTAAAGATTTGTGCCTATGTCCATACAAAATTTATGTGCGTAATTGCAGAGGTATTATAAAAACAGGTAGGCAATGGTCAGAGACCGTCGGGAATGGAGGAGAATTGTATTGGAAGCCAAGGTCCACAGCGGACTGTAGTGCTTGAGAAGAAGAAAAAGAAGAAGAACTGTATAGGTATTATCGTGACCCTCTTTGTTATTTTACTTTCCACGTAAGTACCCAGCATCCTGTTTAATGGGTAATTGGCTCTTTCCCTGGCGGAGTAAAGCATTTCGAAGCGTGAGGCTGACCTGTCCTGTGTATTGTGTGCGAAAGTTAAGAACTGGAGCTTTTACAAGCGATAAATAAATGCTTGGTCAAAGCACACAGTGGGCCGGGATAGCTCAGTCGATATAGCGACTCGCTACGTGCTGGACGGTCCGGGGATCGAATCCCGGTGGGGGCGAGATTTTCAGCATCCGTCCAGACCGGCCCTGGGGCCTACCCAGCCTCGTGTACAATGGGTACCGGGTCTTTCGCGGGGGTAAAGCGGCCGGGGCGTGGCGTTGACCACCCACCCCCATCTAGCGCCGAGGTTAAAAGAAAGAGTAGAGCTATACCTCTACTCCCCCTCTGGGCTTCCATGGCTTGTTCTAGGATGAAATTTACCTTTACCTTTACCTTTACCTTCGTCAAAGCACACAGCTACAAGACACTTTGCTCGATGGAATATGACCCACACCAGACCTTTCATTTCTTCAGTAGCCACTACCATCATGCGTTGTACTGGCCGCTGTCTGTTCTAATACTGTAATAACATGGCCATGAATTATGTAAGTTACAGATAAGTGAAACATCAACATTGAAACCACATCCTATGTTTGACCACTGTGGGTCGCTGTCCGTAATGGAGAGTTCCGAAACAAACCTCCGTCCGAAGTGTGGGATTCCTTAGCGGTTTGTGTTTGGTATAGACTGCCTGCCCAAACACATCCTTCACTCAGGGGCTAGAAAGTCTCTCCACTAACCCCGAACCCTTTTGTTGTAGACATGGTAATGGGTCGTGAGATGAAGTCCGTTGGGCCATGGCTATCCAGCGGACGGTCAACATTTACCTCTTCCCTTCCAGACCCTAAGCTTTGCGGGCGGATTTCTGTCTCATCTTCTCTGTGAATCCCCACGCGCACTCATGGTTATCTCTAATTAAACCCCTTGTTGCTGGCATTATATTGGTCTAGGCACAGTGTTGTGAAAGCTTTTGCCTCGAAGGAGTATATACCATGACATTGTTAATGCTTAATCGAACTTCGTAAAGCGCAGACATTTGGTAAAAAAAGAGATGGAAACTATCTGACGTCTTCGCTCTTCTGGAATGTTAAGCAGCGTTGTTTTGTAGTTAGTTACCGACGTTTCGGGACAGCCTGTCGCTTCCATTTTCAGGGGGCAAGAAGTCCAAGAACAAAGACGCTAACTAACTACAACGCTGCATAACATCCCAGAAGAACGAAGACCTCTTTTACATCGCGGTGGAAGCCTGGAATCACGCAGATTGAACGATCTGTAGCCCAGGTTTGAAGCATTTGATGGTTTGGCCAGGCAAGAGACTCTTAGTGGAAGATTGATGGTAAGAATGTGTCTTTCTGTAATATGTCGTATACGAACGCACCGATTAATGGAAATCATAACCAGAAACTCCATGGATTCGCGCGTGAATATTATTTTAACCCCGCATATGACGGGGGCGTTTCTAATTAACTCTAATATCTCCGGGCTAATTTTGATCATATTTTACGTCGGATTAAAATAACTGTTATGTGTTATCCCGGAAGGCCTACGGTCTTAATATGCTGTTTATTTGTGACCATCTCAATCATATTTATGTATTGGATGTCCTCGCCGATATTGCGTTATTTATTGGAGCATCAAAGGTTAGAATTCACGAAACGAAAATGTAGGAGGAATAACATTATAAAGTGCCCCGGAATTGTTATGCAATACTAGGGACTACACTTATATACGAGTAACTTGTTATGTGTACAAGGTATCAGAGAGAAATAATGCGTTCGCTAATGCTTAAGGGGCATAAGAATTCCGAGACGCCAGAGAAGTTTTAAGAATAAATACAATAACAACTGGAAGAACTTTTTTAACAATCCTAAGTATGGATTCCAGCAAACCTCCAAGTTGAGTATTGGAACTCGTTATAGGAGGGGGTTTCCTTACGTGTTCTGTGAAGTTTCCACATTTTGAATAGGAGGTTGATTTGGCCGTGGACGTTATATATAAATAGAACACACACACAAACAATTCTTTTCCCGTACGAAATCCTTGAAACTTTGCGTCTTAGGAGGCAATACCCTTCCACCATTCATAATGCAAAAAAAAAAAGTGATATTCTATAGACTGCATATAATATTTGCTCGATGGAGAGGATATTAAAATTCATATTTCTTTTCTGTATAGCTTTCAGACTTTCGTGTATAAATATGAGAAACGCCAGTATTGAAAGAAGGAAATATACCGTTAGTTGATGCAGTCACATACCGATTTAAATATATTGGTTATAAGTTGTCTCAATTTTAATGGTTGAAGAATTTTGTCCTTTTAACTTACGGTCTGTGGTTTGTGGCGTACAAGTGAAGGCATGCAACCATCTTTTGGTTCTGAATACAGTGTGTTTTAGCTGTCTCGTCCGTATTGGTTTTGGGCCTATCATTTGTTCCACATTAGGCCTTCTCCCTATAGATAAGGCAGCAGAGGCGACCAGTCGCCAATATAAAATGCATAAGATGAGTAGCAGACCGGTAAAGGTAAAGTTCACCCTATAACAGGCCACGAAGTCCCAGAGGGAGAATAGAAGTATAGCTCTACTCTTTCTTTAACCCTGGCACTAGATGAGGGTCGGTGGTCAACTCCACGCCCCGGCCACTTTATCCTCGGGAAAGAGACCCGGTACCCATTGTATAGGAGGCTGCTTGGGCCCCAGGGTCGGTCTAGACGGGTGCGGAAAATCGTGCCCCCACCGGGATTCGATCCTCGGACCGTCCAGCCCGTAGCGAGTCGCTATACCGACTGCACTATCCCCTTACGTTTCTAAAGACACTTCGAACCAACGAAGTGCTACATCCCTGATACAGGGAAGCGAATTTTATGATAGTGTAGTTGGAAATACTTGTATTGTGTATACAGCAAGAGTCACCTTACTTTGCGACAACTCAGAGAGTTCTCTTTTGGACGAGGAAGGTGGTGGTATCTTGAACCAATGCACGTACGCCGTGGCCCGACCGCTGTGAACCCCATCGGTCTATATACTCGTACATGGCAGCAGGCTTTACAACCGAACACAGCGCGCTTCTCGTGGTAAGGAACAAAACCCGCGGGGAATCGTGTTCTTTTTCAACCTTCCTATCTGTTTTTGTTTGCTGTTTTTGTGTTCTTTTGTCCCGTGTTTCTGCAATAATTGTGTTTTAGGTTTGAACTCCAGAGAGTTTAAAAACGAATTTTGAACAAACAGATAACCAATGCGTGATATGAATTGTCCTACAACAAATCTTGGAAATGTATTTAGTGTATCTTTTGTATGATATTTGAAATGCAGCGTTACATTAAAATGTTTGTAAATGTAGGAGAGGGGGGATGATGGGGTTAACCTGTGCGAAAGTTTTTATTTTTTCCACCCTGAATTTCAGTTGACAAAATTAATTGCTTTGCTTGTGTAGTCAACTTAAGACTCGATTTCCATCTATTAAACCGCGCAAATTATTTGTATTAAAGAGAGAAAAATGGTGCCCAAATATATCAGGATTAATAAAAGACTGAGTACTATACAGTTGTCCTTGTGTGTAAGATCATAGACTTGTAGTGCGATTTCCGGCATGGAGAAGAAATTTATTTTTTTCGTCTTCTCGTGTATATAAGCGTAGTGAAGTGGAGTGAAGTGAAGGTCCTGGTGAAATGTGTGTGCATCACTTCTTCAAGATATGGATTTTTATTTTTGTTTAGTATGTTTGACTCGTTGCTTTCTATACCCAATTATTTTTAACTCTGATTCATCTACGTTAGGTTTTTTTGTTAGGCTTAGCTACTTTTTTGTAGCATGTGTGTTTTATTGTTTTTGTAAGTTTGTGTGTTGTGTATTGTTTTGAGTGTTGTGTGTTGTTTTTTTGTGATGTATGTTATTCTGTGTTGTGTGTCCATGTAGTGCCACTGCCACCGGGTATAAACCCACTTGCAGTAATAAATAATATAATATATAAGTGCCCAGAGAAGGTTTGGGCCCCTCCCAGCTTCCTATTCGATAGTTATCCCGGATCAAGGAGGCCGTGTGTGAAGTTAACCACTGACGTCCATGTGGTGCCTTGGTTAAGAATTATTGAAGCTATACCTCCATTTAATAATACAGATATTTACGTATCCGTAAGATCTTGCAGTAGTCCAGTGCCTAATCGAGCCCATATTTCATTGTTTATCTTTTGTTAGATAATTCAGAAATGTAGTTTGTAGTATGTTTTTCTTATGCATTGTAGCAATGCGTAGCTATTGAACAATTTAGCAAAGTGAGCCAGGGGTCATTCTCGGTTGTTTTAATTTTACGATGTCTTGTCGCCATTTTGCACAAATTAGCACGTTAATTTGCACAATTTGTAAGGTAGTAAAAGTTCCAAAGAAAAATGGTTATATCTTCCTTTATTTCCTTTCTTCTAATTTGTTCATCTGCGCTGTAATTAAATTCTGACGGGCGTTACTCTAAGGTCCAGCACACACAAACTTCATATTAGTTTGGAACGAAACTTTTCTTTCCCCAGCTCTTCAGTGAGGTTATTTCGACGTCGTTTCTCATCATTTATTTTTATCTTTCCGAAATCAAAATCAAAATAGTAACTTAATTCCGCTCATCCCGTCTGCAGGGATTGTTCTCAAAACTGAGGCGTAGAATAACCACCCCCCCCCCCCCCGGCCCCACCTCTTCCAATTACCCACTCTGTTCAACTTTGCGACAGGCTTCAATTCTCAGCCGTTTTCCATCCAATCATTCAGCTCGCGAGATTACTCTTCAGCTGCGGATGATTGTAAATCCCACGAAAGCAATTTCCAATGGATGCAGACCTTTCATTCGTGAACAGTTCCTTAAGAAGTGTTACTGTTGATGGAACGGAAAAGAGACTAGAAATTACTTTTCTTGCACGGTAGCGTTATGCAGCCTTAATTCATATGCGGTGTGAATGCACGTAATGAAAGGACCGTTCACCGTTGAATGCAGTTTACACTCCTACATTGTATGTATTTAAGATCCATTTTAATATTATTCTCGCAAGCTTAGGTTTACACAGTGGTGGCCTCTTTGCTACAGATATTCTTGTTGAAATGTATTAGATTTCTACATCTCATAAATAACCTGCACTACAACCTTGATTTCAGGCTTCCGCCGCGATGTTGATGTAATCTGTGGTCTTTTGGGTAATTACACGGCGTCGTATGGTAATTGTTTACCGACGTTTCGGGACGTGTCGGTCCCATCTTCAGGGGTCAACGTCGGTAAATAATTACCACACGACGCCGTGTAATTACCCAAAAGGCCACAGATAACCTCTTATACAGTGCGTAGCGGGTCATTCCTGGGGGTAGAGCGGCCGGGGCGTGGCGTTAACTACCCACCCTCATCTAGTGCCGGGGTTAAAGAAAGAGTAGAGCGGTACCTCTACTCCTATTCTGTGCCTTCATGGCGTGTTATAGGGTGAACTTTACCTTTACCTTAACATCTCACAAAAGGAGAATCAAGCAGATCGAGCGGTTTATGTTTGTTATTTTTTGTATTAAAAAAAAAAATCGGGTGATACATCAGGATTTTGAGTTTGCCGTGTAGAATGCGTTTACTTATGTACCGGATGGTTATGCACTAAAATTGTCAAAATATTCTTGCATCAGTGTTGTATAAATTACGCAAATATGCTCTGAAAAATATGGAAATATGCTGTTAAATGACACATTTATTTACGAAGTGTACGTACGAAGTGTTTTATAATTGTATCCGTGTTGTTTTATTCATACATCAATTCACTTTATATTTGTTTCAGCAAGCACGTGGCACTTGCTTCTCACGGTGTGTAGTTACGTATGTGTGTAAAAGGTAAAAGGTAAAGTTCGCCCTAGAACAGGCCACGAAGACTCAGAGGGGGAGTAGAGGTATATCTCTACTCTTTCTTTAACCCTGGCACTAGATGAGGGTCGGTGGTCAACTCCACGCGCCGGCCGCTTTACCCCCGGGAAAGAGACCCGGTACTCACTGTATAGGAGGTTGGGTGGGCCCCAGGGCCGGTCTGGACGGGTGCGGAAAATCTCGCCCCCCACCGGTTTTTTTTATTACTAATTCCTGGGTTTTCCCCTTTGATCCATTTTTGTTCTGTATTAATCCTTTTTCGTCCTTTCATGTCACTTACGGTCCACAACCGTCTTTTCACAACACAACACAAACATCCATGCCCCGGTGGGATTCGAACCCACAATCCTAGTAAGCGAGCGGCCGAAGACCCATGCCTTAGACCGCACGGCCACTGGAATCGGCAGATTCGATCCCCGGACCGTGCAACCCGTAGCGTAGTCGCCATACCGACTACGCTATCCCGGCCCACACGTATGTGTGTATGTATGTATATGCAGAGCCAGGCCTTTCACACTCATCTTCGTTCCCCCATTCTGACCATGGCAGACGCAGAGAGTAATTCACAAAACTGCAGAATAATTTGTTCAAACATCTTGTAGGAAATTAGGTATGGTGTTTCCCTTTCATCTTCACACTTAACTTTCCCCGACATTTTAGCTACGTATCGGCCAAAGGTATATAATTTATGTACCGTGTCATAAGTGACGTTATCATTATGTTCCCTGGATTCTTCCCAAGGGCCGGGCGATGGCGTTAATCCAGGTACTGAAGTCGATGCTTGTGGGACATTACATTGACAGTAAGCTACTTCTGCAGGAAAGTTGCATTGTTTCACATATATCAGTGATGAGGTCGTTGTTTCAGAAGGAGGTCGCAACTTTTTGTGGCAGTAGTCTACAATCGTACAGAACAATATATTGCACACAAAAGTTTAAAAGAGAAACATTAAAAATATGCCGAACTATGCAACGAAAAATATATATGACCAATTTCTTTAAATATACAGGATTGATACTGTGTAAGGTTAAATGTGTTCTTGTACTGAAATAGATTGCGTGCATAGAAGGAAATTAAGTATTCATTTGCATAAGAACCTGTTGTATAATTACCTACATTTAGCTTTAATTAGGCTTTAAAAGCATTTCGATGATACGATACAACCAAATATCGTGCTAATGTTAGCTACAAATTCCGATTCTTAACTAGGAGGTCACGTGTTTATTTAAGGCGTGTGGTCTCTGACCATTAAGCGACTGTCACCTTCACAAAACGGACTCTTCTTCATGTAAATTCTTTATGAATTCGGTTTTGTGTTGCCTTGAAATGTTACCTGTATTTAGTGACATGCTTGAGTATTCACTGACATAAATGCTGCTATCGGAATAATTTTGTAGTAAGGAGACAGGTGAAGTTGTCTTGCAGGTTAAGCACACCTATAATCCTAACAGTAAACGGATTCCGGTAACCTTATATAACTTTGTGTTTGATTTATGTATCTCCAGGTTTCACGTATTCTAAGTTCTGCCCACGCAGTACCTTTTTTCTTGTGTATGATTCTTAGAACAGAGAATGATAATTTTATGTACTGCATCACTTTATTGGTTTGTATAACCGAGGCAAAATATGTTTTCTGCGCTGTACGAACTGAGTCTTTAATTGTGTTTCAGGTTCATCTTAGTCTTTACAGGGTTTAACTTCGTTTATTAAATACACACCATAAGAGAAACTAACACTGGATTTTGTTTACACATTTTTTTTTTAAAGAGGTCAGCTTAATAGTGAACCAGTAGTTTGTGGCGACGTGGCTGCATTGTTTCCGGGAGACATGTCTAGTGTAGAATGGGAGTCCAAACGGAAAGGTACTTGAAATGATGTCTACATATGGCGTACGATTCGTGATGATGATGATGATGTTGGCGATGATGATGATGAAGAAGATGAATGTCGTCAGCGTCAGTGAAGAATGTCGTCGTGTCGTCTGTATGAGACACGGTTCAAGACAGGGCAGTGGAGTGTTGTGAAGAGTGGCGCACTGTAGCGTAGAAGCAAACTGAGGTTTTCCAAGCTTGGCAACAGTACATGAATTATTCACGACATTTCTCCCTTCCTTCTTCCGTTCACTTCGTTGCTTTCTGTCGGTTTCTGTCCTCTTCACCTTCCACACTTCGTAGCTTGCGAAATGGGGTGCTACCATGACCGTCTCTCCCATGCACACTTCAGTCTTTTGTAACGTTGTTTTTTTTTTTTTTTTTTCGAATTTCGGGTTAGTGTGATGGTGATATCTACACTTGTGTTTGGAATGTGCCTGTTTCGAAATTTGGCCACTTCTTCATTGGAGGGTTCCTTGCCAGACGAATGCAGAATTAATGCCTTTAAATAGGCATTCGTTGTCGCAAAACACAGAAACCAGCTATTCAGAAATTACGAACTATTTTTTTGTATAATACAGTGAAACCTGTATTAAACGGAAGACTGTCTTGAGCAGAAATCGTACAGCCTCGAGGATCTGGAGTCCCATAGATCCAAACGTCAAGTACCTGTGTGAAAGGGAACCTGCCTGCAACGGAAGAATTCGATCCTTTTTGGTTCCATTGTAGGCAGGTTTCAGTATACCAGTATTATATGTGAACGATGTCCATTGCCGGAGGTATATTCGATGTACACGACGTTTCCGCAGTTGGATGTTTGTCATATCTTAGGTGATCTGTTGTTTTTTTTAAATGACTTGTTATAACGGCCATTTCAGATTCTCCTTGCTGGTCTACTGGTTACTGGCCTGTTATTCAAATCGTCGCAGATTGAAACCAACTGTAGTCATTGGTATTATAATAAACAACTTTAAAATACGTCAGTGCCGATCCCAGTGGCCGTGCGGTCTAAGGCGCTTGGTCTTCGGCCGCTCGCTATCGTGGATTCGAATCCCACCGGGGGCATGGATGTCTTGTTTCTTGTGAGTGTTGTGTGATGTCAGGTAGAGGTCTGTGCGACGAGCTGGTCCCTCGTCCAGAGGAGTCCTACCGACTGTGGTGTGTCTCAAACATGTGTGACCAAGAAAACTCGACGAAACGAGGAGGCCCAGGTCCATATAGGGCTGTCAAGCCATACAAAAAAAAAGTCAGTATGAAGGCAGTCTTCCGAAAACGGGAATAGAGGAAGCTCTTCAATCTTCTTCTACAGGGTGTTTTTTGTCACCGCACCGAGCACGACAACATTATGCATATAAAGCCCGCAACCGTCGGGACATCCCATGACAGCTCGGGGCTCAGAACAGCGATAGTAGAAACGCCGTGTGTGTGAAGTACAGCGATGCATCGTCAGCTGCGCCAGTATGTTTCTGAAAATGGCGGCCCTTTGCAAGATCATAGCCTTCTTCGAAACAGGACAAACGGGAGCTACGTTCTGTGTTAATATTTATTGAGGTCTAATAAATATTCACAGTCATAGTCGGAAAAGGTGAAGGAAAGTGTAATCCTGTATTAAGTTGGTGTGGGGACATGGTCACGACGCAACTCTTCCTACCCCCGGAAAATTTGTATCCTTTGGCGTGGAAACTGCAGACTCATTTTCTTTGTCCAGGACCATTAAGAACGGCGTATGTTTGAGTCAGATTGCTGTCGCAGCTGCCAAAACTGAATGCAGTCGGAAATCCTCGAGTTATTAAAATCCGCTGTTTGGATGATTTTCTGTACCGTGATTAATAATGTGGACACCCATTCGAATTCCATTATAACTTTCCACTTTCATTAAGGCACAATTAGCAGCGGTTATCTGTATATTCATTTATTTCTGTTTCCTTTTATAATTTAATGTTCCGTCTGCTTTGCTGTATACCACTATGAAATAACCTTTACCACATCGACCCGTATAATACGTCTCATCAAAGCTCGCATTCTATTTTCCGTATATAAATGCAGATGATGGTTCGCAGGAAAAGCTTAATTTGAGACTTGTTTGAGAACAGGGAGCTGACAGGGAGAACAAATAGGGAGGGGACAGACAAAGTTGAATAATGAAGAAATTTTTGTACTTGTAATCAAATAAAGAGCATTGGGGTAAATAAATCAGCGTCAAAGTACTTTCTATTTACTCGTGTGGATTGGTCGAATGACCATATGCCGGAACGCCTACATGTAATGTAAATAGAACGGTGTCATATACACAGGAAATGGTGAACCGCCCTCAGTGAAGAGTGTTCGGTACTATCACTGGCGTATAGTAGTAGATCAAAGAATGTGCCACATTTAAGGTTGTAAGAGGAGTCCAGTCTTCCATGTAGTTGGGGATATAGATACGAATACATACGCGAAATATCCCACAAGACTGGAATCTTCATATCTTATTGCCTTACACAGTAACTCGTTAACTAGTGCCTTGTCGCATTTGTGTAAGAGCTCAAATAACAGTCGAACCCGGTTATAACGTCATGAAAGGGCTTGAATACTCTGTGTCATTATAAACGAGTGTCGTTATAACCGAGGAGTATAATGTTATGGTTAACAGTGACGAATTAATTGGTAACGCAGAATATCTGACGCTATGAACGAGATGTCGCATAAACCGATGTCGTTATAAACGGGTTCGACTGTAGTTACAAAGTTGATGAAAAACACCCCGTCCCCCGTCAAATGGAACCCGAAGTTTCCTATCCTACCTGCGGTCCTTAACGTCAGCCGGTTGGAACCAATCTACACCCTCACAAGCAGTTCATCTAAGATTGCATCTGTGTCCATTTATTTCTGGTTTTCCGATCAATATTTTAGAATTTAACTCTTTTAGGGACGTCAGTTAACATAAATTATATTTACAGATTTAGTTCATACCACGCAGTAAACTCACTCCTCGGTTGTAAAATCTAGTAAGTTAATGCTGTATAGGGACGTAATCGATGTTTTTTTTAGCGGAGACACCTACAAGACACATAAATACACTCCGTGGGCACAACGTAGAATTTCTAAATGTTAAGCCTTGTGGTATATATAGTAACCATTGGGCATATAAGGGTTGTTATTATTTGTTGTTTTATGTGAGCTTGAAACGTGTCTGTCGCTAGGTGTACTTTCGAGTTTATTGTTGAATGTCTTCCATAATAGCCTAGTTGTGTGGAATTATATGTTGTGTAGGTATTAGTTAGTGACAATTGGTTCGTAAGCCATTTATTAAGGAATTTGGCCGTTTTGTATGAAGGTGTTTGAACATTGTTGATGACTGGTCTAATAGGTTCGTTTTCTTTGTGGATTTTTAGCTGTACCTTCAATGTTGGTGGTTTTGGTTTTATTTCTAATAGGTATTTTCTATGTTGTTTGTTTACTATCATATTACAATCTATTAGTGCTTGTTGTAACTGTTTTTGGTATTTGTTGGTAGGGTCCTTGGGTAACTGTCTAAATTGATTTTCTTTCAGAAATTCTTCTGTTTTTTGTAGGAGCATGTTTGTATCCATAATTACTGTTGTTTTTCCTTTATCTGCCTTTGTAATAGTGAGGTTATTGTGTTCTAGTTTTTTCTTTATCTGTTTTGTGATGTAGTTCTGTCTTTTGTGTAGTATGTTGGTGGATGTAGTGTTTTGTATTTGCTTTATTTTATTACATGCACGGATTCTGTATACATTCTGTATGAATGAACAGAATGTCTTCTATAATATTGTAGACCTCCTTTGCCAGGCAGTCCTTGTATATCTGTTTACAATACACTCATATTGAGTGACACTGCCAGTAGCTTGTACTGTGCAAAGTCAAACGGTAGGATGATTGGTAAACTGTGAACTGCACGAGATACACAAGGTAAGGAGGTGTAGCCTAATTTGAGGTTCAGAATTGAAGAAAACCACGAATGAAACGTCCGAGATTTGAACACGGTGCCTACCGAATACAAATGCTGTTCTCAGGACCGCCATGTTAGTTTCGGTTTGCCCTGAGTGACTCATGATCAGAGGTAAACTGCCGAGTGGCACGATTATAGTGTCAGATACAATAATATGTTAAGCTTACAGTCATGAACACCCTGTTTTATGCCATGCCTCTTACAGACCCATATACGTCGTATTTAAATGCAGTGGTATGGATACAAATTTTTAAGATTATTTGAGAACAGTTTGCCAAGGATAATTTTAAACATCGCCACTCACGTGTGTGAAATAGTTATTTTATATTTTTTAAAACGTGAAGTTTTAACGCTCTGTTCTGACGACGGGTGGTGGTTTTTGGAATGTTGCTGTTAAAGAGGCTGTGCATTATTTGCTAGGTCTACACTACTTCGGCCTCTCCCACTGGTAAGGAGCCGGGATAGCGTGGTTGGTATAGCAACAAGCTATGGGCTTTACGGTGGGGGGTTCGAATCGCTGCAGGGGCAAGAGATTTTCTCAGAAAACCGCCCAGACCGGCACTTGCGACCGTCTAGCCTACTATTCAATGGGTACCGGTGCTCTTTTCCGTGGGTAAAGTGGCCAGGGCTTGAAGTTGACCACTTACCTGCATTTAACGCCGAGGTTAAGAGTGAGCGGAGCTATACCCCTACTCCCCCTATATGTCTTCAAGGCGTGGACGTGGACAGCTCAGTTTTTTTTTTTTGTATCTCCCACTGACAGACCGAAACGCTCGCTGCACCGTTTACTCTACGCTCGTACTGGGTGTTATGAACCCTAATTTTCTCTGTCTAGCAATTTGAGCCTCTCGCTGTCGTGTTTCTTCTTGTCCGCAGCTCAGGGTGACGCCTTCTCCTTGTTCGCCTTTCACACTTCATTCCCGATTTTGCAAAGAACCTCGGTCCCGCCTGTGGGAGTTTCCTTTCTCAGCTGTCCATATATACATCCTCTTTGCTGCACAGCTCTTGTAGGTTGGCGAGTAACCGAGGAACAGGGCGAAATGCAAGCTCTGTCGGGTGTAATCCGCTTTGAGCAGTGGCCAACAATCCGTCCGTCTATCCTTTACATCAAGCCCTATTCGTGTACTGTGCAGGCGACATTCCTTATATATATGGGAGACTGTTCACATGCAAAGTGGATCATGAGTCAAAACCTTACCTAAATGTAATAAATTACAGTTTTCTTTAATTTATGGGTGTCGTAAATTTCAAACTACGAGGGGGCATTGGAAGACGTAAAATTCACAACTAACCAACCAATCCGGTCCACGCCCTCCAAACCGATTTCTTTAAGTGACATATCTCATATAAATTTATAATTGGAAAACCTGAAAGAAAAAGATTACTAGGAAGATCCGGGCGTAGATGAGAGTAGGATACTAAATCGGGCCTTAAAGAAGTATACGGACTGGACTCGATTGGATTTGTTTGGCTCAGGATGGCGAGCTCCAGGCAACACGGTAACAAACTTTTGGATTCCGTAGAAGTCGGGGAATTTATGGAGAGTGTCTGTAGGTATTTAATTTGAATACAGACGACATTTCTGTACTCTTTACAGGGATTAGGCTAGGTGTTGGGCGATCAGAATGTCTTGATCCGATCTCCGGCAGGGACAAGAGATTATTCTTTTTGCTAAACGTCCAGATCGGATCTGGGGCACATCCAGCATCTAGGGGTTACAATACCACGACCATTTTTTTCCCCTTCAAATACCGGTATTAATACAAAATACCGCTTTTTCGGTACTAATATTATTATAATTGTTTATGATTTATTCATATAAAGGTTATAAAATGACAACAATAAATCATTAATATTACTGAATCTGCAACTCAGGTATTGTTATACACAATGCAAACGTAACGGAAACCTGACAACGTCATGCAACTGAGATCTGGTTTACTGGACACTTTGTTGCACACAAAAGAAAAAGTAAATATTATTTATTAATGCAAATTTTCAGAGATTGTTGGATTATCAAAATCAAAAATCTTTTTCTGTTAGCGAGGTAGTTCTATAACAACAATGTGTGCCGGCGAGTCATGACATACTTATCATCAAGTCATGACATACTTATCATCAAGTCATGACATACTTATCATCAAGTCATGACATACTTATCAAGTCATGACATACTTATCATCAAGTCATGACATACTTATCGTCAAGTCATGACATACTTATCATCAAGTCATGACATACTTATCATCAAGTCATGACATACTTATCATAAAGTCATGACATACTTATCATCAAGTCATGACATACTTATCATAAAGTCATGACATACTTATCACCAAGTCATGACATACTTATCACCAAGATAAGACGCAACAACCAACCGACTGCCTTTCGTGGAGTTGTAGCGCATTGCAGCCACGTGATGCGCAGACCCGGCCTAGAAATTAGGTTAAAAGGGAAATAGGACTTTTTGAAGATGAGGGAATAAAGGGGGGTAAATGTGCAACTAGTCTACAACTGTCTCAGTACAATAGCACCATCCAGGATAGAATCCGAAAGGGCGTTTTCTGCCTCTAATCAACCATGTAACAAAATTAGATCCAGTTTCAACGATAACACTATTCATTGCTTATGTTTCGTGGGCCGGGATACCGCAGTCGGTATAGCGACTCGCTACGGGCTGCACGGTCCGGGGATCGAATCTCGGTGGGGGCGAGATTTTCCGCACCCGTTCAGACCGACCCTGGGGCCCACCCAGAGCCTCCTATACAATGGGTACCGGGTCTCTTTCCCAGGGGTAAAGCGGCCGGGGCGTGGAGTTGACCACCGACCCTCATCTAGTGCCAGGGTTAAAGAAAGAGTAGAGCTATACCTCTACTCCCCCTCTGGGCCTTCATGGCCCGTTCTAGGGAGAACTTTACCTTGCTTATGTTTCGTAAGAGCTCACTTTGTTCGGACAGATAGTGTGGATGCTTAAACTGTTTATGAGTTAAACATCACTAAAATTTGCAGTGTCAATGTTTTTAGAATAACTGCGTTTTTAATACTTTTTTGCCAGAATATTTATTATTGTAATAAAAGTTTGATTTGAAACATGAATTCGAGTAATTACTTGTTTTTTCCTTACGTAATTACACCTAATTTTCATCAAAATTTATTGAGGAAAATGTTTGTTTTTGGAATACCGGTAATAATACCGGTATCCCGGTTTCATAAATTAAAAATTCGGAAATACCGGTATTAAGATTTTGACCGGTATTGTGAGCCCTACCAGCATCCTATTCAACTGGCAGCGGGTGTATAGTGGCCGGGGCGTGACGCTGACCACTCATCACCAACAAAAGCTGAAGTTACGAATGAGTGGAGCTTTACCTCCATCCTACCACCTTTATGTTGTCCACAGCAAAACTGTGCTGTTTCTCGACATCAGTTTTACTAAGTCATATAGCTTACAAATGCAGTGTCCGAAAACAGAATGACAGGGTTTGGATAGTAGATGTTTGGAAAATTATGACATTTAGAATATGACAATTACGAAATTAAATAGCGAGTTAGATGGTTTATAACATGCGTCAGAGTACCTGTTTGAGTGGCAGCATCTAAAGGCACAACAATTAATGTGATGACTCTTGTGTACTTCGATATTCAGCCTCTCCAAATCCCACCATATTTTCCTGGCTCTGTATAATAAACACCTCTCAATGTATTAAATATTCTTTTTAAATTTATTTCCCCCCAAATTGTTTTTACGTGGCAATTGGCTGCACTAGCTCAACGACTGGTCTTCACCCAGTTTCACGAACTAATGAGTTGCTATGACTATCAGACTGTCGTATATGTTTGATTTCCTCCTTCCTCGTCTCCAGAGTCCCACATAATCTCTACATTCGATCATACTTACTGTTCTGAGTCGAAAAGTTTTGTAGCTTTGTGTCTGATTATAGGAAGGTAGTCACAGCAGTGTGCAAATGAAGTGTATCACAATGCGTCGTTAGGCCCTGTTCTTATTGTAATGATACTCTGAAGTAAAGAATGTCTGATGTTTATAGAGACTGTTCTGTTTTGGTCGTGTGTGTGTATGAAACCTGTGAAAGAGTTTTCATATCACGTGACTCAGGTTCAGCGGGCAGATCGTCTCTGCCAGTCAGCCAGATGACACTGTGCATTATACTAGACGTTATTGAGCAGGTGGGATCGAAATACGGAAAATTCAGTGCAGTATTGACCACAGCTCCCAGGGCTTATTTCCATATAAATGAATACTTGTATGGGCCGTGTAGGTGGAGAATGTGATGTATCAGGGGTAGGGAAAGATGTGATTTTAATTAAATTTGTGTAGCTTTCAGCACTATTTATCTGTTTGTTTATAGTTCTAGTTGTCATGATGAGCGATACTCAGAATATGGCCGTTACGACTTCCTACTGTTTGAAACGTATTTTGTGTGTTACTAGTAGTCTTTCGGATGATCTTCTTTCAAAACGAGTCTTCTTAAGTTTACATTTCTCGTAAGAGATGGCTGTTCATGAACAGTTATGCGGCTGGTCCCGAAGAATTGTTTTAAATTGATGATTTCTCATCGCGAGATGGGTGGGGCATGTGGCACGTATAGGAGACAGGAGAGGTGCATACAGGGTTTTGTTGGGAGACCTGATGTCAAGAGACCACTTGGATGATCCAGGCGTAGTTGGGAGGATAATATGAAAATGGATCTTCAAGAAATGAGATGGGGTACATGGACTGGATTGATCTGGCTCAGGATATTGACTGGTGGCAGGCTCTTGTGAAAGTGGTAATGAACGTTCTGGTTCCATAAAATGTAATGTTTCGATGTAGATATTCTTTGTAACGCATCTCCGTGAAGATGGCCATATGAGTGGCCGAAACATGTAGGAGGTATACTGTGTGTATAATATACTTTAATACACTTACTTGCATTTCTTTTTTCATTACCATATACAATGTAACATATTGTAGCTGTGAACATTGCTGTTTCCAAAGTTGGTGAGAAGAAAGTTGAAACAGACGCTGAAACATTTTTGCACCAAGCAATGAAGATTATTTGGAAGTATGTGTGTGTACTGTACTGCTGCATCACACCTTATATGTTATTTTGTAATTAATATGAATTGAATTTTATGAGTTTAAGAAAGTTACTGTGTGTGTGTGTGTGTGTGTGTGTGTGTGTGTGGATTTACCGCCAAAACGTTTGGTGGATAGCGCATGTTCCTGTACCAGGGTTCGACTGTATCCATCTGTTAGGGGAACACCAGTCCTGTCTGATTCATAGCAGCCTCACAGCTTCCTGCGGAAGTGCCTTGGTTGAACTGTTTTATTCTGTATGCAAGGCATTACTTTGTACTCACATTTCGTCTTAGTCCCATATGCGTGATATGAAAGACAATCTTTATGTTACGCTGTACTGTATGCCACTTCTTTCACTCCTCAAACCCTCGCATCAGGAGCTTTCTGTGTAGCATGTTTTGTTTCCAAATTCCATCAGGACTGTCAGGTTTGATTTATGTCCCATAAAATGTGAACATTTAGTTCGCCACTGACTATACTGACGATGTATGTATGTATGTATGTATGTATGTATGTATGTATGTATGTATGTGTGTATGTATGTATATGTATGTATTTATGTATGTGTGTATGTATGTATGTATGTATATGTATGTGTGTATGTATGTATATGTATGTGTGTATGTATGTATATGTATGTATGTGTGTATGTATGTGTGTATGTATGTATGTGTGTATGTATGTATATGTATGTATTTATGTATGTGTGTATGTATGTATGTATGTATGTATATGTATGTGTGTATGTATGTATATGTATGTGTGTATGTATGTATATGTATGTGTGTATGTATGTATGTATGTATGTATGTGTGTATGTGTATGTATGTGTGTATGTATGTAGGTATGTATGTATATGTATGTGTGTGTATGCATATGTATGTATGTATGTATGTGTGTGTGTATGTATATGTATGTATGTGTGTGTGTATGTGTGTGTATGTATGTATGTGTGTGTATGTTATGTATGTATGTTATGTATGTGCGTGTCTGTATATGTATAGATGTAAGTATGCATGCATAGGTATGGAAATACGGAAACGGCGTCGTTGTAAATCAGTTGCAAACTTTTCCCATGTATGTATCAGCCATGGGGAATAAGCTTGCGATATTCATATGAGTTGGGATGTATTGGGGGAGGGAGGCGAGTGGGATAGGTTTGTGTTGCTGCGGGGACTTGTCACATATCGAGAGGTCTCACAGTATCAGAGCGCTGATTCTGAAGGTGTACATTTTCTTATATGTTACGCCGTGTCGACTGGTAAATAGTTACCGAAATTTCGAAGGACTTACTGCATTCACCTTCAGAATCAGTCGGTCCGTTCTCTTACTTCTTGAACTTGAACATGAAAGCTCTTCGATCTTTCGAAACGTCGGTAACTTTACCAGTCGGCTTAGCGTTAACTTTCCAGAAGTGCTGAATCTTGACGTACATTTCTTTGCAGAAATATAATTATTACTTCATTCTTGTTTGCTGTTTCATTGCCTGCTTTTCTCAATGCCAGTGAAGGAAGAGGCGGAATAAGCATTCGGGGTTGGGTTCTTGCTGCAAGTGCTGCAATGTCTCTGTCCATCACAAAATTCACGACTCGCTTACACACTCTCCTGTTGCTGAAATTTTGCTTGTATATTTGTCTATTTACCAATCCCATGACCTCGTTATTTTCTCAGACATGGTGTTTTACTCCGGACCGGCATACCTCAGTCGGTGTAGCGACTCGCTACGGGCTGTACGGTTCGGGGTTCGAATCCCGGTGGGGGCGAGATCTTCTATACCTCCTATACAATTGGTACCGGGTAATTCCCCGTGATAAAGCGGCCGGAGCCCGGCGTTAACCACCCACCCCCGTCTAGCACCGAGGTTAAAGTAATAGAGCTATACTTCTACTCCCCCTCTGAACCTTCATGACCTGTTATAAGGTGACCTATTACCTTACTGTGTTTTCCTCCTACTAACCAAATGTTTGTCGCAATTCAGCTACACATGAATTTCCCGGAAATCCACCCCAATTATTGATGTGGAAATATGTGTAATTTAAGTACGCATTTGTCTGTAGTTTCGAAAACAGTCTCCTCTATCAACGGCTGTAACATCATACAGCCTACGTGCTATTGGAATGCAGATACTGCGGTCGGTATAATAACCAGGCTACGCGCTGGACGTTTCGTGGTACACATCCTGGCAGGGGCAAGAGACATTTCTCTTCTCCAAGTCGTCCAGACCGCCTCTGGGGCTCACCCAGCCTCTTATTCAGCGGCCGGGGCGTGATGTTGACCACTTACCTCCATCTAGTGCCGAGGTTAAGAATGAGTGGAGATATACGTCTGCTCCCTCTCTATGCGTTCATGGAATGAACAGGGGGGAAAATTACCTTTTGAAGCAGAACGTTGTGCTTTGAATGTATGTAACCCAAATGCACCCCTTTTAGGGAGCCATGTTCGTATTTCATTCCATGAAACTGAAACAGAATATCACGGGGAAGAATTTTCTCATTACTTTGCATTAATTAATTCGTCTCTTATTTACTGGTTGCTGCGAGGCTGTTTACTTCAGCAGACCTCCGACTGCTCTGCTCGTAGCCAGATCGTTCATTGCCGTTATTAGATCCATAATTTTCGTAAATGGGGTGGAATTTTACAAACTTTGTTGAAAGGATTATTGAAACAGTCATGCCGTTATGTGAAGAAGGAAAGGAAGTTTCACGGGTTGGGACATTTTTTAGGACATGCAGAACTCTGCTACTGACAGTCAACCTACGGCTTTCAGAGAAAGCTAGCAAGAGTGAGAGGGCCTGTGCCATGGCTCAGGTAGTCCACAGCGGAGGCCCGCGTTCAGTTCTAAGTCAGTGCATGTGGTGGTTTTGTTGTCGACGAAGTGCACTGGGGCAGGCTTTTCTCAGAACATATCGGTTTTGTTGTCGACAAAGTGCACTGGGGCAGGCTTTTCTCAGAGCATATCGGTTTTGTTGTCGACAAAGTGCACTGGGGCAGGCTTTTCTCAGAGCATATCGGTTTTGTTGTCGACGAAGTGCACTGGGGCAGGCTTTTCTCAGAGCATATCGGTTTTCCTGTGACATCACTGCAACGGTGATCCATACCAATTAATTAATCTACCAAGGGCGCTATCTGATCTCAGCAATTGACATCGTCGTTAAATAACATACTTAAAAAATGAAGCAGTGACCTTGAGCGTTAAACTACATGCATACATACATACAACACACATACACACATGAGCACGCACATTAGAAAGTCTGAATTCAGAAAGTCATATCGTATTTATTCATGAAGGCCATTTCTGTGCTTCGTAGTTATCACATTTGTCCCAGTTAACTTCTAGTCAAGTTTAACACTTCCCCAAATGTGTGGCGACGAATGAAACAAAGGAACAGGAAAAGTTAATGGCTCAGGCGTCTTTGAGGATAAAAACGTTAATTTTCGTTTGCGGTTTCATTGCTTACCACTCCATGAACACATGAGAGCATGGCCAGTTTAATAGACATTTGTTGGCCGCGTGCAAAACCGAATTTGTTGCACTACCTGCGCGTGTTCCTGATACAGCACACATACAAAATATGTTTAACATGAACTCTGAAGCACAACCAGTCCAATCATTCGCATTGATTACAGTAGCCTTAAATTTAACGTGGCTCGGACGCCGGCTGGGCAGACTGACTCTTTTCTTATTTTTCCTCAGTCCCTCCAGAGATACCCACAGACCCCACTTCGTATTAGGACACGGATGCTTCCTGTCTAATCCCTTGGAATTATCATACATTAGTCATCGTATAATTTGAAGCAAAGGATCTAAGCTACTTAGAACGTCGATCTTCTGTCTTCCAGTTTGCTATCCAAAAATACAAAGATTAACACATACAGAAGCATAATTTTGCCTGTTGTTTTGGATGGGTGTGAGACTTGGTCTCTCACACTGAGGGAGGAATATAGGCTGAGGGTGTTCGAGAATAGGGTGCTGAGGAGGATATTTGGACCTAAGAGGGACGAGGTAACGGGGGAGTGGAGAAGACTATATAACGAGGAACTTAATGATCTGTACTCATCACCAAATATTCGGGTGATCAAATCAAGAAGAATGAGGTGGGCGGGGCATGTAGCATGTATGGGTCAGGGGAGAGGTTCATACAGGATTTTGGTGGGGAGACCCGAGGGAAGGAGACCACTTCGAAGACCCAGGCGTAGATGGGAGGATAATATTAAAATGGATCTTCAAGAAATGAGATGGGGGGGCATGGACCGGATTGATATGGCTCAGGATAGGGACAGGTGGCGGGCTCTTGTGAATGCGATAATGAACCTTCGGGTTCCATAAAACGCGGGGAATTTCTTGACTAGCTGACGACCTGTTAGCTTCTCAAGAAGGACTCTGCTCCATGGAGTTTGTTAGTTAGTGTAATTTAAAGGGTTTACAGTTACCGCAGCATAGTTGAATACACAAAAAGTACAAAGTAGTGCACGCCACTGATACTGCCGGCTGTGGCGTTTGTCTGAGGGGCGGTGCGTGGTGTCTGAACAGTGTACAGGAATAGTCCGGTGAGTCACAGTTCGTTACGTAATGTTACATGGAGGTGGTCGTCCTCTGTTGTGTTGAGTCTAGGCCAGCGGGCGTTCGGCCATGGCTCGTGGTTGAAGAGGTCGTTAGCCCCTGCGCTCTTTGCTTGCACGGTCTGAACCTCATCTCCAAATGAACGCTCAGGTAAGGCATTCTTAACAATGCTGTATCGGTATTTTGAAATGACATTCATATAACGACATATGAAGCTTGTTATTATGAAGGCAGTGAATCACGTTAAATACATTTACAGACCTAAATAGACCGGTTGGGGGAATTCACTGATTTGGTCTTTTTTGTTCATTTAAAGCAAGTTATTTCGTTAGTTGTTTTCCCTGTATTTTGCGTTCCGACTCAATTTGTTATTACCAGCCGTGAGGCATTTCTGCGTTTACAAATGCATTATTAAAATACTCTGTTTTTTAAGAAAATATGAACCTCTTTGAAGTGGTGTTTAATATTTGAGGATATATCGAACAGACAGCGTTATTTAAATGAAGTGTGTGTAAGGCAATGCTCATTTGTTTCGGTCCAGCAAGTTAGACGTAAAGTGGATATTGGCGTTTTACATCTTGTTTTTACTAAAGGACATGGCGTTACGGAACACGCTGTACTTTCGTTATTAGATAATAGGAAAACGAGCTATGAAATATACTGTCTTAAGTCCATTGCTGTGAAATGTTCCCAAGTGATGCGCATTAGCCTAATGA
The DNA here is from genome assembly GCA_021186555.1 of Reticulitermes speratus. Taxonomy (NCBI): domain Eukaryota; kingdom Metazoa; phylum Arthropoda; class Insecta; order Blattodea; family Rhinotermitidae; genus Reticulitermes; species Reticulitermes speratus. Next base: position 8,946,674 of record JAJKFL010000001.1, read on the forward strand.
AATGTATAATGGGGCGTCTGCCAACAAGCTTGTAACTGCTAGTCAAGCTTGTAACTTTATGGAGTAAAAGAATATAAAAAGGAACGTGATAAACTGCAATGAAAGTGTAAAGAAATTTAACAAAATAGGTTTGATTTTTTTTTTTTTGTATTTTACCTGATCATGTAAGCAGAACCAAATTTCGAAAGGCATTTTTATCTTCCATTCACCGAGCATTTTCATTCAATATTTAACAACCAACAAAATGCAAATTTTATTTAAAACTATTTTATAGTTTTATTAATTAATTAATAAAACTATAAAATAGTTGTTAAATAAAATATGTATTTTGTTGGTTGTTAAATATTCGAAAAGCATGTTTTAACCAAATAGAACACAATGAGAGAAGTTTCATCCAAATACCACATCTTCGTCACAATCCTGTAGACTTATCTCACTGAATTAAACTGTAGAATGATGTAGGTTTTATGTTGAAGTGGTAGTTCCTAGGCTTGCTGTACATTTTGTAACGAAACTTCAGCATTTGTGCATGAAACTTTATAATCAGCATTCTAAATATGAACTTTTTAAGAACATTATCCTGAACAAATGGATGTACGGATGACTGACAGGGATAGTCGCTGAGGGAAGGTTGGCAGAACCGCGCAATATTTGCGACATCATCAGTACAGCATATGTCAGTGGAATTATTACATAATTAGTCTAAACAGGGCATTGTTTGTTTGTGTGTTTGTTTGTCGGGATGTTTGTTATTTATCGTTCATTTACAGATGTAATAAATATGAGAACGCCACAAAAAGGTAGCAGTAGACGGCAGAGGAATACATGTTTAGTTGCTATGGTAGTGACGTCCTTTGTCAGGAAAATATACTGGCACCGCGTAGTCTTATCAGTACTTGAAGGAGGCCGTGTTCATGGCTATAAAGTTTTTATGTGGTTTAGAGTACAAAAGGAGCATAACCTCAAACGAAATAGTCTTTATACTGCTTTATTAAGGCGACCTGCAGTACTGCAAACGTTTACGGTTAAGTTTAGAGGCACAAAATAATGTCGTGTCAAATAGTATTGGAAAAAAAAACAGCAGTGTTTTGAAGTGTTCCGTACGGGCTATGGTGTGTAATAGTGGATCAATGGGAGTTTTGCGTAAGGAGGTTATGGATAGAGATGCGATTTGTGAGTTGCTTCTTTTTTAACGGTCATTTCAGTAGTACAGAATAAATATGTTTATTTGTATTTATATTTATGAAATTAGGAATGGCAAGATCGTCTGATATCAACTTTTTTTTTTCAATGGCTCGGCAGCCCCTTGGGGGCCTAGGCCGCCTCATTTTTCGAGGCTTCACGATCACACATTTTAGACACACCACACTCGGTAGGATTCCTCTGTACGAGTGATCAGCCCGTCGCAGAGACCTCTACCTGACAACACACAACACTCACAAGAGACAGACATCCATGCCATAGGCGGGATTCGAACCCACTATCCTAGTAAGCGAGCGGCCTGACATCAACATAGGTTCCAAAAATAATGCGCGTTAGACGTGTATTAGATAGTATGCTGTCATGTAAATAAGTAAATATATAAATAAATGAATTTTATAATACTCGCATGGGTTGTTTTTTTAACTGTTCGTAAAGGAGCCGAGATAACATAGTAACTATAGCGACTCGACTTCCGTCCGGACGATCCAGAGTTTGAATCCCGGCAGGGGCAAGAGATTTTATCTTCTCAGAAACGTTCAGACCGGCTGTATCCAGCCTTCTGTTCAATGCATACCGGTGTACTTTCTCAGGGGTAGAGTGGCCGGGGCGTGAAATTGACCACTTACCTCAATCTAGTGCCGAGGTTAAGAATGAGTAGAGCTGTGCCTCTACTCCACTGACGTGCCTTCATGACTTGGAAAGGGACAACTTCACCTTCTACTGTTCTTGAAGAATCATATATGCCGTGCATGCATTTGCTTACTTAATTTTGTGTCTTTATTTTCCTTGTGGCGAATATTTGACGGTATACAAGGAGACATTATTTATGAATTTACAGCGTATTAGCTGCAGTTATATTAGGGTTTTTTTTTTCGATGGCTCGACAGCCCCTTGGGGGCCTAGGCCTCCTCATTTTTCGAGGCTTCACGATCACACACTTTAGACACACCACAGTCTGTAGGACTCCTCTGGACGAGTGACCAGCTCGTCGCAGAGACCTCTACCTGACAACACACAACACTCACAAGAGACAGACATCCATGCCCTAGGCGGGATTCGAACCCACAATCCCAGTAAGCGAGCGGCCGCAGACCGACGCCTTAGACCGCACGGCCACTGGGATTGGCGATGTTAGATATGCAACAGGAAATTTGTTGCTTAATTAAATAAAAATTACTGCAAAAGTTGTAAGCAGAAGCGCAGTGTACTAGAAAACAAAAGCACAAGTACCCGTTTTGTGCCTGTCATATTTGGACATTCTTTTCAGTATTCTAACTCAATATTTTAGCTAAACTCGGAGGCAGGATATAAATACTAGAAATTGAAATTTACTCATGCTGTGTAAAAAGAATGGGAATTTGCATTTAATTCGTACCAACAACATTACCGCGTTACTTCACATCGCTTGAAGAGGCGTCGGTATTGTAAATGCTGGCAAGTGTCTTGAGTACACTTACTGGCGTATTTGGGTGTCCTCTATTAGGTCAGAGGTAGGAAATAGGAAGCAGAATAAGAGAGCAGTTAGATACCCTCCCACCGTGATCAATTCCCGGGACTAAAGTGGCCGGGGCGTGGAGTTGACCACGCACCCTCGTCTATTGCCAGGGTTAAAGAAAGAGTAGAGCTATACCTCTACTCCTCCCTTGGGCCTTCATGGTCTCTTCTAGGGAGAACTTTACCTTTACCTTTTACTCACCGTGCTCAAAATTTCATTTTAATGCTCTTCTTCAAAAACCAGACTCAGCCAAATGCACAACTTCTTTCCTCTGCTGCACACTCCTAACAGTTAACTTCCCAAAATTTCTACCTTCTTCACTTCATAACGCTTTATCTTGTGTCAAACCTACCTTTGCCAGAAGGACGAACGGGAACTTTCAAACAAGTAAACTTTTCCTTCTTTTCACCCCTTCCTCCGTAAGAATAGTAAATGTAATGCCTCTCACTGCCCCCCCCCCCACCCCGCCACTCCCGGTTTCTTCTCTTCGTCGGTTACATTTGGTTTATATTCTGTAGTCCTTTAAATTTTACTCTCCTGTCTTATGCAACGCGTAACTTAAATTTTGACCTTCACCCAAGATAATTTCGTAATACAAGTGGCGGTGAACTTGAAGGATTTTTCGGACGTGGACCAGACGTCATGGTTGGTTTGAGTGGCGCTTGTGAAAGCTAGGAATAGTCTGACACCTGTCATGCATGGTGCTGGAGCCGAGCCAAACACTCTCCTCGTCCCAGTCTGGTTAAATAACGCCCATTATGTGTGTAATTATAGGTAACCTTGGCTTGATGCCTGGATCTCAACGCTAAACCTGTAATTAATGATATGGACCGTACTGTAATATTAAGAAGTGAGATGTCGTTATTTGTGTCTCCTAGAGGCACGTTTTGAAATGTGCATTAGTGAAGTCAGAAACTCATTGTCAGCTTTCTTCCACCCAAATTTATGTTCTTTGATAAAGTCAGCAGCTGCTTACATTTGTACATTCCGACTAAATAAAATAAATGTTTGCCGAGAACGTTTATGTCGCTTAAAAAAACCCTTTGTGTAATGTAAGGTGGATTCATTCGACGTAATTTTATCGAGACGGTAATCGTCAGATGTGGAATTAAACTCTCTGACTGTACGAGAAGTATTTACAGCAGTAACCAGACAGATTGCTTGCTGACAGAGAGCCGTAGCGCTGTACACAGCTGCAGTCGGTACGGCGGGGCCACTGTTAGGCTCACCTCGGAACGGCCAGGCAGCGTTATACCTCTTTCAAAAACATTGACTGTCCTGGGAATGCATACAAGTACATAGCTTCAGTAACTGTGAACGTTTTTGAAACAGTCAGAAAACGCATGGTGGTGCGTGTGCACCGCGTTGTCACTCCCGCGCCTGCAAGTAACAGTTCATCTATACCAGTATTTCCCAAACTTATTTGCTCGCGGACTCCTTTTGGCTTCGAACAATAACCACGGATCCTCACATCCTTGCTCACGTAAATATAGTGTGTCCGGATGATAGGTATCCAAAATTAAAAATGTATATCTCAGAACTGATTTTAGATAGCTACGAATACATACTAGTAGCATAGGTAACAATGTATTGCATGATTTAACATTAATTAAAGTGATTGTCGCTCGCTTCGTTTGTACAGGGGGTTTCTTAATTAGATATTATAACGATCATGTGCAATAAACACATTGCCAATTAAAGAAGTTCAGCGATTATTTGTAACAAAACATTATTTCTTTAATTAGAAAATAAGTAAACTTCAAAGTAACCATTACAGAAATGTATCCTCTAATCCCCTGGGAACTGGTCGCGGATCGCTTGGGATCCGCGGAGCACGCTTTGTGAACCACTGCTCTATATCCTTTTGCTCAGATAAAGCTTTACAAAGTGGGTCTTAAACAAAATTGTACGCGGGCCAAACGGATAATTTTGAAATTTGAGGTGGGTTTCACATGACGTTGAATAACGAGAGCAAACATTTTAATTGTAACTAAACTAATTTTTAAGAACATTTCATTTTTTTTTTCATATGGCTGGAGAGCCCCTAGGGGGCCAACGCCTCCTCATTTTTCGAGGTTTCGCGATTACACTCTTTAGACACACCACACTCGGCAGCACTTTTCTGGACGAGAGACCAGCCCGTCGTAGAGACCTCTACCTGACAACACACAACACTTACAAGAGACAGACATCCATGCTCCCGGCGGGATTCGAACCCACAAACCCAGCAAACGAGCGGCCGTAGACCAACGCCTTCGACCGGGCGGCCACTGGGATCGGCAAGAACATTTTATACTTCCAGTAATAACATAATAATACGCTGTACTTATTTCATTTCATACTTTACTACATTGTTCGGTTTTCTAACGTGTGTTGTAGGTTTCCATCCGGGGATGACAAAAGTTTATGAACCTTAAAAGACGTTTGGAATCAAAAATTCTTAGACCCTGACTGCGGCCACATTCTGTGCGTGTAATGAAAGATCTCATTACCCTACTCTTCACTTAAGGGCACTTGTGTTTCGTTCTTTTCAGTGACGAAATTATGAAACATTATTACTAAATATTTAAGTCAACTTCGCAATCACTAATTCTGATATTTGGTATGACTCCTTGTGTTAAGGATCGGTTCATTGCATGAACTGTACATAACAGAGCGCCCATACGCAAAATCTGAGTAGGAACCAAGTTTCGATCCATATTTCTAGCAAACCTGGACCCAGCGCGCCACTGTGACTGACAGAGCAAATTGCAGACAACTTTAAGGTCGCACTTACATTGTTATTTAGTTTCCAGTATGGGTGAATGCAAAACCCAGCATTACTTAGACTATATTTAATGGATTATGTTAGAGACAAAATTAATTAGGCCTGTCATATATTCGTAACTTACAATCGATTGCACAGTGATTATATTCTGTAATTGTAAGCTAAATGATAATTAACGACTCGTTATGTACTATTCAAGGGCTTGGTAATTGTGCCTACATGTGATAATTAAGGCTGTCTTCATAATATAATCGCCTTTAATAAATTAGTCTGTAGAGCTGTTGGAAGTTTACCAAAAGCAGGTCATGCGTGAAAAAGCCCTCAGGGTTTTCCACCTCTGCGCATGGCGATTGCCCCACCCACGCACTGACCTTTTCGCTCATGCTCTGGATCTTCGAATGAATGGTTCGACCGTCCAACCAGAAGATAATTTTATGGTCCAACTCTGGCTTGTTAGCATCCTTTGTTCCTTTGGGCTTTACGTTTTGATTAGTGGTCATTTCTTTTAATCATAACTGGAGGTTATTTAAACCTAATAAACTCCAAACATGAAAAACGGAACACACAAACTCCAATAACAAAGTTTAAGCCACATATTTAAGTGACCAATTGCCCATATAATTGTGGTACTTTTTTACAGCTCGACAGCTGTAGTTCACCTAGGCCTCCTCATTGTTGAGGTTTCGAGTTCACACTCAGGCACACCACACTCAGTAGGACTCGTCTGGACGAGTATCGGCCCGTCTCAGAGACCTCTACCTGACACAAAACACTCTCAGGATACAGACGTCCATTACCCCCACGGGATTCGAACCCGCAATCCCATCAGGCGAACGGCCGCAGTTTCGCGCCTTAGGCCGCGCGGCCACCGAGATCGGCATAAGTTGGGTATTTCTTGGTGTTATTCCGTTCAGAATACGTTATCTTTCTGCGTTCTGTCTTAAAACCTACGGATTGAAATGTAAAGCTGTCCCTGTCCACGCCATGAAGACATATAGAGGGAACAGAAGTGCAGCTCCAGTCATCTTTAACATCGGCGCTAATTGGATGTGAGTGGTAAACTTCACGCCCCGGCCACTTTACCCCAGAGAAATAACCCCAATACCGATACCCATTGAATGGGATTCTGGGTGGGCCCCAGAGCTGGGCTTGAGAGTGTTGGAAAAGAGAAAATCTCTTGGCCCTACCGGAGTTCGAACTCCTGACCGTCCTGCCTGTAGCCCAGTTACTACACCGACTACGCTATACAGATTAGAATATACAAATTATAGTTCTGCTTTGGCTATTCAGGGACGATATTGGTCCTGCTGTTGGGTTACGACGCCGTGTTGTAAACATCCTCCATCCTCAGGAAAGTTACAGAATTTATGAAACTTTAGTCCGCGGGGCTTTGCGGTTCGTTACGACGTTAGCTGAATTGTAAGCGCCTCATTCCGTAATGTTTTGACGTCCGTTTTGAATGGCGCCAGAGCAAGTTCAAGGAACGGGAAGGAGGTAAAAACGCTAACTTGACCGGAAGGTGGGGGGGGGGGGGCGGGGGAGAAGCATCGTTAGTGTTTTTATAATAAAACACTTGTGAAGAAGTTCTAATGTGACTCAGAACCACGGCAGGACCTCTTGTCTGTTATTGTGTTACGTGTACTTTTTTCTTGGAGTCTTGGGGGGGGGGGGGTGCCTGGAAAGGAACATGTACATTGCAAGATCACATTCAGCATTAAGCTATAGTTTGCAGACACCGCAGAATTTCGTAATATGCTGACTTATGTCACCATACGATCTGGTAGGTGGTGACCAACGTTTCTGAGTGACACACTGCCTGCTTCTTCAGAATAGAGTACTGCGTCATAGAAGACATCAGTATGGATTTTCACTGTTGTAAAAACTTCAGGTCTCATAAGGCAGATGCCCATTATTAACAGGCGTCTCGAAATTTCGTACGTTGAGTATTGCCAGTTTCGTAACTAGGAGTGCTTCCTCCACGTAGGAATGATTGGGAAGGAATAAACGGCTGTTGAGTGTGGGCCGCTGGAAACTTATGGTATGCCAAAAAATGGAAACTATATGGTATGCCAAAAAGTGGAAACCATATGGTATGCCAAGAAATGGAAACCATATGGTATGCCAAAAAATGGAAACCATATGGTATGCCAAAAATGGAAACCATATGGTATGCCAAAAATGGAAACCATATGGTATGCCAAAAATGGAAACCATATGGTATGCCAAAAATGGAAACCATATGGTATGCCAAAAAATGGAAACTTATGGTATGCCAAAAAACGGAAACCGTATGGTATGCCAAAAAATGGAAACCATATGGTGTGCCAAAAAATCATATTCCGGGAATATCAACAGAACAGAAACTTACCGAGAGAAAATATGGTCCGTATGTGGCGAGTTAATGCCTGTTCAATGCCGGTGTCCACCTGTTTTGCGCAAGCTAACTCCAAGTTCTGTAAAGACAATCCCACGAAATCTGGTAGCAGCGTGTAAGATGGCCTGCGTAAGAACCGAGCTTATAAACATTCATGCGCGATTTGATGTTCTGAGAGCGATATTGCTGGATATTACAGTATTTTGGAACGTGACACTATGTCGTTCGGCGAGCAGTTCCCGACGTTTCGGAGGATTGTGTACGTTCATCTACTTCGTCACCAACATTGAGAATAAAATCAAGTAGGCTGAATATTACGAAAGTGTCCCGAAGTTACAATATTTAGGAAGGAGAATAACAGACTAAAATTCCATTACAAAAGGAGTTCAGAGGATAAGACGCGGAATGCCAACTACCTTTCTTCTTTCTTACAGCCGTTTATCTGAGGAGTTAACGATTAAAATATAGGTCGGTGAAACTACAGTTTTGTCTTCTATGCTGTACATATTCCGTGCACTAATCATACTGTACATATTGAATTCCAACTAATTTCACATTTAATAATTACAATGGAATTACAATATCTCACTGCTTCATCTGCTACTTGTTTCGGCTGTTAACAGCCATCCTCAGGGCGAAAAATTATAACAAAGGATAATCCCTGACATTCAGACATCCATGCCCCCGGCGGGATTCAAGGTCGGCTGTTTATACGGATGGACGGAGTAAAATCACGGAAATGTCAGTAAGGACGTTCTCGAGGCCTGAATTTGATCCCGGGAGACGCAGGAGTGCGGCCTGGCGCACATCAACTGCTTCACTATACCTTGGTTTCAGGCTTCCGCCGCGATGTTGATGAGATCTGCGCTCTTTTGGGACTCTTGACCCGTGAAGATTGGACCGATACGTTGTCCCGAAACGTCGGTAAACATTTACCACACGACGCCACGTAATATCCCAGAAGAGGGCAGATCTCATGCTTCACTATATTCCACTTGATTTTATTATTATGAAGTCTTTACAGCTCGTGTCAGTTTGCTGATAACCAGGTTCAGACAGACACGAAACCTGTCAGCTCCTTGTAATGAATTCCCGTTGGCATGAATATAAACAAATCACGACACGAGAAGTTTGAGGTTCTTAAAACAGTAGTGCTGGTGAAGATTCCGAGTCTTCCGTAATGTGACGCCGTATAGATATGTAACTACGAGAAATTCTTGTCCCGTGTAGATGGAAACGGGAAGCTGCTTCTAAACATCGGTAACCATTCACCAGTCGACATGACGTCTTATACAAGAAGACAGGTCACAACACTCAATTTCATTGACATCAGAGAGTGTCAAATGACTGGCGTAGTATTAGAGTGTAACCTCACGATCGACAATTCCAGTATTGGTGTGTAGTTGTCGCCATGTCGTAGGATCTTGCTTCTTGCGTCCTCAGGTCTCTCTATTCCAAGAAAAGTAACTGCTGAAATCAATCTACGTGTTAAATAATAGATACGTTAGACTGCGTTAGCGGACCAGTCGCGTAGGCGTGGCTGTGCTGTGGTTGGAACTGTGGTGTAGCAGATAGTCGTCGGGTGACCGGTATGGAGTTTCAGGATATAATGGTTTTTTAGAGACGGGAGGTGATGGTCTGCAGTGGAGGCAGCCGTCTCTTCCGAAACGTCCGTCACTGTTTACCAGTCTGTACGGTATCTTATCGCAAAAGACTTGGATCTTCAACACCAATGTGGGTACTACAAATCTTGCATGTAGATACGCACTTAAAAGTGTTCAAATAGTGAATTTTTACTGACAGTTGGCCTATAGGTTTTTAAGTAATGAACTACGGCAGTCAATAGCAGCTCTCTGTAATTTGACTTTTATTCTAGCCAGGATTAATTTGAGCTTTTTGTCGATATCCGTGACGTCACGTTTCATATGATTGTTCTTTCGTTATTCTTAAGTGCATTTTTAGGCGCGTTCGCAAAATTGCAAACTAGGTTCGTCATGTCTGTCCGTTCGTAAGGAATAACCGCTGTCACTGGACGGATTGTTATGACATTTGATATTTGAATTTTTTTTTTTGGAAAATCTGTCGAGAAAATTCAAGTGTATTTCGTTGAAATATAAAACACAATTTTCCGCGAAGGATAACATTTATTTATTTGGATTTGTGTAGATTGTCGTTTGTTATGTTTTCCTTTAAAGCATATGTTCTTGCCTCAGGACGTGAGAGCAAGTTTCACACCATTGCGAAACGTGAGATAAACCTTTATTTTTGTGTACTAAACTTCTTGTTTAATAATTTGGAACAACATGGCTCTCGTCGATGGGCTGTTCACTATGCATATAACCATTTATACAATCAGCGTGATGGAGCAATGCATCGCAGACCTGTCTGCTTTAGTATTTAATAATTTATCTTCGTTATATATGATGGAGTTGAGTGGTAGTTACATATTTAATTAGTCCATGGTGTTTGTCATTAATAATTGACGTCCAATGTGTGCTGTTGCAAGTGTCTAGCATTTCGGGTGCTCGAGAACTTGTGTGTCGAAAAGAGGTAAATCCCCGCTTTGCATGTAATATTCGCTGTACAGAAGTTGAAAGGAAATTTTACGTATTTATTAAAATGGATGGTTACGTCTAGGCTACAGGATTTTAAATGCAGTTGCATGCTGGAGTTTTGACGGTTTAGACTTATATGTGGGATACCTCCTGTTCGAATCTCGGCCGTATTAGTGGTTATTCTGAATTCAGTATTTTGTGATTTGTTTCGTAACTTTAGATGGGTCATGGCGACCACGTACCAAATCCTTACCTCCTGTCCGTTCAAGATCTTAATCCCCTATCATTTGACGCAGATAACCTATTTGGCCGATCCCAGTGGCCGTGCGGTCTAAGGCGTGGGTCTACGGCCGCTCGCTTACTGGGATTGTGGGTTCGAATCCCGCCTAGGGTATGGATGTCTGTCTCTTGTGAATGCTGTGTGTTGTCAGGTAGAGGTCTCTGCGACGAGCTGGTCACTCGTCCAGAGGAGTCCTACCGAGTGTGGTGTGTCTGAGTGTGATCGTGAAGCCTCGAAAAATTAGGCGGCCTAGGCGCCCAAGGGGCTGTCGAGCCATTAGAAAAAAAAAAGCTATTTGAACTGGAGTCTCTTGCTTCGTACCCTGTTATCATCGTGGTGGGATGAATGGACCTGTATACAGGACAAGAATGTGGCAGTTTTAGGTGTGGCAGATTCGCCCCTGCTTTTAGGTGTGATTTGGTCACACTCGACTAAAAAATTGACATTTGTTGCGAGGTGAATCGGTACTTACGCATGTACCGTGGTCTTTACCCCTTAACCATGCTCCATATTTTTGTGGAATGTCCACATTATGTCGCAGGCTGGCATATACTTTACTTTTCCAGGCACGCTGCGTAAGGTTCTCGGAAGTAGTCGTAGCATGTCCTGTGTTCTGGCGTTCCTCAATGGGATAAGGGTACCCAAATCTATTTGACTGATAAAATTCTTGTGACCCCACTTTCAGGCTCATATACAGCCTAGCACTATTGTCGTGTTTTATCTCGCCAATCTTTATACATGCTTTGTAACTTCATTTGCAAGTTTACTGGTCAGTCCCGTTGACGTTGTGGCTTATGTAGAGTTGCACTGAATTTTAAACGGGATTAAGTAATGAAATTTCTGTATTAGAATTTTATTTATGTGCTATGCCCTCTAAAGCCTGCTAGCCCACTTTAAATATTTAATGAGGCACCAGCTGCTGGTGATAGAATGTTTTGTAAAGTGTGTTATTTTATTACGCTGGCGGTTGCTATGATCATGTGACATCGGTGGTAGACGAATGAGTGTGAAGCGTTGGTGGAATGATACTGAAAGAAGAAACTGGAGTAGTCCTACTCGGAGGAAAAGACCTCTAAGACAAGCTTCAGATACAGTCTTTTAATCCTTTGAAGACTAAAAATAATCTGGATATATTTGAAGAATCAGTTCGTACCGCGCTGTAAACACTCATCTTGGTTATGACAACAAATCTGTTAATGCTCTGTAGGGAAATAGTCTCTATTCTGAGATAACTACAAAACGCGCAAATATTCTCTGTGCGCAGAACGTAGAATTTTTTGGTGTTAAACCTGGTGGTACATAAAGCAACCATTAGGCTTTTAAGGGTTAAGAATGTATGGAGTATTACCTCCACCCTACCATACGTTTTCCTGGCGTCATACTTCTTACGTCTGTATGTGGTTTCAGAGGCAGAAGCATGCAGTCCTTATTTCTACTTTTTGACACTATTTCAAGATCGCACCTTCGTATAGATAAAACACATTAAGGAAGTTTATGGCGCGTTTAGTAGTGATGCGTCTATTCCCTCTCTTTTTTTGTGGGCTGATATTAAGTGATGATAGCCCAAGTGTACGGTTTCTTTTAACCTTTTAATGGATAATGGATTGAGACAAAAGGACTACAGTGTTTATATGCTGTCTAAGCTGTGTTCATTAAAGGATCACAAAGAGTCTGTTATATTTAATTGAAGATATAAAAGAATGTGAGGAGCTGTTATGCATATTGAAGATTCTTTGTATTATCTTTACCTTTCGTACAGTAGCACTTCAGGTTATTTACATCTAGTTACATCCTTTTAGCGTCATTTTTACATAGTGTGCTGAATATTCATGTTTGTGTGTTACACCAGAAATTAATTCATAAGTATGAGTTGCAGAATTAATTTCTGTAATACCTGGAACTGATGTATTTTTTTTTAAATGCAAATTATGCAATATGTACTCGCAAGTTGTTTTAAATGCCAACATCCGTTTAATTAAAAATTACGCCATGTACTGTGTGAGTAATGTGAGAGAGTTGAAGTTGTCGCTGTTCTTAATATGTTCCGCACCATGAAGATGTGTGGGCTGTTGAAGAATAGCTTCACGCGTGCTTTATTCCGTCATCTTCACGGTCCAGCCACTTTATATTTACTGTAGGATACTTAATGTCACCAGAGTCGGTGTGATTCTGGCGAAAACCTTGTCCGTGTTAGGAGTTCGGCCCTGGTTATTTGTTCTGCAGCCAACTTATCGTGACTTATAGTATGCTGATAACAGATCTGTATGGTTCTATACTGGTGGTTCCGGGTTCGAATCTCATTCGCGGGATATTTCTGACGAAAAACGAGAATTTCACTTATTTATAAATCATTGTAACTCGTAATACGTCGTAACATTCACCTGCCTGTGGTCCATACAAACAATCTCGGTATGGAAAAATTTGACCCGTGAAGGAGGGGGAGGGGGGAGGATGCATTTTATCCGATGCTCCCAGATTTCCGAAAGGTCATCGCTTTTTTTTTTTAAGGTTCCCTGGCTTCTCCCGTTTGTACTTCTAGTAAGAGCAACATGTAGATGAAGATGAATGTGGAACATTGGTATGATGATATGGACAGGGGAAAATCAGAAGCACTCAGAGAAAAACCTGTCGCAGTGCCACGTTGTCCACACCAAGTTTCACATGGACTGGTCTGCTTTTGCATCCTGGCCACCACGGCGAGAGGCCGGCGACTAACCGCCTGACTTTAAAGACGAACAAACTGAAGACAAAAGGCGAAATTGTGGTGGGGAGATGTAATGAGTAGCACAAAATTTATTATTACGGAGGGGAAAAAAGAGAAAATAAACCTGAAATGCATATAAAGATTCAGCTCGTACCGCGCAGTAAACACACTCAATCTCGTTTGTAAAACCCAATCGGTTAATGTATAGGGAATTAATGGCTGGTTTTTTTTCTAAGATCTGTCTAAAACACATACGTCCATTATATAGGAAGAATGTAGAGTTTGTGAATGTTAATCTGGTGGTGTACAACGTGACAACTAGGCTTTAAAAGATTGAAGAACTTAGATTTAGTGTCGACTTTAGAAAGAGAATTTAAAAGAAGAATCGTGCCGAGAATGTAATTTATTCTCTTACATGAACGGTGTACTACACCAGAAAGAGTTCTTTCAGCTGTCGTTTAACTGAAGCCCGAAATACTTGAACAATGTGATTTGCTGAAGGGGCCAATATGCCAATGTAAAAGTAAATCTGCAGTAACACAGTCAACTGTGTAAGTAAGCCCCATTAAAGTTAAAATCTCCCGCTGAGCTTTCTCACTCCCATTCCTCACAACAGAATCGCTTTTCGGAGCTCTGAATATACAAGAAGTACTCTTCTTTCTCTAGTCGAATGTAGAAGTAAAACGAATACGTCAGCAGGATTGTAGCATTTTATACAGATAACTGAACGACATTTCGTGCCCTGGAGCGGATGATTCCTCTGCACTTTTTTGGAATTTGTATTCTTATGATATACAGGTTTGAGACTACAGGAATAAAGTATGAGCTTTTGGAACACCAGAGCAAACACAGAATGTAATAATGTTCCCTTTTCACAATTCTGGGTGCAATACGATGCTGTAAGTTTCTAGTTCTGAATTTTATTGCATTCAAGATATGTAAGAAAAGTGTGATGAGTCTCATTTTTATTCTGACGCAAGAGGGAGAGAAGTGGAGAAAATTACCTAACGAGGAGCTTTCACAATTTATCTCCTTCGCCTGATATTCGCGTCGTCGAGTCAATGTGGAAGAACTGCATGTGGCTCGCATGGGAGAGATGATAAATGCGTAGACAATTTGGGTGGGAAGCCTGAAGGAAGGACCATCAGTTGAAAGGTGTACGTTTAGTCGAACGGATGGTTTTATTATGGATCTTAAAGAGGTAAGATGTGGTGTGGATGGGATTCATTTGACTTAGAACGGGAACCAGTGACTACATTTGTTATGAGAACTGTCATAAAACTTTTGGTTTATGATAAAGATGGGAAGTTACTCGATTAGACGAGCGACTGCAGGATTTAAGGCTTCCGCCGCGGTGTAGTTTAGGTCTTCACTCTTCTGGGATGTTACGCGGCTAAGCTGGTAGTTTCTTACCGACGGTTTGGGACAGCATGTCCGTCCCTTGAAGATGGGGCCGAAAGACTGTCTCGAAACCTCAGTATGTAACCAGCAACTTATGCTGCGTAACATCCAAGAAGAGCGAAGGCGTAGAAGAGCGACTATAAGATACTGAAAAAATAATTCGTTCCATGAGAGTACGTATTTGCTTCTGATGGTCGCTGTGGAACTTTGACAGTTATCCTTACACATATCGTCATAATCATTTAGGACTCAGCGTGATTTGATATACTTTTATGACTGGTTAATCGTTACATCATAAGTGTATTGAACATTCTGAGAGGTTTTGCAATTTTAATGCTGTTGATATATATCGGGAACGAACCCTGAACGTTTTAAATACTAAACATGTGTGCTAGCCAGTGGCCATGTGGCTCTGTTCATTGTGAAGATACCACTGTGTGCTGTGCGTCCGGTGACGAGGAACTTTGTTGTTACATTCGTGCGACTTGAAGAACGTGTACGAACACCAGAAAGATTAAAAGTGAATTAGATTCGTAAAGGTCTATCCGACTGTCATTGCCATTGCGATTCTTGTTATTCTATGTAGTGTCTTATTTTTTTATGCACAATTTGCAGTTATTATCCATGTAAAATTTAACCTTTTTTGAAACCACTTAAGATTTCCTTAAATTTGTGTGCTGTTTTATCTTCATTCACTCTAGTCTGTCTTGCGACAGGTCCATAGTCTATTGCAAATCGAGTTTACCACAGAGTGCGATTTAGTGCTTCCTTTTTCAATTTCCAGTATCTTCTCTTTTCCTTAAGATCATCCAATAGCTGCTTACGTCTTCTTCCTCGTCGTCCGTCACCTCTATCCTTCCCTCTATCTTTCCCTCAATAACGTGTTTTAGAAGGCAGTTCCTACGAAGATGTGACCAATCCAGTTAGCTTTCCTTCTTTTTATTGTATGTACGATAATCCTCTCCTCCTTGACTCTGTGTAATACTTCTTCATTTCTCACACGATCGGTCCAACTGATCTTCTCCATCCTTCTCCAGCACCACATTTCAGAATTTCCAGGTTTATTTCTATGATGTATTTAATGATGCTGTTTGTAGTTCTGACTTGGCGTATTAGCGGAATTGAAAAGGGTGCAATGACAAGTGTTGATGGCCCAATCTGAATTACTGTACCGGCATTTGTTGGGAGGGACGGAGGAAAACGTCGAAAGATTCCACAATAGCGGTCTAGGGGCTGGGATTTGAACGTCGGACCTCACAAGTACGAATTATAGTGAAGTTCATTGCGTCTGAAGGTGTGATTTAAGGCTTGACAATTCCCTTCTGTCTCTCTCTCTCTCTCTCTCCCTTATAGAAGGGCCCCGCAGCAAATGCTACGGAAGCACCGCAGCCTTGAGGTTTCTTGTGCAACCCTGTGATGAAGATGAAAGATGATAATTTTTTTTATTTTTCCAAGTAATGGAGCGCCGGTGGAATGAAATTGACAGGGGAATTCCTGCTGTTACAGTGTATCTCATTTTAAGGAAACCCCAGGCAAATTAACTTGTGCTTCTGCTAGTCTTCAAAAAACGGTAATATTGCTAGTTAGGTAGGCGGAACTGACAGCGACACACATTGTAGTATCCCCAAATAGCCATACACCCTTCTCTTTTTTACTAGACCACTGAATTTAATGCCATTTAAAAGTTTCACTTTATATCAACCGGTAATTCGTAACCCTTTTATTTCAGGAATCTTTAACCGTTAGACAATACGTTTTACTGAATACCGTTATTTTTCTATGTCACGTTTTTTTCCTATCCATTACCCCGTTGATCCTCTTAATTCAATGAGAAAGGGAGAACGAAAGGGGCGTTTCGTTGAAAATCGTGCTACTTAGTGTTTAAGTAGAAATATTGGCAGAAGCCGGATTCAGTAGTGATATTACCTCACTTCCTTCTTGTTAGGTTTCGGCTTTGGCCGAAGAAAGCGCTGACAGGAAAGATGGAGGCAAAATTGTAATTTGTAAAATGAAGTGGTCGCATTGAGTGTTTGTGTACCTACCAGTGGAAAACATAAACTGGAATTATTTTTAGGCGTGTTCTTATAATCGCGAAAAGCGCCTACTGGATTTGTCATGTCTGTCCGTCCGCACGCTCCCACTGGACGGATTTTCATGAAACTTGATATTGGGAACTTATATGAAAATCTACCGGGAAAATCAAAGTTTCGTTAAAATCGGGCACTTTACACGAATACATAAGTATTGTTTGGTGTTGCCGGCGACATTTAATCACCATACAACGTTCTCTTCAAGTGGTATGGTATCAGGCTGTTAGGATAGCGGAGGAGGTATAAATATTACGCGAACGCGCGACAATATTGCATTATATGTACATTGCGTGTGTTAACTGATCTTACGATTCAAGCCTTCAGGGATGTTGTACGGTAAATAGAACCTTAATGATGCCTTCGATCTTCTTAGGATGGTAATTGGTTACCGACGTTTCGGGATAACTTATTGGTCACATTTTCTTTTGTCTCGAAACGTCGGTAACCTACACCGCGTAACACGCCAGAAGATTAAAGGCCTGAGTTGCACCGCGGCGGAAGCCTGATATCTCGCTTAGTTGCTGAGTGTTTCGGGCTTACTTGACCACAAAGATTAAGGCTGTACGATCATTTGACATGTCGGTATTTACCTGGCGATACGGCGTAACGTTGGAGAATACATGATGTTCAGCATGCTGTTCTGTAAGAACCTCAAACTTCATATGGCTGTAAATTTGTATGGGTTTAATTTCTGTGCGGGTAGGGCATTTACGGAGACAGTAAAACCGTCCCCTGAGACAGCGATTGTAAGTCTGAAGCACTAACCTGCTCTGCCTCAAAGATGCAGCGCAGTGGCGCTCTTACTGTTGCGATGTCACTACACCAACCACCCCCCCCCCACACACACACACACACACACACACACCCACAAATGAAAGTAAATCCCCGAATTTACCGAACAGCGGATCGTATGGCTTTAAATTGAAATTACGTTTTATTTCAACTAATCACGAGACATTTCGTTCTGCAGAGTTTGGTTGAATCAGTTCTGTGCTACGGCTGATTAAATGTCTGTTTTCGTAGCTGTAAAATAAAAAGAATTACTAAATATGTGCCCTTGATCAACAAAAGAATGCCTTTCTCAATTCAGCGATACATTAAAGCGTTAAACGAAGGTCGGTACAGAAGTGATGCCTCATTGCTTTTGCTCAGAAATTATAATTACAATTATAATGAAATTTGTATATATCACGGGTGCATCCTGTACAAAGTTGACATAATTTTTCCACAAAGTCTTCTTCATTATCAACATACTTTTTCCACCTTCGCGTGAGACGACGTACATTATTTAATCTCTTGGGTTGTCTATGGGGACCATTATGGTCAAGGTCATGTGGTTGACACTCTTCGAATCCTGCCTCCTGACAGTCTATCCTACTTGCGATTTGTAGTGGTTTTACTCAGCACTTAGAAGTAGCCTAAATGCTCGAATGGTACCTTAGAATAAGGCACTACTACTACTACTACTACTACTATTACTACTACACGTTCTGTATTGTTTCGAATTTCTCATTTAGTGTCATCCCCAGTTCGACATTGTGTAAACTGTGAATTTCAAAAATCTTCAGTTATCATCGTAAATGGGTTTGTCCGGGACGTAGTTAGGCCTTTTTGGGTTCCCTGTTTGGCGGGGAATTTTATTACCATCTTAGCAATTAGTAACTTCTGAATAGCTCTGCTCCGTGTAATCAGTCATAATTTGTTGTATGTTGTGAATGCGGCGGAATTGTTGTTATGTACTTTCAATAAATGACAAACACGCCTGGGAAGGCGTTCGAAGCGAACGGTATTTTATTGCTCATAATCTCTAACAGAACTGTCCTCCTGTTTGAACTCTAAAATTCTGTTGTATTATTATTATTGTTATTCATGAGAGAACGAAATATTTATTGCAGAGTCATACAAAAGGTTTGAAAACAATGCGGAAAATTTAATTAATTAAACATGTCTACTGTCAGACCTAATGGAAACGACCACAAAAACAACGGGCAACTGTAACGCCCTTCGCTGCGAACCGTAATGACCTACATAAAAAGTATGCGATAATTAAAAATGCAATGCAATCGCTTTTAAATTGTACCTTTTTACTTGCCGTTTTTGTTAAAAACTCATCAATTATTTTTCGTTCTTTTGACGAAGTACATGAACTGAACGTTTTATGGGGAGTTCTGGTCTTTCTATTACCTGCGAAAATTTGAGTGGATTTGTATGGCGTAATGAAAGCCTGTAATACATGGCCCTGCTATTAGACGCTAACTTCTGACTGCGGAGTCTTGGGTTCCGTCCCACTTGATATTATGTAAGATTTATAGTGGGTGGTGGTGCTTGGAGCAGTTTCTTTTCCCCGAATTCTTTTTTTTTATCTTCCCCTGCTACTGATCACTTCACCTTTGCTTCGTGCACTTGGGGTGTGCTGTAGTCCTTGCCGAGCAGTGGTCGGTCGCAGGTTGAGGAAGTGTAACTCAAATACTGGGAATTCTAAACAACACTTTTAAACCAAATTTGGTCCAGAAATCTTCGAGAATAAAGGTATATAATGCCCTGGCTCTTCCCATTCTTTTATATGGAAGCGAAGTTTGGAGCCTCAGGCAAAAGGATAAAAACCGATTGACGTCAATCGAGATGAAATTTTGCAGAAGAACAGCGGGATGTACACTTGTTGATCAGAAAAGGAATGAAGATAATTTGGATGAGTTTAAGGAAGAACCAGTTGACGAGAAACAGGATGCCAAAAGTAATGCTGAATTGTAGACCAAATGGACGAAGACGACTTGGAAGACCTTTGAAGAGACTATTAGACGAGGCCGAAACCGGTCTATTAAGGCCTAACTCGTGATGGATGATGATGGTGATGATTGCACTTAATTTCGCTTTGAATAGTATTATTTGTTTGTGGAATAAATGAACATCAAGGAAAATAAGACGCCATATCAAAAGCCACAGAACTGTCTTTCAAAATTTGTCCACTGGCCACGCCTCTGGTAACTGTAGTAGGCCTATATTTACAAGCAGACTGATATTCACTGTTTGCGTCTGCAGTTACTTTTAAATGTTTAACAAATGAGGAGTAATTGTCCGAATAATATTGATTGCCAATTTATGCATTATACTCTGATTTGTTAATTTTATAGAGTATTTGATAATTTGACACTATTATTTTCACTGTATTTTTACCGGCTTCTTTGTTGATCAATATTTGGATTTGTGTAGGTAATACTTACACGACTTAAGTAGTTAATTGATAGACGCTTACTTTGCAGGTATCCTATCAATTACTGATGTCCCTCTGCTGAAGGCGACTCTAAATCATGTTCTCGCTACAGATATGTGTCTGTAATACAGAGGTGATTTTTTGTTGTTACAGTGATTGTATTTGACCCTCCGTTGTAGGCAGGCTCCGTGGCCGCGATTTCTGTCGCGGTGCAGTGTTAGACTGTCAGGTTTCTGATGTTACGTGTTATATAATTCAGCTGCCTACATTGATACTTGTGTGTGGCCGTATACACCTTCATGGTAAGGTTTCTGGAATAAGAGGCAGCTTTCTTTGCCATCTTCCAAAGGGACCTTCGCTGTGACGCTGTTCTCTCGAGCAAGGATGTGGGAACTGATCCATGGGAGAATAACCATCACGTGTGGTCTGCAGGAAATGCCACTACATAATTATTATGTTACCCATTACTCGGCTGGCCACGTGATTAAACCTTTTTATATACATCCGTAAGTCCTCATTTAACGTTGGGATTAAGCTCATGAAAATCGCATCGTATGATGAAACGACAGAATGGGGCATTTTTTCCCCTTAATAATTATCCGAGGCCGTGCAAAGTTCGTCGAATCTTTGATGACTACAGCGCGACGCCGTCAAAGAGAAACCTTCGGAGCAATGCTGTATGCCGATTGACTGTAACCTCATATGCAACTTAGCAACTTAAATTGACAATTTATTTACACTGTGCTTTAGTTGTTTACACTGACAGAAGTACGTAGCGCCTGTACAAGACCTGTTGTGACAAAAATCATTATGTTAGCAACTCACAAATGTTGCGTGCCTCATGCGAGAGAAAAGACACCTTGTTGATGTGTAAATGTTTAAAGAGGAAATGAGAAAGTGGCGTTGGGTATGAAATTTTAGTCGGGAAGTTTCATGGCACGAGACCACATAGGATATAATAGAAGGGGGGTAGAATGTAGGGATAATGACGAAGTGGGTTTGCGAGTGTGGAATGGATTTAACTGGCTCAGAATATGGTCCAGCGGCGGAATCTTCTGTGAACTATAATTATGTTATGTTATGTTATGGAAAAGGTCCGGCGATTGTTCGAATGTGTTTTGGATATCTGTAGAGAGGAGTTCCATTCAAATATGTTGGCACTAAAAACACATTACATCCATTACGAAAATTTGTTTTTAGGCGTGTTCATAAAATTGTAAAAAGCGACTGTTAGCTTCGTCATGTATGTCCGTCTGTCTGCCCGTCCGCATAGAACACCTCCGCTCCCACTGGGTGTATTTTCATGAAATTTGAGATTTGAGTGTATTTTTAATGTTTAAAAAAATTACAGCTCTTTATTCTGCAAATCGTACGCGAAACATATGAATCACCCTGTAAGCGAAAAACGAAGTTTTCATTGTGAAAGCACGCAATTCATTTACTTTCGACTATTATTTAAAGTGTTAAGAGCATTATGTTTGTGTAGCATTTACTGTGGTTTCGGATTTTCCACATGGTGTTTTTATCGTGTTGTTATTACAGTAACTGCGGTAGGATTGTGCAATTGGTGACGTAACAGCAAAGCCTGGATTCTGCGAAACTTATTCCACATTTGCTGTGTCTTCCTTAGTACTTGGGAAACGAACATTCCCGATATTGCGCTTGAATTTGTCCACTGAGCAGGAGTGTTATTACAATATTAGTAAATGAAACTTTTGAGTATTATAAGGGCTTTAGGATTATAGCCGTTTACAACCGTACTAAATTTATGATTAAAATTACGCTGTGTCAGGGCTCGGTAGCTCAGTTGGTCTGATGAGTAATCTGCGAACTGGGCGACAGGTCAGCCGAGGTTCGGTTCCCGGCAAGGCAGATGTTTTTTTCGTCTCCACAACGTGCGAAATGGCTGTGCGACCAATCCAATCGCCTGTCTATTCGATTCATTCATTACGCAATCTGTCGTATGACAGGTCCGTAGCCTCTTCCAAATCGAGTTCTCCACAGAGTTCAATTTCCAGTATTCTCTCGTTTTCTTAGGTTCGCTCAGTAGCTGCTTACGTCTTTTTCCTGGTCTTTCCATAACTTCTATCTTTCCCTCAATCACGTGTTTTAGAAGGCAGTTCCTACGCAAATGTAACCAGTCCAGTTAGCCTTCCTTCTTTTTATTGCATGTATGATATTCCTCTCCTCCTTGACTCTTTGTAACACTGCCTGATTTCTCACACGATCGGTCCAACTGATCTTCTCCAGCACCACATTTCAAAACTTTCCAGTTATTTCTGATCTACTTTCCGAAGTGTCCAAGTTTGAGCACCATAGAGAGCTATGCTCCAAATGTAGCACTTTACTAGTTTCTTCTTTAAATTTAAGTCCAGTTTGCTGGTGAAAAGAGCCTTTTTTTCTTTTTGAATGCTGCTTTTGCCATGGCAATTCTGCATTTAATTTCACGTGTACACCTTGCATCATTTGTCATACTGCTACACAAATAGTTGAAATATTTCACATTCTCTGGCTGTTTTTGATCAATTATAATGTGTATGGGGGGGGGGGGGGGTGGTTGCCTTGAGATTCTCATTACCTTAGTACCGTGTCGAAATGAGTCTACCATTGGACTACATCCTGAGCCAGATGAATCCATTTCATATCCTTCTGTAAGATGCATCTACGCTAAAGTATTCCAGGTGCGTGCTATATGCCCCACCAATTTTATGATCTTTAGTACCTTAGTTTATTAAGACCGTGCCGTGTCTCAGATGGTTACTCACCGACCTGTCGTCACGTAGGCTCGGGTTCGATCCCAGGCACAGTGAATGTGGGTTTTGTGGTGGGTAGAGTGGCACTGCGACAGGTTTTTTTAGAGTACTTCGGCTTTCCTCCGTCAGTATCTGTCCAGCGAGGGTATACTCATTCATTCACTCATCACTGACTGTATGTACTTTTAGCAGTTGACAGTGTCCGTAAGTAACACTTAAAAGGCGAGCCTAATAGCTTTTTTTAAAGATCCTAGCGTATTTAAAGCTCTGTGAACTAAAGTAGAATTTGAGATAACCCGTCCGAGATTTGAACTTGCTGTTTTACAGATAGTGTGTAGTGTTACAGCTACACCAAGCTGCTCGGAAAAGTAATTTATGACGAACATTTGTACAGGGCAATTTTGGTACGTACGTCGTGACACTGTTTTTAGAATATCAGTTTTAAATTTAAAAATAGTACATTAAATGTATTTTTGCGGAGTTGGGCGCGGTACTGTCTTTTGTCGCCTGTTTTGTGTGACTTAAATGGTGCATGTGCGGTAAAGAGGACGTCGTAGGATGACTCACCGGCGCCAAACGTTTGCCAAATGCGAAATCCTGAAGTGAATCCCGCGTCTGAATCAATACCGACGCCTGGTGTCTGCTAGTGTTTTAGAATTCCTGAAATAACAGGTGTAAACGTCTCTTATACTTAAAGCCAGTGAACGGTGCCAATAATCCTGTTCAGTTTGGTGTAGTTCCTTCACATGCTGATGCGACACGAGTCACACTACCTTCGTGCTCTGATATTCATTTAAATTGGCAAGTTTCCAGAATCACGTTTAAGAAACTGGCGAGTTTTTGGCCCCCGGGATGAAAGAAAGTTGCCCTATTTTACACTCAGAAAAATAGTCATGATATTTAGTTACGCTGTTGCTTACAACTAGGCTATTATTGCGAGTTATGGAGCCTGTCAGGCGGTACGTTTAAACCGATCGAGTTTCCCCCTCCCCTCAGTGTTTGAACGTATAGGGGATCACTTACTGTATGAGTCTGCTGTATGAATATTCTGGAGGATTAAATTCCACAACAGTATTAACCTCAAGGCGTTAAAAGAGGTTGCGAAACCTAAGGAAGAAAATTGGAAACAGATTGGGCAACATAACTTATACAGTGTGTGGGGGATGTTAGAGTGGTGGTAATGGAAGACGGGGGAGACCTGAAATGCTGTCATCTAGTGGACCACACACACAACAGTTCGCCATTTACAGTGTCATCGGCGTACTCTATCACCATCTAATGTGAAAGTTTCGGCTCTTTCCTGTACGCAATTTATTTTCCGCTCCCACTTGGAGATCCATCAACCGAACCGTTACATCTCTTGCTGCTGCAACTCACGAACTGTTCCACTTGCTGTAAGACTGATGCTCCTTAAATGTGCCTCTGTTTAGCAAACTACAGCCTGCAGAAACATAGTCTGTGTGACCTGCTACACATCTGTAGTCAAATGAAGGGGGATAAGCTGGACGGAGCAAGTAGTGCGCCCAATGGGGAATGAAATTAGTTCAGTACAAAGGAAATGGGTTACATTTTGTTGAAATGTGATCATTGGACACTGAAAGAATTTTTTTTAACTATTGAGGTGTCGGAAAACGGAACTCATGGACCACATGTAAGAGAGGATTTGATGCATACGTTCCGACGACGGAACTGTTCACACAGTGGTTTAACTTTGTGGCCAGAAGACGCTTACGAAATTTGCATAGTTTTAATTTAGCAGTTTAGGTTACAGTGTGTTAATAACCTTTGGGTTCCGGGCCGCTTTTCCCGGGGGCAAACGGCCGTGGTGTGGCGCTGACCACCCACCCTCTTCTAGCGCCGGGGTCGAGTATGGATAAAGCTGTACCTTTACCACACCGCTGTGCCTGTTCGGCATGTAACGGGAAGGCCTTTACCTTTACCTTAACCAATAATAACCTTAGAATATGACCGCATGTACGGCTGAGACAGGATTAAAACCAAGATGCGACGCATGCGTTACATTTGAAGGTTATGGATGTAATATTTAATCGCGGTTATACGATATAGTGGTTACCACGCGCGTGTAGTTGTAAGACTGTATGATCACAGTCGGACATATGTGCTCTGTGTAAGACTGTATGATCACAGTCGGACATACGTGCTCTGTGTAAAACTGTATGATCACAGTCGGACATAAGTACGTGCTCTGTGTAAGACTGTATGATCACAGTCGGACATACGTGCTCTGTGTAAGACTGTAAGATCACAGTCGGACATACGTGCTGTGTGTAAGACTGTATGATCACAGTCGGACATACGTGCTCTGTGTAAGACTGTATGATCACAGTCGGACATAAGTACGTGCTCTGTGTAAGACTGTATGATCACAGTCGGACATATGTGCTCTGTTTAAGACTGTGTGATCACAGTCGGACATACTTACGTGCTCTGTGTAAGACTGTATGATCACAGTAGGACATACGTGCTCTGTGTAAGACTGTATGATCACAGTCGGACATACGTGCTCTGTGTAAGACTGTATGATCACAGTCGGACATATGTGCTCTGTTTAAGACTGTGTGATCACAGTCGGACATACTTACGTGCTCTGTGTAAGACTGTATGATCACAGTAGGACATACGTGCTCTGTGTAAGACTGTAAGATCACAGTCGGACATACGTGCTCTGTGTAAGACTGTATGATCACAGTCGGACATACGTGCTCTGTGTAAGACTGTATGATCACAGTCGGACACACGTGCTCTGTGTAAGACTGTATGATCACAGTCGGACATAAGTACGTGCTCTGTGTAAGACTGTATAATCACAGTCGGACATACGTGCTCTGTGTAAGACTGTATGATCACAGTCGGACATACGTGCTCTGTGTAACTCACCTCGTATTTTTTGCGTCTTTTAACAGATATCACAGAATTTTCACCATAATCGTATTTTTTATCGATAATTAATTTTTTTTACATGGTGAAGGGCCCGCAGCAGATGCTACGGACGCACCACAGCCTTAAGACTTTTTGTGCAACACTATGATGAAGATCAGTTTTTTACCAAGTTTTACAATTACTGGAGCATCAGTGGAATGAAATTGACAGGGGAAAACCGACAACTCGGAGAAAAACCTGTCCAGTGCCACTTTGTCCACCACAAACCCCACATGGACTGACCCGGGACTCCGCAGTGGAAGGCCGGCGACTAACCGCCTGAGCCATGGCACGGCCATATAATTAATGTTACTATTTTCTGCTTTCCCTACACACATTGCCGTTTTCGTGCTCTTCTTGTTTCTTTCGTATTTCTTACGTTCTGTTCTTTCCTTGACGTTGTTAGAGCCATATTTTCCCCCTTTTTCTTGTTTCCGCAACCTTTTAGACTCTTTCCCATATTTATGTATGTTTATCTGTCTCTGTATTTCGTCATTTCCTTTCTCTTTTCTTGAGTGGCGGAGAAGAAGCAAGTGGAATGGCTGCCTGCTTTAAGTCAGACGGTTTTACCGCCTGCGCTGAATCTTATAACATCAACCGGCTGTCCACTTTGTCATCTGAAACAGAGCGACATCCGCAAGCCAACGCTTGTTGGATTTAGTCATTTCAGGGGTATTCGTTTTTGGGCGCGTTCGCAAAATTGCGAAAAATGACTCTTATTTTCGTCATGTCTGTCCGTACGTGTCTGTATATCTGTCCCTCCGTCCGCATGGAACAACTCTGCTCCACTGAACGGATTTTCATGAAATTTGATACTTGGGGGAGTTTTTCGAAAATCTGTCGAGATAATTCAATTTTGATTAAAATCTGACAAAATAACTGGTACGTATTTGAAGACCCGTTTACATCTATGATAATATATCTCGCTGAATTCGTCTTAGAATGAGAATCTTTTCAGACAAATGTTGTAGAAAAAATAAAAACACACATTTTGTGCTCAATAACTTTTTTTTACAAAAATCGTGCCGTTTATGAGATAATGTGGAAAAATATGGTACGAGCCAGACAGGCCACAGATGACAATATAATACGGCGCACGCGCTTTGCATGCCGGATAACTGAGGCAAGAATTAAGAGACACACATAATATTTAATACTTATTGCTTCATAATTGATTTATTCCGTCTGAAAATGTTTTACGGCAACACTTACAAAAACAGAAAGTACACCGCAACCACTTACATGCCATTACGATCTCTTTACCCAAATTGTGCGTCGAAAGAAGGCCATGAGCAAACGAACATCCTTTTGTTTCAATGCAGCGTTTATATGTCACGTGTGGTAATAGTGCAAATTACTTGGAATGTAGGTTATTTCAAAAATGGTACATATAATTTGCATTCTTGCCCGTGACGTAATATGTTATATGTACATTGCCTATCTTGTTGCTTAAGAAAGCCTATGTGACGATATTTCCCAACCTCCTCTTTCAAGCAGTTTATGTGTACCACACGGTAATGCTGTAAAAGTCGGCGTACTGAGCGAATTCTCATGGAGACAAGAAAACATAAATTTCAGGAGTAGGAATATTTCTAACCTCTAATTTTCAGTGCTTCTTCTTCCTTTCTGTAAACCAAGTTCTTATCCCTTTTTAGACCCTGAGGCTTCTGCAAAAGATGGGTGATTTTCTTATGCATAATTTCCTTCTTGTCTTGTTTATTAAAAGGCTTCTTCTTCCCCTCCACCCCCTCCCCCTTAAGATACCGGAACACGCACTGTTGTTCATTTTACGTCTTAACATCCAAAGTTCCAGTGCAAGGAGGAAAAGTTGTTGCACGTGTATCGTAAACTCTTATTAGTTTACTGCGCGTAATGAGACGAATTAGGAAGTTGTAACATTTTGTGGGCTTGAGCACATCATGGTTGGCCACAAGACTGAAGGAGATGGCGCGCCCTCAGGTTGTGGACGGAGGAGACTTTGGAAGTCGGCTGCAGACAGTGCCAAGCAGTGCAATATTGCCGACTACTTGGGGCTGGCCGTAAAACCTGCCAACATGAGGCCTTCCCTGGTCTGGGATGTTACGTGGATTACGTTCATTGTTTTCCTGCATCTTTTTATCGTTATTTTTTTACGTGCCCTGGTGGCTCTTCTTTCTTCTTCGTTTCCGTACTGTTTATTGTCCCCGTTTTGTTCTGTTGTCTCCCATCCCTCTTGCGTTTCTTCTTTTCCCCCTGTGCCCTAGCGGCTCTCCTTCCTCTTAATTTCTTTCCCCGTGCCCCGTTTTCTCTCCTTCCTCTTTCGTTTCTCTATTTTACTGCGTTTGCTCTGACGTCTCTCCTTCCTCTTGCGCATTTTCATATTACCCCACGACCTGGCGGCAGCTTCAAGCCCCAGAAACCTGATTGAGTCCGTTACTTTCCCTGAAAACCAATCACCGCCCACACAGTCCCCTCTTTAATAACGCATCCATCTGTTCCCGACATTCTTCTTGGAGTGCTTGACCCCTGAAAATGGGACCGATAGGTTGTCCCGAAACATCGGTAAGAAGCTATCAACCTACTCTGTGTAACATCCTAGAAGAGCGAAGTTCTCATTTACACCGCGGCGGAAACCTGAAGTCTCTCACCAGATAGCACGTTAAGAAATATTTTACTGAAATAAAATAACGACTTATGTGATAATCTATCTGTATATTATTGCCACATACAAGTGCACGATACAGTATTTAGTTTTTGCTATTTGGTTCGGTATTACGTTCCCACCTTCAGTCGAAATATCCTTAACCGGAGTTTGAATTTTCGTCAATGCAGTGCTTAGTTGGGTGGGTTGTGGTTTTTGGCTTGTGTTTTTTGTGTTCTCACTTTTGTGATGCCGTTATTTCTTAACACCTGTGTTGGAGTCAAGTTAAGGTGACCACACAACAGGATATTACGAAGTATGGCATTGGTCAGATGATTGTGTTGGTGTGTAACTTAATGTCAAGTTAAGGTGACCACACAACAGGATATTACGAAGTATGGCATTGGTCAGATGATTGTGTTGGTGTGTAACTTAATGTCAAGTTAAGGTGACCACACAACAGGATATTACGAAGTATGGCATTGGTCAGATGATTGTGTTGGTGTGTAACTTAATGTCAAGTTAAGGTGACCACACAACAGGATATTACGAAGTATGGCATTGGTCAGATGATTGTGTTGGTGTGTAACTTAATGTCAAGTTAAGGTGACCACACAACAGGATATTACGAAGTATGGCATTGGTCAGATGATTGTGTTGGTGTGTAACTTAATGTCAAGTTAAGGTGACCACACAACAGGATATTACGAAGTATGGCATTGGTCAGATGATTGTGTTGGTGTGTAACTTAATGTCAAGTTAAGGTGACCACACAACAGGATATTACGAAGTATGGCATTGGTCAGATGATTGTGTTGGTGTGTAACTTAATGTCAAGTTAAGGTGACCACACAACAGGATATTACGAAGTATGGCATTGGTCAGATGATTGTGTTGGTGTGTAACTTAATGTCAAGTTAAGGTGACCACACAACAGGATATTACGAAGTATGGCATTGGTCAGATGATTATTTGGTGTGTAACTTAATGTCAAGTTATGGTGACCACACAACAGGATATTACGAAGTATGGCATTGGTCAGATGATTGTGTTGGTGTGTAACTTAATGTCAAATTAAGGTGACCACACAACAGGATATTACGAAGTATGGCATTGGTCAGATGATTGTGTTGGTGTGTAACTTAATGTCAAGTTAAGGTGACCACACAACAGGATATTACGAAGTATGGCATTGGTCAGATGATTGTGTTGGTGTGTAACTTAATGTCAAATTAAGGTGACCACACAACAGGATATTACGAAGTATGGCATTGGTCAGATGATTGTGTTGGTGTGTAACTTAATGTCACACACTGAGGACAGACCATAGAATTAGAGTGTCCGGGAATATGGTGTGCAGAATATGGAGAGAATAATAAGGAGGAGGAAGTAACAAGAAACGAGAATATGTGAAGCACTTAGTACCTCGTACTCTTCACTAAATATTATTAAATTACATGAACTTTTGGGAAAAAGGTAGGCAGGCATCGGCATGCTTGGGGGGGGGGGGGGGGGGGACGAAAAATGCATACAAAATTTTTGTTAACCTGAAGGGAAGGGATGTCTTTGACGACTTAGGCGTAGATGGAGGGATAATATTAAAATTGATCTTAGGTTGGGGTGGTTGGGACTGGATTTATTTCTGTAGTTAGTATACGGCCGATTTTGTGATAACTCAGCTCTTCAAGAAAATTTCCGCCATGTATAGAATCCGAAGACTCGTTGTCATATTCACAATAGCCCGAAATACAGTCGAACTCGGTTATAACGTCATGAATGGGACTGAACATTTTGTGTCGTTATAAACTCGCACAAGCGTTGTTATAACCGAGGAGTGTAATGTTGTGGTTAACAGTGAGTAATTAAATGGCACCACAGAATATCTGACGCTATAGACGAGGTGTCGCTTCAACCGATGTCGTTTAACCGGGTTCGACTGTATTATATGAATTTTTCGTCTGACCCTTTCTTCCCGCCCACCTCATAATGCGTGTTTTGATAAGGCTACTGATACTTGTTAAAGAAATTAAACCTTGCAGTTTTTCGTTACGTAATTTTTGCCCAGCTCTATTTATGTCTTCAGTACAGATATTCTGCTGTGTACTTTGCTGACAAAACACTCGCGGTATGTGCGTACACGCAGGTCCTTCAGGATGACAGAAGGTCATTCTTGACCTAAACATAAAACGAGTTAGGGTTAAATTGTATTCTGTACTTTTTATGTTGTGTGTTGCATGTTGCGATTTCTAGACATGAGATCGTAAATATTTTCCATATGGTTTTTTTTATCGACATTTGTTTAATGTTAGAGCCCCTGCCCTAATTTGACACGAATCACCTATCACGATATGGTTTTCTGAAGACTTAATGACCTGCAGATTTGTTCCCATGTTAAAGGTGAAGGCATACTGCACCATTCTTGTATCCTAGTGTTACATACAGCTAGATGCTCGTGTTGTGAAGTCTCTGTTTTGTATGACTACTTTGCCCCCGTTTTAGGTTTCATAATGGCTTTGTCAATATGGGGGGTAGAAGCGCCGACTATCCCACCCACCTCCTCCAGCACTTCCAACGTCCGTCAGTTTTTGTCTCCTACATCGCAAACACGTCTCTGACTACACAACCTTTCCAATACTGATGACATCGCTGTCTCTGATATGTATAGCTAGACGCTGGCTGTAACTTTCTGTCTCTGTCATTACTCTTTCTTTTATCCCCTTTTTCTTTCTGTCTTCCATTCGCTGACTTTGCTTCTCATTCTAATCTTTTTTGCTGGAGGGAAACAAAGTTTGGGATAAAAGTTGGTACCGCATGGCAATACGTTTGGCAGTATGAATTAAAAAAAAAAACTGGAATGACCTGATTTGCCAAACGTTCCATAATATCAGCGATCATTCGGCACTTCATGCTGTACAAATAGTGCGCTGATTGGCCCTGCTGTAGCGCAGGCGGTTAGTTACTGGCTTTTCACCGCGTAACCCATGGATTTAATCCCTGTTAGATTCTTAATGAGATATGTACTGAGATCTGCGATCTTCTGGGATATTTCGCAGCGTAGATTGGTAATTGTGTACCGTCAAGAGTATGTCGACATTTTTCTAGGAGAGTGGACAGCTTCACGTCCCGGCCGCTTTACTCCCGGGAAAAACCCCCAGTATCCATTGAATAGGAGGCTCCGTGGTCTCCGTAGCCGGTCTGGACGGTTTGCAGAAATGTGTTACCCCTGTCGGAAATCAAAACCATGAATCATAGTTTGACAAATAGCCCTTGAAAGAAAACTCCACTCTGTTTGTTAATGTAAGACATATGTAACGGAATGCATGAAGGTTTAGGATACGGCAGCTGCTTATGCCGCCTTTAATGTACAATATTTTGTGTTTCAGGCAACATCCGAACGATGGCAGTGCTGGACCTGGAGTCCAAGCGCCATTATTGGCTGACTGTGTTCGCCCAGGACCATGGCGTAGTCCCTCTGCACGCCAGACTCGAGGTGAGTGATAGGCAGTCATTATAAATCATGCATCAGCACTTCCGTTACATTCATCTCCCACCGGATCTCTGCATCTCAACCCCTCTTTGAGTTCGAGACGCCACACTTTCTTTTACATTGAGGCAGGTAGAATGTCTTGTATTCCGTTGAAGCTTGGTAAGGTGTGGCCCTTATCGGAGCGTTCATTATTTCTACATGTCCTCTCTGGACCTCAGAGTTCTAAATGATTTTGCCTGAATGGAATGCGTATGTTGAACGCTGTGATAATATTAACACTTTCAATTAAATTTCTGCATATCCGCTCTTAATGTGAATACGTTTTGACCGTTTAAAGGTTAAGATTGACTGGAATTATATTTAAAGTCTCAGCTCGTACCGCGCAGTAAACACGATCCGTCTCGATTGAAAGAAAGCAGTTACTGAATGCTGTATAGGGAAATAATCGCTCTTTATTCTGAGATCCATACAAAACACATAACACATTCGGTAACAGTTAAATAAATCACTTGGGATCGACTGTAACGTGTGGGCCTCGCTAATTCGTTTTGAGCTTCTCATCCGGGTAAACTCACCGCACTATTGTGCCCTAAACTTTCTCAGGCGCATGCGTTGCTATTGAAAGAAAAGCAATAGTAGGCCTATCCTATTTGTACTGCTAGTCGCGCGTCCACATTTCTGCATGACCTGACGTGTATGCGAATATTCTGTACTGATTTTGTTCAAAGTGAATTTACACGAGGACAAGAGGTATGAAAAATTACGAAACACACATTATGAAAATACACGTGATTCTTTTTTGCGTTACACAGCACCGGCTGTGTGTTTTCTGCCGTCCAAGGAAAACAAATTTTTGTCTCCCTCCATCTCCGGTTTTTACCCACACTTGTCTGCACTTAGCGCCAATTTTTTTTTTTTTGGGGGGAGGGGGGTTGGAACAGGTCAAACGTTAGAGGACTAAAACGAATAAAATTTGTAGTTTATGAAATAATATCTTGTTAGTTGATTTTTGCTAAATAAAAGATGGCTATAATGGCGTTCCCGACACGTGCTAGCTTTGGTGGTGTCTACAGCCTGCCGTGACGTTACAGTAGTATGCACTTCGGCCTGTGCCTGGTCGTGTGTAACGACGGACTTGTGCATATTGTTTATGCTCGTCTGTGTTTCGTCTCCTGAGATTTCACCCGTGTCCGCGTATCTGTTTCTTGTTTCCGGTTGATGGCAACGTCTCTCCCATCTTTAGTTTGTTTTTCTTTCTCCTAGCTTCAAATCCCGAGGGAAAGTCAAACCTTCTTACGGTACACCTTCACAACAAACCCATTCCGAGTTGCAAATGGCTACTTCAGATGTCTCTCATAGTGCACATGTGACTTTCTACATTTTCCCCATGACCTTTCTTCTGCTGCCCGGCTATAAACCTTTTGTTTATTTGCATGTTAATATTCTGACCTCTTCGCTGTTAGTGGAAGCATAGTTCACTGTGAGGAGTAGCACACTGCTTCGAATTGCAAATGTGTACTGCCTGATAGATATACAGGGTGTGGTATGAACAACTTTCTTCATTTGCATTTGTTCTTGGTTTGCGACATTTTAGTTTCTCACAGTGGTGTTGCTGAAGATCCGAATCTTTTGGGGTGTTACAATGTGTCAAGCAGTGAATAATTTCAAAGGTTCGTAGTGCCATCTTTTCTGAATCGCACTGTTTGGACACTAACCCAGGAGCTTCCAAGTTTTTCTTTTCAGTTGTAGGCCATCGGTTCACAAATCCATATGCATGCTAGCACCTCGAATTTTTTAATGTACGTCATTGGTGAAGTAAACCCTGCTGGAAAACTTACCAATATTTACCCGCCACACACAACTATTTGTTGTTTTAACCCACAATCAGAGCTACTTGTTTTAGCTTAAATCAAGCCACCTTCAGTCAGTTCACAATCATACACAGTGAAAGACATATATGCCTTATGCGTTATTTTGTTGTGAAATTGGTAACTGTGTTTATAAAAACGCAACGTGGTGACCCACGTTAAGTTATAGCCTGTTATCTGTTAAATGGTATCGATTTTGTACGTAGTAATATCAATTTTCAGTCACATCTGTCGGCAGGCAGACAGTGATACCGGCGGTCATTTGTTTAGGCTGCACTGGCCTGTTATTTAATTTATGCTAGCTGATTAGCAGGGGGCACCCAAGGGAGGGGGCTACCGGGCTGCACCCCCCCCCCAGATACCCCAAAACCGAAATTTAAAATACAGATTTTGTAGAAATTATGATACCAAAAGTCTTACATGATTTACCCTTCACCTGAAATCAGCCACTGAAATCGGCTGATGACCAGTACATTAGAATTTTGAAAAGGAAATTAATAAAATTAAAACGAACAAAAAGATAGGACACTGATTGAGCATGGAACATTTAGTTATATTCGTACGTATGTAAATGCAGTTGCAAACAGTGTTATGCTATACTTACGACGTGTTTTTTATAACGTAATTTTTAAAATCAAACAAATGATATATAGCCTCAGGGTCAGCCCTCCCCCTCCACCCCACCCCCAGTGAAAGAATTTCGGGTGCGCAGCTGCTGATTAGGTAAATTTTCTTTTGAAAAATCCCGGGTGGGGTTTTACCCCGAGGTTCAGAGAGCCACATTTGTTCTACTAGTCGCATGTTGTTGGCGTCGGGTACGTCTGTAACTGCGAACAGCGACGGGGCAAGGAACGTCAACCCTTCCTTACACGACGCACTGGAGAGAGACTGTTCCAGTTGTCTTCACGCCCTTGGCGTTGGAACTGCAGAGTCAGCACACGCTTGCATAACGAGACCGGTGGGTTGGTTCACATGTGCAGCACTTCAGCTTGTTTGGGAAACGTCGCGCATTTCAGACAGCGTGCAGAAGTGCCCTGTACTAGCGTCTAGAATAAGAAGAAGGACAGCGACGGACATTTTTAGGCGCGTTCGCAAAATTGCGGAAAGCGACTATTACTTTCGTCATGTCCGTCCGTCCGTCCGCATGGAACAACTCGGCGCCCACTGTAAGGATTTTCATGAAATTTGATATTTCTTTATTTTTTCTAAAATGTGTCGAAATTCAAGTTTTATTAAAATGTGACAACAATAACGGGTACTTTACGTGAGTACATATCTAAGTTATGATACCGCGCTGAATTCTTCCTACACTGAGAATGTTTCATACAAAAGTTGTAGAGAAAGTCAAAACACACATTTTGTGTTCAGTAAGTTTTTTTCCCCCTCCGAAAATTGTTTCAGATTAGATTAAATCCACATTGGGATCGAAGATGAGTATATGAATGTTGGAATGCAGAAATCGCATATAAGTATAATTGGAATGAAAGATCCACATATAGGCTTAAACTATATATTTTAACCTAATTTAGCATCACAGACCGAAACACATACCACCAGTTTTAATTATATTTTAAATATATTAATATACTGACATCTGGCTGCTACGTCATGTACACGTTTGTACTACGTATTTGACGATGATGTGAATTTACGTTAATATACTTCCTATTTCGCTTTTGTGATTGAATCTCCGTGAAGATGGCTTATTTGAGCCGAGACATTTAGGGGAACATACACTATAACATGTACTTTGTTTGTCCCAACGTGCAGTTGGTTGGAATTTTATATAACAAATATCTTCAATTTTTGTTCTCTCATTAGAGCTATCATGTTTTATGTCTATGCAATACAAGTAAAGTTATAGTACCTTTTGTGGGCTTTATGTAGAATGAAGGAAGAACCGCTGGAATACGGACTGTAACAGATACTGATGATCTTGTTGGTATTTCTTACTGTTTATTCTTCGCTTATGTAACGATGATTATCGCGTCGAAGGGCTGAATTGTGGAAAACATGTTTGGTGGTTTTTGTGACCTGTTTTGATATACGAACATGGTTCTGAGGCCAATCTCGATATGTATCGATTATAACACGGTACATTATGGAGGGCTAATCTTCTTATCGCCATGTGCAGCGCGTTCTGTATTGACTGCTGACCGAACCAGTTTGTACAAAATGTTTGAATAACAGGTGGAGGTCCTGGGTTGAGATTCCGGAAGGTCGTAAATTTTATAGCGAGCTGACCGCCGTCCTATGCTACAACTTCACATGTTTGAATAAACGTATATGTGGGATGTTTTAATTTCGATTACTTCTTATTGAGGGTGGAAACCAGATTGCTCTTTGGATGCAAACGTAGTGGTTCACAAATTTGGGCGCATCTGGCAAGACGTCCAAATTTGTAGTGACACTGGTGGGATTACTGACCGTGCGTACCTCGAATTCCTGACCATTCCCTGCGCTAAATCTGATATAAAAAATTCACGCAATTCGTTCCTTTTTGTGGTTTAAATTACACGCGAAATTCAGGATGTGGAAACAGGAGTTTTTTTTTTTACATGGAGAAGGGCCCCGCAGCAGATGCTACGGACGCACCACAGCCTTAAGGCTTATTGTGCAACCCTGTGATGAAGATGAGCAGTTTTTTTTACCAAGTTTTACAAGTAATGGAGCACCAGTGGAATGAAATTGACAGGCGAAAACCGACAACTCGGAGAAAAATCTGTCCCAGTGCCACTTTGTGTACCACAAACCCCACATGGACTGACCCGGGATCGAACCCGGGCCTCTGCAGTGGAAGGCCGGCGACTAACCGCCGGAGCCATGGCACGGCCAAACAGGAGTTGCTTTCGCCAATATCATCATCAGACTGACTCGGTCAATATTCTGAAGAGAAGTGTTACATCTTTCTGGGAAGTCAACTAGAACAGTTTTCGTATTAGCTATGCGCTCAAAAGATTTAGTGTTTAAGTACAACTACCCTCTTTGATATAAAAGTAAAAATACTAACGTCAATTTGACGAGGGCGGGTGTAGAGCGAACTCCCGAAACGTCAGACGTGGAGTAAAGGTCAAGCACAGTTGTCCCTGTCCACGCAATGGAGCCATGTAGGTGGAGCAGAGCTGTAACTCCATTCTTTACCTCGGCACGAAATCCAGTTGAGTAGTCAGCTTCACGCTCCGGCAGCTTCACCCCTCGGGGAAAGAGACCAAGCTGTCAATTCAGTAGATGCTGGGTGGACCCAAAAGTCGGTCTGAACTTTTGGGAGTAGAGAAAAGTCTCTGCCCCTGTGGGGAACCCATCGCTGGACCGTCCACCACATAGCCTAGTCACTATACCGACTGAGCTATCGCAGATATGCTTCATGTACTGGACAATTTCCAACGTACCATGGGTGTAAAATTCGTCAATAATGATGTTATTGACAACAAGGGATTTGTAGGGACATTTGAAATTCAGTGTGAAGACGTAAAGGCCAGTCAAGTAGCTTCAGTTATATGTTCCAAGCATGATACACTGTGCTCACGTTAATACGTTAATACGTTTATCAGTTTATTTTTCATTCTCATTAACCATTTGTTGTTTTTCTTCAGGTGTTCATTGCTGTGGAGAATGAGAACGACAACACTCCGCTCACAGTTGAGCCCGTTTACTACCCCTCAATACCAGAGAATTCTCCGGCCGGTAAAGTAGTCGTCGAACTAAAAGCAGTTGACCACGACTTGGACCCAACTCAACGTCTGGCCTTCCGCATCACTTCAGGCAATCCTGGTGGCTCGTTCTCCATCAACTCTGACACAGGTGAGAACACAGCACTATTGCCTATCCTGCCAATTTATCGTTTGATTTAAGTTGTATGATATGAATTTCTTTTATTTTTACGGTTTCAAACTACAGGAAGAATACAGGTGGAAGACGTAAAAGCATTAGTGTGAGTGAGTGAGTCATACCCAAATGCCATGGTTACCGGTTTCCAGATTTCTATGCTTACGATAGAGCTTGGTTTCTGCGTGACGTCAGACAGTGGTTTGTTTCGTTTCTACGATCGTGTTTCGTTGGTGTAGCTCATGATATTATTGTGGCCCGTCATATGACGTCACGTGTCGAACTGAAAGTTTATCATGAAGTCGTAAAGAAACCAGAAGAAGGTGAACAGTTTGGTGGGTGTGGAGGTAGTATACATTTTTGGAACAGATGTAACGTGCACTGCATCCGCTACTGTGGCCTCTTCAACCGCAGGCTTTGACCGCGCGAGGTGTAATAGGAGACGCACTCTGTGACCAAAGATAAACATGATTCTGGTTCTGACTGTGTGAATTGACTGAGGAACGCCTCAATTGCATTTGAATTTAATAAAGCATGACCCTTGTAATTCTTAATCGTGTTTCCTCTGCTAACAGTGCTCAAGTGTAGGTTGCTGGAGCGTAAACTGGATCCACGTGGCTGAGGATATATTCGCGTGGCAGAGCGATGTACAGACTTAAGGTTTGGATGATGATAAGGAAAGCTTCTAGATATTTTTACATAAAACCGTATTTAAGCCAACTTATTCCTTGGCAGTACTGTGAAGTACTTAGGGCCGGGGTGTCCTAGTCGACTATGCTAAGGGCTAGACGGTCCGGGGTTCGAATCCCGGCGCGGGCAAGAGGTTTTTCTCTTCTCCAAAAGGTCCAGACAGGCTCTGGGTCCCACCCAACCTCCTGTCCAATGGGTGACGTGGTTCTTTTTTTGGGGGTAAAGCGGCCGGGGCGTGAAGTTAACCACTCCCATCGAGTGTCGAGGTTAAGAATGAGTGGAGCTATACCTCTACTTTCCCTGTATGCCTTTATGCCGTGGACAAGGTGTTGATCTTTTTTTACCTTAACTCTGAAGTAATTTTTGTTACTGACTTTCCCTGCGACTTCCTAATAATGTGAGCAGTAATACAAATAGGGCCTATCGTCGCAGTCCATAGTATTATTCAGTATGCCCCATAGCGGTGTATTCAGGCTACACACACAGTCGACATTAGCTCAAAATGGTAGAGGGGGTTACGTGTGTGTTTTGAATTTCAAGGTGAGGGAACTTGATACACCCAATAAATATTTCTGTGTTAAGCAAATTTAAATAGAATTTAATAGATCGTTATTGATCGCATATGTTTGTTGACAGAATAAACAGTAGACGCAATACACGCTTACAGCGAGGGTTTACTGAAAAACTTCGTAACGAATTTTTAGTGTATCTAGCATACACATATTTATCGAATTAACCCCAAGAAGAAGAAGAAGAAGAAGAAGAATGAGATTAAAAAGGAGAAGTGCAAGAAGTACGTTGGTGCAGACGTTTCTGAGTAACGTTTTGTCTCCATCTTCAGGGTAGAAGTAGCGAAGTTCTGGAAAGGATTGATTTTATATAAAAAGAGGAGAAAGGAAACGGGTCGTTGATATCAGGATTCGCCAGTTAGAAACGTAGCTCATTTCTTCTGCCCTGAAGATAGAGGTAGCATGCTCTTGCGGGATGTCGGACTCTACGCTGTGTGTCATAACTCAGAACACTGTAATCACAGCCGATGCTGTGATTACATTTCATAATCCGGAATACTGAATCATTTTTAAAAACTCTTAAGTTTAGGAACGTTGCTAAAGCCTGTAATCCGTATTATCGTTTGTAGACGAGAACCTCTAAAGATTTTGTCGTGGGGTCGTAAATTAATACCATAACCTTAACCTCATAGGAAATGATGATGATGATGATGATAATGGAGTTAGATTAGAATATCATCTGACAGCAGTCTCTAAGGGTTGTTCTGTGTTAACAGTAGGGTAGCGCAGCGTCAGATGTAGCTGGGATTATTGCCAGCGGTCATGGTTTTGAATTGGGTTGGAGATGTTACCGTAACACCTTCCTCCCTCGCACATTTACCACGCCGTATCGCATACGAGGTGAACCTGTGTCATGCTTGGGGTGTCCAAATTTGGTTTGCTTAGTTTTTCGTGGTTCTACAACTAAAAGTGAATATAATAGTTAAAAATCTTTAGTCTTAATTCACCGTGCATTTTTATTATTCTAGACATTCACCAACAAAATGCACAAATCACTAACAAGGTGCAATCAGCCCTTTATCATAGTCAAACCCTACACATGTTTCGGCTCTCTATGATGATGGCTCATAGAGAGCCGAAACATGTGTAGGGTTTGACTATGATAAGGGGCTGATTGCACGTTGTTAGTGATTTGTGCATTTTGTTGGTGAGTGTCTAGAATAATAGTTGAAGTTCCTTAGTGAAGTACCATAACGTCATTCGAGACCTCGTGACCAGATGGAGGGGGAAACTTTTAACCCTCAGACAAGATTCCACCCTATCCCATTAATAAGAAGCAAGTGGGACGTAAATAATGTGCAGTCGTCATGGTCAATAGATAAATTCACACCTTTACCTCAAATCGAATTCTGGTCATGTGAGCTTTTCCCAATGCCAACTCAGGCATCTAGTTATTTTTATTAGACAGCAGTTGGTAGTAACACACCTTTCTATCGCTTACTTGAAAGTATAGGGTCTTTATATTACTCTCTTCTTCATTCACGTGCAGTTGGTATTACCTGGTGCTTATTTTATCTGACGGCGATCGTTTGTCACTTCCCTCCGCGACACCACCGCTTGTGTGGATAAACGAGCCGACAATACCTGGCACCCGATAATTGTCAGATAAAATAATGGCTCTATATAGTGGGCTAATTCCGCACCAGAGTATCTTCCAGGCTTCCAATTTTGATTAATTCTTGTCTGATAGAACGACTCTTTCGGCTGTTAAGGTTATATAGCATCGAATGACTTGGGAAGATAATTATGAACGTTGATCGGGTAAGGATCTAGGTGGACCCGATCCTAGCCTGTTTGAAGATATTACCGCCATATTTACCAGAGTTACTGAGGAGAACTGTGAATAGTCTTAGGCAGTGCAGCACGTGACCTGGTCGAGTCAGATACCGGGAATTTCTCAAATATAAATGCATAGCGTTTGAGTGCAGTAATAGGCTCGGAGTTTCTCAGACATGACAAACTGCACGGTACAGCATCTTTATTGAAAAGTTGGTAGTTTCTTATCCGGGAACGAACATTTTCGGTTTTATTCAAACCAAAGGTTCATTACTGTTTCACAAAAGCCGTTAAGTGGTCCCATAAGCGTTCAGTCCCGTTCTTTCTGCCCTTCATAAAACACTTCTCTAAGATACTTTGTAATATTATCTTACACACATCTAGGTTTCTTGTTAATTGTAAAGTTAACTGTAAGTTTCCACCTGTGCTCGGACTAAGGGCTCTGCCTTGTAGACGTAAGTGGGAGTGGAGGTGTAATCCCCTTTACGAATTGGACAGGAGACTGAGTGGGCCTCGGTTCCGGTATGGCCTCTCCGAAGTCGATAAAAACTTTACCTCTACGGGGAATCGAACCGCTATTCCTGTGTTAATTTGGTAGTTATTCTTAACAGTAAACTCTTATTGCTGCAGATCTTAACTCTTCAATGGCCTCGGTGCACATACGGACCTTTAATTCTTTAAATGCCGCCGGCCTGGTGCACCGTACGTTCGTGAATACTTTTAAGGGTGCTATAAATTTAAAACCGTACTGGGCAGTAGTTGGAATTTAACCCCAGGGTCACAGAAGGGTTAATGGTACAGTGACGTAATGTATATCTTCGTCTTCTATTGGCCTACTATTACGGCAACGACTGTTTGCGGAATCATGATCTACGGATCTACCAATAGATATTTTCGGAAAGCTTATGATTCGGGATTGTTGGCAGTCTTCTTTGTTTTTATTAATTCCTTATCAAAATGTTGACTTTAACAAAAAAAAGCTAATGTTAAAAATTGACAGTGC
The DNA here is from genome assembly GCA_021186555.1 of Reticulitermes speratus. Lineage (NCBI taxonomy): Eukaryota > Metazoa > Arthropoda > Insecta > Blattodea > Rhinotermitidae > Reticulitermes > Reticulitermes speratus. The sequence continues at coordinate 8,988,285 of JAJKFL010000001.1, forward strand.
TGCCTCCATCGGAGGCCAAGGGAAGTACATGAAATATATTAGCTTCTCTTGGCCTCCGGTAGTGACAGCACTGTCAATTTCTTATTTACACGTTGTAAGAAAATAGTTGTTATTTACACGTTTCTTATGATCCGTTGATATCCGAAAGTAATTACCCAGCATCAGTCATTAGTAAGTAAAATTTTTAATCTTTATTAAGATTAAGATGCTGTAATTGTTGTTGATTAAATATTTTGCTGTTTGTACGTGCACGTGTTACTCGCACGGGTACAGCTATTTGTAAAACTTCAGCTGAGTTCGGTACAGATGTTTGGACACTCCTGCCCCAGATTACTGCTCCCGTATCCGCGTTCTCTCTTCGCTGTGTATAAATCCTATCGCTGTAAATCTGCTTGATGATTACGGACGGAATCTAAGTGAGCAGGTGTAAGATTATAGATCCTGTGTAACTTCGCTCTCTGCCTCTTTGCCTCTTAATTTCGTCTTGTATTTGCACTTACTCCTACAGTGAAGCTCGGTGTAAAATTTTATTTAAGTAGACCTTTAGTGCATCCCTGTGTTATTTCAAGAGAAAGTAATCATTCCACTTTGTTTCACCGTCCTGCCTATATTGCCTGTTGGCTGAATTTCTGCATGATGTATATACGGCCATAACTTAATTATGTCTTTGTGATGAACGGCCATGAGCACCGTAAAGAAGTGTAAATTGCATTTGTGACACGTAATTTTGCTATTTAGAAGTTAATAGACTGTTAAATTCTGCATAAACATGCCACTAGAGTCGATTTGGTCTTGGACGGATTTTCAGAGCCCTGATAGAAGTGTCTATCAAGTAACTTAAGGCGGGATTGAAGACCTGGGTTCAGTTCTTTATTAGAGGTTTTGTGTCAGGTTATATAAATTGACCAGAAGAGGCTGTAGAAGGAATGAACCAATCAACGTAAGCAAACCGTGTAAATCAAAATAAGAAATACTGACCAAATCGAAGCAACTTAACGAAAGTTAATATGACATAGGATCTGCCTTCACCACTTCTTCGTTATTCTTGTGGTCAGAACTTCTATCTATAGACACAGTGCTGTGGTTGACTGTGCTGTTTTTATGAACGTTTCACATGAACTTACTGCCTGGACTTTTACTCCAAAGAAGAGTATAGAAGACACTTTTTGAAGTTCATAATCCGTAAGACCACGATGCAAATATGCGTCGCCTTGAAAATCTAATATTAGGGCTTGTGTTTTATAGATACTAAATTTCATTACTTTTTCCTCTTCCTGGAAGTCTGGAAGAAAAATTCGGCGTTTAAATGCCTTGAGAGACTGAGAAGCGGCGAGTGTCAGTATATTTAACTTTGGAAATGGGCGCACAAATTCAGGTCGCCATGGCGACTAACGTTTTACGGCGGCGCCTAATATTTATTGGTCCTTAGTTTCATATCACCCTTCTGGCGAATAGAATTTTCAGGCGGCTTATAGACTTTTGGAAAATTTGTGCAACCCCTGAATTTTTATTCCCTTTATAAAGTATGATTGCCCCCGTATTGATGTTGCGTATCCTATAATGCTACTGTAGGAAAATATTAAGATTATATACTTGTATACCTTGAGTTAGATGTTAGTGAAATTCGAAGATGGTGTGGTAGGACGATGGATGCTGATCCGGGTTTTATGCACGTCAGATGAACGTGGTAGGCTTCAGGGGACAGACAGTTGCCAAACAGGAAGCCCTGATATTAATAGCATACAGCAACATGATCCGAAAGAGCCTGATAGAGCAAGTCATAAACTTAAGCACGCAGAGTTTGGCTTCGCTTCTCCCATTTCCTGCCTGCATTCGGCACTCTTACAACGTTGCTCATCTTCAGCCATTGTCTTATACATTAGTTTCCCTACCTGCTGCTGGTTCGATATCTCGATATGAAATCCGTAAGGTTGGAAAACCGCGGACTGTGGAGATCAGATTGCACAAAACGTCGGCAGATATTTATGGACCTCCGTGTCTTGAGTTCATCGAAGCCCCAGGCAATTGTTTCAGTAGTATTACGTATTTTTTCGTTGTTTTAATACTATAGGAGGGATTCCTGAAATGGCCCTGCACTGTACGAAGTTACGTGTATTTTCAAGAGCGAGGCCTGAGTGTAATTCCGAAGAATCAGAGGCAGGACTTACGTGTAGATGTAACAGAAACGCGAAGGCCGGAATAGCTCAGTCGGTATAGCGACACGCTACGGGCTGGACGGTCCGGGGATCGAATCCCGGCTGGGGCGAGATTTTCTTTACCCTTCCAGATCGGACCTGGGGCCCACTCAGCCTCCTATACAGTGGGTGCCGGGTCTGTTTTTCGGGGGTAAAGTGACCGACGTCTGGTGTTGACCACCTACCCCATCTAGCGCCAAGATTAAAGAAAGAGTAGAGCTATATCTCTACTCCCCTCTGGGCCTTCATGGCCTGTTATGGGGTGAACTTTACCGTTACGTTTGTAACAGAAACATGACGAATCTCTTAGCAGGATTTATGCGCTTTATGGTCTGTCTTCTGGAAGATCTGGATGCGATTCTTCACAGGTAGAGGGCTGTATCACTTTTGCACCGCATCTGGAGAGGCTTTGAAGCCCACCCAGCCTCCGAATCAGGTAATATTTGGAACTTCTACAATGCACATAAAGCGGCCGGAGCGTGAAACCATTAACTACATTTCGTACCAAGCTGAACAGTGTGTATACTATACCTCTATTTTCCCATGCATCTTTAAGGCCTGCTGCTTAATGAAAGCTCGGGAACAACTTTTCAATGTGTGAGGCCCCCCACCCTCATGAAATTTGTCGACCCGCGATCGTGTCTGCTTTTTTACGCATTCTTGATTTTGTTTCTGTTTCGTGGGTTATTTCGTGACGTAGTTTCAGCTACATGTATCATATTGCGTTAAGAACTTTGATGGCGATGTGTCTGCTGTTTGAGGGTACCATTCCGTGACGAAGTGATGCACTAATGTGGAACACTTCTGGAAGTCGGACATTGGTTCGGACGGGCACCTCTGGAACGGATCTGTTGAGCCCTGCTACACCATCTTGTTAGTCGGAGTTCTTCTTCATGAACAGTCGAACCCGCTTATAACGACATCGGTTTATGCGACACCTCGTCTACAGCTTCAGATATATCTGTGGTACCAATTCATTCTCACTGTTGACCATAACATTATACTCCTCGGTTATAACAACACTCGTTTATAACGACACAAAATATCCAGTCTCTTTCATGACGTTATAACCGATTTTGACTCTATTTGAGTGTTCTTGCTAGACGCTTCATAACAGCACTGACACGAGACACATACACATAGACCTGGTACCGATGCTGATTTTGACTTTGTCTGAGGTCAACACCTTTGTCAGCAAATCAGAGTTGTGCAATAAAAATTTGGTTTAATAAATGTTGACTGTTTGTTAAGGGGCTGTATGGTATGAAAAATTTGTAAGGTCCATTAAAGCTTGTTTCTTTCACACACTAAGCTGAACAAGCTTTCGAACTGTTGTGGCTTATTTAACAAATATGTCAGTAGCCTAGTCTATATATGTGTCGAGTGGTAAGCTGTTGAATTAGAAAGGATGTTGAAGGAAGCAGTCGTGAACTGAATTTAGGTAATCTTTCATCAGAATAGCGAGTCTGTGCTTCATGATGCGAAACCAGGACCTCGCGGGTGCGAATGCTGTCTACTCGACCGCCACAGCTGGTGTAATCGCAAATAACATTTATTGTGTTTGAACTTAAATAAATAGTAAACGTATAGAGCAAATGAAGCAGTTTGAAATGTTGGAGAAGCAAGTTAAAGAGCAGAAATTGCGTTAAAAAGAGTGTATCAAAATCGGAACCAGACGACTAGCAGTTAGACAGTGTTTGCAGGGCGTAAAAACTATTGGCGCTTTCATTCTACTATTCTCCGTATGTGTTAAGTTCGTGAACACTATCGAGAAAAACGCCTACGCTGCACGATTTTCCCGTGTCTTAGCAACATATGTACAATCCCTCATCACTGAGGTATCGTAAGCGGGGAGGTTTACAAAGTATATCATTCATGCATCGATGCTCGATGTTCAACTCTTTCTTCAGCCTCAGAGTGTACCTCACAGAGAACAGAAGAATTTCGCAAATTTTGATGCCTGTCATGGAGAGAGGACAGAGGTACGCAGGTCTTCGTGTAAAGTGCCTTTATTTTAGCCCGATTTTAATCAAAGTCGGTATGATAAATTTTAGCAAAACTCTCAAGTATGAAATTTCGTGAAAATTCGTCCGGTGGGAGTCTGCTTGATATATGCTGACGGACAGACAGACAGACGGGCACAAAGAACCTAATAGCGAAAGCGTTTAAAAATGACACCACATGACGAGGAAGAAAAGCGATGACGAAAGTGGAGATAGAGAGGTACGTACAACTCGATTTAATTGAATTTGGCGCTTGTTGGTTTCCCCCTATTACGACTCGAAAGGAAACGGAGATGCACGTATGTTCTTGCGTCCACATTCCCCCCCCCCCCCACACACACACACACACACACGTGCCTTTGTGTGTGTTTCTGTATCAAACAGCTGGACACAGAAAGTGAGATTTCTTGTTCGAAGCAGCGAAGCGGAAGTACTGGCTTGGTTTCACTTCTGATCACAAAACTTTTGACGTCGTCACTAATTCCATTGTCATCCAGGGTTTCCTCCCACAGTATCGCCAACGTTTCTGCCAGACAGACGGAAACGCAAAGCATGCAGTCGCGTGTTACCACAGAGCAGGAGGAAATAGATCCGCCTGCCTGCAGGCTATGCGTAGAGACGGCTTGTATCGATCTTTTAAAGTCGAATTCTGTGTGGACAGAAGTTCAGCCATCTGTGTTCTTAAAGATGCTTTGAGCCTGGGATTGTCAGCGCTTGTGTTTACAGTATCTGTGTGATCTGTGCTATAGTTTGTTTTAAATGGTCTAACCCGTCTTTGCTGAGGCGAGTCACGAAACGAGGTGTACAATTGTTTTTGCTCCCGAGTCCGGCAGAAAGTTACGAGCAGAACTGTTTGTTGCTGTTCTTCCTCTTTTTCTCTGCCTGCTCTTCGTTCCAAAGTTTCAGTACTTTTATTACCTGCATTGTACGACGATACAGACTGAACAACCGAAGTACTGTGCTTTGATTCCCGGCAGAGGCAAGGAATTTCTTTATTCTCCACTACGTCCAGGCGTGGTGACGTTTTATGGCCCTCCTAAAAGAAATGATGAACTTGAAAAAGATCACGACCTTTTATTGAATTCTCTTTTATGTAATTATAACCTAAAACCAACAATATTGCACTTATTTTATATATGTATATTGCAACCCTACATATGTTTCGGCTGTACTTCAGCCATCATCAGGGGTTTCTCTTGCAGCGTCCACTAACTGTATCTCTCACTAACTTTTGATTCCTATCGGTTTCTTAATAACTAGGTATTGTGCATTGTCTTATTTTCTAGGTCCTATATTGCTCACTTTGTACACTGATACACTTATGTATGTGGGTTTTTTGCACGTTTTGCGTTTGACGTTTCCTTGGTCCGTTTTAGAAACATGTAGTTTTGGCCTATTCTGGAACATGTCTGTAGTCTTCGGTGTTCTTCTTTCTTCGGTCCTTCTTCTTTAGTTTGTATGCAGGTGTCAGCCATCTTGTCACTGCCGTCTTGATGCTGCAGTGTGCCAAGATCATATATGGATTGTATTTTTCATGGTTTTCTTTACGAGGTGTTATGGTGTCTGCAGTTTTTTGGTGATTCCAAGTTGTCTTCGTGTTGTGGTCACACATGGGTTTTGCGTTTATTGTTGTCGTTCCTTGTGTTGTTTTGGATTTGTGACTTAAGTTTCTTATTTTCGGTTGGTTTTCTGCGTTGTAGTTGCCTGTTGGTTTTTGGATCTTTGATTAGCATGTTGTTTCTGTGGTCCATTTCATGTTCTTTCCATGTTCACCGTATTGTTTTGGGTGCTATGTTCCTTTGTGTTGCTGTTGCTCTTGTGGTCCGGTTCCTTTTGTTTTGTATTGGTAATGAGCCTGAATAGTTGGTTGTTTTCTCCTGCGTGTTGCTCAGGTATCAAAGTATTATCTTCATGGGCTTTCTGTATGTAAAACCGTTCCAGGGTGTTCATTTTCTTGCTTTTTTTGCACGTGTGTACAAGGTTCATTGTTTGGTCTATTGGGCCCCTTTCATGTCTGTTGTTTAGAATGTGCAGGGCGTAAGCTGATTTTGGGTCGTTATTCTTGATGTAGCGGATATGTTCAGTGTAGCGTTGTTTTATGGGTCTGCCAGTTTGTCCTATGTATTGTTTTTTACATGTATTGCAAGTGAGACTGTATATTCCACTGTGGCTGTATGGGTCATGGTTTTGAGGGTGTGTTTGCAAAATCGTGTGTGTTTTATTGACTGTGTTGAAGGCTATATTTAGATCAGTGCCTTTGAAGAGGTTGGTAATGGGTCGGATTCTTGGGCTATAGTATCCGAAGGCCGCCCATTTCTTGACTTTGGGCGTTGTGGTTATGGTGATGTCTGTTTGGTGTTTGGTTTTGGACATGATGGTTTTGTTTAGCCTGTCCACCATGTGTCTTGGGTATCCATTCCTGTTGGCACGTCTTTTATGTGTTCCATGTAAAGGGCGACTCTTTACATGGAACTCACTAAACATCATACAGGGACAAGATCCATAAGGAATGGCAGATAAATTAGATGTTTGTATGCAAAGAAATTCTACAATATAGAAACATACAACTTTCTAACCTTATTTAGTGAAAGCGCTGTGATAAGTATTACTGTTTTATTGTTCTAATATATTTACTTTTAAAAATACTATTTTAATCACAATTTTTTAAACCCACATGGTTTACATTAGCTGTAAGAATACTGCAATATTGTATGAATTACTTTTGTAATTATTATATTGTAGTAAGTTTTAAATCTTGGTGTAATGCTCCCTGAGGATGGCGTGACACCGAAACACGTAGGGCGATATAAGACTGTATATATATATATATATATATATATATATATCAAAGGTGCATTTGTTGGTGTTATGAATGAAAAATTTAATTCTTTTAACATGTTGACATATTATTTAAGAGTCAATAATATTTGGAAGAAATCTAAAGAAATAATTTTACCTTCTTTCACTGATGTAGACTTATGCCGAAAGTAAATCTCGGAGTTAGTTTGTTTGAAATATTATTGGCTGCGAAAGGATGTATCAGTACTATATAGCATGCAAGAAGAAAATACGAATGGCTGGAACATTTGGAAAGAGTGTATGGAAACCGAGTGCTGAAACTGCTATATCACTCTAATGCAAAGTTACAGGAATATATCTGAAATACGAAACACTTTTACTCCTTGTAGTCAAACAGACCGAGATTGGCACGTGACAGTGGTGGTAATAATACAGTTAAAACTGTAAGCTGGCAACCATAAATTAACTTTTACTTCGGCAGCTTATTACAGTTGAGGTATCATTTTTGAGGCTTAATTTACGGGTGTCCAACTCGCGGCTTGCCAGTTTGTATTATGCGACCTGCGACCACGTTTGCAGATCATGTGTATACTACAGAAATTGAATAATACTTTAGGCGGTTAGGTTACCACTTCTCATGATTTTTACATTTGCTGTTCGCGAACCAGCTCACAGCAACGGTTGAGGCCTTTTGCGAAGAAAGGTTGAACGTTCATGGTTTAATTGAAAGTGGTTTAATGTAATCGGTCATTGTAATACTGATGTTGACATCCTGTTTGGAGTGTTAAATGTAGCTGCAGTTGGTGTTCTGCGATGTAGCAGCTTGGTGTTACAAGACGTTGAAACTTTGAGCCTTTAATCCACTTTGTAACTTCCGGAAGCTGTTAGCTGCTTAGTGTGTCTGCTTCGTGTAGAAAGAAAGAAAAAGTGGGTTGAATTTGTTTATAAAAAAGTTGTATTTACTAACGTTAATTACTTGTAGTTCTGTACTACCGTAGCACTAAACATGGTCTTTGAAAGACTTTTAGAAAAAGGAGACATTACTTACAATTTCAAGAAAATGTGTGCTTACGCAGATGACATTATTGTGATCGCCAGGAACACTACAGCTCTGAAAGACGTATTACTGGCATCGGAAACTAAATGCATGAAAATATGGCTAAGAATCAATGAAAACAAAACCAAGTACATGGAAGTGACTTGTACACAAGACAGAAGACATCTCCCAAATCTGACCATTCAGACCAGTCAGTCTTACGACAGGTCCATAGCCTTCTCTAAAGCGAGTTCTCCACAGAGTGCGATCCAGTGTGTCCTCTTTCAATTTTCAATTTCCTCTCTTTTCCTTAAGGTCATCCAGTAGATGCTTACGTCTTCTTACTCGTCTTCACGTCAATTCTAGGTGATTTTTAAATTTGAAGCGTCGACAGTTTCTCGTACTTGGGATCAGTTGTAAACAATGAAAACGAAATGTGGACTGACATTCACATCATGACAGCAAACCGCGCGTACTGAGCACATATTAAACTCTTCAGGTCCAAACTCCTGTCATTAAATACTAAATAAAAACCCACACAAAACTTTAATACGACCCACAGTGATGTATGGGGCAGAAACTTGGGCAATGACCATGGAAGAAACGAACGCGTTCAGGATATTTGAAAGGAAGGTCGTAATAAAAATATGTCAAAGCAAATTGTAACAGTTGCAATGGACAGAGCACGGAAAAGAGGAAAACCACGTTAAAGATGAAGAGATGAGGTTGAAGAGGATTTAAATGTAATGGGAATTTAAAGAAGCAGGCAGGTAGTGGCCAGAGACCGTCAGGAATGGAGGACTGTAGGCCTACTGGAGGCCAAGGTCCACAACGGACTGTAGTGCTTGTGGAGAATAATTACTTGTTGACCTTATTTAATGAAAGGCCTGCGCTTGGCATCTTAGTCATCTTTCACTGCACTCTGTGGAGTTTCGTCTGTGTTTGAAGTTGTTTGTCAGCAGGCTTACCGTTCCGTCATGAAGAGGGTGCTGTGAAGAGTGTATCGGCTACAGAGATGTGATCAGGTTAGGGTGGAGTAAACTGCACATTGTGGATCTTAAGTTGCAGCACTCAGCAAATATTATCATGGTGATCAAATTAAAGAGGATTAGAAGTAGGCATGTAGCATGCATGGAAGAGATGGGACTAGTTTCGGTACACAACTGAACAGAGGAGACCATCTCGAAGACCTGGGGTAGGCAGGGTGATGACACTAAAATAAACATCAACTAAGTAAGTTACTGAGGGTGTACGGTGGATTCATGTGGCTGGGGATAGTGTCTGCTTGTTGGCTCTTGTAAAACACTGTAATGACTCTTGGGGTTATATAGAAAATGAGTAATCTCTTACAGATTGAACGACTTATAGCCTGTGGAGTTGAAACTAGTCGCTAAATAACCCAGTAACTACATTATACAAATGTGTGAGCGTAACGACTTGAACACCAATATCGCTGGTTCGAATCTGGTTTGAGGTGTGTACGTGGACTTATAGTGTGACCTTAATACACGTTTTGAGGCCGTATTAGCGGCATCTTGTATCTGTTATTGTATTACATTCATGGGTCATGACAGCTGTTATGGTGGACCAGGTATCCGACGTTTCGGAGACTTTTAAGATGTCAGTACGCTAAACGGAAACAAGATTAAATAATGCCTTGGCCCGGCATAATTGTTTTTAAGGTACGGTGGGGTTACTGGAAGGCGAAACTGAGGATTCACCTTGCGACATACGAAAATTAGATGTCTGAAACTGTGTGAAATCTAAGAACGTCTTGCTTGTAGTATTGTAGCATGAATGATGTGAATAAAGAACTCACGGGATGCATGAAGAGATTTGCAGAACATAAAATAGTTCCGCCTCTTCGCTTGGGGAACGTTGATAAAATAGTTATTACAGAGCTGTGGCAAGGAATAACGGCAGAGGAATACGGTGGTGTAACGTAAGAGAAAATGTGAGTAACGAGAAGACAGCGCTGATAGGGACCTCAGAAATATAAAGACACGATGTTAGCGCTACTACGATAGCTGAGGGACATGAATGAAAAACGAAATTACAACACTGATGTCATGTAGAGGGTTTGATGAAAGTGAAATTTAAGGCAAAGATAGTAGACTTCCTAAAAATGCAATACGTTACCGCGGTGTTTTATAAATCGTAGATATATTTGGCGCCTCGTAGTAAAAGCTAAAGCTATCCCTATACAGGTCTGGACAAGCCTGTAGGGTGCCAAGACGTTGAGGATCCCAGATTTCCAGACAGTCGGCACGTGAAGGTGATAAGGTTGTCAGCCCTACGCACTGGTCGCCTTAACCCCCCCCCCCCCCCCCCCCCCCCAGGAAATATTTCTGGTACTCATTTCTGTTAGAGGCTGAGTCGACCCCAGGGTCATAGTGCGGCCGGAAAGATTAAGTAAATGAAAAATTCCAAAGACTCCATCGGGAATCCAACCCGCGACCTTCCGGCTTGTAGCTCAGCGCCTCAACCAACTGCGCCACGGCGTCGTGCCTCATAGTGCAGCGCGTATTTTAACCATCGTAATGAAAATTAATACGAATGTTACCGCACTCAACGTCAGATCCCCAAAGTCATGCTTGCATCTGAACAAACTCATCCACTTGTGTTTCTGGAACGTGTTTCATGCAGCTGTTTGTATGTTAATAAATCCTTAAACTCTTTTTACCAATCATTTATACACACCAAAATATGCACGTAACACAACGGTAAGTTATGCATAACCTTGAACTCTCCTACATGTTCCAGCGAAAAACAGTACCTTTCTACACAGGACACATCAATACACACCTCAGGGGCTTGGTCCTTATGAATCGAAAACATTGGCATTAGATGTTTGTGTACATATAACTACATTATAAACAGTCGCATATAAATTTTAACCAAAAATGTTAACATTGTTTTAGCCATAGTCCCCAATGGGGCAACAGCCCCTAGTGGGCCAGGGCCTCCTCATTATCGAGGCTTCACGATCATATTCAGACACACCACACTCGTTATTACTCCTCTGGACGAGTGATCAGCCCGACGCTGAGACCTCTGCCTGACAACACGCAACAATCTTAAGAGACACGTCCATGCCCCCCCCCCCGGCGGGATTCGAACCCACAATTCCAGCAAGCGAGCGGCCGTAGACCCACGTCTTAGACCGCGCGGCCACTGGGATCGGCGTCTAGCCATAGTATCCACATTATTTTAAGTATATCTGCTATTTTGTATGTTGTATATACTTTTAACATTGTATACTTTTATATTCCTATTGTATTGACGTCTTTTTGATGATGGCGATTTATCGCTGAAACATCTAGGAGGGTTCAAGTTTATGTATAACTTACAGTTGTTATGTGCATATGTTGATGTGTATAAATGGCTGCAAGCGCATTGCACAGAATGAATAATATTAAAAGTGTTTTTATCACTTCACACACTTCACGACATTACGAACATCGTGTGATCTTGAGTGACATTTGCGTGTAGTGAATAGTGGCAGTGAATTTGAAGCGTTGTGTAAGGAGTTGTATTGGCCCGCGTGAGCTTCATGGAAAGTAGCTTTGGGAACACGTAGAACCACTAAGCCTCTTCAGTATAGGCGATCTTACGATCAGGATTTGAAGCCAGGACCACTCGAATACGAAGCTGGAGTGCTGATCCGCTGGACCGCAGCGTTCGGATGTAATCTGGGGCTGCTGTAGTTCAAAGCACCGGAATTCATCAACAAAGCTGAGTTTCTGTATCAGCCCGATGGTAATCGAATTTATGCTGCTGTTGCACCTCACAGAAGATGATCAATCACACGGATTCTAAAATCACGCAGTTCAAATGACGTGTAATCGCGGTCCTGGATTATGCGCAGTGTTTGCTCCGCGTTTGCGGACCTTCATTACCATGGGATTGTATCCTGTTTCCGTGTGAGATATTTTGTTTTTAATTTGTTGTCGTTAGAAGTTTTATCAGTAGTTTGAAGTACTGACATCGGGACGAAATTGGATAATATTTGTGGGGCTTTTTGTCGGTCTGGTCTGGCTGTATATTCATCTTATGAGACGAAATGTGATTATTTTGTTAAGAATCTAATGAACACTTGCCACACTGTTGTTGTATGTGCCAACCACGTCACAGTACTTATCATATTTACCCATTCAAATCAGTATTGTCTTTCGTATGAACATGAACACTTGCGAAGAACAGGAAGCAGCTTGACCTAAATCTCACAAGAAAATTAGTAGAACTAATTGGAAAAGATTTGCCTCCCCTACAGTGAAATGACGAGGCGTAGACCTTTTCTTATTGTCAAGCTTTTTAGAAGGGGAGATCTTCCACTTAACAAACGTATGGAGTTTTTGAATTTATGGTTTCTGTTATGGCCTGATGATGGATCTTTGAGCCGAAACTGGTAGCCAAAATAACGCATTAAAAGCGAAGTGTTGGTTAAGACTGTATGATTCATAAGAGTAAATACACTTTTTTGGAAGCGTTCCTAAAGTCTCGAAAAGCGCCTATAAGATTTGTCATGTCTGTCCGTCCAAATTTATCACTTCCAGTTCCCACTGGACGGAATTCCGTGAAATTTGATATTGAAGCATTTTATGAAGGTCTGTCGAGAAAATCCAAATTTGTTTCAAATCGAAAAATATCGAGCACCTCATATGAAGACCTAAGTATGTTTATAGGCCGTGCCATGGCTCAGGCGGTTAGTCGCCGGCCTCTCACCACGGAGGCCCGGGGTTCGGTCCCAGGTCAAGTCCATGTGAGATTTGTGGTGGACAAAGTGGCACTGGGACAGGTTTTTCTCCGAGTTGTCGGTTTTCCCCTGTCGATTTCATTCCACTGGTGCTCCATTAATTGTAAAAATTGGTAAAAAAAACTGCTCATCCTGATCATCTTCATTGGGGTTGCACAAAAAGCCTTAAGGCTGTGGTGCGAGGGCCCTTCATCAAAAAAAAAAAGAAGTATGTTTATAGGATATTGTTCACAACACTATGAAATATTTTGTAGGTCGTCAAAATGCAAATGAAACACATTGCATCGTTTCCATGACAACACTCAACTGTTCTGCATTGTTAACAGCGATTTGTAGTTCATCAATACATATAGAGCGCATTGTTGTGTTTCAGTGGCTACAGTGGTTAAGCGACTGCTCTACATGTCTACGTTATACGTAGCTACATCGCCTATCTTGGTTCAATATTCTTGCATTTAACCATCCTAGTGCACACGGTAGCTCTTTCTTCCCCGAGGTGACCGTCACAAGGTCATGAATCCAATCACTCACCTTCACGTAGTTTCGAGATTAGGAATGCTTAAAGCTGTACCTGCACTCGACCTTACATATCGGCGCCGTAGTGCTATTACTCCTAATTAAGCAATGACATTCCTTTACCCTTGCCGATCCCGGTGGCCGTGCGTTCTAGGATCTGAAGCCGCTTGATTCCTGGGATCGCAGTTGCGAATCCCGCTGAGGGCGTAGATATTCATCTCTTGTATTTGTTGTGTGTTTTGAAGGTAGCGGCCTCTGTGACGAGCTTATACCTCGGTCAGAGAGTGGGTGTGTCTAATTGTGTGTGATCTAGAAACCTCAACAATTAGGCGGCCTAGGGCCGAGTTGGGCTGTTGCTCCACAGTGAAAGCTTCTTTGCGTTTAGGTACTTACGTTACAATTAAGTTTTCTTCGTCGTCAGTGTGTTTATTTTTAAAATATCTTCCTTTTTTATTTATTTCACATTTTTCATTGCTTTTCTGCCAGTTTTATCTATTCTTTTTTCTGTATTCCCACTTCAATTCGTTTCCCTTGTCCTCTTCCATTGAAGTGTTCTGTATACTCCTGCGTGTTCTCTCTAGCTTAAGGTATTGTATATAGATACTGTCAGTTTAAAGCTGTTTTTCCATTCGATATTATCAAACAGCAGACCGTAGTCCTCTAAATAACCACTGCTCACAGAAATCGATAGTGGCTTCTTAAGAAGTCGATTTTCGTCATTGGTCCATGGATAAGAAAAGGAGGATAGGGGGAGTGTTTTATGTCATCATGCCGGATTTACTACAGGGAGATACAAAGTATTTGTATCTTATCGATACGTGGAATGAAATGTACTGTGCTATAGCGGAAGGGAATCTTTGTACTACCAAAACTTCAGTCAAGAAAGCCAGTGAATTCAGAATGTGTCTAAAGCACTGCTGTTACTCTACAGCTTCATACTATTAATTAATATGTAGCCGAACCTGGTGGCCGTGAGATCTAACGCGTAGGTCTGCAGCTGCTTGATTCCTGCAATCACGGGTTTGAATCCCGCTGAGGGCATGGATGTTCGTTTCTTGTGTTTTAGGTAGCGGCCCCTGCTACGAGCTGATCACTCGTTTAGAGGCCTGATTTGGGCTGTAGCACCACAGAAAAAGACAATAGGACGGCGTATTTACAGTTACAATGAAATATGAAAATTATATGTACCAGTCACGTAATTTATTACTAAGGTACGGAGCAGAATTCTTGAGGGGAAGCTGATAGTTCCTCAGCAAAGCAATAAATTCTCGTCATTTACTTGTTGCTAAAAATGTTGTTAATCTTAGTGAACATTCATCCATGTTACAATGATATGTATAAACGAAAATCTGAAATGACATGAAGAATAATGTGAACATTGTGTATGCATGTAGATACAAACACAGATACAACATAGGGTGAGTTGTTTTGCCTTGAAGTGTTGAACTATATGTTCTGCTGACACGTGATAGAGATTGAGAAACGCACTGTTCAAGTGAAATTCAGACTTCCTGGTTGCGCGTGGTGGTTTCCAGTTGCTTTAGCATTCTGTACCCGGCGTACTGGCAGAGTGAGGGGGATGAAACGTGGACTACGACAACAGCAGGGCAGAAGGAAATGGGCCGGAAGAATGGAGATGCTGTACGAATCATGTTACTGGAGAGACAGCAGGAAAACTGGGGGGGACCGGCAGCACCTGGATTGATGTACAAAATTGAGTTAGAAAATTTGGGGAAAACAGTTCTTATCCTTCTGAACACGTGGGGTTGCTGTTGACATCAGCACACGTGTCGGGTGGTCGCAAGCAAAGAGGAAAACAAGATCGGTATTGTAACTGGGATGAAGATTTATTTACCATGTCGCGTAGTCATGAGCTGGTTACCACACACATATAGTTCGAGTCATTGTGTCCCTTCGAAATGTTGGTAAACGCCTACCAGATTACAAAGTGTCATCAACCAGAAGACGAAATATGAATGTTTACCTCCTTTAAAAACACTCGACACAACGTAACATTCCAGAGCACTCGAATCTTCACAAGTAAAGTTTGGTTCACACTATGGGAACGCTGACGGTCAGCTCACGGCTCGGGAAAATATCCTTTGCTTGTATTTAAATGCATCTGTTTATGCGAACGGCCACACTCACGTCAAGGGGCGTTCAAGTGAGCGCGGCTATACTTCGAAAGAATAAGATTATCAACACACCGTTATTGGTTAAGTTTCTGGACGCGTTTAAAGCAAAATGAATTGCGTTCGAAAGCCGCCAAGAGCGTGATTAGTGGGTCCCTGTCACCACGGCATGGCGCGTCCTCGGGTTGCGGATGGAGGAACGGCCTCCGGATATGGAGGGTAGCTGTGAATATGCAGTCGCGGACAGCCGACAAGGGGTGGTCTTCCAGCTTGGGGGTTGGGCGAGGTGCTAACAACTCACCGTAAAAAAAATACCATGTTACGAAACACTACACAGAGCCTCGGACCTGGACTGATTCTTTGACAGGTGGCGGGCTCTTGTGAGTGCGATAATGAACCTTCGGGTTCCATAAAACGCGGGGAATTTCTTGACTAGCTGACGACCTGTTAGCTCCTCAAGAAGGACTCTGCTCCATGGAGTTAGTTAGCCGCCAAGAGCGTTCAGTATTAATACTCTACCCAAATGCCTGACCACTGGCTGACTTTGAGTTGAGCGTGAATCTATCCATACGGTGGAGAAGTTCTAATGCACGCTAATCTTCATTTTCATAAATGCAGATATTTAATTTAGCCGAATTATGTGAATATTATGGTTCAACATAATTATTTTTATGTTACAGGTGTTATTAAAACGACGGATAGAAAACTGGACAGGGAGAGACAGGCTGAACACATTTTGGAGGTGAGTAAAGCAAAGATGTACCACTGTTGGTTGCTTGTTTTTATTTGTAGGTAATGCACTTTTTACAGGTACGTGAACATTCTGTTACTTCATACCCAGAACTTACGGTACTAAATTATCCCCACTAATGGGCTGTCGGGTTCTAAACGTTAGTGTTTCTAGAGAAGTCGCTGTCGCTCTTAGAACTGTGTAATTAATTTACCGTTTAAATGTCACAGTGTTCGTTTCGTTGTAGTTTAAAGGACTGCGGATGTTCGATTCCGGGTCAGTCCATGTGGAATTTGTGGTGGACAAAGTGGCACTGGGACAGGTTTTTCCCCCCGAGTACTTCGGTTTTCCCCTGTCAATTCCATTCCACCGGTGTTCCATTACTTGGAAAAATGAAATAAACTGATCACCTTTCTCTTCATCTTCATCACAGGGTTGCGCAATAAGCCTTAAGACTACGGTGCGTCCGTAGCATCTGCTGCGGGGCCCTTCTCCACAAAAATAAAAAAGGACTGCGGATTCGTTTATAGATGTTGAAGAGTCCTGGTCACGTGGTGTGGCTCCTCGAAGATTATCGTGGCGCCAGGCGGTTCTTTCCACAGCTCTTATTTTGGATATTGCCTGATCCTTAAGGATGTTTGATGTTTACTTAGAGAATTAGGCTCATTTCCGGCGGCAGACGAGTTACTTCTGTAGGCCCAGCGGCGGTCTCTTGGTGAAAGCTGTATTGAACATGCGGGTTCTGTAAATTCCGAGGGATTTCTTGACGAATTTAGCTACTTAACAACTTATAAATAACGATTGCATTATGGAGTTACAACGATTTTGCCCTGCTTTATTAGGCACTTTCGCAAAACAAGTGCGAAAAGTGACTGTTAGCCTCGTCATGTCTGTCCGTCCTTCCGCATGAAACAACTCGGCACCAACTGGACGGATTTTCATGAAATTTTGTACTGGGTATTTGATCAAAATATTTTGACCAAATTCATGTTTTCTTAAAATCGGAGAAAAATGACAAGCACTATACAGGGAAACCTACGTGAATTTGAATATCTGGCCGTTATTTCTTTTTATAATAAAGACACGATGTTCTCTGTGAGGTGCGAGCCGGTGCGCAAGAAACAATTAATAACTGAGACAGACTATTCTTTGTACTTCGGGGTAAAATATCAGTTGTGCTTCGCTGAAGAAGGCAACAAATCCAAATATCACGGTTAAATTTCATGAAGGCGTACTTTGGTTTTCAAAACATCATATTACTCTACAAAAGAAACTTTCGAATTGAAAGCAACATACCCAGCACTCCTGAAAGGCGTCATAATTTCTGCAGATAATGCGTATCTTATAATAAAAATATTTATTCGAAGCTGCCTTATTGTTTTTCATCTGCATCAGCAAGCAAGTTTTTTGCTTGGCCTAATACGACTTTTGAAAGGGAGAACAAGACATTGAATCGGTATTTGGGTCTAGAGAGAGGGAGAGTTGGCTATGGAACAATGTGTCTTTCTAAGTTGGACGAAGAGAGAAGTCTGCCTGCAGGCTCGCGTTGAAGTGTTTATCTTGGCAAAGAAGTGCAGTCCCGAAAACGAAGGCTAGGGATTCCCCATCCGAACTTCATCTGTTCGTAATCCTTTGCTTTCCAAAGTCCTGCAGCAGCTCTTAAGTTGGGGGCGTTGGTTCTCATTGAACCAGTCTCGTGCAAAGTCTCTTTCCCGTAGTACTGGAGATCGGATTGCGAGTTCTGGCCACTTTACGACGCAATTCTCGACAGTGTTTCATTTTATTGAAAATCCATGAGGAACTTAATGATTTGTACTCCTCGCCAAATACTATAGTGATCGAATCTAAGACGTTGATATGCGCGGGGCGTGTGGCGTTTATGGCGGAGAAGAAGATTGCAGTCAGGTTTTTGGTACGGGAATTTGAAAGAAAGTGATCAACTTGTATACAACGGCGTATATGGGAGGATAATATTAAAATATATGTTACAGAAATATCATTGGGAGGCGTACACAGTGTCAATCTGATTCAGCGTTTATGATCTTGTTATATGAGGACACTTGTTTCAATTGGAGTGTCGAGTGAGATAAATAAATAATCATAAGTGGTGAATAGCCGAGGATCTAGAAGGAAGAAGTTTTGAAAAATACAGTCAAACCACGATATGGCTCCTCCTGATATAGCGCCACCCTCAAGCGCCATGAAAATCTCTGAACATAAATCCCTGTTGTACAGTTTTTCGACTTACTGCTACCTTCGTTATACCGACACAAATTACGGCGAACAAACAGTGGCAGTATATCGGGGTTTGAATGTTTGAAAATATTATCTCTGAATTCACATGTACGATGTGAGAAAAATCACGAAATACATTACAACATTCGGTAGACTGATGGAGATTCGAATGACTTGCGTCACCGAGAAGCTTAGAGTTCCTGGCACAGAAACACAATGCCCAACACCTGGTGTTGAATGTAACAGAACAGCGAATACGGGCGCCTGCTGTAGGACGGTTTATACTTCGCTGCAATTCCCTAGCTTGTCCTGATAATACCACAGAGTTCTGAGAGCAAAAGTGTTTTCCTTCCTGTGGCGCACGTCCGAGAGAAAACATGTGTGTGCGGCCCAAAGAAAAAAAAATAACAAACAAGAAAGCCAGGGAACATCAGCGATTTGTCCCATATGCTCATGCATCTGACGTCACTTCTTAGGCCGAAGCGGCTTGGCAGCCGCAGTGTGTGCCGCCATTGTCAGTTATGACGTCACCTCTGCATTCACTGTTGTCTGCCTTGACTAATCCTTTTGAAGCTGTCCTGACGTCTAAAATTCAAACAAATGCGACAGTATGACAGGACGTGGTTTTATTTCGGCTTATTTTTTGTTCCGTCCAACCTAAAGCGACATATTTTCATTGGAGCGAGAAAGGCTTACGTTATATATGTATATATATATATATATACATACACACACGATTACACAGTTCTGTATCAAATAATGCAACAACCAACAAGATAGATTTTAAGCTCACACATAAATTTATTATTCAATTTCTGCTACATTCTTCGGCCATCTTTAGGAATACTATTGTAATAGTATGGGAAGGTCCTTAAGACTTCTGCATTCTTTTAATTACAGTAAAGGAATAAGCAAAATACATACTGATGCAATTAAAACAGTAAAACATCTTATGTTAATTATTATTAAAGATATGCGTTGTTGTTTGCATTATTTGAGAAAATTGGAGTCCACTGTGAAAATGTATTAGAAATATATATTTTCATTCATCTTAAACACACGGAAGATGATTAGACGTGTTATGGCGCAACAAAGTAGTTTGTTATCCCTTCGTTGCGACAGTGCACGAAAGGACACGAAGTCTGCCGACAGTGGGCGATGTTCGAAGCTGGTGACTGGATTTTAATAAAGCACTGTTTGTTAGAGATTTACAACAAACGCCATGAATTTCCTCCTGGTCCATGTGACATAGAATTGGAAATGAGTGTTTATAAATTTTGTGGAAGAACGACATCTAGAACAAACAACTTTTTTTTTTCAGTGGCTCGACAGCCCCTTGGGGGCCTAGGCCGCCTCATTTTTCGAGGCTTCACGATCACACTTTTTAGACACACCACGTTCGGTAGGACTCTCTGGAAGAGGGACAAGCTCATCGCAGAGACCTCTACCTGACAACACACAACACTCACAAGAGACAGACATCCATGCCCCCGGTGGGATTCGAAGCCACAATCCTTGTAAGCAAGCGGCCGCAGACCCACGCCTTGGACCGCACGGCCACTGGGATTAGCCAAACAACTATTACGTGATAAAAATACCGGGTGTCCTGAATGTGCCTTTACCGAAATGGTGAAGTACTTAATTATTTGCAGCAGTTTACAAAATCATCGCTTAGGAGATGTGAACTGCGCGTTGAACATGGTGGGAATGGTTTGAACTAATTTACGTAGCTCCTCGTTGTCACATGGTGCTGGTGATTGGTTGTAAATGAAGTAGTGTTTCCCGGGCCATATGATACCGGTTAAGTAACTTTGAGGACATTCTGTATAAATCTTACGAACAGTGTGATGTACAATTTTGATCCGAAACGTTTGTGCTTCTGTCATCTGTTGATGGCGCAACAACTACGTACTGCAGGCACATGTCCACACAGAAACACAGCGTAGAAAGAGCTAACAACTACTAAATTTTATCCTTGGGAGAAAAGTCTTCTAATAAATTAAGCTACGCTTCCCACCACCACTCCATTGTGTCTTCAATAGTTACTAGGGCCTCAGTAGTGCACATGTCCTAGGGGTGTGAAGAGCACTTCTAGAGAACTGGTATAACTTTTGTATATTATGGTCTCATCCCATGATATCTCAGTATTATAGGAAGTGTTGAGCAAGTATACACTGGCCAGCAGGCAGAACGAACTTAGCAGATCTCAAGAAGTCCATTTCCACGTAAACGAGTAACAGGATTGAAAATCTCCAGCGTTTTCCACTTTCTGACCAAATAACACGAAACGTATTCTTTTTTTTTTAACCCACTTTCTGTATCTGTGAAGCCAACATCGCTTGTTTGTGGAACATCTGCATTTTATAGGCTTGTTTTGTGAATTTTCACCTCGCTTTTATACGCAGGAATATCATTTTATAGGAAGAAGCTGCTTTCCTGATTGGTTTTTTGTGCGAATTCTGTAGAGTGAAGTGTGTGTTGTCCATTGTAAGTTTTCAGCGACGTTCTATATACGGTGGTTTGTAATGCCATATGCTGGAAAAATGTCCGGCATTTCGTCGAAGCCACAGAATTGACTCTGGAAATTGATGTTGTTGGTTCCTTCGACAGTTTGTGATATTTTTCTTATGGTACTTGGCGTTACTAGCAGAAGCCTTTACATTCTGCTGTTTATCCTACGTAGTGATAAGCGTGTTGTAAACCTTAACCTTATGGTAAATAATTCGATGACGCATGGCGTTCTTTAAAATGCTACGTGATGCGACCTCTTATCCAAAGTTTCTAATTCTCGTTTTCTTTAGGTTTCTTTACGACTTTTACATCATTCGGCGTGATATGAGTATTTTGTTTTTGGTCCGTTGAAGCTGAAGGCAGCCGATCCCAGTAGCCGTGCGGTCTAAGGCGTGGGTCTTCGGCCGCTCGCTTGCTGGGATTGTGGGTTCGAATCCCGCCCAGGGCATGGATGTCTGTCTCGTGTGAGTGTTGTGTGTTGTCATGAAGAGGTCTCTGCGACGAGCTGGTCCCTCGTCCAGAGGAGTCCTACCGAGTGTGATGTGTCTAAAAAGTGTGATCGTGAAACCTCGACGAAACGAGGAGGCCCAGGCCCATATAGGGCTGTCGAGCCATAGAAAAAATACTGAAGGCAAATAATTCAGGCAGGTCTAGGCAGCAGGTTCTACTGAAAATATTGCTACTTACGTACTACATGACGTCATATCCCGGAAGGCCGTAGTTCTTGTAAAGAGGTGCGACTTCCAAGACGTAATCAAAAATCGAAGGGTAATACTGGAATGCAACTTAAAGTAGATAGGTTGTAGAAGTGTAAGGAACGGAAGTGTCTCAGATTGTAGGCTAATATAATGACACAGTCTTCTGTATTCTAAAAATCTTGCGTTTTATCTTATCGTGCCTTGAATATCTCACATAAGTGATATGATGCAGTATTAGATATTCTGTTTGTTTGTGTGTGTGTGGCGAAAAATTGACCGGTTTTAAGATTAACTGTCACTGCTAATGAGCGATTAAAGATGGGGATCAGTAACAGGGTTTGACCAAGTGATTACAGATATTGAAATTCGCAGTGACATTGAATTAAATTGTACAGCCAACGCCCTATTGTGCACAGTGGTGGTATTACCCATTGCACGAATTTGAATAAATGCATGCAAATAAAGCCACAGGGCATATTCGTGGAAGTAACTTAATTTCACTGATGCATTGTAATCAGATTTGTCAGTAATTTTATCGACATGCATGAACCGATATAAAGCCGATCAGTGAACAGCTGTACGCTGGATTATTTTTGCTAGTTTCCCAGGTAGTAACATAATTGATATGTTTAAATTTTGTGACCGATGTGAGACAGTGGAATGGGGACATTGGCAGTGTAAGAGTGTCAGCACTGATTATATAGGCGTCGTCTTTTCGTTAAGTAATTCTGGGGGAAGACGTAAGCGGCCTTGACCCTGTTGTAGGTTAAAAATGAAAGCGCGAAATAATTTATTCGTGTCTTTAGCCTTCATCCGCTTTCATCTTTTCTTTATCCCTTTCGTACCGTTCTCCATTAAAACAAAATACGTGAGAACTAGTGCAGCATGAGAACTACATAACATACGCACAAAGCCAAATACATTTAGGTCTTTATATACATAAACTGCTTCCTAATGTACACACTATATATATATATTATATATATATATATATAATATAGTGACCAGAGTACGAGCTGGACGACCGAGGTATGGAGGTTCGATTCCCTAAAGACCCAGAGCTGTCTCTCTTCTGCACAGCCTCCAGACAGGCTCATGTGTTTCTTTTTAGCTCGCCCTTTAATGTGTAATGGGGGTATTTGATGTTATACATCTTCCATGCAACAATGTAATACACACATTTACTACCAACAAGTTGCACTGTGTTTTTATATTTATTATACAAACTCCTACATGTTTCAGCAATATTTCCCTACATGTTTCCCTGAAAAAGACCAGGATATATGGCCGAAACATGTAGGAGTTCTGTATAATAAACATAGAAACTTTGTGCAACTAGTTCGTAATACATTTTTGTGTAATGGGGGCTCTTGCTTTTGAGTATGTTTTTCGTAGTCAACTGAGACAAAAGAGATCGGTTCCATTGGGTTGATTTAAAGACTGTAGAGTTTGAAATTGATATGAAGTCGCTGTCCAATGGTTAGCGCTCTGCTGACGGGTCACGGTGTAGACTTGGTGGCATGTCGCATACGTGTACTTGCTGAAACATATTTGCAGTTGTGTGTGAAGCTGACCATATAAAGACTGCGACATTTTTATGCAACTTGTAGTGGCATGCATATAGTGTGCATCGCGTGTTCGTGTTAACATTGGCGATTGGCATTTAGTCAGTGACAGTATTCCAGCCTTAGGGCAGGGTCCTCACATTTCAGGTGCTGAGCACTCTCTTCGGGATATGCGTTCATGCCCTCTTCGTGTAATCTTCTCCATACCGCAGTTTGTGGAAGACCAAGACGCAAGGAAGTTTATCTCGTCCTGATAGCAGGACAATGGCGTGTGTTACGCCAACAGTGTTCTTTGCACGATCAAATGAAGTCCGAACGCTAGGAAATGAACCGCTCTGTCGAAATTTATGTAAAACTCTCCTGGAAAGATTTTCGATTAGAAATTCTGCGATTTGGTATTATTTAGCGGCATCATCAACAGTATCTTCATTGCTGTGTCCTTAAACATACATCACATCGATATCTTCCCCGTTGTAGAAGGTGAAGGCCATTCTGTTGAACATCGCCTCCGGGCTTGGGACACAACATTCAGTTTCAGTGTCTGATTACTCGTACGCTGAGCCGGAAACTTCACCGTTTCTTGGTTATGCAGGTTTATGAACGTCTCTAGGTACTCGCCTGCGTATTCCTCTTTTTTTTCACTCACAACTGCCGTTTCCAATTTTAAAATTCAAACAGCAGTAGCTCTGTGACCGTTCAGAATCGGGACAATTGTTATATGATTTATTACTTGAAATGAAATCTGTTAGCGAAGTTATGACTTCTTCCTGGATCACCCTGTATGTACGTTTTTGTGCACGTTGCATTTAATATTAACCCTCTGATTTAATATTTAATTACAAACCAAAAGGCAAACGCTACATGGGTCGACCAAAAACAAGATGGAGAAGTCAACTGCATCTTCAAGATAGAGTTTTCACCGGACAGGACCCAGGTTTCCTACATCTGTTTACGTTCATGATGATGATTTAATATTTAATGACGTTTTGTCTTACAGACTCGTTAATGGTTTGCACCGTCTTAACCGATATGTACTAAGGCAGTAGACTGGACGTTCTGGAAGCAAATAAACGGAAATATCAGTCAATAACAATCTAGAGATGTGTAACGTTGTATAAGACATTGACGAATTGACTTGTCAGAAACTTAAGGCTGAAGATCACTGAACCGCTTGGGTGGAACTGAAAGTTTTTCTGCTCGTGTGATCCTTGTTCGCTGCTGGGACACGGCTGATTAAGAGGTAAGGATCTGATTGTCCCCGGGGAGGCTCTCCAGATAGGAGGAATTAATGGTCCTTCGCGAGCAATAAAAATGGTAACGTACACACTTCCTAGTCCCCTTCAGGAGAGCCGACAAATCTCAGTCGAATTCTTGATTTCTCGAAATGAAGTTGGGGATGAAGGTAGAGCGTCTTTCATGATTTATTTAATGATGCCTTTTTACTCGCTTTTGTATGTAGTGTCGAATGTTAGAGGAGGTTTGGGTAATTTTTTTGAATATTATTTTTCTTTTTTTAGCTTAAAGTTTGTAACGTTTTATTCATACTGACATACGTATTGCGACTTTCAATTCGTAGTGTTTAAGAGAATTCCCAATTTGTTACTTATTTTCATACTTTTCTTTTATGTTGCTGAAAGAAAATGGGGACTGTTATAAATGGGGCTCTTATTTGCCGGCGTCTCGCCGCGACGGTACGAATTTAATCTTTGTGGTGCTTCTTGTGGGTGTCTGGTGGTCATAGTTTGTGTCCCAGATATTTGTGTCTTCCCTGCCAGTAGTCATTCTACGAATGCCATATGCTCTTCTGTCATCAAGACTTAGTACGATGACTCATTTATAGACCGCAGTATCGGGTGACTCGGTCTGACTTCACTCCAACATTTAAATGCCTAATATAGTAAATTGTATGATGACACACTGAGGGAGGAACATAGGCTGAGGGTGTTCGAGAATAGGGTGCTGAGGAGGATGTTTGGGCCTAAGAGGGACGGGGTAACAGGGGAGTGGAGAAGACTACATAACGAGGAACTTAATGATCTGTACTCATCACCAAATATTATTCGGGTGATCAAATCAAGAAGAATGAGGTGGGCGGGGCATGTAGCACGTATAGGTCAGGGGAGAGGAGCATACAGGATTTTGGTGGGGAGACCTGAGGGAAGGAGACCACTTGGAAGACCCAGGCGTAGATGGGAGGATAATATTAAAATGGATCTTCAAGAAGTGGGATGGGGGGCATGGACTGGATTTATATGGCTCAGGATAAGGATAGGTGGCGGGCTCTTGTGAGTGCGGTAATGAACCTTAGGGTTTCATAAAACTTGGGGGATTTCTTGACTAGCTGACGACCAGCTAGCTTCTCGAGAAGGACTCTGCTCTATGGAGTTAATTTAGTTAGTGTGTGACTACCTAATGCAGTGGTTTGTATGCTTATTTTAACCTCAGTCATGCTTGCTACGTGTTTCTACTATCTTATCCTTCAAGATTTGGTCACACGTGTATGGATTATGTGTGGCTTAATAGTTGTCGTGCCGTTACGTATGTTATCAGGTAGTTACAAAGTGGAGAAGAATATGGCTGCAGTAAACAGCAGTGTCCGCCTTTGTCGGAAGAAATTAGTACCGTGTCTCCGGACAGCAGTGCCACGTTGATATTATGCTGTCCCTTTCAGTATAAATGTGCCTGTGCTGTGATAGCGTGTGTAGTTTCGTAACATGCATGTCCTGATTTGAAAGTGCACGTGAAGAACTACAGTACGTTTCTTTCACCGCCGTCTTCAGGACCGCAGCTGTCACGGGATATCCTGGCAGATCCATGCGTTCTATGCGAGGAAGCTGCCGTGCTCGGACGCGGTGATAAAAAAGATCACCCTGTGTAATATGTGTAGGAGATGAACACATTGAGTGGCCGAATCTATTTATTGTTGTAACTTCAACGGGCGTCATCCTGGTCTTAATAATATTTGGTGAAAGTCTACAAATTATAATTTTCATTTTGACACGTTTATCCAACATCCTGGCAAAAGTCCTCCAGCCTCCTGGCAAAAGTCCTCCAGCCTCCTGGCAAAAGTACAGAATGGGAAACCAGTACGACATTTGATTTCTGCATTCCGCAGATTGGCCATTAATGGTCTTCCTGAATTAATGAACGTCTATAAATTACCTTTCCAATATCGACAACCAGTATGGTAGATCTAATGACCCTCATCACGCAAAAAGCAATTAAAATGAAATTAAACATCGGCCCACACACACACACAAAAAATGAAAATAACAGCTAGTACATGCAGTTAAAAATACACTGAGCCTTAAATCGCTGGAATAATTTAAAACGAAGCGTACTTGTTTATTAATTAACATGCAAAAATATTCAAATGATCAGTCATTTCGAACTAATTTCGTGGAATATGGTACATTTCTCTCCCTTTTTTTGTTTTTAACATTGTGTGTTCGTCTGACCACAGCTTGACTTTCACGTATTAGATACATTAGTCACGTGTTCGGTTGGCATGTGATACTGTTTCTGATAGTGATATACGTGCGCGGTGTCCGCCTCCCGTTTTGACACCTAATTACTTGCTGTCGATCATATTGCTACACGTAAATTTTGGCAGCTTAATTTTGTTATTTTTTTAAACCAGACTGTTTCCACAAAGATGGAAACAAGAGGAAATTGAATTTCAATCACTTGTTTCCCGTTCAGAGTGAGGTAGTCGAAATATGTGGAAATGCAGTGTGTACAGGGTGATCTAAAATACGCGCAACCAAAATATCAATAATCAAGAGTTATTGCTTTTCTGTAGTACGAGATTGTGCAATCAAATAATTGTTGTGTGTGTTGAAAATGGTCACATTTTCCTTGAATACATACTGGGACTCTTCATTATATTCCTTGACACCTTTACCAATGTCTGAACGTCTGTGTAATGAGTTTCATTCTGTATATTGGCTGTAAGGTTCTCCAGTGTGTGAGAATTATTTTTTACTCTTCATCATGCTACACAAAAAAGTATCTGGCGACTTCAATATCTGTTTTTCTTTATCGAGTTCTTTAAGTCCTTGCATTGTCTGAATAAAAGAAGACTTTGGTCTTAACTTCTTAACAGCCCTTTAAATGCTTGAATAAATCATACCCGTTTGCGATGTAGATCTTCCCAGTGATCTTCGTAGATTTGATCGCCCGGATAATATTTGGTGAGAAGCACAAATATTGAAACTAATTTTCTCCAGTCTCTTGTTACTTCCTGCCACTTAGACCCAAATCTCTCCCTCAGGGTACTTAATTAAGTCTCACGTATCACGAGGCGGGACGAATTAAGCAGTGCTATGCTTTAAGTACGTGTCAGTATGAACTTCTGAATAATACGGCAGGAACTTGAAATTAGTGTCTGTTCCTGGAATAATTTATCTGTCTTCCATGTGCGTGATGTTGTGTGTGGTTTCAAACGGACCTTTGTGATCCAAATTACTAACGCAATCATGATACCACCTTTAATGTACGTTGTTGCGATGTGATGCCTTAAGATCATGTCATTAGTTTCGCTTTAAAAACGAGCATATACCCCTTTTGCACCAAGCGACCTTGTGATCTCTGGACATCCAGCAGTTGACGTAATGACTTTCAAATTGGACCAGCCAGTCCATACCTTTAATATACACGTGTCAGTTTATCTGTCCGGAAAACAGGCGAGACCAATCGTTCCATCGTGTTCCTCTGTGAACGCACGTAGTTTGATTATCGTTGCAGTACTTGTATCGAGTGAGTACGTCGCAGAAACAATAACTATTATCGACCTAGTTGACTAAGCTTATAGTCACTGTGAGTTGGGGTGGGTGAAGGCAGAATGGTTTACATGTCGAAACCCCGAGGACGCGCATCCTGATAAATACACCCTGGTGGTTAGTTGGTTAACGTACAAGTGGTGTAGAACCATCGACATGGAGCCCTTACTGGCCACAGGCAGTATTAATTATCGTGTGCTTAAATATACATGGAGGTGGATGGATTGCGTCATAGTGCAATTTGAACCTTGAAGCCTTTAAAACGAAACCAATAGATGCTCGTATAACCCTGTAAACGTGTTTAATTACGTGTTATATTTCGTGTGCTTTCAAACGATCCTCTTGTGATGTATATAGAATCGGAAACTGTGTTTTTTCAGGCGTTTTGTTTTATAAATGAATATTTATTCACTTGAATCAGTTTTGCTAGATGGAAACTAGAGGTGACTTCACCACAGGTTCTGCTGCGTAAGTACTTAAGCCCTTGTGTCAATCAATTTTTATGCATGTCAAACGAGAATCTTTGTTTCTTAACATGCCGTCTTTCAATGTGGGAATGCCTGCTAACATTCAGTCAAGAATTTTGTGTCTTTCCGGTTGCTGTCTGGAAACTCAAACATTGACACACGTCTGCCTGTTTTATAGGGATGAGAAACTTGGTCTGTCATATTAGGAGAGGAACATGGGATGAGAATATTCGAAAATGGGATGATGAGGTTGTTTGGGTTTATGAGGGAGGACGTAACAGGAAGGTGGATATAAAATTGCATAAGGAGGACCTTCGTGACTTGTATTCCCTCCCTCCCCATGGCTCAACAGCCCCTAGTGGGCCAGGGCCTCCTCATTAGCGAGACTTTACGATCACACTGAGACACATCACACTCGATAGGACTCCTCTGGACGAGTGATCAGCCCAACGCAGAGACTTGTATCTGACAACACTCACAAGAGACATTCATATCCCCCGGCGGGATTCGATCCCACAATGCCAGCAAGCGAGCGGCCGTAGACCCACGCCTTAGACCGCGCGGCCACTGTGTTTCTTACCATGTAGTATTAAGAGTGATAAAATCAAAGAGGATGAGATGAGCGGGGCACATGGCACGTACGGGGGAAAAGAGAAATTCTTACAGAGTATTGGTGGGAAAACCTGAAGGTAAAAGGTCACTTGGTGGAATTCCTTCACTCGCTAAGGAACTGCTAACACAGAAATGGGCATAATATTAGAATCTGCATAATGTTTTTGGTATTGAACAGTTATACGCCCTTTTAGCATGTGGAGAAAGGGATTTAGTGATACCTTAAGTGTTTTTGATATTCTGTCTTGAACATAGGGTATTAATGACCTCAGTAAAATAATTGAAAAATAAATTTATCTCTTTCCCTTTCTAGAAGAAGAATGTGGTATAACTCAAACCATGTTTCATTCGCTATTTGAGATTGAAATATGGTTTGTATGAATCGTAGCAACCGATCAGGTCGCTGTGCTTGTAAATGTTCTGTCACGGTTGCAAGACGCAACCCATCCTCTTTAAAATATTGCTTTGGACAGGGAGAAATGGGTTCAAGCAAGTTTTGAAAGCTGCGATATGAAACATAACCCTATTCATCAACATTTAAATGGGACAATCTATTTCCGAAGTATTCCGTTTAGTCAAATGTGAATGATTGGGGGAGTTGTGTTCCTGTAGGGAAACCGGAGGCGTGGAAGATCGCCGTGTGGTCTTTGTGCGCGTGCGTGTGTGTCCCATTTAAACTTTCGAACCTACTGACGACCACTTTTCACGAAATTTGGTGTGGACGGTATGCCAGTTAAGACCACCCGAACACCGTTTTTAATTTTTATAAACTCTGTAATAATAATAATAATAATAATAATAATAATAATGGCGCTAACTTTGCGATAAAAATTAAGGCTAACTTGTATGTGTGCTTAATTAAACATCACGTCATGATGCCATGCCTCCCACAATCCCAGCAAGCGAGCGGCCGAAGACCCACGCCTTAGACCGCGCGGCCACTGGGATCGGCTTAGTTTACATGTCGGAATTTTCGAACGTCTGCTGGATGACATGACATGACATTGAACAGTGATGCCTTTTAAGGATATAGTATTAACCCACGTAACACAGTGGTGACTGTTGAAGACACTTGCATTAAGGATGTGAAAATTTTTAATTCTTGCTTAAATACCGTATTTATGTGTTCCTTGTGTTTGGCGATCAATGAATTTCGTAAACAGCGTTAACCAGTTGATTCTTGTGGAGACGTGTGTTTTCTGTGAATCAGAAGATGAATTGTAGGTAGCCTACTATTTACTCGAATTTTAAACCCCAAGTTAGCACTGTCTAGTTGCATTACGTAATTCGTTTCACAAATCCTTGCGGGGGAGGGGGGGGGGACTCTTTAAACATTCCAGCTTTCGTGTATTTAGTAGTGGGTCTGCTTTCCGACGATAACGACTAGTCTTTCCTGTTAGCTGTGTTCTGTTCACTCGCACAGTACACTGAACCGTCGAACGGTTTGTGTGTGATGGTATTTTAGGGGTTAAGAGGGTTGGGCCTAATTACACACATGCTAATTCTCCCCTACCGGCACCCATCCACCTCCCACCGACGAAGCAAAAAGTGTACCTATTTACGGTTAATTACCACTGTCCATGAAACACACTTTTTCGGTCAGCGCTGTAGGCTGCATGTATAATCACATTACAATTAGTATTCGTACTGGGGTAATGGTGACTGACGTTAATAACAGGTGTTTTTCCTTGGAATGGTTTTCTTTGTAATTTTAGGTGACGAAATACGTTTTTGTTTCAAATTTTTAAAGAATAGGGTACCATATTACAGTGTGTCCACAAAGTCCCTTCGGGGTTTTGAAAAATTGTGGCGCGCAAACAAATTGAGCTAGCCACATGCGGTTTGTGGCAGATTACAGTGAAACTCTAGAAGTTTTTTACTGACCTCAGTAGACCTCGATGTGGGCTCCCTTGGTAGCGCGTAGAACGTCCAGACGATATTCGAGCTCTTGCCATGTTCTGTGGAGCATGTCCGCTGGAATAGCCGAGATCGCATTCCTGATACGGGTTTTCAGGTCATCAAGTTATCTGTTGGCGGCAAAAGAAAAACTTCCAGAGTTTCACTGTAATCTGCCGCAAACCGCATGTTGCTAGCTCAATTTGTTTGCACGCCACAATTTTTCAAAACCCCAAAGGGACTTTGTGGACACCGCTGGAATAGCCGAGATCGCATTCCTGATACGGGTCTTCCAGAGTTTCACTGTAATCTGCCGCAAACCGCATGTGGCAAAAAAAAAACTTCCAGAGTTTCACTGTAATCTGCCGCAAACCGCATGTGGCTAGCTCAATTTGTTTGCGCGCCACAATTTTTCAAAACCCCGAAGGGACTTTGTGGACACACTGTACTTCGAATACAAGACGCAGCCCACTTTTAAAAAGGGATTTTTCAGGAAAATCGGCAAATGTGACCTTCCGTACGTATTATACGATACGGCATCAGTCTTTGCATTGAATAATTTTTTGTGCGAGTCGACAATTTTTGCAAGGAAATGCATTTTACAGGCCGTAAAATTTATTACTCTTTCAGCGAGGCCACTTGTTCTTCGAGGAAAATTGTGTTTTCGAGACTTTCGAAGAGTGAAAAATAATACCTACCACGAATTTAAGACGCAACCTAGTTTTCAGTTCGGAAAAATGTGAAAAATTGTGCCCCTTTGATGCGACGTAATACGGTAATTTGATAAAAGTGATTTCTTTACACTTTGCTGTCACTACGACATGCGACGAAATACGGCGCAGGACATTACATAATGAATCGCTTCGCTCTTTATACAGATCATCTCGTCTTGTTGCGGCGCCGTGAAACAGAGCAGGCTGCAATGTGGGAGGAGATGAAAATAAATTAATCATACAGAATTTGGTTGGAAACCTGTAAAACATAGACAGGGAGTAGGCGGAACGGGATTAGGATCCGGTACAGTCCCGTGCCTTGGGTGTGTGTCTAGTCTACAGTTTTACTGCCAGATGTTGCGATCGATAAGGCTTGATGTCCTTTGTGGAAGAGACTAAGAAATTTATTCCTGGCAATATTCGGATATTAATTAAAGAAAGAAAAGCCAGCAATGTTGCGATCACATGACAGAAAGCGAAGAAAATTTTAATCATTATCGGTTTGTCGTGTTTTTTAAGAACTCATTTTTCAATAACGAACGTTTTATTCGTTTGTGGAGGACTTGAACGTGGATATAAAATGAACTCTGGCAGTTTTAATATGCTGATTCCGTATAGGGGTCAATGGGCAATAATTAATGAGTCCAGAGGAAGTGAAGATGTTTTAATTAAAAGAGAAGACTTCAGTTTTCCAAAAATACTGCCGACGAGGGACGTGGGAAGTCCCCTGCCGACGGTTTGCTGTTACGTCATTCCAATATACAGAGTTCAGAGAGAGCAAGCGAGTGTAACGACGAAAAGTAAAGCAGGAGGTATTTTGCTTTTGAAGTTCCACATAAAAAAGATGATTCCACCGACGAGATTTTTATATTTCATAATTGGCCCAGCTTGGGAAAAGGCTGAAGACAGATTTCTTTCCCTTCACCAAACTTTCTTTCTTCTTTGTTACGTCTATTCTCATAACACGTTTTCATGGTTTTTATTTGCATCTCATAGACTAATCTCTTCATTCGAAACATAATTGTTAGATGACGCGAAGAATAAACGACTGCAACACAGACAGCATCCAGATAACACTGAATTTTTACCTATCATTTTAGCGATAATCCACGTACCGTTGATATGGCGCTGTTAAAACGTGAATATCTATGTTACTGGCACAACCGACGACGTGAACTTTCCGTAATTGGTACTGTTCATTGTATATGTTGAGTATGATCAAATGTGTGAGAGTGGGATACGTGGGCTATATGGTGCAAGTTTGAGAGCGATGAGAAATGAATACCATATTTGGAATAAAACCAGCATCAACTCAGTCAAACACAACATGTATTCTCAAGAAGTTTAAGAACAGTTACATGTTTCGGCTAAAGTAAATAACCATTATCAGACCGTACACAAAAAAAGTACATAGTTTACTTACAACTAAGATCTCAAAACTTCACAATGTTATGATTTCTTACACGAAGGTAAAACTTTGTAACTTGAATAAATATAATATTCGTATAGGAAGTATATAAGGGCAGTTTGATGTAGCTGTGCATCGTATGTATTAAAGTGATATAAGTCAAGCAATGTGAGTTTGTAGGCAATTTGATTGGAGTCGTATATGTGGCATGCATGTATTTTTGTTCAGAAAAAAATATATTCGCGTTAGAATATTAGTATTGTGAAGTTTGAGCTCTCAAACTAATGAATTGCAGTTGTAAGTTTAACTTTTTTACTTCCTTGTGTACGGGTTGCTGATGGCTATTTACTTTAGCCGAAACACGTGGCTGTTATTAAACTTCATTAAGAATACGTGTCTTGTTTGACGGAGTAGATGTAATTTTTTATTCTGATATTGAAAACAAAACGGGGATGAATACCATATTTGTTTGAAAGTCTTAAAGGGAAAAGGCAGTGTCGTAGACCTAATTTTAGACAGAAGGATAATATTAATATGGATCTCAAAATAAATGGGGCGGGATGTAAATCAGATTTATTTGGGCTAGGGCAGAAACCAGTACCTGGCTCACGTGAACACAGTATTAAATCTTCGTGTACCATAAAAATTTAAAATTTCTGGACTAACTGAACGATTAATGATTTCTCAAGAAAGTCCCTCCTTCGTGTATTTTCTTGATGTAGTTGTTAGTAAGTTGGTATAGCTACGAGAAGTCTGTGTGTTAAACATTGCGTAAGGAATGTGGCAACTGTAGGTCCGCATACGCATTATGCACAGTAGTCGAATTTCACGGACCTGTAAGTGGCTTTGCATACCTTAATGCGGATACCACATTAATCTCCATGGAATCGCCCGTCTCTAGTGAATTAACACAGCATACACACAATGGAACATACGAGTATACATATGGTATGTAAACAGGAATTTCATCTCTCAGGGGGCCGGCAAGATAGTTCCATCTTTGTAATTGTTTTTGTAGCGCGGCTTGTGTCTACACCCGGAGTCCTTTCGGTATTTTTCTTCTGAATATCTCTTTCAGCTTTTTGCCATGCATGTGTAAACTGACATTGTAGTGTGTTTATCCTCTTATGTTTACAAAGAGGGGATTTGTTAACGGTTGTGTGATAGAGTAGCAGAACTTACATAAAGACATTATATGTGAACACTGAAGTTGTGTGTTTACACGGTAGCGACTTTCAAGAAAACGCCATTTGCAATATAATCGTGTAAAATGACCCTAAAGGTTTGAGGAGGATATGGCTCTAAACCCTTTGAAGATTGATGTAAAATGACCCTAAAGGTTTGAGGAGGATATGGCTCTAAACCCTTTGAAGATTGATGTAAAATGACCCTAAAGGTTTGAGGAGGATATGGCTCTAAACCCTTTGAAGATTGATGTAAAATGACCCTAAAGGTTTGAGGAGGATATGGCTCTAAACCCTTTAAAGATTGATGTAAAATGACCCTAAAGGTTTGAGGAGGATATGGCTCTAAACCCTTTGAAGATTGACGTTTGTCTGAATTATATACAGAAGTTCAGTTCCTTCCTCAAAGACAGTGTAGCCCGTATCCATTATAAAAACCAGTTGGTTAATGTTGTTACATAAATAACAATACGTATTCCGTCTAACACAACCTTTATTTATTATTATTTTTTTCAAACACTACATGTTCCGATCAAGCCGATCATACTACTTTTTATACGAAAACTTAAAATTGAAGGTAAAAATACAAAATTTTGCGAGATCTTACAAATTATATAAAATGTATAAGTATAAAGTATAAATTACAATCGACTTGTAATCTTGGCGGTGTGTCGTTAAACACGAACGGTGTGGTGCACAGCCCAAAAGTTAAAATTTAAAGAATTTAAAAAATTCAAAACTTTAGGATGTTAGTTCCTAATTAAGTATCAAAATGACGATGAAACTTCTCTTCCTTTTATACTTTTGCATCCATTATTTAGTACATTATTTAAAACTGTCTAATGTTGGTCGAGTAGTTAGGTGTCTATTACAAATTACGTCGGTGTAGGCCACATTATGATCACGTATTTTTCACTATATTCCGTTGCTGTGCAGAGAAATAATAGATATTTAGTGAGAGAATAATGCGAAAAACATAAACACACACTGTTGGCAAAATGCAAAACTCGTCAGTGTTACAGCAGGTGTACGTATTATATAACTGGTTACCATCGTGACTTAAACGGTTAAGTCGGTGTGTAGCGTCTTATTAAGTTTCTTGTGCATAGGGATATGTTCCGGTGGCACTT
This sequence comes from Reticulitermes speratus, assembly GCA_021186555.1. Lineage (NCBI taxonomy): Eukaryota > Metazoa > Arthropoda > Insecta > Blattodea > Rhinotermitidae > Reticulitermes > Reticulitermes speratus. Next base: position 9,023,652 of record JAJKFL010000001.1, read on the forward strand.
AACTTTTGTAAAAAGTAAAACTGTGAACTTGTCCCTGTTCACGCCATTAAGGCATACAGGGGGCGTAGAGGTATAACGCCACTCATTCTTCATCCCGGCACTGTATGGAGGTGAGTGGTCAAATTCTCGCCCCGGTCACTTTATCCTTGGGAAATTGCCGGGATTCAAACCCCGGGCCGTCTACCGTATAGCGTAGTCGCTGTACCGACTACGCTACTCCGGCTGCTACGGAACGGTTTTATCTGCAAATAATTGCTGTTCCTTGTGGTCAAGGACTCTTCATCTGTCGAAAGTTTGTAGTCTGTGATACCATAACATAATTTTCTACGCAGACATTCTGTTTACATTTAGGCATAACTGATCCATGGCTCAACTTCGTCGCAAAACGAGTATGTTGCACAATGGTAATGTCATTGGCCGTGCTGTACCCGCGAAATTACACATTTCTTTTAGTCGAGACTAGGGACGTGTTTTCTTGTGTGTGTACTTACCAGTTATTTTATATTGGCCGTCGGTCTGCGCAAAAGGGGTGCGAAACTTTGAATAGTGGGAGAAAGCTGGGCTTACGAACAGACATATGGAACGTAACTCGTTTGTAAGTGGAGGAGTAGCTGTCTGTGTCAGATACTTCGTGCGATTTGTACAAGACTCTTGACATGATTTTTCCCACTGTTATTGAACCTTCTAGTTAGAGTATTTCCCGATTTTGATGTGTAACCTCTAGTCAGCTTTTCATGAAGTCACGCATCCATTCCTATCCTGTTAAGACAAGAGAATCCTCGAGATCAGGCTGTCAGGTTTGTGTTTTGGAGCTACTGCATCCCGCTCAACCTTTTTCACTTCAGTTACGCAGTCTTGACGAGAGATTCCCTTGTTAGTTCTCGTACTATATACGTCAAAAGAAAACACTCTTTGAAATTACGTTGAAATACTATACAGAAAGTAGTTATTCTTGAGTGAACACTCGACATTGAAGCCTTTTTTAGGCCCCTTATTTTGCATAGACTTGCCCAGGCTTCTCTTAAATGAATACTTTGTAGGTTTCTCCATGGCTTTTGATCATTCGCCTTTGTATCGTGGCGTCCTGTGTTTACTTTACTTCATGTTATGACGCAAAGGTTGCTTTCAGAATTGGCGGGCAAGTGGAGGCACTCCATTAATAAACACTTGACGTTTGTCTGTTAATTATTTTAAATGTCATGTTTGATTTTGAGACGGCTTATTAAATGAAATTTGAAGTCCATGCCTATAGAATATGTTTCAATTTGCAGATACCTGTAAGAAGATTTCGAAACTGAGATAGAAGGAACATGTGTAATATTATGTACAGAATTGCCTTCCTCTGTTATTACTAGTCCTGATTTACAGGTAACTTTCTCAGAGCAATCAGAAGAAATGTATCTAATCGCTTTCGAAGTACGTATGGTTAGTTACATCAGCATGATTAGTTTGATTAGTTACAGTCAGACATACTCCCATTCAACACAGGCATTTCTATATATACATACATCTCGGTGCAAAGTGGAGGTGGCTGGCCAGCTTCACGTCCCGGCCGCTTCCTCCCCCACAGGAAAGAGTCCACCCGCCGCCCCCAGTACTTACTGAATAGGAAGCTGGACGGGCCCCAGAGCTATTCTGTACACTTTTGGTAAGTTAAAGTATCTTGCCCCGTGTCGGGAATCGAACCATGGCTTTTTGGTTGCGACCTCGATAGCCTAGTCGCTACTGTGGTAGCGGTAAGTACGGGGTCACTTAAACTGTCAGTACACTTACCAACAATGTGGCCCTTACATGTTCGCCGACAAAGTAAGGACCACATTGTTGGTAAAATAAATGCGCGTGTGTTAACGGTTCATTGAATTCAACACTGGTACTAAATATTCAGGTACTATGCAAGATATCCATCCGTTATCGGAGAATCGCCTTCAAGATGATTGCTGGAACGCCTGCCTGAATGTGTTTAGACTATTCGCCTTACACTGGCGTCGGAGAAGTGGTCGCGGTAGCACGGCGTTATTCTCATATCTTGATTTGTTCACCCGAAGCGAACAATGGATTATCACGTGTAGCATGTTGATGTGTTGTGTTTGTAGTTTTGTTAAAATTGCTGTAAGGAAAGCAAAGTCGTCTAAGTCCAAATAATCACTGCAGAGGCTCTTGGAATTAATTGCTCTTAATTATAATAATAATTTACTTAGCGTATATCACAACGGGCCGATCGCAGTGGCCGCGTAGTCAAAGGAGTGGGTCTGCGGCCGCTCGCTTCCTGGAATTGTGGGTTTGAATCCCGCCGGGTTCATGGATGTCTGTCTCTTGTGAGTGTTGTGTGTTGTCAGGTAGAGGTCTCTACGACGGGCTGGTCACTCGTCCAGAGGAGTCCTACCGAGTGTGGTGTGTCTAAAAAGTGTGATCGTGAAGCCTGGACAATTAGGAGGCCCTGGCCCACTAGGGGCTGTCGCGCCATGAAAAGAAATATCACAGCGATCACGAGGAGTTGCAGGACGTCGCATAATTGCACTTCGGAAATTAAAGAATTGCACTTGAGACACATTGGACTGAACAAGTCAATACTTAAAGGAGGACGAGGAGGAGAAGAGGAAGAGGAGGAAGAAGAAGACAGACACGTGCAGCACAGTCGACCTTTGTATTGCATTTGGCTGGCTAAAGGCTTTTTGGCAGGTACAGAAGCTGTGCCAAGGTAAAGTGTCTCTGCATCTTCACACCACGTCGTGAAGGCGCATGTCGGGCTGTGGAGGTTAATCACATGTCGTTCGCAATTTAGGCACTAGTTTCAGGTGAACTATCAGCTTAAAATTCGGGTCCATATACTGGAAGTAAGCAAGTCCCCTATACTCAGTTGTATGGCACTTCAGGTTCGTTAGGACGAGGTGTTTAAAGAAAAACCTTTCTGGCACACCTAGAAGCGAACAGTGGCTGTCTGTCCTGTAATAATTTGAACCTACTGACTAAACTAATCGGGCTTCTACTGCAGAAATCAAAGTGAAGCATTATTGACGTATAGAATCGTGTGCTGTAAATTTTTAATAGGTTAATTATAGTACGTCAGAGAATTGTGCGTTTTATCGGCAATGTTTTATGTATTGTGTAGTAATGATTTTTCATTATCATTAATCTTTGAATGATGAATGTGGTAATACAGTGTAAGGGTATGTATTTTTTTTTGTGGTGTAATTCTAACATTGTGGTTCAAGTATTGGCGATGGTAAGAAATGTGGTTATTTGACAATAATATGTATACTGCTTGATCTGTTTACGAAATTTATATAGAAGCACTTTGGCATAATGTCTTTGTGTGATGTTAACCTAATTTATGTTCTGCAAATGTAAGACGCTGTTTTCAGTGATAATTTCTATATACTGCTAGCCTCTTATGTTCTTTTTTCTTACTTTTTTGGGTAAGAAACAAATTGGATAGGTTTACAATTCCCATGTGTAAGCAGATGGAAGTTTCTTATATAAAACATTTTTCACTTCATTTTCTGAGCTCCGACGCTGCAGAATATCAGAAGTGAACGTTGGGAGGGGGAAAAGGAAGAATACGAAACGAAAAGACATTCCACGAGGAGTGTCAGCCATGGTAGAAAAACAATTTGCCGTTTAGAGGGTGCTGGAATGCTATCAGAGCGGGATTTCTAGCCCAGTGCCAACTGCAGGGTATGCCACAGGCTACCATTTCCCACGACGACCAGCAGTCTGTATTGTTCCTACGCAGATGGTTTATATCGCGTTCATATCGTATCTCTTTTTTACATAAAAGCTGCCTAAGATGTGTGAAAGTAATATCTGTGTAGTGGTTGTATTCTATTCCAAAATTTTATTTTATTTAAAGAACGTAATATGGCTAGTTACGGGTCGAAGATTTGGAGTTCGATTCATAGGAAAGACGGTATTTTTTCTCTTCTTCTAAGTAGCCATACTGTCCTCGTCGGACACCCAGTTTCCTTCTAATTCTTACTCGTGAATTACAAGTATGGGAATTTCACAGCTAATATTGGTAACTTCATGATGGTTCAACATTCGTGAAGGTGTGACAGGATGCATAAGTTGAGAATGCAATTCGAGGCTTTCACGGCTTGAAGATTCGTATTGTGAATTTGTTGGTTATAGTACCGTGCAGTCTGGTGCCTTGGTAATGAAGACAGTGCGTTTGTACGGAGAACTGGCAGCCATCTGTCTTACTACACTGTCAAATCCAGGTCACAATATGAATAAGTTAACAAATCAATTTCTTTTTTAGGCGCGTTGATAAAGTTGCGAAACACGCCTTGGAGCTTCGCCATGTCCGTCTGTCTGTCCACGTATATCATCTCGGCTCCCACTGGACAGATCTTCATGAACTTTAATGTTGGAGACTTATTAAAATCTGTCAAAAAAAGTCGAGATTTGTTTAAAATCGGACCCAAAGTACATTTATATTGTTGATAGCGACACGTCGTCCTACGACAACAGTGGTTAAGCGAACGCGCCACAGTGTTGCGAAATACATTGTCTGTCCTGTTTCTGAATCACCTGTCTCATTGTTTTTGTCACACGTTTAGTGACCTTAAGGGCAAATGACTCCTGCGACCTTTCGTATCCACTGACATTCGTTAACAGCTCAGTCAGTTTATACGTTTCTTGGTTTGCGTCTCCCAAAAACACTGTTATAAATGTAACGATTGTACGGACTTTATGCGACAGAAACTGCCCGTGGGTGTCCAGTAGACAACGAACTTGGCGTAATATATCGTAGACTATTTGAATTTGCTGTCTGTTTTCTCGTAGTGGGTAAACCATGAAGTCTTGATCAGTCCGAATAATTGAATTCAGTTCAATTCAGTGGGCATTTATTAAAGTGCAGTTTTTAACAGCACAAGTGCCTATTATAAAGCCAGCAAAGAGACACATATAACAAAAACAAAGTAGTAATAATAATAATAATAACAATAATACTCCACGCTCTTAATAACATAGAGGTCCCAGCTTCTAATTTCGGACCTGATATCGGGTTATTATCTGGTTTTCATAGTTCTTTTTAGCCACCTGGATAGATGTTGGGACAGTGAGCTCACCGGAAATACCTCATGACACTTTCCTTTATGTTTCACAGTTCAACCATATTACGATTCTACTGTGAACATGGAATCGCTTAATACCTCCAAAACGTCGGTATATTATTACCAGACTACACGCTTTAACACTCCGTTAAACAGAATTCTTCATAGTCATCGCTGATTTATATACACGCTGATTCCTTTACCGTCTCCCGGAGCATGGCTGCTTTATTGCATAGAAAGCCTGCTTGCCCCGACACATTCCGTGACAGCTGCGATGCTCAGGGAAGCGATCATAGAGACATCTGTGAGTGTGTTTATATTTGAGGAAACTACAATTGATACGACATTATCTCAAGTTTGGGGTTTTCGTAGCGGTGACTATGAAGACTTTACGTCTTCTTGAATGTCACGTCGTGGAATAAATTTACCGAAGTTTAGAAGTGACTTACTATCACCATCTAAATTCTCACTGCCGCTACGGTCTCAAGTCTGTGACAAGTTTCTTACCAATGAATATCTTACATCAATGCACATGTTGGTGCATGTTAGTTGGCACATAACAGTAGCCTGTCTTATCAAGTAATGAGATGGCTTAGCCATAACTTTTATTTTGAGGAGACTTAAGTGAATTGCATGCAAACAATCGCCACACGAAGACCGAACTCTTGTAGCGTTGATAGCTTTAATAGATAGATGAAGCGGTAGATTATTTCTCGTGAATTAAATTTACTTTACGGCCTTTCCATCTTCCCTTCTCGTGTATGAACACAATATGACGTCGCAATTACTCTGGACATTTCATGTTGTCTGTTGCGTACAGGGTGTTTACGAAGTGTCGGTTTTCCCCCCGGTTTTGTTTCTGAGATTATTTAAGTGATGTTTAAACTTCATAAGTTACGTAACTTCAAATTAACGGGAAATGTGCTATAATTGATAAACAGGTCAGTAAAGTACCATCTCTATGCGCTATACCATAGCGTACAGAAATAGTACTTTATAACAGAAGTTTCAATACAATTCTCTACCTCTAGCAACTAGAGGATTTTATTAAGCCTTCCTTTATTTGTGTACGATGTTATTTGCTACACGTTTTGGCCTTTGCTCGGCCATAATCAGGGAAATCGTTCATAATACAACATCGAGAATTACTGATGTCTTTACATTATCGTTAATGAGTTAACAATGGGATATTTTATAAATTGTTGTGATGAAGGTGTAAGGCAATCCTCTGATGTACAGAGGCCGCGTTCTGTTAATCGTTACACAGTGAATATGGGGTAGCGTAGTCGATACAGCGACTACGGTACGGGCTGGACGGTCCGGGGTTTGAATCCCAGTAGGAGCAAAGGATTTTTCTCTTCTCCAAAACGTCCAGACCGGCTCTGGGGGCCACCCAGCCTCCTATTCAGTGGGTACCGGGGTTCTTTCCCGGGATAAAAGCCGCCGGGGCTTGAAGTTACCCACTCACCTCCATCTGTTGCCGAGGTTAAGAATGAGTGGAGCTATACCTTCATTCCATGTATATGCCTTCATAGCGCGGACAGGGAAAACTACCTACCCGGTGAATATGAAAAATTTCCAGTCGATCAGCTTATTATTTGTTTGTTTGCTTAAACGTCGCTTTTATTGTATGACGTCGAATGATAGGCTGACTGGCGATCTGTGGATTGTGAAGTACAGTCGAACTCGGTTATAACGACATCGGTTTATGCGACACCTCATCTATAGCGTCAGATATTCTGTAGTACCAATTACTTCCTCAATGTTAACCATAACGTTATACTTCTCGGTTAGAACAACACTCGTTTATAACGACACAAAATATTCAGTCCCTTTCATGACGTTATAACCGAGTTTGACTGTATGTGGAAGGAGTCGGTTATGTTCTAATTTAAGGTAATGTCCCGGCATTTGTTTGGAGATTTGAACACAAGACTTTCACATGGGAAGTAAAGTACTAAGCACTAGAACGTGACTTTCGACTTGCAGATGCCTTGCTTTAGGTCTACATGCAAAACGTTAAGACGCCATATTGCGTTATATTAATCACATGTAATGGCCGACTGATAATCTGAGATGTAGACACGTACTTTACAAGAATGTGGTTTGCTGGTCGTTCATTGCATGAGCTGGAGGATTGGGGAAAAGATGGAATTGCCCGCCTTTCATTATTCCCAGTGTTACAATTCTGTTGGAACTTGTTCTGAGAAAATTTTCCTCGTGTTTGCTCTACGCATTTTTTGCTTACTCGCTTTCCGTTGTAAATAAGAACATGATATTACCAGATATGTGACCCGTATGTTTCCGCAGAGAGTTCTTCGTATCACTTTAGTGCTGTACTAACTTGATTCCTGTATGAAGCATCACAATCTACCTTGGAATCTATTTCCGATATAGGTCACTGGAGAATTTGCTGTTGCTTGTGCTTCACTTTCGTTTGTTTTTTTTAATCGATGCTGTTGTTGAACGTGTAGATATTTAAGGCACTTGTGACTGCTTCCCACAAACGCTGTAAAGTTTGTACTAGGTTACACAGCGTTACATCCTGCGGACAGTACTTGTTCTTGGTGGTGACCACCATAAAAACCTCAAATTTTAGGCAAGATAAATTGGAGTATTGCCTTACTGTCTTTTGTTTCTCGAAGCTGTCGGTTTACACATCAAATATCACGTTTCCTCTGCCTTGTGAGAAGCTTCGAGCTGTTGCCTGGAACAGAAGCAGTGCTAATTCTTTTTATGACCCATCGAAATTAAGTACGAATATCGCGATTTTTGTGTTTTACGTGTCCAAACTTACGACAGTTACTATTAGTTTAATCAAAACAAGAAAAATCAAAGAGTATTATCTTCCCACTTTTCGTGGTCTTGCAAGTGTTGTGTTTACGGTCACATTATATAGGCTATAAGAGAAATGTTTTACACTTATCTATCCGATATGCATGTTCACGCTTATTCCTTTCTACATATCACGTTTTCTTCAGCTTGTCTACATACACGTTCCAACGCAACTTTGGTTAAATATTCGAGAAATTATAACGGAAATATTTCCGATGTAAATTTCATAGTCTGTCGCTTTGGTCGTTGCGTCTTCTTTTATACTTCTGTCGTGCAAAGATAATTAAAAAGCATATATCTGTTATGACAAATTTTGTTTGAAATGTTTTCCCAAGTTGCATCTGAACGTAACTTATCGGCGTTTAAACTGTGCGATCCATTTTCTGGAACGTGTCGTGATAATGTCGTGTGGCGTACCTTAAAAGAAAGAAGTGTCTTGATGGAGAAATAAATGTGACCTTTTAAGGGTTAGATTTCAGAGTTTTCCGGCAATAGAAATTAAGAATAACAGTTATAACACCGTCCAGTTTTGTAGGTTGTTGCTAGGTAACGCCCACGGGGAGGTAAAAATTGATTAATGAAAAGTGTCAACATGTGTAGACATACAGATGACATAACGTTGAAGCCCACACTGTCGAGGTTTCAAGCAATAACCACACCACGGAATTACCTATATATCTGTGTGTGCGCGTATGAGAGAGATTTTGTATTTTTGTAAATATATTTTTTATTAATTTTGTTCACTGTGTATATTTCACTTCTGTGGCCAAGGTACATACTTGATGAAAATTGCAATTAATTTATGTAGAACGTAAATATTGCAAAGGGAAAGTTTTCAGAGTCATAAATTTTTTATTTTGTTACTGTTTATTGGAGGGGAATGAATTATATTAGCAACTGTCTCTCTTTTTTGTGCCCATTCCAGTATATTCCTCACCACTTCAAAGCAAAATCCGAGGAGCTTTGACGTGTAGATCGTGTAGCAGTTTGCTAGTATTGAGTGAATTTTGTGCTGACACAATAAGTTCACCACCGAGTGTATACTACATAACAGGTTACACACCTGGAGAAGTTAGTGTTTTGAAGACTTTGTTGGTGGTTGCTGCTAACTTCCAGTTGTTCTACAGAAATGAAGATAAGTGGATGTTGTAACGAGTTTTGTATTTAGCATTTTAGCAGAATCATGAACGTACCAGTCGCTATGGTGGAAAGATAAAGAGTGGACGATCGTGGGTCGAATCCCAAGGGGGGCAAGGGATTTTGTCTTCTCCAAAACGTCCACACTAGCTCTGGGACCAACCTACTTTCCTATTCAATATGGTACAGGAATTCTTTATCGAGGGTAAAGTGGCCGGGGCGTGAAATTGACCACTCATGTCCATCTGGTGCGCGGGTAAAGAATGAGTGGAGCTATACCTCCATTCCCCCTGTATTATTTCATGGCGTGGAAGGGGACAATTTAGTCTTTTACCAGTCACAGCTAGTAATTCCTGATTCAGCTGAGGCTGGAAGTCTGAAGTAGCCTTCATATACCGTGTCATGTCGTTTAGATTCTAGATATTAATATTCGGTGCCGAGGGGTGTAGAGGGAGGAGGGGAGATGGAACTCTATTGCACGTATAATGTACGTGGAGTATATGAGAAATGCATACATAATTTTCGTTTGAAAACGTGAATGGAAAGACTAGTCGGAAAACGTAGACATGTATAGGAGGATAATATTAAAATTGGTGAGAATGTGGACTGGATTCAACTGGCTCGCGACAAGGTCCTATGGCATGGTCTTATGATACGTTAATGAACGTTTGGGTACCGAAAATATATGTAAATTTTATGAATAGCTGAGCGATGATAGCTTCTGGGGAAGGAATGTACTAGACACTGTGCTGGGGGTGAATGGCTTTCGAACATTTATGGGACATTGTTTTTGTCTTGTGATTTTCTGTGTACATTATTGTTGTTGTTGTTGTTGTTGTTGTTGTTGTTGTGTGGCATGTACCGCTGTATTTAAGAACTCGTTCATTTTGTTCCCACACTATATTTGTATATTCCTCATGACTCGTAACAATAAATGCGAATTTCTGCCCTATACAGCATTAATCGTCTGGTATTTCTAATGGAAATTTCTTGTTCTCCGTGAGGTACGCATTCGATTTTTATATGACATGTAGATTCATTTTCGTCCTGACAGGGTTAAAGGCATATCGAAATTTGCAGATGTCAACGTCTTTATGTAAAAAAGAGGAGGGCATGTAATCTTTTCGTGTTCTGGAAGATTCGGGGCATGCAGCTTCTCAAATGTACTCCTTTTTATTGAGACAACAAACAGTGACAAGTACATACATTTCCATTTATTTCTTAGCATGTTTAACATTATTCTCATTTTTAAATGTATTTTGTTTTGCCATATTCTTGACTTTCTAAATTAGCTCCTGTTATCCTTTCTTCCAGCTTCTATATCACATCACGGGCTGAAAATAATTCGTCTTGTAGGACGTATCAGATCCTAACAATACTGTACTTATTCCGAGTGCAGCAGGCAGTTGTGGATAACTTTGACACCACGCAATTATATGGATCAGTTTTCCCATTCGAATAATCTCAGATTGTGTTTCAACACTTGGCTAGCCGAACTCACAGCTAATTATCTGATTTATAATTACTTAAGTTATTGAACGTTGTTATTTTAATTGCAAATGTCTCGTGGCATCAGCTGAGCTAGAAGGACGTTCAATAATGGTGAAAGTGCCTTCAAGTATCTACGGCTTCTCCCTTTGACAACAATGTTTGTGTCTGACAGCATGCGAAATCTGTTGGCATTTTATATGAACTACGTACAGAACACGCGACTAGTTCTTCCCCTACATTTGATGTTCGGGTGTTCTATATATGTTATTTACACGCGCAAGAACAGCGACTCTGGCAACGTAACTTGCGTCTTGGCACTCTGGCAATTAAAGCTGGCACTTTTAGGATTAAGATTTGCGGGGTTATTGAGTCAAACACTAATCAATAACATAGTTTCCTCGAATATTAAATAGAGTCCAAAGGAGAAGTTAAAATTTGTGCGAATTTGTTTGTTTGTTTCTTTATCTTCTGTGTATGTATTACAGTCTCTTAAATAGGGTGTGGATGGATTCATCTGGCTCACGAAAGAGGCCAGTGGCCGGCACTTAACACGGTTTGTAGCCTTCGGATTCCATGAAAGGCGAGTGAGGGAAGAGACTCAAGTAGCCGGACGACGGTTAGCTGCTCAAGAACTCTGCTCACTGGAGTCAGTTAATATTGTTTCTTAAAATGCACTATAAGTACGATCGCTTCAACAGCAGGCATGTCAAATACCGCTGTTTTCATATAGAGCACTGTAGTGTGGGTCATTATGGGCTTGGACATTACTGTGCAATGAGAGGAGATATGAGACGACATGTAGGAAGTGCTTTTATGAAGCTGGAGGACAGTACTTTGCTGTGAGGGCTGAGAGTAGCACTTTAGTGACCACAGCATGCAACTAATGGTCCATTCGTCTTCGAAAAATGTTTGTAGGAGCTGTTCTGTGTAAAGTAGTCCGTGCTCTTGTACTGAAGGAAATGGCGTGTTTGTTGAACACTTGGAAGCTGTTTTTTCTGTGGTATTTTATCAGGCAGCACACGTGTGTACGTTTTAAGGCAGGATATGCCCTTTTTTTCTTTAATGTGAAACCTTTAATGTCTTTTAAAATGACCTTCCATATAAAAGTGACGGGTCTTTACCTTAGTCATGAGTTCGAATCCCTTCAGGTACGGTTTTTACAAGAAATGTGATTTGAGGTTCTCACTGTGGTCAGTGTGAAGATGTAACGCTGTATAGATTGACGGGGTACGTGCAATTCGCCCGAAACGTCGGTAAAATTTACCAGATATCACGGCGTTATGTCCCATACATTAAAAGAACTGGTAACAATGGTATTTTGATGGAAATCACTCGGGATCGTGTTGGTGCCAGGCCTGGTATTAGCTGTGTGTAACCTTCGAGTTCTGCTCAGTTGGTCACCCGTCATTCAATTGCTGAACTGACGAAGTAGAATCCGAAGATCTGGCACCTCTTCTTGTTTGAAAACTAGTGTTTGATGTTTTCTTAGCCCTTTGAAGGTTATTTAGTAATGGGAGTGTGACTGTGGGTCAGAATACAGAGAGGTCTGGCCGTATGCGGAAGCATTGTTTTGATTGCCTAAATATGTAATTCATAGGTTGTTTCGTACTAACAAAACAAAAGGCAAAAACATATGAAACATAGTCGGGCCCCGGTTCCCCTTCTGGACCACCGGGCCCCAGTAATTTGTACCGACTTTCCCCCCGTTTCGTCGGCACTGGTGACATCCCGAAATGGCTAGTGACTGATGTAGCTGGGAGTGGCTGATGACTGACGTAGGTGGATTACAAACATACCGACTTGCGGAGTGGCTAGTGACTGACATAGCTGGGGAGTGGCTGATGACTGACGTAGGTGGATTACAAACATACAGACTTGCGGAGTGGCTAGTGACTGACGTAGGTGGGGAGTGGCTGATGACTGATTTAGGTGGATTTCAAACATACCGACTTGCGGAGTGGCTAGTGACTGACGTAGCTGGGGAGTGTCTGAAGACTGACGTAGGTGGATTCCAAACATACCGACTTGCGGAGTGGCTAGTGACTGACGTAGGTGGATTACAAACATAGCGACTTGCGGAGTGGCTAGTGACTGACGTAGGTGGATTACAAACATAACGACTTGCGGAGTGGCTGATTGACGTAGCTGGGGGGTGGCTGGTGACTAACGTAGGTGGATTGCAAACATACTGACATACTGAGTGGCTGGGTAAGTGACTAACTGTATGTTTGATTGATTACCGATTGATTCCGTGAAGGGCGCTGTTCACTTCAGCAGCTTAGTGCCGAAATTTCTGGCCGAATACTGGACGGTTGGCTGTATGATTGGAAAAGTGGCCGAAAGTATGGTTGGCTAACTTACGGAGTCAGTAAGCGTTGGACTGACTTATTCATAACAATGGAATAGCAAACTGGTTCGTGCAATCGTTCATTTATTGCGCATTTGCCCCCATGACTGACAACGGAATATTGTTTGGGTGGTTGGTTCTCTGGTTCTGTGAGGTAGTGAATAGTACTGCATATTCGCTCTTATATGTGAGGGAAATTATTAACCGTTGCTGTACTGTAGAACTTCAGAGACCCCTGAGATAGGAGTTACAACCCCCCCCCCCCCCGAGACCCCTGAGATAGGAGTTACAACCCCCCCACCCCTCTATCACTTTCTTCTCACATAGCTTACACCTAAGAAGAACCACGCTAAGGGGCGGTATAAATTCCTCGTCACGCACTAGAGGTGTTCGTAGCAGCATATGTACGTCTCTGGATGGGGGTAACTACATGTATTCTCCATTTAACTCACCTTTCTTGAAAGCGTGCACGTATGTACGACACGTCTTACCAGGAAGCATTATGAATGGAGAGAAAGGTTGGGGTCAAGGAAACCTGACGTGTGCCAAGACATTATCGAACTACCAGCGGGGGCCCTGGTGGTGGCGGTTGTGTGCGTAGTTCAGTCGGATGCCATTTACACTTGCAGGTGGGATAAGGTGAGCGCAGAAAAAAAAGTGTGATTGATTTATTGGGCTATTTAAAGATCCTTTCTTCAAATGCATATATTATATCGTCAGATGGAAGGATAATTGTGAATTATGATTGGAATGGGTGTGGTATTTCTCGGGGGATTAGGCGCTGCTTTCTTGCGATGGAGGTTTGGGTTGAGGCCCAGGTGTCTTCGTTTGATGTTCATGGTGGACGAAGTGAGACTAACTTGGTTTCTTCGGAGTTTCTTCGCTTTTCCCCTCCCACTGCGCCACATTTATGTAACACCACTCTGTGAGGCGTGCGATATCCCTAACCAGACAACACATTATCATAACATTGGTTATTAAGGTACTGCCTAAGTTTCCAACAATAATGCACTGTTTAATGATTTTTTTAAAAAAGATATTTAAGGTTTTTAAGTTGCAGTTTCGTCTCTTCTTCATCATCACTGTGGCAGTAAAATAAGGAAATTACTGTTCAGTAATCTGACAGGAGACGAAAGAAGTCCGCGTAGGATCCGTGATAGACAAAGTGGCACTGGGTCAGAGGTATCTCCGAGTAGTGCCGACATGGGGGGGGGGGGGTAGCCGGTGCAAATTACCTGGGCCGAGTAGTCCGGAAGGGCGCTCGGGGCCCGAATATATTGCATGTGTTTTGATTTTTAGCCTGTCCCCCGTTTCTGGGGGCCCGAAAATATTGTTTCACCAGGGCCTGTACCCGCTATAGGCGGGCCCTGTCTCCCAGTAGTTCGGCTTTCCCCTGTCAGTATCATTCCACCAATACTCCATATTCATCTGTCACCAACCCTATACTATAATCTTAGCAATTTACAGCTTCGTAAAATAATACACTTAAAAATACACTCAACTGTTCGCTGATCCTCGTAACATTTAACACTATAAGGACAGTGCTGCTAACAGCGTCGTAAAACAAGCCATGTATAAATAAATAACTACTAATATTGGGTACGATAGTACATTGCATTACGAGCTCATACATAATATTTCTATGCGGATGGAGTTCAAATTTGATTTCATTCTGAAACTGATATCAATTATTCATATAGACTGTCATTACCTCGCTAATTTATCATATTGTCATGAATGAAATTAAGTTTATAGCTTTAAATGTCACCCGTAATTTAGTACCCAATTTTGTTTCGCCTGCAGTTTTCAATAAGTTATAATGCCAATCTTTTCGTTTATAGAACTTGTTTGCTCTTACGACGCTTCCACTGGGATTACCATGTTTACATTGCGCGGCAGCCAAACGAGTCATAAATCATGATCAGTCATGGCTGATAGTTATGGAGTGTGTTGTATTTTAGCGTGTGTACATTATCGTTCAAATCTCGCCCGTTAAGATACTTGTCTGATGCCTATGGGGGATTTTAGGCTACATTCAGAAAGTTATAGTAGACTGTACTCCTTTTTATGCAACATGATTTATTACCGAAACAAATTAAATTAACATAAAGTTCCATAATACAGTGTAGATTCCGGTGGTAGCGCGTTTTAAGGGGAACCTGAAAGTGTGTTAACGTGTTGGCAAGGGACCGCCACTGGTCCATATCCTGAGCCAGTTGAATCCATTCCACATCTTCACACATTTTTCTTTGCGACACCGCCAGTCCCCACTTCTACGCCCGGATCTCCGAAACTCTTTTCCTTGCTGATATTGTGACTCAAATTTTATATGCGTGTTCATAATCCTTTCGGTCGCACTATGACCCTGGGGTCGATTCAGCCTCTATGAGTACCAGGAGTATTTCCTGGGGGGTAAAGGCGGCCGGTGCGTAGGTCTGACAACTCTACCACCTTCATGTGCCGATTGTCTAGAAATCTGGGAGCCTCAACCTCCTGGAACCCTAAGGGTCTGTCCAGGCCTGTAATGGGATTGCTTTACCTTTACCTAATCCATGATGGTTCAAGAAGAAACTTGTGAATAAATGAAGTGTATCGTTAGCTATGACAATAAATAAATAAATAAATAAATAAATCTGCTTTGATCTTCCAGTGTGTTTGAGTTCTACAAATGGTTGCGTGAGCCGTTTGCATCAACCTTTAAATTATTTCTTTAAAGTTAAATTTAATATAATGTTCCCATTTTATGTTTTGATTGTGATTTGGATCGTACACGAACAAGTGGTGGATTGTGTACTATGAAGTATTTGCGTATATCTCCCAAGTACTTATCTGTGTTAAACCGAAAACTGTCAGGAGCGATAATGTTTTCGGGTCGCTTGGGGTTGCGCTGTATCCAGACAGACAATACTTGTATTATCATCCCTGGGGGACGATTGTGGTTGTGGAAATTAGGTTGTACATTCATACTCTGCTGACCAAACTGAATTCGTGTCCCACCAACAGGAAGTCTCAAATTCGATGCTGGCTGACAAAATGATAATTGGCGTCATTTTGCTCTTTTTTATGACAGCTGTTGTTTGTATACTAGAGATATTTCACGCCGTTCTTGTTTCTTTAACAGTAGGTTTACCACTGTACAGCGGGAGGCCCTAGCTTTTATTATTCAAGAGAATTCTAGTTATATTTTTATGGTCCCCGTTTTGGTAATTGAGGCGTGTCGACTGTCAACTCCTTACTTCCTCTTAAACTTTTCTGGGTAGCCTTTTTAAAGCTCTAACCGGTGGTGCCTTGGATTGTGACGCCATGTAATCAGAGTGAAACTAAAGTTTCGGAGGACTCATCCTCAGGGTAGAAAGTATGTTGTGACTTGACCATGAAGCCACCTTGAATTCGAACTGAGACTTTTTTGGTGACCCTCTTCGTACTAGCTGACAGCCAAATTTACTGCTGGCTGTCGTATAGAAATATGATATGATCAAATATTGCAAATGGATAATGGGTCTTCTCATTTTCGTCAAGAAACAACACATTGTAAAACTTAATTATCTCATTTAGAATCTGCCTTCAGGTTCACGAAGTCTTATTTATTTGAAACAATCTCATTAACTTCCTCGTTTCACATCTGCACCCTATCTTCCATTTTCTTGGGTGTTTGTACGCGTTTCTCCTCCTACAATAAGCGTTGCGTGTGTCTACCGTTGCATCTCCTTTCATTCTCTGTTATTCCATATTCCATTATCATTCTTGGTTGAGTCCCGTGTAACAACATTGCCTAAAGCGAATAGCTTACAGTATAACGCCGCTTGAGTCGTTGTAAATGGTTTTGAAATGATATTTTGGGTAGCGGCCCTGGACGTTTTGATATTGCAGTGTGGGAGGGACTAAGACCAAAATATAAGGTTTGTATTTCGCCTGTCCACAAAGGTGGGATTTCCCTAATGCCAACAATGATTTCAGGGCCATTTCCTGTGAAACACAGTCGAACCCGGTTATAACGACATCGGTGTATACGACACCTCATCTATAGCGTCAGATATTCTGTGGTACTAATTAATTCCTGGCTGTTAACCATAACGTTATACTCCTCGGTTATAACAACATCGGTTGATACGACACCTCGTCTATAGCGTCAGATATTCTGTGGTACCAATTAATTCCTGACTGGTAACCATAACGTTATACTACTCGGTTATAACAACACTCGTTTATAACGACACCTCGTCTATAGCGTCAGATATTCTGTGGTACCAATTAATTCCTGACTGTTAACCATAACGTTACACTACTCGGTTATAACAACACTCGTTTATAACGACACCTCGTCTATAGCGTCAGATATTCTGTGGTACCAATTAATTCCTGACTGTTAACCATAACGTTACACTACTCGGTTATAACAACACTCGTTTATAACGACACCTCATCTATAGCGTCAGATATTCTGTGGTACTAATTAATTCCTGGCTGTTAACCATAACGTTATACTCCTCGGTTATAACAACATCGGTTGATACGACACCTCGTCTATAGCGTCAGATATTCTGTGGTACCAATTAATTCCTGACTGGTAACCATAACGTTATACTACTCGGTTATAACAACACTCGTTTATAACGACACCTCGTCTATAGCGTCAGATATTCTGTGGTACCAATTAATTCCTGACTGTTAACCATAACGTTACACTACTCGGTTATAACAACACTCGTTTATAACGACACCTCGTCTATAGCGTCAGATATTCTGTGGTACCAATTAATTCCTGACTGTTAACCATAACGTTACACTACTCGGTTATAACAACACTCGTTTATAACGACACCTCGTCTATAGCGTCAGATATTCTGTGGTACCAATTAATTCCTGACTGTTAACCATAACGTTACACTACTCGGTTATAACAACACTCGTTTATAACGACACCTCGTCTATAGCGTCAGATATTCTGTGGTACCAATTAATTCCTGACTGTTAACCATAACGTTACACTACTCGGTTATAACAACACTCGTTTATAACGACACCTCGTCTATAGCGTCAGATATTCTGTGGTACCAATTAATTCCTGACTGTTAACCATAACGTTACACTACTCGGTTATAACAAAACTCGTTTATAACGACAAAAAATTCAGTCCCCTTCTTGACATTATAACCGAGTTCGACTGTAGCTGTGATGCAAGGACCGGCTGTTGTATTGTTGTTGTTTTCTCATCCGCATCGCAGGAGAGACTGGATAGCCTGATATTTCGTTGTTTTCTTCAGTCCCTCTAGCCATACTCCTGGCTCACAAAAAAAATACCACAGTAATAGTAAATTCCTACCAAGTCGTTTGAAATATTCCATGTCTTCTCACTTCGACGCTGAAGAACCTTTGTAATTGATAGGACGTCTTTTAAAGACATTGTAACTAAACATTCCGTTTGTTGTCTGTATCACTATACAAATTATATACTAATGTGATACTAGGTGGCGTAGTCATTGTAGCAACTAGCTACGGGCTGGACGGTCTGGGGTTCGAATCCCGATAGGGACAATCGATTTTTCTCTATTCCGAAACTTCCAGACCGGCTCTGGGGCCCAACGGGGTTCTTTCACGGGGGTAAAGCGGCCGGGCGGGAAGTTGACTACCCACTTCATATATTACCGAGGTTAAGGATGAGTGGAGCTATACCTCCACCCTTTATGCCTTCATGGCGTTGACAGAAACAACTTAACTTTAATTTTTACATTATACATTCAGTAGCTTCAGTTCCTTTAGCACATTTGTCTAACACCTACGACATAGGTCAAGCGTGCACAAATCCTAGTCGTCATGTCGCCCGCGCGACTGAATTTTGCACTGTGGCGCCTAATATTTGTGGGCCGTTCATATGGAACTTGCTTCATGTCACCCTTCTGGTGCCTAGAATTTTGAGGTGGGTTCTACATTTGTGGAACCTCGATGGACGTTTTTTGTGTTACGTCATGTTTCGTAATCACAGTCTCATATCATTGTTTCTCTTTTCAATGCAGTGGGAGAGTTTATTGTCAATAAAACATGGACGAGCGCCCATGACTACAACTCTGAAAATAGGCGCCGCGTATCTAATGCCCCGCCCATTGGCCATTGTGTTTGTTTAATAATAGGTTTTAAGTGCACTTTAGGGCTTTGGCAGGATAATTTCAAAGTGGCTACATGTAGTAAACTCAAAGCCTTTAAATTGAATTACAGTTGAGAGTAAACTGTGATTAAATTATTTTTAAACGAGATTTATCGACGGTTTCCAACCTTCACTCGCCGTTTTTTTCGGTAGCCTAATCACATAACGCCGCTACTTCGAAAGTCTCTGGTGGGTTTTTAATAAAGGAACATCCACGTGCAAGTCTAATACGTAGTTGGTTGTGTCTTTTAAACATTTATGATCTCAGTAAGATCTCAGTTTTAGAGTTTTAATAGTGATCTTGAATAGTCTTCTTCTTTCGTTTGTTTGTGTTTAAGTAGAGCGCCTGTTGTGATCTGGTTTTTAGTCTAAGAAATCCTAAAAATGCAATAAAAGTCTTAATACCGAGAAGGCATGGGTTGAAGTCGGGTTTCAGGATCAACAACACAATGTTTTTATCAGTCACATTCCTGAAACGGATTTGTCTAGTGGCAGGATTAGAGCTACGGCATCAGGTCTTCCAGTGCTGCTTTGATATCGATTTGCTTACCTCTGTTACACACTGAACGTCGCGATGTATCGATTGTCATTCCTGTTTTGTATTCCATATATCTCCTTCGAATCTCAAGACGAAAACATGCTGTTGTTTACTTTGGAATATTTGAAGGTTTTCCACAATGTTTCCAAAGGAAATGTTCATACCGTTTTTCCGAATTTTACTTGACCGCTTCCAGCTATCCTTCTATTAGGAAGAATGATAAAAATCCTTTTTTTTTATCATGCCCGGAAACAAATTAAAATTAAAGGTAACCGAAAAGAAATAAGAAAATGTAAGCAAGAAAAAGAAAGAAAACAAATGTTGCCAACACAATTTGACGCCACGTGGCCCATGAACTTGACGCGGAACTGATGGTGAAACCAAACATAAAGTTAATTTCCTGTTATATACATATAAGTGCGTCATGTCCGTGAGATAAATTCCTTAAAGTAAATGAATAGTTTCATCGTACGTGGTGGTGTCTAGAAAACATTATAGATATTCATTCAAAATTTCTAGTTTCATATTACGTCCGAACTAGAACACCAACAATAGTTTTTTTTTAATGCAACCCCTTTTATACGGGACAGACAGGCGTGTTTTTAACTTTCAGTGTCATCGTCAGGCCGATCCCAGTGGCCGCGCGGTCTAAGGCGTGGATCTGCGGCCGTTCGCTTACTGAGATTGTGAGTTCGAATCCCGCCGGGGTCATGGATGTCTGTCCCTTGTGAGTGTTGTGTGTTGTTAGATAGAGGTCTCTGCGACGGGCTGATCACTCGTCCAGAGGAGTCCTACCGAGTGTGGTGTGTCTGAGTGTGATCGTGAAGCCTCGGTAATGAGGAGGCCCTGGCCCCACTAGGGGCTGTTGCGCCATTTGGGGGGGGGGGAAGTCATTATCATCGTCATTGTCTCCTTATTACAATGTGCATTGACTCCAGTGCCAATATTATGTGGCTACATTAAAGTGTGTAAAATTGTTATAAGAAAACACTTTGTCAACTTTGTGTCTTATTATTTGACATATTTTACGCCCTTGAAGTCTGGTAACCTATAGTTTATTTTTCTCTCTACACTTTAATCCCCTTGAACTTTGTGCTGTCTTGAGTTTCCTGTTTGTCAAATGGGGCTCTATGGAACGTATAAACATAAGACAATGCCTGATGATTTTCGGGATTTTCATCAGCCCCTTCTTCCGAATTCCGGAATAGTAGGCCTACCCTGAAACAGATTTTGGGTCTCCCCCCTTTAAAAGCCTTACTATTGGCGGTCATATTCCATACATGTTGTTCACTGCTCCCAGGGTTCGTGTTTTACCACCCAGGTTACGGTGGAGGTAGGAATCCATATATTTCATGGGAACGCCCCGTGGGCCGGATTTCCATTTTAACTCCGATAATAAGAGCACAGTGGATGAGTTACGATGGCTGGCAGACGGAACTCCCACAGCTGTACGAGAGATCAGAATTACGTTGTGGGCTTCGTATTCTCCACATACACAAAGTTTTGACATGGGGTGAGGGAATGAGAAGGGATGCAGAAGACTCCACAGGTTATGACTGTTCGCTTCCGACTTCCTGCATCTTAAGTGTAGTCTATCCCATTACACGCTATGTAATCTATGTAGTTGAAAGACCGCCGTTAAATAACGAAAATATCAGGTAATATTCGTGTGGGTTATTACACGGTGTAGGATCATAAGTTTGTTCCATCGTTTCGAAGGAACATGCTGCCCCTATCTTCAGGGTGCCTGCTGCACTACAGCGGCCACCCTGAAGATGGAGGCAGCATTTTCCTACGCAACGTGGAAACCGTCCAGACGGGCCCTGGGGCCTACCCAGCCTCCTGTACAATGGGTATCGGGTCATTCCCGGGGTAAAGCGGTCGGGACGTGGCGTTGATCACCCACCCCCATCTAGCGCCGAGGCTAAAGAAAGAGTAGAGCTATACCTCTACTTCCCATCTGGGCCTTCATGGCTTGTTCTAGGGTGAACTTCACCTGTTACGTGGAAACTTATCGTGCCCGCAGGTTGCTTCTCTGATTACCCAGCCAGAAACTCTGGATGCTATTGACCTTGTGTCAGGTGTTTCAATTTCCGTTACTTAACTTAGGCAACAGGACGTAACCAGCTGGTGATTCAGTGGCATGGCTTGTGAGGAGGTGATAGTCGATAGTCGTTAGATGGCGGATGGACTGAAAGATAACAAGAAGGGCTGTGACGTATCATTCTTAACCACACTTAGGCATTTACGAGTATTGGTTTCGGCAGTTGTGTTGAGTGATTGAGGAGGAAATGAGACAAGGGTTGTAGAGCGAATCTTTGTGCTGTGCCATCACCACACTTCTCCTCCCTTCATTGTTCCTTCCTATAACCCTTCTCGCCCCTCTGAAACCAAAGAGCCAATAGCTGTCCAGGAAATAGACCACAAATCCGTTTTCGAGAAAGTTTCGCAGGCTTCAGTCAGACGGCTGGGAACATTTAACGTATCTCCTAGCTATTACTTTCTATCCAGTGGCTCGCCTGTCCAGGGTCGTCGTTGCTTCTAAATCTCTTTGACAGCTGGCTTATTTCTGCTCTGCTGTATGTCGCCTTTAACCTCTGGTATAAATGTTGTAGAACACACTGATATAGCTCCACGGATTTCAGCTAATTCAAACTGAGTAACTGAGAGAGCAAGCAGATTTACAGCCCTTCACCCCGCCCCCCAAACTCCTGGTTTCTTCTAGGGGTTACGGCAACAGTAGCGATGCCTGAAAAGCCGTGGCGTATTGCCAAGGAACGTCTACCACTTTCATCGTAATTTTCGCCATTTTCAAAACGTCAGGTTGTTTGCTAAATATTTGTAATAATTCCAAACCTGGAATTGTTACAAGTTGGAGTGGCTGTGTTTGGGAGATTGGAGGTTCGAATATCGAACGGCTCCATTCCTACTCTGGCTGAGCCATTCTGCTGGTTCTCTTCAGTCATTGTAGCCAAATTTGGGAAGAGCACATCTCATTATAGCGCTTCCTCCTACTATGCAACCCGTCCTATTTTCACGTCCGTGTTTTCGAGTGTTCAATCCCGCGCTGCAGTACAAGTGGCTGTAACCGGAATTTGGACTTCATTTGAGTCATTAATTATTCTTCTTTTTCGGTGGCACTACAGTCCAATGCGGACCTTCGCCTACTCACATTTTAGGTTTCCTAACGGTCAGCTTTTTACAGTGACAGGTTGTCAGCCTGTCGCCCAACCCCCAACCTGGAGGGCCAGTCCACCGAATTTATAACCCCCGGGGCAGGGTGTTCCAGCTATACCCCCAGGCACTGGGTACCCATTTTGGTCGCCTTTTACGACCTGCATGGGCTGCAGTCACCACACGGGGAGAGTCATTACTTTAGGATTTAATAATATTTATGTTGCGATTTACTGCTGATTTATGTTACTGTTTGGAGACGGTCGTTACTTCATTTCCTGTGGTATTTTAAGTATCGGCCATGGGACTGCAATGTAAGCACTGTCGCATGCTCTTAAGGGACTGTTGATTTAAATTAAGGCAAGGCTAACTGATTGAAGAATAATATGGCTTGTCAAAGGAGTGCCAGGAGAATCTCAGGGTATTGCAAACAGGCCACGGTCACGTCAGCTTCGTTTTATGTTATGATCACATTCTTCATGACGTATTCCGTTCAGTGCCGCAAATCGTGTGCTGTTGCTATCGTGTAACTTAGCAAACACGTAGGTTTCGTGTGTTTTGAAGTCCGGTACAGAGGCGAAACTTTAACTGACACGAGTGGAGAGGTGTACTTCATGGGATTACACGTTTTCGAGATTAATTCTTTGCTGCTTTGTTGCTTCTTTGAGTCTCATATCGATGTCTTGACGATGTAAGTCCGTTGTCACATCACATTACACATAGGAAATAGTACACAGGCAGGGATGATGGTTTATCTTATTTCGACAGATACAATCATTTTGAAAAATGTGTCGCAACTTAACGTTTCTGAGTGCAGTCTGTGTTTTAAAGTTTTGGCCGTTATTCGATACCCCCCCACCCCCAAAAAAAGAGCGTTGAATTTGAGCTACACTTAGCTCTACACTATCTATGGGCAGTAGGCCTGTTAGAGTTATTCCAAAAACTAAATTCGTCCCCCAAATTTTGATGGAACCCAATACACTAAAATATAAGCCGTAATTGAAATTACATACATTTTTGGTTAGTTTTGGATACGAATGTGTGGACGGACAAACATGCCTCTCAGTTATGCTTTCATGTTACGTTTTTCTTACAAAGAGGGCGCAATAAAATGAATAAACGCTTAGATCATGTCGACTGTTGGACCTGAAGGAAGTTTCATTGGAGTGTCACAGTTGTGTGGGCACAGTTCTCGTACGATTACCTTGTCACATCTTTGACAATATACCGGGTGGCGCAAAAGCCACTTGACACTCGATGTGTAATATTCTGCTTCTAGTGTCAAGTGGCATTCGCGCCACCATCTGTATCCTCTGTACCGATGTAGCGTTAGCAGAGGATGTAATTTTATCTGAAGCAGACTGTGAGCCATGGAACACTTCTCCTTGTGTTACTAAGGGTACAACTATGCCCGTGCATAATCAGGACCTGAGCTGCTAAGCCTACATCTTAATCGCGTTAATGTACTTGCACTGAATTTAATTAAACTGAGTTAAATTCGCGATATATTCAGGAACAGTTATTTCAATTACATGTCAATCTAACAGTTTTAATGCTATTCTTGAATGAGATGGACGTGGCATGTGACATGAATGGGGAGAGATGTGCATACAGTGTGATGGTGGGGAAACCTGAGGGAAAGAGGCCACTTTAGAAACCTAGGCATAGATGAGGGGATGATATTAAAATGGACCTTAAATAAGTGCGATTGGGAGGGGGACGTGGACTGGATTGATCTGGCTCAGGACAGGGACAAGTGACGGGCTCTTGTGAACACGGTGGTAAAGGGTTCCATCAACTGCGGGGGCTTTCTTGACTAGCTGAGCAACTGTTCCATGGACATACGACTTTTATTACCAGCTACTGCACAAGTATTTTTTTTGCTCATACGTGTTTCGGCTACGTTTTGTAGCCATCAGGGATCCAGTATTGTACAGACGTGAACAGCGTGTGGTACGTCGGCGAATAGTGATATACACATTAGCTTTGTACACAACCATTTGTTGTTATATAGTACCAGTAAAATTATTGAGATTAAAGTACATGTATGGTATTAAAACACAGAATGTTAATTTTTATAAGTATAAATATAAAAGGCTGTCTCCAAACATCTTGCAGTGTAAAATAACCTCTATTTTTGGTGAGGTGTAGACCCAAGGCTCTGATACCGAATGTTTGCTCCATGAGTGATCGTTCTGTGTAACATTAAGTATATGGAGTTTTTTTGTGTGTGTGTGAAGGGCCCCGCAGCAGATGCTACGGACGCACCGCAGTCTTGAGGCTTATTGTGCAACCCTGTGATGAAGATGATAGGTTTTTTTTTCGTTTTTCCTTGTAATGGAGCACCGGTGGAATGAAATTGACAGGGGAAAACCGAAGAATTCGGGGGGGGGGGGGGGGGGGAAACCTGTCCCAGTGCCACTTTGTCCACCACAAATCCCACATGGACTGACCCTGGATTTTTTTTTTTTTTTTTTTTTTTGCCTGTCCGGGGTTTTTTTCCCCTTTGATCCATTTTTGTACTGTTTAAATCCTTTCGTCCTTCATGTCACTTTACGTTCCATGCTACCGTCCTTACCTCAAACACAACACAACATCCATGCCCCCGGTGGGATTTTTTTTTTTTCCTGTCCGGGGTTTTTCCCTTTTGATCCATTTTTGTACTGTTTAAATCCTTTCGTCCTTCATGTCACTTTACGTTCCATGCTACCGTCCTTACAACAAACACAACACAAACATCCATGCCCCCGGCGGGATTCGAACCCACAATCCCAGTAAGCGAGCGGCCGCAGGCCCACGCCTTACACCGCACGGCCACTGGGATCGGCTGGATCGAACTCGTGCCTCCGCAGTGAGAGGCCGGCGACTAACCGCCTGAGCCATGGCACGGCCTTAAGTATATTGAGTTAGTTATTTAATATTGTTCTTGCCTTTGTTGCCAGATGCGATTTGTCATTTCCTTTACATGTGTTTTGTTGTTTGTTATTTGCTGTATTTTCTCTTATTATTCTATTCGTCTCTGTAATTGACCTTGGGCTGTTGTGCCAGCACATTAATAATGAAGAATTGTATTGAATTGTCGCTATCATCTTCCCACCGAACACGAGGTCGCAGTATTGAGGTCTCTTTATCTGGATGTGCAGAGAGAATGCTTTGTGCAGGGTGGGGCAGAACACAAGCACAGTGCTTCTTGTAAACGTAAACTGCAAGCCTAGAGCTGCAGACTGGAGATAGCTCGGTTCGTCACTTCTCTTCGTGCATTCTGCGGGATTTGTTCTTTATTGCGATGCAGTAAGCACTGGTATACACAAAACTCGCGCAGGCTGTAACACACAGCCTAAGGGCCTAGTCGACTGCTTTCGTTATATTACACAAACAGATGGAGAAGAAATATGTCGGTAATGAGAGGCTCCTTACTGCAACTGAGGTTATCATAGCGGTGTTTGTGTGCTGTTGCCTTATCAAATTGTCACTGATTACCGACGGTACAAATCTGCACCATGAAGATTGATGCGGCATGTTCCTTTGAAACATTGATACACACCTGTCAGAATATACGGTGTCACGGCCCAAAATACCACAGTATGGAAAATGCAAATTCTTCAGTGTTAAAGCAGGTAGTATACATCGAAGCTGTTTTTGTATGTATCTTATATCTGCACTTCACTTCTCATTTTGTAATTGGCCATGAGGCTGTTGAGTCAGCAGTGTACAAACGAGATTATTATTATTATTAGTAGTAGTACTAGTAGTAGTAGTAGTAGGATCATCATCGTCACCATCGTTTAAAGAGTATTTACAATTATGTACCTGGAACAAAGCATGTCTCTGGGGTATATATAATATTACAGCTATTATTTACTTACAATGTATGTTACGTGTAATGGTATTTCCCGTATTATTATTATTATTATTATTATTATTATTATTTCTTTAAAACAAATTTTACATTAATTTGGTACATTCTCAAAGATTCTGATTTATGTTTTCTTAACGCTGAGCAGTATATGTCGCTCTGTAATATGTTTTTATGTGTTAACGTACAATTGATGGTTGTCAGTTGAACTGTCTGTGATTGCTGAGTCATCACTGAAAGTGTAATGTAATGTAATGTGATCGATTGATGTGGGAGGCTGTGGTGCCAGGACTTGATTTATTTTGTTGTTGTTTTATGTTTCGTTCTCGTATATTTGTGTTGTATTTGTGTCTTGTGATTGTCACTTGTGCTGTTTATCCAGCACGTTAACAAACAACTACCGAACTGAATAGAATTGGATTTATCGGAATCATCATACTGTCATTGATACCGGGCGTGGATCACACAAGTTTCCTGAAGAATTCGTGGATCTTGACCTTCACTCCCACTAGGCACCATCGTAATGGATGTAGATAGTCAAACCACACAATATTCAGTCCAACAAAATGCATTCTATTATAGTCAGATATTATATGTTACACTATCTTGTTGGATGTTGGATTGATTTACAAGATAGTGTAATATAGAATATCTGGAAACAATAGAGAACATTTTGTTGGACTGAATATTGTGTAATTTGATTATCGACAATGCACGGTATGAACAATATAAAAAATGGATAAAACCAGCTTACCCGTGGTCCGATATGCTTACGTTTCTGTCTGTGAACGAGCCGCTGGTATTGCCAGAGTCCTAGCCGGTTATTCTGATTTATGATGTTCCATCTCGGGATATATCTTGCCATCATCGCGACAACGAGTTGTAATAAAACCCTAAGATGTGTAAGAGCCTGTTTCATGATGTCCGTCTAGCAAGTCTGAGCTCAGATCTCCGAGAAGGGCTTACTGGGACCGTTTTCTGTAATCCGGCTCTTAGTGAAAACCTCATCTGTCTTGATAAAAGCCACTCGGCGCAGGCCTCGAGGTCAAGGCAGGTGTTTAAATGATGTTAGCGTTCGGTCCATCTGTCAAGCGTTACTGCCATACGGCCGTGTGAAGGACATAAGGTTTACCTTGATCTCCGGAGCTCCGTAATCAACATAATGATTCTTTGCCTGAGATAAAGGGAAACATTCTGGAAGAAGGGAACTGTATGCAATGTGTTCAGGGAGATCTGCTGGAATATCGAAGGAGATGAAACAAGATTTCAAATGCTGTAGTCCGTGACTGCCTTCATCACGTCGTTCTTTACTTTCATAATGTCATACGGTTTCACGGTACACGCGGAAGTATATTTCATTTACTGCCATAAGAAAAGTACGGCCTTGGAATTATGACGATTTTCAGGAAACTCACAGATTTTCAGCAACAGTGTGTGCGGGTCTCGTACACCGATTTTCACCGAAATCGGACAGTAAATGTGGGAAGTACAGATTAGAAATGAATTTACGCCCGTAGGTAAAGTATGGCTTTTACTGAACCGATTTTCACGAAAACTCTTAATCTTTCAGTAGTTTTATGGATATCTTCTGTACGAATTTTATCCAAATCGAACGAAAAATGTAGAAAATGCAGACAAAATTAAATTTATGCCGTTAAGTAAAGTATGGCTGTCACTGCACCAATTTTCACGAACTCACAGGTGCTTCACGGCCTCATTTGCAGATCTTCTATACCGAATTTCACCCATATCGGTTAAGAACTATGGAAAGTACGGGTAGCAGTTCATATATGTAACTTAAGTAAAGTGTGACTGCCACTGTGTTGATTTTCATGAAACTCGAGCTTGCTCGATAACGTCTTGTGAAGGACTTCTGTTCCGAATTTCATGAAAATCGGACAAGCGGTCACTGACGGACAGACGTGGTTTACAAGGCAGCTTGTTTTTACTTCGTAAAGAAGGGCTAATAATTAGGGAAATCATTGGCCTTGTGCATGGGGTGCTGTTTTAACCGTGCGGTATTTCATCTCAGATATTCGTCCACAATTAGTGGGTATTTCGATGCTTGTTACTAGGCCTGTCCTTCATTGCCATTCTGCACGCATATGTGCGTGTCAGTGTATTGGTCCTGTATTCCTTACGCGGTAGACTTAAACATACGAACCAACTAAATGCATGAAGCAGAGTCCTTCATAAGAAACTAAAAGTCCTTCGTCTAACCAAGTAATTCCCTTCGTTTTAGGGAACCAGGAGGTTCATTACCGTGCTAACAACAGCCCGCCTCTGATTCATGTACTGAGCCAGATGAATCCAGCGCAACCTTCCCATCCTAATTAAGATCCATTTCAATATTATCCTCCCATCTGCGTATAGATCTACAACTTGGTCGCCTTCCTTCATTTTTTTTCCCCTGTACACACTTCTCTTTCTTGTGTGCCACATTCTCTGCCCACCTCATTCTCCTTGATATGACCATCTAATAATATGCGTATGTTTGTATATTGTGGTGTAGTGGTTAATAGTTATGCTGTGAATTAGGGAGATACCACGTTCGAATCTCAGCCCAGTTATCTCAACTGCCTGAACGCCGCAGTGTAATGGATCAGACTCCCTATCTGGGGAGTTCCGGCATTGAATCTGAGTTCACATATCGGACTGGTGTCATTTCCCCTTGTTCCTCACGACAGTTTCTAGGAAAAAAAAAAGCTTTCAACAGATGATGATATTTCCTGCCATATCCTTTCCAATTCGCTATTCATAATCATCCCGTCATTCATCAGTACGTAACGTGCAGTTGACAGCAGATCTTATACTTTCTTCAAGGCAGATTAATTCCTTTTGAAGCATTTGCTTCTTTCCTGAATATTTTAGTGATTACATTGTTACTGAAAAAGAGGAACTGTCTGTCATCTTGTAATTTTGTGAGTCAGTACATAAATACAAATACGAAGAGAAGTGAATATTTTCTTTTTGAAAATTTGAACGTGAAACAAATTGAGTAAACGAGACAACAAGCATGTCCGTGGCTGCTGTAGTGAGAACAGGCATTTATGAGTGTATTGGTTAAATATGTTTTGGATGGATCTTCTTTTTCCCCCATGGTGCAACAGCCCTAGTTCGCCAGGGCCTCCTCGTTATCGAGGCTTCACGATCACACTCAGGCACACTACACTCGGTAGGACTCCTCTGGACGAGTGACCAGCCCGACGCAGAGATCTCTACCTGGAAACACACAACACTCACAAGAGTGAGACATTCATACGCCCAGCGGGATTCGAACCCGCAATCCCAGCAAGCGAGCGGCCGCAGACCCACGTCTTAGACCGCGCGGCCATTGGAGTCGGCTGTTTTGCATTGATATTCATGGATGTTGTCAGTAGATCATTTAAGACCGCATTATGCGACAGTATACTGTACAATAGTGTCTTACTCGATCTCTGTCCGTTGCAGGTAGCAGTGATTGACAATGGAACACCTGCTCTGTCTTCCACAACGCGTGTTGTGGTTACAGTAGAAGACGTGAATGATCATGCACCAGAGTGTGAACAGATGTTTTACAAAGTCACAATTCCTGAATCTACAAATGTGGATATGCCTTTGTTCCAGGTAAGAAGCGTGCTTTTCGTTGTTCCTACTCCAGGACTGATATTTGGTATTCATATCCACACAGATTCTGTTGAAGTAATTGAACATTTTTGAAATGTGCAAATAAAATTTTGCTTGGGATATCTTGAAGTCTGTGTTCTGATCTCACTGGGATTCCATGTGATGTCACACAGCATGTAGGAGGCATTTTATGGTCCTAGTAAAAATGGCTAGAATAATCAGCTGTTTCTCTCAGTTCCATTATGTAATAATAATAATAATAATAACAATAATAACAATAATAACAATAAATAATAATAATAATTCATAACTGGAAGAGTGAACAGTTTTTCAAAATTTCTTATATTATAACAGACAGACTATCAAACTAATGAACTAACACTAATACAAAACCTGAAGGTTCAGAGCTGCTAGTACCAAAACATACCGCTAGACAGTATTGGCTTTCTACCTACCATCTAACAACCTAGCTTCCCTAATTCTCGTCATGTTTCAAAAGCATTCTTAGTAATTCACGTACTTGAGCATATTTTATTTGAGTTTTGGTCGTAATGTTATAATGGATGTAAAGTGTGAAAGGTTTGTTGTTGTAATGGAGATGCACTATATTTTCTGTGACTTGGGAACTGAATTTCAAAGACTGTGTGCATGAAATGTTTGGTTAAGTTACGATAAGAAAGTGAAAAGTGCATTATTTTGACTCACTTAATTGACCAGTTCCTGTAGAATCGAGTTTTTTGGGTTCTGTTATGCATATTTTTCCTTTTCTTGGTCAAATTTTGTTTTAAAGAGATACATACAAACCACCAATAAACTTCCATGTGGACCTTATTACCTTCCATTGTAATGTGGCTCTGAGATAAAACTGTAAGAAGCTATAATAACCAAGATTTGAGATTCTTATGACAGCATTGCTGAAGATTCAAGTCTTCTGTGGTGTAATACTGTGTCACTGTGCCCAGCAACACAGTGTTGCATCCAGAAGACTCGAATCTTCAAGCTATAAGAAGTGTGTAATGCTAAACTTCATGTCAGAGTTATGAATAAGTCCGTTTGATTGTTTGCTGTTATTAAGTTTTATACCAAATATCAGTCCTTGTTTTATTTTAAAGTGACAAATTTCACATATTATTACTACACTAGCACTCTTTGCATGATAGGACTTCTGTGCGCACTGTTTTTATTGTAAAGTTTCATCACAATTCAAACTTCACATCTGTATTTAATATGTATATTCACAAATAAATCTAATAATGTTGAAATACTCACTTATAACAGCAGTATTTAACATTTAATTAATATGAAGAAGTAATTAAGTAATTGTTAAGTTTCTGCATGTGATGCAAATTTGGAGACATGACTTCATGTTCATATCTTGTTACATTTGATCCATCCAGTTCCTGTTATTCATGATGAGTGTCATTTATGCAAGGATGTCACACAATGCTGCACAGTCTGCAAATATCTGTATTGACTGTTGACATCATGTTCATGTTTGTATTGCAATGTTAATTTACTGTATTGTGTTACAGCACTGCCTTCAATTTTTTTTTCCACCTCACAGTGTTTAGGAACAAATTGCACTGAATGAGTTCTGTCAAAGAGAACTGCTTGTCTAATAAAAATACACAGCCTTTTTTTATTTTTGATCATATATTTGATAGTATGCTGTCTTTCTTTTATATCTGTATGCTAGATTATGCACTTACTTAGTGGCATCATGTTTTACATACACCTACATACAATTGCCTTTACTAAAGGATAACATTTTGTGAGTTCATCCAGCTCTTCGGGGTACACATTGTTGTAGTCTGCAATGTAACGTACATTAATTATAATTTGTTGAGTAACTAAAGGTCAGTACCCATTGGCGCACCCGAGGGGGGAGGGGGCTGCCGGGCTGTAGCCCTCTCCCTGAAACTGAAATTTAAAAAAACACACATTTTGTAGACATGATGATATCTGAGGTTTTATGTGGTTTATTCTTCGGCCTAAATCAGCCACTGAAATCGGCTGATGACTGGTATATTGGAATATATAAAAATATAATAAAAACTTATGAATATGTAGATTTTTTCTTTTTTAGGTAGTTTTAATTTTCCCTGTAACCTAACAAGATGTTGGGTCGGAGATTTTGACGTGGTTTTCAGAACATAGTTTTTTAAATCAAATAATAAATTATATTAGCTTAAGGGTGCCCCCCCCCCCCCCCCCCCCCCCCCCTTCCGAAAGAAAATTTTGGGTGCGTGTTGTGATAAATATTTTTTCACTTATAATTAGTTTTGTGTTATAAAAATGTATGATTGATTTGTAACATTCTGTTATTCCAGCCAGGGATTGTTACAAGTAGAGTGTCTACTTTATTAGCCTAAGTTCTGATGTAAGACTGAAAGAGATGTTTTCTAAAGGTGACTGTATTAAGTGTGTCTGACAAGTATCCACCATCATTCAAGAGCATTCAGATATAATCGGCTTTCATTTTCAGTGAGAGTTGTTAAGGAAATTGTTGTGTTATACAACTGTTAATCTGTAGAATAGACCTCAAGGATATTATACATGTTTTAATGTTGTTGAATTACAGAACCCAATTAGTGAAGGTTGCTATTTTTACTGATTCAGTTCAGTAGAAGTTAAGTATCTGTCAGAAAAATTTATTTTGTGAATTTAATTTTTATCTACATCATTTATGAGATCACAGGTTTAGGAACATCGTCAGCTTGTACACACCATCTATATTGTCAACTGAATGAGACAATTTCTGCACACGCAGAAGTATTGTCTGTAGTTATATAAACTTTAACAGTCAGGTATTAAATTTACATAAGTGCATGTGAAATTTAGTCTAAATGGTAAAGTTATTATTACCCACAATAATAGCTACCGGTAATTAATTAGTTGTATAAATATGGTGCCACTGGTAATTAATTGTTCTATCGTATGACAGTCTTCTGGGTTTTGATACTGTCTATGATGATATTGACATGTTAGAAGAATGTGCTGCATTGATGCTTGGTGATGGGACATTCAGACGTGCTAAAGGGAAACATAATTTTGTATCATCATAACTTATGCAGTGGGTATAGCCGTGTCTTGTTGATAAAGATGCATAACACAAGTTGAACACCAATCAAAAGAGAAGAAGATTCGGAATTTAAAAGCTTTTAACATAAAAAAACTTCTTAGTTAAGAGAAGTTTCTGCTGATAACTGCAGCAAACAAGGAATATTATTTCACATTAACATAATTTGACTATAAAATGTACTAAGTATTTAGCTTGAGTTCTTCCATATATGATGCAGAGAAGTCCTGCAGCTTTCTGTTAGTTTTGAACTTCAATTGAGACAGAACTACTCTTGACTTTGAAATCTATATTAATTACTGCAGGTGTTCTGTCATTTATCTGGTATCCTGTGATAAACAGGGTATTTACTTTCAAACTTATGCCCTTAGAGACATTTCTGGTCCTTGGAACAAAGATTCAGAGGTGGTATATATATCTTTATATACCAATTTGCTCCAAATACCATACTTTAGTGTTGCATATGGAAATATAAAGTTCTGTGGAGACATAAAATTTGCAAGAATTTGGTGACCAGTTAAATAAAAATTCGAAAATGACAGTATAACATTACTTGTGAACATTTTGTCAGTTACAGTAATGAGTTCAACGTGTGTCAGTATACACCAGTTTGTTCTGGTCAAGCTTTATTGGCAAGACATCATGCGGTGGTGGCCAGATTTACCTTTCTGTCTGATGGACTTACGTATCATTTTTCTTGTTTCCTCGAGTTTAAACATTTTGTAAATATTACATTTTAAATAGTCGTGATGACTGAAAATGAATGCAACAACTACTCTTGTTTAAACTCGGAACAAATGTACAATTTCACTGTTTCATATGGATAAAATTTCTAACTGTACACAAATTCTGATATTTACATATGACAGAATGACAGAATATGATTTTACCTTACGTGTTTAACATACTGTTTACAGTAATGTTAAATTAAGAGGCATATCAGAAAGCTGATGTCCCGTAAACCTACGTTATGCATTAACACAACCACCTGTTACAAAATATTTAGTATGTGAATTCTAAACAATTTGCATAAACATTGTTGGAGCAACATGTTCATTTTATCTGTAGAATATGTTTTTCAAGATAAACTAAAACTCAAGTGGACTTCCAGTACAAATCATTGTTATTCTTGACACTTTGCAGCTTATGTTTAACTGCAAAATAATCTCCACAACTAGTTTGTGTAGGTTCTTCTTTTGTTTGTACCAAAAGATTTATTACGCTGTTTAACCATTTGTGATATAATGCAAAGCTTTCAAACTTAGGTTAATATTTTTGGCTTTTTAAATGCTAAAATAGGTGGCTTATTTCTTATTATATCACAATTGGTTTCTAAAAGGCTTTCGTGTTTATTGTGTGCTTTTGGCCTCCAAATCACCATCATTGTGCAGAAATTGGGACCATGCTTATGGAAAGGGGAGCATTGTAGTATATGTTTTCCATAAACACTCGGTGTTAACCTTTCATTTTTTGTAAGCTTTCTCCTTAAAAGTTATTGACGATGGTTCCTGTACAAATGGTTGGTTAGTTTATTACTGTTTTCTGATGCCTAGATATACTTGATTGTAGTTTGACATGATAATGACCAAGTTGCATGTTTTCTAAAGTGTAATTTGGTATAATTACTAACATGTATACAATTTTTCATTGATTACATTTGAGCCCTCCAGTTTAGTTAGGCAGATTTTTTTTCTTCTGAAAATTCTCGTTGGTTTGTTGAACTTCGGTGACTTCATATTGTCACTACGTTTTTAATCCTTTTAGTTTCAGTGTTGACATTGACATTTTAAAAATGATTAATTTGTATTAACGAGTTTTGATGGTTTGTTGAAGTGGAGGGAAAGTTACAAAAAGTTAAGTTTTAAATACTTGTGTAAGTTTAAGCATTTGATGCAATGCACAGCTGCTGGAATTAATATTATTATCTTCATTATTTCTCTGTAATATACTTTTATTCTGTCAAATGACAGTTGTGTTGTTTGTAAAAGCAACTATTACTAGCTAGATGATCGAAAACCAGAGGAATAATATGACCATCATGGTTGCATACTGCAGGAAACACGTTTGTATGAACCATTTAATAATACGCGTCAACCATTGTCAATATCATTTAAAGCAAGCTTGTGTTTACACCTCACACAGAATGGAACAGAGGACCTTGAGCTAGCAGTTGATACGTTTCTCGAAAACGGCACTTGGGAGAGTTTTGATCCTGACAGCTTATCAGGAGAACCAATATTAAGGGTAAGGAATCCACAGATCTGCGCCAGGGTACTGTGAATGGTCATGTATGGCATCATTTAAAAGCTAAATAACAGTATGTGCTTGCCTTCCTTCTGTGTTGTGTTTCTGTTGATGCTAGTATGGAATTATTTGTGTTGTGTACATGTGTGCATTTTGGCATGTAGAAATGCAAATGAGTACTGTGTTTTGATGTGGACTGTATCAGTCAGCAATTGGCTGTTATTGAAATTCATTCAGGATAATTGAAAAGCATTGGTAATGCTTTTTGTTTTCTACCCTGTTTGTCTCTGGGTGTGCGGTTGTCCGTAACATGCTAGGTTAATTGGTTGATTAAGCATTGGTATATTGGATTTTGTAATTGCTGATTCATACTTGAAGGTCATCATGTGATTTCAGTCTTTCTCATCATTCAGCAATGTACTGAGTTTAAAGTGGATATTTGAATGGTGTCATGCAGATATAACAAAAGGAAGTATTGATAGGTGTCATATCACATATACCTGGTACTGAAGTTCCTGTTATGCCAAACCTAAGATATCTGGGTGATATGTGATCTGGCAGATGGCATTCTTCTTGTGTCTGTAATATTTCAGTAGTATTTAATGGAATTTTATCATTAAGACTTCTTTCAAAAAGTACACTTATAACTTGACACAACTTTTATAGTAGTTATTGCTGTATTTCCTACCGTTAATGTATTTTTGTGTTTGATATAACATGACAAGTAGTTCTTACATTTCATACTGGAAGTAGAGTAGTTAAGGTGCAGTATTGCTTGGAATAATGATGATGAAAGTGGGATACATGATCAATGCGTTATTAGTATGTACGTAGTGATTTTACATTCTCAGGTAAATTATTTGTTCAGCTGTGAAGGGGAAAAGACAAGTTACAATTTATTTGTCACTTGGAAATGAAAGTCTGCTCAGAACTCATTGCTTATCATTCAAAGATACTGTTACAAAAGAAATAAATGCCACAAATGTAAAATCCTTTTTGCAATTTGTGTGGAGAGATGTTACATTAGAGATATATTGAAATGCTTAGTATTTCAGCAGCACCCTGAACAGTTATGTTGACTGATAAAATTTTATTGTGGAAAAAATTCTGCTTGATGAAATTTTGCATTCAAATAACACAACCATAATCATTACAGTAAAGAGGGGAGGGTTTCCCAATTATTCCTAATTTATCACTGGTTCTGTTATTTTAATACATTTATGTGTTATTTTTTCTGTTTCACTGAAGTGCAACAAATTTGATTATGAATGAAAAGCACAAACCCGCTTTCAACATTGTACAGTTTGTTTCAAAATGTAGATTTTTAATTGTTTGTTTTATTGGGCACAAATAAGGGAGTAAATAGGAAATTGTTTTAACAGGTCCTCTGTTATGATCGAGATATTGGTCTCAATGGGGAACTACAGTACAGCATCAAGTCTGGTCGAGGCATGGGGAAGTTCAAAATCCATCCAAAAACTGGTTTTGTTTACTCACAGCGTGGATTCACTGCAGGACAGGAATATGATTTACGTGTAAGTTAATTGTTACATTACCATATACTTATGATTATGGAGCTACATTGTATCTGAGCATTAATCTACATTTATTTTATTTTATTAAAAATGAGATTATAGTTGACTAACAAATGACTGGATACACAGGTTGATATTAAGAATTTACTGAAGTTGACTAAATTATAATATGATGTACAATTTGTCCACATCTTTCTTGAAGTTTGTTGCCCCAGATGCCTGCTATACTGATTAGAAAAACATAATTTTTGAACATTGTATTTCTTTTGTTCAAGATTCCTTGTCTCCAAGTCATAACTTACGATATTGAAATATTAAATTTTAACATCTGAAACCGATGTTATAATGTTGGGGGAGTGAAGTAACGTATCATATATATTAGAATAATTGATTTGAAATTATGTTTTAGTAAGTTTACAGCCATCATGTGTACTTTAAAAAAAATATTTTACTGTGTTTCTTGACACATATTGTGTCGTAGTTTGGTAGGTAAACCAAAATCAACTTTCATTACTACTTTTTATGTGAATCTTCAAATTTTTATCAAAACCGTATTGTATTGTTTGTATTGTCATTGTTTTATACTGATAATATGAAATAGTTATGCAGGTATGTGGTGGTTGCAATTGTTTCTAAGTGAAAGCTAATCCAAAAATGAATAAGTCAGCATTCTGGATTATAATGTCATCTGAATTTGGAAAGGCCTTTTAGGTTTAAAGTGTTGGATGTAAAAGTAGATATGGTCTGTCAGTTTGGGAACATTTTAATGCCTAGCACATTACCACGCATACTAGGAAGTTGATAATATTTAGTGAACAATTCTAAAAAATGCAGAGTGTTTTATTTGACTGTTAATACAAGTTTTTTGAGCTGCAATTTAAATGTTCTACCTCCTTGCTTTTTAAAAGACAATGATGTAATCATGATTCACTTTGTCAGATTTTTATAAAACAGTGAGATAACTCTGCCAATATTGAGATATTGTTAATAGATACATTAAAAATGAATCACTGCATTTTGTGTAAGTGCAGTGAAGACTTCTTGAGTAATAAGCCATGTCCCAACAGAGTTGTAATGTAAACTGTAAAATATATTCTAGTCAGTATGGCATGATACTCTGGTGCTTCTGACAGATTTCGAAATGGATTTATACTGCATTGACATGAGTGATCACTTTTCAAAGACTTAGTAACATTTATTTAGTGTGAGAGCTTGAGACTGTATGCTTTGACTGTTGATCAGTGATTATTTATAATGGAATTTGATTCTACTCATACCTCAGAATTTTTGCCTCTATGCCTTTATGTAAATCCAGTATGGTAGATGGGAGATACATGCAGTCTGACATGTTTAGAGTGGATATGACATTGTACTCAACCATTGCACTTTGAATCCCACTCTGAAACATTTTTCCATGATGTACAGATTCGGGCTCAAGATGGTGGTCAGCCCCAACGTAGTCATACAACTCGTGTAGCAGTTCAAGTAGTTGCAGTTCCTCTAGAGTCTGCTCATCCACCACAAGTGAAGCTGCCTAATCAACATGTTGAGGTTACAGAGAGTGATCGGGAGGGATATCTCGTCACCCTCATCCAAGGCTATGATGAGGATGGAGACCTGCTGTGGTATGACATAGTTGGTAAGTAACCACAGCACACATCTGTAACCAATCACCTTTTCTTCGATTTTAATACCACAAAACTGCTTTAATTCCTTATTGCAAATAAACATGTTTGAATTTGCTAGTAATTATTACATTTATATGCATGTCTACAGCTTTCATAGTGGTTAAATTCAATAAAATCTTCTTGGGTTAGCAGCTGTGTCAGGTGGTTCATCCAAATAATATTCCAGAGACTGGCTTCATCTTCATCACCAGGGTTCTGGTGACTCAATACCTAGCCTTTCCAAGTTATAGACCCACACAAGGTTGGAACTATGACCTGCAGCTCTGGCCTTTTGTGGGTATATAACCCTGATGATGAAGATTGGGTCACTTACTGAAACATTAGTTTATGCGAACCAACCTACATGGCTGTCAGCCTGAGTAGATGTTACTGAAGTAGATTTTTACTTTGTACTGTACCATGTGAGGCAGGTAGGTTACTGTTCCTTCGGAAACCCTCGACTGTTTGCTGCTTCAGGAATCATGAACAGTTAACAATCGCTGTGCAGCGGTCCTTCATCAACTGCAGTTTTCCTAATTGCATATTCTAAGTATGTGCATTTTCCTGATAGGATCCAGTTTTGCCAACCATAATATTGGTTCATGTATCAGTTGTTTTTAATTTGCATAATCCCAAAAATATCATTGACTTCTGTATGAAGAGATCCACATTATCTGGAGTCTTGGCTGTAATGACATCCAAAATAACTTCTTTAGATTATCATTACAGTGTATCTATCTGTGGCGTTCATCATCATCATCATCATCATCGTCATTGTCATCATAGTTGTCATAGTCTCTTTATGTTGACCTTAAATATTGCAACTGTTCTTCTGCTAGATGTGCTTCAGCAGATAATGCCATAAGTAAGGATATTGGTATATTCAATGGAAGGTCTGTTTTGATTAACAGTTTATTACTTGTAGATATTTTTACAAAGTAAATCAGAACTCTTAAACAGATTTTACACTGTATTTCAGTCACTGACATTTCATGTGAATTGTGGTTGTAATTGATTTGAGTATTTGTGAGTAACTTGGGTACCGTTTATGCCACTGTTTTATGTAACCAGTTGCTTGAGCAGTACCCGTTAAATATTTAATTTAGGTGATGAATCTGTAACTTTTTTGTTGTTTGTTATGTTGGGTTGTGTGTGTGTGTGTCTTCATGTGTCTTTTGTTGTATTTATTTTGTGCTGGTTTTATAATTGGCCATTGCACTGCTATACTAGAAAGTCAATAGATGATGATGATGATGATGATGATGATGATGATGATGATGATGATGATGATGATGATGACGACGACGATGATAAATATTTGTTTTTTGTTTGGTGAATTTTATTTTATCGTGAGGGTGTTACTTAAAAATTCTGTGAATTTCTAAGCTTAATGCTGTTGGTGATAGATGCAGGATAGAATATGGAGCATTGGTTGAATGATACAGACAGGAGGAACCAGATTGTTGGAAGAAAAACCTATCCCAGTGTCCCTTTTGGCTCCACAAATTTCACATGGACTGAGCTGGGATTGAATCTGGGTCTCCATGGTGATAGGCTACTGACTAACCAGCCTGTTTGATGAATGAGCAGGCAACATTGGCTTGTAATCAGTGTTGCTAGCATTCATGTTACTCCTAACCCCCACTTTCCCAGAAGACTTTGTTTTTTCCAGCTGCAGTTCCATCAGTTGTGAAGTTTTTCAGACACCTAAACTGTAGTTGGCAAGGGATTACTGCTTTAGAAAGTTATTTAAGTGGGATACAAGATTTCAATGGTATTTAATGCCAAAAAGCAGATTCTCATAAATGCAGTGTCCAGAAAGTCACTCCAAGCTTTTAAGTGGCTGTAATTAGTTGGTATAGTGACTGAGCTACAGGCTGGATAATCTGGGGTTCGAATCCCGGCAGGAGGAAGGCATTTTTTCCTTCTCCAAAACATCTAAATTGGCTCTGGGGCACTCCCAGCTTCCTGTTCATTGGGGGGTTCATTCACGGCCAGAAAAGTGGCCGGAGCTTGATGTTGACCGCTCCCTCCATCTAGTACTGAAGTGAAGAATGAGTGGAGCTATACCTCTGATTCCCCATATGCCTTCATGGTGTGGATGGGACTTTACCTCTTTAACTTTTATTCTGTCTTAATAATTTTCCATATTGTTGAAAACAGAACTGTAAAATGAAGGTTAGCTTAAAATTTTCTGTCATTAAATTTCCACATACCCCCATTTTGCAGCATGACAAATGTCTAGCCAGTAACCCTCCTCAGACCGTATACACTTCAGCATTTCTGCAGATAATTCTTCAGCATCTGCAGTGATGTGCTGTTTGAGTTCAAATGAGCTGGCTGCCCGTACACAGTGATATTGACATAACCTCATAAAAGTAAAGTTGTGGGGTGTTAAGTGATGGGACCTCACCTTCTGAATCAGAATAATGAAATCTGTCATTGTTTTTATGACAAACAATAGTACTGTAATTAGACAGTGTTCCATCTTGCCCTAAATTTTTCAAGTTTGTCTTCTTCCAGTTCTGTAAAGGCCCACGAGAAAAAGTCCAAATGTTGCTAATTTGGTAATCTTGAAGAAGAAGTGGGTGGGCCTTGTGTTTCACCTGTCATGATATGTTGAAACCAGCTGTTGGTGAGATATCTCTTGTGCCATTAAAGAGCTGTCCAGATATTTACAGACAAAATCATCTTGGAGTTAACCTTCATTTCATTACTTTGTTTTCTTCAATATAAAAAATGGTTAGGAAAATATTGCCTCCTGGAGGAGCTTGCTGGGTG
The DNA here is from genome assembly GCA_021186555.1 of Reticulitermes speratus. Classification (NCBI taxonomy): domain Eukaryota; kingdom Metazoa; phylum Arthropoda; class Insecta; order Blattodea; family Rhinotermitidae; genus Reticulitermes; species Reticulitermes speratus. The sequence goes on from JAJKFL010000001.1 coordinate 9,065,141, forward strand.
CTTCTGTATAAACACAACTTCCACAGGTGGAGATGAACGTGATGAATTCTTCATTGGGCGTGATAAGGGAAATGTGTTGTTGGCCAAACAACTGGACTGGGAGAGGCAACATGAATACAACTTAACCATCAGTGTGACAGATGGCGTACACACTATCTATACGCAGGTGAGTAGTGAGATGGTAATGAGAAACATAATTAATTCTTGTGTTTAGTAAATAGTGTATTTTATATTAATGTACTGCTTCTGTATTGTACTTACAATTTTGTTCTGACAAATAGACAAATACGACCATGAATAAATATTGCGACATCATGCCGTTTTACTTTTTTCTGACCTACGTAATGTTTATAATAACTGGTATTTTAATATATATTATTCTGCTTGCATTAGTTGAACTGTTTTTTCCCACAGCTATATGTAACTGTAATTGACATCAATGACCACCGGCCTAACTTCTCACAGAAGGTTTACACTGTTGAGATATCAGAGAACGTGGATAAGGGAACTGAGATTTTGCGACTGATGGCGACAGATGAGGATGAAGATAAGAAAGTATTCTACAGTCTGCATGCTGCGCGCAGCCCTGTGTCACACACCATCTTCATGATTGATTCTGTCACTGGTGCTGTCTTTCTGAATGAGAAGTTAGACAGGTATTGCAAGATCATTAATTAATAGTCTTCATATTTCCTTAACATTTTGACTTCGTGTAAACTTTTTTTAAATTATCCACACTGCGTATGTACTCGTTATAACACATGTATTACCACCAACTCGTACACTATATTGAAGTACAATGTAACAAACACTATAAAACTCCCAACGTGTTTCAGTGTAACATCACACCATCTCCGCTGAGGATGGTGTGATGTTACACTGAAACACATATTACCACCAACTTGTACACTATATTGAAGTACAATGTAACAAACACTGTAAAACTGCCAACGTGTTTCAGTATAACATCACACCATCTCCGCTGAGGATGGTGTGATGTTACACTAAAACACGTTGGGAGTTTTATGGTGTTTGTTACATTGTACTTCAATATAGTGTACAAGTTGGTGGTAATACATGTATTACATTTAAACTTCTCAAGTAACTGTATTGCTCAGAGGTAATGAACTGTAATACTTTTATGTAATAACAAATGTTAAAACACTTATCCATGTCAGATATCTGAAAATGTTCAGATCTAGCTGGAAATCCCTCAAATGGCTTGTATAGTGAAGCTATTGTTCTCACAATGAGAGTAAACAAAATCCATTTCTGTGGTCGAATACAGATTGCAATCTATTAATGACAATGTGAAGTACTAACTCAGTGAAAGAACATAATTCAAAACATCTCAGAGGTTTAGTACTAAACAGAATGGGCAGTCACATCTTGCAGATGATGTTGGTTATAAGTGGACTAATATTGATTGTTTAGAGAGTAGATTTGACTCCTCACCATATTTGTTTATTTGTAATTAAATTTATTTCATCCTTGATGTGCTTGTTTAGAGTGTAAAAATGCGTTTAAGATTCCTTTTATCATTTTATTTCTCGAAATTATGAGTTTTGCACTGTTTTTTGAGAGAATATCAAAGGTTAACATTTATGAATTGAAAATCTAAAGCAGTAATAGAGGGAACATGATAGATCTATTATACTGTGCATATATTTCATAACTTGTTTTGAAGTGTTACCTGAGGTATTTGTGTCACTACCCCATTGTGTGAACCATCATCCAGCTGTAACTAACAGGCAAGTTTTGAGATTTTCACAGTGGTGTGGTTGAAGAATCTGTTCTGGGGGATTTTAGGACCTCTGACCCAGTGACACAGTGCCACATCCCAGAAGAACGGATTCCCATAATTAACACTGTGGGACTGGGATTAAACGCAGAACGTACTCTGCAAAAGCCAGAAATTTAAATGGCTGGCATTACTTTGCATGTTCTTAGCGAGCTCTTCATATGACTTTAGGCATTTTGGCTGCACACTGTGTGTGTCGACTGTACTTGGCTTTCAACGCCAAAGGGTTAACAACGTTAGTAATTTCTGACTTGAGCACTTAACAGAGGAAGAGTTATTCCTGAAGTAACCTACTGTTTGATAGTAGTGTATTACAGTATTTGCTTTTTTATTAACTTCACAAATAATTTGACACTGTTACCTGAATCCTATCGCAGGGGATTATACTATTTGTCTAGAAGTTGTGCTTTTGTAGTGCTGACATAGATTTGAGTCATCAAGATTTACAATTGCATCCTGTTATCTTTGACAGAGAAACAATTGAAGAACATATCCTGATAGTCATGGTAAAAGATCAGGGAACTCCATCCGAACGAAACTATGCCCGTGTGGTTGTGACAGTCCATGACCATAATGACCATCCACCAGAGTTTACAAGTCCCATTCTGCAAGGCAAGGTGTTTGAGACTTCTCCTGTTGGCACTGCAGTAGTTCAGGTGTATGCCATTGATAGAGATCGTGGACAAAATGCAAAGATCTCCTACTCAATAACTTCTGGTAAGTGTTTGTGTGTGTGTGGTTTTTTGTCAAATTTTTAGATCATATTTCAGAATCATATAAAGACTTGTCCCTTGTATGTGTATATCCAATGTTTTTGTATGTATATGTTTTGTAACAAACCATGTCAAATAAAATATGCATTTTATTTACTTACATGCACATGTTTCAGATAGTGTAAAATTCTTAGAACAAATCATGTAATGTGCAGTTTAAATACTTACGTGAAATTTTTTTCTTTATACGCATTATTCTTTAGAGCAAGAGTATTGTGTGGTGTATATATTTATATTGTGTGGTGTATATATTTATAATCAGTGTAATCAGCCTGTTTTGGATATGTGTGAATGCTAGTTTTATACAGGAGAACAGTTGTTCTGAAGTTGGGAATTTTGTGTAACCTTGTCAAGGAAAGTAATTGATTTAATTTTAGGCTGTTGTAAAGTTGTAATGAACTTAATTTTGTGTGCATATCTGTGTGTGTCACTTTAAAATAAGTATATGTACTAAGAAAATTACTGAAGTTTTTGATAAAGCAGTCACTTGAATTATTTTGTTGTATGAGCTCAATTGTTTTCTGTCTGTTTGTTAGGTAATGTTGGCAATGTGTTCAGTATTGATCCTGAGATGGGCACAGTGAGTGTGGCGCGTGAGTTGGACATCAGCGTCATGTCAGAGTATACACTGATGGTCAAAGCTATGGACAGTGGTTCTCCTGCCCTGTTTTCAACAATCCATGTGCATATAATGGTGACAATGGCCGACAATGCACCTCCAAGGTATTTACAGAACAGAAGTGACCAGTACAGTTCAAATGCTCCATTATAACTCTCTGTATTATGTAATAAATTTTGTCACTTTATTATGGTATTGGAGGTTTATAACTCAGCTGCCACACTGTTATCCTGTTTGACTGAAGAGCTGCTATGTTTTTATTGTGCTGTTAAGAAAATTTGAAGACACTAGGAAATATGTTATTACCTGCCAAAACATTAAAATTTTATATACATATTGTAAAATTAATAATCCAGTAAGTGTATAAATTTACCAAGAACAGTAAAATCCCTGTTTATGGTTTTGTCGGGAAAATATATTGGAATGCAAAACTGAGAAAAATCTGAAGTTGAAAAAAATTTTAATGGGGTTAATGGTGTTGGATAATTGTTATGGAACACTAAATTAAGGAAGACATTAAGACAAGGAACATTGTGTACTGCCATTAGTAGGCTTAGGATTATATGCATTTTGCATATTGCATATGTAAAATAAAAGTACATGTAAACTTTCACTTAAGGCAAGTCCTATAAATATTGAAGTGCATATTTCATTATTTATAGGAATGGCCCTAAGTGAAAGTTTTTAATCACAATCACAGTTCTCTCTCTTTTATAATGAGCCAAGTACTAGGGTGGGGAGGGGCAACCTCTCAACCTGCTACCAGAATGATGAACATCTGAAGGAAGTCACCCCGGGCCTCAAAACCTCATAACATACTGTTACAGGGGACTGCGGACTGAGAAGATTAATAATGAATGTCTATTTTTATACTCCTGTATGTACATTAAGGTATTTTGAATGTAAATGTTATACAGATTCAGCAAACAAGAGCATGCGGCTGAGATCTACGAGAATCAACCAATTGGTACATATGTGAAGCATCTTGATGCCCGCAGTACATCATCTTTATTCTTTGAAATAATAGATGGGAACAAAGATGACATGTTCTTTATTAACCCAAGTACTGGAGTAATAATTACAAAACGTCAGTTAGATTATGAACTGAACAAATTCTACAATCTGTCAGTGGAAGCTACCAATATGGTAAGTAAAAGAGCATACTTTTATATATGCTGTGAAACTGACTTACATAATCTGTGCTGTGAGCCATACTTCAAGAATATCCTAAGTTCTGGTTGTTGGAGTGTGAGTGATAACTGAGGTTATATATTGGTTGTTACAGACTAATGGTTATCACACATGCTTTGTATTCAGGAGGTCTCCAGTTATATATTTGGCCTGATGGTCAGCTATACTGAATCATGATTTATTGTGGTTTTTCTCAGTGCCTGTAGGCAGATAGTACCTTAAAGTCTGACCATGTCTGCTTTCTTCCACATTGATGCCAGTTCATAATCCACAGTCATCCTACAATTTGATACTATACAGTCAAGGCATCTGGCAAATATAATTAAAAGAAACACACAGGCAAACAGCAGCCAACATTATAATCTTCTGGTATATGGTGCAGTGCAGTTTGGTAGATAGGTTTCTCTGAAGTGTTGGTACATGTTTGCTGAGCTGCACTACATCAAATCCCAGAGGACTGTATAATTTTAATATTCCATGCTATGAGAAGCTCCAGTCTCAAACAAACAATTTAGAGAAAAGGATTATGTCCCATTCATGGAGTGAATGTTCGTGTGTGGCTAATCAAGATGTCCATATTGCCCAAATATATGAAACAAATTTCAAGGGATGTTTTTTAACATGCATTCATGTATGCCTATGCAGGTATTTAAGAGGGTAATAAGTTTTATGAAAGCTGACACAGGGAAGGCTGTGTTTTTTTATGGGTGTGTTATCACATTTGTCCATGTACCATGAATCCATGTGGCATTTTGAAAGTAAAGAATGCCTTGGTAAAGTCTCCATACTACGTCATAGAGTACACCATTTGTAACCTTGTGTTCATGTTTGTGTTCTGGTGCTACTTTCTTACAGGCTGGAGCAAAGGCCCAGTGCACGGTGATTGTGCATGTACTGGATCGCAATGACAATGCGCCACGCTTCACTCAGTCAGTCTACTCTGGTTCAGTGAGTGAGGCTGCTGCAATAGGCTCCCTGGTATTAACTAACACAAGCTCTCCACTTGTCATCACAGCTCGAGATCAGGATTCAGAGCTCAATGCCTTGCTGAGCTATGATATTATTGAGACCCTTCCACGAAAGTTCTTCCATATTGACTCTAGCACAGGTGAGTTATTTATTTATTTGACGTACATCTTTGTATTCTGTAGTGGAATAGGAGGACAAATTCCAAAGTTGTGTTGTTCAGCCTTTATGAGACCCAATACATTGTTTACAAGAGAGTGTTTCTCACATAGGAAAATGGATTTCATGAATATATATTTAATAGCTGATATATTTGTTCTTTCGTACATTTTTCCATTCTAATTTGTTTCATTAAGTGTGATTGAAGTACAATGGTCAAATCGTTTTATGTTCATGCAGGAGCTATTCGTACTGTGATGACTTTGGATCATGAGCAGATATCTGAATTCAGTTTCCATGTAAAAGTGTCTGACCTTGGGAAACCAAGGTTGTCATCAGAGACGGTGGCAAAAGTCGAGATTTCGGTGATTGATGTCAATGATTGTCCGCCACGCTTCCTTCATTCAGCTTATAACATCACTCTTCTACTGCCAACTTATAAGAATGTTGCTATCTTACAGGTAAGATGATGCAGCAATGTAGATGTTGAATAAATCACAGAATTAAGCAAATTGCAGAGGGTTTGTAAAAATAAAATTTGTAGAAAAATAGAAATAGACATTTTAATACTGTTAGGCATAACATTCATTCATTCCTTTGTTCTTTCATTCACTCATTTGTTCATTCATTCTGTAGTCTGTCTTATGACAGGTCCATAGCCTCTTCCAAAGCGAGTTCTCCACAGAGTGGGATCTAGTGCTTCCTCTTTCAGTTGCCAGTATCCTCTCATTTCCTTAAGGTCATCCAGTAGCTGCTTATGTCTTCTTCCTCATCTTCCTGTCACTTCTAGCCTTCCTCTATCTTGCTATCAATAATGTGTTGTAGAAGGCATTTCCTATGCAAGATGTGACTATTCTAGTTAGCCTTCCTCTTTCTATTGTATGTAAGATATTCCTCTCTTCCCTGACTGTATGTAATACTGCTGGATTTCTCACACGATTGGTCCAGTTGATCTTCTCCATCTTTTAGGCCTAACATGTTACAAGAAATGGCCAGTTTGTAATTATGTATTGAATGAATTGTAGAAAAATGAGTTAATGTAAATGTTTCTGAAGCTGAAATATGACGCCTAACAAGGTCGATCCTATTGGTTGAAAGGCATTGGCAGTTGGGTTGTAATTAATTTCTCCACCCCTTTTCCCTCTGCTGCTGCTACTACTACTACTACTAAGGGTATCCAACCTCCACTTTCTTCCCACAGTCATTTCTTCTGAGTTTCTTGCAACCTCTGTCCTCTCTTCTTTGTTTATACAGGTACCTGGTTGAACTGTGTATTGATATTGTAAAAAGTATTAATTCTTTTTATGACACTGTGGGTTGTTTTCGTTCCATAAAAAACAACTTTTTGTGGGTATTGGAGAGAAGTGTTTAGTTTAATGATGCCTTCAATTGCGAAGATTGTATATTGTTGGCCGTAGATAAATGAAATGTGTAGAAAGCATTGGTGGGTTGATAATAACAAGGGAAAATCAGAGTGGCTGGAGGAAGACCTGTGATTATAATTATAACTATAATTGTAATTATATTTGTAGTTATAATAACTAAAGCAAACAATTTATCTTCCTGACATAATCTTCTTCTTCTTTTTTTTTTTGGTGGGGTGGGGAGGGGGCCTTTGTTCATCATTTAATTTTTGTTTAAGGTGTCTAAACTTTGGCTGTATGCCGGATCTATAAGATTGACAAAGTCCAAAAAAGAAGATTATCTCAGTGAGTCCCATAACATTGTCGGAGCCATATAGAGTTGAATTTATCTTTCATATGTAGGTGAATGCCACGGATCCTGATTCATCTGTTGGAACAACATTGCGATACGATATAATTGATGGAAATGCAGAAAATGTGTTTGCCATTGATGCCAGCACAGGAGTAATCACTGTTGTAGATCCTGACAATATCAAGCCATTTCCTAAACTCCAGTTACGTGTCTCAGATGGCAAATTCTCCAGTGTTGCAAAAGTGAATATCCGCGTTGAAAAGTCTGAGAACTCTGGCCTAAGTTTCCAGAAGAATGTCTACACAGGAACCATATTGGAGAACTCGACAAAAGTGACAACTGTTGCTGTAGTAAATGTGCTGGGAAGTGCCTTGAATGAACATGTTATATTTAGCATCCTCAATCCAACTGACATGTTTGAAATTGGATCCACTTCTGGAGCCATACGAACTACAGGGGTGAGGTTTGACAGGGAGGTGAAAGACAACTATGAGCTGATTGTTGAGGTAAGTTAGAAATGTTACAGCTTTTATCTAAGTGTGGTATGACCTGTGAAGTCATTCTGTCATTTTTCACCATCTCAGACCAATATCCTGCCACATGTGTTTGGTAATATTTTGTTTGGAGACTGCGTATTTATAGTATGATGCTAACTTATAGCTTTTGTAATGGTAAGTTCAGGGCATGGAAATTACTGAACGCAATTAACATTTACAGAGCAGTTTACATGTATGACCATGTCAAAGATTTTGTCTGTTACTAAGGTTGAATAAATGTTACAAACATTTTTTGATCTTGTATTTAGTGTGTAATCTCCTAAACTATTCTGTGGGCTTTTGTCATCATGTGGGAAGATTTTGAACTTTATTAGTTGGTATTTAGATCATAGAGCATAATAGAAGTAAGCATTAATCAGAATGTAATGTTTTATTTGATTTAACAGACCTGCTTCTTTCACCCACAGGCCCGTAGTAATGATATAAGAGGCGAGCGCCCTAGAGTTGCGCATGTTATGGTGAATGTAACAATCCTAGACATCAATGATAACTGCCCCATGTTTGTCAACCTGCCATACTATGCTGTTGTGTCTGTAGATGCCCAAAAAGGTGATGTGATAACAAAGGTAAGAAACAGGGTCTATTGTCAAAGTGAGGACATTTTAAATGTTGTTGTCATGGGAATATTATAATTTGTGTAAAAACTTGTTGCAGCATTATTAAGGAATTATGAGTATTTTCATTTTAACATGTTGTTGTGCTTGAAGAAGGTTAAACATTTTGGACCTACATGCTGTCCCACTGTACTGCTTCTCTCTTGATGTTTATATGAAATTTTATAAATTTTATCCAATACAGTGCAAGTATTATAGTAACTCAATTGTTCACATCTTTCTGACACCTCTGCATCGATCTGCGTTCAATAAGTGTCATGTTTGACAAAGGTGAATTTGGTTCAACTGGTTATTCATTTAATGGGATTTCCCTCATTGTTGGTTGATTTTTCTCCTCTAGAAGTGCCATCTTAATCCTCATTGGCTTATCACAAGAGAGATTTTTTTCTGGTGACAATAGTGTCCCCATAAAAATGATTAACCTTTAGTTTACAGCCTGTTAAATCCCACATTTCTGCTGCAGTTGGGGCACTGTTCAATTTAAATATCCACTGCAGGACAGTGTTTTCTGTTTCAGATGAAAAGTATGTGCGTTTAATAGGATGTTGTTGCATTTGTCCATTAAAGCTTAAGAACATCTCACACTGCTTGAGCTTAGAAAGCCACTGCACATACCTGTTCCATATTTGGTGCCCATTAGACTTGTCTCAGATCAAATTTTGGCTCCATGCAAGCATAAGAGAGAAATGTTCTCTTTGGGTTCATGTTGAGTCGAAAACTGTGACAAACTTTGGAGAGCAAGTGGATCATGACAAGTTTTTGAGGATGAAAACATACTTGCATCAATGCACACTCTTGACTACATATTAGTTGATGTCTATAAAATAATATATTTCTATGTCAGTATACACAAAGTGGTGGCTTATCTGGGATTGAACCAGTAAATGTCTGGATACAGAGGTGGAGCAAATATTTTTTTTTTAATTTATCCTGTTGTGATACAACATATTAAAGTTGACACATGCATTGCAATCACCCACGCCAAATTTTATTAGTTTCGTAATTATGTGCTGCATGTTTTGGGCATATTGATCATCCTCAGGCATTTAAATACGTGACTTTAAAACTGAAAATAAAATGCATGTATAATATATATGTATGTTAAATTTGTGAGATCTCACAAATTTAACAAGTCAATAATAATCTTTATGTAGCCTGAAAATATAAACTTTTTTTGTTCCTTTATTGTATGTCTTCTTGTTTTGCCTAAAATCCTTATTTTAACTCAAGTACTTGGTTGCGTGATGTACTTATGGGCAATTATAGTTCTCTTAAATTCAGTAGATGGTTGTTACACATTCTTGTTTATTAGTTTCGGTGTCTGCTTTTTAGATTTACATCAGTAGGCGAAGTTTCTCTGCGTTATTTATATTTCATTTTTCTGGTTTATAATAATGTTTTAGAAATATCAGTTTTACAATTGCCCCTGTTTTCTTGTGATGGTATTGTTCGTATGTCTGGCACCTATGTACTATCATGTCTGGATACAGAGTTGGAGCTGATAACCGTTCTTTTCCTGTTGTGCTGAGTGTTTCATTCCTGTACATGCTGTTGTATATGAAACATGATGAAATACAAGAGTTCTGTTATTTAGGGGTTTTTTACTTCTCTCAGGTCCATGCTGTTGATATGGACAAGGGTGAGAATGGAGAGGTACGCTACGAACTTATTAAAGGTCATGGAGAGCTGTTTAAAGTTTGCAGAAAAACAGGAGAGGTGACTCTGAAACAAAACCTTGAAGGTCACAATCGGGAATATGAATTAATTATAGCTGCGTATGATGGAGGTAGGATTATGCATTGATTTGTATCTGTTCTAGTATAGTGACATGATAAGGAATTTTATGTTGTGTAGGGTATTTCTTAATCATGACTGAAATTTTTGACATTGTGCATTCTCTTGGGTTAAAAAACATTGCTCTGGAGGCTGGAACTGACTTCATCATAAGTCTGGAATGGGGGAAGAGGAGAACTTATTCAGATGGGCCCATGGACACCAAAGTCTAGCCTGAGTATCTCTTTCTAACAGTTCCACCAGAGTAGGTTGTCCCTTTCCTTGTTTTGCCAGAAGACAGTAGAACATGCATCCTCCAAAGCACTCTAGCATTTTAGCCTTTGAAGGTGGACAACATACAAAATTTCAGTTACAACTGACCATGTACCATTGTCAGAATTCTTCAAAATAGAATATTTATTCTGCAGTTGCATGTATTTACTATTATAAAGTGTTGCAAGTTATTACAGTTATTTTGTTCATGATAGTTGGTAAGCTTCCTTATCAGAGTCAGTCCATGTAACTGAATTGTAGTTTTAATTATGACAAAGTCTGCACTGGAATGTAATCACCTTCTGAAATCACGCACCTTTAAGAAATTTGCCATACCAGTGCACAAAACTGCATCCGTGATGAATGGGATGTGACACCTTGAACTTCAGCAAATGGGTACCAGTGCTTTAGGGGAACTTGCTGTCTTCTCCATAATGCTGGTGCCTTCCTACAAAGTTACACAGCATCATCTGAGTTGAATGTAATCTAAATGTTTACAGCTGTGTCATCTCACTGGAGAGATTCCAGCCGTAAATAAAACTCCAAAGATCACACACTCCTGAGTTATCCAGAAACTGTGCATTATGGTAGAAATAAATGTTTGTACAGTATGGTTTGCACTATTGATTATTGTATAGTTTCTTTGTTTTTGTTTACACAGTTCAATAATATCCTTTATAGTGCATTTAATTAATATGTTTCATGTCCTGTAGGCATCAGTCCATGTTCAACAGAGGTTCCTGTCCACATGAAAGTAATAGACAAATCAATGCCAGTGTTCGACAAGCAGTTCTACACTGACACTGTTCTAGAGAACATCGAGTTGCACTCTCCTCTGGCCGTCAGCGTTCAGGCTGAGTCACCTCTTGCACGCAAACTTATCTACAGCATTGTCAAAGGCAACGATTTTGAGGAATTTGCTCTTGACTTTAACACTGGTAAGTAACAATCATTTCCCATTTCAGATGTGGCCCCATGCCCAGCCAACTTGCTCCAGTGTTTGCATGTCAGTGTCTTGTAGAAATCAGGACTTTTTTTTTTACATTTGTGTCATGAGAAAGAAAATGAATGGAAATTGCATACTACTGGTAGATGCTGTGTATTGGAAGGGCATTGCAGTGTTATTTCTAGATTTGTGTACTCACAGTTATCTGAGCATATGAAACTGAAGTGGAATGAATATGTTGTTCAGCTGTTTGATGCCTGTATATTTAATGCTATTTGCAGGAGTTGTGAATTGCATAGATATTTTAGGTGTTTGATCTTACCATTGGCATAAAGACATAGTGAAAGGCATGGCTGTGAAGTTATGTGAAGTGTGTTATATATTTTTTAATGACAGTGGAAGAATTAGCGCAGTGTACCACACAGGTTAGTGTGTCAGAGTAAAAGTCACTGATGCAAGATTTGAAGTTTTCATGGCAGTGTGAATTCTGTTGTTGGTCTGCACAATTGTGATGCCATGAATACCAAAGTTTCAGAGGCTCATGCTGCTTCTGTATACAAGATAAAAAAAATGGAAACAACGCACCCTTTGAAACATTGGTATCTTCCACCAAGACTACATGGCATCACAACCAAAAAGACAGGCACATGAGTAAAACTCTGTGCATCTAGTTATATGTATTTTTAATTAATTTATTTATTTACTTGTGGGTTTTCTTAATAGTTGTAGTCATAAACTGTGAAAATATTTATGAGATTATAGTTTTAATATTAGCAGGAGAGCTTAGCAGAGACCATGGAGAATGTTCATTACCCTTTATAATTTCAATAAATCTGTGTGGAAGGAATTTCCAGTTCTTTGGCTCATCCTTCTCAGAGCTGTGAGTTAGGCTGGTCACAATGTCGACTTGTATCACAACTCAGTGAAATATGTTGCTTGGCCTAATTTACTGACTTTCAGATATGAAAATTTTTTGTGTCCTGGAAAGTAAAGTAGCCTTCTGTTATTCTAAATATCATATTTTAGATTTGTCACAGTTAAAAAAGAATTTTAATGTGTCGTATTTACGTGTTTTGAAATGAGGAATGCAAAAGTTGTAAAAACTTCTAAAAAATGTAATGTACACTTTTTAGCACAGTTTAAACAGTTCATATTCAGAGTTTAATAAATAGAGGCAACTGCGTATCTTATAAGTAGAATTTAACTTTGGGCACTTAAGTCTACCATTGTGTGAAGAATATATTATTTATTTCATGAACAGCTTATGATGAAATGAAATGAAATAATATACTTCTGATTAGTATGTTAGTTTTATTGATCGATATAATTCTGAAGAAGTGCTTGATTCACCAAGTTTATATCTTTAATAACATGTTTTACTTGGTAGTGACCAAAGTTTTGTGCAGAAACCATTTGTGTGGGTATACAAAATAGGCAGATCTTCAGACACATGAGTACATTAGTTAAAAAGCAGTTTTGGGTGGATAAATGTCTGGTAAGGTCAAACAGCATTAACTGGTAATCAAATTCAAATTCAAGACTACAGACAACAAGCAGCAAGATGCCCTCTCAGTACACTCATGATATTACATCTAAGCATTACTTGCATTTGCTAGTAAATACTATTACCTAACTGATTTACTCACTGAAGTACCCTTTAGAGTGTGAGTTGTATCTTTGGTTCTCTGGTCGTGGGTTTTCTTTCATTCATTTACAGCTCTCTGTAATTTGATTAGTTTTATGTACTTTTGAAACTAATAGATTTATATGATTAGGGTGTTAAAGTTATGAGCTATTTGGCATAAACAAAGCTTTAGTTCTTACAAATAAAAGTTGAGGAGTAACATTTGGATTAAAACTTCAGTGCAAGGAAAAGCTCATCAAAATTGATAGGAATTTCAGAGTGAATAGTACTTCCTTTTCCTTCTCTATCTGTCTTTCTTTTTTTTGGGGGGGGGGGGGGGGGCAAGGTAATTATGAAGACAGTGTGTACATTTAAAACAATTCCGAATAGATGCTTAGCTATGTGAAGGACTTAATATAATGCATAAAGTTTGAAGTTTATATCTTGATGGAATAGAAAAAATTGTTGATACCTGAAAGCAATGTTTCTTCCAGTTTATTTTTTTATTTTTTTTTTCTCTTAATGTTTTTGCAATGAGTAAAGATTGAGATCAGTTATTCTGTTGGTATGCTGATAATTCTGGTATTCAAAGTGTTATTTTTGCTTCAGTCAACAGAATTTGACAGTGATTTCAGAATAAAGCAATTTGAAAGTAACAGATTCATGCTAAAAAGAATGTAATTATAACGTGCAAGAGTATTGGCATTTTGTAGCATCTTGCAAAAGTAGCCACAATCTTAAACACTCCAAGAAAATAGATTTCAATGGAAACATTATGTTCTTTTCATGTTGTTTGCTAAAAAAAGAGTTCATATATTTGTGTTCTTTGTTTTCATATATTTCTGGTAATAGAAATACTGAAGTTGAACTATTAACTTTGGTTTCGTGAGATATACCTTTTAATGATGTGCAGGGCATTGTCAATTTGAAACTGTACTCTTCTTTTGCAATTGAAAGTCATTTCAAATCAGCATATTGACAACTTACTTAGCTCATAACTTAGAGTAAGTACTATAATTTACACTTATAAAAATAGTAGTGCATGGATGGAATTAAGGACTGTTTCATTCTGTATAATAAATACTTGATTGATCCAGTAGGTCTTCATTGTATCCCACTCAAACTTCCACCCTGTGGGCCTGGAGAGCATCATGGATGCATGTCAGTTTTCCAAATCGTGAAAGTCTTCCTGCTATAGAGTTTTGTATGTAGTTTAGTTACTGGGTTGAATGTTTATATGTGGTCATGAATTTTTAAACACTTTCACTACTATGTTGGCCAATACAAATTTTAATTCTCCTGTATTACATTGTTAGCTTTATTTGAAATAAATATATGATGGTTGATTAAAGGTGTTCTGACATGTTTACTACTTTGTCAGAAACTTGTGTTTACTGGGGACTCTGCTTCCATGTGTTATTGATTGACATTTTCTTGGTTTAGTGATGTTTTCAACAACCCATTTTCTACAGTTCAAATTGATAGGCTGCTTAGTGAATGCTTATTTGGAAAGAATGTCAAAGGAAACAGTTGCAGCTTAGTCTGATACACTGCCCACTATATGCCTCAAGGAACTGAGGGGAAAAATTATTAAACCTCCATTGTGATAGTGAGTGTACCAGCCAACATTTAAACTCGGGATCTCCAAAATAATGAAGTAGGAATGATGACCACTTGATCACAATATTTGTTGATGCTTAAGAAGGCAGCATTCATGATGTAATTTAATATGACAAATGGTCTTCTAAAATGATTGTGAATAAAAGTGGCTGGCTGTGGGTGGAAGAAAATTTCACTATTTGTTCTATAGAAGTCATGTTTATGAAAAATTCTTGTACTGTCATAATGTTATGTCTTGGAAATATGATGGTAAAAGTTATTTTTATAGCTTTTTATTGACACTTTGAAACATAAATTTAATTTAAATAATGTTACACAATTTATTGCCTACACACAGGAAGTGCACTGTATCTGTTAGGAAGGCCAGCCAGTTAATGTGTTAGGGAAATAATCACTGTTTATTTGGATGACTGACATCCATAAATACACTGTGGGTAAAATAAAGGCCATCCAGTTAATGTGTTAGGGAAATAATCACTGTTTATTCAGATGACTGAAACCCATAAATACAGTGTGAATAAAATACAGAGATTTTGTTAGTTAAAGAATGTGATAGATGTAGTTACCACATGCTTTAAATGTGTATAAAGAACTTGCAGGGAAAATAACTGCTGTGTGCTGTAAAATTATTTGCACCATTTTGTTAGTCTATGTTATATTAGCTAATTCCTACACTTTCATGGATCCATGCTGAATCTTTGCCAAGAGCCTCAGATAAGTTAAGAGTCTAGGAAAGTGACAACAGCATAACAAAATATCAGTGAAAAACAATTATTAAATATGAACATTGTGTTGTAATGGTGGGACTAAGTGCTTACATAAAGGGAGTATTGCAGCCTTCTAAAAATTACCAAAAAGCTTTCATTTCATATAGTGACAGACTATGAATTGATGACATTCAATCTATTTATTGAATAATGTATGGTAAAGTATTTAAATGATAGGGACAGGTGGCGGGCTCTTGTGAATGTGGTAATGAACCTTCGGGTTTCATAAAACGTGGGAAATTTCTTGACTAGCTGAGGACTTGTTAGCTTTTCAATAAGGACTCTGCTCCATGGAGTTAATTAGTTAGTTAGTATTTAAATGATCCAGGTGTTTTGAAGCGTTAAGTAAGCATCATTCCTCTGCATGCACGTTTAGTTGTGGACTGAATAATCACCATTTGTTACTGAGTAATTAAATACACACAAATCAACAGACAAAAACCTTGTTTTCTGTGCAGAATTGTTCTGTTTGAAATTTTTATGAAGCAATATTTTAGCATTACAGACACTACCATCATTACTTCTAAAATACTTCATATTATTGGACTATAGGAAGCTTTGCTATAAATTTCCTAGTTAATGTGGTAGCATGCGCAGAAAAGAGACATGTCATGCGTGATTTGAGATTCCTACGGCATTGATGTTGAGGTTTCAGGTCTTCTGGGTTGTTACACTGAATAGCAGGGCTAGCGATTCCTGATGTTCTGAAGGTATGTTAAGAATCAATAGCCAAGCTACTCAGCATAACAACCCAAAAGACCTGAGTCCTCAACATATATATATAGTCTTATTCTAAAATTATTTCGCGTTTGTAAATACCTGAATGACAGAACTCTTGTATGGAAGAATGCATTTTTAATATTGTGAACTGACATAATCTGTGCATATTTCAACAGCCCATGTGAAACTAAGGGCAGAATCCTTTGGCAAGAGGAATTGGATTTAGGAGTCTTCTGTGTATTTTCATAGCTGCCTTGCTTTTGTCCATTAGTAGGATTTCTTTGTGTATGTAAGCTGTTCTAATTTGTAAATGATTGTTAAACGGTTATAATTGAGTTTACAAAAGAGGTAGCGGATTTGCTGTAGAGGCTGATAAATAATGAAATATGTGTTCTACTGAATTATTTATTCTTACTGGCTGCACAGTATTTAGGAAGTAAAATGCTGTATGGTATTTATACCAACGTCTTGCAGCCTTTTGAAATACATGGACCACCTGAGTAACACTCCCTAACCCTTCATACCGTCACATTTATATCACTCACATTCTTATATTATGTACACATAGCAGTCGTAGCTATCCCTGTTTGGTTACATATTTACTTTCACTGTTTTATAATACAGGCCTATTACACACATCTGTATGCCAATTTCCGGATTAATTTTGTAAAAATTTTTTACAAAGTTATTTTGAACATTTATTTTTGCTTGCAAAGCAGAGCAGTCTAATGCTGCTTAAATACTGGTTAAAAGCAACCCAAATTCCACCTTCATATTACACAGATTTCTAATCTTACAGATCTGTGACATTATTACTGCTGCTATTGTTATTATTAGTATTATTATTATTATTATTATTATTATTATTATTATTATTATTATTACCATATTTTATTTTTATGAAAACCTTCAGGTTCTATGTGTGGTGAATTTGTCAGATATAACCTGGAAGTTCCAAATCATTGCCACATTTCAGAGTGTTGGCTTCATACACAGTGTGTAGCTATCTTAGTTCGCTATGACTGTACCAAGTTTCACATAACTATTTCGAGTGTTTCATTAGTTATTGCCATCAAACTGAAAACTGAAGAATTTTTTTTTTTCTTTTTCCATGGCTGCCATGTTGTTGTTGTACATGAAAAAAAATGCGTTCAAGGAAGTTGCATATTTTTCTAAGGTCTATTTAAGTACTACATCATTTAAGGACCCTGAAAGAAATTGGCCTGTCATACCAAGTTTTGTGAAAATCGGTCAGCTGGTTAAGACATTGACATAAGGGTGTAGTTGCTCTCTCTCCTTCCCTGCCTCCCCCCTCAACTCCCACCACCAATCTCAGATGATCTCAAAAGAATCCTCTTTTCCTTCCTTATGGAGGAAAGTAGGTATTTAATTGAAACCGGTACCAGCTACCAACAAAATATTTTTAGGCCACAGTTCGGGAAATATTGTTTTATGCCATATTTAACAATTACAGTATAAATGAAATTGCCCTCTAATATTGCAGAATTGAGAAGTTGTGATTTTAATATACATTACTGTCTTTCTTTTTACACTGAATATAAAGTGTACCTGTTTCTTCCCTTTACATGACTGTTTTTCTTCTTCAGCTTTTGAGGGACAAGGAAGTCTATATCATTTGGAGCACTGTGGTGTAGTAAGATACATAGTTCTATAGTCCTTCATAAAGTTGAAACATATAAAATTTTGTGTTCCGTATGGTAGAAATATTTCTGATATTGAAGAGGTAGAGGAAGTTAACAGAAATATGATTTTACCTAACCACTTCTGCAGTCTGAAGAAACTAATGGTGGATGACTCTTCTGATATAATGATAAGTTACTCAGAAAACAGTTTTGAAATATTTACTATATCAGTATTTATAATGATATTAAAAGAAGTATTTTTGTGCATCTGTGTCGTTAAAACGCAGTAGGATGTAAGTCATTTATAAGTGCTGTAGGGGGGTATATGCTTATAATATGTATGAAAGTCTTCTCTGTCAGTTAGTATTTTAAATCTTCGTGGCTTTACTAGAGTGCTGCTACAGGGAAGTTATGAACTCGTTCTTTATAAAGGAAAATAAACAAACAATAGGAAGATGAAGTTAATTCATTGATGGTGATGATATGATGATGATGATGATGATGATGATGTGTTAAATCTTTTGTTTACCATCTATGGCAGCATCTTCTATTTTATTATGGTGTAATTCAGATATAAGTCAATGACTGTTTCCCATTAGTTCAAACAGTGAAAGTGTAGTTTTGCAGAAAGTCTTCTTTCACATATTTAATCGTATTCAGAAATAATATTTTCAACATATTTAATTGTTGTAAGCAGGCCTTCCTTCATGTTAAATATTTTTTGTCGGCTGTAAGGATACTGGATGGTATAATTTGAGACATTAACACTATTTCAGAAAAGAGGAAAAAAATAAGTATTCATTTATTGTTGATTTTTATTCTTAAGTTTTTGTGACTGTATTGTTACAATACCAACAAACAGCATTCTTTGTCTTGAAAGCAAATAGACATATTATTTTAAATGGAAAAGTCAAGGCATGCATCATCCAGC
Organism: Reticulitermes speratus; assembly: GCA_021186555.1. Lineage (NCBI taxonomy): Eukaryota > Metazoa > Arthropoda > Insecta > Blattodea > Rhinotermitidae > Reticulitermes > Reticulitermes speratus. The sequence continues at coordinate 9,083,834 of JAJKFL010000001.1, forward strand.
ATTAGTACATGATTCTTAGTGAAGTAGCTTTGGCTAGTTTATTGCTGCATATTTATTTACATGCAGTAGGAAATACATGTTATAGATGCCATTATAATGAATATTAAATTGCTCACTAGTTAAAATTAATACTAATCCCTTACCTATAAACCCCAACACTTAAAATAATAATACAGTAGAACTCCTTTAATCAGGCACCTGATCATCTGGCACTCCTGATAGTTCTGCACTAGAGGAAAGTAGTCCCAAGATTGGAAGTTCTGCTGTCTGTAACTTCCCATGCACATACTGATTCTGTGACTTTATCTTGGGTTATCTGGACCTTATTGAAGCCTTTGAGCTATTATAGTGGCTTAAAAAGATGTAAATATGAGTAAACAGGTACTGTTGGCAAGGGGAAATAGCATTACATTAATGATTCCTCAGAAACTTGAAATAATTTGGAGGCTTGAAAGTGGTGAAGTCAAAGAGAGGTTATGGTTTCATACAGAATGGGGGTTTCAACCATCTATGATATAAAGAAACAGAAGGACAAATTATGATCTTTTATGGCATCAAGGCCCCAGACATTGTAAGAACCTAAATTAGCACAGTTGGATGAGGTGTTGTATAAGTGGTCTCCAACAGTGCATTCTGAAGGACTTGGAACTGGGCCTGTGATAATTGAAAGAGCTAAGCCCTTTTATGATGAAATAAAAGTACACATTTTCTGAGAGCAGAAACAAAAATTATGTGCAAAAACTTAGGTCAGTGTATGTACTATCTGATGACCCAGAATATTTGATAATCCGGCATTTGTCCGGTCCTGTGGATGCCAGATTAAAGGAATTTTACTGTGTTGAGTTTATAAGACCTTCCATGTAAGTACCATTCCTCAACTGTCAAAGGATTTTCATACTCCAGGTATTGCATAAGTAACATACTGATTTTGGTTATTTGTGTCTCCCTTTTCACAGCCCCTGACAGTAACAATGGTCCCTGTGAGTATAATCAATTCATCTACTTTGCTATGTGTTTGTTATATATGCTTGGCTGGCATGGCCACAGTGTGGTGGGGCCATGGTAGATATTGTTTGTCCCATAGTGTACTGCTTGCTTATGGTCAGAGCATGGGTGTGCAAGTAGATTTTAATACTAATGCTTTCATGTGCTTTCATGTGTAGTGCTACATAATTTATTAAAATGCTTTCTTGTATAGTACTATATAAGTTAAGTCAAATGTAAGTAAATTTGCACCATCATTTTGTTGGTTATAATGCTCTGGATTTTATTGGCCTCCATGTGAAAAAGCTATACAGTGTAGCAGACATTAATCAGGATAATATTCCTGTGTCAGAGAGTCCTAGAACATAGTTAAATGCTGTCAGATGTTATGTCGTTTGTGTGGTAGAAATTTACCGACATTTTGGAGAAACCTGCTGTCTGTCTGTCTGTCTCAGTCTCCAGAGTATAAGATGAAGGCAACAGGGTCTCTGAAACACAGGTAAGTTTCTACTAGACTGCAGTGTATCATGGCTGATAAGACACTATTATGCATAATGATCACCATGAGAGCTTCAAGTCTCACATTGTATTATCTTATTTATCACTTTACAACATACCGTGTTAAAATCATAATATTCATTTTTCTTGCATTTTTTCATCTTTGATAGTATTGTGCATTATTAAGTCTATAATTTTGACTGTTACCACTGAAACACTGAAAATAGGCATTATGCCAACTTCTTTTATAATCACAAAACTTTATTGTTTTCTAACAGATTGCATTGCAGATAAAATATGCTGAGTCCTCAGTATGAATGAATGGAACATTCAATGCTGTCCTCTTGTAGGAAAGCAAATTGCTGAGATGTTTTTTGACAGCTGAGAAGTTGATCACAATTTTTAGCAATTCTTAAATTTGCTTGGCATAAATCGGTCAAGAACTATGGAAAAAAATGGGTAAAAATTCAGTTACACCCATAAGTAAAGTATGCTTGCTAGAAAACTTTTGTAAAGAACTCGTGTAATGAATGTCATAAAAGTCAAACAAATGGTGTAATCACTGATACTAAGTCATAGACAGACAATTATGGTCCTCACATAAGGCATTCTTTTTTAGTCCCTGAAGAGTGCGTAAAAACACAGATGAGAGTATTTCAGGGAAATTTGCCAGGAGCCCTGACATTGTGGTAAATGATGTAGAGCAAAGAATTTTGAGCATGTTACATTTGAAAAATTTGTCTTCATTTCTTGCTTAAACATTTTGTAATTTTGTAGTGTCTCAGCATTCTAAGTTGCTGGAAATCCGTTTCCTATTTTCCAGTATTTTGAGAGCTGTCATCCACCGTTTGTTATTGTTCCTGCAAATTGAGGGTAGATAATGGAACATTTTCTGTACAAAGTCTTGTTAGCTTGCCATAAAACCAAAATGAGCTTCTGTAAATCTGGAATTAAAGTGCCAATCAATGTCTGCTATACCATCCATAAATTTATGCTTGTTGGATTGTGCTGCACTAGTTGCTCAAAAATACAGTTTTGTGTAATTACAGTCATTGACCACATTAAACATTACTGTGCACTTGTTGTTTGTATCTTGTTGTTGGATGCGGTGAGATGGTCGCTGCTTCAAAATATTTAACAGAAACAGTGGTGCCACATGAGATGATAACTTGACGTAGACAGAAGGACAAGGTCAGGAGAAATGGCAGTGCAGTGCTAAGGCTAAACTTGTTCATCAGTTGTCTGTCACATATTATTTGATTGTGAAAAGGGTGCGGAGGCCAGATCCAACTGCTGACACTGCTGTTATTTCAGCAAGTCAAAGGATCACCCTGCTATACATGAAAGCAATTATAGTGGATTGTCAGGATGCATAGTCCTGTAGCTGCAGTCACTAATCATTTCAGTTCACTTTAATATGATTTGCTAGTAGTTTGCATTTTCCATTTGTTTATATTTCTTTTGTTGCATCATCATTTTTAATTTCCATCTACTGTGAATGCTGTATATTCATATGTATATGTAAATGATGTGTTAACTTGTTCTAATTTAATGTTGCATTCAGTGCACTAATTATTACACTGTATATACTTTATTATGAAATTTGTATTACTGTGCACGTTTTGTGCAACATGCGTAAACTGAATATATATATAGGGACTCCGTCCTCCCATCTGTCTACATGTATCAGCTTGAGAACCACAGGACAGATTTGTGATGAAGTTTGATATTGTATTTGATTTGTATTTGCATTAAGATTGACATCACAGAAGTATCCTTTCATAAGGGGTTAAATTTATGTTAGCACAGTGTTGTGTCAATTTGAAAATGAAAGTTTCAAATGAAAGTTGTTTTTTCTAATGAAGTTGATAACAGTTGCACTCAGATTTGTACTTTGTATTGTTAACATTTGCTGGAGCAGCTAAGAACATTCATAATGCCAAGATATAAAGAACTTGTGAGAACTCGGTCTACTTCAGTATGGTGTGCACCTTTTTAAGTTTAAGATTATAGTATTCTGGTATGTGATGACATGTGGTGTGGTAAATGATTTCCAGCCTGTCAGAGGAACCTGCTGCTTTCATCTTCCAGGTCTTTAAGATGGAGGCAGTAGGTTCCTCTGGAAGACTGACAGCCATCTGCCAGACTACAGAGCGTCATAACCCAGAAAACTATAACTTTAATATTCAGTGCCGTGAGAACCTCAAACATTTCCATTCTTGTTGTGTACAGAATGACTTGGCTGTAATTGCAACACATTTATATTTTGTGGCATGATGTTATGTGAACAAGCATTTGTTTATGGTCGGTGCATTAAGTATCTCTTCCACCATAGAAGCTAGTCATTGATAACTACATTTACCATATGATTTTTTTCTAAAAAGTTAATTTCTTTATAAATATATCGTTCTAAATGATTATACACGTTGCCTGTTGACTGTTATATTCAGGTTCTTGAATCTGTATGTTAACCTCTATAGCTGAATGAATCAGCACTCAAGTTTAGCTAGTTGAGTGTTCATATCTTGGTGAGGGACAGAGCACAGATGTAATTGAGTTGATTGTTTTGTGAAAGAAAGCGTGACTTTAGACTGTGCAGTCCTTGAGAACAGTGTGCGTTGCTTTTGGGAAGAGTTGCACAGTGTAACTAATGTGGGAATGTATTCGTTTGCATTTTTTCATGCAGAATATAGTGTTTAGAATTTTATGGATGGTGCTGAAGTTGGAACTTGTGGCTTTTGTGAATGTGAATCTTTATCTGAGTGTATGGGTGATTCCTTCATGGAGTGTTAAGAATTAACCAGTATATCACGTGTTCTCAAATACTGAATTATCCAAACATTACCCAAAGAAGCTGAGTACATTTATTGGCCCTTTTGAAAGAAAAATATTGCCATCTAGCTCTCTTCATGTTCTTTTGTCCTTCATAGTCCTAAGTTTTCAATATCCTAAGCTTGTACATTTGTGATTACCCTGGAGCTTTGATTGTTCTTGTATCACAGGCTCAAGGACAAAGCATTGTTGGTGTTGAATACTCAGCTTAAGGATTTATTTAGTTGTTAAACGTCACACACTGCAGCAGTAAAACTGTGAGCAGTTGCATGTGTTTCTTGTAATGAGAAGTTCAGTAAAGATTTTGTAAGATTTTATTAAATGGGACGTATCTGTAGGCCTTTGAGCACTGTGTGGCGAAACACCATAAGAAATGAATGAATGAAATAATTGTAAGTTACAATTATGTGCACAGTATTGTTGTAAATTGGGTTTTGGGGGGGGGGGATGAGAACTGCGAGTCTTGTAAATTATTTTGTGTGTACATGGGGAGAGGTTTGTGTGCAGTATAAGTAAAAGTGATTTGATGATATGGATGGGTCCTAAGAATGCGGCCTTTGAGAACCATGGAATGCCAGTGGGGATTGAGCCCACTTTGGGTCAGTAGGAATAATGCTTTTGAGAGGTGTAAGATTCAGAATGTGAATATTGCTGGAGGCAGGGAAAAATTTACATTTATAAAATCCCCTTTTTTAGGGTCCAGCAATTCAGGAAGCAGAAAGTAAGATAAGGCCTATGAAGGTGGGCAGAGGGTTTGCATCACAAAGTGAACATTATAAAGTGCAGATTTGAAGAAGAGGTAAACTGATTAGGCATCATGTTTGTTAGGCTTACAGCTGAGCCTAAAAATAAGCAAATTTGTAACTCTGGGAAAGTGTGGCACCAAATTCATAGTAAATGGGTTCAAACAAATCTGCATATAGTACAGTACTTCCTCAGTAGAGAATGTATTTTCATGCTCTTGTCATTCCCTTTGTCAGAGTTAAGCTTTGAGACAAGGCTTCTGCTTTCTGTAATTTTTAAAACTATTGCGCTGATAAAAATAGTGTATTCTAGTCTTTATGGTTCCCTTGTGTAAGTATTCCCAGGTGTCTGTTAGTTAGGGATCCCATTCACCTGGTTTTCCCAGGACAGTCTAAATTGCATGGGCTGTAAAGAGCTGTGTCCCACAAAATTTGATTCAGGATGCCAAATGTCCGGGGTTTTTCCAAGTCATAAAAAATTACGTGTCTGACAATGCATGCAAACATTTTCACTTTCCCACAGTAGGAGAAAACATGTATAGGAATAGGACAGCCATCAATTGGCCTGTAACAGAAAGAAGTAGTTGAGGAAGAGGAAGATATGTAGATCTATTACTACAGAGTCTGCACTAAACTGCAGAAGATGAGGAATAGATATGTAAAAAAGAAATCATTAAGTGAAATGTCTGAGTTTAAGTATTCTTCTTCTTCATCTTCTTCTCCTCCTCCTCTTTGTCTTCGTCTTGTTGTTATTTCTTTCTTGTACCTTAATGTAATAATTTTGTTACCTGAGTTACCTCATTATAGTATTGTTAATTACTGTGCCTTTTAAATTGTGTGACATGTTAATAAATTTGCACCTCCCCCCTCTCCCCAGCCACCTAAATGTTATTAAGTGTCCTGGTTCTTGGTTTTTAAAAATGGGATCCCTGCTGTGAGTGTATGCTAAGCTTGCTTCTCGTGCTGACTAATAGGCTTATGGGTGTTGTTTGGTCAGGTGTTATCTACGTCGTCGATGAGCTGGACTATGAGCAGAAGCAACAATATGAGCTGACAATCCGGGCAACAGATGGAGTATTTCCTGTATATGCGGAAGTTCTTGTGAGCATATTAGTTCAAGATGTCAATGACTGTCCACCTGAATTCACTCAGGATGCCTACAATATTTCCATATCAGAGGCTGCACCATTTGGAACGTCAGTCCTCAGGGTTGTTAGTCGTGATAATGACACAGGTATTATATTCAACCCAGTTTATAATGTGAGATGTAGGTTATTACAGCAGGGTTGTTGAAGATTCAAGTCTTCTGGGATATTAACACTGTGATGTTGGGTAAACAGTTCCTAACATTTCAAAGTGTCATAGTTCCTTCATCTTCTTGGTCAAGCAGTTCTTGTTTACCAGAATTAGGCATACCAGAACCATACTTAGTTTACAATAATTTGTAAATCAACCAGAAGGGGAAGTAGGTAGAACCATGTGATTTCATTATCGATTAATTTTATTGCATATGCTTGTTAGTATTATTATATTTTGATACCATTATTACATTATGAAACTGTAGTTGGGTATTGTGAAATATTTACCGTATCAGTACTGACATATGGTAGAAAAAGGCTGGTAGTAAAGTGTATATTTGATGTGGTAGGAAATACAGAAATGTTTCTCTTGTGTATGTGTGAATCTGATTAACCTGACTTAAATTGGTACCATTTCATGTAGGTATCAACCAGAAAGTGCGGTATGAGATACAGACTGATTCTAGCAACTCCTCTGAATACTTCCATATTGACCCAGAAGATGGTTCCATCTATCTGAAACGATCACTTGACCATGAACTCCATGACTCCCATCACTTTACAGTGGTTGCTATTGATGGTGGAGTGCCTAGTCTGTCCAGCACAGCTCATGTTTGGGTTACAGGTATGTACTAGAGAGTTACTTTGTTTTCTACTTGAAATGTTACCTTTAGAAGCAGTGCTGTTGAAATATCTTCAACAAATGCTGGGATTTATGAAATTGGACCAGCAGAGGAGTACAGATATAAAAGCAAAGATTGCAAATTTAAAATATAGTGGAAGATAAATGTGACTATGAGTAAACTTGGAAGGAGGGGAGGCAGGGGCCACATATAGAAGGAATGTAGAGTGATTACCAAAGTCTGCTAAGCACATTGTCAAAAGAAATAGTGGTCAATTTCACAAAGAGACATAAAGAGAGAGTTCTTGGCTGGCAGTTACTAATACAGGCCTTACAGCCTAAAAATCTAACTGGTTCAAGAATAATCATTGTTACCGTTATTTCACCAGCATCTTTGAGTACTGAGGACAGTGATTAATAAAAGGCGTTAGACAGTGAATACTGACGTGTTCTTGGAATAATTGCAAGATCACCAAGTGGGGGGAATGTTGAAACTGGATGAGAAAGTTTTTTGTAGAGTAATTAAACTGCATTGTTATGGTGGCCTGAGCAGAGTATAAAGGGGTTAACAAAGAATGGATGTGTACTTTCAATTTTTGTTGATTTTGCAGTTTTGGATATGAATGACAATCCACCAAAGTTCGAACAGCCATCATATACTTGCTTCCTATCAGAACATGCACAGCGAGGTCAGTTTGTGACAGTTGTATCAGCAAGTGATGCTGACTATGTAGATCAGGAGAGACTTGTCTACACAATTGTTGGTGGAAATGAACAACAGACATTCACCATAGATCCTACTACAGGTAATATTTGCTCAAAACTGTAACATATGACAGGGCTCCAGAGATGTTCCTAAAATTTAGTAGCCAACTCAAAATTCTAAGAAGGGTTACGTGAAGCAAGTTCCATAGTGAGGACCCGTAGTTATTCGGCATGACTGTACCAAATTTAGTTGCCCAGGGTTTGTGCACCCCTGGCGTATGTCATCTCATATAAATGAATGTGAAGTATGGTATCACACCTCAAAGTGGATCAACCCTACACATGAACCAAGGAGAACATGCAGTAATATATTTATTCATTTATTCATTCATTTTACATTCCATGGATTCTTGTAGGTTAAAAAACCCCTGACAAATGTGGAATTAGTCTCCATGTACATGTAATGAACTGTTATAAAATATATATGCCTAGAAAAGCATGTGTCATATTAAAACAGTAACAATATTTATTAATAGTAATGGTAATAAAATATATGAAATAAGTGTGGTAATCAAATGTAAAATATAATGCTGGTTATCAAGGGTATAATAAACCAAGATCTTTAATTTTTATTGTAGTTAAAAATATTCTTCTAATAAATAAAACAAATTCAAAAGAAATAGTCTCTTTAAAGCAGGTCTAGATAGTTTCGAGTCATGAACTAAGTTTTTTTATGCTAGGAAGAAGACTATTAAAAACCTTGACTTCAGGGTAATATTTTCCTTTTTGGAATGTTGTTAGAGTAGATGATGGATAATGGAAAAGTATTGTTATATCTTGTGTTGATGCCATGAATCTCTGAGTTAGATTTGAATTTTTCTCTGTTTTTAGCCATGAGTAACAAAAGGGAAAATATGTGTTGTGATTGGAGGGGCAAAATTTGCAAATTCTTAAGCAATTCCATGCAAGAGTCTCTATGTCTAGAGTTAGTGATAATTCTAATTATCCTTTTTTTAAGCCTAAAAATGTGGATACTGTGGGGAGAATTGCCCCAGAAAACTATACCATAAGCCATAAGAGAATGAACATAGGAGAAATAAATCATTCTTAATGTTTCCTGAGTTACATAATGTTTAACAGCCCTGATTACATAACAGACTGAGCTTAATTTAGACATATGCTAATCAATATGACTTTTCCAAGACAACATATTATCAATAATGAATCCAAGAAATTTGGTACTTGTAGAATTAGCGATCAGCTTGTTATCATAGCCAATATTTATATTAATTGTGGAGCTATTTTTAGTCATAAATTGTGCATAATATGCTTTATCAAAATTTAATGTTAATACATTGGCTTTAAATTAATCATTTATATTTTCAAATATATTAGTAATATTGTTTTTATAATCTAAAGGGCTGGGATTGGTAACAATTATACTGGTGTCATCAGCAAAGAGAACTGGTTTGGATTTATTAATTAATAATGTTTGGTAAATTGTTTATTATCTAATAAACTATAGTGATTAGAAGTTTCAACAGGATTGTTACATGTCTTAAAAGTTTGTTTGCTTTGGTTAGATGATTTGAAGTGACCAAGTTCCAATTGCTGTGGTTATTTATTATTGAACCCTCTTGTTCACAGTAAACAGAAGATGGCTCAATGGTCACACACTCGGGATTCATGTTTGATTCTTCCTGTAGGAGTTTAATAATGAACTGTGCTGAACTAAGCTGTATTAAAACTTCCTTGAGTTGCTTTTCCATTTCATTACAATTTCCACACACAGATTTACTAGAAATAACTTCCTTATGAGTGCTATATTATGAGCTATTATCAATATCCACTATTAAGTCTGCCATCTTGCCTTTAAACTTGTAACACCATGCAGAATTCATCAACAAGAAAATGTTTCAAATGAGTGGTTTAATGTCAAACAAGATTTGGGACAAAATCACAATCAAATAACACAACCAGCCTTATACCTGTGGTTTTGAGATATTTTATATGTCATACTATTTAAGAACTAAAAGTCAGCATGGCAATACTCATGATATAATTGTACATTTTTAGTGAGGTTATTCTAACATAATTAAATATGAAAACTTATATCTAGTCTCTCTCTCTCTTTCTTGCTCCCTTTCTCTCTCTTTCTCTGTGGCTAAATCAGTAATATTTATTTGATTGCAGGAATAATATCATTGATCAACATGCAGAACTTTGCAGAGAGATCAATGACTGTATTGAATGTCTCTGTTACGGATGGTGTGTACACCAGCTTTACAAGGGTGAAAATAGAGATCTTGCCAGCCAATCGTAACAACCCAGTTTTCCCTCAGCTTCAGATTGATGTGAAAGTTGTAGAAAACCAACCTCATGGTACTCTGGTTACTCAAGTTACTGCCAGTGATAAGGATTTCGGCATTTATGGTGATGTCACGTACTCCATCCCATCTGAACTCTTGAGGGAAATATTTGAAATAGATAAAAAAACAGGTACTTTTGCCACACAAGTGTTTTCTTTACTTATATGTTTTTGTGTCTGAACTGTTATTTCTTAACCGAAATAAATGGATGAGAGTGTTTGAATAATATGGTCTGAGGTTGCATTTTGCCATTTTTGTAGGTAGCGGGAAGTCAGGTTTGCTAAAATTGGCTCTGGGGTTTCCCTTATACCCTTCCAGATAAGAGCAAATAATTGAAATTGTTCACCATTTAAATACTTCAGTCTTATTGTTATTTAAATTGCACAGTAAAAGCAAGGAACAAAGTAAAGGTCCAGAAACAGTTGACTTTGTGTAAGATTTTAGATTTGTGCAGCAGCGAGTGTCAAGGTCACAGTCATGTGTGATTTGATACCATGTAGTTTTCAGTAACATGAAGGGAGTAGGTCTGTCTGAAACTTTGCTATTTCTTGCCAAAAATATTTAAAAAATGAACTTTATTTTATTTTTATTATTTTTTATCTTCAGTTCATTCCTTGACAGAATTAAATTCTGCCAGCATTGAAACAATTTGAACAGTTCATTTAAATCATTTCCAGGAACGATAATGACAAAGAAGAAGCTGGATCGTGAAACCCAGAAACTGTATGAAGTCCCTGTGATGGCAACTGATGGAGGAGGCAGATCTGGCTTTATCATGGTTAGAGTGAAGGTTGCTGATGAGAATGACAATGCTCCAAAGTTCCTGATTCGAGAATATAAAGCCACTATTCCAAGCAACCTTACCACACACTCAGGATTTCTCAAGGTAGGTCATGAAGTCTGTACTCCAGTGGATGTTTACACCATTATTGTCACTTATAATTCAAATTTAGAAGATATTTATGTATTGCCCTTTCAGTTTACTCCATGAACAACTGAGCATGGTGAATTTAAAATATATGGATACCATCTGTAAATGGGTAAAAAGTAAAGGTAAATCTCCCTAGAACAGGCCACGAAGGCCCAGAGGGGGAGTAGAGGTATAGCTGTACTCTTTCTTTAACCCTGGCACCAGATGAGGATGGGTGATCAACTCCACGCCCCGGCAGCTTTACCCCCATGGAAAGAGACCCAGTACCCATTGTATAGGAGGCTGGGTGGGCCCCAGGGCCGGTCTGGACGGGTGCGGAAAATCTCGCCCCCACCGGGATTTGATCCCCGGACTGTCCAGCCCGTAGCTAGTCGCTGTACCGACTACACTATCCCTGCCCACTCTGTAAATGGGTGTGAACATTTATCCATATTATGTTGAAATTTTATGGTATCCATGTATTTATGTACAAGATGGAAACTTTTTCAATTTTGATGCTACACATTTTTTGTTAGTTTCTGGTATCTCCTGCATTGCCAGTCCATCCTCTGTAAGCCATATCCAGAGATTTCTGCACTGCAGCCTTCAGTGTTTTTTCCACATCATTTCTGAATGACACTGTACTGTCTATCCTTGTATTACTTACTTGGAAAACATAATTGTATTGTCATGGTAGTGCATGGCATATAAGGTGTAAACACTGTTTGAATGTTTCTTGTAATTTGAGATATTTAGGGTAAAATGAAAGGCTGACAGGGACTGAACTTTACCTTGGTGCCTAGCAGGGAATGTGTTAAATTTCTTAAAAATTTAAAAATTTATCATACAGGATGGATGTGTGACTTGAGTAGTGCCATTACATGCATGATTTCTGCAAGTCTATTAGTTTGCAGGAACATTATTTTGTGCCACAAACAGATGAAATTTTTCTTTGCAGGAAATAGAATTAAATTATCTGATACTGCAATGATGATTGTTCTATTTTTATACAAAACAGGTTAAAGCAGTAGATTTGGATGATGATATGGCAGCTGAGATTGAATATTCCATTTATGAGAACCAATCTTCTGGAGTGAAAGAACTGTTTGGGATCAATCGACACACAGGGGGAATCTTTTTGCTCAAAAGTTCAGTGCCTTGGGGTGAGTAGATTAACATTGTTTACTCATTATTATTATTATTATTATTATTATTATTATTATTATTATTATTGTTGTTTGTGAACTGAAAACGATACTGAATGGTCAAGCTATAATGCTGTCACTGAGAGGTGCAGAGCATTGTGCAAGGGAGTTTTGGTTTGCAAAATTACTTTGGGTTTGCTATTTTTCTCTTGTTTTACCCTGCCAGTCAACATTACACCAGTACTACATACTCACTGATTACCATCCCTGAGGTGTGTATTTTAATGCAGCTCTGGTCCTCGGTTTAGATTTCACCTCTGACCTAGAACTTGCGTGGTTATTACTTACAGAAGTTAGTGTCAAGGTGGGCACTTACTAAGATAAGAGTTGAAGAGTGGCCCATAAACTATTGGTTTGGGAGGCAAAATTATTAACTGTTAATTGAAGTCTGATAAATGCCTATGAAATGAAATAATGGAAAGCTGTGGGCTGTAATTGAGCTGGGCAGTCTGGAGGTCGAATCCCAGAGGGGGTGAGATTTTCCATACCCCTCCAGACTGTCCCTTGGGCCCACCCAGCCTCCTGTACAATGGGTGCCGGGTCATTCCCGCAGGACAAGCAGCCGGGACGTGGTGTTAACCATACACTCTCATCTAGTGTCGAGGTTAAAGAAAGAGTAGAGCTGTTCCTCTACTCACTCTTTGTGTCTTTATGGCAGGTTATAGGGTGAATTGTATTTGTTTTTACCTTTTATTGGCTGTAATTAGTCACTGGGGTTATTCCCTTTCAATGTATTCATTATTTACCTGTTCCAGATTCATAATTTACTTAAAATACATACTGTAATAACATAGCTAATCAGTGCCCCTTGTTACATCATGACCATGATGGTCCAAGAGACTGAAACATGTTGGAATTAGTTTATATTAAAGAAGGGCACTGATAATTAAAGCAACGAAGACATGATTTTTCAATTAGAGTTTTCTTTGTTGAAATGGGTTATATGTGTGCAATTCTTCCTGTTTCTGATGATACTGAATTGCAATAAACATGGTCATTGTTTTGGATATCAACCGCAATCATCAGTCTTTTCAAACAAAATGTTTAGGAAATTCGAATTGTTCTAAAAACACTGTGAATGAAAAAGTCATATGATCCACAGTGTCCAAAATAATGGTCATGTTTATGATTATAGAGCACTATCATGCTTATTTTGAAGAGATGCATGTTTTACAGAGAACCAGGTTTTCCAGTTCTTTGTCCGTGCACAAGACCGGGGCTCACCGCCCCTGTACAGCAATGTTCCAGTTGATGTATATGTGATGGGGGCACAGGATGTTGCACCTATGTTTGAACGCAGAGATGACAAGTTCTTTTTTCCAGAGAATTCTCCTCCAGGTTAGTCATTTGGATTGTTGGTTTATACTTATATTTGGATTCTGATAGCATTAACTATGAAGATTTCTGTCTTTTGAAACATGATGTAGTGTCTGGTAGAAGTATATGAGCCAATATGGTATCACATCTAGGAAGACAGCAATCTTCAGACACTTGAATGGTTGTTGAATAGCATAATAATGTGACTTTCAGAGCAGTAAGCTAACAGGGGTTTGTAATTATAAATAATGCACAACAGCGGAGCATGAAGGAAGTCTGTATACATTACTGGACATAATTTCAGTGTAATAGTTGCTACAGAATGACTCAAAACAGAATGCATGGCTATGAGAAGCACAATGCACATGGAATAAAGTTTAAAGTACGTAATGTTATATCTTATTTATACTTCAATTTTTGTATTTTTTTTAAATTTAGGGACAGTTATAACAAAGCTGAAGATGGTGACAAACACATCGGTTCACTACCGGCTAGTGTCTGGCAGTGAAGATGTTCCGCTCTTTGCGGTGGATGCTCAGGGACAGTTGTCTTTGGCTCGTACCCTGGATCGTGAACTGCGTGACTCACATGTGGTAGCCGTCCTTGCAGAGACTGATTCTAGTCCTCCTCTCACTGCTCTTGCTGAAGTCTTGCTGAAGGTCCTGGATGAGAATGACCATGCTCCAGAATTTGAAAGTAGTCCTTATCGGCTTACATTGGCTGAGAACGTTGAGGAAGGGACGTCTATTCTGAGAGGTGTGTTTCTGTTTTCTGTTATTCATTATGTGAATTATTAACCTGGGATTTAGAAGGAAATCAGTTTAACATTTTGGCTGCTTTGCCCTTTCAGAAAATACCCTTAGAATTCATTGGGTAGGAAGCTGAGTGGATCTCAGGGGAGGTCTGGATATGGCAAAGAAGAGGGAAATCCTCATTCTTTGCCACTTTGTCCATTTGGTTTGCTGGCTGAACTGTACTGGCTCAAAGAGAAAGACATTATAAAATTAAGTTCATGGCTGTCTTATATCAGGAGCAGGGATGTATGATTTGGTGTATTGACAAGTCCGTGATGTAGATTTCTTAGGAATTATGGTTTGATTCCCACCTGGGACAAGAGCTTTATCTTTTATCCAGAGGATTGAGATTTGCTCTGCGGTCCGCTCAGACCCCTGTTGAGGGGGTACCAGGGGCTGTTTCCCCAGGGACAAAGCAGCTGGATGTGAAGCTGACCATTCACCTCCATCTAATGCCAGTATTAAGAATGACTGAAAGCTGTACCTCCATTCCACCACATGTCATGTCTAGTGACAGCCTTATGTGAGATAGTGATCTTTGAATTATGACACCGTATGATCTTGTAGGTGGCTGCCATTGTTGTGGAGGAACCTGCTGCCTCCATTCTCTACCCTGAAGAAGATGGGAGAAATTTTCTTAAAAATTTAATTTCCAACTATGTCTTAATCTAGAAGAATGCAATCTAAATTTGGCGTCTTGTGGAAGAATTTTATACCTTTGTATAAAATGTTCCCTGTTACTGCTAACTAACTAACTAACTAACTAACTCCATGGAGCAGAGTCCTTCTTGAGAAGCTAGCAGGTTGTCAGCTAGTCAAGAAACTCCCCGCTTTTTATGGAACCTGAAAGTTCATTACCACATTCACAAGAGCCCGCCACCTGTCCCTATCCTGAGCCATATCAATCCAGTCCATGCCCCCCCATCCCACTTCTTGAAGATCCATTTAATATTATCCTCCCATCTATGCCTGGGTCTTCCAAGTGGTCTCCTTCCCTCAGGTCTCCCCACCAAAATCCTGTATGCATCTCTCCCCTCCGCCATACATGCTACATGCCCCGCCCACCTCATTCTTCTTGATTTGATCACCCGAATAATATTTGGTGATGAGTACAGATCATTAAGTTCCTCGTTACGTAGTCTTCTCCACTCCCCTGTTACCTCGTCCCTCTTAGGCTCAAATATCCTCCTCAGCACCCTATTCTCGAACACCCTCAGCCTATGTTCCACAGTCCAGGTCCGAGGCTTTGTTTAATGATTCATAACTTGGTAATTTTTTATGGTGAGGAGTTGTTAGCACCTCGCCCAACCCCCAAGCTGGAGGGCCACCCCTTGTCAGCTGTCTGCGACTGCTTATTCACAGTATTCGCAGCTACCCTCCGTATCCAGAGGCTGTTCCTCCATCCGCAACATGGAAACGCATCATGCTGTGGTGACAGGGACCCACTTATCATGGCCCTGTTACTACTAGACACAGAAAAACTTTCATTATGGATATAGCTTTGTCTTTGTTGTTTGTTACTGTAACTCACATGAAACAATAACCAAAATTATTTTTCTTATGCATTGGGATTTTACTGTAAATTTGTTTGTTTGTTTGTGTATGTGTTTGTACTTAGGTATGTTTACATGTGCCTCAGTGTTGGTGGCTGTTTGTGCCTAAATAAAATTCAGGTTAGAAGTCTGTTGCTTGATCCACATTAAAATAAATTTAAATGTACTTTTATTACAAAAAAATAAATCAGTATCTGTCTGAACACAACTCAAATTTAGTTGTGTTTGGACAGATACTAATTTACTTTTTTGTACTGTTTGTATTATACTTTAAAATTAAATGTACTTTTGTTTTACTGCAAGGGGGACAGAACAATGGATTGTTGGTAAAGGTCTAAATTTAGGGAGGGGGGGGGGAGCAAAAAAAGTGCGTTAATACAGGCATTTGTTTTGTTATACAGCTTTGGAACTGTGTAATATGAAATTAAAAAATTAAATTTTTATGGTAATTCATGTTTGAACAGGTGCTTCTAGAACTGCATGTTTATCTTGGTCAAGTGTACAAAAACAATGGCAAAGTAAGTTTACAGGAAACAAAGATTGCTTCATGTTTCAGAGCATTGTGTTTTCTAAGAGGCGCTAGTTTCGGCATACAAAATGGGTGTTGTTCACAATATATCACTTCCAGAAACACAGAGTCTATAGTGCTTGTCTGAGTACTAATAATTTTAACAGAATATGTTAAATAGACTGTACATTATATTAGTTTAAACCATATTTATTACAGTGTGTATTGATGTAAATGGTCAGCTGGTGCACCAAGGTATGCAACATCTACTGAGGTGTGAATGTGTTACTACAAAGAAATGTTCATTATCATGAGATGTAAACATGTAATCTGTATGTGTTGCAGTGGTTGCACATGACCGCGACCAAGGAAGCAATGGAGAGGTGCGTTATGCATTTGGATCAGACATTGGTGAACTTGCAAATGTGTTTGCAGTAGATGCCTATACAGGTTGGATTACCACATTAGTGCAGTTAGATAAGGAACACCAGTCAGAATTCGTGTTCCAAGTGGTAGCCACTGACAATGGCAATCCAAAACACTTTGCTCGCACAAGTGTCTATATTAAACTCAAGGACTACAATGATAATCCACCAGTTTTTACAAACCGGCACTACCTTGCAGCAGGTAAGTCCCATTATAGTACTCACTGAAGAGGGATATGAGTTATGAAAGTTTTGTGTTATGAGCACTTTGTTACCGAGTACTTCACAGTAACTGGTGTTATGTAATACAATATTCATGTCAAGGTACATGGAAAGTCTGTTTTAACTGTGTTAATAAACTTCAAACACTGTCTTTGGTAGTTTTGTGTACTGTATGGTTGATTCCCTTTTTTATCTTTTCTATTTATAACTGCCATCTGACTAGGTTTGATTTATGCATGTTCTTTCCCCAGTGAATGAGGATGCACTGCCAGGAACTGTTGTTGTGACTCTAGACACAAAGGATCGTGATGTAGATCTTGTGTCACCAGTTGATTTCTACATCACTGGTGGGGACCCTCAGTCACAATTCCAGATTCGTCAGACTGGTGAAGTGTATGTGGCAAAGCCTCTGGACCGGGAAAGTGTAAACAATTATATTCTGGATGTTACAGCTACTGATGGAAAGTTTATTGCTACTACAAAAGTGACCATTGACATTCTGGATGCTAATGGTAAGTAATGTTGTTTTACTCCATGTTGTGTAGGTTTGTGAAATTGTGTTTCTTACTGTGAAAGGAGAAGATAAATTGCAAATGTATGGAAACAAAAGAAAACCAAGCTCATTTAACATAACAGTGATAAGACAACTCATGTAAGAAAGAAGTTTATAATGTATGCAGTTCTTGCACATTTGATTTACAGTGGTATAGACATGTAATTTGCATGTAGCTGCAAGACATGCATAGAATATTTCTGATAAAATCTCTTCAATAAGGCTGAATAAAATGTATGAGCTAATATTAAAGGAGGTTTTAAAGAGAAACAGGTGACCTGGATTGAATTACACAATATGGAGTCCATTGATTAATCTTTAAGTGACTGGGTTGGTATTTAAATTTTTGTGCATTTATAAAAAAAAGTATTATTTGAACAGGAAAAGATAAAATTATGAAATGAATGCAATTCTGTGGAAAATAAAACAGAGATTATGCAAAATGTCTTAAAAATGCAGTAAATTTCCTTGTTGCCCAAGTATATGAAATGAATTTCTGGGGGTGTTTTTTTTCATGCATTCACATATGTAAACGTAGGTCATTTAAAGGTTAAACTTAGTATGGTTAGGTGTGTGTAACCTTTTGTGTTCTGTTATCAGAGTTAGTTATTTAATGGTTAATAACAAATTACTGAAATGCTTATAAGTTATCCAGTTTTGATAATCAGATTATGGATTATGTTTTGTAAATGTATTGTGATTACAGATAACCCTCCTTACTGCCTGCGATATCGCTATCGGGAAATTCTGTCTGAAGGTATTCACCCGGGCAGTTATGTGCTTACTGTCCTAGCAACAGATATAGATGAGGAACCTAATGCAAACCTCCGTTTCTATCTCACTGGAGAAGGAGCTGATCATTTTACTCTTGACAAGGCTGCAGGTATAAACCTTTAGAGAAAATTCAGAGAGTGAACTAGCAGAAATATCCATCCCTATGAGAGGAGAATCTGCTGCACAGAAATTTTTGTTTCTTAACAGAGTCATTGTAATTTAATAAATTCATCCCATTCTGTTTTGTAAATTCAAAACAACATTAAGTGGTCAGTCTTAACACAGCTGTGTTTATTATTTAAAAGCTACATGTTTCATTCTAGAGATTGACTTTTATCAGACTAAAAATACATGGTCATTAAAAAGTAGGTAAAAATGCAATTTAAAATACATCATCATGTCCATGCTTTTTGTGGGATGCCACAATTTTAAAATTATTTTTATTTTACAATAAAAATTTTAAAATTTATATGGTTGGTGGTAGCTAGATAGTAAATACAGAGTTATTATGTTGAGATGGCACAGGCCCGTTGTGTTATTCAGTTACAGTTATATTTTTTTACTCAGAACAGTCGTATTTTTTTCATATGGTGAATTAGGAGAAAAACTGTCTTCTTGTATTTGGGTAAATATGGTATCTGGCTGTTACGACTTATAGTTATTAGTTATTTTTAACTGGAAAGTGAAGCCTTTACAACATTCATGTAAGGAAAAGGTGCAGAGACTCTAAATGAGGAGATGAGATTGCTAAATCTATGTTTCAACCATGCATATTACTTTCTTATGTGAAACAGGGCACCTGAAGACTGTGCGTCCGTTGGATCGTGAGCAACAGTCCAAATTTCAACTGACAGCACACGTCCAAGACCGTGACAAGCCAGGGTGGGAATGTTCATCGCAGCTTGAACTTCTTGTCTCTGATCTCAATGACAATGCCCCACGCTTCTCTCTGGACTTCTACAGTGCTACCTTACCTGAAGATGTCCAGGTTGGCAGCCTTGTAACGAAGGTCCATGCTACTGACCGAGACATTGGTAAGTTACCTCTACTATTTTAATGCATACTTCTGTATCATGAACATTATAGGGAAAAATTTTGTGATTTTGGATACTCCTCACACCTTCATTTCTATTCATACTGCCTGAAGCTGACCAGTTTGGGATCTTGGTTACCAAAGTCCATGCCACCGATCGTGATATAGGTGAGCTGACCATACAACAATTTATTATTCTGTTTATTGACCATTTGTATCTAATTGTTGAATATTTAATTGGTAATAGGCAGAGCAATCATGAATAAGGGCTTATAAAAACATACAAGTTCTATAAAACCAGTAATGACCTGTGGACTGTGGAGTGTGATGGTCGCACTACTTGTCACTAAACAGTAAAACAAATATTTACCCAGCACAAGAATACGACCTGAGTTCAGTGGCAGTAGGCCAGTGCAAAATGCAATTAAATAACTACTTATTACAGTAGTTGCTGAAAATGGCCAGCATCTTCTCTTAAGCAAATTCTTGCTGTCTTTGAATAACAACTTGATGCTCAACAAAGCATGGTGCTGTCATTCTGATCTGCACTGTAGCTGATTGTTAGCTTCCCACATTTAGAAATCCTTGTCACATCTTCAGCTGGCCCTAACTCCTTCTGTCTTGAAACTATGCAACATGATTACTCTTATTGTTGGATTATAATGTCTTCTCCTGAACATATTGAAGTATCAACTTTTGGTCATGGATTACCTTTATATGCCACTCTGTCAGAAATTTTGTAGTGCTTATGCCTGTCACAGAAGTGCAGAACAAAGTGAGGACAGTGAAAAGAATAAGATTTTGTAATATATTTGTGTCATTTCATAATCAGGGAACCTTTTACTTTACATTTTCCTCGACTCTTGAGTCTTTGACTTTTTTTATAATATATAAGGAAAAGGTAATGGTATACATCCAGTTTTCATTAGAGTTTCTACCAGTATATTTTTATGTTGTTCTAAGTCACAAATTCTTAACTCTCATTTCTGCTAAGGGAGCACAGGGTAGATAAGATGAGGGAAATAAAGAATTTATTTATTTGTGAAAGGAATGAATACTAAGATCATAAATGAAGACATGCTTACAAAGAATGTATTCATGTAATTTATGTGTGCTGTTGGAGTAGTTATTTCTGTCTTTGGTAATTCTGTGTTCTTTTTTCAAGCCCTTCTTCTAAACGGTGCTCTGCCTTAACTAATTTTCTGTCATGTTTACATTAAATTACTTCATTCAATATGTTTTTATTTTAAAATTAATTATCAGTGTTCTTTGATGTGTTTGCACAGTTTCAATACTCGTTGCTATCATTGCTGTTATGTACCACTGTGTGTGATATTTTACATGAAGGTCTTCTGGGATATGGCATCATGTAGTTTGGTAGACATGTACTGTTGTCTTGTAAGTAGAGGCAGTACATTTCTTCAAAACATTGATACACCTGTACCAATCTATGTGGCATTGCATTCCAGAAGTCTGTAATCTTTGATGAATCAAGTAGCACTGAGAAATGCAAAGCACTCAATCGAAATGTTCTGTGTCACTTTGACAGCATAGGTGCATGTTTGGACTCCTACATTATTCAGTTGTGGTTTGGATGAAAGGAACGCTCTGTATAACTTTATGCAGTCAATTGTGTGTACAGAGAGACAAAACAGAAACAGTGTTACATGTATAGCAGGGTTATACTGGGGTCATGCATGCAGACACACATGCACACGCACAAAAACACTCCCTTTCTCTCTCATCCTCCCTCGTTCTCTTTCCCCTTCTGTTCAACCATTTCTTTTTACCTCTCTGTCTGTCTCTGTGCAGACTCATGCATATTAAACCCTTTTTTTGGCATGTGTGAGTGGCCCTCACCACCTGAGAATTACAAATGTATCTTGCCTTGCTACATGGTATATCACATGGCGTTACACATTTGTAACATGCCAAAGAGAAACACATTACAAGTACAGGCAACCCTTGCTTAATGCTGTTAGTAGTAACACTCTTTCACTATAATGCTCAGTTCTGTACGATACTCTGTTTCCCTAAAAAATGAGCAGGCTTTGCTATGATGCTTACAGCATTGTAAAATTGTTGTCAGCAGAAATACGGTGTTATAGGATCTGACTCATCTGTGTGGTACTTGTAAGAAGGATGTCAATCTATGTTCTTGAGAATGCATATATATGCAGTTTATATATATATATATATATTTTTTTTCCCCATTATTGTGTACCTCAGAATTTTAAATAAGCCATTTGCTTGTGTTTATATGTGCATATGTGTGATTATCTAGAATAAATGGTGAAATGTATTAATGATTGATGTTTATTTACTTTAATTTATATGGGTAAATTGCTTGCAGTTAATGCTCAGTTTTTTGGGAATTGATCAATAACTCTAGACAAGGGTTGTCTGCGTATCTATTATGGCATGTTTCTTCTAAACTGATAATGTTGTGGCATGTTACAAGTTTTTGCGATAGGCTTATGTGCTTTACATAGAGATTATTTTCAAAGCCCAATACTTCAGTGTTAAGGCTAACTTTACTTCATTTGGGTACCTTTTACAGGAATTAATCGCAAGATCAAGTACTCTTTTGTGGACTCTGCTGATGGTCACTTCAAGATAGCACCAGACAGTGGTATCATTACATTGGCTAAACCTCTGGATCGTGAGACAAGAGCAGCATATAACCTCACAGTAAAGGCAATGGATCAAGGAACACCCCAGTTATTTCAGACAGCTGCTGTCACTGTGCTTGTCTTAGATATTAATGATAACCCACCAGAGTTTGCATCCAAGTACTATTATGCTGTTGTACCTGAGATAGACGCAGTTGGCACAGAAGTGGTTAGAGTCTTGGCAACATCTAAAGATTCTGGTGTCAATGCCGAAGTCACATATTCTATTGTTGGTGGGAATGAACACAAGAAATTCCAGATTCATCCTAAGTCAGGTATGTTTTATGCAGTTTTTAATGGAGGTAGTGTTTACTTTATTTACCTGCATGTAAGATGAGAATTTTTAAATTGTCACCTGAAAAATGGAGGTGGGTCCTTATAATTGCACATGAAGTCAAACACGTTTAGTATGTATAGGTCTTTTAATGAGGATTGATGGTTTGAAATGAGGGGGTGGGGAGGGCTTATGTGCTGGGTTGTCTTACCTTTGGGGCTGTACAATAATTATACATACATTGGTAGCATAACTCTTGAAAAGAACATGCACCAACATTGCAAGGATAAATTAATATTTAAGAACAGTGAAGAATGAATGCCTCCAGATAGGCAAATATTTGTCTGTTACATTTCTGGTTAAGAAGTGTCTGAAACAAGGAGAAGCTTTGTTACCATTGCTTTCAAACTTTGCTTCAGAATATGCCATTAGAAAGGGTCAAGCAAACTAGGAGGGACTAAAATAGAATGGAATACATCAGGTTCTGGTCTGTTCTGATGACGTTAATTTATTGGGCAATAACATACTATAAAAAAAAATGGAGAAGCTTTGTTAGTCACTGGTAAGGAGACTGGTCTAGAAGTAAATGTTGATAAAATTAAGTGTATATGTTCACGTCTTGTGAATAGGATACGGGACATAATCAGAGCATAAAGATAGGTAACAAATCCTTTTAAAGTGTGGAAAAGTTCAAATATTTGGGAACAGCGCTGACAAATTAAAGTTGCATCATGAAAATATTAAGAGCAGGTTGAACTCATGGAATACCTGCTACCTCTCAGTCCTGACTCTTTTGTCTTCTGGTTTGCTTTCTAAAAATATAAAGATTAAAATGTACAGAGCTGTAATTTTTCGTGTTGTCTTATATGGGTGTGAAATATGGGCTGTCATACTGGGGGAGGAATGTAGGGTGGGGGTGTTCAAGAATGGGGTGCTGAGGAAGATGCTTAGGTATAAGAGGGATGAGGTAACAGGGGAGTGGAGGAGACTACACAGTGAGAAGCTCCATGATTTGTACTCCTCACCAATTATTATGTAGATGATCAAACCTAGAACACTGAGATGGGCAGGGTATGTGGCACACATGGAAGAGGTGAGGTGCCTACAGGGTTTTGGTAGGGAAACCTGCTGGAAAGAGACCACTTGGAAGATCTAGGCAGCATTTGGAAGATAATATTAAAATGGATCTTGAAGAAATCTGTTCGGAGGGCCTGGACTGGATTTATCTGGCTGAGGATAGGGACAAGTGGTAGACTGTTGTGAACATGGTGATGAAACTATGGGTTCCATAAAATGCAGAGAATTTCTTGACTAGCTGAGGAACTACTAGCTTCTCAAGAAGGTCTGTGCTGAATGGAGTTGGTTGGTTAGATGAATGAACCATTTATAACACATAGGCCAAATACTTAAAAAACAAAAATTTTAAAATGTTTTAACATACCAATTGCCTAACAGTTAATGTAAATTTTGAGACAATAATATCTAATATGGTAGGTCACCATTTGTGTGAAGAAAACCCTTGAGTGTTATTCAATCCTGTGATTGACAACCAGAACTGTTTCTGGTGCCATTTGTGTTAGGTGTGTCACTGTTTCACATTCAGTTGTTTCTGGTGTCACGTATTGTGATTAGGACAGTAAAATTAATTTGGATGAATTGTATTTGCGAATTTTGTTGCAGACATTAGTGTTATACATAATTGGGGGTATTTAGTATGTTTCCAGTGACACTGACCTATATAGAAATAATTCATTTGTATTTATACTTTTATTTCTTATAGTTAGATTATGAATTGCA
Source organism: Reticulitermes speratus (assembly GCA_021186555.1). Taxonomy (NCBI): domain Eukaryota; kingdom Metazoa; phylum Arthropoda; class Insecta; order Blattodea; family Rhinotermitidae; genus Reticulitermes; species Reticulitermes speratus. The sequence continues at coordinate 9,107,922 of JAJKFL010000001.1, forward strand.
GATTTGTTGGTGCATGATGTGTATAAAACTGTTTAAAATAGTTCTTAAAGAAAGGGTTTTCCACCAGAATTATTATGTATATATTCTTTCCTGTCAAATATATCACACCATTACTTTGCATTGTACTTTTTAAATTCCGTACTTTTAATAATACATATGAGTCATAATATTATAATATTTATATAAATAATGAACTTCTTTACTATTTTGTCCAGTCCTTCCATTTCAAATTACAGGCCTCTAAAATTGGTTAGAGTGGCTGCATACAAATGTTTTATTCACTTTTATTTTGAAACAAAACAGTCTGAGGTAAAATAACATATTTCAGTGAAAGGTCCATTTCTGAAATATTTGAGGGATAACTAATCAATTAATGTCTCTTCCAGGTGTAATAAGCATAGCAGAACAGTTGGACTATGAGCGTGCTAAGGACTACTTCCTTACAATTCAGGCTGTTGATGGAGGGACTCCTCCTCTGAGTAATCATGCCACTGTTAACATCTCAGTCACAGATAGTAATGATAATGCTCCCATCTTCAACCAAGCATCGTACAGTGCTCGTATTAGGGAGGACGCCCAGATAGGAGACAAGATTCTGCAGGTGAAAATTCATAAAAACTTGTTCTGTAGCTATTGACTACCATCTTTCTCTTTTATAACCCGTAAATGTGCTACCAAACAGTTTTGTGTTCCATTTATTGGTTCTCAGATTTTGTGGCTTGCTTAGTGTGTTTTTATATATATGTGTGTGGGTGCGTGCGTGTTTGTGTGTGTGTGTTTGTGTTTCTCACATTTCTCCTTAGAGATCTGTGGACAGTTCAGAATTTTAGCTGTTTGCAAACTCTCAGTGAGAGTTGCTTGATTTGGATTAAAGTTTTCAGATTTGATTACAAAATAATAAGATCTGCACTATTTTGGGATTTCATGCAGCATAGAATGGTAGTAAGAAACCTCCATTCTATGTTGCGTAAAATCCCACAAGAGTGTGGATGTCATTTGTATCACAGCAGAAGCCTGAAATTACGCATACAAAATAATAAATTTACTGCAGAAATGAATTCAACTTGAGAAGCTGCAAGAAAATGTGACTTGTGCCTATTTTCCATTGTTTGAGAAGTATTGCCAGTAGTGATGGTAGTTTTCCTTATTAAGCATGAGGAGACTGAGGTATTATTGGTCATATTTAGACTGATTTTGTCATTCTGGATTTAGGAGAGACTTCTAGAATTTAAGGATACAGTTAAAATCATATACATTTCCTAGATGACACTGTAGAATGTAGCAAAATTTTAAATATGTCCTGCTATGTGGGTGCACCCCATCCTTTGGTCTTTCCTGTTTAGAGTGATCTGACATTCTGCCCTGTTTTAATTAACAACTGACTTCTGAAACTGTGGATGTATCTTGTAGGTAACCAGTAGGAATTCTTGGATAAATATTTGGCCTATCACATGGCCCATATCTCCACAGGATAGCACAAATAAAAAAAAAAGTCATACATCCATGCCCTGAGTCGGATTTTAACTCACTGTACCAATGCTTTATGGGTGGTCAACAACAGCATGTACCTGGGGCTGCCGAGCCACTAACATCTATCTTGCTGTACATAATGTGTTAAAATTGAAGTTCTCCCTTTGCCTGACATGACACTAGATGGGGTCAGTGGTCAGCTTCACACCCTGGCTACTTTCGCCCCGGGGAAAGAGTCTCTAGTACCCAGAGAGTAGGAGGCTGGGTGGGCTCTAGAGCCAGTCTGGTTGTGTTGGAGAAGAGATAAATGTCTTGTCCCTTCTGAGAATCGAACCATGATTCCTTGGACATTCTGCCTGTAGCCTAGTTACTATACTGAGTTAATCCTGGCTCCCATTTTATGTGTTAAAATTAATTGTTAAGAAGGGGCATTTAAGTGAAATAATATAAATTTATCAAGATGCAGTGAATGTAAATATGTGAGAGTTAAATTACATTATGAATTCCAGGTGTTGGCACATGACCTTGATAGTAATGTTAACGGGAAAGTATCGTATTCTATAGCAAGAGGAGATCGCCATAAACAATTCTCTATTGATGAGAAAACTGGCTACATCGCAGTTGCTGGAAATCTGGATCGAGAAATGGTATGTCATATCTCTTATTTTACCAGGTAAGAAATTTCACTGTGAGGATCATTTCGAGAAGTGAAAGAAGTACAAAAGGTAATTTTTTTAAAATTAAAGTCATGCAAAAATTGAATTAAACTGAACTAAATCTGGAACTTGTGGGCTGTTAGCTGTTGAAGGTGTTTCTGTGTTTTGAGTTGTCAGTTATCTTGTGGATTTCATGTATGTATAATTGTTACAAGCGTTCCAAGGAATTTAATTCACAACTTCATAACTTACATGCAAGTAATGTGTACATGTAAGGTTCATGGGAATTATGTACAGAGAGCTAGTGAATATTCTTTTAAATTGCATCAGATTAAATTGTGGTGTTCTGAATTGGTGCCATGAAGTCTGGTGTGTGATTACCAACATTTTGGAAGAACCCGCTGCCTCTAATCTTCTGCCCTGAAGATGGAGGCAGTATGTTCCACTGATACATTGCTACCCATTGCTGTCATAACCCAGGAGCTCACCCCCTATCACCACCACCACCATGACAACATGAAATTTTATGAGTTTTGAGGCTTTTGAAGCGTTGTAAAAAGGTAAAGGTAAAGTTCACCCTAGGAGTGAAGGAGTTTTATACTTGCTTCTGAATGTATTTCATTACGTGCATAAGTTGGGTGATGTATTAAGTATGAAATTAATTTGTTCTTTTTATTCTTTCACATTAATCTTACAGAAATATAACAGGTGTCTAATTCTGTGACAGGTTTCAAGCTACGTGTTGGAAGTTCATGCCCGTGACAGTGGCATCCCTGTTCTTTCAAGTTTTGTGATGGTCAATATTGAGATATCAGATGCCAATGATAATCCACCTCTGTTTACTCAGTCTAACTACAGTGCCATTGTTCAGGTGGGTAAAAAATAAATGTATTGAACATTTAAATTCTAAAAGTGAAATTTCAGTACAGAATCGCTAAAAACTGACTGATATTACAGAAAACAGTATTTTTTTCTATTTCTTAATTTTCGTTTGTGTTCATTCATTAGATATTTAATGACATTGTTAATGTCGTACAGGAATATGATGAGTGATTATATTAGTATATCTGTGTGTTATTCATCTTACAGGAGGACAAACCTCTGGGCTACACTGTACTTAAGTTTTTAGTGACAGATGCTGATACAGCTCCAAATGCTGCCCCGTATACATTTGATATCCGTTCAGGGAATGAAGGTGGTGCATTCCGGTTGGAACAGGATGGAATTTTGCGAACTGCAATGAGATTCAACCACAAGTTCAAGGAAAATTACTTGTTACACGTTCGAGTATTTGACAATGGAACACCTCCATTGTACTCTGATACATATGTGGTTGTGAAGGTAGACACTGAGTTAACATTACTGTAGTGCATATGTCTGGTAAACTGGAATGAAATAATTGCATGACTTGCAAGACTGGAGGTTCTCACATTGGTGTTTTTGAAGATTCAGGTCTTTTGGGATGTTACACCATGTTGACATGTTATTAACATCCCAGAAAGCTTGAATATATAATTTTTTTATTTACAGTAATGCATACATCTATACAGACTGGCATGAAAAGGGTACATAACATACAAGTGAATGTTCAGTGTGTGATTGTGTAAGTGGTTTCTTTTAGTGATTATGATTTGTCCTGTATGTTTGCAGGTTATTGAAGAATCACAGTATCCTCCCATAGTAACACCATTGGAGATATTGGTGAACTCATACTTAGATGAGTTTCCTGGAGGCATCATAGGGAAGATTCATGCTTCTGATCAGGATCAGTATGATACACTGGTATTTGGGTTGGCAGACACAGCAACTGGTAGTGCTAGTACTGTTGTATTGAACCCAGCATCTGAACTGTTTGAAATAGATCGGACTGATGGTACTCTAATTGCCCTGCCTCGATTGGATGTTGGTGAATATCATGTTAATGTGACTGTCTCAGATGGCAAGTTCATAACCCATAGCATTATTAAAGTCTCGGTTGAACTAGTATCAGAAGAAATGCTACTCCATGCAGTCATTGTACGTTTCCGGGATGTGAGTCCTTCAGAGTTTGTCCTGAGTCATCGTAAGGGTTTCATTAGGGCAGTGAGGAATGCCCTAGGGGCACGTGTAAAAGATGTGGTCATCATCAGTGTCCAGCCAAGTGGACTGTCAACACCCGGGAAAGTCAGACCCAAGCGACAGATAACAAGTCGGGATCTGGATGTTCTCTTCGCAGTGAGAAAACCTCAACAACCAATGACACCAAGTTTAAGCTTTCATTCAGCTGATGGCATTCGTAAAGCACTGACACAACATCTGGAAGCTCTGGAGCAATCGACTGGACTTATTGTTGAAGAGATTGTTCGTGACAAATGTACAGCTAAGTACTGTACATATGGTGAATGTAGGGATCGTATTATACTGAACACTACTGTTGCTGCTACACCCATTGCTACAGATGTGACTAGCTTTGTGTCACCACGACATCATCATCGTGTTGTGTGTGACTGCAAAGAGGGATATGCAGGTAAGCCAACTAACCAACCATAAGGGCAGAGTCCTTCCTGAGCAGCTAATAGGTTCTCATCTAATCAAGGGATTCCCTGTACTTTATGGAACCCACAGGCTCATTTCCTTGGTCTTAAAGATGTGAGCATTAAGTTAACAAAGCAATGTATGCTGCACAAGACAACCTCAGACTCTTAGGTTGTCTAGTGCAATGTAAACAAGTGTACACACCAAGATCATAAAACATGACAGTGAAAAACTTTCCATCTATTTATTCAACATTTTATAACTGTACATCTGTAGACTAAGGACATTGAAAGAAAACTGGAAAAATCAACAAAATACAAACGATAAGATTAATTAAAAAATACAACACTTTGCTATTATAACTTCCCAAATTTGACATAATACGTATGAAATATCAACCATTCCACACTGGCAACCAACTCTAAGACTCCTTCTATTTTAATACATTAGTACTTATAAATATAACAACATCCCCTTCATCTGTTTTTAAGGAATTAAAAAAAATTTATGTTATTTACCATATAGCTACCATCGACCATATACAAATTTGACAAAAATTTTACAATTTTTATTGTAAAACAAAAATAATTGTAAAATTTTGGGATCCCACAAAAACATACACGCGATGATGTATTTTATATTGCATTTTTTACCTCTTTTTTAATGACTATGTATTTTAGCCTGGTGATGTTCGATCTATAGACCGAAACGTGTAGCTTTTGAATAAAAAAACGCAGTTGTGTTAGACTGACCACATAATGTTGTTTTGAATTTACGAAACACAACGGGATGAATGTTATCAAGTTAATGACTGTACTTCGTTCTCTTGCATGACTCTTCTGATGTTTTTGTTGCATATAGTGGATAAATGTTGAAGTTAAGGCGAGTGGTGATATTTTATTTTGTTGCAGGAGATCGGTGTGAGATCATTGTAAACGAGTGTGCCCGGCAGCCTTGTCCATCGTTCAAAGTGTGTGTACCTGATGCTTCAGTTCAGGGCTACTCCTGTCAGTGTCCTGAAGGATTTGCAGGGACAACTTGTGACATTGACATTTCTAAATGCCATGATGAGTCATGCTACATACCTCGTAACCCAGTGTCCTTCACTGGCAAGAGTTATGCTCAGTACCGTGTTGACAAGTCTCTTGTGAAGAAGACACTTGAGGACCAGCTTAATTTATCACTCCGAATCCGTACTGTTCAACCCACAGGAAATCTGATGTATGCAGCTGGGAAAGTTGACTATAATGTCCTAGAGGTACTAATGCTGTATCTATTAAATCTGTACAATTACCTTGAATTTTTAGAGTTTAGTTATTTATAATACTGTAGATAATTATGTTTCCCATGACCAGAGAAGCAAAAGTTTCTGAACCTACATTTATAGAGTATTACTTCAGATAGCATTCTTTGTTATCAAGTTTAATTTAATCAAAATTGTACAAAAGTGGGGCCAGTACCAGTGAAATTGTAAAAGCATGCAATATATCCTAAGTGTTTAATGACATTCCGATGTATTCTGACTTTAAATGTGGAAGAATTCTGTTTATTGACTCTTTACTGAATGGCAAGCCTTGTGTGAGCCCCAAGTTCTGTGTGCCAGAACATAATCAGAAGTTTCTGTCATTCAGACTTATTCACATCAGTATCATCATCATTCCTATCATGGTCATAATCATCTCCTCCCCCTCCCCTTCTCCCTCCCACACTGCATCCTCCTTCTCCTCCTTCACTGCAGCAAACTCTGTTACTTCCAGCTGGTGGGATGATTGAAAAGTATGATAGTCAATAGATGAGCCTACAGTTTAATGTGGGCTCTGAACCACAGTGAGGATTGGGTATTCCACATATCGCCCCTATTTTGTAAAAAGGGGAACAACCCACAAAATATCAGTTTTACAGGAAAAGGAAGAAGCATTTGACAAATGATTTGAGAGGTAGGATATGCTGCGACCTATTTTGGTTATTCTTGAAAATGGAGTTGTCATCTTTTTTACATATCGTAAAGGACCATTAGTTGAATGTTTTGCTACACAGAACGCAATTTACCTCGAAGTGACAATTAGCCCATTTTTACAAAATGGGGGCGATATTCACATTTACTTTGTCAAGTGGAAGAGAAAGGAAAAATTTACACAAAAATTGACAGTGGATCTTACTGAACTTGCACTTAGCAGTCTCGTCACAAGTTTTATATCTAAATGCTAGGTACCTTTCATTCATTTGCTATGTAATTATTGTTAGTGTTCTGTTTTTTTAGTACACTGTAATGATCTTAGGCTTATTCTGCGCAATTCCACATTCTCAGAAGAATAAACCAGTTCCAATGACCACACACTTTAGGCCATAAATTGTCTTATGTTGCACAGGTACTGGAGTTTCTGGCTGAAATTTTGTTTTGAACATATTTTATAGTGCGTTCATGTAATGGTACACAAGAATTACTGTTTAGTGTTGGTTGTGAGTTGGAGGAGATACTGTGTGTTCCGAATAGCAATATTTGGAGTAAATTAAAAATAATGAAGTATATTTTGTGTTACAGATTGTGAATGGTGTGGTGCAGTATCGGTTTGACTTGGGCAGTGGGGAAGGGATGGTGCGCGTGAGCAGCATTTATGTGAGTGATGGCCAGTGGCATGAGATACGCCTGGAACGGGAGAGTAATATGGCTCGAGTCACTGTTGATGGGAGACATGTTGCCCACGGCTCTGCTCCTGGAGTGAACGACATATTGAACCTTCAGTCAGATGACCTGTACCTGGGTGCTGAAGTTCGACAACACCCAACAATATTGGGCTTTGAGGATGTTCAGCGAGGTTTTCGTGGTTGTATGGATGATGTTCGTGTTGCAAGAATATCGGTGCCATTACATATGAGTGGTGCAAGTAGTGTTGCAGTGTTGCGTCGCTTTGCCAATGTGGAATTCAGTTGTGATCCTGCGACAGTACTTGCTCCACTTGGAGTTTGTGGATCGCAGCCTTGTTTGAATGGTGGAACTTGCGTTGATATCGGTGGTGATTCATTTGAATGTCAGTGTCATGCCCGATTTTCTGGAACCTTGTGTGAGCTAGACACTGATCCTTGTGCATCTTCACCATGTCTCTATGGAGGAAGTTGCCGTGCAGTGAGTGGCGATTTCTCTTGTGAATGTCCTCCTCGATTGGTAGGAAAGCGATGTGAGTATGGACGGTACTGTAGTCCCAATCCTTGTCGCCACGGTGGAGTCTGTGAAGAAGGTGATGTTGGACCTATTTGCAAGTGTCGAGGTTTTACTGGAGAGCTGTGCGCTGTGGATGTGAATGAGTGTGAAGCCTCTCCTTGCATTAATGGTGGCACCTGCATCAATGAACCTGGCACTTACCGGTACGTACACGTGCAATTCTTGTATTATTCACAACCTATGTAATTATGCAATGTAACATGGAAAATTATCATTTTTTGAAGCTTGAAAGTAATTGCAGTAAGTTTGCCATCTATTAATTGGTCAGTAAGTGGAATTCTGTTTGCTTTTTGTGGAAGGGAATTAGGATTGGAATCTTGTGACACTAAAGTGGATTGTTGTAAACACTCTCCCTTCATTTCTGCAGATGTCTATGCCCCCCCAATGTGACAGGGCTTCACTGTTCAAATCCATTGTATTCAACACCTATCACATCCAGCATCTACAGTGTGACATGGGAAGAGGTTGTGGGCATCATAGTTGCTGTCGTTATCCTGTGTCTTTTGGTCTTCCTGTTTGTGATGTACCGTCGCTTTCGTGTGAAACGTTCACGTGAAAGAGCCAATAATATCAACAATGAAACACGGAAGGACATCATGCTGAACTCAGCACGCCCAAATGACGAGTTCAAGCGCGGTTCTAAGTTGAGCAATCTGGAAGTCAGTCAGGTATGGTTCTGTTATAATTTTGCATCCATTCGCTATGTTTTTGATAAAATTAGAATTGTATTTGTAAACAGTAGTGATTATGGTCTGTATGAATGAGCAGCAATTCAGTAGTTTGATTGCATGTGAAGTTAGTTAATTGTATTTCATTAACTTCCTTACATACATTAATGTATCTTGTGAACTTTGTTTCAGTTGGTATAAATGCATATGTGCATGATATGTCATAAGCTGGTTTCTATGTGCATGATATATAGGCCTGCAGCTGGCTTAATTATTTTATATCGTATTTTACGTTGCATTTCTAAATCCATTTAAGTGTGGACTTCCTGGACATATAGAGTGCCTTACACCATACAGTTCTTCTTCTTCCTATTTTCATTCAGAATGATGTAAACATCCAGGATGTCACCTAAACCTCACTTATTTCCTTTCTTTGAATGGTACCTTGCTGCATTTGCCTCTCCTTCTGTCCATTTAATGTTGTTCAGATTTTATGTTATATTATTCTGAAACAAATGCAGATCCATACTGAAACATGAGCACATGTCAGAACATGCAGGTACAGTTGGTGCTGCAGATGAATGCAAGGTTCAGTTCATAACTTTAAAGACAGCTGTCTGACATTCAAACAGAAGTTTAAGTTTAAATTTCATTATAAGAAAATTAATTACCATATATTTCTACAAGGAGCTGGAAGGAGAATGATAAATATTTTGTTCATATGAATACTTTATTATTTTTGTATTCTTTTTACAGTAAGTAGAGAACTTCTAGTTCAGAGGTTTTCACTGTCAGGCAATAACTGAGCTGTTGAGGAAATGTTTTATTATTTTTATGAAACATGAAGGTTCATAATGGCTTCTGTAAAAGCACTGCCATCACCCTATCCTGAGATAGTAAAAACCAGTTAATATCCTTAAAATCGTTTATTTCTACTCAAAGTTTAAAATGTTATTATAATGTTCAGTGCAGGATGCATACTTAGAAGCAGCCAATAATGACACAATGCCATATTTAAGAAATGTTTGGTAGTATTGATGCATAATATAAACTTGCAAGTAACTGTGGAATAAGAAAGAGATACCATATTTACCCGAATGCAAGATGACTCTAATCTAAGATGACCCCCTAAATAAAACACATCTGTCAAGAGAAAATGTATTTATTCAAGTCTAAGATGAACCATCAAAAATAAAAGTGTGCTAAGAAAAAATATTTTACTATTAGTTTCATACACTTAATACAAAAAGCTTGTCAGATTCTGTCTACCTGTACCAATCAGTGTCTCTGTCTCCATCTTCACAGTCAGTGCCTTCATCTTCCTCGCACTCACTCCTAACATTCCCGTCCTCTTCACTGCCATTTCACAACATATCATCATCAGTCCCATCCACTGCATTAGATATACAGCACTTCTTAAAACTCTTCACAATCACTTCTGGTGAGATGTGCTGCCATGCCGTTATGATCCACATTGTCTAAATAGTACATTTATATTTCTTGGTTTATAAAACTTACTTGAACCAATGAAGAAGATTAACAATTTTCTCCACAGATAGTGTTAGTGGTGTTAAGAATTTTAAATATATGTGTTCTGGATTTTTGTGTTGTGTCTGTGATCTGATCAATCTGAGTTCATGGCTGTTTTTATGGTTTTTAATTTGTGGATTGGTTCATGTTTTATTTTTGAGTCTTGTAGTTAATTTTTAATGTTTCAATAGCCATTCTCCTGTTACTACCCTTGGACTAGGTGCATATCGTAATAAGTTTACTGCTTCTGTCCACCAGGTTTAGGTGCTTCTTTGCCTGAAGATAAAAAACACCTTCTTTAAAAAATTAGTCAGTGGACGAAGTATAAAAAAAGAAGATTGTCAGTTAACTTTAGTCATGCTCTCTGCTCTCTTTTGTCTACACTTGCAGGTCACACATGAATTTAAGACAACCTCACATATTTAACTATCAAACTGAAGGAAAAAACCTCGTCTTGCATTCAAGTAAATATGGTAACTGTGTGTCATGGTGGAGGTTTGATAGCACACTTTCTGTGGGTGATTATCATAGAACTGTTTGATGCAATTGCGTGGTGCGTCATATACGCCACTGACTCGTCAAGTTGGGTGACTTTCTCAGTTGTCTTGTGGTAAAATTACTTGTGGACAGGCAGATGCATGGTAGAACATTTGAGAATTAGAAAGGGGCAGATCCAGAAGGGTTATAAAATAGTCATTACCTCTAGTCATACCAATTCATTGTATCATCTTGACAGTGGCATTGGATGGTCTGGTTGAGTGAAGAATGTACCTGTGATGAGTTTTTGTTGAAGCCCACTTTATGCTAAACCATTTGTCAGAGGTTCTTTCTGTGAAGGCTTCTTTGAAAGGCACTCTGCGTGCCCTTGCAGATGTATTTTGATGGACCGTTGCTGGCTGCTGTTGCAGTGTTATCTTATTTTTAGATTTTCTTTGGTGTATATTTGTAAAGACAGTACTTTATTTTTGGCCAGAGAGAGGGCTGGAATAGCACACGGTTGCAATCAGTTGAAGACAAAATGACATACTAACATAATCTTAGATCAAACTTTGAACTGCCTAAGAGACAATGTTAGTGCTGTTTGGACAGAGCAGCTGACCACATCTCTGAACAGTATAAGTTGTAAGTGGGATAATAATAATGTTTTCAGGAAAAGCTAACTGCTAAATAACAAATTTTATTTTTCTGCCTCCATTATGATCAAATATAAAGTGTTTGACTATTATTCCAGTTTGTGTGTGTGTGTATGTATATATGTATGAACAAGTGAGTGAGTGAATGAATGAATGAATGAATAAATGAATGAATGAATGAAGATATTGAACTGAGGGCTTGAAGAATATTGTGCTCTGCTTCCATAAGTCATAGTCTCATTATATGGCCATGAGTGTCACAGATGCTTCTATGTAGAAAACATCGATTGGCATCATTAAAGAATGTCTAAAGTGGGGTAAATACAAAAGTGGTGGAACAACGTGGGAACCTAACAAATCTACAGTCATACCTGTACTCTATACAGCCACTAAATTTCTAAGCTATATTATATGCCGTTAAATGTGTTCACATAGATGGTGAACAGTGGTGTCCACTCTGACATGATTGGTCATGTGTACTAGTCATTTTGGCTATTTACATTCAGTTTTGAAAATATAACCATTCTTCTTGGACTGCTTGACCCTTTGAGATGGGACGGATAAGTTGTTTGAAACACCTGTAACTAACTACCAATCTACACCACGTAACATCCCAGAAGAGTGTAGATCTCAACTGCTGGAAAGTTATTCAAATTGTGGTCTTCTGCATTATTACTCCATATATTGTGTTTCAGAGGAATGTACTGCCTTTGTCTTGAGTGTGAATTTCATGCAGGTGGATGCTAAAGGGATTGGGGAAGGAAGTATGTCAATTGTGTAGGAAGGTTGCAAGGGTTATGGCCAGTCATATCTGTGGAAAAGGAAGAGGGGATAGACAGGGGATGGAAAGTTATATATTGGTGAAAAGAATATTGTTGTACAACTGTTCCAACATTTCCCCTATTCAATATTCAGTTTCTTCTCTTCTGAAAATGGAAATGATTGTATAGCAGGGCTGATCTAAATGAATAAGCAGTGATATCATACACTTAATAGTATGCAGCAGTAATACTGCAATTGCTGTTAGGAATGACATTAACAACAACTTATTCTGATAAATTCCTCTGCTTAGGCAGGGAAGAGCCTTTACACAATTCAACCTCTGTTTTATTTTCATTTTAAAGTGCAACATAATCTATGAAACTAGTGTACGTTATGCATGTAATAAGTAGCTCTGTATAAACTGTGGCAGAACATGTTCATTACATCCCATTCCTCTCTCAGACTTCTAGAAAATTATTGCATGCTATCACTTCTGACAGTCTGTTATGTTCCCTCTTTTTCGCTGATTAGCATTTTCTTATCATTCCACTCTTTTTATGATTTGGTTTGGTTTTTCTCTGAGTGTTGTTTTGTCTGTTTTGTTTGCAGGTTCCCCCCCAGTGTCCGCCCCGCCCTGCTTCCTACACCCCTAGCTCGAACAATGAGCCCACCGCCTACAGCCATTCCGCTGCAGCAGTGCTCAACAATCTGGACACTTTGCGGAGCTATGGCTCGGCAGGCGACGAGCTTGAGAATGTTCCCCCTGACTACCTACGTAATTTAAACAGGAGCCCTCCCATTTTACCACCTGCTCCTTCATCCTTGCCCCCTCCTACCTCAGCCACCAGCGACTCGGACAGCATTCACAAACCTTCCTGGGCTGACAACACTACTGACCTCAATCACATGGGTACCTATACTGACTCCAATAAGATCAAGAATGGTAAGTGAAGTGTCACCCACCTGCTTCAGCCTACACAGCATACATGGTAGTGCTTTAGCTAATCCATACTATTTGTTATTATCTTTAGTTTTTGTGATTAATAATCGGTACTTCTCAGTGCTAAGAATGTGCTACAAGCAATTTTTAGCACATCGATATGTAATTAAGGTAAGTTGATATGTGCATAATACATTTATAATGATTACATTTCATTAATATATTGATTGTATTAAAATGCTTATAAGTGTAACTGAGAAATAAAACAAATGCTCTGTACAGGTATTAATGGTGTTTGAAGTTTGGGAGAAGGTCACTTTAAATTGCCTGTTTAATGATGTCAGGTGGAACTCATGTTTCTTTTATTACAAAGATCTACAACCCAGTATATCCAAGTTATATATTGATCTCAACAGGGAAGTTTTCGACAAAGAAGTTCAGGTGAAAAGTAACTCATGATAAACCAGCTATAGCTATAATTCAGTTTACCACACAGTAGTGCCATACGTACCAGCATACTTGTATCAGGTGCACAAAGTTCAGGTCACTGTACTTTGTTGTTTGCGTAAAGGAAACTGTGCAAATGTCCACGTCAGTGGCAGTTTTTTTTTCTTCCCTATTAAACACTGTTACACAAGCACTTGCATAGTTTTTCTTCTTCAGTTTGTATTGTCTCATGTATATTGAGCTTGCATTTTGAGTCTGTGCAGGCAGCATTTTGAAATTTTGTCATTCAGTATGTGCTTCATGTTACAGGAACATGAACCATAATTCACCAGAAAGACAAAACAATTAATCTTAATATTCAACATCCCGGTTGGTATGTACATGCGCAGTATATTTCACTCTTGTTCAGTAATTACAGTCACAACCAACATATATATGTTTGACATAATTAGGCTACCGGTTTCAGCTCTATAGAGCCATCATCAGGCCTATCCAATAACTATGAAAATTACACTCTGTGAAAGGAATCCCCTTATTTTGTACAATTATATGTATAAGAAACATTTTTATACATATAATTATACAAAATAAGGGGATCCCTTTTACAAAATTTATAGAGTTTGATTTTCATAGTTATTGTATAGGCCTGATGATGGCTCTATAGGGCTGAAACCGGTAGCCTAATTATGTCGAAAATATATAGAGACGGACCCCGACTTACGTAGCTCCGACATACATAGATCCGGACTTATGTAAAAAACTTTTTGTGCCAATACCACTACTACTACCACTCCAGCCACCACCACACCCACCCCTGCCTCTGCCTCAATTGAATACAACAGTGACTCCAGTATCGATTATTAATTATTATTATGTTTTTTATTAATTGTTATTAAAATTATTATTAATTATTGTTATATCAATTATTATTATTGTGTATAAGGTATATAATAAAACATGGCTCCGAGTTACATAAAAATCGACTTACGCATAGGGTTGCGGAACGATCCACTTACGTAAGTCGGGGACTTTCTGTATGTTGGTTGTGACTGCAATTACTGAACAAGAGTAAAATATACTGTGTGTAACAATTAAGTTGTAAGTTAAGAAAGCCAGAGAAGCAATTTTGTAACAAAGACAAGAAGGACTCTTGGCTTGCAGCATTTTATTCCCCCCCATTCAGTTCACCCCAGCATTTCTTTACACTACTTTCTTCCATTAATGTAAATTCAGAATATTATTTTGCTGCTCCCCTTTCTCTTTCATTTGTACCTAGTGTGAGACATTCTGGTCAGACTGATGTGCATAAGACTGCTACGACACTAATTTATTTATGTGATTACAGAAATATTATACAATAAAACCCCTATTTAATGAATTGTTGGGGGATTAGAATATATTTCACTAAATCAAGGTTTTCATTAAATGAAGGTTTATTGTTTATATGGAGCTATTGTTATAATAATAATAACCATGGCTCAACAGCCCTATATGGGCTCGGGCCTCCTCTTTCCGAGGTTACTGGGTCATGCACATTCGTGGCAGTTGGTGACTGGAAAACTGGCCACGCTGCTGTTCTATCGATCCTGATGTGACCGCCAGAGCCATCTGGCAGGCAGTCAGGAGACTTGGGTGAGAAATTGGGGTTGAATTTTGCTTACGAAACATTTCTATTCATGCCCGTAAGGTTCTTTTACATGCCGTCAATCTACGACATGGGACCGACGGCTTTACTTCCCCATGGAGCTATTGTTGGGACATGAAAAAATTATCATTAAATCTGGGATTTCACTAAATGCGGGAACATTAAATCGGGGTTTTACCGTAATTGATTTTGAGAAACCAAATGGATGTTACCTGTTTCAGACTTGAAACGTCCAGTGGTTACAGATTTGTCATCAAGAGGAATGATCCTACCGACTGGAAGACTGGGCCGAGGGACTTTGCAGACAGGGGGCACTTCGGTCACCTCCACCAGTTCCCTGGATGATGATCCTCGTCTTGTAGGAGGTAAATATTGTGCAGTGGGTAATCAGTTCCTATTTTATTTTGAGTGAAGCATGGTTTTTGTGAGTAATTTTGAGTGCACTTAATAGCATGGCTATGAAAGTATTGCAGAATGCCAAGTACTCACAGCTAATGTAACTTGCATATGTTTAGCAGAGTTTGTTTTGACACTTTCATATGTCCATACACATGAGATAAATGTGTACATGTAAAAACATGCAGTTTTTATTGAGAACTTTTTTGATGTGGTGAATATTGAGTGAAACATATTTTAAACTTAAATTAGACCTTACAGTAAAGTGGCAGCATTTATTGACTCAGTTTCACAAGCAGCGATAAGACATTTTCTCTTCTCCAAAATGTCCGGACTGGCTCTGGGGCCCACCCAGCCTCCTATTCAATGGGTACTGGGTGCTCTTTCCTCAGGGGTAGAGTGAGTGGGGTGTGAAGGTGACAACTCACCTCCATCTAGTGCTCAAATTAAGAATGAGTGGAGCTATACCTCTGCTCCCTCTATATGCCTTTATGGCGTGAATAGCAACAACTTTACTTTTACGTTTGTTTAAAAATCTTCTCTTTACTTATAATTTATGCAAGAATACATAATGTGAAAGTCTGTCATAATATTTCCAACCTCAACAGTTGTGATTAAAGGGATGTGTATATATATATATACCGTATATTCTCGAATCTAATGTACATCCGAATCTAATACGCACCCAGTTTTTGGTGACTTCTTAAACGAAAAAAAGTTAGTTCGCGATTCTAATCCGCACCTTTCCTTCAACCACCCCTTGCCCACGGGGCGACTGATTGAATAATATTGGATGTTACCAATGCGTTAAAATCCGACGCTACGCCTGTGGCCGATGAGTCATACCGATAGAGGCGGGGCCTTTCTCAACAGACGTGCGCAATCTCGTCTGAAGCCAGCTGAGCTTTAGTTGTTGAAACGTGGGAGGTGTTTGATCCAATTTGTCGTGTACCGTAGTTATGGAAGAGGGACACCAGAAATCTAAACGACTCTCATATACGGCAAAGTTCAAACGTGAAGTTATTCGGTGCGCAGAGGAGAATGGAAACCGCAAAGCCGCTGCAATTTTTGGAGTTAATGAAAGCAACGTTCGACTATGGCGGAAACACAAGGCAGCGATCAGCGGGTGTGACGCAGCTCCTTCAGAAGTGGCGCGGTGGGTGTCTGCTGCATGGAAAGCCATCCCGGAGAACATTATCGTCAGATCTTTCAAGAAGTGTTGCATAAGCAATGCTTTGGACGGAACCGAAGATGACATTGTATGGGAGGACGATGTTGAAGATAAAGATGATAGTGACTGGGTGGAGAGCACGGATAACGATTCAGTTATGAGTGATGATGGCGAGTCTGATGAATAATAAATTATAATAATAAATAATAAAATAATAGATTATTGTATTTTATTGTTCTTACGGCACGTACAGCAGCTCAATCATTTTTCCAAAATCCAGCTCTAGACCGTGAATCTAATCCGCACGCGAATCTAATACGCATCTGATTTTTTAGCCCTCTAAAACTGTAAAAAGTGTGCGCATTAGATTCGAGAATATACGGTATATATATATAATGAGGCCTATGCATACTTTTGCATAACATGCCCAAAAATTTAATACCATAGTTATATTGGGCCTTGGCCATTGTGTGATATATATATAATTAACGTACACAAAATTTCAGGCTGTGTGTCTCTTCAAGTGATGATTTTTACACTGAGAAATAGTGTGATTATACTTACCTTGATTTAACTAGCAGCAGGTGAGACTACCGAGGGTCTTTTGAATGCTGAACTTCTGTGTTGATCACTAGACCATGAAGCGTACATGTTTAATACTCTGAGGATTCTGGGCTTGGTTCTGACTGCTGCTATGAATGTATTTCAAGAATAAGAAGTCTAAAACAATGTATTGCTATGTCACAAGTGATGATCTGAAGTTGGTAGTGGAACCAACTCCAAAAGTATTGTGTGTATTAAATATACCTCAGCCACTAGACAGTAGTGGCTGTGGTGTTGGTATAATAAATGAACTGTTATGGAATCATTGCCCAAAAATTTGCTGATTTATTTAAAATGTTGTGATATTTCAGGTTACCACTGGGATTGTTCGGACTGGGTGAACCGCAGTCAAAACCCCCTCCCAAATATTACTGAAGTGCCAGGCAGTGAGGTGCCAGACTCTTCAAGCTTCCACAGCAATGAAAGTAATGAGTCTAATACACATCAGGGCAATTTGACCCTCCCTCCAGGTCAGTGCCTACAACTTTCAGCAAGAATTGGTGACACTTTCTTTCCTGTAAATGTTTCAGTCTGTCTGATGAGGCTAGCAAGAACTATAAATTAATAATAATAGTTATTAATTAACATACATATACAGTTGTGTGCATTTTGGAATAAAAGAAAATAGGTTAACAGACCGTCGATATACTGCTAGAACTTTCTCGTGAATGAACGTAGTATCAAACATAATGAAGTGACAAAATCATGTTTCTTATTTTACGAATGCGTCTTTTTGTTTTCGTACTGAGTTGTGTTGATTTTATGCAGAGTGCTGTCTGTAATAATCCTAATATATATCCCATTTTTAAATTATAAAAGCCTTGAAGCTTTTCTTTGTTCAAAGCATCATGGCATGAGTATATATTGGCATAAAAAAGATAAAAAAGTAAAGTGCCTGTGGATGCCATTAAGGCTTATAAGAGGAGCAGAGGTAAAGCACCACTCATTCTTAACTGTGGCATTAGATGGAGGTGAGTGGTCAATTTCACACCCTGGCGGCTGTACTCCCAGGGAAAGTGCCCCTGCTACTCATTAAATAGGAGGCCGGATGAGCGTCATAGCTGATCTGGGTGTTTCGGAGAGGGAAAACTGTCTTGCCCCTACTGGGAATCGAACCCTGGATCTTCTAGCCCATAGCCTAGGCACTATACTGACTATGATGTCTTGGCTACTGAAGATAAACATGGAAAGGGAGGTGAAGCCCCACATGTTTTTGTGTTTAGCGCTTAATGGAGATGAGTGGTCAGCTTCATTTTGTGGCCACTTCACTTTCTGGAGAAAAATTCCTCAGTATACAGAGTGGATAGGAGGGTAAGAGGTCTGCAAATAAATGTGGTGGTGAAAAGAGAAACCCCAGCCCCTGCCAGGAAGTGCCATAGCTGTCTGATCACTTTTCTGAATAGGCTATCCTGAAGTCTTGAAACTTAGGGAGATTAATCAGATACTCTGTCCATGATAAAACTTAGAACAGTATAAGAGTTGACTCACATGGAGGTAAACAAACACTTCCAAGCTGGTGAGAGACTTTGTATTACTCAGAATGTAGTTCTTATTTCAAGATTATTGTTGTGTTATGTTAATATGATGGATATTAGCTTTGATGTATATAAGATTGGAGCCTTCTTTTATTTTTGCACCTTTTTGTTTACCACAGTGCTTGGACCCATTGACCCAGCGCGAGATATTGAGACACTAAATGAAGATCAAGAATCAGAATATGTTGGCGACTCAGAATGTGGTACCGAATATGATGATGGGAGTGGCAGCCCAAGTCTTCTGCATCATCTGCATCACAGTAATCTCCTCGATGGTGGGGGAAGTGGTGGGGAACAGGAGTTTCATTTCCCTTCAGTTGGTAACTACTTGCGTCATCCTAACACCTACCTTCCACGCTACAATATCAACAGTGAAACGGAGACCAATGGTGGCAATGACGAGTCTGAGGAGGAGGATGATGAAGATGATGATGTGGAACCTTATGGGTTCCCAAGTAGTCGACGGCATCACCGTGATGATGAAGATGGCTCTGTCATTACAGTTTTAGGAGAGAGAGCCTCACTACTTGGAGGTTGTACCAGCAACAGTGACCTCTCAGCTAACCTATGTGATCTGGATGATTCAGAATGTGAGGCCTCTGAACTGAAGAAACTGAACCATCGGCGGAACTGGGTTCCAACAGGAATTACACAGACCTCAGTGTGACAGGGGGGGTCTTACCAGATGTCATGTGCTCTGGTAATGGATAATATTTGACCCAAGCATATCACGTATGATTTCACAACCAATCATATGTAAATCCAGCTGGAAACTGATAGAAATGTTTGTCAGTCATCATGCTAATACTAAATGATTCATTGTATGCAGAATCACTCTGAAGTCTTATAAAGCCATTTAAGTACATTAGTCAGAAGTGGAGTGTGTAAGGCTAATACGGTTCTAACAAGATTAAATAAGCATTTTACATAGTTTAAAATTTTGCATTATGGAAAATATTTTTGGAAGGTCTTCACTGAAGTTCATGCAGGCTGAATTATAACATAATATTTATATAGTGATCAAAATAAATAGGATTGTGCCACGTGTGTCATCAAGAGCTAAAGCTGTGGGTTATAAACACTGGTCGACCCTGAATCGTAGCTGGTGCATTCTTCGTATGGATTAGTGCCATACTTCCATAATACTGAGTATTTTATGTTACTTGTAAAACACCTCCAGTCAATACACAAAGTTTTATTTTAAGAAGTGTTATAATATTTTTATTAACAGCAGTGCAACAATATGCAGTTTCTATGCAGAGGTATTTTGCATAAAGTGTTCTGTCTGGCATCTTGTGTTGGTAGTGAAGCTGGAATTGACTTCATTGTGTATATTGTCTTGTACAGTGCTTTGGTGCAGCTAACTAAGTTAAGTAAAACATTATTATTATTATTATTATTTAATGCTGGACTTTTTTTATCTTTTTCGTTTAAAAGACGAATGTAAGGTTGGCTGAATTTGGCCTGTTACTCGTACTATATGTTGTTGCTGCAATTGACACTGTGAATTTTTCAAGTGTGATGTTAAGTGAAGACTGAGCTTCCTACAATTTTGTATTCTGGGAAGTTAAGGGAGAGTTCTTCAAGTGCTACAAGTTCTGTGCAGAAATGCAAGCACAAAATATAAAAATATCTTAACTGTGATCATGGACCATGCTTCTTGCCAGAAACTCATAATTCAGAGCAGACCACCTGAGTTTTGAATTGTTTTGGTGCTAAAGTAAAAATTATATATGTGAACACAAGACTGCAGGAGCAAGGCAAATATAGAATGATTTTATATTTTAGTTTTTATTTTATGTAAATCTCCTGTGAAAATGAGTATTACTTCCAGTTTTTCACCTGCAGATACTGACTTTACAGATGAAGAAGTCATAAAATTAGTTTTTTTTAGAGAACAAAGGAACATCCTTGAGTTATGTGTACCCTCCATTTCCCCATCTAACCTGTTGTATGCTAAATGAATACAGTGTTTTTGATGTCCTCTGATCCAGCCACATTGATGCCTTACATGATGTTTGAATGGGAACCCAGCAGTTCCACTCTGCTCACTTTGAGGAGCTGCTAATATCAGGCTGGAGGCCACTGAATCAACTTTTTACATGTACTGTATTTATTTATCTGTATGCCTTTCAATATTTTTATTCATAATTTACACTGATAGATCTTAATTCATTGTGCTTAAGAGTTGATAATAACCACTGAGCCTTGTGTCATGGGAACATCTGCATTCTTTGAAACGTGATGTATTTGTGTTAAAATACATTTTGGCTGTTCCCAAGTCATATGTTAATTTATGATGCAGCATTACATAGTATATTAATCATAATGCTACTGACATGGTGCTGTATGAACTATTTCAATACACAGAATTATTCTGAGCTGCTTGAATTTGGGTGTTTCAAACTTTAGTGTTTTATGTCCATGAATATGTTCATAACAGTGCATTTAAAAGAAAAAGTAGCCAGTCAATCTCAAGTATGACTGCTGTGACAACCATGTGTGTATATTCTTTTAACACAATTATATTATTTATGTATATTATTGGAAGTTTGATGTAGCTTCAAAGAGGCAATTTTCAATTTTTTTTTTTTAGTGGCCTTGTGGATTATGACACCGTCTAAGTCTAGTAGACTAGGAAAATCTACTGCCACTGTGTTCAGTGTAAATGTATCCCAAATATGGGGGCAGTAGATTCCCAATGTACAGCATTTTGTTATAACTAAGAAATCTTCACTGCCATGGAAACATCAGATCACACGCCTGTTTCTTCTCATCGTCGGGTTTTAATTTCTGTTTTGCTGAATGACCCTGCAGACTGCAATTCAGCACATTTCACACTGCAGAAACTTCATTGAACTCATTCGCTTCGTAAATATGATTCTATCCAGCAGCATGTTCAAACTGTCGGAAAGACGCATTTCTGAATTTAAGAGCCCAACAAAGAGTGTGCATTGATATTTTTGTACTTCAGTCACATCTGACAAATAAAGAAGTGCATTTTTTGGAAAACTTTGGACATGGCTCTGTCATTGCATAGCAGCAAATTTTTTTCAGTGAGCACATTTGTTACTAATTTGAGGATTGACATTCACTTGAATTATACAGAAAAAGTTTAGTTCCTACTTCACAGAGAACACAGTCCATGCATGATGTACTGACTAATTAGTAAATGTATTTAGGGAAAGAACAGATATTTACCATGAATATCATATGAAACACAGAAATGCACTATGTTGCAAAATGCAGAGTTTCTTGGTATTTCAGCAGGTGGTACTTAATAGTTACCACTGAGCTTCAAATGTTAAGTATTCATAATGAATAAAATGTATGAATATTTTTAGTTTATTTTATGGACAGTTAAATGATAAGTGCCCTTGTCCCATACCACATTTTAATCATACGATCCAGAAGGTTTGTGTTGTGGATCCGAAAAATTGTCTGTGGTTTGGATTCTGGTGATTATTGTGTAGTGAAAATAAACAAGAATCCAAATGGTAACTGTTGGGTTACAACCATTAATGTTTGTTAGTAGTTGTGAGGTTCAAAAAAGTGGAAGTTGCAAATGACCATATTGGGGGAGTTTCAGATTCAATATAAATTGTATTTTTGTGGGGGTTTGCACTATATAATAAACTCCAAGCTTCTGAATTATTTTGTGCTCTGAGAAGTTGAAAGGAATCAGCCAGTGGCAATTCTTGTTTGCTTATACAACAAATTAGCAAACAGGTGTCAAGATTTTTAGTATTACATAATATTACAAGTGTACTTTTTTTGTGCTGCTGCTGAGAGAAATAATCTTAAGTCTATTTTCCTGCACTTTTGCACCTAACAGGGCCTATTATGAACAGGGAGGCCTGGATATACAGTTTATGTTAACTGTGAGTTGATTCTGAAATGCTCCAATACATATGTAATTCAATGCTGTAGCACAATAAGGTTTATATTCTATCTATACAGAGTTTGATCATGTATAAAACATGGCTCAGTGGTTGTCATACTATATATACATTGTGATATGGACCAAACTCAGGAAGAGGGAGCCCCTCACTCAGGTGTGTGCAGCAGTTTCTAAAAAGAGTGAACTATGGCACTCTAGCTACATATCTTGCATATGGTCCTCGTAATGTTTGCCCATAATGGGCTGGATAACTGAATAATAAAACTTCCTCATAAACCAGCCTAAAATTTGTTTACTTTGTCCTTTGTCAATTTTAGGCTACATATGTATGTATGTACATATATATACCATACTAAGTGAAATTCCATTTCAAAAGAAGAAAGTTGAGTGCTTTTTAAACATTTGTACATAAAGTGTGTTGATAATATATTATCGTATTTTGAAGTAAATGTGAGTTCTTTTGTTGTTTGTTATTTGCCATACATCCCTTCATATTGCCTTGAGAGGTGCTAATTTAAAGCAACAGTCAGAATTCTAAAGCAATTTTGCACAGGGTTGTCAAGGTGGCCTGTAGTTTCCTGGAATGGCCCCCAGTTTATGTGGTGTGTTCCAGTGTCTTGAGAAGAGTTTGTGGGTCAACCAGTCACTCCATAGTTTAAATTATGATGAATGTTACATTACACCTCTCTCAAAATGTGGAGATTTTTTAAATCTTTTTTCACTTATTTACTCTAATATTTACAATAAAATTACTAAAATTGTGTAGGATTTTGACTTTGTACTGTACAGTGAATATAGTATAATATTACAGTGATATAACTGTGTTTAGTTCAAATTCTGACTGCAATTGACTGTTCTGAGAAGTCCCTTTTGACTTGCATTAGTCTCGATGCAAAGGAAAGTAGCAAAACTTTTCCTTCCACCGGCCTCCCCCCCCCCCCACCCCCCACCCCCCTCCTGCACTGTCCATAATCTGTTACGCTCATATCTCTTTGTGAAACAAGTTGTAACATTTTGTGTGTGTTTACTAAGTGTTTTAATTGTCTTGTGTGCACTATCTCATTACCCCAGTGATATGCAGTGCTCACATTAAAGCTCCAAGCATATTTCTTAAGCCTGGAAGGCTGAATCATGTTTTAAAGGTTGGAGGAATGAATAAATTACCTTTTATCTTCATTTGATATAACTGTCAGTATATGAGACCAAGTTATCATGTGGTCAGTTATGACAAATTATGAAATGTGGAAATTTTGGGGGATCCTGCTATAGGTCAGTGAAACCTGTTGGCCACATGATCCAACAGTAGCCATACCTGTAATTTCATAAATGACGGTGGTTTCAGTGAACTGTTTAAATTCTGTGAATATTGGTAAAATACATGGAAGTAAACATGCAAATAGAATGTGAATTACTTGGAACAAAATACAGTCAAACCCGGTTGTAATGACATCGGGTTTATACGACACCTCATCTATAGCGTCGCATATTCTGTGGTACCAATTAATTCCTAGCTGCTTACCACAGTGTTATGCTACTCGGTTATAACAACACTCGTTTATACTACTGCTTATTGCGTACACCTCTTAAGTAAGAATTTCATGTAACAAATATTTATAACCCAATTTCTTAGTGACCCATTAATATGCCGAATCTCCTTATTCGTTGTATGTCGTGTGGCTATAATTCAACAAATTAATAAACAGTCTTCTATGCCCTGTAGCCATTTTATTCAATCGACGTAACGTGTTTCGACACCTACATGTGATCATCTTCAGTGTCTTAAATTACATTGTAATGAAGATTAGTCTTCTGGATTATGACAAATTACTAATCAACATGGCGTTTATACCAGAAGACAGTAATCTACATTAAATATGCCAGGAAAACCTCAAATCATGTATTTATTTACACACGTGTGTCTCTTCTGTTGGGTTATGTGATCTTGTGATTTGTCAGTGTTTACAAGACCACTTGTGCAGGATTTTAATTTCGGAGTTTATTCGTCCCCGGCAGCTGGAGACCAATAAAATGGAGTCCTGCTGTAATACATTAACGTATTCATTTACAAAGTAAAATCAAATAAACCGCATTTAAAACAACATTTAATAACAGTATCTCTACATTCTCAGCCTTTGTCAATATCAGTGCAAGAATACGGCCGTGTGCCGAAAATTAAGGAAATTATGCAGGTTATGTATGTGCTGGACAGAAATTATGGAGGTTATGTTGGTGCACGGCCAAAATCAACCAATAAGAAATGGAACATCTAACGTCAAATGTGTTGATCGATATATTAATCGATAACGGGAATGCTGGGTAGCTCTGATCCATGCTGGGCACCCAGCACATAGCTCTGACTATTAAATAAGGTTTAATGGTACGTATTAGGTAGGTGAAAGCTTACGTATACAACAGCCAAGAATCGGGGCTTATAAACGACAGTGTACGAGGACGGAGATATCAAAGTAAAATGTGACAACAGGATCGAAGGAATAACAACTAAAATACAAAAAAGACATAATATCCGACATCTGCAAAGGATGGACAACAAAGATACGATTTAAATTAAAAACGGTAACTAGCTGCGACAATAAATAATGAAGTGACAGTGCAACGAAAAATCAAGAACATAAATGGCGTGCAACGTTAAGCGTAATAAACGCGATGTTAACATTGGATATAACATAGTGCAACAGGGACCATAGAAACGTACTGGGTGAGTGTACTATTATAAAACCAAAATTTCGTAACTAAATATAAGTCCAGATTTAATGTATAATAAGATATTGATTGACTATGGCTGAGAATGTAAGATACTATGCGATTTCTCAGGCTTTCGAAGCGGTGCAGTTGGGAAGTCCATACTTCTGGCCAGGCGCTCACCCAGAATTTGTCATTGGGTGGGAGGGGCGCTGGACGTGAGGCTGTATACAATATATGTTTGATTTTAAGAGCTATGTTATAAAAATCATGTCAAATATAACTGTAACATAACATTGCATGCAACAGCATTTATATACGTATATACGTAACTACATGTTCCATGACTCACGCAATTTAAATCTCAAGGTCTAGTTTTCATGGCTTTTAGGCGCATTCGCAAAACTACGAAAAGCGACTGTTGGCTTCGTCATGTCTGTCTGTCTATCCGTCCGTCCGCCCTCCCGCATGGAACAACTCGGCTCCCACTGAACGGATTTTTATGAAATTTGATATTTGAGTATTTTTCGAAAATCTGTCGAGAATATACACGTTTCATTAAAACCTGGCAAGAATAACGGGTACTTTACATGAAGCCCTATGAACATTTATGATAATGTCTCTCTGAATTCTCCTTAGAATGACGAATGTTTCAGACAAAAGTTGTAGAGAAAATCAAAACACATTTTATGTTCAATAACTTTTTTTCTGAAATTCGTGCCGTTTCTTGAGATAATGTGCAAAAATATGGTAGAGCCAGACAGGCCACAGATGACAATATAATACTGCGCATGCGCTTTGCATGATGGATAACTAAGGCTACGAGCACGCACTCAGAATAGGTCGTAACATACCCAAGCTACTTGAAAGGTTTATTACACTAAATGTTATACAGCATTTTTTTTTATTTAGTTTCGATAATTCTGAGGCTTTCTTTACTTCAAGGCCAAAATTAACCTTTTACCTCCTCTCCTGATTAGTTTACACAGTGTGATGCCAATTGATATAACCCCTGCAATTATGCATAAACGAGTATTAGCATGGGTATGTTATATTAACACTTATTACTGTGAAGGGCCACTTAATTTGACCTTAATTAATGAAACAACGTAACCAACAAGGAAGTACATTTATTAACACAAGAGGCACATAAGTTGATAGACAACGTTACTTAGTCACCAAAACATTTGAAGTACGTACAGTATACAATATGTGACATTGTAGGAAAATACAATCGTTAACATTATACACCACAATATGTAAATATGTACCATATACTTAATGTTTTATGGGACAATTTGAGTTTAAGATAATGTACTGATTTTCTTTTTTAAATAATTTTATCTGTAGGTAATACATTTATAGTACTATTTCTTTTAATATTAGACATCCCCGTTGGCATTTACATGCAACGTATATTTCACTGTTGTCAGTAATTACAGTCACAACCAACATATATATTTTTAACACTTAAGCTACCGATTTCAGCTCTATAAAGCCATCATCAGCCCTATACAAAACTGTGAAAATCAAACTCTATGTATTTAGTAAGAGGAATCCCCTTATTTTGTAAAATCATATGTATAAAAACAGGGGGGGGGGGGGGTTGCCTAAGAAAACGTATGTATTAACAATGTGGATATAAATACGTATATTTATATATTTTTGTACACTTTTATATATTTTATATACACACGTTTTTATGCTTATATGCTTCTGTACTTTATATTTTTTTGTATCCACATTGTTGATAAGTACTTTTTCTTAGGCAAACCACCCCCCCCCCCCCTGTTTTTATGCATATAATTGTACAAAATGTATAGGATTTGATATTCACAGTTTTGTATGGGCCTGATGATGACTTTATAGAGCTGAAACTGGTAGCCTAATGTGTTAAAAATATATATGTCGGTTGTGACTCTAATTACTGACAAGAGTGAAATATACGTTGCAAGTACTATTTTTATTTAGGCCTTCTTGTCACTTCTATTCACACGGTGCCTTGTGTAGTCACGCCGTATACTGGCACACATCTATAGTTTTAATATTAAATGGCTCTCAAAAATTATACCAGTATAATGACCAACCTCCGGGAGATGGGAATATAGGCCTACTGAACTCTAGCAACGTCGTGTAGCCTATATAAAATTTACTTCAGACAGTGGAAAGTTTCTAAAGCAATATTAATAACATATGTTAAAATAGTTAAAATTAATCGTTTTCGATATTTAGACATTTATGTATCAACTTTATATCTTCTTAAACATGACACGGTGCTTATTCCGATAGTTCGGTACACGCGTTTCAGAGGGATATTTTGCTCCCATAAGGATGGCAGCAATATGTTCTTCCTCTTTCCTTACCCTCTTGAAGACGCAAAATCGTATACATGTTTGTAATTCCGCAAAAGATAGTGATCACATGGCAGGTTATATCAGGATAAGTTAATATACGTGCTTGACTATGACATGTGTCTGTGTTGGGTCTAGTAAGCATAACTGAAAGACGAATTATGAAGTCTCGACTTGTGTGCTTGACTATGGTGATCTTTTTACACAAGTCGCTTTTTTTTGCTTGTCAAGTATAAACGAGCTGTGGGAACGTAACTACAATTTTCGGCATGATAAACAATTTCTTTGGCTTCTGTCACATTTGCTCTATTGTCGGCGGGGAAACGGACAAGTGGCAAATATTTGTAAAAGTGCTTCCGCCCCACCACCTCGTAAGAATCCACAAGTGACAAATATTTGTTAAATATACCAGTTAGAGAACGCGTCATAAGAGAAGCTGTGGGTTAGACGTGATGTTCGTGATGAAGAGGTTCAGTTATATAGTTTTCGTATTGTAAAGGTATTCCGGATTCTGCATAGAGTGCTCTTGGCAGTAACAAGAAGCTTGTTAACACCAGTAAGCCAAGAAGTAATCCCAAAAACTGCTTTTGAAGAAAACTTCTAAATTGACTATGTTCGTACTTAAATGCTCTTGGATCAAACCTTTTCGCTTTTGCCTTTAAAATGTTAGCATATTCTAACAGTGAAGCAGTAATTAGTGGTTATCATCTTTGTGTGTCCAGTGAAATCGTCCAAATCAAATGTCCATAAAAGTCTGTAAGATTTTTAATTTGTGTATAAGCCTGTATACATGTCTAACATTTTTCAAATATTCTTTTAATTGTGCTGTGTACGTAGCTGAATATTTGAATTGTATCTCGCTTTATCCCCTTTACTATATTTTTATTGTCTCTAAAGTTAAGGCTATATAAATGTTTCGTTATATTTTTTCTGTAGACCGGAATATTCCTTGATAAACTGACAGTCGTTCAACCTTGATTTCAGGCTTCCGCCTCGATGCTGATGAGATCTGCGCTCTTCTGGGATATTACGCGGCGTCGTATGGTAATTGTTTACTGACGTTTCGGGACAACGTATCGATTCCATCTTCACGGGTCGAGTCCGAGAAGTAAAGCTTGACCCGTGAAGATGGGACCGATACTTCGTCCCTAAACTTCGGTAAACAATTACAACACGATGCCGCATAATATCCCAGATGAGCGCAGATCTTATTGACAGTCGTTCAGTTGGTCAGTACATTTACAGGCACGTCAGTGTTTCATTAACTTGTTCACAAGAAATTTCAGTTTGACCCAATAATTTGAACTACGAGTACTACCCGGTGATTAGTATCAGCTAGCATAACGCCTGTTAGGGGGCGCTGCATTTGAGAGACGTTTACACATAGGGTTTTCGCTTTGGAAGTTTCTTTCATTTTAATGACACTGAATCGTTTACGGAAGGAATAATTGCTCAGTAATATACATGTTTTAGAACGAAGTAAATAAAAATTTAATTTACCAACAATAACATTAACGAAACTCTTTAGAAACGCCGATGTAATTGAGGTGCGATACATTTAATTGATGATGTAGTAGTCTTTATTGCCAGCGTCTGTGGTTATCTTATTCTAAGCGACTTCATAATTAACTAAAACACTGTCATTTTTTTTCTTGCCTGTTTTCGTGGTGATCATAATGACAATATTGGTGTTACAAGGACTCGGCCAAGTTATATTAAACGTTGCCTCTTGTCTTTCATTGAAATAGTGAAATAATTTTAAATATGTGCTGCATACAATAACATTTATTTTGGATTATTTCTTAAGTTTGTCAGTAAATGACGCATTCTGATCCATTTAAAGCACCCACGAAAAAGACCACCACAGTTGAGCACGTGGGCTGAAGAAGTAACGCTTCTGACTTGTGTTTGGAAAGTGCCGATTTCGAATTTCACCCGAAACAACACCAACTAACTTTACTGAGGTTTTGGTTGTTTTACTCAGACTCTCCACGCGAATGTCGGTATAATGCCTCAAATTACTCAAATACCGCTTCCCTCCACATTATGTTCCATTAATTATTCGCTAATCATATAAGTTCTGCGCTATACAGTGTGTAATCATTTCAGATACACCCTGTATTACCTGATGTATTAACAGAGTCGTTACATAGAGCCACAAATAAATTAGTTTTAAGGGGTTCTAGTTTATTGCATTCACATTTAACTGTAGATTTTGACTTCGCTTGAGGCGATCACAACTAACTCACAAGCCCACGTATGGGATAGAAATTGTAGATATTAACTATTTAATGCCCAGTCGTAGTTATACGTACTGCCTGCTGTAATTTAAAGAACACCAATTTGTCTCCTTAACAACATTAACTGACTGGTCTTTGTAATGGTCACGAACTGTGTTTTCTGTGATGCTGGAACTGAATTTTTACATAGCCTGTACTTTGACTGAAGTCTATATTGCAGCGTTCCTAGGTGCTGAGAAGGCCTTTGATAAAAAGCGGATCATCGGCTTTGCGTATACAGTGATAGAATTGCACTCTTCCAACTGCATATATTCGATCCAGTTAAATAGCTGCTACATACAAAACCCTATTTTTAGAGTGTAGATAAAGGGACAGGATTTTACCTCTTGAGGAATCGAAATCGGAGCGCCACAGTTTTTTCTTTGGCCTCACTCTATACTCCTTGTGTATAAATTATTCCAATATACTCAGTAGCAAATGTTGCATAATTGCTGGTGACAGCGCGCTGTGGAGGTGGGTTGGGCGGTGCTGTAGAGGCAGTGAACACTAATTAGTGTACAGAACAGGTTCTCGAATTGGAGCATCAAGATTAACGAGGAGAAAAAGGAAGGTAATAATTAAAATTTCGTCTAAAACTTTGTAGTCAGAAAATTGGCTGTGTAGAAGATGTTAAAATTATGTTGGCTTACCGCCAGAAAAAGATACATTCAAAACCCATTTGCAAATGGTATATGACAGACACTCAGGACGTATCTTCAGCTAGATCCCCTTTTCAAAACCGAGTAATAGTTACTGAGTAATATCACAAACATTCACAGGGACTTTCCATTGTCACTAATTTTCAAACAAACACTACGTTTCGGAAGCTACCTACTTCCGTCCTCAGGTGAAAGCAGGTAGCGTCCAAAACGTAATGTTTGTTTTGAATATGAGTGACAATGGAAAGTTCTTGTGAATTTTGGTGATATTACTTATGTAAAACCATTGATAACTTAAAAAGTGTAACTCAATTAGAACACCTGTCCTTTTGGTGGTACCAGATATGCCACCGTCCCTTCTGGTTGCATATTTAGTTTTCTCATATTTTTGTCCAAAAAGAGTCCTTGAATAATAGGATTCATTTCGCATTCCTTACCCTACTTTCCCATCTTCCGGTGGAGGCCATAAAACAAATCTGTTTTTGTCGACTTACAATAATTAATATTAGTTATACATCAGTGGTATAACAAATCAAGGGACCTCGTCATTCGTTTAGTCGTTACAGAAATCTCTATGCCCCGCCTGCGGAGCATCCAAACACGCACACGCGCACACACATATGTCATCTTCATTAGTATGACACAAGACGTTAAACTTTTACACAAAGTGCCAAGAAAATTTCTTCACAAAATTAGAATAACAATTCAACATGATAATATACACTTGTACATCCAAGAGATTATGTTCCACGACTCCCTTGGCATGTAAATATATAGCGAAAGTAGGTTAGTGTAGACAATGCAGTGATGGAACGGGAACGAATTGGCCTTATTCCTCGTCCATTTCATTGGCCCAGAAGCGTTAGAAATATTGCGGTCCTGTGGATGGGGATATAAAGCAAAATTTGTCTCTTTTCTAGGGGATTCAATCACACTGTCCTAGCAAATGCAATACCCCTCTAAAACCTAGCCCCGAAACTTATATTCTAAATTAATATCCATTAATATGGACATGTTGAAATCAGCTCGGATCTCTGCGTCCGAGCACATTGCATGATTGGGCTTCAAACGTCTGTCAGTACGACAACCGCTTTGTGGCAAGTCACAGGAAGGCCTTTCGCAAATGACAAAATTGATGTACCACATTTTAGTGAAAGGAACCTTACTACAGTCTATCCTGCTTATGTAGGCTACAGGTGGCAAGGCATTACATAGCTTACTTATGCTGTAACTTAGCACCTCTATCGGATTTATGCTGAACTTTTAATTTTCTCAACGTGTGGTTTGTAGACTTACATTTCACGAAATATTAATAGGGTGATGAGATCAAGAAGGGAGAAATTGGTGCCGTTCAGCCCGGATGTGAGTGATGAAGGAGGATAATGCGTGCAAAATTTTGGTCAGGAAATGTGAACGAAAGGTATAACTTGTGATATCCTGTAGACCTGTATTGGAGGATAATATTAATGTGGAGGCTATAGGAATATTAAACGAGGATGTGGGATAAATTTATTTTCATTCTGTGTATGACCCGTTGGCAGGCTCGTGTGACAATGGTAATGAAATCTTGGAATCCATAAAAGCAAGAAATTTGTTGATCAGATTTTCAAGGCAGAATGTGTAACCTGGATTTATAATAAACATTCAGCATTGAATGTTCAAATTTCTTAAGGATACGCCGTGGCGTTGTGTGTGTGTATGTGTGTGTGTGTGGTTCAGTGATTCTGGTAATGCGATGTACGTATGACAATAGTGACAATAGTGTTGAAGACTATGCAGAAAACAAGGACTTTACACACCTAAGGTTTTTCCGAAACTTAAGACATCGAAAGACATAGATAAAAACAATACGTAGTTGGAATATGAAGCCACTTCTTTAGAACAAATTTGTCGGGGGAAATGTAATATAGATAACAGTAGTTTATTGTGAACCACTTGTTTCTTGGACTTTATCCATCGTCTTTAATGTGAATAAAATATAAAATAACCTTTTATATTTCTTATTTTATTCACATTAAAGACGATGGACAAAGTCCAAGAAACAAGTGGTTCACAATGTTATATACCATCGTCGGAAGCTTTTAGAATTCAACAGTAGTTTAGGTTACATCGGTAGTTTTATGCGTCCGGGGACATTTTTTTGCAGGTTTATTTTATCGGTTGGCCAGTGTGTAGATATCAGTAGCGGCTCGTGACACAGTATCAAAGTTATGCTAGGTAACCCATTACAGCGACTGACATAATGTTATTCAAAAACGTCTATCTGTTACACAGTGTATATAGTGACTGTACTTACATTTTCATTCATATTTTATCACTATCAACCCCCTTTACTTCTAATTGTGAGAATCCTTCCGTGACTTAAAATTATATATGTGTATACAAACATATACACACAGTCTCCGACTTGGTCACCATTGCCTTACCACCAGTCATCCTTCCTACCGTGGCAAGATCGGTACACCCCGCGACTGGTCAATGCAGTGCGCATGCCTAAGAGTCTGTTGCATCTGGTCCCTTTGTTCCTGTTGTCGTCGCTTTACTAAGATGCTGTATATAATAATGTATTCGGGTGCCTGATCTCGTGTTTACATTTTACTAGTTTTCCAGTAGGCATTCGATGTTTACTTACGACCCTGGCGTATGAACGAAACTTCGTCGTAAATCGGAGAGGGTCTGTAAATGTAATTACACATACACCGTCAGAGTATTATCTCCTTTTTATTTAATGTTATAATGTTATAATGTCTTGTATACCGTGTACAACGTGGAGACAAATTCTAAAGTCGGCAGGACATACATTATGATTTTACCTTGTCAGACTGCGAAGTGATATTGCAAATTATTTTCATTATTCGTAACAGTTTTGCCATTAATATGCTCTACAGATTTCAATCCAATGGGGCTTAATATAGCAGGTGTCTTATAGGACAAAGAATTGTACGAGTATTTACAATACTAATTTCGGTAAGGTAAGTGATGGGACAAGCAGGATCAACTTAATACTTTTGTTTTGGGGACCAATGCAAAAAAATAAAGTTTGGGGACCCTAACTACCGGTAGTCCTGAACTGACAACGTAGATACAGCACAACATGTGAATAAAAATTATGACGTAATAATGTGTTTGATACAATATCTGAAATACAACCAGATTTTTCGGAATCCCCCAGAAAGTTTGGGGCCTTACGCAGCCGCTTATATTGCGATAGCCATAAACCGGCCCTGGAGGAGGGGAATATGAAGCGTAACTTTATCTCTTCCAAACGTCCCTGAACGTAGTTTGAGTGCAACTGTATTGAAATGAGTGTTTGCATGCCTTCAGTTGAGACACCTGTTGTGAATAAAGTAAGAGAAAAATTTTTTTTGTATTTCATATACACAGAATGACCAATGAAGGTGTCTTTTGCATATTTTAGTTCAATTAATATGAATGCATTGTGCGTAAATCGGTTATAAATATTAACAATTCTACAGTGTTATTTTCATTTCTTGGTGGACCTACTTTTTTAAGGGCCAAGTGAAATTTTATATAAACCGTCTGAGGATATTAAATAATTTCTAATGCGGGAAAAGTTTTAGTTTAAAAATACCCGATAGGCAGTGTGTTAGAACAAGAGCTTCCAAGTGCATAGATAGTAAAAAATATGTAATATTTTATAGTTATTAATGGTGCACCACTCGAAAAGGAAATATTGACAGTACAGCAGACACATCTGAGGTCACATTTATTAAATGTTTCTTCCCTTTAAAAGTCATTTTTAAGGTTTTGAATCCTTAACACCGATAAATATAAATAGAACTTTAAATAATCTCTAAAGGTCACTGATTAATTTCATCTTAAAAGTAAGAAAGTGTCATCGGTTAGAAACATTTCTGTTAGAAATTGTATTCCTATATTTAACAAGATTCATATCTTGTCTGGATTTGTTAAGCCAAGCAGGTGACTAGAAGGACTAACCTCCGTATACACAAAACAAGTATTTTTACATACACCAGAATACGTACTCAACACTGATACTTTACAACACAGTCTTAGATGGGAAGGAAAACGAAGGTTTTGTCCCTGTGTTATGTCAAAAGACCACTTATTTCTTTCAACATAGATTTCATGTATTGTCCTAACATTGAAGTTATCAGTACGGGGAAGTCGTGAAGAATATTTTTGCAACGCTAGTTTTATCGAGTATAGACACACTTTAAAGCAAGAGTTGAAAAAACTTCTTGCAATAAAAAAAGTTATTAGTGTTA
This sequence comes from Reticulitermes speratus, assembly GCA_021186555.1. NCBI lineage: Eukaryota > Metazoa > Arthropoda > Insecta > Blattodea > Rhinotermitidae > Reticulitermes > Reticulitermes speratus. The sequence goes on from JAJKFL010000001.1 coordinate 9,142,752, forward strand.
TATTTACAGGTATGCGATATTTGAGCTTCTCACAGCGATTGTGAAGAACGCTGTCTTCTAGGATGTTACGCCGTGTAATTTGGTATAAATTTACCATGTTACGTAGGAGCATACTGCCTCTATCTTCAGGATAGAATATGGAAGCAGTTAGTTCATCTGAAACGTTGTAAATTTCTAATAGACTCCACAGTGTCACTTATGAAGGTAATCTTCATGCTTACAAGTATCAGACTTTAAAACAGCAAACAGATACATATGACTCTAAACTACTTGCAAACCAAATTCATAAATATAATATTATATTCGTGTGTAATAATTAACTTATATTTAATGACACTAATATTGCGGATATACTCGTAGGTTGAGGACAAATTCTTAAGTACTATATTGTGGGATGCTAAACTTTTTATAAGCAATTGCTGTAAGGCTATTACATTTTGAAAGCTTTACCATAAAACTTACATTATACATGCAGTTTAATAACACACAATGTTCATTTAGTTGATTATACTATATAATTGAATTAAACATGTGCCGTGTCTAAAGTTAAATACGGCTCATCTTTCATTTCATATTCAACCTTTTAATGGGCAGTTTCGTACTTTACCCAGTATATAAATATAAGATACTTATATTCTCTAGTAACACATATATTACGATTCTATTTATATATTTTAATATGATATGATGCAACTTAACTAATTTCCCGATATACCGTAAGAGATTTGTTGCCAGCCAGCTAGCATCATCATTTCTATGCACATTCTAAAAGTAAAAATGTAGAGACATCTTTCTGGGGACCTTTACTTAATAACACAACTTTTTCTATCGCCGCACCGAGCACAACGGCTTTGTCGCATAGACAGCCTGCATCCACCGAGACCTCCCGTTAACTGCTGCGGTGCTCAGGACAACCATAAAAGAAACGAATTGTGAATAATAATTCTAACGGTTCAGGAGTGCAATATGGGCTCGTGGCAAATGAAACTTAGCATTTCCCACAGGGAAATCAGAATAATGTAACAAGATGGGACAATGGATGCAATATTTTCCGAAGGAAATCTCTTCGGATTAGGAATCTTGTGATGAAAGGACTATAGGATATCCTGCTAAGCTTCCGTTTGAAGTGACACAAGTTTCTTCACATCTTTGAGCAACTCTTTGTGTAGAACTTCCAAAGTGGAAGTATAGTCATGCCGCAGGTTTAACTAGGATTTCCTTCACCTGAAAACAAATAAACTCGGAATTAAACTGCGTCTTAAGATATTTTATTTATGGTTTATTCAATGACATTGCCAGTCTTTTCTCTACAGTAAAAGAGGGTTAGGTGAGACGGAGTGTTTCTACAGAACGAACAATTCAAAACTGTCCTACACGAAGTAAGAATAGGTGATTTGCGGTTTCGACTTCAAACCCACAGGTTTTTTGTCTTTATAAATGTATTATGTATATTTGCCTAATACGATTGCCCATTCTTCACCTGCCCGTTAGTGCCATTTGCCCGTTATTGTTGTCTTTCACCGCCTGGCATTTTTGTCAGGAGTTAACACTGATTAGAGAACGGAGATAATAACTGATAAAATGATAATTCGTGATGTATCAGGTAATTACAGCTGAGAGGAAAAATGTTTTTACAGCTGAACTTAAAGTTCCGAAATGCTGCAGGATGATAAGTTTTTTTATAAGCACGCAACTTTCAAAGTTCTCTTTCGTAGTTCTGACAGTTGACAGTAGCGATAATACGAGGATCTGGCGAGGTAAACGTTTTCCTTTCGATCTGAACGCGGTAAAAATCAGTTACCGATGCTAGACTTACTGATTTGTATGTAGTGAAAGGTTTTTTTTTTATTGAAGGGCCCCGCAGCAGATGCACAATAAGCCTTAAGGCTTATTGTGCAATCTTATGAGGAAGATGGAGATGATGAGGTTTCTTTCTGCTTTTCCATTTTAATGGAGCACCAGTGGAATGAAATTGACAGGGGAAAACCGAAGTACTCGGAGAAAAACCTGTCCCAGTGCCACTTTGTCCACCACAAATCCCACATGGACCGACCTGGGGTCGAACCCGGGCCTCCGCGGTGAGAGGCTGGCGACTAACCGCCTGAGCCATGACACGGCCCTAGTGAAAGGTTAGAAACACATGTACACGGTTATTGTGAAATCATGTTTTTAAATTCACAAATACAGCGCCTGATTGGCACTACACGTGATTCTGACAAATATGAGGTGTGTTACGCATAATAATAAAAACTGTAGTGTCAAGCGGTAAAGACTTTGATTCATTTTTCTGGAGATGGCCATTTATAATTTCGTCCGGGACGCCGACGTTAGTGACAGAACTTTATGGTTTTCCTTCTTCCATAGAAAAAAATTCCGGGACATTATCTTAAAGTAGTCCACAGTCCATTCTTTCCGACAACCTACCATTCGACGCTATGTGGTCTGAGGTACTGACGTTGTCTTCGAATAGAGCTACAAATAAATACCTATGAATTATGTGACGTGACGTACTAATGTCTGACTCAGTAGTCTACACTGTGAACAAAGTATGTGTAATGCAGCTTACCTTCCGTTGAGACAACTCAGACTGACTGGAAGCACCTGGGAACTTGTCAGTGGGATTTGACCGGGAACTGTCTCCAAGAGGGGGTACCACTGGGCCACAGGTTTACGGGGGTTGTCCAGCATTTCCAGCCAGTGGTCTCGACCGATCCCGATGAAGCTTGAGCCAATAGCTGTGCATCCCATGAGCTCGTTATGGCCAATCCTGTACACAGGACAATGTAATTTAACCCTTTAAATCTTAGTACTTACTACTCGTATATGTACTATTAGGTTTAAAAGTGAAAAATTTCTACGTTTTTTCCACACAGTGCATTTATGTGTTTTGTATGGATGTCAGAACAAACAGATATTATTTCTCAGTGTAGCATTAACTCAGTGTCTTCCAGACGTTTTTGCTCGCGGACCCTTTTGACTTTGACAAAAAAAAAACGGATACATCCCCTGCTCGTGTAAATATAGTGTTCGGATGATAGGTATTCACAATTCGATATTTATATTTCAGAATTGATTTTAGATAGCTATGAATACATACCAGTAGCATACATAACAATGTATTGCATGATTTGACCTTAATTAAACTGATTATCGCTCGCCTCGTGAGTGGAGGGGGTTTCTTAATTAGATTTTCTAACATTCTTACGAAACAAACATATCGCCAATTACAGAACTTCTGCAATTACTTTTAACAAAACTCTGTTACTTTAATTAAAAGTAGCCATTACAGGAATGTATGCACGGATCCATTGGGATCCGCGAAGCACACTTTGGGAACCACTTATCAGTGAATGTATTAGTGTTTTTATAATTTATAACCGAGGCGGAGTGTGTTTACTGCACGGTACGGAATTAATATTTTTATGTACCTCAGATCTATCTTAATATTTAAAGGGTTAAAAGGTATACCTCCTGCAAGTTAAATGGATAGCTTCTGATGCACAGCTGTAGATACAGAGTTTGCTTATATGCGAATAAACAGGTCTGTATCTATGGTGAATGGGCGTCAGGCTGAACCTGAAGTATACATTTCCACTTTGTTATAGAGATTCGAGTCTAAAATTACATGGATGACAGTATGTCCCATACCTGTCATAATCGATCACTTTGACGATCAGACTGACATCCTCGACGTTTTCCGCTGGGACATCAAACACTAGGGCTTCATTATAGACCGGACTGAGCGTTGCCTTCTTCACGGTTGTCTTCTTCTTCTTAATCCTCTTCCCTTCGCACAGTAAATATACCTTCACGTATGGATCTGTGATCAGCAGGGACACATACATTATTACATATACTCGTAACTGAGCTTATAGGTTACATGTGTAAGTTTTCAGGTTTTCGCAGCGGTGTAGATGACGACTGCCTTCTTCTGGGACATGACGCCGTGTCACTCGATTACCCTACCTATACACGTTCTCATCCACCTGTCGCCGGTGTTATTCTTGGACGTTTCGAGCCTTGAAAATAAGACCACTACGTTGTAACGAAAGGTCCGTGAGGGATTACCCAGTGACACGGTGTCGTATCCCAGAAGAAAGGAAGCATCAAATTTGTATGCGTTCTCGCAAGCTTACTATGGAAAAATCTTTAGTGGTATGTAGCATAGAAATATGATTCTTGGACAACTCTTTAGCAAATGTTACATAGCTTAGATACTAATTTTTATATTTGTGTAAATGTTAATGATACCAAGAACAGAATTTTTCCTTAATTTAATTTTTTTCACTTACGAAATTAAAGGGTTTCTTGGAAGGATTTTTATTGTACACACTTTATATTTAAGATTCAAGTGTTCCGGGTTGTTACGTCGTGTCGAATGATGTATAGTTATCGACGTTTCGAAAGATCGTTTTACCTTTATTTTTAGGATTTTTTTAAGATGATTCATGCCCGTTTTGTTTTAGGTTATTTATTTATAGGGTCAAACTCGACCCTTATGGTCAAGGGATTACGTCCTTCAAAGCGGCTAAATGATACATTTTAGAGTCCGATTCAAAGTGCGTTCATACGACATAAATATTCAAATAAATTAAATAAGCTAAGCTAATTCTGAAGTATCATCATTAAAAAAGGAAAAAAAGAGGTTACGGGCATTTTAAGCAGTATTTTCACCGGACGTCTCACGGATACATTGGAATAATATTATTTATATTCATGCAACTGGCAAAACCTGACAGTATGCAAGTAGCATATGAACAAATATGTCACCCGTAGCACTATATGATCTTCAGTACTCAACAGTTGGCAATAATAGAACTAGAAGAAATGTACAGAGAGGACAAGCAAATACCAAAAGGTTAGTAAGGCCTACTGCAGTGATTGGATAGACGTCACCAACTACGGACTACAAAGGATGTGGTCTAAATGTGATTGAGTACAGTCAGTGTTTGCGAAACTTAAGAAGTCAGTAGGGGCTTCAGTAGACAACAAGCAAGACAAAGCATAAGGAGAGTGGAGATTCAGTGTCTTTTGGGATGTTTCTCCGTGTCGACTGGTAAATATTTACAGATGTTTCGAAGGAATATAGTGCCTTCATATTCAGGGTTCAGCGGTTCAAGAAGGCTCCTTGAATCTGAAGGTATGAGGGCGCTACCAAATATCAAAATAATTACCTTACCAAATTTCACATTTTTAGATTTAACACATTATGAGTTATCACCAACAAACCGAAAGATGATGGAAATTGTCTCATGTCATCCATGTAGCCATTTTACGTTTTGTATAAACTGTGCCTTAACAAAAATCGGAAAGCATTGTTCAATAAACACCAACCAATGCACATAAACTTTTTTCCATAATAGTTTATTCTTAAAATTCCCCTATACGTATTTCGGTGGTTTAAACCACCATCTTCAGGGGGTCGTAGAGATTATTTTGCATAGACCTTACAGTTATTACATATGTGGTCATATTCGTATATGTAGAATATGAGTGGTCTAATATAACCACATATGTAATAACTGTAAGGTCTATGCAAAATAATCTCTACGACCCCCTGAAGATGGTGGTTTAAACCACCGAAATACGTATAGGGGAATTTTAAGAATAAACTATTGTGAAAAAGTTTATGTGCATTAGTTGGTGTTTATTGAACATATCTTAATTGAAAATGCACGGTAAATACAATGCTAAGATGGGAAAGCATTGTTTTGTAGACCTATTAACAAATCGCACACTACAGCGTGTAATATTTGGTAAGGAGTACAAATCACGAGGCGCCACTTAGTCAGTCTTCTCAATACTGCTGTTACTTTGTCTTAGGCCTAGATATGAAATCCTGTTGCTGGGAACCATAAATTTTTCAAAAATACAGGAGCGACCTCAGAATTATAGGCGCAAGAATGGTGACATGAAGCAAGTTTCACACTGACGATCCACAAATATTAGGGGCCATCGTACAAAATGTATTATCCCGAGCTACCTAGCGTCCTGGATTTTTGCACTCCTGCCCTATTTTCTCTTTTATTATACTATTTCCTTCAACACGCCTATTTAAGAAAACAGTAGTTTCTGCCATACCGCCGTTTTTTTTTTTTGAATGTGTAAATGACTTTCCACATTACTTTCAGTGATTCTACACACGTGCTCTTTTGTAAACGGGTCTTACAGTTCTCGGAGTTGACTTTATTCTAGTGAAATTCACGCACTGTAAAATCGCTTGCTTATGCCGAAGCTGGATGATATTACAGCATGTCACTCACAAGCGTCAGCTTGTCATGGAAAGATACGCTTTTCATTGTCAGTGACAGCAGTGACGTCATGGCGTATGTGGGTTTCAGAGATAGGAAGCACAGTGTATTGTTAAGTGTATTGTTAAGTGCGTGCCTTCTTTGCACACAGATGTATGATACACCCTTTAATATTCAGAATAAATGTTCTGTAATTGTTCCAAACTAGTTTAAGAGAATTACTGTCAAGCAATGTAATTCATTCTTGTCTGTCCAAACTCATTAACTTCATAAACTTGTCCTGTCTGAAAACGTGATAGTCGGCCAGGCTGTGAAGGAATTCTTTATAGATATGGAATCCAAATTTCAATACCCACGATAAAAAATGCTTCAGAATTTTGAACATCTGCACAGGGAAACATTAATTATTGGCAAATGGTTATATACAGACACATATGTTCGTACACACATGTATATACAAACATATATGTGTATATTACCATTTACCGACGTGCAGTACGCTGCTTATGTCTTTGTACTGTTGGCTCCCTGATGATGGCTAAAATACGTAGCCGAAACATGTAGCAGCGTAAACATTTCTTTTTGCAGTGGTTGGAAATAAAAATTTTATGTGTAGGCTCGAAACGTATTGATTATGTGAGCAACTCTCAGATTTTGTATAAAGACTTTGCTCATTGGAATGGGTCAGTTCTATAGGAAACAGAATACTAAGTTGTGAGTTAATGGGTTGAAGAATAGAGGGAGTCAAGTACTTTTTAGTTTAAATAACGAGAGCCCTGATGCAGTTCGCATATCATGTGACAAAACACTCCATTTGGTCTTAAAAAGGCGCCTGATTGTATAGGCAAAGGGGCAGACAGGCCAACTACATACACGGTTTTGCACCGGAGAATCTGAAAGCGCTACTAAATAATTAATCGATGCTTAAATAGATTTGAGGCAATATGTCGTGAAATCAATTACGTTGTACCATATTTGATACGGATTATTAGTGGTACACGATAAAAGCCACACATCAGTGGTGAAACTCATACCACAGATATTGTGGTTACGCTATATTTACATCTGAAATTCAGTACTTAAGCGCTCACAAATTTGTTTTAATGATAACTACTATGGACGTAATGTATAGCGACTCGCTACGGGCTGGACGGTCAGGGGATCGAATCCCGGTTGGGGCTAGATTTCCCGCACCCGTAAATACCGGCCCTGGGGTCCACCCATCCTCCTGTGTAATGGGAAAAAGGTCATTGCCGGAGGTAAAGGGGCTGGGGCTTGGCGCTAACCACCCACTCACATCAATCCCATCTAGTGCCAAGGTTAAAAAAAAAAGAGTAGAGAGCTATAACTCCACTTTCCCTCTATGTCTTCGTGGCAGGTTTAGGGTGACCTTTACCTTTTTTACCTTACTATGGACTTATTTTTTCCCCATTTACGCTCTCTTTAAAAGAGTTTCAGTCCCCTTAACCAGTAAGCAAACAACACGTAATTCAAGGGTGCGGTCTTCCCTTAAACTTTTGCACTTAAATTAGGTTTTATTTTTGTCTGCCGGGATTGCGCAATCGGCATAGTAACTACGCTACAGGCTGGACAACTGACGAATCGTGGTTCTATTACCGGGAGGAGCAAGAGAATTTTGTCTTCACGTGAAGTGTCCAGACAGGCTCTGGGGCCCCACCCAGCCATCTATTCGATTCTTATAGAGCGCTATTTCCGCGGGGAGATAAGGCGCCCGGGGTGTGAAGCTTACAACGCAAATCCATCTACTTTGAAGTTAAGAATATATAGAGTTTTAACTCCACGATTGCATATAATTTTATGGCGTGCAAGGAGATAAAGGTACCTTAATTTTAATGATTTTGTGTAGCAATTTTTATTCTTCAACATGTCTGATTCTTTAAAGTGCAATGATTACTACATGTGCCACCTTATTTAACACTGAATTATCTGCGTTTGGCCCACAGAATATATTAATGGGTATCGTCTGGTTTTCAAACAAAATGGAGAATATATCCTTAATCAGAAAGAAGTAAATGGTCTTTGTAGGTCCTAATGGAGAAGCAGATTGTTTTGTGTGAGAGGGACACATGAAATTCCGATATATTACTTAGATTAGTTGATTAGTTGATTGGATTTGTTGAGGCTTCAAAAGTTTTGATAAATTGCGCTTTGGCTAATGGACTTTAATCACTGAAATTTTGTTCACGTTCTGCTCTTGTGTGAGTCGGTAGCAAGGTTCAACAGACGGTTAACCAAATGTTATTCCGTACTGTTTTTAGAATGCAAATAAAATTAGTAACGATTTTCTATAAGATTTAAGTCACTATGAATTTAATTCTAAAAGTAAATTTTATCTTAAGAAGCACGTACAGGTCCACAATCCCTTATCCGCAATTCCGAAAATCTCTGAAAACCGAAAGTTCTGACTACAGTATTACTATAGTGTACAGTATTTAAATAAACTGTAATACTATTCATTCCTATAGAATTTATTTATCGCACTTAGTGCGAATATTCATACGTTTCACTGCAGCAGTAGTAATGCGATTGATTACGGGGTGCTGCTCCAGATCCCGCCGGGGATGTTACGTAATATACGGCATATGCACCGTATTACGTTTCTAAAATCCGAAAAATTCTGAATTCCGAAACAGATCTTGCCCCAAGAGTTTCGGATAAGTGATTGTGGACCTTTACCACAAAGTTTCGTGAGTGAAAGCACAGGCCATGAACCTTGAAGATTCAGGTCTTCTGGGATGTTAGGCTTACCGACTGGTGAATATATTTACAAGAGGGCAAGGCATCATATCCCAACAGAACTGAGTCTCCCAATACGGCTGCGAGGCTCTCAAATCCTCCATAAACACTGTTCAGTAATGAACAGTAACCCATCCTCTTTACTGTATACGAGTATATATTTAACACATACACATACCACTGTAGAGGAAAGTATAGGCACTGCGGGTAGTTATCTGTAATTTCCTCAACCTGTATGTGTCTATTTCGTTCAAAGTTGGAGTTGTCCATTGTTTCGTTAGGCTAATGAAGATGGTGGGTTTGTACTGAGTAATTTAACCGTGCCTCGTTTTTTGCTCAACTCGAGATAAGTCCTGTACGAAGACTTGTTTTCAGTTTTAAAAAGGTTATTTACCATCAGTGAAATGGGCACGTGTCGTCACCAAATATTTGTGGTTTCTCAGTAATATAAATCGCTAGTTACAACAGAAATATTAAAACAAAATAGACTGCTCTTGTTAAAAACTTAAGCTTCGAAAAGCGAACGATATTCCTACGTGATATTTGCCATTTTACTGCAACTGTGAAGTTGTTAGTTCTCGTGCCTAGCGTTCAGGAGGTCTCGGGCTAGAATCCCTGCTGAAGGACACACTTTCTTGGCTAATATTTTATTGTTTTTCTTCATTTCAGTCTGAGAAGTGCTTAGGAAATTATTACTAAATACACCACGATGTTTCCATTCCATACGTTTACCATTCCGATATTTACATGTATCCTGCTTGACCTATGCATCTGATAAATAATCATTAAATGAGACAAGCAAAGAGACTGAGGTTTCTTAGAATCTCGCAGTGCCTGTAGTCAAGTGTTACGTGATAACTGAGAATTAATGATGACTTCTTTCTCCACCGCCATATATTGCTCATCATGCACAAGCATTGAACTGGATATAGTGTCGTTAAATAACCTGTAGAAAATCACGTAATGTACTTTCCTCGATCTCGCATTTCTTTTCACTTTTATGTTATATACAGTTGGCAGAGTATGGGCGACCTGTTGATACAGCTTGGCTATATCTCGTAACCATGATACACAGCTGTAACATGATTTAATTATTTTCCCGCTTTCGTTTTATTTTCTGCCGCTTTCCCTTCAGGCAAAATAAGTTATGGAACAGCAGGGCAAGTCTGTCTGTAGTTACGAATGTTTACAGTATATGATAGCATCCCCCCGGAATTCTAAACCCCGCAACCATTAGCATCAAAGATTTTAGCATTCCTGTTTGATATTTCGATCAATACTTGTCGCAACGACATTTTGCAACCAATCGCAAGCTCTGACGTCAAAGCATTTCTGCAGAAAAAGAAACGTAAGAACGGCGTTACTGTCATTTGTTCTCTCGTCTCTGTTTCACCATTTTATACTCTTTTTATTCTTCTGCCCCCTCTGCCTGTCTTTAGCACCTCTCTGGCAGACTGCGAGCCCATTTATTTCTTGCATTCCGTAATTTCATCCTTTAGTATCCCTTCATTTACTTCACATTCTTCATCTTTAGGTTACTTTCACCTTCACTATCTATATCTTTCATTGCATTGTGCAATTCACCGACACAGACTGGGCCGGGATAGCTCAGTCGGTATTGCGACTTGCTACGGGCTGGACGTTTTGGGGATCGAATTCCGGTGGGGGCGAGATTTTCCGCATTTCTCCAGACCGGCCTTGGGGCCCACCCAGCCTTCTATAAAATGGGTATTGGGTCATTCGCGGGCGTAAGGCGGCCGGGGCGTGGCGTTAACCATCTAACTTTATCTAACGCCGAGGTTAAAGAAAGAGTAGAGCTATATCTGTATTCCCCCTTTGTTTTCATGGTAGGTTACAGGGTGAACTTAACAGATACAGATCCTGGCATAAATTTGTTACGTCATCACTGCTTTCTGTATGACACAAGTTGTATTCGGAGTGCGCAGTCTTCGTATTCCGATAGACAGGATGTTCTCAACAGTTTCTGTATAAATTTGTAACTTAACCAAACTCTCGGACTACAGTAGTATAATGTTTTGGGTGCATGACGTACCTTTATTTGAAATCTAAAACACACTACCCTAATTTTTTGATTTCTAGTAAAAGGTTCGTGAAGATTAACATTCGGTTACGGCCTGTCTGGCTGTGCCACATTTTTCCACAATATCTAATAAATGGCACGATTTTCGGAAAAAAGTTATGGAATACACAATGTGCGTGTTGATTTTCTCTACAACCTTTGTCTGAAAGATTTTTTATTGTAAGAAAAATTCAGCAAGGTACTATCATAAATATACTTGTCCGATTGTAATGAAATTTGAATTTTCTCGACAGATTTTCGAAAAATATTGAAATATAAAATTTCTTGAAAATCCGTCCAGTGGGAGCCTAGTTGTTCCATGCGGACAGACAGACAGACAGACATGACGAAGTTAATAGTTTCTTTTCGAAATTTTGCGAACGCGCCTAAAAACGCAAATACTTATTCGAAATATTTTATCCAAAGCGTTGCTCATTTTTGGTTTCTTTAACCTCGATTTCAGTTGCTAAGAATGAGTAATGGTACCTCGAACGGTACAGCAATTACTGACCAATGTTTTCGGAAGATTGTCGAAGTGGTCACGGCTTAATTTGGTGGAAGCCTCCTATCCTGGAATTTACCTGGATTATCTGAATGAAACCACGAAAACTTCTGATTAGCTGGTCTGCTTGTCGATTTTGAAGTAGGGACTTCTCTAACACGAAGCTGCAGTGATACGCTTTAATCCGCTTTCTAAGGTTCTGATTAATAATAATAATAATAATAATAATAATTATAACTCTTTCCACTACTACTACTACTACTACTACTACTACTACTACTACTACCACCACTACTACTACTACCACCACTACTACTACTACCACCACTACTACTACTACTACTACTACTACTACTACCACCACTACTACTACTACCACTAACCACTATTAATACCACCACATCTACCACTACTACTACCACAAACACCACCACCACCACCACCACCACCACCACCACCACCACCACCACTCCTGCCACCGCTATACTGTTACTGTGTTGTTATAGAGGATCTATAAATTATTACTGCACCCAGCAGTGCAGCTTTATCGCACAGAAAGCCTGCATTAGCCGGGATAGGCCATGACAGCTGCGGTGGAAGAGACAGCGATAAGAGATACCCTCCGAGCGTTTATTATGTTCAAACAGTGTGAATGGTTTATAACCATTTAACGATTTTGGGACTAGATACATTTCTGTCGATCCTGCCTAACCCCATCCAGTTCTGCAGTAATCATAACCGTCCACCTGTGCCGTAACATGTCTTTATAATAGGCCAGTCAATATAGTGATCGTATTGTAGACCAGTCAATACAGTGACCAGATAGAGGGCTCGGCGATCGGGGAGTCGGGCATGACTGTCGTCAGGGACGAGACTTTCTTTTTGTTCTCGAGTGTCCTTACTGGTTCTGGAGCCCACGCAGCACCCGGTCCAAGGGGTAATGGATACTGTGGTCATTTTTCGGGGGAGGTGGCTTCTGTGTGAAGCTGAACACTTAACTCCACATTGTGTTAAGTTTAATATAGCATAGGTCTCTACTTCCACTCCCCCCTTACGTCTTTATGGCATGCCACTTAATTCAGCTCACCGTTACATTTATACATATATATTTTTTAACCTTACGTATTTCATGCCCGCAACATTTCCTTATAAAAAATTTCACTCTCTTTTATGGTGCTGGCAGTTTCAAGAGCCCCTGAATTTCGCCGCTGTATTTTCGTTCCCTGCTTTATTCGATGGGACGAAGAATTTTACGTAAAATCTGCACACAAATTTTTGTGTGCATTTGGCAGCCTGTTAGGTACATTTATTATAAACCTCTGACCCACAGTCATGATGCCACATTTTGCGAAACATTTATGCGCGGGAAGAAGAACGCGAATCGCAACCTTCACCTCACATGCCGCGCAGCTGTTTGACATAGCTATGGGTTTTACTAATACCCGTTACATGTGGAATTTCAGTCATTCTGTTTGTTGATCAAATGTCTGTATAGACAACAAATTATGTATTTAGTTGAATACTAATTACATCAGTTTTTTTGTCTCTGCTAATAATATATGGACAAGGCACGAATGACGTTTCAGAGGGTGGCTGCCTCAGTCTTTGGGGCACAATTTTCGAGATGCGCCAGCTTTGCACAGGAAGTCAACCATTCTCTTTTCATTGCATAACAGGGGGCAAAAGCAGCCGGCGCGTGAGGCTAAACACTGACCCCATCTATTGCCGATGTTAACAATGAATAGAGCCATAACTCTACTCCCCTATATGTCTTCATGGCGTGAATGGAGACAAGTTTACATTTTTTAAACCCTTTTCCCTAGAAGAAAGTGAATTGAGCTGTTGTCATTATCGATTTCAGTTATCGGTATTTGTTAGGTAATCTTTCCAGTTATGCTTGACCGTGTAATTTCTTTAGTAAGGACACATCGCTATTAATCCCAGACATCAGGGAGTCCCGGCTTTAACTTTGGGTAGAGAGGATTGCTCTCATGATGACGGTTCTTATTCGCCCTATTTACGGTGTGCGCCTGTTCTTATGCTGCCTTGGAATACATTGTGGGTCAAACATGTGGCTGGTAGAGAAGAGGGAGGCGCAGGATCAGTACAGCAATACTGGGCTTTGTTTGAAATGCACGGACCAAGTCATATAATTGCGTTTTCGTTGCAAATAATTTAATGAAATCAGCATACACACCCTGTTCTTGGTGTGTAATATACGTTTTTACCTGAGGTTTAGTTGGATTCTTTGTGTGTTACATATTTCGATGTTTCCTCGTTTTTACTTCCTATTTTCTAGTTACTTATTATCGGAAGCATTAGGAACCATACAAATGTGTAATTAAAGTAGCACTTTGTAGATCAAATGTAGTTGTGATAATATCAATACGGATTTAAGGGGAATAACGTATAGTATAGAACCAGTAACCAACGTAGGGAAGGGCAGCGAGAACAAACCATCTCCAAAAGTGAATATTCACGTGGCAAAATCCTACTCTCACCAGTCACATGTTTGAGTGGTTTCACACTGGCCATTACAGCTGAAATACATGATGCATTGACTGTTACAACGAGTTATAATGTAATTTTAAATTAATTTAAGCTTCAAAAAAAAGAACCAACTAGATGCACAATCACTATTAAAAACTTTAATAGTAGTATTACATTAAACCCGACATGTTTCGGTCAGGTACCTGACCATCTTCAGGGTACAAGTGTGTTTAACATATGTCATAGCATTTTAATGTAGTGTACCCCTGAAGATGGTCAGGTACCTGACCGAAACATGTCGGGTTTAATGTAATACTACTATTAAAGTTTTTAATAGTGATTGTGCATCTAGTTGGTTCTTTTATATATATATAATATATATATATATATATATATATATACACGAGATGTACGGTGAAAACAATATCAAATAATTTAATTTTATTTCCTGGTTTTTAACATTTTATCATTTACGTTTTCTATATGTTTAACTCTTTGAACATATTGTTATTATTATTATTATTATTAATTTTTATGAAAAATCGCCTTATTGAGTTTTATGACTACAGGATTTGGACGTAAATATAAACATATTTAATTCAAAAAATATCATAAGATGGACTGAAAATTTAAATCCTTTATATTCAGTATATTTGGATTTAATAAATGTCTGGAACTGACTTCAGAATGACTCTTTTAACCGAAACATGTAGTTATAGTTGATATTAGTCAAAAAAGATGAATTGATATTTTACTTGCTAATAAAACAGCTATGGGAATTTGATCTTTAATATGCTCATTTGTATCAAATAAACACAGCGGGATGCGTTAAGAAAATATAAAGAAATATTTGATAAACATAAAAAATTGTTTGAAGAATCTCAGGACATTTTCAGCGCTTGACACTTTAAATATTTTGATGACATTCTGTGTTCCAGAAATGCAGGAACTGTAGTTTATACAGCAGCTAAATAATTTTATCTAACATGTGTTGAATAAACACGCTCTACGAATTAATTAATTGAAATGTTAACCACATACTTAAATGTAGCATAAATATCTTCAAATTCTTTAACGATACACTTGATACGGGCTCTTGAATTGAAGTTGTTATGAAGGTCACTATGAAGTGTGATGTGACGTCATATCTGTCAGAAATTTATCTATGATTCGTGGAAATATAAGACCTCAAGCTTTTATCTTGTAACTGGAGGCACTACGCTTCCGCCAAAACGTCAGTAAATTTCGACCACGTTGCATGTCGCCACGTCACACAACACTAACTTATTTGTTGGTGTATTTTTTTCTGCATATTAGATTATTTTCATTTCATGTTTACCTTCTATTAATTAATTTTAAAAACATATCTGCAACCAAGTTAACATGTCTAAATTTCGACAGTTTTTGTCATGCCCATAAACTCGTGATGTTGTGGCTTCCTTGTGCACCGACGCGGGTTCAAATTCCCGAAAGCGAGTCGATATTTACACGTGCGCGTCGCCACCGCCAGTCTCTCTCTGTACACGTCAACATAATCCACTGACCCAAACATTTATATTTGTCTAGTATTTGCGGGGTTTCCTCACTAGAGGCCTCTTCGATACGTATTTGTTTCGTCGCCTGAGATATGTCTTCCAAACTTCTCCGCATTTTGAGGTTAGATAGCAGTTTTATCCCTCTGCTCTCAAAAGCACTTTCTTCTGATGAATCCTGCGAAATGATTACCAGAATTGAGAGTAACCCCAGAGAGTTCAGAGAGAGAGAGAGAGCGCGTGAATTACGTCGGTGAACAAAATGTGCTGAGGCAGGCAAATAAATTCACTTTTTTTTTTACATTACGTTACACATGGTGGAAAGTAACTGAATTAGTTTTGCTTGTATCCTTAATTCTGTCTAAAGATTCAAAGCTATTTGACCGATTTTCATGAAATTTGACATAGACGTCGGGCCACTGGTAAGCACGTCATTTCAGTAATGTTTGTCTGTTTCAAAAGACAGAAAAAATCGTTTCACTTTAGGGTGTTGGAATTACATGTGGAAGTTTACATTATCATGAAAAAATTCAAGTTTTATTAAATGTAAAATATAATGATGACTGCTCGAAATATGTTGGTGTCATTATGATAATTTTAATATTATACATCCCCGTTGGTATGTACATGCAAAAGTATATTTTACTCTTTTCAGTAGTACAGTCACAACCAACACACACACCTGCAACATGTGATCAGGCTACCGGTTTCAGCTCAAAGAGCCATCATCAGACCTATGACAGAAAACTATGAAAGTCAAACGCGGTACTTTTTGATAAGAGAAAAAAACTCCCCCTTTTTTACAATTACATATATAAAATGTATACCAATATATAAAAGTGCTGCCTAAGAGAAGTATATGTTGAAATGTAAATGTAAAAGATGTAAAATATAAAGAATATATAAGCATAAAAATGTGAATATAAAAAATATGAATATAAAAATGACGTCAGACCGTAAGATGTGGATGTATGTACGGCAGTACTAATGCAAACAACCAATGTCAATCCTGTACATTACATACGGATATCCGTGCGACCGGATACATTGGTCCTTAAGGTAGGTCACTTGTGTACACTTTTCTTGCACTCCGGTATTTTGTGTCGATCATAAATACAATAGTACTGTTAAAAGCAACACAAAAAACCAGTGACAATACGTGCCTAATACGCAAACTCCAGTAAAGTATCCGCACAAAATAAAACCTTAGAATTCCGTACACGCGTGGATACTATTCAAAATACCAGGAGTTCAAGAAAAGTATGCACAAGTGATCTATCTGAAGGACCAATGTATCCGGTCGCACGGAGATCCGTATGTAATGTACAGCATGGACACTGGTTGTTTACATTAGTACTGCCGTACATACGTCCACATGTTACGGTCTGACGTCATTTATATATTTTTTATATTCACATTTTTGTACTTAATTATTTTTTATATTTTACGTCTATTATATTTACATTTTAACATACTTCTCTTAGGCAGCATTTTTATATATTGGTATACATTTTATATATGTATTTGTATAAAAGGGGGAGTTTTTCCTCTTATCAAAATGTACGGAGTTTGATTTCATGCTTCCGCCGCGATGTTGATGAAATCTGTGGTCTTCTGGGTAATTACACGGCGTCGTGTGGTAATTATTTACCAACGTGTTGTACCGAAACGTCGGTAAATAATTACCACACGACGCCGTGTAATTACCCAGAAGACCACAGATTTCAAAATGTACGGAGTTTGATTTTCATGGTTTTCTGTCATAGGTCTGATGATGGCTCTTTAAGCTGAAACCGGTAGCTTGATCACGTGTTGCAAGTGTATGTGTGTTGGTTTTGACTGTACTGCTGTCATTATGATAATTTTCATGATGATCTTGTCCGGCAGGCGAAGTTTTTGTCTTTACCTATTTTAAAACATATTTTAATAGGGAGACATTAATTTTAATTCCTAGGCTCAGAATTCTTTGCAAAAAATTTCGCGGTATGATATTTGTGTTCAGGAAGTGCCGGGTTCTTTTCTCAGCCAGAAAGTAAAATAGCTTTTTTTTTTTCAGAATTTTCGCGGCTTTTGTCATTTCCTCCATTTACGTGCTCGTAAAATGTCTCAAAATACTCCATGTCCTTCTACTTCCTAATCATATTTTGACTATTCTGTAAGCAGCTGTTTAAATGTCCTTAATAAAGTAAGATACATACAATGGTGAGTGTTTAATCAGTTGTCTTTAAGAAGCAGGTTATTGTAGCCGTAACCCTTCTGGCAGTATTTGCTATAGGCTTCTAAATGTAGTGACGTCGTTTTTTTCTGATTTTCTTCCGCCTCTTCAGGAGCACGTAGTAATGTTGCCTTCAGTGAGGCCACGATTATATTCTTAACTACTTCTTATTCATAGTCATGTCCGCATATAAACCTCGACAATTGAAACAGAGTGTTAAATACAAATAGGTCTTCAGGTAGCCTTACAATCAAGATAATTGTCCCGCTTAAGTATGACTGTCTGTCTGACATGTTTAGTACAGCTTGTGTCAAAACATATGACATATAAGGCAGCATCGAATATACGTATGTCGTCTACCTCGTTCCAACTGGGATGTTTAGAGAAAGAATTCAGAAAATTCAGTACATGTAATAAGAATATTAATAAAGATTCAGAGAGGCAGGTACAAAACTAAAAGTGATAACACATAACGGACCTAATGACTGAGACTAACAGTGTTATACCTTGCCTTGTCAGTCACTATTTAATAGGAAGTGACGTGTCTGTGACCTGTTACTTGGATCTGTCATAAGATTGCTCTCATAAAGCGACACCCCCCGCCCCCCAACTCTTATATGCTGCTGTTTCCGAAGAAAAACTTCGCATTATAGTCGGGCTTGTACGGTATTTTATAAAATTTACTATTTTTGAATGGTCCTTAGAAAATTTGTATTGGTTTGTAGGGTGGAGGATTATTCACGCAGCGTTTCAGAGGTTGATAAGACTGAAATATATTCATGCAGAAGACTATGCTTATCTGAATAGAATTTGTCTTCATCTTTCATTTAGCAGAGTCTTGATGAAAACGGATGATTTGTTTACATTGCAGTATAGCGGAGTTGACTCATCTTGAGTTTGACAGGTATGATATTGATATGAATAATGAAACAGGGAAAGGTTTTATAAGAGAAACAATGAACTTATAACCTGTGTGTAGTAGATAGAACTCTCGTCATGTGGACAAGGTCTTGCCTGACGGAGGTGTACAGATAGCTTATTCCACGATGTTTACCTTTTCGCGGTTCTAGGGAAGTCATGTTTTAAGAATCCCTTTCCTCCCCGCTCCCACTCCAACCGCTGCCATTGAGGGATGGCACACCGGTAGCACGGCTGGCACGTGTAAGGGGCGTACACGAGCTAGCAGTGAGCTTGTGTCATGTTATTTCTACCTTGAATACGGTTCCTGGTATTCATAATCATTCCGAGCAAGTGCTGGGATGATTCCTTCCAATCAGCCATCACCGCTTTCTTCTAAATCCTTCCCATTTAATTATTCTTTTACATTCCATCGTATCAATGCAACGTAGTATAACTACAGTCTGTCTCTGTCTCCATCCATCCATCCACCCATCCATCCGTCCGTCTGTCTGTGTGTCTGTCCGTCCCTCCCTCCATCCATCCATCCATCTGTCTCTCCGCATGGAGCAACTCGGTTCCCACTGAACAGATGTTCATGAAATTTGATATTTGAGCATTTTTCGAAAATCTTACGAAAAAATTCAAGTTTGATTGAAATCTGACAAGCATAACGGGTACTTTACATAAAGAGCTATGTACATATATGATAGTATATCGCTTAATTCTTCTTAGAAACAGAAATATTTCGACATAATTTGTATAGAAAATCAAAACACAAATTTTATGTTCAATAAATTATTTTTCCGAAAATCGTGCTGTTTATAAGATAATGTGGAAAATGTATGGTAGAGCCACAAATGACAATATAATACGGCGCATGCGCATTGCGTGATGGATAACTAAGGATACAGACACACACACTTAGAATATGTAATACTGTACTTATTGCTTTTCCACGGCGACAGTGGTTGCATGAAAACGCCTCAATTTTACTTTGATACTTTAACTGCCTCTTTTGTTATCCCTTCCTCATACTATATACCTTTGTGGTTGCAAAGGCTTATGGGTGAAATTCAGAAAATGTGCGAGATGACGGGATGATTAATGATGAGAACATACATCCCTGTTCGGTAGATTGCTCTACTTATTTGTCCAAAAAAAAAACGTAATCGGTAGGGGAGTTACGGTAAGGGGTAATTCATAGAACCAAGAATGACAGTGTCTTGGGAATATATAAGACTCGCGTGGTATCGTGTTTCTCTAGGAAGTAGGTCAAACACCGTGTAGACAATCGATGTGGTGGTGTTGCTGCAGATTACTTTGCTTATGAACCGTGTCATTGATAGGCTGCCATCCTTAAGACCCGTGTAGAATACAGTTGTGAGAGCAGTCGATATTCTGGAGAATTCGGTCACTAAATCTAAATATATCTACGGAACCATTTTTTGCCTTAGTTGAAAGAAGTTCTGTTTACCTTGAAGCTTTCACGCTTTCTGCCGCCCCCTTTTGCCGCGGCCTCTTTCACGCTTTGCAAGGAGTCATAAATCTTTGCTGTAGCGAAGAAGTTGGTTGATGGAGGAAATAAAAAGCAAGCGACAGCAATTTAAAAAAGGCTGTTGTACCACAACCTATTACAAGATCTCAATAAAGCAGTCTTGTGAAACAATATTTTCTGTATATATGCACGGTGATTTGTGTAGTCGCAGGTATAAGACTACAGAATTTATAAACTGATATGGACAACTGCTCCAGTTATGTCGCAGAATAGCATACGCACATACATTGCCTATAATGTCGTATATTTAACATTGTGAAATTTGAAAGTTTTCTTAGCTTCTGTAATATTTACCTGAAACACGAACATGAGAAACATAAACATAAAACTGTATGAAAAGTATAATTTTAACAAAATTGTAACCTTACTGTTGGATACATTTTTATCGCATGACAGTCGAACTCGGTTATAACGTCATGAAAGGGACTGAATACTTTGTGTCGTTATAAACGAGTGTTCTTATAACCGAGTAGAATAATGTTATGGTTAACAGTGAGGAATTAATTGGTACCACAGATATATCTGACGGTATAAACGAGGTGTCGTATAAATCAATGTCGTTATAACCGGGTTTGACTATACTTCTTTTTAAAATGAGGTTTGAAATTCAACTGCCTTTTCCCCGATAGTTAAGTTTGCCGAGGCGTAAACCTCACCCCTCAACTCCATCTGATGTCGAAGTTAATGCGGTGAGCTGTCATTCTACGTTAACATCTCGTACGCAATCACTGTAGGCCCTCAATTAAACACGGGGAAAGATATACAATTTTTAACTTCACAATCGATAGTGGATTAAACAGCAACATATATATTTTCCTTCGTTGTGTTAAGGAAATACAAATCCATAAACCTATTTCTCTGTTACTATTCCTGAACTCATTACAGTGATATTAAGAATGATCTTCTTATGACGTTACTGATTGGGCCTTAGGCAAAGCGTGGCATTTTCCATTTACTTATCGTTTCCGTTACATAGCATGCATTCCACTCACCCGATGAACCTGTAATGTCCATTGCCTTGAAGTTGCGACCTTTAATAATTGTAATGGTGAGGCGGCCAGCAGTGGGCAAATAACACAGGGACAGCATTAACTCGCCCAAGTCCACCTTCTCCTGCAAATCACAAAATCACTGACGATATTTTCTATTCTTATTGAACAGGCATTAACATTCATTTAAACATAGTTAGCTTTGGAGGTGTTGGGTGCGGGATGATTTGAGATACTGTAAACTTTGGAGATCTGCAGTCTTCTGGATATTACGCAGCGTCGAGTGGTAATCCTTTACCGACATTTTGGGACAACGTATCGGTCCCATCTTCAAGAGTCAAGAAGTTTCCCAAATCGTCAGTAAAGGATTACACTCGACGCTACGTAATATCCCAGAAGAGCGCAGATCTCATCAACATTGCAGAGGAAGACTGAAATCACTATAAACTTTGATTATAAATGAGGCACTCGTGGAAAACCGACAAAATGGGGTCTTTCAGCGTTTTTTGGTCCGGTACTAAAAGTCCATCACCGTAACAAACTTGATAGATACATAAGTCTATGTGGCTTCCGGTTGGGAACCGATTTACCTGATTCGGCCGTCTGATGACAGAGCCAGTGGCCGGCCTTTATGAACATGATAAATTTAACACAGATTCTGGTTTTATATGAATGGAGGATTTTCTTGACCAGCTAAACGGCTGTTGGTTTCTTCAGAAGGACAGTATTCCACGGAGTTACCTTGACTTGAAGTAAGTGTAGGTTAGAGTTCAGGGCAATATAATTAAAATTATCCTCATGTGTACGGACTGGTGGTGCCAGCTAGCATGACTCCCAAATTCGCTTCAACGTTAACATCCGATGAAGATGTGAGCTGACTGCCAGCAGAAGCTGCCGTATTTGGCACTTTGGTCCTCGCGATTCTTAGTGACACTATTCCATAGACAGTCTCTTGTTGTCAGGCTCAAAATTTTGCACAAAGCTTTCGTCACCGGTGAGAGTTTTGAACAAGAATTCGTCTGTTTCATGTTCGTATCACAACTGCCGGCAAATATTCGTACCTTTCCATTTGAATGTCTCAGTGAGAATTCGATGAACTCATCGCGCAAACAAATTTTGGTGTTCTGCACTTGCTCGCTTGAAACGGCAGTTTTGTTTTATGTTGCCTGATGAGTAAGGCGGTAAAGCGATTTCGACGCGTCGTTTGGTTGCTGATAGAGGTCCCCTGCTGACAAAAGCTAGGGTTTCTATTTCGTCACTTCATCAACGCGATTTGTGTGAATTTCTTTGGTTTCTAATTGAGGTTCCCCATTGCGAAATGCGAGAACTCTGCTTGATAACTTCATCAAAGCGATTTCTTTGAAATCCTTCAGTTTTTGATCAAGGTCTCTCGCTGGGACAAGCGACGACTATACTTGATCGCTTCATCCATGTGATTATTTCCGCAAATCTAGTCTGATGCTGTTCAAGATCTCGCACTACTCGTAGGTTGCTTTTTCATTCAGGCCGTTATGTCCCAAGTTTTGCATCGCGGACATGCTCAAACCAACATTTAACAGTACTGAAATTTGCACCATCTTTCCCATAAATAACTTTCTTTCGCCGATGAATGTGGGTTAATGAAATATTTTGTGCAGTAAAAATCACTGCACACTTTACTCTTCACTAACATTATCTCTATTTTACAATGTGCCATTTTCACAGCTGCAATTCCGAGAACCCTACTGACAGATATACGGAAATTCCCACAGAAGTGTTGCAAAAATAATGGTACAAATGATGTTTGGTTCACACAAATACACGGGTTTATTTCTTGTTCAAATCAGACGTTCCTTGTCGGCACCCCGTCTAGCGTGCATAAAGCGATGTGTCTGGTAATGTTTCGCTACTTGGGAATCTGTTAATGCATACAACAGTCACCATGCAGCGCCACTGCGGTAAAGACGAGGTTGATATATACAATTTATATTTTGTTTGCTTTGGGTTCATTACTTTCACATAAGCAATTACACCTTATGTTTAACTGTACTGCTATCCCACCGCTTTTCATTATAGTGCCAACCACAATTGAGGCATTTATCATACTGTGGGACAGGCGTCTATATTCCACAGTGGCATCAGTCCGTGTACTCTATCATCCATCGTGTCACAATTGTTTCAACCTCGCGATCTCCTTTAAATATGTGACCGCCAAGATTTTGCATTAGCGCTGGAATCAGATTAATTTTGGTCGCAGAGGAATTCTCCTGATATAACCATAATTGTCATAGGTTATTTTGTTTTGGAATTATGCGATATGTAAGCGTTTTACTTGCCGACGTTCGTAATAAGAAAGATTTTCGATTTCGCAGTTTTTTTTTCGAGAATCTGAATTTAATGAAAGGATAATTACCCTTAGATTCTTGCAGTGTACCAACATTCATATGTTAGTTCATGTTAAGAAAGAAAGCGTTGGTGTAAGATACTGATCAGTTTCTTTATTGCAGAGCTGTTTAAAGAAAAGTCTTAGCTAGGAGTGACGGCTCTAGCTAGTATAATGCGTTAATAAAATTTGGACGGCTAAATATTCGCATAATATCATTAAATAAATTACTGATACATTTAGGAAGGAATAAGTGAGAGAAGACACACATGTAAATCTGACAAAAGAAGTGGAACGAAGTGCAATATTAAACCCCGGAAAAGAAGTAACTGTTTTAAGGCAAATGAAAGCACGTACTTTTTGAAAGTGGTTAATATTTTTGGAATCTCTGCAGCAGTAGCAATATTTCGATATTCGGATAAGTTTCTCCTTTATGAATATAATTTACACTGGCCGGTTCAAATTCGTAGCTCATGTCTATTAGCTCCATATTTAAAGCTATTCAATTAATAATTAGTCACGTATGATATAATGATGTATAAATTTATCAAGAACCTGTAAGATTGTGATAAACTGTATGATTTGGTGGTAAACATTCATAACTCACCATCTTATGATTTTGTATTAGCAGATCATTCCAATATACAGCGCGTCGTTTAAATATTAATTAATGTAGCCATCTTGGATCAGTTTCTACATCTCAAATTTTATATTTGATGAGAAATTTCGAGAATTATTGTTACTATTATTACTGTTATTAGTATTGATGATAAAGTATCAGTTCGTCTGTGAGGAAAATATTAAACAAGAAAGTTATCAACATTTGTATGACAATTAACGGAATACCCATTAAAAATTGTTTCAAGCAGGACTGTTTAAATAGAGGCAGGAATTCGGGAACGTCGGTAAATATTCACAGATTGATACGACGTCACAGCACAGAAGACTTTGAGTCTTAAATTTAAAAGTCACCTCCAGAAATATGCCTTTTTGTCATATAATGACGTGTTAAGAAAGGTAACATATGCTGGTTGTATTTATTAATTCCGTGGCTGAATCATTTACCGTAGATTTTCCAAGAATTATGTTCAGTTAGTTGAAATTTCTGGTTATCTCTATAAAACAAGTCTAATATTAGCAGTGTGATTATGCGGTTAGCCCTGTTTCAGTTAACGTGTTGCTGGTACAAAGCAATAAAGCTCCTTTCACAATGAACCCTACATAAGGGTTTGCTGACTTTCCCCTAAAGTAATTACATTCATAATCCATTTGCCTCTTTGTACATTTTGTAACGAGAGAGATGTCTGCAATTCCCATCACCCAGGCGATGGTTTCGCTCTGCCTTTTAGTCAATGCAAACAAAGTTTAAGGAAAACTGGGTTTTTGTACATTTCTTTAGTACATGGAATATAATGCTAGCAGTTGAGTGGGTGTGTGCTTATGAATAATGTGAAACTCTGTTGGTGTTAATGAAATGCATTAAGAGGTAGAAGACGAAAGCTATATTTTGATACGATGCTCCTTTCTTTCTTCCTGCGTTATAATTTTTTAAATGTGTTTGTGTTTGGTTATAAGATACCGAAGCAAAGGTAGCTCAGTCAGTACAGTGATAGGCTACTGGCTGGACTCACTAAGAGTAGTAGTTTGATTCCCATGAGGGGCAACAAATTTATTTCTTCTCCGAAGTGTCCACATCGGCTCTGCAGACTTCCCATGCTCCTGTTCAATAGGTAACCGGAGGATCTTTTCCAGGGGGTAAAGCGAGCGGGGCATGAAGCTGAACCTTCACCCCCACAACGTGTCGAGGTCGAGAATGGGTGGAGCAAACATTGTAAACGTCGAATACTTGAGAAGAATTCTCTTTACCTATGATTAATTTATTTATTCAGCATATCTTAAATTCTTAAAATCCGCCAGTAAAATTCAGTAGCTATCTCCAGAAGTGAAAACAGCAGACTATTTAACTAACTTCCTGTAACTTATAAATTATTGTAATATTAATTTGATATTACAGAGTGTACGTTTTAAATCCTTGAGTGTTCGTTTGTATGAAGTTTAACATTTTAAAATTTTGTGTTTGTTAATAAGCTAGTATGCGTTTGTAGCAGGATACAAGTTTCCATCCTACTCGCCCGGAGTTTTAATTTCACACATAAACCCTGTAGTTTCAGGGGCAGAAAAGTTATGTGAAATACACTTTGAGTTTCCACTGTATAGAATTTTCTGAAACAACCCTCAACAGACATAGATAATAATGTTACTTTATTTTTATTAGCAAGGTACGAGAACTCCGTCCAAACAGCCTAAGGCAAGTAGAACCCGCCGAACAAATTATAACGTCAATCATTTACTGAATTTATGATGTTTCAGTTTGCTCTCGAAGTATATGCTTTTTATGTCGTCGGTGTTCTTGATGCCTAGACTAGGTCTAGAGAATGGCTTTGTATAAGCACAAAGTGAGGTAACATACCTTCCTGTATCTAAGCGCTTTCGCAGCCCTGCTGGACTCCTAATAAAAATTCCTTTCGATTTCCATTTACTTGGGGCTATTCTAGCAACAACTGTGCGTGAAAACCGGCTTGTGTTTATCTACGTCTAGGGCGCATTACGCTAAATATTTATAGACGTGAGCACCAGCAAAGCAAGATGGGTTGAAATTGAATGGGCACATGAGCTGCTGATGTATGCTGAAGTCAGTTTATTGGGGAAGGCACATATACCATAAACAAAACATAGAACTGTGCTAGTCGCTAGTAAGGAGGTTCGTCTGAAGTAAATCCTAAGGAAACTGCGTATGTGTTTCATGTCTCGACGTCAGAATATAGGTAAATATCGCAGCCAAAAGATAACTAATAAATCCTTTGAAAACGGGACAAATTTCGAGTATTGGGAAGGTCAGTAACAAATCAAAATTGCATGCATGAAATGAAGAGCATATTAAATTTAGGGAATGCCTCGCACCATTCGGTCCAGAATATTTTATCTTCCCGCTTGCTGCCTTAACAATAGAGTGATTAAGATATAAAATATAAATATAAATATCATATAAAACCAGGTTTTTTCTTATTATGGCCCTGGGGTCGACTGAGCCTCTAACAGAAATGAGTAAAGGTAAAGCAATCCCATTACAGGCCTGGACAGGCCCTTAGGGTTCCAGGAGGTTGAGACTCCCAGATTTCTAGACAATCGGCACATGAAGGTGGTAAGGTTGTCAGCCCTGCGCACCGGCCGCCTTTACCCCCCAGGAAATATTCCTGGCACTCATTCTGTTAGAGGCTGAGTCGACCACAGGGCCATAGTGCGACCGGAAGGATTATGTCAATGAAAAATTCCAGTGACACCATCGGGAATAGAGCCCGCGACCTTTTAATAAAATTTGAAATTTCTCGACAGATTTTCATAAAAATTCCCCAATATCGAATGTCACGTAAATACTTCCAGTGGCAGCAGCGCTAATACATTCAGGCAGACGGACGGACGAAGTACAAGCCTGATGCCATTTTAGTTGAAGGTCGATTTAATGTCGCCTACAGCAATCAAATGAACTAGGTTTTCATGTAGAGTGCGAATTTCTGTATTGGATACAGAAGTAAGTTGAAGTGCGTATCTGTGTGCAGAAGTGTCTTTCAGGCATTACTGTACTTCCTTCTAGCCGTTCTGTTTTTGTATTCTTGTGTATTGTTATGCGTTTGGGGGAGGGGAGAGGTGCATACAGGATTTTGGTGGGGAGACCTGAGGGAAGAAGACCACTTGCAAGACCCTGGCGTAGATGGGACGATAATATTAAAATGGATCTTCAAGAAGTTGGATGGGATGGCGTGGCCTGGATTGATATGGTTTAGGATAGGGACAGGTGGCAGGCTGTTGTGAACGCGGTAATGAACCTTCGGGTTCCATAAAACGCGGGGAATTTCTTGACTAGCTGACAACCTGTCAGATTCTCAAGAAGGACTGTGCTACATGGAGTTAGTTAGTGTGTATTGTTATGTGATTTAAGTATGTATTTTATCGTACCCTAACAAGAAATGATAACTGCAAGAGAAAATTGTCGTAATCCGTCTTAATTCGATGCAACATCCGTCCCTTTCACCTCTAAATTTCCTGATTGTACTTTGTATTAAATTTAAATGTATAGGAAATTCGTATAGACTCAATATTAAAGCTACCAAAATTCGTTTATAATTTGTAACGTTTGTGAAATGAAAATGTCCAATTTGCGGACGAGTTATAAAATGATTTCCTACCATCGTCCATTAGAGCAGTGGCTTATCTGTTGAGCGCAGGTGGACTCTTGTCATATGAAACAGCGGTGCTTCAGTTCCAAACGATTCCTGTTGCCTGTCATTCACGATATTGCTCATATTGACTGAAAGTCAACTTCCCCTCTTTTGAATTCCATTATTTTCGAAAACTTTTTATAGTAGATTGTTTAGAAGCAGTGAATATTTTTTTTCTGTGTGGGTTACACAGTGGGATATAAAAACATGTTGAACATGTTGATTCGATTTGTTATTCTATACAAATGTGTGAGGTAAGTTTTGTTCAAATATATTCATGTTTAAGATGCACAGAATAATGATCCTTTTACAGGCAGGTAATACAGGTATGTCTCCACTCGTATGTTCTTAAAGTTTCTGTTAGGGTTTTCAACATGTCGCCCCATGTTTTTCGTAGTTGTGTCAACCAACGTGACGGCACATGTTTGACACATTCGCACGTGTGCGCAGCTGTTTTAGTGACCGACTGGTTGTATATGCACCATCACGTGTTAATGGGAAATACATTATCTGAGACTTCCTTCAGAGTAACAACAACCGAACTAATTATAACCCTTTGAAGACTGATCATCATCTGTAGCGTACATCAAACGTCAGTTTATACCTCACAGAAAACACATTCCGTTTTCATTATAAAAACGAACCGGTTAATGATTTTCGGGAAGTAATTGCCCTTTGTTGGCCGATCCCAGTGGCCGTGCGGTTTAAGGCGTGGGTCTTCGGCCGCTCGTTTACTAGGATCGTGGGTTCGAATCCCACCAGGGGCATGGATGTCTGTCTCTTGTGAGTGTTGTGTGTTGTCAGGTAGAGGTCTCTGCGACGGGCTGGTCACTGGTCCAGAGGAGTCCTACCGACTGTGGTGTGTCTAAAGTGTGTGATCATAAAACCTCGACGAAACGAGGAGGCCTAGGCCCATATAGGGCTGTCGAGCCATACAAAAAAAAAAGCCCTTTGTTGTGATAATCATTCGGAAAACATCACGTCTTTAGATCCCCTCTGATCTGTTTGAAGTCACATTTCTTACCTAAGTTCATTTTAATATGACACTCCCATCTACTTCTAGGCCTTCCAAGTGGTTATTTCCCTCCAAGCTTTCGCAAACTTGTTACTTGCACATACTTTTAATCCCACATTTAATTTAATCTTGCTAATAACGGATATGTATTTTGAATTGTGCAAAGTTTTTGTAATGAAAATATAAAACTACTGTCAACTCAGCACCTTAAATAATTAATAAATATATAATACATCCACGTTTTAGTGTTCAGACTACTTAATTATATTATTATTACTAATTATTAATTAATTGAAATGTTGAGAACAGACCGTAAATTACTAATTACATTGCGTTCTTAGCTACGTAATAAGACGCTCCAGTATAGGTTCAAATAGTTTTATTTGGAGTACTGTTTCCTAAAAATTGTGTTTTGCAGCCGTGTTTATGTTAACAGTTTAAATAACGTGCTTAAAAGTTCAAGGACTCTGCATTTTACCCAAACAGTTTCTTTCTTTCGCATTATTTTCGTAATAAACGGTGTTATTCCCATAAGTGACATTAATCGATGTGTCTTTGTCACTGAGATGCAGTGTGGTTTCTGTTAACAAGGAATTGAATTTTAGCTATTATTTATATAAATTGCCGATCCCAGTGGCCGTGCGGTCTAAGGCGTGGGTCTTCGGCCGCTCGCTTACTAGGATCGTGGGTTCGAATCCCACTGGGGGCATGGATGTCTGTCTCTTGTGAGTGTTGTGTGTTGTCAGGTAGAGGTCTCTGCGACGAGCTGGTCCCTCGTCCAGAGGAGTCCTACCGACTGTGGTGTGTCTCAAATGTGTGTGATCATGAAACCTCGACGAAACGAGGAGGCCCAGGCCCATATAGGGCTGTCGAGCCATACAAAAAAAAAAAAAAATATATATATATATATATATAAAGTTCGACTGCCTTGAATGTAGGCATTTACTTTGAGATTATCTGTTACACTGTTCAGAAGTTATTTTTGACTTTCAGATTTGATTGAAGCCTCGAAAGGAAAATAAAAGTCTGGTACCCTAATGAGCATTACGTAACTTAACTGCAGTGACTTAATGTCTTCTAAAACAGTCAGTGATTAAGACAGAAGAGACTTGCAGTGAACTATTTATTTGCAGGCAACAAATGCTCTAAGAGACATATATTATTAAAGTATTAGAAGCATTTTTCATTACCTTGGCACCTTGGCTTATATCGTGTTACAGGTTTCGTTACAACTACTAGCCTTATTTCGTGCTGATTTATTTTCTCCATTCAGATACTGGGACACTGTTTTCAAACTAACACAGGTTCCTCCTTCAAAACCGTATATATTGGTGTTCAATTTTCATGATCCTCTTTCAGACCCACTTCATAGGCCTCACTTTGATGTTGTATATGGACATAACATAATCAAATTTTGTGTACCGTGCACAGATTGCAGACCAAATTCTATGATTGTTATTTCGTATTTTGTGGTATCCTCGCATGTTACTTCAAACATCATATGTTTATCCATGGGCGGCCGGAATAGCGCAGTCAGTAGAGCGACTCGCAACGGGCTGGACGGTCCGGTGATCGCGTGCCGCTGTGTACGAAGTTTTTCACACCCGTCCAGGCAGGCCCTGGAGCCAACCCAGCCTCCTGTACAATGGGTACCGAGGCTTCTTCTGGGGTAAAGCTGCCGGGGCGAAATGTTGACCACCCACCTACGCCTAGCGCCGAAGTTAAAGTGCAGAGTTATGTCTCTGCTCCCCCCCCCCCCGCCCCCGCCCCGCTCTCTGTGACATGGCATATTACAGGGCGAACTTTCTTTTGTGTTTATCCAAGAACTGCCATTCAACATTGAGTTGATAAAAATTCGACAGTTTATGCGCCCTTTCTACTTACATGGCGTTTTTTTTTCCGGAATTAATCTAACATTGAAATTTGAATTTTAACTCTATGGGTGCCTACCTAACCGTCTGGTTATGTAATTTCCTCCGAGCAGCGAATACATGTATGAGTTTTGTCCACGTGGTAAGCTACTAAGGTAGTTATGTGAACGTTTCTTCTATCAGGGATACTTAGCTCCAGCGATTCAGGTGAACGCTGTGTAATTTCCAGCATTGATCCTCTCTGCAGTCACGCCGTTAGTTTCCAAAGGATATGACGTCATATACCAGATAACGACTTCGTATAGTTAAGTATAATGCGGCAGAAATGTCGCCAGGAGTACCATTTCCTTCTGGTCTGTGTTCTGTTCATCATTTACACACGTATCTTCGGGTTGCCATCATTTAGACGATAACGTGGTCATATATCAATTTCCTTGCATAGTAAATGGATGACGACTGTAGACCGTTAGGTAGGAAGGTACAAGTCATTGCCCTGTGGAAATGCCAAGGACGAATTTACCGCACAGGGTATTTGCAAATATTATTAATTAAAGGCTATGCACATATGATACAGTTCATCAAATATATAGGCTTGTATATAATGCATCTAAAATTGTAACAATGTAGGCAATGTACGTATAAAAACATTGAGGCGCGTTCGCTTAACCATTGTTGTCGTGGAAAAGCAGTAGGCCTAAGTATTAATTATATACTATGATTGTGTGTCTGTATTCTTGCCTTACTTATCCGGCATGCAAAGCGCATCTTCTATGCGCCGTATTATATTGGCATCTGTCGTTTGTCTGGCTGTATCTTACTTCCCACATTATCCCATAAACTGCATGATTTTTGGAAAAAAGTAGTCGTTGAAAGTAAAATGTGTGTTTTGATTTTTCTCTACAACTAAACGTCTGAAAAATTTCTCATTCTAAGATAAATTCAGCGAGATATTATCATAAATGTACATATGTTTTCATGTAAAGGATCTCTTATTCTTGTCGGATTTTAACAAAACTTGAATTTTCTCGACATATTTTGGAAAAATCTTTAAATATCAAATTTCGTGATAATCCGTCAAGTGGGAGAAGGGTTGTTCCATGCTGACGTACGGACGGACAGAATTATTTTTCAAGATAGAACAGGGTTACAAAACGGTAATATTTATTTGCGACGAAATCTTTTAAAAATGTCGCAGAAATTTTATACCTATACAATGACGTAATGTGCGATCGAATATCTCGGCTCCATAGTTCGCGGACTTGAAAATGGTTGGGAACACCTGGCAAGTTATATATATTCGTGTCCACAAGTGCGACGGGAGGAAACTCCTTAAAGTATTTAATGGTACATTTTTAAATATGTTAAAGTGGGTTATAATAATCACAAATATATCTGAAGGAACGTAAGAGGAATTAGAAGACGCCCGCAGGTCGTGACACTTCTTGCGATTTCGTTCTGGCATATTTCCTTTTGTTCCTATTGTTCCCAATATTCTTGAATACTTTCCATGCACTCTTCATGCACTCGCTTTTGTCTTTTGTTTTACACATTGGATAACGTGTTATGTTTACTTCATTAGCCGTTACGTCGAGATCCCTGGCTGTATCTTATTTCTTACACTTCTCCCTTTAACGGGGAGATACACTGTTTTTGTAATTAACTCCTAAAAGAGGAGATATCCTATTTCCTATATCTATCTAGTAAAGGGTGAGATGTTCAAATTTTCATTTGTTTCTTAGGCCTCATTTCATACCTAACAGAGAACACTATCACCATTGTCAAGACCAATTACAGACATGTAGGTTCGTCTTCAGGTAAAGTGTCTGTTGTTTGTATTCTATTTTAATAACATTAGGAATATGTCGACAGTGTTTAGTAGACTTCCGTAATAAGAAATTTCATGAAAATCCATCCTGTGGGAGTAGCGTTGTTCCATTCGGTTAGACGGACGGACGGACGAAGATGACGAAACTAATAGCCGCTATTTCCTTAGTGGAAAGGCTTAAAAATGTAAATAATATGAATGGCTACTGCTTTTGGAAAAGTACGTAGAATGTGCTGAAATAGGTCTGCGGCTGCTTGAAAGATGGAAGCATTTTGTTAAAATGTGAGTGAAATGTACTTTGTTTTCCTTCTATTTTTCAAGTTTCAACTTTTCTTTTCTTTCTTTCATTCCTTTCCTCTACCGAATCTCATAAAATCCGCAGTTCCGAGTAGCGTAAGAAAATGATGGACCGAGCAAGTGAAGATACCAGCTGTGAAATGCGCCTAAAAACTCCAAGTCAACTCGGACAGGATCATGTTAAGGTTCACGTCAATATTCTGTCTGATAAACAGTGTACTTCTTTTGTCAGTTATTGAAAATCGATAATCATTTGCCAGTATCCAGCTCTGTAGTGTGAGAATCAAAGCCTAAACTTATGCTTTCCAACTGGGAGAAGAGATATGCATACAACATATCGCCCAATAAACAGGGGAGAGAAACATGACACAATGCATTTTGTAACTGGAACAGATGAAGGAAAGTATCAAGACAGATGGGAAGGAGGAGGTAAAGGGGAAGACTGAAGATAAAGAAGATAAGCAGTAACAAGATAACATAAGATTTAGGGAAAAAGAATTAGGAGAATTCTTTTTAATAACAATAGTAGTAATAGCAGTAAAGAGATTTTTTAATAAGAAGGGTTATGCGGTAATAATGATAACTGAAGAGAGTGGAAGCTTATTGGAATCCCTTGCTCGTTTTGAGATTTCCCATCTTTAAAAACCATTATTATAATAAACAGCCTATACATGCGTATACAGGTTACTTTATTTTTAAACTTGTTTTAACCTATACCCACGTATGTCATAGAAGGGAGGACGATGTGAAAATGGATCTAAAAAAAGTATGGTGTGAGGACGTGGATTGGTTTAATCTGGCTCTGCATATGGAGTCTAGTTACGAGCTTGTATGAGCATCGTAACATTTCGGATTCTATACAACATGTAGTTTTCCTTGACCAGCCGAGCAACTGTCAGGTGAACACAAAGAATTCTGTGCCATAGAATTAGTTAACTTAAGTCCGGTAAATAAAATATATCTTAAAATATTGTCCCTTTGAAATGCGTCGTTTAAAGCTAACACAAATACTTAATGTCTCTTTTGATGTGAGACTAACATAGGTTGTACGCATTTTTATAGCATCAGATTACCATTCCCCCTCAAAGGAAGGAGTCCTGTGGGAGCATGCAAAGCTGTTTAGATTACAGGGCAGCTTTTCTTTAGTATCTCTTTGCCAGAAAGGTTTTGTGTACACGGAACTGCAGCAGATAAGTTACAATGCAGGAAGAAAGGACGAATGATCAGATTAAATATAGGTATTGGCACAGAAATGTTTCATAATTGCCCCCAAGGTTTTTTAACTTTTAGTAAGGCAAAAAGACTTGCAAACACCAAGCTGTATCCTTTGAAAGTTTAAAGGAAGACGTGTCAGTTCATGTGTGTTACATTATACGATAAACTTCAATACAAGCTGGAATTTAAAAATACGATACTTCAATGCGCAAACAACACCTTAAATTTCACCTTTCTGAAAAAATACAAGACAGGCAATGTATGTATAACGTAAAATTGAGGCGCGTTCGCGTAAAATTGTTGCCATGGAAAAGCAATAAGTATGACATATTCTGAGTGTGTGTCTGTAGCTTTATTTGTCCAGCATGCAAAGCGCATGCGCCGTATTATATTGTCATATGTGGCCTCTCCGGCTGTACAATATTTTTTCACATTAACTCATAAACGGCACAAATTTTTGGAAAAAAGTTATTGAATATAAAATGTGCGTTTTGGTTTTCTCTACAAGTGTTGTCTGGAATATTTCTCAATCTAAGAAGAATTCAGCAATATGCTATTATAAATACACAGAGTTGTTTATGTTAAGTAACCGTTATACTTGTTAGATATTAATGAGACTTGAATTTTCTCGACAGATTTCCGAAAAATACACAAGTATCAAGTTTCATGAAAATTTGTTTAGTGGGAACCAAATTGTTTCGTGCGGACAGAGATGGACAGACGGACTGACGGACGGGCGGTGGGGCGAGCGGGCAGACAGACACAGACGGACATGACGAAGCTAATAGTCGCTTTTCGCAATTTTCCTAACTCGCCTAAAAAGACTTGCTACAAATACTTCACTCTGTTGGATTGCTTGTTTCCTATGCCTGTTTATCCATTCATTATCAATTGCACGAACGAGATGAGAAAAATCAGACCATACAGATGTTATGGAAATTATGTGTGTTCTGATTGTTCACAAAATATATGGCACGTATGTGGGAATGGAGATACGTACCCATGCATTCTATTATCGCCTACCCGCACTGCGTTATCTAACAGAATTAACTAGTGAATACTGTACTTAAATGTATGAGAAGTTTTGAACGAATTTGGTGGTGGAATTTAATTCAGGTTCTAGACCCTGATTAACACACATCTATTGAAACTACGTAGTCAGGAAAGTGTAATGGAATACAGGCCTTTAGTACACAAGGCTATACTTAACCACTCGAGCACATGTTCAAAGGTGTAAGCCTGTTGATAAATGCAAGGTACTCGAAACGTTTTTCTCTTAGTCTTCAGTGTAAACGATGTAATGATGTACTGATTAAATAGTGTAATTATGGTAAAGGAACGCGTTGTTCACTAATGTATAGTACTCAAGTGGCGGTTCAACAAAATATAGTGCTCCAATATACGAAAGAGTAAGGTACAGCATTTCCGTACAGGTGCGCAGTTACAGCTCTGTCGCTGTCAGTGTTCTACTCCGCTTCGATTGTTTGGTCTAAAGAAACCGGGCCACTCCACATCGTGTACTCTGATTACTTGTTACCCACTGCCAGCTTGCGAGTCGACGCACACCTGTGTCCCGCTCGCCTCTAATACCCCTCCGTCTAATACTTCTTCTCCAAGTTCTAGAATCACTTTCTGTATCACTCCGTGTAATCCAGGGCTGCAGTACCTAATGCTGGCAGCGTGTAAGGGGGAAGATATATCTTTATCTTAATTTCTCATTAGGCCACTCCATCTCTCCGACCTTCTCGTCACAGTTCGCTTCCCATTCCACTCAGCGTAATGCCTTCTGCTTTTGCACTCACATAGTGTTTCTTCATTTATCATAAATAATGTTTAAAAATCGACTTGTAGATCCTTATACGTCATATTCAATTATCATTTATTCGAGAATCTTTCGGTCCAATCGAAAATATGAGGCGTGGTAAGCATAACTGCTGAATTCTAGAGCTCTTCTTCTTACATTGATCTGTTTAAATTCGCCTGTCGATATATCTGTGTTTCCTTTTGCCGCTGCCTGTCTATGGCAATGCCACGATTTTTGTGTGATTTTGTACGTGAAAATACCATCTACGTGCCTCTTTGTGTACTTAGTGGTAGTAAGAGATAAGGAAACTAAAAGTACCTTTTGGGGTAGACCATAGTGGAATGATATTCGTAAAAAGTTTAATGAAAATCTGTCAGTTTATTAAAAGACCCCCGGACATGATACCAGAAATTTTCTTTCTTTTTGTAAGGTATGGAACGTAAGCTAACACGGGGGCTAGAAAAATCTTTCCTTGTTATTTTATTGAAATTTAATGAACCCTATTTACTATAGCAGTGATGATAGGAACATTGTAATTACTGCACAATACAACTGCCTGTGGAAAATTAACAGTGAGTGGAACCCGAACAAGCCAATAGCTTAGTTGAGTAACTAACGATAGATCAGTTTGCTTATTATTTTGACCAAGAAGATTACCTTCATTTTTCACACCTTACCTCCATTCTAACATAAAGGTTTGGAGCTCGCAGTCAGTATAGTCAATGCATGGTTGCCTAGGATTTCATAACAGGGGCAGAGATTTCCCTCTTCTGAATCACCACCAGACGGGCTGTCTATCCTTACAGCCTCCTCGGCAATAAGTATCGGTGGTAATGGGGTCAGAGCGCGAAGCTTAAAACGCACGCCATCCAGAGCGCAAACGCTCAATTACAGTACCACTCCTCCACATATCTGCCGAGAATGATCTTCAAACTTTTGAAGACTAAAATATCGTACCTCACAGAAAACGCAGTGTTTTCTGACTAGAATTACTAGTCGGTTGATTCTGTGAACTGAAACAACCGCTGTTCATTTTTTTTGTAAGAATCACACGGAACACAGAAATACAGTGTGTGAAAAATTTGAGTTTTTAGTGGTTTATATACAAAAGACTAAGCCTTGAAGAAGATGTCTTTATCTACATAACATAACTTTGGAAATAATACTGACCGGTACTTCGTCAACAAGTTCATAAAAACAACCACAGGACTCCATTATGGTGCTAGAGGATCTATTTCAGTCTCATCTGTTTTAATATTATTTTGTTATCTATTTCTCAGACTTCGAAGTGGTCACCCTTGACAGTTCTCAACTATAACTTTGTATCGTTTTCTCTGTATGGTTCCCTTTGTAGTGTAAGAAGCAGCATATATCATAAAATCGAACTCCTTTTATTTCCACCAATGCACTTTTGGCAGTTGTAAACAGTACACCAACGTCGCCAGTAGAGACAAGTTTAAATATTAAAACTCTGAAAATCAGAATAGTCAAGAGATATTGAAGGACGTAATGAAATTCCTATACCCCATTGCTTCATCTAAGTCGTTTTGTAGTCAACATTCTGGAAGAAAATTCTAACGAATTCTGAATAGTCCGAAATACCCTGATGCAGAAAATGCACTTCTCATACCTGGCTGCCTTTCTCATTTTCGCATTCAGTTTTCCATTTTGCATGCATGAACGAGCGTCGTATATTACTTTTAGGAGACAAATGAAATATTTCAATGTAAACTAGACTCTGTTTATACACAGTCAAGTAAGAAAGAATGGCAGAAAGCGAGATCAATTTGAAAAACTCTTATATTCGAACGGATATTAATCGTGCATAAATTACTTTTCCGAAAGTGTAATTGAAGTTTTGGGTGGATCTTTCATTCCGTACTCGTGTTCAAGGGATAGGTTTTGTCGTCGTAGTAGTAGTAGTAGTAGTAGTAGTAGTAGTAGTAGTAGTAGTAGTTGTTGTTGTTGTTGTTGTTGTTGTAGTAGTAGTGATAGTAGTGGTAGTAGTAGTAGTTAGTGGTAGTGGCGGTGGTAGTGGTGGTAGTAGTAGTCAGTTAGTAGTAGTCATAGTAGTAGTAGTATAGTATAGTAGTAGTAGTAGTATAGTTAGTAGTAGTAGTAGTGTAGTAGTAGTAGTGTAGTAGTAGTAGTAGTAGTAGTAGTAGGTAGTAGTAGTAGTATAGTAGTAGTAGTAGTGTAGTTAGTAGTAGTAGTAGTAGTAGTAGTTATGTAGTAGTAGTAGTAGTTTGTAGTAGTGAGTAGTAGTTAGTGTAGTAGTGTAGTAGTGTAGTAGTGAGGTAGTATGGTAGTGGTAGTGGTAGTGAGTATGGTAGTTGGTAGTGTAGTTAGTAGGTAGTGTGGTTAGTGGTAGTGGTGTGGTAGTGGTAGTGGTAGTGGTAGTGGTAGTGGTAGTGGTAGTGGTAGTGGTAGTGGTAGTGGTAGTGGTAGTGGTAGTGGTAGTGGTAGTGGTAGTGGTAGTGGTAGTGGTAGTGGTAGTGGTAGTGTAGTGTAGTGGTAGTGGTAGTGTAGTGGTAGTGGTAGTGGTAGTGGTAGTGGTAGTGGTAGTGGTAGTGGTAGTGGTAGTGGTAGTGGTAGTGGTAGTGGTAGTGGTAGTGGTAGTGGTAGTGGTAGTGGTAGTGGTAGTGGTAGTGGTAGTGTGGGTAGTGGTAGTGGTAGTGGTAGTGGTAGTGTAGTGGTGTGGTAGTGGTAGTGGTAGTGGTAGTGGTAGTGGTAGTGGTAGTGGTTAGTGGTAGTGGTAGTGGTAGTGGTAGTGGTAGTGGTAGTGGTAGTGTAGTGGTAGTGGTAGGTAGTGGTAGTGGTAGTGGTAGTGGTAGTGGTAGTGTAGTGGTAGTGGTAGTGGTAGTGGTAGTGGTAGTGGTAGTGGTAGTGGTAGTGGTAGTGGTAGTGGGTAGTGGTAGTGGTAGTGGTAGTGGTAGTGGTAGTGGTAGTGGTATGGTAGTTGGTAGTGGTAGTGGTAGTGGTAGTGGTAGTGGTAGTGGTAGTGTATGGTAGTGGTAGTGGTAGTGGTAGTGGTAGTAGTAGTAGTAGTAGTAGTCAGTGATATGAGTAATGTATTAACTGGTAACTTAAATTCTTACATATCTGGAGGCTTTCGGCTCCAGTGCGTGTCAACCCTCTTGTCGTCAGAGCAGTGGTCTTTGTTTGAGTTTAGATGAGTCACAAAAATCATCGTTTCGTTGGAATATTTTTGAACCAGCTGTCACATGTCAATAGGAAGCATGGTTTCATAAGATACGGTTATTGTATTTTCATTTTATATGCCTGTACTATCGTTTACCAAATTCCTACAAATGTGCTTTCCCCATCCTCGTAATAATCCAGTAGGTGCTTATTAACGTGCGGTCTGAACAGCACAAGTGCCAATTATAAAGCCGCACAGGAACACAAGTGACCTCGGTGGACTAGTGGTTAGCGTGCTCGCCACTGGACCCAAGGTTCGCGGGTTCGATCCCGACCGAGGTCGATGGATTTTTAAGAATGATAAAAATCCGGAGCACCACTTCCTTCGGAGGGGAAGTAAAGCCGTCGGTCCCATGTCATAATCCATCAGGATCGATAGAACACTAAGCGCGGCTAGCTGGCCGGTCACCAGCTGCCATGAATGCGCATGACTTAGTAACCTCGACAAGAGGAGGCAAGAGGAGGCCCAGGCCCATACAGGGCTGTTGAGCCAAGAATTATTATTATTATTACAGGAACACAAGTATAACACAAAAACAGTACAAATACACGAAAACTGAACAGTAAGCAAAGAAAATAAAAACAGCAAATATAGCGACAGTAAGAAAACAGCAATATGAATGGAGTATTGGGACTATCACTCTAAACCCTGAAAAACATAGATAAGTTGATAAGAGAATGCCACAAGTTACTCGTAGTACAGAATATGTTTTAATGAAGTAATGGGTTTGCTAAAGACATGGACATTTTTACACACCAAGTTAGCAGCCGAAACGCATGTAACAGACGGAGAGTTTTTACAAGTCACAGAAAACTGGAGTGATGATGATGATAATAATGACGATAATGATAATTCATATTAATGTCTGAGTCGATTGAACACAAAATAAGTACAAGAACAGTGAAAATACAAACTTTTGGAAATTCGTAATTTGTTTTATCCTTTTGGTTTCTGGTTTCATTTTTGCAGTTCAGAAGAAAAAGACTTTCTCCGTCGAATGTATATCGGCCATATGTAACTCCTGTATCCTGACGATAAAGGCAGTATGTAAATTTGTACCGGACTACACGGCGTCACACTTCATAATATGCTAATATTCATGCTTTCATTTTCGTTTGTATGTCAGCCTATCGCTGCCGTTATTTTAGGTATTGACACAGTTGGTTGGTTGTTTGGTTGGTTGGTTTGGATGTTTGGTTGGTTTGGTTGGTTGGTCGGTTTGGTTGGTTGGTCGGTTTGGTTGTTTGGTTTGGTTGTTTGGTTTGGTTGTTTGGTTTGGTTGTTTGGTTTGGTTGTTTGGTTGGTTTGGTTGTTTGGTTGGTTTTGGTTGTTTGGTTGGTTAGTTGTTTGTTGTCGTTGGTTAGTTATTTGGTTGTTCGGTCGGTTATTGAGATGTACAAGTGAGATGAGACATACTGCCCTGGCATTGCAGCTTTCAATGAGCCTATTGTACCCGCCTCTGATGATAGATGAGTCTAACGCTTGGATGGAATGATAATTAGCAGGGGAAGCTGCAAGTGCTGTGAGAGAAACCTGCCACATTGCCATTTGTATTTACATTGGAATAGTTTGGACCAGGGCCTCTCATAACTTTGCTAATGTAGTTGCAATTCTATCCAAGTAGATAAATACAAAGAAGCAGGTCAAATAGTGGCCGTGCCATGGCTCAGGCGGTTAGTCGCCGGCCTCTCACCACGGAGGCCCGGGTTCGATCCCAGGTCAAGTCCATGTGAGATTTGTGGTGGACAAAGTGGCACTGGGACAGGTTTTTCTCCGAGTTGTCGGTTTTCCCCTGTCAATTTCATTCCACTGGTGCTCCATTACTTGTAAAACTTGGTAAAAAACTGCTCATCTTCATCTTCATCACAGGGGTTGCACAATAAGCCTTAAGGCTGCGGTGCGTCCGTAGCATCAGCTGCGGGGCCCCCTCACAACAAAAAAAAAAGGTCAAATAGTAGACGTTTTAATGCAGATCGTGTTCGATATTGGCAGAGTATTCGCCCATCAGATCGGATAATCGCTAATTATCAGTGAAATGCCGTAAAGAGAACTCAATGTTAATGTTTGATAACTAGCATGTGCGGCTACAGTTTGCACGTGTAACCCTTCTCTTGTGCTGCTGTTACATATTAGAGCCCTTGAACTGCACTTTGAACGCACGAATTCACTGATTATGCACGGTATGTAACTGGGGTTTGGAATGCAGTAATGAGAGAGACATATACAAATTTCACCTACATTTGTGGCTGCCATGTTTGTCCTGTTTCTATTACCAGTGATCCGTATTCGTGAATAACACACACGTGGTCGATCTTAAAGTGTGTGCATTGAGAAATTAAATCTGTTTTACATTTGCATTCCACTTTGGATTAGGTAACATTCCCGTCATAAAAAGCAACTATTGAGCAAATAAATATTTGTGTGATTTATTTTTCGTTTATTTGCAGAATACTTTACATCATTTAAGGCCACATATTTAGGGGAGTCATTTGTAGAAAACTACAGAAAACAAGTTGATTTCAGGCTTTCGCCGCGATGTTGATGAAATCTGTGGTCTTCTGGGTAATTACACGGCGTCGTATGGTAATTACCACACGACGCCATGTAATTACCCAGAAGACCACAGATTTCAAGGGAATAATGTATTACATGTTATTAAAATGTGCGCAACTTCTTTTATTAAACGTTATCTTACACGCATGCCTAATTAAGTTTATTTCATGTATGGAAATACTTGTCCGTAGCCGGTATAGCTCAGTCGGTATAGTGCCTTGCTTAAAGACTGGAAAACGAGGAATCGTGTTTAAGTTCCCGACTGTGGCAAGAGATGTTTCTTTTCTCCGCATATCCGCACCAGCTCTGGGTACCACTCAGCATTTTATTTAGTGGGTACCGGAGGCTTTACTCCGGTGGTAAAGCAATGTGAGCGTGAAGTTGGCCACACCTAATCTAGTGCCGAGGTTAAGAATGAATGGAGGTAAAACACCACTTCCCCTGTGCCTTCGTAGAGTGCAGAGGGGCAAATTTACCTTTAATTTATAGAACTACATATTGACATGTCTGTATAATACTTTAACACGTGTTTCCAAACAATAAATAAGGCATAATTACGCACTCTTCTAAGGCAGGTCTTAATGAGCATGTAGTAATTATAATATACATAGGTCTAAGGGTTAAATCATAAGTATGTCTGACCTGCGGAGCGCACAGCACATTCATGGTGAACTCCAACTCCTGATGCAGATCTGTGCTGTCCAGAAGGCCTTTGAGAACGACGTGGCCAATCAGATCGTGTCGTGAGAACCGATCAAAGTCGTACACAGTGAACTGCAGGTAACGTTGCTTCAGGTCTTCGTAACCCACGCTGAAATCATACGGAGGTACACACATGTTTACAGGGCCTTTACAGGTCAATATTTGTTGTTAGTGTTGCAGTACTGTTGATTGCACCGATGTTGTAAGAATAGCATTAGTGATATTAATGAGACCAGCTGTTAATGAAAACTTGGTTTGATGTTGAAGATTAGGCTTGACACGTTATTCACCAGCAATTAGCTACTGATAATTAACAATCAACAAGGCATCATTTTTCAAAAGGCTGTAATTTTCATAGATATTTTGGTGAAGCCTAAAATCACGCTAGGTCTGTTGTCTCTCAGGCAGTCAGTAAATTCCCTGCATTTTATGAAACCCGAAGGTTCAGTGTTTTTCAGAACCTGCCACTAGTACCTATCCTGAGCCAGATTAATCCAGTCCACGCCCTCACATGCTATTTCTTTAAATTACTCTTCATACCGTTTCAACTACAAAGAAACCAAACCAAACACAGTTTTGTGCTTACCTAAATATAAAGGTTTCGTTAAACACTGGATTGAGGTTCTTGCGATGGACTTTGGTCTGGAATTTCTTCTTCCTGTCTGGCAATAGGTAGACTTTTACATAAGGATCACTGCTGCCACTCACATCCTTCACAGGGAGATCCTGTGCTTGCAACACCTGCAGGATACAAATTTACAGTTTAGTTTGTTTGTAAAGCAAAACAAACACAATTATCGTAACAGCCAAACAGTGTCATAAAACGTCTTTCGTGTGGTGAGATTATTATTAAATTATGACAGATTTAGTTAACAGAAATATAAGGTAATGTGCTTATTCCACAAAATCTGTT
Source organism: Reticulitermes speratus (assembly GCA_021186555.1). Lineage (NCBI taxonomy): Eukaryota > Metazoa > Arthropoda > Insecta > Blattodea > Rhinotermitidae > Reticulitermes > Reticulitermes speratus. Next base: position 9,186,059 of record JAJKFL010000001.1, read on the forward strand.
TTCATTTCTCATGTAACTATGGCGCAAGTATGTAGCACATCCGACAGCCTTGTTCATTCATAACACAGACGAATCCACATGTCACACGTAAAAATACAGTCTTATATTGCTCCTACATGTTTCGGCGTCGTTTACTCTATATTCAGGGAGCTTACACAAAAATTTAAAGACAAAAGCATTCCTTTATTATACCAACCAATTACACAATATCAAATACATGTAAATAGTAGAGATACTACTCCGAAATGTTTGAGTAAAAATATACCATCCTGAGGGAATACATTGCTCCGCAAGTTGAAAACCTCCTGGTGTATAGGCTACCTACATTCTTGCACTCACACATCCTCGGAACGTGCTTTCCATTAGTACCTAAGTGACGAAACTCTTTCGACTCTTGAGTTTAGAGCTTCGTTTTTAAAATTCTCTTTCGTTTCTTTGCGTTTGATATGCTTGGTTACCTTGACGACAAGTCCCTCGATCTCCGAATCGTAGCGGAGGGCAAAGTGCAGCTTGCCACAATATTCCATCTCCCCAGTGCCAGAGCTATCAGAGCTCGTCTGCCTTGCCAGCATCTCCTTCTTGTACAGCTCCGGCTGTAACAAATCAAAATATCAATTTGGTGCGTACGAGTGTAGGTATATCTGTGCCTGCTGCGTGAAAGTGTGCACATGATTATGTCTACTGCGTGACAGTGTGCGCATATCTGCTGCGTGACAGTGGGCGCATAACTGTCGAGCGTGTGTGCACATCTGTGCCTGTTGCGTGAGAATGTGCGCACATCTGTGCCTGCTGCGTGGGAATGTGGTCACATCTGTTCCTAATCTGTGACAGTGTGCGCATATCTGTCTAGAATGTGCCCACATCTGTGCTTGTTGCGTGAGAATGTGCGCACATCTGTGCCTGCTACGTGGGAATGTGGGCACATCTGTGCATGTTGTGTGACAGTGTGTGCATGTTGTGTGACAGTGTGTGCATGTCTGTCTAGAGTGTGCGCACGTCTGTGCCTTGATCAGTATAATTAAGCAATAGGCACTACTATTACTGTTAATTTTCTCTGTATTTTATTCAGGAATTACTTTACTCTGATAGATAGTAATTCTTCCCTATCAAATCTTCTGTCGATATAAACCTGTTTATGCTAGAAATTTTAAGATCATTCCGGCGTCAACATTCCTTAATATTCGAGATATTCCGGGTTCAAATTTATGCCCGAAGACCTGTTCGAAAGGTTTTGTGTTTTTCTCACTTCTGTCGAATTAAGGTTCGGCACATCAACGACCTGAAGGAAAGGATCACTGACGCCATTGCCACCGTTGATGGAGCGATGTTAGAACGAACGTGGATGGAAATTGAATACCGTCTTGATGTGCTTCGTGCGACGAATGGTGCCCATGTGGAATTTTTCTAAATTATGTGAAAAAAAAACTTTATAATGCTTTTGTATTATGCAACAAACAGCACAGCGTTATCTCTTAATTTGTATTTTTAATAACTTTTTAAATTGCTCGAAGAATTTGTGGACACTCTGTATATACATGAAAAATATACCGAAAAGTTTTTAAGATATAAGATGATTTTCGGAATCAAAGTCGGCGCCTAAAATTAGACTGACCTCGGGAAATGAGTTGGATATGTATGACGACAGTAATTACGCAGATGTTTTGGCTGAAGCGACTGTATCTTTGACAGCAAGAAATTAGGAAGCCTCTTGAAGATACCGATATGGCTCAGGATAGGGACAGGTGGCGGCCTTTGTGAATGCGGTAATAAACCTTCGGGTTCCATAAAATGCGCGGAATTTCTTGACTAGCTGACGACATATTACCTTCTCAAGGACTCTGCTCCATGGAGTTAGTTAGTCAGTTAGTTAGGTAGTTAGCTTGAAGGTACTGAATTGAAACTCAAAGGCATTGTTCTGTTGAGACGTAACTGTAACAGGAAATTTGTATGCACGTGTGTGTGTGTGTGTGGAGGCTATATGTCGTCAGAGGGCAATGCAATAACAAGACAGCGTGAAGTTTTCAGAACTGGGTTAACTGTTCTTTATTGCGAATTGCATCCATGATTATCTCCGCTTAATACAAAACACTGAGGCAATCTAGGAAATTACTTCATCCTTCCGTTTTTTCTGCTTCTCTTTCGTTGTTTCAAAACTCCGGACTTTCTGAACAATTACCGTACACCGACATAGAGTGATTTTAGTTTGAAAACTTTTTGTAACAAAGTTCAATCCATGTGCGTCTATGTGACAGCACTAACTTATTGAGTTATCCCAGTTTTAGACAGCAGATTTATTTTCAGTAAGTGCTGAGAATGTCGAAACGGAATAAGAACTTCCTTCTTGCCCGTAATAAAATAAATAAGAAATATCGAATGATCTTAATTTGAATGTTTAAAGGGAACAAATAATTATAATACAGAAAGCGCCTTGTTCAGAGAAAAATATAATTAACTTTAATAATACTTAAAGTAAGAATATGGAAAATTAATAGGAAATTAAAGTAGTTGGGGTGTGACGCCTTATAAATTGGTAGATACTTGTATATCAATATTCTAGAGGAGATACATTTTAGTATTTTCCCCCTTCTTCCTGCCATTCTTTTCTCGTAGTTTATTCCTTTTCTATTCTCTTCAATTAAATTTTGTTCCATGATAGTCTTATTTCGCTCTGGCATTTCCTTTCATACCCTCTTCTAGTTTATGCTGTTTTACTTTAACCCTTATTTTTAGTAAATTTTCCCAAAACTCGAAATTAATACGGAATCTTGAAGGCTACGGCACCTAATTCTGCTCGCATTGCGTATATATATATATATATATATATATATATATAGTCTACTGATTCCCATACAATAAAGTTGTAACACATAGTGAACAAAATGGTAAGGCCTGCTACCATTCGGTCCAGAATCTTCTGTCTTCCAGGTTTGTGCCCAAAAATATGCAGATAGAAGTATGTAGAACTAATATTTGGCTAGTTGTTTTATATGGATATGAAACTTGGTCTTTCACATTGAGGAACATAGGCTGAGGGTGTTTGAGAATAGGGCGCTGACGAAGGAATTTGGGCCTAAGTAAGACGAGGTAACAGGGGACTGAAGGACACTGCATAACGAGCAGCTTCATGATCTGTACTTCTCAGCAAATATTCGGGTGATCAATTCAGGAAGTACAAGGTGGGCGGAACATGTAGCACGTATAGGGGGAGAGGAGAGGTGCATAGAGGATTTTTGTGGGGAAACGTGTAGGAAAGAGACCACTTGGAAAACCTAGGCGTAGATGGGAAGATAATATTTAAATGGATCGTTACGAAATAGGATGGGAGGGCTTGGACTCGATTGCTCTGGTTTAGGATATGGAGAGGTGACGGACTGTTATGAACGCGGTAATGAAACTTCGTTTTCCATAAAATTCCGGGAATTTCTTAACTAGCTGAGGAACTATTAGTTTCTCAATAAGAGCTCTACTGCATGCAGTTACGTAATGAGCAAGATGGTAATATCTGTTTTCTGTAAGAAAAAGCTGAGTTAATGAACGTTTTTGCACCCGTTTCTAAATTTCTGTTGTACCTACTCGATGAAGCCAGAATTTTGCTGCTGTTCTCTCGAAAGGCCTGTTACTAGTAAGGGGCGGGAGATGTGTTCATGTGGCGCTTCCTTATTTTCCAGTTGGCTGAGCTTTGCTGCAGCGCCTTCTTTCGAATGACATATGATGTCTACACACATTAATTAAGCTACTGTACATCACAACTCGAATTACACGCTGTGTCGTCAAAATCGGTAAAGCATGACGATTAATTTAAACTCTGTTTTGCAGTAAGAGATGCTTCAGGTGGAACCTGAAACAAACAAAACCCTACCTTTATCAGAACATTTTTCTCGCCCCGTGAATGTGAAATAAAAGCCACTGTGAAATTACCTGCGTCTATTAAACGAAAACCATTTAGCGAGGAAACGAAAAAGAAAAAAATAAATTTGACGGAAAAAACTTGCTTCAATTTTTATTCGATCTTTTTCGTATAATTTTACTCAGAATCAAGCTTCTAGGAATTATCAGGGACGAAACATTTCTATCTCAGATGGGTAGGAATCAAGCCTGACTGTAAACAGTATACGAGTATGTGGAGAATACTTTAATAGGATACTGGAGAGCGAAGGAAACGGAGAAATAAAAAGTACACATAGAAATATACAAACAAAGGTATAAATAGACAAGAAATATATAGAAAGAAGAAGGAAATTGACCTAGCAATATGCAGCTATAGCTTAATAACAGTGAAGTATATATAATGTACGTATCTCGAAGGAGCAAAATCGTTCTTGAGAAGCTAACAGTTCTTCAGCTTATTCTTGGACTTCTTGAGCCTTGAATATGGGACCTGTACGTTTTCCCGAAACGTCAGTAAAATTAACACTAGACGGTGCGTAATATCCCAGAGAGCGCAGATGTCAATTTTTCAGCTGGTCAAGATATTCCCCGAATTTATGGAACTCCAAACTTAATTGTCGTGTTTACAACAGCCTGCCAGTTATTCGTATCCTGAGTCAAATTAATCCAATCTATGCCTTACCATCCAGTTTATTAAGGGTCCATTTTAATAATATACCCCAAATCCGCCTAGGACTTACAAGTGGTATCCTTCATTCAGGTTTCTCCCAAAAACAGCTCATGTGCATTTCACTTCTCTACGTACTTGCTGCATGATAGTGTATATAAGTATTTTGTTGTTCCGTTTTACGAGGGTTACAGAAAGACTTATGGCTCCAGATATTAGACGTTCATTTCGATTCTGTGGGCATAGGAGTATATGTTGGTTGTCCCTGTCGCTCCAGGGGTCTCCTTTCGGAGGTTTCGATGGTCATGTGCGTTGATGTAGTGAGTGACCAGCCCACTGACCGCACAAGTTCCACTCAATCCTGATGTGACTGCCAGAGTCATCTAGCAGGCAGTCAGGAGACTTGGGTGAGAAATGGCCGCTGAATTTTGCTTACGAGCATTAATAGTTCTATTCATGCCCGTAAGGTTCTTTTACAAATCTACGACATGGGACCGACGGCTCCGGCTCCGATCGGTCGGGATGGAACCCGGGAACCTTGGGTCCAATGGCGAGCACGCTAACCACTAGTCTACCGAGGGCGACCATAGGAGTATATACCAACAGCAAAATTCAAATAACACAGCTTAACGGTGGAACATCAAGGAAAAAAAGTTCAGTAGAAGGAAAAGAAGAGAAGAACTCTGAAACTGTGTTACTTCTTGAATTCCTTCCTTGGATCAGGCTACCAAGACAGCCTTTCACAGTTGGCTATCACAATAAACGAATCCAAATATATGACATTTTCAACCCCTTGTCTTTCCTCAAGAGAAGAGACAGGTTCATACGATCATTGTCCTCTGTGTGTAGCACGTCTTTATAAAGCTGTAAGCCAAATGCCACGTCATACTTTTCAATCAGTTGACTAATAATAATGTAGACGCAGGCGGCTGTAAGCTGAGAACAATACTGCGGCACTTAATGCGGCGTCCTGAATGATATATTGTAATTTATTTAAAAAAAAACACTTATGTTAAGTACTGAGAAAGATCACAGTACACAACAGGGCTTACTTTCACTGTTCGCTAAAATGTTTGTGACAGGAATAGATTAATTACGCCATACATTCTATCACATTGTCCGTTTTTTGAAGTTTCATGTTTGAAGGTAAGTTTGGGAAGAGATATTGCTCCATTTCCCATAAGCATCTTTATAGTCCAGAGGGACAGGTATACTTTAACTTTACTTTTATCCGCATTTGGCTTACAGTGTTTCGACAGTTAATTGTACTCCCTGTCTCAAAACCGCCATGATGGCATAATGTTTAAGGTAAAAAGTAGATTTGTCCCTATCCAAGACATGAAAGCGTATAGATGGAATAGTAGTAGAGTTCTGCTTATTCCTAACCTCGGCACTAGATTGAGGTGAGTGGTTAAATTCACGCCTCGGCTGCTTTACCCTGGGAAAGAATCCCTGTACCCACTGGGTGGTCCCCAGATCCTGTCTGGACTGTTGTGTTTTGGAGAATAAAATTTCTTTCCCTTGCCTCAATTCGAAACCTGGATCCTCCAACCTGTTGCCCAATTTCTCTACCAACTACGCTATCCCGGCTCCTGATGGCGTAATGTTGAGATGACAGGCATGTTAATAGGGATCCTAGGTCTGCAGGATTGTTACCACTGGCCTCAAAAACGATGTGCACTAAAATGTCAGCGATCACATGAAGATGGGAATAGATCAACTTAGGAAGCATTGTGTAAGGCATACATTATATTTAGTTTAGACAGTGGACAATGCCTAACAAAATTTTACGTTACTTTACTTGTACCGTACATTTTTAATTATATATATGTTATGCAGACAAATGTACACTGTTTTATGTTATTTAACACAATTTTATTAAATGTTGCCCAACATGTTTCTAGCCTATAAAAGGTTCATCTTCAGGGGCTCTTTTGTTGAAATTACAACAGCTATATTATTGGTATATAAAATTCTTAAAAACCCGTTAGATGTATTTGGTTATTGGTATCTGTACCGGTCATGCTGCTTTCACTATAGATTTGTTGGAGGGCTCCAAGTGAAAGCAGCATGACCAGTACAGATACCAATAACCAAATACATCTAACGGGTTTTTAAGAATTTTATATACCAATAATATAGCTGTTGTAATTTTAACAAAAGAGCCCCTGAAGATGAGCCTTATATAGGCTAGAAACATGTTGGGCAGCATTTAATAAAATTGTGTTAAACTGCATAACATATATATGTCTAACAAAATGTTATGAGAGATTTGAGGCATCCACAGTGGCGAAAATTGCGATGAATTCTACAGCTACGATAGGAGGTGTAGGTGCCTTATAAACAACTTTGGTGGCCTACAGATCGTTCCGCATATAAGGTAGGCTATATCTAGAGAAAGTCCTTACATTTTTAGGCGCTTTCCTAAAGCAGGTGCGAACAGCTTGTATTAGCCTTTTCATATCTGTCCATCTTTCCGCATGGAAAAGCGTGTCACCCGCCGGACGTAAGCCTATTTCCGTGAAATTACATATTTGTCACTTTTACTGAAATTTGTTGATAAATACGGGTTTTGGTTAATGTAAAAATTACCAAACATTTTACATGAGGACGTACATACAATTATATGCCGCGTTTGTTACATAACTGAGACTGACTATGCTTCCTGGGAGGTAGGGTCTGTGGCAGGAGAAAAAGTTGAAAATCTCAACGTGAATATCAAAATGTGATGTATTGTAAATCACTCCGTTTACGAGATAAGTACACGAAAGATGATGTCTCGCTTTTTTCAAGATATCGGTTGTAACCGATTGTGTATCTGTTGCTAAGATACCGACCAAACACATTATGAATTTTGCGTAAAACGTGGAAAGGCACATTTCGAATACTTGCATCTTCGGAATTCTTCTTGAAAATGGTCAAGATTTTAAAACCTAGGAAGAAGAACAGAGCGGTCCAGCCTAAAGTATTACGATCTGTCTTCTTTTCCTAACTTGTGTGAATCTATGCCTCCTTGCCTCTTGCTGCATTTCAGCAGACAGCGAACCACAACTCCAGCCTTGTCAGCACTGCACAAACAGAGGTGAGACGTCGTTGCGCCCTTCATTTCGAAAGGTCGTACTGCAGTATCGGTAGCAGGCCACCCTGCTCTCACGGCTCATCCCCATGCCACTACGTTATTACTTTCCGGGCAGTGATAAATGGCAGGAGGCTCTTCATGCCAATCAGCCGTGACTCCGGCACTCAGCTGAAATTTTTTTATGCTGCCAGTAATTACTTACTTGATAGGCAATCATTAAAGAGTGACTTTTATGTAGAAAGAAATATGCGTGGAGCAGAATATGAATGTATCACTTAACGGGTTTATTGGAACTAACTTGATCTATAAACTATAGAACATAAATCAGTGTATGTTTTTGGTATTCTTGTTTAGGTAAAGGTAATGTAAAAAAGGTAAATTTCACCCTGGGACCTACCATAAAGGCACAGAGGGGGAGTAGAGGTATAGATCTACTCTTTGTGTAACCACGGCGCTAGGTGTGGGTGGGTGGTCAACGTCACGCCCCGGCCGCTTTACCGCCGGTGAAAGAGATCCAGTGCCCATTCCACAGGAGGCTGGGTGGGCCCCAGGGCCGGTCTGGACGGCTGCGGAAAATCTCGCCCCCACCGGGATTCGATCCCCGGACCGTCCAGCCCGTAGCGATTCGCTATAATGTTGCGTAGGGCTAATATTACCTCCTCCGAAACGTCTGTAATCACCGTTCACACTTCACGGTGTTTTAAACTAGAAGAAGACACCTACACATCGCGGTCAAGAAACTCTCAATTCTAAAATGATGCCTTTTCTTATAAACAATGAATGAATAATAAATAATAATTAATACCAGGAGTGATCATTTTTATTTACGAATTTGGCAGGAATGAGTCATGGTTACTTCGACACTGTGCTCCGAAATTCGTCTGATGATTTCTTGATTTACTTGTTTCAGTCCATTAATATTACTTTTTAAAATGTGGCTTTTTGTGAAAAATGTAAGAGTGACGTCACTATAACATATTAAAGCATAATTATCGGAAGCTACGTTCTGAGTTACAAAAGATAAGTTCGGGCGCACATGGCAGTGTTTCGATATATGTCTGCAAAATTAAGAGTAGATTGTATTCACAAAACGCCCGAGACCCCATTCGGTCCGGAAAATTTTGTCTTCCCGTTTGTTATCTAAAAAAATTAAAGCTATTTGCTTTATGAAGATATAAAATTTGATAAGCAGTGTATCCTTGCCTTTTGTTTTATACGGATGTGCATATTGGTCTGTCACATTAGGGGAAGAACACAGGCTGAGGGTGTTCGAGATAGGATACTAAAGAGGGTATATGGGTCTAAGAGGGAGAAAGTAACGAGGGGAAGAAAACTGAAGGAATGAGGAGTTTCGCCATTTGTACTTATCGTTAGATATGTTATGGTCAAAGCTGAGGAGAAGGAGGAGATGGAAGAAGTAGGTGGCATATTTGGGGGTAAGAGAAATGCTTCCAGGGTTTTGGTAGAAAACTAAAGGAAAGAGACTGTTTGGAGTACCTAAGGAGGAAGATAATGTGACGGATCTTAAAGGAGGAACAGAATGGGAGTATACTGGATTTATCAGTCTCTGAACAGGGACAAGTGGCGGGCTGTTTTGAAAAAGGTTATGACATTTTGGATTTTATAAAATGCGAGAAATTTATTGAGTAGCTGATGAATTATTGGCTTTTCAAGAAGCATTCTTCCCCATCGAGTTATTTGGTTGGTCAGTTAGTTTTAACTGTATACAGAGGGAGTTTATATCGAAATAATGCTATTTATTTGTAACGCACAATTTCTGTGCTAACACATAACATTCGATAGTTATTTAAATTTTTATTATGACAGTAATTTATTTCAAATCTCTGTGTATAATATAATTTTAGCTCCAAAGCTACGGGCTTCACGGTCCGAGGTTCGAATCCGGTTAGGTGAAAATACTTTTTTCTCTTCTCCAAAATGTCCAGACCGGATCTGGGGTCCACCAAGCCTTCAGTTGTTACCGGGGTTCTTTACCGGAGGAAAAGCGGACGGTGTGTGAAGCTAACCACTCACCTCTCTCTAGTGCCGAGGTGAAGAATGAGTGGAGCTATACCTCTACTCCTCCTATATGCCTTTATGGCGTGGACAGTAAAAGCTTTACATTTACTTCCCTACCCAAGTTTTATATTTAAAGAAAAGTTATTAATATCCAAATTTATAAAGGTAAAACTGTCTGTTCTTAATTATTACGCAATAAATGTGAAGGTGGGGGATGCGATGGATTTTTGTGCCTTTTTACGGTGGGTTATAGAAGGCACGACTGAAGTACAAATGCTTTATCAACCGGAAATCATAATATGTTTAGATTCCGCTCTTTCAGGATGTTTCCTCAGAAATGTCAATACACGTGTAATATAAACGCGAAGACATCGGAGTTTATAGAGGGATTTCCACGGTTGACAGTAACATGACAGAGGGAACGTTTATAATACGTATATCTGTGGTTATTTTGGCATAACTGTGATGGGATAAGCGACAGTAGGACAGTGTGATAACACGTGCCGTCGTGATGCGCAGAGTTATAGTAGAGATACAATAGCCCGTGTTTGGGATAACCGATGGGACCATTCGGATTTAGCTCGTCTATCATGTCATCCTACAAAAACGCCGCGAAAATACGCACCACTGGAATCGATAAAATAACTTGTCTGAATAATTTAAATGTTGGAATATACAAATTAAACTTTGGACATTTACAACATTTTTGGTAATAACCTACCATGTGCCATTATAATTTATGTCATTGTCGCAGACTGAATTTAATAATTTTATTTTACAGATTTATGCATTTTACATGAGTCTGTGTCAGGCACTTCCTTTAACATTAATTATTGTCTATAAATATGACCGAAAATGGTGATGCTTCTCACGTCTCCTAGGTTTCCTGTGGCAATCTTTCCTCTCTGTTGATAACATTATTCAAGTTTTATTGAAAATACAACCTAATTAACTCTTATTATTTTATTTTGTATAATTTGCCTATTTCTGGTTATATCCTTCCAAATGTCATTTGCTCTATTTCGGCCTATGCATTCAATTGCAATTTACTACCCACACTACTTTCATGAAACTCGGTGACATTCAAATTATGGATAAAAAACGCCAGTGTCAAAATGAAATGTGCGCTATTTTCTGCAACATCATTAAAGTCTTTGCGGATTTTATTACATGAAAAGAGTAATTGAAGCGAAAAATAATAATATTTCAGAGGTTCCAATATAATTTAATCTGAAGATCAATACCTTGTTAGATGGGAAGATAGCTCAATCGAAATCTAGACAGCAATAAATTGATGACATTTCTGGATTGGTCGTAAAATAAATTAGGACATATTACAAGAAATAAAAGTGAGCAATATTGGATGAACATGTTTAAAGAATGCAAATGATCTTTCGACACTAATAAAACTTAAAACTACATGGTTCAAAGAACAGAGCGAGACAATTTAAGAAGTACCGGACCGATGTGGCGGAAATGTTCGACAAGTGGTTCAATATCCCGAGTGCAGTTTGATGATAATGATGATGGTGATGGTGCTAGTGGTGGTGACCTTAATGTTGATTATCTTGATGGTAATGATGACAAAGTTTACGCATGCTCATAAATTTCCTGGTTTTAAGATGTTTGCTTGGCAGGTGACTATTGAACTGTGTATAAGACAAAGTGTTGACTGACTGACTGACTAACTAACTAACTAACTAATTTTATGGAACAGAATCTTTTGGAGAATCTAATTTTTCATTAGCTATTTAAAAATGACTCATAATATTCATTCCTCTCTTCGCAAGACTCCTCCAACTATCCCTGTCTTGAGTCAAATGAGTGTAATCCACAACATTCCAACGTGTTTTTAAGATATATTTGAATATTTACCTCCCACGTGTACCTATATTTTTAACGTTGTATCGTTAATTGCGACTCTCCGACTAAAACTTTGCGTACATTTTCTTCTGTACCTTTCGTCTTGTATGTCCAGCGCATCACAACCTCGTTCTTATGATCAAACTACCAATATTTTACTGTTGGTGCAATGTACTTAATATTTAAGTATTTTCTGCCAAATATTCCTCCCTCCCTCCATCTTAGATACAAATATTCTTCCCAGCTTCCTGTTCTCAAACATCTTGCTCAAATTTATATCCCCATACTTTTTATTCTGGTTCCAAATATATATAACTTTATGTATTAAATGAAGAGTAAGATGAAGTCTTTCAATTAAGAGTGACTAACGACTTGTAGCCGTACATGAGTAGCGCAATAAGTTTCTTATGGTGATGGAAAGTTCGAAGGCATCAGTGCAGTTTTCTTGAAATGGCTTTTACTTGGCTCATTTACTCTCACTCTGACCACAGTGCAGGCAGAAGTTAAATGTCTTTCACTTTGCCTTATCGCTCTCCCTCTCTCTGTATATACAGTATATTAGTCTGGCTTCTTACTTTGGCTTCGAAGTGTACAGAAATTCAAGAAAAAGCAGGCTATTCGTGCAGTCTTGTGCAGGTGGCTACCAGTATTCCAGAGACACTTTCTCTCTCTAGTCGACAGAGGCAGGCGTGTTAGAAGTTGCATGTGAAAAGTTACATGGATAACCCCAAGATCGAGAGAAAAGATAGAGCCCATTCGGGGCCCATAATATCCGCCCCACGGTGTTATACATATAACCCCACAGAACCTCGCCACATCTAATCCTATTCACTTTGAATCTGAAAAGGTAACAGCGATTTCCGTCGAAAGATTGAGTAACTCATTACTCAATCTCCAACTACATCAGTATATGACATAATATAGAAGACTACAGTTGCAACGGTAATACATTTGTACGCATTGTTGAAACAAGGTGTATAATATGAACGTGTAATATCCACCGTGTTTTACTTTGCCTTTTTCTTTGCTTCTTTACCAATCACCACGTCGGCAGCACGAAATGTATACTTTCTATCAGTCACTATTTGCATTCGATCGCAGTAATCCAATGAAACATGAATTATGCATATGTAATTTTGTCTGCAGATGTCATAAATCCTCGTAGAAATTTTGAGCGAATTATTTTTTTGTACGTTAACAATTACAGACATGGTAACATTACAAATATTGACGTCATATACGACAAATCGAAGACTTTCGGGATATGTAGTCTTGTCAATTCTGTTCAGATATAGATCAATAAATTGTGTAATTAATAATGTAAAGTTGACTGTAAAAGGAAATTAATGAAACAAGTGCGTTCTGGTTTACGTCCAATAAACACCACTAATGCACATAAACTTTTTTCACAATAGTTTATTCTTAAAATTCCCCTATACGTATTTCGGTGGATTAAACCACCATCTTCAGGGGGTTGTGGAGATTATTATGCATAGACCTTACAGTTATTACATATATGTAATTAACTGTAAGGTCTATGCATAATAATCTCTACGACCCCCTGAAGATGGTGGTTTAATCCACCGAAATTAATTACATATATGTAATTAACTGTAAGGTCTATGCATAATAATCTCTACGACCCCCTGAAGATGGTGGTTTAATCCACCGAAATACGTATAGGGGAATTTTAAGAATAAACTATTGTGAAAAAAGTTTATGTGCATTAGTTGGTGTTTATTGGACTATCTCATTTGAAAATGCACGGTAAATACAACGTTAGCGTTCTGGTTTGTTTGTGTAATATAATGTTATTATTAACTTGATTTATACAGTTGAAGAAAATTGTTAGTGGGCTGTTCTCTGTGCATTTGCTGCGGGCACAGATATAAATACGTCTAAGACAAAGGCAGTTTTACGGTATGCCTTTGAGAACAACTGTATTCTGTTGTAAGCCTTACGGAAATTCCTGTTGCTATTATGGAGTTTGGAATAGAAACTGTTGGGGTTTCCTTTGTAATAATTAGTCCCAATGAATAAAACTGAAATAAAAGAGCATAAATTTTCATCCGCATTACTACCGGAATGTTATTTCAAGATCAGGTTTTCTTTTTGGTTAAATATTACTAATTGCTTCTAATTAAGCAATACATTGTGGGCGGCATTCTGCAAACAAGTAATAAATAAAAGACAGAGCGATCCTTAAGCTCCATATACTGCGTTACAGAGATATACAGTACAGGGATAAAAAGGTAACATTGCAAATTGATTCATCATGCCATGAAGAAGTATGGGGGGGGGGGGGGGTGGGGGGGGGGTTCTATAACGCCACAAAGTTTTAACCTCGGTACTAGATGAAGATGGCCGATCCCAGTTGCCGTGCGGTCTAAGGCGTGGGTCTTCGGCCGCTCGCTTACTAGGATCGTGGGTTCGAATCCCACCGGGGGCATGGATGTCTGTCTCTCGTGAGTGTTGTGTGTTGTCAGGTAGAGGTCTCTGCGACGGGCTGATCACTCGTCCAGAGGAGTCCTACCGACTGTGGTGTGTCTCAAATGTGTGTGACCATGAAACCTCGACGAAACGAGGAGGCCCAGGCCCATATAAGGCTGTCGAGCCATACAAAAAAAAAACCTAGATGAAGATGAGTTTAGCTTCGCGCCCTGATCGCTTTAACCCCAAGGAAAGGCTCTCCCTTTTCCATTGATGTGAGGATGTATGTCTCCCACAGCCGATCGGGACTTTGTGGAGAATACAGGAAACTCTAGCACTGTCGGAAATCGAATCCCATTCCTCAGTTATTCATCTTGTAGCCTAGTCACTATATTGACTGAGCTATGCCGGATCCCAGGGTTTAGGGATTACAGGGGGAATTGAGATGCATATTATGGGTGACGTTTCCACCAAAAGTGGAAAAATATTCAATCTCGCCCTTTGGCAGATTTAACACGTGCAGAAAACCACTAGTTTCACGGGCTGGACGGTCCGGGGATCGACTTCCGGTGTAAGCGAGATTTTCCGGTCTCGTCCAGGCCGGCCCTGGGGCCCACCCAGCCTGCTGTAAAATGGGTAACGGGGTTCTTTCTCGGGGGTAAAGAGGCCGGGGCGTGGCGTTGACCACCCATCCCCATTTAGAGCCGAGGTTAAATAAAGAGTAGAGCTACACATCTACTCCCCCTCTAGGCCTTCATGGACTGTACTAGGGTGAAATTTATTTTTGCCTTTTTTTTTCCTATGGCTCGACAGCCCCTTGGGGGCCTAGGCCTCGTCATTTTACGACGCTTCACGATCATACTGATAGACACACCACACTCGGTAGGACTCCTCTGGACGAGGGATCAGCTCGTCGCAGAGACCTCTACTTGACAACACACAACACTCACAAGAGACAGACGTACAGGCCCCCGGTGGGATTCGAACCCACGATACTAGTAAGCGAGCGGCCGCAGACCCACGCCTTAGACCGCACGGCCACTGGGATCGGCTATTTTTACCTTTACCCTAGCATAAATCGAAACCCGATAGTCCAATTCCTTACCCTTTGCCTGTGCTTGTTAATGACTTTTGAAGTGAAAGCTAAGCTACAGTTATCTCTGTACTTAATGAAGCAAATATAGCCAACATTTATCTAAGCCTAGCGTTGGATAGAGTTGAGTGGTCACTTTCGAGCTTCGTCCTCTATGACTTCTACTGCCAAAAAATATTTGAATATCACAAGAAATGACACCTCATACTATCGAGAGAAACATTAAGGGAATTGGAATGATAGATGAGATTTAACTTTGAGGGAACTTGATTTCAGGTTTCCGCCGCGATGTTGATGAAATCTGTGGTCTTCTGGGTAATTACAAGGCGTCGTGTTGTATTATTTACCGACGTTTCGGGACAACGTATCGGTCCCATCCTCACGGGTCAAGATTCCGAGTAGGAATCTTGACCCGTGAGGATGGGACCGATACGTTGTCCCGAAACGTCGGTAAATAATTACCATACAACGCCGTGTAATAACCCAGAAGACCACAGATTTAATTAACTTTGAGGGATATCGCCTGGTTTTAATTTTCCCTGAGCAGCAAAATTGCAGCCAGGCAGTGCTTTTGTGACGTTGTAAACTCTTGTATCCAAACAGTTTCATTGGTATTTCTGAAGCACGAATGGACTGCCTCGTGGCCACAAGCTGACCATTATGGTACGTTGCACAGTACATTTTAAATGCAAATCAGCTTCCGTGATTGTATTGAGCAGGGGTTCATTAGTCAGGCAGAATCAGTGTTAAATGGGGCAAAGACGGTCGAGGAAATAGCGTGCTTCTATATCGCGTTACTCCTGATGTTGCTGCGGATGCAAATTCATTGTTCAACTAAGCTCATTGCATGAACTGCATTGCACAGCCACAAAATATGTTGATTGCCTTTCGTGTTGTATTTCATTTTTTGCAACATAATTCAAATCGTAGTTGTAGCTTTTATTCAGATCTGTCGTAACTTGCGTGTGATCCTGCCATAGTCGAAGAGATACAAACTCGCTTATAACGTCATGGAAGAGACCGAATATTTTGTGTCGTTATAAAGAAGTGTCGTTATAACCGAGGAGTATAACTTTATGGTTAAGAGTGGGTGAATTAATTGGTACCACAGAATATCTGACGTTATAGGCGAGGTGTCGAATACACCGATGTCGTTATAACGGGGTTCGACTGTAGTTTTTCGTCGGGTGGAGCCTGAAATTCAATCCCAGTTATTTATATCTGAGATTCGTGGCGAACAAAGTATTACAGGAGCAAGACTTTTGTCCCGGTTTCTTCAAATTTCACATAATCATCATCATTCTGCCATTGTACTTTATTTATTACCACCTACTAAGTTGTACGCTAGCCTTGACCTCCAGTACATTATCACGTCCTCGGTCTCTACTTGGAATTTTTCTGTTTTGGCAGGAACTTAATTGATCACAGAATAAGCAAGATAATTTAAATTTTGTATTAACCTTGATTTAAGGCTTCCGTCGCGATGTTGATGAGATCTGCGCACTTCTGGGATATTACGCGACGGCCGAGTACTCGGACTCTTGACTCTTGAAGATGGGACCGATACGTTGTCCCGAAACGTCGGTAGACAATTAGTACACAACGCCGCGTAATATCCCAGAAGAGCGCAGATCTCATATTTTGTATTATCATTACTTGGTGAATGATTAGCTGTTTATGCGACAATATTACTTAATATTTGCAACTTCGTTCGTATAATGTGCTAGTTGTATAGTATTGAAAGTGTCCAGAGGTATATTTCCTAAGTCGCTCTTCAATGTACATCCTAATACCGACTATAATAGTAATCTGTTTACTTGCAACGTACGGAATGTCACAACGTCTATATTATTCGTTTTTTCTTTGCATTTTTTTGATGCAAAGAATGCATGCCTGGTTCAGGCCCCACCTTCTTCTTCTTGCTGGATGTCTGAGTGTAACGCATCGGACACCGTATGATGAATTGTGTCCCGACGTAGATAGTATGTTATTTAAATGGGTTTTAATGAAACAGGTTTGGTAATAGGGATTGTATTTATCTGCCCCCAAATCCTTTTTTTAAGTGTTCCGCTACAAAACAACAGAAGATAAGGAAAATTGTAAATGTTAAATACTAGTGAGTAGATTGTCGTGGCTTGACTCAAAAAATAATATATCGTAAATAAACTGAAGAACTTGACGAAAATGAGGATAAATATTTCAGCGTAACCGATAGCCCAAATTTCAATTGGGTTCTCTTGGAAGAAACGTTAAAGAAACAGTAATGACATATCAACTGTTATTTCTTACCTTTATGAGTCCAATGCTGGAATCGGCTCTGTGTTCCAGGCTGCATACGCTGAATTGGATATTGGGGAGTTCCAACCGATGCGACAGCTGACGTTGGAACGTCTGATGACGCGTGGGGACAGACGGTAGTGTCGTCTGGCGTAACACCTGCTGGGGGAACAAGACCAGGTAGTCGATTTAGGTGTGGATTATATAATTAACTGTATAAATCAAAGTCCTACTTGAAAAGGCATACTCCCTCAGCTGTTCGAGAAAGTTCTTGACTTCTATGAAACCTGAAGTCAATTACATTATTTACAAGAACCCGCCACTGCTCGTTACAAAATTCGACCCATTCCAAACTGAATAAGATTTCTTAAAGTGCTGTTCTGTTATGTGTCAAGGCGTTATTACCTTTCCACACTATTCCAAAATTCGGTGACCGAACTTGTTCGTCATTCCGAGGTTTCTTGTTTATTATACGTTGTGTGAATAGAAAGTTTCCGCACTAGTCGCAAGATGACACTACTGCAGTGAGTACAGAAATGATCCGTTGGGTGGATTTAGATTATTATCTTTGGAGCCACTTGCTCTTAATTTCAGACTTCTGACATTAGTCGTTTTGCGGGTAATTTTATTTTGTGCCCTGTACCATTTCCGCCCCTTCAGAAAATTGCAGACTTTGAAAAACAGGACATGTGCATCACGACTTTTTCTAGATTTAGGCGAATTGATACAGAAATCTTCTAGTTTTAAAATACTTTATTTTAGAGAAAAATCGATAAACAAAATCCATGCGTTTGATTGGTTTTTCAAGGGTAAAATTCGGAATTATAGCTACTTATATTGCTGAATATTCTACCATAAAAATGTGCAGAAGTGTGGCAATTGTGTTCAGCTTCATCCTGAACATGTGATATTTTCTTAATGACATGGGAAAAATGTAACGTTTATTCGGATTACATTTAAGGGGAATAATTGTAATAAATATTTCAATGAACATATTTTGCCTAGTACGTAAAATGTGTCATGTAAGCTTAATTACTACATATACTTACTTAACACTCAATTTGAAAATTTACAAATGTGGGTTTGAAATTTACCTTCTTTGTATCCTTGGGATCCTGCACGTATTCGTGGCGGATTGGTTCAGTCTTGAGATCAGGTAAAGAGTGGCTGATCCTTATGGCAGCCTGTTTGGACAGGGCATCCTCCGAATTGCCAACAACCTCACGACCTAGACCCCGCAGCCAGCGCCACGTGGCAGCGCAGTGATAGCTCACCGTTGCGAATAGAACTAAAGCCATTGCCGTCACCACAGCACCGCCAAGAACTACGTATCCGAAACTGCTTGACAGTTGGCCTGCAAGAACACAAATACAGTTTCGAGTAACAAAACAAGAGACACAAGAAAGCCCACAGGTTATCTTAATTTTGTAACCTAAATGTTTTCTAACTAATATTGAATTTCAGATCTCACACCACAGAAAACGGGGGACATTTCCATTAAAAACAGATTTGTTTCTACTGACATGTTGATACGTTGCATATAATTAATTGGCACAGCTTTTTATGATGCTGAAACTTGGACAATTCGGAAAATAGATCGGAAATACCTTGAAGATCTTAAATAGTAGTGCTCGAGGATGAGGGAGAAGATCGGTTGGACTGATCATGTGAAAAATAAACAAGTATTATATAGAGTCAAGGATGAGCGGGACATCCAGCATAAAATAAAATTAAAGAAAGCTAAGTGGAGTTGTCATATCTTACGTAGGAACTGCCTTCTAAAGCACAGTGTTGAAGAAAAAATAGAAGGAAAGGTAGAAGGGAGGCGAAGACGAGGTAAAAGACGTAAGCAGGTGCTCGATGACATTACGGAAAAGAGAATATACTGTAGCTTGAAAGTGAGACATTATTTACAGAACTGTCTGTGGAAGAGGCTATAGACATTTGGCAAGACAGAAGACGTAATTATGATAATTAACTGAACTGGAAGATAAGTATTTATGCTGTCTATGCAGTCAAATTGGATCAATCGTTTTTAATATTTTCAGGTTTATTAAGAATCGATTTATCTCAGTTCTCTAAATGGTTTCGAGTGTAGATTCTTTGTTGATAAATTTTCGTTTCGCATCATATTACGTGGTGTTAGCAGGCGCGGCACTCTGTATTTGTGACACTACTAGTGACTATTATTATATTATATTATATTATATTTTAAATGTTGCACCACATGAAAACAAAACTCGGTTTATGTGAACGAATTTCATAGCAACTTCGAAAACACGTAAAATCTGTATGTGTTCAGAAGTATAATAAACCGTTCCAGCCTCATTTGTATTATTGTTTTTCTGTTGCAGGATGGATCAGCGTGTTTTATTTTGCTGCTAGACGATTAAAGAGCTCTCCACATGTGTGATTCGGAGGAGAGGTAGGTGTGTTACAAGCACAACATACATAAACAATTTCTTGGTCTCTAAATGTATTTGCAGCTCTGCCTTTTTTATTATTTAAATTTTAGTTGTCTAGTGTGAGATAGAGTAGACTAACGTATAGGGACGGAACGTGTTTCAGTGTAAATTTTTTTCCCCTATACCAAACAGGTGAATTAGAAAATTCCAAACAAAGTGTCACTCGAGTATTAAGTAATGCTTTCTTCTCTTCCATTAACTGCAAGTGACGCATAAAAACTAATTTTTGCCCCTACGTAAAGTATGGTTTTCTTTACGTCGACTTCCTTGATACTCATACTCACTCAGAAAACTCTTGTGAACATCTTCTGTACTGTGTGTTATCCAAATCCGAAGAAAGGTATATAATATAGGGCAAAATTTTATTTACACTCTGAAGCGAAATATGGCTTTCAGTGAACGGAATTCCGTAAAGAGAGCGCAGGATCATTATGTGTTGATCGCTTGTACCGAATGATTACTGAAATCGATCAAGAAATATGAGATGTACGGGTAGAAATACTTTAACCTACATAAGACTGTCACTAAGCCCATTTTGCAAAGCCCACCCTCGCTAAACAACTTTTCGTAAGGAACTCATATAACGAATTTCATGGGAATCCGACCAAAGGTTTAGCTTTTGATATTAAGTAAGGGAAGGACGGACGGAGGTGGTCTCCACGAAAGAGGCTATATTTTCTTCGTCAAAAAAAGGCCTAAAATGTGCTGTTTTGATACTTAGTTTGAAGGCCGTTCTTTGTACGAAGGATAATCATTGACGTAGGGGCTCCAGGAATTGAATAAAAAATTTACTGATGATCATTACACACACACAAGCACGTGTGTTTGTGTGTATGTATGTTTTCCTATTAGCTAACTGAAACTGTGAATGTCTTCTACACCTAGAGCTAAATGGATGACCTCCTACAAGACACAAAATCTTCAGACAAGTTGAAAAGTGTGGTAACCATATTCATTCATTCATTCATTCATTCATACATACATTCAGTCAGTCAGTCAGTCAGTCTTTCATTTTGTAGCTTCTTCCAAAGCGAATTCCTTACGGATTGCTTTCTCTTTCAAACCCCAGTATCTTTTCTTTTTATTAAAGGCATGCAGTAGCTGCTTACTTCGTCTTCTTTTTCGTCTTCTTGTATCTTCCATCTTTCTTTCTGTAATGAGTTTTGAAACGCAATTCCTATGCAAGGTGTGAACAATCCATTTAGCCTTTCTTTATTGTTTTATATAGGATTCTCCTTTCTTTCTTGAATCTGTGTAATACTTCTTCATCGCTCACCATGCATGCCTTGATTCTTTTTTAAGTTTCACCAAATCTTCTAAAATTGTTCTATGTAATATATGACCTGTTAGGAGCTATGATGTATGCAGTATGTATTATGTTTTATAGTAATTACATTTCACTGAATACACGTGAAACCGGCCGTTGGGAAGTACATTTTCAACACACCTCTATATTGATACAGCTAGAAGAGAAGGTAACATATATTAAAATCTGATTTTTTGAAGGTTAAATTGTCTTTTATGGGACTAAGAGATTATTACCAATAATTAAGACAGGATTGGTGACGTTCAGGATTTTATTTAAGGGCAGCAGATTATTGCTCCGAAACGTCTGGTTAATATAATAAACTTTGTAGGACAGTTTAATATTGCTTTTTGCGGAACTGAAATTTCTAAACATCCGAAAAAATGAACAGTAAAATGCCAATAAATCGCACAGTGTGATACGAGTCTGTCCCGGTCACAGATGTTGCTATGTTCGGCTGCGGTCTTTGAACTTTTATTGGCAACTTAAGTATTGAACAAAATTAATTAATTACCCATTGTTTTAATCTAGCGGTGAGCGACATCAAGGAACTTACATTAAATAATTAAAACAGCCATAAGGCTTAATGAGTTTCCATGGACACTTTCTAATTAGAAGTTTTATATTGAAAGTGTTTCGGAACAAAGTATTGGGAAGAGTAATTTGAACTTAATAATGAAGGTATAACATGAGAATGGAGACAGTTACTCAATGAAGAATGATGCAATGATTTTACACGTCCTACCGACAGTGTTTCGCTTTAAGTACGTTACCGAAGAATGCTAGCAATTGCTAAATTTATGTAGTGTCAGTGATATAAGGATGAGTGGGTACGGAGCATTGGTAGAATGATACTGACGGGGAAAACCGAAGTACTCGGAGAAACCCACATCCCAGGGCCACCGAATCCATCACGAACCCACATGTAATGGGCTCGGAATAAACACGAGGCTCCCGCTGTAAGCTGTTGGCAATTAACCGCCTGAGCCTGGAACAGCTTAATAACATTGTTAAATACATCATAAAGAAATACGCTATCCATCAACTGTTATTAACCCCTAAGTGACATTGGGTTTTAAATTCAAACTACTGGCAGCGACGGAGGGGTTTTGAATTTGTAGTACCATGAAATATATTAGAAAATTTACGGTAAAATGAGACAGACAGAATTTTAAGAATTGAATGCCCGTACATTGCATCGAGCCTGACATTGCGGAGAAAAGATGGTTGTGTAGGGAAGAAGTATGTACAATCTTTTATAGGATTTGAACAGGGTGCTCAAAATTTTTCGAGATTCTAGCAGCCAACTCAAATTTTAGCCGCTAGAAAGGCGACAAGAAAAGTTCCATACTGAAGATCCACAAATATTAGGTGCCACTGTACAAAGTTTAGTCACTAGGGCGACCTGGCGACCAGAAGTTTTACACCTATGGACTGAGGGTCTCATTGCAGTGACTGGAGGTGGACAAGTACCCCCATTTCACTTGAACGGTGTTGCCAACCAATGAACAAACACGAGGACACATCACAGAACAGAGTATTCTGTATACAGTATTTTTTATCACAGTTTCAATAGCTCACCTACGAGACAGGCATAGATGAGATTATAATATTAAAATTTAATTGGAAAATTGTAATGTGTTTTACAGTCGATTTAGCGTGCTCTAAACGTGACACATAATCTAATAACAGGTTTTTATGAACACTGTGAATTAAATAATTTGGAGAACATCTCGGCCGTCCGATTTTAAATTAATTTATACCGTATAGGCCTAATTAGTGATTAGTAGCTTAATGCGTCGTTGTTGCAATTAACTTTGCCGTATGTGCGAGCATTAATACAAAATAATTTCTCTGCTATAGATTAATTATTTTGCCGTTGTGCACAAAATCTCCCCAGCTTCTACCTAAGGTTATCAGAGTGAATGAGATAAGTTGGAATTGTGGTGGGGTGCATTTCTTAAATTGCAGGCACCAGAAGAATGCGAAGGAAATGAAAGGTTAGTTGTAAGAGCGCTATAAGGGACTTCAATTGTAAGACGATGCTGCATAAAAATGAATCATGAGAAGGAGCAGTGATGCCTTTAATATTATATATTAAGCATAATTGAAAGAGGAAGCACTAGATCGCACTCAATGGAGAATTCGCTTTAGAAGAGTCTGCGGCCCTGTCGTAAGACAGACTACAGAATTAATGAAGAGGGCTAGTTCTGGAGTAAGATTGGAACTTATTTTCTGTATGTACTTTAAATACCCAGTCTGCCATATCAGAATCAATGAGGAGGGTAGCTCACCGGTATTAGGAGCATATCTTTTATAATTAAGGATATTTAGAAACTTATCCATCTTAAAGCGATTATCTAGCTTTCCTTTCGTAAAATAGATAGGTCTAATCCTTCTGTTATATTATGTTCTGTAGTAAAAACATATATCCGCAAGAAGTCATGAACTGGACATCAATTTCAAAGCGTGGAAAGAGACGGAGACAAATGAAATGGCTAGGAGGTATTTATAAAGCGACAGAATAAAGGAATTTGGGGGCAGGAATTTGAAATATCGACTGTTAAGGAGTATGAAATTCATAAATGTAAAAATATTATAAACCCGGAAAAAAAACGACTGAGAAAATAAAAGATATTTATTCGTCCTCCATACAATTTATTGGCATTATTTTGGTACGTTTACGTGACCAATATGTTCATATTATCTTATGTAATCCCAGAAGCATCAGTTGGTCTACGATGAAATTCTGGTATGGGACTTTTAATTTGTGTTATGAGTCATATTTTCCATTACGTTACGTCAGAAAGTCTTTTAACGTTTGGGAGAATCTATATTGGTAACTCATTTTCTTCGAACATATTTAGAAAGGAATGGAAGGTTTAAGTTAGTTTAGTATGATTTAATTATTATTTAATTATAAAGGGTATGAATATATGAACTTGAGTTTCAAGTTCGAAATCGTCTGCTTTAATTTACAAAGAGAAATAAATCTGGATCACAGTTTATGAGAGGCGAAGCGATATAAACATTAGTGTGATATTTTGTAAATGAGAAGTCAAAAGGGGAGAGCAGTTGAAAGATCCCTTGAAAAGTATAAAGCTGTGTTTACTGTTTCTATCCACAGTTTCAGAAATGTTAAATGGTGGAAAATCATGTTTTGACCAACAAAATAACTAACTAACTAACTAACTAACTACATGGAGCAGAGCCCTTGAGAAGCTAACAGGTCGTCAGCTACTCAATAAATTCTCCTCGTTTTATGGAACCCGAAGGTTCATTACCGCACTCACAAGAGCCCTCCACCTGTCCCTATCCTGAGCTTTGACCAACAAACAAAACGGAAATATTTATGGTTTTACATGCATAAATTTCTCTTTGAAAATGTTCAGGCAAGCTGTCGTATACATATATCAGTAGAGGCAAACAAGCGACATTTACAAAAATATATTTCCCTAATATCATCACGGTGAATATATTTCACTTTCATTACGTTTAGGTACTTTCGGTGTGTCTTTTGAAATGGCAGGAACCACTCACCCAACGACGCAGTGTCCTACCCCAGAAGGCATGATGTCTCAAAATTATTTAGTTTTAAAACGCTTATTAATTTCTGAAATGTTATCCATGAAACTGAAATGCCTTCTCTACCTGAAACGCACTGTTCAAATGAATTTTATTGAAGGTTAAGTGCAAGACATATATATTGCTATTTAAAGTAATAACACAGTTTACCTGCTCTTTTCACTGCACGTTTTTTCCAGCTGTAACTTTACCTATAAACGTGTTAGGTAATGGTAAATTTGCAAATGTGTCCGCTGGGGTATGAGTTGTTGACTTTGAGCCTCGAAATGTAATTACACTTTCAAACATATCCAGCCCATGTTCGGATATACAGCTGAAGCACACGTAATCTAAATGTACATGTCTCTGTAATGAAGCGTGCAGGAAGACCTCATTTTTAACATTCTATCCCAATGATTTAGTTAACTACCTTGGGAAGAATTTTGGCTACGCTGTATGACTGAGTCATGTTTATCATTACAGTAATTACCGTATTTCATTTCTTCATATTAAATACTATACATATACTATACATATCCCATGTACTTTTGATATGGTGAAAAAGATATAGATTTCTGTCCGAGTATTGTGTTATTTTTAATCGGTTACCTATAAAGGAAAGAACTTCTGTATAAGAGTGTATCGCTTTATGTACGAGGGTCGATCAGAAATTAAATTTACGTGGCCTATAATTGCGTAACTAAAGAACGTAAACAAATTGTGATCACATTAAGGGAATAATAGACGTTATATTCTGTTTTCAGCGCTGAATCAAAATCTCGGAGGCTACAAATTAAAAAATTATCGTAAAGTGGAAACAGCCGTGTCAAGGTGGCTGATAATACAGGACATGGGCTGATGTGCCCGTCATACGATGTAATAAATGATGTAAATTTGGCGGTGACTGTATGGCAAATTGTTGGTATAGCAACAAAGATAAGTGTCAATTGCTTTTATTACAGGTGAAAATAAAGAACCTAAGATATGTACAATCTAAACTTATTTGCTGACCAGTTTTCGGTATTATAAAAACGAGGCTCATATTTTCTCAGGCTTATCAGAAACTAAGAAAAATGCACAAAAGAAAGTGGAGGGAAGAAAAATGTTATATTACCATGTCGAGTTCTTATGTCTAACATAATTCGTGTAAGCAATTGTGTTTGATCTTCTGAAAGTGCGGAGTTTATTCTCCTCCTCAGAATTCTGTGATCTTTTCCCCTGGTAAAGGATGTAACACTTTTTTCAAACAGAACAAAACTGGCTCCGAAATCCTTAGGAACTTATGGTTCATAACTTTTCGATTTAACATGAAGCTCTTATAAACTCTCGAGTTGAAACAAATTCGTTAAGCTAATAATGTATGGTGAATAAATGTGTGAGATTTGGATTATTAATGAAATGTCTGGCCCACTTATATGAGTTAACTGAACTGTAAACTGAAAGGAAATTTCTGTGCTGTATTTGTGTATTCTTTATGGCTCGACTTCCTTAGTCAGCCTAGGCCTCCTCATTATCGAGGCTTCACGATCACACTCAGCCACTCCACACTCGTTAGGACTCCTCTGGACGAGTGATCGGCCCGTCGCAGAGACCTCTATCTGACAACACACCCAACACCCACAAGAGACAGACATTCATGCTCCCAGTGAGATTCGAAACCGCAATCCCAACAACCGAGCGGCCGCACGGCCACCGGCATCGGCATTTGTGTTGTTAGAGCATTCGAATATACGTTTGTCATCTTTCTACCTTTCCTGTTGGACTTGTTTTTAACTTATTTTATGCCATTTTCTTAAGTGCCTAATTTATGTAATGTGGGTGTATGATTGCGGATGCTGAGTGGGTTAAACTGTTTTGTAATGCGGAGGCTATATGTCGTAACATTAAAATATTTGCATGGAAAAACTGCAGAAATTATGAAAAATCACCAGCTTGATATTTTGGTCTATTGTTTATTGTCTCCAGATAAAACCCCATAACGTTTCGGAGTTGAATATCCCCTTCAGGTAGAAAGGAGAATGGAAGAACCTAGTACAATCGGTCTTCTAGATCCTTTGTGAGAGACTAACTTTTCCTAAAGACTCACCAGATTAAGTTCGTACTCTTCTTTTTCAACCTGAAGACGGTAAAAAGGTAAAGGTAAAGCTCTCCCTAGAACAGGGCATGAAGGCCCAGAGGGTGAGTAGGGGTATAGCTCTACTCTTTCTTTAACCTCGGCGCTAGATGGGGGTGGGTGGTCAACGCCACGCCTCGGCCGCTTTACCCCCTGGAATGACCCGGTACCCATTGTACAGGAGGCTGGGTGGGCCCCAGGGCCTTTCTGGACGGGTGCTGACAATCTCGCCCCCACCGGGATTCGATCCCTGGACCGTCCAGCTCGTAGCGAGTCTCTATACCGACTACGCTATCCCGGCCCACAACCTGAAGACGGAGACAGATTGATTCTCCGAAACACTGTGGGTGTTCTAACCTCAGACGGTGGACAGTGTCCAAAATATCTGTCACTTCTCTTGCAGTACACCTTTACAGAATCCCTTAAACTTTACATACGTAAATGTTAAATTCCAGGACGTGTGTGCAGAGTGTACAGGTAGGACATCAGTAAATGTTTGCAAAATGGTCTTTTAATTTAGTTGGTAGTGCAGACATGTGTAGAGTTTGAGTGACGTAAAGTGTCTCAGTTCTTGTACAACGTAAGCTGTCTTCAGGGACATTAAAGTCGTGCTGAAAGTTTGTGCTTCCCATAATACTCAGTTTCCCTCTTATCCTTTCCTCCTCCCCAGTAGCAGGCTGTCTGCAGTTTGATCTAAGAACTTTCAAATATCCTCACCCCATCTCCGTATATCGACACCCACATACATTAAATCCAGTAAGCCAACTCCTGCGAGATTTGAGTTTTGCATGTGGGTCTGGCCGATGTTACGCCTTGTCGACTGGTAAATAGTTACCGAAGTTTCGAAGGTACGTAATGCCTTCACGGTCAGGGTGAAACACTCTGCTTTTCCCAGAAAACGAAGACACCAGGATACTTAGAAATGTCGGCAAATGTTTATCAGTCGAAAAGAAGTAACATCCAAGAAGACTTGAATCTTCGAGATAGCTTATCTGCTGTAACTGACCCCCAGAAAAATACATCCTGTGATGTACAGGGTCCTTATTTGTTCCGACAATTAGCGTTTGTTGCCGATCCCAGTGGCCACACGGTCTAAGGCGTGGGTCTGCGGCCGCTCGCTTGCTGGGATTGCGGGTTTTAATCCCCCTGGAACATGGATGTCTGTCTCTTGTGAGTTGTGTGTTGTCAGGTAGAGGTCTCTGCGACGGGCCGACCTCTCTTCCAGAGGAGTTCTACAGAGTGTGTCATGTCTGAGTGTGATCTAGGAACCTCAGCGATGAGGAGGCCTAGGCTCACGAGGGCTGTCGAGCCATGAAAACAACCTATCGTTTGTTTCTTCACCTGCTGATACTCTGCCGCGCGTGTGGGTGGTAAAATGTGTGGGCTAGGTTAATAAGATAAAGAGCAGGCACGAAGGGGCAACCGATAATTGTCACATAAAATGATGAGCCAATATTACAAATAGCGACAATTTTTGCACTGGTATATTTCGAAGAGCCGTTCTGTGAGAATTTGTAGTATTGGGCGTTAACATTTTTTTATGCAGAGAGATGTCTAACTCTTCATAGCCTTTTGCACCACAAATCCCACACTACCCAGAGTCATATCAACTTGATTTCTTGTACCAACGTAAGAGTTGTGTCGAATACTTGCGAAATATAAATTGTAGGTTTGTTATACTATGTTCTAATCATTGTGTTGTATTAGTCGGTTTCATGAAAGCCTATGAAACTCTTCTGTGGGCTTCGTGTAAAGTAGATTTGACATTTGATCCGTCACAGCAAACAACCGCATCCTCTTGACAGTTTTCAGTGTGACCGATCCAATTGAAACCCAATTCTTACTCGATTTAGAAAACAAATTAAATTTAATGGCATGATCTCTTTATGAATTCACATAGTATTTAAATTCAATATTACTTGTTATTTACAAGGACAACAAGCACATCAGCTGTTTATATTCGTTCACTTAGCCCTACAATTTTTAATATTAAATCTGTCATTAGAGGTGCCGATCCCAGTGGCCGCGCCGTCTAATGCGTGGGTCATCGGCCGCTCGTTTGCTGGGATTGTGGTTCAAAATCCCGCCGGGGGGCATGGACATGTCTCTTGTGAGTGTTGTGTGTTGTCAGGTAGAGGTCTCTGCCTCAGGCTGATCACTTGTCCAGAGGAGTCCTACCGTGTGTGGTGTGTCTGAGTGTGATCGAACTCCTCGATAATGAGGAGGCCCTGGCCCATTAGGGGCTGTTGCGTCATGTGGGGAAAAATCATTGTGGGCCGTCCAAAGTTTTTCTTCATGGCGCAACATCCCCTAGTGGGCCAGGGCCTCCTCATTATCGATGCTTCACGATCACACTCAGACACACCACGCTCGGTAGGACTCCTCTGGACGGGTGAGCAGACACAGAGACTTCTACCTGACAAAACACAACACTCACAAAACAGACTTCCATGCCCCCGGCGGGATTCAAACCCACAGTCCCAGCAAGTAAGCGGCCGCAGACCCACACTTTAGACCGCGCGGTCACTGGAATTGGCGGACATCTAAATTACGTAAGTCATTTCTTACACGTTGTTAAAATAAAGCAGTGATATCAGGCTGCGCGTAAATAGTTACCGACGTAACATCCCAGAAGAATTAAATTAAAATTGCTGTCAGAAAGTCAAATATCACACTGATTTTACTGTTTAAATGTTACAAATGAGATACATTCCCATGGGCCAAACTCTCATTCCTTGTGTCCATATATCAGAGCGGACTGTGCGACTGCCTGTGAGTATTTAAAACTAACAATGTACATCGTAGGGTAGAAGGGAAACTGGAGTTACATTACGCTGAAAATATAATGCAGAAATTTTTTTCCTAATAATCGCAGAAGCAGTACGTCACCGTAACGTAATGCGGAGTATGTCCCCTTTAGCAGCTGTAGCGCCTCAAATTATTCTGTTTCGCTGTATCTGTTGGTAGCGACATCTTGTTTTTTTTGCGAGAGATGAACACTGCTCATGTTTGCACGATGTGTGCCTATAGTCGGACTGACTGAAGCACACAATGATATTTCCCTACATTAATGCATTAGTCTCAATCTAGATCGAGCTAATCGTGGTGCAGACTGCATTCACTGGATTTTTACGCCATTCCCCGTATTCTGTAGGGACAGCGAACACTCGTAACACTTTGTGACAGCGTCAGAGAAGTTTAATATCATTTGGTTGATTGGAAAAATATTCTATATTTACTTTAAGCATAGGCCAGTGAGAAGAGCCGGGATAATGTAATCGGTATAGTAACTAGGCTATGAGCTAGGAAACCGAGGAAGCGTGGTTGATTCTCGACAGGGTTAGAGGTTCTTCCTTTCTCCAAACCTTCCACACAGGCTCTGCGACCCACCCAGTCTCCTATTCAATGGTAACAAGTATTTTTCCCCAGGGGTAAATCGGTCGGGGTGTGAAGGTGACCACTTCCTCTAGTACTAAGGTTAAGAATGAATGGAGCTGTGCCTTCACTGCGTATATGCTTTATGGCTTGCACAGAGGCAAGTGTATTTTACTTCTGTCACTGAATCAGGGAACAGTCTGCTTTCATCAAATTGTTGTGCTCTTTGACTAAATGCCTCATTATGTATGAGGAATGGATGGACATATTTTCTACGCCGCTTGAATGTAAATTCTGTAATTCGTTCCATATATTTGCCTCTTCCGTGAAGAATTATATATTCCAAAACAAACCAACTAACTGACTAACTAGTTAACTTACTAATAGCTAATGCCAAGAATTTTCCCCGCATTTGATGGCAACTGAAGGTTCACAACCACGTTTAAAATATCCCGCAATTTGTACATTATCCTGAACCAAATTAATCAAATCCACGCCCTCCCACCCGATTTCTTTATGATAAATTTTAATATATTTCTACCTACTCGTAGACCTTAGAAGTTGTCTCTTTCCTTCGGATTTTCTTACCACAACACTGTAAGCAATTCCTTCTTGCGCGCCACATGTAACATCCGCCTCATCCTTCATTTTTTATAATCCTGATAATATCTAATGAAGAGTAAAACCATGAATTTCCTCATTATGCAATTTTCTCTAGCCTCATATTACGCCTCTTACGCACAAATTTCCTTCCTCCACACCCTCTGGGTTATCAGACAATATGCTTTCCACGCAGGAAGTGTGCAGAAAGAAAGCTTGGTTGGTATTTTACGCGTACTACGAGTAGGAGATAATCCCCCTGGGGAATAGGCGTGTCTGGCACCGTGAGAGGGGTGTTGGCTAGAAGACTGCTAGTTGCCGGAGCGATAGACTCTTCTGCTATTGCACACAGACTGAAAACATGAAGCTCTTCGAGAGGCGTGTAGTGAGCTTGTGCACTGCGCGAATACTTTCAGGATAGAGTGTAGCTACCCGTGATTTGCCACGAAATCATGCGCATGCGCATCTATCTCATTCCGAGTAATGGATCATTTCCTGGTCTGTGGACTATAGGTAGTAACCGTGCGCCTGTCCGCGTATTTCATCTTCGAAACAAGTTTATCCATTAACTTAGTATTGCGTATCTGGATTAAAATGTGTGGAGTGTATTTGCTATATTGTATCAAGCTCAAATCAGACTTTAAAAAGGATTTTGTACGTCTCCTTGTTGAGATAACTGACGCGATAGGAATTTGATTAAAATCTTTAATGTTGACTGAAAATAATTTTTACGTGTTAATTATTTAAAAGTACACAGAAAAATGAATTCTTTGTTGGCTTTAAAATATTTCGTCTACAGCAAGTAAACATAGGAAAGAAAGAATAAAGAAAATATATTTCTCTATTCCGCTAAAGTACGGAAGAATACTCACTTAATTCCTGTCCTTTCTTTTTAAAACAAACACGTTTCAGTTTAGAAAATTAAAGGTTTTTTTATTCTTTTAAGCCTTTTTGTGTGTCAAGAGTATTGTAAGAAACTTTTTCAATATAACTTAGCACATGTCCAAGCACTGAATGTTAGACTGATCCGCATATCATATTTCATATCAAGACGTACAGGTAGCTTCCGTATAGTTACGTTCTGCCAAACAATGTTGTGTTTAAGGATTATATAACAACAACCAGCAGCTTCCTGTTTCAAAGCTACGTTATTGTAACGGATGATCCTAAAAGGGACATAGCCCAGTAGCTTGTTAATTTGTGAAATGTCAGTTTAAACCGCCCCAAGGCGAAAACTGATACTGGATTTTGCAGCTGCTCAGAATTAATGCAATATGTTATGGAAAAGGTATGTTATAATTTGCTACTTCTTTCCGTCTTTATTATCTCTGTATTATTTATATATTTCTCTTTATTTCTTCTGCTCGCTCGCCCTGCTTATTCTTCTCTATATTGCCTCTTCTCCATTCAGCGCTTATTCTCCCGTTATCATTTTTTCCTGGTGTCACCCTTTATGTCTTTATTAGCTGAGAAATTGAAGATAACAAAAATGTGTTACATTATATTACAACATGTAACTGCCATTTCTGTTGCGATGATGACACACACAATTGGGGAATGGGGAATATTTCAATTATTTGTGTAGAATACTAACAAATTATGCAAAATGTACACGTGAAATTAAATCCAGAATTGCTATGACAAAAGCAGCATTCAACAAGAAGAACTGTAACTGCCATTTCTGTTGCGATGATGACACACACAATTGGGGAATGGGGAATATTTCAATTATTTGTGTAGAATACTAACAAATTATGCAAAATGTACACGTGAAATTAAATCCAGAATTGCTATGACAAAAGCAGCATTCAACAAGAAGAAGGCTCTTTTCACCAGCAAACTGGACTTAAATTTAAGGAGGAAACTAGTAAAGTGCTACATTAGGAGCATAGCTTTGTATGGTGCTGAAACGTGGACACTTGGGAAAATAGATCAGAAGTATCTGGAAAGTTTTGAAATGTGGTGCTGGAGAAGGATTGAGAAGATCAGTAGGATCGATCTATGAGAAATGAAGAAGTATTATACAGAGTCAATGAGGAAAGGAATATCCTACATACAATAAAAAGAAGAAAGGCTAACTGGATTGGTCACATCTTGCGTAGGAACTGCCTTCTAAAACACGTTATTGAAGGAAAGAGAGAAGGGAAGATGGAAGTGTCGGGAGGATGAGGAAGAAGATATAGGCAGCTGCTGGATGACCTTAAGGAAAAGATAAGATACTGGAAATTTAAAGAGGAAGCACTAGATCGCACCCTATGGAGAACTCGCTTTGTAAGAGGCTACGGACCTGTCGTAAGACAGACTACAGAATGAAGAATGAATGATGACACGCACTTTTATTGTCCCACGTCAGAGTAACTGGGCTTCACCCGACGCTCGCTCTGCCTCCAGTACGACGTCATCTAACGCTTCTTACCGGTTTCATTTGAATTCTTGAGTTTTAGTCAGCTCAGTGGAAAGCAGTCTTCATAAGATTTCAATATTTTCTTATGTTCTTAAGAAATTCGTCAGATTTTATAAACTCAAAACTTCCGCTCCATATTCAAAACACCCCGTTCTTGGTTCTTATTCTGACCCAAAAAAATTCAGTCCACGTACTGGTACCCTAGTTTTTAAGATCCATTTTAATATCACTTTCCCATCTACGTTTTAAGTTTCCCAAGCAGTCTCTTCTTTATTTCGATTATGATTTTGGACGAATCTCTTCATCATTCATTCTTGCGATATGCCTTGCCTATAACATCCTCTTTAATTTCATGACCTTATGAATATTTGGTGAAGAATAAAGCTGTACGTAAATGTAAGGCTTTTAATTGCCCGGGTTTTTCATCTTCCTATTGTTTCTTCTCTCTGTCTCTCTCTTAAGACCGAACACTTTCTTCTTTTGTGTACGCCTTAGTTGCAAGGCAAATTTTTTTTCTACATGCTGATTTAGTGTACGTGCATACGGAACTTGAATCAGCATTACGTTCACACTGGTGGTTGAACCAAGTCTGTTTATTTTGTCATGTTAGGGCAAGGATTGCCGTTATTGTCCCTCATGTTAAGGGAACGGATACTGTTCAAGAATATTTGTACAGTGGTATTGAATTTCTGTCGCCTGTTAGATATGGGTCATAGCGGATGATGTTACACAGTTGTCAGACCCTCCAGTTACGTTTGAGGAGGTGCGCACTCATACATACGAGTATTTCACAAATTGCTGATATTTGTTCGAAGTAAGAAAAAATTGGTCAATGGCTTTAAAGTTCGTTGTGAACGTAACTTGGGATAATTTCCAGGAGAATCACAACAAATCTTTATATAATAATAATAATTATTATTATTAAACCGAACATCTCGAGTAAGATTACTTCCAGTTGCATTTCTGCTTGCAGAAATTATTTGGCCTACTGTATATTGCAAGACCTACAGTAAGTTGTTCAATAAATTGCCTTTAATTGATTTCGAAGGTACAGGATTTCTTCAGGTGATTATCTTGAGCCAGATAAACACAGTTTTTTAGCATTATTTTCCATTTATGACAATTTTCAATATTCTGCATCCATCCACAACTAGGCGTTCCAAGTTGTCGATTATTTTCAAATATCCTGACTGAAATGTTGAATTTCTTTTCCCATCTCACCAATGCATTTTATATGCCCTGCCTGATTTTATCAGTCTCGTAATATTTGGTGTTTAGTAGGGAATATAATGTTGTTTATTCTGTAATACTTTTAAATTTTCTGTCATAATCCTGCTCTCCAACACACATAATACATTCAGTTCTGTAGGGTTATGATGAAAGTATATTACGATTAGAATCGATCAGTTTTTGGGCTTCATCTATCGTCCAGTGTTGAAAATACAGAGACTGAATTAAATTTTTTGGAGGGTGGAGTTGCTGTTTTTGGACACTAGAAGATCGATAGTTTCAAAAGCAAAGCAATCCTAAACGAAAAATATGAAGATTCATATCTTGTGGAATATTTCGCAATGTCGAATATAAGTAGTTATCGACGTCGGTGTCGGTAAATACCATTCGACATTGCGAAACATTACGGACGACTTGAGTCTTCAAAACACCGCTGTGTGAATCCCTAGTACGCATCATGCGTTCATATATGTTGCTTCATTAGAGGGAATTACATACACTGAGAGTTAAAGATTAGGTTGAAAGTGGTTTAACTTGGAAGCAACTCGTAACTTTATGCTCGAATTTTCATATGCGCTCCTTTTGTCTTCCGCGCTGGAAATGCTGGTGGTTTCTTTGTGGTTGTTATGATTGCAAGCAATTTCAGCCTAATAAGAGTGTGGTGGTATCCCACATGACATGTCTTTGTACAGACTAGTTATAAAAATATGTCACTTATTTCAAACCTTACTTGAAACACACGCACAGAATACCATAACATACATCATATATTTAACGGAAGCTTTGCATTTGTTAGAGGCCTTGCTGTGGGTCAGGCGGATATTTGTCAGATTCTTATCTCTAAGGTCCTGGTTCGATTCCAGACCAGTCCATGTGGGATTTGTGGGGATAAAGTAGCACTGGTACTTCGCTCTGTGTATTTTCTTTTGCGTCTGTTAAAGTCATTCCACTAATATTTGAGACGCCTGTTTTATATCCATCTACCACCGACGCTACATAGTCTTAGCAACTGACAGTGCTGATAAATAAAACTGTTTTGCTTTCTAAGTCAGGAATTAATACAATAGAAAATACCTCAGAGTATTTGGAGCTGTGTTAAAACATTCCAAACTCCGCTTTGATCTATGAAGATCCAGTGCGTCCCTTTGCTCTTGTTTAACTATATGTCTGCACAAGTTTTTGTGATCCACTTTCTAGGTGGAACAAACAAAGCTTCATTGTTCTCTGATCCAAAATGAAATGAAATGAAATGAAATGAATATTTACAACGAATGGAAAGGGTAAGATTTTCAGTGACTCCTGTGTTAGAATTAATTCCTTTTTATGAAGCTCAATATAATCAATATTAGAATGTTTATATGCTCACTAAATGAAAATAGTAGCCTACAAAATTATACGTTTTTGTGAGAGAAATGCGAAGGAAAATGCTAGCACTCTGTTTCATCACTGCGTTGAATGTTTGGAAGTTTAAGCGTTTTGAATTTTAGGAATAAAAATTGGGAGTCTATTAAAAGAATAAGGTAATCCAGACTAGGGCAAGCTGTGGGTGGCTTATTGTGGTACTACTGTTACCAACACCACCACTACTACTACTACTACTGTTAAAATGTGGCATACAATTTTGACGAAATTTGCGCTAATATGCTGATTCCTGTAACATAAATTAAACACAATAATTATGCACAAGTTAATTAGTTCAATTATATGTAGCAGGGCCCTTGAGAAGCTTATGGTCCCTCTGCTTGTCACAAAAGTTCACACTGTTTGTGGAAGCCAAGCGCCCATTGCTGTGTTTCCAAATGCGTGCTAATGACACTGTCCAGTGCCAGTCGAATCTTCAATTATTTTAATAATATCCTCTCATTTATAAAATAAAACTTTGGATGGTTTGGTAGGAGACAGGAGTATAAAAGTGTACTTTCGGAGTATTATTAAGAGTTCACATAATTAGTATACTATTAATTTATTAGTGAATGTAAATTTTGTCCGTTAATATATTTGCCGCCGATTTGAACTTCGCCACATTCTACGGAAGTTTATTAGCTATATAAGTTATATTACGATTATATTCTGCTTGTTGCTAAGTAGATTTGAATATATAGTCAATCTAGTTTGTAATATCATAAAAGGGAGTGAATATTTTGTGTCGTGTTTTTATAACCGAGAAGTGTAATGTTACGGTTGACAGTGATGAATTAATTGGTACTACAGAATATGTGACACTATGTACGAGGTGTCGTATAAACAGATGTCGTTATAAACGGGTTCGATTATATGTGTAGTTTTAAGACTAATTTCCTTAGTAGGCCTACATTCTGATAATATTTATATATTCTCTCATGTTTGTTCTTTCGCCCAATAAATAAATGTCTTCAAAATTGTTTAGAAACCGCCACATTCTCCATCCTGTATGATGTTGGGTCGGATCTTTTAAAGGAAATCTGCATAAAGAAACCATTGCTTCAGGCTATTCTGAATAAGAAATACATCAGAGGAATATTTTAATTAACGAATCTTACTACGTTTTGAATTTCGCCCATTTCAATTAGTCCAAGCCTTTCATGGATGTATGTATCAAGTTCAGTATCATGCATACGAACATTTATTGGATGGACACTCAGCAATTGTTGACAGTTTATTCCTGTAGAAATTGTTTGAATTAATTTTAATGTAATTTATGACTTTCGCTCTTAATATGCACGTGGATAATCAAACAAGGATACTGTTCTTAATTCAAAGACTATTTTTTAAATATAACTGCAACGTCTTTGTGCTAGAGCATGTAGCCCTCAGTACTGTGCAGTCTGTGTATGTGACGTAATACACTGTTTTTTTTATTTGTCACGTCAGTAAATTTCGTGTTTTATTATTGAAGCCTATTCATCAGCTAGTCTATACGTTGCTTTACATGTTAACTCATTAAAGTACCGCAGAATTTAAAAGCACTGAACGAAGAGTAGAGGCTTATAAAGTGTCATTAAAGGAACTTCAAATACACTGTACTCATTGATGGCGTATTTTCAGCTTTGACAAATTTTGGTTAACCTCAGAGCATGCTTTTATATAAAAGAAAAGTGTAAAACTTGCAGGCAAAAGAATTCAGTTTTTTTAATTTTAAAATCGCAATTAATAACATAGATGAATAATTCTTTTTAGCAGCGGAATGAAATGTTTCCATTTTAAACGAGGAAAAGCGACGGGTAATTTAGTATTTTCGTTTTGGTAATGATATCCCCTCATATGTCAGTACGTCCCAAACTAAAAGGCAGAAGGCAAAATTTCAAGACAAAATCTGGATAAAAATTCGTAACTCATTCTTTGGAATTGATTATTTTAATAATCTGTTGTTGTTTATAAGAATTCAGTAACAAAGCATGCCACACACTTGCTGGTAGTACTAAGTGTGAATATTTGTGCAATGTAAGTAGCGCTTGTCGAATGTGGCGTCATTTGGGTTGCATATGCTGAGAGGAGTTAGTGCAAGTTGTACAGTTGTTGAACGTCTGAGGGGTTCAGTTAGTGTACAGTTGTTGAACGTCTGAGGTGTTCAGTTAGTGTACAGTTGTTGAAGTCTGAGGGGCTCAGTTAGTGTACAGTTGTTGAATGTCTGAGGGGTTCAGTTAGTGTACAGTTGTTGAACGTCTGAGGTGTTCAGTTAGTGTACAGTTGTTGAAGTCTGAGGGTTCAGTTAGTGTACAGTTGTTGAAGTCTGAGGGGCTCAGTTAGTGTACAGTTGTTGAATGTCTGAGGGTTCAGTTAGTGTACAGTTGTTGAAGTCTGAGGTGTCTCAGTTAGTGTACAGTTGTTGAATGTCTGAGGGGTTCAGTTAGTGTACAGTTGTTGAACGTCTGAGGGTTCAGTAAGTGTACAGTTGTTGAAACGTCTGAGGGGTTCAGTTAGTGTACAGTTGTTGAACGTCTGAGGGGTTCAGTTAGTGTACAGTTGTTGAATGTCTGAGGGGTTCAGTTAGTGTACAGTTGTTGAACGTCTGAGGGTTCAGTTAGTGTACAGTTGTTGAATGTCTGAGGTGTTCAGTTAGTGTACAGTTGTTGAAGTCTGAGGTGTTCAGTTAGTGTACAGTTGTTGAAGTCTGAGGTGTTCAGTTAGTGTACAGTTGTTGAACGTCTGAGGTGTTCAGTTAGTGTACAGTTGTTGAACGTCTGAGGTGTTCAGTTAGTGTACAGTTGTTGAACGTCTGAGGTGTTCAGTTAGTGTACAGTTGTTGAACGTCTGAGGGGTTCAGTTAGTGTACAGTTGTTGAACGTCTGAGGTGTTCAGTTAGTGTACAGTTGTTGAACGTCTGAGGTGTTAGTTAGTGTACAGTTGTTGAAAGTCTGAGGGTTCAGTTAGTGTACAGTTGTTGAACGTCTGAGGGTTTAGTTAGTGTACGTTGTTGAACGTCTGAGGTGTTCAGTTAGTGGATACAGTGTGAACAGTCTGAGGGTCAGTTAGTGACAGTTGTTGAACGTCTGAGGTTCAGTTAGTGTACCGTTGTTGCAGTCTGAGGTTTCATTTACAAGAAAAAAGGAACAGAGGGCAAGCGACAGAGAGAACAGATAAGAAAAGATGAAAGAGGCAGGTGCGGGATAAGATTTACAGGAAATATAAACGATGGATAGAACGTAGTAGAGTGGAAAAGAGAGGTGGATGTAGGTAATAAAGGACGTTGAGGTAACAAGCGGGGGGGGGCGTAAGCAAATACATTTTCACATTTTTATCAGCTCGTGTTATGATCTGTTGTATGAACGTGAGATGTAAACTATATTGATAAACTGGGTGCTTTATTTATAATAAATTTCATACACTTACGCATTAATAATATATTTTTCCATATCCATCAGTCTCATATGCAACAATTATGAATGTTTATTTTCTAGAGAAAGAAGCTATAAATTAAATTGTGCTAAACGTACTAATGATAATGGGAAAGTAATGTGTATTCAAATTAATTTCCGATTTGAAACGCATTCAAATTTATTTTTATAGACCATATCAATTACTGAAATATTTCTACTACTTCTGCTTTCTATAATTTTCGCTTTGTCGTGGACTTAACGATAGTTGAATGACGTCAGAATTATATTTGTTTGTACGTGTGTTGCTGTATATTAAGCACGTTACTGTGTCGGCTACATCGTTTGTTTGTTGAGCCATGACTGCCGCTCGTACGGCCCGCCGCACTGTTGCCTAGTGACTGCGTGCGTGCGTCATGAGTCTATGGCAACCTGCAGAACAGCAAGTATGGAAGGAGGATTCTGCAAACAATTCTTAATTAATCCCTTTTCTGTGTAATGTTAAAACTTAATAGAGTTGTCTGTGTAGTGTCTAGGCTACCGACTGGACAACCGAAGCGTTGAGTTTCGATTCCCCACATGGCTACGAGGTTTTTACTTATCTAAAATTTGCAGACTGATGGGGCTCACCCTGCTCATATTCTTCGGATAAAACGGGCTTTTTCGTTGTAGGTAAAGTGGTCATGAAGCTCACCACTCACCCCCCGTGTAGTGTCGAGTTTAAGAATGAGTGGAGTTATTCCCCCACTCCTCTTTACGCCTTGTAAATTTACAACTTGTTAATATTTAACTAACAGAATTTTTTACTTCTATAGCTTAATTAATGTTGTATTGCGTTTGCCAGAGTTAAATGTTTTCTTCAGATCCAATTCATAAAATAAACTTTCGTATAAAATTAGATTTGAGGTTTTCTGAGTAATGGAGAACGAATGTCTTTTAATGAGAACATTTATTATAAAATTTATTTTAAAGTTTTCACAGATCACCGCTAATGTTAAGCCACAGATGCAGTTAAATATTACTTTTTCCAGACATTTTATTTAATTATTGTTATTAAAAAGGTAAAATAAGGCACGTGTATGAAATTTGAGGTTGAGTAGGTGGAAAATAATTATATGTAACGGTTGACACAATGCAGTCTTGTAGGATATCTAAAAACGGTGACAGCAGATTTATCGTAAACTTGGTACCTTATCTGCCAGATACGCGACATCACATCTACACACTGCTTCTGAATGCTATTGGCAGTTTCTTTGCATATATCGGAAATAAACTCTAAACTACACGCATTTCTTTCTAAAATAACACCTTACTGCTAGCACCAGTGGTGGGATGCTCGATTATTTTAATAGCAGACCTTATACTGAAGTACCAAACAGAAGCTATCTGTTGGGAACTACTAAAGTTTCTGTTCGAATATGAAACTTTATTACGTGTCTGGATAGAGTTGTATTTCCCAGATGTTGCTCACGCAGTCCTATCTTGCTCTGTAGCTCCTTTGATTGGAAACATCTATTACTCCGCTTGTTGTATTCATTCAGTATTGTGATTGGCTGCAGTGTCTACCTGTCCAACTAGAACATCAGACTCCAGCCTTTATCAGATCTGCTTCTGGTGCTCGGAAGAGCAGAATGTAGGATTCTCCGTGTAGCTATATTTACAATGACAAATTTGGTATAAAAACAAGAAAGTAAGGGAAAATTCTGTGGTCAGTACATTAGAATGTTTATTAGGCGCGGTCGCAAAATTGCGAAAAGCGACTATTAGTTTCATCATGTCTGTCTCTTTGTCTGTCCGTCCTGTCTGTCCATCCGCCAGGGACAACTCAGCTCCCACTGGACGGATTTACATGAAATTTGATATTTGAAAAATTTTCGAAAATCTGTCTAGGAAATTCAAGCTTCATTGAAATCTGACAAAGTAATGGGTACTTTACATGAAGACCTATGTACATTTATGATAATGTCTCGCTGAATTCTTCTTAGAATGAGAAATGTTTCAGACAAAAGTTGTAGAGAACACTAAAATACACATTTTATGTCCAGTAACTTTTTTTTTTCGAAAATCGTGCCGTTTATGAGATAATGTGGAAAAATGTGGTACAGCCAGACAGGCCACAGATGGCAATATGGCTCAAGCGCATTGCATGCTGGATAAATAAGGCTGCACACACACACACACACTCACACACACACTCAGAATATATAATATTTATTGCTTTTGACGGCAACAATGGTTGCATGAACGCGCCTCATTATTAGTTTTATACGTAGGCCTACATTGCTTGTCTCTATTCACTGATGTCTATATCAGTTAAGAGGTTCAAGATCTGGTAGAAACTTAAACAAGCGTAACGTTTAAAGCCTAGCGGTTACTTGATATACTACCAGGTTTAACATTCAGAAATTCTACGTTTTGCCCACGCAGTACATTTACGTGTTTATGTGGATTTCGGAACAAAAAGTAGTTATTTACCCATGCAACGTTAACTAATTGGTCTTTATAACAGATGGAGAGTATTTACTGCGCGGTACGAACTGGGTCTTTAAATGAAATATATTCCTTTGTTCCTTAAATGTTTAAGTAAATATTTGTTACAGATAAGAGGTACAGGAACAAATTGAATTGTTTATTTTCTTTCAAATTGTTTCAAGAAAAACCAGAACTGAGAGCGAATATTCTAGTAGTGCATTGTAATGGAAAGTTATATAGCAGATTCTCAGAAGAAATGGGGTAATAAAACCATAAAGTTATTAGTAATAATAGGACAATAGGTGGACCTTCTGTAACAATAATTTAGTTTTATGGGACAACCAATAAATATGTCTAGGTCAAATGTTACTACTTCCCATTTCGCCCCATAAACCATTCGTCACGGAATTATCAGGGCTGATAATGTTTCACTGCTGCATATCAATGCCACGCGTTTTGTTCTGTGACGTCATTCACGTACAGTACTTTTCATATAGACGTATGCACACATTAAGACCATGTCATATTAAAACATTGCTTTTTCTTTATGAATTATTACTCGCTTTATTCATGTTACTTGTAATTTCTAGGGTTCCGTAAGGAAGGTGTTACTTTCAGGGAACCCCTTCAAGGAGCTGCGATAACAGATACGGTATTTAGACAGATAAATAAAACGAGAGAATACTTTCATATCTAAAACATGCTACATGTTTCG
Organism: Reticulitermes speratus; assembly: GCA_021186555.1. Lineage (NCBI taxonomy): Eukaryota > Metazoa > Arthropoda > Insecta > Blattodea > Rhinotermitidae > Reticulitermes > Reticulitermes speratus. Next base: position 9,228,412 of record JAJKFL010000001.1, read on the forward strand.
GCGCTTTTCATAAAATCATCATCAGGTTCAAGTATTGAAATTATAAGAAAGGTAAAATTTGTATGCAGAAACAGTACATGTTAAAAAGCATTGCGATTACAAGCTTACAATTTTTTCATGTAGAATGATGATTTTTAGCTAGTAATGTTTCTGTATATAACAGCTTGCCTACTTATGATGTCTGGTGATGGCTTTCGAATCATATAACACGTTTTAGAAATCAATGTTTTGTCTAGAAGTACTTCTGATTGAAGGTATATTGCTTTATTTTGTATCTGTCCATTCATGCACCACGGCACGTTCCACCCTAAGATCCAGCTTTTAATCATAAAGGGGTATACTTAGTCAAGATCTTATTGGCATAATGATTGTTTAAAAGCTGTATTGACGTAAAACAAATTAAGCTAATTAAATATAAGCTTGTCTTTATTATGCACTCCTGTGCTCAGAGACACCAAGGTATTGGTCAACCATTAAGTAATTTGCTCTATATTCGTCCTCCGTACATCAGTATTACGAAGCCAAATTTTGCATTCGAGGGGATAGCAATAATGTTTGGTTCTAAACATCCAGGTTTCGTGTCCCAGTCTTCAAACCTACTATCCTTTCACAGGCTTTTAGTATTTTACTTTTCCCTTTCAGTAACTAACTAACTAACTAACTAACTAAATAAGTCCATGGAGCAGAGTCCTCTCGTGAGAAGCTAACAGGTTGTCAGCTAGTCAAGAAATTCGCCGCATTTTATGGAACCTGAAGGTTAATTACGTCATTCACAAGAGCCCGTCAGCTGTCCATATCCTGAGCCAGAGCAATCCAGTCCACACCTCCTCATCCCACTTCTTGAAGTTCCGTTTTAATATTATCCTCCCATCTATGACTATGTCTTCCAAGTCGTCTCCTTCCGTCTTCTCTGTTCACCAAAACCCTGTCTACACCTTTCTGTCTCCCAAACGTGCCACATGCCCCGCCCATCTCATTCTTCTTGATTTGATCACCCTAATAATATTTGGTGATGAGTACAGATCACAAATGTCGTTATGTAGTCTTCTCCACTCCCCTGTGACCTCGTCCCTCTTAGACCCACATATCTTCCTCAGCACCCTATTCTCGAACACCCGCAGCCTATATTCCTCCCTGAGTTTGAGAAACCAAGTTTCACACCATCACACCAGTCTGAGGCCTTGTGAAATGTTTCGTAACGTCGTACGTTTTTATGGTGAGGGTTGTTAGCACCTCGTCCAACGCCCAGGCTGGAGGACTACCCCTTGTCAGTTGTCCGCGACTGCTTATTCAATGTAATCGCAGCTAATTTCCATATCTAGAGGTCATTTCTCCATTCGTAACTTGAGGACGCTCCGTGCTGTGGTGACAAGGGCCCACTTTAAACGAGCCAGTAGCCCTACTGTTCTTAATTATAAAATTTTCGCATTCACCGAAGGATGATGAAACTATACATAAGCTTAATATCCAGCACTGGAATAAAATGTTCTAATTTTTTCTGTATTAAAATATTCAATTCTAGTGCATGATTTTGGGTTTTATGTGCGGTAAGAGAATCATTGTTGATACTTGGCTTGACACTCCGGCTGGACACTGCTCATTCAGTTGCTTCCTCACGCACTGCATCTGTCTGCTATGTAATTTTCTCCAGTGATATTGTCTTTCTCATGGCCACATTTTATAGCCCACTCTCCACGACCACATGGCAGCTATCTAACAACCCTTTTTCTTTTTGTTATCTCTGTTTGCTCACTCCAATTTTTCGCCATCGTTACGTGATGCAGTTAAAGTAGAAGGTTGAACAGGATACAGAATTAAACTTTTCCGTGCCACGAAAGAGGTTTCTCCCTCAGAAATATTATCTGCTTCTCTGAACCTCTTATATGTTTAGTCGTATCAGTTAGAAATGGACTGTCCTGCCATCTCTTGGGATTTCAAGCTAAGGGTTTGTAGTTTTCTTCTAGTACTGATTATCATGCAACCACACATGTACAAACAAGCCAACAGTTTGTAGCTTTCTACTAGTAGCGATTATCGCGTAAACACTCGTGGAGGTTGATAGAAGTTGTCCCTGCGCCTAAGCCTCAAACCATGAAGACATGTAGGAGTAAAATTGCACGAATTCTTATCTCTGAACTAGAAAATTTAATTTTGATGTTATTCAATCCGTGCATTTTTTAGATTAATAAACTAACTAACTCTCACGGAGCAGAGTCCTTCTTGAGAAGCTAACAGGTCGTCAGCTAGTCAAGAGATTCCCCGCGTTTTATGGAACCCGAAGGTTCATTACCGCCTTCACAAGAGCCCGCCACCTGTCCCTATCCTGAGCCATATCAATCCAGTCCATGCCCCCATCCCACTTCTTGAAGATCCATTTTAATATTATCCTCCCATCTACGCCTGGGTCTTCCAAGTGGTCTCCTTTCCTCAGGTCTCGCCACCAAAATCCTGTATGCACCTTTCCCCTCACCCATACGTGCTACATGCGCCGCCCACCTCATTCTTCTTGATTTGATCACCCGAATAATATTTGGTGATGAGTACAGATCATTAAGTTCCTCGTTATGTAGTCTTCTCCACTCCTCTGCTACCTTGTCTCTCTTAGACCCAAATATCCTCCTCAGCACCCTATTCTCGAACACCTTCAGCCTATGTTCCTCCCTCAGTGTGAGAGACCAAGTTTGACACCCCTACAAAACAACAGGCAAAATAATATTCTGTATATCATAATCTTTGTATTTTTGGATAGCAAACTGGAAGACAGAAGATCCTGCACCGAATGATAACAAGCACTCCCCGACTTCAATATGCTCTTAATTTCTTCCTGAATGGAATTTCGGTTTGTTACGGTTGTTCCCAAATATTTGAACTGTTCCACCCTTTCAAAGGATTTATTATCTATCTTTATGTTGAGATTTTGTCCTGTATTCTGATTGCGAGACATGACCATGTACTTAGTTTTCTCAGCATTTACTTCTGGACCAATCTCCTTACTAGCGACTACTAAAGCTGTGTTTTTCTTTAGAGCATGTACGCCTCCGCCCAATATATTAACATCATCAGCATAAACTAGAAGCTGATCTGTTCCATTTAATTTCAAGCCCTCCTTGTTTGCCTGAATCCTCCTAATGGCATATTCCAAAGCAAAGTTGAAAAGCAATGGCGATAAAGCATCTCTTGTTTCAAACCATTCTTAATAGGAAATGTGTCAGACAAATGTTTGCCTACCCGGACTATGCTATAGGTTTCATTTAGACACATTTTTAGTAGCCTTACTATTTTCATAGGGATACCAAATTCAATGAGAATATTATACAAGACCTCCCTCCTTTAGATTAATATATTCAGGTTATTATACCAGCTAAATGCACATTATTAGTTACATATGATTTTTAAACACGTAGTTCCGATATGTTTCGTATTTTAATCATAAGATTTTAATAACAGTACAAGTTGTAACTTTTATACGTAAATGACATCAACAACGGAGTTTACTGCAGCGAGTGGAAACTTGTAGATAATAGGATGTCACTGGCAATTGGTTTAAATCCTCGCATATTGCGCTCCCTGAAGATGGTACTTTGTACCGAAACATGTCGGAGCTACGTGTTTAACAATCATGTGTAACTAATAATGTGCATTCAGTTGGTATAATAAATTGAATACATTAAAAAAATTTAAATTCACTTACGGTCCCTCTGCTTCTCAGCTATGAAACATATTGGACTGTGTTTTAGACTGCATAAAGGAAACGTTTATGAAATTTTAGTTAATAATTTGAAGATAAGGGACCACTTGAAAGACTTAGGCATAGATGGCGAAATAATATTGAAATTAATTTTAAGGAAATGGCTTATAAGTGAATCTGAAAACAGAATTTTACATTGGATGAGTGACACCACATTCATACGAGCCAGAACAGCGTAGTATACAGATACTTTGACACTTATGTTAAAATATTTTAAGACTTGTAGTGCATAATTCTGTGTTCGGCAACGTTTTGCCCATGGAGGAAACACTAAAGTAATCTTTGATATTCCGAGGAATATTTACCGGCCAGTAAAAGTTGATAGGAGAGAGTGCAATAAATTACTGCTAAATTAATGTCAAAAAATTTGTTTTTAAAAAGGTATTGTATATATAATGTAAGTCAGCTAATATTGTAAAAATATTGAAGCATGTTTCTGTATATTTTGTATTTTTGCGATATTTCGAGGGGAATTTGGAATTTTTCGCGGTATTCCAAAGTATATATTTATTTATTCTCGTGGGACCCTGTTTGGGAATCACTGGCATAATATATCCAGAAAGACGGTATTTTGAATTGCCTATATTTGGAATATTTTGAATCTTAGACGTGCAATTTTTTCATAGCCTCTGGATTTATGTTAATTAGGCCAGGTGCAGATTTTATGTCTTAGCCTATAAAGAGTTGGATTATATTTGGCGGTGATTTAGGACTACAGGACCATATGCCTGTCCCAAGTTCTGTGTTTCAGGCAACTCTGCTCCGCAGTATTTTGTTTTCGTTAATAACAACTGCTCACAGTACTGTACATGCACAATTAATTAATCTAGCTCAGATGGATGTTTACTCCAGGCGATAATTTACATTCTTATAATTAAAATGTTTTGAGTTTATCTCTACATTAACTTAAAAAAATCTGTCGTGCGTAAATGTAAATACGCATTAACCTGCGAGATATTTTTTTCTCACAGCATTGTTTTTGAAGATTTCAAGTCTTTTTAGGATATGACAACATGTCGATTTGCAAATGACTACCTAACTTTCGGAGGAACTTTATGCCTCCATCTTAAATGTCTGGGTCGTGCTAGAAGGGTCTCAGTCCGTGAAGATAGGGGGCAAACAACTCCTAGAATACGTCGCTAACTAGCCTATTTACCAATCGTCAAGGCTTTCTAAACCAGAAGACTTGCTTTCTCAACATCACTGTGAGACCCTCAAATATTTCAATGTAGGTAAAATTGTTACTTGGCGTGTTATAGTCTTTATGTATTTAGAAAAGGCAAAACGTTTTTTAAAGAGGGTAACAAGCACTACCAAATCAACCTGCTCTTAATTTATTCATGCATGAAATTTTATTGATGTTTCCAAATATTTTATAGAAAATAATTACAGTTAGGCGGGCGCGCATCAAGTACGAGAGGGATAATACACACAAAATTTTAATAAAGACACCTGAAGGAAGGAGATAGCTCAGCAGATCAGCAAGTGTATATGGGGATAATATTAAAATAGATTTTAGAGGAAAATGTGTGAAAATGTAGACTGGATTTATTTGGCTTGCGAAAAGATGAAGACCCCAGTGATTCTTATTTGTCATGTATGTGGAATTTCTTGAGTAGCTTATAGAACATATACGAGTATTGTCAAGAAAAAGCTTGGTTCCATGGGAGCTGATAAGAGTCAAGTACGGGAACTCAAATTGTGGAGGTTCACAGGGCTGATATGGGGATAGTGAACGTCCAAATGTAACCCTGACAGGGTTAATATCTATAAAGGATCTGTGTTGGCTTCAATCAATTGATAATGGATTTTGCTTTGCTTTCAATACGTGAAAGGCGTCGATATCTGTATTAATATTTACTTCCAGAATTCGTTTCATGCCTGTGCAGGCCTCTAGTTTTTTTCTTCATAGTAATAATTGCTTGCTAAAAGACTAATAGTACGGCTATAATAGACGGTAAGCTAATGCATAAACATAGGGAGTCAGCAGCAATAAACACATTGTCCTGTATTTTTCTGATAAGAGGTGTACATGAAAAACCTTTACCGTAATTACACTAAACCTCTCTGGAGAGTAAACAATGTTTATTTTCATTACATTGTTTAAAAAAGTATGTCCAACAAACAACTGGTAAATTTGGACTTGATTGTAATTGATATATGTGCCTTGTATCGCATTAAAGGCCTTTTAACATGTAGATCAATGGCAGAGATTCAATATTTAGTTGCTGGACTTGAGACTCAACAGATGTTCTGTTATTGGCGTAGAAGTGATATTTACTTTAAGAGGTAAGGTTTCTCCTGGCGGTGAAAATTTATATTGTGGTTTTTAGGCACCTTCGCCTAATCGCGAAAAGCGCCTCTTTGCTTCGTCATATCTGCCTGTTCGTCTGTCTGTCCTTCTGTCTGTCCGCTCTTTGAAATTTAATACGGGGGACTTTTGTAAAAATCTGTGGAGAAATTCCAAATTTGTTTAAAATCGGCAAAAATATCGGACATTTTACACGAGGATCTGATTAAGTTTTATTGTTGCCGGCGACATAAATTCGCCATAAAAGCATTTTTGCGCAGCACTTAATTGAAAAGATTGTCGAGGGAATTAGGAAATTATATATTATAATTATTCTGAGTAAAATCAATGTATATAATCGTCTATCTAACACGATTCATTTCGGAATGGTATGAAAGAAAGAGATGGCTGATTACCTTTTCTTTCCACCTTTGCTTTGCAGCGTGCTGTGAGATAAATGTGGATAGAGGAGCAGGAAATGAAATTGAATGAGACACATCACTGTCTGGTCCACGCTACTGATAATAATTTATTGGAAGGATAATATTAGAATGGATCTTCAGGAAGTGGGATGAAGAGGCATGAACTCGATTAATCTGGCTCAGGTAAGGACAGGTAGTAGGCGCTTGTGAATGCGGTGATAAATATTTGGGTTCTCCATAAAATGCTTGGAATTTCTTGGCTAGCTGAGGACCTTTTTTCTTCTCAGGAAGAACTATGCTCCATGGATTTAGTTAGTTGGGTATTTAGTTAAAAATACCTCTTGTTTTCTCTCTTTAAAACAGCGTTTATAAGCTCGCTTTGCGCTGGAAGCTGTGTTTATTGTGAGCCAGGAACTTTCTTTTTAAACTTTTATAGTTAATATTCTGTTTCAAATGTTTTAACTAAATTATTGTTTTTCAATTTGCTTTACATAAAGATTTCCGTATATCTTTCCACGCTGAGTGGGTGGTTTAGAAATCTCTTCTGCAGAAGATAAGCAACCTTGATTATTGATCCGGATTTCAGCTCTCGAGAGAAAGTTTTCATAGATTGCTCAGTCTCCTGTCCTCAGTGTTTTCAGAATGCGTGGACCCTAATGTCGTTTGGAAGGTATTCCCAGCGGGCCACTAACCGTACCGGTAGAAGCACCTGATGTTACTGCAAACCAGCAGAGCTGTAGATGTTGTTGTGTTGCCTGTAATTCAGGCGAAACTCTCTCATTGCATTTCCTGCCTGTGTAGATCCTATTGTCCCTTTTGTGCACTGTCAAACTGTATAAATAAAGGCTCAAATTAGGTTTCAAAAGGTTATATCTCATGACGTATTTTCAACGAGTTCTGTGTTCGCTTTTACATTTTAGAGTAATTTTGTTTTTACGTGTAAATCCTATTTTTACTGCAAGACTAAGGATTAAACAAGTTTTCATAGGTATAATAATCTACAGCGTAGATAATTTAAATACTGGCTCAATTGAAAACGCTTTTCACCTCTATCCGGGATATTACCAGTTCAAATGTCGGCTGGGGCACCGACTTTTCTGACGTTTGCTTGGAATTCCTCAGTGCCTCCTGAAAATGTTGTGATAGTAACTCAAAACAGACAACATTTCCTTCCGATTATTAACGAACTTATTATTTACTTGTCATTCTGTCGCTAGATGCTATAGGATAAACCTGCTTAACCTCTTACGTAGTGCGGGCGATTTCGCCAATTTTGGCCTGCGTGCGTGAAACGTGAAATTCAATACACTAAATAAAGAATGAATAAGTTTACGTATAATTATACGTACAATTTTACCTGTGTAGTTGTGTATGCGTGTGTAATAAATATATACTTATAGAAATAGGAGAAATTTATAGAAACAATGCAATTCAGAACATAGGATACGGTAGTATTCAGTAACCAACAAATGCACACACCGAAACTATTTTATAGTTATTAGTTTTATTTTTATAGTTTTATAGTTATTAGTATCACCGAATTCGGTGATACTAATAAAACTATAAAATAGTTTGAGTGTGTGCATTTGTTGGTTAATGAATAATAAGTGAAAATGCATAGTGAAAGCAATATGAAAATAATTATGGGATACGGTGTTGATCCGTTTAGCATTTTTTTACAAAATAATTAGTAATATAATATATGTCTCTATTAATAAACCGCTGACGTGTTTTCGAAACTGTTTCTGCATTCTATTTCGGCTTGGCCATGGAAAGGTTCTAAAGGCGTTTACTCGTATAGAATGTCTCCGCAGGCAACGTAACATTGTATCGTGAGTAGCATGTTGCCCGCGAGCTACGGGTTGAAAGGCCGGCTATAGACTGAAATACTACTGATGGCCTCGTTAAATAAAGTATCAGAAAACAACATGGTGTTTGCAAGAGCATGCTATTACCTTGTAATAATTTAAACGGTGCGGAGACAATGAGTAAGAAAACAGAGATCTTCCAGGGTTATATTATCTTTTTTTTTTTTTATTTATTGATCTCTAAAACCTGTGTCTTACCAACCAACCAGCGATGACATGAAGATTATTTGATACAAAACAAGGAAAATACGTGAAAAGAATGTAACAAGTGTTTCTTCTTATATTATGGAAATTTGTCAGTATTCGGTAGTTGATTTCGCAGATATTTCTTAAGAAGACGGAAGTTCTTTCTTTTTAATAAAGAACATATTATACAAACGAATTTGTAATTCTTGTGACAGAATAACAGCTAAGTAGACAAGTAATTTTAATTTAATATTTAATAACAGGAAAAATAAATATTTCTGCTCCTATATCTAACACAACGGGACGGCAAACAAAAAAATTAATTTAACATTGTATTTACCGTGCATCATTTCAATTAAGAAATATTCATTAAAAACCAACTAATGCACATAAACTTTATTCACAATAGTTTATTCTTAAAATTGGTGGTTTAAACCAACGAAATACGTATAGGGGAATTTTAAGATTAACCTATTGTGAATAAAGTTTATGTGCATTAGTTGGTGTTTATTGACTATTTCATAAAAAAATTAATATTAATGTTAGTATGGCTACGTATTGCAAAGAGTGTGAGCAATATTTAGTCCCGAAACCTACAGTGAAATCCTTCAGAACCCTAAAATACGTCACATCAACAACGACTTCTTGTTGCTAATAATTGCTTACTGTGGTTTTCCCTTGTTCGATCAGAAGCTAATTACATCTCAAAGTAACTTAATCTTGAAATCCTGTTAACGCTCTCGTCTTTGTCCCGATATGGCGCTAGCTCCGAATATATTGAATATCAGTCTAGAACATCTGACAAGCAGATGTCCTTGTTCTTGAAGTTTCCGCTAATGATCCGTCGCCGCTAAACTGAACAGGTCACGAAATATTATATAGAGCCTTGGATATGCTTTTTGCGAAAATAGAAATGAACATTCAGGATCCACAAATTGGGAAATATCTGTAATAAAGGTATGACGGTCACCTGTGAACAAAAACTCCTATTCTGGAAATCAGTTCCATCAGAAAATGTTATACAAGATCCTTCGCCAACTATGGTTATGACAACAGCGGATTACAAGTGCCAGGGATTTTCTCTTTGTATTCAGTTCTAGTAATCGCAGTATTTTGTTTTGTGTTCACGAGTGTACACGTTGCAAAATTCCGGTGGCTTTCGCACTAAAAAATCCGCATTGGCTTGTGAGAGGGCTGTAGTGGCTTTCGAAACCAAGTTTCTAACTTCCGAGATTAGCATTAATCTGTTTGTTGCGACGTGTTTGTGTTATATGTCTAACTAACCAAAGTGTCCCCTCTTCTCACGGATTTGTCTTGAAATGAATTGTAATGTATTAAGGAAATTGCTTAGGCTGTTTATTATGACGGGAACGGGATAGCATAGTCGGTATAGCGACTAGGCTACGGGCTGGACTGTCCGGGATTTCAGTACCTTTAAGCAGAAGAGATTCTGTGTCTAAAAACCGTCCATGCCGACTCTGTGACCCACTAAGTTTCCAACTAAATGGATACTGGGCGTTCAATGGCTCGACAACCCCTTGGGGGCCTAGGCCGCCTCATTTTTCGAGGCTTCACGATCACAATTTTTAGACACATCACAGTCGGTAGGACTCCTCTGGACGAGGGACCAGCTCGTCGCAGAGACCTCTACCTGACAACACACAACACTCACAAGAGACAGACATCCATGCCCCCGGCGGGATTCAAACCCACAATACTAGTAAGGGAGCGACCGAAGACCCACGCCTTAGACCGCACTGCCACTGGGATTGGCTGTCCATGTATTAGTTTTAGTATTTATTAAAATCACAATAAATAAACCTGTTTGATATTTAGTTTTGAATATTTTCATCTCTTGAACTCTTTACCGGTAATTTTATTATAGCAATAATTTTGACAGGACATGTATATTATATAATGACGATTGAAGAACACATTGCAAACACTGCAGATGTTGCCTTCAAGATTTATGTAATTATTCTACGACAACTGATTATACCAAACAAGCTTACTTTTCTAAAAACTTTTTAAAACCTTTTGTACTTTTATTTTCAGCTAATTATTTACATGCGCAGATATATGTTGAACAAAACTACAGTTAATGACGCTATACGTTGTATATAAAGAAACGTATGTATAAAAATCTGTATCGTGATGGTCTCTAACAGAAATGAGTACCAGGAGTGCCTCCGGGGGTAAAGGCAGCCGGTGCGTAGGGCTGAAAATCTTGTCACCTTTTTGTGCTGATTGCCTAGAAATTCTGAGAGCCTCAACTTCCTGGAACCTTAAGGGCCTGTCCGGGATTGTATAGGGATAGCTTTACTAGCGTGATGGTGCACTTACATATATTCCCTTATATTTTGTCTCCTAAGGATGGTTCAGAACGAAACGAAACATGTTGCATATTGTATAATTTAAACTGTAGAGTGTTTAGCATCAAATATGTGTATCTAGTTGGAAGTTGATAAATAATATAAAAATGTTATTACGTGTTAATCTAGTGCGTAGTAGGCCCATATATAGTCTGGGCGTATAAGAGTGATGTAATATTAAAAACGCATTTGCTATTTTCAGAAAATGATAAATCCTGATATATTAATAAAATATAACTTTTAATTTTAGGGCTTTTAAAAATGTCTTGAAAAGTGGCTATTAATTTCACGTCCGTGTGTCTGTACGCGTGTATCAGGTCGCCTCCCACAGGAAGGTTTTTCGTGAAAATTTGTATTAGGGACTTCTATTAAGAAAACTGAAGCTCGGTTAAAATGAGAAGAAAATATCAGTTATTTTAAATGAAGACGTTAGTACGTTTTATGTAACTGACAGCGACACGTGTAACTCAACAACAATAAAGAAGGGAAATCACTGTTTCTTTTTATTACCAGACTTTACTATTGTTCTCTCGTTTCACTGCAAAAGTTATTCAAGCAAAATGCCTCGACTGATAGCGTGTTAAAGGGAACAAAGTTCCGATCGTGCCACAAAGTTACATTACACATACATTGTCTCGTGTTCTATACTAGCTCCACAGTATCAAGAAGGAAACAGAAAGCTTGCAATTTTATACATATAAAATAGGCGTGCGTTTAATTTTACATTTTCTTCTGTTAAACGAAAGAAAAAAAAAACAAATTATATTACAATGTATTCAATTTATTATACCAAATAAATGCACATTATTAGTTGCATGTGGTTAAACACGTAGCTCCGACATGTTTCGGTACAAGCGTACCATCTTCAGGGAGGGCAATATGCCAGGTTCACTGGCAGTTGGTTTGAAACCTGGCATATAGTGCTCCCTGAAAATGGTACGCCTGTACCAAAACATGTCGGAGCTACGTGTTTAACAATCATATATAACCAATAATTTGCATTTAGTTGGTGTAATAAATTGAAAACATTGATCTAAATTACACCTTCATGTGCCGATTGTCTAAAAACCTGAGAGCCTCGACCTCCTGGAGCCGTAAGGGCCTGTCACGGCCTGTAATGGGACTGCTTTACCTTTTACATTGATCTAAAAATGCACGGATTAGATAACCTAAAAATAGATTTATTACGTTTTGATATGTTATCAAGAATCACGTTTCCCCGAAACCGCCAGCTTTTGATAAGACTTTGGTCTTTCCATCCACGGTTGGCCAGGGATTGCTGTATTCCTTCCCATAACGTTCGTATTTATGGAACACACGCCTTCGTATTCAGTTGTTCGCTACTGCTTTACGGAACAGCTAGCTGTGAAACTATTGATTCGCTTCCTGCAAGAAATAAACTGGGTACCTGTTGCTCTGAAGAGCAACAGTTGGATTATTATATGAAATCTACCCGCCTCCCCTCGCTTCAGATTACAAGGTCCTTCGGTCACTTAATTGAAAAGGTGAAGCCAGGGCGTCTTTAGTGACAGTTATTGATCTTTTGAGTGAATATTGTATTACACAATAGCAATATATGACCTATGCGTGTACCTACCCAGCGAATAGAAATGTCGTGTGTGGACGTTATATTACTTCAGCATGTACCTGGCTGTGAACTTTATAAAGCCTAATACGCTGTGGGTACTGCGGATAATTTCTCTAGGGATAAAGTGGTCGGAGGTTTAAGTTTAGAGTTCACTTCTTACTACCGAAGTCCTCATTGCGTAGGATTTTCACATCTTATACATTCTTAATAATTTGGGTCCAAATTATTTTTGTGAATTCCTACAGATTGCTCCAAATTAATTTTACAGAAAATCTCTAATCTTCCAAGTTTAGAAGCAGCCATTAGATTTGAGGAGAATAGGGAAGATCAACATAAAGCACTGTAAAATAAGTTGTCGATTTGAGCTCGACTTTAGACCTAGTAAAATGGAAGGCGCTGTCGAGTTTAACTCGACATTGGACCGATAAGGTTTAAAGAATGCTTTGAAACATGTAACAAACTTTATTTCAGTAACACTTTCAAGGATATTAATGTAGGGTTTGTAATATACGTAAGTAAATTTGTAATTGGGTGTGATTATTAGGGAACTGTCACCTATTCATATTTTTCAAGCTGATCTTTGAACAAAAAAGTGGAAAATGTATTCTTTTACAATTTTATATTCCTCATTCTTTAAAATTGTTGATAAAAGTTCATTCTTTCTTGTCTAATTAGTGGTGCGTGTATCATATTGCATAATGTCGTAAATTCTGCTGTTAGAAATTCGTTTGTTCATTAAAAAGACTACATTGCTTACACAAATAAATTATTTTCTTCGCACATTCTTGTTTTTCTCGAATCCCCTAAACAAGTTATTGTGATTATTGGCTAAATACAAACTTCAGTATTGTTGAAATCCGAATACGTTTGTTTTTATCCCTTCAACTTATTTCGTGAGGATATTGGTCTCTCTCTCTCTCTCTCTCTCTCTCTGCTGTAGGGGCCGTACGGTAACGCCTGTAACGTAGGCATCACATACTGTCATACCGGACTAACTTCTGTTGTAAGCTATATACGAGCTGCACGCGTTGTGACATTATCATGTGCTTGGTCGGCGGTGCTGAAGCCTATTGCTGTTGATTTTCAGGGAAATTATAATCCTCGCTCAAGCATGTCACAAGAGACAGAGAAATCGACGGTAAAACACGAAGAGACCTTCAAATGTTCAGTTGGATAAAATGTTGTAACACTCGTGTAAAGAAACAGACCACTAAAAGGTAGAATGAGTAACATAGGTTATTGATTTACACATATTTGCTTATCTATTTATTACTTTCATTTAACTTGACTCTTTTCAAATATACATATGTTTTATAAATTGTCTAATAGAATAGGAGTTAAAGGTAAAGGTAAAGGTCAACCCGTAACACGCCATTGGAGGCACAGAGACGAGGTAGATCTATAGGTCTCTCCAATTTCAACCTCGGCGATAGACGGGAGTGGGTGGTCAACTCCTCGCCCTGGCTGCTTTACCCCCGGGAAAGAGAGTCAATATCCTTTTTACAGCAGCTTTTGTGGATCTATGGCCGGCCTGGATAGGCGTGGAGAAGAGAAAATCTCTTGCACCCACCGGATTCGAACCCCAATTCTTCCATCGCGAAGCGAGTCCCTATACTGCCTACGCTAGCCCGGCCCCCAAATATGATAGGAACAGTATTGTATTTACTTTTTTATGGTTTATTTAACGACGCTTTCAATAGCTGAGACAGTAAAGGTTTGGCAAAGGAAAAGTTGTCCCTGTTCACGCCATGAAGACATTGGGGGGGGGGGGGGGGGGTCACAGGAATAGCTCCGCTCATAACTAATCTCAGCAGTAGATGGGATAAGTGATTAGCCTCACGCCCCGGCCACTTTACCTCCAAAAATAAGGGTAAGGTACTAAACGCTGGTTGGACTCCAGTGCTTGTCTTGACAATTTTTGGAGGAAAGAAAATCTCTTTCCCCTGACAAGATTCGACCCATGGACCGTCCAGCCCGTAACCTTGTCGCTAGAACGACTGTGTTATCTCGGCTCGGTAAGGTGATTACAGAATGATTACTTTGAAAGGAAGTGGAAGGAACAGTAATGGTCTGTCTGAGATATCCTGGAAATGTCCTGGTGGTACTAAGAAAAACAACGAAACAACAGTTGGACTAGTCGTGCACTGGCCGAGATTAGAACTGGGAACCTTCCGAATACATATCAGAAGCTGTACCGTCTAAACCAACTCGCCGGGTACAAGATTGTCTATCCGAAATAATAGCCACTGAATTCATTTTTTAGGGTCTCAGAAAAATCACTCTTAACCTCGATTAATATCTCCGGTAAACTGAAAAATCCGATATCTTTTGATTATCAATTCTGGTGAAATGTACATATTACGGACGTCGTTATGCGGTTTTCACCATCATACTTCTACACGACACGTTTTTGTAAATTACGCTCCTATATATGCCCATTTCCTGGTGTCGATCATACAAACTCAGCTGATGTGATGAATGTCCCTAAACTGCTACGCGACATTAATTCATATCAACCTGCAGTCTTTGTTATGTAGGCTACGTTAATTACGTAAGATAGATACGTGGCGTGGCTATGGTAATGCGATTGTAAGGGACTGGTAAACAGGATGAGTTGTCATTGTTATTAATTAAGTTGTGCGACAGAAAAGTCGTCAATAATTTGATGACTGAACTAGCACTTTCCAAGTGGAACTCACCTTTCATTCGAGAGGCATAGACTTCTAGTGCACCATACCTGTCACTCGTAATTTCTTACTTGATTTCTCTGAAACATGCATTACGTAATAGCATATTATGCTGCATTTAATTTAAATTTGCCGCATATAAACTCAAAGATATGTACCGTTACCATACTTGTAATTCTTAATTTAAAAAGCAGCGTTTTATACAGAATTTGTAGGTGCGTTTGTGGTCTGTACCCGTACCACATTTACGTGCGTCGGTTCTGTGGTATATTAGTTACCGTCATCAAAATAAGAGTTGAAGAAATACTTTGACACAACTGTTACGTTATGATTTTACGTTAATTGAAATAATTAACTTTAAAATATTTTAGAGTGTTCGACAATTGCTACCGTACATCATTTCAGAACCATGAATTAAGGTGCGGTAGTGAAGTTCCCAACTCAAAACTTCGCGAGAAAACTGTATTTGTTACTGATTGTTGAAAATTAAAGGGTAAATAATTGGGGTCACATCTATTGGTGCAACGCAAGGAAGCGTTCCGGATCGTTGCCCCTTTTATAATGAATTTTGTAATAAACATAGGGTCCCAGGTTTTATCAACAATTATATGGCACTTGGCATATTTCTCCTGAATAAGCCTACGTTCATATTAGCCTTGAACTTGTTCAATAAATAGGCGAAACTTTAAGCTAAAATTAAGAATATTTTAAGTAACAGAAATATGGACCTATGCTGCTTTGCAAACTGTACTCTTTATACATATTTATTTATTGCGTAAGTGCAGTTTTTTTTTTTTGTAAATCGGTCAGTTGTTTCGAAGCTTTAAAGGGATACACGGACACATGAACACACAGATAGCGTAATGTTCTCATAATCTACTTTCTTTCCTTAAGAAAGAACGTAGCAAAGGCAGTTGTAGTTTGCCTCGTCTGGCAGTGTTGATCACATACTGTAGTGACAAAGGAAAGGGTTGGCGACTGGCAGCGGGGCTCCAGCAGGATAAAGAAATCTGTACCACGTCTGGCTCACGCTCGGGAGAAGCGCTGTTAGGAACTTCGGTGAAGTCAGCGTTCGTTACGATTCATATTTTTACGAGCTTCCTTGTTTTCTCCAGGTGAAAGTCTAAACATAACATGAACCATTAAAGGCATGATGGGAAATACGTGTATATGTACCATCTGCTTTAGCATTAAGATTTCCGAATTCTGTATAGAGCGTATATTTGTATTCTTTGATGATTCTTACAGTAAAGAGCAAATACTTTCCCAAACTGCATTGACAAGTTGGACTTTCTTAGAGAGACGATTTGTTTTCGTGTTTAACGTTAAGTGAAGTTTTATTTAACTTACGATTTTGACTTACGTTAGACCTTAAGCGATTAATACAACCTATTAAATCATTGGCATTTGTTTCATTTTAATATGAGTTAAGCTTAGCAGCCCAATAAGAGCATACTGTGTCGTCTTGGATTATTTTACTGCGATAAAACCTGAAATGTATTCAGTTCTCTGTGAAATAAGCTATTTAAAATAAGTCTTGACTTGGTGTTGGCAGTACGGTACTAAATAAAATTGCAGAAACGTTTTTGTTCTTCAATATTATCTCCTATAACTTTGCAGATTCGGCACCTGTTGATCAAATTTTGGAAAAAAAATTATGAACGCCCTTTTAGTGGTATATTTTCTGTACTGGTAAGTTGTGTCTTTTGCACTTCTTGTCGTTAGACTGGCTTGTGATCCTTCTGAGTAAATCCTTAATCTTCTTGAATTGCCAGGAGTCAGGTCAGCAGGATTGTCATGTTTGCAGGGAGCAGAAAAAGTTTGTGACCACGCGGGTTTATTCAGGAGGAAAACTCACAGAACAATTACGTCTCAGAAACACCTCCATTTCACGAGATCTTTACACTGAGACTGATGGTCGAGGCGAGCTAAGGCCTTCTGTGACACAATAGAAATATAAAGACATACGTGACGGGTTTCCTACCATCTGGCAGGAAAGCTTTTGTAGCAGAAAAATGAACTTAAAGGAATAGGCCCATATTTCGTATTTGTTGACTTAATGTAAATATTTATCTTCGTCAGATCTTTAAATATTTACTTTAATATGCGTCGAAAATTTGTTTCATGGTCTTTAGAAGTCAACAACTAGAATACAGAGCTTAACGTCAATCCTCTTTGTCTTACCCTCAGGTTCGTTGCCCGTGTTCATTCCCACGCATTTCGGTCTTGAAGTTTACGGTTAAATACTTTTCCTCTGTCCTTTGAAATGTCTCAGATAAGGAGATGAGATGAGGTTTTTTGTCTTTAATTCTCTCCTTGTCTGCTTTCGAGAAGAATAACTTCATTACGCCCACTGTAACTTAGACTTTCTTACATTACATTTAACTTAATTGTCTAAAGTTAGAAACAAAATTAAATTAGGCGTATGATCTGGACTAATTTACTAATTAATGCAATATGTAACAGAACAATGTCATCTTTGTTTTGTTCACGTAGGACGATTGAATCCGGTGGTTGACATAGCTTTAGAGTGGAAATTAATAGGGAGAATTAGAGACAAAGAAGTCGACTTGTATAGAGGTTATGAAAGGTTCATTCCAGTTTGTAAACAGGCTGATATGCCTGAGCTTAAAATACAAACGAGAGAGTTCGGGATCTTTTGTTAACATGTAAAATGTAGCGATTGTATCTAACTCGCTTTCAGGCGGTTATGCATTCTAAAGCGACAGAAAAATGAACACAGACACTTTGTTTACTTACTATTGTCTTCCCGCAAAATATCTCCTTTGGGTTGATACCTTGTTTCACTTAGGCTTCTTAAAGGTGAGTAGTAAAACGTTAACAAAATAGGCATTCCAGTTATATGATAATTAAGGGTGAGACGTCCATTTGTGAGGCATAAATAGACGAAGAGACAAATGGACGCTCAGTTACAATTGCATTTTAGACAATAGCTTTGATTGTCCTAAGCGTGCTACATGTATCAGCTTTTTGTAAAGTCGTCATTAGGCACAGGTATAAAAATACAAGACAGGCAATGTAAGCATAAACGTAACATTGAGGTGCGTTCGCGTAACCATTGTTGCCGTGGAAAAGCAATAATTATTGCATATTCTGAGTGTGTGTCTGTAGCCTTATTTAGCCAGCATGCTCTGCGTATGCACCATATTATATAGCCATCTGTGGCCTGTCTGGCTCTACCACATTTTTCCACATTATCTCATAAACGGCGCGATTTTCGGGAACAAAGTTACCGAATATAAAACCCGTGTTTCGATTTCCCTTCACGTTTTGTCTGAAACATTTTTCATTCTAAGAAATGAGCGAGATATTGTCAAAAATGTACGTACGTCTTCATGTAAAGCACCCATTATTCTTGTCAAATTTTAATGAAACTTGAATTTTCTCGACAGATTTTCGAAAAAAAAACTCGAATATCAAATATCATGAAAATGCGTCTAGTGGTAGCCGAGTTGTTCCACGCGCACGGACAGGCGGACGGATGGAGAAACAGACATGACGAAACTAATAGTCGCTTTTCGCAATTTTGCAAACGCGCCTAGTAAGAGAAGACAAGCGCTTTAAGCACAACTACTTATGAATTAGTAATATCGGAAATGAGAAAGCTCAGTAAAGTGACTGGTTGTTAACTGCATGCAAGTGATTCGATCCCCGGCTGTAACAAACATTCTGTCCATTGGCAAGCCAAGACTGTTACCTAGAGACCGCTGCGCCTCCCCCCCCCCCTGTCCAGTGGGTATCAACCAAGAGTTAATAAGACCGACGTCCAAGTTTAAAAATGCGCTTGTCTTGTCTTCCTTGCTCTGTACGCATTCGAGTTTCATGCCTACCACAAAGAGAACGTTTGTCAAACCTGGATCTTCCAGATTACACGCATTATTCAAAATTCGTAGACTGAAAATAGAACCAACAACAGAATAGTCGTAAGACACGGTATTAATACGTCCGTATTTGTATGACACATACAACTAATATACACTTTAGTCAACACATTAATGCTGAAGTAAAACTGAACAAAATAAAAATTAACAAAGTTGCTATGCTTTTCGGAAATAGAAGCTAAACATGGCTACCACATCCAGCGCTAATCTCCGACAATAATAATTGCACAGTCTATGAAATCATAAATATATAACGACTTATCTTAATGTGAGTAAAGAACGATGCTATTAAGAAACACCCTGTACACATTGTTTCCGTAATACTTTATGTAATTTTAATCATGCAGATATTTGCCAGCGCTTCACAGTGAATGTCCCGGTTTGATTCTAGGCCAGTCCCTGTGGTGTCTGTGTTGGATAAGTTGTGTGTATGTCTTCAGTGCTTGTTGTGTGTAGGCAGTGTGTGATACATAGAATTAATTTTACCTGCATGCTTATTTAACAACTAATGCAAGCTTTGTAACAGCCGCACTCCGATTGTACGTAACAGCACGTGTAATACGTTTTTCGCCACGTGACAGCTGGTCGAATCTGTCCATTCAAAACTAAGATCCCGCCTCTTTAATGACGTCAGATTCTTCTGCGGTAGCTGTTATCAAGAAAGCAAGAACTCTAGCCAGGGAAATCCTAGACGTTCTTGTTGTTCAACTGCATTATTCCAATTCTTCTTTCTCGTTTGAGAAATACTATATTGGTTAGGCCACCTTATTCTTTGCTTTGTTCTATTATACATTTCCTTAAATACAGGGCATACACAAAAGAATGGTGCGGTTTCAATAGTGATTCCTATTGAAACCGCACCATTCGTTTGTGTATGCCCTGTATATAACTGATTCGTGGACTAGGGTTAAAAAGAAAAATAACCTTAACTTACTACACGACAATTCTATAACGTCTTACCCGGTCGTGAAACAATGATGCATGCATTCATTTTCCTGAAAAGCTACTCCATTCGCGACAGTGTAAATATTTGCCCTGTGCAGAGTCCACAAGATAAATTGGAAGCCTGAAGTAAAAAAACCACTCGGAAGAACTAGACGTAGATGGGAAATTAATATCAAAGTGCGGTCTTAAAAATAGGACACGAGGGCATGGTACAAGATAGAGGCAAGTAGTGGTAATGAACTTTCTCTTGTCATAAAATGAGGAGAATTCCTCGGTTAACTGAGAAACTGCTAACGTCTCAAGAAGGATTTCTTCCGTGGATTTAGTTAGGTAGTTAGAGTGTTCCACTTACAAACACAGTTACCTGTTAGAGTGTTCCACTTACAAGCACAGTTACCTGTTACACATGCGCCACATCAATGAATTCTTTACAGTTTTTTTCCCAATGGCTCGACAGCCCCTTGGGGGCCTAGGCTGTCTCATTTTTCGAGGCTTCACGATCACACTTTTTTAGACACACCACAATCGGTAGGACTCCTCTGGACGAGGGACCAGCTCGTCGCAGAAACCTCTACCTGACAACACACAACACTCACAACAGACAGACATCCATGCCCCCGGTGGGATTCGAACCCACAATCCTAGTAAGCGAGCGGCCGCAGACCCACGCCTTAGACCGCACGGCCAGAATTCTTTACAGTTTAAAAGGTGTAACATATGGAGCAAGTTCTTATTGAAAAGCTTTTAGTCGATTACCTGATTAAGAAGTTTCTCGCTTTCCATAAATCCCGAAAGTTCATTCACGGGTGCATAAGAGCCCACTACTGGTCTTTGCTCAGTGACAGATAAATTCACTCCAAACACACACACTACTTTAAAATTATTATTATCTTAATCCTCTCATCTATGCATAGGTCTCCCAAGAGGGTTTTTTCCTCCAAAATAGAATTTCATATCCATTTTCGTGTTACAGTAAGACAGTTCATCTTCTTGACCTCCTGATATTAAATCTGTTTCCCATTCAGTGATTCTCCTCCTTTCACTCACAGCGGTCACCATTTTGTTCTGTACGAAGTTACACAAAAATCACTAATTTTACCATTTGGTTTTCATCATCTGACACTAAGCTGACCCCTATCGACGAATTTTGAAACGCACTGTCGTGTCCACGTATTTCCCCACTGGAAGCTAGCTTAGCGTGACGTCATCGATTGGTGTTTGTATTGTAATTTATCACTTCGGTAATTGACACGACTGTATTACAGTGCCATACAGGCAACGTTAGGTAATTTATCACACTTTAATCCCTTAACTGCACATTAGTCTGTATCTGCATTCATAAATTTAATCTTACGTTCACTTGAACAAATTTCGATATCTGTGTTTCTGTCACTATTTAACATGGATAAGATCTGTGAAATAAAATACTACGGTAATGACTTTGACAAATCGCCGCTGGCTCAAGCGGTAAGCAATCTTGTATTTCTTTTTTATTTTCTTGAGCTCTTCAAACACTTTGGACTTACACATTTTTACTTCTCTAAAATAAGAGGCAGTGTTTTAGTCATAAAAAATAATTGGCAAAGTGTTATGTATAAGTATGTAGTAGTTATTCATTCTGTGATATTAAATTATAAATATTAAACTATACGTACTACCAATTAGACTCCAACACGTTTGTAGAATACATGAATGCACGTATATACAGGGCATACACAAAAGAATGGTGCGGTATCAAAAGTGAATACAAAATGTATTTCTCACCTTACACGGGCACAACATACACCGTCAGCGGCGGCAACTGTCCAAGTTTCTCATTTGGTAATTACAATCCTTCAATGTGTGCACCCTGGGTCACACGACACACATCCACACGGTAATCAAACTCATCCCAGACCCGGTGTAGCATGTCCGCTGTAATGGCCTGCAGTGCATGCGTTATCCGATCACGAATGTCATGGATGGACGTGGGCAATGGTGGTAAGCAGTAAGCATGAGAAGCGAACTGCTGGTAGCGCATGAGAAACTTGGACAGTTGCCGCCGCTGACGGTGTATGTTGTGCCCGTGTAATGTGAGACATAAATTTTTTATTCACTTTTGAAACCGCACCATTCTTTTGTGTATGCCTTGTACATACGAGTAGAAGAAGCACCTTTCCTTTGTTTCGAATGATTCCCTTATTAATATGGCAATATGTAGCAGCTAAAACGTTATAGGAGAACTTAATCAGAAATTAAAAAATGTAAAAGCACCTGTGTAACTGAAGATACATATAATAGAATGAGAATTAGGATCACATCAAGAAATTCTGCAATTTTTCCACATCCCTTTGACAGCAGTTCATATAGTATAGCCGTATGTTTGGATTTCCACTCTTACATTAAGTAGGAAACTAGAAGAAAAAATTTTGTTCAATGTACATGATATTATAGATATAGCCCTTTGTTCTTTTGAAATGAAAGGCCCAAGATATTTGACCATGCCGCGAGAAAAATATCTCTTGTAACGTTATAATGCCGTTATAGAGCCCTTGATGAATACTATAAGAAATTTGAATCGAACAAATATAACAATTGTGCGACTAGTGCAAAGGAATACGTCTTGAAGTTTAGAGTAATGCACATTTGCACGACGAAGTGAAAATTTATCGACAGAAAGTAATTAATATGCAACATGTTTGCCCTGATGTGTACTTTCTGAAAGAGGGCGTGTCGCTTACCGAGCTTATGCAGCCGAATGCAAAGTGCTACAAGAGACTTTGCTAGGTCTATCCCCTTCAACTTACACGATGAAATTTATGTAAGATATGCTTTTTAGCTCTTAATTTACTGTGCTGTTATATAGGGGGTTAAGAAATATTTTCCCTTCATATTTGCGTATACGCGCATAAAATATTTTAAACCAAAAAGTAAAATGTTTGGAATAATGCAGTTATGAATTTCTGGTGACGTTTTAAACTTATTTATGAGAGTATTTTAATTTTTTTTTAGGTCAGGCATAATTATGAAACCAGTTCAAAGAACAATGACGTCACAAATATTTTGTCAGCCTACAATTTGACGTCATTAAATGATGAAAGTGTGAATGATATTTTATTTAACCTTAATGATCTTTGTTATCTGTACATTTTATGGTGGCAAAGTAGGCTACAATAGCGTAGTGACTTAACAGATCCAACTACTTTGGACACTATTATGATCTTCAGAATCTTCTTTATCTTCAGCTTTATGTATACTACATAACTACTTTAATAGAAAGACTATATTCTACGATTACAGCAGAGTGAATTTAATGTAAATGCTGATTACGTTAGGTAGCCTGTATAATAATGAGGCTACTCTGGGCTAAACATATAATAAGGATAGGGGAGAAAAAATGCTTACCCAATTTACTGGGGAAGACTACTGGAACACTGGGCTGCTTGTAAAATCAAGAAAGAACGCCAGGAAGTCTGAAAACGGATCTTAAGCGAATGCGTATATTGTAATATGGGCGCTAGTTGGAACTGGCTTAGAATCGATTGCGTTTGGGATTGTACCTTTAATTAACACCTTAGATATTTCGGGTTATATGACCAGTACATGAGTTTATATATTTAGTTGCATATTTGTACAAATATTTATTTGTTATCATTGCAAGGCACTGTGGAGGAGGAGGTTGAAACAAGTTGTATGAGGGTGTTTGTGATTTGTAGTTGTGCCCAATTACTGTTACATTCAAAGTTTGTTGATATTAAGAAGGTGTATTTGTTCATTTATTTAATAGTTTATACAAATAGCCTTTCTATTAAGAAAAGTGAAAAAATTTGTATTGAATTTAATACAGATAGAATTGTATTACTTGATACAGTATTAAATTAAACTCATATGGTGTTTAGTAAAATATATATTGAATATTTTATAAGGTAAAACACTTAAACCAACGACCATTCAGACGCTGCCTTTCCGTATGCTTTCGCTGTATTTTCTTCTTCAGTAACGAATGGTAACTGTACAATCGTAACTGTTACCAAACGTTGGTGTCAGTTAAAAATTTCCCTACAGTGACGTAATTACAATTAAATCAAGGCATTAATCATAAGAATAATAATAATATTATTATTATTATTATTTTAAACTGAATATAGAAGAATAGTTCTAAAATCAATAATAAAAGTATGTAAGAAAATTACATATTAGAGTCTATGTAATCTAAACGAAGGGCAGTGACGTTAGCTCCGTAAAACGGAAATATCTCTCGGAATTAATTAGATGTGTCGGTGATTAACATGTGGAGGTAAACTCTCAGACAAAGCTGGTAGCATCTTAGCTAACATAACGTACATTATTCATATACTGCAGTAACACGCACGATTCTGCATAGGCGTACAACATTTTAACAAACCGAATCTGTCATCATGAGAACAAAAAAGGACAAAATACTGACAGACTGGCTCACTAACTAACTAACTAACTATCTAACTTACTTACTTACTTACTTACTTACTTACTTACTCCAAGGAGCAGAGTCCTTCTTCAGAAGCTAATAGTTTTTCATAAACTCAAGAAATTCCCTGCATTTTATGGAAACCAAAGGTCCCTTACCTTGTTCAGAAAAGCCCACAGATTGTCCTTATGCTGAGCCAGATGAATCGAGTTCAGTCCCTTTCACTCTATTTCTCTAAGATATAATATCCTTCCGCCTCTTAGGTATTTTGTCTTTGTAGGTTTACCCAGCCAAAGTCACAGTGAGTACACTTATAGATTTACAAATATAACGAAAACAAAAAAAGGCCAAATATATTTATATTTCCAAAACGCATTTTTCATGATTTTACGTCATACCGAATTCATCATATCTTCAATTGTTGTAGGTACAGTATATATTATTACAAAACTAATCATATATCACCGAAGGTCAAGGTCGAGTGTGAATGTGTATAAATTCTTCTGGGGCTTTCATTTTTCTTCACAATTCCTCAAATAAAATTTTGGGAAAGTAGTTAAACTTAGACCACTGCCGGGTCCTTCTACGTCCTTACTTAGTCATTCGAAGTTACACAACCTGAGTTATTAAGAGGTTCGTTAAGTAAACTAAGCACATTAATAGTCTCACTTCACATAATATACACCGAGTTGAGTCAGAAATGCAACTTTTATACAGACCATTGAATTAAGTATTCAGCATATAGACATATATTTGAAAAATAACATACAGACGTGGGGATTGATGACGTTTAATTCCTTCTTTCACCGATATACTTTTAGACAGGTAGAGCGCAAATCTCAGTTTTAGCTTCTTATACATTGTGGAACGATAGGAATCAAAACTGATCATTCAGTGTAGACGTTTGACAGTTTTAATCCACATTCATTGATTACTTATGTGCTAACCGACGGATACCATCCTTCAATTATTCGTTTAGTTTAGGACTTAAACGTGAATACAGACACACAGACGTTACCAACTAAAGCAGTTAATTGACTGTCAGGTGCTAGTTTAAACTATCTTATCACATTTCTGTTTTTGACGTGATTAATATTGAACCAAATTGTATGTTGAACTTCCTCTTATATTCACGGAAGCTGTATTAATTTGGGGCAGTAAATGAGGTACCTAATTTAGACACCCTCATCATCTGTTTTAAAAAATAATTTGTTTAAAATATATTTTCCCCCCTATATCATGCTATGTTTAGGTATTAGCTTTAGTTTGTCATTATGGCGGTATTTAAGTTTGACGTGTCACACTTCCATAAGCTCTAAAACTTTAATGCTGTATTAAGCTTAAAAATAACTTCAATTTTACTTCTTACAAAACAGCGAATTTATTCTAACCATAAATGAATATGAAAACCTTAATTCTATACATTATGTCAGAATATCAGTTTATTTACTTTCAAGAAAACTGTTGATTTTGTTATCGCGATTTTTATGCACACCAAAAAAGCATCAACGTCTGTTTTATCTGTTATATTTTGAATGATTCGGCTATGTTATTATATATATATACATATATGGATAATTTTATAACAAAATTAGATATTTACGTCTCTACCTAATATACATAACTTAAAGTATATACGATATTTTGAAACCACGTATGTATATATATTGAAGTAGTTTAAAAGGATTTAATTACATTCATATTATTTACTGTGAAGTGTATTTAAATACTAATGAAAAAGAAACCTACTGAGCACTTTAAGCTTAATTTCAGTTTCAGTTACGTTATTAGTTTTTGTATACAGGAGACATTTTTATACGTTTTATTAAATAAAGATGGATTATAATATATTGTTGAAACTTGGAATTTTTTGAGAGAAAGCCGGACAAGGGATTTCACATGCAAAGCTAATCGATTTCATGACTAGAATTTTTACTGATACGCTACGTAAGTCAGTAAATATCCATGAGTTAGAACTAAGATGTACACTAATTCTAATACAGCTTGCGTCATGCGATTGCTTGGTGTCTCTAAACTAACAGGATTCTATAGACTGCACTAGCGGGAAACTACAGAGACAGCAATATAGCTGAAGCCAGAGCACGTATAGAACATTACTTACTAAAACGAGATGTGATGCTGAGTGCCTAGATTAGAGAAAATTTTTGCCCGCTAGTGGCAGCAACAGTTGGTTTGACAGGCGCACAGCGCTGCGGTAACACGCGCGCAATGCCTCCCTAACTTGGAGAGTGACCTATGTGTGGTGTTCCTACCTGGGTCAGCTGCTGCAGAGTGACTGGCCCCTTCACTCAGCTGTTGATATTGAGAAGAAAGCGGCTGATGGGACTCGAACACAGGACTATTCACCACTCCCATGGCGAGTCCAACGTAGCTGCTAGACTAGACTAGAAGTGGTAGTGGTGAGGTGTATATGTGGTGTGTAGTGCGGGTCACGCACCGTGCAAGGGGTGGATTAGTATAGGGGGAACAACACGCAGGTCTGTGACGTCAGAGGACTGACGCCTGTCCGTTCAGGGGCAGTGGCAGTGGGTCTGGGTTAAGGTCTGTATCGATGCACCCCAGTTATTCATGCTTCCAAAATTGGATGTTGGTTTTGTTCCTTTTTTACTGTACTTTGACGTAGATACTGGTTTTGTTTTGAATTATGTTATCTCAGATTTTGTTCCAGAATCGCTGCTCGTTCTCAGAAGATTTTATTTGCTTCGATTTTGTTCTGATGTTTGAATTTGTTGCTTGCTCTTGATTTAGGAATGCTGACAACTAAGTTGCTGATTCCTTTAGTCCCTCATTTATATACTCGCTTATTCTGTCAATTCCCCATTCACCCAGTTCCTCCCTAACTTATCGTATACACATTATTCGTCCACTCACCCATTCATTCCCTATTTTCACTACCTTATTAATCCATTCACTAAAAATCCAATACCACGCTTATGTGTGTATAGATATCACCTTTCTAATTCCATGCTACAACGTACCTATTAATTCGATAGGCTATTATTATTATTATTATTATTATTATTATTATTTATTATTATTATTACCTTCAAATAAAGTATGGAATACTACCACAGATGTTGAAATGGCGGATAATGAAATCGAAATAAGAGAGAATCAATCCAGGCAGCTGCCTTTTTATCAACGGATAAGAAAGCAGGAACAGGAGTTTGACCGTTTGAACGCTAATTCACACACACTGGAAAGTGCTCCTAGCGCGCACCAACTGTGGGCCGAGCGTCTATTTTCGTTCGAAATTTGGATTGTGTCATTACCATTTTAATTACACAGTGAGACCATGTGTGATTCACACATGCGTGTAGCCGTGGACCACTTTAAAGTGATTTCTCAAGGCCACGGTTCGACACAACGCCTTTGATGCAGTCCTATAAGTGTGAAATTATATGCGGCAGTCTGTAGGCGGTCAGTGGACGGTTTGTGGGCGACCTTAGACCGTCCAAGACTGCAGTCGCCTCCGCCCCCCAGGTTCAGTTTTATGCCGCCTACGACGCGGAGTTTCACGAAGGACCCCCGCTGTACAGAGTTTAATGCCAACAATACTATACGGTAGGAGCACGGTAGGAGCACGGTCGGACCACAGTAGGAGCACGGTAGGAGCACGGTAGGAGCACGGTAGGAGCACGGTCGGACCACGGTAGGAGCACGGTAGGAGCACGGTCGGGACGGAGTCCTGAATGCATGAATTAGCCTTAAAGCACAGAGGTAACTACAGCGTCTCCAGCTGAACACGCGCCCGTCCAAAGCATCTAAAAACCCGTGCATACAGTCCACACTAATGGCCTTTATCCATTTTCTATTTAATGTTTATATTCCTACCTCTGTGGCAGACAGCGTGTCCTTAAGTAAGCTAAGAACTAACCAATCAGTAAGCGTTGCATTCTAAAGGATTTGCAAATTATACTTCATCAATATCGTGGCAGCCCTGGGAAGTCAACAAAGAAAGAAGGTGATAGATATAGTTAATCAGAAAATCTAGTTTGTTGCTGGGTACTTTCCTAACAAAAGACACACGTTAACACTATGCTAACTTTCTCTGTTTGAGCTGTATAATTATTGAACTCTAAACTGATAAAATAGGTCAAATAATAAAACCAACGAATGCACTATATTGACCACTTTTATTATGGCCTATTTCCCCTCACCCTACACGTGTTTCGGAACTTTAAAGTTCCATCTTCAGGGGTTGTCGTGTGTTACGAATTATTCACATATTAAAACAAATACGCAATATGTACAATAGTCTGTTAAAGTATTAAAACCAGTATATAATGCATGGTATAAATATAATATAGCGCATTCGTTGGTTTTATTATTTGATTAAAAAATGCACGGTGGTAATACTGTGAAATTGATAGAATAGGTGTTGAAGAAAATGACAAAATATGCTTGCACATTTAAAAGAATATAGGTTCGTCTTTGACTTCGTACCGCGGAGCCTTTGGGATCAAACCCGGGTTACTTCGTGTGAGATTCATGGTGGATGAAATGGCATTGAAGCCACTGTCTTTACTTTGGGCGCCTCTCTCTGACCGGGCACGTGGCTTGTTAACATAGTAAAGTTTGAAGAGGTACGGATACAATAGGCTATGCGGCAAAAGCACACGATGAAAGTAGGTGCAGAGATACAGTTCCGCGTAGTCTTGACTTGTGTAGCTTACTCAGTGGCAGTCAGGAGGCAGCTTAAAATCCCCCGTTACTAATTGGAAAGAAAACTGAGTGGTCTTCAGTTTCGGTTGTCATATGATGGCAGAAGTCTTCTTTCCATTACCTTGGTACAAAATCTGTCCCGTCTCCCTATTTCTATAAATCTAATTGGCCAAAATATTTGTATTCTTACAATTAATTCGATATATTTCCTCCTTCGAAAACATTCACGTGAACCAAATTCAGTCACCCTGAAGATGGAGTCAGTATATTTCTCCGAAAGTCGCAACATTTTTATTCTACGTGATGTAATAACCCAAAACACCATTATTTGAGCAACAACAGTTTTAAAACTTGGAAACTTAAAAGTCGTTGTTTATGTTTGGAAGCAAATTTCGGTGTAACATTATGTATCAAAGAGTATGAAAGAGTGTAAATGAGGCAGCTAAGCCATGGTTTCGGAATACGGCTTCAGTAACGAAAAAGAGAGGATATGGGAAGCATTTAGCAGAGGAGGTAATTCTGGGAGAGGAATTGATGGCGCTGAAAGTGGCGTGGGATCAATAAATAGAGAGGGTGAAGTAAGAAACATCAGGGTGCGGCGCGTATGTGCCTTCCGCAAGAAGTAAATCGTGGTTACGTACAACGCAAGAATATAAAGAAAACAAAATATACCGAGTATTTGTCGCTGTGTTAGCCGTCAGAAATCCGTAACCAACAGTAGAAAATGATATTAAACTAGGGTAAAGTAAAAATTGCTTCAGACAGAGTGTATATCGTGATAGGACTGCGAACAGAATTCATACGCCTCAGCTAGGACAGTATAGCTGTAAATTGGACAATCTACATGTGTTCTGTCACGATTGAAACTGCTGATTCGGAGTTTCATTTCCGCTACCTAGAGAAAAGCATTAAATCGAACTGATGAAATGTAGTAACTTTTGTGTCTTAGGACATGTAACGGCGATATTTCAAGTAGATACATTGGCTAATGGGCTCACAAAAAAGGAAATAAACTGAACATAATTCAATATTCTGAGACCTATAATTCATATTAGACTAGATTATATTTAAAAAATGTAGTTTCTACCTCACAGAGAACACACTTTGTCCATCATGAAGACCAAATACCTAAAGCCATATTGGTAAATAATAAATGCTTATTGTGAGAAATATAAGAAAACTATAAATACACTGATTGGACGAAGCTATTTATAAGACGATACTAAACCGTCGAATTCAAATAAAAGGTGGACAAATTCTTAATCAAGATAACAAATGTGGACTTTTCCAGCAGGAGTCTCTTCCACGGAGCCACTAATAACAGAACTATTAGTAAATAAACCTGGGGGTAAAGGCGACCGGCGCGTATGTGTGACAACCCTGCCACCTTCATGTGCCAATTGTCTAGAAATTCTGGGAGCCTCAACCTCCTGAAGTCCTAAGGGCCTGCCCTAAGGCTTTGCCTGTTGGTAGTAAATAATACTGATCACGCATAGGATAATAAAAGGGAATACATCAAATAACAAAGACGAAAAACACATGCCAAAGGACAATAAAAACGGATAACAGCGTTTAAAATATTATGAATACGGTCATGATTATTAAAGTAATAATGGTTAAGAGGGATAATTTGTTCACGAATGTATTGATGACGACAGGAAAAACAATAATAATAGGAATAATAACAATAACAATAATCCTCGCTGTTGTCAATTTACTCAGACTCGCCAAATGTTTCTGCACCTCTCCACTAGAAACTCGTGCTTAGTCAACAGTTCCCTCCTATAGTTCAGCAGGGCGATGTATGAATGTACTTGCCTGTGACTCAAAACATTCTTATGCTGCGCTGAATGCTTCCTGGAATTCCTCATGCCTCTGCCAATAACACGCGTACCGTTGTACTTTACAATGTATCATTTTTTTGTGACATCGTTTGTTTCTGAAGTTTGTCATGAAAGTTTTGTTACCTGTTTTCAAATACTAATGTCGTTATATCGTTTAAACAATCTATCGGTTAGAAAGGAATTTGGGCTGTATGTTGTATTATCTACAATCTGTTGTAGTGCTTCTTCTACAAATTATACGAAAAACGTAGTCATATGACGGGGCTATTAATCATTTGAAACTTGAAATTAATGTACATAATATTTAAAACTTAGTTCATACCTCACAGAAAATACTGCCTTTCTATCATAAAAAAAACCAGTTGATACCTCACAGGAAATACTGCATTTCTATCATCAAGAAAAACCAGTTCATGCCTCACAGGAAATACTACCTTTCTATCATCAAGAAAAACCAGTTCATGCCTCACAGGAAATACTACCTTTCTATCATCAAGAAAAACCAATTCATACCTCACAGGAAATACTGCATTTCTATCATCAAGAAAAACCAATTCATACCTCACAGGAAATACTGCATTTCTATCATCAAGAAAAACCAGTTCATACCTCACAGGAAATACTGCCTTTCTATCATCAAGGAAAACCAGTTCATACCTCAAAGAAAATACTGCCTTTCTATCATAAAAAAAACAGTTTATACCTCACAGGAAATACTGCCTTTCTATCTTCAAGAAAAACCGGTTGTGTTCTTTCGGGAAATAATTGCTGTATGTGGTGGAAATAACATGAAGCCCATACATGCTCACTGCTACAATCATGGTGTAGGTAAGCGGTTGGGGTTCACCACGCTAATTGATATTGGGAACCTCCTATAATTATTAGCAAAGATACCACCAGATCTCATATCAGGGCTCCTGAGTACTTACTAATGTCAGAAGAACGGAACCCAGTCCAAATAAACCCACAAAAGCTTTTAGTAATCTAAACGTTGGGGGCCACCATGTCAGGGAGGGCTTTCCTCACCGCCGGGTCTGCAGGGAGCCTTACCTACGCCACTGCTGTGAATATTGTTGTCGTCGAGATCTGGCGTCGAGTAGCTCTGTTAGATAAATACAAACATTTTGCATGAACCTTCTACATCCCTCGACAGGCTGTACCCTGAGATCTGCGCTCTTCTGAGATATTACGCAGCTTTGATTGTTAGTTCTCTCCCGACGTTTCGGGACAACCTATCGGTCCCATCTACAATGGTTAAGAAGTCCAAGAAATTGGACTTCCCATCTTCAAAGGTCAAGAAGTCAAATTTCTTCGACATCTTGACCCTTGAAGATGGGACCGATAGGTTGTCCGGAAACGTCTTCAAGCGTCAAGAAGTCCAATTTCTTGGACTTGACCCTTGAAGATGTGACCGATAATTTGTCCCGAAACGTCGGTAAAGAACTACGACTCAACGCTGCGTTATACCCCAGAAGGGCGCAGATCTCCTCTACATCGCGGCGGAAGCCCTGAAATCACGAAGGCTGTTCCCTGATTACGAAGACAATATATCAGTCTTTAATGTTGGTACCTAGGTAACAAAGCACAACGCGTCATTGCCAAAGAGACAGGGATTTTCCTCGTATTCTATATCCGGGTATTGCATTGAGGTGATTGGTTAGGGCTGGCTCTGGTGGCTTTACCGCAGAGGAAATAACCCCCTTTGTCCATTGAGCAGTAGACTGTCTGAGCGCTGTACTGAAAGAATTTCATTGTCCCTGTGGTGAAGCAAGGTGCGGTGGCATGTCACTGCTCTGCTGGCTATCCGAACTATCCGACTTATCAACAACGCGGCTTTGTGGGTTTTATACCGCAGAGTAACAAGTGCTATGAAGTGGCTTTCACAAAACACGATGAGAAATGACATAACCAGGAGAAATTCTAAACCGCAGCCATATTGCTACGCGGACGAAATTGAAATACTGCCCGTTCCAAGAGTTGAAAGTTGTAGGTTCAGTCTCTAGTAAACATGCTTCTGCACCCATATTTGTATCTTTTCGTCATTGCAGTTCCCCCAAACCCTGACCCCTCGTGATAAAATACGAATAAAATAATGATGTAATTATTACAGTGGTGGGTATTTTGGTGGTTTTGGTGATGGTGATAGTGTTTGTGATTTTGTTATTGGTTGTTTTGGTGATAGTGGTATTGGTTATGATCGCGTTCGTGACTGCAGTGATGATGGCGGTGGCGATGATGTTGCTAGTGACTGTGATGGTGTTGGTGATGTTAATCGTAATTTAAACATGTCTCAAGGATCGATTTCCTTCTCGATTGTTTAAACAGTCACGTAAAGGAAATTTAAGGAAAAAACTAGTAAATTGCTATATTTGAAGCATAGCTTTGTATGGTGCTGAAACGTGGACATTTAGGAAAGTAAATCAGAGATACCTGGAAAGTGTTGAAGTGTGGTGCTGGAAAAGGATGGAGATCACATCAGGTTAAATGGATTGGTAACATCTTGCGTAGGAACTGCCGTCTAAAAGCGTCTATTGAAGGAAGGATAGACGGTAGGATAGGAGTGATGGGAGGACGAGGAAGAAGACGTTAGAAGCTACTGGATGACCTTAAGGAAATGGGAAGATACTGGAAATTGAAAAGGAAGCACTAGATCGCACTCTGTGGAGAACTCTGTTTGGGGGAGAGTCTACGGACCTGTCGCAAGACAGACTACAGAATGAATGAATGAATGAATGAATGAATGAATGAATGAATGAATGAATGTAAAGGAACATATATAGCATCGAATGAAATGGGTAAGGTTGTTCCGTAACAAGCCAAGCAGGCACTGGAGACAGGTAGATGTTGGCCTATAGCTCTACTCATACTCAGCCTCAGCGCTGGAAGAAGGTGGGTGGTCAACGCCACGCCCCGGCCGCTTTACTCCCTGGAAAGGGACCCAGCACTGATTGTACAGCAGGCTAGGTGGGCTTCAGGTACGGTCATGATGGATCGGCAAAATATCGCCCCACCGGGGTTCGAACCCCGCACCATGATATTGGTAAGCATTTGAAAGAAGGGTAAAGGTAAAGGTAAAGCAATTCCATTACAGGCCTGGACAGGCCCTTAGGGTTCCAGGAGGTTGAGGCTCCCAGATTTCTAGACACTCGGCACATGAAGGTTGTAAGGTTGTCAGCTCTACGCACCGACCGCCTTTAGCCCTAGGAAATATTTCTGGTACTCATTTCTGTTAGAGGCTGAGTCGACCTTAGGGCCATAGTGCGGCCGAAAGGATTATGTCAATGAAAAATTCCAATGATATAATCGGGAATCGAACCCGCGACCTTCCGGCTTGTAGCGAAAGAAGGGTGGATTGGCTTATTTGAAGGCAGAAGCGTGATTAAACCAAAATGGTAACTTGGTCGGATTTCAGACTTTCCTGTCTAATATTCTAACGGTTAATTCCAGAATAGACGTGTAGATTAATGACCACTGTAGCTGCATCCGTTAATCGGCGGCAGGAGTTACATAAACAATAAGTTGCAATGTTGGAATATATTAAGTCTTACGTAGACTAAAATGTTGTGTAGACTTTATGGATATGGTTTTGTGTTAACTGAAGAATAGGAACCCCTCTTTTTACGACAACAAATCAAATACAGGCATTTCCTCTTGATTCGCTCCAACCGAGTGTAAGAGAGATCACAGAAGGAGGATCTGAGCCCTCTCATCTTTTGGGATTCTTCTTGTTTGCCGTTAGTCACGTCTGGTGAAAGTTCCGCAGTCCCCTTTGTCAGTCAGGGGTAGCTGTTGTGTTCCTGGCGACTTCACCCACCTTTGTGTCTTTATTTCTTACATCTATGCTCTTCAGTATTGCGGAGTTTAGTGCGTTTTATTCTTTTAAATCTTATGGAGGTCATATTGTACGGCTGGAGTAATAGCAGTCAGTGGAAAATTCTTGCACATTGAGATTTCAGATTTCCGTGGTGGTGGAGAATCTTCAGGGTCATTACACCGTGTAAATGGTCCCTGCTGTTTCGGAGGAAACACATCCTCCATTTTATGGATGAAAGATTGAGGCAGGATGTTCCTGTGTAATGCGGGTAGCATCCTACCACACTGAAGGTTGCCATCACAGTATGTATTTTTGGTATTAATGTTATCCAAAACATATTTATGCAGCTAGCCAGCAAATTGGCGTGACTTCTAAACTCGAAAAATTTAGGTGGTTGGTGAAGTTCCTCTGATGTTTGTAGAATGTTAAATCAAACTCGTTCAACAACTTTAATTGCATTGATTATGTTATTACAAAGGACGCGATTTAGCTTTCTTAAGCAATCCTCGATATATTTATTACACATTATGCATTTCAGTCACTTGTTGTCGTGTACTCCTTATAACAAATATTAAATCCAGAGAGGAATTTCTTTCCAGCATCTCAGCTCTTCCATTCTTTGAGGAATGAAGTACTTGCTTGAGTGTTGAACGTTTCATCAGCACTTCATTCACAAATAGATTGCACAATCTTTGCGTACCCCCCTACTCAGAAACGTATAACTTCGCCTCTCTCATTAAAAAATATAAAAATTAAAATATTACGAGAAAATTATTAATTTACCTGTTGCTGGTTTGTGTGTGTGTGTGTGTGTGTGAAACAAGACTGTCACACTGAGGAAAGGGCGTATATTGAGGACATTTCAGAAGAGTATGAGGAGAATTTTCAGACTCAAGAGGTAGAAAGAAACAGGTGGCTGGAAGGAAATGCGCAATTGCTTTTTAGTTTGCATTCTTCACCATATATCATCAGGGTAATGAAATGAAAGAGGACGAAATCAATGCACACGTACTACGTATGAAAGAGATGAGAAATACACATATATTATTAGGAAGAGATGAAAATTCCGCTTGGGATACTTATGCTTATAGGCGGTGTAATATTAAAATGATACTGTAGAATTAAGGTGCGACTGTGTGGAATGAATTGAGCTGGTTCAGCGTAATGGAACATCGTTGGCTGGTTTTAGCAGATCAATATACTTTCGCTTTTCTTAAAATGCCTGAATTTCTTGTCCGGTTCTGTTAATCGTATTCTATCAGCAGATCTGTGCTTTATGGAATTATACTGCCACACCTTAAAAACTGCGAGATACATCTTAGCGTTCCGAATCGTGAAATTACGTTTTATCTTAGTCAGTCGTCTATTATTCTATGCTACAATTTGACCGTCTTTCTTGTGGACTGTTTATTAAAACAAATCTAACATGGTACACAATATAGCGTAAAATACAATACAACAGTATAAAAATTTGTCGCTACATGTTTCGGCCAATCCTGGCCATCCTCAAGAGAAGTACTTCCAGGATATGTAGGCTAAATTGTTCGCCTGAGAATGGCCAGGAGTGGCCGGAACATGTCGGGACAGATTGTTAATACTGTCGTGCTGTATTTTATACTATATTGTATACTATACTGTATTTATTTTAATAAAAAGTCTCTTAATTTCATAACTTTCATCACTCGTACTCTACATAACAGACTGGAAACCGTTAGTTTCTACATAATTCATTCTACTACTTTTGTGCATACATAAGGCAGATGTGCTAAGTGAATGTTTTATTTCATACCAACAAATGCACATAAACATATAGTGTCAATAGTTTATTCGTAACTTTCCCCGATACGTATTTCGGCGTTTTAAACCGCCATCTTCAGGGGGTTTTAGAGGTTTCTAACGTAGACCAAATATTTATAGAATACGTTGTAACATCCGTATTATGTAAAATATGATACACATATAGTAGTCAATGGTTGTCCAGTGCATACAAAATTGTATAATAATAAGATTATTATTATAATTATTATTAAAATAGTATAAAATTATCAGACAGGTTACATAGCTTAATGTAACTAGGAAATTATTGGCAGTATGTTCTTGCGTTTTCTGGCGTGTGTGTTTTAAGTTGCCGTATGATGGTCATCTGTGTGTTCTGTTTGTGCTGCGTAGTGTCCTTATCGTACGGTTGCTGTGTAGTGACTCCTAGTGTGCTAGTTTGAACAGCACAAGGTTGTCAGGCCGAGAAATCTCTTTATTGATTTGCAGTTCACGTTATTTTATGCCAACGGTGACAGCTGGGAATGACATTCTGTTTGTTTCTGTTATTAATGTTTGTGAACAGAAATCAAGAGGGACAAGATGGACGATAGTGTCAGATGTCGTACCATTCACGGGACTGCGGTTCTCCATTCAAAATAGTGGGAATATCCGAAATGGAGTTGTGTAACATGCTGAACGTGATAACCTTAATGTCAGCTCACTTATCTATTTAAATATCATTTAACATGCGACCTAAGTTCAAATAGAAATATTGTGGTACATTGGATATAAGGACATCAAGATTCGATCTACAATACACGTCGGGAGTCAGTACATACGTATTTAATTTTTGATTAAATACTTCTTGATAATTAATGAATTGGCCAAAAATTTAACGAATAAACCATTTCAGGAAAGCGACTAATGAGAATAGGTCTGGGTGGCTATGAATGGCTAAGGCACTTTATAAACTGTGGTTACTGGATCTTGCGCATATAATTTACCTCTCCATAAGATGATATAGCTTCATTCATTCATTCTGCAGTCTGTCTTACGACAGGTCCGTAGCCTCTTCCAAAGCGAGATCTCCACAGGGTGCGATCCAGTGCTTCTTCTTTCAATTTCCAGTATCTTCTCTTTTCCTTAAGGTCATCCAGCAGCTGCTTACGTCTTCTCCCTCGTCTTCCCGTCATTTCTATCCTTCCTTCTAACTTTCCTTCAATCACGTGTTTCAGAAGGCAGTTTCTGCGCAAGATGTGACCAATCCAGTTAGCCTTTCTTCTTTTTATTGTATGTAGGATATTCCTCTCCTCCTCGACTCTGTGTAATACTTCTTCATTTCTCACACGATCGGTCCAACTGATCTTCTCCATTCTTCTCCAGCACCACATTTCAAAACTTTCCAGATACTTCTGATCCATTTTCCGAAGTGTCCACGTTTGATATAGCTTATGATATCTTATTTCTCCACAATACAGAAAACTAAGTCACAGTCGTTGTTTCTCTGAATAATTTACGCGGGTTATAATTATTTAATTTAAGTTGAGATTTAAAAGGTACTTTTTGAATAATGACTGCTCCGATAGTTAGAATTAGCCTCTGAAAGACGTGTCGAATCAGTCTGTCTGTAGCAGAATATCGTCTACTGAGCCATCTAAATTTCCATGTCTGAAGATTAATGTATTGATCTCACTGACCGTGCGGCCTAAGGCGCCGGTCTGCAGCCAATTGATTGCTGCAATCGCGGGTTCGAACCCAGCTGAGAGCATGAATGCTCGTCTTTTGTGTTTGTTGTGTGTTGAGTAGGTAGCGACTTCTTTGACAGGCTGATGACTTGTTTAGGAGGAGTCCCAGCGGGTCTGTGTGTGTGTCTAATTATGACTTCCAGACCTCAAAAACAGGGGGACCTAGGCCCGATTTTGTGTGTAGCCACAGACAAAAAAGGTTACTATTAAAAATATTTAGTCATTGCATGTACTTATTTGTGTATATTTTCTTATTATTAAGAGTTTGGTTAGAGAAAACAATAATTTAAGCAAATTTCTTGGTCTCTTTAAAATATTTCTGGTAGTTAGATTTCAATTTAAATCTGTTGCCTCGTATAATCCAACTACTTACCTCCTTGTCAGATGGTGAGTCAGAAAGAGTCAATCATTTGGTGATATATGTTGAATATACCTATCATAAATGACGCTCTTTTATCAAATTACACTGACGAAGAATTCGTAACATCCGTTGTCAGTTCTTCATTTTAAGTATCCATGGAAGAATCACTGCTGTGACTTTTGCTTTATGCCTAAATTTGGTTGAAGTGTAGCAAGAGATTTCTAGGCTGTGTTCGTCGACACAATTTTTGACGCTTTTTTTTGTTATTAAATGAAGGTTGAAATTATTATATACTTTGGTAGTGCATTGATGAGTCTTGTGCCCAAAGACGAGCGAAATAAGAAACATGTTCTTAAATTTTTAAAGAGATGGCTTCCCTAACGTGTGAAACTTAATCAAGAATGTCTTTGCATACGACTCTTGAAAGTAATTTAAGGTTTTTCCTGGGCTTTTGAGGATTTTGTTTGGGTTTGGTCAGAGTTTGAGGATATCAGAAATATAAAATTTTACGGTTTTTTTCCTAATCATATAGTATAATTACTCTAGATATTATGTGCTTATGTTTGGTTGGAATATTTATATTAGGTACATGTGTTACATGAAACGCTTTTCTTCTTACAAAAGACAGATTTTAGTTTTCGAAGTAAATGTTGAATTCATGAAAACAGCAACGTTCATCAATGTTAAAATTTTGATAATTAAGTAACTAAATCTATTATTCATTTATTTCATATTGTCGTGGCATAACATTTAAGAATATGTGTTGTGAGTTTGTTGATCTTCCTACTTTCTTGTACAAAAATAGCAGTGTGGTAGCAGACATTTTTGTTTACTTCTGGTGGACCTTTCTTTATGACGTTCGCAGTTTCTTTGTTCCCCAGGCAGTGTTACTCTCACACCTAGAACTCTGGTATGGGCCTAACATAGTATGAATGTCTTCATATAATGGCTCCAGAATAAGGAAGTAAATTAGATTTCATGAGTCTGTGACCTTTATATTAAAAGTGACACTGGACAATGTGCAAATTATTGTCTTTAAAGTCATTTATTTTTTGTTTCGAAACGTTCTTACACTGTAAAA
The DNA here is from genome assembly GCA_021186555.1 of Reticulitermes speratus. Lineage (NCBI taxonomy): Eukaryota > Metazoa > Arthropoda > Insecta > Blattodea > Rhinotermitidae > Reticulitermes > Reticulitermes speratus. The sequence goes on from JAJKFL010000001.1 coordinate 9,268,135, forward strand.
CATACTTCGTATAAATACCAATTCAACTCTAATTAATTTCTTTAATCGATTTATGGTGTAAATGTCGTTATAATACAAACAGAATATACTTGATTAAGTTCTGAGACAGTTATTTAAAGTACTTTTGGATGTTACGAAAATTTAATAAAATGCAGCAACAAATAATTCTTCACGCTAAGCATTGTACTGCCACTACTGTAGCCAGGTGCCGAGGGCGTCGCATCTCATTCGACGAGGCGTGGGACGCTGTTGCCCTATGACATATTATTCAAGTCCTTAAAGGAAGTTAAGGCTTCTCGTTAGTGTCCGAATGCGTGAAAGGAAACATGACACGACGTTCATTAAATCGTGCGTTATTATTTTCGGTAGACTTAAGAAATCCGACGACATAAGATACGTAACTTCCAATACAGGTAGGGGCAAATCCCGACACAGCGCCAACCCCCTTCCCCCCCCCCCTCCAACCGAATAACGTCGCCCTCACGTAGCGCTCATGAAAGTCTATGAACAGAAACTCTCCATTACAGTCTGCCGCTTTACCACCACAAATTGGCGGTTAAGAAAGACTGGCGCTATATCGGGGTCTGACTACATCCCATACACTATTTGGGATCTAAAGCAAGAATGTGAATGGTTGTTGGTTTTGCTTATTAAGGGTTGTCGTTCGTAACGGTTAAAGGAATAAGATTTTCCTGGGCTTTGTTACTGACATGTTCAGAACCACTAACAATAACTTCACTTTATATTCACCGTGCATCTTTGTACAATTGATTATTTCTACCAACAAATACACCAGGGCAAGTTTGTCACTGTTTTCTTTATTGAAAGATTGCTCCAATACGTATTTCGGCAATTATATTGCCATCATCAGGGTTTTTTTTTAAGTGAGCTGTTACATAGACCAATTCTTGGTCTGTCTAGATCAAGCAGATACGAAGGAAGGAGGTCCGACCTAACAGCAAAACACACACAGATAACTGGAATACACACCGGAAAATAGGACCACGCTGCCATAAATTAATTAATAAAGTATACTACAGCAAGTAATTTACACCAATTGATTTTACTGTTAATTTTAATAACTTTTAGCAACTTTACAATACCACTAATTATACAAAATTTTATGAAGTGGTAATAACAAACATTGACTCACTGTTATGACGTAACTTAAGAATTGGTATATGTAACAGCTCACTTAAAAAAAAAACCCCTGATGATGGCAATATAATTGCCGAAATACGTATTGGGGCACTCTTTCAATAAAGAAAATAGTGACAAACTTGTCTTGGTGCATTTGTTGGTAGAAATAACCACTAACAATAACTCAGTAAATTTCACGTTGTATTGACCGTGCATCTTATCACAATTGAGGATTTATTTCACCAACTTATGCACCATATTACAATAGTGTCATTTACCCCTATACTTATTTCGGCTTATTTTAAGCCATCCTCAGGGGGTCATAGAAATATACCTGTACAATGGATGTATAGTCCATGCTATATTTCTATGACCCCCTGAGGATGACTTAAAATAAGCCGAAATAAGTATAGGGGTAAATGACACTATTGCAATATTGTGCATAAGCTGGTGAAATAAATCCTCAATAACTCAGTAATTCTGCTACATATGGATAAACTTTGGCCCAAGCCCACTAGGGGCTGTTGCGACCTTTGGAAAGGAAATGAGTAAACTTTACTGCAGATGACTTTTGCTTGGAAGTTACGCTTCTTCTCATCATATATTATACGTTTTGAAGGCCGATAGTTATTCAGAGCATGAACAGTTACGTTGTTAAATTTCTGTACCCCTAAGACTAAGGCACAAAACACAATTATTTTGCGAGGTTTCTGTTGTGATTCATTGTGAGAAGGGATAATATAAATGGAGATTATCTGAGAGCAAAAGGCTAAGCGAAATACTCAGATCTGAAAAAAAAAGGCCATCTTAGTGGGTTGTAGATAACTTTCATACCTCTAGTTAAGCGCAGTCTTGCTGCTATACGGGATAAATCGAGGAGGTTAGGATACATTAAATTTGAAGAGAGAGCGAGAATGTGTCGCAGTTTTGTATGTAACAAACATCATTTATGATTAAGAGGGTTTTGAATAAAAAGCAGTTTTGTATGTAACAAACATCATTTATGATTAAGAGGGTTTTGAATAAAAAGCAGTTTTGTATGTAACAAACATCATTTATGATTAAGAGGGTTTTGAATAAAAAGCAAGTGCGGGGCAACAAATTTTATGCTTAAAGAATGAAGCGCAAAACACCGCCTTCTTTGTAACAGTTCAATAAACAAACTTTCCCACTGTGAAAGTTTCAGATGAAAGACGTCACATTTCTTCAGACGATTATATATTTTCTTCTAGCATATACGAGTATCAGTTTTCAATACAGAAAACTAATACAAACAACAGCCATATTGAGATTTTAGCTCTTCTGGGATATTATGCAGCGTAGATTGATAGTTACCGACGTTTCGGGACAACATATCGGTCCCATGTAATCGAACTGCTTTACCGTTGAAGATGGGACCGACTGGTTGTTCCGAATAGTCGGCAACTATCAATCTCCGCTGCTTAACATCCCAGAAAAGCGAAGATCTTTTTACACCGCGGCGGAAGCCTGAAATCACAACCCCAATGTTTGTAATTTTTCCTTTTGAGATTAAGAGTATTATTTTGTATTTTTATTCTGAAAGATATAACATTGAAACCGAATCTGTAATACAGCAAGAGGAATAAGCAAGAGATAGTAGGTTGAAGAGAAAAAGTAGCTAGGCAGGTTAAACGCTATGGCGTATCTTGAGAGAAGATGCACGTCATGAATCACCTTTAAACTTGTGTAGTTGAGCTGTCATTCAATTGCCGTGACTTCGTTTCTAGCAAGCAAACCGCAGCTACGCATCTGCCTGTTGCCTTTGTCACCAACATGATTTCACTCCTCCCGTCATGTCATTCCTGATTGTGACAGCTTCGCTTAAGATCTCATATTTCCCATTATTCCTCAAGGAAACTGAGACACGCGTCTTACTTGTGAAAGGGTTTGTCGTCGTGCATGTAAGTTCATGGTCGTATGGGCTCATTATTTATTATATAATAAATTTTCTGGCTTGTGTTAATTTTGTTTTTTTTTTTACACAGCGAATTTTATTTTCGAATATTGATGATTCGCCTCCTTCAGTATATACATTTTTTTTTCGTGAAAATATAATACGACAAAGAAGGTACGTCTTACAGTCGAGGACATATTCTAACGTATCGAATAAAGGCGCCTAACGAAAATCATGATCCATGTATCTCAGAAACATATTACGCAGAATTCATGAGATATGTGTAAAACATGAAGATACAGCCTTTTGTCTGATTAACATTTAATTTGTGTCAGTTAATCCAACATGCCGATGTCGGTGGCCGTGCTATCTAAGGCGCAGGACTGAAGCCGCTTGATTGATGGGATCGCGGGTTCGAATCTCGCTGAGAGCATGGATGTTTGTCTCTTGTGTTTTGTGCTGTGTAGGTAGCGGCCTCTGCGACGGGCTGATCACTCGTTCAGAGGAGTCTTACCTCAAAAATGAGTCCGTCTATACCCAGGTTGGGATGTTGCGCCACAGAAGAAAATATAACATATGCGCAACATTATTTAAAAGAGTGGCAACACTTTCACCCTAAGAATTCAACCACGAGCAGGGTTGACAGATTGAGAGGGAAGTAACCGAAGTTTATTGCAGACTTTGCGCTATAAACTTTTATTTTCCCTTTGCGGCAGACAGGAATTGGCAATTTCCGCTTCCGTGCAAAATCCTTGTAAGATCTAGTCTACGTGTCTATGAATATCAATTGCTGAAGCTTTGTGTTGTAGGGGCAGGAGAATTCTCCGTCTCGTGTCCAACCATAGGACTTGATCAAGCTTTATTATGTAAGCTAATTGATTCATACAGTTAAGCTAATGCAGAATGGAGCAGACACTTGGCTGGTTATAGTTCCTTGGAGGCTCCGCTGTGTGGATCAACCTAGGAATATAACTTGCTTTAGCACTGGTGTGTGGTCCAGACACTTCGTCGCTGAGAAAAACTTAGCCGTAGAAAGTGTGACATCGGTCAAAGTCATCTTCCTGCCCATTCACTTGGCCACAGAAAGCAAAACAGATCAATCTGATATAATTTCCTCCTTAGGCACCAGACGAGTGGATGCGGAAAGCGTCGATCAGGCATTATTATGTTCGAAAAGTTATTTAAAACAATCAAGAACTTTTTGAACCGCAAGTTTAAATGTAAACAGATATAAAATATTGAAATCAGTATATGTTTCACGTTTCTTGGCATAAACAGTCTATCTAAATGCATCGAGCCACGAACTACGAGGAAGGAATTTAGAAGACAAGTGTGATTAAAACTACATTCGGTCAACCAAACGTGATTAAGACATTTCGCTTATGGATACATTCAGTATCTGTGTCAACTAAATGCATCAATATTCAGCAAGTATAATTATTTTACAATAGGCTACGACACTTCTGTTACACGCTACCAATTCTCAGTCCGCAACACTCCCTTCAAAAACCGATTCTGCATCGTCCTACCGCCGTAGATGGCCTGTGAGAGATAAAAGATATAGCTTTATCGAGGTTAATGTACCCGAGACAGTGTACCCCAACCGAAAGGATGAGACATAAATGCAACAGCTCTCTATGCTATCTTGGAAAGGCAGTTCGGACTGTCGCATAGTACACATAAGATTGGGTGTGTGCATAGAACAAACAATAAAATTTAGCAAAGCAATTGGCATGTAAACAGTATGGCAGGGCTTGCCCTGATAGTGGTAATACCAAACACTTATGTGGAGGAGTGGAGTGAGGAAAAGTTGCGGTAAATTGGTATTGGAATGACTGTTACACTGTATTTATCGACTGATTGGTCCGCATACCTCAGTCGGTATAGCGACTCACCACGGTATGGACGGTTCGAGGTTCGAGCCCAGGTGGGAGCGAGATTTTCTCCACCAGTCTAGACCGGCATTGATGCACAACCAGCCTTTTGTACTATTGGCACTGGGGCTCTGACCACCCACTCCCATCTAGCACCGAGGTTAAAGAAAGGGTAGAGCTGTACCTCTACTCCTCTCCCATCCAGGGCGAACTTTATCTGCTATTTGTTGGCTAAGCACCATAAAAATATTATTGCTTGAAATAACGTAAGTTATTCTGAAATTCAATTACAAATGTTACCTTTTCCTTCAAAGAAGGAAAATTTGAGAGTAACATATTACAAAACAAAAAAGGTAGTCTACTGAGAACTTGGATCGCAGGAAGGAACATTCCATTTTGCCTAGGAGGATGAGGCTATAAACTTTACGTGGGTTTCTTTATCAGTTGACATTAGATTAACTTCTTCTTCTGACATATCAGCTACCAACAGCATTGTGCAGATCAACTGCAGTCCATGCATTTTTAAATTACCGCAGCATTTATAAAGTCATTATTGATTTCATCTACATTTCTTGAGCCTCAACATACAAACAGATGAAAGTAAGTGGATCTCTGTCACCACGACATTGCACATTCTCTGGTTGCACGTGGAGAAGACGATCTCCATAAGCAGAGGGTAGCTGCGAAAATATTTAATTAAAGAGTCCCCTACAATCGACAAGGATAATCCTCCAGTCTGGGTACTGAGTAGGCATCTAAAATCCCCACGCTTTAAATGATTTTTCGGATGTGGGGGAGAAATGGACGCTAACTCCATGGAGTAGTCTTTCCTGAGAAGCTAACAGGTCCTCAGTTAGTCAAGAAATTCGCCGCATTTTATGAAACCCGAAGGTTTTTTCTGCATTCGCAAGAGTCCGTCTCCTGTCTCTGTCCTGAGTCAGATGAATCCAGTTCATACCCCCATCCCACTTCTTGAAGTCTATTTTAATATTATCCTCCAATTTACGCCTAGGTTTTCCAGATGTTTTCCTTCCCTCAGGTTTTCCCACCTCTCTCCCATAAGTGCCACATTCCCCGCCCATCTCATTCTTCTTGATTTGATCACCCCAAAAATATTTTGTGTGAAGTACATATCATAAAGCTCCTCGTTTTGTAGTCTTTTGTACCCCCCTGTCACCTCGTCCCGCTTAGGTCAAAATATTTCCCCAGCACCCTATTCTCGAACACCCACAGCATACGTTCCTCCCTCAGTGTGAGAGACCAAGTATCTCACTCATAAAAAAGAACAGGCAAAATAATATTTCTGTATAATTTAATCTTTATATTTTTGTATTGCAAACTGAAAGACAAAAGATCTTGCACCGAATGGTATGAAGCATTCTCTGAGTTCAATCTGCTCTTAAGAAATGGATGAATAAAACTTTTATAGTGTTCTTTTTATAACATCTTTGTTCAGAAAGATATAAATACGCCTATGGTGAAGATTCCTGGGTTAAGTTTAAACGTACTTCCATGGATCCACAATGGTTAAGATGCCTTGATATAGAGATGTGTATAACCAGATGTTAATATGTCCTGTTGCTGTTAATGTCTAAAAGGTGAATGAGTTTTTGGCGATGCTTGGAAATTAAGTCAATTAATAATTATCTTTATCAATTAGTTACTACTCGACAAGATAAAAAGAAAAGGGCATATTAACACGCAGTGAGGGACAGGCGCCTACAAATATCACCCAATTAATACATTGTCTCGTTTTCGGCTTTACCCGTTTATTCTTATCTTTTCTCCAGCCCATGATAAATTATCAATAATTAGACTCATGGACATGACCTCACTATTATACGTTCTTCGCGAATTGTTTTTTTTTCTGTTCTCTACTTTCCTTGTAGGACTGTACAAAAATGAACTTGTACCTGCACGGTACACGTGGTTAAGTATATCAGTAAAACCCGTGTTGTGTTGTATGCGTAAACAAACAGATTTGTATCTCTCTCTTTTAACCGTAATTTTACTGACCCAATTCGCTTCTGGAACGGAAGTACACGTGTGGTATCCAGGACAGTGGTTCCCACCCCGCGGTCCCTAAGCGGAATTTTTACCGTCGGCGTTCTTTTTGCGGTTAGTCACATTCTTTTTTTTTTGTAATTATCCCGATGGAACAGTGAAAGCCTTATATACTTTTCACTCATTTAAAATTTATTTGCCGAAGCTTTCAATACCAGATCGAGATCGTCGGCAGGATTTTTCGCAAGGTGGTGCACATTACCAATAAACAAAGCTATCAGAATTTTAATGATCAGTGCTGGACAAGATAGTAACATAGTTGTCAGTTAGAATCCTTAATTAATCCGTAGATTAAATCTATAAGAACTGTGCAAAATATAGTTTTGTTTTTGTAGAAATTTAATTTTTGTTTAATAAATTATTAAATGTCAACATATTGCTGCCGGAGCCCCTGATCAGATTATTAGAGATCTGAGGTTATCAGAGTGATGTTGCTGCAGATTCAACTTTTCTTTTATGTTTCGCCATATTGATTGGACATTATGACGGACGTTTCGAAGTATGCGTCAGGGCGTAGTATAAAGATTTAATCTCTAACTCATATAGAGTAGCATATGATATGCTTATCAGTGAGTAATGAACTGGAAGGAATGAGAGAAGTACGAAGCAGTCGTGAGGTAATGTGAGGTGAGAGAGGAAGAAATAGCTACTTCATTGACACATTTAACAACACCCTCTGCTGCTAATATTATATAGTGTCAGTGATAGATGAAAGACATACGAGTATGGAGCACTGGTAGAATAATAGTGACAGATGAACGAAGTAAATTACTGATCCGGAATTTAAATAGAGTAACTTAGAAAAATCACGACAAACTCAGGACGGCCTGTACCCTGACGGTGGTTCGAAGAGGACACCATCCGAATACCGATTAAGCTAACTTCCTCGTTAATGAGTAATTTAAATAATCATTTAAAAAAAAAATATTGTTCTTACATAAGGGCGTTAGATCACCAATTAAGCATTAAAGGGTGAAGGTCGTGTAAATGACAAACAAAGGGCTACTTTACTGAAGACATAGCTTAATCACTATGAATGATGTTAAAGAGGCCATCGTTCTTTATTATGAGAATAAATTGAAACCGCCTAGGTGAAAGATTGAATTTTTTACACCTTAAACCACAGGTGCACAAATCCCGGTCGCCTGGTCGCCATGGCGACTAAATTTTGTGCTGTGGCGCCTAATATTTGTCGGTCCTCAGTATGGAAATTGCTTCGTGTCACAGTTCTGACATCTAGAATTTTGACGTGGGTCCTAGATTTTTGGAATATACAGGCACCTGGTGGCACATTAGCAGAGTCACTTTAAAAGTTCAGAGGGTAGAGTCTATATGGATCCTTCTTGTCAGTGCCGCATTGCCGACGTTTCGGAGTGAAGATAGCCCGTCTTTGGAGCACAATTTGAAGCCGAAATTTCCGGAAAAGGAAGCAGAACATTAAAAACCGAACGGCGAATTTGATACACGGCCGGTATCAATACATCATGACGTCACAGTGCATTTTGAGTGTAATCTTATTTCTTGATATTTAAAAGAAGGGTTAACTTATGTTTTGATGGAAATACGTAATAATGTATTTGATCTAGCATGTGAGATTGCGTGTCGCCTTTATTCATGGAACTTCTTGCTTCGGATGCAAGTAACGTAGAATGTAAAACTCCTTAATTTTGATTTGTTAGAAGCTGAAGACCTTTTATGTACGCTGCGAAAAATGTGACACATGGACGTTAAATTAAAGTGGCCTACCAGTAACGTGGACGTTAAATTAAAGTGGCCTACCAGTAACGTGGACGTTAAATTAAAGTGGCCTAGCAGTAACGTGGATCTCAAAACACGCTAGGAGGTCTTGGACTGCTTCACGTGGCTCAGGATAGGGACACCTGACGGGCTGACGACGTTTATACTGAGAGTTACCATCTTTTCGAAGGAGAATAAAGCCTCCATATTCATGGTAAAGCTAAAGTACTTTCGCAGAAGAAGTTTGGAATACATTTGTTTGTACTCTAACAGTTAAAAGTGTTTAGACTAATAGTTGGATTTTACGTAATCTTAGGAGGCTAATGTCGAAATGTAAGTCAGTGAACTGATTCAGAACCTTTTTTCTTTACCTATAAGATATTCACTTCTCTGTACTGAAGTTGTGAAATTTTAATTCACTTTACACGTCACATTTCACGCACGATTTTTAATTTCATGCATGAACTTTCTGAGGAAGACACATATACAGAATAGCAATAAGCACTGTACAGTAGGCGGTGTTGGTGCTTCAGGCCGTATAGGATTGTGGGTTGAAACAAACTACATTTAAAAGTGCGGCCGTTAATTCTGTACGTTTTATGAAAGGACACTTTAGATATGTTTTACGAATATTATTGTGTTATTTAATGTGATATTTAACTACAGATATCGTAGTCCTATCATATCTTAAAATACCCTAAGAAATGGTCATGGTGAGTCAGTAGAGAAGAATTCATATGGATAATATCATGGCCCGATATAATGTACTCGCCTGACATTTCTTAGGAGTCGGGTAGCATAGTCGGGATAGCCAGTATGCTACGGGCTAGACGATCTGGAGTCCGAATCCCTGCAGAGGCAAGATATTTTTCTCTTCTCCAAATCCTCTTTATATCAACTCTGGAGCCCATCTAGCCTCCTATTCCTATCCTAGGTTTGAGATCTTCGATCTTCTGGGAAGTTAGGCAGCGTCAATTGGTAGTTAGTTACAGACGTTTCGGGATATTATCGGTCAAGGGTCAAGCAGTCTAAGAAGACTGCTTGACCCTTGAAGATGAGACCGAAATGTTGTTCCGAAGCAGCGGTAACTAACTATTAATTGACGCTGCGTGACATCGCAGAAGAGCGAAGATCTCAATCACACGGCGCCGGAAGCCTGAAATCGGGCACAGCGGTTCTTTACTGGAAGTAAGCGGCCAGGGCGTGATGCTAAACTACTCACGTCCATCTTACGCTGAGGTTTTCTACCTGTAAATGCCTTCATGACGTGGACACAGACAGTTTCACTTTTTTTATTTGGCATTCATTTAGAATGAAGAAATCCAGTATATATGAGATCAGTATAGCCACTAGCAACTGAGATTCGAACTGTGAACCTAGGCAGTAAAAATGGAAAGCGTTACCGCTGCTGTTTGCTTTTTAATGTGACGGCTACAATTTGTACGAATTCTAATAAATAAAATTAACATATTGTTTTAAAAGGACATGTTAAACGAATGAACAGTTTTAACTCATGGCACTTTACCAATTTTTGTTTTTTTTTTTTACGTTTTCCACAGTTTATCAGACTACGATGTAAAGTCTTCTTTCGTTAAATTTTGTGCTTTTGGTTGTGGTGCGAGTCGTAGCTGCTAATTTACACATGGGCACCATGTTGGTATTCTAGATTTTGAAGATTCAAGTCTCCTGGGATGTTACGTCATGTCGATTTGTAAATAATTACCGACATCCCAGAAGACAATCTTGAGCATCACCTCTGTGAAAACCTTAAACCTCGCGTTTTAAATTTTATTGATTAATTTTCCCTAATTGAACCTTGATATTTGTTAAAATACTCAGTGTAAAAATTTTAGTCTTTCACTGAATATTCTGTTTTGTTTTCTGCGTCACATATTGTCATTTTTCCTTTTTGGTATTTTTAGCGATGGGGAGTTTTAAATCACTGAAATGAGACGAAGTTCAATAGATAGCTGTTGACATAAGAGTTTGATAAATATCGGTCAGTCGTATCGTAGTGGTCGATCAGGAATTGTCAGATGGATCATGCAGTAGGAATGAAGCAACTTCCGCCCATATGGTCAGTCACCAAATACGTGACCCGCAAAGTGAATATAAGTGTTTGTTTTAGGCCCCATAATGAGAAGCAGTTATATGTCTTGTACATCTAGTCGACAATTGTTGGGTGCTGTATTTCATTTAACTGGAATTACAACACTTCCGTCATTCTCCTCACATTCTCTGCTTGTAGATAAAGATAAGATGTAGAGAATTAAACAATTAAGCACATTCCCCAAGCAAACAGCAAAATAATGTCATGTTTCTCTTGTAAATCGTCAATAGAGATATGTAGCCTCAATAGCTGAGTCATGTGCGTCAATCTGTCGGCAAAAAAGAGAAGTGTTGTAATGGAACCTTTAATGGCTGGTTTTATTCGTATACGCCGTCTGGTTTTGGTTGAAGATCTCCGTATTTCTGGCACGGAGTTTGAATGAATTTCCCAAGAAATAACTAATATTCCCGATCGTGTAATCAACAAATTAACATCACAATGGATAGCTCTTTTTTGTTTTCTGTGAGGTAGGAACTTAAATTGTAGGCCTATGCTATTCAAATCGGTTTTTCACTATAGGGATAACGAGTTACTAGAAAATCAGTGCATTACTTCGAAATGTTTAAGAAATTTCAGAATCGAACTGTGACACGAATGACGTGTACGAAAGGTCATGTTGAAGATTGTGGCTCTGTAATCATATTTTGAATTTTGTCTATAATTACAAGAAAAATTACGGATTTTTAAATGTAGATCCTTTCTAATATGACAACATAAATTAACCCCACATTTAAAAGACATACAGTAAAGTGTTGTTCCTAATTTTTCACAAAAGATTATGCTTTAGGCAGAGATATTTTTAGAGCACGTATATATGTGTTCCACGCGTGTTTTAAAGTCTTACATATTGTTTACAAAATTGTCAGTAAATTCCTTAATGTGTCACACGTAAAGTACTCGTAAGTTACAAGACAACACAATTTAAATTTTACACGTGTTTCAAACAGCGTATTTCTGCAATTTAAAATTCATTGATATCAGCATTTCATCCTGTGATAAAACTACGACCGATTTTTTGCATGCGTCACGTTCTAAAGTCTCCATGCTGTAAAGCTTTGAGTGTAATTCCACACATACCGTCCTCTACTTTTGCTTTAAACCTGCAATTCTGCACGAGAACCACATATTACGGTAATGCCTAAACAACGGAAAGAGGCGTGCTGCTGACGTGCTTACAGAAGCGGTGTCTAACTGTAAAATTCATATGCAAGACCTGCCCTGAGCAGTCATTAAATTGAGAGCTGACGGAACCGCGGATTGAGGGCAGATTATGCGAGGTGGTCTGTTGTGGGAAGAAAACTCTTTAACCGTGTGCTGTAGAGTTAGAAATTTAAAAAACGTGTTTTTGGAAGGTGTAAAATTTGCAGTATACACAATCCCCCTCCCCCCTTTTTAGATTTTAGATGTCTCATTAGCCTTGGTAGGAATTTGTTGCAGTCGCAAATGTATTGTTGAAAAACTCTATAAATTTAATTATTCCCTTTCTCTGACGTCATTACCGAAGTAAAGTAGCGTAATGGGGTATCATATGTTCAGAATAAATAGGAATTAATATATGGGCCGATCCCAGTGGCCGCTTTTTGGGATTGAGGGTTCGAATCCGGCCGGGGGCATGGGTGTCTGTCTCTGGTGAGTGTTGTGTATTGTCAGGTAGAGGTCTCTTTTACGGGCTGATCACTCGTCCAGAGAAGTCCTACCGAGTGTGGTGTGTCTGAGTGTGATCTCGAAACCTCAACAGAGAAGAGGCTTAGACCCATTGGGGCTGTCGAGACATGAAAAAAAAGTGGCTATGTGTTCAATTCCCTGTAGCACTACAGACAACAATATAGAATAGGGACTGTACAGTCTTAATTTATTTTCGTTGCGTTCCCTTAAATAACTATTAAATTGAAAAATATTTCAGACACCTCTAAAAATGTAAGTCATCATAATTTTATTTATATCATGTACGTACACCTTACATACACGTGTACACATTTTTGTAAGAAGCGATGGCTTTGAAAATGTCAGGGAAGCAGGAAGAGAAATTTCATAATTTAGTGTTGATGTTCACTGCCACACTTAACTGGAATGTGTTCATTATATTCGGAGTTACAACACGTGAGCTAATATATGAACATTACTTTCCCTCTATATATTCACTTTGCTAACACTATACAAACAAGCCGAGGAAGTATAAGCAAACCCGCCTATATAACAGCACACTATTAACTTTTCTTTACAGGGAAGTTCAGCTTGTCATGTTTATCGGAATAGCCATAATAATATTAGTTCAGTGTATTCGTGTGTTGGTAGTATTATCTCAAAGTACAACCACCATTGTCTCATAAATAAATAATGTCTTTTTATGGAATCACCTTGTTTACTCTGAGAGGTATGAACGGAGTCTGTATAACATAGGAAGTATTGTGAACATCGTGTTGTGTGACCAACAACAAAAAAGCAGTTAAACGGATCAACCTTCTTTATTAATCTGTTTAAATATTTGTAGACGTGTTAAGAAGTCGCTTTACGCGAAATGTGATATGATGCCATCCCCTGCGAAGACCGCTCACGCGGCTAGGTTTTATAAACGCCGAATTTAATAAAATTTATCTGGCATTATAATTTGACTAACCATTTGAACACCAGTAATTACTTTATGTACCATCAGGTATAACGTTTGAAACTGCGTTTTGCGCACACGTTATATTTACTTGTTAAATATTATTATTTTTTATTATTATTACTGTCGGGGGTAAAGCGGCCGGAGCGTAGTGTTGACCACTCACATTCATCTAGTGCCGAGGATGAGACTGAGTGGAGTTATACCTACACCTCTTCTTTGTTTCTTCATGGTTTGCATGCGACAACTTCAACATTTCTCTTTACTGTAACTCCCTGGAACAGGATCCTTCCTGAGAAGCTAACAGGTCCTCAGTTAGTCAAGAAATTCGCCGCATTTTATGGAACCCGAAGGTTTCTTACCGCATTCACAACAGTCCGCTTCCTGTCCCAATCCTGAGCCACAGCAATCCAGTCCATGTCTCCCGATCCCGCTTCTTGACGATCCATTTTAATATTATCCTCCCATCTACGCCTGGGTCTTCCAAGTGGTCTCTTTCCACCAGGTCTCCCCACCAAAACCCTGTATGCGCCTCTTCTGTCCCCTATACGTACCACATGCACCGCCCATCTCATTCTTCTTGATTTGATCACTGGAGAAATAATTTGTTTGTGAGGAATAAACAGCATGAAGTTCCTCGTTATGTAATCTTCTCCACTCCCCTTTTAACTTGTCCCTCTTAGTCCCAAATACCTTCCTCAGCCCCCTAGTCTTAAACATTTCTCTATACTGTATAATTCTTACAATAAAGATTTCCTTCCATACAGCAATTATCATTTGGCCCTTCTAATGGAAGGACAGTGTGTTCTGTGTGAGGTATGAACTGGATATTGCTATTTATAACGCATATTAACTCTAGTTCTCAAATGATTAGAGCAGTAGGTATAATTTATTAGCGTCATATCAAAATGCGACCATTTCAAGGGCTGCGTTTTAAAAATGACGAACGTTTAAAAGAGAAAATCTTTCGGAGCTGATTCACTTTACCTCAGAAGACAGCACAGTGCTGTAGAGACAGCCTAATTTAATGGACCCGGATCGTCTAGTCCAGTGCTTTTTAAACGGTGGTACGCGCACCAATGATAGTGCACGGCGGGTCGCATGGTGGGACAAGAAACAATTTAGGATTTTTTTCAATAATTAAAATATAGAAACTTAAACTGCACCATTAAAATTGTTTTGAATGTGTTGAAACGTAGAGAAATACATTAAAAACTGTATACTAAGATACTATTTTATTGTTCGAATACGTATAAATACAAACTGCCCTCTGTCGTCTAATCGCGTTAAATTAGAGAAGTAGCAACTGCGAAATTTGAGATTGCCAACCAGTGAAAAACAACGCGTTTTTCACTGGTTGGCAGCGGAACTTCCCGGAAGACCAGCATCCTGAAAGTAGGCATAATATTTGCAGTACCTAGCGGTACGTGTACATGTTTTTTATTGTGACAGTGGTACGTGTACATGTTTTGTATTGTGACAGTGGTACGTGTACATGTTTTGTATTGTGACAGTGTTACGTGTACATGTTTTGTACTGTGACAGTGGTACGCGATAAAAATTTTGAAAAGCACTGGTCTAACCTATACAGCCTGAGGGATAGACGGCTGGGGTTTGATTCTGCGTAGGGCCAGATATCTCTTCCCTCAACCGCTGTGTCTAAATCGACTTTGCAGTCCATACAAGCTTTCACTCAACGAGTGCCCGCGCTACATCCTTGGAGGTAAACTGGGTTGGATGTGAAAATTACTGACTTTTTTCCACAGTAGGTAAAAAATGCTTGGATATATATCCACATTTTGCCAGCATTTCCAAAGAGTGGTGTTTCAGCACAACTTACAGCTGGTGTCGGATCATAGCGTGGTACTGCAGTGGTATGGCTTGTCGGCGTTTTTTTTTTTGAGAAACCGGCTCTCGTCAGCTCCTTTTTCTTTTATATGGAGAAAATTAGGTTCATCGAAATGTCGGCAAGCAAACCCAAAGAAACACAGTGACAGGCACAAGAAATATAAGAAAAATGAATTATATTTTATAATTCTTGTATTTGAAGATTTTCTAACGGTATTCTTATACAGTTTTCTCTCTCGTGTCTCTGCTGCCTTGGAGTGGCTGAAGAGCTTCAGTGTCTGACAGAAGGATCCACTACTTCAATTTACCAGGGTTGTACATATTTGCTTAGAATTTAAGTGAATATAGACAAGTACTCAAACTGTGTCATCAAATACAATAAAATTTCTTTAAATTACATTACACTAAGTCCAAAGCGTATGGTACACTTTGAGTACTTAGAAGACAATGCAACATATCCATAAATGTTTAAAATACAGGACTATAAGTTTAATATCATTTGTTTATTGATCAAGCAGGGAAATTGATCATTATTATGAAATTAAATTCTACCGAAAATATCTACAACTTAAGTCTAAAGTTACATCTTATTTAAAGGAAAGAAAGTGTTTAAGGTTCTAGCATTTCTAGTCGACATATGAAAAGCTCAAAGACACCAGACCATTTTACGTGTTTTTTAAAGGTCCTTTGAAATAAAACAGGTTTATATTTGAAGCCATTATGAAACATAAAGATGAAGATAATAAAATGAAACTGTCTTAAAATGAACAATTTAGAATTATTACACTGATAACGCAGGAGTTTTTCCTTATAACTTCGTATTGAAGTACACATCGACAAACAATATATAGACTGTAGTGAAATTAAAAGGTGTGTCAATAGCTAATGAGCCGAATTTATATTGTTGTGAACTTAAAACTTTAAAACTTTATGATGAATTAAACAATTAACTGCTAACACAAATGTTTACATAACCTCAATGTGTAGTACATCTAATATCGAAACAAATGTAGCAACATCTGGCAGCACCTCGTCTGTGTAAAGTAATTAAAGTAATATGAAGAATAGTATTGAAGTCACGAGCATAATACGTTTTGTAATAATTATTCCTTGTGTTTATCTAAGGAATAGAAAAAATTAAGTCTATAATATTACATAAACAGAAGTAGCCCTAGAAGCCAACGCTGCGAATAAAAAGAGCTTTCTGTGCCAAGTTCAATTAAAATATCTCCGTAAACTTTAGATACATTACACAGCAGAGGTAGTGATACAAAGGCTCCAGGTGTAACCCTTGAGTAACGTTCATTACAAACAATACGGTAATCAAGTTTGTAATCTGAAATTATGAGAATATGTTGCTCCGCTTAAAATAACATCCTTTTCTAAATACCATTTAATTTTTATTTTCCGTGCAACAAAACACTCAGCTTTAGTTCTAACTCTATTGTTTGTTAAAGTAATTGGAAAGGCGATGAAGGGTCTTATAGCTCGTATCATTAACACAGACTCTTTATATGTTTTGGAGTGAAACGTTGAACCTAAGTGTGAGCATGCTCAAGCGACCAATGAAATCCGAGCTAATGCCGGCTTACACAATACTTTGTAGATCACCCAGTAGTGCAAGAGCAGTTTGCAATTAACATGGCACTGTACGCTCACTATACAGTGCCACGTGTCATTATTATTAATTCCTGATAAATAAAGTTAAAACTAAGTGTTCAACTTACGATCAAAACTGACAGTAGTTACTGTTCCCATAAGAACACAATTGTACTGTTTGGCAGCACAGGAAATATTGTAGATAATTTTGTGTGCAGTTTATAAAATAAACAACTTCATGGAGCATATTTCTTTTGTGTCATTTAAGCACTCAGGAAACTAAGAAATTTACATTTTTTTAGTCAAAGGATTATTTCCGTGTTCATGGAATGATTTTATTTCATTACTGAGCTCAAAGCTTTTCTTAAATATGGAAATCAACCAGTTGGACGAAAAGTCTAGTGCCTTATGAACTAAACTCAGGCTTTACATTAGTAACTTTCTTACAATGATAGAAATATTTTCTTTATTTGGCCAAGCAGTAAATTTATTCTAGCAGGAACACTACAAACACACAATTTAAAATTAAGAGTATCTTTTTTTTTCACAGTATTACCACCGTGCATTTTTTAATCAAATAATAAAACCAACGAATGCACTATATTGACCACTTTTATTATGGCCTATTTCCCCTCACCCTACACGTGTTTCGGAACTTTAAAGTCTCCCTACACACACAGCCTTGAAAACATAGCACAGTAGCATCACAACACACAAGAAATGGAACAAGGAGTTCTAGAAATTACGCCAGTAGTTCCGTAAACAAACAGTGAATATTACGGATAGTTCACAATTTTTTAAAACAGGTTTTAAATATACATTTACGTGAGATTTTAAGATTCTAACAGACTACCGTACATATCGTACAATTTTAAAAAGGTTCTGAATATTCATTTACCTATGGTTTTAAGACTTTAACAGACTATTGTACATATTGTGTATTTGTTTTAATATGTGAATAATTGGTAGCACACGACAAACCCCTGAGGATGGAACTTTAAAGTTCCGAAACACGTGTAGGGTGAGGGGAAATAGGTCATAATAAAAGTGGTCAATATAGTGCATTCGTTGGTTTTATTATTTGATTAAGAGTATCTTGTTCTGTATCGCCCTGTATTCAGGACAGAGTATTGTGTGCAAATTATAATACAAATCATAATTAAAAATTATTCAGAATTCCAGTTTCTCTTGCTTCTTCGTGTGCTAGGTAATTCACTTAGAAATAAAGTTCAGTATAAATGTATGTGAGATTATTCCAAACATTACGATTTTATTATAGAATGTCATTTTATTCGTTTATTATGACTTAAGAAGCTGAAAATATATATATGCTAAGATATATATCCTATAAAACTTTATGTACATTAGTTTTCTAATACATAACTAGAAGTCATATTTTCCTTTCCCCTGTATTTCTCTCCAAGAGGTTATATCCTGAACACTTCCCGTTTTATATTACAAGCCTAGAAATTGTGCACGATCGAGAAGTTATATTTTAATAGGTTGTTGTCATATTGATGAAATTTGAGAAAGTTTAGATCTGATTGTGAGTTGTGAATTTATTCAGTCGTAAAACACAGTATTGGTGAAAATTGTTTAAAATTATCTACGTAAATTGACGTCAAAATTCCAGACTGAGTGAAGTGTATGATGAGTAATAATGACAAAATGGATATATTGTGGAATATATGAGGTGTCCGCTTGAATTTAAGCCACGTTTCATTTAACATGAATAAGAAAATTTGTTACATAGAAATAAGTCATAACCTCCATATGTTAAAAGTAACTTTTTGTCACATAACTTATTGGCACATATTCTTATGGTAATCAGCCATGTTCGCACCTTATTTTACGTTCAAGTCTGCGCTGCAAGCGTTACGTCTATAGCACATATTAACAAATACAACAAAAAAAGAACATTTTCCCTTTCCTTTGCTAGTGTCAATGTAGTTCTGTTCTACCAGTTTCGTGACTACGGCAGTTTGTTTTATGCTAAACCTCGTGCTTGAGCAAGGGAAATTACTTCATTTAAACTTCCATGGTCACAAAACTGAATGTAATTACGCGGCTTGAAGTAGATGTAACCGAGAGTACATTAAATTATGCCATTAGCTTCAATGTATCAGTACTGTAAACATAATATATATATACATATATCAAAAGATATTCTCTAAGAGTGACGTCAATGAAAAAATCTTAATATCCTTATTAACATGAGCTTGTATTATGTATTATTCAGTACGTGATATTTTTATTAAGGTAATAGGTTTCTAATACAAAATAGTTTATTTTATTCGTCTCACATTCTATCGATACCTTGAAAGTTATATGACGTATAACGGAAATTCTAAACAAAGCATAAAAATCGCCATCACGGATTATATTTTTTTACGTGGCTTTGTTTCTAACTAAAAGTACAGTAATCCATCGCAAGCCGTGGTCTAATGAAGAGCCAATTCAAAGACTCCGGGGCCTTCCATTTTATCCAGTCTTGTTAGCCTCGGTATATGGATTTGTGTGTCCGCCCTTCTTAACTTGACTTCCGCGCCACGAGGTCACATTTGCTGGGCAACAATAGGTAATGATCAGGTTAAACTATTCGACATGGTCACATCCTATTTCTGTAGGATTAGAATTAATATCTAACTGCCATAGTCAGACGGTGTTAAGTAATTGTGTCAGATGTTTCCATCACGTTCAACAGTTCTTCCTGAAATATATGTTGCTTTTGGTGATGAATCCATATCGAAATCCCGTAAGGTAAATTTTATGCTGTTGAATCCATATCGAACTTCCGTAAGGTACTCTTTATGTTGTTGAATCCATATCGAAATTCCGTAAGTTAATTCTTACGTTGCTGAATTCATTTCGAACTTCCGTAAGGTAAACTTTATGTTGTTGAATCCATATCGAAATTCCGTAAGTTAATTCTTATGTTGCTGAATCTATATCGAACTCCCGTAAGTTCATTGTTACGTTGCTGAATCCGTATCGAACTTCTGTAAGTTAAAATGTTATGTTGCTATATCCATATATAAAGGGGTAAGTTCACTTATTTTGCTCATCCATACCGAACTTCCGTAATTTAAATGTTACGTTACTGAATCCATATCAAACTTCCAAAAATTAGCTGTTACATTGCTGAATCCATATCGAACTTCCGTAATTTAACTGTTACGTTGTTGAATCGGTATCGAACTTCCAAACGTTAACTGTTATGTTGCTGAATCCGTATCGACCGTCGTAATTTAAATGTTCTGCTGCTGAATCCACATCAAACTTCCATTATTAATAGACAGTGTAAAGGGTATTAAACCAGCACATAAATCTGCCAGGTGAAATAATTGGTCAGATGTAACAGCTATTCCTGTTACTGATATGCTACTGTTTTGAGATTTAACTCCAAATCCACTTTGAAATTTCTAAAGTAGACATTGTTTAAGAATGTTATGAAGGGTTTATACATACATACATATATATATATATATCACCTCACTCATGCGGTTGTATTGGTAGAAACATGTCATATGAAAGTGCGGTCAGACGTCATAGTGGTATAATGCATAATCATTCCCTACTATGCAACTTTCTCTTATTACCATGTATTGTAATTATGGTGTTACGTTAATAACTATTGGAAGTATTCGACATATAGAATTTCAGGAAGAACTTATCTAATTACGAATCCACACATAGACAAGGTGAGGACTACTATAAAGTGTTTCCGTGCAGATCCCAGGCTATGCTAGCAGGCGTGGCAGCGCACAAGACCCACTTCATCACAGTGCATGCACTTGAGAGCCACAAACTCTGCGGTAAATTCGTTGCGATGAACAGATTTCTTGGAGCCGTTGCAGACGGAGCAGGGCAGAAGGCGGTGTCCTCCACACACGGTGCAGGTCGAACACGCATCAGGGCTCTGCACAAACAGGTGTAACAGTTAGAGGAAATATATATACTAGAGCTGAAGGATATGCAGTGGGATGCCTGTAAGCATGAAGGTTCTGTATAAGTTTTGAGCTTGTCACGGCACTGAATATACAGGTTCTGAATTATGATATTGTGTAGTTTGGTAGATGGGTAGTAACGTAAATTTTGGAGTCATCATCCCGTCGTGCGTGTATATAATCACTATTTCAATCTTTACAGAATAAACACAACACTATCTTAATGCTCCTTTTTATTTTCCTACAACATGTTTCGGCCGCGTACGCGGGCCAATATCGGGTAGAAACTCACAAAACCATAAAAGAAAAGTATACGTCGAGGTGGAGGCCTCCCTTTTACAGTTCAAATTAAAATATAAAACGTACACTTAAAACGTATATTATTTCTTCTAGGGAACAATAAGCAATTATATGTCTTCATAATGTTATAATTTTAATTTTGACTGTAAAGGGGAGGCCTCCACCTCAACGTATACTTTTCTTTTATGATTTTGTGATTTTCTACCCGATGATGGCCAGCGTACGTGGCCGAAACATGTAGTATGAAAATAAAATAGAACATTCAAACAGTGTTGTGTTTATTCTGTAAAGACTGAACTAGTGGGTACTAACGTCTTCTGAGATCTTCTAACCAGAATGTGACGACAGGTTCTCCAGAAACGTTGGTACGTACGAAACTACACGGCATCATGTCCCAGAAACATGCAATCTTCGATAACATTTTACTTACCCCATGAAAGTACAGTAATTGTAAGAGTAATTGGAATGCGTGCAGTAGTGTGACTGGAAAACCACATGTAGAAAGTCCACGACAAGATCATAGACGGGGAGATAACATTAACAAGTTACAGGAATACAGTTCTTGTCTAAAAGTTATTCCCGACTTTTGGTGGAACCCGACTGCTGACAGCTCCCTGTACCACTAACAATAAGACTCTTAGCCCACACCATCGTACTTTTCTTCTCAGTAGCCATTTCAATTTTATTCTAGCATCTGTAACAAAGTGTTTGGAATGGCCTCTCCTCTGTAGGTTTTCGACGAACATTAATTAGTCAGTCATCAGCTTCAGTGTGGTCTACGTACTCTGCCCATCTTATGGACGAATAATATGACAGAGAATTTTAGAAAACTGGTTCCTGAAATGTGAATTTGAAGGAAATTATTGAAGTAAGGCTCTAGAAGTAGAAGTCTGTAACTATAGTCCGGTTTTTATAGCAATATGGCGTCTTTTTAACAGATGAAGACTGAATGCTATACCATCCACTCATTAGTCGGCTAATTCGCTAAGTAAATAATGTGGCCACTAAAAGGGAAGACCCATTACTTACGCCTCAGCCTTGGCTTGGAGAAAATGAAAAATATTAACTTTGATGTCTCTACATTAATAGACAGTACTTATACATATACACCGTCAAACACAGCTTTTTTTATTAATAAACAACTTGTTACATTACCTCTAGCAACTTTTTGCGACTAAATTAGGCTTTATCAGGGAAATACAAAAATTGAATGAATTCTAAAAATGTATGAAATACAAAATGTAATGCGTCAGGTTTGGAATGAGATCACAGTTTCTTACAACGTAGTAAAAATGAGATTATAAGGCTAATAAGGAACAAAAATATATACTGTAGATATTATTATAAGTAACTGAAGCATGTTGCTAGAACAATGTGACAAATTGTTTATCAATAAAATCTTATGTTTGACGGTGTGTAATTACTAATTGGTAAAGCAATCCCATTACAGGCCTTGACAGGCCCTTAGGGATCCAGGAGGGTGAGGCTCCCAGATTTTTTAGACAATCGGCACGTGAAGGTGGTAAGTTTGTCAGCCCTACGCACCGGCCGCCTTTACCCCCCAGGAAAGATTCCTGATCGACCCCAGGGCCATAGTGCGACCGAAAGGATTATGTCAATGAAAAATTCCAGTGACACCATCGGGAACCGAACCCGCGACGTTCCGGTTTGTAGCGTAGTGTCTCAACCAACTGCGCCACCGCGTGCCCCATTTACTAATTATTAATACGAAATATATTAACCTGCCAATAATGTATCTGCTCTTACTTTCTAAACTTAGTAGAATAAAGGAGAAGGAAATGAGAGGAGATTGTTGCACGAATTGGGGGAGAAGAGATATGCTTACAATATTTTAGTAAGGAAATCCGAAAGAAAGATGTCACTTGAAAAATAAAAGCGGAAGTGAGAATAGTGTTAAAATGAATCTTAAATGAATAACGTGTGAAGGTGTGGACTGGATTTATTTGGTTCAGGATGCAGACCAGTACTAGGCTTTTGTAAATATGGTAATGAGCTTTCAGGTTCCAAAAAGGATAACAAAATTTCTCCATAAGCTGGGCGACAAGTAGCTTGTCAGAAAGGTTCCTTTTCATGTAATTAGTTAGAAGTGAATTGCCCAATATCATGGAATAGATTATATACATTACTATACATATTCAATGCAATAATTATGTGTGAAAGAAAATATATTCTCGCACAGATTATATACAGTTTTCTTTGGGAAAAAATTGCGTCTGCTGACAAAATAATCACCTTAGGTTCGCCATTAAAGCGATCTTAATATCACTACACATGTTCACACCTGAAAAAGGAAAACTACATACGGGAAGTTATTCTGTTCTCATTACATGTTTTATCCTCAGGTATCCCCTGGTGTTTCGCATGTTAATCTTCTTACATTTCTAGACACAGGGTGCTCTGACCCAGCTTTGGAAAGGGGGGGGGGGTGTGTTCTAAACATAATTCTTACCTTAAGCTCGCACCTAATATTACGTGTGTCCTACGTGACTCGAATATATGTCCGGGGGGGGGGGGGAGGGGGCAAAAAATGCAGTAATGAAAAACGTCTTTTACACTGCTTCATAGAGAAAAGAATTATGTATCAACTGTCACGTTCTTGTGACAGAAGAGATGGGAATCATAATGACTCTGTGTTTTACCACTTGTGTGTGGGTTCAAAACTGAAGGTTGGGTAATAATGTATTTTATAGTTTCCTCTTCGACGAAGACAAGTAGTAAAACATTAAAATGACATGTAGGTTAGCAGAACAAAAACTTTTTAGAATACTGGGGGGGGGGGGGGAGACTCGTGTGTAATTACTAGGGCGGAAAATTCATTCGAATGTTACCTTTACAATTAAATTACATTTTAAAAGTCGGGACTCCCCTGGAGATTCGTTAACGGTGTTTAGGAGAATCATGTCACTCTGTGGAACCCACACGTTCTTCAAAATCGCACAGTCGCTCAGACAGGCATTCAGTGCACTCTACACATTTTATAGAGCACGGAATTGTATTTCTGTGTTTGTGACGACTCGCCTCTGCTCTTAATCCAGAGTTCTCTAAACCTAGTCCGTAAGAACTAAAAGGGGTACACCTAAGGGGGGGGGGGGGTTGCCGGGCTCTAAGCCGAAATTTTAAAAAACACAGATTTTGTAGACACGATGATCTCAAACTTTTACGTGATTTTCCGTTCAGTCGAAATCAGCCACAGAAATCAGCCGATGACTAGTTCACTAGAATTTTGAAAAATAAAATTAAAAAATTTAGGACGTCTTAGATGAAACTAAAAAACCTAGAAGAATAGACCTTGTGATTTAAATTAGGATTATTAGTCATGAGACATGTAGTTATATTTATATATATATAAATGCACTTTTAGTGTAGTATTACAGTTATACTTAGGCCATGATTTTTATAACTTAATTTTTAAAATCAAATATAAATTATATATAGCCTCAGGGTCGGTCCCCCCCTCCCAATGAAAAATTCTGGGTGCGCGCCTAAACTAAACAATAAGAATAAAAAGACCAAGGTTAATATTTTAATGCTGAATATTTTGCTTAATGCGATTCTCAGTTTTAAAAATCAGTTTTGTAGTTTAAATTGTAGAGTGATTATAACACAGACAAATTTAAGCGTATAACGTCCGATTTAAAAACGTCTCGTTAAATGATCATGAAGTCTTAAATGAGTAAAGGAAAGTAAGATGACACTGAAATTATTTTAAAACAAAGTGGGAGTCAATGAAGATGAAATGGGAATTCAAAAGTTGCATTACTGGAAACCTCCTTAAAGTGTGTTATTCATCCACTTGTGACATAGTGAGTTAAGAATTTTTATAGAAACAATTCAGACACCTCAGTATGGAAAAGTTTTCTTGGAAAAAATGTATGAAGTAACTTAATTGAATTTATTCAGGGAAAATCTTTTATGTAGACTGTGAAAAGTATTTGGTTTCCGTAAGAGGAAATTTCATTTAAAAAAGCGTACAGTCATCGACTGCTCGGAGCAGAGCTGTCTCTAGATCATGATTGTGCTACATGCAAGTGGTTATATGACATGATATCATACGTGTATATGACGATAAAAGTACTGTGCTTATGGGAGGAAAGATGGCATTATATCTGCACTTAAAGTTAAGTTCCTTCTTTTCAAAATATCACGAATGAAAATAAAAAGTTTACGATGTTAACTTGACGATTCTGATTCTAAGTAAGATGGTTCTTTATGCCTTAGAAAGTCTATAAAAGTATAGAATGCATTACCTTATTACAGTAATAACATTTCATTACTCACTTTAAATTGCTTCAATATCCTTCTCAATTTACCAGACTCGTTCAGCTTCTCAACAGTTTCTGCATTCTGAAAAACAGAGAGGATCAAAACGGTTACTGAATATGTGAATATATGACAACAGGCCTATAAGACTATAACAATTGCCACTCCTGAAACGTCGTTTATATCAAATAAGAGTTACTTCAGACAATGGGTACTTTTGAACATAATATTTGTGTAATAGAAAACTTTGTTACCGGCTTTTTGTCTCCTCAAGCTTATTGTCGATAAAAAATTGAAAATTCAAACCGTGTGACCTAACAGAGGAAAGCCTCCAGACTGGCTCTGGGGCAAACATGGCCTCCTGTTCAATGGGAATTGGACATAAAGCAGCCTGAGCGTGAAACTGACCATTCATGTTCACCTAGAGCTAACACTGAGAATGCGTGGAACTATAAATCCAATCCTTCATGCACCTGGAGGCCGGGATAGCGTAGTCTGTGTAGTGATTATTATATGGGCTGGAAGGTCTGCGGTTTGATTGCCGGCTGGGATAAGATACTTTTCATTTCTCCAAAGCGTCCAGGTCGGTTCATATCCAAAGCTTACTGGAGCTTCTGTCCTTGGGGGTAAAGCGGGCAGGGCTCGAAGCTGACCACTCATCTCCATTTGGTGCCGATGCTAAAAATGAGTGGAACTATACTAATACTTCCCCCATATGCGCTCATGGCGTGCATAGAGACAACTTTACTTTGCTTTATAATTTACATTCTTAGCACGAACGATTTTACATGGTACGAATTTAATAAAAAAAAAAAAACGAACTTGTACATGACACTAAAGATTTAATACTGAATGTGTGAAATCTACCTCCAAACAGGAACATAGCACTAAACTGGACTGCTGACAAATAACACTAGTTTCATTTGCACTTGCAGTTTATGAGTAATTATATCGCTCATGAAACAGCAATTTGTCGTAACCCACCGATACACAACTTTACAGGAGTCTGAAGAAGCTTAACCGATCCTCAATATACCAACACTCAAGCATGTTATGTTTATACGAAAATATAAAGAAAACAATTTTGTGAAAGCTTCATTCTGACAGAAGCTGTGTTCGTAAGCCAATTCTCTAGTAATGAGGGAATCTCAGTTTGACGAATTGTGTGGGTTACGACAAATTGCAATTTCATGAGCGATATGATTATGAAAATGGTGCTTGTGTTGCTGGCAGACATTTGTTCAAGAGATTTCAAGGAAAAGGACCGCTTGGCAGAAGAAATTATAGGCAAGACCAAGTTCAAACGTGTCTTGAAATAATGCGTCACAAGAGTTCAGGCTTGTTGCCTGTTGTAAAAAAAAAGGCTTTCGAGTTTTACCAAAGCAGCAGTTCTGTTTCGACAGGTGCAAAACTATGACATTTTAAAGGATGACCATGCACTACGGAGATAAATAGAGACTCGGGTTTTAAGTAAATACATCCAAAGAAACGAAAGCTACAAATGTAGAGCACATTGATTTTACTAATTCAGGTGTTTGGAATAATTTCGTATTGCCAGTACACCCAAATGGACCCCCTTTACAGCACGTTTGCTTCATGCCTGGTGGGTTTCGCCTGTTTCTATGTTAGTATGTTATTCTTATGTGTTAAAGCAATCACTTCCTTAGCCATGACCTATAGACGAAATTCCATTTTACTCATCCTAATTATTTTTCTGTCAGCTCCGGTTTCTCTTCTTCGTGCCACACAGCAACATTAGATCTCGCGTCCTTGGTGTTTGTTAAAGGAACGTACCTTCACATTCCATTGTGTAGCTCATGTATTATATAAACATATATTTTCAAAATTTATTGCAAAGAAAGATTCGTGTCTGATAGGTGACAACGACACCATATAGAGCAGGGTTTCACAAATTTTCCACAATCTAGGAGCCACCTCAAAATTCTAGGTGCTAGGAGATTGACAGAAAGAGATTTCTATGGTCAGGACCGGCAAATATTAGGTGCGACAGTACACAATTGAGTCGCTTCGGCGACCTGGCGACCAGAATATGTACACTCCTTACCTTACGAATTTCGTATGTTTATGTTAAAATATAAAAACTATAATTATGGCTGGAGTTTTATGTATTTTCGCCGTTCAGCCTTTCACGTTAAGGGAAGGGCATAGAATGAGAGCATTAGAAAACAGGGCACTGTGGAGTATACTTGGGCCTAAGAAGGAAGAACTGAAAGAAGGATAGAAAGTTTTTAGATTGAGGAGCCTTATAATCTGTAGTCTACAGGCCACTTGGAACACCTAAGCCCAAATGTGAGGTTAATATTAAAATAAATTTCAAATAAATAGAATGGGGAAAGTGTGGAATGGATTTATCTGGCTCAGAATAGGGTCAAATGGTGTGCTCTTGTGAACACGGTAATGTACCTTCGGGTTCCACGGGAATTTAACTACCTGAGGAACTGTTAGTTTCTCAAGATGGAATCTGCTTTATGGATGTAGTCAGTTACAATTATGCGAGTTATTTCCATAAAGTGAATAGTGGGAAATATTGTCTGTCTGTCTGTCACTAGGTCAGTGTTTCTTTTCGAAATTATTTACTATATTTCTCAACGTCTGATTTCGGGGCGTCTGCATTAAAATTTGTTCACAGTCTGTAAATGTGTTTGGTTTTATATGGGTTTCGACTAATTTAATTTAGCATATGTAGGACAAACGTGATATACCTCTATGAGATGGGCCCACTATTTTATCTGAAACAATTTTCAATTTGTTGAATATTTAACAAAACGCAAGGAAAATATTTTCCGTGTCACATGCAGTGTGTTTGCGGTGTGATATTCTGAAGCCTGACATTTATATAATTAATACCTAACGAGACTGGCAACGTACCATTGAGGAGCCTTCGTGTAACCATTGTTGTCCTGTAACAGGAAAGAATATTGCTATTTGTGTGTGTGTATGTGTGTCTGTCTGTCTGTAGCCTTAGTTTTCCAGCTTGCAAAGCGAATGCTCCGTGTTATGTAATCTGTGGCCTGTCCGGCTCTACCATATTTTTCCTCATTAGCTCATAAACGGCACGATTTTCGGAAAAAAAGTTATTGGACATGTAATGTGCGTTTAGTTTTATTTACAAATTTTGTCTGAAACAATTATCATTCTAAGAAGACATGAGCGAGATATTGTCATAAATGTACACAGGTCTTCATATAAAGTACCGTTATTGTTGTAATATTTTAATGAAACTTGAATTTTTCGGCTGATTTTCGAAAAATTATTAAATATCAAATTTTATGAAAATCCGTCCAGTGTGAGCCGAGTTGTTTGCTACCGTCCTTCTAGAGTCAACGTCTCTAGATGTGTTTTTCCGCAGGCAACGGAAAACACAGGCTTGGTAATCAACTAGTCAGGTTCGGTAGGTATGATGTCTTATCGTCAGGGATTATTGTCGTGTGGAACGTTAACGGACTACCGTCCTACACTGCACGCTGCACTCCAAAATTAAACAAAAAAAAAATTCAATTGGTAGTTTAAACACTTCCCCACTTTATTATTATTTCGTAGCACTCAATACAATTCACTTCTGCAATATTGATAACTTTTAGCAACGTGTTTTCTTTTATTTATTTTTAGTTCAGCAGAAGCCGACAATCTTGTGGGACAGCTAATTTGTTTCCCTAAGCTCCACCAGATGAACAACCGAGCCTGTCTTGTGTTCTCTTACAACTAGTTGATCCCAATCTTCGCAGTTTTCGTTCTACAGATGGCTGTTTATGACACACAGCTGGTAAAATCTGTACTAAATTTTATGGGGGTTCAATTTCAAGTATTAAAGTTTCTCAACAAAGAGTCTGCTTTCTAAATTTTGGAACACACGGGAATTGACAAAAGCCAGCAAGTCCTTTTAGTTTCTTGACTACTCTCCCCCACCCCCTTTTATGGCTGCCGGTCTGACCCTCCTTTTTGAGTCGCGTCTTCCTACGCCAGATGTTCTAATTGTTTTGCCAAAATAAAACTAGGGTGTCTACCAAGAAGAAGAACAGGACTCGAACCCAAACTGTCCGGTAACATGTTCTATGCGGACGGACATGACGAAGCTAATAGTCGGTTTTTGCAATTTTGCGAACGCGCCTAAAAACAGAGTGCTTGAAGATTCAAGTCTTCTGAGATGTGTTGTTGTGATTCTGGGCGACTAGATTACGACATTATGCAGTATGGCAATGTCTTCATTTTCAGGGCGCTTGACCCTGAATGTGCACCGGGACAAATAGTTCCTGAGGTTTGGTAGATATGACGAGACTTCGAACCGTCGATAGAACTCACACAGCTACACAGTGTCATCCAGGAGACCTGAATCTTCAGCAACATCTTTGTGAGAACCTCAAATAACCAACTGACTTCTTACATCGCAGAAAACATATCGTGTCTCCAATATAAACGCCAAACTCGTAATGGTACGTACGAAATTCACAAATATACTCCTTGAACAAACTGCAGAGGATTTTAATTGCTGATATACTACTCACTGTAACAATTCTTGTATCTGTATTTGTTTACTGTTGTGTTTGTCCACGATTTAAACACTTCAAAGTCGGTTATGAATCAGAAAATTTTGACTAAGGTTGCTTGTGGTTTTCCTCAGTTTTTCCTCTATATACACGCCGGGATAGTGCCACAAACTGGACCAAGGTAACCTCATTCTGTGTACTGTCCAATTCACTAGTCATCAATTTTCCTCTCAGTCCACGCTATATTGTCTAATATTGATCGTGATTGAATAAATTATAAATAAATGAATAAATTGCTTCAATTATATAGCGTTGAGTGATAGTATGATTACTTAATAATGAATAGGAAAGGATGCGAAAGGAAGCAGTCATAACTTAATGTAAGGTGCTATAGGAATGGCTGAGGAATACCACGAAAAACTATGGCCGGTGTAGGTTGTCTCGAAGACGAAGCCCGAAGGCGAGACCTGCAAAATACGACGCAGAATTCTCAACCCACTTGACGGCATTGTTCGCTATTAATTTCATGAAATTCCTCCGAGAGTAAAACAGTACAAATTCTTGAGAGGTATACGAATTTAACCTCGAGACGCTATTGGTTATTGATTTTCATTCGTGTAGTGTAGAGTAACCGAAACCTCATCCAACTCACTGTAATACAAAGGAACACAGACTAAACTGAGTTTACAGTCCGATTATCGGCTCTGTGAGGTATGCTAGGTATGTGGTGACGTCATGCAAGTGACAGAACGGGAGAGAGATACTGTGCTATTTTTCGTTATGTACGTAAGCTAACTCGCCTTTTACACAGCACACCCTGAGATGTTTCGTACCTTAGCAACAGATTTACAATCGGTAACGATAGATATCTCGCAAACGACGAGATATCTTGCAGCCATCAATATTTATCTTGCACAGGGAGGTTTACAATAGACCACACTCGATTATTTTGCTGAAATCGTCAACTTCTTCTTCGGCCTCAGCTCCAACCTCGCAGAGAACACAACTTGTTTCAGTTACAATGACAGATTATGGCGAGACACCATAAATGTACGTAGGTCTTTACCTGAAGTGTCTGTTACTTTTTTGCGATTTTAATCAAAATTGCTTTTGTCCACAAATTCCAGTCAGAATCATAAATACGAAATTTCGTCAAAATGTGGGAATCGCGCTGATTCAAGCGAACAGGCAGACTTACCGGGTCCAGTATTTCCCTTCTGCAATTGCTTTGTGCACGCGCCTAAAGAACAGGAGATATCTGAGTATGCTGCACTTTTATTCTCTAGCAGTACGATTTATTTGAAATTGTTTATATTCAGTGGATATCGTAGTCACACCATCTGATTATAGATGAGATGTGGCTCTTCATGTTTATCGGCATAAGTTTACGTGTTACGACATCAGTGTGGTAAATCACGACGCGCTGTTGAACTCTGTCTTCATTACACGAGCGGCAGGAAATATGGTGGAAAGAAATGAAGCAAGAGGGAGAATGGTGATGAGACTAAGGAGGAGGGAGACGGGTCAGCACCTGTCGGTTTACAAGGACGAACAGAGGTCGAATGTCGGCTATGCACTTCAAGATAATTATATGCGTAAATATGACGGCATGTATAGTATGTTCACAAAACTATTTCACGAGGTATTTTTGTTTACGTATTTAACGGCTTGTTTAACTAAACTGTCAGTAGTTCAAAATGTAGTGTTTATTTGTGATGATTAATGAATAATACATCGTTTCAACAGATAATGAAGGAAGCAGTCACGGTCTAATTTGTTGTACCTTCAATCTAGTTACCAGGACAGAGTGGAGAAAAGCACGAAAAACCTTTCAGGAAAGCCGATATGAGGTCCGGGATTTGAACACGAGTTCTCCAAACCACAAAGCAGTATTACCCACTTTACCGACATGCTCGGCACACGAACTATTATTTAGTGTTCTAGGTACATGTAAAAGAGACAACATTTCGTCTGACAACTCGCATCTCTCTTCATTCACACCGCTTCGTGTGACGGTAGGCAGAGTAGCTCTAACCTCTGCTTCAATTTGCCGTGAGTCAAGAATCGACGCGTTTTGGTACAATATATTGCAGTTAGAACTAGTCTTCTAATGACGATATTTGAACAAGTGGATGGATAATTTTTCCTTCGGCTTAAACACGCGTCATGTTTAACAAACACGTTTTTCATTGTACGTCGAAGTTATGCTGTGGTTTATATGCTAAGCGAGCCGACAGGAAATGACTAGCGCCATTTTTCAGATAAAATAATGTCCCTGTATTTCATTATTCGTGGGCGACAATCCTTGGAAGTATTGTACTGTTTGTGACTGTTATTTTGAAGGAACGTGAGATAGGATATCATTGCTTAGTTCTTCAGAGTGTTAAGCCCTTTTTGTGGCAGTAGAAGCGCGTTATTTTAAGCTTGTTTTCTCTTGCTTTTGTGGGCATATTGTAGTGTGTCTTTGTTCACGCTGCAAATACAAACACATTATATCCTGAAGGTAATAATTCACCTTCGTGCTGTCGTGACTTTCCTTAAATCCTTCAAGAACATTACTTCATCGCCTGTAATTTTTTTTTTTTGCTGCTTAGTACTAGAGGCGACAATAAAATTGAATGCTGGTAATTTCAAAATCCGGAAGGTCGTATAGTCACGTACGGAAAACAAACTTGGGCCTAATACGCTAATATATGATGTGTGCTATCTTTCAACGCATTCATGACTAACACGTTTGTTGTTCCCTTTCTCCGTAGAGCCCTTCTGCTAAGTCATTAAGTTTATCACTATGTTGTTGGCTGATATGTGGTCTTTGCAGAAGGCACAGGCAACCAAGAAAGTGACGACATTACTTGTGCGTGTTTTTGTCTGCATATTATATATCCATTGTGAATGGGTGGAGATATTTTTGAAGTGGAGTTTTCATTAAAGTTTATGGAACTGTGCCTGTTTCAACGTTCAATTGAGACCACTCACTACACATTAAGCTGTAAGTTTATGGAACTGTGCCTATTTCAACGTTCAATTGAGACCACTCACTACACATTAAGCTGTAAGTTTATGGAACTGTGCCTATTTCAACGTTCAATTGAGACCACTCACTACACATTAAGCTGTAAGTTTATGGAACTGTGCCTATTTCAACTTTCAATTGAGACCACTTACTACATATTAAGCTGTAAGTTTATGGAACTGTGCCTGTTTCAACGTTCAATTGAGACCACTCACTACACATTAAGCTGTAAGTTTATGGAACTGTGCCTGTTTCAACGTTCAATTGAGACCACTCACTACACATTAAGCTGTAAGTTTATGGAACTGTGCCTATTTCAACGTTCATTGAGACCACTCACTACACATTAAGCTGTAAGTTTATGGAACTGTGCCTATTTCAACTTTCAATTGAGACCACTTACTACATATTAAGCTGTAAGTTTATGGAACTGTGCCTATTTTCATACTGTTCAATGAGAC
This sequence comes from Reticulitermes speratus, assembly GCA_021186555.1. Classification (NCBI taxonomy): domain Eukaryota; kingdom Metazoa; phylum Arthropoda; class Insecta; order Blattodea; family Rhinotermitidae; genus Reticulitermes; species Reticulitermes speratus. The sequence continues at coordinate 9,301,534 of JAJKFL010000001.1, forward strand.
CAACTCACTACACATTAAGCTGTAGTTTATGGAACTGTGCCTATTTCAACGTTCAGTTGAGACCACTCACTACACATTAAGCTGTAAGTTTATGGAACTGTGCCTATTTCAACGTTCAATTGAGACCACTCACTACACATTAAGCTGTAAGTTTATGGAACTGTGCCTATTTCAACGTTCAGTTGAGACCACTCACTACACATTAAGCTGTAAGTTTATGGAACTGTGCCTATTTCAACGTTCAGTTGAGACCACTCACTACACATTAAGCTGTAAGTTTATGGAACTGTGCCTATTTCAACGTTCAATTGAGACCACTCACTACACATTAAGCTGTAAGTTTATGGAACTGTGCCTATTTCAACGTTCAGTTGAGACCACTCACTACACATTAAGCTGTACGTTTATGGAACTGTGCCTATTTCAACGTTCAGTTGAGACCACTCACTACACATTAAGCTGTAAGTTTATGGAACTGTGCCTATTTCAACGTTCAAGTTGAGACCACTCACTACACATTAAGCTGTAGTTTATGGAACTGTGCCTATTTCAACGTTCAATTGAGACCACTCACTACACATTAAGCTGTAGTTTATGGAACTGTGCCTATTTCAACGTTCAATTGAGACCACTCACTACACATTAAGCTGTAGTTTATGGAACTGTGCCTATTTCAACGTTCATTGAGACCACTCACTACACATTAAGCTGTACGTTTATGGAACTGTGCCTATTTCAACGTTCAGTTGAGACCACTCACTACACATTAAGCTGTACGTTTATGGAACTGTGCCTATTTCAACGTTCAGTTGAGACCACTCACTACACATTAAGCTGTACGTTTATGGAACTGTGCCTATTTCAACGTTCAGTTGAGACCACTCACTACACATTAAGCTGTACGTTTATGGAACTGTGCCTATTTCAACGTTCAGTTGAGACCACTCACTACACATTAAGCTGTACGTTTATGGAACTGTGCCTATTTCAACGTTCAGTTGAGACCACTCACTACACATTAAGCTGTAACGTTTATGGAACTGTGCCTATTTCAACGTTCAGTTGGACCACTCACTACACATTAAGCTGTACGTTTATGGAACTGTGCCTATTTCAACGTTCAATTGGACCACTCACTACACATTAAGCTGTACGTTTATGGAACTGTGCCTATTTCAACGTTCATTGAGACCACTCACTACACATTAAGCTGTACGTTTATGGAACTGTGCCTATTTCAACGTTCAATTGAGACCACTCACTACACATTAAGCTGTACGTTTATGGAACTGTGCCTATTTCAACGTTCAATTGAGACCACTCACTACACATTAAGCTGTAGTTTATGGAACTGTGCCTATTTCAACGTTCATTGAGACCACTCACTACACATTAAGCTGTAAGTTTATGGAACTGTGCCTATTTCAACGTTCAGATTGAGACCACTTTCTACACATTAAGCTGTCACTGTAGTTTGCCGTCCTGCAAACATCGGGTGACGTAGATTCCAGTCTTCTGGGATTATGACTACGTTTATAGATGTTAGAGCTAACCAATCTTCCAGAGAAACTTACTGCTTTCCTTTGTTACGTCTCGACTGCCACATAACAGACGATGCATTTATACTGACTGTAGCAGCGTGGCCAATTTAAAATACACGCAGCAATGCTAAGTAGGAAGTCACAACTGAGAGTCGAATAGAGTGTAGTTGTTTTTCCTCTTCTAATGCTAAGTTCTAACATGTACTTAAATGAAACGTCTTTCAATTTGATTTAAATCTTCTCGGATATGACGTTACGCCAGTTGGTATATACCGGCCTCTTCTTGCGCTATATTGAATAAAAAGTAGAAATTTCTTCCGAAACGTCGGTAAATATTCACGAATCGACACGTCATAGCACAGAAGACTATAATCGCCATCAGCACCGCTGTGATAACCTCAAATCTTGCAATTAACAGTTTTCTTAAGAACGTAGCCTACAAAAGTACTAAGGGCCGTTTCAGGGCTCAGGCGGTTAGTCGAGAGTCTCGACCCCAGAGATCAATCGCAAACCAGTGCATGTAGAGTTTACGGTTGACAAAGCGGCACTGGGACAGGTTTCTCTCCACGTAATTCAGTTTTCCCTTATCAGTATCATTCCACCAATGCTTCATACTCATTCATATGTCACACATGTTACATAATCTTAGCAATAGAGGGCGTCGTTAAACATCATACAAGAAATGTATTGTAATAAGATGAATAAATTTCGTCCGAAGTAATTTTAGATGAAATAAATACTTAACAAAATACAGTCTAAACTATGTTATTACAGGGTGACTAGGAAATACGTTGGTCACAGTTACAAACCCGAATTGAACTTTATCGGAGAACACTTTCTCTAATCTTGTTTACAACCCAATTAATAGATTCGAGCTTGAAAGTCTTGAAAGCTTTCAGTCGTAAGAGCAGTGAGCTAACAGCGAACTGCCTGATCTCACTTTCACTGAGAATGAATTTATTTTCAAACACACCGCAATTCGCTACGTCTTTTTTTGTACAACGAACCGTTAACAGCAACGCTTAACACAGACTTCTTATCCTTATTTAACAAAGCCCTTCCAACTATATAGGTTAAATAGCTTAGAATCTGAAAGTTGTATGTGTGCAAGAAAAGTGTTTTGTCCTACTAATGACAGATCTGCTTTCCAAACATTTTTTTCGAAGGTAAAAAAATTACCACAAGGAATATCGATAACATTAATCGATATTCGGCCCGTAAATCAAACTCAAACATCATGTATATGAAGCATGAATGCTACCCACAATTCTGTGCATGTTGCATGTACTAAATACAGAGTGGTGCAAAAGTCACTTGAAACTCGATGTTTAACGTATGGCCTGTAGTGTCAATAGTGCCAAGTTACTTTTGCGTCACTCTGTGTATGTCATTGAATTATCAGTAATGTAATTATGGATTATGAATCAGTAATTTGAACAAACACGTGGGGAGAGAATTATATCCAAAAAGGACCGCACCATTGCATTTTACTTTTCCTTCTTTGGGTTGCCTATGTGCGTCTCCTTTCCGCTATTTCCTTTCCTTTGGGTTGCCTAGTGCGCTCTTTCTTCTTGGGTCTTTTCGCTTTCCTTTTTTGGGTTGCCTAGTGTGTCTCTTGCTTTTCCTTCTTTGGGTTGCCTAGTGTGTCTCTTGCTTTTCCTCTTTGGGTTGCCTAGTGTGTCTCTTGCTTTTCCTTCTTTGGGTTTGCCTAGTGTGTCTCTTGCTTTTCCTTCTTTGGGTTGCCTAGTGTGTGCTCTTGCTTTTCCTTTTCATTCCTTCTAGTTGCCTGTGTCTTCTTATTTGGCAGATTGAAACTGTTTTGTTTCTCCATCACTTGACAGTTAGGGATCTCTTCGTTTCAAAATATCAGCCATCAAAATCTCTACTCAAAATATATTCTTGAAGATGTCTGCTGCTCCCTTCATTTCGTATTATGGAAATCTGTAGAACGATCCGCACATTTCTGACGCAAAGATAAGGATACACGTGTAAGATTTAAGGCGTGTGACATTATTTCGATATCTGTGTCAAGAAAGGGGATTTCTCTGCCAATCTTGCTGAGTATTATTGGTGTTTATTTCTATCACGTTTTCCCGTCAGTTTGATAAGGTATATAGAATTTAAAAATTAGAAATATGTAGATTACTTTTTTATAACAACAAATAGAAATACAGGATACTGAAGCAGTCGACAGTTTTACTTACCTAGGAACAGAACTCACAAGAGGAAATGAAGAGGAAGCAGAAATACAAAAGCGAATTGTGTCACCAAACAAGGTATACTTTTCCCTATTACCCATCATAAAATCGCGACTCACCTATAGAAAAGATAATCATAGAACATACAGGGCTCTGTGACCGGTACTAACTTGTGGTTGTGAAGCATGGACAGTAACTGTTACCAGAGGGGCTAGCAATATTTGGAAGGAAAATACTAAGAAGAATCTTTGGACCAGCCTATAAAAATGACTTAGGATTGAAAGCAAGACATAATGAAGAGCTCTATGCATTGTTATATGGACCGGGTATAGTGAAATATATTATGTCATTATTATTATGTCATATATTAGGTCATGTAGTCCGAATGGATAATACTAGAACATCAAAAGAACGCTCTGATTTGAAAATTTCATTGAAGAAGTTGTGTGGGAAGACTACGGCTAAGATGGCAAGACAACATCAGGAGGGACTCCTTGTTGCTGCTGAATATAAGAGAATGAAGGACTAGCAGGCGATAGGAATATCTGGAGGCCAACTATTGAAAAGGCCAGGGTCTGATGCGGGCTGTCGCGCCAGTGAAGAAGAAGAAGAAGAAGAGGAAGAAAAAGAAGAAGAAGAAGAAGCAGAAGAAGGAGGAGGAGGAGGAGAAGAAGATGTTTCCCTAAGTAGCCACAGATTTCAGTGAAATAATTAGAGGTTCCATATTTCTTGCAGTTTCAGGGCCCTTCAACTGAGGCGCACTTAAGCCCAGTCCTTGTTCCCCCATCCGTACATAATTAACCGTTTTCTCCCGTGTGGCTTACTCTGATGATGGCAGCAGCAATTCTCTTCGAAACTTTCGTACATATATATGCCAAAATACACAATGTCACATACCTTAATTGTAATTAGTTGATATGCCCGTGGTTTAGAAAAGTGGATTTAGAAACCTGCTGGATGCCGTTTTTAGAAGCGACTGTATTTGAACTGTCTTGAAAGAGAAACTACAGCGTGGCGTGTTAATACGATACAGTTCGAGACCCAACTTTGCAACTCCCTGCGGAATGCGTGCCAGGCTTCTCTAACATTTCCGTTACTTTACCCCATCTCCTGCAGTGGAATGGCCATATCTTGGACGTGCGACATGCGTCACAAATACCACGTGTCGCAGGATATGCGTGTTTTTCATTGCTTCCTAAATTCAAAGTAGGAAAGTCTGAATATTCTCCTTACGTATTTTTATTGAAGCAGGCTGTATGTTCTTCGCTTAGGGTGAGAGACGAAGTTCTATAACCGTGTATAAGACAGAGTAATTTTGTATGCTATTTCTCGGGTTCCTTTTTAGAAACTAAAGAAGTTAAACTACAAGGAAAAGAAAGATAGCCAAAAAGAATATGCGTTACGGATTGAATTTTAATGAACGGGGTATGAGTGTTCGCAGAACAGACAAAACACGACAGATGTGTGAAGCAGAAGTAATTCCTGCTGCTGAGGAGCCAGTCCGTCATTTGTAGTCACGAAACAAATGAAGAACTAGTTTGTATTAATTATATAACCTGCACATCACGCAAAGCCCTGCGACAGGGGATGTAGCACCTCGAGTCCAGAATAACAGTAGTTCTTGCAAGTATGCCACGAAATTTGATACCTACATAGCCCTTCCTTGTGGATTTTAGTATTCAGTTGAACTAACTCCTTGATGTTGGAACACTAATGTTTATAACCAAAATCTGTATTTAGACACGACACTGGCCAAAATTTTTGTACCTCCTCTTCTGAGCACGTATTTCCATAAGATGTGTATTAATTTTTTCTTCAGTTCATATCCGTGTTCCAAGTGGATCTGTTTCGTTTTTAGATGCGTTCGCAAATTAGCGAAAAGCTACTATTAGTTGCGCCATGTCTGTCTGTCGGTCCGCATAGAACAACTAGGCTCTCACTGGATAGATTTTCATAAAATTTGATATTTGAGGATTTTTGGAAAATCTGTCGAGAAAATTCAAGTTTCATTAAAATCTTACAAGAATTATAGGGAGGCTACTTTACGGGAAAATGTATGTATATTTATGACAATATCTCGCTAAATTCTTCTTAGAATGAGAAATGTTTTAGACAAAATTGTAGAGAAAATCAAAACACGCATTTATGTTCAAAACCTTTTTTCCGAAAATTTGGCCGTTTGTGAGATAGTGTGGAAAAATATGGTAGAGGTAGACCGGCCACAGATGACTGCGCAGAAAAGGGCCCTGAATGCTGAATAACTAAGGAAAGAATACAAACACACAGAATGCGTAATGCTTCATACTGTTGCTGTTGTGTACTTCACGGCCCATACATGGCCGCAGCAGTGGGTGGGACCGCGAACCACCGGTTGAAACACAATAGCATAAAGTTCACATTCGCCTGGTAGACCATAAGTGGGTCATTTGTTGCGTAACTTGCGTTGTGTCTGCCCCTTGTACAGACTTCCTGTCTCACAGAGGAATGCCCTGACTTCCTACTTCCGCCTTGTATAGTTTGGCCACCGTTGCGTTACTTTCTGTCCTCGATCAGTGGTGACACATGCTAATTGAATAACCAAACGCGGCGCTGTCGATAATTAGCACTCATGCTTTGTATTCGAGAGGTCCCGATATCAAATGTCTATTAACACATCGGTTATCCTCTCAGATATTTATCATGGTTTTCCTCAGCCACACCGGGCAATCACCGGCATAGTGCCTCAAATTACGTCACAGCCTTATGCCTTTTAATTCATTATTGACTATCTTTCTATCTTTCGACGATTCTGAAGATGAAATGAAATAAACCGTAAATAACTAGTACCCTGTAGACAAATGACCTCCGATCCTGAACCATGATTGTCACTGTTGTGACTGAGCTAGTATATCAAAACCGGACAGTGTGACGTAGTGGTAAATTTGGCTTATTTCTTATCCATCATAGCTTAATTATTAAAAGGACTTTATTAACATTGATTAGTTACAACATCTACAACATACATCCTGGTACAGTAGTTGTTCCAGTTACCAACTGTTCTGATCGCCTCAAGCGTCGGAGTTGAATCCCGGGATCTCCGTAGTTGTTCAGAGATTCGTAAAAGTAATGAAAACTTTGAAAAACACTACCAAGTCCTTAGCCGATTTTAAAGCATAATTTTGCAGGAATCTGTTACAAAATAAGTTTACAATGCACGCATTTAGAGTTACTTATTTTCAGCTCTATTACTGACATTTCAGATTTAACTGTACTGCTGTCCCACTACTTCTCCATACAGTCTCTGCCACAATAAAGGCACTTATCCTATTGTGGGGAGAGCTTTCATATTCCCTGTTGATAGAAGTTGGTGTGCTTTGTTTTTAGCCATTGTTCCCAGCTCGCGTTCATCTCTAAACGTGTGGCTGCCAAGATTTCACTTCAGCCCTGGAAACGGGTAACAAATATTACTCCACAAATTCAGTGAAGTTCCGTAGTTATGAATTTACACGACACGTAAACTTATTTCATGGCCAGCTGTTGTGTACTTGAGGTATACAAATTGTCAGTACAGCCTATGTTTTACAAACAATAAGAAAGTTATGCAAATATGGATGTATTAAATTTGTAATTCAGAAACGCTTGTTTAGTCGGTCCTGCCTTAACTTGTGAAATATTAACAATAAGTCGATAAACAGGCAAGTGTGTTAGTTGCACCTTGCAACATAATTGAAGGCAACAGTACTATTATTAAAATACTGAAGGAGACTTTCACTTTAATTCCGGCGGTTAGCCAGGCATGCTTTATGTCTGCCACTTGAGGTGTAGAAAGAATTGAAAGAAGATTTCATTTTGTTTGAATAATGAACATACTAATTAACATATTTATCATGTTCATGTGAGGACGTACTATCCACCTGTTTATAATACCTCCTTGAAAAAATTTTCACACAATTCCGGGACAGAAATAACAATTATTTATCGGCCTTCTCTCTTCTGGGATGGAACACGGTGAAGGTTGGTGGTTGGTTACCGACGCTCCGAAGAAAACGTAACTTCCATTGAAATGGGACTGATAGGTTGTCTCGATTCGTCGGGAAACAACCACAAACCTACGCCTCAACTACACCACGGCGAAGTCCTGAAGCATCACAAAATATTTTATTTACAATGATTCATCCCGTAGTCTGTCTTAAGACAGGTCCGTAGCCTCATCCAAAGCGAATTCTCCACAGAGTGCAATCTAGTGCTTCCTCTTTAAAATTTTAGTATCTTCTCTTTTCATTAAGATCATCCAATAGCTGCTTACGGCTTCTTCCTCGTCTTCCCGTCACTTCTATCTTTCCTTCTTTCTTTCCTTCAGTAACGTGTATAGCAGGCAGTTTCTACGTAAGATGTGACCAATCTAGTTACACTTTCGTCTTTTTATTGTATGTACGATATTCTTTTCCTTCTTGACTTTATAATATCCATTTTATTTACAGCTAATACTGGAAACACCAACCTATGTGATGTTTGTACTACTTCTTCCGTCGAATACTTTACAGCGCTCTCGGTAACTAGGACTGCACAGTGTGGAATGGTAGATTAACGTCTGAATGATTCAGAAAGAATTCAGAAGGAAGTGGCTGTCGTTTAATCGAGGTACTAACTCGACATTTGTATGAATGGATTGAACAGACCGACGAAACGTCTGTATCAGGGTAGCTGATAAGTCCGCAAAGATTCGAACAGGAATCCCTCGAGTGTCAGTCGAGAATTTTATCGTCGCTCAGACTTCTTCGGTGACATGTATTGTTAAAAAGATACGTCGTTTCTAGGGTAGGTTCCCTAACGTGAACCGCAGTTACAGAACTTTGTCCTTGGAACCAAATATAACCGCTCACGGAAAGGAGTGGGAGCTCCAGTTGTTCCCGTTATCGGGTAAAGGTGTGTGAAAGCACCTACTGATTTCGATCCGACAGATAGATTTGTTCTTAGTCACTATATATAACACAAATATATTAACTAGTTCTATATCAGCACCTACGATGAAGTTTATCGGATGAAGATAATAAAAATATAGAGCAGAATTTGTGCAAAATACATGAAGACCTAAATCCAAAGTTCAGACATTCCCCGACATTATGTCGTAGTTACATTTTGGAAGTCAGCTATACGTAAATAAAAGGGAGTCCGGCTGAAATCCAGACTCCAACACAGTGGAACTTGACCAGCCGCAGCATGACCGAGCCCGCCGGTTTTGTTATCGCCCAGCAGTATTCTGCCGCCATCTTCGTGCAACTGCACTTTCATTCCCGCAAGGAAAAAAATTCGGGGCACGTTTCACAAACATTATTTAATTTTTTCTTCTTTAAAACTGCGTAAGTCTGAAGTTTCTTAACATGAAATTACGTAAGATGGGGAGTGACTGTACTATCCTCGCAGTTGCCAGGACAGTCTGAGAAGAATCATGGAAAGTCTCAGAATGGTTGGTTTTCAGTGAGCGTGGGACCTTCGGAATAGAAAGCAGCCAACGAATTTCATTCAGGGTTATCACGATTTTATTCAGGTACTGAAGCCCACCTGAGTACCTTGTATGGAACTAGTAAAAAGAGGAGGAAGTTTTACGAGAAGTCATTTTCGTTCTCTGGGGCGAAGATATGCCCAAAGCTGAAATTTAGACGTTCCAGTGTTAATTGGTACGCAGACTGAAGTAGTAAAGTTTCTAAACTTGTAAGAAGGAATGTACACGAAATGCCATGAGCGTGCTGCATTGCTCATTAACAAACAGCTTAAAGGCGAACCCGGCCTTGGATTTTCTTTGCGAATTTGCATGTGTCATTGGTCGTGGTGTTCGTTTTTAAGCCAACACCAGGATGTTGGTAAGTTCATCAACCCTACAAAAACACTTACAGCGACATATTACTTTCCTTACATTTATTTATAATTAGGCTTACGCATCCGGGATACATTAATGAGTAAAAGCACCATCTTCAGGCTTGATGACTGGTGTTCCTTTCCAGACCAGGAGACAACCTATTCCTTTCGTCGCCGTATTCAGTTCTGGCGCTCAGCCACCCTCTTATGAACACAATACCAGGGGCTCTGCCCCCTCCTGACAAGGGGGCCGAGTCGTCATGTTGAATGCTACCGTTCATTTTGTGTGAAGCTTTGCCTCCACTTCCCCTATACAAAATTTGTGGCTTAACAGACAAATCGAGAGACAGAACTTCACATTCCTTTATATAAAAAATTATTTCACGTAAAATTTGTTAAGTCTTAATTCGGCTTACGTTTTATATTAATTTTAAGACTTTCATTTATCAGTGAAGACATTAAAGAACTGAGGAAATTATTTACTAAATGCCTGACTTCTTAGACACAAATAATTAGTCATTTAACAAACAGTAGTGACAATAATTAGCCGATCCCAGTGGCCGTGCGGTCTAAGGCGTGGGTCTTCGGCCGCTCGCTTACTAGGATCGTGGGTTCGAATCCCACCGGGGGCATGTATGTCTGTCTCTTGTGAGTGTTGTGTGTTGTCAGGTAGAGGTCTCTGCGACGGGCTGATCCCTCGTCCAGAGGAGTCCTACCGACTGTGGTGTGTCTCAAATGTGTGTGATCGTGAAACCTCGACGAAACGAGGAGGCCCAGGCCCATATAGGGCTGTCGAGCCATAGGAAAAAAAAAGTGACAATAATTAAGTACTCTAACATTGCATTAACGTTACGCATGTGTCTGTAAAACAAGTGCCAATTATTTCCCTCAACAGGAGTAACCATTTGTTGTTTTTAATGGTTACGTAATTTTGTTTTATTTACCGTCGAATGAACTTTTATGTGTTAATTACATGAGCTTTGTATTTCAAAGCGTTAAAAATAATCGAGGCAGAAAGCTGTAAATATTAATTACCTTCGTTCCACCTTTGTGTTTCTCCATTAGAAGGCTGGTCTAAATACCGCGCGCCTTGCAGTAAGACAAAGCATATTCTTGCTTACTCGATATAATTCAAGGTTTATTTAAATTAATTTTAGTTTAGATGCGGTTTAATAACCACCTAAAAAGAAGTGGTGGAATCTGTAACAATGCACACTTTTGAATCATTAACACAGCACGGTTGCCATGCGTATCCAAAAGTTAGCGACATTTCAGATGCTATTTAAATAATTAGAAGTTACTAAATACCCTATAAACTAATTTAGTATTATAATAATTTATATGTCTGTGTTTTTCTGTTAATGGTTTAATTATAGATTGTCTCAATTTTGATGAACTAATTATAATTTATCTTGAGGAATCTTTGAACATGTTAATATCCTAATTGTAAATATAGCATTACCATAACAGAAGAAAATTAAGGCTAGAATGGCAGCTGGGAACAGGAGCTATTTTACACTGATGCACCTATTGAGGTCCAAAACTATCAGCAGGCACATGAAAATAAGTATATATCAAAGGATTATACGACCGGTAGTTACTTATGGAGCGGAGGCATGGACAGTGACAGAGGAGGAGGAGGAGATGCTGAGAAGATGGGAAAGGAAGATACTCAGGGGAATATATGGAGCAGCGAGGGAGGGAGAGGAATGGAGAATAAGAACAAATGGCGAAATACAGCAGTTATATCAGAAGCCGGACATAGTTGTGGAAATAAAAAGGGCAAGAATGAGATGGGCAGGGCATGTACAAAGAATGCCAGAAGAAAGAGTGGTAAAGAAAAATTTCTTTGGACAACCAGGGGGCAGCAGGAGGAAGGGAAGGCCCAGACTGAGATGGGTGGACGATCTGGAGGAAGATCTGAAGAAAATAGGAATAAGAGGATGGAGAAGGATGGCGGAGGATAGAGAGGGATGGAGGCAGGCTATTGCAGAGGTCCAGGCCCTTCAAGGGCTGTAGCACCGCAGAAGAAGAAGAAATATAGCATATTTTGAAGTCCGCAGTCACTTCCTGTCAGAACACGAAAATGCACGTTTAAAATGAGTTGTTGAATGGAGTCACCCGGCTGTCTGATTGAGATGAATTACGTAAGGGGTGCACAAATCCCGGGTGCCAGGTCGCCCGGATGAATAAATTTTGTTAAGGTGGCACATAATACTTGTGAGTCTTCAGTATGTAACTTGCTTTATATGAGCACTATGGCGCCTAGAGTTTTCAGATAGTTTCCAGATTTTTGGAAAATTTTTACACCCTTAATTTGGTCATGAAAGTTAACAGCAAACGTAAACCAATTAATCCGTCACTGCAGCCACGTTAATAAACCCAGCTCCGTCCGTACCTGCTTCTCAAATAAGCAATTCAACTTTACCCCCTCTTACGGCCTGAGGATCTGTTTTTCATAAGGAAAAACTACGCGGTTTGTTGTTTGAATCTCGGCTGAGACAATGGATTTTCCTGTCTTAAATTCTCGTGGCTTTACGCTGTATATACATGGACATTTCGGGACGGACTTCAGTCTGGCCACGACTGCAGGTCCTTTTCAATTCGTCACGCACAAATCAAATAACTTGAGATAATGACAACGTCGTGAAATAAGTCGTACACATTCTTACCTCAAGCAGGGTCAACAACAATCGATATTCTAATTTTGGTGGTCAAAGGGTGTGGAAAATATAGTGCTGTAGCATTACACGTGAATTTGAAATTGTGCGATATAAGTAATATTAATAATCTAAATTTTATGCGCTGAAGTTGAAATAATTCTAATACAGAAATTAACTTTTATTGTTTATTTATTTAAAATGTGTTTAAAATTATGTTTAAAAAAAAACAAAATACGTCACAATGGGTGTAGATTTGTGCGCTCCGAGATCGCATCCTCCCTACTTTACATTTATTCCTACGGGAAAATTAGTATCGAATTGTGCGAGTTTTGGGAAACCCATCCCTTGCACAAAATGTAACCGCACTGTGCTGATATTTACAGGACAAATAACAGCTTGTTATGACGGTAAGAATTCGAGCCGAATTACGGATTGCTAGTTGATGGGAAGATTAAAAATGAAGGTGAACTTTTATTGCTGATGACAAACGTTCTGGGTCATCACCATCAGTAACACGTGCTGAGGTTGAGTAGCGGGTTGATCAGCGTATCCGGGACAACCCGAGATTATTATTTCATTAAATTACATTTAAAATGAGCATTAAACATTGGATTACGTAGTACACGAAGGAGGTAAATACCGACCTAAATATTTTTTTGTGACAAGTACGAGAAATTTGGAAGACTGGAAGTGTGTTGTTGAGAAAGACGAGGATAACACACAAGAATAACATACGTCATTTTTGTAAACACTTTTAATATAATTATCTAAACCTTCGTCGCAATTAGAGCTGAAAACACGGAGGTTATCATTGCACGGGGCCACCTTATACGGGAGTTGGTCAGTGGGACAGGCAGGTTCGACCATTTTGTGTGGAGTGGAACTTGTTTGACGTGGTACAGCAGACTGTGCTACAAACTGCATCTCGCGACGGTTGTGTTCTGCGTCATTGAACACTGTGTTGGACAGCTGTGGTACACTGCCCTGGGTTATAAATCACCTTCGAACTAGGGAGGAATAAAGCCTCAAAACTTTTAGAAGCAATGAATATTCATGGAGTTTATCAGAATATCTTCAATCACAGAAGGCTGCTGGTACTCTATCGAAATCCATTTCAGTCGAGTAGATTACAATTGCAGGGTGGTTACGAAAGACAAACTGGGAAAGACGGAGAAGAAAACTGTCTCGGCCTCTTTTGAGGTGATATGCTTTGTCAGAAAACGTCACTTTAAACGAAATTTGAAACCAGTGCCCCCAGAAAACGAAGCAGGAGAGACGACAATTACAAGCATTATTCCGTAACAATGTGATATTCAGTAGAGAAGAGAAAGCGGAAGGAAACGAATAAAGGAAAGAATGATCATGAATCAGGAGCTACAGGACTGGATATTTAAAACAGGACGCGATATGTACCGCAAACGAAGGCCAAACTATGGAACGTGGGGGACTTAAATATGAAAATAACGGGCTGTTATTCACCAAGATCTTTCTTTATTTTGTGCATCAAATCTCCTCCTAACGTTGGTGCATTCTTCATCATTAGCAACACCACCACAAATATATCCTTTGCTCCCGCTTAATTCTTTTTTTGCTTCTTCCTTCTGCTTATCCTCCTCCGTCGTTACATAATCATTATTATCATGCACTCTTTTCAGCAAAAATGGATGGGCGCACATCGTACCCTTTGCTTTGTTAGATCAGTTTTTCATACTTTTCTTCCGCCTTCATTGTTCAGGTCAACGGCGCTGAATTATTGGTTACAGTAATAGCAGAGAAAACGTCTACTTCAACTTGCGGTACAAAGTGCACACGTAATTTTAGTAACATTCTTCTGAATTTCGAATGTTTATTTTATCTTAATATTTCCTTGTTTTACGCACGTATATCTTATAATATCAGCCATGTGAAAAACAGATTATTGGCATTGTGCTGTTGTTATTGGAAGCGTTTATTATTGGCTAGTGTCATTACATAGCGGCTGAAAAAACTGGAAGTATAAATCATATTTGCCGAGGAAAAAATTAAAAGACACTGGCTGTATTGACTAAATTTTGGGGACAAGTGGCGAGCTCTTGTGAATACAATAATGAACCTTCGTTTTCCGTAGGATGCGCAGGTTTTCTTAACAAGCTGAACGACTATTAGCTTTGCAAGAAGGACTCCAAACAATGCAGCTAAGAATGTAATTACATATTAGCTTCTGGCAAGCTGTAACCCGGCGTCGTAATTAATAACCATTCTTATAAGGCTGATTCCGCTATTTTACAATGCATATTCATCGGATAAGGTGATGCAGGAAAGTCGTCATTCAAGGTACGGTCTATGGTACGGAGTCATATAGCGTTAATCGATAAATTAAATTATATAAATTCTACAGGGAGTGTTTTTAAAAGCGGGACTATGCTTTGTACTGCGGGTGCCATCATCGGTCGCGGAGAGCGAGAGGCGTCATCATTCGCTGTGCAACAGTGCAGCTACGAGAGGGTTACGCGTTCAGGTGAACACCCCGTAGTATGGTAAAGCAGCATATATAACGTAGGGTGTATTTACACAAATAAAGACTTAAAATTATGCACATTATATTTATAAGTAATAAGACGTAAGGCAGCTGTATATGACAACTTTTGACTTGCTTTTAAGCTCGGTAAGCTAGACTTTAAAACATTTTCTTCACAAGATGTTTTCACCTGCTGTATTTTACGGTTGGGCTGTTGATATGTATGGGATTCTAATATAAGCACGTGTTTTCTCGTTATTGACACTTTGAAGTAAGGAATTTGAATGGAATATGTCCACAAATATGGAAGAGCTGTTTTAGCTAGTGCTTTATCTCCATCACCAACTAAACTAATCGCTATTCTGTTCCGCATTATAACTGACGCACAATATGAACGAGGTCTTTCTATAACACAGGCACGGAGCGATCGGATCAAAGGCATATCTGTACAACATTTCTGAACAGCTCTGTATCGATACTGATAACTATATACTTCTTCCTTTCCAGCAATTTTCGGAAGACCAGTAAGAACACAAATTTGAAACCGAAAATTGTAACAAGTAATTTCAACTGAGTTTGCGACCAACCTGATTGATGCAGAGGTCACGCTTTAGATTTGCATTCGGAAGGTGTGCGGTTTGAATCTTTGCTGATACACCGCCTAAATTGTTCTAAACTTCTGTGGGTTTCCTCAGCCCCTACAAGCAAATGACGATACATTACGTATCTTAGGCCAAGACCGTTTCCTTCCGAATCCTTTCCCGCTCATAATTTTTCTCTAGTTTTTTCATCGACGCTGTATGGTCTGAGATACAGCGTCGTACACTAAACCACAAAATATTCTGTCAAGGTAAGGTTGGCACTGTCAAAGCCATGAAGGCAAACAGGAGGAACAGAGGTATAACTACACTCATTCTTAATCTCGGCACTATATGGAGGTCAGTGGTTAACTTCATTCCCCGGCCCGTTACCCCTGGGAAAGAACCACGGTACCTATTGAATAGGAGGATGGGTGGGGCCTAGAGCTGGGTTAGACGGTGTGGAGAAGGAAAGAAATATAAACATAAGACTAATGAAATTTGATGGGAAAATATCCGCATAATAGTCAGTTTGATGAAGATATTAAAGTGAATGTTTGCGAAAAATTACGATGATTTGATGTCGCAAACAGAAATGGCGCTCAATTGAATTCAGTCCATGGACTGAACATAAAAATATGTAGAAGAATCGGTATAGAAATTTATAAATCCTAGTTCACCCTTAACCGAAAGTTGTTAACAAAAAGCTCTGCGAAATTTTGCACACTACGTATTGTAATAACAACAGATGTTCAGATATCAATAAATCACTTGAACTGTATCGCTACACTACTGATTTATTACTTCATTGGTTTCCTGGCAGCCAGTTCTGTTGTATATTTAAAAATTGCTTGACTCATACTCATGGGAAATTTTGTGACTGGGGGTCAATTAGCAGAAAGCGTTTTGTTGCTATATGGCTTGTAACCTGCTCATGTTCTCTCCGCAACGAAGTGTAGAAGCAACTTTCCATTTCTCATGTCACCTTATGCATGAAGAGACAACAATATAATGTTCAAACCCCATAAATTATCTCACGAATTACGTACAATTGGAATCCAAGTACCATAAAGCAATTCCATTACAGGCCTGGACAGACACTTATGGTTCTAAAAGGTTGAGGCTCCTAGATTTCTTGACAATCGGCAAATGAAGGTGGTAAGTTTGTCAGCCCTACGCATGGGCCTCCTTTACCCGTAGGAAATATTCCTGGTACTCATTTCTGTTAGAGGCTGAGTCGACCCCAGGGCCATAGTGTGACCGAAAGGATTCATTCATTCATTCTGTAGTCTGTCTTACGACAGGTCCGTAGCCTCTTCCAAAGCGAGTTCTCCACAGGGTGCGATCTAGTGCTTCCTCTTTCAATTTCCAGTATCTTTTATTTTCCTTAAGGTCATCCAGTAGCTGCTTACATCTTCTCCCTCGTCGTCCCGTCATTTCTATCCTTCCTTCTAACTTTCCTTCAATCACGTGTTTCAGAAGGCAGTTTCTACGCAAGATGTGACCAATCCAGTTAGCCTGTAGTCATTACCGCGTGGTGTCTCCCCTAGAAACACTCCCCCCCGGAGATCCGAATGGGGGAGTAGTTTACCTCCGGAATGTTTTGTCTCCAGAGGAAGCATCTCGCATTTGGCATTTGTCTCTGTTTCTGGAAGAGACTATCCAGGAAAAGTAATAATGTGGTAGTTTTTCCATTTGCTTTCCACATCGCAGTACAGCAGCCGTTCAGACCACTCTGGTCACGCCTGTTGCTACACGATCATGAACCATCTCGAGCATCATTTGCTCTGTGCTTCATGTCGCTACTGATGTCGCTGCTTCCGGCATCAGGGGAGTTTTTATTCGGTTTCCCATCTCCTAGGCATCTCTCTTCGTCTGGTTCCTACCCTTTTGATCTGTCCGGCTTGGGAGACCCTACTGGTAGCAATGCTACCGCCGGCTTAGCTCTCAGGGTCACTGGAACTCACAAGCCCCTCTACCACGGCAAGGTGAAGATACCAACAAAGGGGTCGAAAGGATTATATCAATGAAAAATTCCAATGACACCATCGGCAATCCAACCCGCGACCTTACGGCTTGTAGCGCAGTGCCTCAACCAACTGAGCCACCGCGTGCCTAAGTACCATAAGTTATGGGAAATAACAGGACAAATGACTATATTCATTTTGGTTTGAACGCAGTGTAGTCATAAATTTACATGGACGAGTTAAATGTGGTAAAATGGAAAATATACGTACAAGAATTTTCGATACTGCAGACACTGTTCACACCATAATTATTTCAGCCCGTCGGTCACAGTTACGCATCATTAACGATAATCTATAAACAACACGGCGATCAACTTCACTTGTTCTGCATTCACCTGGTTCTCAGTCTTTTATTAATAGGATCTGATTTTATAGGGTTGTAAAACATCGCATTTCATTCTGAGGGAAGAACGTCGAATTGTGTTTCACGTCAGCAGGAACCGACTGCATTTGTAAACTATGAGAAAAATAGTTAATGAAGGAAACGACAGAATTAACTTCGTTAGATTATCTCTTCTCTTGTCTCTTTCTTTCTTTCTCCTGCTTGCCTCTATGTTTATATATTTGTTCATTTACGTATCATTACGCGACGAAGTCAGTACTTCAGTTATGGTAAAGGGAAGTGGCATACACATATAACAGGTCTTGTGTCAAGATCGCAACTAAAGTGGGTAAATTAACAAGTATATAAATACGTTTACTTACGTCCTTATTGAATGAACAAGGCCAAATCTATTCGTAAATTAGCTGATTAACATTTAGGCCGGCGAATACTTATCCTGGCAGGTTTTTCTTCTTTCTCGCAGGCAAATGACTGAATAAATTTTGCATATTTTTCCCCCACATTTCAGAAGTCGCCGTACTTAATCCTGCGATCGTTTCATTTAATGCTAAATAACCTGTTAAGTCGGTTAGGCTTTACAACATAATGTACCAATTGAAGGAAAGTTAGAAGGAAGGATAGAAATGACGGGACGACGAGGGAGAGGACGTAAGCAGCTACTGGATGACCTTAAGGAAAAGAAAAGATACTGGAAATTGAAAGAGGAAGCACTAGATCGCACCCTGTGGAAAACTCGCTTTGGAAGAGGCTACGGACCTGTCGTAAGACAGACTACAGAATGAATGAATGTACCAACTAACCATCATGAATGATGATGTTGCATTCTCTCTGGTATAATAACATCCGGATGAATTTTGAAATCTTAGTGCCATTCTTATTCTGCTTGCTTAAGGTTGTTAGAGATTATATTGCTGCTTTCAACCATGGAAACATCCATCGAATGCTTATGTCGAGAAAGGTAGCCAGCT
Source organism: Reticulitermes speratus (assembly GCA_021186555.1). Taxonomy (NCBI): domain Eukaryota; kingdom Metazoa; phylum Arthropoda; class Insecta; order Blattodea; family Rhinotermitidae; genus Reticulitermes; species Reticulitermes speratus. The sequence goes on from JAJKFL010000001.1 coordinate 9,320,184, forward strand.
ACAGAATTTCAAGTATGGGAATGATACCGATAAATAAGAATAATTGTTGGCATAGACACCATTTAAAAGAAAATTTTTCCCAGTTTACGTACATGCGTGCTGCAGACACTACACTCCCGCCCAGATTCTGAAAATTGTAATAAAAATTTTAAAGCAAAGACGCGTCATTATTACGTCTTGAATTCTTTGATTGTGTTACAAATAACTACTGTTATTGCCCCCAGATTTCATACAGCTGCTACCATTAAAATACGTCCTATTTCCCAAAAATTCATTTTAGTATTGTCCTACCTTCCCTTTCTCGGTGCTAACATAGTGGCTGTTTGCGAAGGCGTTTTTCCATGAGAACATTTTAAGCTTTCTATGTCCCACACATCTCAGTCACACATAACATTTGTGTTAATAAACTTAAATAGTTTTGGTATCGTATTTAAGCTTTCATTTCAGGTGATATTCTCAGGAAAACGTTTAACCGACCTACATATTTTCTTACTAGTCATCTTCCCATCGAAACGTAAATCTGTACTTCTTTTGACTTGCCCCATCTTTTCATTTAGTTCTAGCATAATGAACTATTTATAAATCAGCTGAGGTCTTCACATGAATGCTCATTCCTTCATTACCTTATCTGTCGTGCTGCCTTGCATATATGGCTACATCCAGAACCAATAAATTTCTTGCTGTAACTCAACACACATCTATCTCATTCTAAGGATTAGATTTGAAATGGTTAGCGGTTTATCTTTTAGCAATAAAATTACTGTACTGAGCTGAATTAATAACACATTTAGAAGCCAACAGACATTTAATTCAAGTCTAAACGACATAACACTGCCTTATCTGTATAACACATCTTGTCTCTTTGCTCAGTTCTTCTTTCAGGTGAGGTTTATTGTTTGTCTGATGTGTACGTGAATCTCCTCAGCAAGCTGTTAACATCGCCTTAATTTTTTGTTTTAATATTTCAATTGGCAATATTTATCATCGTCAGTGGTAATAAGGTACACATAAGCTATTCAAACCTTGCTCCTTCTTCATGGGTGCTAATCTGTCCTAATTATTCTTGGTCGATCTACGTTTCTTCTCCGGTCGAAGTGCATTGACACGCTAATTTGGAATGGTGTATTGGATAGGCTGTATTGATAACTTACAGTATGCCTACTTTTTACACTCTTTGTTTGTAAAAAGTTCGTCCCCTGAAAGTGAACAATAACGAACAAATCGGCTCGTGTAACAGTGAAACTGACTTCACCTCTCAAGCTTTCATTCCTCAGGTAATGTAGCTGAGGCAGCAGCAGTACAGTCTTGTCCCATTTATAAAATACTCTAAAAGTGATTTCGAAACGAGTGCTAAATAATAAATCAAGATAGGAACTTGAAAACCTCCAGTGCATACTGGTTCCTTGAATACGTAGGTAGACGAAGTTGCTGGACCAAGAAACGTTTTGAAGGTCGTTAAAGCGATATTGGCTTCTCTCTGCATTATCTGCCGTTATATAATGAAAGGTCACGAAATTAAGTTATAAGTTCCAGCGAACATAATTCGTCTCATAACGGGTGACACAGTAAATTGCAGTTATTTCTTTAGGTCTCAAGGTTGAACTGCATTCCTCATTACTGTATCAGCAGTTACTTGTAACGTTATGTCTAAGTATTTTTACCACTACGTAATAGGCCTTATGATTTAGACGTTAAGAAGGCAACTGTCTATTTGCCGATTTTTCTCTTTGCTCGTACTATGGCAGCAGCTGGAAGACGAAACAGAAAGTTAAAAAAGGTTTGATAACGGAAAGTTTCATAATTTGCAGTTTCATGCCGTGATTCAGGCGTTTATCGCCAGCCTCTAAACGCGGAGGCCAGAGTTCAATATCAGATCAATCAATTTGCGATTTGTGGTGGACGAACATATGGGACATATTTTTTGTCCTAGTAACTCAGTTTTGATCAGTCAGTATCATACAACCAATGCTGCCTACTCATTATTCATTCGTTCATCACCGATGCTGTATAATCTCAGCAATAAACAGCGCTGTTAAATAAATAGTCATCTGAATTTGTACATTTAATCAGATACTCTTATGGAGACAACAGCAAGGGTGAAGGATGTGAAAAACAAGGAACAGCTGATAGATCCTGAGTTCGTCACTGCGTTTATGAAAGCCTGTCTTAGGTTTCTCTTATCAGCTGGAGTTTGTGTTAGGGTCCTGTTATCAACTAGGTCTCGCCTTACGAGCTTATTGTACCGGTGAACATAATTTTTGTCACTTGAAAACAAATTTGAGTTAATCGTCTATTTCTCCACGCTAAATTCAAATATGCTATTAGAATTGCTCAACAGAATATTTTAAACTGCAATTTTAGCGAATTTAGTTTTCGTTGTCACGCTACCAGTATGTTTTAAACATGGCTGAGGCAGTTTATTGTATTTTAAACATAATGTGCGAACGCAAACTTAGTCATAACAAGGACAGTAGGCATGTGAGCCCAATCACAAACAGCCAGACTGTGCAAGCGATGACAACTCTGATTCGAAGTTTACGGGCAGCAAGAAGGAAACAATGTTGTTTGCGATTCGACATTTGAAGCAAATTGTTCCGCATCTCAACCCCATTTATTAACATAAGGCGATCTTACCGACTTTGTCCGCGATTTGAATTTGTCTAAAAAACAAGATGAACTCTTAGGTTCCAGACTAAAAGGGTGGAATCTTCTCCACCAAGACGCTAAAATATGTTTCTTTCGCAGTCGCCAAATTGAATTCAAAGAATTTTTCTCTCAAGAAAACGATCTGGTATTTTATAAAGATGTTTGCTCTGTTAAAGAAGCTCTTAACACCAATAAGATCCAACTGAGTGGCGTTTGTTTAGTGACTCTTCAGAAGTTAGCTTAAAAGCCGTGCTTCTGCATAAAGGGTATAAATTACCGTCTTTATCCCTAGCCCGTGCCGCTAACATGAAACAATCCCATGAAAGTATGAAACTACTTTTGGAAAATAACGATTATGAAAAATATAATTGGAACATTTGTGGGGATTTAAAGGTCATTGCTCTCTTGCTTGGCTTGCAGCTTGGCTACACAAACTTTTGTTGCTTTCTGTGTGAGAGGGACAGTAGGGACAGACAACAACATTACATCCAAAAACAGTGGCCTAAACGAGAATCGCTTATTGCAGGACAGAAAAATGCAGGAAATACTCCATTAATCAACCCTGAAAAAGTTTATTTACCTCCGTCGCACATCGAACTTGGACTCATAAAAAGTTTCGTCAAGAAGTCATCCACTGTTACCTTTTAGGTAATGTATATACTCTCTGCAATATAATGTCAACACAGGTTTTCCTCAAACTTTAACCGCGCGTTGCTTAAAAACCTTGACTGATAGAAAAAAACTAACAACATATTTGAATTCAGCACACACAATTCTTTTGGGTTTACCCACTTTAGTTCGTGTCATAAAACAATAAGAATTATTTTGTTATCCAGTGTTATCAATGGGAATCTGTCTTTGAATCCTATTATCAACTGGAGCATGTCTTTGGATATGAACCGGAGCATATCGTAAAACCTACCAGGTGGAATGTCTTAGGATTCTAGTATCAACAGCAGCCTGTCTTAGGATCACATTACCAACTGTAGACTGTCTGAGGATGTATTATCAACTGCAGCTTGTCTTAGGATCCTACTATCAAATATAGCCTCTCTTAGGATCATATTATCCACTGCAGTCCACGTCACGCCTTTTCACTCAGAATGTCCAAGATGCACTTTTACTAGTCTAATATTATTATAAGCCTCGCGACTGGTCTCCTCCCTTTAATTTTGCCGACCTAAATGTTCTCATCTCCACGGTTCGTGCTACGTACCCTGTCAATCTCATCTTTAATTTATTACCTTAATGGTGAGTGATGGTATATATTATGAAGCTACTAATTGTGCAGTTTTCTCCAACACCTTGTACTTTATCTGTTCTTGGTCCATACACTTTCCTCAGTATCTCCACACCAATAACGAAATGCATAAAAATAAGGTTAGGAGTTTTAAACTTTAATTTTTACATTTCATCCGAGTATGTGAAAAGTACAATTTTCTGAACTGAATTGTAGCAAAGGACGCCTGCACATTTTCTACACCAAATTTCGTCACTGGTTTTTAAAAGTAAACACGTATATATTTTGTGATTCTTTGATCTTCCAGAAGGGCAACGGACTTCAGTATTGATGAGAAATTTTAAACTCAATTTAACCTGTAATATTAACACGAAGTTGTTTATTTAGTGCAGCACGTGTTTACCTTGCACACACTACTTCGGAAGAGAGTGTAGTTGTGCAAACACGATGTTGGGGGGAAATATTCTGTCAGGTTCTGCTATCGACAGTTTGCCGTCTGCATTGAAATTCTCCCCAGGTTTAAAGGTCCGCACTGATTTCTTCGCCATCAGCGGTTGTGAAAAAATTTAAACATTTTCATGTCGGCGGGTGTTAAGACTGTTATTTTAATGTAATACAGTGTACTGTCATAAGTGCGTCAAGAAAACACTTTAACTAATGGCAATCTTCTGGCTTATTACACCGTGCAGGATAATACATTTGTTTCGAAGTTTCGGAGTGACGTGCTGCCTCCTGCTTCGGGGTGACCGAATTAAGTTTATTCCTCTGAAAAATCTGAAAAAACCTGTAACCCTACGCGTAGTAGTAACACACAAGACTACAATTTGAGGTCAACCCTCCGTAAAAACCTGAAAATTTGTATGTTAAATCACGTTAAAATCCACGTCATTTTGTACGCTATTCATTTTCCGCATACATTTTACATAATTAAACTTAGAAAGTAACAACAAAAAGAAATAATAACAAAGTAACTGACCAACTAAGTAACTTTCTAACAAAAGACGCTGCATAGGGCTTTATTTTAGAGGTTGCTAATTATTTAGTTTTTCAAAAAAATTACTGTTTTAGGAAATTTTTAAAATTTATGATCCTCGTAAAAATGTCTACGTTTGTGTTCTTTCTTAACGGTTTTGGTGGGAAAACTGAGGAAAAGAGACCACTTGAAAGACCTAGTCGTAGATGGAGGGATAATATTAAAACGGATATTTAAGAAGTGGGATGGTGTCATAGACTGGTTTATCTGCTCAGTATAGGGACAGGTGGCGAACTCTTTTTAATGCGGTAATGAACCTTCGGCGTTCATAAAATGCTGGGAATTTCTTCACTAGCTAAGGTCCTGTCAGCTTCTTGGAAGTACTCTGCTCCATGGCGTTAATTAGTTACTTAGTTATTGACGTAGGATTTACAAGCACTAAGGGTCAAGAGAAGAAAGGAATTATTTGTACTGCTGTCCTGCCTAGCAATTTGTGTTCCTAATCTGCACATCGTGACGGTTGTGATGCAACGTTACGTCACATGCTCGTGTAGATTTCTCACAGCTTCCACAAACCTCGAAACTTGACTCATTCGCACGTTGCAGTACCTCTTTGTTAACTGACAGATAGTGACTTTCGTCATCGTGAACAATTAAGTGAACGTAATGCACTTTGAGATAAAAAATACAGTACCGTCAACACGACTATATTATATTACCTGTAGTGTTTATTGTTGCAACCTGTTTCGGCCGCAATGAGTCAACTGCAGGCCAAAAATTATTTTAAAAAACACGTAAAATTGTTGTATACAATTGCGTAAAGGTAAAGGTAAAGTTCTTCCTAGAACAGGCCACGAAGGCCCAGAGGGGGAGTAGAGATATAGCTCTACTCTTTCTTTAACCCTGGCACTAGATGAGGGTGGGTGGTCAACTCCACTCCCCGGCCGCTTTACCCCCTGGAAAGAGACCCGGTACCCATTGTATAGGAGGCTGGTTGGGCCCCAGGGCCGGTCTGGACGGGTGCGGAAAATCTCGCCCCCACCGGGTTTCGATCCCCGGACCGTCCAGCCCGTAGCGAGTCGCTATACCGACTGAGCTATCGCGGCCCACATACAATTGCGTTGTAATTATTAATTGAGATCTCAGTTATTACAGTTTATTAGGATACATGTAGCTATTTTGTAATATACTGATTACAATTTCAATTCTATACAACCATTTATGTGTTTTTTAAATAATTTTTAGCCTGAAGATGACCCATTGCGGTCGAAACATTTTGCGACAATAAATACTACATATAATATAGTTGTGTTGATGGTACTTCATTATTTTATCTTATAATTAACAGAACGCGATGATTGACTTAAAAAATAAAGTAACACACTGTATTTACTTGTGTACTTCGAACTTTCTGGTAGCCTGCAAGTTGTTTGCCGAACGCAGTATTGCTGTCACAGTTATAGTCTTTGTGAAGATAACGGTCATGAATTTATCACAAAAAAGACAGTCACTGGGGAAAAATCTCATTGATAATGCCGTGCGTTATTGGACGAAATCGCAATCCCGCCTCTTCAAAAAAGATTGATGATAACTAAAATTCTTTCTTAAGGACGTAATAATTTCCCGGCTAGTTAAGAGAGTTAAGAGTTAAAGAGATGCTAAAGTAATGTTTATTACCCGCCACTGATTCCGTGCCTGAACGTGATTAATCCTGAGGCTTCAGGTCTTCCAAGATGTGACGCATTGTCGGTGGATTAGTAGTTCTCGGCCACTATTGTTGTACGTCTTATCTGTTGGAAGATGAAGGCAGTAAGGCAATGCTGTCCGCCGAAACGTCGAAATGACTAACCCAGCGACACTGTCACATCCCAGAAGATCTAAATCCTCGAATAACCGCTGTGAGAACTTCAAATCTAGCACCGAGATTAACCCAGTCCATACTTATGTTTATATTGTCACATTTGCACCTGGATTTTGTTTTCCATTCAGGTGTTCCGACTTAACTCGTGGAACATTTCTAGTCTCTCTGATGCAAGCTCTGCGCCCTACTTCTAGCATCCTTGAACTGTCACATCAGTCATATTTGGGGAAGAGTACAAATTATAAAGCTTCTCATTATGTAGTTTTCTTCAGCTTATTATCTCTTATTTTTGGATCCAACCATTCTTCTCAGCACCTACTCCTCACACATTATCAGTCCATGCTCTTCCTTCACATATTTCACGAGGATTCTCGGTTTATAGGCTACAGATACGTATTTTAAATATCAGGTCATATAATGCCGAAACGTCATAAGCAGCAACAAGCTATAAGCCATTCCAAGCTTGTTCTGTCTGCATGGGTATTGGTATGTTCATCTTTTCCTTTGTCGACCTACGTTTCTTCTACCAAATAGAGTGTATTCATACACTAAACCTAAATCCACAATAATTCCACTTAAATTTTGCATTTAGTTCTTATATTTCTTCATTTGTTTTAGGATCACGTGTTGTATATCCAGCAACTAACCTAAAAACTTTATCTCTGCTGTCTCATTTCTTCTTTCACGATCTTTTATTAAAGTCCAGTTCTTACAACCATATAAGAAGTTTGATACGCCATTATGTTATATAATTAAAACTTTATTCCAGTATTACTTGTTTTAAATGTGCATCGAATTTTTTCAAATAGCGGCGAAAATTGCCATATACGTAAAATTATTGCCATTTAATGCCAACAAATGCCCGCTTAACTTATGTCCATTCTGTTGATAATAGCCTTTTACTGACTCTTAGGTAACATGTTATGTGTGGCAGGTACTTACCCCTACATGCTGACCCTCAACGAAAACCTGGGGCACAATAATGACGTCAGACCCCATGCGTTCACGGATCTCGGCTTGTGTTTCTCGACTCATGAAGACGTCACGTTCTTCATACTTCACCATCAAGTTGCGCAGGATCTTCTTCACCAGTACGCAGTCCTGGTGAGTTTGTCGCACAACTCCCATTGTGGTAGTGTAGACAACTATTTTGCCGGCTTCCTCTTTCTTGTAGTTCTGTGAAATGAAAATTAGAATTCTTGGTTAATCTCACTGTTTCTGTAATTATGTTCGGTGCTAAATTTATTTGAGGGTTTGATTTAAAACATGTCAATATAATATAAAGATGACACTGTCTTAGGTAGCTAATTGTATTATATAAATTCAATTGCCTGATATATATATCTACAGTAAAAGTAGTTGTATGATTCAGGAGTAAAATAGCAGGAAGCGGAACCTGAATGCCTGTATTAGGAAAGGAAGAAAATACTCTTCAACTCAAAATTAAATCTTTCAACTCCGTGAGTTATTCCCGCATGAAATGCTGATTGAAGTAGCCGATTAATTGTGCAAATAAAGCGGAAGATTGTTCACTTCTTCCAGTATTTCTCATGCTTAATATCACTCCTCAAAATCTGTAATTTAGACTCAAACGTCTTAAAGTAGGATTTATAAACTTAAAATGTGTTTATAATAATTTCGAACCAGTTTCAGTTCTTTATCTTTAAGGTCCTTCGTGTTATTTACATTTATGTAAATAACTAAATGTTAAATGGCTTATTTAAGTTAGCTTATACCGATAACTCTGGACTCGTGTCACCTCTAGAACACGGTGATATAAGATACTGAAGAAGACTTCTGATAAGGCACACTTTGAGTAAGTGAATAGATATGAATGGTATATAATTGTGGAAATTCAGTACGGTACTCTAAATATTCCTACATAAAACTGTGTGCATTTTGATTGGGCACATGACTGCTATAACTTTACACGGACTGTTCCATTTATCGTGTCTCTGAGCACGACAGCTTTAAACGCATAGAAATCCCGCATCCGCTGGCATATCCTATGATATTTGTCACTCTCAGGGACAACATAAAAGGGAATTCCTATAGCATGGGTGATGTAGTTATGTTTTAGAATGGAACAAACTTTGCACTTCCGCGCTGGTTCAGCTAGCTCGCTCTATGACAGTGCTTATCGACTTACCGGCTGTAACATACAGTTAGATGCATTCCTTCATAAAAAGGAAAAGAGTGGCCTTAAGAAATCGCCATCTCTTCTGCGTTGTTGTGCGTATGTCCACATTTTCATCGTTTGAAATATCTGGCTTATATTCAAGGAAGGTTCTATAAAATTATGCCACTTGTAATAACACATGGCGAACGTGGATAGAAATGTGCGCGGAAGCGGATACCCGCAACAATGTTTTTCACGACGGATAAAAATTGTATGCAGCGCGGACTGCGGAGAAGACTTCGGGTGTGGGCTTAAAACAACTAATACTAATTCCGGTCTTTTACTGTTTAGGTAAAAAAATTTTATGATGACTCAAAAAAATGTTATGTTAACAATTTATTTTCTTAAAAATGGTGTGCAATTCTTTTCATGCGTGTGTATGTATGAGTGGGTACTTCGCTTTCCAACACACACTGAAAGACGCTTGGTTTAGGACCGGCGGATCTGTCCCAAACACAGTGCAATTGACATCATTTTTCTGAACATGAAGCTCTCGAAATAGATAAACAACGCATATAAATTACTTGATCAGAGGTAATCTGGCGTCTCGTAAACACTCCGTGTTAAGCGTGCAGTGTTCATCATTGGCTAGTAAGTTAGTCACTTGTACAAAGTTACTTATGTTTATAAAAACCACCTCTTTATCGTGTGTGAGAACTAACTGGCAGAAGTTGCAGTAGTGTGTATATGTTGTAGCGCTAGTGCAACAACTACACTTTTTGTCTACGATGACTTCTGGTAAAGAGTCTGTAGTTGCTCACAGTGTCACGACGTCTCCTCCACCTACGATATCCCAGAAATCCAATGTGACACCTTCACCTCGAATGAGATTTCTCTCGGCTGGCGAGGTAATCATATCTATGCGGGATTACATTTATTTTCCCCATTGAGCAGTCTAAAGGAAATATTTGAAATAAGGAAATAGTAGCTGTGGCCAAAAATTGAGTCTGGTCTTGTACTTGGTGCTGGAGGTGCCCGTGTATATGTGACAGTTTTTGGTTTATAGGTGATTGGATCTTGTCAATCCGGGATCTTGGGTTCGTTCAAGCGGAGCGTGTAAATTGCTCAACATCACGGTGTCGCATTTGAATGTGTCAGAAATTCAGAAAACTCACTAGAGCACGTTACTATAGCAACAGGCTCTCCTTAGATAGCATGAGAATCCCACTACTTCTCAATCGAAGCAGTAACAGAAATATGAATACTTTAAATCCAAGTTACTTTAAATCTGAAATCAAACTGAAGAAAGACCAGCTACAATATGTATCTAATATAAATTTTATAGCATTTCATATTTTTATTTTTGGAATTATTTGAGGCTTTTTATTGTGGCCCAAGGGGACCGAAACAGGTAGCATATCTAATTTAAAATTGTCCATCCCTATACGTATAACCACATGTATTACCACCAACTCGTACACAATATTGAAGTACTACAATATAACAAACTTTATACGACTCCTGACTTATGTCGGTGTAACGTCACACTATCCTCATGGGAGACACACAGGACACTTAAAAATACACAAGCCTAGTTGGTTAGGCATTCTTTAAAAGACATGTTGAAATACCAACTAGGCCTGTGTATTTTTAAGTGTCCTGTGTGTCTCCCCTGAGTATGATGTGATGTTAAACCGAAACACGTCGGGAGTGTCATAGAGCTGTTACATTGTACTACAGAATTTTGTATGAGTTGGTGGTAAAACATGTTCTTATAATAGGTAGCAGATTGTTTACAAATAATTAGGAGCTTCTCCCTAAATACAATGTATTTCTTGATGTGTTAATTTTTTATTTATTACCAAATTTAATCTCCTAGTTTCCGAAATGAAAAGTGCGGACAAACAAAAATTCAGAACAGTACAATTAAGATACAGATCCGAAGACACGTCCGTCGTCCTTCACTGGTAAGGTTAATTAACATAAAATCCAGATCTTTGATACTGTCAGACTCGATTCAGAGTTTGTAAACTTTAGCTGTACTTTCAACTTGACTCGTGATATGCCCCCCCCCCCCTCTGACCCCGTCGGAGCACTGCTTTCTGGTTGTCATCACACAAACTCGTTACGTGGCCACGCCCAATCTGCAAATTGACAACGCCCTGGTGTGTAGCTCTTACAGCTGTTTCAATTTGATTTAAATATTCAACGTAATTTGGATTCGTATCGTCGAAGGTTAGGTGGAACAAGGCTAACCAGTTAGTTGTCAAGACATTGATGGAATGTGTTTATTTTACCACATGTGACTTTAGAATTAATTTAAATGACACCAACTGAGTTATACAATTTTTTAATGTATGCCAATGTAACTTCTTGTTCAATTCCGTATTTTTTCCCAAAACCAAAAGCTTGTAATGTATTTAGCTAGGAAAATGTTTGTTCTGTCTTCTGTGTGTATATTTGAGAGGCCTCACCTCTATCAGGAGGCTGGAAAGATTGCATTGTGACGAGATATTGTAATTTGTGTTTTCACTAAATATTATTAGGGTGTGAAGAAGAAGGAAATATACAAAGTTGTTTCATTTAACGACGCTGTAATTTGCCAAGGTCGTCGACTGTAGATGAATGAAATATGAATATGGAACATTGGTTAGAATGATACTGTTAGGGGAGAGTCAAAGCTCATGGAAGGAACCTTTTTCCAGTGCCACTTTATAGACCACATGAAGTAATATGAAACAAATGAAGCATGTAACAGGCGTGAAAGTTTGAAAATTCTTACTCACTTAAGGAACTATGAATTTGTACGTACTAAAGATTTTATGCATCTGAAACAGTCATATGCAAATATTCAGCATAAAGGTTATGAATTTCGTGGTGCTGATACAGTACAGATACCATCGTATTTACTTATTATCGGCCGGCTTCTTTCTGGAAGAAGCTTCCATTCAGTCTACTCGAGTGTACTACAATTAATACATTCTACAACGCCGATTGCTTTAAATGAAACACCAAAGAAATTACATAAAATTTCACTTAGCAACGAAGTTAACCGAACGCTGCGGTGTAGTGATTACCAATCCTACTCCATGTTTGGGGGTACCGGGTTCAAAACTAAGCTCAGAGCCTGGCTGTATTGACGAATATTTTTGTAATTTTCCTCAGTCCTTTTAGGAAAATTCCGGAATAAAACTTCACATTATGTCACGATTTCCACATTTTACAGATTTATTATTCACTAATCATGTGACAACGCGACGCAAGGGCTTGTGGCGTGGGTTACTGAAATGACGTTAGCAACACGGAACGGTAAACAAAAAGTGGTTAGAAACGCGGAACGGTAAGCAAAAAGTCGTTAGAAACACGGAACGGTAAACAAAACGTCGTTAGAAACACGGAACGGTAAACAAAAAGTCGTTAGAAACACGGAACGGTAAACAAAAAGTCGTTAGAAACACGGAACGGTAAAAAAAAGTCGTTAGAAACACGGAACGGTAAACAAAAAGTCGTTAGAAACACGGAACGGTAAACAAAAAGTCGTTAGAAACACGGAACGGTAAACAGAAAGTCGTAAGAAGCACGGAACGGAAAACAACACGGCTAAGACATTACAGACACTGTCCGACGTAATGCAATTTCAAGTCACGCAGTTTCAGACTTACGCCAATTTAAAAATGTAAAAGGAAATTGAAATAATTACATTTTTGAAAAGCGCCGAATTTTCCCTTTTTGAGAATGAAAGCGCAATGAGATGAAAGTGGCAGAAGAATACTGCTGGGCGATAATACATGCGGCGTGGCTGTCACTGGACTCCCTTGTACGGTAGCATATTTGACCATATGTATACTAAATTCCGACTTGCGCTGGACCTTCCTTAACGTAAATATTGCTAAGTCGAGGAGTGTCTGTATGTGGGAGAAACATTGTGTCTTCCGTGAGGTAGGAACTGAATGTTTATATATACTTTAAGTAAATATCGGTCATCAAAAGTTAACCCTTTTAAGACTGATGTTCACCTACTTGAGTAATATCGGCAATATTATCATTCATTCTCTAGTCTGTCTTACGACAGATCCGTAGCCTCTTCCAAAGCGAGTTCTCCACAGAGTGAGATCTAGTGCTTCCTCTTTCAATTTCCAGTATCTTCTCTTTTCCTTAAGGTCATCCAGTAGCTGCTTACGCCTTTTTCCTCGTCTTCCCGTCATTTCTATCCTTCCCTCTAACTTTCCTTCAATAACGTGTTTTAGTAGGCAGTTTCTACGCAAAATGTGACCAATCCAGTCAGCCTTTATTCTTTTTATTGTATGTAGGAAATTCCTCTTCTCCTCGACTCTGTGTAATACTTCTTCATTTCTCACACGATCGGTCCAAGTCATCTTCTCCATTCTCCTCCAGCACCACATTTCAGAACTTTCCAGATATTTCTGATCTAGTTTCCGAAGTGTCCACATTTCAGCACCATACAAAGCTGTGCTCCAAATGTAGCACTTTACTAGTTTCTTCCTTAAATTTAAGTCGGCAATATCATATCTGACATAAATTACTATGAAGAGCAATGACTGCTGAACATTCTGAGAGGCTACATTTGGAACGGATGTGCAACCGTCTGAATGACGTACTGCCACTATTCTTATGTGTCACGCTGTAACCTGTTAACGAAAGGAAAAGAGGGCTCTTTTGAGACGAGAGACAATCGGCATACATCTTTTGCATTTAGCAGCAACTGAAACTGACTAGGTTAACGCATTCAACACTCACATAACCATCTGTAATACCTTATAAAATTGAACACGTAACCTATTGCTTATAGCTTGAGTAGCCCTGTGCTGGCATATGGCAGCGTGCCACATACCTAACACCTTTCCTGGCTCTGTCGATAATATTGCATCAGTCATACCTTCACGTCCTTGCGCAGTGAGCCAACTTCACTTTGAAAGTACGTCCGTATACAGGTTCTCTGTTGTACTTTAAAGCGTGCATTGCGCAAATATTCCAAGGAAATTACAGGAACAGCTAAGCAATCAAATTTATACCTTAGTAACAAACACACACAAAAGAAGATCAAACAAAATATTAGCTAAAAACGAGTAGCTGAGGTTTGTCGTCGTTTGTTTAAGTTTCTTGATAAAAGTGCGGGAATAAATTATAATACGATTCCTCTAACAGATTGTAACAGCGTTTAATTCAACACACTAACATGTAAATTACGGAACCAACGCTTCCTGTCACACCCTTTCCATTTCATAATTTAGACTCATCACTCGAACTAATGGAGATACAAGAACGTCCTTGTACTCTTTTAAGTAGTTATTCAGGCTGACACTTTTATCGTGTACCTGATCACGACATTGTCACGAAATGTCCCCGCGGATGCGGGCTTTCTACGCGTTAAAATTTCCAATGATCAGTGACACGATAAAAGGAATAATCTGCATCTTTTCCTCGCAAATTTATATAGGATAAAAATAATTTATTTACACAGATTATATTACACTTTGTGACAAATATTTAACACCTTTAGCACATTTCGGAAGCTGGATTTTTTTCTTTTTTCTTCTCCTTGGCTCCTCTAGTTTAAATCACGTATGTTGACCGTAATTAATATTATTAACTAGCATCGCATAAACGTAGACATTCTGCGAATATCTAAATTTTTCCTACTTTCTTAAAGCTATTCCTAATACAAATCGACAAATTATGACAAATATTCTTTTTTGGAACTACTTTTCGTCTCTGAATGTTGACCCTTCTGATCAAAGAGTTTCTCTAACTAATAGCTTAATATTTAAGGAGGAGTTAAGACCCCCGTGTGCTTAATGAATCTAACGTGGCCCTCAACATAAAGGGTCTAGCAGCCAGCAAACGAGAAAGGAATATAGCCTGTCGATTGAAATAACATACAGTACTGTGGGACTGACAGAAGGCTGTATTCTACAGCGTATTAAATCCAAGCGCTCCGTTAATATTATGTAATGGTTGCTGTACAATTGGTTGAAAGGAAATAAATAAATGAGATAACATCTGCTGACGTAAAATGGGAATAAGGTAAAGAGAGACGTCGAGATACGTAAACAAGAAAGTAGTACTAAGAGGCAAGTTTTTAATACAATTATGAACTAATGAATGTAAAAAAAACTAACTTGATTTTTAAATTTTTATACACGCGTGTCTAATTCAATAATGGCCTCAAACGTAAAATTTTTAATCATTCTTTTGATCACAGTTTATAAGTTATGATTTCTTCTTCGTTATCACAAAAGTTACACGATTTTACAGGCTATAGGTCTGTGTCCAGTTTGATACAGTATCGCTTACAATTCTAAATCACATAGTCAAACTGAAGTCGTATGATTCTTACACAAACATATTTACGTTACAAAGCATAATTATATAGTTAAACAGATGTCATATGTTACTTGCGCAAATACAGCGTGTTTCATAAGTCCATCCGGGATTTAGAGGCTTGGCCATGCAGTAGCAAACCCACATATAAGAGATAAAAGGATGCCAACGGATAGAGGAAATGTAAAAGTTTTTTCGTAACAGATGCGATGTCGTAGTTACCCGTTTCTCCGCTAGGAGTCAGTGGTGTGCAAACATGGCGTTTTCAGGTGAACATTTAAGTTACAAAACATAATTTCTGACCAGTCTAGTGATTTTGTTTTGTAGTGTATACAATTACAGGATAAAACCCCTGTAGTTATATAAGTTAAAATAGATCAAAGGAGAGGCTAATATTAAAACGAATCTTGTAGCAGCTTGTGAAACATTGTGAACAACATGGAACTAATTCCTCTTAAAGTCTAGTCATGGCTGCTTTTTAATATGGTGTTTAATATTTGGATTCAATAAAAGCAGAGATTTTCTTGACCAGCCGAATAATATTACCTTTACAAGGAAGACCTTGCGGTATTGATTGTATTACTTCTGCAAATATACATTATTAAGGAAGTGTGCTATTTTATGCTAGTTAAATATTACAGTACTTGACCTACTACGTGGCATTAATTCTCTGTGTTAGGGCAGAGAATTTATATCTAATTAAAAGGACGTGAAATATTATGCAGGAAACAGGTAACTCGATTAAGAATGATGCAGAACTACCTGTTTGTGACTGGTAAAAGGTGTAATGAAAATACGCCTCTAGCGGTCATTGCCTTTTGCGGTATGCTTATTTGCCCTTGGTTACAGATTTTAGAAAGTTTTTTTAAAAGAAGGAATCAGACATGACTGTAAATTATAGTACATGTTTACAAGTAACATTATGTCAGAATTCAGTATTAACATTGTTCGAATTCCAGATTGTTTGCTAAACAGTAGTTCGTCTGCGTCTTCTTTGAAAGGTAGCTGGTTCCAGAAATTGAATGTTGTGGTTGAGGGGTCAGTGGTTTTCCTCAAATCCTTCAAAATGACATCAGAGTATTACCTCAATATATTCACTCTGCTTTAACTCACGTCCCTAAACATTACGCCAATTATTCAAGCATACTTATCTCCAACAGGTAATAAAATGTCACAAAATAAAGTCTATGTATTTATGCTATCCTCGTAGAAATTGTTCAAAATTCTCTTCAGTCCCCTCAGTAAATTATAAGCTGTACACAACTGCCTCTTTCCAGGTTACTTACAATTAACTATAAAAGACATTAATCTTTGGCAGAAAATTAACATATATTCAGGAAAATAAACATTATCCTGAAAGGTTTCGTGTGTATTCAGTCCGTTGCTTTGGTAAATGACCGGGAGATTAGTTTAGGTCTGGCCACGACCCTTGCCTTCTACTTCTTTCTTAATGCATTTTTCACTAATCTGTCATTCAACAATACAAATTTTTAGTAGTGAACGAGTTATAAAACAAGCATTAAACAAATAAATAAGGCCATCCATGGTTGTGATAACAAATTTAAAAAATAAATGAAAAATGTTGTCTATCTTATTTTACCTTAACTCCGTTACCAAGTTTCAACAAATAAAGTCTTCAGAAAGTCATTAATCGTAAATTATTAAGTTCCATGAGTATGCCAAGTTAATATATTACAAAGTTAAACAGTATGCTAAGAATCGAATAGAAATGCAGTATCAGATACTAACAGTCCACTAACAAGACAGTATCAGATACTAACAGTCCACTAACAAGGCAGTATCAGATACTAACCGCCCACTAACAAGACAGTATCAGATACTAACAGTCCACTAACAAGGCAGTATCAGATACTAACAGTCCACTAACAAGACAGTATCAGATACTAACAGTCCACTAATAAGACAGTATCAGATACTAACAGTCCACTAACAAGGCAGTATCAGATACTAACAGTTCACTAACAAGGCAGTATCAGATACTAACAGTCCACTAACAAGGCAGGATCAGATACTAACAGTCCACTAACAAGACAGTATCAGATACTAACAGTCCACTAACAAGACAGTATCAGTTACTAACAGTTCACTAACAAGGCAGTATCAGATACTAACAGTCCACTAACAAGACAGTATCAGATACTAACAGTCCACTAACAGGGCAGTATCAGATACTAACAGTCCACTAACAAGGCAGTATCAGATACTAACAGTCCACTAACAAGGCAGTATCAGATACTAACAGTCCACTAACAAGACAGTATCAGATACTAACAGTCCACTAACAAGGCAGTATCAGATACTAACAGTCCACTAACAAGGCAGTATCAGATACTAACAGTCCACTAACAAGACAGTATCAGATACTAACAGTCCACTAACAAGGCAGTATCAGATACTAACAGTCCACTAACAAGGCAGTATCAGATACTAACAGTCCACTAACAAGACAGTATCAGATACTAACAGTACACTAACAAGGCAGTATCGGATACTAACAGTCCACTAACAAGGCAGTATCAGATACTAACAGTCCACTAACAAGGCAGTATCAGATACTAACAGTCCACTAACAAGACAGTATCAGATACTAACAGTCCACTAACAAGACAGTATCAGATACTAACAGTCCACTAACAAGGCAGTATCAGATACTAACAGTCCACTAACAAGGCAGTATCAGATACTAACAGTACACTAACAAAGCAGGCTCAGAAACCTCAGATGCAAGCATTTCTCTACATTATCACGTCATCTCTTTTGGGCGTGTCATGACAACCGTGAGTCTAGGCTTCTTTGCAGCGTTATATGCTTAATTTTATTAGAAAATCCGTTAAGAACTAATTTATATTAATTAAATGTTAGCAGGTTTTGGACCAGATGGTAAGTATAGATGCAGTTCAATGACCTGGAACATGTGTTGTTTCTGCTCTAATCCGTGGCAGGTATGCATCTTCGTAAGAATATGTTGGACCACTTTTTGATTTGTTCTGACCTCAGTTCTCTGGTAGTCTCTGCGTAGGCTTCTTACTCCACACGATCTACAGTTCGTAGACTCTGAAGCTCATCTACACGGTGCTGGATAGGTAAGAGAAGCTTTCTTTCTGGGTGTAAAACAGCCGGAATGTAAAGCTTGCCACTCTTTGAAATTAATGCCATGGGTAAGAATATGTAGAGGTATTCCTCCGCGCTCACATACTCCTGACGTGGTGTTTAAGCACAGAGACAAGTTTATGTTTCCTTCACCATCATTATTATTATGATTATTATATTATTATAAGTGTAATTGTTGTTGGTATTATCTGTAGTGGTTTCGGCAGATGTAACGTTGTACTAAGTTCTGCGCAAATCCATCAAATAAAATATGTAATGAACTTCAAGAGGCTTATATAAATTTTGATTTCAGAAATGAACATTCTTGAACACCCAAATCTTCGTCGATGTTACATCATGTCGACTGGTAAATAGTTACCGATGTTTCGGAGGAGCGTTCTGCCTTCATCTTCAGGGTCTAGTAGTCCGGCACTTCACATGGACTACTAGAATTTAAATGTGAAGGCAGTCTGCTCCTCCGAAACGTCGGTAGATGTGTACAAGTTGGGACGATGTAACAACCCAGAGAACTTGGGTTTCAAAAACACCGCTGTGAGAAACTTAAATGTCGATGACAAGACTATTATCAAAAGTCGCTTTAAAAGTATAAAGCTATCGAAATATCAGGTTTTGCGATATTTCAGGCTTCCGCCGCAGTGTGAGTGAGGTATTCGCTATTTTGGTATGACGTGGATTGATAGTTAGTTACCGACGTTTCGGGACAACATTTCGGTCCTATCTTCAAGGGTCAAGCAGTCCATCCTTAACAAATCCAGGATTATTGTCCCCATAATTCTTTTTTGTGACCGTATAGTATAGATTCAAATGGTGTTTTTGAGTATTTTTCGCCTACAGATGGACTGAGTTTCCCTTCACTCCTACGATGATCGGAATGCAGAAAGTTGTCAGCACTGTAGCATGGATGCCGTGTAACTTTCACTTTCAGTATAACCCACATCTTTTCTCATGTTTATTATTCCAAGAGGCTGCATTGTCTCGGTGAATTGCAGGTATAGCCTGTGGGTATTCCGCCTTCTGATGGAAAAGATAAAAACGCTTATAATTGGGTTCATAGCCATTGGGGCCTTTTTCTTTCTGTGTATTACTCAAACATAAAAGGACAAACATTATTTTATATTCTCATAAATAAAGTTCAGTCGACTGGGAAACGCAAAATAACATGGTGCCCGTGTGGCTAACGCACTGTCCCACAAATGGTAATAATAAGTGGCTGTCAAGTTTCGCGAATATTTAAAGGTAACTTTACCATGGTCAAAGAGAAAACACGGACATGTTAGTTAGGAACCTCTATTGACATCACCCAGAACAGGACGAAATACAAAATAGAAATATTTCTTCTCGTGCAGGGAATCGATTTATGATAATCCAGCATCACGTCGATCGCTTTGCCAGGTTATATGACGTAGACTATATAACTAACTAACTAACTAACTAGCTAAATAACTACATAGAACAAAGTCCTTCAGAAGCTGACATTTTCTCAGATAGTCATTAATTGCCCGCAATTTATGGAACCCGAAATTTCATTACCGTGTTCACAAGAACCCGCCACTTGTCCCTATCCTAAGCCAGATAAATCCAGATCGCCCTTCCATCCTATTTCTCTCACTTTAATGTTACTGTTATTCTACCATTGACGCCTAGGCTTTCCAAGTGATCTCCCTCCTTTAGGTTTCCCCACTAAAACCCTGTGGGGCACGCGGTGGCTCAGTTGGTTGAGGCACTGCGCTACAAGCCGTAAGGTCGCGGTTTCGATTCTCGATGGTGTCACTGGAATCTTTCACTGACATAATCCTTTCGGTCGCATGATGGCCCTGGGGTCGACTCAGCCTCTAACAGAAATGAGTACCAGGAATCTTTCCTGGGGGTAAAGGCGGCCGGTGCGTAGGGCTGACAACCTTACCACCTTCATGTGCCGATGGTCTAAAAATCTGGGAGCCTCAACCTTCTGGGACCCTAAGGACCTGCCAAGGCCCGCATGGGACTGCTTTACCTTTTTTTACTAAAACTCTGTAGTTGCAGACATGTAGTATACTGAAACCTATAGTATTTTACATATTAAAGTTAATATATATTTATGCGATGCTTTACTAGTAGTTAATAATAGTATTATTCATGGCGTTTTTGTTTTAAAGTCCACTCAAATTATACGGGTACTCAGTATCGTACCGTATCATGTATTAAAATAAGAGTTTATTTGGGATGAAATGCGGACAAACTATTTTCCTCAGTCACATTAGAGAATTTCATGGATGTGCCTGCTAACACCAAGTTTTCTGCAGTGCAGAGGAGTCCTGCCGAATGTGGTGTGTCTAAAGTGTGTGATCGTGAAGCCTCCATAATGAGGAGGCCCTACCCCACTAGGGGCTTCTGCGCCATGGAAAAAAATATTCTGACAGCACATGAATTATGAGGATTAAAATAATCGTGCCCATTTTTATTAACTGATTATTAATGTAACACGTGATTACAATTTCAGACGAATGCGTGACTCATGGTTCAGTAATTAGGCCTGTTCTTACAAAAGTTTTACATTACTTTAAGATATGTGTGATCATTAACATAGCAATAAGTAATTGCCTATTTATTATCTCGCTGATTTATTAAGTTATCTGCGTTATGAACAACGTAGCGAAATGATATATATATTATATATATATATATATATATATGTATATAGCTGTATGTCTCGTTCCATGCGTATTGTGTGTCTGGTACAAGGCAGTAATTTGCATAAACGGGCCACGAACTAGATCTCTGTGTGAGATATAAATTTCTCACGCCTGTTTTTATGGAGAATACTGTTTTCTTGGACAAGACGCCGTGTAGGGTGGTAGAAATTTAACGTCTTTTCGGAGGGACATGCTGCCTGTCTCCAGCTTTACTCTTCTACATTGAAGATGGAGGCAACATTTTCGTACGAAAAGTGGGTAAATTTATACTAACCAACAAAGATTTGCACATTCCAGAAGACAATACTCTTTGTAGATCATTGTTTTCGTACGTGTGTTACTATGTCAAGACCATTTATGAAACCTCAGGAATTAAACTTATACATTGTTTGTTACTTATGTCCATATTTAGGTTATATACTGTTAATTCTAATGTATTTTTACTGCAAAGGCCTGGATTCATTTCCAGGACACTCGATATGGCAATTGTGTTTGACAGTGTGGCATTGTGACAAACTTTTCTTCGAACATTCCGCTATTCTCCTGTCAGTATCACTCTACTGATTCTCCACGTGCATCTTCTCTTAAAGGAGGGATGAACAGTGGGTCATTAGAGGCCTCAGATTTAAGAAGACATAATCTCATTCCACTTCCAAGAATTGAAAACATTTAATAATTCCTAGGACCAGAACAGTTAAATTGTGAACGAAGCTTAAATAATGAATTTTGTGTTTAAAACTGTCAAAGAATGTACTGCATCATACGAAATTAAGAGAAGGCATATTGGAACAAGACAGGCACATGTACATATAACGTAACATTGAGACGCGTTCGTGTAACCACTGTTGCCGTGGAAATGCAATAAGTATTACATAATGTGAGTGCGTGTCTGTAGCCTTAGTTATCCAGCATGCAAAGCGCATGCGCCGTATTATATTGTCATCTATGGCCTGTCTGGCTGTACCAAATTTTTCCACGCTATCTCATAAACCGCACAATTTTCGAAAACAAAAATATTGAACATAAAATGTGTGCTTGCACTTTCTCTACAACTTTTGTCTTTCTGAGGAGAAATCAGCAAGATACTGTGATAAAGTGCCCGATATTCTTGTGAAATTTGAATTAACCTTGAATTTTTTCGTCAGATTTTCGAAAATTTCTGAAATATCGAATTTCATGAAAATCCGTCCAAAGGGAGCTGAGTTCCACGCGGACAGACAGACAGACACACAGGCAGACATGAGGGAGCTAATAGTCGCTTTTCGCAATTTTACGAAAGCGCCAAAAAACTATTTTTTTTTTTTCGTAAATGAAATAATGTAGCATAATTCACTCGGTACTGTGACAAGGATACAAGATGGACGATCGAGGAATTTGGGTTGCATTCACAGGTGAGACCGGTCTGGAACCCATCCAGCCTCCTGTGCAGTAGGTAACGGGGTCTGTTTCCCCGGGTAAAATAACCGGGCCGTGCAGCTGAACACCTAACCACATCTAGTGTCAACTTTAAAATGACCGTAACCTCCATAACTTTCATAAGCCGTACGTGACTTCATGGCATGAAGCAACGCAAATAAATATTGCAGCATGTATATATTAAGATTAAATTCTTCTGGGATATGGATCTGTGCTTATATGTAATAGTTACAGACGTTTCGGAAAAAACTTGATGCCTTCCTCATCAGAGTAGTCTTGCACGCTGCGTGGTATCCAATACGACTCAATCTTCATCAAGAATGCTGTGCGAATCTGAAAGTCATGCTAGTATGGCTTACATAATAATTTATATATAGGATATAGGACACTTTGTATCCACTGTGTCTAATTTAACTGCTTTCTACTATTCAACGTATCCTAAGTTCGTGCCTAGACGCCGGTTTCTGTAGTGACTGTAGTCTGTCTAAATCTTTTTGTACGACATTTATTCGAAGACTAGCAGACAATGAGTGATTCGTTACAGGAAAGATTTGGGTTCTTGCACTGTGTAAAGTTCCACAGTGACTGGTTTCACTGTAACCACATTGTGCAAACAAAGAACAAAACAAAATTTTTACATCTCTCTTTCAACCATCCTAATTGTCTTTTCTCTCGCTTTTTATCCTATTTTTCTAAACTGATGTTCGTTAGCTGAGAGACTACCTGCATTACTGACAGATTTTCGGTAGGAATACCCGCTATGTGTAGCGGAAGAATCAGTATGACGAATAAATCTGGAACGAATGAGTCGAATAAAAAGTTGCAGAACGTAAAACGGCAGTAATAAAGAGCTCGTACGTTTAGTTTTGAAAAACATACCTTTTGTGTATCAACAGCTTTTTTGACTTTGCCAAAGGAAAAATTTTCGGTAGTAGGAAATATTAGGGTTTGCTCTTACCAGTACTTAACACAGGTCAGTATATCTTAATTTTCGGTCACACTATGGCCCTGGGGTCGACTCAGTCTCTAACAGAAGTGAGTACCAGGAATCTTTCCTGGAGGTAAAGGCGGCCGGTGCGTAGGGCTGACAACCTTACCACCTTCATGTGCCGATTGTCTAAAAACCTGGGAGCCTCGACATCTTGGACCCTAAGGGCCTTTCTAGGCCTGTATGGGACTGCTTTACCTTAGTATATCTTAATTAATTAACTCTGAACAACAAGAAAGAAGCCAAGAACAAAGAGTACGTGTTTAATTGCTTACCCTAATAATTATCTGATTATTCGGAGAAGAGTGTTACTCTTGCATGGTTCGCATAACCGCTTGTAGTCTTCTACATTTACAAAGTGTTCGTAAAACAACAATTTGTCGTAACCCACACATTTCGTCAAACTGACATTCCCACATTACTAGACAGTTAGGTTACAAACCCGCCTTCTGTAAAACGTTTTATGCCTAAATAAAATGGAGGCAGAGTGACGTCGTCGGTATAGGGACTAGGCTAAGGGCTGGGCTGGACAGTCCAGGGCCTAAATCCTGGTAACAGCCAGAGATTTTCTGTTCTCCGAAACGTCCAGACCGACTCTGAAACCGATCCAGCCAACTATTTAGTGGGTACCGGAGTTCTTTCCCTCGCCTAAAGTGGCCGAAGCTTGAAGTTAACCACACCTGCATCTAGTGGTGAAGTTAAGAATGAGTGGAGCTATATCTCTGCTCCCCCTATACTCATTTATTGCGTGGGATAAGGCCGTCTTATTTTGTGAAAAAGTATGATAAGTCTGAGTAGGTTAGGTGTTAATTTAATTCAGATATTGATCAGCGATTAATATTATAACGTGTGTTCATAAAGCACTCAAAATATCAATTGGATATCTTCTACGTAACTAAGGTCGTGTGCTGTGTCGGGTGAATGTTTCCTCCAACTTCGATTCCATTTTGCCGTACACAGTAATCCTCTCATCTCATTCCATTCCAAGTAAGCTGCACAATCGGCACCGTGTCTTCAGAACTGATCAAAAATACATTGTGGCTACCTGGATTTCCCGTTATGTAGCCGTTTTGGGGGTACTAACCAAATGCGTATAGAAAAGTTTTATATCTATAAAGCACTGAATCGTATACCTTACCTTTCCAATTATAGTCCATATTTTATTTCTTTTTGAAGCGAAGTTAACAAGGGTTTCTGATACTCCTGTGACCTTCATAGACTCTGCGTATGAGAAATATCGCAGAGAAGGTTACAACTTACAAAATAAAGACAGTTTCTTGGTCTCTTCAGTTGAATTAAGAAGGTACATCTCATACATATATACTTTTTTTTTGTGAAGGGCCCCGCAGCAGATGCTACGGACCCACCGCAGCCTTCAGGCTTATTGTGCAACCCTGTGATTAGTTTTTTTTTTTTTCTTGTAATGGAGCACCGGTGGAATGAAATTGACAGGGGAAAACCGAAGTACTCGGGGAAAACCTGTCCCAGTGCCACTTTGTCCACCACAATTCCCACATGGACCGACTAGGGGTAGAACCCGGGCCTCCGGGTGAGAGGCCGGCGACTAACCTCCTGAGCCATGGCACGGCCCTTACATCTGATATATAGTCAGTACTAAACGAAGTACCCGTTTGTCGCCTGGGTTGTTCCTTTAAAAATAAATTGTAGTCATGCAATAAGAATGTTCATTTATTATATTGTTTATCTTTAGTAGCTTACCCAATGCTTTAATCACATTATTTTCACTTACATGCATTTTTACTTTATTATTTACTTATCGATATCTTCTCAGTTCCGATTATACGTAGAGCATTGACATGTTAGATTAATCTATGTGCATATACAGGAGTATTATTACAAATCTTCAAAAACGGTGTGAAAAATGACGTCGTAAATACGACGTCGTTTTTAGTGCATCGCAAGAAAAAAGTACTGATATACATTTAATATATTTAAATATATATATTTAAATATATTTAATATATATATAAATATATATTTTTTTAAATTGTTTTAAGTACAAATTTTAAAAATATAAATTATTTGGCATTAGAATTTTTGTATCATATTTATGGCCTTGGCATCCAGTGCTGTTACGTCTTGCAGACACGAAACAAACCGTTTCATACGTTAAACTGTACATGCGTAACGAGGAAACTTACGGGATCGAAGGATTACTTCGTACGAATACATTAGGTCTATACTATATGTGGTATCCTAGCAACCATTAGGCATGCGTGGGAGGAAGATTTGATATGCTACCTGTATTGTGGCTGATATGGAGGGAAGATTCTAGAGGAAATCTTGTTAACCGGAAAGAGAGATTTAAGAAGGTAATGTTTTTCCTGTATATGCCACGATGGGATAAAAGGGAGTGGATTTATAGCTCCAATCATTCTTAACCTCGGTATTGCATGGAGGTCAGTGGTCAACAAAGCACCTTGGCCGCTTTACCTCTCGCGGAAAGAACCCTATAAAGGTAAAGTTCTTCCTAGAACAGGCTATGAAGGCATTGGCACTAGATGGAGGTTGGTGGTCAACTTCACGCCCGGCCGCTTTACCTCCAGGAAAGAGACACGGTACCCATTGTATAGGAGCTGGGTGGGCCCCAGGGCCGGTCTGGAAGGGTGCGAAAAATCTCGACCCCACCGGGATTCGATCCCCGGACCGTGTGGTAGCGAGTTGCTATACCGACTGAGCTATCCCGGCCCACAAGAACCCTATTAGAATTCCTATTGAATAGGAGGCTGGTAGGCCGTAGAGAGAGTCTGGACGTTTTGAAGGACAGATAAACCTTTTGCCTCTACAGAGATTCGAACCCCGGATCGTCTAGCCCTTTAGGATTGTCTCTGTACCGACTACGATATCCCGGCCCGCAAGAAACCTATAAGAATTCCTATTGAATTGGAGGCTGGTGGGCCGTAGAGAGAGTCTGGACGTTTTTGAAGGACAGATAAACCTTTTGCCTCTACAGAGATTCGAACCCCGGATCGTCTAGCCCGTAGGATCGTCTCTGTACCGTGTATGATATCCCGGCCCGCAAGAAACCTATAAGAATTCCTATTGAATTGGAGGCTGGTGGGCCGTAGAGAGAGTCTGGACTTTTGAAGGACAGATAAACCTTTTTCCTCTACAGAGATTCGAACCCCGGATCGTCTAGCCCGTAGGATCGTCTCTGTACCGACTACGATATCCCGGCCCGCAAGAAACCTATAAGAATTCCTATTGAATTGGAGCTGGTTGGGCCGTAGAGAGAGTCTAGACGTTTTGAAGGAGAGATAAACCTTTTTCCTCTACAGAGATTCGAACCCCGGATCTCTAGACCGTAGGATCGTCTCTGTACCGACTACGATATCCCGGTTCCCCGGAAGGAGTGTAGTTGCTTATTGTAAGATTGAGGATCTGAAGACTAGAGTGACTGACGTCAGCGTAGTCGGTATCCAGCCTTGTTCAGAATAGGATACCTGCATTTTTTTTTTTTGGATGAAGGGCCCTCGCACCAAAGCCTTAAGGCTTTTTGTGAAACCCCAATGAATATGATGAGGATGAGCAGTTTTTTTTTACCAATTTTTACAATTAATGGAGCACCAGTGGAATGAAATCGACAGGGGAAAACCGACAGCTCGGAGAAAAACCTGTCCCAGTGCCACTTTGTCCACCACAAATCTCACATGGAATTGACCTGGGACCGAACCCCGGGCCTCCGTGGTGAGAGGCCGACGACTAACCGCCTGAGCCATGGCACGGCCATACCTGCAAATTAAGAGTCAGAAGGGCCAGCTTATGGGTATACTAAACTGATTGAATAAAGTAGAATGAAATATGACTCATTGAGAGGCCACAAAGACAGACCCACATTCTCAAACTCTACTTGACTCGGCACACAAGCAGTGAGACAAGCGATTTGAATAATTATATGCAAAACAAAACGGGTCTGCCTTTGCAGCACCATAGTGGGTAGAGTCGGTTCGACTCGACAGGAAGGTGTTTGGTGATCGTGCCCGTATCCTTGAAATTTTTGTTTCTTCCATTCGTGCAGAGTCGGAAAAATTCGCTTTTACGGCCTGATCCTGCGAGCCTCATGCTAAATAGGCAGTTTTCACAATAGACAGTAGGTCGATTTGGCTATGCCAGTGGGTGCAAAACAGAACCCGCGACAGCATCTTATCCTTTCGGAAGCTGATGTACAAACATGCCAGTTGTTACTAACCTGGTCTTACGCAAGGTATTATGGAGCCGGGTTAGCGCAGTCGATATAGCGACTTACTACAGCTTGGAAGGTGGCGGAAACACAATTTTCTTTCTTCCGCGCCCGTCCAGACTGGTCCTGGCGGTTCACCCAGCCGCCTGTAAAGGTGTACAGGAGGAGATAAAGCGACCAGGGTTTGGCGTTGACCACCCACTCCCAATATAGCTCCGAGGTTCAGACACGTTAGAGCAAATTTATTCACCCTCTGTGCTTTCAAGGCATGTTGCAGGATATTAATCCGTGTCATGGCTCAGACCATTAAGTCGCCGGCCTCTTAATTTCGATCTGAAACCAGTAAATATGGGGATTTGTTGTTGAGAAATTAACTCTGGGACGTTTTCTTTTCCGAGTGATCCGGTTTTCACGTGTGAGTGCCATCCCACTAACGTACCACAGGTGTCCATTCGCCGGCCTCTCTCTGCGGAGTCGTAGGTTCGATACCAAGCTAGTTCATGTTGGATTTTTTGTAAACAAAGTGGCACTGGGATATGTATTTCAACTAGTGCTTCAGTCTTCCCTTGTCAGCATCAATCCACCAGTGCTCCATACTTACATTTCATTCATCCACCACCGATGCTGTGTAAGCTTCACATTTGAGAGCGTCGTTAACTAACACCCTTCTCTCTCTCTCTCTCTCACTCACTCACTCACTATAAGTTGTTACTTCTTGTACTCAACACAAAGAGCATTTTAGTAGTGACTAAACAGATACAGATCTGGGATTTGACTGACTTGTAAGTTTCGTCTTCCTATTTCATATATTTCATATATTTTATTTGCTGTATACATTTTCAGGTTTTCACGGTCAGCGGTGAGTCTTGTTGTATTCTGAGGTATGTTCGGAATTGTGACATCCTGTGGTTTGGGAGCAATATGCTACTTCCTTCTTCAGGGCCGAAGTGATTAAAGTCAGAATGCAGTCAGGTTTAGGCTGAATGACAAGAACTTAAAAAGTTACTCAGAAACGGGGGAGAGGAATGAGGGGGGGGGGAGGGGAGGGTAGGGCTCTGTCCGGGTCAGTAGCAACGATGCAGCGAATAATGACCATCTGGAAGAGGATGTCACAAAAGTGCTCTAAACTTTTAATGTAGTGCCTGTTTTCCTTCCAAATGGAACTGTATCCAGTGGATTACAGTGGACTGCTTTCACGTACTGTACGAATTTAACAAAAATTGCTTTTATCTGCAGCACTTTTTTTTATTCATGTACTTACACGTAACGTAACTGAGTGTAAAAGCGGCCGGAGCGTGAAGCTAATTGCCCTAATCTAATGTCGATGTTAAGAATGCGTAGAGCTATACTTGCTCTTTATTACCGAATTTTATAAATATGGTGCTGGAGAAGAATGGAGAAATCAGTTGGATCGATCGTGTTAAAAATGTGTAAGTACTGCACAGAGCAAAGGAGAGGAATATCCTATATACAATAAGAAGAAAGAAGGCTAAATGCATTGGTCACATCTTGCGTATGAACTGCTTTCTGAAACACATTATTAGATGAAAGATAAAAGGGAAGAGATGACGAGGAGAAAGACGTAAGCAGCTAGTGGACGTTAAAAAAAAGAATGAATATGGAATTTGAAAAGAAAGCTCTAGATCGCACTCTGTGGTGAACTGGCTTTGCAAGATACTGTGGATCTTTTGTAAGACAAACTGCGGAATGGTGCCTGCCCTCTCCAAGACGTCTTAATATTGTGTTGCTTAATTTGGCACAAGGACAGAAGTGTATTTAAATTTAGTCACTGATATTTATCAATAACGGTAATTATATGCGTATTTGTATATGGCATTATGTCCTTTATCACAGAGATGTTCAAATGAATATTTAGAAGCTCAGTTTCTAAAAGCAGCCTTAAGCCATCAGTTAATGCTGCAAGGGGAATGGTGCATGGTTTGTTCTGAGAATACTGCGAAACCTTTACATGCGCTCCGTAGACAAAACGCAGAGTTCTTGAATGTCAGAGTAGTTCTTGCATGTATTTGCCAGTGTACTGTGTAGAGTTAAAACGAATATTGTAGAGCCTTCTCGCTATTTAAAAATTTATGAAGTACAGGAATTTTCTCATGAGGTTGTCAGGCCAGCTGTTACATCGAAATGACCTTTCCCTACCACAACATCCATTTGCCACTTAACAGAGATAAGCTGATTTGAAACCTGATTCGCAGCCTTTTCCTGGAAGGAATAAAGAGAGAAGAAAAGAAGTCTACACTGTCAAAACAGACAAAGTAAATATATTGCTACAAGCTGACGAGAATGTATATTATCACTGATAAAGGTAAGAAAGATAAAACATCGTATGAAATGCTCGTCGATAAATTCCTGGAAAAAATTGTGTTAGGTGAGTAGAGTTTGATGTGATAAAAATTGTAATGAATCAGTGAATGGTAAAATGAAAGGCATTTGAAGCACACAGTACCGAGAAATTTAGTTCTACTTGAGATTGATGTGTAAACATTCCGCACGGCTTAGCGTGTGTAGTCCATATACTCACGCCCTGTGATAAATAATTAGGGTGTGACTATTTTGGGTGGATCTAGCTGGCTCAGAATAGGGTCCAGTGAAAAACGTACATGACATTCGTGAAAATCTGAGTTACACAAGTACGGGGAATTTATGAAATTCGTAAAAAGTACTGTATACAATTTTACTAACCTTTTAAATCCTACTGGTCCCTTGATGCACCAACAAGTTTAACATTCAATAACTGTACGTTCTGCCCACACTGTATTTACGTGTTTTGTATTTATCTGAGTAAAAACAAATACTTTTGCCCTACATAACATAAATTGATTGGTTTTTATAACCCAGATGAAAAGTGTTTACTGCGCGGTACGAAATGGGTCTTTAAATAAAAGAGCTTACACTTCGACTTTAAAGGGTTAAAAGATAATAATAATAGAGATATCACTTTTACATTCACAACAATATATGTTGCTGTGTCAGATATGTTATAATCAAAACTGAAGTGATTGAAACGTGGTTAAAGGAGTATTCGTAAGCTCTGCTTCTGTATTTCCGTGTGATAGAAGAATATGCAGTATAAAATGCAAGGAAGGTCGCTTTGTTGGTCTTGTTTACGTTTGTAGCTGTTTGTCCGTGTTCGTTATAAATCCTTGTTTTGGATAGTTGGTTGAAAATGTTGAATTTCCATTTTATTTACGAAGTTTTAAATCCGACGTACAAATGTACGAGTACTATACATTGTCACTGTTCGGGAGATCTCTTGAGCATAGCAAAATTATTGGTTCAAATGTAAAATTTAGATCTCAGTTATAAATATATTTTAATACAATTGACTCCACCATAGTACTCTTCACCATACGACAGGCAGTACACTTCGCTCCCCACAAAAACATTTCACATGCCTTTAATACCACGATCCCACACGCCAGCACTTCCGCAATCTACTATCTACAGTACTTTTACAATTTTACAACTTTTAACGAGTCTTTTACAAGATTTTAATTATAATATATAAGTTTTAATGTGCCGATAGAATATTTAAAATCATGTGTTTGAAGTGACTGTAGCTTTTAGCAAAAAACCCCCTGACGATGATCCTAGGATCGAAACACGTGTAGGGGTAAAATTTTAACAATTTTAATAATAAAGCTACTTAAAAAGTGGTTTTAGTGTGCATCAGTTGGTCTGTAACTTAATTTAATGTGTACAGTACTTTCGTGAGTTTTATATGAATGGCCTGAAAATGACCATATTGGGTCCAAATATATTGCCAGATTAATGTATGTAGTAGACAGTAGTTTTGTTTGACGTAATTAAGTCCTTCATTATTGAAATCAACACAACGGGATGATAAACATAAGTAACAGGGAATTAATTTTAATTAGATCTTCAAAAAGGACATCTCATGAAGGTGGAAGACTAGGCAGTACAATTCTCTGCCAAAATGACAAAAGAATTTCATATTTCATGACAGTCCATCGTAAATAAATCTGAAACCAAGCTTCGTAATTTTCCAGACAGTGGATTATCTTACAAGAAATTGTGACACAGATGATGATATAAATCTTATTACAATCAATGACTTGTAAACGAATACGTGAAAAAAAGAACGTTTGTTCTTCTTAAGGTACAATTTGAATCTACACTGACAGAAACCAGATCCAGTTACGTCAGAAAGGTAATAAGAAGTGTGTGTATGGACGGCTTGCATCTTATAACTCTCCGAATATTCAGGTGAAGTAATTGTTACTAGTTTATCGTATTGTGGATGTACCGGTTTCGGTTTTTTTATCCCGAGTCCAGCAATCCTGACTGAAGTTGATTTGTGATTCTTCTCATACCTCCATGACAGTCCGTTAGTTGATATTTTGAACTTAAACATTCTATGGAAAAGTCATGCAAGTACTAAATTAATCACATATTTAGATGCACATACATACGTTAACTGCTTACAGCAGAGAGAATAATATATGCCCGGCTTCCTTTAACGTAAAAACTTCACATTTTCGTACAGAATTTATGTATTGGTTTTACATATTCTCAAAATAAAGAGGAAGGACTTCTCTAAGACGCCTCAATTGTAGGTGTTTGTGATGAAGCCGCAGGGTTTTTATGTGATGAGTAATTGGATTCTTAATTATTGTTAGATAAATTTGGGGTATAAAATGTTAAGTAGTTGTTGTGGATTTTATGGCATGGTGATGGGTGTCTAACAGAATACAGAAATCATAGGGCCCAGTTACTGATTGCTGCCTCTCTCACAGTACCATTACGGTATGCTTCCCACAGCAGAAAGAAACATTCACGAGACCTTCTATTTTACTAAGACATGAATAAAGAATATAGAATGGCGGCTAAGTCATATTGTTGAAGCATCGTTTTACGTTATGATTAATACGCATCGATAAGCATGAACTATGAGTATAATTTAATATGCCACATCTTTCGGTATTGAAGTGTTCAAGGAATGTACGAATATAAATGCCTAGGATATAGAAGTGGTCAAGGTATTAATATCATGCCTAATGATGTGGAAGTGGTCAAGGTATATGTATCATGCCTAAGCGTATTTGAAGTTGTTAAGGTATAGGTATGACGCGTACTGATATAGAAGTGGTCAAGGTATATGTATCATGCCTAAGCATATTTGAAGTTGTTAAGGTATAGGTATGACGCGTACTGATATAGAAGTGGTCAAGGTATATGTATCATGCCTAAGCATATTTGAAGTTGTTAAGGTATAGGTATGACGCGTACTGATATAGAAGTGGTCAAGGTATATATCATGCCTAAGCATATTTGAAGTTGTTAAGGTATAGGTATGACGCATACTGATATAGAAGTGGTCAAGGTATATGTATCATGCCTAAGCATATTTGAAGTTGTTAAGGTATAGGTATGACGCATACTGATATAGAAGTGGTCAAGGTATATGTATCATGCCTAAGCATATTTGAAGTTGTTAAGATATAGGTATGACGCGTACTGATATAGAAGTGGTCAAGTTGCAGATATCATGCCTAAGGATGTAGAGGTAATGGCAAAGGTAAAGCAATCCCATTATAGGCCTGGATAGGCCCTTAGGGTTCCAGGAGGTTGAAGCTCCCAGATTTACAGACAATCGGCACATGAAGGTAGTAAGATTGTCAGCCCTACGCACCGGCGCCTTTACCCCCCCCCCCCAGGAAATACTCCTGGTATTCATTTATTTAGAGGCTGAGTCAACCTCAGGGTCATAGTGCGACCGAAAGGATTATTTCAATGAAAAATTCCAATCACACCATCGGGAATCGAACCGCGACCATGTAGAAGTGATGAAGGTATAAATATATCTAAGGTCATACAAGTGGTCAAAGTATAGATATCTTTCAAGAAGGACATTCTGATATTCTAGTGTTCTTTCACCGTACTGATTTCCTTCAGCTGACGGATAACTTCCAGCTTATTTCATTTAACATCGTTCATGTATTAAATAATACTGTATTTCTTTATACAAAACGCCCGTCATTTCTATAAACTCAAGTTAATAAACATGACCAAATAAACAATATCTTTCAAAGTATAGTTCACTAGTGGCATTGCTAGTTTATAGATTAAATGCCACTCCATATAAAGCTAAGTGTATATAGCGAAACGAAACATAACAGATGTAGAAATTAGACAAAATTATTTAACAAGACAAGAAAAAATGTAACATTTTGCCTTTATATTACAAAGTCGTGGCACGCATACAGTGACTTCCTAACTTGCTGCCACTGCTGTGTAACAGAGAGTGAAATGAGTTTCAAATTACCGCCTCCCTTCAGAGTAACTTTGCTAATGGCGGGGTGCCACCAACACATTTTCATTGTTTCTCTAATTACTGACTTGTAAAATCACTTTGCCTTTGCAGAGGCAGTGTAGAGGCTTTAATTTATTTTGAACAGATAGCTGGATTACTCGTACGAGTGTCAGTAAATTTCATTTTACAGTTTACAACTCAAAATGTAGCAATGTGAAGTGAAGTAAAGTTCTTTAGTGGAATGTGTGTAATTGTCACTGATTTACAGTTACGTAACTCGTATGTGGGTTGCTGTATAGTACATGGACTTATTGCGATGTATATATATTTTTTCATTTTTATATTTATTTTTTAATTATTTGCTTTATGATCTTTTAGCTCTTTGTTATATCTTAAAGAATGTTTTATGTTTATATTTTATGTTTTTATGTTTATGTCTTTTATTGTTCGTCTTATGTTTATTTTCTTGTTTTGTATATCTTGCCTTCTATTTTGTGTGCTCTGTGGTTTTGTATAATTTTGTGTATCTGTCTCCTTATGTATATAGTTGTTTTCTTTCTTTTTATTTGTGTACACTTGTACTGACTACTGCCACCGGCTGACAACCCGATCGCAGTTAATACATATATCATATCATATCAAAATATCACAACCTTTCAGTGTCCAACGTGTTTCTTACAGTGCGATATATGTGTCGCTGGCATATCACGGGTTGCGCCCGCTAATTCTTACTATTGGCCTGATGTTAGTAATGTAACCGAACTTTGCTGATTACTTTTTTGTAAATTAATATACATCAATTTACAGGACAGTCCTTTTCAAAGGTTTTAACTTTATTTCCATTATAACAATATAAACGTTAACACAATACTAGAGGTGGGACGAATCCTAAATTTGCTCGAATCCGAATCCTAAAAGTTTCTCGAATCCGTCGAATCCCTCGAATCTCGAAACTCTCGAATCCTTCATATAAGAATAATAATAAGAAAAAACTAAAGGGAAAAAGACTTAGTTCTATACCATTTAGTATTTATTTTAAAATTAAAAGTTTTTATTTGAAGCAAAATTTAAAATCTGTGTTTAATGAAAAAACACATTTAAGAATACAGTTTTCAAAAATATAACTATATTATTCATTAAGAAGATACAAATAAATGAAATAATAATAAATATTAATTATATTAATAATAATAATAATACAAATAATATTTGAGTAACAGGTCACATTTTTGACATTTGTGTAGAGGGAGGGGATTATTTCAAGAGTTAATATATCGTAGATAAACAGTAAACGCTAAACATGGAATACTAAATTATTTCCAGAAAATGAAGAAAAATAAAAAACATGTTTATTTTGAGAGTTAATAAAAATTAAAAACACTAAACACTGAACTCTTTCAGGGCAATCTAAAAGAATCAGAAACCTTTAATAGAGATTTTTATTTAAGAACACTAGCATTCGAACTCGCTCTGGGTCTAGCCTACTTCGTTTTTTATCAGCTATGATACCTGCTGTACTGAATAGTCTTTCTGATATTACTGTCGATGATGGTGTGATTAAAAACTTTTTAGAGAGTTTCTTTAAATTTTGATATTTTTTGTTGTCCTTCCAGTATTTAAAGATGTCCGCAGATGGTGGAAGCAGTGTTTCTGCTAAGTAAGCATTTATTTCTTCTTCAGGAGACAAACTATAACTTTGCTCAGTGCTGGTAGATGGTATCATCAATTGAGAATAGTAACTCCACATGCTATGAACTCCTTGTTGTTCAGTTGGCGATTTTTGAGTGGTATCTCTTTGACTTTGTTCTGATGACTGCAGATCAGTGTCATCTGCTTGCAAAATACTAATATCAGAAATTTCCATGGTCAGTGTTGATTTAGCTTGCTCAAGGTTTTCTTTGCTCAAAAATACACTTCCTTTGAATCGGGGAGCCAGTATAGTACCAAGAGCATACAATTTTTCCGTTTCAACAGACTGATAGCGCCTTTTTAGAGATGTAAGCAAGTCATTTCGAAAACGCTGTATGGAACCTAAAGTTGATTTGAAGTTTTGTAAAGCATTAATGGTGCTATTCACTAAAGGAATTATTTCTGAGATTGTTACTTGACTGGAACTGGCCACAAATGTAGCTCTATCGAACACATCTAGGATTCGTATCACTTCTTCTATAGTTGTCCACTGTCGAGCACTAAAATTTACCTGAAAATTTAAGTCTGAAGCAGATAATAAAACAGCTTGCTTTTGTTCCATGAGACGATTGAGCAAGTGAAGCTGAGAATTCCATCTTGTCGGTTCGTCTTGTATCAAACGATGAGGTTTAAGACTTAATTTAGCTTGAAAAGCTCGTAAGACTTTCATGGCTTTAGAAGAGTGCTTGAAATATCCCACAATACTCCGGCAGGCTGACATTATTTCCTTAATTTCACTGTTGTTAAGTAGACCTTCTTTGATAACTAATTGAAAAGTATGAGCCAGGCATGGCAAGTGGTCAAAGGTACTGCGTTCTAAAGCTGCAACCATATTCGGACCATTATCTCTCATGAAACACACAACCTTTTTCTAAGAGATTCCATTCTTTCATAGTGTCGGTTATGAAAGTTTCTATTGAAGATGCTGTATGTGAAACTTCTGCAAAGGGAATGCATTCTAAACACAAGTGATGATACTCAAAGTTTTCATCTACGAAGTGAACTGTCAAACTGAGGTAATCGTCAGAAGATGTTGATGTCCACATGTCTGTTGTGACTCCAATAAACTCGGTTTTTTCTAAAAGTTTCTCAACTTTTATTTTTTCTTCTTCATACATCTCTGGAATTACCTTATGGGCAAAATGTTTCCTGCTTGGGATAATATATCTTGGCTCAAGGTGATTTATCAACTTTTTAAAACCTTTATCTTCCACTATGGACAATGGTTGTTTATCTTTGCAGATCATTTCGGCGAGTAATCTGGTAATTGTTTTAGCTCTTTTGTCTCCAGGCTTAAAATGTTGCATTTTATCAACAAATTCTTTCCGAGTCGGTTGGTTAGACGATACTGCTTTGCGTTTTATTGGGGGTGTTTTGAAAGGGCTTTGTTCTCCATAGAAAGAAGCTGCTGAACGTGGTGTAGAAGTTGAACTAACTGATGGAGGACTCCCAACAACAGCTGGATCATCTGGGTCATTATTGTCTTTGAATGGAGAGTCAACTCTGACAGTCAAAGAGCTTAAGGTTGAAGCTGGAGTCAGTAATGGGGATGGTGAACTTCTACCTTTCAGTTCTTGAAATTTGGATAAATGTTTGCCTTTCAAATGTTTCCACATTGCTGAAGTAGTATGTGACCCTTTTCCTCTGGATATTTTTGCAGAACACAGATTGCAATTCGTATAATTTTCATTATCCGAAATGTGGAAATAGTTCCAGATATCAGAAGGTGCCATCTCATGGGTTGTAGGTTATAGGTGACATTGGTTGTAGGTTATAGGAAATAAGAGGTTATGCCAGAGGCACAAGATAAATCGCTCCCAAGTAAGCGTAAATGCTGTGGTTAGCGATAGAAACCACGTAGGAATAATCAAAAAAGCGTGAGAAACGCTAAGAGTGAGACAAAAATACAGTCCGGATAACGCCGAGCGTGGACTGATAGCGTGTACAAGTGAGACGCTACGGACAGTTGAGTAGAACTAGAAACGCTGAGCTATAGAGTGAGTAGCACTAAGTAGTTTAAGTTCCTCAAGATTCCGCTAGGTGGCAGAATTTCGCTAGGTTAGGATTCGAAAGATTCGAAAGAAGAAAAAAGCGCAAAGATTCGCGTTTT
The DNA here is from genome assembly GCA_021186555.1 of Reticulitermes speratus. Classification (NCBI taxonomy): domain Eukaryota; kingdom Metazoa; phylum Arthropoda; class Insecta; order Blattodea; family Rhinotermitidae; genus Reticulitermes; species Reticulitermes speratus. The sequence continues at coordinate 9,357,865 of JAJKFL010000001.1, forward strand.
CGAATCTCGAATATTATTCAAGATTCGCGGGATTCGAGGATTCGAATATCCCATCCCTAGTTCCTCAAGATTCCGCTAGGTGGCAGAATTTCGCTAGGTTAGGATTCGAAAGATTCGAAAGACGAAAAAAGCGCAAAGATTCGAGTTTTCGAATCTCGAATATTATTCAAGATTCGCGGGATTCGAGGATTCGAATATCCCATCCCTACACAATACCATCCGTCCAGTCCATTCCTTTACTGAACGCCAACTGACGCGGGACATCTGGTCCCTTGTCCTTCGTGCTATATTTAGAAGAGTGGAGCGGGAGAGCCGAACTGCTCCAACAATACTAGTATATAAATGCTCCAATAATGTTCGGCTACAGTAAGACAGTCAAGCAAAACACCAAACACCATTATATGAACGGAACATGTGACACCCACTTGAGAGATGACAAAGTAACAATTTTATTCGGAAAATATGAAGAGAGGATGACACGTGGAACATACAGTTGAACCCGGTTATAACAACATTGGTTTATACGACACCTCGTCTATAGCGGGAGATATTCTGTGGTAGAAATTAATTCCTCACTGTTAACCATAACATTACCCTTCTCGTTTATAACAACGCTCGTTTATAACGACACAAAATATTCAATACGCTCTTTGATGTTATAACCGAGTTCAAATGTGTTTTATTATTTTTTGTGGCAACTATCGGTTGCCATTTACCATCGGTTCGATAATCGTACTAACGTAGTCCACTCAGGTGACTTCACACAGGAACGGCGGAGTAGAGGCGAAAATTGTGAAATGATGGTTGTCAGATAAAATAAGGACTGTGTATAAGCGTAGATTAGAGGGTATCATTAACATAGGTCTCAAGGGAATAGGGTTTGGGGTGTGGGAACGATTTAACTGGCTCAAAATAACGAAGGGAAAAATAAAAAAAGAAAGAATGGAAGCCGTTTGTAGGCACTTACGAGCACAGTAATGCACTTCGGTTTATGCTGAAAGCGGGGCATAACTTGAACAGCTGAAGGACTGCCAGCTTGTGTACAAAGACTGCTTTGTCGTTCTTACAGTGATTAACAACTGACTAATAATTAATGTAACTTAATAAACAGAAAACTGACTTCAGGCAAAAATGTCCTCCTTGAGAAATCACAAGTCACTTATACAGACAATAAATTCACTGCCTTATATGAAACCCAGTGCTCTTCATCGTGTTTACCACAACCCCTTGCTGCACACAGTTCCGAGACATACAAACACACTCCACATTTTCCAACCCCCTTTTTTTTTACTAAGATAAACTTTGAAGTTTTGAAATGTGGTGCTGGAGAAGAATGGAGAAGATCAGTTGGACCGATCGTGTGAGAAATGAAGAAGTATTACACAGAGTCAAGGAGGAGAGGAATATCCTACATACAATAAAAAGAAGAAAGGCTAACTGGATTGGTCACATCTTGCGCAGAAACTGCCTTCTGAAACACGTGATTAAAGGAAAGTTAGAAGGAAGGATAGAAATGACGGGACGACGAGGGAGAAGACGTAAGCAGCTACTGGATGACCTTAAGGAAAAGAAAAGATACTGGAAATTGAAAGAGGAAGCACTAGATCGCGCCCTGTGGAGAACTCGCTTTGGAAGAGGCTACGGACCTGTCGTAAGACAGACTGCAGAATGAATGAAACTTTAATACCAACCACACATGTATGCATACATCTATCAAGTTAATTCTGCTCTTCAGGTTCCCTGAATAAAATTACATTTATATCTGTTCCATGCGTGCTGCATGCCGAGTAAATTTAATTTTATTTGGCTGAATCTTCCTCATAACATTTGGCACTAAGTATGAATTGTTAATTTCTTTATTAAATGTTGTTATGTATAGAGTCAGATAAATTTCTTCAATTTTGCTGCGTATGAAGTAAAAAAAATATTCTTTTCGCCCCATCCCCCCCCCCCCCCCCCCCCCCCCCCAGTGATCGGTTTCTGAAAGAATAGAACCTAGTCGTGCTACAAAAAGGAAAAAAACCTTTAGACACGTACATGCTTCAGCAAGTTGAGCTAATGCGTGTTGCAAGGGAAATGCTTCTGACATGGATATACATTAATCAAAATGGAATTATTGTCATGGAGATGGGAGTTGTTGGTCGTGCTGTCTTTAAAGCCAACAGGCAGGATTTAGCGTTGGAATCCAAGCGAATCTGTGTAGAACATTCAGATAAGTTTGTACACGTATAATAGACAACTTTAAGCCCAGCAATCAATTAGCCAGGACAGAAGGATTGACCGCTGGTGCGTTCCTACCGTTCACTGTCTGTCGTCGTATAATTCACTTTCCTTCTAGTTTAGTTATCTAACGCCTAAGCATTTTATTTTGTAATTATGTCGAACACTGTCCGTTTTCTGAGATAGATTTAACCCTCTAAATACGAAACAGGTAAAAGCTTTTTTCTGACCAGTGTTCCTCAATATCCGAAATATTGCTTTTTTTTTTTTTTTTAATTTCCCAGTCATCGCCCGCTTGTCCTTCTCATAACAGTAGTATTAAGGAGGAGATGAGTATGGAGCGTTGGTGGAATGATCTTGACTGGGTGGAGGTTATTTTGTTCTACGTGCTTAGTTCAATTTCTTTGAAATAAAAACTAATTTGAATAATATATGAAGATTCAGCACGTACTGCGATGTAAACACATTCGGTCTCGGTTATAAAAACCAGTCACTTAACGTTGTGTAGGAAAACAATCGCGGTTTGTTCTCAAGATGTATACAAAATACTTAAGTGCACCCTGTGGGCAGAATGTAGAATTCCTGAATGTCGAAACACGTTACACAAAGTAACTAACCGCTGGGCTTTGAAAGCTTATCTTAGTTACATAGTAGAGGCGTCCAATACCCTTGCAACCACATTCGAACTTGATATTTTGTTTAATATATAAGAATTATTGTCACTGAGAGAAGGGGCCTTATGGGTATAGATTATGCCAAAAGATATAAAAATAACATTATTATCTTAAATGATTCTAACACGATATCCAACATCTGTATTTGCATTTAATATTGTTTTCACCGTGCATCTCGTATATAATCAAAAAAAGAACCAACTAGATGCACAATCACTATTAAAAACTTTAATAGTAGTATTACATTAAACCCGACATGTTTCGGTCAGGTACCTGACCATCTTCAGGGGTACAAGTGTGTTTTACATATGGACATAGCATTTTAATGTAGTATACCCCTGAAGATGGTCAGGTACCTGACCGAAACATGTCGGGTTTAATGTAATACTACTATTAAAGTTTTTAATAGTGATTGTGCATTTAGTTGGTTCTTTTTTTGATATATTTGTATTTGCGTTATCACTCTTTTAAGTTGCTGCCTTGAAGGCACGGTAAATGAAAATGGTACATTTACTGTACTTTTCATGTTTCCACAAGGTGTATTTTGATCAACATCTCAATAGTTTTTCAATTATTTTTTATTGCGATTACATTGCTGTTATTGTTAACGTCTGTTAAGAGAACTTGATAAAATTCTTTGTCAGTAATTGGTTTATTCCTTTAAGGAAGACATTCAACGTGTTTTATTGAAAGAGCCAGTTCGTACCGCGCAGTAAGCACACTGCATCTCGGTTATAAAAACCAATCAGTTAATGCTGTATAGACAAATAATCGCTTTTTGTTCTGATACTTATAAAAATCCTATAAATGCACTCTGTGAGCAGAACGTAAAGTTTCTGAGTGTTAAACTTGGTGGTACATAAAGTAATCTGTAGGCGTTAGAGCGATCAATTTGTATCTGACAAGGCATCGGACCATCGCGGGGCGGTAATAATGGATGTACACTGCAAACCCCAGCCTTATGTCATAAGACAGTGTTGTTGAGGGTAAGTCAAGACGTCGCCTATGTTAGTCAATATGTATTCTGGAGCATTTGCAGCCACAGGTGCTCACCCACGGCCGGTATAATATCATGAGCAGCGTGGGCTTTGCGGAGGATGACAAGCACTTCGTTCTAGCTCATCAGATCATCCTGAAGTCAGTTGCGACGTTGGAAGGGAAACGAACTCAGCGGTCGGGTAATAACCCCATACCGTCCGGACACATTTGCTGTTCTTTCTTTTGTTACCTGGTCTTTAATCTTTTGTTTCCTCCAAACATAAAATTTTAAATATCGCTCTTAGCCGTAATGTTGATTCATTACCATCATAATACTGAATAATACAGTTCTTTTAGATGTGATAGCAGACGCTGCCAGTTGCTAAGATTATAATTTCCCAGCAGGATTCGACTCAATGGTCATAATAACAACGTCGTGCGGAATAACTGTAAACTTCCTGGTTCGGTCCGTCCCGGCTCCTTGATTCCAACAACGCTATATTAAACAAAGCACGAGCCGATGGTAAGTGATTTCAACGCTCTGAAGCTTCTTCCGTATAACTTCCACTAAATTAATGACAAGTATAACGTCCGGCTCGCTCACACTGAGGGAGGAACATAGGCTGAGGGTGTTCGATAATAGGGTGCTGAGGAGGATATTTGGGCCTAAGAGAGACGAGGTAACAGGGGAGTGGAGAAGACTAAATAACGAGGAACTTAATGATCTCTACTCATCACCAAATATTATTCGGATGATCAAATCAAGAATAACGAGGTGGACGGGGCATGTAGCACGTATGGGTGAGGGGAGAGGTGCATACAGGATTTTGGTGGGGAGACCTGAGGGAAGGAGACCACTTGGAAGACCCAGGCATAGATGGGAGGATAATATTGAAATGATCTTCAAGAAGTGGGATGGGGGGCATGGACTGGGTTGATATGGCTCAGTATAGGGACAGGCGGCGGGCTGTTGTGAATGCGGTAATGAACTTCGGGTTCCATAAAACGCGGGGAATTTCTTGACTAGCTGACGTGTTAGCTTCTCAAGAAGGACTCTGCTCCATGGAGTTAGTTAGTTAGTTAGTTAGTATCCGGTACATTGCTTTAATAACATTTCTGCTAACATTCGGAGTACGGTCAAAACGATCGTTACCATCACCATGGTCATCACGGTCATTACTATTGCCTCACCAAATGTCTTCTTTAAATTTTGTTTTCAGTGCCGTTTAATTCTTTCTTGTCCAGCAGAGGAGGTAGCCTGGTTGAGGATTTTATTAGAGCTTGTCATTTTTTCAGACACTGAAACTTACCCTTGTGCTTAAGCAATTCACCATGAAGAAGTATAAAGAGCGCGAGAGGTAAGAAATGCACAAAGAATTTAATCAGAAAGAGGGAAAGGAATAGACTTCTTGGAAGATCTAGGCTAAACAAATATAGAAGGCTGCTATTAAAATTAATCTTTAGGAAAGAGAATGTTTGCGATTCGTACTGGATTCATTTAGCTTAGGAAAACGTCCAGTAGATGTCGCTTGTGAAACGGAAAACCCTCCGGATTCCTTAAGTCCCTACCACTCTTTAGACAGGATTAGGTCATTGATTTTAGGCGCTTTCGCAAAATTGCGAAAAGCGACTATTGGCTTCGTCGTGTCTGTCTGTCTGTCCGCATGGAACAACTCTGCTCCCACTAGACGGATCTTCTTAACATTTAATATTCGAGTATTTTTTTTCAAATCTGTGGAGAAAATTCAAGTTTCATTAAAATCTAACAAGAATAACAGGCACTTTACATGAAGACCTATGTACATTTATGGTAATATCTTGCTGAATTCTTCTTAGAATGAGAAATGTTACAGACGAAAGTTGTAGAGAAAATCAAAACACACATTTTATGTTCAATAACTTTTTTCTAAAATCGTGCCGTTTATGAGATAACGTGGAAAAATATGGTACAGCCAGACAGGCCACAGATGACAATATAATACAGCGCATGCGCTTTGCATGCTGGATAACTAAGGCTACTGACACACACTGAGAATATACTTATTGCTTTTCCACGGCAACAATGGTTACACGAAAGCGCCTCAGTGTTACATTATACTCGTACGTACATGTGCAAGTGGAGCAACTAAATAGAAATGAAATGCTTCTCCCATCAGCATTCCCAGATACAATTCACAAACTCGACATTTCATCTCGCGGGTTTTATCACAACTTTTACGCCCATCCTATGCATGAAAAAACAAATTGATTAACGAATCTTGGAACGTAAACTGCCAGCCCGGGAAATCCGAGAAAAGCATGAGTGTCAGGTAGACCTAAAAGGGTTGAGTGGAACTCAAATTCCAGGTATGATACATCAGTCCTATTTACACAGCAGAACGCCACTTCACTGTGCATCAGGCTCGTGTTTCTGGGCAAAGGACAGGGTTAAGCAACTCGGGCTGTCAAGGTGAAGGCCGTAATGTGGGCTATACCCGTACGTACAAGCAGAGAAGGAGCAAGGTCACACTGCTCTGAGCTCAAGTCCCTGTTACACGATGTAAGGCTATACACCTATTCAACTGGTGGTCTTCTTTTGGGTTTATATGACGTGTGGTAGATGTGTTCCGGTGTTTCGGAGAAACACATCTACGACACTTACCGAAACGTCGCAACACACATCTACCACACGGCGTATAAACCCAGTAAAGTCCACCATTTTATCCACACCGCCGTGAAGATCGGAAAATTTATATATGGCTATTGTTTCTGCTTGGCGTCGGCCGGAGTAGAGTAGTTGGTATAGATACAAGCTGGACTATCACGGGTCTGAATCACGGAAAGGATAAGAAATTCTTTTCTCTTATCCACAACGTTCAAACCGGTTATGGGGCCCACCCAGTCTCATATTCAGTGGGTAGTGGGTTCTTTCCTGGTGGTAAAGTGGCCGGGTCGTGAAGTTGGTAACTCATTCCCATATAGAGCGAGTTTAACACGGAGTGGAGCTATACCTCCGCTTCTCATACACCTGCATGCCCATATACTACGTGCGTGGTGTCGACAGGGAAAACTTTACCCTCTTTCCTGTTCGTTAGCCGGATGAGGTAGGTTCGAAGCGACAGGGGAGTTGGAGAGCCTTTTGAAAAATGTTTCTACTTGAAGGAGATGTTCACATCCACCGATAATAATAGCTTATGCATATACTCGTATGACGACACGTAACACTCTGTGAGAAGCCTTCCATAAATTCCTTCCATTGTAAATACGTACCTAATTTTGTAGCCAAACTCCTGTACATTTTAGTAACCTGCCATATGAGGCCGTGCCATGGCTCAGGCGGTTAGTCGCCAGCCTCTCACCGCAGAGGCCCGGGTTCGATGCCGGGGGTCAGTCCATATGGGATTTGTGGTGGACAAAGTGACACTGGGACAGGTTTTTCCCCGGGTACTTCGGTTTTCCCCTGTCAGTTTCATTCCACCGGTGCTCCAGTAATTGGAAAAACGAAAAAAACTAATCATCTTTATCACAGGGTTGCACAATAAGCCTCAAGGCTGCGGTGCGTCCGTAGCATCTGCTGCGGGGCCCTTCACCACAAAAAAAACCCTGCTATATACTAGAGAAAACATTTCATCGCCAGAGCCCTTACTTTGCTTCCAGATTTACACAGGCCATATAATTTGCAACTCTCCTGTGCCTTTCCTTGGTCTACCAGACTGCAGAGTTGCAATCCGTATGCTCAGATATCTCATATATTGTGAACGTCATCAAACTCTATGCAGTACAATGTATTCCTTTCTGTTGTTTGTCCGGAAATTGTGTCTCCACTTTCACCATCGTTTGTTGAACGGATGTGACGTTAGATGTCGCGTACATAATTACGTCTGCAGTATATTCCGTCTATAAGCCGTACATGCAGATTTAGATATCGTTTTTGTAAGCACATTTTCTTCCGATGAGGTGACATTGGTTACAGAAGCTCGACAAAAGGAACTGTGTTACCAAAAAGCCAGTCTTTTTAGAATCGATGTTTTATTTTTCGCCCATAAACTTTTATTTTGAGATAAAACGAAACTTAAGATGCCATAATTAAGTTAAAATTTGATATCAAATATATATTTTCAGGATTGTATATTTTATATGCATTATGCTAATTAATTAAATTGATTTGTTGCACACCCTGTTACTGAAATGAACAGTGTATGGTACGTGTAGAAGGGGAGTGTAATAACCTTGTTGACTTCCTTGTATATTTGGAAAGAAAGATAACATGCTACCATAAAGATATATTTATTGTGCTGGTCATACTCGTGTAACGAACTGGGAAAGAATAATCGGGAATTCAGTGCTATCGACTAAAGCAGTGGTCTTCAAACTTTTTTCTCGCGTACCACTGTCACAATACAAAAATACATGTACATCCGTACCACTGTCACAATACAAAACATGTACACGTACCACTGTCACAATACAAAACATGTACACGTACCACTGTCACAATACAAAACATGTACACGTACCACTGTCACAATACAAAACATGTACACGTACCACTGTCACAATACAAAACATGTACAGTACCACTGTCACAATACAAAACATGTACACGTACCACTGTCACAATACAAAACATGTACACGTACCACTGTCACAATACAAAACATGTACAGCTACCACTGTCACAATACAAAACATGTACACGTACTGCTAGGTACAGCAAATACAGTATTAATGCCTACTTTCAGTATCAGATTTAATGTCGCCGGAAAGAACAGAACTTAGGCCTACTTTGATCTTCATGTAAAGTGAACAATATTTTTGCCCGATTTTAAGCAAATTTGGATCTTCTGGATAATTTTCATAAAAGTCCCCAATATAAATTTTCACATAACACCGTCCGGTAGGAGGCGCGCTGATACATGAAGACAGACGGACTGACAGATGGACGGACGAACATCACGAAGCTAATGGATGCTTTTTGCGACGAGACGAATTTTAATTTTGTTATCAGTAATGGAAATAAAACTAAGATTAGGGAAACCCTAAAGGGGGTGGGGATAATTTTAGGCGTAACTTGCAGGCAATCAGGGGTTTGTGGACCCCAGTTTATAAAAATCGTAATATACACCTTAACGTCACGGTGTTTACAATGGCGGGATTATTTCCTATCTTTACTTATTGAAACGTGTATATAATCTATCACATTGTAATTTAGTAGGTCCATGTGTTGCACACTCTTGTGAAAGAGATGATACGAAATTTTGTTTGCTCACAAAGATTACAAACTTGTATAAACGCGATGGCTATGAACACCAACGATTTACGTACACAGTACCGCCATGTGAAGTAATTCAAAGAGGGCTCTCTGGCAACTACGAGGAATCATATATTCCTTAAACTTAACCGTTATTGGTCCTCGTTCTGCCTGAACACAGATTTTGACTTACCCCTACAAAATCCAGAGAATGAAGCCGTCTCGTATATGAAGATGCCGTAACTGCACCATATCTAATACTGTTATTACTATAACAAATAAAGCCTTAGTAGTTTTAAAGCCACAGACCCTACAAAAACGCCGAAAAGTGTACATTATTTGCTTAAAAATTCAAGATAGACAAAAATTACAAATTCACAGAATAATGGTAGAGCTGGCTGTCCGGGAAACCGCCATGCAAATCGATTATATGGCGCTTAGAGGGCAGTATGTCCCAAAACTTCCCGTTTTTTTTTTTTGGGTGGGGTTACAAATTTAGCGTGACTTGAGATGTTCGCAGCGTTTTTTGATGACAGATCAAAGATATCTGTGATCTGACACCTTGTTGATTGGTACTTGCTGCCTTCGAAACGTCTGTAAATACGAATCGACACTGCGTTAAATCCCTGAAGACTTAATCTTTCTAAACCTTGTTCGTAGAAAATTGATAGGACGCAGCAGGAGGTCGGCTCGTAGCAAGGCACCTTCTACCCACGTACAACACGAAAGCAGAAGGAACCAACAGGAACCTCGCTGGGTAGCTGCAACCACGTGACGGTGCACGATAGGTGTTCAGTATAGCTAGCTCTTACGTATGCTATTCTGTGCGATTAGTGGACATCTTGAAGCTCTGGTTAATTGACTACGGCGAAAAAGACACACAGATACCTTTGTAAAGTTGCATATTCCGTGTATTTATATTTCAAACGTTTATTAATAACTAACACAGTACACCATATTAGGTAAAATGTGCCTATTAGTCTATATTATACATATTCCAGCATGTTTCTTTTCTTAAAGAGCCATCTTTGGGTAGTTTATGAAAATATGGAGAGAGGTTTACGTAGGATAAATACTTGCATATAATTATATAGATACTGTGCAAGTTGTACAGCGTATCAAATGCAAGATGTTACAATATCCAGTTAGCATTAACCAGGTTCAGTATTTAAGGAATTTATATATTTATATATACATATATATGTGTGTGATTAAGGTTGGTTAAAATGTGTTGTTATATTATTTGTTTACACCGGGCGTTAATTTACTTTTGGAGTCGTAAAATAATTTTAAAATACTAGAGTTAAGAATACAAACATGAATATACAATTTAAAGTTTTGAGTGCAAATGTCTATTGCTTTTGTTATTACTTGTTAGGTCTGTAGCCAAGGAAGGAAGGGAAAACTGTCCACTGCCATAAAATGTGATCTAGAAGTACGCATTTAGAGCTAATACACTGCATTCTGTGCTGAAACATCTTGCGTTTTATATGCTATATAACATGCACAATATCAATATTATTGTATGAAAGTACAGATCCTACTTGCACCACTTGCCATTATTTTGTAAACTCCCTGAAGAACGAAAACATGTTGCAGTATGTGTAATATAAGCTAATAGGTGTATTTTACGTGATATGGTGTATTGTCCTGGCTATTCGCAAACAGAGATATCCATTAATTTTACAAGATGAGCTCCAAAAGTAGTCTGCAGGTGATTTTAGAAGATCCCTCTTCCTCTTAATGGGATATGTCGTGAAGCCTGAAGCCAAACAACACACTAATGTTCTTCTTAAATACAGTAATAAATTTTACTTCTTAGCAGAGCTGAGCGGTATTAATGAAGTGAACTAATTTGAAGCACGCGATTGACATAGATAACATGTGCATATATAATTAGTTTCCACTTCCTTTTATTACTGTTTTATTATTTCAATACATTTCGTCGTGTAAGTAACTAAGTGTACCGTATATTTATTTTCTTACTTTCATCGTTCATCTTTCCCTTTTTAATATCGTCATTCTTATTGTGCTACTTTATATCCTTCTTCATTTTTGTCTGTATGTACATCTTTCTACATTTTCAGTCTTTACTTTTCAAACTATAATGGAACCAATAATATCTGCTTTATTGTAGCAAATAAAGTTTTTTCAACATATAAATTCAACATTTACTGCCCGCATATTAGTACGACGTACAAAATAAAACATTTTATCTCGGTCGTGAAATAATATTTCTAGCTACTTGCTCATATTTCTCGATTTTATGAGATGTCTGCTATGTATTTAATTGCTCTGCTCTGCATGCTCCATGCTTAAAGGTCGAGAAGTCTTTTTTTTAAGGGCCCCGCAGCAGATGCTACGGACGCACCGCAGCCTTAAGGCTTATTATGCAACCCTGTGATGAAGATGATGAAGTTTTTTCTGCTTTTACATTTTAATGGAGCACAGGTGGAATGAAATTGACAGGGGGAAACCTAAGTACTCGTAGAAAAACCTGTCCCAGTGCCACTTTGTCCACCACAAATCCCACATGGATTGACCCGGGATCGAACCCGGGCCTCCGCGGTGAGAGGCCGGCGACCAACCGCCTGAGCCATGGCAGATCCTTGAGAAGTATCTTACTCTGTCCGAATGATGTAGGTTGTCTTATGACGCGGTGCCTTAACCCACGTGATTGCCACTAATCGTGTTCGTGGCAGAGATTCGGACAATAAAACAAAGAACCAATGCAAAGGCAGCAGCGCTGCATAGGGATTCTAGTGTGAAAGTTATTGTGAAATGAATTGTGTTCCTCATTTGAAAATGTGAGCAGGTGGGACCACAAGGTTGCACCAATAAAGGGACGTGAGAGGCATCTCTGCTTCAGTCGGTAGTACAATCTTCACCTTTGTGGAAAATGTCACGTAATGCTCATACTCAGTGAAGACGTGACTTCAAGGATCCGTCGATGGCTACAGTGTGTACTAATGGCTCGATATCAGGGTTATCTGTGGAAACTGCAACTAAACGTGGGATTGGTTGGATTTTCTCGATTGCGTTTCGACTGCCATTTTTAGTAAATCATAAAGCAGTGTTTTTAATTCATTAGTAATACGGAATATGAACTCATCGGCTTTTATCTGTGGAAACTGCAGATAAATATGGGATTATTTTCTGATTTTCTAGTTGAAATGTCAACTGTCATTTTCATTAAATCACAGGCTGTTTTTCTTAATCCATGGATAATACTGAGCATGAAATCAGCGGCTTGTACGAGTATATGACCGGACGTGTCTGTAGATCGTTCAGTACTCCTACTCAGCACCGGGGAAGTCCCGGCGACCCTAACAATTTTCGTGAATTTTCTCTCCCCTTCTAGGCAAATTTCAGGCATGATATTTCAAGTTAGGCACATACCGCTTTGTTCCACATACTTTTCCATTTATTGTTCAGTAACCATGCTCTCGCATTTGGCATTTGTCTCTGTTTCTGGAAGAGACTATCCAGGAAAAGTAATAATGTGGTAGTTTTTCCATTTGCTTTCCACATCGCAGTACAGCAGCCGTTCAGACCACTCTGGTCACGCCTGTTGCTACACGATCATGAACCATCTCGAGCATCATTTGCTCTGTGCTTCATGTCGCTACTGATGTCGCTGCTTCCGGCATCAGGGGAGTTTTTATTCGGTTTCCCATCTCCTAGGCATCTCTCTTCGTCTGGTTCCTACCCTTTTGATCTGTCCGGCTTGGGAGACCCTACTGGTAGCAATGCTACCGCCGGCTTAGCTCTCAGGGTCACTGGAACTCACAAGCCCCTCTACCACGGCAAGGTGAAGATACCAAAAACGATCGAGCTAATCGACCAGAACATCTAGACGTCGAACCTGAAGATGAAGTAGATGAAGACGAGAAAGGCCCTTATATTTTGCAAAGTGAAGTGGAAAAAGCTATCAAGGAGATGAGGGATAAGAAGGCTACAGGAGATGATGATATACCTGGGGATGTACTCAAATTGTTGGGAGAAGGTGGTCTAAGGCTAATGACACAGATGATCAACAGCATATATGTAACTGGAGAATGGCCCAGAGATTTTATTGAAGTTACAATGATTGCCTTAAAGAAGAAGCCCAAAGCTACAAAATGCAGCGACCATCGCACAATCAGCATCATCGCTCATGCAGCAAAGATAGTAGCGAGGATACTTAGAAGAAGGATTGAGAGGAAAATTGAAGATGCACTTGGAGAAGATCAGTTTGGATTTAGAAGAGGAAAAGGAACTAGGGATGCAATTGGGATGCTGAGAATAATATCAGAACGAACCTTGGTCATAGATGAGGAATTGTGTGCTTGCTTCATAGACTGGCAGAAGGCATTTGACCGTGTCAACTGGACCAAATTAATGCAAATCCTAAAAGGAATTGGGATAGACTGGCGCGAAAGAAGATTGATCAGCAAATTGTACATGGAACAGAGTGTCAAAATACGACTGGACCAAGGGGAGACGAGAAGTGTGAAGATTGGAAGAGGAGTTAGACAAGGTTGCTGCTTGTCACCGATTCTGTTCAACTTATACAGCGAGTACCTTACCAAGGAAGCTCTTGAAGGGTTTGGAGACTTCAAAATAGGAGGACAAGTAATTCGCACTGTGAAATATGCAGATGACCTTGTGCTACTGGCTAGGGAAGAAAAGGTGCTACAGGGCATGATTGATAGACTAAGTGAAATTGGAAGACGCTATGGAATGGAAATGAATGTGGGAAAAACTAAAGTAATGAAAATCTCAAGGCAACCATCCCCAATGAAAATTATGATAGATCAAAAACAATTGGAGAATGTGGAATATTTCAATTATTTGGGTAGCATGATAACAAGTGATGCAAGGTGTACACGTGAAATTAAATCCAGAATTGCCATGGCAAAAACAGCATTCAACAAGAAGAAAAATCTTTTCACCAGCAAACTGGAATTAAATTTAAGGAAGAAACTAGTAAAGTGCTACATTTGGAGCATAGCTTTGTATGGTGCTGAAACGTGGACACTCCGGAAAGTAGATCAGAAGTATCTGGAAAGTTTTGAAATGTGGTGCTGGAGAAGAATGGAGAAGATCAGTTGGACCGATCGTGTGAGAAATGAAGAAGTATTACACAGAGTCAAGGAGGAGAGGAATATACTACATACAATAAAAAGAAGAAAGGCTAACTGGATTGGTCACATCTTGCGTAGAAACTGTCTTCTGAAACACGTGATTGAAGGAAAGTTAGAAGGAAGGATAGAAATGACGGGACGACGAGGGAGAAGACGTAAGCAGCTACTGGATGACCTTAAGGAAAAGAAAAGATACTGGAAATTGAAAGAGGAAGCACTAGATCGCACCCTGTGGAGAACTCGCTTTGGAAGAGGCTACGGACCTGTCGTAAGACAGACTACAGAATGAATGAATGAATGAACCATGCTATAATTTGAAGCTATTGTTAACAGTCTTATTTAACGCGTCCTTAATTAAACTACGAATGAGTACATACGAAAAGTATTCAATATTTAAAATCGAGTAGGCCTGTTACTCTGAAGCTCAAAACTGCCTGAAATCTTAAAGAGTAGTGAGGAGCAAGAGTAGTCGTTGAAACTGAGAAAAAAACAGCGGAAACGAGAATATCGGGCATTGGTATAAACGCAGATAAGTAGGAATTTAACGTTATGCATGTTTCGTGCAGTAAGATAATTTTACAATATTTATTCCAACAGCTGCACAGCTGCTCTAGCATTGTAGATATGTACATTAATTTAAGGAAGTGTAACAATCTACGGTACATTGACACATAACAAGGATGATGACCTGTTTGAGGATTCCAGTAGCGGTTAGACGAGTGATTAAATTACGTCATTCAAGTACTGAATATTGCACGAAGCTGATTAATTTGGAAAGCCGCAAGTGCATACTGTTATTACGGAAGCATTATTCCCAATCCCAGGCTTCAATTATGATGAAATTATTTAAAAAAAACCTTTGCAGTATATATATATATATATATATATATAGGAGAGGCATTTACGTATAAAATAAATACACACGGAAAGAAAAGAAAAAAGTACATGAAAGGTGGAAAGAATAAATAAACCCGGAATTAGGGCCGTGCCATGGCTCAGGTTGTTAGTCGCCGGCCTCTCACCGCGGAGGCCCGGGTCAGTCCATGTGGGATTTGTGGTGGACAAAGTGGCACTGGGACAGGTTTTTTTTCCGAGTACTTCGGTTTTCCACTGTCAATTTAATTCCACCGGTGCTCCATTAAAATGGAAAAGCAGAAAAAGCCTCATCATCATCACAGGGTTGCACAATAAGCCTTAAGGCTGCGGTGCGTTCGTAGCATCTGCTGCGGGGCCCTTCTGTGAAAAAACCCGAATTAAGAAAACAAGTTAGGAGATAAAATATTAAGATGGTGAAGATATAAATTTAGAAGCTAGAGTGTAAAATCAGTGTTATTTGTCAACTTTATAAACAGTGATCCTTACCATTCGATGGAGTGCAGTATCTTTGTTGTTAAAATGATTGTATAGTGAGGTAAATGGTAAAGCAACCCCATTACAGGCCTGGACAGGCCCTGAGGGGTCCAGGAGGTTGAGGCTCCCAGATTTGTAGACAATCGGCACATGAAGGTGGTAAGGTTGTCAGCCCTACGCACCGGCCGCCTTTACCCCCCCAGGAAATATTCCTGGTATTCATTTCTGTTAGAGGCTGAGTCGACCCCAGGGCCATAGTGCGACCGAAACGATTATGTCAAGGAATTAATTCCAATGACACCATCGGGAATCGACGTTCCGGTTTGTAGCGTAGTACCTCAACCAACTACGCCACCGCGCGCCCCGATTGTATAGTATCTGTACAAGATTAATATTAGGGCCCAAAATGATAAAATATCACAAAAACCTAAACTTTAAAATGTGTTCCAGTAATGGACAGCACTACGTCCCCACTCTTTTGGGAAGGGACAGGTGAATGGAAACACTAGTATAAGCCTTTTGCACAGTGTCCGATTAGTTATGTAACTGACTGCACTGAAAATGAATTGTGTACGGAAATGTAGATAAAGTGAGACGGGTTTTGTCTTTCCTGCCGGTGTTAGCAGGGTATTGCCAACAGCCACGAAGCTGTGAGGATATCGACCAGTGGGTACACTGCAATCCTATATGTGAAAACCCGAGGGTGCGGGCAACTCCTGCAAATGTACGTTCACCTTGGGAATCAACAGGAAATTGCAGCTTGATTCATATGTTTATATAAACACGATTGTAACATAAGCCTATGCCCAGTAGAGGTAATACATTTTTGTATTTTTGTGCATATTGCATGCGAAATGAAAACGCATAAGCGAGGATCTGTAAGTCTGTCCGCATATTTCATCCTCGAAGCTATTCGACAGATTTTTATTCAGTTTGGCATTAAGGAATTCTGACAAAAAATTATTTTTGCTCGTTTCGGTCTAATATTTTACACGAGTTTTGAATCTAAGTTTAACAACGATGATCGCAAATAACTTAGAACCGGGTATAAAAAAGATTTATACAAATCGTTAAGACCTAAACTTTTTCAAACATTTCTCAGTGTTGTTAATATTTAAAGAAACATAAGGAAAAATGGTGTGTGACGTCTTACGCCATGAAATATGTAATGTATGTGGTTTAACTCAAGACTATAGCGTCTTTGATAAGTACGTATCAATGTATGTGTTGTAGACAACAAAATTATATAAATCACATTTGGAAAATGTGTGTGGGATACTGAAGAAAATATTTTCGTTTTTTTAAACAATTTATTAGGCTTATGTCTCAAATTAAGCAAAATAAAATGGACGGATCATGTAGCACGCATGAGATATTTGCGAAAATTGTTCAAAGTTTTTGCCAGACAACTTTGAAGACCAAGATGTAGAAGGGAAGGTAATATTAAAGTGAAGTGTACGTAAGTGAAGTTGTAAGGTATGGACCGGATTAATTTGGCTCAGCATACGGAGAAGTGTTTGGCTTCTGTCAAGGGTAAAGACCTTCGGTTTGCGTAAACTATTCTCTTGGCCAGAAGAGTAATTATCAGCGTCTACAGAAGGACTTTGCTCCATGCACTTTGTTGTTTAGTTAGCTGTGTGTTATACCAGCCTCTCTTATTTGCTGTTTAACGTACCCCCAACCCCTCCATCATGTCTGCGACCAGTCACATTATCTGTTATATCAGAGCGGTGTTGCCTTAGCTAATAACATGTCGGAGCCGCGATAGCTTAGCGAATGTGATGACTCAACTACACTAGCTGGACAACCGAGGAAGCGTGGCTCGGTTCCTAACTGAGTCAAAGAGTTTTCTACTCTCCACGGAGCCTAGGCCGGCTGTACGACCCACTGCGCCTTCTAAACAATGTAAAAGATGGGCCGTTTGCCTGGAGTAAAGCGGCTTGTGTCTGATGCCGAGGTTAAAGTTGCCTAGATATATATATATATATATATATATATATATATGTATCTATTCCACATACGTCGTCATGGTGTATTACTTAATTAAGCATAGAGAAAGCTTTACCTCTTACTTAACCTTAATACTGACTGCGTCACAAACACAAAACACCCGAGGATGAAAATGCATTTTTCTTTTACAGGTAGAGCATACAGGAAATAAACAATTGAATACTTGGATTGATATATCGACCTTTCTTTAAAGATCTAATGGACCTATTCGGGGTCAGACAACTTGTGTGAGAGATCTACGCTCTTCTGGGGTATTACGCAGCGTCAAGTGATAGTCCTTTACCGACGTTTCGGGACACCTATCGGTCCCATCTTCAAGAGTCAAGAATTGAAAATGGTACCGATAGGTTGTCCCGAAACGTCGGTAAATAATTACCACTCGATGCTGCGTAATATCCCAGAAGAGCGTAGATCACATCAACATCGCGGCGGAAGCCTGAAATCACGGATAACTTGTGTGAGAAATACTCTGTACATTAATCAAAGGTTTTTTTATCTAATTTGGCACATTGTCTAATAATATATTCTAATCATTAATTCGTGTTAATTAACTGTCATATATTTAAGTTGTGGCTAATACATCTATAAGATTTAAATACGGTTATGCTACTGGCATGCAAATTATCTTCCCATAAAATCTTACGTTTCTCTGGAATTCGCTTGTTTTTGCTTCATCAGTGTCGAGAGAACGAAGTACAAGTGCTTAGATGTAATAAATGCTAACGTAAACGGCGCAGGAAGGTGACGTGTGTTCTTTGCTACATGATAATGACACGTTACAAAGGGCACACGTGTTACGAGATAAAGAGTAGCAGAAAGAAGGAGAGAGATAGAGAAGTTGACAAAGAAAAAACTCTTAATTATCTGAAGATCTTATTTATATGATGCACTTATTTTGTGTTGAAGGTATATTGGCTCTGATTACTGGATGTACTCATAAATAAAATCAATTAATAATTAATAAGGCAATGTTAAGCTATAGATAATGCACATCCGTGACAAAATGACCACGAGGCTGTCTCATTACTAGAACATGACTAAAAGGAAAGCTGAATATCTTGGTCACCGACCTAGAATAAATTTATTGGGTTATTAAATTTTGTTACTTTTACTAAGAGCAAATTTGCATGGTAATATTCTCATAAATCTATGAGAACTTCAGACGTTTTCTATCTCTCCGAATATGAATATATTTTCCACATGAAAGTTCCAGTACATGCACGTATTTCTATAAAAAGCAGAGCGATTTCATTCACGAAATCGGTATTTCACTTCTCAGAGAATTTACACAGAATAATGGGCCTCGGTTTCCGGAACAATTCCGTATTATAGCAAAGACAGTTTCCTTTCAGTTTTGCCAGCCTCCATTTTCTTCACGTTTTGCATAACCACTGTCACACATACCGTGCTGTGTTACTTGTAAGTGGGCTGACGGCATGACGCGTCCTCCTTTGAGAATGGAGCCAGCCTCCAGACACTGACAGTAGCAGCGAATATGTTGAATGGAGTGCGGAGAGCTAACGAAAATTCGTGTTCCAGCTTAGGTGTCGTTTATAGGACTCACAACGAGCGGTCGTAAAAAGGTAGAAAATTTCGAAATGTTGAAAGTTGAACGGTTTCTTTAGCATCACACAGAAAGGATAGAGAAATGAATGTGATTTCAAATCATTACAATAAGGAATCTCTACTGGGCGCGTTAATCCAAAGTGGGAAATATGGAGTGAACAAAGACTTAAGTCCTTAAACCCGAAGGAATGGGAGGGTTATATTAACATATTTGCAGAGAAGTATAATGTGAAGGAGTGGTCTGAATTCCACAGGGTATGGTGCAGTGATGACCCACCTACCTGCCACATTACATGACGTCACATCTCTAAAGACGATAATCTTAAACTCACCACAGGGTGAACCTCAAATTTCATACTTTTTGCTTTTTTTATTAGTATGAAAAATCTGCAATTCTTATAATTAAACTTTATAGAAATGAAGTAGATATTTATTTTGCCATGAGTGCATTTTTGAACGATAGATGTTTTAAGAAATATGATGTAGTGTTACTTTGAATTCCAGTAATGTGGTGGTTTTAGTGACACGATTCGAACCACGCTCATCTGTAAACTCTTAACATAGATGTATCATATCAAATGTAATGGTAATTTTACTATACTATATTTACTAAATTATATGCATTACATTCTCATTTTATCTTAAAGTATTAACACAAGGTGTATTTCATTTATAAATAAGTGTATTGCCATAAATTATTATTGAAAATACGCCTATTGAAAACCCATAACGGAAGTGTACTAGAAGTGTTAGTGATTTCAAATATAAATGCTGATAACAAAATAATCAGACAGATGCATCGGTCAAACGGAACGTAATTTTCAAATTCGTTGGAAAGAACAGTTACATACCAATACATTCTGCAGAGTTATATGCAGTTATGCGAGAGTTTATGGACACAGATGGTAATTACGGTGCATTAACAAGAAGTACTGCGGAATGTATGACCATACATGAATAAAAATAAAAGAACATCACTTTTGCCGCATATTACACGAGAAAAATGTTTCCAACGAAAAGCGTGTAGACAGATACTGGGTGGGCCAAATGTCAACTACTTGGATTTTCGCGCCAGTACAGTTATGCCAGTCAGTTTGGCAAAACGTATCACAGCGTTGTAACTAGTGCAGTGATGACCGAGGATCTAATCTCGAAAAAGAATCTGTAATTTCAGTACGTAAAAAAGAAATTTACGCTGTATTTTATTCAACATTTTAGTAATCGCTTACGGGCCTCGCTGTATAATCTCGTACAGAAACAATTTACGTAGATGGCACCAACAACAAAAAATTCAAGCCAAACGGTAAACATCAAACAGTACCAGACTGTCGAGCATTACACTCACTGCACTGTGCACCTAACACGGTCCTTTCACCATCCGATTATTGAAATGTATGCAATGGATATCTACAGTACAGAGTACATACTTCTCCATATCTTATTCCATGCTTGTTATTTACAATTGTCATTACATGTATCAGAGTAAGTTAACGTATACAGGAATAGGAAGAATCTCTGTAACATTGCGCCATGGCAGCTACAGCCAACAATATAGAGGAGAAGGACATCAACATAACTATAATGAAAATGCGAAGCGACAAATAAAAAATCAAATTTTGTTTCATCACCTCACCGTACATTTAAGTGAGCAACCACGAGAAATCTACTAAAAATAATGTTTGTCGAATGTATACTATACCAGTGTTAGTAATTCTATGACAATTTATTCGTGTTATGACCACTAATATGTTAGTTATATTTTGTGTTATTTTATATTTATGAGAAATGCATTGCAATTTGACTCTTGCTTATGCTATGTTTGAAGACAACAGAAATTTTCGAAACGTGTAAAAATGTCAAGTGCATGTTTGTGTATTAAAAACTCTCAGTGATTTATAAAAGTACAACACGACGCAAAAGCAAGTAATAATCTCTCCATTATGCATTCATTCTCGTCACTTTATGCGGTATAATGTCCGCCTTTATCTTCAAATATAGCTAGAATGCAAGCGCTTAGGGAAGCTCTAAAATGGTCTGCTACTTTTTCCTTGGCAAATCAGACTCACCGTTTGAAGCGTTTCGAATGGAACCGTACACATTTCCAATTGTGAGCCTGCGCAGCATTAACTTTTAATTTAGCACTACATATACGTCCTCTCTGTCAGGTGCCCCAGTTTTTTTGCTAAAAAGGAGGGCATTTTCAGGAGGTCAGACAGCACTGAAGGGTCACTGATCCTAGAATTACGTAAGCACTTTAAAATGTAGAATAAACACAGAATGAACACAAATATGAGTATGCAAGTTGTATCAACAGTAGTGCAGAATATGAGGAAAACAACCGTGTGTGTGTGTGTGTGTGTGGTGACTGTAAAGCCAACACAGTTCAAGCAGTGAGTGTACCTTTCCTTTAAAATGAGGATGTTACTTCAGTGCACACACAATATACAGCTTCAAAGTTCCTTTGCATTCCAAAATTATTTGTGTAGTTCTGTGGAAATATTTATCACACACTGTACAGAATCGTAAGTGAAAAATGTTTGTGCATAGCCTGACACACTTTCAGGCGCATGCAAAATAAATACGAATATTAGTAAATATACTATATTAACCCTTTGAACACTGACATTTATGTATTTTGTATATAAGAAATCCGTTCCTACCTTACAGTAAACAAACTACTTATCTATTATAAAGATCAAACCTGTTAATGTTTGTTTAGGGAGATAACTGCTTTGTGTTGTGATGATCATACGAAGCAAGTATGGACACAGTGTGAGCAAAGTGCAGAGATGTAGTGATAAGAAAGTTGGCACGTTTATGTATTTGCCACGAGAGTTTAAACTGTTAAATAAATGAATTAAATTCTGCAAGATGTGAAAGCTAAAAACCCCCGAAGCTATTATTTCCAGTCCTTTACCTCTATTTATGGTCTCCTGAAGTACAAATTTCGCAAAACAGACAAGATAACACGTGTTGTTTTAAACGCCTATTTAAAAATAAATTGATAAGTTATGGAATATGGATTATTAATCACAGTATGCTTCAAACCAGGTGTAGAAATTTCACACTGTTGACACCGTGCATCTTCGTCATATTAAATTAAGTTTCAGACCAACTGATGCACACTAAAACCACTTTTATTTTAGCTTTATTATAATTGTTAAAATTGATAAAATTATACCCCTACACGTGTTTCGATCCTAGGATCATCGTCAGGGGGTTTTTTGCTGAAAGCTACTGTCACTTCAATCACATGATTTAGGCTATTTAAAATCATGTGATTGAAGTGACAGTAGCTTTCAGCAAAAAAACCCTGACGATGATCCTAGGATCGAAACACGTGTAGGGGTATAATTTTAACAATTATAATAAAGCTTCAATAAAAGTGGTTTTAGTGTGCATCAGTTGGTCTGAAACTTAATTTAAGGTGTAGAAATATTCTACTAAGTAACTTCTTCACCTAGCCACTGGCTGTCCTGACTGATTTTGTAGATTTCCTCTGCATCTTTAGAAAAATGCGCCACGACTGCACTCTGCTCATTGTTATGAACTTCCAACTCATCCGTTGTTATATGCCGTCTGCAGGCGTAACAGCGTCGTTAGCTAAGCAAATAATCAGTCATTAAATGGCAGCGTAAATTGGAAACGATTGTAGGAGAGTGATCTTAAAATGGATCTGAGGGAATCAAGATTTAAGTACAAGACCTGAGTTCAAGAGGCACATCGTAAAATCTAATGCCATGCGGTTTTATTAGGGGTGTCGGAATTTCGGGGTTTGTAGCTACGAATATTTAAAAATGTATATTTAATGTATCCTATATAATATGTATATAGGTAATAGTACAGCACGATCACTCATGGAGTACACATCGTATATCAGAACCTTGGATCTCCGCGCCAGTATAAACAGCAGATATCCAATGCTACAAAACGTTTGGAGATAGCTTTTTCACATTTTAACACCCCACTTATATTTTAATCCCAATAATTTTGTAGTAATATTGTACGTCTATTACCTGTTGGATGATACTAATGTATATAGACTATGTTAACCATTTACTAACAAGTTAAATTATACGTTGCTTATATCTTTACAGTATTATAGCTCCCTGATGATGGCTACAAAGGTAGCCGAAACACGTTGGAGCGCAAAGTGTAAGCTTTGTGCAGTAGTTGGAAATAAAACGTTTGTGTTTAAAGATGAAGGTACATAATTAGGAGCTTCATATATTATATTCTTCTTCATCTATTACCAGAATGATTAAATTAAAAACTGTGAAGTGGTCGAACATGTAGCACGTATGGGGCTAAGAGACATGCACAGTCCAGTTTTATAGGGCGCTGGTATTCCGAAATAATATTTTTTTTAGATTTTATTCATTGCCGACTTACAATTAAAACAAATTGTTTTGGAAGGTAGCTCTGCTCCCTTTTCAGGTATAGAAACGAACCTATCAGGTGGGCCCCTCAGAACGATCTATTCTCTGTCACTAGGCCCCTATATTGCTTAGAAGACCCCGGCGTATATCGGAGGACAATATTAAAATTAGCTTTAAAAGTGTATGATATTAGGGTGTGGACTGTACTGGCTCAAGGTAAGGTTTCGTGACCACTGTACTTGAGTGCTGGGTTGCCATCAGCTGAAAGAATATCGGCTTATAAAGAAGGGCCAATTTACATGGATTTAATTTTCTGTGTGAAATTCGTAAACAACTCCTGCTAGAATAAGGACAGGCTGAAATCGAAGGCATTAAATAACATGCTTGTAAATATCAATAGCATAATTCGGGGTTGCAGGAATCCTGGCTAGGTAATCCCAAAGGGAACTTCCATATTAGGAACAGTAGGGCTACGTAACTGTCGTAATTGTCCGATGTTTCCTGACACCCACTCAACATCGGTGAGCATTCGCATCACTGCAGTGGCCCACATACATTTATCGCATGAATACTGTGGATTGGGGCTAATGATTGCCCGTGTCTGACAGTAGGATTACGGCCGCAAGTGCCGGCGTCATGATTCTCTGAATATCCCCGCAGTGCTGTTGTAGCAGCTGTTGTACTGGCCTAAGTATTCGAAGGGACGTGGGTTCGATCCGAAATGTTGCCACTGATGGTTGATTTTCAGCACCGGTGGCATAGTGGTTTGTCTAAGAGCCTCAATATTCAAAGGTCCCTAGTTCGATCAAAATGGCCTCCAGTAGTAACGTACCTTAACCAATTTATCCTAATTCAAAGTAACGTCATAAAACATGCCCAAATTTTGAATATAAGCTTTATATTGAACGTAACGATGGTAAAGGCAGGAAGTTTCTCCGAAACGTCGTTACATACCTACCAGACTGCAAGGTGTCACGTACTAATATTTGCCTGTGAGTACCTCAAATTTGTCTTACTAAACTAAACCTATCCAAGTTAAAAAAAATTGACATACCCTAAACTCACTTAACCTTTGCTTATGTGAACTAATTCAGTATACATTAACAGTACAGAATTGTGATCAGCTGCTCATATTTATAAGAAGAGCTTACACCTCCAACCAACATGACACTTCCAAGCCCTATATTATGTCCACTTGAGTAGTTGTAATGACGCTTTGAATTGTGTTGTGACACCACATTATGTTTTAAAGATCCAGCTCGTATACCACATAAAAGAGTGTGCTTCCGTTAAACCAGTTGGTGAATTATGTATAGGTACATAATGTATGTTTATTATGGCGATCATACGGAACATGTAAATACACTGTGTGGAGATAACGGAGATTTAGGCGCGTTTGAGTAAGTCGCGAAAAGTGCTTATTAGCTTCGTCATGTCTGTACGCCAGTCTGTCTGTTCGCACGTATCAGCGCTGCTTCCAGTAGACGGATTTCCGTGGAATATGATATTGGGGACTTTTACGGAAATTTGTCGAGAAAAATCCGAATTTGGTTAAAATCTAACAAAATTGTCGGTCACTGCACATAGCACCATGGTACGTTTGCATTATTAAGAGCTGTACCACATATTTTGGAGCTCGACAAGAGTACCAAGGGAACCCACTGTTGCATTTCCACCGCAACAATGGAACACATTTATGTTGCTGAGATTTGAATTTAGTAAAGAATACACAGAGAACACATTGTTTCTTTTCGGTAGCAACAATGTTTTCGCGAACGCGCCACAATGCTACGTTATACGTCCAGTGCCTATATTGTTAGAATTACACTTGGCGGTTCCTATACTAACCACTAGGATTTAATAGGTTAATAAATTAATATGTAAAATGAATACAATATTTCTTTTTGATTTGATAGAATTCATCCCTTTATGCTATATTATATTCAATAAAAAATCTTTAAATATTCCTTCCAACACACTGTGTTTATTCAAAAGTATAACTACATGTTTCAGTCAAAATGGACCATCATCGGGCTGCCCAACTATACTTAAAAGAAGGTAAAATGTAGCACATGCAAACTGGACATTCTGATTTTATTCTGTGGGATCCCACAAGTTCAGAACATGGCTCTTCGAAAACGAGGATGGAACATAAGTCTTGAACCTGAGGCATTTTTTTTTTCGTTTGTGATGAAGGGCCCTCGCACTACAGCCTTAAGGCTTTTTGTGCAACCCCAATGATGATGATAGATGGATGAGCAGTTTTTACAATTAACTGAGCACCAGTGGAATAAAATAGACAGGGGAAAACCGACAACTCGGAGAAAAACCTGTCGCAGTGCCACTTTGTCCACCATAAATCTCACATGAAATTGATCTGGGATTTTTTTTTTTTTGCCTGTCCGGGGTTTTTCCCCTTTTGATCCATTTTTGTACTGTTTAAAGCCTTTCGTCCTTCATGTCACTTTACGTTCCATTCTACCGTCCTTACGACAAACACAACACAAACATCCATGCCCCTGTGGGATTCGAACCCACGATCCTAGCAAGCGAGCGGCCGAAGACCCACGCCTTAGACCGCACGGCCACTGGATCGGCAATCGAACCCGGGCCTCCGTGGTGAGAGGCCGGCGACTAACCGCCTGAGCCATGGCACAGCCTAACCTGAGGCATACTAAATTGTTGTAACTTCCTTTATCTGTTGTTAACAGAGAGGAAGATATGTATCTATAATGAAATTTTCCGTATAATTTGTAAAATGCAGAACTGCCACATAAAAAGAATAAAATTTCTTCATTTGGAAGATATTTGAGGACACACTGCAATTTATGTACATATCCTAACAAAATAATTCTGATGACAACACATCCTCTAAAGGAAATTTTGGAACAGATCCTACGTGTAATTTCCGGTGTTTCTACAGACAGTTTGTATATTCACTGAGTAATGTATCCTGGATGCAGCTCTCCATGCAAACATGCTTAACTGGCATAGCAACCGTTTTCATCAAGCTAGAACAGGAAACACTTGATACATAATAAAGAAGGGCCACGTAAGCCATACTTTTTACTGCTGATGTTTGTTATAGTTAAGTTTCATGCAACGTCTTAATAAAGAAAACGTAGGAGCATGAAATATACGCATATCACGATATAAAACATGACATTTAATTACAGAGCCATGACCAGTGTATTCGTATATGAGACTGGCTTGCTAAATTAAGTGCAGTGTTTGTGACGTGACTGGTTGTCGTTCTGAGCTCCAGTAGATATACAGATCTAATTTACTAAATGAGGTTGTGCAGTAACGCTATATTCATATAAGATGTTTCGTGGCATCGATATACAAATTTTTGTTGATAAAACTTAAAAATCATGCATTTTTTTGAGATGCATGAAATTCGAGAAATGCTTACTACGATTCACTTTAGAATACGTATGTTATGTTATGTTTGCTGTCTATACACCTAATCATTTGAACATAAAAATTTACAGTTCTGACTATTATTTATATGGTTGTGAAACTTGGGTTGTCGCAAGAAACCAGGGATTCTGAAAATGCGGCCGGTGTATTTGCAGATATACACGTGGAAACAAAACAGGTTGTCAAAATTTAAAAGATTTACGTTACAGCTCATTTTACGCTTCGACCTCCGCGTGGAGGTATGGCTCCAGGTTTTCCTCAAATATCGGTATCAGATTTATGTGATTTGTTAGAATCACGCCTCGGCTACTTTTAACCAAGAGAAATAATCCTCGCTTCCATCGGGTAGGAGGTTTGGCGGGCCTCTAAGCCGCTGTGGGCGCAACAGTGAAATAAGTATTACCAAACGGGATACCGAAATGCAAACTTCTGGTTGTCCAGCCTATAGCGTAGTCACTACAGTGACTGGGCTGTCTTCTCGCTCATCAGAGGCGATGTAAGATAATTATATACACCATCACATACAAGTCGAAAAGACCAAGAATGTCTTTACAATTTACTTTTGTACTTGTTATGAGCGTATAATAAATACATTCCGTTGAAAATGAAAAGGTTAGTTACATTGTTAGTAACTAGTGGTACGTCAAAATTTTGGAGAAAAGGCTAATGATTATGGCGACCGAAATGTTGGCATGCCGATCTAAGCAGAGATGTGTGAGTGGAGAAAATCTTCTTGCTATGACACGACAGTCTCTAGTGGGCCAAGGCCTCCTCCTTATCGCTTGACGATCGCACTCAGACACACCACACTCGGTAGGACTCCTCTGGACGAGTGATCAGCCCGTCGCAGACACCTCTACCTGACAACACTCACAAGAGACAGACATCCATGCCCCCGGCAGGTTTCGAACCCGCAATCCCAACAAGCGAACTGCCGCAGATCCACACGTTAGACCGCGCGGCGACTGGGATCGGCATCGGAGGAGAATACCCAGGCTTAATTTTGACGATCGTGGTGGTGATGATGATGATAAGGAAGTCAGTTCCGAATACACGGTTTGTACAACTGCTCACCCATTTGACACCAGGTAATACTTGAACTTAAAAACAGAGGAAGTAACAGAAGGACGGAGGAAGCTAAATGATAGACAGCCTCGTAGTGTGCACAGAACCTATATTAGTGCTCACCGAATCATGAGGATTTAGACGGCCGAGATATGTAGCATATATGGGTCAAATCATAATTACGTAAAAGTTTTAGTTGACAAAAGCTGAAGTGAAGAGGCATTTGGGAGACTTAGAAGAAGATACGAGCCGATCCCAGTGGCCGTGCGGTCTAAGGCGTGGGTCTTCGGCCGCTCGCTTACTAGGATCGTGGGTTCGAATCCCACCGGGGGCATGGATGTCTGTCTGTTGTGAGTGTTGTGTGTTGTCAGGTAGAGGTCTCTGCGACGAGCTGATCACTCGTCCAGAGGAGTCCTACCGACTGTGGTGTGTCTCAAATGTGTGTGATCGTGAAGCCTCGACGAAACGAGGAGGCCCAGGCCCATATAGGGCTGTCGAGCCATAAGAAAAAAAAAAAGAAGAAGATACGAGAACATTTTTAGAATGAATCTAAAGAAAGGCAGTATTAGGGGTTGAACTATATTTATCTGCTGAGAAAAGTTAAAGCTTTCCCAGTCCACGCCATGAAGGAATATGGTGGGCGTAAAGGTATAGCTCCAATCATTCTTAACCTCGGCACTAGAAGGAGGTGAATGACCAACTTCACGATCCGGCCAGTTTACCAGCGAGAAAGAACCCCCAGTGCCCATTGAACAGGAGGCTGGGTGGGCCTCAGAGAGAGGAGAGAAAAATGTCTATTACAGGGTTTTTGTAAAGAGATCGATTAATCTTCGGGTTCCATAAAAGACAGGCTACTTCTTAGGGAACTAAAAGCTAATATCCTTAAAAGTAGGACTGTGGCTTTAGTTTCGGCGATGACAGATGCTGATGGAAAGAAAGCAGTAACGGCTTCCTCATTATTCGTATTGTTCTGAACAGCTGTCTACAGGTTTATATTCTGCGTTACGAGGTAGAAAATACTGATATGTGCTTGGTATTATGTTACTGACTGGACCGTGAACAACATGAGTATTACACTCACTGACAGCAAATTCCAAGCGATAATGAACAGGGCAGAGTGGAACTGATGCAGTGTAGGCTTCAGCTGCGCAGATGGGTGTCTTAGCAAAACGAGTCGGCCGTGAAATAACAGATCGGCTTTTAGAGTTCACTCATAAATACGATGTCAGTTGCAATTCCATACCTCATTATTTTGAGTTGTATTTGATAATTTATTGAGATTGTATGAGAAGTGGCCTGGAAAACATTTTGAAACTTGAAGTAAATTTTCTTGATGAAGAGTTTACGATGGCCTGGACAGGCCCTGAGGGTTCTAGGAGGTCGAGGCTCCCAGATTTCCGTACAATTGGCACAGGAAGGTGGTAAGATTGTCAGCCGTAGGCACCGGCCGCCTTTACCTTCCCAGGAAATATTCCTGGTACTCATTTTTGTTAGAGGCTGAGTCAACCCCAGGGCGGCCGGAAGGATTAAATCAATGAAAAATCCCAGCGACACCATCGGCTATCGAACCCGCGACCTTCAGGCTTGCAGCGCAATGCCTCTATATTACGTGTTAATTTTATTATATTTTTCGAAGTTTTGAGAAAGTAAAACTGCTAGAAGAAGCCCCAGCAGGGACAGAAAAATGGTTAATTACGCATCGCTAGTAAATGTAGCAATACTGCTAATGGAATTTCAAATTTCAGTCACTTTATACAGCACTATAAACGGAGAGAACGACACCAAAGTTACACTTACCTTAATGGTAATGTAGTCATCATATTTGCGACCATTACTATAATTTTGGTGACATTATTTATGGAACCGGTAAAAGCAATGTTACTACAAATAACCATGCTGTATGTTAGCTCCACCCTTCCTAATGAAATGCATCTAAAGGTGAAATATATGTGATACAATGCACGATTCCTTGCACGTGGAGCTGTTAACGGAAAATTACCAGCGTAGCAAATTACGGATATGCGAACTGATGGACTGTGAGATATCAGAACAGG
This sequence comes from Reticulitermes speratus, assembly GCA_021186555.1. Classification (NCBI taxonomy): domain Eukaryota; kingdom Metazoa; phylum Arthropoda; class Insecta; order Blattodea; family Rhinotermitidae; genus Reticulitermes; species Reticulitermes speratus. The sequence goes on from JAJKFL010000001.1 coordinate 9,387,940, forward strand.
ATGGCTGTAACAGCCTCGTCATTCGCCATTGAACTGTCTAAAATGCATGTGTGCACTTCATCCTACGCATTTTGATGACAAAATAATGAATTGATTTATTTGGAAACTTTACAACTTTACAAACATTTATAGCAAAATACACTTACAGCCTGCTTTTAAAGCTCATATACTGTGCGAGATTGCAGGCTTTCGAAGTGCTATAATTTACATTTTCTTCTTTCTGGGTTGTTAAGGCAGCGTAGGTTGATTTGGTAGTGACGTTTTGGAACAGTGTATCGGTTCCGTCTTCAAGGTCAATGTGTCTAAGAACACGTTCGACATATTGACCTTGAAGTTGGGACTCATACGCTCTCCCGCAATGACGGTTAAACAGGAACCTGCGCTGCCTAAAAATTCAGAAGAACGAATGTCTTCACATAATGCCTTTACAAGTTATGTTTACGTTTAAGAATATAGGTTACTGTTTCCTTAAATATTATTTGCTGATCTATATTTTAAATTAATATATGATGTGTGTTCTTGGAGATATAGGGTATAATACATAATTTTTAAACAGTGGCGTATTTAGATAAAGTTTAAAGAGGGTGTTGGTGATTTTGTTCTTAACCTGTGTGCTAATATGGGAATTGTAAGACTGGCTATGAATTGGTGTGTCGTGTAGCAAGAATGAAGATGAGAAATTTATAAACATTTTAGTGAAGAGTCCGTAAGGGTTGACTTAACTTGCAAAACCTTGGCTTAAATGAGACAATACTATTAAAAAGGATCATAAAGGGATAGTTTATGATGTTGGGCACCATTGAGCTTATTTTTGAACTTTTGGACTTTTTGAACTTTTGTCTACGAAGAAGGCTAACATTTGCTGTAGAATACGTCGCTGTATGAAATTTGTTCGATGGCTATCTTCAATATAGATTTTCCGTTGCAATTTAACTGATCAAGTTTTTGCAGCTAAGCCAAAATTCGGCTTTTGAAAAGGGTGTCTTATTCAATTTCGCTTATTGTGCCCTTTCGTTTACCCCATTTTTTAATTCTCCAATCAAAATGTATTCTAATTCATAATAGAGTATATTACTTCACAGCTACTGATGACCTTAAGGAAAAAAGAAAATACTGGAAATCGAAAAAGGAAGCACTAGATCGCACCCTGTGGAGAACTTGCTTCGGAAGAGGCTACGGACCTGTCGTAAGACAGACTACAGAATGAATGATTACTTCAGTACAGTGGAATTACCCTCTAGTAGAAATGAGTACGGGGATGTCTCCTGGGGGCAAGGCAACCGGTGAGTAGGGCTGACAGCCTTGCCACTTACATGTGCCGATTGTCTAGAAATTCTGGGAGACTCAACCTCCTGCAGCCCTAAGGGCCTGTCCAGGCCTATGTAGGGATAGCTTTAACATTAGCTTTACAGTGGAATTACATCACGAATATACGATGTGCTTGTAAGTTGTATTAAACTGAGACGTTACAACTTTAAGTGTGTTATGAAGACATAGGACTTCCCTTTATAATTTAAAATTAGTTTCCAGTATGAACGTTACACGAATATGAACTTAAATAAAGTTCAGAAGAATATCCCTTCTTTGATATATTTATTAAAATCCTGCCTTCAAGATCAATTGGCCACTTGTGTAACTAGTTCTGACAGTACCGTTTGTATATTTAGGACCACTGGCTGATTGGAACATATTAACTAAATTTTTATTTACTAGCAGGTTCAAATCTACTGGTTTATTACGCCATGTAAATTGGTAAATAGTTACCGGTAACTATTTACCAACCGACATGGCCTAACATTCCAAAAGCCTTGAATCTTCGGTAACGCCGCTGTGAGCACCTAAAATCTCGCTCTTGTTTACTCTTTTGCATATGGCCCATAAAAAATGCGTAGAATTTTGATTGGCAAACCTGAACGGAGAAGACCATTAGGGAAACTTAGGAGTATGTCAGAGTAGACAGTGAGAGGTGTCGAATTTTTTTAGCAACACAGGAAAGTATCTTCTGAAGAAAGAATCTGCTACAAAGAATGAATTTGTCAATTGAATATGAACACAAAGTAGGTGGCTTTGTGATTCTCCTCAATCTGAAGCTGTAACAAGGAGCCTAATCCTTGTAACTCAGTACCGACGATTTGTGAGAACGTAAATATGTCGCTAAGCTCAGGTATCACAATGTGAAGGCCTACGAGAGTGGAGGTGAAGTCTCCGTGCACGAGGTGCAGACGAGCGCTCAGCACCACGTTCCCGAAATCAGGTAGGAGATTTGGTAAGCCTCAGAACCAGTCTGGGCATTGTGGTGAAGACAGCTATACGTGTCTGCGCTCTGGATCGAAACGCTGTTGCGCATCCAACTAATCACTTATTGAATGAAATCCTTCCTGTTGCTATGAAACTTCAATATGAGAGCAAGAAATCTGAAAGCACAGGGTTTTTGAAACGCCATTTCTTATATCATGTGTACGAACTGTCCAAAAACTTGGTGCTGTGCGCGATATCAGGCTTCCGCCGCGATGTAGATGAGATCTGCGCTCTTCTGGGATATTACATAGCGTTGAGTGGTAGTTCTGTACCGACGTTTCGGGACAACCTATCGGTCCCATCTTCAAGGGTCAAGAAGTCCCAAGAACTACTTTACGCCTGCTTGACTACTGACTTGGTGCTGGTTTATGGTGATCTTGACTAGAATGAAATAATTTTAGGTACAGAAATAAGAACAGCCAATGCAATTTTTAGATAGGCCTACGGCATTTGCTTAGTCCAAGACGCTTCGATATCGTCTTTAAGAGTGGTGAAATAATTTATCTCCTTGCTATACAATCTGTGCCTTCCAAAGAGGTCAAAGTCGTACGTTAAGTGTAATGGCTTGTAACCATAATTGTCTTTTTGTATCATCCATTATCCAGGCGACAGGCACTTGTACGTTTATCTGTACTCGTATGTTGACTGTTTGAAGGTACCGTCAGATAAACAGATTGTTATATCTGTTGCAGTTTATAGGCCTGCTTTGAGTGTTACGTTTCTTTTTGGAAATAATCTTTGGTGTAAGCAGGGTCTATATTTTAAAGGGGGTTGTTCATTGATTTACTGAACATGAATCCTTGAAGGGTGGGAACCCTATCAGGGTCTATAGAAATATTAAAGCTGGATGTTGTGAATCGTATGAGGTATACATGATATATACAGCAACCGTGATAGCGTAGGCAGTTTAGTGACTGGGTTATAGGGTGGAGGATCCGGGGTTCGAATTCCAGCGGAGTCAAATGTTTTTCTCTTCTCCACCACATCCAGACCAGCTTTGAGGCCCTTCCAGGCTCTGAGGTCCCTCCAGCTTCCCATTCAATGGATACTAGGGATTCTTCCTGGGGGTTAAGGCGTTAGGTTCGTGAAGCTGACAACGCACTTCCATTTGGTGCCAAGGTTAAGAATGAGTGGAGCGACGCCTCCACCTCATGTGCCTATGTGGTCTACATAGATGTTACTTTATCATCAACTTATTCTTGAGGACGGCAGGGATAGCGTAGTCGGTATAACGACCCCGAAGCCCACGAATCCTCCTGTACAATGCGTACTGGGTCTTTCCCGGGGTAAAGCGGCCGAAGCGTGATGCTGATAATCCAACTTCTTTTGATACCATTTGCGAATGGTTTGGAGTTATACTATCGCGGCCCCTCTGTGTCTGCCTAGGCATATCATGGGCTGACCTTTACCTTGTAATATTCTTGGGAGCCCATCCGAAATGTAATGTTAAGTAAATTGAATGTGAGGCAGCGTACTTCTGTTTATACTGTATGTACACTTTAGACCAAATTTAGCGGGCGCTTAGTGTTTTTGGAGGCACATACAAGAAATTAAGATTTTTGTTTTGAGGGAGAGTGATTGACAGTCCCGGTTTACGAAGCACTTCTTTACTAAAGAGCTCGCTCATCGCCACCAACGAAGAGTCGTAAGTATCAGAGTCAGTTTCAGCGCAATATGGGAATGCCTGGAAGAGCAGGCTAAGCGTGTTTGCCGCGATTGGCACGGCAGACAGAGCGAAAGATAAAGGAAGCATGATTTCAGGACGTAGGTGGCCGGTGGTACTTTTCGGGTTAATGTTACTTGCGCTGTAGTTCTGAATAAGGATTTTAAGCATAAGGGTTTTTATTTCAATATATTTTATAAGCATTTTCAGACTTTCATCTTGATTTAATATTGTATTCACCGTGCATCTTGTATAAATTAAAATTAAAACCAACTTGATGCACACTCACTATTAGAAAACTTTAATATGTAGAATAGTAGATTAATTAATCTACTATTAAAGTTTTTTAATAGTGAGTGTGCATCAAGTTGGTTTTAATTTTAATTTATTTTATCTTGATTGTTTATGCTTTTCGGTGTGTTGTGATAAGAAAAGCAAAATGCAGTATCGTTTGCGAAGAATATCCTCAGCATGTGCGATTAACTTGTGATTCATTAGACATGCACACGTTATGGCAATAACAATAGTGGGAGGTTTAAGTGTGTTATACATTATAACATAAATCCCCCCCTCCCCCCCCCCCCCAAAAAAGGTTCTGGCTCCTAAATTTTTCAGCTGGCATGTCGATTCGAATAAAGTTCGTCATGCCTTCTTGTACGCTACAAACGTTTTAACCATCAGGGGGCTAAGGTTATGTAAATGTACAAATTACAGACTGCAGTGTCCGTTCATAGAAGTAGGCGCAAATAAATGGATGGTAAATCACCGTGTATGGTCACGCAAGTAATTCTGTGTTCGTGCCGTTCAACCTACTTGCTCTTTGAGAAACACAAGCTGTCGGCCACATGCAAATTTACATATATACAACATCGCCTGTTGGAGGTGTGGTCAAAATGTTAGCAGGTGTGGTCAAAATCTTCAGGTATTGAAGTGTTTGGTATTTACGGGAACTGGTTTGGGCAATGTCTAAAAACGAGTTTTGATATTAGCAATGTCGAGTCTTTTAGTCTTGCTACTGGGATGTAAATACTCAGTTAATTACTGCATTGCATATGTGATCAGTTAAACAGATTACAATCTATATAACAAGTCAATATTCGATAATATATTTTAGTTTTAATAACTTCTAGCTAAGACAGTCTTCATATATTGTGCATTAAGTTTTGTACTGGTGTAAATATTTAAACTTGTCTGTAGCTTTGAGTCCATGCTGCTGATATTATTCGTATCTATCAATCTAACTAACTAACTCACTCACTCACTAACTCCATACAGCAGAGTCATTCCTGAGAAGTTAACATGTCATCAGCTAGTCAAGACATTTCCCGCATTTTATGGAAACCGCAAGTTCATTACCGCATTCACAACAGTATGTCACTTGTCCCTGTCCTTAGGCAGATCAATCCAGTCCATGCCCCCCCCCCCCATTTTGGTCGTGGGTTCGATTCCCGATGTGGTCATTGGGATTTTTCATTGACTTAATTTTTTCGGCCGCACTATGGCCTTTGGGTCGACTGAGCTTTACCCCCCCAGGGTTATCTCATGTGATGCTGAATATTCAATTTCCTTTATGTGGCCCTAAGTCGTTGGGTCACTTCAGAACTTTTGTGTTTAAACGCTATGTACTATACACGTGTCTTGTGTATTTCCTCTGAATATTAAGGGTATAGTCTAACATTTACATGAAAGTTAAAACGTAGGTCTTTGGGATGTTTCGTTAGAAATTTTTTTTACCTATCTACCCCGATAAAATCGAGTAGGCTACGAGTCGGATAGTCCGGGGTTCGAATCTTGGCAGGACAAAAAGTTTTTTTTCTCTACTCCAAATCGTCCAGAGCGACTCTGAGGCCCACCCAACCTCCTGTTCAATGGCTACCGGAATTCATTCCCATGGGTAAAGTGGCCGAGGCGTAATGCTGTCCACTCACCTTCATCTAGTGCCGAGATTAATGAGTGGAGCTATACCTACACTCCTCCTGCATGTCTTCATGGCATTAACAGTGACAAATTCGCCTTAATTTTTTTTTTAATTTCGACTAAATTCCTCTCATAGAAAATACCACCCGAAATAACACTTCACAGGCTCCTTCGAATCCCATAAAAGGGGAAAAATTTCCTTGAATATCTGAGTATTATCTTCTCAATAAATATTATATTCTGCATGTAAAATTTTTAATTAAAGCAAAATAATATAAATGTAACTTTATTTGGTGTTTTCCTTCATATTTGTGTATTTGTTAAACACCTACTGCACGGCTGATAGAGATAATGGATTAGCCGTAACACAAAAAACATTCAATGTGCTAAGTAATATCAGTTACGTATAGTCCATATAGACGCATTTTATAAACATTGCCAGAGAAACTGGAGTATGTAAAACAGTTTTACGTTACACACGTAATATCGACAAGATGCTGGGACTGCATTATTGTCTGTGTAATGGTGGCCTTGTGTGGGTCTGCGAGAGGCAGACGTAAGGTTTTATTAGAGGTCTGACTAGTTCTTGTTTGAGAGTTACAAGTTGTTTTATGATATAGACCATATAAACGTGTATAGAAACACGGATAGTGTATTTCTTTAAATAACAATTTCAAGGAGTTGTTATTTCTCTTTCCTAGCAGCTTGGATGGCGCTTTCTATTTAATTAAATGTATAAACTCCACCCTCCTGACTCGTCGTCCTTTCTTCCTTTCGTGGCGGTAGCTAATCGTTGCAAATTTTATTTCGCGCCTCTTAAAGCGATTAGTTTTCTATAGCAAACTTAGAGCGGTGTTCTTCAGTTTATTCACACGCACGCCGGAATAATACCTTCATAATGACTAGAAATATCTCCCCTATCTTCATCTCTGTTTATAATTAAATCATACAATCATAACGTACATAACGCTACAAGACCTCAGAAGTTCTTATATATATATACACTCGTAAAACAATTGAATATTTAAACGTTAATATTTTATTATACTTTGATTAATGAAAAATTTACAGTTTGTTTTCAGTTACAGTGTTTCTTACAGAAAAGTATTTTGAACTCTTCAATCTTCCTACGAAAATCGTATTAATTTTTTGGCTTTCTGCTTTTAGCATCGCCTTTCCAACCTCATTATCCCTGCCAGCAGAAATTATACCATGGAACAATCACAAACAACCTGTTATTGATTTTGTTTCATATCGCTTTCACCGTGCATTTTCACTTATTATTCAGTAACCAACAAATACACAAACATAAACTATTTTATAGTTTTTATTAATATCGATGTTAATACATCGATATTAATAAAAACTATAAAATAGTTTCTTTGTGCATTTGTTGGTTACTGAATACTAACCTGTTATTATACCTTACGAAACAACAAAATGCTTTAAAATAACATTCACAATTTTACACTGACTGTATATAACTACGTTTAAAAGTACTTCCGATAAGCTACTTATTGTTAAACTGTACATTTGTTCCGGCCTTGGTTACGTGACGTCACTGTTACTAAAACAGGTGGAATGTCTGCCCTCCTTAGAAGCCATTCACCTGTATCCTCCTTCTCCTCTACTCACGTGTATACTTTTCCTACCATTTCTTACCTGAAGGGAATGTGTTGAAGTAGTTTGAGAAGGCAACAGGTGAGAAAGAGAGAGAGGTAGATGGAGCTGTACAGAGTGAGCCGAGAGAAATCAGGTCATACATCTGCATTCACCGCGGTAGACACTCTCATGACACAAGTTTTGTAACAGGCTATGGTCATGATGACAGTATGTGTCACCGTCATCGCCATCATCAAATCAGATCAACATAACAGCAGTTCTTTTTAATCTCTTACGTCAGTAACATTTCTGTTAAAAATTATAGAATTAGGCCGCTTGTAATGCCGAAAGACTTATACTTACTCGGAAGAGATAATTTAAAGTCTTAACGAAACTTGGCCACTCTGTAGATTCTTGAAAACAAAGATAAGTACAGGCGTTCTTTAATAAGTTCACATCTCGGCCACTTACAGGACCTGCAAGTAAAATTTTATTGGAAAAGCTGATGTCTGAATGCAAACGATTGAACTTAGTCCTGTATCTTTATCTGCAACAGAGTCCTCTATATATTTTACCTACAACATATGCTTTTATATGTATACATATGTTTCACTCTTCAGTTTATACATTTTGCCGTTTGCTGTCGGCGATCTTATTAGGCGCGTTCGCAAAATTACGAAAAGCGACTATTAGCCTTGTCATGTCTGTCTGTCCGTCTGTCCATCCGCATGGAACAACTCGGCTCCCATTGAACGAAATTTCATGAAATTTGATACTGAAGTATTTTTCGAAAATCTGCCGACAAAATTCGAGTTTAATTACAATCTGACAGGAATAACGTGTACTTTATATAAATACCTATCTACACTTATGATAGTAAAAAGTAATCCTATTACAGGCCTGGACAGGCCCTTAGGGTCCCAGGAGGTTGAGAGTCCCAGAGTTCTAGACAATCGGCAAATGAAGGTGGTAAGGTTGTCAGCCCTACGCACCGGCCGCCTTTACCCCCCAGATAATATTCCTGGTACTCAATTCTGTTAGAGGCTGAGTCGACCACAGAACCACAGTGCGGCCGGAAGAATTATATCAAAGAAAAATTCCAGTGACACCATCGGAATCGAACCCGCGACCTTCCGGCTTGTAGCAACTGCGCCACCCCGTGCCCCCCCGCTTATGATAATATCTCGCTCAATTGTTCCCTTTACCAACACGTCCACACTGACTCTGGAATCCACCCCGTTTCCTGTTCGTTGGGTACAAGGGTTAAAATAGTCAGAGCGTGATACTGACCATTACTTAGGCTATGTAGTGCAGGGATTACAAAGCAGTGGAGGTCTCCGTCAATACTTCCGTTATTCTACATGGCGTGTTGCTTAATTCAGCACAAGGACAATTTTATGTTCTGTTACAGCAGCATTCGTCCCAAGGGACACGCCCAAAGCGAAGGTCATTGTTTGCCTCACGAGACAATGGGCGTATGGCCACGGAGAAGAGAGAAAGTCTGCATAATTAGGTACTTTACAGCTGTCTTTATCTGCTTATTAATGGTATACATTTTGACTCATCTGCAGTGGTGATTTCCAGCTGTCAACACGCTAAACTAATAAAGCAGAATCTTTCTGTATTACATGCATTTCAACATCCTCTTTGCGGTTCTGCATAACGCACTGGATTGGGCTTTAATTTGTAGTCATTGTTTTGCTAAGCTGATTGCAATACACACGTCGCATTCCGTACAATCATAAATTATGTTATATTTATGTTCTTACAAGTAGATAAGGAGAGATAATATCATATTTCGTGTTAAGATGATATGTAGGTTGAACAGTGGCGCGATTCTTTGATAAAGGAATATTCAGGTTCATAAAGTTGAATTTTTCGATGTGCTGATTTAGTATTATGTGATCCTCCAAATCCCTTGTACCATGGTGATATTATTCCGGCATAAAACGACTCCTGTTTCCTCTACATTCTGTTTGAGCAATAACACAGCATTAAGAAAGTACAAATATAAAGTTGTCCCTACCCACGCCATAAAAGCATTTAGAGGGGGTAGCTTCACTCATTCTTAACCTCGGCACCAGATGGGGTGATTGGTCAACTACACTCTCCCACCGCTTTACTCCTGAGACAGAACCCTGTTCCCCATTGAGTAAGAAGCTTGGTGGGCTCGAGAGTTGGTCTGGACGTTTCGGAGAAGACAAAAATCTCTTTTCCCTGACGGGAGTTGAAACCCGGAATGTCAAGCCCGTAGCTCAGTCGCCATGATGAATACGCTATTCAGGTTCAATCATGCAAAAGAACTAGTCTGACGTTTTTGAATTCCTTTTATGTCTCCGGACTACAACATACGAAAAGTTTCACAAACAAACGCTTTATAAGGTAGGAGATTAAAGTCTTTCAGGATCTTACGCTGTGCCGTTAGGTAAGTAGGTTCTCGAAGTTTCAAAGGATCGTAATGCCTTCATCTTCAGGGTGAAGTTAATACTATCCTTCAGAACTCTGGCAACTGTTTACCCAACAAAACAGCATAAAACTCCAGCAGTCTTGGATCCTTAGCAACACAGCTGTCTGATCTCAAATCCCGCATTCTTCAGGGTAGGTATTACCTGTATCACAGATCTTGAACGTTGTTCTTCTAGAGGAAAAACAACCTCATATATCGGCCTAAATTCCTGACTGGTTCAGACCTTAACGGTGCAAGTTTGGAAACGACACAAAATACTGTTTATACAAGGACAAATATAACATTTCCTGACACTTTCCATTTTGAAACACAAAGGAATGTGGTGTTCCTCTGATTGCGTCTTTGTTTATGGGACGGGCAGAGGGAGAAGCCGGAACCTAAAACTTTCGTAAAATTACAAATTTGATCTTGAAATTAGTAGCAATTTATATCTAGTTACATCATATTAATTACAATTGGCAGATCCCAGTGGCCGCGCTGTCTAATGCGTGGGTCTGCGGCCTATCGCTTGCGGGTTCGTATGCCGCCGGGGGCATAGATGTCTGTCTTTTGTGAGTGTTGTGTGTTTCAGGTAGAGGTCTCTGCGTCGAGCTGAACGCTAGTCCAAAGGAGTCCTACCGAGTGTGGTGTGTCTAAATGAGTGTGTGATCGTGAAGCCTCGATAATGAAGAGACCTAGGTAGACTAAGGGCTGTCGAGCAATGAAAAAAATATTAATTGCAATTAATGGATCCGTATTGTGAATAGACTGTAGAATGCACGACAGGAGAATCGGTGGTGAATACTAGACTTTGTCCTCGGAAGTAAAGCGGCCAAAGCGTGAAGATGACCACTCGCTTATACAATAGTTTGAAATTAAGAAGAATCCGAGACCGTAAGTTATTTATTGCATGACCCTTTATTAATTAAACCATAGGTCTCCAACCTGAGGCCCGCCAGTTCGTATTATGCGGCCCGCGGCTACATTTGTAAATTATGTATAAGTTATAAAAATTAAAAAATAATTTTGGCCGTTAGATATACCAATTGTTACTTTTCCACGTGCGTCTCGCAAACCAGCCCACAGTAACGGGCGTGGCCCTCTGGCATAAAAAGTTTGGACGCCCTTGAATTAAACAGTGGAAAGATTTATGCGTTAATTCATCGTTCCGTTAAAATTTCAAGGGAAGATATTTTATACATATTTATATATTATAATCGTATTCGTGCCGTAACTTGAATAACTGTGAGAGATTGTGCGATACAGGTAGGTGCGTGTGATGTGAGAGAGATGTAAAGGTGTGCTGTTACCTTATGTCCACGCTCCGACGGATGCTAAAATTAATATCGTTTTAAGCCTCATGATATAGGGAGCTTATGGGGCCATATTACAAACTCAGATCATATAGATCAGTGTTGCCTAAACGATTTTGCTTGCGGAACCCTTTTAGCTTCGGAAAGTAACCACGGATCCTCACATGCTTGCTCACGCGAGAGTCCGAATAATAGGTATCCAAAATTAAGCATTCATATCTCAGAACAGATTTTAGGTAGGTACGAGTACATACCAGTAGCATACGTAACACTGCATTGCGTGATTTGACCTTAATTAAAATGTTCATTTCGTGGGTACAGGACGTTTCTTTATTAGGGGCCTAGACATTCTAACGGTCGTAGGAAATAAACACATCGCCAATTAAAGAAGGTCTGCGATTATTTTTAACAAAACATTATTCTTTCAATTACAGAAATAAGTGAAATTCAAAGTAGCCATTACAGAAATGTATCCACGGATCCCCTGGGAACTGGTCGTGGATCCCTTGGGATCCGCGGAGCACACTTTGGGAACCACTGATTTAGACTCGCGGAAGTGCGACTGTCTTCTTCTGAAGTATGATATCATGGCTGTGACGTCATTTCTCGGAAGACGCATTCTTTAGTAATCGCCCTGAGAACATCTAATCCAATGTTTGATGAAACTGTCAACTGGCAGCTGACAGATACAGTAATCAGATGAGGGCAGTGGTGTAGCTTGCACAAAAACTCAACATGGAAGGTGTTAATTGAACGTTATTTTCTGCCGTGTTTAACGTGTTACACTGGTGTAAGTTATTAAATATTTTCCGAAATCACTACCGTGATATATCATATCGGGATAAACTGAAAATGTTCCGAATCATTATGCCATATCAGAGTAAAGAAAAATAAAAATGTTAGTTTCGTACGAGTGAGAAGTACGTTTGTTGTCTTTCTCTCCGTAGTGTAAAGGCACATAAGACCTTCTCTGGAGAAGATCGCCCAAAAACACGGTAGATCCTAGCGCTTGTCAGTCTCGGAACGTATCACATCATACCGCCCCCACTTTTATCCGAGTGAACATTTAATGTCTTACTTCTCTGGAATATCCCATTTCGCAACTGATCGATGCTGTCCTTTTGATGATGTGTCCAAATATGCTACATGATTGGTTATTTTAACATGGTGTAAAGACTACTAACAATGTAATATATGTAATAAAACATAAACATCAGAAAGGAATGAATTTGCTTTGTTTTATGATGGTGCATCAGGTGTCAAATTATTGAAGGATACTGAAAGACGAATTGATCGCACTGAGGAAGACACTGCACCTAGCCTCTTTTAAATGCCATCAAAACCGTCCGCTAAACCACGAATGTAATACTGTTACTGGTCTCCGAACCAAGATTCGAAAAATTGACCTCTCCGAAGAAAAATATTTATTTACGTCTCTGAGCTTGTGTATCTGTAGCAGGAAGAGGGAAAATATTGTTTTCACCTCCTCAACGATTCTTAAACTGAAGTCTTTGTGTTTCTATTTATTTTTATGGTTTGAAGTAAATTTGTGTTCCTCTCCATCTGCCTGTCCGTCTGGCTCGGCGCAATAAATGCGTTCTTGATAAACATGTTGTGGGGGACTTTCGTATTTTGAGTGCCAATGCAACATATTCAGCAAACCGTTTTTAAAAACTGAGTAATGTAATAATAATAAATTTATAACCAAGTGATACTCAATTGAACCACTTTTATTGTAGCGTCTATATTATTATAGGCCCCTACATATGTTTCGGACCTCAGTCCATTTTTTAAAAACTGAGTAATGTAATAATAATAAATTTATAACCAAGTAATACTCAATTGAACCACTTTTATTGTAGCGTCTATATTATTATAGGCCCCTACTATGTTTCGGACCTCAGTCCATCCTCAGGGGGTCTCGTTCGTAATTTTATATGTTCGAATATGTAGGGCGTATAGTAATATAGACGCTACAATAAAAGTGGTTCAATTGTGTATCAGTTGGTTTATAAATTTATTAATTCATAAATGATGCACGGTGATACTAATATGAAATTTATGAGTAATGTAAATTGCCACATTATGTAATGGACCAAACTCATTATTAGGATTAGTTTAATAAATTTTGTTGACACTGAAAATTGTTTCAGAGAGAAGTTCCTGCTTGAAACAAAGCACACTTTTTCAATATATCTATTTTTGCAAATTTCTCTATTCGATTGATATTATGTCATTTGTATATTTAGTACTCCCTGTAGATGGCTACACGTTACAGCCGAAACATGTTTTAGTAGTCTCATATATATTTTGATAAGTGCAATTAGATGGTAAATAAATTTATCTCCTCCATTCGATATGCTTCATAAGTAACTGAACTCTCATCACAGTTGTGTGCGTAGCGCTGTTGCTTTATAATTGGAAGGTTCCGGGTTGAAATTTCGAAACGAGGACCGGCAAATCCGACAGTTGTTCCGCGAGTTTCCTCAGTTTCTCCAGGCAAAAACCTCTATAGTATCTCATACTAGGCTACAACCGCTTTCTTCCACCTCCTTTCCAATCCTTTATTCCGATTCTTCTCGCTCTATTCTAGAATCTGACCTGTTGACGCTGTCTTAAGCAAACCGTAAGTAAGTAAATACATAAATAAAACTTTCCTATGTTTTCTTCGTCTCAGTAAATTAAAGAGAGTAAACATGTCCTACCTTGGTGTCGTGCAGCAGAAGGAAGGTAGCTATCCCTGCGCGGACTCTATTCTTGACCCCTCTTACTGTTCCTTTCGCACTACGGATTGTTGAAGACGACTCCTTGCCCTGCAGTAAATCCCTATATCCTGCGAATGTCTCCTCATTTTCTATATCATTTTCGTGGTTTGTATCCTTGCTGTCACTCATGTGTTCATTAATGTGAAACTTGTAGAACTGATCTGTATCAAACTTTTCACCATACTTAATTGTTTTGCTGGATGACGCATGTTGCTTTTCAGTTGTTTCCTTCTGTCTTTCCTCGTATGTTTTTTCTTCCACAATAGATCGCTTCGATTGGTCGTCAGAGGAATTAGAAAGGGTAGATGTAGGGGATATATCTGAGTATTTTAACTTGGAGCCGTTTAATTTGATGGAATCATTTCCATTCTTTAGTTCGTAGTGTTTTTTGGATTTAGACGATAATTCATCTGCCCAGGTTCTTGTCTTCCTGGTGAGTGTACCGCCTGGCGATGGGACGACAGTCAGCTTTGCTGTCCGGTCCCTTATATCCTGAAGAAGCCCTTGTGGAAGTGAGTGCTCAACAGATGGAATACTAGACCTTGGATTGTTGGTAAGTGTTGGTGACTTCATTCTCATATCCATTTCCGCTCGTGTCTCAGCTGACTTCACCTTGTTGACTTCGTGAATTTCTTTAATATCCTGTCTAGCCTCCTGAACAACAGTTGATTCCCCATTAAGTTCACTGCTGTTAAGCGAATCACAGCTGATGTTGCTTCCCTCATCGTCACTATCAACTTCTGCACCACTGCTTGTCAAACTGCCCGTACGACGATGACCACCTCCGTTGACAGTGACAGTAACTTTAGTCGTTGAATTTGCTACAGACTTTTTCTTAGGCAGTGGTGGAGGCGTACTACCGTCCAAATCGCTGCAGGTACCACTGTCCAGTGTATCACTAGGCGATGATTGACCACTAGAAATCACCATCCCATTGGAAGAATAGGAGCCATAAAAGAAATACGGATTGGCACGTTCTGGCGTTGACGCTTTCATAAAATTCCCTGAAATGGATGTAGTGGAGCGACGGACCATCTCCTCGTGTTGTTGTGGATGTTCTGCGTCACTGCTGCCAACGTTGATCCTGATGCACCCTTCTGCAGGGGTAGACGTGTAGTGAGATGTGTGGAAGTTGAGCGACTGTGGCTGGGCTTTGCTTAAAGATGATACCGGAGGTTTGCCACACAATGACTGGTGTTGCTGTAAGTTCGCAGGATGTTGCGTGTTGCTTCTACTTGTGATTGTATCGTCTCCTGGACTGATACGGATCTTGACTACATGATGGTCACCATTAGTGATACTGTGCAGGGAAGTTGTAGGCGTATGAATTGTTTGTCCGGAGAACAGGTTCAGTGATCGTACCTCTGGGAAACTAAAGCTTAGCGTGTCACTGTGAGATGACTCTGTCGGAGTTAGCACAGCACTGCCTTCTGTCGTTACCACTCCAAATACCGTTGTATTTCTTGAAGCAGGTGTCACTTGTGTGGTTATGTCTTGGTTGTTACCAGTTATGCTACTAATGTTAATGCTCTTGCGTGTCTTGGGGGGGAGAGGAGGAGGAGTGCTGGACCTATCAGCAACGTCATCCATCTTCAGTGCCTCAGAATTACTGTTCCACATAGAGATAGTATTTGTGTAGATTTGGGGAACACAAAAACACGTTTAAAACATTCTGCTGATCATTTCTCGGTGCATTGTTACACCTACCTCCACGCTGATGATTGCCTGCAGATAAACACTGGATTTAACAGATAATAGTTATCTCAAGAGATAATGAAAACTTTGTACCCTGCAGATTTTACCGTTCACTTATTGCACAGTCATAATTATAATGGTCACAACTTTTATTCATTCTCGGTGTTAATTTTTAACACTCACAAGTTCACATGGCTTGGCACTTCACAACACTCACAAGTCACTAGAAATATTAAATCACTCCTGAATTAAGTCCCTGTATTGTACTGTCTTACGTGTGATGGGGATTAGTCCGCGGGAACCTGAGTCCCATGCACTGGTGTAAAACGCGCCGACTGAACTGCGAATTAATGAAGCCCGACCGACTCCGACAGAGAACGACTCTTAGGGGAAGGGAAAAACTTGCTTTCTAGTAGACGGCAGCAGTGAGTTGTTGCGGCTCGGTTCCAGCCGCGCGCCTTGTTCTGTGTTCCACTTGGGGACCGCCAGAACAGGTACTGGAGGAACTGTTCTTCAAGTCGACTCTGTTCTAGCGTTGAGAGGAAGTAGGCTGGTGGCTCTCTCTTTCTCCTACACTCTCTCAGTTTCTCACGACTAGCTATACCTGAACACAATATTCGACATGTCATAGTAGTGCTGTCGACTTAGACCAATCTCGCTACCTGTTGGGTTTGTCTTGTTAGTGCTTCGTCAGCGACAAGCACAAGAAGAAGCTGCAACATCTAACGTCGTGGTGTGGTGCTTAGCACCAACTAACTGCCCAAGCAACTAACTCCATTGTTTACGGACTTTTTTTAAAGAATTATATCTTCTCATCTCATTAGCAACTGCCTCCTTTTATTAAAATCGAAGCTGTATTACCTTTCACAACACTCAGACCAACAAAACGCACAATTCGTTTCCTAGATATTTATAATATCACATAAACTATTCCTATATGTTTCGATCTCCACGGGATCATCATCAGGAAAACAACCAAAGGCACTACTGCATAAAACTAAATTAGCACGTGTTGTACACACTAGACATGACGTAAAAGAGTTTAATAGTTAAAATGTAGACAATTTCTTGTAGTAGAAATTGTGTTGCGTCTCGGTGTACTGGAATTAATTCCAGTATACCGAGATCCAACACACACAACGTAGGTTTATTTGCGAAAAATGAATTATTTGGGGTGTGGAATGATGCGATCTTGGCCGAATGTAAGAAACTATACCCGACATTTTCTGCAGAGTTTGAGGAAAATTAAAAAAAAAAAACCTCAGACAGAATAGCCACTCTCAGAACCCAGATTTCAAACCGGATCCTCTGGCACCCTAACCACTTAAGAGATACGTTCAATTTACAAGTCTCATTTATAGCACAAGACAAAAATACTTTCACAAAATATTTCAAAACTTGACAAGAGTTTAAGCCATTGGCGAACAACCTTTTTGTGGAAAAGGTCCACACCCCTTATTGTGGGCTGGTTCGCACGCCACACGTGAAAAATAACAGTAAGTGGTACACCTAACCGCCTAAATTATTGTGTAATTTTTATATTGTACACATAATTTACAAATGTGGTCGCTGGCCGCATAATACAAACTGGCCGACCGCTTGTTAGAGACTAGTGGGTTAAGCCGTGCAAAATATTTATCTTACATCACATTCATATACTTGTATATGAATTTTGTGTAGGAGCCTAATAGTTACGTTTTCATGACTAAACTTATTCATAAGGTTTTCACAGAGGCCATATCCTGGCCCAGCCACTGGTGTTCTTACACAGTTCATTCAATCCACTTGTATCTGTCATATTCCTTTTCCGATTGGTCTGTTCTAGATACCAACAAGTTTTCACTTCGCTGTTTTCTATTTGCTCAGCTTTCTGTTGTGATGGCAAGTTTGACCTTCGACGCTTACTCTCGTATTCAGGATAAAAAGTCTCAGCTTCTGTAAATATCTCAAGCTGTTAAATTCCGCCTATTATTCGGAAACAATTGCCTACATTTTTTAAGAGTGCGGTACTGTGATTTGTTGCGTCGTACCTAGGATGGTGACTGTTACTTACACGCAAACTTGCTTTTTGACGTGTGCTATACATGTCGAATAGGCGTTTTGGAAAAGTGAGGAGTGTCAACTACTTGGGTATCCAATCACGGAAGAGAATACCATAACAGAGGAAATTAAGGCTAGAAGGGCAGCTGGGAACAGGAGCTATTTTACACTGATGCACCTATTGAGGTCCAAAACTATCAGCAGGCACATGAAAATAAGTATATATCAAAGGATTATACGACCGGTAGTTACTTATGGAGCGGAGGCATGGACAGTGACAGAGGAGGAGGAGGAGATGCTGAGAAGATGGGAAAGGAAGATACTCAGGGGAATATATGGAGCAGCGAGGGAGGGAGAGGAATGGAGAATAAGAACAAATGGCGAAATACAACAGTTATATCAGAAGCCGGACATAGTTGTGGAAATAAAAAGGGCAAGAATGAGATGGGCAGGGCATGTACAAAGAATGCCAGAAGAAAGAGTGGTAAAGAAAATTTTCACTGGACAACCAGGGGGCAGCAGGAGGAAGGGAAGGCCCAGACTGAGATGGGTGGACGATCTGGAGGAAGATCTGAATAAAATAGGAATAAGAGGATGGAGAAGGATGGCGGAGGATAGAGAGGGATGGAGGCAGGCTATTGCAGAGGTCCAGGCCCTTCAAGGGCTGTAGCACCGCAGATGATGATACATGTCAAATCGAAAACTTATATTTCCTAACCTGCATAAGAATCTCAGAGCCAGGCTTACGAATTGTGTATAATGTAGGTTTAAGGAAGAAGGTATCTCTTCGAAGACATGTACTTCTAAGATATGTGGCACGTATTCTTGTATCAGAAAAGATAAGGGATTATAAAGCCGAAACATACAGCGTGTATTATATATGTAAGTAAATATATGTATATACAGTACAGTCGCATTTTATTTGAGGGATGTGTTACAAAAGACCTCGCGTAATTCAAAAGGCACATAATTTAAAAATTATTTTCCTACGGGAATAAATGTAAGGGAGGGAGTGTACGGTTTTTCGGAGCGCATAAATATACAATCATTGCATCGTATGTTTGCTTGTAAACGTACTTTTTAAGTAAAAACTTATAATTATAAGTAAAGAAACAATAATAGTTAATTTGCTGATAATTACATTAATTATTGTAGTACACTACCGATCCCAGTGGCCGTGCGGTCTATTATATTAATTACTGTAATACACTACAGATCCCAGTTCCCATGCGGTCTAAGGCGTGGGTCTGCGGCCGCTCGCTTACTAGGATTGTGGATTCGAATCCCACTGGGGGCATGGATGTCTATCTCTTGTGAGTGTTGTGTGTTGTCAGGTAGAGGTCTCTGCGTCGGGCTGGTCACTCGTCCAGAGGAGTCTTACCGAGTCTGGTGTGTCTAAAAAGTGTGATCGTGAAACCTCGAAAAATGAGGCGGCCTAGGCCCCAAGGGGCTGTCGAGCCATTGAAAAAAAAATTGTAGTACACTGCCTGAAGTAACTGCAAAGACGTCATACTCCGACTACACGGAAGCAACAGGAGTGCAACAAGGGCCTAATTAAGACGCGCTCTGTTTCTGCTTAAGTTTATCAATCTTTTTTGATTGGCATTATTTCAAATTTTGCGCACGATGTGAGACTTTACTAATGGCTTTATATTGCACTATTTAAATCTCCATAAAAGGCGATCCCACTGCACACACACACACATACACAGGGTGATTCAAGGAGGAAAGGTCAGTATTTTGGAAGGTGATAATATCGGTCATTATGAGAAAAATAATTTCATATATACGAGGTACATGTGTCTGCTTCTGAATGGTAACCGAGATAGAGCTATTTGAATCTGGCGCGCACTATTCGTTACATTTTTGTTTGTGGGTTTGTACGAAGAGCGAAGTTTACAAAATAAAGGTGGATAAACCAGACGAATTGCTCGATCGCATTTTGGATGCTGCTGCCCGCATGAAAGAACGTGAAGATCAACAAAGACGAACAACACGCGATCTTCGCACACGAATTGCAAAGTGCATTGGGGCTTACATTGGGATTTTCGAACATTTATTGTGAACTGTAACAAATTTATCATTTCTTTGTAACAAATTTGTTATTTAACCATTACATTAAAATCACAATATAATTAACAGTAAATAAGTTTTTCCCTATTACGATTCACAATTCTTTTGTATTTGTGGATTCAGACAGCTCTGTCTCCTTAACCCATCAGAATTAGATACATGTACGTATGAAAATTTTTACCCAAAATTACTGATGTTATCACCTCCCAAAATTTTGGCCTTTCCTCCTGAGTCACCCTGTGTGTATGCGTGTGTATGTGTGTGTGTGTGTGTGTGTGATACAATAAAACTGTGTCTAGCGGAAAATTTCCATTTTTATGGGTATTAAAGAAAATAGGATGGGATAGTGTGGAATGGATTCGTCTGGCTTAATGTGAGGAAAATGCCTGGCTGTTGTGAAGCGGTAATACACTTTAGGATTCCGTGAAATGCTGCAATTTCTGGACTAATTGAAAATCCGTTAGATCCTGAAGAAGGAATCTGCTTCATGGAATTTTGTTGTTTTTGTTGTTGTTGTTGTTGACCTGCAATTTTTTGTCTGAATGACCCGACTAGTCACTTTTGTTTGAAATGAACTCCATCTTCTTAAAAATACTTGGGCCTAAATGACATAAAGTTTAAGCAACTGCACTTCATGTCGCCATTCTTTCCATTCTTTATAATTCTGACCCATTTATATTTGAGCGTATGTGTTCTCATTAGATTAAAAACATGAATATATAGAGGCGTTTAATTTTTGTATCGTTTGATGATTTTGTATTTTATGTGATGCCACAGAGAGCTACTGATAGCAAAAGTGACATAAGTTCCTGTTACCTCCTTCTGTATTTTGTCTAAACTCATTTACACAAAACTGATTTGCGAAGGTATCAAGAATTTTCATTCAGCTTTTCTTCTTACTTTTATTTATCTCTGTATATTTAAAATCGTTTTATAATTCTGTTGATCATCAACATTGTCATAATTACAAAACAAGCTCATAAAACACCAAAATTTAGTAATTATTCTTTCAATGTTGATTTTTCTGAAGCTATTTTCGTTCTGATTGTGCCCTTTGTTTTCACGCTGAATTACTTCGCCTTCCTTGCTGGATACTCACAATATTTTGTACTCCGATATCACCCTTGTAATAACATTGTGGCTTATCTACACTGTGAACTAGCCCTGTTCTCCAAATGAAAGGAAAACAATTGCTGTATGACTTCGTATAAATCGACAGTAGAGTAGAAACAGATCCAATCTAAAATTGGAAGCGATATTAATCATGTTCTTTAAAGCGAAAGGCACACAACCTTTCGAAAGTAATTTGCTCTACATGGCAGATGTTTTCTCTAGAAAGGTTATTGATGAGTAATTTTCTGAGAGTAACCCTGACACTCGACACCTGTTGCTCCTCATAGAAGCAGACCCAGGTCCGCTGGCCGAGTACCTCCTTCAGTCTTAAAGTAAAACACGACAGCTTGTAACGTACGGGCATCTGGTTATATTGATGCTTACCTGCAAGAGATGTAACAATATTTAAAACACAGATGGCTTGCACTAGCGACAGCTCTGTGGACTTGCATGGGAGTGGCTTTCAGTTCGAATCTAGACTTGGTTACTCGTTGTAGAGGTAAATGTAAAGTCATCCCTGTCCACGCCATGAAGGCATTTATGGGGAGTGGCAGGATAGATCCACATATTCTTAACCTCAGAACTACATGGAGGTTAGTGGTCAGCTTCACGCATCGGAAGCTTTACTCGCGGTAGGAACCCTGTTACCCATTGAGTAGCAGGATAGTTGTGACCCAGAGCCGGTCTGGGAATTTGGGAGAATAGGAACATCTCTTGCCTATGCCGGGGTTCGAACCTCGGTTCATTCAGCCTGTATTCTAGTCTCTACATGAAATACGCTATTCCAGCTTCTGGTTACCCGCTGTTCTAATTTAAAATTTTCATTCTTTTCTTTATTATGACTACACGAATACAGGATACCTTCAAATAAGCCACGAACATCCCCTTCCAAGTCTTAATTAACTTCCCACCAGTTAGGTCCAACAAATCTTCTCCATTCTTGTCCAATGTGCATGACACTGCAAATAGGTGGCACCTGTTATCATGTTACGAAGGGTGCTCGCAGTGTGCACCTGTGACCACATGTGAAGAAACGTGAATACTGAGAGACTTCCTCTTACTAAATTAGGTTTTCTTATGTATCCAGTGGCGAAGCTAAGTCTTTTGACACCCGGGGCCAGTAATCATACTGGCGCCCCTGACAGATATTACGAACTTAAAAAAATCAAAATTATTTATTGAATTTCCTTCTAGTTGTCGCAATAATTTAAAATTTGTTGAGTGTAGAAAACCAAATTTAATTTAACGTGATTACACACAGAAGAGAGTCTGTATTTATATTCGAAAAAAGAAATAGTGTCTTGGTATACACTTTTTAATGTATGTCTCTAAGTTTCAACACATTCAAAAAATTTTAGTAGTGCAATTAACCTTTCTAAATTTTAATTATTAAAAAAATGCTTCCTAAATTTCTTCCCATACTACCAGGCGACCGTCCGCATATCACCTTTTGAAAACAGTGCACATTTCTAATTCATTGTTCATTAACAAATTAAGACTTTCTGTTACGTTACATAAATTATATGTTAACAAGCTGCTCTTCAAAAAATAAAAAGCGAATGGGAAAGAACTGAAAGTGAATACAATCTTGTTGATGTTCGTGTTGGGAAGATTCCAAGAAATGGGAAGGCGTTCAGATGTGAAGCGGACGTTTGAGTCAAGAGTTACGCAGTGCATTTATTAGTGCTGCTTGTGTTATAAATGGCAGCCACTTATGGTGACTTTACAGCATTCGAGATGCTTGACAAATTCGCTGATAGGACAGTTGGCCTTGTATTTGCTGAACTTCAATTAAGTCCTGATTTATACGTTCTGGCTTCTGCCTGGCCACGGCCAGCTATCAGGCCAATTATATATGGTTCCCATCTACGTGTTAGTTCATTTAACGCCGACTGGGTTGGCGTAGAATTACGCCTTTTAGACAAAGTAGTTGGCAGGTGTCCCGTCAGAATCCAGACGGAATACAGTTCATGCTTACAATTTCATGTTTTCCTCATGACAGTGCTTTGAAACAGCCAAAGACTGCCTTTTTCAAATCAGTACCTCCTCTCTATTGTGTATTATTTTCCTATTCATTTGATGCATATACGGAGTTCAGATTGAACCTCGCAGTTAAATCAACTAAGAATATGTGTGCCTTATTCGCTTAAAACTCTTCTCTTGAAAGGTTGTCGATGTTAATGGCGCAACGGATGTTATTTTTCATATTTTATTCATTCAGCTGTTTGTTATCCAACGGAAATTGAATAAAAACCTTAGTATTCTTTCCCTCAGCTAGTTCGTTAATCTAATGGAATAAGAAATACTTATCAACGGGGTTTGGGGTACTCTCAGCGGTGTTGCTGAAGGTTGAAGTTTGCTGGGCTGTTACACCGTGTCGACTGGTAAATAGTTACCTACTTTTTGGAAGAACGTAGTCGACACGGCTTAACATCCCAGAAGAATTTACTTAAGTACGTACTTAACTATTGTTGGGAATTTTTTTTAATGTTATCTTGTTGAAAGATGGAATAGGAGATCGGAGTATAGTGCAGGGGTAGGGAATAGGCGGATGGTGACATCTTATTGCGGGGTGCAGTGTTGATGGAGGGCTGCTTGTAGTAAGTACGGAGAACTGGGTGATAGTGGCGAATCCTGATCCGGAGGTCTAGTCGAAAGGTACGCAATGCCGTATTTTGTACCCTTCATGTAGACCTGACCTCCGGATTAGGTTTCGCCACTGCTGGATGAGTGCATGGGTTTTGTTGATTGTGAACCTTGTTTACCTCTGACTGTGTGAAATCATTTCATTAATAGCGCAATAATATTTCATGATTTAGAGGAAGAAAGAATGAAATTGTGGTTATGTTTAAGAGGGACAGGTGGCGGGCTCTTGTGAGTGCGGTAATGAACCTTCGGGTTCCATAAAACGCGGGGAATTTCTTGACTAGCTGACGACCTGTTAGCTTCTCAAGAAGGACTCTGCTCCGTGGAGTTAGTTATGGAGTTATGTTTAAGAGTCCGTTATACAGTGTAATAAGAAAAATATTATTGGTAAATTATATGATCGTACTGATGTTAACAGCCGATCCCATTGGCCACATGGTCTAAAGCGTTGATCTGCGGCCGTTTGCTTGCTGGGATTCCTGGGTTCGAATACCACCGGGGGACAAGGATGTCTGTTGTGAGTGTTGTGTGTTGTCAGGCAGAAGTCTCTGCGTCGGGCTGATCACTCGTCCAGAGTAGCCCTACGAAGTGTGGTGCGTCTGCATGTGATCGTGAAGCTTCGATAATGAGGACGCCCTTGCCCACTAGGGGCTGTTGCGCCACTGGAAAAAAAAAACTGTGTTAACCGTACGTGATTACAAGTATCACGCAGTCCTATTCAAAATTATTCTGTATATTCGTTCTGCTGACTTTAAGTGTTAATTTTCTTTCTCTTCCTGCCTCTTCAGCAATTTTGCAACATTTTCAGTTATTCACATAGTCTTGTGCTTTTAAAGGAAGTAATCCTATACAAGGATGTCGAATCATCACACCATAAATCACAGAGCTTAGCAAACACAAAGAATATTTATGCAATGTGTTCAGTCTTGACTCTTTTGCTTTACCAGCGGGAATTATTTCATGTAATGTGGCATGCTTTATAACGGACCTCTAATTCAGCAAGAATTCACAAGCGTGCGCACAAATGCATATACGTATACACATACGTATATATTATATGAAGTAATAGCAATATATTTTACCTCGAAACTTACGTGAACGGAAATTAATTTTACAAATTTAAACAATATGAAATTTTCCTCATTTTCATATAGCTGGTTTTCATTGTATCTGTAGTAGTAATATAGATGGCAGAAACAACCAGATGAGGGGGGCGAGTGTTCTTGATGATATGCGTTCAGGGCTGTCATCAGTTGTAACATATACTGGGATTAAGGTTTAGACCAATCATCGTGTCTGGGACAACAGTTAATCGGCACTGACTAAAGAAATATAAAGTCAAAAATCGTGTAAGAATTATATTTGACATTATTTATTTCGTGCATTTTGGTTTGGTGGTGTCGTGAACAAAGAATTGAATTCGTGTAAGAATATTTTAATATATAAAAGAAAATATTTCATAATATTTAGGTCTTGCAGGATATGACGTGGTGTAAATTGGTGTATAGTTGCCAGCGTGTCGGAGGAGCTTGCTGCTTCTATCTCTAGGGTATTGTAAGACTACCCTGGATTATATAGAGTAAGAAACCTACTCATAATCATCGAAAACTATATACCGACCTACACGCTTCACATCCGAATAGACCTGATTCATCAGTAAATATATGAGAACCTGAGATATCATACTAAAATAGTTTATTGTGGTCTACCTGAAAACTTACGGAACTTCGGGCCAGATTAATATATTTCTGTTATTAATATTGTTACGTAAAAGTTAAAAAGTCGAGGAGGCAGGATTTCAATCCCAGGCACGTCTGTGTGGGATTTGTGATAGACAAAGTGGCACGAAGGCAGATTTTTCTCCGAGTACGTCTGCTTTCTTCTGTCGGCATCATTCCACCTGTGTGTGCTATGTAATTTCAGCAATTAGCGGCGTCGTTAAATGACACATTTAAATAGAACACGTAAAGGTGTTGCTGTACATGCATACAGTGAAGGTCTTCGAAGTTACATGGAGTGAGTAGAGGTAGAGATCTACTCATTTCGAATCTGAACTAGATGAAAGTAAATGGGCAGCTTCACTCCTTAGCCGCTCTGCCCCTGGGGAAAAAGCCCGCAGTGCCCATTGAACTGTAGACTTTTGGGTCCCAGGGCCGGTCTGGGTACTTGTGAGAAGAGAGGAACCTCTCGCGGCTGCCGGAAGTCGGCGTTTGCTTCTTGGAAAGCTAATAGTTCCTCAACTAGTCCAAAAATACCCTGCATTTTATGGAGCCCGAAGTTTCATTACCGCATTCAAACGAGCCCACCACTTGTCCCGCTGGTGAGCCAGATCAATCCAGTCCACGCCGTCTCAACCGATTTATTTAAATCTCCCATCTACGCCTAGGTCGTCCAAGTGGTTCTTTCCCTCAGATTTCCTCACCAGAATCTTGTGTGCACCTTTCCTCTCCCCCATACGTTCACACGCCTCTCTCAGCTCGTTCTTCTTGATTTCATTACCCGGATAAACCTTCAGGGTTATTACGTCTAACATACGAGTATTCCTCATACGTCCAGTCCAGCCTCCTTGCTTTCGTTGTCCTGCTGTTGCTAAGGGACCTCTAAAGACGAGTGCGTTCCTCTGTGTGCTCTATTGATTTGAGGTTCTCAGCGTGGTGACTATGAACACGAGTGTCTTCTGTTACGTGACGTCATGCAGTAAGGTAGAAATGTAGCGGCGTTTCGGAGGAAGCTGCTACCTCCCTTATCAGCGATGAGACATGATAATTTTCTTAGGTTCGAATATTTCCCTGGGCACTATTTTCAAACACATGTAATTTTTATTCATCCAAGTTAAAAAAAATACACCACAATTTAAACCTATAAAAAGCAACTGGTAAGTTATTGTTTTACTTACACCGTGTAGAAGGTAGCGGAGAGCAAAATGAGAGTTTCCTTACTGAATGGTAACACTTAATTTCAGAATTAATATTATCTTATTTTCACAATGAAACTCATTTTTGAAAATCTAATTCTTCTGGGATGTAACAACTTGTCGATTGTTAAATAGTTACCGACGTTTCGGAGGAGCATAGGGCCATTATTTTCAGTGCCAAGCCGTCTAAGAAGAACAGTGACGTGTTTCTGTCTCTCGACAATTTTCCCACATACTTAAATTTTAAAGCGTTTTAAAATGATTAAGTACAGTATTGGTACGTATTGTTGTATTAGGACTTAGATGCTTATTTTCGATTCGTGTTGTATTTGCATGCTTGGTTAACCTACTCTATTCTCGAACATCCACTTTGCTTTTGTCGACAGACAGGTTCCACACTCATGTAAAACAAAATGAAAATTATATTCTTAATATTCAATTTGTCAGATAGTATACTGGCAAATAATCGTTTAGAGATCAAAATCGTTATCGTAATACACCAGCTAATACGATGTTTGGGGAGACAAATGTTAACTAAAAGAAACTTCAGTTGTGTTTTGCAAAACCTGTTCAAGTTTTCTGCTAACTCCTTAGTGAGTGTCTGATGCTCAGTTCTGTTGCGCAACGAACTACACAGCGAGAAAGGATGGTTTCACGTGACAGAGCCGAGCCTTTTGATGCGCTCGTCGTAGCCACCCATAAGTAAAAGAGAGAAGGAAAACTTCTTGGAATTGCAAAGGCATCTCTATGCTGCACGACTGATTTATGTAACGTCTTGCTGCTTGCAGCTTTTCAATCCCATTTCTTTCTGGGAGAAGGTAAGCCTGTGTTTACGCGCAGATAGAAAAGAATAAAATAAATTTAACCATAAAGGAATACATAAATCATTTTCTTAGAAATATACATATATATCATCAATACGTTTGACGGGTTCCCCTTTCTTCGAGGGATAAAAAGGGAAATTACATGTTTGACCTCTGAATTTGGTAAACATGAATGGGACTAGAAGGAAATGAATTTGCTTCCACTCCAGATGGTCTTAATGAGGACAGTGCAAGCAAGCACATAGACCCTTTAAAGACTAAGATTAATCGAAATTACCTTAAAGAATTTAGTCTGTACCTCACAGTAAACACACTCCTTCTCAGTTATAACAAGATTTCAAATGTTCATGACGTAGGTATATTACGTACATTATATCTAGACCTGATTTACTTTCAGAATGTCTAACCGTTTCGCAGTACTCGCGAAAATGTAACTTAACTTACACTAAAATATAAAGTACTCGCTTCGCTGAATCGATTCTAACGAAACTCATAAATGTACGAGTATAAGAGCATAATATTAAGCTCTTCTGTATCAAATGTTACTGAAATGGACATTATATGTGGAAAGCACGGACAGAAATCCATTTACACCTGTAAGTAAAGCATGGATTTTACTGTGCTGATTTTTACAAAAACTTAAGACGACTCAATAAACTATGGTAGGCACTTTATACCAGATTTTAATCAAATCATACGAAAATTGTAGAAAATACGCGTAAATGTTATTCACGCCTTAAGTAAAGCATGGATTTCACTGCACTGTTTTTACTAAAACTCACAATATGTCAATTGAGAAAAGAAACATGAAATATAATAAATACTTGTAATTTTTTTGAAGTTCATAATGCCTGTTACTGGCGGCATATGTGATTGCTCGCCCGGGGCCCCAAAAAACCTAACTACGCCACTGAGGGTGGCCTCGGAATTTTAGTTCCACGAGGGTTAATTAGGACTTTTTATTACTAATTACTGACATTACTGACACATACTGAATGTTCGTTTTTACTTCTTCTTACCCACATTTCTCTTTCTTCCGAAGAATCTTTTTAACAGATACCGTTAAAGGAGAAACCTCTAGGAGGTAACCAGATTCGATGAGCGCATGGTGTAGCTGTTCTGTGTTAAGCCTAAATACACGCCGAAAATCAGTCACACTTTATGACCGCAGTGACTTCTGTCCTTAATTTAGAAGAGCCTTAGAAACATGGCGAGGGGTCTCTTCTTCCTAGAGCCCTAGAAGCTACAACGTGTAAACTAGAGCTCACTGTCTTTTCACAGACAGCACATTACAGATCGAAATAAGAGCCAAAACCTTTTCCCATTGTTCACTATAAAGTTAATTTTATCCCACCTCCGTGGAATATTCTGTAATTAAAGGACTTAGGTGTTTTTACAAATGAAAAAAGTGTCTTAAGGCCACATGTAATTATCGTAATTTTGTTAATTACGTTTAAGTAATGTGTTCTGATTCATATTAAAATATATTATAATGACGAGAATTAAAATAAAATATTGTTGAATGAACATTATGTAGGAAAACAGGAACTTGACATATATACAGGGTATACACAAAAGAATGGTGCGGTTTTAATAGTGAACATTATTAAAACCGCACCATTCTTTTGTGTATGCCCTGTATATGTAACTGAACTTATTTGTAATTAAGATGTTGCATATTCTCACATAAAGACATTTTCACTTACGGGTGGTATGGGACTGCTGCATGCGCCTTTGTTAGGACCAGTTTCTCGTATATATGAAATGTATTTTAATAATGCTTTCCTACATATTTTACATAATTTAGAAAAAAGTACGTTTCATTAAGTACTCTGCATGTAGTGTTTCTAATCCTAATGGGGACTTGAATACGGATAGGGAGATGCAGCGAAACCCTGACGTCTACGAGATTAGAGAAACATATAAACAATGAACAATGCCATAATAACTTACACAGAATTTTGGTCCTGATTATTAATAAGATTATGTAAACAATGAAATATAATAATTGGAGCACATGTGAAGGCGAATGGTGGAGATACGTACTGAAATCTGTGGTCTTCTGGGTAATTACACGGCGTCGTGTGGTAATTATTTACGGACGTTTCGGGACAACGTATCGGTCCCATCTTAAGATGGGACCGATACGCTGTTCCGAAATGTCCGTAAATAATTACCACACGACGCCGTGTAATTACCCAGAAGACCACAGATGTCATCAACATCGCGGCGGAAGCCTGAAATCAAAGAGATACGTAATGTCTTTTTGTGTTTTTTTTTGTATCTATAATTTGAATGTAGTCAGTTTTTAGGATGAAAGTTGTGCAAAACAGTTAGGCCTGACTGATTTGAATTTCATCTAAAAGATGTTCATAAAACGTACAGGAATTTGTATTAACGTTGACTTAAAATAGCAGTTTCATTTAAATCTGTTAATGCTTCTCAGCGGAAAGAAGTAGGTAGACAGGCACTCACACTTGATATAAAATACCAGAAACAAACAGAGCGGAAACCAGGCAGGCCTATAAGGCAGTGATGGCGTGTGTCTTTTTGAAACAGCCACATTGTTCTTATTAAAGGGTGGGGCGAGGACACAGTTGTTGTGGGAGGGGAGTTTATTGTGAGTCATACCGTGGAAATGTTCACACGCAAGGTCCCATTACATGGCTACATTTAACCCACTAGTACTCTGTAAAGTTCTTTTTTCTCGTTAAGTTGATCCCAAGGCATATTATATCTATATTCGGACACCAGGTCAATTTATGTTTTATATAGACACCAATAACTAACAGTATGAAACATTTATTAAAATTCAGACTCAGCCACATGTTTCGGCTACGATAAGTCATCCCCAGACTGTCTACAACTAAATAAAAACGAGAATGTAGAACTCTTTACTAAATATATAGTTGTATTCAGCCGGAGAATAGCTTAACATAGCCGACAAGTATATGAGTGTGGATTTTAATAAGTGTTGTGTTAAGCGGTAAATTATATATATATATATATATATATGGCCCGGGATAGCTTAGTCGGTATAGCGACTCGCTATGGACTATAATGCCCGGGGATCGAATCCCGATGGAGGCGGAATTTACCGCACCAGTTCTGACCGGTCACCCAGCCTCCTGTACAATGGGTACCAGGTCTCTTTCCCGGGGTAAAGCGGCCGAGGCGTGATGTTGACAACCAACTGTATCTATAATCGAAGTTAAATAAAGAGTAGAGCTATACCTCTACTCCCCTTCTGGGCCTTCATGGCCTGTTCTAGGATGTACTTTACCTTGTATATACAGTTAAATAATCGCTACAGTTACTGCCTCATCTTCATGTTAGCTACTAACTGACCAGCCAGTACTTGTGTGACAGACATCATGTCAGCATGTAATGGGTGGCTTTAACATGGAGTACAAAGTAATTCAAAAACTCTTAACGAGAGATCGGAAACTTGTAACACCTTTTGGCATCAAATATTGGGCTGTACTGACGGTACATTTTGTAATGTGGTATGTTAA
Organism: Reticulitermes speratus; assembly: GCA_021186555.1. Taxonomy (NCBI): domain Eukaryota; kingdom Metazoa; phylum Arthropoda; class Insecta; order Blattodea; family Rhinotermitidae; genus Reticulitermes; species Reticulitermes speratus. The sequence goes on from JAJKFL010000001.1 coordinate 9,418,764, forward strand.
GTTGAAGTCAGTCAACTCGTGGAACGTGCTGGAGCGATAACAATGCTGCCAACTCCGATTCTACTAACTCCTCTATGCAGGCGAAATTCCGTTACTTTGCTATGTATAGACCTCTCCACTCTAATGACCTCTAACTCGTCCTTCAGCATACAATTACATGTTGACTCGTTCTGCCAGCGGGCACAGTAAACACAACATAAACCTGTGAATTGTCCCGCTAGCTTTTGGAACTCGTCATAAATGTGGGTGTGGTGTGAGTGATGACTGTCAATGTCTTCAAGCAGCTACTGCAGTGCGTGGGCTTTACCCAATCTTCAGACTTCTTAACTTCTTTTTTTTTTATATTATCTTCAACCGTGCATTTTTTGACAACTCACAAATTACACACCAACGAAATGCGCTATATTTTCACTTTTTATTCTTTAACCCCTACATATGTTTCAGCCCTTACAAGGCCATCTTCAGGGGGCTCGTAATCTACATTTACTTTACATCCATTGTTTATGACTGCTATTATGTTATGTATCATATGGATGTAAAGTAAATGTACATTACGAGCCCCCTGAAGATGCCTTGTAAGGGCTGAAACATATGTAGGGGTTAAAGAATAAAAAGTGAAAATATAGCGCATTTCGTTGGTGTGTAATTTGTGACTTTTAACTTCTTATGAAGGGCGTGTAAGGAAGTTGTACTGTACCTCCACCACGCCAATATCCAGTCAGCATTGACCATTATCTGCTCGGTGAGGAAATTTAGATATAAGAGAGAAAAATAGCGTTGAGATCTTTGCTCTTCTCGGATGTTACGCAGCGTTAACTGGTAGGTATCGACGTTTCGGGACAACATATCCCATGTTCAAGGGTCACCGCTTGATCCTTGAAAATGGGACGTATATGTTGTCCCGAAACGTCGACAAATAACTAAAAATCAAAGCTGCGTAACATCCCAGAAGAGCGTAGATCTTATGTGAACTTCTGCGGAAGCCTGAAATCAAATTCAATTTTTTGTTAATTAAAATTTTCTCTCTCTCACTATATATATATATATATATAATTATATAATATAAATTTGTTAAATCTAACCTCTAGGCCAGTGGGTCTCAAAGGGTGTGCCGCGAGTTCTATCAGGTGTACCACGAAATTTTGAATGTTATATAATTGGAAATAAAAGTTGATTAGTAAGTAATTTTGTTTAAAATAAATTCCTACTTACACATATGTAGTATGGGGAAAGTACGGCATTCGCAGAATAATCATCCACCGTTTCTTTAATGGGTCGACATTTTCAAGGTACCAGGGATTCGAAGAACCAAATTTTGCTTTCCCGCAGTGTTGCCAACTTAAACACCCAGCGTGCCGCGATTCTTCGCGGCAATGAGTGCTGTGTTGTTAGCAAAGAATTTCGAGAACCACCGCCTTAGGCGTAACGCGGGTGTGACTTCATTCACAAACCAAGCTCCAGCTTAACCACTTAACCGTTAATGCCGACAACGGTGCATTCTATGAACCTTTAATTCTCTAAATGCTGCATGCCTCGGTGCACCGTACGGACCTATAATACTTTACATGCTGCTGGGCTCTGTGCACCGTGAGGTCGTGAAGTTATTTAAGGGTACTAAAACTCCTCTGTCCTGGTAAGTAACTGGAATTTAAAACCCAGCGTCATTTGCAGGGTTAAACTGTAGCGTAGAAACACCGCTTTGATGCCATTCACAAAACGTTTAATAAGTTGGGACGTCACTTCCAGTTTATTAGTTTTGAATAGATTGACAAGGAATTGGTGCATTAACTTATATGTTGGACCTTCACGTCTGGATTTGATACTTCATGCATGTCAGAGGGACAATCGTGTCCCGCTATCTATTAACCATTAGAAGTAACTATGCTCGGCTTTTAAAGAATGCAAATTGCATGTTCAAGTACGCCAACGGAACCATATTACAAGTAATACTCAGCATGGGAATGATTTAAAAGTTTATACCGTGACAGTTGTTTCATTACTGACGTCTCTAATTGAGACTGTGTCGTGTCAAGTTAAACAAAGATCTGATTTTTCCATTGTAACACGTCACGAAATGGAAACATGGCTTAACAATTCAGGATCGTCCGCTCACTTTTGTTTTATTATTATCTAAAAGTTATAGGACTTGCGTTAAACAATATATAGAACATAGAATTTATTTTTTGTTTCTTGCTACAATATTCGTTCCCATCTGTTTGCTTTCTGATAAATGATTGCGGATTTAGGCACGAGATGTATACAAAATCTCTTGTAGGTCTTCCTGTAACATGGTGGTTAACGTTGTCCAAATTGTGGTTAACATTGTTCAAATGGTGGTTAACATTGTTCAAATGGTGGTTAACATTGTCCAAATGGTGGTTAAAATTGTCCAAATGGTGGTTAACATTGTCCAAATGATGGTTAAAATTGTCCAAATTGTGGTTAACATTGTCCAAATGGTGGTTAAAATTGTTCAATCTAGACTCAAATCAGACGAGAAAATTGTACAAAGAGGAGTTCTATGAGCTGTGCTGTCACCAAATAATATCCGGGTGATGAAATCAAGACGAAGGAAATGGGCCGTGCATGTGGCACTTGAGGAGAAGAAGAAAGTTGCTTACTGGGACCACTTGGAAGAACTAGGCGTGGATGGAAAGATAATATTAAGATGAACCTTAAAAAGAATTGGTTTGGAAGCATGTACTGGACTGGTCTATTTCAGGAGAGGTAGAAGTGGCGGGTGTTGTAAACACGGTAATGAAGTTTCGGGTTCCAAAAAATGAAGTGAACTTCCTTACTAACTGAGGAGATATAAGCTTTCCAAGAAGAACTTTGCAGCATGCGGTGTAGCTAGTTAGTTAGTTAGTTAGTTAGCAAGGTAGTTAGTTAGACTAAAATTTAAATACCTTAATATTTGTTTTGAATTTTCAGTAACAAATTTTATAATAGATCAGTTCATCCGTTCTCGTTGTCTTTCACAACAGACGGACTGACGGAGCCATTTTTATAGGCGGTTGACAGTAGTGCGAATGGCCTTAATCGTGTAGCGTATAACGAATCCGAATTACATTTCATATTTTAGGCCTATTTAATTTGGCTTATGCCTGCCTATGCTTTAGGACTTAGGTCTTCTGGGATGTTAGGCTGTGTATGTTGGCAACTGTCTGTTCTTGTTGTTTCTGTGAAATTTTCTGTTGTAAAATTATACCGAGATTGTTACACTAATTACAGACGTCTGTAATCGCAACTGCATCACGTATTGTCGAAGAAAGGTCTAATTTTCAATTGTAAATTAACTGCAAACGGATCACGTACAGAAAGAGAGAGACTAACATTGGCTGATAGGAAAGTGAATATATTTTCTTTCATACGTAAGGATGAATAATGCAAAACACACCTTCAGTCAAGTGTTCAGTTCGGAGAATTGAAACCAATCTCATGGATCCATTACCGATGCATCCTCAACAGAAATAAATGAAGCACGAAGGTAGAAAACCCTTCTTTGCGTATCTGGAATCTGTAAGAGTGAAAGTGCATTGCCTTCTTTATTTATCCTGGCTGATTGAAAAAGATGCTTGTATAAAGAAGTGACTAGTCATTACTGGAAAGGGAAGGTGACGCTTGAATTGTGACCAAAAGCAATCAAGAAAACATAAACCTTAAAATGACAGCTGAATAGGAAATATCTCACTTATAGTGAATGGAGCAAGTATGTTCCTTTTTATTTTGTGGGCCCAGTTTAAACTGGAATACCTGGAAACTGCATCGTTATGTATATACACGATCAACAATTTAAATATTTGGTGCAAAATGTCGCTCAAAATTGACAAAGTTATTTCCTGGTAAAATTGGGTTCTAAAAAAAGGATTGGAAGCCAGAAACTGATTTTTTAAGTAAAGGTTTAACTTTAAACGACTTAGAATTATTCTGTTTACTTGTATTCCACATGCTTGTGACAAGAGATTCTTAGAAGGTAGTGTGACACTTAATTTTGCTTCAGATGTTTAAGTCTGTTTGAAGAAGCAAGAATGGTTTATGAATTATAAATTATACAATTTGTATATGCAAGTCTGTACATAATTTCCCTTAGAATGCACACCAAAGGGCCGCGTCATCTTTTAGACGGGTATTAGCCACCTTGTCAGGATTGAAGTCCGGGTTAAGTTCTAGAGCATTCCATGTGTAATGTGTGGTGGACAAAATGGTACTCGGGACATGTTTCTCTACGAGTACTTTGGTTTCCTCTCTCATTGTCCTTACATTTTCCGTATTAATATTTAATTCGTGTATAACCGACGCTATATAACCTTAACAATTGACAGCATCGTTAAATAACTCACACGCATCGACAGTGAAAAATTCATGTTATAAAAATTTAGGGTTCATTACCGTCGGTCATTAAGATACAGTAGGAAAAATGTTTCTTTACATATCTGTAGGTAAGATATGACATGTCTCCACACAAATTCACGTCTGTTGCTAATGGTTAATTTGTTATCAACAAAAAATACCAACCAATATTATTTATCTTCTCTTCTGGCATTACAGTCCTTAGTGGACCTTAGCCTCTTCCATCCAATATGCTACTGTTTTGTATTTTACAAAAATTTGACCTTAGAGAATGTTGTAAGGTTATAAGCCGTCACAGGATGTCAGTGAGGATTCTAGGCTATAAACCTGCCTGTCTCTGGGACAAGATAAAAGGGATATCCTCCAGTTTAAATTCAGTTTTTGGAAATCTGGAGAATTTCTTAAGCCGTGAAGCAGTCAAATTTGTAAGGGAGGACAACTGCGTAACCAAACGGTTTTCTCCTCCATGTTAGGTGTTGTGCGAAGTTTCGGTAAACCAGACACGTTACTGAGTTTCTATTCTGTTGCTTAAATGGCATGTTGTATTTATATGACACATTCTTATGCACGTTTTGCTGGTACTTATGGCATGTAGGTATTATGACGAGGTTAGTTGAAAGGCTGCAAGCTCGCCATCACTTTCTGCATGCAGCCAGATCTGCTGTATTCCAAGAACTAATATCGTCGGACATCGACTTCCCCGTTTGATCGTCCAGTAACGTAGCAAAACCTGCAGCCAGTGCCATTGCACTGAGAGGTACGGTTTGTGCACACTCTCGCTGCTACTTCTGCATTGCTTCCAGATTTCTTTCAAGCTTTCAATTACATAGAGAGAGAAAGAGAAAAAACATATATTTTTCTACTAAATAGTAACAGATTATTCTCAAAGTTTTTTTCGTCAGGGAAGTGCACAAAGAAAGGGAGAGAGAGAGAGAGAGAGAGAGAGAGAGCCAAGGCAGAGACGGAGCAATGCGTTCTCTTCAGTCATGTGGGAATGACAGTAATGAATAAATCTTCATTCACGAAATAGTTAGCATTAAATTAAATATAGGGAATGCTTGCTACAATTAATTACAGAATTGTTCTTCTTTCCACCCTATATCTAAAAAATATTATAATATACAGCATTAGTCAGCTCTATTTGACATCAAATTACATTAGAAGGTAACCAGGAACAGTGAATAAGAATTTGGAATGGGAGTATAATTAAGGTGCAGTGGGTTGCACATAATGAGTTAACCACCGAAATACTCGGCACTTATAGCCCGTAATGGTTATAGAGATTTGAGCGTAACCACAACGTCGCCCTGTTTGTGACAATAATATTATGAATGGTGTGACTGTCATATGCGGCTACGTGTTGCAGAAGGTGATTCACATATGAACTAATTTTAGTGAAATGCAGTTTTGACCTTTAGAGATCGTGAAATGTATTCATATCACATAATATATTGCACGTGTGTATTAACGAGATAGAATTCGCGTGATATGATTTTGTGATAGAAACCACGGCGATGGAAATTAAGCTGGAAATATTAGTTGAAGCGACAAACAAGGTTCAGTCCGTGTAAGAGTTCTGAGTCGTAAATAAAGAGAATGTGGAAGAAAAGTGGAGTGTTGTAAAAGTGAATGGCTACTTGAAAGTAAGCAGTTAGGCACTTAGAGCTTCTGGTTCAGTGTTCGATTATTTCAAGTGGCATCAGGTGTTAGGTTATGTACTGTCGAAGGGATTACCGTGCGATGAATGTGAAAAATAAATTCGAATGTGCAGTTAGGTACCGCCGCCTCTTTCGTGGATGCTTTTACGATATTAGCCTGCAGAGTCTGAGTAATGCAATGACATTTCGAGGTTATGACGCCAAATTTTTTTATGTACTGAGGTGGAGCCGTACGGTGGTAATTGCTGCAGTTAAAGTGGGTTGCAGTACGTGTTAAAGCCTACACATTGTCCATTGACGGACACAGGTTGCTTAATTGCTCATTTTATTTCATAGTAACAAAGTGTAGAGAGATGGGACGAAGGGAATTGCCAGAATATTTACACATATGTATATACATTCATTTTGTTGTCTGTCTTACGACAGGTCCATAGCCTCTTGCAAAGCGAGTTTTTCACACAGTGCTATCTAATGCTTTCTGTTTCAATTTACCGACCGTCGCTATACCGACTACCCTATTTCGGCCCACAAACTTAAAAGTTTTTTTCCTATGGCTCAACAGCCCCTTTTCGGGTGCCTAGGCCTCCTCATTTCGAGGTTTCATGGTCACACACAGTTGAGACACACCACAGTCGGTAGGACTCCTCTGGACGAGTGATCTGCCCGTCGCAGAGACTTCTACCTGACAACACACAACACTCACGACAGACATCCATGCCACCGGTGGGATTCGAACCCACGATCCTAGTAAGCGAGCGGCCGCAGACCCACGCCTTAGACCGCACGGCCACTGGGATCGGCTCTAACTTATAATTACTATTGACGTATTTAGTTTCAATGGAACTGGGTAGCGTATTTGATCCACGTTGTTATTTTAAATTTGGCCCCCGTACATCGTGTTTTAAACACGTCTAATTTAAGGTCTTGCCAATCCCAGTGGCCGTGCGGTCTAAGGCGTCGGTCTGCGGCCGCTCGCTTACTAGGATCGTGGGTTCTAATCCCACCGGGGGCATGGATGTCTGTCTCTTGTGAGTGTTGTGTGTTGTCAGGTAGAGGTCTCTGCGACGAGCTGGTCCCTCGTCCAGAGGAGTCCTACCGACTGTGGTGTGTCTGAGTGTGATCGTGAAACCTCGAAATGAGGAGGCCTATGCACCCGCAAAGGGGCTGCTGAGCCATAGGAAAAAAAAATTTAAGGTCTTATTTATTTCACTTCCCGCCAATGAACTCCAGTTACGTACCTAATTCAGAAGAACTTATTTGCGGCTTTTTTTTCGTGCGCTGTTGGTATCCCACGTTATATAGCATAGATGCAAGTGTAGCTGGCACGTGATAAATTGTAAATGATTTCGCAAGAAGGTGTCGTGACCTAAACGAGGTGCTGTTCTTGCATTTGCCTGCTGGGACTGAGAGAAGCCATGAATATTCTCAGTACGGCTGTTCGCTATCCTGGCCAAGTTTCGAAAAGCAAACCCCCCTAACACAAGTTTACAACGTTACGGTCACACTAACCTTTTAGGTTTGAAGAAAATGGAGTTGCAGTGTGTTATGTTACTAGTCTTACTTTAGTGATGGAACGCTAAAAGCAAGGTGGGTCTTGGTAACAATAATACTGGGGAGTGTGGACTGGGTTCATCTGGCTCAGCATAGGGGCAAGTGGCGGGTTCTTGTGAACACGGTAAAGACCCTGCGGCTCTCATAAAATGGCGACGTGTCCTTGACTAGCTAAAGAACTCTTAGCTTGTCAAGAAGGAGTCTGCTCAATTGCGTTATTAAGTTATTTACACTCCGTCTAAACATTTCAAGACTGCGTTTAACCTTAATTACATATAAAGATACAGTTCGTACCGCGCAGTAAACACTCTCCATCTCGGTTATAAAAACCAGGGATTTAATGTTGTATAGAGAAATAATTACTGTTTGATTTCAGATTAGTATAAAACACATTAATACCCTGTGTGATCATGAAGTAGAAATTTTGAATGTTAAAACTAGCGGTGCATAAAGCAATTATAGGACTTCAGGGGGTTAATACAGAGCATACACAAAAGAATGGTGCGGTTTCAAAAGTGAATAAAAAATGTATGTCTCACATTACACGGGCACAACATACACCGTCAGCGGCAGCAACTGTCCAAGTTTCTCATGCGCTACCAGCAGTTCGCTTCTCATGCTTACTGCGTGGCCGCGGGGCCAGTTTCGCTGGATCGGACGTGCTGCTGCAAATTGAGACAAGAACCTTCTCCCTTGGCCACCCCGTTCGCCAGATCTTACACCGTGCGATTTCTTTCTTTGGGGGTTCGTTAAAGACAGCGTTTATGTACCACCATTGCCCACGTCCATGCATGAAATTCATGATCGGATAACGCATGCTCTGCAGGCCATTACAGCGGACATGCTACACCGGGTCTCGGATGAGTTTGATTACCGTGTGGATGTGTGTCGTGTGACCCAGGGTGCATACATTGAAGGATTGTAATTACCAAATGAGAAACTTGGACAGATGCCGCCGCTGACGGTGTATGTTGTGCCCGTGTAAGGTGAGAAATACATTTTTTATTCACTTTTGATACCGCACCATTCTTTTGTGTATGCCCTGTATTCTTTGTGACTAACGCATGGTTTCGTATAGAAAATGTAAATATGTCATATCTGTATTGTTGCTGCGTTTAGAATAATGTATTTTTGTAATACGGGCCTGAGAGTTATTCTTGATTCAGATAATGATTTAAATTACTTATAACACTTAGCTGATCAATTGCTACGGCATATTACTTTTCGTTATATATATATATATATATATATAATATTTGTGCCACTGTTATTATTGTAACGACTACTGTTGCAGTAACTCGGCCACTTGCAACGAAAGCAGTCCAATGTATGCGATCTCGTTGAAGGCCAGTAGTGTAGAAAGTAATTGTTGCTTTGCTGACCTAATATGAAAGGTTAGCCCAATTAAGTTTGTTAGATTGATTTTAGGATGCAGTGCAAGAAGGAGATAAAGGCATAGAGCGCACCAGTTCTGTGATTGCAAGTCAATGCTCCTGAATTCTTTATCCGCAGTTAAATCTTTATTAAGTTATGCAAGGTGGATATTTTATAAATTTGCCATGAAAAGAATGATTTAGGGCAGCGATGAGCAAGCCGCGTCGAGTTATTAAGGATAAGATCTTTAATAAGCCAGCTGGATCATGGAGGTAAAAATCTATGCCTTGTCTACCTCAACATTACTTACAGGTTTTTTAAAAATAACACTGAAATTAGCCGATAAGGCCATGCCAACCTTGGAATTATAGAATTTGTGTCAGATATTCAGTTTTCTAAGGACAGCTCTCTCAGGACCCCTTAATGTAAATAAAAATGTTTGATACACCAACATATAAAGTTTTCTTAAACTGTAAAGAATACTGACTTTCTCTACGTGGAGCGGTATAGTGTTGTTGAAATTGGGTGTTTCCACTTTATACACTGAAGATGGAGGCAACAGGTTCTTCCGAAACATCAGTAAATTTGTACAAAACTACATAGCGTCACGTTTAATAAGAAACACTTCTTTTTAGTCACCGTCGTATGGATTTAACATGTAATTTAATATACGATTTACAAATTACCTTCCCCTAATCAGCTTCTAATGGCCGATCCCAGTGGCCGTGCGGTCTAAGGCGTGGGTCTTCGGCCGCTCGCTTACTAGGATCGTGGGTTCGAATCCCACCGGGGCATGGATGTCTATCTGTTGTGAGTGTTATGTGATGTCAGGTAGAGGTCTCTGCGACGAGCTGGTCCCTCGTCCAGAGGAGTCCTACCGACTGTGGTGTGTCTAATGTGTGTGATCATGAAACCTCGACGAAACGAGGAGGCCCAGGCCCATATAGGGCTGTAGAGCCATAGAAAAAAAATCAGCTTCTAATGCTAATGAACCTTAATTACTTATGTTTGTAGTTTAATATTGCCTTTTGAGGATTAACATTAATGCAGCATTTTATTGACGCATTTTACGCCACCACCGCTGAAAAATTTATGGCACCATGGGGGTCTCACACATTGGAAGATACTTGTTAAGGGACAACAATGACAACTGTCTCCATGCAGAAGGATCCTTTTTAAGCACAAAAGAGTTCCTCAGCTAGCCAAGAAATTCCCAACATTGCATGTAACCGGCCATTCCCTTGTCCCTATGCTGAGACAAATTAATCCAGTTCAAGTCCCTCCCACTTTTTTATCATAAAATAATAATTAATCACACACTTTTAAATGTTTCTTTTGAATAACTACGTCACTAGCAGTAATTTATCAGCACAATGTTCGCCTGTTAATTCGACATACGAGTTGTCAAGGAACCAATTTTTTAGTCACTTGTTATAACAAGCAACATAAACCAAATACAATAATGGTTCTACTGCAGGCACGTAACATACCAGTTGCTGGTACTGAGTAGTTCCAGGCATGATGTAGGAACACCATAGATAAATATAATTTTTGTTAGTCGTCATACTAGGTGTTGCCTTATGTTTTTTTTTCTTTGCCTTTCATTTTTGCTGGGCGGATGCTGGAGGGCGCAAACTTCTTAGAATTCAAGGCAAACAGGATTTAGCAAAGTTGTGTACAGTCGCTATGCGGGCACTTGGCGTTCCTTTGCACAGTGTTTGCGCGGGACATGATACGAACCTACTGCCACCTAACTGTGTAGCACTTCCTTCCGCCTAAAACACAGAAGAAATGCAGAACTATTCTTTGGCACTTAAAGATAACAATATTTCTCTTATTTATTCAATATTTTGTACTTACTGTAAAGTTACTGTAAATACGAGTACTGTGATAGGGACAGGTGGCGGGCTCTTGTGAGTGCGGTAATGAACCTTCGGGTTCCATAAAACGCGTGGAATTTCTTGACTAGCTGACGACCTGTTAGCTTCTCAAGAAGGACTCTGCTCCATGGAGTTAGTTAGTTAGTTAAAGGTCTACGTTACTTGCGTGATTTCAGGCTTCCGCCGCGATGTTGATGAGATCTGCGTTCTTCTGGGATATTATACGGCGTCGAGTGGTAAACCTTTACTGACGTTTCGGGACAACGTTTCGGTGCCATCCTCAAGGATAAAGAAGTGCTTTGTTTACACATTGAATAGTTAGTGAAGCATTTTCAATAATAAAAACAAAATGTACATAATTGTGTAATTGAAGCAGGTAAACCGGTGTAGCACACTTCGCATCTACTTCTGTGTAAAGTGTTTTAGTTTTCACAGGATTAAGTAAACTGACTGCATAATTAGAACACATTCAGTTAACTAAATACAATTTAATAACAGTAATTGTCCTGATACTTGCACGTTACACGCTGCAGTGTGTACGTTCCGCGTACTGCTTCTGTGAGGCTGTTGACTTGACTTCCCTAGAACAGGCCATGAAGGCCCAGAGGGGGAGTAGAGGTATAGCTCTACTGTTTCTTTAACCTCGGCGCTAGTTGGGGGTGGGTGGTCAGCTTCACGCCTCGGCCGGTTTACCCCCCGGGAATGACGCGGTACCCATTGTATAGGAGGCTGGGTAGGCCCCAGGGCCGGTCTGGAAGGATGCGAAAAATCTCGCCTCCACCGGGATTTGATCCCCGGACCGTCCAGCCCGTAGCGAGTCGCTATACCGACTACGCTATCCCGGCCCACTGTTGATATGAATGGATATAGAATATACCTTATATGTTGTTACGTCTCCTCCTGTTGGCTTTGCTTAGCAAATCGGTAATTGTAATTTTACAAATTGTAACAATTAACAAATTTGTAACACTTTATTTCATTGTAAATATTTAACGTTTAAACATCAGTACATGTTGTTGGACCTCATACTTTGATTCTTTCTGAATGTTGTGTGTATTGCGGACTACCAGTTGTTATTTCAGGTGACTGGTCCGGCATACTGAAGCCCAGGGCTGTATCGGGCAATGCCTTCTCTGCCTCACAGGATTACCTTTCGCCTTGCTGGCGCCAGTAATACAGTTATGGAATCTCACACCGCCATGCGCCATGTTCACGTTTCCTAGTACTCTAGCAGGCAACGTACAAGTCGGAGTGATTTTGTAACCTTGATGACACTATTTGTAGTAACTCCTGATTTCCTACCTCCTTCTTCAAGTAATATTTACACTTTAGACTAGACCGGAATATCTGCAACAAAAGTGACATAATGTAGACTACTTTGGTCTCAGATAATGTCTGTGTATTGTTAAATATATGCAGTATCAGGAAATGTGCCAAATAAGGGTTCTAATTTTCACACCCAAAAAGTTTCAACTGGAAAGGAAAAACGTATAGCACCTGATGTTTCCTAAACAAAGAAAGTATGTACATAATATAACAGCATAGCTAACTAACTAACTAACTAACACTAACTAACTCCATGGAGCAAAGTCCTTCTTGAGAAGCTAACAGGTCGTCAGCTAGTCAAGAAATTCCCCGCATTTTATGGAACCCGAAGGTTCATTACCGCATTCACAACAGCCCACCACCTGTCCCTATCCTGAGCCTTTATTAGCATAGGCTGTTTCTAATTGTTTTCTTACATCTTGTTGCAGTGATTTTTCCTTCTTTTGTCTTCTTTCTTTTACTTATCAAGTTTCATGAAAATCGGTCCAGTGGTCCAGTGGAAGCCGAGTTGTTCCATTCGGGCGGACAGACAGATATGACGTAGCTAATAGTCGCTTTTCTCGATTATACGAACGCGCCTAAAAATAGCATATGGTTCATAACTAAAAAAGAGGTTATCAGTGTTGTTTGAAAAACAGTTTGTTTCGTGGAGAAGAAAGGTTTAATTACTTCATTATCTGTTACGTGACCCTTGTGATGGCCGTATAGTGCTAACTACACGACATTTGACATGAACATTCTTCTGCAGACTTTTGGGTTATGACACCGTGTATTCTGGTTGTATTCATCAAAGATTCGGAGACAATTATACTTATTTGTAGCCTGAAGATGGAGGCAGCATATTTCTCCGAAATGGAGCTAACAAACTAGTAGTGCATCCGTTTCCGTACAGAAAAGTCAACAATGTAAGAGTAACTCTTATTTCTTGCTTTCAAATTTAACATTAATTGTGTCAGAAGTACTCGTGCACTGTCGATGTAATACGATGTACCAAGGCACTGCAGAGATTTCACTTTCATCCGGACGGCCCTTAGTTCTGTGGCTATGTAGACAGTTCTGTGGCTGTGTAGACAGTTCTTTTTTGTCGGTAGGATTATGGAGTTTGGGAATGGAAAAAAGAAAAACAAATTTTATCGTCAATTCAGCCGAGACGAAGTGGTGTAATTAGCGGGCTAGAACTGAATACAAAGCTTTCATGGTGCGCTGTAGTTCTTGGCTGACACGACCATGGATGGTTTGTTCTTGGCCCACTGACTAACTGACTTGGAGTGCATTTCTTTAGATTTTTCATAATACGTTTGTAGAGCTGCACGGTTGAATGACTCGCTGTTTGGTGTTACGTTGATTGGCTGGTTCTTACAATAGAAAGAAGTCAATATATGGAAGAAAATATTATATTGACTGCTAATACAGTAACCAAGTCCGTTTTGAACAGTAATTTGTAACTAAATGGCAGCAAAGGCTTCTTTACCATCCTGTTTACTCTAACATTAAAAATCAAGATATAAAGAAACGTTACCATTTGCTTGGTATAAGTATGGAACATGGCTTCTTTCTGGAGGAAGAAAATAAAGTACCTCAATAAATTACACTTATATTGTACACGCTTAAATGAGTCTTAAATCTTTAACAGCTTCAAGACAAAAATTAAGCTGAATTAGATTTAAATATTCAGTTCGTACCGCGCAGTAAACATTCTCCTTGTCGAGTATAAAAACCAAGCAATGAATACTATGGAGGGAAATAATCGCTCTTTGTTCTGAGGAAATAGAAAACACATAGGGGAAATACACTGTGCGCGCAGAACGTATAATGTTTTAATATTAAACCCGGTGGCACACTAGACGTCTTTTGTAGTCAGCCTGTTGAATATGTTCCTGGTACGGCTTCCAAATTTTTCTGTAAAACTTTTTACTATTCCGGTGGCTCCAATTATTACCGGTATAATCATACATTTCACGTCCCACATTCGTTGTATTTCTATACATAAACTCTTGTGTTTTATTTCTTTTCTGCTTCCTTTTGCGTGGCATTCCTGTCCGCAGGTATTGCCACATCTGTCAGTACGCATGCTTTCTCCTTTTTATTTTTAATTATTATGTCTGACCTATTTACCGTAACTTCTCTGTCTGTATGTACCCCTTGATTTCACAACACTGTCACATCTTCATGTCACATCCTGGCTTGGGTGTGTGTGTGTGTGTGTGTGTATGTGTGTACAGTTTTTCTGTCGTTTCGATGCCTAGTGCTTTGCGTGTTGAATAATGTGAATGCGCACCAACTCTGTCGTGCCTCACTAAACACTTATTCTTCGCCAAAACTGGACATCCTGAGGTTAGGTGGTCAGTAGTTTCTTCATGTTGTTTGCACAACCGCCATGAGTATCAGTTTCTTATTTCAAAATTTTATTTTCAAAATAGTTTTTATTAACTGTTTTTTTGAGCTGCCTCTATTATTATTATTATTATTATTATTATTATTATTCGTTAGCTGGAGTGACGTAGTCGGTAAGCTATGGGCTGGAAGATAGAGGAAAATTTTTTCATATTGCGGCAGGGACTAGAGATTTGTCTCTTCTTCAAAATGTAAATACCGGCTTTGGGCAATAGTCCGCCTTCTGTTCAGTGGAAATCAGGAGATATTTATCTTGGGGTAAAGCAGCTGGAATGTGGAAATGACATCATCTCTATCTAGCGCCAAGGTTAAAAATGACTGGAACAATACCTCCATTTCCCCATATGTCTTAATAGCGTGACAAGGACCGATTAGCTATTCAGAGAGTTTGTAAGTCTGTAGGTGTGTATAAAGTGGAATATGTGACCCTTCGGGTTACAGTAATGTTGTGAGTGAGAAAACAACAGTTTTAAATCACAGTTAAATACGTGACGTATGTCTGCTGGGCACATTCTAATGCTATCATAAAAGCCGTAATTTGTTAAGCTCTATATAATACTGTACTGCCTTGTCTGGGATATATGAAGGGCACACCCATACAGTGACTGCACATTGTGAAATGCAAACGCGCTGGAATTAATACGGAGTCTAGATCTGGTAGAACAGCACCAACATACACGTGTATCTTTTATGTAACCCCAGGTTGTTAAACGTTCACCGATATTTGAGTTTCAAACAGGAGTTGCACACACCCCAAGGTCTTATTCATTTGCATGTTGATTCCATTCTTGGTAATGGTACTGTATCGTCTCCTACACTAAAAGAGTTTCTTTTTTCTTGTTCAATCACTCACTCACTCACTCACTCACTCACTCGCTCACCTACGCACCGTCATTCACTCTAATCAAACCGCCAATCAACTGGCTCCCGTGTTTACACGCTCACTGCTGTAAACAGGCGACCAAAATGTATCTGCCCAGGTACAAATATATTCCTCACTTAAGTGTGACAAAATAATTCACGTAACAAAATGTGAAGGAAGAATATTATAATATTAAATATTTCTGTAAGCAGAGCATTTGGATGTTTCATATAAATCGGCGTTAATTCCTTTTACTTACGCATCTTTTTTTTTCAGTTTCTATTGTTTGATTCTAAATAATCTGAACTTTGAATTAGACTTCTGAATATCAACCTATTTGTAGTTTACTATAAACTGTTTAAAGTTTAGAACACATGGGCGTAACTTCGGGGGGGAGGGCGAAAGAGGACAAATGCCCCACCAGTATTTTTATGACTAAAATAGATTTTTTGGCTACTGATTTGAAGAGGGGCAAATATAAAAATTGGGGTGAAAGTGAGGAAAAGGGGTGTATGTATATTAGGGGCTGGTTCAATCCAATCTTCTCCCTCTTTTTAACTTGACTACTTCGTAAAGCTTTACTACCCATAGTCGATTTTGTCCCCCCCCCCTTTCAGTGTTATTAAACAAGTTACGCCTATGTTAGAAAGCATACAATTAAAAGAAAGGACACATAGAGACTAACGTCACGACTGTCTCCATCAGATGTGGTCTCACTCTGGTACAACCTGACATTCGTATAATAAAGGCTCTGGATTTGCTGTGAGTTCTAATGATAGGTAACTGGATGATCGCTCAGAAATTTCGGTTACAAGTCTTCTAAACCAGACCAGATTTCTGTGGGGACCTTTCTCCTAGTTTAGTGTTGGTAGGTAGCAAGGTTACATGCCATATCTGGTTACTCTCGCGTAGGTTAGCATGTGGGTCGGAGTGTGCCTGTGGGAGGCATAGAGGAGAGTTCAGAATATTATGGGGAAAAAAACCCCCTAGATGACTAGAGCTAAAGAAGTGGAATATCTAGGACGATTAGCTGCTTATTGTGTCTTCCTAACATTTACTTCTACTCTCATGTAATTAATTTATACGTTTTAGTATGATGGAGATTATTCTGAGTGCATATGGGGATCAAGTGTCAGGCCTGAGCAATGGAAAATAAGTCGTTGACCAGCTGAACAGAAATGTAATGCGGAAGGGCAAAGTTACTGGCTACTTGGAGCTAGTTAGAAGGTTCGTTCTTTAGCATGCACCCAACATTATCAGTGTCGCTATCCGTACGTGTTACACATAACAGATTTCAGAACCGGCAGTCCAAAGTCTGGGGGGGCACGCGGTGGCGCAGTTGGTTGAGGCACTGCGCTACAAACCGGAACGTCGCGGGTTCGATTCCCGATGGTGTCACTGGAATTTTTCACTGGCATAATCGTTTCGGTCGCACTATGGCCCTGGGGTCGACTCAGCCTCTAACAGAAATGAGTACCAGGAATCTTTCCTGGGGGGTAAAGGCGGCCGGTGCGTAGGGCTGACAACCTTACCACCTTCATGTGCCGATTGTCTAAAAACCTGGGAGCCTCAACCTCCTGGAGCCCTAAGGGCTTGTCAAGGCCTGTAATGGGATTGCTTTACCTTTTTCTTTTAGTCCAAAGTCTGGGAAGTACAGAACAGTACTGCGTTAAATTTGTAAGTCATGCAGTTAGGAAGACTTTGTGTTTCAGGGGCTTTCTAATTTTTGAGCATCACTTAACTGTGGTGTCCTTCATACTCTTATAAAATATGTGGGGAATTCGCCACAGAGAAAAGAATACGGCATTGATATTAAAATGGTCCTAGTTAATCAGCCTGGAGTGGTAAGAATAAATACTGATAGTCTTAGGGAAAGAGATTTTAATAGTGAAGTATTGATGGAAATGGGTTTAGGGAAACAGGGTTTAGTGGTGAAGACTGAATAGAAACAGATATGTAAAGGGGGTGTTGTGGCGAAGACTGATTAGAAACAGTTAGGTAAAGAGGGTGTTGTGGCGAAGACTGAATAGAAACAGTTATGTAAAGAGGGTGTTGTGGCGAAAACTGAATAGAAACAGGTTTATGTAAAGAGGGTGTTGTAGCGAAGACTGAATAGGAAAAGTGTTAGATAAACAGGTTTAGTGGGAAGACTGAATGGAAACAGTTTATGATAAAGAAGGTGTTGTGGCGAAGACTGAATGAAAAGAGTGTTAGATAAACAGGGTTTATTGGTGAAGACTGAATGGAAAAAGTGTTAGGTAAACAGGGTGTAGTGGTGAAGACTGAATGGAAACAGTGTTAGGTAAACAGAGTGTAGTGGTGAAGACTGACTGGAAATAGTGTTAGGTAAACAGAGTGTAGTGGTGAAGACTGACTGGAAACAGTGTTAGGTAAACAGAGTGTAGTGGTGAAGACTGACTGGAAATAGTGTTAGGTAAACAGAGTGTAGTGGTGAAGACTGACTGGAAACAGTGTTCAGTAAACAGGGAGTAGTGGTGAAGACTGAATGGAAACAGTGTTCGGTAAACAGGGAGTAGTGGTGAAGACTGAATGGAAACAGTGTTAGGTAAACAGGGAGCAGTGGTGAAGACTGAATGGAAACAGTGTTAGGTAAACAGGGAGTAGTGGTGAAGACTGAATAGAAATGGTGTTATGGAAACAAATTCGTGATGAAGAGTGAAGGTCAGTGTTGTCTGGAAAAGAAAGTGTAATGATGAAAAGTGAATGCTAGGGTTACACAGTATTTGACACAACAAATTGCACAATCAGTAATAAATAATCATTTGTCACTTATGTTCCTCTTACATGTTTCGACCTCTACAAGGTCATCATCAGGGAGGTATGTACAAAAACATAAAGTACAGTAAATTCTGTTAAAGATGTGCGTGTGTCGAGTTAAGGTAAAATATTGTTAATTAAAATGGCTAAACATGTTAAAAATATAAATCAATTAACAAATATTATTTTACAATTATAAACAATATTTTATCTTCCACTGCCGACAAACATGTCTGTCAGTTTTTGTCATCTTTATTCAAAGACATATCCCTGTGTTTTTTGAGTACTCAGTGCTCCACCATGGCGCAAACACCAACCAACCAGACAATACAGGATATTCTCTTTGAATGAAGATGACAAAAATTGACAGAACTCTTTGTCGGCAATGGAGTGTAAAATATTATTTAGTATTGTAAAAATATTTGTTAATTGATTTATATTTTAAAATTATTAGTAATTTTATTTAACAATATTGTATTTTAACTCCACACACTCACATCTTTGAGAGAATTTGTTCTACTTCTATGCCTTTGTATGTAACTCCCTGATGATTAACTTGTAAAGTTCGAAACATGTAGGAGGAACATAAGTGACAAATAATTATTTATCGCTGATTGTGCAGTTTTTTGATCAGATATTGTATAATCAGTCTATTACACGGAATATGGATTACTTTAAATTTGAATGCGAGGGGTTGATAATTATTGTCAGTGGTAAGATTTTTATTATCGCTGTTGAATTTTAAAGTCCAATTTCCATGGGCTAATTAATTAATTAATTACTACATACTCCCCAATAACTTTTTTCTTATGGTATAACAAAGGGTAAGCTTGCACGTCTTAAACAAAGACTCCGAGAAAAGGTGGATTTGAAGATTTCGAATTCGTCCACATTTCGTAAGGTAACGTCTACTGTCTCTATTTACGGATTGGGTATGCAAAATAATTCTCTTTATTTGCTCCTTGTTTATTAGGTTTTCAATTTCGTTTCTATAATGCTACTCAGAACAGCGATTCCAAGAATATCTTTCCAGTTAACATAGCAACTCGTACATCCTTCTTAGAGCCGTAAACTTGTGACTTGTGTTTTTTCGCCCCTTGCACTGAAATACAGCCTGCATTGATCACGTTTTATCAGCCATGTCATTACACTCACAGGTGACGCTTTGCAGATGTCAGACTTAAGGTGCGATTTAACAGATGCTCCTTTTTTGTGTCTCATGACGTCAGAATGAATATGCTTGGCCTGGAGGCTTTAGAATCATTGGTCAGTCAACCTGCATGGTGTTGCTGTCTTACGATGATAAAGTTGATTCCATAACAAGGCGCTTGATGTCTGGTTGAGCAACGAATGTTTTGACAAGTGACATTTGCGGCAGTAACAAGCCTTCAAGGAAGTGATAATTAGAAAAGTTAAACTTTGAGTAGCAGCAGAGTTGGATTACGTTGCTTAAAACTGTGTGGACTGGTGTTAATCTGAACCATACACAAACTTAGTGCCTGCCTCATGGAAAATATTTCATGTGCGTTAATGTTGTATAGCGATATAATCGTCAGTTGTTAGGCGAAACACAGGAAACGCCATAAGAACTGTGTGCAAAAAAATATACAATTTATTAAGGTCACACTACGTAGTACATGGTGTGTGTAATGTATGTATGTATGTATGTATGTATGTATGTATGTATGTGTGTAATGTATGTATGTATGTATGTGTGTAATGTATGTATGTATGTATGTATGTATGTATGTATGAGTGTAATGTATGTATGTATGTGTGTATATGTATGTATGTGTGTGTGTGTGTAATGTATGTATGTATGTTTGTATGTATGTATGTATATGTATGTATGTATATGTATGTATGTATGTATGTATGTATGTATGTATGTATGTATGTATGTGTGTAATGTATGTATGTATGTGTGTATATATATATATGTGTGTGTAATGTATGTATATATGTTTGCATGTATGTATATGTATGTATGTATGTATGTTATGTAAGTATGTATGTATGTATGTATGTATGTGTATGTATGTATGTATGTATGTGTGTAATGTATGTATGTATGTGTGTGTATATGTATGTATGTATGTGTATGTGTGTGTAATGTATGTATGTATGTTTGTTTGTATGTATGTATTTATGTATGTATGTATGTGTGTGTAATGTATGTATGTATGTATGTGTATGTGTGTGTAATGTATGTATGTATGTATGTGTGTATGTAATGTATGTGTGTATGTATGTATGTTTGTATGTATGTATGTATGTATGTATGTGTGTGTAATGTATGTATGCATGTATGTATGTATATATGTGTGTGTGTCTATGTATGTATGTGTGTAATGTATATATGTTTGTATGTGCGTGTGTGTGTGTATGCGTGTATGTATGTGTATGTATGTATGCATGAACGCATGTATGTATGTATGTGTGTATGCATGCACATATGTATATGTGTGTGTGTATGTATGTATGTATGTATGTAATGTATGTGTGTATGTATGTATGTTTGTATGTATGTATGTATGTATGTATGTATGTATGTATGTGTGTGTAATGTATGTATGCATGTATGTATGTATATATGTGTGTGTGTCTATGTATGTATGTGTGTGTAATGTATATATGTTTGTATGTGCGTGTGTGTGTGTATGCGTGTATGTATGTGTATGTATGTATGCATGAACGCATGTATGTATGTATGTGTGTATGCATGCACATATGTATATGTGTGTGTGTATGTATGTATGTATGTATGTATGTATGTATGTATGTATGTATGTGTAATGTATGTATGCATGTATGTATGTATATATGTGTGTGTGTCTATGTATGTATGTGTGTGTAATGTATATATGTATGTATGTGCGTGTGTGTGTGTATGCGTGTATGTATGTGTATGTATGTATGCATGAACGCATGTATGTATGTATGTGTGTATGCATGCACATATGTATATGTGTGTGTGTATGTATGTATGTATGTATGTATGTATGTATGCATGCATGCATGTATATATGTATGTATGTATGTATGTATGCATGCACATATGTATATGTGTGTGTGTGTATGTATGTATGTATGTATGCATGCATGTATATATGTATGTATGTATGTATGTATGTATGCCTGCGTTATGTGTGTACTTACGAGGGTCCATAAGAAAATAAATTTCCCTTTTTTGTTTCATTTATTTTCAACTGTGATAACAGCAGTTTACTTCTTAACCTTCTGCTGTCCCACTGCCTTTCCACACAGTCTGCACTACAACTGAGGCATTAGTAATATCGTGTTATGAGCCTGTCTGTTCTCTGTTGGCATCAGTCTGCTGCCTCTGTCATCAACCGTCTTGTGACAACTGCTTCAATCCCGCCATCAACTTTAAGTGTGTCGCCGCCAAAATTTTTCTTCAGCACTGGAAGCTGATGATAATCGATACACAAGAGAGCAGTGCTGTAAGCGTGATTCTGCAAGGTTCTTTGTTTAGGAAATTATGCGTCATGTTGAGTTTGTGTCCGACCAATTCTCGCATACGCAAGTACATATTATTGCATGTATTACATATGCATATACATTACTTTATGTATGTATGTGTGTGTTAGGTATGTACATACATACAGATACATGTGTAGATGCCTTTTTTTATTTGTAAGAGATCTTTTACGATCTTAAAGTTATTATTGTGTTCAGTCATCACTCTGCAACAACACGACACGGACGTCGCGCAGCTTACTTAGTACATACAGATGACCACCTTACTACAAGACCAAACTGCCACTAATTTTCGGGCTAACTACAAACTATGTAAACATTTTAGCAACTTTTAATTCATTTTATAGTAATTCATTTTACATACTTTACGAAGTGGACAATATCAGCCCACTCATATTCTACATATATGAATATAACCATATATGTAATAACTGTAAGTCTATGCATATTAATCTCTATGACCCACTGAAGATGGTGGTTTAAACCACCGAAATACGTATAGGGGAATTTTAAGAATAAACTATTGTGAAAAAGTTTATGTGTATTAGTTGGTGATTATTGAACATTTCTCAGTACACCCATTGACTCGATAGAAGAATATTTACATTTCTTGGAAAGAAGTAGAATATTAAAGATGTCAAAAATGTAAATAATAACATATGAGCCATCATCTTACTTGCTTCCGAAATAGAGTGGAACTCGTTTATGACGTCATGAAAGTGGCTGAATATTTTGTGTCGTTATAAACTAGTGTTATTCTAACCGAGGAATATAATGTTATGGTTAGCAGTGAGGAATCAATTAGTACCACAAAACATCTGACGTCATAGACGAGGTGTCGCTTAAACCGATGTCGTTATAACCGGGTTCGAGTGTATATGATTTTGTTACTTCTTTGTCAAATTAAAAGAACTCGCCGTCAGGCCGACGTCGGTTGCACCGTTGTGCCTACATATCGCTGCAAATGTTCGCACTTTTAACGGAAACACAGACAGTGATCTTCGTCCTTCTTACGCTCTAGTTACGTTTCACATGCCGATGCTAATGTCTGAAACCTGCGTTTGACTTCGTGTGCTTAAGTGACTCTTTATGATGCCGCTTCTTTGTTTAATATAGCTACCGTTTCCTTTCTTTTATATTGCAAGGTTTTTTCCACGTTTCTTCACACTGTTATGGGAAGAGTTGTCAGCAACAGAGAGACGGCCGCTGTGTATATGGCACATTCCTCTTCTTCTTCTGACTGCGAGGATTCCTGTCCATCTAAAAAATGCAGGATGTTAGTAAACATAACCTTACTTTCTTTTTAAAACTAACGTCAAATCTATAGTGTAAACAGTTTTACATCAGAAAGTTCTATACTTTCAAAGACAATGTCATATAAACTATAACTACTGCCCAGGAAGGAAAAGCTTTAATTTTGTAGTAGTGCTGAATGCATTCACACCAATACGGTGCACCGAGGCCGGTGTAATGTGAGGAAGTAAAGGTCTATACAGGGCTCCGAGACCGGCGTTGAAATGTTAGTATAGAAAATTTTGTTACGTACGTATTTGAAAAAGATTTTAGCGGCGACCGCTGCTCTTTTGTTACCGTCTGTTACGTATTCCAAAATTGTTAAGGAAAGAGAGAAAGCTGTAAAACCAGGCAAACTTATAAGACGGAAACTGAAACTGTTACCTGCGAGATCTTTTCTTCTTTCTGAATTAACTCTTGAAAACGCAGACTTTGCTCTATTCGTCTCTTGCTTTAACATTCAAAATCCCAGCCACGTGTCCATAAAGTATACTTTCCGTAATGTTTCGCATAATTCTGAGAATAAACAGTGATTATCTTTCTTAGGAACATAACCGATTGGTCTTTATAATGGAGATGGCGTGTGTTTACCAAGATGTAGAAATCTAAATTATAAATAGTATTTAATTGGATGAATTTTGTGTCTCAGAAGGCTAACACGAAGACTGTATTTGCTATATGTCAATGAATTATCCTCTGAAACTTCGAGTGAAACAGAAGCAAATAAATGTATTGCAGACGGAGGGAAATTGAATTCAATTTCATTTGAGAAATTGTCGCCAGGGGGAACTCTTCTCTGTAATCAACAAGACGTCATAGTTCGTGTCCCGCTAGCATGTTTCTCAGTGTTATTAGATTAACATAGTGTAACTGAGCTCTTCTTAACTTTACCTGCATAATTTGTCGTAAAACATAAGAGAAGAACGACAAACACAGAACCTGAGACAGCTGTTTTATGGGAACAAGACTGAACTCCATCCGGTGGCAGTTGAATCCAGTTTATAGCTACGCAGCATCATCCATTTTAATATTATTTTCACACCTGCACCACAATAACGTGATGTTGATGTAACCCTTTAAAATTTAGGGATATATATATATATATACACATACATATATATATGTAGATGCACTTTTGCATTTTATCTATAGGACTATTTTGTCCGTATATTTACTGTCATTAAGACAGAATCTTCTGTGATGTGAGATCGTGTAGTTTTGTAGATCCGTACAGACGTTTCGGAAGCATTTGCTACCTCCGTCTTCAGAACATCAGAGTTGGAACTGATAATCAGACGCCCTAAACAGTCTCTGCAAGCTGCCAATGTTTTGATGTTCTTCGTACAGAAGTTTCTTTCCCTACAATTTCTGCAGTGACCAATAAGCCTTAACTAATTCTTTTTATTGATATTTTATTGTGCTTTGAACCTGTCACTGCAGCGGAGTGACTAACTGAACCTGTCACTGCAGCGGAGTGACTAACTGAACCTGTCACTGCAGCGAGTAGTGACTAACTGTGACTATATGTCACTGCAACAGAGTGACTAACTGAACCTGTCACTGCAGCGAAGTTGACGTATAACTGAACTGTCACTGCAGCGGGTGACTAACTGAACTGTCACTGCAGCGGAGTGACTAACTGAACCTGTCACTGCAGCGGAGTGACTAACTGAACCGTCATGCACGGAAAGTGCGACTAACTGAACGTACAGTCAGAAGTCGACCTTGAGCAGATCCGCGTTCCTTTGCTAATTGCGCTCCGTTGGGGATACAAAATACACAGCGTGTTTATTCTCTCACGTATGCGTTTGGTACTAGGATGGGACGCTGAAAATATATTTTTGACAGAGTCTGCATACGAAGTACAAAAACACACCTTCGTATAATTGACTCTAGTCAAAAATATATGATATTACACGACACCATTATTGTTTATGCATATCTAATCGTAATTTTAACAGGACGCTTACTCGTGGGTATCAATGTTAAAATAATTGTGCAGAAAAGATAGGCACACGTATCGTCGAAATGCATTTTACTGGTGCAGCATGTGACATACATGTGAGCCCTGAAAATTACAGAGTAAAATTTTAGTGGAAAAACCGAAGGGGAGACACTACTTGGAAGAACCAAGAAGTAGATGGAAGAATCTATTAAACCAGATCTCAAATATCGTTTGACGGTGTGAACTGAATAAGAGTCCAGGGGCAGTGTGTTCTAACACGGTAGTGAAAATTCATATTCCATAAAGTCCAGGAATTTCTTGGTGAGCTGAGCGAGTGTTACCTTGTAATGAGGCAGAGGTTTCATGTGTCGTTACGTGTCTGAAGAAACAGTTACAGACAATTTTAATATTGTTATTTTCTTCATTTCCTTCAGCCGGCTGAAGAGTTCGTAACTGTAAATGGCCTAAGTCATACACACGGACCAATCTGTCCTAATCATAATATTAATATCCACTCAGATCTTTCGACAGGGGCCACGCGTGGCGCAGTTGGTTGGCGCCGGAAGGTCGCTGGTTCGATTCCCGGTGGTGTCATTGGAATTTTTTACTGACATAATCCTTCCGGCCGCACTGTGGCCATGGGGTCGATTCAGCCTCTAACTGAAATGAGTACCAGGATTACTTCCTGGGGGGTAAAGGCGGCCAGTGCGTAGGGCTGACAACCTTACTACCTTCGTGTGTCGATTTTTCGGTTACAGTGCTGCTGTAGATGAAGCATTCTTAAATAGCCCAAGAATTTGCCTTTACCAAACCACTATTCACTAATGTGCGAAAAATTTGACAGATGTTCATTTGGGAATCATCTTATGGTTTATAGACCAAGATACAGCTCAAGAAGACAACTGTATGTAAGAAGGAAGTCGTCCTTCATAAACTGTCAATTTGTTCCACTTGGTGAACAAACGAACGGACTGTATTTTTGCAAGAACGCGGCGACAGCACATTGAATTCCTACTTCACCAATCGATGCATAGCCTACAGAGAATCGCCAATGATGTCCTTCTATGGATTTCCAGGTGCATGCTCGCGGTGTTATACAATCGTACAGGTGTTCACAGATGTCGCACCAGTTCGGTACTACTAGCGCATTCTGTAGGGTTTGTTTGGAATGCTAACCTGGCGGTCGGAGTGCGTGCAATGCTATCATTGGTCCGCCGCGAGAAAGCGCGAAGTTAACGTAAGTAAGTGGGCAGGATAATTATGCGCATGCGCACTACGCTGTTACTGAACACATCCTGTCTCATCAACACGATTAGCGCCCGAGTTCGTTCCCGTGTAGTGCAGATAAATGGGCTGAAGCTTTCGGGATACAGCTAGCGTAAATTTCGTCCCGCTCCCTCCGACCAGCTGTGAGGACTTCTCGTGACCTGTCCATAATAGCTGCACTGCTTGCCAAGAAAATCGCAGCCAAGGCTGCTTGACCCTTGAACATGGGACCAATAGGTTGTCCCGAAACGTCGGTAATTATCTACCTATCTATGCTGCGTAACATCCCAGAAGAGCAAAGATCTCAGAAGCAGAAACCTTTGTCTTCTACCACAGCCTTCAGTCAGGCTCTGGGACACACGCAGACACCCATCCTATAGCGGGTGATTTTTTCTCAGGGTTAAAGCGGCATAGGCGTGAAGCTGACCATTCATTTATGTATTTTTATGGTTAAGAATACGTAGAGCTATGCATCCGTGTTCAAGAATAGGGTGCTGAGGAAGATATTTGGATCTAAGAGGGACGAGGTAATAAGGAAGTGGAGAAGACTACATAACGAAGGGCTTTATGATCTTTATTCATCAAATATAATTCGGGTGATCAAATCAAGAAGAATGATATGGGCGGTGCATGTGGCACGTGTGGGAAACAGGAGACGTGCATGCAGGGTTTTTGGTGGGGAGACATGAGGGAAAGATGCCACATGGAAGACCTTGGCGTAGATGGGAGGATAATATTAAAATTAATCTTCAAGAAGTGGGATGGGGACGCATGGACTGGATTGATGTGGCTCAGGATAGGTACAGGTGGCGGGCGCTTGTGAATGCTGTAAGAAACCTTCGTGTGCCATAAAATTCGAGGAATTTCTTCACTAGCTGAGGACCTGTTATCTTCTCAGGCAGGACTCTGCTCTATGGAGTTAGTTAGTTAGTTAGTTAGAGCTATCCATCTGGTCCCTTTTAATGTTGTCATTACATGATCAAGTTCTGGTAGAACTTTACGCCAGTCGCAAAACAAAGTGGAAAAAACACGAAATGTCTTTTATGTCACACACAGAGTCAAAATTATATCCCGGTTTGCCATGTTTCACCAACTGTCTTCACTGAAAGAACTTCATTCACGTCTATCTTTTCGGTTTTTTTTAGTACTATTCACTAATCTTTTGCACGAAAATTGTTATTTTATTTCAACTGCTAGGTTTGTTAGAGAATCTGGTACACGCGGACTTATAATAACATCGATTCTTAAAACATGAAGAGCAAAAGTAAGAGCTGTTGTGTTGAATATGAGGGTTGGTGCCTAGAATGTTTCACGATTTTAAAAATTAAAATAAATGCTTTAGCCTCCTGACGATCCCTTGCCGCTTTAATAATCGTTTGTATTAATTCATTTAACATAATTATAGAATTGAACGTAATATATTACATATCTGTGTTTCCAACAGAGTTGTTGCATTTGTCACACAGGACGTAAAACTCTTTATTCCGAATTTATAACACTGGCCACTCTTATGTTGTAAAGCAGAACAAAATCGGCCATGACGAAGGCAGAAAGCATGTCCGTCTGTCTGGAAAGCGACGTGAAGTTTCAGCCAAGACAGTCTTCCATCTGACATGCGTGAAACCACTTCCCGAATGCGAAGTTGGTGTGTTAAGCGGCAAAAATCGACGTTGTATTGTGTTAAACGTATTCTGTGAGGTTGTGCCATTGTCTTTAGTGAATCGGGTAGGAAGAGGTTATGGAATAGCTTACCTTTATCTACAGGGACTTGCAAAAGAATCATCTAAGTCCTCACTCTCCTGACAGAGATCTGAGAAGGAAATTACTGCAGACCCGTCCGGGAGGCTGTTCTATGTTAACAGGGAATGCCCTAGAGCAGAGCTTTTCAAAATTTTTTCTGGCACAAAACAGGTAGGCATACCACTAGGTATTGAAAATATTAATAACACTGTATACTTTAAGGATCCTGGTCTTCCGGGATGCTTTGCTGGTTAGATGTTTTGAAGCCTTGAAACCTGCAAATTAGCGAAACAACAACGGTGTGGAAACCTCAAATTTCGCAGTTGCTCGTTCTAATTTAAGGATTTGTACAGTTACAATTCATTTACACAATTTTAATTTACGACTACAATACAAAATTAAAATAAGGAAGAAAACATGAAATAGACCTAAAATATTTTCATACTTCTTCCGTGTTAGAGAGAGACGTGAGCTTGTTTTCAAGACATCAGCTTCTCAGATCTCGGTGGCACAGTACCAACAGCGACTATCAAGCCCGATTCCAGCTGCAGGCAATTTCTTCGCAGGTGGTGCATGTCGTTTTTTTTAAATCTGGCAAAAGTAGTTGTGATTTCTGTGCATTACAGTTGAATTTGGACCTCTTTTACCATAATTAAAAGTTGATCCGTTCTGAATTGCTCTAATGCAAACAAATTAAAACGGTACACAGTTCACTAATTTCCGAGTGCGAACAGTTCAGGCTACACCTGTGCTCGAAATATGATGTATACTAGTACAAAGATAAACTACACCGACAAGTCTGTTGCACGTATATCCGTACTGAACTGCAACAGAACGAAAGAAAAAAAATTGACGGATAATATCAGTGATTCAAAAGAAAAACTCTGAGTTCAAATAATGCAGATGACACACCGGTGAAACTACGATCCGCTACACAGGCTTAGTACTTTTCCAAATGGCAGTAAAATCTCTTGGAAAAATACAAGAACTGTTATAATTCTTGATTTCAGGCTTCCGCCGCGATGTTGATGTAATCTGTGGTCCTTTGGGTAATTACACGGCGTCGTGTGGTAATTATTGATAAATAATTACCACACGACGCCGTGTAATTACCCAAAAGACCACATGTTACAATTCTTGTTTAATGCTGCACCTAGGAGGCGGAATTTCCAGTTACTAGATTTGGGCTTGTCTTCCTCTCAAAATAGTTACTTCCTGCCTTTTCAAATTCCACCCTCAAAGTGTTGCGATCAGATGTTGCATGTTAGTGAGTCTGCAAGAATTTATGGCTGCGTACAGTTCTGGACCTAGCTCTGCAAAGCTCTCCCTCAATTGTGACTCTCGTTAGTAACGTAATTGAAGAACCGAGATTAATAGGAACCAAGGTACCCTCAGTTCATTTGTTCTGACATAGTGTTTGACGCCTGTAAACATGTTACAGTATTCGGCCGTCAGTCGCAATTAGACGACAGAGGACAGTCTGTCTTCATATTCGAAAAATGAAATAGTATTTTGGTATACACTTTACAAACTTTTTTTTCTTTACATTTCAACACATTTAACACAATTTCAGTTATGCAATTAACGTTTCTAAAATTTAATTATTAAAAAAATATAATTCCTGAATTTCGTCGCGTACCACCAGGCGACCATTTGCTTACCACCATTTGAAAAAGAGCTGCCCTAGAGGATCTACCCGTGCCTGCTCGGGCTATGTCATGCTTTTCGATTTCAAATACATTCATTTCTGCACAAAACGAGCGGCCATGTCGCGATTTGCGCATAACATGTGTGTAGAATAGATTGAAGTGCATCACTTTTAGTTATCTTTCTTTCAGTTCTTGATCGTGCTTCTTCTAGTACAACCTTTTTCTAAATCCTATTCAGACACGCGGCAGAACTTCTGTGACGTCGGAATAAAACACAGAGGCGAGTTGATAAAGAACTGTGTAAAGAATTTGTTTCGAATCTGCGCTCTAGTTTTAAATACGCCTAGTGACGAGGCATGGCCACTGAAACTGGCCAGACCTGAAGTTCTACACGTATAAAAATACATGATTTTTATATTAATAATAAATAATAATATATTTTGAACGAAAACTAAAAATTTTGGTGACTCTCTATAAGCCCTATCTAGTCTAACAGGCATGTAAAATAATAAATCCTTTCTGATCTTCAATATTTGCCGTCTTTGTACACAGTCAAGTCTTTCACAGTTGGATACAGTCTCTTCAGGTATCAGGTATGAAGGATTGGATGATAACATAGCGGCTTCAGACGATATATTCTTTCTCCCGAGTCAGGAACCAGACATTCATAGGTTCAGATTTTCCCTTCATGTTTATGGGCCCTCGGTACTCGAAATGAAACTGCGGGTCTGCGTTACTTGGCCGACACAGGTACCTGAAAATTAGAACATTTAAGGGTTATCCGAAGGGGATTATTATGTGCATATACGGGTAGGACAACGAGTAGCATAGGCTGAGAAATTAGAATATATAAACCTGAGTTATCAAAGAGGATTCGGGACTTCTTGTTGAGTCTAATTATTGGGACCTTCCGCAATATTCAAACGTGATTTGCGAAATTAGTTCTGCCTTAATTTTGGGGTCATAATCGAGATTGTTTTCTGGTGGAGAATCCATGTATTATATTTTGGGTATTCAGTGTCTTGTTGTTTGGGTACTCTGTGTAACTCTGAAAGTGATACCATAGATTGCAAGATCTGAGATCGAGTGACAAGTCTGTGAATTTGGATCATATCCAAAAATTATACATGAGATAAGTTTCGTACACTTGCTGCCAAATTTTAGAAATATAAAAATCTCTGATTTTTCCTTTACTTTCAAATACCAACAGCTTGATTTATGTAAGCGTTTCTGACGTAATTGTTACTTTCCGAAGTACAGAAGACGGACGGACTCGGAGTTTATTTATAAGCACAAATGAGTTTTGTAGGTACGTATACCGCATTAGCAGCGTTGAATTACCATTTTTAGAATTATATCAAACTGGATTATGTACATCGAAAAAAAACTGGCCTCGTGATGTGGAAGAAACCTTACAAGAGAGTCAATCCCTTTACCGTAATCCTTCTTGAGGTAGCATTTGTTCATTGCAGTCACACGCTGGCCTTGTGCATTGTAACATCTTAAAGTACCTGACTGTTGGATAGAAATGTTTTATTCTTTCAATTTTATGCAGTTTGTTCGGTTTACTGAAGAATTGCAATTTGTTTTATATACAAATTCATGTAGTGTATTTATACGTTTCATAATTTAAAGCAAAAGCACGAGTGTCACGTAAAATTCAAAGACTGAACATAGTTTTAACATATTGTCCTTCACAATTAACAGTGGCAGCCATCATCTAACACAATTGGTTTTCATCACTGAAGAATGTCGAAGAAATTCTACGTTTGTAAAATGTAAGAAATTTAGGATTGTGGCGAATCTTTGTGAATGTCTGTAATTTAATTCTATATTTTCTAATACATTATCGTTGACGATAGTCAGACATCCAAGGCTTATTGCGTAAATAAATCATCGACATTGATTTAAGGAAAGGCTTCCGTCATGGACTTGGTTCTCGATGGCTTCTTCGATAATGCGTTTTGCCAACTGGATCCAAATTACTTGGTGGCACGGTACAAGCGGCGCCAGCTTGTGGACTACTTGAGCACTGTGATCAAAGGTTATGTTGACGGCGAAAATTGCCATGAAGTAACAGCTGTTAGTCGTGCTGTCTTAGCAGCTATACGATATCATCAAAATTCATTTTTTTCCAACGGAATGATCTGCCATATGGGTAAATACCACAATATCTTGTATGTCGCCGCTAAACTCTGCTGTGATTGGAAGTCCAGCGATAATGCAACAGTTGTAAGACTCCTAAACGACATATACCACTGTGAACATACTTTTGAACGTCTTTTTGTCGGTGCCATTTTTGGGATTCGTGTAACACAATTACTATCAGGATGGAAGAGCGATTTTGATAGTTGTGCCGAAAATCTTGCAGCTATTGAATACTTTCTGAAGCATGCTACGAAGGCAAAACTTGAATATGATAGTGGTAGTGGGGTCACTAGGTTCATCGATATTCCCATGAAATCTTACGCACAATCTCAACCTGTTCGTCTTGCAGCTTATTTTGCTAAAGCAGAAGTGTTGCTTCTTCTGTTGAGATACGGTGCCAGTGTACTGTCGGATCACGAAACTGACGAAATGCCAATGGAAGAGCCGTTCAGCCGGTTTCAGGAATTTTGTGTTTTCAGTTTACCATTACATCAGACTGAAATTCCATTAACGTGCTTAAAAATATTGCTTCGTGCAATCCCAACAGTGGCGGCACTCCCAAGTGATTCGTTCAGCGGGAATGTTCGTGTCGTCGTCGGCAAGGGTCTCTTTGGTGTGAGCAGAATGTACGTCCACCCGAGGCTCTTGCAGGAAGGTATAATACCGTCTTCACGCTCGGGGTTAACGCCACCTGAACTGAAGCATTTGAGTCGCTGTGTCATTAGAAACGTTCTTCGAGAGAACTGGCAGTTACCATTGGGAATCAGAAGTCTGCCGATACCATCAAGTGTTCAGGATTACTTGGATCTCCTAGTTGACTAAGTACAGTTTTATGAACCTATTTTAATATCTGGAATTGCTTTGATGTAAAGTTTTTAGAATAACAAGTCAAATGAGGTAATTGACATTATTGTATGTACAAATTTAAGAAATAAACTCGTTCTAAATTTCCGTATATTCTGTTGCCTCTTGTATTAATTGTGTTACGCTAACTTATTGTTGAGGAGTGGAGTTCCTGCTGAGAAGCTTATAGTCGCTTAGGTGAGAACAAAATTCTTCGCCGTGTGGGGAACGCTAGGGTTATTAATGTTCTAAGAAGACACCGCCTCTGGTCCTTATCCTGAGACAGGTACTTCCATTCCACAGACCACAGCACATTTTTTTAATGTTACAACAGCATCGTATATGCCAAAACGGACACTGTATTGGTATTTCTTGCCTTATGACGTAGGTTGTACGAGTATTTTGAGGTTATTAAATATGTCGTCGACAAAGACACTCTGCTCTGCGATCTGTGAATTCAACATTTATGGCAGACTAACCTGTAAGCGTCTTCTGACACATTGATTCGGCCGGGTTCCCCGTAGTTTCGGTGCGACTAGTCAAGTTGACAGTGTTGCCAAACAAGCAGTAGCGTGGCATGCGGTGACCAATGACACCCGTCACCACTTCGCCGGAGTGGATTCCGATTGTTATTCTCTGCAATAAAAAATCGTGATATTAATACAATACGTGGGAAAGTCTTAGAACATGGGTCTGCAGCCCGCGGCCCGCCAGGTTGTATTGTGCAGTCCGCGGCCACGTTTGTAAATTATGCAACTAACTAACTAACTAACTAACTAACTAACTAACTAAGTTCATAGAGCAGAATCTTTCCTGAGAAGCAAACCCTTCCTCAGCTAGTCAGGAAATTCCCCGCATTTTATGGAACCCGAAGGTTCATTACCCCCATTCACAAGAGCCCGCCACCTGCTCCTATCCTGAGTCAGATCAATCCAGTCCATGGCCCTATACCACGTCTTGAAGATTTATTTTAATATTATCTTCGCATCTACACCTTGGTCATCCAAGTGTTTTCTTTCACTTAGGCTTTCCATTTAAAACCCTGTATGCATCTCTCCTGTCTCCCATACGTGCCATACGCTCTGCGCATCACATTATTCTTGTGTAAATTATGTATATACTGTAAAAATTACACAATATTTTAGGCGGTTAGGTATGCCATTTATTGTTATTTTTCCACGTGCGGCCCGCGAACCAGCTCGTAAGAAACGGTGTGGCCCTTTGCCATAAAGGGGTTGGACGCCCATGAAAAGTGAAGTTGACAGGACTGAAAGTTATGGTGCATATACGTAACATTAATCTTGAAGATTCAAGTCTTATTATGATGCAGCATTGATAAATAGGTACCTAGGTTTGGGAGTTTTTCGGAATTTTTAGGGTTTGTACATTTGAAGTTGGATTCATCAACAATGCTGAGAGAACTTCAAATAATGCTCGCACAGTATGAATCTCTCATTATTTCTTCAGAAAGGTGCCATATTTAACGTGGCTTATTTATGGTTATGGGGCACCAAAGAATACTAACAATCTTTGATCATATTCTACTCTTCAGGCCGGAAAACGAAGAGGCGTAGCAATTCACGATAATTAAGAGTGCCAAAGCAAAGATAAACAACCAAATACTTTTTCTGGCAAAACAATTTCATTCCCAGCACACAGAACGCAAATTTTGTGGTAGGTGAAATGGCCGTGAGACAGGTTTATATTACGGTACTTTGATTTTGTCCTTTCAGTCACAATTCCTTGGGTGCTCCATAAACATGTATCGTCGTCGTCGTCGTCGTCGTCATCATTATCATGATTATCATTATCGTCATTAGTCATCATCAGGGGCTTGTACTACAAATCCACTTGAAACCACAGTAAGAAAGACAGAGAATAAATTGAGAGAATGATAGAACAAGCGATGCTGCTATGTAACAGGTAATTCTGTATTGTCAACAGTCGAAACTATAATACCCACTAACGCATACGTATTTCTCTTTGTTGTTTATTGCTACCACCTTATGTCTGCC
The DNA here is from genome assembly GCA_021186555.1 of Reticulitermes speratus. Taxonomy (NCBI): domain Eukaryota; kingdom Metazoa; phylum Arthropoda; class Insecta; order Blattodea; family Rhinotermitidae; genus Reticulitermes; species Reticulitermes speratus. Next base: position 9,453,337 of record JAJKFL010000001.1, read on the forward strand.
TTAACTCGTTAGCACGATGAATGCTATGTAAAGACAGAGTAACGAGAGAATGGATAGACTTGGGCCTGCCACTTACCACTGGTTCGCCATCTACTTGCACTTCCCTCCCAAGATCCATCATGTCCAGGGCAAGCCGAGCTATGCAACGGGCGTGAGTCTGGCAAGGCTCAGGCAGGCCACTCACAGCCATGTACTTGTCTCCCACTGTCTCCACCTGCTCACAAACATATATATGACAAATAAGCAGCAGAAGACATCATAAATGACTGTAGTCACTGTCCCATCAGCTTTTATTTCTTGCTGATTTAGTCTTAAGTGACTTAACTTCGCCGTGTTGAGAATAAACATCACGTCAGAATTAATTACGAGGGTTGATTATAAACAAGTTTACAATGCATATGCGTTTGGTTGTCTATTTTCAGCTTTAATAAGAACCTGTGCCGATCCCAGTGGCCGTGCGGTCTAAGGTGTGGGTCTTCGGCCGCTCGCTTACTAGGATCGTAGGTTCGAATCCCACCGGGGGCATGGATGTCTGTCTCTTGTGAGTGTTGTGTGTTGTCAGGTAGAGGTCTCTGCAACGGGCTGGTCACTCGTCCAGAGGAGTCCTACCGAGTGTGGTGTGTCTAAAAAAGTGTGATCGTGAAGCCTCGCAAAATGAGGAGGCATAGGCCCCCAAGGGGCTGTTGAGCCATTGAAGAAAAAATAAATAAGAACATGTAACATTTAATTGTACTGCGGTCCTACTACTTTCCCTACATAGTCCCAGCCACGACCAAGGTAATTATCATGTCATCGAACCACATTTTCTGTTTTCAGTTGATACGTATCCGTGCCCTGTTTTTCAGCCATTGTGTCACAACTTTTTCCAACTCGCGATCGTTTTTAAATTTGTACCCTCCAGACGTTGTTTTAACGCTGGTAACAGCAATTGATGTGACATGAGTTTGCCTCATTTAATAAAAAAATAACGTAAGTTCTGTAGTTACAAAATTGTACGTCATGTGACCTGACTGACCGATTCTCGTAAATGGGAAAATAAACACTGTATTGATTCATGCAATGGCGTGTAGGCTGATATAAAGTAGAACGTTTCAAGAACTGACGAATGCCGCGCTAAATGTCGTTATCTACATCCGTATTCTGTGTCTTCAGGGTGGCTTGGTGTCCTACCGTAGAAATTGAGGCATTAAATTCCTACGAAGCGTCCACAAATTTCTACCAGACTGGACTAATTCCAGAAGACGGTAGTCTTTATTTCCCCCGTGAGAACTTCAAATTTCGTTACGTAATAGTCTTCTTCTACTAACATTAGAGATCTCTTTAAAAGCATACTAAACAAAATGTATTTCATATCATACTGAATTTAGAACATAACGAGTGTTTACGAAAGGTGCAGAAAGTCCTGCGTTGTTCTGAATAATTGTATCAGTATTCGTGATTGTTTCACGTGACACTGTAGGTGTACTCGCTTTGAATCTGTAGATGACATTTTCAATACTCACTCCCAAAAGTTGCCGTCTGTAACAACTGAGTAGCATTCCTGCTTTTTACTCCGTAGGTCCTGGGTTCATATCCGGACCCCAAGACTAATTAAATTACGTATACATGAATTTCGTTGTTTCCTTCAGTTTCTTCAGGCCAGTGGTAGTAGAGTGCCTTGTATATATTTACCAATCCAGCATTTGCCAACTATCCTACCATTCGAGCTACTGACTTAATGTTTAAGTAAAACAAAAATTAAATATGCACTTTCAGTTGTGCTTTTTCTGGATTCATTTGGTACAAGCATCTTTAATGAAACCAAAGAGAAACGTGAGGAAATAAGGACATCTGTCTTCTGGGGTATGATCTTCTTTAGATTGTTAAGTACGTTCCTGACTTTCGGAATATTTTTCTGCTTCTTTCTTCAGAGTGGCTCCTATTTTTGAGACCATTTAATAATGGCAGCAGCAAGTTTTTCCGAAACGCCGGTAACTATGTATCAATCTACAGAGCATTAACTGTTTACCAATCAACGCAGCCTCTTATCCCAGAAGACTGGAATGGTCATCAGCACCGCTGTGAGAACCACAAATCCCGCTGGAACAGTGATGACGTTCAAATGGTACTAATTTTAATATGGCATTCCCATCAGAATTTCTTTATTATGTGATTTAAATACAATCTTACAAGAACACGATTTTCGGGGAGAGGTTCTGTCCCCACCCTCAGGAAAATAAAAAGTATGAAGCTGTTCATCTGATTTCCACATGAAGAAGTAGGGAGGGAATCCTCCGAAACGTCCTGTTTGTACAAATTGTATTATAATCAGGTAATAAACGAAGTCCAGTTGGTGTGCCGTATTAAATAATGATAAATTATTCTCATAAACTTTAAGAATCATACCTGAAAATATGTTTTCTAGATTCCATCAACCAAATTTTACACCTTTTTTTTTACATGGTGAAGGGCCCCGCACCACAGCCTTAAGGCTTTTTGTGCAACCCTGTGATGAAGATGAGCAGTTTTTTTTACCAAGTTTTACAAGTAATGGAGCACCAGTGGAATGAAATTGACAGGAGAAAACCGACAACTCGGAGAAAAACCTGTCCCAGTGCCACTTTGTCCACCACAAACCCCACATGGACCGACCCGGGATTAAACCTGGGCCTCCGCAGTGGAAGGCCGGCGACTAACCGCCTGAGCCATGGCACGGCCAATTTTACACCTTAAATAACACTCCATTTGCATATCATTCTAGGTGTCTGAACATCCTTGTGAGATACGTAGGAAGGTTTTATTTTGTTCGAAGTGGAATGAAATCCGTTCCGCATAGCTCGTAGCATTTTTCAATCACCTGGGGAAAAAGACACCTGCAAGTAAATCTAACAAATATATTTGGAAGTTTTAAATGCAACAAAGAAACAACGAACTGACCTTATATACGTTGGGATTCTTCTTGGGGTCTGTGAGGACGTCGAAGGCTGTGTAGAGCTGATTGAGAAGGCGTACGATCTTCATGGCGCCTCTTGAATCAGTGTTTGTGGCGCAATAGTTGCTGAAACCCACAATTCCGGAAAACAGGAGAGTCACGCAGTCATACCGCCGAGCCGGCACCGGGCGCTTGTGTCGCAGTTCGTTGGCGACGCTGATTGGCAGTACAGAGTAGAGCAGTCTGTGGGTGCACGAGATGTTGCATCGTGAGCTCATTTATTACTAATGAAGTGACGGAAATTACTAACTTGTTTAACACTTCACTAAATTACTATTTGACTAATGTATCAATCAGTTAACTGGTTTAGTTAATAGTCTATTGAATGACTAAGCTACCAACGTACTAAGTATCAACCTACCTACCAGTAACAACTATTGAACTTGCTAAACACCTTGCTTGCTGATTTGATATCTTACTTAAACAATAAGTTGACTAACTTACTAGCCTAATAATTACCGACAATGTTAAGCAAGTAGCTCGTTAATCAGCTCATTAATAATTTGTTTTTAACACAAATTAACTAGTTTATTAAGCAGCTAATAAAAAAACTGAGTGAAGAAATGAAAGGTTTCGTACCTTATCACGTAACTAAATAATTTGCTTACTATTTTATATCACACTAATTCCTAGCTAAAATAAATTATAACGGAATTATTAAAGAATTTTATGAGAGGCTGCGGGTGCGATTCATATTTATTACACTTTACCAGCAACTTTTGACTTTACGTATTACAAAATTTAATTGCGGACGTGTGACATTGAAACTAGTTGAGCTTTGATTTCAGGCTTTCGCCGCGATGTTGATGAAATCTGCGCTCTTCTGGGGTATTACGCGTCGTCGTGTGGTAATTGTTTACCGACGTTTCGATTCTTTAAAAATTTTCACCCCAAAATTAATTTTAAGTTTTAAGTTGTTTCTATGTTACCCACCCGTTAATTCCCGTGGCATTTGCGAAACAAATCCATGCATGTATTCCTTATTATCACCCCCCCCCACCCCTTTTTCCTATGGCTCAACAGCCCCTTTTCGGGTGCATAGGCCTCCTCATTTCGAGGTTTCATGATCACACACTTTAGACACACCACACTCGGTAGGACTCCTCTGGACGAGGGACCAGCTCGTCGCAGAGACCTCTACCTGACAACACACAACACTCACAATAGACAGACATCCATGCCCCCGGTGGGATTCGAACCCACGATCCCAGTAACCGAGCGGCCGCAGACCCACGCCTTAGACCGCACGGCCACTGGGATCGGCCCCCACCGCTTTACGACTTAAATATCCGGCCGATCATAATCGGTTTTGAATTCGTTGCGCTAAAAATAACAAATGGCCTATATACGAGTAAATTACATGAAAGTTCTGCGTTATAAATTCTCTAATTTTTTTAATAATTTAATTTTTTATTTTTTTCTGAATTCAGTCTTTCGCTCTTCTGGGCTGTTACGCGGCGTATGTTGGTACCAACTACTAACCTAAGCCGCCAAGAGCGAAGGCTTAAACTACACCGCGGCGGAAGCCTGAAATCTCACAGTTTTCTGAATTATTTCTCCTTCAAGTATTTGTAATATATTGCCTTTTTGAAAGTAAAAGACCATATTGTTCAATTATTGAAATCAGTTTTCCTAATAATTGTTTCTTTGCATGTTTTTGGTTTTTAACTTTCTCTGGTATAGTAGATGTGATAAAAATTTTTAAATTGAGTAACAGTGAAAACTTAATATAATATAATAAACTTATTTTTGTTTGTCTTTAAAATTAGGTTTCTGAACTGGTCCTCTTAGAAGGCGTTTAACGTAAAAGTTAAAAAGATAATAAGAATACATCAGTATAGAAGTATTGTGGTGTAGCGCTATGCTCTGGAATTGCATTCAGAAAGTACTTGCCTCGACTAATAGACTTTGTTGTGGTTTTTCTCAATCTAGCAAAAAATTTCTAGGATAGTAAATTAAACAGGCGACGACCTTTCCCGCTTTTCCCAAAAGTTCACAATTGAAGTATTATTCTTGTATTATTCTTTAAACTATTAAGCAATTAAATAACACTATTAGACAAACAATAAAGCAATCTTATTTTTTCATGGTAATTATAATCTTCCCATTTTATCCGAGAGTAGGACAGCTTTTGTAATTAAATCATTGTAGATAAATAAATGTAACAGTCAATAAAGAACGCCAGCAACCTGTCGGTCTTCTGTTTCTCCCCTTCCAGCTCGCGGTACGTCTGTTGCAGTTTGTCTGTAAGGAGCTCCAAGTTTCGAGTCAACTTGTAGTCTGCTTCGAACTGCTCCGACATCAGCACCAGGTCTCTGGTCGCGTCGTGAAGAGGAATGTCACTTATGTAGAGGCCGCGTCTGAAACAAACAGCGTCATGAAGTCTAAATATTTTTGACAATGGTGTGTTTTTTATGGGACACACATAAGTGTTTTTGACTTCTTACTTCATGCAAGCTTTTGTTACAGCACGGAAGACTGTGTTTGGTTGCTTGGATGGAAGTAGTGTACAGTGATTAGGTAGAACCAGAGAAGCAAACAGAGTACGTCTCGAAATTGTTGTTACGCATGCCAACGGGAGCAAACCCAGCTGCCACAATTGTTATATTCCGAAAATTTCCTCTGACTTATTGTATCGTATCAAATGGCAAATGGTGGCTGGGATATCGTAGTCGGTATAGCGACTAGACTACGTCCTGCACGGACCGGGGTTCGAATCTCGGTCGGAGGAAGTTTTCTCATCTCCCAACACGTCTGTACCATCTCCGGGACCTATACACCTTATCTTCCACAGGGTTAAAGTAGCCGGAGCGTGACGTTGACCAGGGCCACCTAGATCGGGTTCGGGCCCATGTGAAAATATTTAAGGAAACAAAGCAAGTTGCGCCGTACGCAAGATGGCCGCTGGCCGCAAGTGCCGGCAACACGACAAATCACTACCTAATTACATCAGATAATACCGATAAAGAAAAAATATTCGCAACATAATCGGCTCTGGGCCCTGGGCCCCCTTCCGGACCGCCGGGTCCCGGTAATTTGTACCAGCTTCCTCCCCCCTCCCCTCGACGGCACTGACGTTGACCCTTTACGTTCATCTAACGCCAAGGTTGAGATGCAGTGGAGCTATAACTCTCCTCGCCTTTATGACACGTGCGGGACAGGTTGATATTTTATCAAATGGCTTTTGCATTTCTGAGAATCTTACTGCCTCCTTCTTCGTCAGAAAGGTCCAAGGAGACCTACTGCCTCCATTTTCAGGGTCCAAGAAGTTTTCTTGAGCCCTGAAACCCTTAGTATCAATTCTGTAGTGCAATAATGACTTTCATCAAATGTTCAAGAATTTTAAATTTTAGTCTCATAGCATTTTGAAACCTAGAATGGCGGAAGTTGACGTATTGTTATTGTCTTTGTGATCGTGATTGATGGGTTCGCCAACTAGCACGCAGATGTTTGAGATAAATCTGTTGCCCTCCACTTAGCCGTTTTGAAATAATGCAATTTTTTTTTTTAAATCTTGTCACTAAATAAAAGACTACAATTTAATTTTGTAGATAAGAGATGTTATTAAAAAAACTAGTTGTCCGAAGCAACTGGATGTAATTACGTATGTGAAGTCTACAAATAATTCAACCCTAAGCGTTGGAAAACTTGTCATTATCACCTGCTAACAACAAAGCCCGTGGTAGCGTAATAAACGTGGCTGTTGAAACTAATTTCCGTGACACGCATGTACAAGAAGCTTCAGCTTTGTAACTCACCTTATCAAGTCGTCCAGGTTCATGACGCTTGGGTAACATAAGAAGATAACCAAGTCCGATTCAGGGATATACAGCATCTGCCCCTGAGGACAAGAATAAATTGTAATATTATGTCCGTAAATTTCTTTTTCTATAAAATTTTGTCCATCCCATTTATTTAAAGAAATAAAAATTTACTAATGCCTGCTTGCTCTTTTCCGTGTTTGTATGTATATAGGAACCCTGCTGCAAATAAATATTTATTTGGAAGAACTAAAGGGAAAATATCGATTGTGTGACCTAGCTGTAGATGGAAGGAGGTTGATACTAGAAAAATCTTAAGACCTTAGGCGTAACGGTTAGGATTTAATTAAACCGACTCAATATAGGATCAGGTAGTGGGATTTTGTGACCAATAAAATTAAGCACAGGGTATTATAAAACGCGTGGAATTTGTTGCATGTCTGAGCCACTGTCGCATTTTCCAGCAATTTGTTAGTCCGTCCAACTAATAAATTACTCACCAATGTGTTTTTACGCTACTAGATCTGAAAATCGTGCCACTGGAAGCAACATCACATGGGTCGAGTTAGCTCAGTAAATTTGTCGAATACATTTGGTTGATAGGGTTCGATTCCCACGAATTATGTTGCTATCAACTCTGGTCCTCAACTCGACATAGAATCATATTCAGTGTATACCGCGCTCTATTAATGTTGGTAAAGCAGCCAGAGCATTAAGCTCGCCACAAAGCTATACTCATTTAAGTTAAGAATGCAGGAATTTGCGAGAGTTCAGGCTTCCGTCGAGGTGTAGTTGCTTTCATTCTTCTGAGACCTTACTCAGCATAGGTTAGTATTTGGCCACCAACGCTTCGGGAGAGCATATAGCTTCCATCTTTAAGGGGGATCGATATGTTGTCCCGAAACGTCGGTAAAGTATTACGAACATACGCCGCGTAAAATTCCTTCAGAGCGAAGACCTCATACATAAATTTCGTACTGTAAGAGAAAGTGCGAAGGAGTAAAAGTTTCATAATTTATAATATCAGAATATTGCATTACGTCGAAATGAAGTTCTGATGGGCAGATTGCATGTACACAGTCCGACAATTATATAATGAGACTGAGGTTATAGAATGAAACTGGAACAAAAGACCTGAGTACTATCTGTATTTTATTCAAAGTACATCCCTTCTGCATCGATACAGCGAGTGGCACGATCTAGCAAAGACTGAAACGACCGCTGCACGTCTTCTTGTGGTATGGCCTGAAGACTCGATGTCACAGGTCCTTGGATGTCTTGAACATCTTCAAAGAGGCGCTCTTTCAATGGTAACTTCAGTTTGGGGAACGGAAAATAATAACAGGGGGATAAATCAGGGGAGTAGGGCGGATGATTTAGCACGCACACTTGTTTTCGGGCTAAAAATTCTTGTACAGCAACTGCCCGGTGAACCGGTGCATTGTCGTGAAGAAGAAACCAACTGCCTGGTGCTGAGTACTCGGGTCGGACACGGCGAATCCTCTTCCATAGGCGTTCCAGAACACTCAAATAAAAACTTCCAGTGACAGTTTGTCCCTGAGGGACAAACTCGTGGTGAATAATTCCCTTGCTGTCGTAGAAACACACAAGCATTTTCTTCACTTTTGGCTTTTGAAAACGAACTTTTTTGCCTTTTGGTGATGCTGGTGACTTCCATTCAGCACTTTGGCATTTAGTTGTGGGATCATAGCGAAAACACCAAGTTTCATCCTCTGCTACAATCGAATTCAAGAAAGTTTTATTTCTACGAGCAGTTTTAATGATGTCTTTTGCGTACTGAACACGCTCGTGTCTTTGATATGTGTATGGTGTATGGTGATTGTGTAGGGTCGTTTTGAGCGCAGGTTTGCCTGTTTGTGGAAGATACGTTAAGACCTGTCCAATTCCGGACAGGATGGATAGAAATAAGCATCTCTAACTTCCGGGCGGGAATTAAAGGTGAGTCAAATCCGCACTCGGTCGTTGTAAGGACTGACCTATCTTGACATAAAATAGCTTGCGGAAGGAAGCAATAAATAAAGAAGATTGACTAAAGGAGACGGCTTGAATTTAAACGAGGTACCTTTCTCGTTGAGTTTTTTATTTATAGCAGTTCAATTGAACAGGGTTTTCCGTAGGTTTACGTGTCTGTTGCTCAGAGAGTGATCGTAGGAACGCCCACCGTGTGACACCCACACAGTCAACGATGCGTTTTACATGGGCAACAGCTTCAAATGGACACCTTTATGAAGACATTAAGACGTAGTGCACGACGACATTTGAACATAGATATTAATAGCACCAAACTGTAGGATGTTGGTTATCTCTTCTGACAGTGTGTTTGATTGGCTGCAGACTGTAAGAAGACCTTGGGTGTGTTGAGCACTAAGCTACACGCGCATGTACACTGTAAAAGTAAATACTGAGAAATTGTTCCATAAACTTTATAAGTTGTGAAGTTTATTTAGGATTCAGTCATTTGTCTGACAATTAATTTCGTTATAAAATTAAATGATCTAAGTGTTCTCATAAGGAATTTTTTCGAAATGACTGTACGCTCTCAGTCCCTTAATTAATTTACGTTTATGCTTCTCCTTCACCATCATCTTTTTTCTCTTTACTCTTCTTATCTCCATAATCGACGTAATTTTCTTTTATTCTCTTCCAGAACCTTTATCATAACCATCATAATTTTTATTTTTATCAAAATCATCAATACCTTAACGACCTTTACTAAACTTATACAATACCAGCTATAAATATTATCACCACCACCACCACCACCACCACCACCACCACCACCACCAAGAAAGTCACAATATTCTTCTACATTGTCTCATTTTTCCTACACAGATACCATGATGTCCCATTCTTTGTAAATTTATAAACATATCACTATGAAAATTTCCAATTTTATGATTCAACAGGCTACTTCCCTCAAATAAGCTGTCAATGAAGGAGGACCTAAAGAAAATAACAGATTTTTATTCTTGTCCTTTAACGGCGTACTTCCATCATATATTTGCTAAGAAAGAAACTAAGGAAAGGATGGCTAAAATGAAGTTAAAGAAACAAAGAGAAAAAGAAATGACAAAATGCAGCTTCCTTGTCACCTGATTACCTGGCTACATGATTTCATAATTACTTCATTAATGATAAATATGTCGCCTATATTTCTTTTTATGCTTGGTGTGGTGTGAGACTGATTTTATTGGTAACTAAGGCGGCGCTACCGGGCCTATTGTACCAGCTCCAAATGATAAGTGAATTAATATGTAAACTTGGGCACTGGAAAACCGGAATACTCCGAGAAAAACCCGTCCCAGTGCCACTTGGTGCAACACATATCCTGCATGGGCTGCCCTAGAATTAAGCCTTGGCCTCTTCGTTGAGAATTCGGCAACTAATCACATTGTGCGTCAAATAATGAGGTATAAACACAAGAAAGGTCGCAACCTGGATGGAGGACGACCAGGTAGAGGTAATTACTAGAGGGTGAGCCTAGTTATCATGTCAATGCTTCTGAATCAGCAAAACATACTGTGTAAGAAGAAGGAGAAGACCCCGTACGATTCCTAATTTTTTTAATCATCCTGTATAATCTCAGCTTTTGAACTTTTCGTTACTTGAACCCCAACATTAAATAAAAACTGTAGTCTGTGAAAGTCATTCTTCTTCTTCTTATAATAATAATTATTATTATTATTCAGTCATCAAGTTTTAGGCTGCCCGTTCTATTCCTATTTTGACATTATTCTGAACTTTAGACACGTGACAAAATTCCTTGGACACGAACATAAATATTTCAAAGCTGCTAGTAAAACTATGTCTCTTAAATTTTGTCACTATACAAGTACTCTATTTTTGCTTGCTTACCTACTGTCTGTTGCAATATTATTATAAACAATAGATTACTTTAGGTGAACTGCTGCTGGTTGTCAACACGAAGCAAACATTTTGAGGATTCTTGCTTTTTACGTGTTTGCACTTGCGCTGTACCTAGCGTTAATGAAATATAGGTAAGACTTACTTTTAGTCTGAGATAGGAGAACTCCTGAGTGACATCTTGATGCTCAGCCTCCATGACTCCTGGCTTCGTTTTCAGCACGTACACCGTGTTGATGTGGGACAGGATGTTTTCAAACGATAGTTCTAAGTGGGGTCTTACCTGAAATTGAGGGAACATATTGCTGAGATTTATTGAAGTGAATGGCTAGACGGTAGTCTTACATTATGCTGCATCTACAAAGCAGCAGTGCAAATTATTTTATAATTATTATATAATATAATTATATAATTTTATATATAATATAATGTAATATAATTCCTTTAATAATAAACGAACTTCGCTCTGGCTACCTGTATATGTTTATAGAAAAGAATACCATAAACGAAGCTCCACATTATTTTTGAATGACTACTATTTATATCAAAATCTGGTTGTGTTTGAGAGGAAAGTATTGCGAAGGATCTGTGGCTCATTATACCACGGTGGCCTTTGGAGAAGCAGATGTAACTTTGAATTATATACACTGTCTAAAGAACCAAAATTGACTGCAGCCTTAAGAAAAGAAAGATTACGCTGAGCCGGGCATTTACACGTGGAAGAGAAGCAGATGCCCAACACATTCCTATAATAAAAAAAATCAGTGGAAAAATAAAAGTGGAAAGGTAAAAATCAAGATGGCTTAATGAAGTTAATGGAGACTCAACGAAACTGGGAATAACAATGTGGTGGAGAAGATCGTGAGATAGAGAAAAGTCGAAGAACCTCCTATTGTTAAACGACACGTTTAGATCTGATAATGATGATGAATATTTATATCATATAAAGGCTCGTATATTGCAACGATGCCTGAACATTTAACATTCTTGAGTAAATATGTCTGCCTGCAATGATAGGATATAAGCTTTATGGAACAGTGTCTCTGAGAATGCAGTACGTGGCCATTCATCTCCTGTGTAATGTGGCGTACATTACACACACTGTAATATTTAACTCTTGAAAGATTTACTACCAACACAAGAGAAGAAAATTACGGAGAGAGGGGTGTAGAAACACTAGGCTATTTTTATTACAAGACGAAACAGGTAAATTTACGGTTCTGAAGGTTTTTAGGCAGCGCCCTTTCGTCCTTCTGGTAAAGATAGGTCGGAGAGAAGGTTGGGAAGTAAAGAATATAAGGTGGTGGGGCGTGGATAACGACAAATTTCATGGAATTTTGTATAAATTTCCTTTCGTACCTCACAGAGAACACAGTCTCTGTCTATTATAAAGGTCAGTTTCTTAAAGCTGCATTGGAATATAACTGGAATTTATTAACGGAATTGCAAGAAATGCATAAATATACTGTATGCGCAATATGGAGGGTTCTTACTGTTAAACCTGATGGTACACAGAGTTACAGTTGGCTTTAAACGGTTAAAAACGTTTTTAATTACTCTGTAATCCTCTTCACGCAATATTATTATTAATGCATTAGACTAGAGCATGAACTGCAGAAGAAATATTATAGAAGCATGCACTGCCAATTAATACGTAGATGCACGCAGACAAGTGCACAAAATAAGCTATGTATACCGCTATGCTTACACGTAAGACATATATGTACACACATACAGTGTGTTCCTTTTATGGTGTCACTGAGCACGGCAGTTTTGTAGCATAAAAAGGCTGTCTCCGCTGGGACATGTCATGACACGTGCCGTGCTCAGGAAAGACGGTAACAGGGCCACTCTGTACATATGTGCTTACGTACACATGAACACACTATGTTACGCAATAACATACCGCATCCAGAACGTCCGTGATGCGACAGCCGGGCCTCGTGACCCGCGGCATGACCCTGGCCACTGTGCTGCCAGTTTGCACCACTCGCAGCTCGCGGTCAAACAGCAGATGGAACGGAAAAACACGGCAGAAAGTGGCGGGACTCACTTTTGGCTCTGCACACAGACCGAATTCCATCTCACTGAATGCTATGTGCATTAATACAACACGCCCTTAAATTTCTTAAATCCCCACATTTTCTCACAGAACAATAGTTGATGTCCATAGTTATTTCATTTAAAATATTGTTCTATTTTTTATACTTAAAATGCCTTAATTAATCTTCAAACGTCAGAATGGTTGCTTTAAGTTATGATGTTAATCATAGAAAGGAAAGAGGCTGAAGGAATTAATTTAACCCTTTAAAGACTAAAATTAATATACATTATATTCAGTGATTAGGTCGTATCTCACATAGAATATCGTGTGCTTTCTTTAGACAGAAATAGACGAATACTGTATTATAAAATAATGTAAAATACGTAGAGTTCTTTTTTAAAACCTGGTGGTACATATAACAACCCCACCCTTGGCTTTATGGCGTTAAAGCAATAATATATAAATATGACATTAATATTTTAACCCGTTGAATCATGAATTTTTGTAAGGCGTATTTAACAATATATTTCGTACCTCGCAGTAAACACTCTCAATCTCCATACAACTACAAATTACTTAATGCTGAGTAGGGAGGTAGTCACTGCTCCTTCGGAGAAAGAGACTCGCTGAGCGTAAAGGGCAGGCTGTTGTATTTTAAAGAAATAATGTATCCTGGTACGCACTTGCATCTGGTACGCACTTGCATCCTGGTACGCACTTTATACTCGATGTTTAACGACAGAAAGTACGTACATAGCGTAATAACTTACCAATGCCTGAGACGTGTGTTTTACCTAGTTGCGTTTTGGGAAGACTCAGAAAATGTGGCAGTGTAGAAGACTTCAGGTAATCATAAAATACAAGTACTGTGTTCGTAAGTTTCAATTCACATATTGTATCCACTGTCAAGTGAAGTTTTGCCCCATCCTGTATGCTAATTACAGTGATTTAAAGGATTAAAGCTCTTTCATTAGGCTATGAATTATGCCTGCATAATTCGGTTATATGTGTCTTGTGATTCTTTAGACGAAATACTACTTCTCTGCATAGTATTAACCCTCCTTTGGTATTTTATACTGTGTGTATTTTTACAAGTAAGAGCATTATTTTAAAATATTGCTTACATTAGCCTGAGGCTTGAAAACTTTTCGAAGATTTTCTTAGCCACCTATCTTTGAATCAAATTAATGATACTTCCTATCTACTCTAAACGTTTAATATAATGTACCTGATCCGCGGTTTATATAATTTTCTTAGTTCTTTGTTAGTTCTAATTCCCCAAATCCCTTGCTCTTTGCCTAAAGGTACTAACTTCTTTGACTTAGTAATCTTCTGTTTCTATGCTGAAACTCCTGAAGGAACTGCTTAGTGTTAGGATGCTGCGCTGAAACTGGCACAGACTACAGACCTTTAAATAGCTGTGCACTGTGCTGTCAAAATCAGACCTTAGCTCAGCGCGTGTTTCATCAAACACTGTTTCAGATTACCTATAGACAGAGTCTGAACTTGCGTAGCTTCTGGTCGAGATGCCTTCCCCGGACCCGCTAACTCCGTGATGAGGAACTGCACGTGATCACACTCTTCTTTCGTCTTCAGGATCTCCACTTCGACTTCTGTTCCGTGCAGTTTGCTGGCCACCGTCTGCACCAACAATGGTGAGTCGTAATAATATATGCCTAATATCATTGCTACTTTGTTTCATAGATGAAGGCTTTGACTGTACAAGAAGTACACTGAGACATATTCACTACATTTACTTACTGAAATAAGTGTACTTAAGTGGTGATGCTTCTGACTTGTGTATGGGAGGTGCTGAGTTCGGATCTGGTTCGAGACATTGGCTGTTTTGACTGATGTCTTTTGTCTCTTTCCTCTGTTACGCGAGGTAATTTAAGGGACTTTACCCTCAAACTAGGCTACAACTCTTTCTTTCACATACCTTCAATTCTTCAGTTACTAATAATCTCACAATTTTACACACTATTATCTGAGCAACTGCCACAATCCTTAAATAACTCATAAATATATAAATAACCACTAGGTCTACGTTCCTCTGGGATGTGGCACCGCGTCACAGGGTAATTGGTGCCCGAAGTTTCGAAAACAGCCTGGTGGTATCATCTTAAATTGTCGAAAAGTTTTCATGGAATTTTGGATCTTTGTGCGGAGTTAAATAATGCGGCTTATCTCCCCCCCCCACCCATATGATTCTGTGAGGTTGTGTTTAGGCATAAATGTTACTTTACCTTTACGATACCGATGACAATGTGCTCGAGGCCAGGACGGTCGGAGTAGTAATGCAGAAGCAGCGCTCCATCTTCAGGTCGTTCGGTACAACGAAACGAAGGGGCACGCATCCCTGGATACAGGGTGCCCAGGTGATCGTGTAGTGCGTCCAAATTCTGACATCATGCAAATAAAGGAAGTACTCAATAGGGTAATAGGAAGCGGGTTGTGTTTCACGTCAGCTTGTTGTTTGTCCGAAATATTAAGTAGAGTTTCGTGAAACGTGACATTAGCTTTCTTACTCTATAATTATGTTTAATGTCGAATAAATAAATATGAAATAACATCAATTTATTAACCTTTAGGAGAAAAGAAAATTAATCTTCTTCTTGGCTTGTGAGCGCACAGTTGGTGAGACACAAATTCTGTACCTTGCTCGCGATAGAATGCGTCGCTGAGTCAAGCTGCTAGTAGCCTACATGCACGTTGTTGTCGCTTACCTGTAAGAAGTCCCGCGGTGTTGCACCAAGTACTTGGAGGATTTTGTCATAACCGGAATCTTGACAGAATTCAAAAAATGTTTTTCCGAAAAGTTCCAAGATGGCATTGGCAGGAATTTCTGAAAATACAGATAAGTTTGTGAAAGTTAGATGTGCACTTAACAGGCCTTTGTAACAATGGCTTATAACTGACGTGCTGACATCCGTGATGTTCGAATGGAATATAGGAGGGAAATTTGAGCAGAACGATAAAAGGGGCGCTCAGATACTGTGCGAGAAACCTTGTGTTATATGACTAAACGTGCATTGAAATAGAGAGCTAGAGTTAATAAAATTTGTAACGGAGTCAAAATTAAAGATATTTCAGCCCTTAGTTACAGAAAGGGCTTGAAGAACTTTTTTCGTGTACAAGATTTTTTCTGTCTTGTAGAATAATTTGTCATAAGTCGCTATTGTCTGTGCTGATGGACAAGACGGTCTGCAGATCAGAACAGCAGCTACGAATAACCTTAATACGCAGACGCCTAAACTAACAGGCTGGTCATCCAGTTTGGGAATTAGACCATGGGCGAACAATTCCCTTCACCCTAAGGAAAAAAATGTTATAAAATTTTGCATAAGTACAAATTACAAATATAATCTTTGTGATATATCGTTTAATATTTCATTTCTTCTCTGTCATCTATGAAAATATTTTGCTTTCAGACGTAGCCTATGTAATTTCTGTAGTGTGAGAGATCAAAAGTCACATCCATGTAAGGTTAAATTTTTGACAGAAGGAATGAGATGAAATAGGAACGGAAGTGCGAGATTTAAGGCTTCCGCCGTGATATGGTTGAGGCCTTTGCTCTTCTGAGATGTTAACGCTGCGTAGGTTGGTTTTCAGTTACCGACGGTTCGGAACAACCTCTCTGTACCACCTTCAAGTGCCAAGCAGTCAAAAAGAATTCTTCTTGGGCTTGATTCTTAAAGGCGGGACCGATAAGTTGTACCAAAAAGCCGGTAAGCAGCTACCAGTCTACGCCATCGTAACTTCCCAAAAGTGCGAAGGCCTCGGGAACTGAAGTGTCTGTGAACGACAATAAGGTATGTTTTACGTCGCACTTACGCAGAACGTCTACTGCTGCGTGGATTAGATTGTAGGTTATTTCGTCCTCATATATCTGACGGACCAAGAATTGACCTTCCATGGCAACGTCGGCGTTCTTCCTGCAAGATATAAACACACAAATGTAAGTGAGTTACAAAGGGCAGTTAGTCGCCGGCCTTCCACCGCGGAGACCCGGATTCGATCCCGGGCCAGTCCATATGGGATTTGTGGTGGACAAAGTGGTACTAGGACAGGTTTTTCTACGAGTACTTCGGTTTTGCCCTGCAAATTTTATTCCACCGGTGCTCCAATACTTGGAAAAACAAAAACAAATAATAATCATCTTTCCTTTCATCTTCATCACAAAGTTGCACAATAAGCCTTAGGGCTGCGGTGCGCCCGTAGCATCTGCTGCGAGGCCCTTCACCACAAAGAAGATTTATAAGCTCCATATTACTTACTTTATGAGAAGCCGATGATCTGCTTCCTTGTCCATATTTTCTCCAAAGTTTTGAATCCCGAGAATTCGAGACAGGTTTTCCAGGAGCCAGCAACTAGTCTCTACTCTGAGGTAACTGAATTCAGAACACCCTCAGTTCCTATTTCATTAAGCAATGCTTTAATATCCTGCTACGGTTTATACCATTCAGCTTTCAGAAATAAATTATGTGTGAATTTGTTATACATATTCGTGCTACACACCTTACCCAGCTCATATGTTTTTATTTGATTACCCTTTTTGTATCTGGTGACTATGAAAACTTTGAAGATTTTCTTTGTCTAATTTTCTGTAATTGCCTTCTACATCCTAGCTCTTATATGAAATTAGTCACTTGGGCAATTTTTCCCCGTAGCACATAGTTTCATTTTTCAAGAAAGCAATTAGGGAATGATTAAACTCCGAATGGATGGTGTTACGTTTAAAAAATACTTGAGCGAATGTGTTCGCTTCAGCTAGCCTCTGTGCATAATGTTTAATTTATAATATGTCTGAACTTACTTAATCTTCTCCCAGGTTTCTTCTCCAAACGTCTTCACTACAAGCAGTTCCAGAGCGTAGTTCACAAATCCGAGCTGTAATACATCACGCGTAAAAGCACACACATAAAATAACTGTCAGTCTAATATAAATCCACTTGGAAACTGATAGTCGCTCAGTTGGTTAAGAAATTGGGCAATTTTTTTGTGAAATTCGCTTAGTCATTACTGCAAGTTTAGAATATAATTATTTGACTGCTATTATGCCAGCCGGTGCCAGAACTTGTACATCCCGGATGACATCCACTTACTGTTACTGTGTGCTGTGTGTTAAGTGTTCAGTAATTTCAACACCACTACGCATCCAGTGTTTACTAAGTTTTACGTTGATGAATGTTGTGAAGTGGATTTTACTGCGAGTGCGTAACAAGATAAACAGTGTTTTATAACGGTGGTGTTTCAGCTTTTTTTTTTAATGGCGCGACAGCCCTATATGGGCCTGGGCCTCCTCGTGTCGTCGAGATTTCATGATCACACACATTTGAGACACACCACAGTCGGTAGGACTCCTCTGGACGAGTGATCAGCCCGTCGCAGAGACCTCTACCTGACAACACACAACACTCAAAGAGACAAACATCCATGCCCCCGGTGGGATTCGAACCCACGATCCTAGTAAGCGAGCGGCCGAAGACCCACGCCTTAGACCGCACGGCCACTGGGATCGGTGGTGTTCCAGCTTACAAGGTGAAATTTAACTGATGGTATTGGTCGCTGCCACCGAAACATGTCGGAATATAAAGTGATTTTATAAAACTTTTTAAAAATCATTAAATATATGGTGCATATTTTTGGAAATTTTTAGAAAATAACATAGCCATTACCGTGTTTACAGGAGTCCGTCATTTAAGCCTATGTAGATCATGTTTAATCCAATCAATGTACTGACTACCTATTTTTCTTAGGGCGTATTTTTTTATTATCTTCCAATTTCTAGATTTACGTTAAAATTGTGTTTGCATTTCTCATTTCCTTCATCTCTCAAACTCATTATCTTCTCCTTGTTGTGATCACCATAATGATATTTGGTGACAGAAGAAATTACGTGGCCCATCATTGTGCAGATTCATGCAGCTCTTTGTCACTCCCTAACTAACTCTTATGAGAAATATTACACACTTACAAGCACCACAAATCTCTCTCTGTCGTTACGGTGCGACACTATTTGTCACACGTAGGCCTCCACCAAGCTGCAGTTAGAATGATAAATTTGCCTAATTTAATCTTGACGTTTTAGGCAGCCAACAGCAAGTTAATCGTTTTCATTTTTAACTGTAGAAAATATTCCAAGAATACATTTTTCTTTTGATTTGTGAATTAAGTTTTAAGTTGAATTTCCGCATTTCTGCAAGATTTAATATTTACCTTTGTGTTATTACATTTTTCGTTCTGATACGAGATAGGAATATAGGGTTAAATTCAGTTCCATCTGCTCTAGTTTTCTGATCATTCTCTTTCTTGGAGTCTTAATCCATTTTGTGTGTTCCTGTTTATAATATTTACATTCCCGCCCAGTACATTTACACCATTTAATATACCGTATTTCCGCCTCATAAGACGCTACAAACATAAGACGTAACCTGTCATTAGCAAGGTACTTTTACGGATTTAGTAGCCTACTTACGTAAACCGTCCTTCCGGTGTTTAGGCGTAGTTGGGGGGGGGGGGGGTTCTGGGGACAGATTCAAGGAAAATATCCGTCTTACAAGACAGGGAATATGATATATATAAAACATTAGTGCGTACCTCACAGAGAATAAAATCTGTATCCATTATAATTATGAGCCTGTGAAGGGTATTTAGGAAGATAAGTGGTATTTTTTGTATGAATCACACGAAACATGTAAGAACACTTTGAGGCGAAATACAAAATTTCTTCACGTTATAGCAAGTGACAGAATATGAAGAATTACCACTGGGGTTCAAGAGGTTAGAGTTAATCCGATAGAAACGTGACGTGAGTGTGCAGACTGGCTTCAGCTTGCTTAAATTAGCAATCGGTTGGCCACTGTTGTAAACACAGAAATAAAACTTTATTTTGCGAGACGCGGGGAATTTTTTGACTTGCTGAGCGAATATTAGCTTCTCAAGGAGGACAAAGTAAAGGAACTGATACTGTGGCAAATATCCGATATACCTATCATAATATTGTCCAACAGCAATTAAAATATGCACGTAATTCAATTATTTGATTATTATTATATATATTATTATTAATTATACTCACCATGTTTTAAGAGAAGAAGAAATTTTCAAAGGTCAAATTTTGCAACAAAGCCAGTACAGCTGCCTATAGGACTTGCACTTTTTTTGATAATTTTTCCGTCTTCTTTGAGTGAAGTATGTGATGTGGTGCGGGTGCACAAAGTCGCGGGGACACTGAGCGCAGACACCAGCTTTCCTCTCTGCCAAACTGCTATCGATCCGCGCCTGACTACTCCGCCACCAGCGACACATCAGCTCCCCGAAAGATGGCAGGCAATAGACCTTTCATGCATATCGATATGGACATTATTAGTCGACACTTTTCCAACAGACTTTTTCATGAGATAATTAAACTGATAATCAAACTAGCAGGTACATAATAAACACGTCCAATTGCTTTTATCTGTTTAGACGTAATGAGAATGGTTCTTTAATGACACATATCCCATTAGCAAAAGTGCATTGTATCGATTCATATTTCCTCTATTTTTAAAGAAAAAATAGTGGCTATAAATTAGACGTTTGCTTTGATAGGTTTTCCTTACTTTGAAATTAAATAATCAGTTATAAATTCTATACTTACCTGATAATGTGTCCACATTTAGCATGTCTGTATGGGATTGGTGTTAAGGAGTATAAGAGGCAAAGAGCGGAATGAAAAATTACGAGGAAGGAGACAATATTGAAATCATTTAGCTGGAGAGTGTTTAGGATTGTGTAGCAGTTATTCCTATTTTCCCTTGAATATAAATGGCGGAAACTGGATTTAGGTTAATCTTTACGGGATGAGAATTGAAAAGGGAGGGCCCAAAACACTTCTGTTTTTTTTATAACAGACAGGCTTAATTAGGCAAGCGTACACATGGCCAATCGCGGACTTTATTTACGTTGTTGCAGACACGTCAACGATCTCATACTTAAAACAACGTCAAGTATAACTAGATTTAGAATTTTCCTTTCCTGATTGACGTGACAGATCATCACAGTGATTCAAAAGTACGTCAAGGAAGCAATCAACTAGTGAATAATATTTTCTCCTAGATTAATTACTTTAAATTATAGATGCGTCTGTAAGAAAGACACGTATCAAGTCATGGCCCCCAGCCGAAATCTAGATGAGAAGATGGTGCATTTTATATCTATTGAATTCAGCAAAACATAAAACTGAAGTTTGGGTTTTGAGAGAAGATTTTTGCGTCAAGTTTGAGAAACTTAAAACTTTTTTCCCTTTTGGCGTGCATGTTTACTTGGCTTTTTTGAAATAGAAGTGGATGTGGTACCTGGTATGTTCTAAATGGAGTTATCAATTTGCTGGGCGGAGAAGGACTTAATGAGAATTTCTGAACGCATCTGTTCCTGTATTTCACATTCTATACCAAATTACCTCTTATTTATAGACAGGCCATTTCATTTACACGTTGCTTGAATAGGTGTGTATATGTAACTATTTTAAAAACGAAATATCGTTCATCATTACTAAGAATTATAACTATAGTATCTTTATTCCAAAAAATTGCAGTTATATTCAGTATTAATGAATATATGTGCAGTTAGGTGGAATAAATATAATATATTGTTAATCTACTGCACGGAACATGTACAATATGAAACCTACGTTTCAGGCTTAAGGACAGGGGTTTGAGTCTTCTAATACTAAAACGGATGTAGCTGACCTCATTGAAACCAAAAAGTTTCTAATTAATGGAAAGTGATTTAAAACCCTATGGTGTGTTATTGATATATGAGATCAGTTATAAACAATTATCGGCTAACTTAATTTACGTCACCGATTAAATAATGTAATATAGCCAGCGCTCGGGAAAGGGTATATTTCTCTGGAGTAGGGCCTAAATTATGGGGCTAGAAGAGGTAGCTGAGAGTCTTGTCTTTCAAGACCAGATGGGCGTGAATGTTTCTTCTGGTGGTTGATAAAGGAACTGTCTAGCAAGGAAGAGCACTAACATCTGCGCTACCGCTTTATGGGTAATTTGGAGTCTAAGACGCGAAAGATCGAGTGATCTCAAAAGTTTGATTCTGAGGTTAGGCCTGCTGAACAAAGATATCTGAATTGCAGTACTTATGTGGAGTTTAGCAGTCTTGCAGAGGCATTGAGATTTGGACACTTACAGAGACTTGGAGAGAATACCAAGTTTTCATGCTAATGGTGCTAAATTAAAGAGAGTGTTTAGCTGAAAGTTTGCCCTGCAGTTCCTTCACAGTACTTAGCTACGAATTACAGAGACACCTGTCTATAACGGAAACGCAAGGGACCGATTTTTCTCCCGTTGCAGGCAGGTTCCTCGGTACTCCAGTTCCTAAGGACAGTGAAAGTTATCCGCCAAAGACAGGTTTCTGTTATTCCCAGTTACCGTTTGAGACTGGTTTAACTGTACTTTTGTGGGCAGACTGATTTGTACATGTAACTTCTAGCTCTCTGGACGTGATCAGAAATTGATCTGTTGTACATAATCTGTTGCTTTAGCCTTTCGAGGTTTTAGCGAGCGCAGTTGGAATTTAAAACGAAGTAAAAGGGTACGTCTAATCAGATTGCGTGAAGAGAAAACACATCAGCTTGAAGAATGAGGCCCAGGGGCATGATCAGTCGCATTAAAATCTCATGGGGATCAATCCATCTCTTTATCTTTCAACATTCACTTTCCTCTTTGTATGGGATTTGCAAGCCCTACTTGACAGGGGTCTATGTTTTGCCTAAAGTTTTGAGCATTTTCCCACTGTGCACATTTGAATCCAGTAATTTTAAACGCATAACAAACATAATTAATATTAAATTTATTTTTCTTATTGGCATCTCGCCTTCTCTCTCGGATTAGGAGAAGGAGAATATCTGGCTTAAATTATCTTAAAATCCGTTGAAATCAAGCACAGGTCTAATGAAAGCGCATATGTTTCAGGTTTATAAACACAAGAAAAGAGTCTAGGAATATTACGTCATATCACTACCTGCGTGGAGAAGGAAAGAGTGTTATGGCAATAACTGTAGAGAATATATCGATCATGATTTTACAGTGGTAACACTGTAGACTTTTATTTTGGGACATCCGTGATCTAAATTCAGTCCCTTCAAGAGAATGCTAGGATACTACCGTGGTCAGGCCATGACGGCTTTCTTCAAAATCCTTCACAATTCATCACTCACAAAGTCCCTTACTATCGTTATTATGCAATGTCAGACACCGGCATTGTCCTAAAGTAGAACAAATAAACGCGTGCTGAAGAACACACCGAGAATTTCAGTAGTGACACTTAACAGCTATAATTTATAAGATGATAATTTTTCTCTTTAATTTCCTCGTGATTTATTTAGAGACACTGTCAGTTTATAGTGTCACATAAGAGTCGATGATAGATAGGCCAAGTATGAACACGAGAAACTGGCGGAATGATACTTACAGGGAAAAAAGGAAGTGTTGGGATACAGGTCTGTCCCAGTTGAGAAATGTCTTCGTAAAGGAGAGATTTTGTAAAGAAAACATTAGACTATATAAAGGCAGAATTAAATATGTGGAAGGCTTCATTATAAATGTATATATTAAGGTAATTTTTTTAAATTTGTAGCCATCTTCGGTTTTAAACGAGCGTGATGTTACGGTAAATCAGATTCGAAGAACTAAGGCACTTATGTTTTGAAGGAAATGCTTGTAAATGAAAATATTAGTCGGCGGAAAAATTCTTCTTTGGAGAAGAGAGCCAACTAGGAAAATGTATCCATGGCAGGACGTATGTAATTATGGTGTATGTCATCTGGATTAATGGATGCCTCTTTGCAGACCGTCGAAGGCTAGACAGGTGGTGAGGCGGACTGTCATAGCCATAGTTGGTTCTCCGACCGATGATGCGTGACGCTTTTCGATGGAGCAAGCTCTTCATGCAGCTTTAGCAGTCATTTAGCGCAACTCAGCCGTGAGAGACCACGAGTATTCACGGGGGCGCCAACCTTTATTTCTGTGCTTAGTTCGAAACTCTGCGGGTGATTAGGTGGGGTGGCTGATTGAGCATTCATAAGAGGGAGGGGGGTCTAATGAAGTTGTGATAGCACAATACAAATACTGGTTTGTAAGGTTAACGGGTGCTGTTGGGTCGTTCCTACGTCAGAGGGAGTTGGTGAGGCTAGAAGGAATTCTGGTGGTCAATTATGACCTAGTTTATATCAGGGGTCAAGTAATGTACGGCATATTTGGTACTTAATATACGAGTCAGGAGACAGTGTAGGGATGGAGGACTCTCCTATGATTGCTACTTTAACGCGGTTGGAGAACTTAACACGGATCATGGAGCTGAAGACGGATCAAAAAGGCGAGACTAAACGCAGTCGGATGGGAAGATTTGCGAAACAAGATATTCGCAAAAGAAGGCAGCCATATTGTATAGGAGAAGACTCAGTAAGGAAAAAAAGTGACAAAAGTGCCCAAATTTATTTTTTTCAGTGACTTATTTGGCCTACTTCCGCATTTACGCCATTGCCGAAATGTAGTTTTAAATTTTCACGCGCGCACCAAAAGATCTTCTTGTAACAGGAAGTAAGGAGGTAGCTGAAGGCTCCGGTCATCCGGGATGTTACGGTGTGTCGTTGGGTAAGTATTTCTCGACATTTCGAAGGATTGTAGCGCCTTCAAAACTTCGCGAACCACTCGTCCAAAGACATAAGCCAACATCCCAGAAGAATTAAAACTTCAGTAACACCCGTGTGGGATCATAAAACCTCGCAAGGACAAAAGTAACAGAATCCAAATCGTCGACAGTACAATTGTATGATCTTTGTGAGAATTGGATGTAATATGCATTATGCTCTTCAAGTTCTGTAGTTTAATTTATACATATACATATAATTTAATACCACGTATAGAAGTTAAGATAGAAGGGATTTGAAGAAGACGAAGAAGATGTAAACAGCTGCAGCTACTGGATGGCCTTAAAGAGAAGAGAGGACACTGGAAATCATCTTTTAAAAGAAACTTTGTTACATCTAGTTAAGTAATTATTTAATTAATTAGGATAGTTTATGCCGTAGCTTAGATACTTAATTGCCGCTTGTCACCGTGAAGTGACGGCTTCTGTTCTAGCTTAGTCCACATGGGATTTATGGACGACAACGTGGACCCAGATGAGGATTTTATCGAGTACTCGCTTTCATTCTGTGAGTTGTCATTCCAATAACACTACGTTCCCACCTATTTTTATAGGCTGAAACTATATGCTTGTTGGAGGAAGAATTTCCAAAAGGAATCGGTTTCGTCCGAATCCCAAAATTTATATAAAAAAGAAAGGCAATTCAATAAAATATTCTCGCGCTAGCAGCGACGTCAGGTGTTCGAATTGCGAACAAACCAACGTTTCGAGGACCATCTCTGTTCTCGTCTTCAGGCAATGTACGTATAAACGTAACATTGCTGAGCCTTTACGTAACCATTTTTGCCGTGGGAAAGCAATAAGTATTGAAAATGATGCGCAAGTGTCTGAATTATTACTTTAGTTATCCGGCATGCAAAGCGCATGCGCCGTATTTATATTGTCATCTGTGGCCCTGTCTGGCCCTGTCATATTTTTCCACATTGTCTCATAAATGGCAAGATTTTCGGAAAAAGTTATTGAATATAAAATGTATGTTTGATTTTCTCTACAAATGTGTCTAAAATATTTCTCATTCCAAGAAGAATTCACCGAGATATTATCATATGTGTACATAGGCGTTCATGTATTATTCTTGTCAGATTTTAATAAAACTTTAATTTTCTCGGCAGATTTTCGAAAAATCCTGAAATACCAAATTTTATGAAGATCCGTCCAGTGGGAGCCAAGTTCTTCCATGCGGACAGACAGACGCACGGACAGACAGACATAAGGAAACTAATAATCGCTTTTCGCAAATTTTCGAACGCTCCTAAAAACACGAATTACCCAGTCGGTATAGTGTTTAGCATACGGACTGGTAACCACGGAATTTTCTTTCGATTCCCGATAGGAGAAAAATTTACTTTTTCTCAAAAGTCTCCATTCCCGCTCTGGGGCTGACCCAGTCTCCTATTTATTGTTTCCTGAGGCTTCTTCCCCGGGAGTAGTGCTAGCAAGGCTGCGAATTTGACTACTCACCTCCCTCTAACATTGAGGTTAGGAATGGGTAAATCTCTATCTCTACTAGCCTACATTGGGACAGCTTACCCGGTCTCCAGGCCGGTAGTCGAAGCCATGACTTCCCTAACATGAAGCAGTGTGTCAGTCACGTAACCGCAGTTTCTACTACACAACTATGAGTTATGCTTTGGATAACCTTTAGAGGTCACGTGATAAAGATGTAAATTGTGCTAGGGAATGAAGCAATTTTCGTGCTTGTTGTTGGAATTAAGATATGTAGCCTGCGGTAGTGTTGTTTGGGAGCAAATAAGGCTCCCAAATTGCAAGCATCGCGACAAAATTCTAGGCTCTTCCATTCTGCACTCACGTCTGTATGGGTAGATTAAGAAACCAGGGGAAGAGGAGAGGGGTGACGCCACATAATGACGCGTATCCGAACCGTATCTCAGATCTGAATATCGTTGAGTGAAATAAAAGCATTGTGTACGTTACAAAGAGTAGTTATTAGTTATAATAGCCGTAAGTAAAATTCTAACAACAGCTGCTTAATTAGATGCCTCCTTTGTGGTCTTCATTAAGTGAGTTGTTACGAGGTTAATAATTAATTACACAGAGGAAATTGCGATGTAACATTAGGAAATGAGGAAATGTATGCCTGCACCAAACTGTGATTGGACAATATAATGGGAAGAGAACATGCATAAGACTGATATATTTATTACGATACATTAAAATATATTTAACAAAGTAAATTTTAACAATCTTAAACATACAAAATTAGTTGAAGGTTTGTGTGACAATAATTTTATATTTTCTTGGAAGTTTCTGTTTTGGACGCTATTTGTTTTGTGAATTAAGAACACATCTATTTTACGCAAATATTAACCATTTAAAGCCCAGTGGTAATTATATGTACCTCTTGTAGTAATATTATGAAACTGCATTTTGCCTAACAGTCTCTATTTGCGATTCGCATAATAAACACAGAATATTTCTCTAAACATAATTTACAGACTAGTCTTTATAAGGGGCACAGGTTAACCTGGATTTCAGGCTTCCGCGGCGATGTTGATGAGATCTGTGGTCTTCTGGGTAATTACACGGCGTCGTGTGGTAATTATTTACCACACGACGCCGTGTAATTACCCAGAAGACCACAGATTTCGGGCACAGGTTAGTTCTCTGAATATTTCTCTAAACATAATTTACAGACTAGCCTTTATAAGGGGCACAGGTTAGTTCTCTGGGAAGCTGAAAATTAAGTTTTATATCAAATTCAGATAAAATTAAATTCAGAAAGAGTACATTCCCGTAGAACATCAGACAAAATTCACAAGTACATTCTGTGGACACGAGACACAGTTACCTCATGCCACGTAATGGTACATACTTGTCTCAGTAACTGCGTCAGAGCATTTATGCTTTGCATAGTGGCGCTGTCATCTACACGTCAAAAACTTGGCCAAATATTACAAGTCACATGACTAAGAAACTTAATTTTACGTCCTTGAAATTTTAAAAATTACCGTTTCTGGTCTGTGAAATGTACTCGGGCATAATATTGTCGACGTTTCGGGCGAACATACTTTTCAAAGTTTTGAACAATACACATATATTTATTTTACATATATATGTAAGAACAGTACGTAAACTATACACTGTGCTAAATGTTCGGACAGGATAACCTGTTGCATGAAGATATTTATTTACGTTGTTGATATATTTTTGTACCATTCATTGTTTTCTACATGATTTGCTGTCTAAGATGGGGTTAATAGCACAGTTTGATTGCAAACCTTCACTGTTTACGAGTTGTTAACTTGGCTGCAAAAACTAAAGATGTTTTCTTGATCTTCAGTGACGGAGCAGAAAATTATGAAGAAGGAATTAATTACCTTTTAGGAGGATACTTAAATTTTTGCAGCAATACGTAGGTGGCCCAATTAAGTCGCATTACATATTAAACGCACTAACACAATTACATTTGTATCAGTGCTATTTGATACGTAAACACATAATGAGTACAGTTTTGTTTGGATGACAATGAATATTGTAAACAAAAGAGTAATTGTTAAATACTGCTGAAAATTACTCATTATCTATTGAAATAAAACAATAAAAGTTACACCTGCTTTAACATTACTATATTTTTATTTGCCCAAAAGAATGTATGTATATATCTTTTGATTCGTAGAAAAGGTAGTTATTTATTTACAGCATTACCCGCTCGATATTTATAATAGAACATATACGTGTTTTCTTTGAAGTAAGAACAGATTCATTTTTTAGGCGCTTTCGCAAAATTTCGAAACGCGACCATTAGCTTCGTCATGTCTGTCTGTCCGTGTGTCTGTCTGTCCGCATGAAACAACTCGGCTCCCACTGGACGGATTTTCATTAAATTTGGTATTTTAGGATTTTTCGAAACTCTGCCGAGAAAATTCAAGTTTTATTAAAATATGACAAGAATACTGGTCACTTTACATGAACACCTATGCACATTTATGAAAATGTCTCGCTGACTTCTTCTTTGAATGAGAAATTTTTAGAGAAATTTGTAGAGAAAATCAAAACACATATTTTATATTCAATAACTTTTTTCTGAAAAGTTTGCCATTTATGAGATAACGTGGAAAAATATGGTAGGACCAGACAGGCCACAGATGAAAATATAATACGGCGCATGCGCTTTGCATACTGAATAATTAAGGAAAGAACACAGAAACACTCAAAATGCTTAATGTTTATTGCTTTCCCACGGAAAAAATGGTTTCGTAAACGCGCCTCAATATTACGTTATACGTGCATTGCCTATCTTTCTCATTTTAAATAGTGTTTAAACGAGATTTAGGCACGAAAATTTAATTAATTTTTTCATTACTGTAATCATTAAATTTTGCGTCAATATGCATTCATTCAGTATTTCATTATTTCATCTAAAAATTCCTTTAATCTTAAACATAATTTTTTTTCCTATGGCTCGACAGCCCCTAGGGGGCCTAGGCCTCCCCATTTTTCGAGGTTTCGCGATCACACACTTTAGACACACCACACTCGGTAGGACTCCTCTGGACGAGTGACCAGCCCGTCGCAGAGACCTCTACCTGACAACACACAACACTCACAAGAGACAGACATCCATGCCCCCGGCGGGATTGGAACCCACAATCCCAGCAAGCGAGCGTCCGTAGACCCACGCCTTAGACCGCGCGGCCACTGGGATCGGCAAACATAATTATAGCCATATTAATAAATTGTTTGGATGTGTTACTTACGTTTCATTTAAAAAGTAGACGCTTCGTAGAATGAAGTGTTGAAGAGTGTCTTTACGTTTGTCCAATTTGGCACAATTTCACAAGTAACAAATTAGAACTTTCGATTACAGATATGCAGGGCTATATTAACTAAGACGAGTGGTGACACAAGTAAGTAATAGCGTGTGAAGAGCTGCCAACACAAGCAACTCTCATCGTGCTCACGATGCATGTAAGTAGCCATATCAACCACTTAGAGCAAATTATTATGCGCCTAACATATCCGTCCTGCCCGCTCCGTATTTGACACAATGTGTGCAACTTCGTTACTGATTCTGTTGCCATCAGCACTTCCGTCTTTTAAGTGTCTTATCAAACTTCTTCAACAAAGGTTATTGTCTCTGCTTCTCATTCATAAGATACTGGACGCGATTCCCTGAACGCAGGCTGTCCATCCAGAGGGGTTTTATGGTTTTGGTTAGTCCCTCCATGTAGCTTCTGGTATAGTAATTTAAACTATGACTGGTTCGTTTTAATTTACGTCCTCCGTAATTGAGTATTTACCGACATCCTCTTTCTTGCACTATGCAATTTTAAAGTGTCGTTAATTTTTCCAAGAACCTACAGCTTAACAAAATTCAAATGTCTTAAGAATTGTTTCTTTATATTAGAAAGTTTCGAGGTACTTCTCTGGACCCGGAGGCAGGCTATCATATTTAAATAATCCTGCTTTTACTATATCAGTTTTTGCTGTGTGCGTTTATATAAAATCACATTTACTCAGACTTTCATGTTGTTTTCCTTATTTTCTCCGGGCACCCTGTGTAATATTACGTTAAATGACCATTTACTACTTCTTTCTACATTCTTCACTATTTATCGTTACATTATTCGTTTCCTATGACATTGAATTTACCTCAAGTTGCTCTCAGTAATGAAGACTTTATAGTGTGGAATGGAGAGCTGTTTAGTGAATAATGAAAAACAAATAATGTGGAAGGAGGAGATAGTGGCCTAATTTAAGTTACTATTTGGATGTTTTCTTTGATTAACTGAGGAATATCACGAAAATCCTCATTAAGGCTACCTGCCCTCCAGTTTTAAATTTGGAAAATGTCGTTAAATAACTTGAAAATAAATAAATAACTCTTCCCTCACCTTTTTTTAATGAAGTACTCCTGTTTGGAAATCGGGAGAGCTGAGTTTCTATTTCCAGTATGATGATAAATTACCTGGCTAGTGTCTATTGTTTCCACGCAGTACAGCATGTCGAAAGCTGCATTAGGCCCCGGTCCCCATATTTGCTGCAAACTCATGCATTGAAAAGAAAGTAGTTAAATAAAGTACGTAACAATATTTGTTTCCTTTAAACGCCAGTAAGTTGTGCATGTAGGCTCGTTTGTGCTGTACTGAGGCAACAGAACAGCTCTTGCCTTCTTTTACTTCTGATGCTTGACATTTCTTTAGACGTTTGATGGAATTGAGTGGGAAAAGTCCCCTTGAGTGAAACCTGAGTTAACGCAAGAAATGTGGTTTCTAAATCATATGCATCCTATGATAATATGCTCGAGTTTTTAGGAAATAGGAACTAAATCGTTACAACATGAATTATGCAGGTTACTAGAAATCATGGAACGCCCTCTGTGATGTTACCAACCTATATTAGGGGGATTACGTAATTAATTCGATTGTGCTCCGGCGACACGTGCCTGAAAATCTTTCCTTATTTTCTTAACTAAGTTAAGTTTACAAGATTAACTTTTGACCTTTAGAAGGACATCATTCACAATTAAATATAAAATATAAACATCAACTTAAAAAGGCTGCATGCTGTTCCAGTAACATTAGATTAATGCTTTTACGATGTAATTTCAGAAAACACAATTCTGTAGAAAATTTACAACGAGGCTCGCTAGCTATGGCATTAAGCTAAATACTTGATTTTTTGACTCGCTCTGTGTGTGCAGCACATCTGTCTTAGAGGAAAACTGTGTACATTTCCTTCCCCGGAAGAGGTAAATGATTTTCCTCTTTTCCAGACAGGCTACGCGGCACATTCGATCGGTACAGGGATCTGTTACTCCGGCAATAAAGCGGCAGGATCGTAAAACTGACCAGTTACTTCTGTCTAGTATCGAGGTTAAGAATTATTGGAGATATACCCCACTGTCTCCCTTAAGGATTTGTCATGCCCATCAACTTCTTGTTTTTATTTATTTCTAATAATGTTGTGGAAGCCTTATATTCTGAAGGTGGAAGTAGCCTGCTTAGTGAAACCACTGGTAAGTTCGTACCAGCCATACGCTTCATAGCCCAGAACACATCAACCAACTCTTCTGGCTTAGGTATGATGTAATTCTGTCCTCTCTACTAAGACGCAGCAGCAATAGCAATACTATTTGCAGCTACTTAGCCTCTGCATATGCTATTATGAGTAATAGGCCCTTCTCTGTAGAGTCAAAATGTACCATGTACCTTTTGTTGACACAATTTCAAAAAAGTACCATATTACTCATTCACATATTCTTCAATTTCCATGTTATTGCTCTACTGAGGAGCTTTTCTTCTTTACACGTAAGTAAAAATTAATTTCCTATGTGACTAAGCAGTTTGACACACGTTCTGTAACCCAAGAAATGGTCCTGTGCCACATGAACACCTCCAGCCCTAGAGGCTAACAGACACGTTTCACTAAATTTTTATCAGATTATGCTTTCTTTCGGAGGCTGATATTAAATTCCAAACCTATATGTATGTGTGTGTGTGTCTGTATGTATGTATATATGTATGTATGTATGTATATTTGTGTCTTGTGCTGTTTGCCAGTAGTTCGCGTATTCCAAGTGAGTTTTATATAATTGTAGATTCAGGTTGGCTTTCTTCTTATATAGATGTTTCAATTCCAGGTTGATTCGATGTTTTATTGCCATTTGTTTGGTGCTGTATATTTGTGTGTCTGTATGTATGTGTGTATGTATGTATGTTTGTGTGTCTGTATGTATATATGTATGGATGTGTATATATATGTATATGTATGTATGTATGTGTATTTATGCATGTATTTGTATGTATGTATGTCTGTGTGTATGTATGTATGTGTATGTATATATGTATATGTATGTATGCATATGTATGTATATCTATATGTATATATATATGCATGTCCCTATTTAAACCTGCTGACTAACGAAGTGTATGCCTACCAGTAATTTCTGCCTGCAGCAGTTATTAATAGCGATATCTGAAAGAATAAGCCGGTGGCACTGAATCCAGTGGTTTCATTGAATGTGTCTTAATATCATGCTATGAATGTGTTCTCGAAACGTATCGACGTATGTGTGTTTATATATGGTATGAATAGCTCTGTTCTTCTAAAATTTGACGAAGGCCATCACTTTACTTTTATCACAAATATCGATTCATATTAATCCTTCCTTCAGCAGGAAGATGAGCAATAGGCCATTTGTATGGCTGCGTTTCTTCTCCGGGTCTGCAGCGTGAATGCCATGCGAACCGCACATACTTGACCCAGGCTAAGACAGCCTCAGTGGTCGCTGTATTGAAAGAGAGACGCATGCAGTGAATTCCTATAGAACAGCATGTCTGAAGAAATGAGCTTTTGCAGCTACCGCCGTACGGGTCAACACAATCATACGACCCCAGCGCTTCTAGCCAGAAATCTTCAGTGTTTTGAGCCTTCATACACGGGCCAAATTCCAAACGGTAACTATGGCTGTTCTTCATATTGCGATCTTATCATTTACCTCTCTGCTTAGGACGGTAAGTGAATACCAGCGTTTCGGCGGCATATACTGTTTCCATGTTCACATATTTATATAGTAATGGGTATGCCCAACTTGAATCTGTGTAATAGGAATATGGGTTTTGATTTCTGCTACCCTACACACAAATATTAACAAAAGTCAATGTACGTATACAAGTAAGTTTGACGCGCGTTCGCGTAATCATTGTTGCCGTGAAAGAGCAATAAGTATTACATATTGCACGTGTCTGTAGCCTTAGTTACCCAGCATGCATAGCGCATGCGCCATATTATATTGTCATCTGCGGCCTGTCCGTCGCTACTACATTTTTCTACATTGTCTCATGAACGGCACGATTTTCGAAAAAAGTTATTGAATATACACTGTGTTTTTATTCGCTATACAAATTTGGTCTGAATATTTCTCAGTCAGAGAAGAATTCAGCGAGATATTATCATAAACGTACATACGTCTTCATGTAAAGTACCCGTTATTCTTGTCAGATTTTAATGAAACTTGCATTTTCTCGCTACAGTTTCGAAAAATTCTCCAATATCAAATTTCATGAAAATCCTTCTAGTGGGAGCCGAGTTGTTCCATGCGGACAGACGTACGGGCAGACAGACATGACGAAGCTAATAGTCGCTTTCCGCAGTTTTGTGAACGCGCCTAAAAATGCATTCTTTGCCTTTTGTTTACTGGATTGATGTTCATGTTCATTTATTGCTGTTAATATAGATTATTAAAAATATTATCAAGTAAAGATTCAGACTACGTATATACGGCATATCATGTGTACGTTGCATAAAAAGACTCTTTGTGTACAATAATTTTTCGTCTCATTTTCTTAATCTTGCGCTATATTAAGCAAACAGAAATTTTAAATAACCAAAGTAGCTACAGATTTTTGTCTTAATATTGTTCATTCCGTGTAGTGACAATATGTACATGAAGCACATAATGTTAGCTTATATTGTGTAATGCATTAATGCTTTATGCTGTGAATCATTTTTATGAAATATAATTTAGATTTTTATTTAAATGTAGGATAAGTGTAAACATGCTCAACTAACACGGGTAAAAATTAGATTAATTAAGCAGTGCTTGAATAGTGATACTGATAAGAAACTGGGAGAAAGATAAAATGGGAGGAGGGTAGTAAAACGTAAACATGCAGGACTTTCAAAATTTTTACTCTTAACCTTACATTAGAATAATCAACTTCATTAGGATTAAATGGGCAGGGTATGCAGCAAGAATAAGAGAAATGATAAATGAGTACAGACCTGATTTGGAAAATTTGCGAAGGGAGAGATTTATTTGGAGAATTAGTAGTAAATGTTTGGTCTATTTTTTTTAAATATTGTATTCACCGTGCATCTTGTATAGATTAAAATTAAAACCAACTTGATGCATACTCACTATTAAAAAACTTTAATAGTAGATTAATTAACCCGACATGTGTACCTGACCGAAACATGTCGGGTTAATTAATCTACTATTAAAGTTTCTTAATAGTGAGTATGCTTCAAGTTGGTTTTAATTATAATTTAAAATGTTTGGTCATTTTTAAACAGAATTTTACTGAAATGCTCTGTGAGTAATTTGGGTGAATTTATCTGGTAGCCGGTAGGAAACAGCAATAAAAGTTTGGATTACGTACGAGGCTGAATATTTCTTGATCATCTCAGTGTCTGTTAGATTTTCAAGGAGACTTATTTAAAGTAGTACGCTGACAAATGGAGACAGGAGACCTCCATATCACATTCCGATTTTTTAGGTAAACAAATTAAAAGTGGCAACATTTCTATGTTTGCTTTTGTAGATTTAGATTAACAATCTTTTTCAATTGCCTTTCTCTTTGGAGGGAGTTTCTGACTTACCAGCAACATTGTGAGAAATTAATTGTGAGGTATAAAGTATGCAATCGAGGCCAAGTGTGCATTTAATTATTTACGTGTGGTGTGCCTCTAACGTCATAGTTGGCGAACTCTGTGTATTTTACGGGGTATAATTTTACAGACGAAGGAGCTCAGGAACTAGGCGCTCGTCTCTAATTTGTGAACTTTCAGAAATAGTTTCGTCTGCGAGTTGCAGAATTTTGCTTGTCAGTTCTGATCCTCGTGGCCATACGTAGGGAACATTGCTTTTCTATGAAATGTAAAGATTATATTCCGTCATTTTTCATGTTCCTGTTGTAAGACTCAAGCAATTTTTTATGCTGGAATGAGCCCTATATGGAAGTAATGTAAGAAAATAAAATGTTAAAAAAAGCTTTCTTCAATACATTTGCTTCATGGATGCAGCGTTCTAGGAAATCTTACGTTGCCAAATCCATATTTGAAACCAGGGGTGTGAAATTATTTGCACTTGAGGACCATTAGGAGAAACGTGAAGAGGCTCTGAGCATAGAAAGGTAATTTATTAATTTAAGAAATAATTATTTGTAATGTTTGTTCATAATTTGTAGATTTCTCAAAAGCACAAAAATGCGTTGTTAATTGTAAATTATGGCTCAATAACCTAAACTTTGATAGGCATTTTCAGTGTGTTTGGGCATGAATTGTACTCAAATTTGTCTTAATTTCATTGTGTTACCGACGTTTCGGAGAATCGTAGCACATTCTTATTCAGTATCAAGCAAACCGAAAAGTTCTCGCACGATCTGCTGTACTCTTATACCTATCCACATCATCATCATAATCAGCAGCAGCAGCAGCAGCAGGGTATAAGCCAACCTGACTTGTTCCATCTTCATCTTTGTTGGCTTCTCCATCTTTTCATTGGTCGTCCTATATTTTTTCTGTCAACTGAAATATGTTCATAACTCTCTTGGGAATGCGTGTATTCTTTATTTTTAGTAAATATTGTGTCCACTTATGTCTTTATTCCACAAAAATATCCTTTACCTGCATAACCTCCTAAACTGAAACACCGTTCTTTATTAACCTTGGAATAAATTAATTACCTTCCTTTTATAGTGATTAT
This sequence comes from Reticulitermes speratus, assembly GCA_021186555.1. Classification (NCBI taxonomy): domain Eukaryota; kingdom Metazoa; phylum Arthropoda; class Insecta; order Blattodea; family Rhinotermitidae; genus Reticulitermes; species Reticulitermes speratus. The sequence continues at coordinate 9,489,153 of JAJKFL010000001.1, forward strand.
AACATACTTGGCACTGCTATATGTATATATGTACTCCTGTTTTGCTAACTTTTGCTATGGCTGTGTAAAATAACAAACACGAAATATTGTTATGCGAAGCCGTATAATAAGTAACATAAAATTAACGGAGCGTCATTTAAGGTACCAATAAAGCTCAGTAAATTAGAAGCGCCTGCTAAATTCTTACCGTCCACATTATCATCGTGGTACCAGCAACCTGTCTGTTTGTACTTAATCCACTCTGGCTTTCTGCCATCTCCGCGTCACGACGCATTGCAATCCCTTACGTAGCGCCGTGTTTGATGAAAATTCCGAGTCCTAACCAACAGATATTTTAATATAGGCTAGACAAGAGTTAAACAGATAAATAATCCCAAGGCAGCTGTAGTGGTGATATACGTCTTCCTTCTAGCACATTTTAATTATATTATATTCTCACTGTGGGAGAAGCATATTAATGCCAATACGCATTAGCCGATTCCAGTGGCCGCACTCTCTAAGTCGTAGGTCTGCGACCGTTCACTTTTTGGGATTGCGGGTTCGAATCTCGCCTGAGAAATGGATGTGTGTCTTGTGAATGTTGTGTGTTGTCAGGTAGAGGTCTCTGCTACAGGCCAATTCCTCGTCCAGAGGAGTCCTACCGAGTGTGGTGTGTGTGAGTCTAACTATGTGTGATCTCGAAACCTCAACAATGAGGCGGCCTAGGCCCGAGTGGGACTGTTGCGCCACAAGAAAAGAATATATATGCATTTATTTTTGTGCTTTTTTTCAAGAAGTGTGTAGTAAGATTAGTCTGATGGAACAAATGGTTTGAGAGATATAAGCCTGTTGCCACTTACTCTCATTCTTCTGACAGTCACAGACATTTTAAATGAAATTGCAACTTGTATTTCTTTCTCTGCCTCAAATATCTTGTTCACACATTCAAAACAAAAGTAACATTTTCGGTGGAATGAATGAAACAAAATCTTCTGATAATTTATTGTTAATGTTGACCCTTTATTGGTTTTTTTTTCACGGTGAAGCTGTGGGCTGTGTGCCGAAATTTCTGGGGGAGTTGCTGTTTCCGTGTTTGTTATGGAAGTGAGTATTGAGAGAGCATTCTGATTATACAGACATGCGATCCCTCAATTACACAGAAAGCGGAAGTTTGGCTGGTGCTAGTGCCTGGTTCGAACCAATGACAGTGTTACTTCTTCTTCAATTGGGTGTTAATTTTTTTGTTGGTTTTATTGGACATTATATTAGACCAAATGGGACAATAGCAGCTTCTGCCCTTGCCACAGTGGTTGCCTGCTTATATAAACAGAACACTCTTCTTCACTCCCGACTTAGACCCTGAAGATTGGTGCAACACTATCCTCTAAAACATGGCCAACACACCCCACTCTCACGCGGTGTAAAAATCCGATACCCGAGTTATCATTAATATATTATTTATCAATTTTTATTTATTTAGTGATTTAATCAGCCGATCCCAGTGGCCGTGCGGTCTAAGGCGTGGGTCTTCGGCCGCTCGCTTACTAGGGTCGTGGGTTCGAATCCCACCGGGGGCATGGATGTCTGTCTCTTGTGAGTGTTGTGTGTTGTCAGGTAGAGGTCTCTGCGACGGGCTGGTCACTCGTCCAGAGGAGTCCTACCGAGTGTGGTGTGTCTAAACTGTGTGTGATCGTGAAACCTCGAAATGAGGAGGCCTAGGCACCTGAGCCATGGGAAAAAATGATTTAATCATACATCTCGTTTAACAATGGAATTTACTTATGAATGTTGGTTGTTTCAAAATTGTGTTTCTCTAGCATTATGTTGAGAGAAGTAGTCTAACTTCATCCGCATTCTATTCACTTTGACCCTGAAGATAGAAGCAACATACGTGTCTGAAACATTGGTGTCCACCTAACGACTACAGGATGTTACAGCCTAAAAAATACAATCGGAAGACACACCGCCGTGAAAACATGAAAGCATATATGTGTATACATACAATGGGAGACGGTTTGGGGCTTTGCAAGTTGTATCGTTCTCAATTAATACACTAGTACTTGTTATTACGTACTTCATTATATATTATTAGGACTCTTTTCCGTAATCGGCTTCTTTGTTCTGATGCTGATAATAAATAACAGAAGGAGGCGAAGGTGCCGAATATACGTGTACATTAGCGTTGCGTGGCTAGCTGTTACAGCAACTGCCGTCGATTGTAGTATTGTTCCCCATATTTAGTGCGTATGTCTTTTATTATACATTGCAAAGATCTGTCTCTGTTTGATCAATGAAATAGGTAGGCACTGCTCCAAGGACAGCATTATCATTTCATGGAGGTAACAGAAAATTAAGCGATTTATATAAATCTTGCATAGCTTCATGGACGAACACAAAGTGACTCTTTCATAAACATGGTCTTGAATGTAAGTTGAATATAATTATGTCATTTTCGGGAATGAAGTTACCAGTCATAGGCTAATTGTGATTTGACCATACAGCATATAATACTACGTCAGTTCCTCAATTGGCTGACTCACTTATGGAAATGTGAAAGCTAGCTTAGCATCATCATCACTATTTTCTCCATCTTCCACATTATCGTAATCATCTTCGTCTTAGGACAGAATCAACAGGAAATTATTTCGATGCACTTGGACACAAAAGGGATTAAAAGTCGTGTGATGTGGAGATAAAGCCCTATAGAGAATCCATTCTCCTGAGATATGACGTTGGTTTATCAATTCTTGACTTTTCGAAAGTCCGTAATTCCGCATTTTCAAGCGTCTAGAAGTCCGACAACTTGCGCAGAAGATGTGTAAGCCGTAATAATCGCCAATTATTAATAGTAATAATATTATTATTATTATTAGCAATTGTAATATTTTAATGCTCTTTTGTAGATGTATTTTCTTATTATATATTTTCTCTTTTCGTTTGATATTTGTGTATTTTTCTTACGTTCTTATGCTGTCTTTGTAACTGGTCTCATGGTTGTTGTGCTAGTGTATTAATGATAAATAGTTGAATTGTTATTATTATTATTGGGGTTACTGAATCAGAATTACTGTAATGGGCGAGACCTACAGTAAGCAGTGGCCCAAAAATTCTCCAAAAATCTAGGATTCACCTCAAAATTTGAAGGGTGAGATGGGTAAGATTAATACAGTTCCAAACTGCGGACACAAAAATGTTATGCGTCACAGCAAAAAAATTAGTACCGCGGGGAATCTGGCCCCCGGGATTTGTACATCCTTGATAATCAGCATAATGGTGCTGGCTGCCAACGCTTCCAGTCCACAAAACAAAGCAGAACCCACACAGCAATCCGCCGCAATGCCACACACAGGCACAAGGCACAAGCGCCAATGTACTTTACGCACAGGCATGGCCACGCAAAAACTACACATAAGCAGATAAACAACAGAGTATACACTGAAGATGAAGCAGGGTAGCGTCGAAAAGCGTGTTTTGTTTCACCCTAAAACAAGCCGTGAAGACCCAGAGAGGGAGTAGATGTAGAGCTATACTCTTTCTTTAACCTCCGCGCTAGTTGAGGGTGGGTGGTTAACGCCACTTCCCGGTCGCTTTACCCCCGGGAATGACACGGTACCCATTGTATAGGAGGCTGGGTAGGCCTCAGGGCCGGGCTAAACCGTTTTTCTTCTTCTTCTTCTTTCTATGGGCCCGTCGGCATTCGCTCCGGATGCACCGCAGCCATCAGGCTTATTGTGCTCACCCTTAGTCTTTCATTCAGCATTGGTTCATTAGCCCTGTGCTACTAATAAAGAGACACAGGTCTTTTAGTGGAGCCAAGCTTATATCTCTTGGTTCAGCGAACATCTTCCCAAAGAGCTTATAACGTTGTCGAGCCAGTGCCTCGCAACCACAAACAATATGGTGCACAGTTTCAGTCTCCGACCCACAAAATCTGCAGGTCGGATCTCTCCTTCGAAGATGCCCATTATGTTTAAGTGCTTTCTCACAGGTGCATGTCCTGTGAGGAATGCTACTACTGATCTAAGTTGATTCCTGCTCAATTTAATCAGGCCATCAGCTTTCTTCTTGCATGGTCCATTGATAAAAAGTTTACCATGTTTGTGACCTGGTATACTGTTCCAGGTAGTTAAATGTTGACACTCAGTCCAGTTCTTGATTGCTTGTCTGGGCTGAACCGTTGCGGAAAATCTCGCCTCCACCGGGATTCGAACTTCGGTCCGTTCAGCCTGTAGCAAATCGCTATACCCTCTTCGCTATCCGAACCCACCAATAATAATAATAATAATCTATATTGCCTTGCATATAACAACTTGCATACACTTACATCAGGCGACATTAGTAACCACCAGAAGTAATAATGTGTACGAGATAAAGTCGCCTGCTATAGGGCACCTTTTGTTTTTTGGTCAACAGTACAACGGTATGTGTTGAGAAGTAAAATTCTCTTTTCTAGTTCCCATACAGAATATTAATTAAAGCAATGACATTACGTTTAAGAGAAATGCTGCTATTAACATACAGCCATAAGTTTTAAGATAAAACTTTCTTCAAAATATTCCTGCACAGTGGGTCTAGAATTAGATTTGAAAATTTTTTACAGTACCTTCGAAGCATTAATTTTTGATAGTTACTTATCATTTTCTTTCTGGAATTGTCAGTTTGTTGTGGTTCCGCAAACTTGAAGTTGGAAAGTTTGTTTTCAACTTTTAGTGCTCTTACTTTTATTTCTCGAATTCTAGTCTGTAATAACAAGTGCAGCTTGCATTGGAGCTGTTTCTATAACGCATTGCAACCCAAGATGAGCTGAATTACAAAATAAAATACATTTATTTCAAGAATATTATAAATTAAGGAAAAAATAAAATGTGAAAATTAAACCTACCTTATAAGTAAGTTGTAATTATGACGCGAATTTTGTAAGTCATGAAACCTTTACAGTAGCATTGCAATGAAAATGTCACAGATGCCGAGGTTAAAGAAAGAGTAGAGCTATACCTCTAATCCCCCTCTGGGCCTTCGTGGCCTGTTCTAGGGAGAACGTTTCTTTTCTTTTTTTTCTATGCCTCGACAGCCCTATATGGGCCTGGGTCTCCTCGTTTCGTCGAGGTTTCATGGTCACACACATTAGACACACCACACTCGGTAGGACTCCTCTGGACGAGGGACCAGTTCGTCGCAGAGACCTCTACCTGACAACACACAACACTCACAAGAGACAGACATCCATGCCCCCGGTGGGATTTTTTTTTCTTTTTTGCCTCTCCGGGGAATTTCCCCTTTGATCCATTTTTGTACTGTTTAAATCCTTTCGTCCTTCATGTCACTTTACGTTCCATGCTACCGCCCTTACAACAAACACAAACATCCCTGTCCCCGGTGGGATTTTTTTTTTTACTAATTCCTGGGTTTTCCCCTTTGATCCCTTTTTGTTCTGTATTAATCCTTTTTCGTCCTTTTCATGTCACTTACGGTCCACAACCGTCTTTTTACAACACAACACAAACATCTATGCCCCCGGTGGGATTTTTTTTTTTTGTCTGTCCGGGGTTTTTCCCCCTTGATCCATTTTTGTACTGTTTTTAAAGCCTTTTTGTCCTTCATGTCACTTTTACGTTCCATGCTACCGTCCTTATACAACAATCACAACACAAACATCCATGCCCCCGGTGGGATTCGAACCCACGATCCTAGTAAGCGAGCGGCCGAAGACCCACGCCTTAGACCGCACGGCCACTGGGATCGGCCTTGAAGTTCTTTACTGTGTACTTAATTGCTCTTCAAGTCACAGTAGTACCGTCAGTGATATTATGTGACCGTTAGCATGCATGCATTGAAATATCAGCGGCGTGTAACTAACGTAATCTACACAACCATCAACCTTTACTACTGAACTAACTTACATAACAGCTAGAATTTTTATATTTTTTATATTTTCCATTTCCTGCATTGTAATTAAATTTCTCTAACATTAGCCAACAAATGCACGCAAATGTCATAGATTTGCAATAATATCTTTAAAATCACTAACTCCTAAATATTTCGGACCTTACTGGTCGATCATCAAGGAGTACATTAATTGTTGTATTTTAAAACAACATTTTGATCCCCTGCTTATGTAGAACTGATGGAAATTCTTCAATGCGAAGTGAATATGTGTAGCGGACACTGTAAATTTGAGCAGGGTGTGGATGTGTTGGGGGTGTTCACGGTACAGCAATTAATGTAGTCCCTGATGATGGACCAGTAAGGTTCGAAACATGTAGGAGTTGTGTTTTTAAAAATATTATTTTAAACCTATGGTTATTTTGTGCATTTGGTGGTTAATATTACAAAAAGTTTAATCTTTTTTTGTAGTGCGACCCTTGTAAGTTAGGACACCGTGTTGCCTTATGTAAAAGTGCCAAATCCCAGGTAGAACATGTTGCCTACAGCTTCAGGATAGAAATAATCTATCCTGAAGTTCGAAGCAGAAAGTTTCTCTGGTACGTTGGTAAGCATATCTACCAGACAGCACATTATGATAGACCGGAATACCACCTTTTCAAACTTCGCTGCCACCAACATATCAAGTCTTGTACAGTCAGTTATTGTGATAATGTCCTTCGAATAGGACAGGCAGGAGAAGAATTATGCGAGTAGTGCGTAACCAGCTGATTGTCTAACTTACTAACTCTACAAAACAGAGTTGTTCTTCAGAAGGTAATGTGTTTTTAGCTGGTCTCCCTATCCAGAGTTAGGTGATCCAGTTTACGGCAACCCATGATAATTCTTTAAGATCCATTTTTTATTATCCTCCTATCTAGGTCTAGGTCTTCAAAGGTGTTCCTTCGTGCAGGGTTTCTTACCATAATATTCTACGCATTTTTCTTCTTCCCATATGCCACATAATCCGCCCATCTTATCATCTTTAACTTCATCACCCATCGTAGTATTTGATGAGAAGTTCAAATCACAAGTCTTCCCATTATGCAAATTTCTTCATCCCCCTATTACTTCCTTTCTCTTATACCCAAATGTCTTCTTCATCATCCTAACTTTTGATACATAAATATACATATTTAGAAGGAAAATGTAGTTGCCCCTTTGCCCTTCATGATGCCATATGGCGGACTGGAGACATAGCTCCACTCATTCTTAACCTTCAGCACTAGATGGAGATGAGTGGGCAGTTTCACATCCTGGCCGCTTTACCCTATGGAAGGGGTTCCCGATGCCGTTGGCTATGAGGCTGAGTGGACCCCAGAGACGGTCTGGACGCTTTGGAGGAAAGAAAAATCTCCTGCCTTGACAGGAATCGAAGTATATATTTAATTATACAAGAATTACGACATTATTTGTAGTGTAATAAGAAATACTGTGACTGATATGTCATCCAGCAATTAGTCTGTCAACAGGTAATAAAACACTAAAATTTTTCAGCTTAAAATGTTAAATTGCTAATTAATTTACACGAACATTTGCTAAAAATACAATGGGTAACGGGTCTGTTTCTCGGGGGTAAAGGGGCCGGGGCGTGGCACTGATCACCCACTTCCATCTAGCGCCGATGTTAAAGAAAGAGTAGAGTTATACCTCTACTCTAGCTGTCTGGGCCTTCACGGCAGGTAATATGGGGAAATTTACCTTTTTTATCTGCTAAAATTGCCACTTCGTTGTCATTCACTGGAACCAAACAATAATACGTTCGTGTTATTTGAATACCAGTATGTTCCAGTGTTCCACTTAAGCTTGTTTGTTCACTCTGAAGTATATATCGAACTCGGATCGGTAATTTCCTGTTTACTGTCGATATGGAGCAGAAGCTCAATATCACCGAATAGTAATTAATGGTTTCTGTAATCATTGGATACAACGAGTGTTGACCGTTAGAATGGTTGGCCTCGGGTCCCCCAAACCCATCACACTCTGCCTACCGAGTGTCCTTAGCCTCAGGGTTGTGTGAATTTCCATCTCATACAAAGAAAACAATAGTTAAGGATTCGGTATTAATAATACCTCCAAGGGTTTCGCAGGCTCTCTTCATCCACTATAGTTCAGATATACAACAGATCTGGTATGTAATTTCCCTGCAATTTAGTGTTATTGAAGCAGATAGCTTCAGAAACGCTTCACTCAGCCCACAAGTTGTTCTACGTAGTTCTGAGGGCACTAAATTTCTCCGGACAGAACTGCAAGTCTGCGTCTGTCCGTGTTCATTTCTTCGTCTCCAGGCTGAGTCGTGGGCATTTTAATGTCTGACGTTAATTCACATTTCATGTCATGGTTCAAGCGGTTAGTCGCCGAACTTTCACCGCTGACGGCACGGATTCTGTTCCTGCTTGCACGTCAATGTGTGGTTTGTGGGAAAAGTGGCAGTGGGACAGGTTTTTCCCCGAGGATTTCTGTTTTCCCTTGTCAGTATCATTCCGCCTATACTCCATATTCATATTTCATTTATCTGCTACGGACGCTGTGTAATTTTAGCCATGGTTAGCGTAATTAATTGAAACACTTCCCGTCCCACTCATATTCGCCTGATTTGACGTTGTGTGAAATGTCCGTCTTACCGAACTTAACTATTTATCAAATGTAATCGTTGGATGAGTTTTAGCACGTCTGTCACTTGTTTTAGAGCTGTCCGTGACTTGTTTTAGCGCTGCCACTTTTTTCAGCGATATCTGTCACTTGTTTTAGCGCTGTCTGTCACTTGTTTTAGCGATATCTGTCACTAGTGTTAGCGCTGTCTGTCACTTGTTTTAGCGATATCTGTCACTTGTTTTAGCGGTCTGTCACTTATTTTAGCTATGTCTGTCACTTCTTTTAATGATTTCAGCAACAGTAATAATTAGGAAAGATATATTTTACTTAGAATTCTTCGACAAACCGAGGTACGTTCGGGATATACGCAGAAACGCATGTATAGGTCTATCTTCACATAACGTTATCCGCTATTCTTATTCCATATTAAACTAAACGAAAAGCGTAAGCAGAGTTTTGTAGACATATCAGTTTTAAATTTTGTAACTATCTATCAGACGTTCTCTGATTGTTACATGCTGGCAGACAGACAGATATAACCTAGCAAAAATTAATAGGTGCTATTTTGCAACTTCGTTTTTCGAAAGCCCCAAAAACCGAAATGAAAGAACGTAATTTGTTATAACTAAAATGCATCCGAATCAACCTGAAGACTATTAAAGGGAGGCAAATCCGTTAACGTGATGATGGAAGCAATTTATTACACCAAAATCTTCGCAACAATCTCCAAGGCTCCACGTTTTGTAACTATGCTTATATTTGAGTGCGAGTTTCTTTTTTTGGGACGGGTGTAAATAAGGTTATGCAAGTGTCTGCAAGCTATGGCATTATCTACAGTACGTAAACTTTGTTATGCAAGTGTCTGCAAGCTATGGCATTATCTACAGTACGTAAACTTTGTTATGCAAGTGTCTGCAAGCTATGGCATTATCTACAGTACGTAAACTTTGTTATGCAAGTGTCTGCAAGCTATGGCATTATCTACAGTACGTAAACTTTGTTATGCAAGTGTCTGCAAGCTATGCATTATCTACAGTACGTAAACTTTGTTATGCAAGTGTCTGCAAGCTATGCATTATCTACAGTACGTAAAATTTGTTATAGTGCAATGTGTCTGCAAGCTATGGCATTATCTACAGTACGTAAATTTGTTATGCAAGTGTCTGCAAGCTATGGCATTATCTACAGTACGTAAACTTTGTTATGCAAGTGTCTGCAAGCTATGGCATTATCTACAGTACGTAAAATTTGTTATGCAATGTCTGCAAGCTATGGCATTATCTACAGTACGTAAACTTTGTTTATTGCAAGTAGTCTTGCATTCTAGCTATGCATTATCTACATGTACGTATAATCTTTTATGCATTCATGAGAGTGTCTGCAAGCTATGGCATTATCTACAGTACGTAAACTTTGTAATGCAAGTGCCTGCAAGATATGTCATTATCTACAGTACGTAAACTTTGTCTCTTGAGGAGGTAAATCAAGAAATTCCCTGAATTCTTTAATATATTTTTACTGCATACTCGAATTTTATTAAATAATACAACCAAGTAAGGGTCTTCCTGCCGTACTAAAGGTATCCCTGAAGATGGTCAAGTAGGCCGAAACATGTAGGAGAGGCTCAATAATAAACTCTGTGCTCCATGAATGTGTATTTAGTTGGTTGTAATATTTTATAACATTTCTTGCAGTTTTCCTGAGATTCATCACAGTAATTACAAGAGGACACCACTTGTTCATTTCCCTGATGAAATATAATTCAGCCTACGGCCTTCAATTCTGTTTGTTAAAGATAAATTTTGATATTCTCTTTCAATCCAAGTCTTTGGCTTCAAAGTGGTTTCTTTTCATCTCAATTTCCAAACAAAAAAATCTATGTGAGCTTCTCTTTTTTTGGCGTATCAGGACATGCTGCGTTCATCTCATCCTTTGTGATTTGATCACCCCAATTATGCTGCCGGCGACAAGCACAAAGCACACTTCTCGTCCTTTCCCAGTTTAAAAAACTGAAATACTGAAAGGATAGCCGAGTCGAGTGCATTTTTGTAAATCTCACACTGTACTCGAAGTGAAACGGTCTTCTGGAAATAGAAACTGGCATTTCACTACTGAGTTATGCCATCTGTTGTAGACCAGTGTACTTAGGTATACATTATATTGTGACGGAATCTAAATATTCAGTACTGTTTGCACTAAATCTCAACATTATTCGCGATTCCTAACATCTACACACTCTATTTCTTTATGATCCATTTTATTATTATTCCTCTATCTCCTTAGGTATTCCAGGTGAATTTCCCAAAAACCTTCTGCAGGCATTCCTCATCTGCTGCATCCCAAGTCCTTAATATACTTTTTAGACCACCCACTACTTCGCAGTCCTGGACCACTTGGTGACCTGTAAAAACCATGATTCTTAGACTGTTAAAAATATTAATAACCAGGTGAGATATAAATTAATATATAATTTAAATATTTTGTATATTTATAATTAACGCTTAGCCATTGTTCGCCCTTGTTTATGCATGTTAGTTACAATTTTTCGGTTTCAGTTCCTGCAATATATCCCATACAATTCTAGATAATTATAGATATTTTTAGGTTTAAGATGGATTTTGTAAAATATGGTGGAGGATCTGGACTTGACTCTGACTCAACATTGAGGCGAGTGGCCTGTTTTTGTAAATTTGGAAACTAATTTTCGGTTGCGATGAAAGGAAAAGAACGTGTTGGTCATCTGACTGACTGTTATCTTGTCAAGTAAAAGTCTGCTACGTCGAGGTTTTTGAATATTCAGGTTTTTTAGAATGTCCAAAACTTAAAAAGCGTGGGAGGTTAAGTCAGGTGACCATGGCGGCCGTTGTTAACATAGTAACTATTCCGTACCAACTTTTTGCATTGCTCACTGTACAGAAGTAACACTTTCTGTTCTGTCATTGTGGTTAAGTCTTTTCAGAGATGCTTCTCATCCACAAATCAATACTCTTGCTACAACAGCAAGCGCAGGGATGGGGACACAGTGCAGGTACAGCTATGGCCCGATCGTTGTGCAGCGGAAATTTGAATATCTTACATACGGCTTATCTCAAATGATGTTCAAGTTGTCGTGAATCCTCATATAAAACCTTATGCTTCATGGAATAGGAACAGCTTATTTCATTCCATCATATAGAGCAGATTAGCTTAACGCCAACAATTTACATCTGTTTTCTTTATGTACTGTTTGAATCTCCGTCATATTACACTTAAGCGTTACTTTCCGCAGTCTCTCTCTCTTGGAATGCTCCTAAATCACTGAATTACCACGCACCACATGACTAGTTCTTCAGTAACTTACAGTCACGAGGGCCGTGCCATGGTTCAGGCGGTTAGTCGCCGGCCTCTCACCGCGGATGCATGGGTTCGATCCCGGGTCGGTCCATTTGAGATTTGTGGTGGACAAAGTGGCACTGGGAAAGGTTTTCTCCAAGTACTTCGGATTTCCCCTCTCAATTTTATTCCACCGATGCTCCATTACACGGAAAAACGGGAAAAAAATAATCATCTTCATCACAGGGTTGCACAAAAGCCTCTAGGCTGCGGTGCGTCCGTAGCATCTACTGCGGAGCCGTTCAATAAAATAAATAAATACAGTCACGAGACTTCCACCTTGTATGGAACCATGCGGTTCTTAACCGTGTTCCCAAAATCTGGCAGCATTTTATGCCATGAATGCGACAAATCAAAACCATATTCTCGCACCCTCTTCCTCTAATTATTGCCAACAAGTACCGTAAGGCTTGGCTTTTATGCGGCGTGTGTTTACTCCGGAGAACTTTGGGTTGTGACATCTTCATTCCCCCTCTTTAACCTTTTAAGGCCCAGTGGTAAATATATGTACCACGTATAGTAACTTTATAAAACTCGTATCACGTCGCACGATTATTTATAAGTTCCATACAATTCTCAAAACAAATAGCAACAAGTTGGGTAAACAACATTAAGTGGCTGGGCCTTCTAATAGAGAAAGACTCTATTCTCTCTAATTATCTTACATGAGCATAGTTTCATTTATTAATTTAAATGTCGATCTTTCTCTAACATTTTGACTAATATATGCTGTGCTATTGACAAAAGAAAAGAACGTGTACTTATGTTTGTAACTATGTAGATATGCTCGGAAATTTAAGCATGTTATTGAACGCATATCCTGGATGTCCAAAGACTATGTCCATTCAATGATGCTGTTAAGAACACACCAGACTGCCTCCTTAACCCCATGTGGTTTCCTCTTCAGTAGAAGGGGCCTGAGCTACACCATAATAAAGAAGAGCTGAAAGAGTTTAAGAAGGTCATAAAATGTGACATAAAATTTCTTTCATATAAACGTCGGAAGAAAGGAGAGAAGCATAAGATGTTATAGTTTTGTCCGTATGTGATGTTTATGTGAACAGATTTCTTGTGTAATATAATGAAGACAACAGCACGCATCGTGTTTACTAAACATTTAATTTTGTCATTCGATATACGTAGGCCTGTATTAATTTTAAAATATTTCTGGTTTGAGCGGCTAGCGTTAGACAGTATATGCAACAGAAACCAGATGCTTTGCAGCCATACGATTTAGAGACATTCATACATATCTAATATTATGAAGGCAGAGAAAATATTGTAAATAATGCCTACTATTCCGTTAAGCATACACTTTCCTTTAGGCGCAGTCTACTTCAACCAGAATTCAGCAAATATTATGATATCCAAGTACGATGATATTCAAGTATTATGATATTAAACTAGTGTGATATTCCAGTATCATGATATCCAAGTAATTCAGTAAATAAAGTCATTGTAAGTGGAAAGCCGGAGGTTCCATTCTCGCTACGACAGAATTTGTTTACTTTGTTACCACTGCCCTACCTGCCTGCCGATAGCGGATTACAGCAACTGGACCGTGAGTACTAATATTTATTACATCTACAGCTGAAGTTAGGAAGGCTTGGAGCATTACCATCTCCCTTCTCTCTTAATTTCCTAATACAAGGTAACTTTAACCACCTGTAGAGGCTACTGCGTTACTTAATTGGAAATATGATTGGATTTAGTTTTTAAACATTTTCTTTGCTCTATGTTTGAAATAAGAAAAAGAGCAAAGAGAATATTAAAAAAGAGTCATATTTCGGTATTTTTTTACTTTAACCACGCATTCTTAATACCTTCATAGAGAACGAAAAATTGTGGATTTGAAATAGTGTCCAATATGAATTAGGATTTTCTTAAACTTAACTGCGAGGTTCAGATACCCTTTTGCCTGAACTAAAATGTAGTTTCCAGCTTCCCATTTTCTGCCTTATATTCTAAATACATCATACAACTCACTGTTTCTTCAGCCACATAACTTCAACCATTCTATACAAGTTTTCATCCTTTACTCGTCACTCTGAAGAAGGGAAAGTAAAAACATCGATGAGAGCTTCGCTTTAGTGGGATGTAACACAGCGTAGATTGGTTGTTAGTTACCGGCGTTTCGGGACAACCTATCCATACCATCTTCAAGGGTGTAGCAGTCTTTGGCTGCTTAATCCTTGAAGATGGGATCGATAGGTTGTCCCAAAACGTCGGTAACTCCCAAACTACGCTGCGTAACATCCCAGAAGAGCGAAGATCTCAAGGCAAAATATTTCCTGCACAAGACATGAAAGTGTGTGGAGGATTGGAGTTATAATTCTAATAATCAGTGTTAACCTCAGCACTCGTTTGAGCTGAAAGATGAGCGTCACTGCCTGGCCGCCTTAACCCCGGTGAAAGACCATGCGATATATAGAGCCTTGAAGAAGAGAAAAAGGCTCTGCCCCTTTTGTAACTGAACATCGATTCCTCGGTTCTCAGACTCACAGCCCAGTCGACATACTCAGCATCTCGGCTCCAGCTTTCCTCATATTTCGCACGTATTTGCTGAAATATTATCTTAAAATAGGAAACAAATATTTTCATCAATATTCTTCCTAATCTTCCACCATCATCTTCCCATCAGACGCTACATAAACTCTGTGACTCATACATTATATTTAAGTACTCCGAATACGTTTAAGAAGTTATCTTGTTTCTACTCGTAGTGGTATTCTGAGAAGTCTGTGTCTGGTGCAAGAATATGACTCCCCATTCTAAACTTTATTTCCTCTTAGAGATGTTTTCTGTACAGAGAGAAACAATACCGCTAAGTTTATCTCTGGTTACTGTTTGATTTAAGCTGAAAGGTTGGATTTGTATTCTGAAGAAACAAAAGAGAAAAAATCCTTGCTGCTTACAAACTGTCAAGTATTCCGTTTTAATTTTGTGTTGTATCTCTTGTAATTTGTAAGTAAATATTCTCCCTCTCTATCGCTGTAATAATAAAGTTTTGAAACAAAAAAGAATTCCTGTTAAGGGTAGCACAGCACTTCTAAAGTTTACTTAAATTATAACATATTTCATATTCAGAATCATTTTAATTTTATGATATTTTATATATTTTCTGCAATTTTATTTCGAGAACAATTTTTAAATATTATTTTATACATATGATTATCTTAAGGTGTTAGTAGTTGTTCAGCTGGTTGAAAAATTTCCTCTCCTTTTACAGGTTTCTTAGTGTGTGATTGAAAAATCTTGAGCCATGTAATTATCTGTTTTAATATTACTCTAACAAAACTTTCTCTGTTTTCATAAATGAAATATAAAATATAACATATAAAAGGAAATTTCCAGTGAATGGCATAAATTCATAGAGAGGAGTGGAGGTATAGCTCCCATCATTTTTAATCTTGTCACTAAATGAGGTGACTTATCAGCTTCACGCCCAGGCTGTTTTATCCAGTGCGTGAAAACCTTAGGCATACATTAAACAGAAGGATAAATGGGCTCCAGAGCCGGCCTGGACGCTTTGATGAAGAGAAACATCTCTTGACACTACCGGGAATTGAAAGAGGAAAACTCGGTTTACAGCTAGTAGACGAGTCACTACACCAACTGAGCTAGCCCATCTCCCATTTTTGTATATTATTTATATAATTATCGTGTAATTTTCCTAACAATCAACACAGATGAAAACATTTCAAAGTTTCACAACCAATATTATTGACAAAATGTATGATCTGAATTTAAGTGCTGTAACTTTGAGTAATTGACAGTATTAAATGACAAGAGTAGGAGAGGAAAATGTTTTAAGCCATAATAAAATATAGCTAAATTAAAGGTCCTTGGGCCTGAGCTTTGAGTACTGGCCGTTTGTCTCTGTTGCCTCTTGGGACCGATCGCTTCCATGTTACCTGCTCTTGTGTTGTACAGGATTCATCGCTATATAGCCAGGCAGTGGAAATGACAAGTAATTGATTACATAAGTAAATGGGCAGGGCGTGAGCCGTTGATTAACGCACAGTTACGCACGTAATTTTTTTCCCCGATGGTACATACCATGCTCATAAACATATAGGCCATCACAAGAAGAAAAACCAAAAAGCTGAAACTCAGTGACACTCAACAAGGATTTTAGTATCATGCTGGACACAGTTTATGACGAAGGATCCTTTTATGTCCACAGCGTTTAGGATTTTGTTTCTAGTCGCACCTCTAGTTGATTCCTTATCGCTATCCTGTGAGATTTACTATTTGTTAATTTTCTTAAAACTTCCTAGGCTACGACTGGAAGATACGGGACTCGCATCACTGCAAAAAAGACTTTTCTTTTCTCCAAAACCTCCAGAAGAGCTCTAGGGCCCATCCAGCCTCTATTTAATGAGTACCGGCTTTCTCTGCCAGGGGTAAAACGGCCGAGGCTTGATGCTGACCACTCACCTCCATCTAGGGCCGAGGTAAACGTGTAGAGCTATGCCTGTACTCAAGTTATGCCCTCATGAGGTGGACAGGGAAAATAAAATACTTTTTTTTTTAGTTTCAACAACTGGAATGAAACCTGAGACCTTCTGAATGCTAGTCCAGTACGCTAAGGATCCAGTAGTGCAATGATATCCCGTCACCTGCTCCGAAAACTTTGTCTGTTTGAAACGTACCTAAGACCATTGCCACACTTACAGAAAAACATTAAATGATGGTGTAAATACAGAACGCATCTACGGCTAAGCACCCAGCCTTAGAGGAGACGTGTAGGTAGCACTGATACGAAGCTCCACTTATTCCAGAATAAAGTTAAGTAGCCAGCCTTCCCTTTCACCCTGTTGACACTCTGTAGACGAGACAAGATATCCACTGGACAGGAAGCTGAATGAGCGGTTTGGACGTGATGGCGAAGCGAAAATTCCTTGTCACTACTAGGAATCAAACCCCGGAAGTCTAAGCCTTGGCCACTTTCCTCACTCGGCTATAAAAACAGAGCAGGAAGAAGTGAACACACATTAAGAGAGCGAGGGTCTGTCTAATGAC
This sequence comes from Reticulitermes speratus, assembly GCA_021186555.1. NCBI lineage: Eukaryota > Metazoa > Arthropoda > Insecta > Blattodea > Rhinotermitidae > Reticulitermes > Reticulitermes speratus. The sequence goes on from JAJKFL010000001.1 coordinate 9,506,046, forward strand.
ACTTCAGTGAAGTAACGTGGACTACTCTTTTCTTTTCAAGACATGAAGGGGGTGGACTGATATATAGAGGTGCAGCTCGGTCTGTAACTACTGTGAGATATACAGTATCAACAACATTTATTCCCTAAATACTTTGAAGATACATTCTACCTCTACAGACTAGACCATACTTTAATATTTCCTGTATCTGTTTCTTTACCCTGCCCCATTATTCTTTAACCCACAAGCATTGCTTCTTATTTTTAGTTTATAATTCAAGGTAAGCGGCAGTGGGCTGGTCCCTCACTGCCGCAAATGCACAAAGACCTCGTAACCTCGGAAAGAGGAGGCCCAAGCCCATATAGCGCTGTCGAGCCATGGTTATTATTATTATATATTATATAATTCAAGGTAAGTTTGGAAAATATTTATTCTACGTAGCTGAAGATGGATGTTCAGTTTCACATGTTGTTTCTAATGTGCCTGCAGTGTAGTGTTTTATTTAACGACGCTGTCAGTTTCTAAGATTATATGATTTCGGTGATGTATAAATGAATGAATATGGAACTTTGGTTAAATGGTACTGAAAGTATGAAACTTAAACTTGTCAAGGTAGAATATTCACTTGTTTCAAGGCTAGCTGATATTGTGTTATATTATATTAGGATGATAAAATTTAAATAAATGTTTGGAAATTTTAAATATTATCTAATAGGCCACGGTATTTCAAGGCAGAATATAGTAATACTTATTCGAAATAAAACAACATTATTGCATGTCATGAAATAAAAATACACACGTATGGAATTTTCTTACCTTTGCGATAATACAATTTGTTTCATCTTATGGGAACAGGCTGTTTTTGAGAACGGAACTAACAGACAGGGAACATGTTAACGTTTGCAGAGGGGGCTCCTGGAAGACAATTAAGGTGATGTAATTTTGTCCCGCAGAGTCATTAGGCGGTGTTATATTGTTCCCGTTGCCATGGCAACGGCGTTTGGGACAATAACAGTTTAGTTTACGCCCTTCGTCTCGCCAGCTACTAACGCTTCTTTATTTAATGGTGAGAAAAATATCGCCTACTTCCAGGGAGGTTTAGGATGTAAAAATTTCTCTGTTTAGTGTAGAAAGTGTAGCTCGCGTTCATGTAATATGGAACGTTGCTTATAAGGGTTACCAGCTGTTTCTTCTATTTCGGAGTTCTGTGGCCTGCTGTTCGCAGTTCCTTTGCAGTCTTGCTAAGTCTCTTGGCAAAGTTGTGGATTTTTTTTTTTTAAAAAGGGTATAGCAAGTCTCCTTGCCTTCATGACATCTTGTATCGCCATTAATAAATCATTCTAACATATGTTTCTGCAGTTTTTGTATATTTTACTGTGTATTCCAATTGTATTAAATATATAAACAAAAAGAACATTAATGGGCCACAAATGCATTTTTATTTATCCGTGAAGACGGCAAGAAGCCTAAACACGTGGAGAGTTACATAATAATATGTGATCCTTAAATGTGTACCTTGTTAGTTATTATTTGATTTGTGCTGCGATTTCGTAAATGTATTCATTACATAAACAAATCACATAATATCAGCAAGAAAGAATACATTAATTGCAAAATTATAAAGTCGTCGGAGTTAGAAATTGGAGGTAAAATATCTGCACAGTTTACTAACTCACACAATTAGTAAAACGTCGTTCAAAAAGTACAACAGCATTAACGAACGTATATGTATAAATGTCACAGCTTAACGAACGTATATGTAACTACATAGTCACGCATTAACGAACGTATATGTAACTACATATGTCACAGCATTAACGAACGTATGTAACTACATATGTCACAGCATTAACGAACGTATATGTTAACTATATATGTCACAGCATTAACGAACGTATATGTAACTACATAGTCACAGCATTAACGAACGTATATGTAACTACATATGTCACAGCATTAACGAACGTATATGTAACTACATATGTCACAGCATTAACGAACGTATGTGTAACTACATATGTCACAGCATTAACGAACGTATATGTAACATATATGTCACAGCATTAACGAACGTATATGTAACTACATATGTCACAGCATTAACGAACGTATATGTAACTACATATGTCACAGCATTAACGAACGTATATGTAACTACATATGTCACAGCATTAACGAACGTATGTGTAACTACATATGTCACAGCATTAACGAACGTATATGTAACTACATATGTCACAGCATTAACGAAAGTAAGTGTAACTACATATGTCACAGCATTAACGAACGTATATGTAACTACATATGTCACAGCATTAAGAACGTATATGTAACTACATATGTCACAGCATTAACGAACGTATATGTAACTACATATGTCACAGCATTAACAAACGTATATGTAACTACATATGTCACAGCATTAAGAACGTATATGTAACTACATATGTCACAGCATTAAGAACGTATATGTAACTACATATGTCACAGCATTAAGAACGTATATGTAACTACATATGTCACAGCATTAAGAACGTATATGTAACTACATATGTCACAGCATTAAGAACGTATATGTAACTACATATGTCACAGCATTAACGAACGTATGTGTAACTACATATGTCACAGCATTAACGAACGTATATTTAACTACATATGTCACAGCATTAAGAACGTATATGTAACTACATATGTCACAGCATTAACGAACGTATATGTAACTACATATGTCACAGCATTAACGAACGTATATGTAACTACATATGTCACAGCATTAAGAACGTATATGTAACTACATATGTCACAGCATTAAGAACGTATATGTAACCACATATGTCACAGCATTAAGAACGTATATGTAACTACATATGTCACAGCATTAAGAACGTATATGTAACTACATATGTCACAGCATTAAGAACGTATATGTAACTACATATGTCACAGCATTAAGAACGTATATGTAACTACATATGTCACAGCATTAAGAACGTATATGTAACCACATATGTCACAGCATTAAGAACGTATATGTAACTACATATGTCACAGCATTAAGAACGTATATGTAACTACATATGTCACAGCAATGTCGGTGTGTAACAGCTAGAAAGCAATTTAAGAATAGGTAAAGGTTTTATTCTGCTGGAGAACATATACAGTCGAACACTGATACTGCGCGGCACTCACTTAACCCTCATGAAAGTCTCTGAACAGAAATTCCCTGTTATACATTATGTCGATTTACCGCCATCCTTTATATACCGCCAAAAATTACGGTGAACAAAGAGTGTCTGTATGTGGGGGTTTGAGTATGCATGTCTCAAAACCATGTCTTTGTGACCTCTTAAAACCTGAATGACCTTCTTGTTCAGTTATTACACAAATAAATATATTATTATTGACGCGAAGTACGTGTTACAGAGTTACCAACACTGTATCGAGTTGAGACGTGTTCTGTGTAAGCTTATGTGTTTGTTCTGGTTCCGGTGTGACTTAAGTTGGGAACACTGCCGTTGCTTTTGACCACCAGTGGTGACGTAAGAGGCAACTACATTTTTTTTTCGGGGTGAAAGTGGATTTTCTTAAGCTTTACCAAATTTGTATTCCTTTTCGTTTTGTAAATCTGATCGCTCCCCACTTCCTCCAACCCCGTCTAGTGTTAGTTCCCTGTGCTGATTGAAGCAACGCCTAATGTTCTTAATATACACAATATACGTCCTTCTATTTATGTTACTCCATCTTCGCCTTTTACAACATATTGTAAGGCTGAGATCTTAGTCACTTCATATTTTATCGTGTTGTATGCAAGTGTTGTTTTTACAAATATTTTATAGTGCTTGATGATGGCTTTTAGCTAATGCCGAAACATGTTGCAAAGAAATGTGTTGTTGTAATTGACTGCCCTGCCCCTCTTCCTGCCACTTTTAATTTAAATTTCATGTTTGAAATTCTGCTTTACTGAATGCGTAACGGACACTCCGGAAAGACTGAACAAGCGGTAATCTTGTGTGACAGACACATCAGGTATCTCTGGTTGGTTTTCGTAATTACGACAACTGTAGCTTCTCTTGAGCGTAGCGATGTTGTGTTTTTATAGTTTGTTATTATATGTCTGTCGTTTTGCCACGTGACTTACGGCATCTTAGCTGCTTACTGAGCAACTTTTCTGTTACAAGTGTTATTTTGTTGCCTATTTTATTTTGTTAGGATAGTCTGTCTTATTTTTTTTAACAGAAAGTGTTCGTTTTCGGTAAGATGAGTTTTAGGCCGTGCCATGGCTCAGGCGGTTAGTCGCCAGTCTCTCACCGCGGAGGCCCGTTTTCGATCCCGGGTCTGTCCATGTGGGATTTCTGGTGGACAAAATGGCACTGGGACAGTTTTTTCCCCTAGTACTTCGGTTTTCGCCTGTCAGTTTCATTCCACTGGTGCTCCATTACACGGAAAAACGAAAAAAGAACTGATCATCTTCATCACAGGTTTGCACAATAAGCCTCTAGGCTGCGATGCGTCCGTAGTACCTGCTGCGGGACCCTTCTCCACACAAAAAACCTTTTTCGGTTTTTCACTGTTGGGTTGTTGTTGCTGCATCATTTGTCCTTCCAACTTATTTGAGGGAGAAGGACAGCTGTTGTGTGTTTCACAAGCTTATTAGTGTAAATGCTTATATATTTTTCCCCCTTTTGACTGCATGAATACATTTTTGTGCCTAAAAGGCCTGTTAAATATTTTGTTGATATTCTATAATTCTGTTGAAAAGCGTTTGCTTTGTAGGTGTTTTATTGCTTGTTAATGTCACGTGATCTCTTTCATCTTTGGGTCATCCCCAAAATGGGGGGAAGGGGGAACACATTTTCGCATCTTGTGAACTCGGCGCTCATGTTCAACACAGCAGGATGGTTCAGAGTAAGAAATGATTTTCCTTTGTATTTCGTCGAATATAATTTATTCTTGGAAAGAATGATTTGAAATGAAAGCTGTATGTTTCAGTGGAAATTATATTTCTATTTTGTAAAGAATTGTTTGTGCGATGAATAGGTCCTTTGGGAACTGGTTCAGTTAAAACTAAGCTTCATGTGAAGTGAGTGATCTGAACCACAAGTGTTATCAATTTTCGATGCAGGGCCGTTATATGTGTAATAAAAGCACCCTAAGAGTATTCGAAAATAAAATGTGCGGCAGAATAGATAACACTTCGATTAGACTTTAATTTGTAAGCTTCGTGCAAGAAATCGTAAAAATACATCACAAATGTAGTTTTAAAAAAATTATGAAGATGGGGAAAGATAGATGTAATGATATTCCAAATCAAAATCTGTCAGAAGAAAAGCTCATTAACACTGTATTGATAAAATGATTTTCTGTTACGATAAAAGATCGTACATAGAATGTTGTTCGAGTAAGGAAAGAAACGGAAAAGCTTGGTTGCTAGCAGGTGTGTGGAAGTTGAAAGGATTACGAAGAAAATAAAGGAAGATGCCCTTTATATTTAGGCGAAGAGGGTGTTTAACACTTATTACTGAAATGTTTAGAAATTTTAAAATGAAAAGTTGTTAAATGTGAATATGAAGACAGCATAAGGAAAATGTAAAATGCACTCAAAAGCTGAGATAAGAAATTTAGTCGCATATTGAGACAAAGTCAAGTATAAATGATTTAAGAAGAAAAAAAATTTGTAAATATGTATCATATATTTAACAAATGGTAAAGGTCTACCACAGTGACAACCGTTGTTAATCGGTAGGTAGGTTCAAGCGTAGGAATAACTCCACTCAAAAAAAAAAAAATATATATATATATATATGAGATATTTGTGTCATATTACAGAACAGATTTTCTTTCCTGATGTGAACAGCATCTCAAATATCTTAACTACCTTATAATAATAATAATAATAATTATTATTATTATTATAGTAGTAGTGGTGACAGTAGTAGTAATAATAATAATAGTAGTAGTAGGCAAAAAATAATATATATTAGATAATACCAAAGAAAAATACCAAGGAAAAGAAAAGATACTGGAAATTGAAAGAGGAAGCACTAGATCGCACCCTGTGGAGAACTCGCTTTGGAAGAGGCTACGGATCTGTCGTAAGTCAGACTACAGAATGAATGAATGAATACCAAACAACCCTGACTTATAAGTACATAAATCAGTTTAATATTGACATCACAAAATAATATGGGATTATAACAATAGATGTGCGTAAGCGCAACAGGGTGCCGTATAGAATTAACTTTGCCATTTATTTATCCATTGTTTGGCCTTCGTGTGCCGAATCGACATTTCAGAGGTTTTGCTTTGTTTCATGTTTCCTTTGAAAGTTGGAACTGTCCTCCCGCTAGGTGGCTTCTGCGGTTAATGCCATCTGCAGAGATAGTGGTGTATTGAGAGGAAGGTCTGCTTTGATTAACGATTTGTCAGATGTAGATGTTTTTAATAAGAAAATCACAACTCTTAAACAGATTTTACGCTGTAGTTAGGTCACTGAACTTTCATGTGAATTGAGGTTCTAATTTAGTTAGGTTGTTTGTAATTTGATTATATTTCTTACCTTTTATGCTAGTACTTTATGTAACTAGTTGTTTGAGCCATACTGATTAAATATTTAACCTATCTGCTGAGTCCGTTATGAATCTAACGTTTTTGTTGTTGGTTATCTTGTGTGTGTGTGTGTGTGTGTCTGTATGTGATTTTTGTTGTATTTATTTTATACCGGTTTTATAATTGGCCACTGCTCTGTTAAACTAGCATATTAATATATTATTATTATTATTATTTAAGATGAGACCAACAGGCTGTCTCGAAACGTTGGGAACCAAATACACAACGACACAGCGTCACATCCCAGAAAACTGACACCTCAAATATAGAACATAGAACATAGAACATACAACGTATGGAAAGTGTGAGTCTGCACTGATGTAACAAGCAAGGTAGGTTACAAATTGCGCATTGTTTAGAATATGTGACTGTACTCTGGACACGCGTTCTCATACACGTTTCCCTTACACGGATGTTTCCAAGAATGTTCCAAAAATGGAGTCAGTTCCCGATGATATGACCAAAATCGATACTGGCGCCAGCACAACGCCGCCTGACCCTTCGTACATCTTCAGTGCTTCTGTCAGAATGCGTGAATTATTGCCATTTCTGAACTGAATGTTATTAGTGGGAATATTTTTAAAACCTATGTTATGTAGTTTGTTTGTGTAATAGAACGCGAGATTGAATCAATTAATATGTGAATTTATATCTTTATAACTTATATTCTCTTCGGATGCAATCTATTTTGACATTAGACCAACTTTCTTAAAATCGTAATTCATTCATTCAGTTGTCTGTCTTATGACAGGTCCGTAGCCTCTTCCAAAGCGAGTTCTCCACAGAGTGCGATCTAGTGCTTCCTCCTTCAATTTCCAGTATCCTATATTTTCCTTACGTTCATCCAGTAGCCGCTTACGTCTTCTTCCTTAATTGTCAATAAATCAATTTAATCTGGTTGCCATGGGCCATTATTAAGGCACCTGACTAATGGTTAATTATTTAAAACTGTGTCATCTACATTAAAGACAACTTAATTTGGACACTTACAGTGTTTAGTAAAAGTTTTATTTTGAAACGTTATAGAAATTTCCGCTAAATTTTAAGTTATTAATGTCATGACAGTTACAAAATATAGCAAGACACGCAGTGTCTTATAACCTAACATTACTTACTTTACTTTATCGTGTCCGGACCATTAAATTAAAGATTTTTTGCCCAGTATTGGGCTACGTCAATTCCTTTTTTATTTGCAAGCCATAAATCCTCGAGGGTGCATTGGTGGGGGTAGTCCTTGCATGACAGGAGATGCTCCATATCTTGTACCTATAACCTAACATTAAAGCGCATTCGCATAACCATTGTTGCTGTGGAAAAGCAATAAGTGTTAAACATTTTGAGTGTGTGTATTCTCGCCTTAGTTATCCGGCATGCAAATCGCTTCTTTTCTTCGTAGCATTATGTCATCTTCTGTGGCCTGTCTGGCTGTATCGTATTTTTCCACATTATCTCATAAACGGCTCGATTCTCGGAAAAACGTTACTGAACATAAAATGTGTGTTTTGATTTTCTCTAGAAATTCTGTTTGAAATGTTTCTCTTTATAAGGATAATTAAGCGAGATATAAATATAAATAAAGTTTCATGTAAAGTACCCGTTATTCTTGTCGTAATTTAATAAAACTTGAAATTTGTCGACAGAGTTTGGAGAAATCCTCAAATATGAAATTTCATGAAAATCCATCCAGTGGAAGCCGAGTTGTTCCATGCTGATAAACAGAAGGACCAGACAGATATGCCGAAGATAATAGTCGCTTTTGGCAAATTTGTGAACGCGACTGATACCTTAAAAGTACTTTATAAAACATCATTAACTCTGTAGAGGTTGGAGGGGTGTACTGTTAGGTAGAACAGACTGACAGAAAACTGACACAGAACTGAATTTCTTATAAATGTTTCTTTCATGACTGAGGAAAATTGTAAATATTCAGTAATTATTTCGTGTCTCAAAAAATGCATGTGCTCATAATGTGTGAAAGTGAAGACTAGAAGCACGTGAAAAGAAGAGGTAAATTCGTACCTAATTTATTCAACTAAAGCGGAAAATTGTGATGACATATCATTAGCGTACACTTCATGAAATAAGTACTGTGATAAGAGATAAATTTAAAAGTTACAAACACCTGTTACATTTCGTTACACATTTTCTACAAGCTGATGATTCCGAACCACAACTTCAATATTTCGGACGGTCCTTTTGTTGGTAACTTCTTTTATAGAAGATAGAACGTAATCAACATAAGTGTGAACTATCACTTTTAAAATGTCCTTCACAATGTGTCTAGACAAGCGGTTCGACAGAAAGTGACAGACAGCATCATGTTAAAATGTAACACTACATAAAGTTGCTTGCCTTACAGTATATAGAGTCCTGTATGATTTTTCCTAGGCACTATGTTCCTACATATATATAATTATTTCGAAAATTTCAAAAAGGTTTCAAGAAATTATCATGGAATTTCCTTGGGAGAGTACTCCTCATAGTTTCAAATATTTCAAATTATGTTCGGTGATATTTCTCACCCGTCAAAGTCATGTAATCCTGTGGGTTATATAAAATACATTCTACCTACAGCATCAAACTGCTTACTTGATGATTTTATATTGCCGTGACTGGCTAGCTAATACCAATGTTCTGATGCAGTCTTATGTTTTTAATGTGCAAATTAACTCTTTAAATGACAGTGTCTACCATATTTTCCACTTATTTTAAATTAATAAACTTCGAATTTTGAATACCTAATGCATATATGGCCGACCCCAGTGGCCGCGCTGTCTAAGGCGTGGGTCTTCGGTCGCTCGCTTACTAGGATCGTGGGTTCGAATCCCGCCTGGGGCATGGATGTCTGTCTCTTTTAAGTGTTGTGTTTTGTCAGGTAGAGGTCTCTGCGACGAGCTGGTCCCTCGTCCAGAGGAGTCCTACCGAATGTGGTGTGTCTAATGTGTGTGATCGTGAAACCTCGACGAAACGAGGTGGCTCAGGCCCATATCGTGCTGTCGAGCCATAAGGGAAAAAAATGCATATATGTGTTTCGTATTACTCAGAATAAACAGCGATTACTATATTAATTGCGCTGACCGATTGGTCCTTATATTGTAGAAGCCGCGTGTTTGTTATTACGTAAGGGATGGTGTTTTAAATATTATTAGATTAATTTCAGTCAGATTAATTAACAGAGAGATACGTTTATGCAGCATGTGGTATCTGGAGGCTATTTTGTGCGAATTCATTTACTCATCACATGCCATTATGTAAACTGGATCTAGATTTAATGAAGCCGACGTGCCTGTTTTTTGTACAGGAATCTCTAACCAATATTGGCTTCAACGGGAATAAACATTTATACTAAATTACTATGTGTTGATATATTTCTGTAGCACATAATAATTACTAGATAATCTACTTGTTTACATACGAAGAGACATCCATTTTGTTTGAGGAAAAATTTAAAAAATTATGCATTGCTGTGGATTATTTGTTGCGGTTTTCAAAATTTAGCCACAGAAATAAAATTCCGGTTTCATTGATATATGTGTGTGTGTGTTTGCGTGTGTGTATATTTGTATATATGTGTTTTGTGTGCAGGAAGGAAACCAGGCCTCAGAAAGAAAATGTTTAATACTGTAGAACTATGAACTATATGCAAACTTAAATAATTCTCTAGCTGTCATCGAAGTTCTAAAAATGTTCGGCCATTTATTTGAAGTTAAATTCTGGTAAGACTTTCTGAGGAAGCAACTTCTTGCATTAAATATACTTATTGACATTCTTAATAGTATATTTTAGTTTTTAAGTTATGATCGATGAGGACGCTTTTTTAAAAGGACACTAAAATTCTGTTGTAGACCAGAATATAACTTATAAATATATTTTGTTATTAATATTAAAAAAAGATTTTTCACAAGGTCTGTTTTCCAAAATAACAGATACAAAACCATAAGAACTGAACAGTTTTGCTCGTTCTAAATATTTCTCTTACGTTATATATTTATTTAAGGGAAAAAATAATACTTTATATTTAAAGTCCGACACATGTACATGATGAATGTACATGTGTCGGACTTTAAATATAAAGTTAAAATGTACGGAGTGAATAATATTAGGTTTATAAACGCCAGACAGGCAAAATAAATCTATCAATACAAGAACACCAAAGACAAATTGCACAAGACTAATGCAGCAATATAGTAAAATAAAATCTGCAAAGTACAGCATTTAAAATGAATGTACATGTATCGGACTTTAAATATAAAGTTAAAATGTACGGAATGAATAATATTAAATAATACTTTCTTCTTTATGATATTATACTGTATTACAAGCACCTGGGAGGGAAGTGCTCAGAAATCTATATTAATCTGCGATGCATGGAATAAAGGGGCAGTTCGGGATGACCCATAACAAAGAGCTTAACGATTTCTGCCGGACAGAATTTTGAGAGGACAATGAAATCCAGGAGGCAAGGATACGCTGAACGTGTACTTAGGATGAGGGAGAAACGAAAGGTTTAGCCTTATACAATTACTATGAAAGAATCGCTTGAAGAGCAGTCACTTGGAAAACCTAAAACGTAGTATGGAAAGAAGAAAAAAGAAAATTAGGGAAGGAAGGTTTTGTTATCGGACATGGAAGGGACTGCCTAAAATAATTCGGTGGTCAGTGGCCTTAAAACTTCAAATTGTGTTAGCAGAGAGTTAATTTACTCCTAATTTATTCCTAAGTAAATAAGCGTAGATACAAATGTTTTTGATGTGTCAGTCTGATTAATTCAGTTATTAAGCTTTTAAGAATTTCTTTTTATTTCGGAGTTACTGTTTCTAAGCTGTACCAAGGAGATTCGGTAACCTAGCTGAGATTCCACTGCCTCTTCAGTTAAACTTAAGGTTGGCCACGACCGCTTCATCGCAAATCAATTCCACCTGTACAGTTTAATTTATCCTATTATTTAATTACATGACTTAATGTAAGCCTAATTTTCTCATATGACTCTAGGCATCCTGGAAAACTAAAACAGGCCTACGCGGAACAATGAGGTACGCTTAACAAGTCGAAACCGCCGTAGTGTAGATTGGATCTACGCTCTTCTGGAATTTTACGCAGCGTAGAATGGTAGTTTGTTACCGAAGTTAACACACTACCAGTCTTGAAGACAGGATCGATATGTCGTCCCGAAACAACGGTAACAAACTATAGATCTGGAAGATGGAACCGATAGATTGTCTCGAAACGTCGGTAACAAATTACCAATCTACGTTACGTAAAATCCCAGAAGAGCGTAGATCCTGAAAATTTTTCTGTCACTAGCGGGAGGGCAAGACTTAAGTAGTTTTGAGGATGAAGTGAGGGGTTAAATATGCGGGACATGAAAGGAGAAGTAGTCCAAAACTGGAGGAAGTCACAGATCGTGGGTCTTCATGTTCTGTACTTTTTACCACACAGTTTCGTGGTGGCTCAATCAAGATATACGACGTGAGGCATGGGGAAAATTACAAATTCGTACTAAATTTTGGTCAGAAAGTAAAGGATGGGGATCAGTTTGTGAGAACGTTTCGCGGTTGGGGAATAACATTAAACTGGATGGGAGAGAATTAGGGTGTAAAGTTGAGGAAAGGATTAATCTGGCACAAAAAATATCCTTTGCAGTTACTGACGCTTAGAAAATTAGAAAATCACTTCAGGATTCGAGGCCCGTATGAGACCCAGGCATAGATGTGAGGATAATATTAAAAATATTTTTAACAATGCACGGTTTAGGAGCATGGACTGCATAAATCTGGTGAATACTGTCATGTTGTGTACTGATGTTAAAGCCGTAATGAACCTTCAGATTTCACGGAATGTGACGAACCTATAGATCATCTTAAGCACTATAACCTTCTCAAAAAGGGTTCTGTTACATGAATTTGTGTGGTATACTTTAGTCAATAAATAAGCTTTCGGTTTAAATAGAATTTTAGCATATAATTCTGAATGATAAAGCTCAACCAATCAGGTACGACTGTACAAACACTCACATTGAAAATTCTCTGCAGCTCCGTGACTTATATGTCCCAAGAGATTAAACGAATTTATTGTGTAGATATTTCAAGGAATACAAATCAGAGATGCAATGTATTGTACTCGCGTATACTGACGAGGGAAGCACACTTCCATGAACATAGTGGACAGGCATATTTGTTAACGTGGATTGATAGATTACTGCCGAGTGTTTGTAGGAGGAACACCTCCAATTTACAGGGCTATATACAAATAGGAAATTTAGTTAGAATGCTGAGTAAGAGTTACTTCTTCGCTTTTCGTAACAAGCAATTTGTAGACAGCTACATTTCAGCTTCCTAGTTTCTGTGACAGTGATAAATCTTGTTTAAATGTGTCTTTATAGCAAACCTGTGATCTTCCTGTTCATCTACATTTCGTGTTCCAAAATGGATACTTTAAAGAAACTCGTAATCAGGAAAAAGTGAACTCATCACTGTTTATGCTGTTGGGGGAATTTTTCACTATATTGTTGGCAGTTGGCTGTGTTTCTTGAATAAATCTCGGGGGGGGGGGGGACATTATGCTTCCATTTCTAGTGTCGGAGTAGGGACAAATAAAACGACAATAAATCTAACTAAAAACATGGAAGATGAAGTGATATACTTGTATTAAATTGTGCCAAATTACGAAAGGCGTAATTGAATAGAAACGCGTAATTGAATTTTGAAAACGGTAACTTATAAACCGTAATTGGTAATATGATTACGTCAACGTATTTGTTCTTCTTACCATGAACACCTTGACGTATTTAAATTAATGTCAACTGCTGTTGTTGAAAGAAGGTTCACACCAGGCAGTTAAAATTTTCGAATATTTGCCTGGAAGTTGAACCCAGAAATGTTGACTTCGCACTAGCCTCCAGCATGTGCAATCAGAGGAAAATTACTTTGACTGAATTCCTCGTTGATTGGTTAGCGAGAGGGCCAATCAAAGGAAATTACCTTGAAGTCCGCTGTGATTGGCTTGAGAAAGGATCGCATTTCTATCAACTATGCTTACAACCGAGCAAACCAACAGAAAACTGCTGTCAATATCAATGAAAAGTATTAGGCACTATAAGTGCTGTGATTTGAAGATCAAAGTCTTTTTGGACTGCATTGACTTGATAGGCGAAATGTGGCACCTCCAGATTCTCATGAAACTGCCTGTTGCATAACATGTTGCATTAGTCGCAATACAAGGGCATTTGAATTTTAAGAATTTTAACATACACATGGTTACGAGGAACGAATCTTCCGATAGTCACACAAAATGCATCAGCGGAGGGATGAGCTGATTTTGAAGCAACACAAAATCTTTCGTTGGACAGGCCGCTTGTGGTACAGAGGAGAGGTGCTGGTGTGCCCAGTCTCTAAGCTGCCTTTCTTCCAAACTCTCTTATTTGTGCCGACCAGGTCAGCTGCATATCACGGGTCATTTCAAGGTCACGTGCTCTTTCATACTACTGTATGGGCGCACAGAGCAACTGAACTGCTAGTGGTCTTCGGAATGTTACTGCGATCTTAGCGTGGTCCTTGATACTGCTTAGTAATTATCAATTGCCTTAGTCCATTGCCTTCGTCTTTTCAATCATCATGATGATCATCATCAACAACCACAACAACGTGGATCGTACTGGATTTTGCTTCAACTTCTAGAAAGATGGTTGCGTAATATCTCGCACCCTTTTGTATCTTTCACAAGTTACAATGCTTCCATAATTGACTACTTATGTGTAATTTATAGTTTAAGAATTAGTGACATTTTCAGCACCTCAGATCTTCTACCTTCTGGCGATAAGATAATTATTGTGTGTTGAAGTCAAAAGGATGTGGAAGGAGATATTCTAACACAATTTGAAGCACCATCCTCTCCTTTTATTGAGGGAACGAGGACAACCGCAAAGAACTCAGGATAGCCAGAGTCTGGGCAGAGATTGGAACCGACCACCTCATGGAAGAGCTTAGCAGCTTTACCACGTGAGATAATTTACATGGTACCCGAGCATGAGAATTAATTAATAAATATAGCTATGATTACATATAACAACACTGTTATTCGACGTAACTGCTTTTAAGTTTACCGTCCACAAAATCAAGAAGAATGAGATGGCCGTGGCGTGTGGTACGAATGGGATGCAGGAGAGCTGCATACAGGGTTGTGGTGTGGAAACATGAGGGAAAGAGACCACTTGGATGACCTAGGCATAGATGGGAGGATAATATTAAAATGGATCTTTAAGAAATGGGAGGGGGCATGGACTGGATTGATCTGGCTCAAGATAGGGATAGGTGGCTGGCTTTTGTGAATGCAGTGGTTAATCTTCGGGTTCCATAAAATGTGGGAAATTTCTTGACTAACTGAGGACCTGTTAGTTTCTCGGGAAGGACTCCGCTCCATGGAGTTAGTTACTTAGCCAGTTATATAGTTAGTTAGTTATTTAGTTAGCGTACCGTCGAACGAGATGGGAAGATCGCTGGTCTGCAATACTGATAAAAGCCACTATCGTCGCCTGACAAGTGGTGATCTGGACAAGATTCGAAAGACATAACAATATTTCTTGTTACTTTCCTAGCTAGCTCTGGTCAATACCTTCTTCCAAGTATGGAGGTCCTAAGAACGGTAAGCAGGGAAATTACTTTCTGCTGGGATTAGGCACCTGGTATTTTGATAGAGCTTTACCGAGGTTTCGGAGAAACTTACCACCAACATCTTCTGTTTACCCTGAAGTTAGAAGCAGTACGTTTCCTTGAAATGATTGTAATTTTCTGCCATGCTACACGGCATCATGTTCCAGAAGACGTCATTCTTCAGTACGGGTGTTGGTTGTTTATATATGGCCTCTCATGTGAGAATATACGTCGAGTGATACCTACCTAATGTTGCTTTGTGTCTTTTGTGAGCCTCGAAGTACTGTGACATTATGGCACAGTGCATCATACAGAGGTGGAAGGCAGCCAGCCTGCTGGTAATATCGAAAGCGTAGGACCATAGAGTGTGTTTCTGTAATTAATGTTATGATCCTTGTGACAGCGAATTTCCACTCATGGATTATCTTTACCGGTTACGGCCTGGCTGCTTCGCCCACCCGATTATCCGGTATAATGTGTGGCAACCAAAACTGCATTCTTACGACTACATTAACATGAGTTCTGACATGGTAGCCAGCTGTTGCGC
Source organism: Reticulitermes speratus (assembly GCA_021186555.1). Lineage (NCBI taxonomy): Eukaryota > Metazoa > Arthropoda > Insecta > Blattodea > Rhinotermitidae > Reticulitermes > Reticulitermes speratus. The sequence continues at coordinate 9,521,829 of JAJKFL010000001.1, forward strand.
TTCGATAAGGGCCTTCTGTTTTATGCTTAAAGATAACTGTTGTTAGTTCAAACATGATCCTAAATGTCGATCATTTTTACATGCATTCACGTTTAAAAGCTGTAGAGTTGTACTTTTAGCTCTAGTAGTATCACCATAAATTTGGTCGTCTCTTTCCCCAAAATTAACAACTCTAGAAATTTTGAATGGATTTTTATAAGGTATGTTACTGAAAAGTTTTAATACAATGTGTTGAAACATTCCAACTTTGTTGAAAATCGTACCTTAATAACGGACACTTGTATAAAAAATGACATTCGTTTCTGAGTCCATGTTCAGTGTAAATGACCAAGTTGTTTATTAGAGTGAAAAGTGTTCCAAGAGGCATTGTAAAAGAAAACAAAACATTTCTTTTTGAGTCAATAAACTTTTTCTGTTAGTCTTAAAGTTCTCGATCTCATTGGAAAAAACTGAAAACGCTGTGTTTTCTAATACGTCGAGAACAATTTGAAATTTTTTGATGACGTTTCATACTGGAGGTCCCTATTCATCCTCCCCACTTCTTTGACGCTACTCGCAAGGAGGCACCAAACATAGGCCTTCGAGTCTTGGAAATCTACAGGCCATAACGTAGCCAAGTCGCCGAACTGTTACAGTGACAACACCAAGATTATTCTAAGGGTATGACGATCGGAGGAGAATGGATTCGGCTCAAAGCCGTGGCTAATTCGTGTTGAAACATGAGGTATTCTATGATACATGATCAGTAAGACTGCTACTGTGATACCGAAAATGTGGAACAGCAAACACGCACTTCCCCTCGGGCATATCCCAAGTTAATCATTTTTCCCTCCGTGTTTAATACGGAACGAGCCGTCTCCAGGTACACATATATAATAACCTTGCTGTGAATAAGTAACTGAGTAGCACCAGGGTCGATAATGGTCGGTAGTAATCAATAACAGTCGATTAAAATATATAGCAATCGACAGTCGGTAATCAACAAAAGTAATCCATAACAATTGGTGTTAATCGATAATAATCGATACTAAACTAGTTGTGATTTTTACGGTAGAGGGTGAGAGCGACTTCTGTGTGAGGTACACACTGAGGCCGAAGAAATAGTTTTCGTAATAGAAAAGGAGTTTTTTTTTTCTCGTGAATTGCTGAGGCTGAAGAGATAGTTGAGCAGCGATTCTGTAATGCAATGTAGCACAACCAGACAGCACCACTCAAATAGATTAAATTAATTATTGATTTTCTCTAAAGAATAAAGAAAGTACTGATGAAAGAAGCCATGCAGTAGCACTTCAATATTATTACAGTTTGCGATAAAACGGGTATGTGACTAGTACGTACTTTCTCTGTGACTAGAAGGAAGTTGTGTTTATTTACATTCTGCCGACTGCCTGAAGCGTTTTCGCACTAATGTACAGCACATCACTGGGCAACAAGTGGGAAAAATCCAACCTTCAGTAAAATCCATTCGTGCAGCTTACATTAATTACACAGCAAAATAAATCAGAGTGTAATGATACACAAAGAAGCACTGAGAGCGCAGCTGGGCGTAATAAAATTATGAACCAGAGCCCGTACTGTGTGTGATAGTTAGGCGGAAACTAAATCTCAAATCAAACAACCAAATAAAATGTTACACTGTAATTAGGTTTGCTTGCTTCTTCAGAGTTTTGAAATGGAACAGCCAGGCTGTCTCTCCAATCAAACACCTTTCCTGACAAACTCCTGAATTAAAATAAATTAGCTTCTCTACACGTGAGGATATCTAGTCTAAGCAGTTAGGACGGGAAAGGATGGGAATGGTCGAGCTTCGATGTGAAGGACGGCGGAAGTGAGTAGATGAAGAGACGAAATACAGAATGGGATAGCTCAGTCAGTATAGGGACTACGCTACTGACATGATAACCGAGAGAGCGTATCTCATTTCGCTGGGAGGACAAGAAATTTCTGTCTTCTCCAAAACGTTGAGACCGGCTCTGGGGCCCACTCAGCTGTGTGTTTAGCGGGCAGAGGGGACTATCTCCGGTGGTAAAGCGGTGGGGACATGAAGGTGGCCGTCCACTTCTATCTAGCGCCGTTGTTAAGAATGAGTAAGTTATACCTCCACTCCTCTATACGTCTTCATGGCATTCACAGCGACAACTTTATATTTTACAGTGTGTCATGTCAGTCGTGTTAACCTTCCGCGTAAGGAGTCCAAAGGTAGCCCTTAATTTTTCTTGAACTGCTTACACTGGAAGAGAAAGGCACCACGGTGCTTCGAAACGTCGAGAACCTCTAACCAAACGAAAAACATCACATCACAGAAGCTTTATTGCTCAACCACATAGCTGTGAGGGCATAAAATCTCGCATAAAAAGGTGATTAACTGCAATCAGCCCTTCGATATCGACCCCGATTCATCGTGAGACGTTTTATTCTTCCGTTGCTGCCAGCCCAAATGCGCCGTGCGTTTGTGAATGCATTTAAGGATGCTTTTTTTTCCCCCAATGCCTCGACAGCCCCTTGGGGGCCTAGGCCGCCTCATTTTTCGAGGCTTCACGATCACACACTTTTTAGACACACCACACTCAGTAGGACTCCTCTGGACGAGTGACCAGCCCGTCGCAGAGACCTCTACCTGACAACACACAACACTCACAACAGACAGACATTCATGCCCTAGTCGGGATTCGAACCCACTATCCCAGTAAGCGAGCGGCCGTAGACCCACGCCTTAGACCGCGCGGACACTGGGATCGGCATTTAAGGATGCTACGGATTCAAAATTCTTCCCTTGTGCGCAGTAGTTTGAGTTTAAAACCCGGCATCAATGATGAGTTAAATATTATGTTGGTGACATAATCATGTTTATTATTTGTTTATTTGTCGTCTAGGCTTTTAGCTGCACATGTAGGAAATTTATTTGGGGTCTCCAGAAAACTGTTTCGAGTTTGAAAGTGTTCCGTGGTCAAATTAAACTGAGAAACATTGCAGTGCCAGTTCCCGTCTAGTGCTTTCGCCATAGAAGACAAAGTTGTTCTCCGTTCCTTGTCGCACGTCGGTGAATTGCGTAGGTTGAAGCGTGGGAGTGTGACAAGAAGAGGAAGTATGAGTTAATTAGAAAAGTGAATTCAGTGATCTGAGATTCAAATGAGCTTCAGTTTTGTTCATATGTTGGCAACAGCAGTCGACGTTCTGTTTTCTACAGTTTCTGATTCACGCTCACAGTCATTACCTATCAGCAAAATCCAATAACCTTCAGCTGCGCTTTACCGGAATACAGGCACTTTTTTCTACCATTATACTACGTTACTGTCAGTGTCAGGTACTCAGCCTGTAGCGACCGGCCTTTTAGTCAGTCTACGTGCAGGTAACTTTTTCAACCGAACACATATTATCCGTTTAAAGCCTAATGGTTACTTCATTTACCAGTGGGTTTTACATTCACAGATTCAGCCTCCTTCGAACAGAGCGGATTTATGTGTTCCGTATGATTCTCAGAAGAAACCACGATTATATTGCCACAAATAACTCACTGATTGGCTTTCATAACTGGAACGGTGTGTTTACTGCGCTGTACGATCTGAATCTTTAAATGCAATTCAGGTTAACCTTAGTTTTTAAAGGATTAGTTACGAAAGTGTTGCATTACCTTACCATTTCACTGTGATAAGGAAAACTATTTTATCTGCCAGACATAAGGCCTACCAGAAGATAATACACGTATAATGCATTTAAAAGCAAGTATAATTTTATGTTCTCATTTAAGTCTATTACTTACTGTCCTATATTACACACTTGCATTAAAGTAATATTTAAATGTACAGTAATTCTAGTTATAACCTTAGTGTATAAGGGAGTTTATTACTACTGACGTTCGTGTAGAATTAGGCTTATATTTAGTGAGTTATTTAACGACGTTCAAAAACAAATCGTTTAATACGCCATCGAACACATCTACCTTTTATTTAGAGACAGCTACACGCTTCGGTCGTTTACGACAATCATCGGGTCATCAACACAATATTTTAAAATAAGGTAGAAATGTAATACAAATATATTCATCCTATGGTTTTCACTCTTTGGGATCCCACAAGTTTAAAATGTTTATTAAAACATGAAATTGTAAAAACTGGTCGTCTAGTAGCTGACGGTTGTAAAATTATTGTAGTTCTTGGTAAGATGTATAATGATGAAATTAAAAAATTTAATTGTAAAGTGCGTTTAATAAGTAATACTTGTATGTATAAAAATCAGAGTCGATGCGTCGGCTGCGTGATATAATGTAGATCTGATGTTATTATATATATATATATATATATATATATATATATATATTACCCCGGAATGGTGAAGCTGGCAGTATGAAGATCTCGGATGCTTGTACTTATGTCATATATCTGACTTTTTACTTGAGCTGTGTCATTTTATTATTGTATGGTTCTTATGTGTAGTTCTCATTCTGAAATTGTGAATATTCAAATGCGATATTAGCGTAATGCTCAGTATACGGTTTGTATAAAACCGTATATATACATACGTTTATTCACATTGATAAACATATAGCATGTTAAGGGCAGGATGCTTGCAGAAATGCATGCACGTGTTTATGTAGAAAGCCGTGCTTTATTTAAGATTTTAACCGGGACTAAAATTGGGTTGACAACATTTTAGTAAAACATTAGAATATCAAGTTTAAATCAAAATCCATTCAGCCGTTTTCGAATTAAAACTAGTGAAGATATTTTGGCATCTCTTCGTTGACAACGCTCCATAAGTCATCAATAGACTTTAATAAGGTACATTGTTTATTCTTGACACAAATACCGGCCATATAATATCATAAATATTTTATAAATCGGTGTGATCGATAAATATCCAGAGGTGTGTCTAATTTACATAATATTCGATGCAAAAGAGGCTAGAGTCAGTGGAATAAGATATGTAGAGACTCAGGTAGTATGACATAATTATACGTGTGCTGTATTTTAATTGGAAAGAGACTTGTGTTCTCATAACTGAGAGAGAGAGAGATCCCAGTTAGTGATATCCAAGCAGAAGTCTCCTGCTTTAGTAACTGAACTGAGTTTGAAACTCGAAAACAGAATTTAATGTTCACGTCTCTGTTGTATTGTAAATTGAGATAAAGCTTGGCGTGGGTAGGTGGACAGGATTAGACCCACGAGATGGGCGCCAAAATGAAACCCCTCATAAAGATGACACATCTACTGCGTAGTTGCTTACTCTGAAAGCTCCTCGGGGGGTTACTGTTGATATAGCTGTCATGCTCCAGAAATACGTCACGAGTCGGTGTAAAGTGCGTACATTCCTCTGTGTGTGTTCTTCATGTAGTATTGTCTTTGCTGTTTTCACGGATTAGGTGAATTAATACAAATACTGCTCTTGTTTCTAACGTTAGGACTGTAAGTCCATTCGCTCTCCACCATGTATTTTTACCCCACATATATCCCGATTTAAATGGTCATGTGAGATTTGACATCTTAATGCTTACAACTGTGAAACTGGGGTCTAATATGTGATTCCATATTGTCTGAAATATGTACTGTCGTTTCAGAGGAACCTACTACCTCTATCATTGTATGACGTACGCTGCTGCTGAAGATGTCGGCAGGAAGTTTCTCTTATAACGTCGGTATATATCTACTAGACTACACGGCGTCACATTCCAGTAGACAGTAAATTTTATTGGTCATGTCATCTTAATAATCATAATCATCATGATTATTATAAGATAAATTAAATATTGAGTTTGAAAGTTTTTCGGATTTCAAAAGTTTTTAGGAAACTTCCTTCCTGTGTTACCACTTTTCGCTTTGAGAGGGCCCATTATCATCAAGAGTACTGACTGTAGGCTCACAAAGGAAATTGTTTTTTGGTAAGGGAAATGAATGTCTTGGACAGGCTAGACTCGATAATTGTATGGAAGGCAGATTATCTAGAGAACAAAGAAACCTAAGCGATATTTCTAGTCGTTAGGTCGGCAGTTTTGTAAAGTGAAAACCACCTTTCATAATCTCTGAAGTGCATACATACAGAGTGGCACAAAAATCATGTGACTGTAAGTGCTGAACAAGTGAAAAGCCGTGTCAGGTAACTTTTGCGTCAACCTGTATCGTTCATGTTTGAGTTTATTGTTTCATTATATTTTGCCTCTTTATAAAGTTAATCATTGTGCTGATCGAATAAATCGCTTGTTTACAGTTTGTGCACAGTTGGTGTCATTGTTAAAAATTATTCATGTGTTGCCTATCTAACATAAACTTTGTCTAGATACAGCATTCTGTGACGTGAGCAATGTCCTCTTAGAAGATGTTGAAATATCTCGACTTGCCATTTGTTTTATATACTTGTATTTGTGCCCTGTAATTACGTCATTAAAATACTCAGCGTGGATGAAGAATGTTGCTGTATTTAGCCCCATATGATGAAAGTAGTTTGTTAAAAAATGAAACTTGCAAAGCTTATGTTATTATTGGCGGCACCAGAGGCACGGAACATGATAGTGTTAACAAAGTCAGTTATCACTGTTTGCTGCAAGCAACAATTAAAAATTTAGGTGCCGACTTTGTTACGGTTACATCAATGGAAATAAATACTGTATCCGTTACATTTGTAACTCAGTTACATCAGTATATGCCTAACTGCAACGCTTGGATTTTCATATATTGTACATGACTTTAAACGCAAATTAGTGGAAACAGCAAATAATGCTATCTTAAATTACTTGTTAGTAAGTTTAGCAATTAGATTTACTCTTGCTTTTAAAAAATGTTTTGATCCAAATGTATATATATTCCGTTAAAGTGTTTTTATCACTTAATCCTGTGACTTTTAGAAAATATCTATATTAAATATTTTAGGCATTAATATGAATGTATATGCAATTCCTATAACTGTGAGAAAGTCGTGGTACTGTACTTCAAAATCCTAATTCTTTTAATTTTTAAGTTACTCATGTTTAGTTCATATTTTTTAGTAACACTGAAAGTCGCTGCTCAATTGGTAGCACGCCCACTTCATGTTTTAGAAGGCCAGGATTCAAATCTCGCCACGAATATGGGCTTGGTACATCAAGACAAATGTCGTGCTATAAAGAGTACGTCATATTAGGACATAATCACTTCCATCGACACACTTTACAATTTATTATTCAGTAATAATCCTACCATTCGACCTCATACAGTCAAAGCCATTGTGTTTATAGTTGAATTATAAGTTAACAACTAAACGATCGTCGTCAGAGGTTAAGTTCAGAAGCAGGCAAAATTTTGTCCTACCGCTAATACATGGTCCTAAAACATAACACTAAATTAGTCGAGAATTAAACTCCAAGACAGCATGCTGTCAGTCCTCTTACAGTAATTTATTTTTTGTAAGACCTGATGTTCTAACCGCGACTAAAACTAATAAACCCCCTCTCAGCAAAAACACAGGCGCATCAACTGGGAGCAAACTGCAAACATTTCGGACAACATGTAAGTCCCCACCATCACAGAACTTTCACGTATACGAGGGCCTTTCATGAACAGTGTAATTCTGCTCTCTGAGATGACACATCTCTGGGCCGATGGGATATTATCACTTATTTATTGTTGTTTACTTATATAAGAAGAATATCTTGTGTTTCCTATTTCAAAGTTTCTGCTGCTAAAATTTTATAGTCGTTTATACCGCTTTCCTTATAACACATCTGAATATCTTCTTCTTCTCTTCCTTCTTCTTCTTCATTGGCATACATTCCTTATAGTTTAACCAGTGTCGCCTTCAGAATGGCAGCCCATACAGATGTCTTCTGCTTTCTTCCTCCATGTCTTGACACCCATCGATTTCAGATCATTCTAAATAGAGTCTAACCACCTTAATTTTGGTCTTCATGCTTTTATTCTTTCGTCTGGTTTCCCCAGAAAGCATCTGAATATAGGAACGTTTATTATCGTAGCAACATTTTAGCCTGTAAGTAAAAATGAATTTATCATAAAACATAGTAACTTTCTTGAAGCTAATAATTCCTAAGACAGTCGAGACATTCCTCAACTTTTATGGAACCCAGAGGTTTATTACTGTGTTCAGAATACCCGCCACATCTTCAGTATTCTGAACATTCCATTCCACGTCATACCTTACTGTTTCTTTCAAATTTATTTTAACATTCTCCCCACCTACCCCGCGTACTTCCAAGTATTCTCTTTTCCTTCAGCTTTCCCCACCAAAACCCTTTATGCATTTCTCTTTTTCCCCATGCGTGCTACATGCCCCACCCATTTCATTCTCCACGATTTGACAACTTTAATAATATGGCGACGAGTACAAATCTTGAGGAACCTTACGAAATTTTTTCCATCTCCTATTATTTCTTTCCTCTCAGGCCCAGACACCTTCCTCAGTAAATAGTAAAGTAATAACAATAGTTTACATATAATAGCTAACTGAATGGAACAGTGTCCTTCATACGCCGGTAGTAGAGGCATAGCTAGTCAATGAAAGTTTCTGTCTATTCTAAACCCCGCGTGCCTCAATGTAGTGTTTACTAACCTCACCATTGCCTACATTCAGAGCCATATGACTTCCGCCCACATTATCGTACAATATTTGCTTAACACCGGGCACAATACTATTCAAACACTTTCGCCAGAGTCCCACAACTGGTCGCTTTTCTTCAGGTTTTCCGAAGGTAGTGTAAGTAATTGCATGTTCTAAACAAGCATAGAGTTCTCAGAACTCTCCAAGCATTAGGGAACATTAAATAGACACGGGTGTCCACACAGAGATAGACGTATGGGCAAGTGTTGTTAAAATAATTTTTCAGAATGAAATATGTGTGAATTCTAAAAACGAAGTTCCTGTGACCATGCTACTACATGAGCAGAAATTTTCTGAAAAGTAAGACTTTTCACAAGTAAGATGTAAGTTTTTCTTGCTATCGCCTTTCACTAGACTAGCTACAGGCATTCAGATTTATGTAAATATAGCTTCGATTTTAGCTTCTAATATCCACTGTTGAAAATATCCAGAGTTTTGGAAAAATACGAGGTCTTTCTCTGACAATGTTTCCTTTCCTCGTCTCCATTCTTAAACCCGTTCTGTCTTCTCTTGTATGTTATAAATGCGCATATGCCCTTGTTTACTTCACAGAGGTTCCCTTTAAATAATAACACTGGTTTGCAAAAAATTTGTTTTCGCTCCCTGTTAAAATTCAGGGTGATTCTTATAGTTTTGCCATTGCTGAATCCGAATTTGACAAACAAATTGCCCTATCACACACCAATGTTAAAGGGGGAGGGATTAAATTCAAAAACTACGTTTGTAATAAAAAGTACTATATTGGTTTTTAATTACAATATTCAATGTCAAATAATGAAAAATGTCTCTATATACAGTACCCTAAATACAAAAAGAAGTCATCATAAAACACTCGCTTCGGCTTCTTTTGCCTCTTTCATTCGCCAGCTGGTATCTACCTTATAAGACTTCATCAGTAGTCAGCCAAAATATTTTAACTCCATTTTCCATTGTACCTCTGCTCCATTTTGGAAATGTCCTGATGGAAGTTTCGCCATGTTTATCGGAGATGGCTTCCATGTCTACAGGAAAAAATCCAAATGGGAATCAGAAAATGAAGTTTCAGCGACATGTTACACACCATAGCACTGTATGATGAAATTAGCTCCTACGTAATATCACTGTAATTTTCCGCTCTTTCATTGCCCAGAAAGGTCCTGCAGACGTTTTCAAATGCTTCCCAAGCTCTTCTTTCTGTAGCATTTAATTTTGTACTAAAGTCAAAGTCATCGAATAGATGTTTAATTGGAGGACCAAAGAAAATTCCTTCTTTCTTCTTGGCCTGACTTATTTTGGGAAATATTTGCCTTAAATAGGCAAACCCTCCGCTTTCTTTATCCATCGCTGTCACAAATATTTTTATCAAAGCAAGCTTGATATGCAGTGGAGGTAAATAGATCTTTGACTTATCCACTAAAGCAGGATGTGCCACATTCTTCCGACCTGGTGTTGTGTCTGAACGGAGTGGCCAATTTTATTCCCTTCCGATTCTGAATCTGAGTCAAGAGTATAAGATTCTGGTGGCTTAGGCAATGGCATTGAATCACTATGAGGAACTGGTCTTAAAGCAGAGGGTATATTAGGATACTCTATTTTACGCATGGAAAATCGTGAGAAACCAGTGATCTTGGTTATGCAAAATTAGCAGTCGTTTAAGTGTTCTCGAGACTCACACCACACCATCGGAACAGCAAAATGCATTGATTTGTGGGCACCTTTCAACCAACCTGCCAAAGTCCTTGAACTTGAGCTGCAGCAAATCTTCGGCGCCCAAACTTTATCTTGATCTCCGACCTTACAGCCAAAACACAGTTCATAAGTTTTTCTCACGAGTTGTGACAGTGGCTTTCTTCACGATTTTACTACCACTTCGCCGCAAATGCAGCAAAAGCTGTTTGGCTTATTTTGGCAAGAACGTGACATGTTGCACAAAAGAAAAATACTTTTCAAACACACAAGGAAACCGTTACTTTTGCACTGGTGCAAAACTCAGGATAGAGGGTGGTATCAGACAGATTTTGGGAGACGAGACCCCGACATATTATCAGGCGACCATTTACCACAGACACTTGATCACGCCGACAAATTATCACACCGTAATATTATCACAGCGACATTTGATCACACCGACGTTTTATCAGCGACAAATTATCACACTGCAAATTAAAGTGACGCTAAACACCTGAAAGCAAGCCTTTCCAGTTTGAGAGATAGTTTGAGAGAATATTATTTTGGGGACTTAAGTGACTTAAATAAGTAAATGTAAATGAACAACATAACAAACATTTGTGTAATCCCCAGATTTTGGATTTTGGCCATGCAACTGAGGTATCAACTGGTATCATCAAAACGGGGGTTAAAGTAAACAGTTTGTTCATCAAAATTATTTCAGGGAGAAAATTGATGCCGACAAATGTAATTTAATAATAACATAAATTTTTAGAAAGAGTAAATGAAATACCTTGACGAAGCATGTATAAAAATAAAGATAGTTTTTTTCCTATGTTCGGTTTAAAACTTTTAAGTGATACAGAAGTAAGGACGCTTTGAGTTATATGTACATAAGAATGTGTTAAATGTAGATACAAGAAAATTAATAATTAATGGCACAGAATAGGCATCTTACTTCCTCATAATGGAACGAATTTGAGAACAATGTTTAAAGTTTTCCTTTAAGTCTTCCCGGATAGTACACGCTGCTCTATGCCTGTCTTTTTGCCTACCGCCTCATCTTATAATAGCAGCGTATAGAAGTTACAAATTACTTTCTTCGACTTGGAAGCCCGATTAATGAAGGAAATCCATACTATCGTTGGAGGAGCATATTAAAGGAAAGTAAAGAGAAGAAGCAAAACGCGAAAAGAAAACGAATCCTAACTCACCAATTCTGCTATGGAAGTGCACAATCTATTAAAAAATTAATCTGAATTCCTATACTGTATTTTAACAAATTTGCTGTCCGCGTTATTTATATTTGTTAGCAACGTAATTTTAATGCCAGGCAATTAGTTTTATAGAATTGCTAAGATAATTAGTTATATGCTGTTTAGAAGCTTGCCAAATTATACCTCATGATCCAGTAATTTTGTTCCCTGAATGGGGAGTTTATAAATAATTAACTCGGCTTTCATTCCGGAGGCTCACAACAATGTGACGTAATTACACGGCACTTGATTACACACAGCCCTCTTTCACATTTCACGGTGTCATTTATTAACATATCACAACAATAGTCCAACCACAACAAGACTTGAAATATATGTTTATTTTTCTACAAATACAGCATTCACAGACACATCGGTAAATTTAATACAGTATGTTGTTCTAAGGCTATATCAGGCGTACAACGAACATTAAAGTACGGAATATCCGCTCTCTCTTTTATGAAATTAATATGTAATTACGTAACGATTTATTTAAATGAATACAATGTAGATATCAACCAAATTGGTAGAAGATTTTTTTGTGAAACTTTAAATGGTGAGAATATTGCACACTGCTTCGATTAGACGAATTTTGTAAGGTCCTTATTGATTTGTTTTAAGTCTTCGTAAAACTTCAGAAAAATGTTTCTGAGCTTCGACGCTCTAGATAAAACGGTGCTTAAAATATTTAACTGAAATATTTAAAATCATGGGTTAGTTATTATTAACAGACTATGAAACCTGCTCTGTTGCTCCGCCTTAATGCTCTTCCTTAATGGCAGAACGCAAACCCTTGCTCTTGGCTTCGACCAACAAACGAATATTTTGTAACCGTAAAATTGCATCACAAATTGAGTGCCCTCATTAGTTCCTCGAAACCCTAGGACTCCGCAGAATAACCTTAGGGATTCCGCGCGAAATCCTGGAGAACAATTAAACATTTTTAAATACCGCAATAAGCTCTAAATATCCCACGAAATATTGAAGAATGTTATGTCCGGCCATTGGCAGTACTGGAATCATCTCCGTGCGCTACCAGATACGTCTTTGTTTTGGTCAACTCGTATTTAAGGTTATATTTAGCTGTACTGTGTCTGTGTTTATGTCTGTGTCTGTATCCGCTTAGTACTGTTACAGAGAGCCGCCTCGCCGCACGCAACAGAAAAGCTTTCGGCTATTAACTTTTTCTGGCTTGTAAGTTTTCGATAGGTAGGGGTTTCTCGGGAAATGTAAAATTATTTTAGGTGCTTCGAGATGGAAGAAAGGTTGGTAAGCACTTGTCTAGACAGAAGAGAGTCATAAAAGTATCTTCGTTAGCATTGCCAAGGTTCAATAAATTCTAAACCTCGGTACTTGAAGGGAGTGAGTGGTTAAATTTAGGATCCGCTCGCTTTACCACCAGGGAAAGATTTGACGGTAACAATCGGATAGAAAGGTGTGTAAGTCCTGTAGCAGATCTGGCGTGAAAGCGAAGAGGAGGATCTGTGGTCTGCCAGATATCCAACCTTGGTCATGCAAAGCTGAGAGAGTCGCTTTAATGAATGAGTTATGAATGTAGGCCAGAATGAATTAAATATGTTACTGTGTTGCTTGCAGCCGGGTCAAGCTATATAGCTGATGTAGGAGATATTTGTAAGCCCTACGTTAGCAATGTTAAATTTGTCAAGGTCAGATGTGTTAGTCTGAGGACCTACAAGCTCTAGAGATACGAAATGCAGTAAATGTATAATTAAGGGTTTTGTGTGTGTGTTTATTGGCCTTCCTTAATAATTACGTACTTGTAAGAAAGTTATGTTTAGGAGTAAACCACTATAAATGGAAGTTAGCACGTAACAGGAAACCCTCATTTACATGTGCACCACATTTTATAACTGTATAGCTTGTGGTTGCTTAGAGGCATTATTCTGAAATTAATAAGCTCAACACTGTTATGTTTTGGCTTACAGCACCCCCTCTTTCAAATTGCTCCTAGCACAGTAACCTTTGCTTTACACAGTTGAAGTTTATCGCAACAAGTTCTTCATCAACTTTTGATTAAAAATTGATTAGTCTAATTCCGTAATAGAAAATGTAAAACTAACGGAGTTTGCAGAATGAAATTTCTTTCTACTGCATGGATATTTGAAGTTATACAAATGCTGCCACAGTATGTTACTGTGATGTCTTGAAGTGTGATTGAAATTTTTTTAATTGCAACTGATAAGTTGGAGACAAATGTAAATCGTTTTTTTATAATTCTTGCTGATTAAAGTCAGTAGAAATGTAATTGCTTTTATTATGTTAGTTATTATGTAAGACTGCCATTTGATCTAATTTAAGCACTTCAATTCTGTTTAGTGATTTAATTGTTGTGAGATTCTATTTAATTCAATTTAATACGAATAGAGATCAGCGTCTGTAACCCAGTAGTTACATCATGTAAAGGTTTAACATCAATAAAATTATAAAATAAAGTACGTTACTTTGTAAGTAATCTTAAAAGGGTCATTACAAAATTTATGAGTAAAACATAATTAATTTAACTTAAAATTTTGTTTATTTTAAAACTATCTAAAACATTTCGCATCAATAAAGATGAATACATTTCTTTTTTTTATTTCGGAACTCTGCTCCCTGATTGGTAGTACATAAGGAAGGAAGCCAACCCTGTTGTTTCGTTATCTGATAGAAATTAATTATTAAGCTGAAGGTTTTTATGTACTCAGCGTTTTTCAGAAATGCATTAGTAGCGTTAATTGAGACGTGCCTGTATAAATTTGGCAAGAGGTAACTGACACTGTATTTGGCATATCAGAATAAAACCTTGCCGTCGCAGACCATGCAGACACGAAGGAAGGAGGTCCTACCTAACAGCAAAACACACACAGAACTGGAATACACACCGAAAAATAGGACCACGCTGCCATAAATTAATTAATAAAGTATACTACAGCAAGTAGTTTATATATATACCACTCGATTAATTTTAATAACTTTTAGCAACTCAACAATACCACTAATTATACAAATTTATATGAAGTGGTAAGAACAAATATTGACTCATTTTTATGACGTAACTTAAGAATTGGTCTATGTAACAACTCACTTAAAATGATGGCAATATAATTGCCGAAATACGTATTGGGGCACTCTTTTAATAAAGAAAACAGTGACAATCTTGTCCTGGTGCATTTGTTGGTGGAAATAATAAACTTGCTGTCGTGTCTTATAGACCATATCAAACACCGAATTACTGCTACTTTTACAGCACACGAAACTGTAATAGACGTGGTTAGAGAGACACATTGCACGCATTTTCACGTCAATACACGGCATGAATTATATTTATGGTATAAAGTATTACTCTCTCGTTTCCATATCTGCTTAACTTTTTCTTTCTTTTGCTGCTTCCTTTCTTCCGTCCGTCCATCCATTTTCTTGCCTTTCCTGTCAACTCTTAATGAAAGTCTGACTGATGAGGCGTAAGATTTGTGGTGACAAAGAGAAAAAGAGGATAAATCGAGTTTATCTCCATTATAACTTATCTCTCTCTGCGCGTGGAAGAGACACAGAGAGTCTATGTGAGAGTAGAAATGGATACGCTATCGCAGTAACATATGACCGTTACTGCTATACATTGTGCCCTCAGAATTTATGTCTTCGGTTTTTTGAGTGACGTGCAGACTAAAAACTGCGTGCTTTGTTACAGCCTGTGCCCAGATGACTGAGGTTCACTGTAGATTTTCATACAGAATATATCACCCTCTCTTTATTATCAAACGTCCTTATTACTTGTTCTGATGACAAATTATTAGTCTTGAATTATTTGTAAAAATTTATTAATGTCTAGTTATTTCACCAGAAAATGTTTTGAGAAAGGTTATAAAATTGCAGGAAGGAATTTATGAACCTATAAGCTGTACGCAGAGTTCAGGCTTATAATCAGGAAAACTGAACTTCAAAAATAAGGAATTAACAACAACCTAAGTATTTGAGATTCTACTGTGAATACCTGCCAAAATATCTAATTAAGTGCAAGCAGCTTTGACTTAACATTATTTCAAATAATGTGTTCTCGAGCCAATGGTGTGTAAGGACTTACTTAGTGAGAAATGATTATCTCACGGAGGTAAATATTAAGGCTAAGATCTTCGGATTGTGACGCCATGCGTTTTGTGTATACTGTAAATATGTAGAATTTCGCACTCCCACTCTAAGGTAGATCATTTTGAGAATTTCAAGGATATGTTTAGTTAGACAAGGATTTTCAGTAACCTCCCATAATCTTTTATGTATATATTTAGAGAACTGTCCCCATGTAGGATCACTGTATGAGACTGGAAGGCCTCCTGGTAGTGAGTATTAAAACTACAATATTGTACTACGTGATGCCATGTATTGTAGTACATGGTCACCTCAAGTAACCCCCTCATGCAGCATCGGTGTGGGATTTGAGATTATGCAGTGTCCTTGGATGTGAAGCCCTCTTCTAGTCGATATGTTCCTGTAGTGCTTTACCTACAGAAGATCACTGTGCGACATATGAGGTTCCCACGGCCATGTTAAGAGAACGATTTACTTCTTGGGATTAATAATCCCTGGCGAAGCAACATAACATCCCAGAAGACTTGAATCTTAAATATGAAACATTTACTTGTGTAAAGTAAATATTGTTAAATTTTTATCCTGGTCTGACGAACTGTCCTATTTATAAAGTCTAATATACGAGAATTGCACATTACCTTAAATGACCAAACACAGAAACTTTATATCTTGTTTTTGAGTTAGTACCAGTATTTAAGATAAACTCAGCGTTAGGTAATTAATTATCCTATACATACCAACAAATACATGTAAAACATGCAAAATGTTGCAAGTTACTTGTATATGTAAGCTCTCCCATATATTTCGGCGAGTGTTCGCCATCTTCAGGGAGATGATTTTTGTGGCATCGTCACCCTGAAGATGGCGAACACTAGCCGAAACATGTTGGAAAGCTATATGTACAAATGACCTGTAAAAATT
The DNA here is from genome assembly GCA_021186555.1 of Reticulitermes speratus. NCBI lineage: Eukaryota > Metazoa > Arthropoda > Insecta > Blattodea > Rhinotermitidae > Reticulitermes > Reticulitermes speratus. The sequence goes on from JAJKFL010000001.1 coordinate 9,538,316, forward strand.
TACATATTGTGTTTGTATTTGTTGGTATATGTAATTAATTACAAAAAATCATACACAGAATGAATAATAATAAAGCTATGGGGGGTGTCGAGAGTTGCTGATTACCGCAGTAACGATTCTCTCTTCAAACTTTGAAGTATTTCTGCCTATACATCCCCTTTAACAGAATTACCACATTGATTATTCAAGAAGTAGAGAAACTCTTCGTCTTTTTTTCTTTTTCTTCTGTCATCCCCTGGATAAGTGGATTTTCTGACACTAGCCTTCAGGTCACGTCTTTAGACTGCACAAAATGTTCAGGTGTTAAGAAGATCCGCTACGGCTATTATCCTCATTATCTTTTGCGCTCTTTGACTTCACTTGATCGCATTTTTATTCATTTGGTATCCACCCCGTTCCTTATGCTGGAATAAGCCTGCCAGTACGTGATTACGTGATTTGTGTTATTTACTGACCACAAACCTGGGTAGAGACGGTTGGATGGATGGATGGACGAATGGATGGAAAGGAAAATAAGACGTTAATGGACAAGCATAGCCTTTAACAGACTTTGTAGTAGGAATGACTTAATTCAACCTGGCGATGTCTTGAATTGAGTTAGTCGTATGGGACAATGAAGAAAATTGTCAGTTGTATTCTATGAAAATTCATGAAACTGCCCTCGTGTTTTTACGTTGTGTTATCTGAGTATAAAAGATGTCTGTTCTTCTTGATTTTTTTGTTCACCGTGCATTTTGTTAATATATAAATGGAATGTATACCGACAAATGCACTAATTAAGTATATTTACACTTTACAATAGCCCTACGTACGTTTCGGTCACAAATTGACCATCATCAGGGGCTCAGTATGCACGTAAGTGCACTTCACTTCACTTGTCCATTGTTTTTGAGTAATGTAGGTGAGCCCCTGATGATGGTCAATTTGTGACTGAAACTTACGTAGGGCTATTGTAAAGTGTAAATATACTTAATTAGTGCATTTGTCGGTATACATTCCATTTATATGTCTGTTCTTGTTGAGAACTAATTGGTTTCTGGACTTTGTCCATCGTCCGGAAATCTAAAATCACGACGTTTCGGAAACTGGATCTGCCCAGTGATTGAGGTTAGCTCGGTCTAAGGGACCCAACTGAGTAGGTGTCTCCCTCCCCCTTCACCTGAGGACGGAAGCAGATCCAGCTTCCGAAACGTCGTGATTTTAGATTTCCGGACGATGGACAAAGTCCAGAAACCAATTAGTTCTCAATGTTACATACCGTCTTCAGAACCTTTTAGAATTGATATGTCTGTTCTCCTGTATAAAAACTTTTCATCTCAAATTCTGTGGTATCCATGATACTGAACTTTGAAAAATGACGACAATATTTATTTACACTCCATTTTCTTTGCAATTGTTCCACGCTTCTAATTCTGAGAAAAATCGTAGATTTAACAAACAGGTATGCGCAGTTTTATCGTACTTTTCATCTGATGTACTCTAAAAAAATTCATGTTTTTTTAAATCGCTTACATATTACATTTTGTGAACCTATTTTATTTTACTAAACCAATCACATGCACACACAACATACACAATAGTACAGTGTTTTATCACTCAAACATGTCTCAACTCTACTGTGCCTTCTTGTGCATCTTGTAAGTGCATTTTTTGGATGGGTGAAAGAAAATAATTTGATTAAAATGCACAGAGTAAGCAATTTCAAAGTAGTTACTGCTCAACAAGCAAGGAGATTTCACAAATCAACTGCCTGAAGATGGCACAGCAGTGCCCAAAACTTGTTGGAGTGATAAAGTGCTGTAATATTTTGTATGTCGTGTGTGCATTTGGTTGGTTTAGTAAAACAAATTCGGTCTTATTTTGTCACAGAGTCAGTATGGCTATATTTACCTTCCTTCCCAAAATTTGTCTTGGACAATTAGATTTGTAGCGAAAAGAGGTAATCATAACCGCAACAAGAAATTTTGAATCATGAAGACTGCATTTTGAAACTTCATGTAGCCAACGTGTGATACAGAATTTGAATCAAATTCACCGACTTCCTCATTAAATCATTACCAGTCTTTAGCGTTTTTTGTTTTACTAATAATTTAATACATACAGCACTGACCAGACGGTGACATTTTTAATCAAATCAATGACTCATGCGCACTGACAATAATTTTTGTAATTTTTACCGTGGAATGTCTTAACAATTCTTTTAGACCCCACGTACTATCTTTAAAATAAAAACCTTTTACATATACAAATGTTTGTTGCAATGACTGTTTAAAATTATGTTACTGAAAGTGGAATGAAATGAGAACAATATTATATTTCAAAATGAAAATCATATCAAATTTTATTAAGATGGCATCCATCTTTCTGTAGGGGTAAACGCTGTTTTACTCTGGAATACAAATTATCCATTACTGGCCGTGTTATTACCTCCTCCGTATTTTTTGCATTTTGTGCACAAATTCGTTGATCTATCTATACATTGCTCTTGAAGAATCTTGGATTTTTTGAACCTGAAGATGAAAACAGTACAATTATTTGAATCGTAGGTAAATATTTAACAATCGACACGATGTGACATTTCAGGTCACTCGTACGTCTAGCAAAATCGCTCTGTGTATCTCAACTGTCGCAGTAGATTTATACTTCCGATAGACAAATAACCGTATTAAAGGCTTATTCAGCACAGAAAAACAAAACAAAAAACTTTTGTTTTATTATAACCGAATTCACGTTTCCCTCTTCATTTAAATATGTCCAGCGGCTAATGTGTTCAGATAGAAAGCTCCAGCGCATGCACTCTTTTTGTCATTTTGTCTGCTACCTTAAGGCTAAATAGTTCAAAAGCGCAAATAGTGGACAGCCATTACTAGTACACTGAGAATGATTTATCGCCTGTTGAAATACACGGCATATAACTGGAGGACCAGTTTTAACAGGACATCGCTGTCAACACCAGAATCTATGTAAAGAAGGCTGTGATAGGCGGAAGCAGTTAATTAGGACATGTACTCGTAGGTTTATACATCTCGACTGGTGAAACATCCTCTAACCGTTTGTGCAATTTACCCCTCTTTACCAATGGAAATTCTCTCACTACTTTCTTATGTGTGGTTGACACACACACACACACACATTTACGACTTTTTTATCACCTTACAATTTGAACGGGGAGGTTAATTAGGATTCTGCTTAAGTCTCTACATATTGCCGTGTAAAATTCTCTTGAATCTTTTAGAAAATTATCCTCTTTAATGATGACACTTCTTTGACTACAATTTTATCTATGGTTGTCTGAAACACAGAGTAAGAAGCCTTTTTTTTTTGTTCCCAGCTAATTGTTGCTTGAAGGGTCGGAGAGGTTAATTAGGTCGCCAATTAATTCCATATCACAGACACAGCCGTTTAATACTCACCTGAATTGTGTGAAATTTATGCACGTTACCCACCCACTTTCTGTCCTCATCTTCTAGTCTACCTTTGTCTAACGCCCGTCATTTCTGCCATCAGTTAATTTTTTATTTTCATGTCTTTCGGTATCGCCTTAATCAGTAAGCGTTTAAATACGCTTCTGTTGTCTCGAAGTGCAAGGAGGTTCCAATAATACAGTTATGCATGTCGCTATGCAAGAGTCGACGAAAAAGCCACTTGACACCAGAAGCCACATTTTAATTTAACTTTATCAACACAATACTTACACTTGTTCGCTATTTTAAACGTTCAAATTGTCTTCCTTGAGACATTGACAGATTCTTAAAATCTTTCTCCCTCGAAGCTTGGCAAAGAAGTAGGGGATGAAATTATTATTTGTACGGTCTTGCTGTTGTTACGCATCGAGTGTCCAGTGACTGTTCGCTCTCATTTATAATTATCTCACCGAGCAGGTAAATGTAAGGACAAACCTCTGGACTTCTATTCAAGATATTAGTTTTAGAAGGCCGACTAATTTCGGGACATTCAGAACGACTTGCCTTCTCCTTTCTCAGTCTCTCTAATGTCACTGTAATGCTTTGTAACCAGCAAGGCCTCTCCTTAACACCACGCAGTAGACCCATTCTTGGCAAGGCAATACTTAGCAAAAGAGTCAAAAAATTTCCCACATTTATGGAACCCAAAACGAGGACTTCATTACCTTACACTTTTCCCTGTACAGTGAGACGGATCCAATCGACGCCATCTCATCCTGTTTCTTTAAGATTAATTTAAAATTATCGTCTCCTTGACGCCGTATTTCAGGTTTTCCCACTAAATCCATTTATGCTGTGCTGTTATTTCCTGTGCCAGCCACATACATCACCCATCTCGCACTCCGTGATGTAATTATTCAAACTACATTTACCGAAGAGCTTGTATCACTAAACTCATCAGTGTGATTTTCTCTATCTCCCTCTTACTGCCTCCCTTTTAGGCCGAAATATTTTCCTCATCTCTCTCTTCTCCAATATTTTCAGCGTTATTTCTTAATATGACAGACCATTTCCACATCAATACAAACCATGACCACAAAGCAAACTTACTATTTAGCATCTTCCCACCTCAGTCCACACTATTATAGTCCCTTGTAGCTTGTCTCTAAAGAAAAAGCCGACTTCTACATATTTATATATTAGTTAGTTAGTTAGTTAGTCCCCATGTCGCTCCAATCGCGGAGCATTGGGGGCCTCCTTTCGGAGGTTTCTATGGTCATGTGCGTTGATGTAGCGGGTGACCAGCCCACTGACCGCACAAGTTCCACTCAATCCTGATGTGACTGCCAGAACCATCTGGCAGGCAGTCAGGAGACTTGGGTGAGAAATGGCCGCTGAATTTTGCCGATTCATGCCCGTAAGGTTCTTTTACATGCCGTAAATCTACGACATGGGACCGACGGCTTTACTTCCCCTCTGAAGGAAGTGGTACCTTAAAAATCCATCGCCCTCAGTCGGGATCGAACCCGCGAACCTTGGGCCCAGTGGCGAGCACGCTAACCACTAGTCCACCGTTGTGTTTATGTATAAACACAACATTAAAAATATTTTACACAACATATTATGAAGTTTGCCAGACCTCTATTTTATGTAGTGTTTTGGTGTGTTTAGTGCGATGAGCTTTTCGGATGAAATTTGTCCGTTCAAATGTACACTATAGTTCTTAGACAATGGTGTAACATGCGAGGTATCACTGATGTGTATTTGGACTTTTTCCGTCGTCACTGATTACAGAATTACCTTTGCACCTGAAGACGAAAGTAGTCTGCTTTCGAAATGTCGTGTTTGTGTAATCAGTGATGTCTTCCCTGTCAGTTCAACTGGAACGTCATGTAAGACACCGAGTAGTTCAAACACATACGAAGAAAAATGAAATTTGCTTTATATTTTATTTTAAACATCTGATATAAGTTTATTCTTGTCGTATTCTGAGTTAAAGAATGCGTATTCTGGTGTGGCATTGCTCTAGTGTTGAGGTAATATGTTGCCTTCATCTGCAGTGTAAAAACTTTACATCTGTAACACAGGGGTGAAGATTTACGGAGAGGCACGGATAAACAATTCTGGCCAATTGTGTTTTCATTCCAAATATTTCACGCGAAGAACATCTGTAACAATTCTCTTAGGTCAAAACGTTTCATTTGTTAAATTAGATATGTGCACTACTGAGTCCTGATTATATACGGATGACTTGTGGATTTGGTGAAAAACAAATCGACCTACTTCCGTTAAAAGGCTCTTGTTAAAGAAGAGAAACGATGTCGTTCGTTTCAAGTGGAAGACAACTTCTTCACATAAAGAAGTTTGGATCACCTTCCATAAAGGACATAACTTTTCTGTATCAGATTGAAATAGCACTGTTTCCTGGTTTCATAACTACGCCTTCTTGTTTGCACTTGCTCTTCGTCGTATATATTTGTCATTCTCCATAGAGTAGAAACTTACTTTGCGGTACATCTTGGAAGCAGGGCTAGATACTTCCCCGTGTTACTACTGCGTGGGCGGCTGTCCTATTCGACCAAAACGACATCATTTTGGAGAAGGCGGAGTCGTTGGCGACGGATCGCTTCCTCCAGCTGCCATAACGACCAAGGAGTGGCTCAGTCGTTGTCTTGGAATGAAATAAGAAAGCAAAGTACCATGAAAGTAACTCAAAAGATATTCGAGAAAGAATATATGACACCAAATTTCAATCAAAATGCTTCACTGCTCATGGTTTGGATAGGAAGAATAATTATTATACAGTTGTTAACGTTTTCCTGTGCACGCCTTCAAGGCGTAGGTGGGAATGGAGGTAGTGCTCCACTCGTGTTTAATAACCAATCGAAGTCGCGTTACCCTCTGCAAGTGTCCCCGTTACCTATTAATAATTATAAAATATAATTATATAATTCTGTTATTTCATTAGGTGTAGAAATTTGTCAGTCAAATTAATGGTACTCATTCTATATGGGATTTATGATTATCGACATGGGCACAAGGACACTCGATGTTTAACAACAGAAAGACCGTTTTAAGTGATTTTTGTCCCGCCCTGTATATTTTGACATTGAGGCTGTATTTTCTCCGACTACTTCGCTATTCTGCCAGGTATTGTTACACCAGTGCTCCTTACTTATCTAGCACCCACGGCCGTTACAGTAGACACATTGAGGACACAACACGCGGGGTCTAAATTGCACGAAACTCCTACAACGAGAAGAAAGGTGGGAACATATGAAGGGTTTTGAATATATGGCGCTGAAGGGAATACATCGACCTGAGAAGGAAGAAGTTAGAGAAGGACAGAGGTTTGTAATTCGCAGAAATATTATTGGTGCACGTGACAATAATGGAAGAGATAGGAATAGTTGCAAAATTTTAAGAAAACGTTATTTGAAACCCTACGCTTAGAGGGGAGAATAATATTAAAGTGAAAGTGAACGAACCAGGGAGTAAGGTTGTGTATTGTATTCATGTGGTTTAGTAGCTGAGTTTGCTACATAAAGATAAAGGTTTCCCCATGACATGCCTACGCAAGCACAGAGCAGAGGTGGTGGCAGAGCTCCAACCCATTCGCAGCCTCGGTGCTAGAATGGGGGGGGGGGGCGGGTTTGATACGTACAATTCTGTATAATTAGCAGCAATAAAATTTTCAACTGAAAATCTCACGCATATCAGCTTCGTCTTATAAGGTGATAAAATAAATAATGATTTCCAGCAGAAACATAAATGAATATTTAAGTCTTCTGGGATGTTACAACGAGTCGATTGATCAACTTTTCGTAGCAGTATATTACATTCATGTTCGCGGAGGTACAGCCTAATACTTCGAAACGTCGGTGACTATGAATCGACATGGCTTGATATCCCAGAAGACTTGAATCGTCAACAACACTGCTGTCAGAACTTGAAACATCACATAGGACAGAAGCATTTTCCTTCTCCGCCATTTCAAATTTGAGTTTTACCTCCACGCCTCATATTTGCCTCCAGCGACTAGTGGCTGCCACAAATATGCCCTTATCATAGCTCGTACTGCTAAACTTTTATGTTGCTTTATGAACCAATGCAAACAGCATGCTACGTAAACTGTTCTCAAATCTGCAGCTTCGATTAAATATTTAATCAGTATATTCCAAGTTAGAATATATTTCTCTTTCAGCTGCATTGAAGTTAGTGTTTCGTTTAATTCATTATTTGACGTATTTGAAGTATTACATAGAGTCAGGGATAAAAGTAACATGCTATATAAAATGAAATAAAGGAAGGCCAATTGGATTGGTCACATCTTGAGCAGGAACTGTCTTCTAAACACGCTATTGAATCAAAGATAGAAGAAAAGATTGAAGGGACAGGAAAACGAGGATTAAGACGTAAGCGGCTATTGGGTGACCTTAAGGAAAAGAGAATACACTGGAATTTGAGAGAGGAAGCACTAGATCGCACTCTGTGGACAACTCGCTTTGGAAGAGGCTACGGACCTGTCGTAAGACTGATTACGCAAGAAATGAGTCCTACATTTGTAGATGAGAGGCGGAAAAACGTAACAATCTGAAGTGAGAGGCTATAATATATCAGTAAATATCCGTAATGAAAAAAGTTTCTTTCTAATAAATTAAAAGTTACCACACGAAAGCTGGTTAGCGCGTTAGAGATTAAGTTGAAGTGCACTTAGTTTAATCGCATTACTTTAATTGGCGATGGCTGAACTGCTTAATTGTTTCTGTCAGTCTGTCTTTATCTCTTTCGATAGATATCGCACTCACTGCTCGTTGTCGACGTTATGGCTTTAGACATTAATTGCTTTACTTACCGTGAAGTTAGCTGGTAACACACAGCTCTCGGTGTTGGTAAGGGATATGGTACAGAGAGTTACTTATATCTTTCAATCCAAGTGATCTACATCAGTTAGGATTTGTAATTAAAAATCCATATAAAAACTGAAATAATTGCAGAAACGTTAGTGAAATTAAATTTAAAATATACCTCTACACCCCGTGTTGGCTTATGGTGAAGTGGAAAGTATGTCTCGGCGACTATAGGTAAAGGCGGATGGTCAGCTTCACGCTTCGGTCATTTAATCCCCAAAGAAAGAAACTCAGCTACCCTTTGAATATTAGCCAGGGTGGGCTTCGAATTCGTTCAGGACGCTTTGGAGAAAAGAAAATCTCTTACCTTTTCCGGGAATCCAAACACAATTTCTCGATCGTCCAACCCGTTGTTTAGTCACTGGACTTGCTGAGCTATCCCAACTCCTGCAGTATGTTATTATGTCACATATGGAATACAACGACAAGTAGAAATTTTCATTACGTAACACAGTTTATTTTTTATTCCAGTGCAGTCCTCTACATGTTAAAGAGTTTTCAAGATCAATAATTCTACATTACCTAACTCTCTGGAGCCCAGGGGTAACTACCAATTTTATCTACTCTAGCATTTCCACACATTTGAAATGTATTATGTGATTCTCACAAAAAAAAGCGTATTTTTTCCCCTTAACAGCATTGCCAACTTAGTCTTTATAATGGACAGGGAGTCTGTTCTTTATGATGTAGGAACTAAGTTTCTGTACGCAATTTAGATCACGTTTAACAACACATTGTTCTGATTATTTTGGTATTTGACATTTTATCAACCGCACACACAAATATGTTGGTGCGAGAACTTCTAATAATTTTTTGTAATATTTGTCAAAGCCCAAGCCTTGGATACAACAGTGGTCGAAAAAAGCGAAAATTGTTCTGAAATTTTCCAAGTGATTATTGCGAATTCGCGCATTTTTTTGGTCTTGATATGATTTCGCTTCTGCAAAGAATAAAACAGCTATGAATTATTATTTGTGTGAGAATAAAACAATTTATTCAGTGTTACACATTTTTAAGCATGGGACCAGAAGCATATAGTTTTAAGCATGCGAATGTTTGAAATGCTTATTTGTTTTGAATAAATGCGATGAAATAACAGATAGTGGGTGTAATATTCTAAGGACTTTTCCTGAAATTTTACTTGTCTGTATTTTCGTGTTTATAAATTGCCAAGTGCCATGTAACCTGTGCTTATTAGTGTTATTACTAAGTATTTTGCTGTCAGATAGAAAGACGTGACATATTGTTTATGGGCCACAATGTTTACAAAACGTAATGAAAATTTGACTTTCGAAATATTTTGGAAATATTTATGTGGTGTTAGTTAGTTGTTTTTAAACTTTATGGCTCTACACATTTGCATACATGTATTTGAATTTCTACTTAAAGCATAACGCACTCTTCAAATTCTGCTCCTACTTATAAATATCTTGGCAACGTTAGATTTTCTAGGTTAAGAACTTGTAAAATAAAATTCCACTCCTTTAATACGTTTTATGGAAACATAAACCAACGGTCGTTAATTATCCTTAGCGAATTTTTTTTTTTCGGAAGAAACCTGTTGGTTATTACATGGAACAGAGCGAAACGGTTCCGCCGAGAGGCACTTTCTGCAACAGAAGGGGCGAATCATTTACAAAGTTCTTTGTGTGCTTTAGTGGAACACTGAACAACAGTTACTATCAAACGCAAACTTTTGCATCGTGTTGCCCTGCGGCGCTCCCATCGGCTGCATGCACAAGTCGTTCAATATATCTTTTCTTATAATCCAGAAATTAAACTGTCTTTAAAGTTCAGAGTTACTGGAATTTAAAATTTAAGTAATATTTCTCCACAAATAAGCCAAACGTACATATATGTCATGAAGCTGAATATCGTTTAATCAAAAAAAAAAACCTGACGGAAAGAGACCACTTGGTAGATGTGGACTGAGACGGGAGGATAATATTAAAGCGAATCTTAAAGAAGTAGGGTACGTGGATTTGTACTTGATTTAGCTGGCTCAGGGTATGATCCAGCGGAGACCATTGTGAGCAGAGTATACGCGTTTTAGATTCGTAAAAGGCGGGGGAAATTTTTGACTAGCAAAGGAAATATCATCTTCTCAATTACGGCTCTTATACATGGAATACACAACCTTATTTATATTTTTTTGAAAGGTGAAAACAACAAATGTTTTGAACGTTAAACGTTATGAAAGCAATTCTGAGTCCAGTGCTCCACAGATATTCCAAAGTGCATTGCATTTTTCGAAGGTCCCCGGGCTTCCCTGGCGTGTGCTTCTAAAAGCTGAAGACTAAAATTAATCTACATAGCACCCTATACAAATAACATCTAGTTTCTACTTCATAGAGAAGCAATATGTTACCATTTGAAAAAACAAAGCATTAAGAGAAATACCTGTTGTTTATTGTAAATATTATATGGAACATATATAAACATTGTGTGGGCTAAATATCGCGTTTGTAGTGTTAAACCTCGCGGTAAATATATAAATAATGCTTAATATACTAGACTTTAGAAACAGTACAATGTTTTGACCTCATCGCTTAAATATAATGATTCAGTCAAAGATGTTTTGGTTCTTGAAATAGCTGGTAGTGGCTTCGAAATTAATACACGTTGCAAATTTTAGTGTTCCATGAACACGGGTTTTTCTTTCTAAATGCAGTAGGCCGTGGGCGTGCCAACATTTACGGCAAAATACCGCACTTTTTATTGTGGGATGTTTCGCAGACCGCACGTGAAAAATTACCAGTAAGTGGCACACCTAACCGCATAAATTATTCTGTAATTTTTATAGTATATGCCTAATTTAGGCCGATCGCAGTGGCCGCGCGGTCTAAGGCGTGGGTCTACGGCAGCTCGCTTGCTGGGATTGTGGGTTCGAATCCCGCCGGGGGCATGGATGCCTGTCTCTTGTGAGTGTCGTGTGTTGTCAGGTAGAGGTTTGTGCGTCGGGCTGATCACTCGTCCAGAGGACTCCTACCAAGTATGGTGTGTCTGAGTGTGATCGTGAAGCCTCGACAATGAGGAGGCCCTGGTGCACTAGGGGCTGTTGAGCCACGGAAAAGAATACCGAATTTTTTAATGCGGCCGCGGGCTGTATAATACAACTGACGTGCCGCAGGTTGGATACCCATGATGTAGACCATTAGTTCAGCTGACATGTTAAGTGGGTTCAGAAACTCGTAACTGGGCTTGGATGTTGCTGATATGAATGGCTATGGATCATGTCATTTCGTAACTGCTTAGAACGAGAGTAATGGAGGGAGAAAGAATCTGACTTGTGGAGACAAGCGCGAGGATATGTAGAGGAGTTGGAGTGGGTGGGTGAGACCCAAGCCAAGAAGTTCAGGAATAAGTAGAGAAAGGGTGGGAACGTGGTCCCACATGTTATTGACAGAGTACGACAGACTGGAAGTTCTGGTTTGAAAAACAAGGAAAAAAGGTAGGCAACGTCCTTGAACCTAACACTTTGGCACTTTGCGTAATAACTTTCACCATGGAAACGCAACAATACATTTCATTTGTATTGTTGTTGGCATACAGGTAGCTGTTAACAATATAAGGTGTTCAATGTTGTCATGGAATTACAACAGTTGGTTCCCTTTGCTCTGTTGTTGAGCTACAAAACTTTTCGTAAAATGCCTGATATTTTTTTGTCAGATTTGGACAAAAGTTGTTTTTCCGACAGACTTTCTTTAAAAATCATCAATATCAAATTTCACGAAAATCCATCCTGTGGCAGCTGTGCTGATATATGCTGGCAGACGGACGGACGGACATGACGAAGCTAATAGGTGCTTTTCAGACTTACGGAAACTCGCGTAAAGAAGGGAAGAAACGTACAAAAGAAAGAGGACAGGAATGATGGGAACAAAAAAAAACAAAAATAATAAGAAAAGAAAATGAAAACTTTCTCTGTGATTTGCTGATACGATTTCCTTGTTTTAGCTCCATCGTTCTTTAGAATTGAATTACAGGAAATGTATTTAAATGTAACCACCTTTTTTTATAAGTATTCAATTCTATTTTTTTTATTATATCTTTCATTTCATTTCTTGCCCACTACATATCTGTATTTTCCGTATTATGGCGTTTCATCTTCCTTACAAGTTAGAATTCATATTTAATTTATCTCCCATCTCCCAGAAGCAGGAAGTTTGATCTATAGGCCATAATTTTTGCAAGGCTGTTTTATTGACGTCTAGCTTGCATTTCATCAGTAGAAGACAACATCTCTTACTAAATTGCAAAATAAGGTAAGAGTATAGAGAGTGCTAGGGTTTAGTATGTTCAAAGTTTATGTTTGATAAAAGTACTTAAAATTCGTGCAGACAGCTTCGCTCAGCAAGATCGGATCCAAAACTTTCAGCAATGAAGAACACCGACGGTTGGTTTTCGTGGCTCACACATAATACAGGGAAGTCAATATTAGAGAGATTTGCCCTCAAAACCCCTTCTCAAGTTGTTTATGATTTGTGCTTAGTACAAACATAAACTTTGACCTACATCCTCTAAAGTAATTCAGAGATTTCTCAGGCTTATAAGAAGCAACTCGCAGCGTCCCCTCCAAGGGGACACCGCATTAACGTAGCACTGTCCGTGCGGGCGGAGAGGGTTTGAGTGCCCCAAAGAAGCTGGGGGCTAAACCGGCGGTAGCTTAGCTACTGGTAGGGTCTCCCAAGCCGGGCAGGCCTCAGCTGAGGGGCCAGACAAAGCGTGTTCCACAACGACCTGTCTGAACCAATAACCTTTCCATAACATCCTTCCTATTCACCCAAGTCAAGGTGTGAGGTATCGTGCCGAGGACTGCATGGCACTGGGGTGGAAAAACAGCAGTGCATTTACGATCCCCTCGGGGAACCGGGCAGCACCCCGTTGTATTTATGCCTTCCACCCGTAAGGGGCTCTGCGGGTGGTGACTGTTACTTCCCCATTACTTGTGGGAACAAAATGGACACAGTAATTAATGGACTTGATCAAGGAGTGGCTGAGGCTGTAGACTTGATACAAGTAAGTTCTGAGCTGAGTTCTGATGAACCTGATCAAGGAGCAGCTGTGGCTGCAAACTTGATACTGAGGCTGTAGGCTTTGAGCCTTTCGCTGTTTCTTCTGATGAGGACAGACTGGCTGCAGGTGTCTATACGACTAGACTGCAGTCCAGGCGACTCTCGGGAGTGCAGCGGAAGTAGCTCATTAAAGTAAGAGAAGGTGGTGGCGAGAAGTAGTGGGGGTGTGAGAAGACCCCACTCTTACTCGAGTATTCCACCTTCGATGAATCTGTGAGCCTTTTGCTATCTCTGCTGATGAGGACAGACTGGCTGCAGGTGTCATTATGACTAGACTGCAGACCAGGCGACTCTTGGGAGCGTAGCGGAAGCAGCTCGTTAAAGTAAGAGAAGGCGGTGGCGAGAAGTAGTGGGGGTGTGAAAAGACCCCACACTTACTCGAGTATTCCACCTTCGATGAACCTGTGAGCCTTTTGCTATCTCTTCTGATGAGGACAGACTGGCTGCAGGTGTCATTATGACCAGACTACAGACCAGGCGACTCTTGGGAGCGCAGCGGAAGTAGCTCGTTAAAGTAAGAGAAGGCGGTGGCGAGAAGTAGTGGGGGTGTGAAAAGACCCCACACTTACTCGAGTATTCCACCTTCGATGAACCTGTGAGCCTTTTGCTATCTCTTCTGATGATGACAGACTGGCTGCAGGTGTCATTACGACCAGACTGCAGACAGGCGACTCTTGGGAGCGCAGCGGAAGTATCTCGTTAAAGTAAGAGAAGGTGGTGGCGAGAAGTATTGGGGGTGTGAAAAGACCCCACTCTTACTCGAGTATTCCTCCTTCGATGAACCTGATCAAGGAGCGGCTGTGGCTGCAAACTTGATACGGAGGCTGTAGGCTCTGAGCCTTTTGCTGTCTCTTGTGATGAGGACAGACTGGCTGCAGGTGTCTATATGACTAAACTGCAGTCCAGGCGACTCACAGGAGTGCAGCGGAAGAAGCTCTTTAAAGTAAGTGAAGGTGGTGGCGAGAAGTAGTGGGGGTGTGAAAAGACCCCACTCTTACTCGAGTATTCCACCTTCGATTAACCTGTGAGCCTTTGGTATCTCTTCTGATGAGGACAGACTAGCTGCAGGTGTCTTTATGACCAGACTGCAGACCAGGCGACTCTAGGGAGCGCAGCGGAAGCAGCTCATTAAAGTAAGAGAAGGCGGTGGCGAGAAGTAGTGGGGGTGTGAAAAGACCCCACTCTTACTCGAGTATTCCTCCTTCGATGAACCTGATCAAGGAGCGGCTGTGACTGAAAACTTGATATTGGGGTTGTATGCTCTGAGCCTTTCGCTGTCTCTTCTGATGAGGACAGACTGGCTGCAGGTGCACCAAACTGCAGTCCAGGCGACTGTCGGGAGCGCGGCGGAAGCAGCTGATTAAAATAAGAGAAGGCGGTGGCGAGAAGTAGTGGGGGTGTGAACAGACCCCACTCTTACTCGAGTATTCCACCTTCGATGAACCTGATCAAGGAGCGGCTGTGGCTGCAGACTTGATAATTGAAAGACTAAGGGTTAGCACAATAAGCCTAAGGCTGCGATGCGTCCGGAGCTAATGCCGACGGGCCCATAGACACAGAAGAAGAAGAAGAACTCGCAGCGTCGTAAGTGACATCTTCAGATTGTAATTGAATCAGGTAGTCTGAGGAAACACAAGTCGTTCTAGCAATTTTGAAAATACGCAAGATCTGATACCAGAAGCTAAGAGCTCAACCATGATGCTTTGTGGAATTATTACACTTAAATATTTCTTAGAAGCCCTAGTGCTAATTGCAGTCTTTCAGTTTTGTCATAAGTCACGGCCTATCAAGTTCCCTTGAAAGTTAAGAATACAGAACATCACTGTACAAGGGAGTGGCAAATAAGAGAGAGTTACTGAATGAATCTCACGTAATTTAACAAAATTTTCTCAACTAAATATATTTAATTTTTTAAATAACATATGAAGTATTTTAAGATTTGGAGGGAATTTTTAGTTATCATTTTCAAGGTATTTTTTCATTTAGAATGATAAAAATTATTCTTAGGCTAGATAATGGCATTATATTAACTACTTAGATTAGATAGCTTCGAATAAAATGGGCAGATATCACAAAAAGTGAAAGCGTATGGATTTGGAATGAGGCTGTCCTGTCCTGATTTATAAGGTACTATGGAATTATTCCGCTCTACAGGCTAAGGAAACTACGAGAAGTTTCAGTCCGGGTTGGATGTAGCTGGGGCAAGGTTTGAGTAATTATTATATTCTTAAAGCCATGTCAACATTTTCGGTAAACTAAACAAAATAGGACGGAAAGTTTTAGTGTCATGTACGCTGAGTTGGCCGATCGCAGTGGCCTCACGATATAAGGCGTGGTTCTGAGGCCGTTCGCTTGCTGGGAGTGTGAGTTCGAATCCTACGGAAGATATGGTTGTCTGTCTCTTGTGAGTGTTGTGTGTTGTCGGGTAGAGATCTCTGCGTCGGGCTGATCACTCGTCCAGATGAGTCTTACCGAGTGTAGTGTGTCTAAAGTGTGATCGTAAAGCCTCGATAATGAGAAGGCCGTGGCCCACTAAGAGCGGTTGCGTCATTGGAAAAAAAAATAGCTTAAATGATATGCATTCCGTTTATCGTCATTAACATTCCGAATATCTCTATTCCACTTAAACTGCATTGAAGGATGTCGCTCTGCAAAATTATAAACGTCATTACAACATTATGTAAGGGCAACTAATATGATATTTCTTCATACTAGTCACATCTTCCGCAGGAACTGACTTCTAAACGCCTTATTGAAGAAAAGATAGAAGGGAAGAAAAGAAAAGGAAAGAGACGTAAGCAGTTACTGGATGATCTTAAGGGAAAGAGAAATTCTGGAATTTGAAAGAAGAAGAACTAGATTGCCCTCCCTGGATAAGTGGCTTTGGAAGAGGATGTGGACCTGACGCAAGACAAGACTATTGAATGAATGATATTAGTTATTCTAAGGTTGGAAGATGCGGGAAATCGGACAGACAGACACTATCTCTCCTTTTGTGCTTCCAGTTTGTACACAAGAATTAACATGGTCCACGTATTATTTATCAAAGTAGAAGCTTTTCAGAAAAGGAAATGGATGAAGAAGTAAATAAAACACACCCTCTACAACACCCAACAAAATGTTGTACTTTAAAAACCCGAACCTCTACAAAGTTTTTTTGTTATATTTTATCATATAATAAGACACTCGACTTTTTGTAACAATTCACTACCACTTCACGTCACTTCATGAAAAGAAATTAAAACTTAAATTATTTTGTGTCTGTTCTACTACCATTCAACAACACCCTTTAATTAAATTACTTAAATTCCTGACTGCAAGGTGCAGAGTTCTCCTTGATACGCTAGTACTCTCTCAGGATGATAAAGATATTCGCTGCTATTTGTGAAGAAATAAGTTCCATTATGTTGTTCAAAAAACCCTGCCCCCTCACCCTCGTGTCATCTTTCTTCAAAAATCATTAGGCGCGTTCGCGAAGCAGTTGCGAGAAGCGACCTCTTAGCCTCGTCATGTCTGTACGTCCTTCTGTCTGCCCGCATAGGTACTACAAATGCTGTCTCGCGGTTTATTGGAATATCGATTATAATCGATTTTAAATCTGTCGCTAAGATACGCAGAAAGTCTACAGGATGTGTTGTGTAAAACGTCCAGAGACACACTTCAAATACTTGAAAATGATTACGCAAGGAATATCTAGGGACAATAAGCGAACGAAAGCGCCAGATATATCTCTTTCTGCTGGCATGTACTGAATTCTTTCAGTATTAACCTCCGTCCATTTCCAGGCCCACTTGAGGTCTATTTCATTCCTGTTTATTGAATATAGTTATGTACTTGTCACCTTTTTATTGTACATACCGTGCACATGCCTTCGCCTTTCTCAACTATCTTACTTTTGTCACGGCAATATCTGCTGAAGAACATACACTGTGGAGAGCTGCGTTGTGTATTTTTCTTTGTCCTACTATCACTTCTACTCTCTTTTATAGAAACATTAGGCTTAATATTCTGCTCTTAGAAAAGGGAACACAAAATTTATCCCTTGGCGCTGAGACCAGTTTAGACACCCATACAAAAGACTGGTGGAATTATAGTGTAAAATGTATTTTTGTTCCAATCCTGTTTCCTGTCATGGCCGTAATAGAGGAAACTCAAAGATGTGATCTTTTCTACGCACTTTTACCAATATGTACGGTAGCCACGACTGTTAAAACATATGATCGAATATAAGAATAGTAATTTTGGTGTAAGGTTTGAATCATTATTTTCAAAATATTTTTAATGGTATGGGTATAATTTTAATTTCTTCATTCGTTATTACAACTGTGATATTGACAAGAAAAGCAACAATAGAAATAAACCTTTTTTCCTTCTCGTTTCGTAACATGCGTCTGACACAGGGCACATAAAATTATAACTAAATTTACGCCAAACTCTTACCCGTATATACTATGTCTATGACTCTTAAATTCATGTGCGGTTGCTGAGATACGGACTGTGCAGCTGCTTCAAAATTTAATTTCCAGTATATTTAATTACAAGGGCATGATACAATTTCTTCGGCTTGATAAAATTGTAGCTGCTGAATTTTCTGATACTGAGGACGAGGGCAAAAACACTTGGGCCTATTCAGAATTACTTTGCATGTTTTAATATTTATACAGTGTGTTTCGGGATAAATGTGCGATACTTGGAAAGAACGTTCCGTAGGTTAATCACATTGATGTAGCCAAAAAACTCTATCCGAAGTTTAAGGTTTACGGAAGAATTGGCGAGATATGTTTTAAAGAACGAGAAGTGTTATACATTTATTGTTTACGAAATGCATATTAAAACGAGGAGGAATTCATAGTTGCCGTAATGTTAACACCTGTACTTAGTATCTGAGTGACATAAGGAAATTAATTAAAAAAGAAAAATTCCCGCTATTGTTGTAAAAATCGTTCTTAGATTTTCAGCTACTTTACATACTATGAACTGTCCTGCACATGGCTTGGCTTCGCTATCGGCTCAAGGACGGACTTGCGCAGTATACCGATAACATAATGTTAAACAGGTACAATATGTGGAAATGCAAGACGACCAGATTTTTCTCGCATCATCATCTACGTATCCTTCAACTTCGGATATAGGTATGATGGTTATATCTGTGTAAATTAACGTAAGGGACGTTCTCCAGAAATACGGCAAATTCCTTCTGAAGCACCCTGTATATCTAGATGGAAGACTGTGTTTTAACGTAAAGAAAGTTACATGATTTTATAACCCACAAAATGTTGTGTTCATGGCACGAAATGTGTTTGAAGAATTTTCACGGTTGGAATTGTAACCAAAGAAATACATCGAAATTCGAATTCTAAAGGGAAGGAAAGACCACTTATTGTTATTATGCATGGATGACACAGTGCAAGAATCGCTAAAAATGGTCACTAAGATTGATAATGGTTTTTGTGGTGAGTTAAAGTGACACAGAAGGATGTCGAGTCCTTTCTCTGCTTCTCGTAACAGATATATGGAGCTGCTACACATTTCTACGGATAAAAAAAAAATTCCATCCGGCATGTGAAAAGTTTTTTGGCATTGGGCCACTTTGAATAGCTGTGACTCCCTTTTCTTACTCCGTTAGAGACGGAATGATTCGTCGCCTTTCCGTAAGGCGGTCTTGATCTTTGCAGTAGCTGCGTGTTTTTATTGCTACTGTTCTTTATGATTTGTAACGACTCGCTAGAAATATGAGTAACTTGTGACCTGAGTCTTTCACGAGAACAGAACTCGCGGTTCTGTGATTAAAGTTTCCTTCATTTTCATTATTTATCTTTAGTTTGCAGTCTGCTAAATTCAAGTGTCAGCCCTTCTTCTTGAACTTCTCTGTTTCAGACTGTGATTATCTATCTTTCTCATTAAATCATCTCTCTTAATTTTTTCCTAGAACATTTAAAGTCCACATTTTAACGATATTACATATATATATATGGTAAAATTAATTTGTTAATGAAGAAGTACACGATTTGTAACTCTCACCAGATATTATTCCCGTGTTCAGATCGAGGGGCATGAGGTGAGTGGAGCGTGTGGGTCGTATGTGGGAGGAGAGAAATGAATAAAGCCTTTTGATGGGGAAATTGAAGACAAGGGGCCACTTGGAAGACCTAGGAATAGGTGGGAGGACAATAGTAAAATATTGCCTGTACTATTACAAACTAGAGAAAAAATACCTACTTAGTAATTTATATCAGATTCTCTCTACAGCTCCGAATTGAATCTGAGTGGCTAGGAAGATGATTTATTCAGCCGAAACGTGTAGCCGGAAATCAAAATGTAACTGAAGGAGTGAAAAGTGAAAGTGCTTTATGTGCAAACGCATATTGTATTGCGTTTATTTTGTCACACTTGCTTACTGGGATTGCGGGTTTGAATCCCGCTGGTGTATGGATATCTGTGTCTTGTGAATGGTACGACTTGTCAGGTAGAGGTCCCTGCGACGGGCTGATCACTCGTCCAGAGGAGTCGCACCGAATGTGGTGTGTCTAACTGAGTGTGATCGTGAAGCCTCAACAGTGAAGAGGCTACGGGCTGTTGCACCATGAAAAATATATATTGTCACAGACGCAACGGAATTCTGAGATACACTTTAAAATACAATATATTTCTAGGTGGGAGGTGCAGTAAGTCGTCTAGGGTATAGCAGAGAAAATGGTCAGTTTTAGTTGCTTTTATTTTATGAGTTAAAATGAGAGTCATAGATATTTAACACCCTTGGCATGTTCAGCTGTTAGCAAATAGAACAGGTTTCAACTTAAATGTCTCCACAATAAAGGTTAAGTACAGACACTTGTTTCTACTTATAGCATGTGTAGTACGCTTTAAATTTTGCCTTACTACGCATGAAAATTTAGGCATGTAATGATGCAGTTGGTTGAGGCACTGAGCTAAATGTCGGAAGGTCACGGGTTCGATTACTGATGGCGTCATTGGATTTTTTTCAATAACGTAATTATTCCGGCCTTCTTTCTGGGGTCGACTCAGCCTCTAACAGAAATGAGTACCAGGAATCCTAAGGGCCTGTCCAGACCTGTACAGGGATAGCTTTATCTTTTACCTTTTACTCAAGAAGATAGTTTAACATGAATTTAACTCTATCTCATCTCCAAGAATAAATAAATATGACAATTATTTTATTCTTAGCGGTTTAAAGGAGATCAATCTTTGTATTATAATAATACATTGGTGAAGAACGCGGACTTAAAACTTCTTTTAAATTCAGAAGTAAAAAATCTGAAATCTGATAATGATTAAGTGCCTGTCGCTTTTCACTTTCTAAATTTCCTCTAGGAACGAAACTGTTTTTCCAAGGGATTCTCAGCCCCAGCTCTGGTGCACAGAATTTCCCACTTGTCTGTCGTGCAATGATTTGGCTCACATCCAAACACAGATTCAAAGTTTCCATTTCTCTCCTACGCTCTGGTCCATTTCGACACTACAGGGGTCCTGAGGGCCTCTCTATCCACCAAGCCTACCACAGTAAGCTATCCAGCTCTTTCTAACAGCCATTAAAAACTTCACTCCCCCAGCCCCTGCTCAAATTGAACTCGGTAAATGATGACGCCGCGCATGGATGTCTTTTTCCAGAAAAGGTTCTTACTCGTACAGACACGGGTAAAATGTCTTGCTGTGCGTATAAGCGTGACGTGTACAGACATACCCTTCATATCAATATTATGTTGGACATTGTCCAGTGGCTGGTATATTTGTTGTAGGCCTAACGTAACACTTAGGAACTTGCTTTGTTCTTGTTTTTATGTAATTTGTTTGCACTGGGCGGACGGATATTTTATTACTTTCGTGTTAAAAGTGGCGATGGTTGGAGTTGAAATCTGGATGTTTTGAACAATCGGTGTAAGTGTAATAATCAGAGTAATTGCTCAGTGTGGGGCCCAATGGGAAAATGATTATTTCATAAGTTTTAAATTCTATGTTGAAAAATTTAACTGCAGTTTCTTCAGATGCCCCTGTCAAATTTCCGAATTGTTTAGAGTGTATCGCTTCAGTAGCTTAAAACTATTAGAATTAATGCACTGATAGGGGAAGCTGCATTAGAGACAGCTTCTGGTAATTTCTCATGTTAGAAGCGAATACGCGTTAGTGGTTGTGTCTCATTTCCGATCCAGTGATGTGTGATAATCTGATAAGAATCTGCCCTTTACAGGACATTTTGCACACAAGTCACACACCAGTGACGGGGCCAAAATTTAAGTAATCACAAATGTTTCAAGTTTGGAATGCTTCATAATTCCTTATGCCATGCATAAAATATTACTTTTCTCTTCTCAGACAATGGTTTAGAATATTTTCAGTTTAAGGCGCACATGAACATCATGGTATTTTCTTCACAACACCAAAAAATGACTTTTGTGTCACTCGAACTGGGAGAAACATTTTTTTTTCTCGTGGCTCGACAACCCTGGTGGGCCTCCTCATTATCGAGGCTTCACGATCACACTCAGACACGCCACACTCGGTAGGTCTCCTCTGGACGAGTGATCGTTCCATCGCAGAGACTTCTACCTAACAACAAGCAACATTCACAAGAGACAGAAGTCCATGCACCGGCGGTATTCGAACCTGCAGTCCCAGCAAGCGAGCGGCCGTAGACCCACGCTTTAGACCGCGCGGTCCCTGGGATCGGTGGGAGGAATATTACTAGCGGAAAATATGTTTAAACCCAATCGGTCAGGTTGCTTCTTTAAAAGATACGAGATGTGCGTAAGAAACACTCATGACTGACATTTGTCTTAATATCTTATAACTCCGTTTCGGGGCGGGCTCAAGTTTTTAATGCTAAGAATCCATGAGAAATATAATTTAGTCATTGCAGTGGAACGCGTTAAAAATTTCAATAGCCAGGTATGTTTTCCTCTTGATAAGTTCGAATTCAGTGCATAAAAACAAGTAATTCGCCATGAATTGTAATCAAGTTCAAAGAAGAACGTAGGTCCTAAGGAAAGTTGTTTTTGAGGACAGAATTTTATTAAATTGCTGGTCTGTTCTTTCATTTGCTCGCATAAAGTTGTTTTTCCCGGACCAGAGGAAGGGAGATCCGTTGAAAACAGTAGTCTACACGGCGCAAATAGGACTTCTATTGGGATTGCTTAAAGCCATGGAACACTGTGAACTTTGACCTTTACTAAGCTTACGTCTAAGCTGTTCATCCTTTGGAATCAACTGCTAACATTTTTCTGCGTTTTACAGTACTTCGTTTCTCTTAATTGACCTCTTGCTAAAAAGGACATATAAACAGGCACTTCATTACTTAAATTAAGTATGAAAAAATATTAAAATATTGTGGGGTTCAGAGATTTTACCTAGCAGACTTAGACTACGAGTAAGTAATAAACACCATGGAGTAATTAGATATGATATCAAAACCAACAAATGCCCATAAGTGTATGAAAATATATCATACACACCGTATACCTATGGGCATCTTCAGGGAGGTGCGTTACAAAGGAGAGATAAATAGAAATATTGCAGAAGTATTAGAACCTATGCACAGATATAAAATATGAAATATGTTCAATAAACACCAACTAATGCACATAAACTTTTTCACAATAGTTCATTCTTAAAATTCCCCTAAACGTATTTCGGTGGTTTAAACCACCATCTTGTAAGGTGTGGATGTTTTTGTAATGTGTGTACGGTATTCTAATAGGTGTACTTGTATTTACTGTATGTATTTTGTTTTGTATGTGTATGGGTGTTTTTGTAATGTGTGGATGTATTTGTAAGGTGTGGATGTTTTTGTAAGGTGTGATGCTTTTGTAAGGAGTGGATGCTTTTGTAAGGTGTGGATGTTTTTGTAATGTGTGTACGGTGTTCTAATGTTTGTACTTGTATTTACTGAATGTATTTTGTTTTGTAATTGTGTATAGTTTGTTTTGTATTGTTATTTTTATGTATATTATATGTACATTTGTATTGTGTGTACTAGTGTAAGGACTACTGCCACCGGGTGAAAACATTTGTATTGTGTGTACTAGTGTAAGGACTACTGCCACCGGGTGAAAACATTTGTATTGTGTGTGCTAGTGTAAGGACTACTGCCACCGGGTGAAAACATTTGTATTGTGTGTACTAGTGTAAGGACTACTGCCACCGGGTGAAAACATTTGTATTGTGTGTGCTAGTGTAAGGACTACTGCCACCGGGTGAAAACATTTGTATTGTGTGTGCTAGTGTAAGGACTACTGCCACCGGGTGAAAACATTTGTATTGTGTGTGCTAGTGTAAGGACTACTGCCACCGGGTGAAAACATTTGTATTGTGTGTACTAGTGTAAGGACTACTGCCACCGGGTGAAAACATTTGTATTGTGTGTGCTAGTGTAAGGACTACTGCCACCGGGTGAAAACATTTGTATTGTGTGTGCTAGTGTAAGGACTACTGCCACCGGGTGAAAACATTTGTATTGTGTGTACTAGTGTAAGGACTACTGCCACCGGGTGAAAACATTTGTATTGTGTGTGCTAGTGTAAGGACTACTGCCACCGGGTGAAAACATTTGTATTGTGTGTGCTAGTGTAAGGACTACTGCCACCGGGTGAAAACATTTGTATTGTGTGTGCTAGTGTAAGGACTACTGCCACCGGGTGAAAACATTTGTATTGTGTGTGCTAGTGTAAGGACTACTGCCACCGGGTGAAAACATTTGTATTGTGTGTACTAGTGTAAGGACTACTGCCACCGGGTGAAAACCCAATTGCAGTAAATAATAATAATAATAATAACAATAAATAAAATAAAAATCTTCAGGGGGTCGTAGAGATTAGTATGCATAGACTTACAGTGTTGTGCTGTTGCAGAGTGATGAGTCATCACTCTGCAACAGCACAACACTGGCGTCATGCAGCTTACGTAGTACATACAGATGACCACCTTACTACAAGGCCACACTGCCAATAATTTTCAGGATAACTACAAACTATGTAATCATTTTAACAGCTTTTAACTCATTTTATAGTAATTTTACATACTGTACGAAGTGGCAATATCAGCCCACTCATATTCTACATATATGAATATAACCATATATGTAATAACTGTAAGTCTATGCATAATAATCTCTACGACCCCCTGAAGATGGTGGTTTAAACCACCGAAATACGTATAGGGGAATTTTAAGAATAAACTATTGTGAAAAAGTTTATGTGCATTAGTTGGTGTTTATTGAACATATCTCATTTGAAAATGCACGGTAAATACAACGTTAAATAAAATATGAAATTTTAAAAACAATACGTGGTTTAAAATATATAATAAAGATTAAAATACAGAAAAAAATATTTGTGATTCACATTTTTATCTGTGCTTTAATCGTTAATAAGTGTTTTAAACCACGTATTATTTATAAAATTTAATATTTTATATCTGTTCATTGGTTCAGAAACTTCTGTAATATTTCGATGTATCTATCCTTTGTAATGCATCTCCCTGAAGATTGTCACATGATTGGCCGAAGCATTTACGAGGTACACGGTGTGTATGATATACCTTCATGCACTTATGTGCACTTGAAGGTTTTGATATCGTATCTAATTGCTCAATGCACGATTATGGATCATTTATAAAAACCATGGAGCAAAGTTCTTCTCCAAATGCTAATGCTGATTTCCTAATTATGAAATTAGTCTTGTTCTATGGATGAAATATTCCATTTCAGTCAGGAAAATAGGACAGTAGGATACAATAAATTCCATGTATTTGCTATCGATCCAAAACGTTTCGTTCAAAATGACCATCCTCAGGGATTACAACAGAATACAATTACTAGAAGCTTCCAAGATCATTGTAATGAAGTACACGGTAATAATGTGTTAGCAAAATAGTTTATTACCCCGTTCACAAAAGCTTTCATCCTGAGCCACATGAATCCAGTTCACGCGCTCATTAAGTTCACCCTAGAACAGGCCATGAAGGCCCAGAAGGGGAGTAGAGTTATGACTCTACTCTTTCTTTAACCTCGGCGCTAGATGGGGGTGGGTGGTCAACGCCACGCCCCGGCCGCCTTACCCCCTGGAATGACCCGGTACCCATTGTACAGGAGGCTGGGTAGGCCCCAGGGTCGGTCTGGACTGGTGCTGAAAATCTCGCCTACACCGGGATTCGAACCCCGTACCGTCCAGCTCGTAGCGAGTCGCTATACCGACTAAGCTATCCCGGCCCACTCACGCGCTCATACCATATTTATTTTAAGATCCATTCTAATATTATACTTCCATTTAAGCTTAGCTCTGTCACGTGGTAACTTAACTAATCCTTCTCGGAACTTCAGTCGTATTCTCACAACGCTCCAAAATACTTCGTTGCACGTAAGTACTCGTATGTTTCAGAGCTTAAAATTTTACAGGTATCTTACCTTGATGCTCTCGTACCAAAGTAATATATCCTACGTATTTTCCACCTCTCCCGTGAGTCCTACCTCAGCCGGTGTTCACACCTCCTTAATTGGATCATCCTAATAATGTTTGGTGAAGGGTACAACTTACGAAGCTCCTCACTATCTAATCTTCTGTACCCTCCTGTTACATCTTCCCTCGTAGTTGCAAATAATCCCACCACCACCATCTTGTCAGGCACACCCAGTCTATATTAAACCAAAAAGTAAATTATTTACTTTTTATTTTGAAGCTGATTTTTGTAGTCTCGATAGAAAATCTCTACAATCCTAACAGAGGTTAAAATTTGTTGCTGCGATTTCCTACACGCAATATGCAATTGCTCTGTCCTGCCACGGGATGTTAACTCCTAAGCTGTACGCATTACAAACACGTCACAAATACACACTTAACATTTTCGAAAGTCCGTTTTATTTATGCTGTTCCTGGCTCTTAAAGAAAAAGTATGGAATTATGTAAAATGGTTTCGTCTGGATTATGTCAGAGACCTCTGGCAGGCTTTTGTGAACATGGTAATAAATCTTTGGGTTTCGTAATTTGCTGGGCATATTTTGACTAGCTGACTAGGTTCTCAAGAAGGACTCTGCGCCTTGGTGTTAGTTCGTTAATTGGTTAGCAAGTTACGTGTATTTAGATAACAGTTGGCTAGAGCTCTCAGAGCAGCTAAATTTTGGTGCTACAGCGGCGGTTTTATGCAACTGGCAACAGTGTTTGGCCAGATTTTCTATCGATATATATCTCGCTTCTCAAGATGCCATAATACGGGGCTGAGGTCTGTGACGTCATCAGCAATATTTTTATGCACTTTCTTCACATTTCTTGGTAAGCGAGACCAGAATACATTTATTTTGACATATTACTACACGAGAATTTTTGATTGATTTGTGTCTGTTGAAAGGAAATTTAAGTGAAGTGGTCCATCTCGATCGATTCACTGACCTGGAAACTGATCGTTTATAAATTCGTGTTTCTCGTCATGCAAAGCAAGTGTGTTCAAATACGTTTAGGCACTCAAAGACGTTCAGTTGTACCAAGATTTGGTCTCTGCATATTGTAATACAGACATGAAAAGTTTAAGTGTTTTAGCCTTTGAAAGTCCAAAAATATTACATTGAAACACCCTCTTAATTAATGCTTTTATATTATACACAACGAGATGGCTAACAGAGATTTTACTGACTACGCAAGCTTAGAATATAAAGACAAAGTTTCATAAGTGCAGTGCAAAATTATGTTTTAGTAAGTGCATTCGAAAGAATCTTTTTTCCCCAGTACGCCAAAATGATAATCCCCAACCATCACCTACAGCTAAATATACGTGAGAGAAATTAGATAATCTTAGATTAGAGGATGAATTGAAGTTCTGAACACTGAGAAACAAAACCTCAACCCTAAATGTTGCCTTTCATATCTTGCAGTAACAGCAGATTTGGACAAATGTTGGTAATGAACACAAATGACTAAAGCATCTCTATTTGATCTTTTGTGACAGTGTATTTAACCTGTACTAATAATTAGGAACTGGCAGCGTCGATTCAGAGTCCTCCTTCAGGAAGTAACAGTTGTTAGGTTAGGAACATTCCCTGCATTTTATGGAAACCAAAATCTGATTACATGTGTACAACATCGCTCCACTAATCCCTATCGCAAGCCACATGATTCCAGTACATACCTAACATGCTATTCATGTTATACATATTTTAACATTTTTTTCTCCTATCCAATTCAAAATTTCCCTAGCTTCTCCTCAGGCTTCTCGACAAGTTCTGTAAGCATTTATCGATTCAACAATTCGTGCTACATATCTCACTCAGCTCGTTTTCTTCCATTTAATCACTACAGTAATATTCGATGAGTAGTTCAAATTACGAAGCTTCTCAATATTTAAATTTCTCCGCCATATTGATACGTCCTCTCCCTTAGATTAGATTAGCTTATTGAAACGAATTGTAAAGCATTATAAGAAATAGATCGATTGTTTGTAGTCAACTACAAATAAAGCGATGCGGACTTAATGTTTTAAAATGAAAAACCGAGAATGCGTTTCTTTGATATCATTATCGGGCCTTGCTATTGCTGCGGCCCCTCTTCGCGGACGCCTGTGTTTTACCCCAGGCCACTCCTTGTCAATTTTTTGTCGAAATGACACTGGGACAAATTCTTTTCCTGGTAATTCTGATTTCCCCTACCAGCATCATTCCACTAAAATTCCTTACTCGTTGCTTGTTCTATCACCGATGCTATGCAATATAAGCAGCTAACAGCGTCGTTAAATGGCAAACTTAAAAGAAATATGCCTTTATCGGGAAGGGAACCCATAACAGCGAAACATGTGCTTTTTAACGTCTAAATCCCCAGTCAGCTGAAGAGGCACGAAGTCACGATTCGCTGACGGGCGTGCAGCAAACCATGTTGATGGGAAAAAATTCTGGCTGAGATATCGACAGAAAGCAAGTTACGTAAAGAGTTAAATTAACAGTTAATTAGAACGTAAAAAGGCGGGTCCTCTCTGCTTACTAATTTAGGTTAACTGTATATATAGTCAGCCGATCCCAGTGGCCGCGCGGTCTAAGGCGTGGGTCTACGGCCGCTCGCTTGCTGGGATTGTGGGTTTGAATCCCGCCGGGGGCATCGATGTCTGTCTCTTGTGAGTGTTGTGTGTTGTCAGGTGGAGGTCTCTGCGACGGGCTGATCACTTGTCCAGAGGAATCCTACCGAGTGTGTGTGTGTCTGAGTGTGTGATCGGGGCTGTCGAACTATAGGGAAAAAGTATATATATATAGTTAAGAGAAATGTATATATATTAAAAATGGATCTTTAAAGAGTGGGATGGGGCATGGACTGGATTGATCTGGCCGAGGATAGGGACAAGTGGCGGGGGCTTGTAATTGCTGTAATGAACCTTCGGGTTTCATTAAATGCGGGAAATTTTTTGACTGGCTGAGGAATTGTTAGCTTCTCAGGACGGACTCTGCTCCATGGAGGTTTATATATATATATATATGTGTGTGTGTGTGTGTGTGCGCGCGCTATATTATGTCTCAACATACTGTGTAATTGAAAATTGCTGTTATCTTAGACGTGACGCCGTATAGCGTGGTAGTTAGATGTAAGAGGGACTCTCTACCTTCATCTTCAGAATAAACGAGGATATGTTACGTCATGTATTTTTTGTGTAGGGAGTTGCTGATGTTTCAGAGGACCTTCCTGTCTACATCTTCAGTGTAAGAGGGTCTGTGAGAGGCTCTGTAGTTGATCAGGTAGATATGAACGTTTCGGAGGAACCTGTTAGTTTCTTTTTAATGGTACAAGTGCGTTGAAGCCGCATTTTATTGTAGATATTTTTTTTTTTTTTTTACATAAGGGGACACGTTACCGAATTCATTTATTTGACCCTGGAATTTTGTTGCTGAGTGTTCCGGCACTATTACAGGTAGTGCTAACGCTTGGCTAAACTTTCTGTTACCATTGCTTTTGACATAATATTTTTAACGTCACTATACCTGACTTTTTCTGTTCCCCCCCCCCCCCCGATATGGGTCATGGTAAGGGCGAGTTGGTTTCTTTGTGGACAGCAACATAAAAAAAAGAAGCTGACCGAAAAAAACTAATTCCTACTTCTGACTTTTAGTGCATGTAAATATGTCAGTTTTAAACAAAATCCCTCCAATGCTTGCACTTTAGTAAGTTATACACCTTGACATAGAAACGATTGACACAAATAAACTTGCTATTTCGCGTTTATCCAGTGCACTCTCTAACAACGCAGCACTTTCGCGTAACCTTAACCAGCTGTCTGACAGAAGCCTAGGTAGCGGCCCTAGGCGGCGCTAGTGGTAGACTGTCACTATGAACTTCAGTATGGGGCGGCGTCTCTGCCCGAGCGGACGTTTGTGTTTGACGCTGTGCTGTAAGACAGCTGTGCACGCGCCACCAGTGTATTAACTATATATATATATATAAACACAAGTACCGTTGTACATCAGTCCGGAGAAATTGATATCATTTATTGAAAAGAATCTGTTTTTTTTATAAAAACGTAATTTTATGGCTTTGTTCGAAGTTCACTTGTTCGTATATCAGACATGAAACTGCAACGTGAATAATATACGTATTTACTGATAGTTACATACTTTTCTGTCTACTGGTGTTAATACTAACATTCTGTACGTTACGTGTAAATTAGAAAAGGGACTCATACCTACTTGTGTGTGTACTTCAGTGTTAAAAATATTTACCAATTTGTAAACTAAGTCCAGTCGCCATATTACAAGTAACGCACATGTCAAATGGATGAAAGAAGACATCGATATAATAATGGGTGTTCAGCCCGCTCACAGTAAAGTGTTGACGTCGTCAGCGATAACAGGAAGTTGACTGTATTTGGAGATATGGCATGCCCATTTCGACCGATGTCTGCCCACGTGGTAGACTCTGCTGTTGAAGGTGCTGGTAGCAAACCGACATCAAAGCAAAATTCGTTTCAGATGCCTGTTCCTCTTATCTCTGTACAAGAGAAAGACCAGAAAACATTGAACCTGAAACACCTGAGTGAAGCCATCACGACACTGACCTCTCCACCGGTAAGCCTCTCCTGAGGGAATGTTTTTCTTACTTATATGTTCGGGTAAGTTTGTGTCTTTTGGAACTACTCTCTCTCTAGAGACCCTATTATAAATTTCCCAGATGACAGTTGGAGTACTGCTGGAGTGGTAATGGACAGGGCTATACTGAAGTGTTCGAAGCGAAACGTATCCCCGTGCCACTATTCGGGGATTTCACTATGCAGTTAAATATGTCATATGAACAGGGTTATCGAAAAATGACGCAGTAATGAAATTAATGGTTCTGTGCTATAACGCAAGTAACAATGGGTCATTTATTTTCGGTTGGTGATACCTCATAGCACATTGAATAATTGATGTCATAAATCACAGCTGCTGTAGAAAGAGTCACTGTACACTGTTTGCAGTTATCGAAACCGTCAAAATTATTTTCTGAAAATGATATTGTATACACAAGGAATACATTGCCTGTTTTTACGTCAATAAAATACCTGTAAAGTTATTAGCTTTGTGATATCGGAGCCCAATCAATAACTTTCAAACACCACTTATTTTTAATGACCCTCTGTGCGTTGTGAATAGGCCTGTCTCTTACCGCTTTTTACTTTCAGCCGAACTGCATTCAGTGGACTTTTTTTATCTTGTTTAATGTAGTCTTATAGTTTAAAATGTTTTTGATATTATGTGTATTCGCTTTGCAGCTGTATATCTTGAAAAATGTTCAATGGCCATCAGGCAGTTTATAAAAATAGCTATATGTTTGTATTATCTGCTATTGCTGTGGGTTACCTGAATTATTCCACGTTATATGAATATTATTTGAATCGGCTTCAGTCTCTTAGAATTTGTCTTCTACTAACCTGTATTATTATTATTATTTTGTATTTTATTCAAATTAGTCTAATGGCGGCCTTGTTGAATTTTAAACCTTGTAAATTTTGGCTTATCATTAACACCACCACCACCTCAGACCTATAGAAACCTTCTAATTTTGACATTGAAAAGTAAAAAATAATTTAACATTTCTTTTTAATAAGGTACTTACATGAAACATTTGTGTAATTGAATGCAGTATAGGTTTACATTTTTTGCACGGTGAGTCATACGTCTGAAAGCTGGACTCTGATGTGCTTTTCAATTTGCCAAGCTGGTTAGTGTAGCGGTAACCGTCGTATCTTTTAAGAATGTTCAGGTTTTGCCCGTTTCGAAATTCGGCTGTGAAACCGACAATACTAACTGATGTTTTGGTTGGTTTGGCTCTACTTTTACTTAAATTTCCGGAGAATATTTCGACGAAGCTATGACTCCTTCCTTTCAGAAAGTTCAAATTTATTAATCAGTGAACGTATGACATTTCAGTGCTGTACAGTCGGATTCACAGAAAACATTTGGTAATAAACTTAGATAAATAAAACATTTTTTTTTTGCGTAAGCGGGAAAGAAGTGGAGCGTAAATGTGTGTTCACATCTATGCATGTCATCTTATATCGCAAAATAGTCTAAGAATTGAAATCAAATTTGTTATTTTAAGTCAGCACAAAAATCTTCACACAAATTAAGTTTCGAGCCACTAAAGTCAATTTTCTACTGTTAATGTGACCAAAGTCAATCGTTATCAGACTTATGAAAATGGTATATCATAATAGGTACAGAGTCGATACGGTATACAACTCCTATCTGTAATATTTTCTTACTTGGAGAATATTTAAAGAAATACCGTTTTATGAATTTTAAGCTGCAATAATTTTGTCTCAGAGCCATAAATTCTGTAAAGCTTAATTTTACAGTTACCTCCAAAAGCTGATCGTTTCGACTATAAACACTAATTTACGGAAACAAATTATTGTTATGTTCGTTCCTAAGTCCGCAGAGCGACATCAAAACGTGAAGTCTCTCCGCGTGTACGTATTCGTGCAGCAACTAAAAATATCCAGTAGAATGTTCATGAAACTTTGTATCAGAGTGCCATTTTAAACCTTCCTAATATTCTAGTTTTTGGTAAAAACTCTGTTACAATAACGGATTATTTACATAACATCTACACGCATTTCTGTTCTGAGGATCAGCATAATTCGCGAAGTCGCTAGATACTACTCAGGGCAAAAAATATTTCAAGAAAATTTGTAGAAAGAACAGTAAGACATTTTATACCGGTTGTATTTTTTTATAAATTTTGCTGACCTTAATAAACCAGCTGAAGGACTTACATAATCAAGATAAGTTACCAAATTAGAGGTACTAGACCTGGGCTTTATGAACGTCTTTTGATAGCTGTTAAATTTTGAATTGAAGTTAATGTGAAACATCGTTATGTAACAAACATGCAAATATTTTAGAAAGATTATTAGGCATCGAAACAGGGCGATAATTAGCAAACAAGTCTGTATTGCCGTTATTGAAAATATATACAATGGCAGCTTGCCTCCAAGAAGAAGGAAGCAGCTTCTGAGATAGACTAAGGTTAAAATATATTTAAGCAAAGGTACACGCCAATTTTTGCAAACTGTAAACAAATGTAAGTGATCATTTGAATGTGTGTATAGTTACCCTGTTTGAAACAACCTAATTTTCGATCTTTCCAAATAATATTTCCAATTCATGTCGAAATGTCAACACGTAATTAATAATACTCAGATTTATTCATCCCTCATGAAATCAGATTGCATGGAAAATATAAAATAAATAAAATTGCAATTTCGTCTTTTATTTGCAGATGGTTTTACTCACGCGAATAACTTCGCAATTATTTGAGCAGTAATATTTTATATTAATCTAATGTGAATATTTAATCTGTTGGACTTAACATGTCAGTTTTTCCAAACGTGAATCATTATTATTTTTACTTGACAAATCCATAATTTATTATAAGCAGTCGGACGTCCAGGAAAGATCATGCCAATTTTTATGTCCTACAATCACTAATGTTAAAACAAACTTTACACATATGATTATTTAGTCGATATAGCGATAAAAATTTTCACTTTGATGTCGCTGTGTAATCTTATTATTTAAAAACGTGACCTTTATACATGTTTGTATAATTTTCTGATATATATGGCTACATTTCTGTCAGATCGATGCGTGACATGTCACTCCCATCTCGTGAATTCATACGATTACACTATTAGTCTATTGTATGTTGTGAAATAAATATCAAATCTCGATACTCGTAATTTGTAACTGAAAGACGTTCTGATGAATACTCAGCCATGTTTTGTTATACGTAGGAAGCCGAGCGCGCGCACACGCACGCACGGCCGCATACGCAAACAGATTCAGCACCAACATGACTATATCTTAGCATACCTTTCATTGTAATGCAAGAAAAGTACCCTGAAATGTTCCAAGTTCCTCTAGATGTACATAACAAATGTACTTTATCTTGCGCTTACACCATTTAACCTTTTTAGATATTATAAATTCATAAAATTATCGAACATCGTTTTTTTTTGTCTTTAACCCTTCAGTGACTCTAGGGCTGAAATTAAACCACTGCCCAGGACGGATTGTTATTATATTTATTGTTCCCCTGAATGCATCCGTGACTGTACGGTGCATAGAGGTCGGCAGCAGTTAAAGGATTAATGGTCCGTACAATGCACCGAGGCCGGAATTGAAGGCTTAATGCGTATTTCGGAGGTGTCAGTTTCAAATCTCATTACGGAGGTCAGCTTAACTTCACTGAGATTGTTCGTACTATTCACAATTTCCT
This sequence comes from Reticulitermes speratus, assembly GCA_021186555.1. Taxonomy (NCBI): domain Eukaryota; kingdom Metazoa; phylum Arthropoda; class Insecta; order Blattodea; family Rhinotermitidae; genus Reticulitermes; species Reticulitermes speratus. Next base: position 9,572,437 of record JAJKFL010000001.1, read on the forward strand.
TTACCAAATACCTCGGGAAGACCTCAAATTGTCCCACCACTACTTTATTACACATTTCTTCCAGTTCATTCTCTGATCGTCTTAACATTCACGTTTTGTAATCTCACTACTAAAAGCGTCATTGAATGAACTACAAATAAATACAATGTACTCATTATCCTACTATCCATCGCCAACTTAAGCTGCTTGTGATATCTCAAGAATATCACTTGTAAAAGTCTGCGTGAATGAAGGCTGTTTTTCAAATGAGCTACACGGAAGGTGTAATTTGCCCATAAATTATACAGGGTGATTCAGGCCGGAACGCCAATATTTTGGGAGGTGCTAATATCGCTCATTGTGAGAAAAGATGTTATATGAACATGTGGCTAATTTCTAATTGTTACCGAGGTAGAGGTGTTTGAATCTACAGATACAAAGACAAATTTTATTTTAACTTTATTTTAATTGCCGTTTAATGTTTTGACAAATTTGTTACACAGAAATGACATACTTGTTACAGTTCACAATAAATGTTACAAAATCCCACCGTCAACCTCAGTGCACTTTGCCACTCGTGTGCGAAGTTCGCGTGTTGTTCGTCTGAGTTGATCTTCTCGCTCCAAAATGTGAGCCAGCAATTCGTGTCGTGTATCCACCTTTCTTTTGTAAACTTCGTTCTTCATCCAACCCCACAAACAAAAATCTGAGTTCAGCCTGGAGATTCAAACAGCTCTATCTCGGTAACCACTCAGAATTAGACACATGTTCATATGAACTTTTTTTCCTCACAATTGACCGATACTATCACCTCTTAAAATATTGACCTTTCCTCCTACATCACCCTGTATAAATATAATGGTCAGGTACAGCACGGACGAGGCGTCACTAAACATGAAGATTTCTTTCACGTTATTATTTACCAGTTATCACAATCTGGATTATTAATGATATATTTATCTGCTCTCTTTCTGTACTGTGCACGCAGTTTTATTATTGGCTTTACGTTTTGCTGGAGAGCGAATTTTATTTTGACATGTGGACATTAATTTGTATTTCTCTCTCCTCCTGATGGTGTCATTAATGTGGCAATTACTATCGATTAGTAGCGAGGGTGTTGGCTGCATTGACATTTATTAATATACAGGGTTTGTATCTGTTGTAGAGATAATGCCAAACCCAAAGAAAATTTTTTTGCGTTGGACAATAAATATAGTAATATAGTTTTATAGACGATGTTATAAAAAGCCATAAAATATAATCCAATCCAGTTACTTTATTTTGTGCATATAAATGTTTGGTTACTATCCTTTGAACGGATGTTTAGTCGACGTTTCTTGATAACCTCCGAGGACTTTTTATAAAACTTTTTATAAATGTGGGAAGTATCAGTTCAAGTTTCTTACTCGTAAGTTTTGTTATTTTGGAATATTTGTGACGTAACTTCGCGTCAGTAGTTACGAAATATGCTGCCTCTTTCCAGATTTAATACAGTAAGTTTCCCAAACTTTCAAATTCCATTCTACCGCCACGTAATTAGTCTAAAGAATCTTCAGTATTTCGCTTTATTAAGATAGCAAAAATCTTTTTTTATTAAGCCAATATTATTGGAAAGCTTCCTAAAATCCAATCATTAGTTCCGTAACTTTGATAATTTCGAGCAGGATTTAATCCACAAGTTTAGTAGTGAAAGTTGTTCGCTAAGTTTATCATAAAGGGAAGTTTCTGATTATATAGTCCTTGTGAAGCCAGAGTTAATTATTACATATTGATGAGTAAGTTTAAATGTGATCGAAGATATTTAGCTATGCTTTACGTTACTTGTACCATACATTTTTACTTATATATATCTTATGCAGACAAATGTACACAGTATTATGTTATTTAACACAATTTTTATTAAATGCTGCCCAACATGTTTCTAGCCTATACAAGGCTCATCTTCAGGGGCTCTTTCGTTGAAATTACAACAGCTATATTATATATAGATTTGTTGGAGGCCTCCAATAAATCTATATTGAAAGCAGAATGACTGTTACAGATATCAATAAACAAGTACATCTAACGGCATTTTAAGAATTTTATATACCAATAATATAGCTGTTGTAATTTCAACGAAAGAGCCCCTGAAGATGAGCCTTATATAGGCTACAACTATGTTGGGCAACATTTAATAAAAATTGTGTTAAATAACATAAAACAGTGTACATTTGTCTGCATAAGATATATATATTTAGCTATGTACGTGCGTGAAGACGTATCGAGCTGGATTCAATTTCATCCCTTGGTGTTACAGACGTTTTGTTTCCGAAATTTAGAAATATTGACAAATATTACGTTTATGAGAGCTGTTCCACGTGGAAATTTGAAATCACTTCATTTTCTAATGTAAATCAGTTTTGTTTTTGTGGATTTTCGAATATGTATTAACCCCTTTTTAGGCGCGTTTGCAAACTGCAGAAAGATACTATTAGCCTCGTCATGTCCTTCCCTCTGTGCGTCTGTCTGCATGGAACAACTCGGCTCACAATGTTCGGATTTGCATAAAATTTGACATTTTGCTATTTTTCGAAAATCTGTCAAGAAAATTCAAGTTTTATTAAAATCTGACAAGAATAACAGGTGCTTTACATGAAGACCTGTGTATATTTATGACAGTATCTCGCTGAATTCTTAGTATGAGAAATATTCCAGACAAAAATTGTAGATAAAATCAAATCTCACGTTTTGTTTTCAAATATTATTTTTCCTAAAATCGTGCCTTTTATGAGACAATGTGGAAAAATAAGGCAGAGCCAGACAGGCTACAATGACAGTATAATACGACGCATGCGCTTTGCATGTTGGATAATTAAGGCTACAGACACACACTCAGAATATGTAGTACTTATTGCTTTTCCACGGTAACAGTGGTTACGCGAACGCGCCTTAATATTATCTTATACTTACAATGCCTCTGTTATTATAATGATAAAGGCTTCCCCCCGCATTCATTGAATCTCTTAGCAGAACACGGTAGTTAATAGAGTTGTTTTATCCAATTAGCTTTCTCTTAATAGGTACGAGTATTAGGAAGTAGAAGACTGAGTTCTTCCGTGATATGACGTGGCATAACTTAGTAATCGGCTTCAGACTTTTCGAAGGCACATGGTGCCTTTATCTCAAAGGGTTTTCGGGGTCCTCAACCACACGGGCGTGAATACCTCGAGACATGCTTATGACAAAGCAGTAATGAGTTGAACTTCTGTTTACGCACTAAGTAACTAAGTAACTAGGTAACCAACAAACTTCATGAAGCGGAGGCCTTGTTGAGAAGCTAGCAGCTCTTCTGCTAGTCAAGAATTTCTCCACATTTTATGCAACTCGAAGGTTCATTACCGTGTTCACAACATCCCGCCACTTACTCATATTCATTCATTCTGTAGTCTGTCTTACGACAGGTCCGTAGCCTCTTTCAAAGCGAGTTCTCCACAGGATGCGATCTAGTGCTTCCTCTTTCAATTTCCAGTATCTTCTCTTTTCCTTAAGGTCATCTAGTAGCTGCTTACGTCTTCTTCCTTTTCTTCCCGTCACTTCTATCCTTCCTTCTAACTTTTCTTCAAGCACGTGTTTTAGAAGGCAGTTTCTACGCAAGATGTGACCAATCCAGTTAGCCTTTCTTATTTTTATTGTACGTACGATATTCCTCTCCTCCTTGACTCTGTGTAATACTTCTTCATTTCTCACACGATCGGTCCAACTGATCTTCTCCATTCTTCTCCAGCACCACATTTCAAAGCTTTCCAGATACTTCTGATCTACTTTCCGAAGTGTCCACATTTCAGCACCATAAAAAGCTATGATCCAAATGTAGCACTTTACTAGTTTCCTCCTTAAATTTAAGTCCAGTTTGCTGGTGAAAAGAGTCTTCTTCTTGTTGAATGCTGCTTTTGCCATGGCAATTCTGGATTTAATTTCGCGTATACACCTTGCATCATTTGTTATCATGCTACCCAAATAATTGAAATATTCCACATTCTCCAATTGGTTTTGATCTATCATAATTTTTATTGGGGATGGTTGCCTTGAGATTCTCATTACCTTAGTTTTTTCCACATTCATTTCCATTCCATAGCGTCTTCCAATTTCAATTCTTACCCATATAGAGATATATAAACAACAAAATTACAATTCGTGAGGTAATGAGCCATCTTTTTTGTTTTCTACAAAAACGTAGTGACTACGAAACTGATCTAACGTCAGAATAAAAAAAAAATATGTTGCTGCAGGGCGAAATATTTTCTTCTCTGCAGCAAAATTTGTAGCCTGAAAATAAAGTTATAATTTGTTATTTCGTGACACACCCTTGGCAAATAGTTGACTTATAAAATGCATATATCAACCAGGGTAACCTTTACGTTTTGCAACCCTGTGCGCATTTGTGTTCTTGCACGAATAACGCAACATTTTTATGGACTAGTACTTCAGCTCGTATCTGTGATTACATTTTTAACCACATTCATGTGTGAGTCACGTAGTCGTTCATCTAATTTGTAAAACAGAGTTACTTTTTAGTTCCTTTGCTTTGCATATTTGTGTTCCTTTTAATTAAAAATTAGTAATTCATTAATATTTTAAAGCAGATTCTCATTCCTCTCTTCGAGCAAACACGTTTGTGAAAATAATTTTATTTGTGACTTTCGGAGATAAGACTTATAAGGGAGGGTTAAGTTAATAACGGATTTTAAGAGAGAAATATTTGTGTTAATAGTGACTGGTGGCGGGGTCTTGTGGACAGGATAGTAAACGTCTGACTTCCATTAAATCGTTCAATTTTCTGAGCTCCTCTCATATTCTGCAGAACCAATCTGACTTACGAAATACCTTCATTAGTCATTTAAATCTTACATTATTGATCCTCTTAACTTTCTTCGTATGAAAGGTACGTGTTGACGTGTCTAATAGTCAGTTGTCAATTACTGTTTCAACCTTCTGCCAGGATTACGATAACATTTGATGTTTTTTTTTTTGGGGGGGGGGCGGGGGTCTGTACTAAGCATTATTTATTTTTGTGGTTCTTGTTAGTGCAACGTGGGATATATTTTGTAGCTAAAAATAGAACTTTATGCTGTTACTAGTGTCTTTACCCATAAAACTAATGGACTTACAAATCAATGTTAAAAAAAGTGAATTTTTATTCCTGATGAAACGAGAAATATTCACAGCAAAAACTTTTCTCTCAATATACGTTTCATTAAAAACTCTAATATATGACAATGATTCAGTAATACGCAGTAGTTCAATTTATTTAAGACTGTTGTCTTTACACCGTCGTATTTTTTAAATGTCCATAGACAAGTGCGTATTAACAAATAAAACAAAAGTGTGAATGCTGAATACGGAATCATAGATGATATGCTACTCTGCGCATGCGCAATTGGCCTACTTTCCTTTCACTTGGTTAAATGTTACTTCACTCACTAACCAAGCGTTTTGCATATTAGGAATGAATTTAAAATTTTCTTAACAAACATTTACACGGCTTAAGTGCCTTTTTTGCCATTGTGAATGTTTAAGGAATTATAAGCAATAATTTTATGTGTTACGATGTGTGCACATTAAACATTTATACGAAACAAATATGACAAAGGGATGAGAATGGAGAATATCAAATATGAGTTTGAGAAATGCAAGCCTTTCCGGTTGTTCTTGTAATTCTTCTTTTAATGTGCTATATATGTCGGATACACTGGACCTTATAATTACAATGTGTGTACGAAATGTTTGGGAGATTTTATTTATTCAAATTTAGATACGTCTGCCTCTACGTGTTTTGAGACCAATCTTAGATTCTGTCTTTTAAGAATAGAGCATCACTGGGTAGTCATATGCGATATTACAAAATTTTTCCAGATGTATTCCAAGAAAACTCGCCGTTAAAGCTGGCCTTACCCATCAAGTTTTAGCTAGAATTCTATATACTTCTTAATTCTTCATGACATGACACTTCACCCATTAAAGTACAGTGGTTACTAAATGTAGTAACTGCTTTAACGCTGAAAGATTATATATTTTTCCTACGAAATATACTTGATTGTGTCGCATGACCCTCAGAAACATTGACTTTTTTCTCTCTAAACAGTGCTGGTATTTGTAATAGAAAACTAGGAAATGAATTTTAAGTACTTTGATAAACTTCGGGTTTCGATGTATTAAATTAGTCCGTTTAGCACGTCGTGTGTTCCGTTAGGGCTTCTGACGCTGTTCTCTGTTTCGAAAATAAAACATTAATGTTGCACCGTTCGTATTTCCGTTGCACGCCAATGTTGTGCTGCTAACATAGAACACAATCCTCAAGAATTTATAGTTATTACGAAGAGCGCCTTCTTATTAGTAGGTGCTGCTTCAAGTGAAATTGAAATTCATGGATCTTATTCCATTTAATGTTGTGAGGAAAGGAGCTCCTTTATGGCTCTTAAATCACGCAACCGTCATAGGAGCTGTGACTTACAAAGTAATGACAAAAGTGCTGCTGTAAATGTGACGGCGAGGAGGGTGGTTGGGGAGGGGGGGGGGTGTACAGCTGTGCACATTTCTTCTTTTTTATTTATCATTCTTAATTTACAAAATGAAAATAATTTTTATATATGAAAGGTTAAAAAAGAAAATAGCTCAGTCGGTATAGTGACTAGGCTACGGGCTAGAGAAGAGAGCAATCGTGGTTCAATCTCCGGCGGGAGCAAGGTATTTTTCTCTTCCCCAAACCTTCCAGACCGCTTATTGGCTCCATCAAGTGTGCTGTGCAATGGGTACAGGAATATACCAAATGGTGAGGATAAGAATGAGTGGAACTGTACCTCCACGTATGCATTTATAGCTTATATTGAGAGAGACTTATTTCCAAATATATCGGCCTAAACATTTCGTGTGAATGAAGTCGTGCTCTTGGCCATCACACGGTACTTCTTCTGTCTGTATCCGTAGTTAGATCCAATGTCCGATCGATTTTTGAGTTATTCGATGATGCTATTTCAGTTGCACCGAATGAAATAGGAAAGCGATGAATGCTTCATAATTAAGGGAGTGAAGGAGCGGTCGTAACCATTTTGAAATTACCCAGTGTTGCGGACATATAAGTAGGCTGGGAAATGTAAATATGTTCATTGCTATGTCAGCATTGTCATTTCATGTCTACTTGTATGTAGGGGCCCCTAAATATATATATATTTATATTTGCCCCAGAAATATCTGAAATCCAATCTGTGATAGCTTAGTCGGTATAGTGAGTAGGCTGCGGGCTGGACAATCCAGGGTTCGAATCCCGCAGAAGTAAGCATTTTTCTCTTCCCTAAAGCTGTCCAGATAGGCTCTGGGGCCCACCCAGCCTCCTGTTAAATTTGTATCGAAGTTCAATGCCGGGGTAATGCGGCCGGGGCATGAAGTTGACTACTCACCTTTATCTATTGCAGATGTTAACAATGGGTGGTGCTATACTTCTACTCCCCCTGTATGGAGGCGACAGGGACAACGTTACCTTTATATAATATACGGTCCCTGCTGTATGCTTCTTAACATCGACACCAGATGGTGGCGAATAATCAAATTCACTCCATGGCTGCTTCGTTCTACGCCGGGGTAAAAATCTCAAGACTGGATGTTACGCAGAGAAAAATCGAAGCGGTGGGGAAAGAAGAAAGTTTTGCGCTTTCCGGGATTCGAGCACCTTTCCTAATCTTCCAGTCCGTAGCCCAGTCGTTGTATTGACTGTAATATGACATACTTATGACTGTAGTATGACATACTTATTGACTGTAGTATGACATACTTATTGACTGTAGTATGACATACTTATTGACTGTAGTATGACATACTTATTGACTGTAGTATGACATACTTATTGACTGTAGTATGGCATACTTATTGACTGTAGTATGACATACTTATTGCACTCTCTTACTTTGCACAATTTGTGTTACACTTTCAACAGAGGAAACAAATTTTAACAAAAAGATATATTACATTATTTTTTGTTGTTGCGTTATATAAAATTCTTCACTTTTTAATATCATCAAGAGGCACTTTTTAATATTATCAAGAGGGCGTAACTCGTTTCTTAAAGACGTAGTACTCAACTTGTAATAACAAACTCTGTTTTTCGGTGCCTCTGTGTTCTTTTTATCTGACTTTTTTTTACATCTTTCTCATATATGTAGTGGATATGTTTTGAGTAGGGTTTTATATATAGTCAATTTTGAACATGATTACTGAATGTATAAATGTGCATCTAACCACCACATTTTATATGTAATAACTGGCATTATAAACTCATTACCCATTCCTCTGAACCACATGAATACAAACGTATCACATAAACCAATACATGTAAATATAAAACACACTTAATTATAACGGTTAAAGCGTCATCTTCAATAATTAATTCTCTAAATGCTGGCAAAATTAATAACATTAGGCTCAACATTCTTAATGACTTGAATCAAAATTTAGGATTCAGTATAACTGTTAGGAAATTCCATTATAATGACTGTCTTTATTTAAAATCTAACAGTCACTCAGCATGTAAGGTATCCAAATTTCTATTAAACCCTATATATTCATTAGAGCGTTAACACGTGGCTGACACTAATATATGTCGCGAATCAGCTGAATCCCGACCACATCTTTCTAACTTACTCCCTTAACATTTTTCTACTATCTACTCTTTGAACTGCATAGTGGCCTCCCAAATTCAGAACATTGTCTACTATAATATTATATACGTTCTTATTTCCTATGCGTGCTACATGTCTCGGGCAATTCATTTGTGTTGGTTTGGTCACTCAAATAACGTTTCGTGAAAAGTAATACATGGGGTGAATGTTCTTATTGCATCCTGCTGTTTCCCTTCCCGCACTTTCTCAAAGTATTATTTTGAGATTCGTGAAGTTCCACCAACTCCTTTCTACGTTGATATTTAATAATTTACGATGACAGATTGATTTGTTATTCTAATTTATCGATGAAATTTATGCGTTGAATTTCAACACGAATATAACATAAAGTACGAGTTTGCTAAGCTTGAAGATTATGCTCTTCTGGAATATGGCTCCTTGTTTCTGTAGATTGAGGCAGACAACTCCTCCGAAACGTCGGTAACAAATTACAAATCAACACGTCTTCATATTCCAGACCACTGTCCACTTCATCGATACGGCAAGGTAAGCATCATGTCACGATTTGATAAGTTTGATGAATTGAATTTCAGGGTATTTTACTGAAAATATTATGGGTCATCTTCCCTTAAGCCCATGTATTCGTATTTTGTCCCTTAATACGATTTGAGTTACGGGGGATATGCGTGAAATTTTATGTGAGTATAGTGCCCCTTACGACCACAAAATAATTATAACTTCTCACACCCCATCATCAATAATACCGACATTATGACAATGCGAAATTCTGTTGTTCGAGTGCCTTTTGCACTGCTTGCTGTTTGTTCTGCTGTTATGACGAATACTTTGTTTTTTGTTTGTTTGTTTCTTTGTTACTGCATAAAATTTTGTTAGTTTTTTAAAAGTCATATGTCAATACTATACTGAGCGAAAATGAAGTGTACATAACAAATACATTATTGGATGTAAATATGCGTGAAATGTTGTAGAAATGTATATCATAAATATACACAGAAATTATAGTGCTATATTTACGAGTATAATGAAGTACCAATTTTAGTATAAAGTGAGATAGTGAGGTTACATTTAAAATGTAACGTAGTTGGAATCGATACTTGTATTATTTATGCAGCTAAATTGCCCAACAAATTAATGCAATTAATAATTTATATTTCCTTTTAGCTTCATCTGGAACACTTTAAGGAAAACTAAGTATCGTGCGTTTTCTCTAGTGCCTTATACAGGGTTATTCAAAATGATTGTCGGGGTTTTAACAACTTGTCATACACAATACACTTGAGATAGGAGTATATGTATTTTTTTATTTAATAGAACAACACTCCAAGTTTTTGTGACATACCTTACAGGTGCTCTATATGTGCACCCTTTGTGATTCTACAAACATCAACACGATAATCGAGTTCTTTCCAAACCTTTTCTAGCATGTCAGCGGTGATGGTTTCAATGGCGGTTCTGAGTCGTACCTTCAGTTCCGGGATACTTGCGGGAAGAGGAGGAACATAAACCTGATCCTTGACGTAACCCCATACAAAGAAATGACATGGGGTTTCATCTGGAGAACGAGGTGGCCAAGTTGTTAAAACCCCGACAATCATTTTGAATAACCCTGTATTAGGAATTCTTGTGTAATCATTTAAAAGTGAGAAAGAAAAAGGTGGATCTTCAGACGTAGGTGCACAGAGAGAGAGATTACTGAGCTGCCAACCCTTATGATAAATATTTCCTTCCACAGCTCGTATTTTAAAGGCAGAGAGATTTGTGACTGCGTCGCAGTATAGCTAGATGATAAATAGACTTTATTCATGGCGTTTTAATTTGTTATGCAAAAACTGATATCTTATATTACAAAGCATCTGCGCCGAATTAACAGTCTTGTCTTACGTCAGTCTGCTTTCAAAGAATTTGCTGTCGTAGGAAAGAAACTCATCATCCACAGGAAGATGGAAGTTAACAGTGAGGTACAGAGTTTTCGAGTAGCTGACGGTTACACAGCTGGTCAAGGAGTTTGTTGGCCTTATAGAATCTGGCTTTAATCTTCTATTGTTTCGTACTCCAAGAAAGTCATATTCGTCCATTATTTTACAATATTTTTCAGAGATAATCTGTAATGTCGTAATTCCATACAAACTTATGTTTCCGAAGTCACCTTATTCTTGATTCCTTACTTGCCTCCACACCTTTCTGCCATGGCGCTGTATGCACACGTCATACTAGCCATCATTAAATCCCATTGCTCATATCATCTCCCTTATAAATTAAACAAAAAGCACGAATTATGAATTCTGTCATTACGTAATTCTTTAGTATTTAATTAATTCACATATCTTAAGTTAGACCAAATCCCTTAATCACCTTTTTTTTCCAATATCCTATTTCTGTATTTTTCTGTCAGTATAACAAACAAATTTCCCTACAGGCTACTTAAAATACAACGGGAAATATTATGATTTAATGTATTTTAGTATGTGGTACACGAGAAGCGAAATACGAGCCTGAGCATAATGGTAGCAAGGGTTCCCTGCATCCACAGTTCTCTTGATTTATTTAAAAATTGAGTTCATTATATTTCACTGACGATTACACGTGCTGAAATTTGCCACGAATCCTAGGTATCACGATTTTTTCATACATGCCGACGATAAGGTACAATCACATGACCAGTTTATTTACTTTTCCTTTATTTGTTGTGGAATATGTCTCTTTTTGTATGGTTGAAATATTTTTCTGCTAGAGTCATATTGGTCTTTTTGTTGAGGATATGTTATGTATTATTGGGTTGCAATTATTTTATTTTTTCTGGAAAAGTGTCTTTCATATTCAATTATCAAACGGAAGAGACAACTAATGGTTGACGTAAATGTAGGGTGCGATTTCCTAAACTTAATAACTCCAATTATAGTAAAACAAGAGAGGCAATATACGTATAAACGTAACATTGAGGCGCATTCGCGAATCCATTAGAACAGCAGACACAACGTAACATCCAAGACATCTTGCTTTCTTTATAAATATTTCTGTATTAATCGCAAATCTCGGGACTTTAGTATTATTTCTTGCTGACTTTGCTCGTGATTTTTAAATTATTTGGCGTATTTTGAACTGAGTAGTCACTTGGTATAGTCACATAGTTCAACACTGAATTTTGGTCCCTCTGCTGGCCTGAAGCACATCGTTATGAGCGTGAAACAGGAATTGCAGAAGCACAAACTGTGAATAACACAGGCTCAGAGAGTCTAGACTGGGTCATGTCGAAGCTAATCCTAGGATCTTGAGACTTCAGTAAGTTTACTCAACTTTAGAGCGAAATGGTTCATTTAATGTTCACTCGAGTGTCGTGCAAACGCCTATCCATCCGCTTCTCCGCACATTCAACAATTCATCCATCCATCCATCAATCCATCTACTTGCCCATTCAGCCATACTTCTACTCAATTAACCATTTAGCCATAACACCAACCACCCCCCGCCCATTAACCCATTCAACACAAGAATGCCGGGTTAAATTACAACATGAAAAATTAATAATACGTTCGAAAATGTAGATTCGAAAAAATTTTAAGCGGCAATAACAAATTAAAATTTTATAACTAACGTAATGGAAGAGGCTTTTGTTTAGAAGCTAACCATTTCTCAGCTAGTCAGGAAATTCGTCCTTATATGGAATTCAAACTTTCATTACCATATTCAGAAAACTTCGCCACTACTTCCTATCCTGAGCTGATCAAACTGGTCCACTAACTTACAATTATATTTCCTCAGGAATAATTGCCACCGGGTGAAAACCCAATTGCAGTAAATAAATAATAATAATAATAATAATAATAATATTATCCTACCATCTAAGCCTAACACTTAATTGAAGTAGAAACTAAAAGGAACTTCAGCTTTACAGGTTATTGTGTATATATATTTTTTCCCTGTGACCTCTAGATAGGATTTTCATAACTTACAGGTTATTTTTAGACGATGGTCGTATGACCTGCCGTAGGCCTATACAGAAAATTACTGTCGTGTAAATTTATGGTGGCTTGCGATAGACGAGGGTGAAGCGAAGAGGAGCGGGGAGATATGTAGGTTTTCTGGGAAATATTAACTGTTAACTTACAAGAATCTTAAATGTAAGGCAACTAGAAATCCTGCCTGACCAGATAATCTCTTGCACAGTTGTACAAAATGCTGTACTGCATTATGGGTGGTATACAACAACGTAGGTTCAAAAGCCCAATTTTATTTTTTATAAAATATGATGCACGGGCTGGAGAAGAGAGAGACAAATTTCAAGTTCCTACGTCAGCAATGCGATAGCAAAAGAAACATTTGCCAACTTCCTAACGGAAGTTGATCAGCTACCACTATTCCGGAATCTGCCTTACCCTTTGGCTAACAAGGACTTGGAAAGAATAAGAAACAACTCGCCCCACCCCCTTCATTCATCAAAGACATCTCCCTCTCTTTCAGTCTTTTCATTCAGATCCTCTCTAGCCAAAAATCCTTTCTTCTCTCTCAATCAGTTTTGCATCACTGTTTCTGAGGGTTGATAGGAGACCATACAAACTAATATATTTGGTATTATTTACGTACGGTACCACGACGACACCTAACACGAAATAATAAGCCCTATGTGACATCATAGCCGATCCCAGTAGCCGTGCGGTCTAAGGCATTGGTCTACGGCCGCTCGCTTTATTGTGTATTGAGTATTGTGTGTTGTCAGGTAGAGGTCTTTACGACGAGCTGGTCCCTCGTCCAGAGGAGTCCTACAGAGTGTGGTGTGTCTAAAAATTGTGATCGTGAAGCCTCGAAAAATGAGGAGGCCTTGTCCCCCAAGGGGCTGTCGAGCTTTTTTAAAAAAAAAAGTGACATCTTGCTCGTTTAGAGTTTCATTATAGTGAAAATGAAATAATACAGTTATTGTTTCTTGCATTGTACTTTCATTCATAACATACGAGGTTTTATGTTTTAATATTCTTAACTGCATATGCACATATAATATTAATCCAATACAGTTTCAACTAAGGAATTAAGAGTTGTTTAAAGTTGTGCAATATATGAAATAAAATTGGATACTTCAGTACAGTTTGTTTTAAGAAATGCCTGGGAGAAGAAGAGATACTTAGCTGCATACATTAGGCATACATTAGGCATACATGCACACAGATCTAGAGATTATTCTAAACACCAGCACCGAGCATTACAAAAGATGTTCAGTGAGAAGATCATAAAACCGAAAGCATTCGTATAGTAATTTTTTTCTTGACAAGCTAACAGACATTTAGCTCACGAAGAAATTCTTCACCGTTTGTGGAACCCGAAGATTCATTACAGTAATATCGCACAATCCGTAGCTGTATCGTATTTGTAGGCGATTTAATCCAATCCAAACACAACTTATTTCTTTAAGATACATTTGAATATTATATTCCCGTTTAATCGTAGCTCTCCCAAATTGTTTCGTCATCAGATTTTACCATGGAAAGTATTGAGTAAGATTCATCATTACACGATTACTACTCAAATACCAAAGCTAGTCACTTCCTTCTTGCTACAATACGTGCTATTAACCAGTTAAACAGCAGAGATAAATAATGTGAAAGCCCTAATTAGAACTGTTAGACATTAACAACTCATTACATTAGTGGTTGTCTCTTTCTTCAGCATCACTGTTAAATTAGTTAAGTAATTCTCTTGTTAATTTCTCTGTCCATAAATACAAGGTCACAGAGAGGGATACCGAAAGGTGCTACAGTAGACACGCTACACCTTATGATAGAGAGAGCTGGCTAATTGAGTTTAGCAGGATAACGGAACTCAGTATCTCTCATCGCGGTCCTGTAGTCGTTTGTTTACATCAAAGAGTCCGTCCGGGACCTCCCACGAGGACGTCACTGCAGTTAGGAATTCGACAGAAGGGGCCGGAGGGGGGGGGGGGGTGGTTGGAGAATAGGAAAGGACGACATAGAGTAGCTCTCGGCTTTGATCGGGAGAATTGTTCCTGTGTGGTTTTAGCGTCTTCTCCCAACGTGATATCGTCTTTAGTCTCGCTCTTGCCGCTGAGATTCACAACAAGAACCACAACAAAAAATATATCCGAAGACAGCGAAGACCGAGGGTTTGGAGAGGGAACCTAAAGTTGTTTTCCAAAATAGAGGTTCTTGATTTCCAAGACAGTTTCTTGATTTATTTAAAAGTTGCTGGAGTACATTGTTTTATGAACAGTTAAAATGCTCGATGATTCTGATTATTAATTTAGAATGCTGCGAAAGATAATTTTCGTGGCCTTTTGTAACGTAACTGTGTATTCGTTTTTTTTTTGATCCATCAGAACCACTATAAAGCTTCCAGGGCGTTTGACCACCAAGCAAGAAATCGAACTCCGTTAAACGTAAATTTTTCCCTGTTTACGCCAGGAGGAGTAGAGGTATAGCTCCACTCAGTCTTAACTTCAGCACTGGATGGAGATGACTGGTCAACTTGAGGTCCCGGTCGCTTTACGCCACTACGTATTGAATACGAGGCTGGGTGGGTTCCAGAAACTCTCTGGACGTTCAGGAGAAGAGAAAACCCTCTTGCACCTACCGGAATTTTGATAACAGATGCCCATCCTGTAGCCTAGTCATTATACTGACTAGGCTACCATGGTTCATAATGGAAACCACAATGCCTTGCGTACGCGTAGAAAATAATTTTGGTGGATAGGATGAAAATTACTTTAACCTTTTTAAGGCTTGTTCTGAAACATCTGAGGAATTGATTTAGAGGGCCAAATATTGATGTCGTGTCTGACAAATATTAGTTGGTGTGTGCGCAAAATGCCTAGCGGTATCTTTATCGTAAAAAATGCCTTGTAAGGTAAATGAACTAACTTGATTACTTGTCTGTAAACGTTAGATAACATAGACCTCTTCTAAAGGATTAGTTGTGTTTAACCAACTACTTTTCTCCATGGAATAAAATACTTCTTGAGAAACTAATGTCGCTCATCTGGTTAAATTACCTCGCCTTTATGAACCCCCAAAGTCCATTACCT
Organism: Reticulitermes speratus; assembly: GCA_021186555.1. Lineage (NCBI taxonomy): Eukaryota > Metazoa > Arthropoda > Insecta > Blattodea > Rhinotermitidae > Reticulitermes > Reticulitermes speratus. The sequence goes on from JAJKFL010000001.1 coordinate 9,588,112, forward strand.
TATTTTGTGGTCCTTCATTTCATCAGGCTATGCAGCATCGATCCATTACCTTGTACACGAGAACATGACATTGGCCCCTGTCATGAGCAAAATGAATCCTGTGCCCAACGTTTCACCATATTTAAGGTCCGTATAGGCAATAGGCAAGTAACATGACATTAAAATTTGGAAGTAATTAGGACTTAAAAACCTTTATTCAAATATTTTTGGTATTGTGTATTGCCATGGCAAAAGCAGCATTCAACAAGAAGCAGACTCTTTTCAACAGCAAATTGCACTCAAATTTAAGGAAAAAACTAGTAAAGTGATACATTTGGAGCATAGCTTTGTATGGTGCTGAAACGTGGACACTTCGAAACGTAGATCAGAAATACGTGGAAAGTTTTGAAATGTGGTGCTGGAGAAGAATGGAGAAGATCAGTTGGACCGATCGTGTGAGAAATGAAGAAGTATTACACAGATTCAAGTGGAGAGGAATATCCTACATACAATAAAAAGAAGAAATGCTAACTGAATTGGTCACATCTTGAGTAGGAACTGCCTCCTAAAAGATGTGATTTAAGGAATGTTAGAGGGAAAGACAGAAATGACGGAAAGACGAGGAAGAATACGTAAGCAGCTACTGGATGAGCTTAAGGAAAAAATAAGGTACTGGAAATTGAAAGAGGAAGCACTAGGTCGCACCCTGTGGAGAACTCGCTTTGGAAGAGGCTACGGACATGTCGTAAGACAGACTACAGAATGAATGTGTATGCGTGATTACTACACAAACAAAAATCCTCTATATTTGTGAAGTATATTTGTATAGTGATAGCCATTGTAAGAAGGGTTTTTCCCTCCGTAATACATAAACCTGTAGACCACTGAATCATGTGCTAGTAAATTTGTAAAAATCTTTGGCTTGCAGAAAATATACTTTCGTTACTAAAACGATAAATAACTGTGGAGTTCTTACAGAAAGTTATTTTGTGGATTTGTGTGGCAGGGGGTCGAAAATGTTTTTAGGGTGATGGTGACTACCTATGTTATCAGCTTCATTTAATGTTAAAAATAACACCACATTTTTCTGGAGATTGTTTTATGGAGTTTATTTCCTTTCTCAGAAGCAAGAGTAATTGTTTCTCTAAACGTCACTAACAGACTAATCTTCGTAATGAATTTGCGGTTTGTTTCCTAGAAGGTAAGAACCGAATTTTAAAGTATTATTTACGCGAACTTCCCCTAATGAAGGATTAAGGCAGTAATTCTGAGTGTTTATAGACACGTCCTCTCTCTCCACCAAACCTAGTGGCATCTCCTTTCTCATCTAACCATTAATTACAGCACAAACTTTCTGAAATGGCGACATGATTGATGGAACTAGTAGTTCGTTCTAAATCCTGACAGAAAACGGTACTTGTTTTGTGTGACACCAGAGAGTAGTACACCTTTGTAAGGGTATTTTGTAGTTTAATAGTTATCTCATTTTTATGCAGCTGTAAGAATTGGAGCCGGTATAACTCAGTAGGTATAACTCAGTCGGTATAACTCAGCTGGTATAACTCAGCCGGTATGGTGAGTATAATATGGTTTGAACTTCCCAGGCGTTTTTATTCCTCTACCATCACGGGCAAGAATTTGTTTCTGTTTCCAAAGCTTTCAGATCGGCTCTGGGGTCAAGCCAGCCTCGTTTTTAATTGGTACTGCGGACCGTTTCTCTGGGATCAAAGCGGCTGGGGCGTGAAGATGACCACTCACCTCCATTTGGCGCCAAAATTAAAATGAGTGACGCTATACCTCCATTCTCCCGTGTGTCTTCGCGGTATGATGTTGATAGTGTCCGAAAGACTGCAATGAGATGTGAGCACTTGCAGTCTTTGCCTAACTTTTGAGTTCTCTGAGCAAACTACGTAGCCCGTATCAAATAACGGTACTGAATGTCACCCTTCATTCCTTACAGGAGGGCATTAAAGATGACGAAATAAATTATTACTATTGTATACATGAACACCGGTGTATAAAATTTTCATAAATCTGGAAGCCATCTCCTAATTTTAGGCGCCAGTAGGGTAACATGGAGTAGCCTAAGTTCCATAATGAGGACAAGCACTTTTGGAGTGATCTATGAACTCAGTGTTTTCTGAAGTTTTCTGCTTCCTGTATGTGAACTCTTACACAGTTTTTTATACAAGATGAAAACTACAATAATTATGTTAAAAATATTAGGCACCACCATAAAGGATTTATTTATCGGGGCGACCAGATGCCTGGATTTGCCCACCCCTGAATACTTTCTAAATTTTATTGTGTGGAAAGCTAAATATTGGTTAAAAGTTATGTTAGAAAGCACGAAAATGTTAGAAAATTAATCAATTTTTTACTCGTCAAAAGAAAGATAAATTTTTGACACTTCCATTCAATTTGATTTATTTGTTTATGAGGAGAATGTACTACTTAAATAGTCTCAATTTATGTTTTCCTCTCAGGAACATGTCGTCATAAAGTAAAGTAATATGACTCTTTAAGGAAATAATTTATCTTTGTTTTGAGGACAAATTCATCCCACAAATAAACCATACAGAAGATATGTCTTGTTATTTAACATTACAGCTGGTGAAACCGACACTTGCTATTGCCATATAGAGATGTAAAATTCTTAAAACCGTCATTTGAAACAAGAGTGTAATTAATTTCGTTTATTTTATGCTACACTCGTAATCTGATCTGTAGTTATTTGTAGGTCTATAGAAACTTGAATATATGAGGCGAATTTTAAACTACAAAGTCCGTTTGTTAAATTGATGTGGATTAAATCTGATACTCAGTAATTCGGTTTAGCTTTTACTGGCCTAGTGTGATATATATTCATATTAAAGGGAAATTTTAATTTGAAACCATATATCCAGAAAATATTTATTCACTAGCCCTACACATTACATAAATCTTTGAATAGATGAGGTATGATTTGGAAGTTAATTGCCGTTAGTTTCAAGTTCTCGTTACGGATGATGGGTGCGATTTGTTACAACAATTCAGTGTAAAGTAATTTGTAATCTAAGTGTAAACGTTTCTAACACCATATTGCTAACACCGCAGGTTTAAAAGCCTGGACCAGAGTATGATATTGTTTTCACCAAGGGGCTGAATGAAGTATGATTCCGTATTGTATCCTCTAACTTGATGAAGGGAAGATAAAGGATTTCCGAAGCGCTATGTTTTGAGAAAACCCCACGAAGCACATGTAAAAGAAATCATTAAAACATCATTTTTGAATGAAAATACCCAGCAGTGTATAATTCCCATTGCAGTGCCATTTACCTGAGGTAAAATAGAACACTTCATTCCGTTAACAAAGATAAAATGTTTAGACATGAGAATCCCTATTGATATGTAGAATGAACGTAGACACAGCGTTTTATGCTGAATGACAGTTGTTGAAATGAAATCGTCTGCTGTGCGGTAATGCGTTGTATATACTGGGAGCGCATGTGTATGAAAGGGAATGTTTATAACGGTGGGTCCTCACAATGGAAGGGGCTTTGCGTGCATTTCTACACAGTCCTACATAATCTGTAGCTTATCTGCCATTTCCAAATTAGTGCAGTAATTTCTATTGTTTTAAGATTGTAACCTTTAACGATCGGGAAAAAGAGCCTTTATTAATAAAGCTTAAATTTTATCTCTCCAATGGGATAAAGTCTACTCAAGGTCCTGTGCAAACCGATATTCTGATGCTATTTAGTCACAACTAAATCTCTGCTTCCCACGCTTCTGTCTCTGGCCATCAAAATACAGAGAACACTGCATGACGTCATAGCTAGCATTGTCGGTCTCCGAATTAATTATTAAGAGGAATGAAAATTGTATTCTGTGTTGTATTTAACTCTCGCTTCTGCTGCTAAACCGCCTGAATAGGAACTTCACTAAACAGCAGAGTGACGCCTAGTTGGCGACACTTCGTGCTCTTTCTTAACTCTCCTAATTTTATTAACAATTTAAGGACGAATCGTGATCTTATTAAAAGACCCAGTCCGTACCGCGCAGTAAACAATTTCGGTTACAAAAACCAAGCAGTTAATGCTGTGTACGGCCAAAGTCGCCGCTTGTTATGAGATCCATGCAAAACACATAAATGCACACTCCATGGGTAAAATGTAGAGGTACTGAACGTTAAACCTGGTGGTACATATAGTAACCGCCAGGCTTTAAAAGGTTATTAAAGTGTCAATATCTGTTACTTCTCAAGACTAACTTATTACACAAGAAGACGTAACACCGAGAAACGTCAATTAACACCGATAGGCCTTATTTGCATATATAAGAAAAGAGGTTTTTACGGGAATGATAGTTTAGATTGTGGTCTTCTAGGTTATGCTTGCGTGTAGACTCGTGATGACGAAAGTTTTGAAGGGAGTTTCTGCCTCCATCTTCAGGGTATAATTTAGGTTCCTTCCAAATATTGTGTCACATATGAGACTGCAGCATATCATACCCCTGAAAACCTGAGCCTGAATTTTGTATTTTTTCAAATTTAAGATTGTTGGAATCAGATGTATAGAGCGATGACTCTGAAACTGCACTATAGATGTTGTAATAATTATTAACGGTATGCTGGACGAAACGCCATCTGTTACACTTCAGTGTGCGTTCCTTCCAGTGTTCTTGGTTATCTGTGTGATCATCAGCAGCGTCATGCGATGTGTGTGAATACAAGATGATACAGTATTTCTGCTAACCTTTCTAATTAGTTACATCGTGAGTAAAATTATATTTAATTAACGTTTTGTGCACTGAACTTAATACTGCTACGTTCGCTAGGTTTGCGGTTTAATTAACTGATTACCGTTTATGAGCCTTTTCAATGAAGTGCAGAGCATGAAAAATTAATAGGGATGTTCTCTCCGTCCCTCTGTCAGCCCACATATTTGGGGGTTGAAAATACTGCTCTCAGTAAAGAATATAGTAAAAGAAACGGAATATACGCATAGATTTTATTGAAGTATTTAATATGCACACGGCCCTTCTCTTTGACCTTGAGAATACTTAAGGAAAAATATAAAAATAAATATTTTCCCCCATATGGAGCGTATGTTTGTGACAGATTGAACTGTGTGCATTAATTTGTTTTGAATTGTTCACTGGCGAAAGTAATACTTAAGGTTAGAAGGAGAACACGTGATACCCACGTCGTAATGCAGTACAACAACTCTATAGTACGACACCTGAGGTTATCAAGGCGGTGTTGCTGAAGCTTAAAGTCTTCTGGGATGTTACTCAGTGTCGTTGCGTATAAAGTTACCGGCGTTTCGAAGGACAATATTAGCGGCACCTTCAATATCAAGCAGTAGGAGGATCATAGTGATACGTCACAAGTACGATGTTAATTGTTTAAGGAAATCATAAATATATAGGAAAAATAAACTATGACCTTGAAAGCAGCAGCAAGAAAATGAGTTCGGGATACAGTTTAGTGTTCACCCTGTGTTCTGCAGTTGTTGTTAAGTAAGAGTTAGGAAGGTGTTGGGAGGAGATTAGTATAGAAAATCCATGACTCTCATCACCTCTCTAGTGTTTCTGAATATGCAAAGTGACGAAACAAAGAATGTGTTAAGCCTAGCTCAGTTCTAACATTTGCCCTCTGTTTCCTGCATTAAGTACGAGTATTATACCGACACCTGCAGAATTGTGTAGTCAGTCAGGTAATTCAGTTACACTTGAGCCCACACACACAGACGTTCAAACTTCACAGAAATTTCGTCATAGATTATAAATGATATTTGGCAGCAGAACCTACGCGAGAGCTGCACACAACTAACCAAGTATTGAGACGTAAACTAAACGTCAAGTTCCAAGTCTTCTGGTACGTGACGCGGAGTTGACTAGTAAGTAGTTACTGAAGTTTCGTAGCAGTCACTGACGTTTCGTAGCAGTTACTCTCTCACCTTCAGGTTATAATTATTCTGCAAGTCGGTATATATTTACCGACTGACATAGCGGGATATTCCGAAGTACCTTTATCAACACAGTTCTGAGATCCTCTAGTCTCGTAATATTAAATATATAAAAAATAATGAAAAATGTTTCCCGGAATCAAATCTGAAAATGAATAACTTATGAAACCTTATGAATAAATGTCTGTTCATTTTTGCATTTATTTTGAAAATATAGATAAGTTGAATATAAATAAGGGGAGAAAATCTCTTCAGATTTGAGGCGTGGTGTAAAACAGCAGTTCCTAGTAGCAAATACGTACTGGTCTCAACCCTGAATGACACAGTCGTGTTTCCACTCACGAAAAAAATAATTTGCCTTGCCGTCATTTACAAATGAGAAAATCTGACATGCCTTTGCTTACGATTAATAATATTTGTCAACACTCATGAAGAAGAAAATTTGCTGGTATTCAGTCATGAATGTGAAAATTTACACATCGTCACCCATTAACGAGGACGAGAAAATCTGCCATTATCACGTGAAAAAATGCGTTATCCTTTCACGAATAACAAGTTGTGCTTTGGTCAGGTTGTTGCTAGCAAAATTCACTTCAAGAATAAAGCCTTACAATGCTTTGATAATGAAGTTTTATTTGATGACATTTTGGTTCTTGGCAGCCAATTATTTGGCTCCTTCAAATAACAATAAGCTCTACCTCTGTGCTTTGAATATCCTGGCAGTTGGTTGTGTCATATGTTTTCTACATCGATATAAAGATCTAACATATCGAAATTTTGTGCTTCTTTGGCCATAATTTATTTATTTATTACGTCTTTGTGCTACGAAGTTGTCCGAAGTACACTTCTTACAGACAGTCCACTAATGTTCACTAACACGGATTCACGTATATCAAGCCTCAGTTGTGTTCTTTACATTACATTAGCTGTCAAAAATTTTAAACTGTATTCAGTAAGTGCCTAGTTTATTTTTAAGCATTATAGAAATGCTTCGCATATTGTGTGTCGTCTTCTTTGTATATACTCTATTAGAGTACTATATCCTAAACTCGAAGTACCCTACTCCATTAAGGTGTACACGTACCCCAATATATGTTGTAAACAAACAAGACGTTGCCTAATTTTATTTTAAATTTGTAGACCCCAAAGAGATAGATGCATCCTATGTTCACAAAAATGTTCTGTCCTTTATACCTTTAAAAACATCAGTTGGAGTAACTTAGAAAACTGCAAATTAAGTTCCTGTTTTTGGAGACGTCTCAAATTCAGAATGTTTGATGTGTAGGTTAAATTTACCAATTCACGTACAACCAGTATACCTTCCTCTGTCATTTAATTTCAAAAGTCTCTTCGGTTTCCATATTCCCATATATAGCCTGTATTTCTCAAAGGCTAATATCGTGAAAAGTAAAATTTATTAAGCCTTTCACTATAAAACAATAAAAAAATTCCATACCTAATGTTCCTTATTTTTTATTTTTTATTTTATATTTTCCTAAGTTTGTTTTTAGTATGCGTAGTTAATTTTTTTTAATCCTTTTAAATTATCCGTTCACGTTGCACACATAATTCACCTTCCACACATTGAATACGTGGTTTACTACTCTGATTCGTCTGTGATTCCGTTTTGATGTTCTCACGAATGGGAACAAATGTCGTTAAATTCCCCCCCACCCCTCTTCATCTCGTGCTTTGCATCGAAGTTTCTGCGGCATCTGACTTAATGACTTTACTTATAGAGAACTTTCATACTGAGTTGACTGACATATAACTCTAACAATCAGACAGTGATTTCCTTGTAACTTTGTTTGATTTTAACATCACGTTTCCCTTCCCTCTCTAATTGCATTGAAATGACAGTAATGAATACTAGGCAGTGTTTTGTTAAAGGACTCGAATTCAGTAGTCAGAATGACAGGATAAAATGGGCAGCACGTCAGTTCTGAAACCCGCTACAGGACACTCAAGTCCAGTTACAAAATTCGAGTTAAAGAAACAGATATCTTCCTGCCTAAGACTTCGTTATCTTGATCAAGTTTTATATTTTTTCTTCAGATCCGTTCCTTACACCTGAATAACTTGTATCTTCCGCCTTCCTTTCGCGAGTCCAATAAGTCCTCTTTATTGAAATAAATAATTCATTATCTGGTTATATAATGAGGTCTTATTCTTTCCACGTAGTGTGCCTAGTTATTTTCATCACTTATAATTTTATTTTTAAATTAAATATGTTTAATTCCTTTTTAGCCCTTTGTCTGTAATTGTTCTTTTTATGTATTTAGCCACATGCCTGAAAAATTAATATCTGCTGTGTTGTCGTTGTCGTTGTTTTCGTCGTCGGCGGGGTCGTTATTGCTGCTGCTGCTGCTTGCTGTTAATGTCCACGCCTTTGTTCCCTGTCTTAATATTGAAATTACCGCCTTTGTATAAATTTTTTTTATGTATTTTCCTTTACATCTTTATTTTTTCCCATGTTCTTAATTAAATTTGCTTACTTCTATCTCTAGATCTTTATTCTCGAGTGTAGAAGTATTATATCCTAGATAAGTGAATGACTTTTAAATTTATTTATTATTTATATAAATTATTTCTTAAAACAATTCTTAGGATCGGATATTAAATGGCCTTTCCATCCACTACTGGATCAAATTATGTCTCAGTTTATTGGTAGCATATTTATGTTGTTTTGCTTAAACAGTCTACTTTTATTCACGTCGGCCGGATGCGATTGATGATGATGATGATGACGATAATGATGATGATGATGAATGATGATAACCACGTTTTGAAAGATGGCACAAGCAAGTAGGTTTGTTTTTGACATACGAATTAAGTTATAATGACGCTGTATGTTTGTGACAGCAACGTGATAGATGTGTGCGTTGAAATTGCTGTGAGACGTGAATACATGTGTCTGAAGAATAACTTGTAATTAAGAACGCTCTGAATATCTCTGTGCATGACATCAACTGAGATATAAACTGTAGTGTTAAATGAAGCTCGTAAAACGACAAAAATAATGACATCTGTATGTCATAATTTACAGTGTGGCAAACATAAATCCTGTTTCATATGGATATTTAGAGCTTCTAAAAGGCACCTATTTCTCATTTGACGAGCAATGCTTGTGGTGTAAATACAGTCATAGACAAAAATTGACAGGTTAGCTCATTGCTAGCACATGAAACTTGTGTTCGATAAGTTGGCATCTTACTTAAGCATGAATTTATGCTTTACAATTTCCTAATATGAAACTTCCTAATTTAGTCAAGTCCTTGAGGCAGATGAGATTATTGCAGGGTACATTACGAAGGCCAGTACTGGCAGTACGTTCTTGTAACGCAAAATGGGCCCGCACCTCATAAATTGATAAAAAGCAGTAAATGTCTTTAAGTTTACAAAAGAAAACCCCAGGGCTACCGCCACTGACTAATGTTTTGAAATGAAAGGGCAGAGTGCTTTAATTATCCAAATTAGTGAAAACTGTCGGCAAAATTATTAAGCAGTAAAATCAGCTGACTCATTTCTGGCCCATTACATCTCATGTGATTAAAATCCGTCATACATTCCATTTTAAGCTAGATAATCTTTGTAGTTGAAATCAGGTCTTTAAATTATACTAATTTGCCATTGTTTACCAAACATCTGTCGATATATTATCCGTCATAAAACACCTTTGTCGATGCTAACCATTTCTATAGAGAAAACTGAATTATTTCATACGAGTGCCTGTACATGTTTTATATGACCTTACTGCTTATTGGTTTAATTTTTTTGCGTTAAATTATTTATGTACTTGATTCAGCATCTGTGGTATGAAAGGTGATTTTTCCTCCATTAGAGTCTTGTTCATTCTTCGTTTTCATAATCGTAATCTTAATTATTACATTCGTTTTTATACTAAATAATTTTACAGTTGATTCCGTTACGTTAGTATGATAGCCTGTTTAGGATTCCTTCCTTTATATTGTATAATCATTCACCACAATTACTACTGCCATGCAGCTCAATTACCACTTATATATACGTCGTTGATAAATGACCATCGAATTTGGCGCAGTGTTTATAAATATCAGACATGAGTCACATCCATTTTGAACTCTCTGACTTTGAATTATTGAAGAAAATATAGCTCCATTTTATAGGGTAGGAACGTATCAGAATAGAGACTTGTGCTGACACCACAGATGGATTTTGAAGTGTGTAACAACAAGCACTTCCTGCCATTTGTACTCTCGCCATATCTTTCAGCATCATCACCAGTCCGCCGCCCACAGCCGACATATGTACGTTGTCATTTCACCGGTTCATATGTCAGAAGAGCACTTTGACTACTTTGAGAACTACATCGCAGCCAAATCTGTCGGAAAACGTGTATCACTGCACAGCAGTGCGTACGTAACACGTCACACGAAATTCACTCAGGCCGACATATCACTTTGTGACGTCACATGCCGTCACGCATGGCTCTGATTGCCATTATCCCTTCAGTTTAGGCCTCGGTACACTGTATGGACCTTTAACTCTTTACATGCTTTTGGACTCCGTGCACTGAACGGTCGTGAATGCTGTTAAGGTTACTGTAAAGTAAAATTTATTCTTTCTGGGCAGAAGTTGGGATTGAAACCCTGGGTCTTTTAAGGGTTAAAGCACCGAAAAATTTTGATATATTGACTTAGAATATGTTTCTTAATACACAGATTACGAACCTCCCAGCTGCCAGATTTACGTAAAAGTTACTGAATTAGATGTTTTGTTAGTTGTCCCCACTGATTTTCTACATTAGCAAGCTTAAAGATATATCTGCTGCTTTCATACCGTTTGTGAGATGTCTCCGTAAATTTGGCTATTTAGATTTCAGGGGTAAAAATATTAGAGATGCTAAAGAAACTTCGTGTCTTCTTGCAGCTGTTTTTCATTGCGTCACCACAATTATCGATATTACAAGTTGACATGTAAAGTGGTAAAAGGAACTGCATCTACAGAATAGGAATTGTTGATTGGGAAATTGCTAATTTGTCAAATGGCTCCGGGTGTTATTACTGACAAAACTTGCAATAAGCAAGCCAGTGTCTTAGCCATATTTTGCACCGGTTCGCCATCTGTGCTAACAGATCGTTGTAGAGTCTTCGGCATATCTCATCGTATCGAGTGATAAAAATTATTAACTTCCGAGGAACGTGCTACCTACTATTTCGGATGAATTTCTTATGGATCGTGAAGAAGGAGGTACCAATTTCTTCCGAAATATCTACAACGTATAACACCATGACATAATGAGGTTTACAAAACATGTTATAGAGGGTGAGCAATGAACACGGACATTGTAATAATTTAAATCTCACTAATTTGGAGTTTTTTTATATATTTTTTGTCTCCTTTACTGGAAAGTGTCAGTGTGGACCCTTCAAAGCACCGAAAGATGGATACTAATTTATGACCTTCCTTCAGTGTAAGAACGTCCGTTTCTATTCCATTAACACACTTCAAATTATATGTGTATATATATATATATATATATATATATATATATATAACCTATTTTAAAGCAGGCCATGCATCTGCATTGTTTTAGGCAGAGCAATGAGGAAAACACTTTTTACCTTTTTTAAATCTCATATGCAGAATAGAGAAGTTTAACCCCGTAGAAGACTTTTGTTCATGTCTCCCTTGATTATTGTCTTTAATGGCACAAAATATCTGCTACCCAAAGATATTCCTGTCAGTTATTTTCAAGTCCTTGTAGGACGAGTAAAACGACGAAGTGATGAAGGATATTTTTACTCAGTTGGGAAGGGGCGTTGTCTGTTCGACTCGTCAATATTTGTCCTTCATGCTGCAGACTAAAGTGAGTTACTACATTAGGTCTCTTTTAAATTTTATTTTTGCTTCCCTCTTGAGTTTTTTGATTCCCTGTACTAACATAACATGGCTAAAATGACCGTCGGTAAGGTAAACAAAACGCGTTGAAATTTTGAGAAGTTTCTAAAAGTGTAAGCACACATAGTATGGCACATTTTAGTGTTTTTTTTTGTGAAGGGCCCCTCAGCAGATTCTACGGACGCACCCAACCTTGAGGCTCATTGTGCAACCCTGTGATGAAGATGAAGTTTTTCCGTTTTTCCTTGTATTGGAGCACCAGTGAAATGAAATTGACAGGGGAAAACCGAAGTACGGGGGGAAAACCCTGTCCCAGTGCCACTTTGTCCACCACAAATTCCAAATTGACTGACCCGGGATCGAACCCGTGCCTCTGCTGTGAGAGACCGGCGACTAACCGCCTGAGCCATGGCACGGCCAAACATTTTGGTGCTACTGCTAGAGAATAGATTAATGTTCAGAGGCACATTTTTCATTTTCTTTTAATTTCTTAATTACCCTCTTTCTTCACACATTCAATAAATAATTGTGTATTCATAATGGTAAATACGAAGACGCTGTCAGTGCCTCGGACTGTATGGAGTCGAATTATACGACAAACAGTGAGTCGTGTGTATTTGACACGATGTCAAAGAACGTTTGTTGCTTTCCTTAGCATGGCAATAAGCTCACGAGGATCTTCGGAGAAGATAGTCTTGCCTTGGCCGAGATTCGAATGGAGGATCACATTAATAAAAGGCAGGAACTGTACGACTTAAGCGAACTTATTCAGTATAAGTGTAGGAGTATGAAACAAACTACTGGCGAGTAATAACTTGCAGACGGATCCTCTTGGAGGAAATTCATTATAAAAATTTCCGCAACTTAACTGCATACTGAAGTTCGACTACTGCGTTCCTGTTCACACGCTACGGACACTGGTCACTTATCGTAAGCCAAAGTCCGGATTAAGGTGTTTTGAGGGCCGGATCCCAGTCGAATATTGGGGCCTTTGTGGTCATAATAATATGTTAGTCGACGTTTCAGTCACTCCGGTTAACGTACGTTACTTCATTCATTAACATCATCCCGTACTGTGATCATATCACATGACAGACAGTACAAGGAATTATTAAGCAGATAACTGTAAAGTCTAATTATGTTAGTGCTGCATATGCCCATTGTGCATCGACAAGTGAAATATCCTCCTGTCTAATTTAGCGAAATTTAACACATTTTGTTTAAACAACCACGTGTTAAATAACCCGCTCATCACTTCACCATTATTTTATTTTCGTAAAATTCAGGACTGCCGATCCCAGTGGCCGTGCGGTCTAAGGCGTAGGTCTACGGCCGATCGCTTACTGGGATTGTGGTTTCGAATCCCACCGGGGGCATGGATGTCTCTCTCTTGTGAGTGTTGTGTGTTCGTCAGGTAGAGGTCTCTGCGACGGGTTGGTCCCCCGTCCAGAGGAGTCCTACCGAATGTGGTGTGTCTAAAAAGTGTGATCGTGAAGCCTCGAAAAATGGGGCGGCCTAGGCCCCCAAGAGGCTGTCGAGCCATTGAAAAACATACAGGACTAAGTCCGTTTATCGGTATTTGTATTTTCTGAAAAGGCAACTGTGCTGAACATTTTTATAAACTGTGGAAGTAAGATCTCTGATTGTCTTACACGTATGGTAAAACATCCCCAAAAACTGTTGCTTAAATATTTATGTACTCTCAATGGATTTCTTTAAGTCACTCCCTCATGCCTCAATTTCCATGAGCTTTGTGACCTTTGACCAGGGGATCGTTGAATTACATGCTGCACAGCGTAACATCACAGAAGAGTAGAATGCTCAACATGAACGCTGTTAAAACCTCAAATCTTGCATGTTTTAAGAACTGTTTTAACTTCTGCTGTTTGCAAAGGATTCAGATTTGTTGCAAACCCAATAAAAATTGAAATATTTTATCCAGTTTCACTTGAGTTGTACTCCTACTTATTGCCACCTTCTAAGTTTAAATCTGAAGTCTTTTCTGTACAAGGCTCTTCAAACTAAAGTATTATATGCCTTAAAATTTTTGTGGATGCTTCTAATTCTCTTCCCCCATATATTTCTTCGACATTTGATACTGGCTGGTTCCTGATTCAGAAACACGAAGGCTGTATAAAGTTTCAACTAAATGAGACATTTCACAGCCTGATCAAAGTCTAATTTCGGCCCTATACAGACTGCTCTTATTGAGTATTTAATAATTGAGTACTGCCGTAGGGAAGCATTTTCCTGGCAGCTAATTTTCTCTTCAATCATCCTCCAGTTATGGAAGCCACGTTATATGCAGGGTGACACAGAGTAGAAATAAAAAACCTTTCACGCAAAACAAAAGGCCCAAACCCTTGCAGATGTCGGTGAAAACAAAAAGCTGACGTAATTTTTTCCAGCCATTAGTGAGTTTCACTTCAAAGGCATTTCTGAGTGAGATTGCGTTTTTCACGGATAATGCACTGTAGAGTGCTGATAATTTATTGGATCTCTGTTTCGAAAGTAACCAGGCCCTCTCAACTAAGTCACAAACGTGTCTGTAGTGACACAAGGGCCAAGTCCTGCACCTTGTGGGGAGTCCATTTATTTTCTGCCTAAAGACTCTTCATTTTTTTCTCAGGACGTCTTTCATCGACAAGCAACTTTTTCTTCACCATTTCCTACACATTAGGCATTCTGTTCTGATTTTGTAAGTTATAATAAATTTACTCTTGTTTGTATTCAAATTTTCATTTTTAAACTCAGAATCTTGTTTCAAAGAATTGTGGGTAGCGTTTCAAGAAATTCATTGCCTAGGATCCAAACTGCCTCCTCAGTTTAGAGAGTCGACTTTCCAGCTTTAGTACCTTCTGCTGTAATTTTATTTCTGATATTTCATATGATAGATCGTGGGTTAGAAGAAATTTTAGTTCACACAAAAAACGAAATTCCTTTGTTCCGTAGCTGTAAACGGCATATCACAAAGTAACCGATCTTTACACTCCAGTGTTACGCTCCGATATGAGCGCGAAGTTGCCAAGCGACTTCTACACTGATGTGAACCGATGAACACTTGCACAATAGCTACATATGAACAGATGAACACTTGCACAATAGCTACATGACATATGAACACTTGCACAATAGCTACATTACAGAATGACGGACCCAGCGAGAAGCACTTCTAATTTCTGAGCTCAGAGAGCGAACTGTCATGGAAGTTCATGAGAGTGGGGTCGAAACGAAGTGGTCACTGCAGATATTCTAAACACAATTTCCGACGTAAAGTTGCTGCTTGACAGCAATATTCCTTGATGGTGCTGCAGTCAGATTAGTGGGAGAGTTGGTGTTGCGTTAAAGATTCATCATGCAACCGGAAGCTATGGAAATTATCACGGAGAAAGGATAAATACTTCAGTGTCTGCTGAAATTAAGGTGTATAACAGGCCTTTCAGGCCGTTGTCAGTGTGGCCTTCGCGGAAGGTGTAGATGATTGTGACTGCTGCCATGATTTATTATTATTATTATTATTAATACTTTTACTTTACTAATATAAAAGGATTTTCGCGGATGCCTGCGTTCAATCCCAGGCCAGTGTGTGTGTGTGTGTGTGTGGGGGGGGGGGATTTGTGGTCGATAAAGTGGCAATGGAACAGATATTATTCAGAGTAATGTAATTCGATTTTCCCCTGTCACTATTATTCCACCATTTCTCCGTACTCATTCAGCCACGTATCACCGACGCTATATAATCTCAGCAATTGACAGCGTCGTTAAATAACGTACTTAAAAATGACAGGAGTGTTCAGTGTGTGGTTGAAAACAGCCAGTTTCCTTTGATTTCCGGGGCCTGGGATTATGATCTCCGTATCTGGATCTGCCTGGCCATGATGAATACAATTCACCTTCTCATATCATCTTGCTTATAGAAATGAAGTCTGATGTATATTGACTATACAAAAAGCCTCAGTTAGGACTCTTTCCTCTGATTTTCCAGTTAGGAGTAAAAATTCATTTCTCACACCTAACATGCGTCCTGCATGTCCCACCCATATCTTAACATTAATTTCATCATCCTCATATCACTCGGTGCAAGTTTATCCATTCTCCTGTTATTTTCTCTCCACAATTTTCAAATATTGTACTCATTAATTTGAAGTACGCCTTTCATATTCCATGCTGTCTTATTTCATTGGTTCTGTTTAGTTCTGATACAGCCTACCAGTTTGTCATTCAACGATTTTAAGTGCTGTCATTTCTGTGTCAAGTCTGACTTCATTTATTTTGAGCTCCTTAATGACAATACGCAAACTCAAAGGGTGTAACTTCTTATTCGTGTTCGTGTCATCCTCATGAATCTGTAATTGTACTTGAAATAATGTTCTCGCTGACACAAAGATGTAGAAATAAGATGCTTTGTGTAATTTATTTGGAAGATTCTTCAAGTTTATTATTTTTCTGTGTTTTAATGAAGCCCGTAACATCAAAGAAGACAGAGTTTGGAGGGCATGTGGCAATCATGGGACAGAACAGAACGTCTTGGAGGAATTGTGTTGTAAACCCTGAAGAAAAAATACTGCTTAGAAGACCTAGGCGAAGGGGGTGTGTGTATGAAAATGAATGAATCTTAAAGATATATTATAAGATTTTGTCGACTGGATTAATCTGGCTCCGGACAGGAGCAAGTGTTGGACTGTTGTGAACAATGTGCTGGGGAATTTCTTGACCTGACAAACCCTGTAATTTTCTGAAGAATGGCTCTTAACCACGACATTTATCACTTAGCTAGTTTGTGAGTCAATCTTAACGTCATATCTTTTCATAATTATTGGTTTAATATAAAAACTCCTGAAATTATGTAACCATAGAATCTTTCCATCGATAATTCTGAGCTTATTAGAAACAGACGAACAGAGTGATACAGAACTACGTCGTAAGAAGTGTCATTGTGTTTTGGCGAAATTACATAAACCCTACGTGCCATATCGATTCGTATCTATATATCATATAAAATTCAACAAACTGTTGAGGAATGAACTTAAATTACAAACCAGTTATTTATTATCATCAATACAACTAATTTTAATCTTATATAGATATGCGGCTACATGTTTCAACCAACTACATAGTCATCCTCAGACCTTGTATATTACGAAAATGTTTCTCGTACGTAGCCGGAATAGCGTAGACTTTACAATGATTCTTGTATGAACTGGACGGACGGGGCATTTCTTGTCAGTTCCCTGCACGGACAGGAGGGTATCTTCCACAAAGCGCCCTGACTGGCTCTGGGGCGCACTCAGCCTTCTGTTCAGTGGGTACCGCAGTTATTTCCCCAGGCGTAGAGCTTTGGGTTTTGAAGCTGATCTCTCACCCCCATGTAGCAACGAAAATAACAATGAGCAGAACTGTATCTTCAAGGCCTCGTATGCCGTCATGGCGTGCACACGGATAACTTTATCATACGTACGTTCTTGTGGTTGTTTATATATAGATTCCGATCATGTTGTTTGAGTTACGTAGGTTATGTAACGTCTGTTGTGATGAGATTGCGTGTGGCTATTACGAATTTCAAAGCAGTTTTGAGCCACGTTTGCAAAATTGCGACAAGCGACTATTAGCTCCGTCATGCCTGTCTCTCTGTCCGTCCATCCTTTTGTCTGTCTCTCCGCATGGAACAACTCGGCTTTCACTGGACGGATGTTATGAAATTTGATATTTAGTTTCCGAAAATCTGTCGAGAAAACTCAAGCTTCATTAAAATCTGACAAAAATAACGGTACTTTACATGAAGGTCTATGTACATTTATGATATCTCGCTAAATTATTCTCATAATTAGAAATGTTTCAGACAAAAGTTGTAGAGAAAATCAAAACACACATTTTACCTTCTATAACTTTTTCCCTAAAATCGTGCCGTTTATGAGATAATGTGGAAAAATACGGTAGAGTCAGACAGGCCTCAGATGACAATATAATACGGCGCATGCGCATTGCATGTCAGATAACTAAGGCTACAGACTCACACTTAGAATATTTAATACTTATTGCTCTTTCATGGCAAGAGTGGTAACGGGAAGGCTCCTCAATGTTACGTTTATGCCTGTCTTGTTCGAAATTAGCCAGGGTGAACTTCAATCAGCCTTGACGGCGATCCAGCTCAGTTTCGAACCAGGCATCTCCTTAAAATGAAGCATAACCTTAGTCTACCCAACAGGGTTATATTGAAACAATGAAGCATTTGGCCATTCTTCCATATTCTACATTGACATCCGCAATTCCTTCGTAGTATTTACATAAGCAACAGTCCAACGACCAGGCAGTGGCGTAATCGTCGACAATTAAAATTGCTTGTTAAGGAATTCCCAGTGCTGCAGTGAAGTATTTGTCTTCATACCTTTGGGAAACGAAATTTTGCAACGAATTTGGGCAAACAATCGATACTGTAGTTTTCTAAACAACATGGGACATCGCTTGGCCATTTATAAATTAAAGTTAAATTTAATGACACCTGGGTCTCGTGTGTTTTAGGGGACCTTGCGGAGGTTGGGTTAGCGTGCTGTCACAAACAAAAATGGAGTCTTTTGTTTTCACAGTCCTTCTTTTATGAAGAACTTTCACGTTTAGATGTTCGCTTGACATCGTCAACCACAGCACAAGTTATTCATGAGAGGAGTCTCTTTCGCTTTGTTCATGTGAAACGTATCGAACTCACGTCATAATTTTGGGGCTCATGAAGACATGCTTTTGAAACTGATGGGAATCATGCGTCCTGAGTTTGCGGGTATGAGGGAAGGATACTAGTCTGAAACATCCTCGGCATTAATGCTGACATTTCTTTAATGCCATTAAAAAGGAATTAGGCATGAGGTTTTAAATTGCATCCGTAAATTCCACAGTAATGTCAGTACACCAATCTTTACATTCTGCCTACCTAGCATGTTGACAAGGATAGAGCGAAATGGCGTATTCTTGGGCGCCCCAGTTAAGTTCGCAGTAAGATAAACAACATTTAAAGAAAAATTACATAAAAGGGCGAAATATAAAGAGAAGTGACTTAATGAAAACTGAAATAAAGAAGAGTGACATAAAAATGACATGTAAAGAAAATGACATATAAGGAAGAGTGACATATAAAGAAGAATGACCCTGATACACGATGATTATAAATTATCTTTACATTTTAAAAAATATTCTAACAAAGCAAGCTCTGTACAGTGTTAAAATATGTAGAACTTAAAAAAGTCTCAGTCCTTTAATTTTTCACTTATCGCATTTAAATATTAACCTCTTTCGTGATCCTGCACACACACACCACGGTTTTAATCATTCCCGGCCCAAACAATGAACAATATACACATTTTAACTAACTCGCAAGTTTCTTGAAAGAGTATTGTAAGGTCGTATAAAAGAGTTGGGTCTTGGGACTGACAGGCACTTTGTTTGTCCGCCTCTACCGCCACTTCTGTGTGGCACTCGTCACTTCAAATATTCTCTTACACTTCGAACAAAGTTGGGGAGTGCACTGCCGTATTGTCAGTCGTATCGCTCAGGTTTCCTAGTCCATGCAGGTCTCCCCCATCCAATAGCACCCCGTTTAATCTTCGCCCTTACCCTGTCCTGTCTGGTGTCGTCCTTAATCTCGATCTCCTTTGGCTTCTTTCTCTTCGACTGGAAATCTTTCACGCTCTCTCACGCAGTAGTTGGCCGACCGTCCTGAGGCTATGAACCTCAATAAAGTTTAGCCTATACTTCTAATTCCTTTTTTTTTTAGTTCTATTTCCTGATTTTGCTGATCGCAAAGAAGGTTCCTTGGGCTTCAACAATTCTTCGGGTAAAAGTATTGTTTTCCACTGGATTCTTTCAAGTGATAATAACACTCGTAATATATATTTTATCTTTTAATGCAACTTTGCTAAGTGTATGTATAAATAAGTCACACAAGGCGTTTCAACACTACGGTGTTATCTTCAGGTAGGCGTCTTCACAAATCAACGGTAACAAGGTACACCTTGATCAGATGTAGTTTTCAATACGTATGTGCTATTTAAAAGGTCAGACTTGGCCATTAACATGGGTACACCCTGAAGTTTCTTTGATTGTGTGTGCCTTATATATGAAAGTAATATAACATTGCAATTTATTAGTAACAACTTTATAATTATAATTTATACGAAATTTAATATAAAATTATTACTTACTAATAAGTTATAAGTTATAATTTTATATTAATTTCATGTAACCGCAATATCCACTGAATAGAATGCTGGGTGGGCCCCAGAGTAGTGTGGACGTTCTGGAAATGAGAAAAATCTCTCACCCTTCCCGGGATTCAAACCGCGAACCGTCCAGCCCGTAGCCTAGTACCTATACCGACTACCCTGTTCCGACTCCCGTATTGTTATAAAACTTTTGAGTAAATTTACTTCTGTTTATGTCTAATTTCTCTCTTGCCGTTGTCCGTGACACCGTGCGTCTTGCGACATAAAATTGGACACCAGACAGTGATGTTTTTTCTTTCGAATTTAGGTGCAGCTGGAAGAAGAATGTATTATCAAGGCCTATTGTAGGCTGTGGCATCAACCAAAATTCCATTGTGTCAATTTATGTGGTGCTTGTAACAGTTTTTTCTGCAATAAGAAGAGCCCATGTACCTTGTTCCTGGATAAGGCAGAGACCTTCCTTACCTTTGTTAAGTGAGGTTTTATGGATCCATATTCGTGTATTGTGACAATTTGTACGGCAAATGAAATGCAAATTCATTGCTGAGTACAACGTTGGATAGTACATGTATATGTATATATATATATATATATATATATATATATATATGTATACCGACAGAAATCTTTTAACATTTCACCACAAAATAAGTTACGCTTAAGACCATCCTCTGGTTTAAGCTTTTGTAAAATTACAAACTTATATAACTTCAAATGCAAAGAGTTTTCCGAACCATCGGCTAAAGAAGTAGCGATTACCTCAGCTAGCACGTCTTGTGGATATCTCCCGGTCTGCTTGAGAGGAACTGTCACAGTCTGTACCTGCGGCATTCCATGAGCTTTTGCCTCAGTAGACACAACCGCTGTCCTGTACAATGCTTGTACCGATCATGAATGGATGATCGGGCGGATTGGTTCAGCCGAATCTCTTTCTGCACTAAAGTCATTCCATTTGCTTCACTGAAACCACAAAATAAACGTAACTTCCTACAAGAGTATTTGTGTCGTCATTTATTGTCTTGCGATGGCAGCGTGCTTGTATGCTGCTGAGGCAACTAACTAAGGAGTCCTGCATTTAAAACTGCTAGTTATCCAACTTATCGGTTATTGCAAATAAACTGCAGGCTGGACAGTAGAAGTTTCATGATTCCTGGTAGGGACAAGGAACTTTGTTCTTCTACAATGCTTCCAGAAACATCCTGCAATTCAAAGGGTAGCAAGGGCTTTTTACCTGGGATTAAATCGGCCTGGGCGTGAATCTTACTACTGACCATCTGTTCCTACATTTAAGAATGACTGGAGGTATAGCTTCACTCCCCATACGCCTTCTTTATGCTGTGCACAGGGACAACTTTATGTTACCGTTTATGTTCTACATATCTTTTTAATTGTGAAAATTAAAGTCTTCTTGCTTGTGATGCTGTGTCATTGCGCTAGTATTTCTCGACGTTTCGAAGGATATCAGTGCCTTAGTCTTCAGTGGACCACTTGATCCTCAATAAGGAGATATTTTCATCCCCCCAAATTTCCGAAAAACAGCTGTGAGACCCTCAAATCTGTAAGTTCATTATGGCGCACAGCGTACATTATAATAATTGATGTTTCAGAATGTAAAAATTATTTATAATATATAACCTATGTGTTGTGAAGTATTGATCCCTTCTGTTGCCTGTAAATGAATATTTTAATAGAAATCTATCGTTGTCTGTATTGTGGGTTCCTTTCAGTTGGTAGTTTTATAAAAAAAAGACAACGAAACGCATTTTGTTGTGCATGTGGAGGTTTGATTGATTAAAGATAGAAATTTTCATCATTATTGTTGGAAAGTGGGTCATTCAGGCGGAGGCGACTGATTGACTGGGTTCTTTGTTGCCGTGAAAAACGATACGAGACAAACCGTATACGAATCTGTAGCAGGCAGATGGCGCGCAATAATTGACAGACGCCGCAATACTGTGCGAGATGTGTGGGCTTAATTGTGCTACTTACTGCAGCTGCATGTGTCCAATACTACGGTGCTGCGAAACTGATCTGCCAAACATTATTAGTGTCATGAAATAAAGGTGAGAAGGAGCACGTAGCACGCGTAGGAAATGTGAGATATATGAACATAAAAATTGTTAGTTCGAAAACTTGAAGGGAAAGGACTACTTGGGAGATCTAGACTGAAATGGGGGGGGGGGGGGATAATATTAAAATGGATTTTACCCATTCACTGATGCTGGGGTTTAAGTTCCAACTACTGCTTAGGACGGGGGAGTTTTACATTTGAAGCATCCTTAAATGCATTCGCGAACATACAGTAGAACAAAGGCTGCCGCAATGTGAAGCATTAGGTCGGGAGAGTGCACAGATATCGGCATTGAAGGATTAAAGGACTTTAGAGTGAGGATATACACGTGGTTAATTTGGTTCTGAGCGGAGTGCTCTTTCGAAAGCAGTATCGAGCATGAAAGTGTAGATTACCTAAAGGCAGGGAATTTGAACTATATGGACGACTCTTAGCTTCGTAAGAAGTACTCTGCTGCATGTGATTAGGGTCATACTTCATGGGGTCATTGTATAGTCTAAACGTTTGCTCTAAATTCAAAAACGAGCTACCGTGCGAATGTACTACTCGTATGTGTGTGCGAGATCTGAGAATTAAGTAACCAGACTGAATTATTTTTATGGTATTCATTTCCGCGTATTAATTGACAATCTACAGTACAATGTCCAACAAGTGCACACTATTTCATTACATAATTTAAAATTAAAAGATTTAAACTGCAAAATGTTTCGATCCGTTAAGGATCATCTTCAGGGAGAAATATCAATCAATATGTATAAAACACGAATTATAATATTTCAATACAACGTTCTAAACTTTCTCACTATATTTTATCATCATCATCGTCATCATTATGAGCTGTGACGTGTTAGGCGTAGTGCCTCGTTGTTTATACATAAAGATGAAGCTGGCCCTTTCGTCATTTTCCTCGGGCGTCGTATGCTTATGTTTCCCTTTGGCCTATATTTCAGTGCCTGTTTCGTTTTGTATATTTTTTAAACAAGTGACGTAAGTAAAAAATTCAACTTTTTTATTTACACCAGAACCCTGTAGCATTTTCCTTTTATTATGCGTCTTTCCTCAAAGTTAAAATAGCAAATAGTGACGGCACCTGGGTGAGAAGGACCCGGCGTCACCAGTCATGGTCCTCCAAATTAACGTCACCAGTTACGGGTTAGTAGGCCTAACAATATAATATATTTTGTACCAAAAACCGTCCGGTTATTTAATTACCAGCCTTCATACATAATATATGTGATGATCACTTATGAAAGGCTGTGTACAAAGAACGTTTTTCTAACAAACTGAACCACTTTAGGGCTCCTTCTCTTCAAAAAACAAACAAAGAAGTGCAGGAGAACTTGCGCTTTGGGAAGACTCATGTACGAGTTACGGTCCATTTGAAACGTAAAGGGCCGAGAGGGTGCAAGTGGCTGTAGGCACATCGCAAGGCCTCTCCACGATACCCACCCCTGTCATGTCCAGCATGCAGTGCGATGTGACAGTGTTTCTGTGCCTATCCACTGGCCGTTCTATGATAAATGTGTTCGGCAAATATAAAATTCGCAGGGAATGGTGATAACGCACATCATGTTTGGCTGCGCAAGTGGTGATAAATATGCAGCGCGTCGTCTTTACGAGAACGCAAATTCCTGGTCGCCGAATTCCAGACAGAACATTTTACATTATTGATCGGCGTCATACAATAAGAGGAATGTTTGCTTTCGAGGCAGAAGGATGACGAGAAAGAGAGGATCTGTACACCAGAGTTGGATGATAGAAACTGGGTGATGTTACTGAATACCCTGCAGAACACTTTGTCATTTTGAGTGTTTGGTGGGTGTTCCTTGAGAAACTCATGTATTCTTGCCATCCAAAACGAATGAAGTATTTACCTTGTCTCAAATTGTCGAAGTCTCTCAATGCACTCTCAAATTGTGGGACATCGCCTTCAACACCCTTTCCAGTCATCAATCAGATACTGACATAAATTAACACCAACGTGACCCTTTAAAGAGTCAAGTAACTCGAGTTGTAATTCAAAGTTAATTTTCTACCGCGCAGTAGACATATTCTTTCTCCGTTATAAAAACCGATATATTTGTTTTTATAGGAAAATAATTGCTGTATATTCTGAGATACATGACACCTTACAGAAGTACACTTTGTGGTCAGAATATATAATCTTTGAGGGTTAAATATTGTGGTATATAAAGTAATTATTGAGCCTTAAAATTTTATTCTATTAATTGAATGATCTCGTAAAACAAACCAATTATGATTTACGAGATATTCCAGTATTGTAATCCTATCTAATGATTCCTCCAGCTCGCAAGGTTTACAAGATTTGTTCAATGAAAATTATATACGCATTTCTTGTTTTCGATATCTGAAATTCACTTCCATACCACAGTGGTTTCCTTGATTTCAAAACCTTAAAGAGTCCCTTAGCTGATCCATACAAGTACACGATTTTCATAACCGCCCATTTATTTGATCTTTCTTAGACATAAATATTTCCATAAGCCCTGAGTTTGATACATAATTTGCAAATAAACCACAAAAGGCCCATCATTTTTCAATGCTTTAAAAATGAATGTGTCTGCCTTGTTACGCTCTTAAAATATATATATATAGAGTCGTAGGCGTGGGTGTGCACGTGCCTAACGTGACACAGAATAATGCACAACTACGTTCCGATATTCAGTGGCTCTCTCCCTTTAATAGCATCCTGGTGTGGGTGAAAATTTCATTATGTTAATAATGTATTGCTTTATATCCGACCACATATATTAATTTCCCGTTTGTCTTATGCGCGATAATTAATTAATAAATATGCGCAGTCATATCATGTAGTGCCTACTAACATTGTTTGGAAAAGGCTTCAGTTTATGATTAAATATCTCTGTGAGATAATTAAATCATTGTTATTGCGAGCTGTCATAGTTATAAAAAGTGAACAGAGAAAAATATTGTAAAATATAGTACAGTTTCGAGTAAAAATGTTTTCTGATTACTCTATTTTTTTCTAGTTTTCCATATATTATTGGCCTTATTGTTAAATTATTTTAAACCAACATATCATTGCATAGGCCTAGAGACACCCAATGCTTAAAATTTAATCACACTTCAGCGACTCCGACTATTGAAAAAAATAAACTTTTATGCTTGGTGATGAATTATGCACTGTGTCTAATTATATGCCGAGTTACGGCTGCAGATTTTAGCGACCTCTAGGCTTTATGACAGGAAACAATTTTTAGGCGCGTTCGGAAATCTGTGAAAAACGACTATTAGCTTCGTCATGTCTGTCTTTCCGGCTGTCCGTCTGTCCACATGAAACAACTCGGCTCCCACTGGAAGGATTTTCATTAAATTTGGTATTTGAGAATTTTTCGAAAATCTGTCGAGAATATTCAACTTTCATTAAAAACTGACAAAAATAACGGGCACTTCACGTAAATACTTATGTACATTTTTGCTAGTATCTCGCTGAATTCTTCTTCGAATGAGAAATGTTTCAGACAAAGACTGTAGAGAAAATCAAAAAGCACATTTCATATTCGATAACGTTTTTTCCGAAAATCATGACATTTATGAGATAATGTGGAAGAATACGGTACAGCCAGACAGGCCATAGGTGACAATAAAATACGGCGCAAGCGTTTTGCATGCTGGATAACTGAGGCTGCAAACACACACTCAGAATGTGAAATACTTATTGCTCTTCCACTGCAACAACCCTTACACAAACGCACCTCAATATTACGCTATACGTACATTGCGTCTCATGTTATAATACATTTTTAAAAATCGTTCTGAATTCATGAAGAATGCAGAAATTTTTGACAAGTCAAACTACTGTTAGGTTCTCAAGAAGAACTCCGAGCCATAGGAATATTTTTCAGGTTCTTCATATAACTTTTCCTTCCAGGAATGAGTTATAAAATAATATTCTTGTAGATGTTTGTAGAACTCCTTGTACAGGGGTTTATAATCTACCTTCTTAGGGTAACACAAAAATGAGCACATTCTTCTGCGTATAACGAACAGGGAACGTTATCAGTACTCTGTGGCCATACTGAGAGACTGTATAAAAAAAGTACTCCTAGTTTTCTAACTTTGATTGTCACTAGGGAATGAAGAAGTTGAAATCTGTCACAGAAGTGGAGGTCGATTATTTATATTCGTTATAGAAGACGGCAGCTGAAAGGAGCCGATATGAGGAGTGGAAAGTTCAGGAAAGTTTAACAGGATGAAGCTCGAAAAAAAATCTAAAGAATTAGAAAAAGAACAAAATTGAAAATGTTTACTCCTGAAGCTTCGATATATTTTCCGAGATTGATCTTTTCAAGTTTTGTATTATTTTCGCATTGAATATTTATTGCGAAAACAAATTTAATCTTGAAGATAACTGAAAAGAGTGAGAATTCATTGCCCCGGGTGTTATTTGAAACACAAAAATATTCTAAACAGACATTGAAGATCTAAGTGAAGTGTGTACGTTATTTGAGGTGATATATTCATATTCATCAGAATTGCCGGTTTTAAAGAAAATTTGTATTTTAAGTATAACTTCATACAAAGTGCATGTTGCTTTGTGCAGACGTGAATCAAAATGAAATATGTTTCAAAGTATTATTTTTTTTACTTTGTCCATTGTGTAAGTATTCTAATGAAATAATTACACTATCTTATATATTTTTACCTACATAGAGCTGCTTTCCTAAGCTGGAAAGGTGTCTGATCTCATTTCCTGATGACGGTTTCAGAGAAGATACTCGAAAACACTCTTTGCTACCAACTGTGCAGCTGGTCACATGTGACAATTACCATTATTACAAAGGTAAAGGTAAAGGTAAAGTTCTCCCTAGACCAGGCCATGAAGGAACAGGGGGGGAGTAAAGGTTAAAGATCTACTATTTCTTTAACCTCGGCGCTAGATGGGGTGGGTGGTCAACGCCACGCCCCGGCCGTTTTACCCCCGGAATGACCCGGTACCCATTGTACAGAAGGCTGGGTAGGCCCCAGGGATAGTGTGGACGGGTGCTGAAAATCTCGCCCCACCGGGATTCGATCCCCGGACCGTCCAGCTCGTAGCGAGTCGCTATATCGACTACGCTATCCCGGCCCATCATAATTACAAATGGTCTCCAAAAGTCTCCACATGACTAGTTTTACAGAACATTAAGTGCTCTAAAATTCTCCAATAAAGGATCACTTTACACTTTTTAAGTCACGTCTAATTAATGTCCGTATTTGCAAACCGAGCTTTTGCAATAATTAGTCCGCAATTTTAAATTCTCTCTCAGTTTTTTTTGTGTCAATTAAATATGCTGTTATAAATCTGAGGTTAATGTACCATACAAGAGAACTCGGAATGTTGCCACATTTTCCCTTAGAGTAACGGCAACATAAAGTGATTGAAATGGTAGTAGTATATCAGTAAACTTCCACATTAGCCATGAACTCACACTTCATGTGATTAAAACCAGGCTTCAATCCGCTAAGTAGAGGGGTGCTACATAATTTTAGCAAAGCCCTTTGCTTCTGACGGTCGCCGAAAAGTTGTTTACAGATGGTAATGCTGCATATTCAGTAACTAGGTAGTGTACATGGGTAAAGGATCCAATATTTCTTTTTATGGAAGTTTTTCTTGAAGGTAGATTGAGGGTTGGTGTCGTGTTAAAAAATGCGCTTAAAACTTCCACGCAGAATATTTCATCCCGAACAAGTTCTTCAGATGCAACCTTTTCCCGCTTTATCCCTGTCGTATATGCTGAGGGTAATATAAGCCGATGTTAATGACATAGCTTAATTAAACGGAAGATTCCCTGACACAGGGTGTTCAAATCTGGTTTTACAATTCATAATGATCTGAATGATTTTGCTATAAACTGTAAAAAATTGCGTTGATAAAAACCTTCTTTCATACATTAAAAGCAAATTTTGTGCCATTTATGAGCCGGAGTGCTCAATACCATGTTCACAAAAGCTGGCCACTGGACTTAGTCCTGAGCCATGTGAATCAAGGTCACTCCATCACACTTTTGATTTAAGATCAATTCTAATACAGTATTTTATCTACGCTTAGTTCTTGAAAGTTTCCTCTTCGCAGTAGCGGACAGCCGACAAGGGGTGGTCCTCCAGCTTGGGGGTTGGGCGAGGTGCTAACAACTCCTCACCTTAAAAAATTACCATGTTACGAAACACTATACAGAACCTCGGACCTGGACTGATTCCTTAGCTCAGGATAGTGACAGGTGGCGGGCTCTTGTGAGTGTGGTAATGAACCTTCGGGTTCCATAAAACGCGGGGAATTTCTTGACTAGCTGACGACCTGTTAGCTTCTCAGAAGGACTCTGCTCCATGGAGTTAGTTAGTTAGTTAGTTAGTTAGTTAGTTAGTTAGTTAGTCCTGTTCGCTTTAGACTTTTCGTCCCGAATTCTGCCATTTTTGTTAATCAAACTGCATGCCACCCCATCTCATTACACTTTGTTTAACCATCCTGATAGAATTTGGTGAAGGTTACAAATTATAAAGCTGTTTTTTAAACAAATTTCTCCACTCTGCCGTCTCTTCCACCCTAGTAGATCTAAATACTTATTATTGATGTCATCGTGAACGTTTCTGCAAGTTACAGTAACCGTTTCATAACCGTTGTCCCCCTTCAACAAATATGGTTAACTAGAACCGTGTGGAGATATACAAG
This sequence comes from Reticulitermes speratus, assembly GCA_021186555.1. Lineage (NCBI taxonomy): Eukaryota > Metazoa > Arthropoda > Insecta > Blattodea > Rhinotermitidae > Reticulitermes > Reticulitermes speratus. Next base: position 9,616,894 of record JAJKFL010000001.1, read on the forward strand.
AAGGCTTTAAATGTGTATGTATGCCGAAACCACAGCACGCTTTAGCAGTCCAAAACTAATCACTAAAGGCCGAAACATTTCAAACATTTGTGGTTTTATTTTAAAGGTTCTGGTGCTTTTAGTGCAGTTTACTTTCACGAAGTTCTGTGATCAACTTAGGATTTCTTTTATTTTAATCTCAGCTGTACAACATAGTTATAGCCGTTATAGCCGAATATCATTTAGGATTTTCTTTGATTGATTTTTATTTGTTTTTTTTTTTGTGTTTGTTTTTGTTTGTTTGTTTGTTTGCAAGAAATATGTAGGAACATTAAAACTGCTAGTCCTTAGTTACGGTGGTGGGAAGCCATCTGTATAAAACAGAACAAAAGTCAAGTCTAGGTCATATTTTTCACATCAGTACTATCACGAAACTTACAAAATCCTTCATTCAAGAACATGTCATAGCAGGACGCAAGTTCAGTGCTCCAGAAAACTTCAAGGTTTGAATCCCCGCTGTGAGCAACTGCCAAAGGATCTAACAGTCAGGCTTGACTAATTTCTAAAATTAATGGTGACAAGTTGAAGTGATGCAAGGGTCGTTGTCTGACACCCCTAAACCTCGAACCCAATGCGCTATAAATTCCTTATACTGACAACTCTCATACAAGCGCGCACTTAAACAATGATGTGACGTTAAAGAATATTAAGGAACCAATCAGAATCTGTTAGATTCCTATAAATATAAAGTGAGTTATTCTCACGACAATCTGAAATATAATTCGTGATTGACGGACAGAAAGGACAGTCGGATATTTTGAAGGGCGCTATCGGCCGAATCCAATATGCAAAATTTCAAGTGATTAGCACATTATACCACTTATACCGAAAGCAGTCAGCTGGACTCCGTAGGCAAACATAATCATAATAAAAGTAATTTTAGCTCGAACCAACATAAACTGCCCCTGATTTAATAAACGGACACCGAATCCCGAATATAACTCATTCACCGACAAAGAGACAGACCGAGGCGGAAGAGCTACCCAGGCAGTGATCGTGTGCAGATTTAGCATTTAATGACTCGTTCTTTAATGAGTGAGTTTTACGTAATCATACACATCGAAATTGCTGGATATTTCGCGTACCAGGTTTCCAAGTTTATACGCTAGGCCAAATTTAATTGGCGCAAAGGCAACAATTTACCAATGGTTATTCATCAATTAAATCCTATAACATATGATCCTACGTATAAATAATCCTAAATATACGGATGCATATGTAGCAATGTAGCTATATTTAAACACACACATGCGCAGAGGATTATCTGTGCGTAATATTAAGGCGTAAACGATATGTGGTGCGTAAGTAGATATGTAAAACTAATATTTTCGACTTATTGATGATGGAAGGCTTGCATGAAGGTAGCAACTCTGTGATGGTTCAGAAGTTATTTAATAGCCATGACTTTAAAATGTACTACAATTGTAACTAAATAGGAAATTGCATATTTTTTGCGGTTCTCTGTATATATATATATATATATATATCTCCAAATATACATGTATGCACGTATGTACACACAGGGAATATTCTCCAACGATTGGGGAAAATTTTAGAAAATTGTTCTAAGTTTTATGCCGGACAAAAAGTGTTCTGTAAGAAACAGGTTGAAAATAAAACTGTGTCCAGTTAACCTTTGAAGATTACAATTAATCTGCATTCTTGGTGAAGATTGACTTCGCACCTGACATTTCCATTAGAAAGACTAATTGATGAATGCTATATAGCTTAATAGTAACTGTTTATTGTAAAAATCATGCTTAACGCATAAATACACTACGTCCACAGAAGGCACACTTCCTAATGTTAAACCCGACAATATATAAAACCACAGTGATTTAAAGGGAGTTGTGACGTAGTGAATTTTATCAATGAATACGATACACAATCAGTTTTCAATTAACTTCTACTAGCATAAAATTCAATGCTTGAAACTGAATCGGGGTTTTAAGCAAACATTTGGCGAGTGCAAATACTTTGCCAAATGTGAATTAATTGAATGCTTCAACTCATGATGTTCCATTTTGTTCCGCACATAAGCTGCGTTTGGAATTATGCACTCTAGCAGCGGTTGCCCATTCCGTACTCACCGCTGAGGTACTCCCTAGCCTTTATGTAAATCCAGCAGATCTAATTTGGTTGACCGAAGTCACGATGCTAACGGTCCAACCCTTCTATTTACCTTCCATGATTATTTTCTTTCAATTTCTCCTTAAAATTTCTGTCAATATTCGTCCTCTTCTTGCAATAGTCACATCGTGAAAAAAAAACGGCAGTTCATTTCCTAGGAAATTCCTCTGATAAGCAGCTGGTAAATATTCTCGATGAAATTTTGTGCAAATAGTTACTGCTCTAGAATTTAACACTAAACTTTTTGTCATAAACCTCCGTTGAAACTTGGCTTGTAGTAATTCTCTTGGATTCTGCTGCATTCAAGAGTGAAAACCCCCTCGTGTTATTCATAACATCAGCTTTACTAAGAGCCTCATCTGTGATCAGACTCTCAGGCAGCATTTGTGGCAGTGGTCGAGCCATTCACAAAAGTGAACATGGCTAGCGTGTGATCACGCAGTACAAGGTTTTGTGCTGTTTCGATGTGAAAGGGACGAATCCCATTGTTTTGCAAAACTCTCCGTACCTCATTCGGTTTAATGCCGGTCCTCACAGAAATTCTGTGCACATTTGTCCGTGCGCATGCCTGCACAGCATAGAGTACTTTTTCTCCCCAAAGCTGTGGTCTCTCATATTCTGCATTTTATTCGTGAGATGGATCTAGTGTCCCAAAAAACTCTGTGTGCATTTTGAAATGTTATCGATATGTAAAATCGACGACCTGGATAACGTTACTGGTATCCCGTTGCAACAGCTCAAACATTTCCATTGAAGAAACCATATACAAAATCCATATAGGCATTCTCCCCATTTATAATGGTTACAGGCTTTTCGAATAAAAGTTCGGCGCAACGAAACAAAACCACGCCAACCGAAAACTAAATCGAACCCAGGCTCTCTTGGCTACAGTGGTGATATATAGCTATACTACCAGTCGACGTTATCAAAATTACAGTTTGTTAGACTAAAATTCCTGTCCGTCAAGGTTACATCTCACTTACCACGATAAGAGTGCCACATATTCTGATGGATTGCTCCAAATGACCGCTGGAATTCTCTTCATAAGTTTGTCCAACGCGTCACGAAACGCCTTGTGCTTACACATCTCTTTAAGATTCTGCACGCTTTCTTGTGTGTTCTCATTCACCTTTTTTTCACACGTAACAGAAGTGTGTACCGAGTTTTATTGCGTCTTGAATTAGATGATCGAAAAATTTATTCTACCAACGCCTGCCCTTTCAAAACTTTTGTAATTACTGAAAGATGGAAAGAAATTGTGGGTCGAATAGTACTTTAGACCTAAAATGGATTTAGTTTTCTGTATATTCAGTGATGTGACTTTTAAAGAAACTTATGGAACATTTATATTTAATATCGTATTCACCGTGCATCTTGTATAAATTAAAATTGAAATTAAAACCAACTTGATGCACCTTCACTATTAAAAATTTTAATAGTAGATTAATTAACTCTTAATTAACCCGACATGTTTCGGTAAGGTACCTTACCATCTTCAGGGGTTTTTACTACATTTAGTTGCGTAGACCATATATATATATATGGTCTACGCAACCTTACCGAAACATGTCGGGTTAATTAAGAGTTAATAATCTACTATTAAAATTTTTAATAGTGAAGGTGCATCAAGTTGGTTTTAATTTCAATTTTAATTTATGGACCATTGTCGATTACTGATAGTGGTTAGTGATATTTTTATTTTAAATATAAGAAGGAAGAGCAGACGGAAACAGGCAGCTTTGTAATAGAGTTTTGAAAAGGATCATGAAGAAAAAAATTGACATTCTGAAAAGAAATTATAAACAACCTTAATAACAGAACATTTTGAATGTCTTCTCAAAGAGGACTCTGCCCAGTGAAAGTACATATTTAATTTAACTAAGCAATCTAGTTTACTAGTTAATTTATGCGACAATTTTTCGGATTCTGTAAAGCTTACAACAGATTATAAATAGCATTTACTAATTATTCAGTTATTGAAGATTCAAATATTTCGTGGTGTACGCCGTACGGAATGTTAACAGTGTAAATCCAAGAAGACTTGAATCTCCAACAGAAACGCTGTAAAACTTCAAAACTTACGTTGTTTGTTGCACGAATTTTAAATCAGCAGAAAATTTAAACAAAAAGATGTTCTGTTATTCCGCTTGAACGATGATACTGTGACGTTTGTAGCTGTAAATTATACCGGTGAAGCTACCACTTCTGAGAAGACAGGAGCTCGACAGAAATTATGGATTTAAAATACTCATACAAATATGAATTGAAAGTTCAAAAGGTGTTGCTTACTGAAGAATGAATTATTAGTACTATATTTATAACAGTTTGCTGACAGAACATTTAAACTTTAGATTTCATAGTGTGATAAAACAGCGGTTACCACTGTCACTGCTTATTATTAATAAAATAATCAATGCTGATCAAACGGTCAGCATTAGCACCTAACAGAAATATCCGGCTTAAATTGAATACCCATATGTTGTGTTAAATCCTGGTAAAATTAGAATGGTTTTGGGATTACTTTGTTGAGGGCAAACTGGGAATATTTTGGCGAACACTGTAAAACATTTGCAATTCTACATCCGTCCAACATTGTTAAACATTTCCAGATGGTTTGTTCAGTTCGGAAACCCTTTAGTGACATGCATTACAATCAACAACTGTAATGACTAGTTAGAGCAGATATTTGTTCATGGCTTTGCAATTTCAGTTTAAATGTGAGGAACAAGCTGGTAGTTATAGTGGTAAAATCTGGGCTTGATTTTGTAAGTACATTTTCGAATTTGGGTTTGTGTTTTAAGTACACGGTTAGCGTTGCAGCCTCTTTACAAATGTACTGAGCATTCGTTTACATTTCTGTATTCCTCAGGGGCCTAAGTTCATGAAGCAGAGTCGTTATCCCTAAGCTGAAAGTTTCTGCTCTAATCATATTATTCGCAATATATGGAAACTAAAATTTGTTTGGCTATGTTCTCGATAACCTGCCAATGGTACCTGAGGCGAATTAATTTGACGTCTTCTTATCATATTGACTTAAGATGCGTTTTAATATTACCCTCCTATCTTTGTGCCCATGAGAAGTGGGCCCCTGTCACTACGGCATGACGCGTCCTCAGGTTGCGGATGGAGGAACGGCCTCCAGATATGCAGGGTATCTGCGAATACATTGAATAAGCAGTAGCGGACAACTGGCAAGGGGTTGTCCTCCAGCTTGGGGGTTGGGCGAGCTGCTAATAACTCCTCGCCCTAAAAAATTACCATGTTACAAAACATTTGTCAAGATCTCGGACCTGGACTGATTCTTTGGTACAACTTAAGCAACGGAAATGGTACATGAGATTTGGGACTTGGAACGTGAGGAGCCTATATAGGTCAGGGTCACTTATGACAGTGGCCTGGGAATTAGCTAGGTACAAATTAGATTTAGTGTGTTTACAGGAGGTTAGGTGGGACAAAGGAGGCACAGTAAGAGCAGGGGATTATACTTTTGTATATGGAAAAGGAAATGAAAGTCGTCAATTGGGAACAGGTTTTTTTGTGCATCAGAGAATAGTACCAGCAATTAAGAGAGTAGAGTTTGTTAGTGATAGGATGTCGTATATGGTGCTGAGAGGTCGCTGGTGTAATATCATTGTTCTGAATGTGCATGCATCAATTGAGGAGAAAAGTGATGACTCAAAGGACAGTTTCTATGAGGAATTAGAACAGCTTTTTTATCATTTTCCTAAGTACCATATGAAAATTCTGTTAGGAGATTTTAATGCAAAATTGGGGAGGGAGGATACTTTCAAACCGACGATCGGGAATGAGAATGTACATGAGGATAGTAATGATAATGGTGTTAGGGTTGTAAACTTTGCCACATCCAAAAATCTAGTTGTTAAGAGCACGATGTTCCCACACCGAAATATTCATAAATACACCTGGACCTCTCCTGATGGGAAGACTCGTAATCAGATTGATCACGTATTGATAGATAGGAAATGGCATTCAAGTATACTCAATGTGCGATCTTTCAGGGGAGCAGACTGTGATACTGATCACTACCTGGTGGTTGCAAAAGTTAGGGAAAGACTAGCGTTAATAAACAAGAAGCACAGAAGTTTGATGTGGAAAGATTTAATCTCAAGAAGCTAAGTAAACTAGAGGTTAAGAAAAAAAATTAGATAAAGATCTCAAACAGGTTTGCAGCTTTGGAAAACTTAAATGTTAGTGAGGACATAAATAGGCTTGGGAAAACATTAAAGAGGTATCAAAATCTCAGCTAAAGAGAATCTAGGGCTGTATGCAAGGAAGCAGCAGAAACCATGGTTTGAGAAGAATGTTCAAAATTTTTAGATCAAAGGAAGCAGGCTAAAATGCAGTGGTTACACAATCCACAACAAAGTAATGTAGATAATCTGAACAATGTAAGACGTGAAGCTAGTAGATATTTCAGGAACAAAAAGAAGGAATATCTGAAAGCTAAAATTATTGAACTTGAAACAAATAGTAAGAACAAGAATATCGGAGACTTTTATAGGGGCATCAATGACTTTAAGAAGGGTTACCAGCCTAGAAATAATGTAGTAAAGGATGAGAAGGGTGATCTGGTTGCAGACTCCCACAGTATGTTGGCTAGGTGGAGGAATCATTTATTTCAGCTATTAAATGTACATGGGGTTAATGATGTTAGGCAGACTGAAGTACATAGAACAAGAGCCACTGGTGCCTGAGCAAGTGCCTCTGAGGTTGATATGGCTATTGGAGAGCTAAAAAGGCACAAATCACCAGGTATTGATAAAATTCCAGCAGAACTGTTATTAGCAGGAGTAGGACAATTCGTTCTTAGATCCATAAACTTATTAATTCTATTTGGAATAAAGAGGAATTAGCCTGAGCAGTGGAAGGAGTCAATCATTGTACCTATTTACAAGAAGGGTGATAAAACAGATTGCAGAAATTATCGAGTGCGCGGTGGCGCAGTTGGTTGAGCCACTACGCTACAAACCGGAACGTCGCGGTTTCGATTCCGATGGTGTCATTGGAATTTTTTATTGACATAATCCTTCCGGTCGCACTATGGCCCTGGGGTCGACTCAGCCTCTAACAGAAATGAGTACCAGCAATATTTCCTGGGGGTAAAGGTGGCCGGTGCGTAGGGTGACAATCTTACCACGTTCATGTGCCGATTGTCTAGAAATCTGGGAGCCTCAACCTCCTGGAAACCTAAGGGTCTGTCCAGGCCTGTAATGGGATTGCTGTACCTTTTTATCCCACTTGACACGGGGTCATTCTTGCCAGTACCATAAAAACAGTGAAAGAAAGATTAGCCTTGTGATGCGTAATTGCCCAGTCTTGAGCTGTTGATCCTCGGTTGCGGGTTTTTTATGCACTGTTGCTGACCACAGTAGCGGTAATTGTAGCGGGCTCGCGTGGGCGCATATCTCGCAGAAAATATGAATATTTATAAGACTCCTCTTCATCGCCTCGTCGGATGAGGAATTGTGTCTCCGAGGCTGTCTCCTGAGCCGAGTTTAAATATAGACGTTTTTGCGCCGCTGAGAGTGACTGATTCCTGAAATCTGCCACTCTCATTCAACAACGCGGTTGAGTGGATAGCACTGATGTGTACATCCGGGCGTGTTCGTTGTTCAAATCTCGGCCCAGGAACCGACTGTCCTGACAGAGGCTATTGCTGATTGTTAACACACCCTTCAGAAAATGCGGGGGAGAATACCCCCAACATATGCCACGACGGCTTTTGTTAAAAAAAACTTTACGCTCTGTGAATAACTAATATGCATCACTCTTCGGTATAGTGACTAGGCTGTGGGCTGTAGAGGCTAGGGACTGTGGTTCGATTTTCCGGGGTGGGGCAAGAGGTACCTCTTTTCTAAAAGCATCATCGTGACCGCAATATTGAAATAAATTTAAAACAGTATTAAGAATTCTATGACCAGTAGAGCGATAATTAGTTTATAAAGGAAGATTGTGCTCTATGTGCACAGTCTATGAGGTGGAATTCTCTTAAAGCGCAACACATTACGCTGTTTGTCGTCATTTGAGCGAATAACCGCTGTCTATGTGTGTGTGTGTGTGTGGGGTGTGTGGGCGCGCGACGCGCATGCGCGTGTAGGAGTGTTTAGGTATATATTCACATATACAGGGCATACACAAAAAATGGTGCGGTTTATATGGTTTATACAATTGATACCGCACCATTCTTTTGTGTATGCCTGTATATTTCCTATCTACCTTATGAAGCCATTCCGTAACTCCATAGTTGTCCATGTATTTATGGTGTTACCACTAATAACCGCCACACACCACGGCTACCAAGAGTAACATCACCATAACCACGAAAATTGTGACGGGGAAGCAAGGCTTGGGACCTAGAATTAAATGCGGAACCTTTTTATACGAAGCAATAATATTATCACAATAACGCTGTGAGGGTAAAACAGAAATTATTAAAATTCAAAGACAGAGAAAACAGGTTGAGATCTGCCCTTTTTTTCGGATATTACGCAGCGTAAAGTGGCAAGTCTGTACCGACGTTTCGGAACAACCTATCTGTCAAATCTTTAAGGGTTAAGAAGCCAAGAACGTTTTTGACTTCTTGACGTCGGTACAGAAGTACCACTCAACGCTGCGTAATACCTCAGAAGAGCGCAGATCTCATCTACACCACGGCGGAAGCCTGAAATCACGCATAGTAAAACAGGTTATTTAAAAAAAATAAGCTAAGCGACATCACTGAGGATATATGAGGACAAATTCTTAACGATCTATACGAAAGGAAAAAATAAATTAATTTCAAGTGTGTCTCGTTTTCATCCAACTTGGTTTCTTTTAAATTGTTTGTTGAGGTAAATATTTAGCGCATTGCGCTCGACATGCACACAGAATCGCATGGTGTCTTCACGTAACTTCCTGTAAAGCATTCCGCTAATTCTTGCCGATTCTAATCAACAGACTATTAACAAATTTTAGTAGAACTGTCTAATATCAGATCTCGTAACATTCATTCAGTGGTTCATGCTTAGAAGCGGAAAAACAAAAGGATAGAAACACTGACATGTTGGAATACGTAAGTTTTTTTTAACTTTTCCTTGCGAACGGGCCAAAGAATAGAATACCGAGTTCAAGATTCGCTCCCGCCTACATAATGTACCCGCCTGTCTACTGATACCGTCAACAGCTGCTCTCTTGGCAGGTTATTCGTTCACGGAGCGAGACAAGATTGCTTTTTTTTCCGCGGGACTTCCAAGTTTTTCGTTTAAGATAATGGGGGTTCGATTTAATACGTAGCCGTCTCCGGAGACTGACAAGAAATGCCATGTTCCCACCAGTCCAGGGGGTGGGAAATTATTTTGAGTGCAAGACAAGGTCACGTGCCTATTAATCCTTGTGGATCACATATCTTTGTCCATTTAAAATTACACACTGTCAGTTTTTGCATTCCCTCCTTTCGGCGAGTTCGTATAATCGCGAAAAGTGCCTAATAGTTTCGTCATATCCTGCGTCTGCCTGTCCGTCCGCATGTATCAGCGTCAATCCCACTGGATGGACTTTCGTGAAATTTTATATTGGGGGGGGGGGGGGCTTTTTATCAAAATCTGCCTAGAAACTCTAAATTTGGGTAAAATGTCACAAAAATATCGGTCACTCGACATGAAGATCTAAGTATGTTTTTTTTTTTTTCGGCGACATGTTTCGGCCATGAAAGTATTTTTGTGCGATACTCAATACTTTGATGTTGTGCACACTGTCATGTAGCGCACAAATACGCAGAGAAGGCGGTGTTGTGGCGTGTGGTTTTTTCTGAATCATCAATACGCTGCTCTCATCTACTGTGTAACATTTCACTATATGAAAAATTACCAGCAGTTTCTTCTACATGTACAATTAGACCAATCATTTTTGTTTTATGCCACGACTGATGTGCTCCCTGATGATGGACCAGTAAGTTTCGAAACATGTAGGGGTATATAGTGTTTTTTGAATATATTATTGTGAATCTGCGACAATTTGAGTGTATTTGTCGCTTGGTATTAATAACGTTATATAAATTTCGTTACGTATCTTGCTTATGCAGGACGAGATATAATTTTACTAATGTACCGTCTGGTTTACGTAATAGATACACTACCCTTATGGTTACACTGTACTACAAAATATTTTGTGTCCTAGTACCTTGTTGATTATCGTCTAACATTAATGAGCCTCAGTCAGATTAATCGGTAAATCGATATAAGTCTCATGGCAAAATATTCTCCAACGTAATGAGTAATACAATAATAACAGAGGGGTTGGTTAGAATGTTACAAACTTATAATTAAACGTAAATCGAATTTATGGAACATTATACCCGATTATTAAGAAACTAACCTAATTTATTTATATGTCTTGGAGATTTCGCGGTGACAAAATTTAATAAAATCTTCTCGGGCAGTTTGCCGCGTCAAAGTTTAAATCTATGTACATTATTTACTTCTTATAGGGCTTAGTAGGAAGCAGTTTCTTTTCTTCCAGCAGAGTGAGCAACAAAATAAAGATGGAGGTGCTGTATAAGTTGGTTTACTCTTTTGTGGAGCGCTGCGGTACAAAAGAATTATTGCTTCTTCTTTCTGCGACCACAAAAACACGACGTCGGTGAAACGCAAAAAAGTGCCGTGATTATACAACAAGGTAATTGAAAAATTTATCGGAGTTCACGTTCCTCCAGAGTGGAAGAAGGAAAAGTTAAGAGGCTGTTACAGATTTTCAGTGGGGAGCCTCTCGTAAATGAAGACAGTTTCTGTCGTGCTCAGCAAATGGATCGAAATATGAAGAACTAGCCTAAAAGTAAGTCGATGGAACAGATTGCCCTGCCTTACTATGACTGTGGCAGTGAGTCGCCGACCTCTCAACATGCAGGCCCTTTATCCATGCCAGGCTAAACCGTGTGCAATTTGTGGTGGACAAATTGGCAAGGGAAAAGTTTCTCTAAGTTTTTCAGCTTTCACCCCTCAGTATCATTCCGCCAATTCTGCACACGCATTTTATCGTCTATCACAGACTCTGTAGTCTACACAGTTGACGGCGTCTTTAAATAGCATACCTAAAACAGAGTGGCTTTTAAGAAGTTGTTGTTCAGCTAACTAAAAAAATTTTCGTTTTATGGAACAGGTCCTTCGTTAACTTTTCATAAAAACCATCCAGTAAGCCTTATCGTGAGGCACATTAATCCATTCACAAATCCCACTACATGTCTTTACGATACAATTTATACAACACTCTCATATCTCTATTGGATCGGAAAGTGGACTGTCGTCGTTAGGTTCTGCCACTAATATTTTGTACATTTCTCATCTCTTCTATGCAAAGCATATCCACCCTCATCTCGTTAACTTTGATGTGGTCCGTGCGATAGTACTTGTGGTTGGTTTGTTTGTTTTGTTTAGTCGTCCTCTTCTACCTACTCCAGTTTCCCGTTTCAGTGTCGAGGTTTCTAATTCCTTTTGATCACACTGAGAGACACACCACAGTCGGTAGGACTCCTCTGGACGAGGGATCGGCTCGTCGCAGAGTCCTCTACCTGACAACAACACACAACACTCACAAGAGACAGACATCCATGCCCCCGGTGGGATTCGAACCCACGATCCTAGCAAGCGAGCGGCCGAAGACCCACGCCTTAGACCGCGCAGCCACTGGGATCGGCCTTGTGGTTGGTAAAGAGTATAAATTCGGGATTTTAAGTTTCATATCAGGAAACAATTTCTTATAATTTTAAACGAACACATATATGCACCTATATAGTCTGTTTATTATGTTAATACAACCTCAAAATTTGTTTTACACGTAAGTATAAAGTGTCAAATGTTTTTAGTGTCTCTTCATATGATATACTTCTATTCCTTATACTTTTAAAGTTACTTGCTTATTTTGTTTATTTAATACTTAGTACATTTAACTTAGCGTACCTTTGCCGTTAAGACCTAAATTTAAAATAAATTTGGATTTGTTGTAGTGTAATTTATATAAATTTTTTTTGTCCATAACAACTGTCCCTGTATTGCATATTTCGAATAATCAGAGAATTGGAAGTTCTTTATTTATCATACCAACTCATGCACAATTTTACAACATTATTACTGCACCCCCTTCTGACTTCGTTGCCTGTTGCTGTTGACGGTGATATGGATGTAATTTGGAGTCAGCTGTTCTGCTCTACATACTTTATTAAACCATATTGATGCATTAGTCTTATGCAGTTTTGCCTTGATTCTCTGGTAGTTATAAACTGACTTTGCCTGTTGGGCGTTACTAAACTTTACGTTATATTGACCGTGCATTCTATAGCAATTGGAAGTTATTTATTTATCATACCAACTCATGCACAATTTTACAATATTATTACTTCACTTATTACTTGTAAAATTGTGCATGAGTTGGTATAATAAATAAATAACTTCCAATTGCTATAGAATGCACGGTCAATATAACGTAAAGTTTAATAAGAGAATGTTTGCTAATGTTGAATGTATAAGTATCCTATATTTTCGACGACCACAGAATGAGTACTGTAGAACGTTTCTCTCCGCTTGTACTGTTTCTTATAGCTTACATCTATCTATAAATGACTGCCTTAGACAGGAACTGTGTGTCTGGTTGTGGCGTGTTAAATGAATCTTACTGAATAACAGCGTATGAAACACATGGCAGAAAGGTTTAAAGGCATGTAACAGAATTATTTCTTACAGTCGGTCTGTGTTTGAGAAGTGGAAAGTTAAATGGGAAGAAAATTTAGCAAATGGGATACGGGCTTGTTTCATTTATCGATTCTTTCTTTATATGAAGTCGCTATCAGTGGTGTCTGATGATAAAATTTGTATTGAATGCTAAATTCTGAAGGATATGGAGATTAGTGGTTGTGGCATAATTTGAGATAATATCTCGGCATTTTTCTTCGATTAACTAAACAGAACAACGAAAAATCTCTCAGGATAATTTGTCTCCTTTTTGAGATCTTAATCCAGTGCTTTTCGCGTTGTGTGGTGTTTAAAATTAAAACGTGAAGATACAAACACTATATCAAGTTTCCGTGAGATCGAGTGTTACAAGAATATTGTACCGTGTTGCATAAAGGCCTGCAGTCTTTGTCTTCAACGCTGGCTCTTTCCATGACAAATTGTTATTAACAATGATTTTGGGCTTCCGCCGCGATGTTGAAGAGATCTGCGCTATTCTGGGATATGGATAGGAACATCAAGACGATTGGTACACGGGGCGTAATAAGCCAGTTTGGCATTACACTAAAATAAAATGTCAAGTTCACCCTAGAACAGGCCATGAAGGCCCAGAGGGGGAGTAGAAGTTAAAGCTCTACTCTTTCTTTAACCTCGACGCTAGATGGGGTGGATGGTTAAAGCCAAGCCCCGGCCGCTTTACCCCCGGGAAAGATCCGGTACCCATTGTACAGGAGGCTGGGTAGGCCCCAGGACCGATGTGGAGGAGTGCTGAAAATTTCGCCCCCACCTGGAGTCGATCCCCGGACCGTCCAGCTCGTAGCGAGTAGCTATACCGACTACGCTATCCCGGACCATGGCATTACACTAAATGTTTATGAAAATTAGTAATCTGTGCCGATGCAGGTAAGAGAGAGTTCATTCATGCATTCTGTAGTCTGTCTTACGACAGGTCCGTAACCTCTTCCAAAGCGAGATCTCCACAGGGTGCGATCTAGTGCTTCCTCTTTCAATTTCCAGTATCTTCTCTTTTCCTTAAGGTCAACCAGCAGCTGCTTACGTCTTCTCCCTCGTCGTCCCGTCTCCCGTCAAGAGAGAGTTATATATACGTATATACATATATCCGTATCTCAGTCAGTTCTCTGAATTTACCATTCCACCTTACCTGATGGAACTCCGATAGAATTTACATCAGCTAATTTTAGTCCTCTAGCTTCTCCGTTGATGTAGAAATATCTGCATGGAACAGAATATGTTTCATAAATTCTTGTCGCAATTTTAATTCTTCTTATTCATTCCTCTGTCCTCTTTAAATTATTTCTTCTTCATCCATACAGTACAATATCTCTCTCTCTCTCTTCGACTTTAATCATAGTCGTAATATCACCTCGTGTATGTCTGGCAGTCTGCCTGCTTTCATTAGTTTTCATTGTCACGTGATAAACGAAAAAGTGTCTTAATTACAAATTGTCAATTACATTTACAATTCTGAACTGTGTTCTTGTAAGCTAGAAATTTAATTGAGGTGCTGCTTGTGAAATATGGGACAGTTTTTAATCAGCAACTTCTCTCTTCATTTCATGCCGGGTAAATGAACATACAGATATTCTACAGACTCTTCAATTCAACTGAAACAATATCAGCATTACGGATTCCGGTCTTCTGGGATGTGACGTTGTGAAAACGTCGAAACTCGCCCAATATCAGTACAGTTGACTGTTTTCATACTTTTTATGATGCGAAAAAGTTAACAACACTGGTTATACTGGTATCATTTTTATGTTACTCATACCGTACTTATTCTTATAATGAATACAGTAACCAATTTATGCTCTTAGTAAAATATATTCAGAAGTGTAAGACTCCTGTAAACCTCCTACATGTTTCGGCACCGACGTTCCATCATCAGGGACTTATTCTAACAAAGGATTATAAGGCCAGCACGTTTAACAGGGTATTATGTCGCCTTCATTAAAATGAGTTTAAAATATTAAAATTTATAACCCCCTAGGAGTCTGAATGTGTCTTATTAAGTGCATAAGTTGATTAATGTATTAATTATTAAATACCTATTCAGGTTGTACGGCATTTGACAAATGAGTAAGAAACATATCTTGGCTCGTCCTCAAAAATAGCAGTCAGTATATACCTGCTGTTACAGTATCCAAAAAGCACAGTAGTTTCCACCCAAAGTTAGTTGGTGGGAGTATTTAAGGTAAGATAGTTATTACAAGAAATGCGGTGAGAAGGCTGATGACCGTGATGATAATGATAGAAAATAAAAGTAAAACATTTGGGAGATTAAGTTATCCGTGCCTGCCCTTCCATGTCTCACGTTATATGTCTAGGAAACTAATGACGACAGCGGAAGTGTGTAAGTAAAAAATTTAGATCTTCGCTCTTCTCTGAT
The DNA here is from genome assembly GCA_021186555.1 of Reticulitermes speratus. NCBI lineage: Eukaryota > Metazoa > Arthropoda > Insecta > Blattodea > Rhinotermitidae > Reticulitermes > Reticulitermes speratus. The sequence goes on from JAJKFL010000001.1 coordinate 9,632,188, forward strand.
GTTACGCAGCGTAGAAGAATTTCTACTTGGACTGCTTGACCCTTAAAGATGGGACCGATAGGTTGTTCCGAAACTTCGGCAACTAACTACAAATATACGTTGCGTGATATGCCAGAAGAGCGAAGATCTCATTTACACCGCGGCGGGCGGCTGAAGTCACGCAAATAAAAAGTTTGTTGAAGGATGGTAAATTCGAAAATTTGTCAAGGTTTCTGTTACTTGCATGGAAAACACATAGCTAAGGAAAACCCCAGTCTATTGCCTTTAGCAAGAAGAGGGTCAAAACCCAGTTGCGAGAAACCCTTCGATCTGGGTAACCACAAACTAGAACTCCTGCTAGGATATGCAAGTCAGTTCCAAGAAAACCTGTCACTCGGTAGAAACTAAACCCTCGATTATATTCTACGTACTCGTAGTTCCACACTGTAGAGAACACAAATTATTTTTATGACATCGCTCTTCTGGGATGTTACGCAGCTTAGTTTGGTAGTTACGGAAGTTTCGGTAGAATCTTATCAGTCATAATATAAAACTCACAACGCAAAATTTAGAGGACGAAAGTATATACAATAGAGAAGTTGGTTTTTTATTAGGTTTGCCCGGATCGCCTTGGTATTCTCATAATATTATCTAAGTTAAAAATAAATACGAATATACAGGGCAATTTTAGTAAATGGGAAGTAAATGGATGTAAGTAAAAATATACATATTTCAGTCTAATCCGTATAATATATGACCCGAATTTCTTGCTTATTCACGTTTTAGAGAAATTTCTACACAAAATATGCAACATTATGTGTAGGAAAAATGTGAATACAAATAGCCTCTAGTCAGTGAAATGATCTTGTAAATTTTCGAAGTTCAGTAGATCATGCCACTGTAATTAACAACAGGATATGGAGAATTGGTAACACCAAATACAGAACAACTGTGCAAATAGACATGCGTCTGCAACCTGTTTTAGTGTAAATTTGCATAAATGCGTGGAAAGTACTTTGGAACTTATAAAAGATTAGAAATAAAATTTTGTACTTATTGTGTACAATATTTCAAAATTTTACCTTGGCCGCAATAAGTCTTCATGCGAAGTTAGTATTAGGTGTGTAATTTTCTATATTACAGAACAGAACTTTTTAATTCAATCAATATTTAGGCCAGTGATTCCACAACTGTGCACCGCGAACTGCAAAGTCTCGCCAGAGTTTTTCAAAGGTACTTTCTGTGAAATTTTACTCTAATTGAAAGTCAGTTAATTTCAGCAGTAAAATTTTATTTTATTCTTGCAAGTATCTTTTTTTCTATATACCCTGACCATCTTCCGTGAAATTTGGGATTACCTGACAGAATTGTTCCTACGCCTTATCACGTCGCTTCTGGGTACTTTACATCAATTTCAAAAGTGTAAAAATTAATACCGATATATAAATAAATTATATTTAAAATTAAACTCGGCCATGGCCCTTCATCGCATAAAGGTAGTTGCAGTGTTGCCGTTATTTCGCTTTCCTCTAATGCCAGCCATTATACGAAGTTTCTTACAAAAAATTAAATTCTTCATAATAAAACAAAGAAAATATATCATAGCATACTTTACTTTGCAGACCGAGTCAAAGCAAAGGGCTTTTACCGTTAAAAGTCTTTCCCAGAAGCATGTTTTTATCTTAGGTATCCAATTTCAGATGACATTTAGAGGGAAGCAGAGAGGCGAGGTAGATAAAAGTAGAAGGTGGAATGAGTTTAGAGGGATAGAAGCATACAAAATTTGTCGACATACAATTTTAAAAGAATGTCTCATTCCTCTTCTTCTACTCCTGTGCGTCTCACGTGTAAGTGTAAATATGTTTCCCGTTAGTAAGAACTGCTCTGACATCGCTCCATATTGATTTATATAGAGATGCAACACAAGAATACACAATTTTCAGTTCCAAAAAAACTGCTTAAATTTCAGTAAGTATTGTCAAACGGGCCTTATAACTATACTCGAATTCAATCGGCCGGGACGTTATCTGTCGTTATAGACTTTTTCGACAGAACGAAACATTTCGAGACTTGGAACTCTTGCCTTCCGCAGACGCCTAAGTGCGAAGACAAGTATTATATTGAGTCTGGTCGCTTAGGTATAGCTGTTTTTGATTGCTGTGCCTCAATTCTTCTTAGATTTATTTATCATAATGTAAAGGTAAAATTGTCCCTGTACACGCCACGAAGGGGTATAGGGAGGGTAGGGATATAGGTCCACTCATTCTTAACCTTGGTGCTAGATGGAGGTGAGCGATTAACGTCACTCACCGGCCGCTTTACCCCCGGCAAAGAACACCGGTACCCATTTTACAGGAAGCTGGGTGGGCTCGGAAGCCGTTTTTAACGTTTTGGAGAAGAGAAAATCTCATGCGTCTACCGGGCTTCGAACCCCGGACTATCCAGCCCGTAGCCCACTCGCTATATGGACTACGCCACCCCCTCGTGTGTTAAAGCTGAGAGAATTTCATTTAAAACTCTCCATAAGCAAAAAAAAAAAAAAAAAAAAAAAAAAAAAAAAAAAAAAAAAAAAAAAAAAGAAAACTATTCGTGTACTAAGTTTCTCTGTGTCAAAGATTCAAATCTGCTGGAATGTAATGCTTTATCGCTGGGTGTGAATTTTCCGAAATTAAGAAACATTGTAGTGCCCTTATCTTCAGGGTCAAGAATTTTCTGGCTGCTTAACCTCAACGGTATTGCTTCATAATCCGGACTATCTGATAATCCGGCACCTGTCCAAGCCCTGTTGGTGCCGGATTAAAATAACTCTACTTTTTAAGAAGATATAGCCACCCTCTGTGATAATTCAAATAAATTTGTTATAAATGTATGTAAACGTGTCCTTAAAGCATTCTGATTTATTAATTCTTGGGAAGGATTTGATTTTGCTGTAAGCAATGCCCATTTTCACCTCAGTGCGCTGCGTAGTGCTGTGTAAATTATTACAAAACATCCGATAGCTGATTAAGGAGTTTTAGTAAATAAGGCAAGCTCTTTCAGACCGAGGCAACTGAGTAGTTGACTTCCCCTAATTTCTCATCAGAACGGAAACAAATTCAGTTTCGGATATTTTGTGTTTATTTTGTATACTAGATGAAGTAGAACGTCCAGAATGCTATTAGTCCTGAATGTAATGTACCAGCATCCAAGCCATTTATAATTTAAATATTCATACTTTCCTGAGTCTCTCGAAGAAATTTTTGGCGTAGTAACTTTCGATAATATATGACCATTTCACTGTACATTCTTCCATTCACATCATTCACAATCATTCTACAATTCAACGCTACATAAAACACGCGGCTAACAAAGCGTTTCCAGATAACTTACGATTGAGCCACAATACACACGCACGATGTAATATATTTTCTTCAGGCAAAAGAACTCAGCTTGTCGGATTGTGGGAGCTATTTTAGAACTCGATAGGTGCATTTGTCTTGGACCAATGATTCATGAGCCCAGTGGGCGAATACTGACGTGTACAAAATAGTGACATCATGGAGTGGTGTGTTCAGAAACTGATTTATTTCAACACACTTACCACCGCAGTCTTGAAAAAGCCTGACACTCTGAGACACAATGATTCACATTGCATCGCCAATATGTTTACAATCGAACGACTTTTAAGCACGTCTTTCGTCTTGAGAATTCAAGTACATATGTAATGTGAGTTGGCAGCTGTGATAAGAAGAATTTTCTATTGCTCAGCACTGGTTTGTACACAAAAACAAGTCTGGGGCCTCTACGTATTGGATATCTTCTCTCCTGTTATTTCACTGCTCCATTTTATTGTGTCATACACGAAGAGAGATCAGTTGCTATATTGCGTGATTTCAGGCTTCGGCCGCGGTGTAAATGAGATCTTCGCTCTTCTGGGATATCACGCATCGTACATTGGTATTTATTTATCGACGTTTCGTGACAACCTATAGGTTCCATCTTCAAGGGTCAGGCATTGAGAGAATAAATCTCCTCGTACTGCTTGACCCTTGAAGACAGAACTGATAGGTTGTCCTGAAACGTCGGCAACTCTCATCTACACTGCGTAACGTCTTACAAGAGCGAAGATCTCAGCTGCCCTCTTTATTGAAGCGATAGAATGCTTCACATTTCAGTGTTATTTAATAGTAACAGCATGGACCTGGATACCTTGGTCGATAAAGTGTTTTCGCTACGGGCTGGACGGTCCTGGGTTCTAGTCCTGGTGGGATCGAGGGTTTTCTTTTCCTCATATTTGTCCAAAGCCCATCTAGTGCCGAGATTGAGCATAATTCGAGCTTATACCTCTAGTCTACATCTGTGCCAGTCATGGCATGGAATAGGGTGACCTTTACCTTTATTAACAGCGGGGTGTGTTGTAGGGATTCTAAGGAGAAACATACATCTATTAGGCGTAAACATATCTAGTATAAGATGCGTATATGTGTGTGTTTGTAAATGTAGCTTCGTAACCTTCTGTCGGTATTAGCTTCTCACAACTGACCCAATATAGAACAAGCAGAAGTATTATTTACCACATACTCCATGCCCTGGCCAATATGTAAGGTAGTCATTTCTTGTAAGCAGTGTGCAATTGTCGCTGTAGCGTTTTGTGGATGCAAATGTAATTGTTATTGCCAGTAAGTTGTTCAGCAACAATGAGCAGTAATTTCTTAAATGTAGTGCTTTTTATATTAAGTTTTAACTTCTACGTTTGTATTTTGTGAGAATGGCAAACAAATGCAACAATATCCTGCGAACAAATGTTACTTACGAACTTTTATTTCAGGAATATAAATTGTTGCATTAAAATTGTTTTCTGTTTAATTGAGATAGATTTAACATTGTATAAATTAGACTCTTTTTGCCGATGTTTTAAGGGCATATTGGGATTAAGTTTGGCATTTTGGTATAAATAAAGATGAGTGAAGATTTTTACTAGAATTTGAAGGAAATGTAATTTCCCGGGAAAGCCCTTTTGCGATTTTAGTACTTCCTTTGCCGCGAAGAGTTTCTTTTTCAGATATAAATCGATTGTTCACAATGTAGAAACATTTCTGCCAAACTCATCTCACTGTTCACAAATGCGTTTTCACTCTTCAGATTAAAAGTTGAAAACTTTGAGGTAAATGTATATAGTACGGAAGCGTTTCTAATAATATTGTTTCACGAACTATTGTTAGGAACCTCCGGAAAAAGAAAAAAAATGCGAAAAGCGACTCTTAGCTTTCTAACTTATATTCATTTGCCACAACTCGAGTCCGACTGGACAGATTTAATATTACAAAATTTCGACTGCTCAAACCCGGTTGCATTATACAAAAGTTTCCGTTCTTGAGGGAAATAGCCCCGCCCTTCCTTGTTCCAAATACCGTATTATGAGAGAGTAACAGAATAAAAACTTGTGGCTCTCATCACGTTAAACAGATTAGAGGTTCCCACAGAGGTCTGGTTGAATATTCAAGATTTCTGGAAAGATCGTGCTCATGAAGGCATTACGTTTCGTCGAAACGTCAGTAATAATTTCCCAGTCGACAAGACGTAACATCCCAGAAGACCAGAAGACTTGAATCTTAAACAAATTCGTATGTAAATTTGAGAAGACATTTTTTAACTTTAAAAGTTACGTTAAGGTAATGTGGATCTAAATAAAAAAACAGAGGAAGGTATATATGAAGTCTTTATGAAAACGAAGTCAGCAACAATATCATAATGTAGCTACTTAGCGATCACGCACTCAGGCGTTAGAGGGATGTTCCCCCTGCCACGTGTTTTAACCCTTGAGGCCAACACTCTCTAGAAAACTGAATGTATAACTAATTACAAGAATAATTTGAGTATTTGTCTGCATTAAAATAAATAGTAAGCCATAATGTGACGTGACGTTCATGATAAAATCGGGAGAATAACGATATTGCGGGAAATTCTTGTTGTTAATCGGTTAAAAAATTAAGTCATAGCATTTTTTTAAAACATTAAAGATAAGTAAGAAAAATATAAAGTACGAATGTTGCAACTTGATATTTATGGTGTGCAGATTGGTCTCTTTGAAACGAAAACTTTATTGCTTGCTTTCAAAAAAATAGGGCTGAAACTGGGACCTAACAGTTAATTTAGCACAGTACGTATTGATCACTTAATGCTATATCTATGAGTACTGAAATCAAGGAGTTTGCAGTCGGCGGGATATGTGTGAGTAGATCGGAATTAGGTGAAAGGAAATGCGCACAGTATTTGGGTTGGGATCTATCCTGAATAACTGTACTTTTTAAAAATGAGAAGGAAATAAATTAACATTTAAGAGGAATTTTAGGGTGAGGTATGTGGAAGGAAGTTCTTTAGGGTTGTTTTCAATGTAGGACTTTCTTTATTGCAACTCTGCCTCTGCTACAAGACTTTTATTTATGGAGAATATTCAACTTATAAATAATAAGAATGAATAGTTATGGCACAAATTGTTATACACTTGAATGTTTATATGAAGGTAATTTAGAACTGGTTCAATTTTAAATGATACAACAGAATCTATTCTTCTTAATTCAATTATAAGATTAGACAGTTATTTTGTGCATAAGACTTTGCTAAAGTATGGTAACTTACAGTTAGGAATTCATGCATGAATTCTGGTAAATTAGAGTTACGAATTCATGCATGAATTATGGTAAATTACAGTTAGGAATTCGCGCATAAATTATGGTAACTTGCAGTTAGGAATTAATGCATGAATTCTGGTATCTTAGAGTTAGGAATTCATGCATGAATTCTGGTAACACAGGAATTAATGCATGAATTCTGGTAATTTACATTTAGGAATTCATGCGTGAATTCTGGTAACTTACGGTTAGGAATTCATACATAAATTCTGGAAATTTACGGTTAATAATTCGTGCATGAATTGTGGAAACTTACAGTAAGGAATTCATGCATGAATTCTGGTAAGTTACATTTAGGAATTCATGCATGAATTCTGGTAATTTACAGTTAGGAATTTATACATGAATTCTGGAAATTTACGGTTAGTAATTCATGCATGAATTCTGGTAAGTTACAGTTAGGAATTCATTCATAAAGAACTTGTTTTGACGTGCTCCCCACCACCTAACAATCTGAAGAGTAAAGCTAATATTCTGACCTAAAAAGCGATAAAACTTTTGTTGTTTGTACATGGCAAACCGTGTAATGCTTACAGTATATAGGCCATTAATAACAACAGAAGTTTCACCGTTGGTATTATAATTGGATTGAACTCTTGCAGTTGAAAGTTAGTGAAGCGGAATGTGCACTATAGTGTGTGATTTATGAATGCATTACTTATACTCGGATTCATGTAAAGTGGTTACCCCGTTTCACTTTGAAGGTAAAGTAACTTTATAAATCGTAATAGCATTGCAAATGTAGGCGTGTAGTTTACCACTGTAGACAAAATTTATATGCATCGAAGGGGCCAGGGCTAATCTGATGAGGTTTAATAAAGGCCTACAGTTACGATATTTATAGGTGATTAATGGGCGGTAAAATGAGGTGAATGATCACCTTCAGGTCTCTGCCACTTTACTAGCGAAGAATGTGTCCTCGGTACCCATTTAATAGGAAATATTTGGCACCAGATAACCGTCTGAAAGTTTTGGAGGTAATTGAGTCTCGAGTCCTGGGTCATCCATCCCGTAGTTTGGTCACTATACCATCTGAGCTATCCACGAATTTGGGAATATACCTACATACGATTGTCATAGCTCCAGCAGTAATTCAATCCCGTGCTTCAGCACTTTGCCAATTATTACGAACAATCACTCTGCAGATTCAGCCTTAGCGGCAGAAATATGTGTGTAAAATAATTATAATTTATTTTCCGTTCGTTTTAATGTATTCTGCACCACTGGTGAAGTTTACGATTGTGAGATTTGCTTTTCTCACGTCTTATCAGTAATGTCTCTTTTATCGTGTCCTTCAGCAGGGCAGCTATCACAGGACATACCGGCGGATGAAGGTTTTCTGTGCGGAAGAGCCGCAATGTTCAAGGACTCAATAAAAGGGACACTGTGTGTTTCGTTTATTTTAAGTATCCTACGAGGTATTTTAATTTCGTAATTGCTAATATTGCAGTTTATGTTTCGTGTATGTAACCTTGTAATTATTTTTAAGATTCTTCGCCAAACAAGTACGTTTTTCCGCCGCTAGGCTCCCGATATTGACATTCAAATTCGTCAGTTTGCTTCAGTTTGAATTAATCAGTGCACTTAAATGTGAGACGGAATATATCTCGTCTCTCTTCAGATGATGGATTTTTATCTCTGTGGGTTAGGTCTGAGTGGCGTTGGCTAGGTTTCATATTGGAAATTGATTCCAAGAGAGCCATCTACAATTCTTGCAGAATCGTATCTCCGTGATTCGGTCCTGGGAATATTTCGTACCAACAATATTAAAGTGACCGCGCCTCTATTTCCTGGACCAGGCAAAATCATTGTAATCACGTACGTATTCCTCAGCGTGTATAGGCCTAAAAATTCTTTGTCATTGTTTTTTAACAACTGAAGAGTATGGGTAATTTGGGAAATTTCAGAATTACAAAACTATCTGCTTTACGACCCCGGAAACTATCACAAACCTGCCCTTTTCACATCTTTCTCTTGCCCGATGTCTCCCTATCCAGTTTACTGCAGCTCCTGTCGTTTATAAAATATGTTCACTAAAATTTTGACAGTAGTAACCTGCGCTATTTTTATGCGCATTGGGTCAGCTGAGGTACATCGAAAAATTTTGGAGGGAAATGTAAAAATAAACAGACAGCCTCAAACACCGACCTACCACGTTCTATCCGCGGCATGTTTAGGGATACAGGGTTAAAATTTTTCACTGTCCACGCCATGAAGGCGTATAGGGGGAGTCGAGATATAAGTCCACTCATTCCTAACATTGGTCGTTTTAACTCTGGGAAATAATGTAATTTTATATATCTGTCCTGAGAGGAATATATTGCCAGTAATCAAACAAAACTTGCTTGGCGGTATTCAGCTACAACTATTCTTTGTAATATTTGTTCTTACTGTTTGTCGGAAGTGTAATAATTCGGTCTCTCGAAGCCAGTTTTTCATGTAGGCTTAATAAATTGGATTCCAGCTACAGTCTATATAATCAAAACATACGATGAATAAACTGATATTTAATCGTTATAAACTTACATTCAACAATTAAACCAACAAATGCACTTTATTCCTTAGTTATGTTCATTAACCCTACACATGTTTCGGCTGCAACAGAGCCATCATCAGGGGTTCAAGGTCACGTTCACTTTAACATTCACTGTTCCATTTGGTATCACCACTTATACACCACAATGTATGTCAAGTTTCTGTTAACAGTTGATAACATTGACATATGTAGGGTTAATTAACATAACTAAGAAATAAATTGTATTTCTTGGTTTAATTGTTAAATGCTGTCAAAATGCACGGTGAACACAACGTAAAATTCGTTATAAACTTAATTAATTTTCACAGAAACTACTATTTATTAATTAACAAATTGTTCTCTGTACAAATTGCCTCTTGCAAAGTAGGTATATCATATTAATTCAGTAAAGTGTTTAATCTAGATGTGCGGCTCAAGCAGTTAGTAGAATCACTGTGACATAAAACAGACCTGCTCAACAGCATCATGTGATGTAGGCCATTTGTCACATAATGTTAGCCTGACTAGTGCTTACGATGCTTTTCTCTTCTCACGGACTCATGAAGATCGTGGAAGTGACTGAAGTGAAGCCAGTAGATAGACCTTCTACCGCTTGAATACACCAAAGCTGAGCAAATGACCCTGAATGATGCACCTCTACTTCCGGTATAATATTAGGGTACAGGAAAGGGAGAGACAGTTGTAATCGAAAAGTTGGTACACATGTATTGATTTTAGGACAGTTCTATTCCGATTTTGACCCAGCAGGTCAATTAATAACTTCATTAAACTTTTCATATTTTACCTTTCTTTCAATTTTCTTTCAGTATTCTCGTAAGTCAATCTACAGTTTCGAGATATTTAAACCTAGGCCAAAGTTACGCACAGAACTAAGTATATTTGATATACTGATGGCGTTAGAAAGAGAAACTATAAAAAACTGACATAAGTATAAGCAAGACACACACACACACCACACACACACACACACAAGATGCACTCGAATGAAATATGGCCAGTTGTGTACAGCTTTAGGGCCAAGTTGCTGTCACTATGGCCAGTTGTGTACAGCTTTAGGGCCAAGTTGCTGTCACTATGGCCAGTTGTGTACAGCTTTAGGGCCATTTGGTCCTAGAGTTGTGTACAGCTTTAGGGCCAAGTTGCTGTCACTGTGCCAGTGTGTTAGGGCCAAGTTGCTGTCACTTGGCCAGTTGTGTACAGCTTTAGGGCCAGTTTTTTTCAATATGGCCAGTTGTGTACAGCTTTAGGGCCAAGTTGCTCTCAGTATGGCCAGTTGTGTACAGCTTTAGGGCCAAGTTGCTGTCACTATGGCCAGTTGTGTACAGCTTTAGGGCCAAGTTGCTGTCACTATGGCCAGTTGTGTACAGCTTTAGGGCCAAGTTGCTCTCAGTATGGCCAGTTGTGTACAGCTTTAGGGCCAAGTTGCTGTCAATATGGCCAGTTGTGTACAGCTTTAGGGCCAAGTTGCTGTCACTCCGACATTGTCACAGGCTTTCAACGAATATAAGCATTTTTAGATCATTGAACATCGATAAACTTGCAATCAGTAGTGATGTTCGCAATCGAGCAGCCCTGCGTGGTGTCAAAGTCCATTCTAAGGCAAGAAGAACAAAGGAAATAACATGATGCAACTTTCAGGGTGTATTATTACTCTTCACTTACATTACGTCTGTAATTTCTACGGCTCAACTCAAAGGGGAGTTGAAATCGAAATATGCTCCATTAGCGTCACTCTTTGTTAGATCCTGTTTTTGGCGGGCACAAAGACATATATTAAGTATTATATGATCAAACTATTGCAGAATGTGTGGGATTTGCGGCAGAGAATTATTTTTTTGGTTCTCTGTGCAATATAATTTCAAGTCCCTGCTGTTTTAAACACATAAAATTATTTCCAATTTCACGTGTTTTTTTTCTTTATCTTGTAATAAACACTTTTCTTACGATCTTTCCCACACTGATCTTTCGAAAAGTCGGGAACAACCCCCCCCCCCCCCGCCACGACACAGCGTTGTGTTCCAAAAACACTTTAATTTTCGTCCACGGTTTTCTTAAAGTAATGTACGTTAGCACGTTTGTTAGGATACTTCAACTAAAATGGAGCGGGCATGTAGTTAGGACAGTTGTAAACAGCTCACAGCGTTTGGTGACAAAACCTCTTGGAAGATGCAAAATTGAATCGCTGGAAGGAGACTGGAGGATAATTTAGGAGGGATTTTATTGTGGTGGGTTGCGAGCTGGAAGATGTTTGGATCTGCCTCAGGATTTGGTGTTAGCGATTTTGAAATTTTGAATTCTACTATCATAGCATTAAAATAGATAATAATAGAAACAGTGATACCGTATAACATGGGTGCATAGATTTTACAGATATCTACGAAAAAATCTCAAAATTCTATACTTCATAATGGTGATGTCAAGCTAGTTCCATACTGCAGACTCAAGAATATTACGCGACCTGGTGCCCGGAATTTGTACACCCCTGCTCTGTAACACCGAATAACGCCTGAAAATTCGTAAGTCCCTGCATGATCTTCCAATCACGTTGATAGCTGTAACGAGGATGGAGCGAGTCAAATCCAACTGATGTTTGTCTAGAATGGTCAGAACATAGCGCTGAAGGGTCCCAATGGACACATTTATGCAATATTTAGGGTGTCCCTGAAAGCAAGCATGTATAAACCGAGACTTCTCTTGACATTTTGTGTATTACTGCACCACCATAAGGACAAATGTGAGACACGTTTTTTAGTGGCTTACAGATCTGTATGGCAATCATGTATGCATTACGTGGAGAGCAAAGGGCCTTGCAAAACATGTCTGTATTCCCTTTCACATGGAAATTTTTGCATCAGACTTCCCAAAGACCAAAATATTCTAATGTCATATTCGTGGAGGTAACATTGCTTTCTACTTGCGTTATCTTTTTTTGTGTTATGTTTTGTAGAACGTGGGAGGATGGAATGTCAGAGAGAAATGAGATACTTGGAGATATGGTGGAGAGTTACATAAAGGAAGGTATCAGGGACAGTTTCAGAGGTTGGATAGGGTTGAAATGAAATCAATACGTCATACCCTGAGTATCTAGCCTTTGTTTCAAGATATACACTATGCAAATAGCAGAGTATCCGACTGGCAGATGAAAGAGAATATCTAGAAAGGTCGTGAAATTTTGGTATGGTGAACACTGTGTTCTCTCTACGGCATAATATAGAAACAAATTAATTATTCGACTGTCATTACAATGCATCCTTATCTTCATGGAATAAGTTGATGAGTCTGTTTAAAATTCATAGGACCTGCTTAACTCTTTAATATTCCATTTTATGAAACCCCATATAAAAGTGTCCTGATATATTTAGTTATATTTTCCTTATTTATTCTTTATTTAGTAACGCTTTCTTTTGTTAGATTTGTGTAACGTCGAAAGAAAGAATTATTTTTATATATTCCATTCCTTGCGTTATAATTTAATTTTTTAATATTAAACAACAAGTTTACACAATTACCATAGGTTTACAATAATATTCTTTAAAAACACTGAACTCCTACCTGTTTCGGACCTTACTGGTCCATCATCAGGGAGTACATTAGTCTTTGTTTTATAAAACAATTACTGTACTACCTGATAATGAATCAGTAAGGTCCTTAACATGTAGGGGTTTAGTGTTTTTAAAAAATATTATTGTGAACATATGGTAATTGTGTGCTTCTGTTGGCTAATATTACAGAAAAATAATTATTCTTTAACAAGACTGGACAATATGATATTCAAAGTGCAGTAAGTGTAGCACTTACAAATCTAAAAGGTTGTTTTCTTTCCTATTAAACATAATGGTCTTGTGTTTATAAAAGCCGCTGTTTAATATTACTTACAGCAAATTCACTTTATTGTGGCTATGCACGTCTGAAAACTGGGACTTTTCTGCAACAATTCATGAAGGTTTGACGCATTACATTTGCATTTTGTTTTATCCTTGGCCCTTGAACGACAAAACGTAAACTCTTTTATTCAAAGATTCAGTCCGTACCGTGCAGTAAACACACTCCGTCTCTGATATAAAAACCAGTCAGTTAATGCTGTACAGTGAAATAATCGCTGTTTGTTCTGAGATCCATACAAAACACATAAACACACTGTGTGGGCAGAACGTAGAATTTGTGAATGTTAAACTGATGGTACATATAGTAACCGCTAGGATTTAAACGGTTAATATCACTTCACCGTCATTATAACGACACGAGATTTGTGAAGTCGTTACCTGTCAGGGATATAAAATTTAAAAAAATTCTAACAATCGATTCAGTATGAAATTCAGCTTGTGTTAAAGAGAGTACAGCTCGTGACATTTAACTTTTAATAGGACCTATAAATAGCCCCGGCTGTCCCATTTAAAAGCTTGAAATTCATTCTAGAGTGAGTTGTTGAAATATAAATTGCACATAATTTTTATTGGCGCCGAAATTTTACAGCTCTGGCGTTAAAACGCGAGAAGTATACGCAACAAAAAAAAACGTGGGAAGATCTTCATGAAAATGCATTGAGTTTTTAAACGGCTAAACGTGAAGTGAGCTTTGTATTACGGGCTGTGAGTCGACCTAACTGTTGCGAGAAACGTCCGACTCTTCGCCTGATTTCGGGATCGCAAACAAAAACCTCGTATCTTCCTCGCACTGTAAACCAATTCAATGTTACAACGTTGGGTTGAAGCATATTCTCAATTTGAGCAAAAAAAAAAATATGTATGTGTAAATCTAGAGAACTGGCGCGAAGAAACATTTTGTATGGACACCATTAGGAAGACCGGGAACGAATGCGAGGAAACGTTGGCTTTCAGCTCATCTCCTAAGAATATGATAGCGATTCGTAGTGAAACGTAAATGTACGTGAAATGTAATAGTGCGTTATAAAGCGAGACGGCTAAAAATGGCTCCGGATCGGGACCAGTCATGGGTTTTAGTTGACAGAGATAATCTTTTTTATTAAAAGGAGGCGCTGGATTTTGGGATTTTACTAGCAGATTAATTACATTTACTTTCTTAGATAATTTGGTAAAAAATATGCGCCCAAGCACCAAATTACGACTTTACAATATTACATCAAAAACAGCATTGAAATATGGCAGTGCATATAAAATATGGCACTGAAGTTTGGGGTTTAAGTAAATAAGAATGTCAACAATTAGAAACAGCATAAATGAAATTTCTGAGAGCACTCTTGGGACTGACAAGTGTAGACCATCAAAGGAATACAACAATTCGAGAAAAACTAAAAGTAGAACATACAGCAGATGAAATTTAGAGCTACCAAAAGAATTGGCTACAACATGTTGAAAAGATGGAACACTCACGGATACCCAGGATGGCACTGGAATACACACCAATGGGTAAACGCTAAATAGGTCGACCAAAAACAAGATGGAGAAATCAACAGCATCTTCAAATTGAGTTTTCACAGGACAGGACCCAGGTGTCCTACATCTGTGTACGTTCATGATGATGACGGCGATGATGACTTTCTTAGATAACTCTGAGGTATATCTGTGCACAGTTTAGACATCAATGGGTATAGATCTGCCTGTACTCCAATACGGAGTACACACAAAGTATCAATAAAAAATTTGAGGTTCTCCTGGCGGTGAAAATCCATGCTGTCCTCTTCTGGGTTGCGTAGTTTTTTAGGGTAAGTCGTTATCAAAGTCTGTCTTTATCCTCACAGTCTACCAGACTACAATATGCCATATCGCAAAATAAATTAATATAGAGTTATGAAATTATAGACGTGTTTTGCTTATAATATTTGTGTACTGACGATATGTGCGTATTCGTGTTGTTGAAAGGGCCGACAGTTAACTGGATAATATTTTATTGACTGTGTTATTCCTTGAAGTATCTTTTCACCGCATTGCCACTTTATAAGCACTAAACCGGTGTCCTGTTTGTTACACTCTACCTGGAACAGTGAAACCGAATCTCTATCAAATTCGTCTGCCAACAGTAAAGTCTGAAAGTGTTTCGTCTGACCTCAGTCGTGTGGTTTCTGCCACTTCCAGTTTCTGCCACTTCCAGTTTCTGCCATTATTAGTTCTCCCTGCGAGGCAGTGCTGTAGCATTGAAATTGCCTTGCTGTGGCTTCAGCTCTGCTCCCAGCCGTATTAGTGTTACTGCAGGCCTAATATCCTCTAATATATGGCTTCAGCGCACAAATCCTGTCTTAGTGATACTAAATAGCAAACAGTAATTATGAAACTGATTGTGCACTCCGAATTACATTCATTTTAATTTTATTTTCATATTCATATGGATGGTGGAAAAAAAAACCTCCTAAGACGTGACCACTTGAGACCCCAGGCTTAGATGGAGGGATAATATTAAGATAGATAAGAAAAATATAGTCATATTACAACAGACTCTATCCTTTATTAAATAGCCGTTAATTCATTTTGTCAATCATTTTATTAGTGTATAGTCATTTCTCTTTGAATACCTCTGTGTAAATAGGTGGATAATATTAAAATGAATCTTAAATAGGGGGGCGATAGCATATACTGTAATTATCTGGCTTATAATAGGAATAAGTTAATACAGTTGCAAAACTTCGGGTTCTGTAACTTACTGCTATCACTTCGCGATAAAAGCGTCGTTACTTAAGAAAAAAAAATTGTGAACAGTGCTCCGTATAAATCCTTCTCTTCAAAAAGTAGTACTTGAAATTGAGTATGTTGTTTTTATTCAAGATTCACATTTTTTATCGTAATTCTTCTGTTATAACAAACACATAAAATTTCATAGTTTACAAAGACATCAAATAACAATCAAGAAAAGTTTGCATCTGCTTTCGTGTAACGTAAAAACACGAACATTAAAAAGACTCTCATAAAATGTACGTCGATTTGTCGCAGCCCAAACACCACACTTGACACACTAATGGTACGGACTTACTGCAAGCGAGTTGCTTGGAGCATAGCAGGAGAGCAGGTGCATAGAGGAATGCGACTTTAACCAATAACAAGAAACCTATCCAGGCGGTCGCACTGACACCGCCTCTGTCTACGTTAGGGGGGTCACTGCGGTCCCCTGGATAAGTTTCTTGTTGTTGGTTAAAGTCGCATTCCCTCTGTGCACCTGCTACCCCGCTAACCTCCAAGCAACACGCTTGCAGTAAGTCCATACCCTAGATCTAAATTACCTCTGTATTTAGAAGGATAAAATTTGAATGGAGGAGGATGCAGTCACATTTCCTTTATTGTAATGTCTTTCTTCGTCAGACTACTATTTATGAGGCAAGATTAGATGAAAAAGAGACTGGAATAGACGTAAAGAGGAATTAAAATTGAAATTGAAGCAACTGAAGAAAGGATATTGAAGGCATAAATGGAATAGTAGCTAACTGAAATGCAATATCTTAAATGTATTTTTTAGAACATTCTCAAAATTGAAATGTCAAAGTAATTTAACTTCACTTCCAACATCACGAACATCAGCCGTGCTTCTCTCTTGACTATCAAATTTTTTATATTTACATTGCAACAGCTTTATTGCTTTAGACGTGCTTTGGCTTAATTTGACATCTGACGGTCTTGTGCAAATACAGCGGGACAAATAAGCAGTTCTGTTCGACCGATGTTCCGTTTAGCAGATCGATTATGGACGATTTTAGAATGAAAAAAATTAACCAACCTGAATAACGTATGTGTGTCATGTATATAAATTATCCGAAAAATTTGGATTCACAGACGCTGTAGCAATATTTTTGTTTTCATTTTACAGTATATTTTCAGAGGGTTAATTATATGAAAACATATTTTGAGTCAAAGTCAAATTTTACAGTACATTTTCAGAGGGTTAATTATTTATGTGAAGACATATTTTGAGTCAAAGTCAAATTTTACAGTACATTTTCAGAGGGTTAATTATTTATGTGAAGACATATTTTGAGTCAAAGTCAAATTTTACAGTACATTTTCAGAGGGTTAATTATTTATGTGAAGACATATTTTGAGTCAAAGTAAAATTTTACAGTACATTTTCAGAGGGTTAATTATTTATGTGAAGACATATTTTGAGTCAAAGTCAAATTTTACAGTACATTTTCAGAGGGTTAATTATTTATGTGAAGACATATTTTGAGTCAAAGTCAAATTTTACAGTACATTTTCAGAGGGTTAATTATTTATGTGAAGACATATTTGAGTCAAATTGTGGTCGTTTGCATGTTTCTTAGTACTTGCCTCCATTAATGAATTTAGCAAACTGTAATAATTCGGTCCTGGAAATGGGTACTTTATTAACTGTTCAAAGTCCATGGTAACTATGTATACCACCACGTTTCACATTTAAGTTTTCTGCATTTTTTCCCGCACTAATGTTTCCTGTAATTTTTACAAAATTGTAGCAATTATTTTCTTACGAAAATTAAAGGGGTTGTTTTTGTAATGGAAGCACACTGCGTCCTTCGACAGGTAGAAACTGAGTCATTATTTGTGGTGTAGATAAAGTCTGATGTTTGGTTCTTACGTTGTAAACTAACTACTTAAAGCAAAGAAGTAAAGAACGCTACTTAACTTGTCCTTTTGCTTGAGAGTCACGTCATGCTGACGTAAGAGGGGATGGAGGTAAACTTCCACTCGGTTTTACCATACTATTAATTGGAAGTGTTTAGTCTTATCCACATTCCGCCCGCTTAACCTCCTGGAAAAGGATTCGCTGTACACATTGGTTTGGAAATTTGGTAGGTCTTTGAACATCGCGTCAGAAAATAAAGTAACTACTCCGGAAATGAAAAGGGGGTACGCGTTTCAGGGAACACCAAATTGTATTAACATCTCTTGTTTTCCTCCAAACTGCTAAATTTGTACGTTTAGGTGACCTACGAGTAGTAACCTATTTATAAACAGGCGATTTCCCATTTCAAAGAAAAGGGGCCAGTTAAAGCTTATATTTCGTAGATCGCATCACAATTAATTTTGGGTTCTTTACTCTTTCATTTGGAGAACCAGTATATATTCTGTTTTTACTCTCCTAAAGGCACGGAAAGAAGTTTCATGGATCGAACTCTTTACATTTCGCTCGAGGATTATGATTTCCCCCTCCTGTGAACTCCCCTCTATTCCTTTCTAGTTGACTAGCCAATCTTTTCACATAAATGTAGCGACATGAGCTTAGAGCCGGCTAACGTAGGCCGGAAGAGCAGTCCAAGAAGACTGCTAGACCCTGCGGATAAAGGAAGAACGCTTCACCGAAACGTCGGTAACTGTTTCTTAGTCGACGTAGCTTAACTTCCTGTAAGACTTGAATCTTCATCAGTAGCGCTGTTGGAAACCTTAGTCTCGCAAGTGGATGGTAGTTGTCAGTGTTCCAAGCTGCGAGCTCTTAGCGTATACATTCACTGACGCTTCATATTTGCTACACACTTTCGCTGTGATAATTTGGCGAATTTCTTCACAGTAACTTGAGTTCCAAAGTCAGTTTTAATAGACGTGTGGCTTTGGTGTTTACCCTTCTCACACTTTCAAACAATAAAATACTTCGTATAGGAAATAATAACATTTCTTATAGTCTACGTATTATGCAGAGCCTGTGTTACTTTCAGACAGCACTTAAGCACTTTTTGGCATTTCTTGTGCTTAGGGCACAGCCGTGAAATTTTGTTATTGTTTTTATTACCTTGAGTGACTTTGGGCCTTCGTCGCAACGTAAAAAATAATTAATTTTATTATTATTGCCATCATCATCATCGTCATCACGAGTCAGAATTTTGAATAAAAGTTTTTACTATACCTGCTCGTGCAACAAAAGTTTCTAAGCCTACAGTTTTCAGAAACTACTCTTTGAGAACTAAGAACGAAATTTATTTCCGAGAAGTGACGTCAGAGATGCACATTGGATGCTGAAAACAAAAAGCAAGTATCTCCAGTTTAAGGGCACCTTTCATTTAATAAGAGCAGTTTGTGCCTTCTCAAGAAACGGTGATTTTTGTCGGCCTTATTACAAAACGTAACTTTTACCCAGGAAATATATTCCTTCATGTAGCTTTATAACTCTGGCTTCAGCCGTGCCGTCTGCAATTATTCAACCTTTCTTCTTGTTTTGCCTTGCCTGTGTGGAGTGTAATAAGAATCCGAAAAAAAAATTCGTAATAAGTTTAAACATTAGAGTCTTAATCAGATAAGTGTATTATTAGTTTGCAAAAATTTAGGAAGATATTGAAGGCTAAATCTATGGCACTTATTGGCAAAAATAAGATAGATACATCTTAGTCGCAAAATATACAACGAAGAGACAATTATTTAAATAAAAAATGTAACACTGATTACACAATTGATTATTTCTACTAAAAAATGCACCAGGACTAGTTTGTCACTGTTTCTTTATTGAAAGAGTGCCCCAATAATTAATAAAGTATACTGCAGCATGTAGTTTATATATACCACTCGATTTTACTGTTAATTTTAATAACTTTTAGCAACTCAACAATTATACAAATTTTATGAAGTGGTAATAACAAATATTGACTCACTGTTATGACGTAACGTAAGAATTGGTCTATGTAACAACTCACTTAAAAAAACCCCTGATGATGGCAATTTAATTGCCGAAATACGTATTGGGGCACTCTTTCAATAAAGAAACAGTGACAAACTAGTCTGGTGCATTTGTTGGTAGAAATAATCAATTGTACAAGAATACACAGTGAATATAAAGTGAAGTTCACTGATTACACACAGTTTTGTTTATTCTACACTTGCTTCCACATTAAGTCCAAATACTCCCAACACTTTGTTTTAACATCCACCGTATTCAGTCCCTGCTTGGCAACAATAAGGTTAAGAGCCACATGAAATTACAAAGTTTTGCCCTTTTAAGTTTTCGCAGTGGTATGGATAACGTAATCGTCCTTCTCGGATACGACATTTCGTCACATTTCGGAAGGTTTTGAAGAAACTTAGTAGTTTTATCTTCAAGGGTCAAATATCCAAAATCTTCTTGAAGAAGGACTGAGAAATACCAGACCAGACATCTCAGAATATCCAATCTTAAGAACTTCAGATTTCGAAACAAGAACGCCTCACGTCCGACCGCATCTTTGTATTCAGTGACGCATTGTGAGCCTTTTGCTCTTACGTTATAATACGCTTGGAAAGAGCGTTGAATTTCAATGAGGAATTATTCCTTTATTATCTTTATCCCTCGTCCCTTGTTATCCTTTCCTTTAACACTTCTGCACTGCTTCATCTCTCTTAGCAAAACCCTTATCTGTTAGCTAAAACTGTGAATTAATTCACATCCTTATGCTTCAGACTGTACAGTTCCAACACAGAGCTGCCACCTATGTAAGTGGGTATAAAATAAAATTCATCGGTGAGACGACGTCAGAACTACACAAAATATGTGGTCATTTGTGTCTGTGCATGGAATAGCCTGGAATACAACTAATATCAACTACATTAAGGGATTCAAATTCTTGTGTATGCTGTACATTTGATTTACATGATATTCTAGAGAAGTATCAGACTATCAACACTTTAAGGACGAAATGTGAATACACTTCTCTTTTAGTTGCTCCCAGATTTCCGAAAGACCACCGTTTTATTTGAAGGTTCACATGCTTCGTCCGCTGTTCCTTTTTTTAAGAGTAATTTTGAGATTAAATGAATCTGGAGCACTGTTGGTAAGACGGAGGAGGAAAAATGGACGTACTCGGGGAAAAACCTGTTCCAGTTCCACTTTGTCCATGGGAAATCCCACATGGACTGACCCTGGATTTCTTTACGTATATTTTCTCGTTTACTCTGTATCCAATATTGCATAACGATTGACACTTTTCAACATCTCTGGCTCTTAAAGAAACAAAGATACAAATATCGATTTGAAATTGGACATGAAAAGGAATGGAGTTTAACAGCGGTTCCGCCTGATTTATTAGTCGTTAAATGTATGGATTTGGGAAAGAAGTATTTAGTTTAACATTTGGGAACCTGGACTGATGTGACTGTGGGTTATTATTGGATAATTTCCACTCAACACAAGGTTTTCCTCAGCCACCGGGCACAACATTTACAATAACGGTTTACTGACTTTTGCTGACTCTCGTTGCTTGTAAAGTGGATTATCATTGGGCACTAAATATTCGGCCTTGCAGTATACCGTAGATGACGCCAGTTAATAGTCTGAAAATGTTTGCCTGTTTCTTGTAAAACATCTTGTACTTGGTACTTAAAACACGTGGCTACTTTTAAAAGAAATTATAATTCTCTGCAGCAAAGTTTAATAAAAATTTATAAGTGACAATAAATTTTCCAGTTTAAAATATTTCTGGGCCCAATTCAAAATTAAATTTTGGGGGCAGTACCTATGCGTAGTCCTGGTCTAACAATCAGTGTGGTTTCCAGTAGTCTAAGGAGCAACCAGCCTTTTCGGTGCATTCCGAAAGTTGGGACCTCATGCTGTCGCATAGGCTATGATAGGATTAAATTGGTTCTGACTGTGAGATGTGTTGAAGACCAGGAAATATGAAGAAGGTTATAAGACTACAGTGAGACGTGGTCTGTCTTCAGTTTTTGAAGATTTTGAATTTATTAAATAGGAGATGGCGGTATGGCTTATATTCATATGGTTCAGGAAAATTGTAGTTGTGGGATTTTGTGAAAACTGTAATGAAATTTAGGATTTCATAAAGTGTGTGTAATTTATTGTCTAGCTGAGCGACTGTAGCTTCTGCAGAGTACTGAACTTAATGGAGTAGGTGGACAATTTTTTTTTCCAATGGCTTGACAGCCCCTTGGGGGCCTAGGCCGCCTCATTTTTCTTTTGAGGCTTCACGATCACACACTTTTTAGACACACCACATTCGGTAGGACTCCTCTGGACGAGGGACCAGCTCGTCGCAGAGACCTCTACCTGACAACACACAACACATACAACAGGCAGACATCCATGCCTTAGGCGGGATTCGAACCCACGATCCCAGTAACCGAGCGGTAGTAGAACCACACCTTAGACCGCGCGGCCACTGGGATCGGCGGACACCTTATTGTGTCCTTAACTAAAGTGTTACCAGGTGCATTTTTGGACTGCGTGTCTCCAACTTTCTAACAGTTACGTACTTGTGGTTAAATACTGAATTAAGTTCTGTCTGTGTTGTTTGTAATTGTGAGTTACATTTCTGTTTGATCATATATTGGTTCGCGATGTCCAAATTATAATGACGGAGCGACAAGACTAGAATAACAATAGACAGTACTATCATTTGTGAACAGCTGAAAGTCATTGTGATGCAAATTAATTCCAACACGGAGATGAGATTCATGTACCATTGTGTGAAATAAGAAGGCACTAAAGCCGAGGGAACGGTAATGTCATATTCAGCTTCACGTTATGACGCGCGACCTGGAAACAAATGCTGTCCAGGCTTGATGACATTTTGACTTCTTTATCATGATAATGGAAATAAGTGATTGGGAATAATTATGTCGCATATAAATTAGCCAGCTTTACTAGGACTTCCCGGCCTTGGGACGGACAGTGTTGCCTCAGTAATCATTTCTGCTGGAATATATAATTTTGATGAATGACTTCTGGTCTGGTCCTGTGCGAAGGTCTGATTCATTTTCGCAAATCTCGCTCCATCTGTATTATGCATTTCGCTCAGACACATCTACAATTCTACAGTGGCTAATTCAGATGTCCCTTGTTAATGACATACTAGCGTAGAGTGGCAGGATGAAGTGGAAGGACGTGTAAGGAGAGAGTCGTCATTTGAGATATCTCAATATATCCATCGATGCACACTGTGAAACCTACATGTAGGTCAGCAAGAAACGTCGTATACAAAGACTGGACCAAACCTGTTATCGAAGATGATACAGAATTATGAATATAGAAAGTAAAATCGTTCCTGTGAACGCCATGAAGGGTATTGGTGGAGTAGATTATAGCTCCACTCATTTTTAACCGCGGCACTAGATGGAGGGGAGTGGATAACTTCATGTTCCGACCGCTTTACTCGTGATAAAACCCCCCAGTACCAGGAGGCTCTGTGGGTCCCAGAAATGGTCTGTTTTGGAGAAATAACATTTTCTTTTCCCTAACGGGATTCGAACTCCGGACCGTCCAGCTTGTAGCCTAGTCGGTATACGGGCTACATCATAACAGCTTAAAGAATTGTACATATGTGAGACAAAAAATATCAACAGAATCGAGAAGACAGCTGTGAATTCTGAAGCTAGAACAGGCATTACATCGCCTATTTTTGAATGCAGAGTGTTAGAATAAAAATAATATGACGTAAGTGATGTTAGTATCAGAGGATTTACTCGGGGAGCGAACTGACACAGCAGTAGTCTCGGTTACGAGGCCAAAATGCCACCGGAACCTTCAGCTTATCCACAAAGCAGGAAGTTAGATTGGAGTGTTTTTTAAGTGACAAGTTTTACTGTCTTACAAATGTTTGGAAATGTCTGGATAATACAAGAATAAAGTAACAGTGGAGTGGCTAACATCATAATTATAAAATTCCCCAGTTTTGCTCTTTACTGAAAACCATTACAAGTACATAATCATAAATACAGTCCCCTCCCACAAAGGAAAACAAATTAATTCATTATTTCTTTCTGTGCCATTTCATCTTCTTCAGGTGACCTTTTCATTTTGAATTTAGCCGTACAATTGCTCCAAGTTTATTGAAAATATCTACTTATAAATAATCGTAGATAAGTTACTACCACACGGAAGCTCTTCGCAAAGTGTTTGTACAAAGTTTACCTGTGATAAAATCCAGTATAATGGGATGTGTGAGGTGGTACAACACTTTCGATGAAAACAAGATTTGTGACATGTTGTGTATTCTGAAAATAGCTGGAGAAATATGTTTCAGAATGTGTACTGTATTGATCATATTTCGGGATTAAGCCCAACGGACTTATATTTTGAATGAGGTAATGAATCTTGGGATTGCAAAAACAGATCTTTTTTGACGAGTCCAATAAATATCAGGTTCTCAAGGAAGGCCACACACCATGAATTTTTATTTACTATTAACCCCTTGAAGGCTAAACTAAATCTGCAATATACACGAAGGTACATTCGTGCTTTACAGAGAATAAAGTCGGTCAGTTTTATAAAGGGAGACAATCGCTGTTTGTCATTCGAATTATTCGAACAGGTAAATAAACTTTTGGAAAGATTCGGAGGATTTAGTGTTAAACCCGGCTGTATGTAGAATAACTGTTAGAATGTAAGTGTTACATTGGTGAGGATTTAATGTCTCAGATTCATCTAAATGATAGATTTAGTTCTGTCTCACACATAACACCTTGCGTCTTCATTACACACGACGAAGTACAGTAATCGCTGCTAGGAGTGCCTGTCTTTTGAACAAAAATTCAGTCTTCGATAAGATGCGTTTTATTTTTAACTTGTGAAAAACTAGGGTGATGGAAAATTTCCAAAGCTGAACAGTCATAAATGTACGGAATCACTTCACGGCCGTGTAGAAATGAAATAATCGCTGTTTATTCCTGCGAATCATATGAAAAACACAAATACAATCTTTGGGGGGGAAGGTAATTGTTTGTTACGGTAAAGGGCAAAAATATTTACCACTGTCCTTTGTAGGATTAATGATGTTTTAATTTTAACATGAAACATGTCTAATATGATAGGGAAGTCCAACTAAGCATAAGAGGAACGGGAATTATACAATCGTGGCCGATCTTATGTACTATCTGAGATAAATCAGATATAAAAGTAGACATATTTTAATCAGGTTATTTGGTATTCCAGCGAAGATACAACAATAATACTTCCAAATATACCTTGCGGCTGTATAAACATACCTTATATTTACAGATATCTATGAACGGGCCAATACGATATCTTGCGATATCAGCAAGGGTAAGAAATATACATTTCAAACTAGGACTGAATTAATGTCCCTGACTAGTGGTTGTAGTTGAACAAGACTACTGGAATGTCAAATTCAATAACATGCAGCCCTAAATATATGTTTCATTTTACTGCAAGGAAATTTCTCATCTCATTTAGCTAAGAGCAGGAAATTGCTGGAATTTAGTAACATATTTCTGGATCTTATTCTACTATTGAACAGAGAAAGAGGTAAAGAGATTTGTTTTAGAAGTACCCGAGAGAATGCAGGGTGAAGCTTTTAGTAAATCGAGACATAAGCTTTCGTTTCATATTACGTTGTTATGTTTTCTAACTTACGTGTTTCTGAGTGAAATATACTCGATACTGAAAGCGTAAGGCTTTCTGCATTTGAAACATAAAACTGACGCTCTAAATATTATAACTTATTGTATAGTTATAATTTTATACATATGAATTTTATAAACTGTTACTGGGATACACATTTCTAAGGTAAAGCAATGTTTAACGAAGCAACAGTTTTCGTCAACAACTTTAAAATATCACCGTAACGTAATATGATATTCCCTTAATATGCTCAATTAAGAGAATTACCAAATTAATTCCTCTAATATTTAGATTATGCGGCAGTGGGCCGGTCCCTCACTGCCGCAAACGCACAAAGGCCTCGTAACCTCGGGAAGAGGAGGCCCAAGCCCATATAGGGCTGTCGAGCCATGGTTATTATTATTATTATTATTATTATTATTATTTAGATTATACATCAGAAACATTTTTATATCACTGTTACGTCCCTTAAGCATGTGGAATTGACAAGGGAAATTTTAGAAAATGTCTCTCTATCTCTATAGCTTTAAATAAACAGACGTGTATATATACATATTCTTCTTACTCTCTGGACGAGTCACATTAAACTTATGCCTGTGACGAAATATATAGGTTTTCATTTTACTAATTTGCTTCCTACCTTCTGTAACTAACAAAAGTATGCTATCCAAAACCTGTATTAACTAGTAACTTTAACTGTCACATTAGCCAGATTTGTACTACATTTATAAAGACTGCTGCCTTATTAAGTTCTGCGGCTTATAGCCTGATAGGGAACCGCCTGCCTTTCAGGCTTAGAAGACCTGCTGTTATGACTAGGGGTTTCATGCATTTCCTCTCACAAATTCCGGAATATAAATTAAAATGAACGCACTACTGCATCCTTAAACATGCTTTTCAGTTGACTAATTATCCTGTCCATTGACATGACAATATATGGCATGAGTAACTGAAAGCTTGGTCAATAAAAGGACAGGTAAAGCTATCCCATTACAGGCCTTGGCAGGCCCTTAGGGCTGCAGGAGTTTGAGGCTCCCAGAATTTCTAGACAATCGGCACATGGAGAAGGTAAGGTGCCTGTTCAATAAACCAAGCATAAATACAAAATGAGAGAAGATAAGTGAATATTCTGAAATCCAGCTTCGTTTCCTGATCCACGTCAACACGACTATCCATAACACTCATCTTCCTAACAGTTACGGCTGCAGAGGTCCTCACGTGCAGATATTAAAAGCACGATTTCTGTGACACAGAAAGGTATGAATTTCACTGCGAGCTGTCTGTCACATTTGCCATCACCCGACAAGTACTCCTTCGTAACTACGTTGTTATTTCTGCTCTGGGAATCCCCTATCTCTCTGCTGCCCAAATTAAAAAGCAGACGTGATGCCACATTCCCCATGGGACATTCCATTCTGCACTCTAACAGCGGTGCTGCTGCTCCTAACACCTTATCGGGATGTAAGTGGAAAAACGGCACATGTTCCTCGTAGGAACACAATTTAGGCCAAGGTTTTAGGTCCCTTGAAATCTTGGATTTCTGTAAATTTTTAAAGGCCTTATATTTAGTTAAAAATTTATAAAACTTTGAATGAAGTGGGAAGTTGATGATATATTGGTAAGTAGTAAGGAGATCTTTGAGACTTATTTTAACATGTTCACTATCCTGAATATAACTATCAGGAGTAAACATTTGTTACTGAAACCTTCTCTTTGATAAACGGACGTTTCTAAAGAATGTATGTGAAAGAGTAGTACACAGCCTACTTGGCTTCCCGGAATTCGTAATGTTTATAGCTTTATGGTAGTTAGCTATCATATACGAGTATCTCAGAAAACACAAAATATAACAAAGTTAAAATGGGACCACATGTATCGTTATTGACAGTTACATTTTCAAGTACTTTCTCAGCTTTCATCCGGGATTCATTGCATAGTCTGCCTTGCGACAGTTGCATAGCGAATGGTTCTCCAGACAGCGTGGTCTAGCTCTTCCCCTTTCAATTTCCAGTATCCTCTCGTTTCCTTAAGGTCATCCAGAAGCTGCTTACATCTTCTTCCTCGTCTTCCTGTCACTTCTATATTTCCTTCTATCTTTTCTTCAGCAACATGTTTCAGAAGGCAGTTCCTACGCAAGATGTGGTCCATGCAGTTAGATTTTTTTTTGTATGTAGGATGCTTCTCTCCTCCTTGACTATATGTAACACATCTTCATTTTTCACACAATCCTTCCAACTGATCTCCATCAGTGAATATTGAGGAAAACCTTTGTTATTAGGATGGGCGGTGAACCGGTCAATAATTTAAATATGATAAAGGTCCATTAGCGACTTTTCGCCCCTAAACTTACAATCCCAATAATACCAGTACCTTTATCGTGAATAATGGCTGCGAACTTCATGAAGGCATAAGAAAGAGTGGTTATACATCTCGGCAATAGATAGGGGCGAGTGGTCCGGGGGCCCTTAACCCTGGGAAAAACCCTTGTTACCAATTTAATTGGAGTCTGGGTGGGCTCCACAGGCGGTCTGCACTTTGGAGAAGAGGGAATTCCTTTTTTTTCTGCCGAAGATTCAAACAAAGAACACAATTCTAGAAACCATCTTAAAACTTTAGGCTCCAAAACGGGTGAAATACAGCAAGTTTTATACCGAGGACCCAAGAATATTAGGTGCCATCGTACAAAATGTATTCACCCGGGCGACCTGGTACCGGCGATTTGTGAACACCCGGTCCGGCTCATATTTCGAACGCTAGAACTCAGGGATTTCATGTTTGAGTGCTGCTTGGTGTACAGCTGCGTTTTTGTTTTCTTTTGTTACTTGTTGTGCCGTGCAGGTAAAGGCTTTGCGAAGGCCCAGTAACAGGGACGCAGTGTATAAAACAGGATTCCGTTATTTTGCGATATGATGCTGCATCAACGGGTAATCGGATCCCGAGGAGTGCAGAGATATCGGGCTCTAGGTCTCCTGGACGACCACGTGAGATACCGGGCTCTACGTCTGCTGGACGATCACGTGTCATGCGGTGGCGCATAACATTCGTGGGTCCTCATTATTGAATTTGCTGTGTCGCCCTTCTGGTGCCTCTAAGTATGAGGTGGCGCCTGTATTTTTGGAAAATTTGTGCACTTCTAATGTATACTGCACTCTCCTCACTCTCTCTCAAGGTGTGGACTAATGGCAGATATTATATTATTCTTTTTTGTCATGGAAGGTTTATTTAATATCTTTGTATGTTAAACGAGGCTTCATCTACTGCATAAACACTCGTAGGTCTCTTAGAGTGGGATGCAAAATATGTATTTTAATGAGATTTCAAGAAGTCTAGGAGTAAGGCAGTTACGTTAAAGAATATTGGGCCCTGTAATATAATTTTGAATATCTGAAATACTTTGTTAGATAGTTTAAATCGGATTACACTAGGCTACATTCTGATTAAAACAGTAACTTTATCCTTCTAAAAACAGTCGTGCGATAACAAGGCCTTATTACTCATTCATTTTCTTCTGCTGTAAGCTGGTGTGCATGGCTGTTTTCTTTAGCTTTCTGTTGCCTACATTAATCGAATTAGCTTCCAGTCTTGACTTTATGTGCAGGTTTCACAAATTGTTATGCAGAATGAAAATGCTAGCGGTTTAGTATTTTTGAAGGAAATAAATAAATATACATGATGTGGGAAGCGGAAAAAACAACAGAAAAATGAAAAACGGAATGAAAGAAAAGGAGAAATAAATTGGCAAACAAATATACGTATGTGTACATATATGTTATGTATCGTATAGACAGATGGGAAAAGGGGACAGAGCATGAACGAAATAAGACGAGACAGAAAATGCTAGTAGAAAAGAAGAAAGGAAGTCAGAAAGAAGGGAACTGGAGAAGAAGAAAGTATATATGTGAAGCAAGGAACAAAGGACAAAATAGAAAATATATGAGAGAAATAAGCACGACAAAGTAAAGGAAAGATCAAAAGAGAAGACGCTTGAAAACATGAAAAGGGGAACGGAAATTTGGACAGAAGGAAATAGTGGTAACGGAGAGAAAGAAGGAATGTAAGATGAAAATAGAAGGAAAAAGAGTTGAAATAAAAAGGAAGGAAGAAAAGAAGAGACAGGAGGAAGTACAGAAAAAATGTAAAGGAGGAAGTAAGGGAGAGAAAGGGAAAGAAATTGGAAAATACATGCCGAGCATAAGAGTTCGTGAATATTAATTTTCGAGTTGCTTTATAAATAACGTACAACTGATATTTTGAAGCAAACCACTGACAAAACGCAAGTGCTTTAAGCGTGTCTTTACATACGTATTTTTTACACCACACAACCCTCTAAGCCCTTTCCGTATCTTAGCAACAGCACTACAATAGACTGTGCTTGATTTTAGCTCTGTTGCTAGGTATAGAATAAAATTGCCTGTAATAACAGTATATAATGATGCTCTTGATTCCTACTTTAATATAAAAATATTGAAAGAATAAAATATATCTCCTTTCAATGCAGTATAAACAAAATCCAGACTTTTTTTTTGTTCGCTTGGGAAGGCGTGTTGGCTGAGAGTAGCCCACAGAACTGTCAAAGGTCTTTATGTAAATTTTCCGTTTTATTTTTCGATTTCAACGAAATTTAAAACGCTCGACAATTTCTAGTAAAGTTACGTGTTGTCAAATTTTATTATGCTTCCGTTCAACATTTCTCGAGTTGCGTACGTGCACAGACAGACAAACAGACAGACATACAGAGAAAAACAGACAGCGTTTTTAATAGGCCCTCCACACGGATGCGAAAGCGCCTAAGGGGAAGAGAAATGTATAAATGAATGTGGGAGGGGAGACAGGGGTGAGGATTATAAGATATTGAATGCCTCAAATCAAATATAAAGGCTGTCATCATTATGAATGTCATCTGGCAGGTTACCACAGCGTTAAGGCATGCGAATTGAATATCGTAGTGGTTTATTTCAGTTCTACATTGTGCTGCTGGACAACAATTTTAAAGCATTTGAGATTATATGGGTTGTAAGTCTGTTTGTATTGCAGTTCTGACCATCATGGTGATACAAATAGACAGTTATGTATCACTCCTTTTTGCATGAAAGCCCTAAATGTGTGAAATAAAAATGATTGGATGTCCATTGCACGAAGTATTGGATCCGAAATCCAGCATACATAAAATGACACTCGAGCAAAATAGCATTGAGCATACTGTGGCGGCATTAGCTTTGTCGTTTGAACAGACTCGTAGAAGCTGCTGAATAATCGTCATGTGTTTTAGGTTTATATTACTTAACAAACTAATTATTCTGTTGTAGTACCATTGTGTGTTAGTTATTACTGCGTCAGTTAATTTCATATCAAACACTACATAAATTAATGCTGTGTTCCGAAATATACACCCACATTTATCACCCTCCTTTCTACCCTAAGGGTAATTTCGTGTTCCACAATTTTTATTTGCACTAGAGTGATGCCTCGGCCTCACGACTTGGAATAATTATATTTGCCTCATTTGAAATGGTTATAATTTGTAGAAACACAGCATACAAAATAAATTATAGAATAAAACAGAGACTTCTTTTCCCATAAAATATTCGTGTCCTCAAATCGAGAAGGATGAGAAAAGCAGGGCTTGTGACAGGTATGAAGGAGAAGAATATAATGTAGAATATAGAAAGAAAATTTAGTTGGGAAATACGAAGAAATGAACTACTGAGTAAACCTGGGCGTTGGTGGGATGATGATATTGAAATGGATCTTAAAGAAATAAGGTGGAAAGTCGTGGGCTGGATTCATATGACGCAGGACAAGGATAATGGCGGATTCTTGTGAACACGATAATGAACCTCTGGTTTTCGTAACATGTGGAGAGTGTCTTGACAAGCTGGAAACGTATTAGTTCCTCAAGAAGGATTTTTCCATGGGCTTTGTTTGTTGGTTGGTTGGCCAGATGTTAATAAGATGGGTGGCTGGGTGGATGGGTAGATAGGTGGGTAGAAGGATGGAAGGATAAATGCTAGATAAATGATATTTAAGTGGTTAGTCAGTCAGTTGATCGACTAATACAGATCCCACATCTCTGTGATTGCGCCATGTGGTATATGAGTATGCTGCATTGCAAATTCTTTCAAGTCCGCTGCGTAAAATCTTAAAATATAAAAAGCCTCAGTTTTGCCAATTGTTTATGTGGGTATCAAATTTGTTTTTTTTTTTTCCACATAAAGGAAAGAACATAAGTTGAGATAGTCGGAAAGCAGGATGCTGAGGAAATAATTTTGACCTGAGAGGGGGGAAGTGACAGGAGACTGGAAAAGCCGCTTGGATGATCTAGATCTAGATCTAGATGGAAAAATAATGTTAAAGTTTTTCATAAATAAGTAAAATGGGAGAATGTGACTGTAGTAGTCTGACTTAGAATAGGTATCAGTGGAGGGCTGTTTTGAGAACGGTAATGAACATAGAATTCCATGAAAATAGGGAAATTTTTTGACTAGGTGAGGAAATGTTAGCTTCTGCTTCATACAGGTTTGTGTTGCGGATTCTTAAATGCGAAGTGGCTACGAAATGGCCTCTGCCGGTACTTCCACAGTTCCGTGAGAAGTGTTCCGCTTAATTCGTCGATCCGCAGCCAATGGAGAGTACGACAGAACATCGATCTTTAAAGGGTCGATCTCTTTCTGGGGCCGAAGGGGGGATTGGGGATGCTGAATAAGTGTGATGGCTGGAACTGAGAGAAACATGGTTAGAAAATACAGAAAGATGAGGTATGCGGATAGTGAATCGAGTGAAGGGTAAAGGGGACACATATGTTGTTCTCGCTCAAAGCATAAAATTATCTGAAATGATGATGTATAATATTCATGTTCATTGAATTCATTTGTTTGCTTTCCTTGCATTTATGGACGTGTTATGTGCCTAGAAAGTCTTCTCTTTCTAGGTCATAACTGATAGTGTTTTCGATGATGCACCTTTCTGGGGTCTGTATTAATACATTATATCATAGGGTTATTTTATGGTGTAGTAATTATAGGAAGTACATAATTATGGCACAGTTTATATTGAATGAATTAAAGATTTACAGCACATGTTACTGGTGAAATTTATGTTTGTTTCTTGTTGATTCAGTCTAATTCCTATGTTACCTGAACTTCGAAACATATTGCTGGTCCTATCAAAAACTACTACTTAATTTTACGATATGTGTCCCATTAAGGCATTCAATTCTATAAACCCTCTTTTCATATGCTGTATATTCCACGAAGTAATATTTTTAATTATTCAGTTTTGGTATTTCTGCCGAATGTACCAAATTCTAATGTTATTTACCTATTTACCAATTTATTATTATTTAACGACGTTTCTTCACCACCTGTGTTTGTATATTGTGATTTGAAGTAGTGGGAAAATGATTTCGAAAGATGGCTTGGCTAAATATTCTCAACTTACGTGAATGTACTCTCTTGTCATTGGCCAGCAAACCCGAGGATACTCCACAAAAAAAACCTCAGATTTTTGGGACACTTTGACAATGATTTCTGAAAATTGAATCTGCCAAATATATGTCTATATCATTACCTCTAGCCGATCCTAGTGGCCGCGCGGTCTAAGGCGCGGGTCTGCGTCCGGTCGCTTGCTGGGATTGCGGGTTCGAATCCCACCGGGGGAATGGATGTCTGTCTCTTGTTACTGTTGTGTTTTGTCAGGTAGAGATCTCTGCGTCAGACTGATCACTCTTCCAGAGGAGTCCTACCGAGTGTGGTGTGTCTGACTGTGATCGTGAATCCTCGATAATGAGGAGGACCTGGCCCACTAGGGGCTGTTGGAGCATGAAAAAAATTATTACCTCTAAAACAACTGGCTCTGTCATTTTATTCACAACAGTGAACAATTCTTCCTGTCTTCCGTAACAATTCCTTCAGCAGTCTTTTCACTGTTTTGATTGGATAACGAGGGTTCGATCCCAGACAGAAATTTGTATTATTCCTATCGTGTCTAGAATGGCCCTGGAGCTTACCCATCCTCTATCTAATAGGAAACTCTACGTTAGTTCTGTCCTTTTGGATAAGCCTACTTGGTCTTGAAGCTGACCAACGCCCTAAGTTTAGTGTCTTTGTTAAGAATACATGGAAATATACCTCAACTTCCCAATATATCTTCATGGTATGGTACTGAATTAAGCACAGGGACATCTTTATATTTATCAGATGAAAGCAGTCGGTTTTGGAGGATGTGAGCAACCTCCTTCATCAGTCTAAGTTCCTGAAAGCATAATGTGTGACACACCACTTAAGTCTCAAACGTGCTTTATAGTAGAGCCTTAAGACGCCTTTATTTAACGTTGTGCATTCATACTCCAGGTGTCTTGGTAGGTATTTCGGTTAGGCTTTTGTATGGACAGGCCAGTCATTAATATAAAAATTCCCTTATCGGGAATTTAAGTCCACTCATTCAGTCATAATATTTGACGAACATGTACCAGATTTGTAGCCCATAAAGCCTCGTACCCACTCGATAAAAACTCCCTGTATCTTATAAATAAAATCGGTCGGAGCTATAAACTAAATATTCACATCCACTTATTGCCGAAGGTTGCAATATATGGAGCCTTAACACCATAACTCATTTCTTAGGCTGAAGTGCAATTTTCTTATTTTGGGTTTATAGCATTATGAGGCCCGAATTTTGAACTGCATACCCGTAAAAAAATAAATTTTAAGCACATAAAAATATTAAATCTAGTTTCAAACTACACCATGCCAATTAGAAGCGTCCCAAAATCCCTCATTATTGTCAGTTTGTACACCTCGTAATACCAATAAGAATTAATTGATACCGATTTCAATATTACTTCATGTAACATTTTGAAATATTTTAATAGGATTTTCCAAAACACATTCAGATTTCAATATCTGTCTCTCCTTTCCTTTTACACCGCTAGAGCGTGTTATTAGCAGTCAAGTACCTTTGAACTATTTAAATTTTATATAACGATTTCCTACGGTAGAGGAGCTAAGGCTGAAGGTCTTGTTGAAACAATAGTTTCATGAAATTTGGTATGGGGGGACTGATTTAAAATAAAAGCATATTTTTACGTGAATAATATTTCCCTAACCTAAAGTTTAAAAACATGGCAAATGTGGTAACTGGCGAACTACTTGAATGTGTAAAGTGACTAATAATCTATATTAGTGACACGAATACAAGCGGATATCTGTAAAATTATTGTTATTGATTTGCAAAATATGAATAACGTGACAGATCGATGTTGAAGAATTTTCTCGCCGATATATCCATGGATTTGGAGTAAATCTGATCCTGAATGGTGCCGTCATATGATTCAGGCTGTTAGCGACATGCGTGTCACCATTAAGGTGCGGATTCCATCTCAGATTCTCCCACATGAGACATATTTTGAAAAGAGGCACTGGGAAAATAGTTCTCCTTGTCCTCTGGTTTCCCAACTCTCCTCCATACTGATGTTTCATTCATTTTAACAACTGACAGCATTGTTAAATAAAACACATCTATCTCTGACGCCGAAGGTCTACGTAAAGTGTGGAATCGGATATAATTTTTACATACATAGGTGTCCATTTTACCTCCTACTCGATATGAAAGGAAAAATGAATTTTTGAACTTTATTCAAAAATAGTTAATATACAAGGAAGGTTTGTATATACAATAAAGCGCATATCCAATAAGCTTTATAGCTAAACTTAAGCAGCTGTTCTGCACATTGCACTTTTGTAGATACACAAAAGGAAACATTTCCTTTTTCTGTGCAATACAAAAGACTGGTATCTGCATTAAATGGACTTCAATTCCTGGAAGGTATGTAAGATCAGGACACAGAACTGAAAATAATTTTACTGCGTTTGAGTATAATATTTCATTCTTCTTAATTTAAAATTCGTGTTATTCCCTCTGCTTATGTGGAATATTTGAAAGAATATAATATTCTAATTACTTTCCAGAATTTTTTGTTTTGCGTCTTTACGATTTTCCTGCATGCTGCTTTAAGTGTAATATTTCATTCTTCTTAATATATAATCCTTGCTACTTCCACTATGCAAATGGAATATTTGAAACAAAGTGGCATCGTAATTTATTTCCAGGATTTTTTGTTTTATGTCACTGTTATTTACCTGTCTGTTCTTTTCTTCTTATTCGAAATCTACAGCGCGTTACACACTTTGTGAGCTCGCACTCAGGCGGAAGGTACGACGCTCCCACTGTCCAGTGGGGTGAACCCATAATGCAAATTGTCGCTTCATGAAAGCGTTATCTAGAAAACACGCTGTATGTGTCCATGTGCTACATAGTGTCAGCATTTAAAGGCAAACTGTCATGTTCTCTTTATTTAGTTCATTCTAAACATGGCTAATGTGTTTTCCTTGCAAACTTAATTTAATTAAATTAAAATTTTCACTTCAGAGAGCGAAAGTTAATTATATTATTACTGAAAGCTTTAGTTTCGACATGAATAATATAACGCTTAAAATGATGAAGGCTAAGGAAAGTACTTCTGTGCTGATAGTATCAGCTGTGAACTAGACAGAAAACGAAGCTAATTACGGTGTCACTAGGGAACCGTCACGCCGAAACCCATTAACATTTAAATTCTGCACGGGCGTTTCGCTGTAACTAATAGCAAAACAGTAACTAAGGTCATTGTAACATAGTATGGTCAATTGAACGGTACATTGTTCAAGAACGTTCTTCCATGTGAATAGGTTAAGTAGCGTTATATCTCGTAGGTAAGCAGACATCGGTGATTGGTAGTTATGGATTTTGAAGGATATATTTGAAAGTACTAAGCTGTTTACTTAATGCTATACATGTTCCGTGCAGTTACTTCACATATACGTTTTTATTACCAACCACTGCACAACACTTCTTTGCACTCCTACATGTTTCGACTACCAATAGTAACCATCATCAGACTGGCTCAGTATATAGTATGTCAGTGATTGGCAGTGTGTACATCAGTTGATGTATTTATTACCATTTATTGACATACTATACGCTGCGCCAGTCTGTGAAAGTGACTGCCTGATGATGGTTACTATTGGTAGTCGAAACATGTAGGAATACAAAGAAATGTTGTGCAGTGGTTGGTAATAAAAACGTATATTTAGTAAGCTGTTTTTAATCAGCAGTGATTCAGCAGGGACTTAACTTTATTTAACGAACTTAATTTGGCTACGGAAAATATATCGTGTAAAATAGAAAGGGCAAAGTGTTTAGAAGGGGATAGTGCTGGTCTGTTTCATCTTACATAGCAACATTTCTTTTTAGCTGCAAAGCGATGTTTTATTTATTACAAAATAACTGTCTCCTGTGATGTAAAAACTGTGTAGTATGATATAATTTACGAAAGTTTTTCAAAAGCATAGTGACTTCATCTTTAGAACTGCAGATGGAGGCAGCAAGTCCCTCCCAATATACCAGAATACACGGCGTCACATCCAATAATACAGTGCTCTTTACAGTCGCCGCAATGATAGCTTAAAACCTCCATCCTTAGTGTATACATTTTATGAGAAAATACGAATTTTGTTGTTATCGCTTGGTTTGCAGCGCGAACCGAGTTTTGAGCCTCTTAGGCTACCCCTCATGCAGAAAGGGATGTTGATGTGTGCTCTCCACTTTTGTGATGTGAGAGGTTTTAAGCTCTTTTACTCCTATTTTTTATTTTTCCTTCTTGTTCTGTTCTTCCCATCGTCTGTTTTGTAGTATACTGAAGGACTTTTGCGCGTAATCTGTGAAGTACCGTGCTTAATAATCTTCCGCTTTGTTATGGGTAAGGTACGTTCATTTTTAGATAAAACCGCATGAAGAAAAATTCTGAAAATGATCGTATTAAGAAGAGACCATAAATATTCAGATAGAATATTTTCCGCTGTACTGTTTTTGCTTTTCCTTTACATTTCATATTCATTAGACATTCTTGACCTTTATTTTTTCCACTCTATATGCTTGCATACATTCTTTTATATAGGCAGGTTTAATTAAATCCTAGTCGCATAACGTTTTAGTCAGTCTGTACTATGCAGTGTACGGATATATGGTTTAGAAGAATTTAACGTGCCGTGTTACAAGTGCCAACATACTTTCCACTATAATTATCTGTCTAAATTCTTATAGTATGCAGTATAGAGTATTCACGAAATCGAGTTAAGTATTCCGATAAAATATCACGTGAAAATATTACACAGAAAGTGAATAATCTTTCATAGAACTTGCATTAAAGAACATATGTTTTAATCAATATTAAATCAAACAAAGAGACTTTTGTTACAGTTCTAAACAAATTATTTTTAGGTAAACTTCTGTGAGAAATTTGAACAAATACAGTGCTTAATGATAAGGGTTAAGGACGTTGATATTTAGGATTTACATGTGTTTTTTAGCAGGAAGAAAGCTAGGGTATACAGAGATAAGTGGAACAACTGTACAGAATATCACTACAGTAACTAAAAAAATAATTTTAATTTGGATGATATGTAACCTGATACAATGTCTCTCAAACAGGGTAGCTGATTACCGCAAAGCAAGATTAAAAGAGCTAGGAGAATTAAATGAGACACAGAGATTTGAGGAGAAAATGGAGAGGAAAATGTCAATAATAATCTTATAATAATAATAATAATAATAATGAAATGACAGAGAAAGAAAAAGGTAAAAGGAACAAGCTAATAGGAATATAGACACAATTATTATAAGAGATATGAAAAATAAAGGAATAAATGAAGACGAGAAAAGCGAAGAAGAAGAAACAATAATAAAGGTAGCGATAACATGATAATGATAAGAAAGAAAGACAAGGAGGGAGAACGAAGTAAATGTTAGAGGAAAATGGCAGAACAGTGACAGGATTAAGTATAATAAATAAATAAGAGCTATGAAAAGAAAAATATGAAGAGGAAATGCAAGAAAACTAAAAGGTGATATTCCTATGTGTAATTCTGAAGACTAGAGGGAAGGCGATGCTGCGTCTCGCACTGCTTCCAGATATACTGTTTTATAATCAGGCCCTAAAAGCTTTCAGTTCTCCTGATAGACTGACAATGGGAGCTGCGCTTACAGGCTCCCAGCCCGCCTCGTTACGTTCTTTCGAAGCAGCTATTCCTGAGGATTTCATGTTTTAGAGGAAAGTCATAACGTAATTTTTTTTTCGTTAAAGCAAACTCTGTCTATGGTCGATCCTGTGAGGTTTCTCTCAGTCCCTCCCAAGAAGTCCAAGTAGGTATCATATCACATTTAATCATGATCTCTTTCTTACGAATCCTTTCCAATTTACTACTATTCACTCATCTTAACAGTCAACGTCACATGAGATGAACCATTGAAATTATCGTTTTTTTTTCAATGGCTCGACAGCCCCTTGGGGGCCTAGGCCGCCTCATTTTTCGAGGCTTCACGATCACACACTTTTTAGACACACCACACTCGGTAAGACACCTCTGGACGGGGAAGAAAGTGTCGTTAAATAAAATAATAATAATAATAATAATAACAATGGCTTTGTAGCAATCCTCATTGTATATGCATCTCTATATTGACAATCCTTATGTAAATCAGTATTTTGATATTTTGTTAGAATACATAACAGTTTACCTTCAAATTCTTAATAAAATCTTGCTCCTCAGTCTCTTGGGAGATCCTTCTGTCTCCAAGTCTCGAACGGCTTTGAGGATCATCCATCCTCCTGTCTAATAGATGTCACGTGTTCTTTGTCTACCGTAAAATTTCTCGGAGCTTGAAGTTGACTATTCATCTACGTCTAGTGACAGTATCAAGATTTCATGGAGCACTGCATTTACGCCACCTATACACAATCGTAAACTTGTGCTTAGGGACTGGAGTGGCTTTATATGTGACTCTTAAAACGGGGTTTTTTACTTGTAATTCCTACGACATTAAACAAACACATATGTAAGGTCTCATATTTGCAGTCTGTCTCTCATTCGAAACTGATTGTCTGATCACGTTACTTTCAAATTCTGTCTTCAGTAAGGTATCTGAGCCTTTTCTCCAGTCGTTAATGCGCGTTTTGCTGGGATAGGGGAGGGTTTGTACGAATAAATCAAATTTGACTACTCACCTGCAGCTAGCATCGAGGTTAAAAGTTCCTGGCCCGTATTTTTTTATTAAAAGGCCCCGCGGCAGATGCTACGGACCCACCGCAGCCTTGAGGCTTATTGTGCAACCCTATGAGGAAGATGATGAAGATGATGAGATTTTTTCTGCTTTGCTATTTTAATGGAGCACCGGTGGAATGAAATTGTCAGGGGAAAACCGAAGTACTCGGAGAAAAACCTGTCCCAGTACCACAAATCCCACATGGACGGACCCGGGACCGAACCCGGGCCTCCGGGATGAGAGGTCGGCTACTAACCGCCTGAGTCATGACACGGCCTGGGCCGTAATTAATTACAAGACAATTTACCTTTATGGACTCTGAAGAAGATTCATAATTTACCACAAAGAAGACACGTCGTAGTATTATAAGCCAGTTTAATCCCCTGTCGCTCTGCAAGACTCCCAACATTTGCGGTGCCCAGCCCCGCTTCGAAAAACTCGCTGTAATATTTAAAGTTAGGAAATTTTAAAGTGACGAAAATATGAGTCTTAAAAGGATTAAAAAGCTTAAGATCTTCTTCATTCTGCTATACCTTCACGTCGCTGGGTTATTGGTGCCGGACGTTTCGAGAGTGTTTGCTGGGCTTGTATTTATTTGTCAAAAAGTCCAATAGACGTGCACTTTTTGACCCTTAAAGATGAGATTAACAAGCTGTCTCGAAATGTCGGGCGCTAATCACAAAGTGACACGACACAATATTCGGATTATGAAAATGTAAAAACTCGTAGAGGGAAACTTTATATTCTGCAGTTTAGAACCTACTCATATCCGGAACCACTAATGTGTAACTCGCGGACCCCCGCTTGAGAAACACTGCTCTAGACCGAATAGTCTGCTATAGCAATAGCGCACTCTATTTTTATCCATCAGATATCAGGCCGAAACGTCGAATGCCTGACTGACGCAGTTAGTAATTTTTCTCACGCCTCCAAAGCAGCTGCTGGAATAAAAGCTTATTTATTCAGTCTAGAGTATATTTTTACAGGAATGTGCCTAGTAATTCCAGGTTTTCTGCAATAGCTATCTCTCATATTAATCTAATAATCTATATCATTTTCCACATAAAAAACATTTTGTAAATCTGCTTTGTCACCTCTTTTTACTCTAATTGCTATTTTCCATTAATATTTCTTCATATTTCAAAATGTACCTAAAATTTATAATTATGTAATCACGGCGCGATTAATAATTTGCTTATAGGCGAGTTCCGTGTTTTTATTTAAATGTTCATTATTCTGGAATTTTTCCCAAGTTTGCTTCCGTGCACTTCAAAATTATATGTATTTAATTCTCTTCTTCTTTATACGAAGTGAAATTTGCCCTTCATTTACAAGTCCTTAAAACCATCAGTTTCCAAATTCCCAATCTAAACCATCTATCTCATTCGTGTCGTTCACGTCACACCAAGGTACGTAACAGTTCTCTCCATCGCTCTTTTATTAATATCTCAATATGCAACTAAATATCTGTCTTCCATCATTTTACGTATACTGACATTTCTTTGCATAATAACTTGAATAGAGTACGACATCATCCTTCCAGGTCCTTTCAGTTTTATCATCCATCACTCATCCTGCCATTCGACTCTACATGGCGCGAGGTACTGACAGCATCTACAGTAAGCTACTGAGAAACTTATGGACGTTGTTATACTTACGATTATTAAAACTGGTAACATCAAATTTGCATATATTCTTCACAAAGTTTCAGGCATAAAAACGTTTTTGTAATGCCATATTCTTGTCCATTACAACGTATTAGCACTCTTTGAAATTTAAATTCCGCTGTGTTAATTCTTCTTCGTTCTTCTAATACGTATGCAAATCTCGAAACTCTGTCTCGTTTCAAATCAACTTTGGTATAGTTCAGTACGAAACACTGCCGCATGTCTGTTGCTGCTGTAGTTCACAAGGTCGAGGAACGTCTTGTAACCCATAACAAGCAGATGGCTTGAAGCACTGCACTTGTGTACTCGTATGTAAACATTGGAAGGACCTCAGACCAAGTGGGTGTGAAGACGTTTAGAAGACAGAGAAATGGAAAGCACGTACACATCTTGCGTAAGTGGCAATAAAAGCAACCAAGAAATGATTGGACTCGAATAAACAAAATCGAAAACAGATAAGTTTTTCATCCACGGAGCAGAGTTCTTCTTGAAAAGCTAATAGTTTTTCATCTGTTCAAGAAATTCCCCCGCAAAACCCGAAAGTTCACTACCCTGTTCACAATAACTGTCCCTATCCTAAGCAAGGTAAATTCTAGACCACGCCGTCCCGCCATACTTATTTAAAGTCCATTTAAATATTATCAAACCCATCTACGTCTAGGTCTTACAAGTGGGCTCTTTTTTCCAAGTTTCCTTACCAGAACACTGTAAGCATTTCTCTTCTCCCGAATACGTGCCACATGTACCTTCCAGTTTATCGTCATTGATTTTATCGTCCGAATAATATTTGGAGAGGAGCACAGATAATCAAATTTCGCTTTATTTAATTTTCTCCAGCCATTCGTTACTTCCTCTCACTTAGGCTCACGAATTGAATGGTGTGTTATAAGAACCCTCTCGTGCTCTGACAGCCGTTTCATGTCAGAATGAAATGTATACAAAAAAGACTATTTTTTTTTCACATTATATTCACCGTGCATTCTCTCTTATATAATAGCTTTTATTTTAACCAACACATGCACTACAATTTTGTCGTCATATATACCCCTACATATGTTTCGACTACTTATTAGTCATCATCAGGGGGATCAAAGTATATAAACACAGACTACACATCCACTATGATAGTTGGTTCACATTCAATGTTAAAATAAGATGAACTATGTTCACTATAAAAACATGTAGCATTTTTGCTTCAGTGGTAAAAAAAAAATATATATATATGTAGGGGTATATATGACGACAAAGGTGTAGTGCATATGTTGGTTAAAATAAAAACTATTATACAAAAATGACTATATTTCAAAAGTTTAATAATTCTAATTTTATCTTATGTAATTCTTCATATCTCTGTACAAATTAGTAAATATAAGCCATATGTATGTTTTGAGATCTATATGAAATACAGAAATACACTTTTTGGGCAGAATGTTAACGTTTTGAATATTGAACACAAGGTGCCCCACAAGGCTGTAAAGGGTTAAATAACACTGTAAAAAGAAGAAGTGTCACAGTACCGGTATACATCGAATTCAAATTGAAGATTATATTTGATGTTAATTTTATTAACACTTTAAACACAATATTTGTATACTTAATGTATAAGGCAAATTGAACCAACTGCGTAATGCATCTTAACGGCTTCAGTATCAATTATAACTGATACTCCTAAGAACTGACGCACGCGCGACGTGTCCAACTAACCGATGGTACAATTATCGTACAAATACAGCTTCAGCTTCAATTTGCATGATGTATATAATTTCTACTGTCAGGTAGGAACACAGGCTAGACCAAGACTCAGTTTAATTGAATCAGATACAAAGCTGTGTGTATGGAACTGTGTCTAATGACGCGAGGAGCATTATTGTTTGCTAATGGAACACATTCCGTCTGCGGTGTTATTTAATTTAGCGTACCGAAACACTGAAGTACCTAGCGCTGATT
Organism: Reticulitermes speratus; assembly: GCA_021186555.1. Lineage (NCBI taxonomy): Eukaryota > Metazoa > Arthropoda > Insecta > Blattodea > Rhinotermitidae > Reticulitermes > Reticulitermes speratus. The sequence continues at coordinate 9,675,336 of JAJKFL010000001.1, forward strand.
TCTGGTATTTACAATTACTGTCATGCTAATGATCGCGCGGAAGCAAGGTTCCTATTACTAGACACACGAAAATACATTTAGGGGACTAATTTTATTTTAAAATATATTTTAAAGAAATTTGTATTCAGTCCTATTAATTTCCCGCTGTTATTGACTATGAAAATTCAATATTATCTACAAAATCTTTTAGTTTTATCCAGTCTTAATTCATCTTAATAAACCAGTTCTTTAATAACTTATTTTTCTAATATCCATTTAATATTATCCTTCTATTTAAAATTAGCTATCAAAAATTTGCTGTTCCCTTCACGTTTCCCTCAACAATTATTTTCACTTTTATTCTTTACCATTAGTCTTATAGCCTTTATGTCCTTCCAAGCTTATGCACTTTGTTTTAAACCCCTTAATTGTAGTCCATTTGGTGAAGGCCATAAGATACGAGTCCTTCCGTGACATTATCATTGGTCCTAATATTTTCCTCGGCGCCCTCAGCTTAGGATTTTCTCCATTAATATTTCGACAACATGTACCGCTTTCAAGTGTCTTGTTAGGAACCCGCCTTACATACTCAGATTTCCTGTGGCTGTCTTTACCGTCACAACGCGGCTTTTCTGGAACCACCTCGTGCTGGAACAGAACACCAATTTGAAGAAAATAACTTCACGTTATATTTACCGTGCATTTTTATACAATTGATCAACTCACACCAACAAACGCACCAAAACAAGTTTGTCACTGATTTCTTTATTAAACGATTACCCCAATACGCATTTCGGCACTTCTATATTGCCATCATCAGGGGGATCGTTGGAGTTTGTACATAGACCAATGTTCTTACGTTACATCAGAACAGTTGAGTCAATATTCGTTATCCACTTTGTATAAAATTGTATAAAATTGTGTAATAGTGGTATAGTTAAATTGCTAAAATTAATTTGGCAGACACGAAAGAAGGAGGTTCTACCACACAGCAATACACACAGATAACCGGCACAAAACAGCACACCGGACCGCGCTGCCAATAATTTATGAATTATATCACAGCATGTAGTTTAATATAATATACCACATTGTTTTACCATTAATTTTAACAATTTAACAATACTACTATTATACAATTTTATACAATTTTATACAAAGTGGTAATAACGAATATTGACTCAACTGTTCTGATGTAACTTAAGAACATTGGTCTACGTACATACTCCAACGACCCCCCTGATGATGGCAATATAGAAGTGCCGAAATGCGTATTGGGGTAATCTTTTAATAAAGAAATCAGTGACAAACTTGTTTTGGTGCATTTGTTGGTGTGAGTTGATCAATTGAAGAAAATAAATTTATAAAATTTGAAACACTCTAACCATCAAGACGTAGAGTGTTGTTAGAGAAGCTTTTTGTCCCTTAAACTTTTATTGACATAATGAATATAACTAATTTTTGGCTGTATGAAGTGTAACAACCACTGTAGTGTGATTAGTTTTTCTACGGGGTTTTTAAGTACTCTCAACCCCAGATTCAGCACTACCCACAGTCAGCGCCCATAAAAATCAATAAATAGAAATTCCTTATTATATAGTGTTTCGGTTTACCGCCACCCTTCATACACCGCCAGAAATTTTTTTGAACTAACAGTGGAGTTGCACCGAGGTTTGACTCTACTGACTAATCATCAAAGCTAATGAGCTTTAACTTTATTATATATTGGAGTATATTTAAAAAACTTCCATTTTATTTCACTGTGTGTGTGGCGGCATACCTCCTGCTTTGTACAGGATGTATTAATGAATGTTTTTCTTCTTCCAGAACGAAGCTCTTAATATTGCACTGACTTCACTTCTCCATAAGATAGAAGCAGCAAACCCCGATGCCGCTTCCAGATACGAATTTCTGTGAGTACCTAATATTTTATACGGATCATTAAACCTAAGCTTTTGGACACATGCGTTTCGTGTAGGACTCGTTTGTCTGATAGCACGAGAAGTCACGACCAAGAAATTATATTTTCAAATTTCTTCCTCTCCTACTTCTGCCTTTCCTTCGTCCTTTCAAAACGGTTTCTTTCTTTCTTTCCTTTTTCCCTTTTCATTTTGTTTGGCTCTTTCTCTGTATTTCTTTCATATTTCATTTCATATTACTCCTCTTCTCTCTGACATCCTTCCCTTCCATGCTCCCTTCCTTCTTTAGTTTGGCTTATTTTATCTTCCTAGTTGCTTCTTACATTATTTTTATTTCACCATATTTTCTTTCCCTTTTATCATTTGTTCTTTTTTCATTCCTGACCTTTATCCATTCTTCCATTTCTTTGGATACCGAACGCATTTCCAATAACACGTCATACGAAAATTGTGTAATTAATTAGTCAGTGTTTATTTCCACATAGATTTGTGAAGGCTTAAATATGTTCCTTCAGTTACCACCCTCTACCCCAGTGTAGTGTGTTCTGCAGTATAAACTATCAGACACATGTCAGTGTTACAAAACATATAAAGACCTATCAAACATCAATCAGTGTTACTGAATTGGAATACTGGAAATGAAATTATTTTCAAAATTGGTTACTGGTTTTGTTTAGTAGTCGTACACAGAATTAATGCACAGAATTTTGACATGTTGCTTCGTGTTCTTTATTTTATCCTGACTGCTTCACGTGATTTTGAAGGTACAGCAACGCTTTCGTTTATATACAATTGCCAAATCGAATTCCGTTCTGCTAATTAGAGGCTTTTGAATGTGTCCGGTAATCTTTTGAGGTCATAAACGCTTTATAATTAAAACTTATATATCTCAGAATGATCACTGCCACACAGTATCCTCTATAAATGGATTATGGGCCAAAAACTGCAGTTAAACGTAAAAACATACGTTGAAAAGTAATAAGTTTTTTCCTCTTAGTACAAAAATTGTTATTGTGTCTTAGATAGTTACGAAAACTTCCTACTAAAATAACTATATAAAGAATCACAACATGTTTCAATCTCTGTAGGCCATATTCAGATTTATGCAATATGAAATGTTCACGGCGACTGAATTCAATAAAACTTTCTCGGGCTAGCAGCAGCGTCAGGTGTGTGGAAGGCGAGTAAACCAATGTTTCGACAACCATCTCTGTTCCCTGTTGAGGAGAACAAAGTGGTTGTCGAAACATTTTTTCACTCGCCGTTCAACCACCCGACTCGACTGCTAGCCCGAGAAAGTGTTATTGCATGTATATGTGGTGTCTATAAAAAACAGTGAAAGGTTTGTGGATGTATAGCTGAGTTATGTGATTTACTGCTTACGTTTTATGTCTTCTTGTTTGTGTCGTGTTGGGATGTGGCGTGAAGTTTGAAATTCATGTTTTTCGTAAAAAAAAAAAAAGGCAAGATTGGTTTTTTATTTTTCGCGCCTCTTTGCATCGACATTAATTTATGTATGTCTTTATGAAAATGATTACTTAGTGAAAACCTAGTAGTCAGTCAGTTAGTTAAAATATTTCGAAAGATTTTTAAAAGTTGAACGTCCACTACCGCATGACAAGAACCCAAAATTTGACCCTATCGTGATCCCAATCAACTTCATCCACACGCTCCAACCTATTTATGAAACATTATGTTCTCATGTACGGATTCGTCTTGCAATTTAATTGAAATCACTTTTGAAATTGAATTGAATTTAAAATAAAAATTGAATTACAATTTACTTGAGATTCCTCAACTAGTTTGTTTACACTTTTCAGCATAACAAGTAATAAAATATCTTAATTAAGACAGGGCAAATAATAGAATCAAACTGTATGAATTTCATATTTATCTGATACAGTAAGGATATTTATTACAAATAAAAGCTTATGGCCATAAACCTAAATATTTTACAAATACAGAGCCATAAAATGTTTCGCTATATAAATATTAAATATTAAACATTTAGAAAGTTGTTTAAAAAATAACTTATCTTTTATGAGTGTTGCTATATGCCCTTTATGTTGAATCACAATTTTTTCCACTTTACATCCCTTTTTGAGAAACTTAGGCTTCAACTTCACGTGACTTAAGTTTTATAAGCAATTTATATAGATAAGAACCAAACTTAAATTCAACCGGAAACTTTCGATGTGTGCCCACGCGACGGCATTTAAACTGTGTTTGAAGTTCTTAAATTGATACTGCAAGCTTGAACTGATGACACTCTTTAACGTGAAACTGTTCTATAAAATAAATAGCTTACTAATTTAATGCTAGCACTCTAGTAGAAGTGAGAGATCATCTTTCCATAATTTTCTTTCATCCTTGATTGGTTATTTGATAGAGAAAATTTGTTGACGGTGAATAACACTTTAGTAGGACGAAATGATACGCCAGAAGCCCGTCTCTCTGAGCACATAAGCACTGTATTTTCTTTCCCTCTTTCCACATACTTAGTCGTAACCCCTCGTGGATTGTATGGAGTATGGTGCTGTAAGTAACAAAAGCAAGGTTTACGTTTCTCTTCGAATTTGCTTCTCCATTTTTTTCACGAAATCCTGTTGCCAATAATGTTTAATATTCTTATACTCCATACTACGAAATAAATTTTGTTTTTAATCCAATAAGGCCTGAAATTCAGGTAAATAGTATTAAAATATTTAGATCCTAAAAGAAAGGAAACACACTTTGTCTCCTCTTAAAATACCAATCGAAAATTGCTTTGTAGGAAAACAGTGATTATTTATCATGGGAGTTACACGAGGCCCATTAATAACAGTGTGAGCAAAATGGGGACATGTTTAAGTTAAGGAATGTGTGTTATTCACAAACAACCGTGTTGTAGCTTACACGCCATATTTATTCTAAGAACTCAAAAAGGTACAGACATAACACTAAGAAAAGGTAATAGTCCAAAGAGTTTCAATAGAAAGATATTTAATTCCCAACATCCTCCCCACCCTGGTCAACCTCCAGAGGGATGACCAGTTGAACTGGGCGGGATATCGTGGACCCCTCCGATGTTCGAAGAATGACAGTTCGGATCCTGCCATCCCTTCCTTCTCGAAGGCCTTCTATACGCGCCTTTTTCCACATATGGCGTGGGCGCGTATCCTCCTGAAGAAGGACGACATCCCCTAGTCTGAGGCTCGATGAACCTCTCTGCGGCTGGCGGACTTCATGGAAACTCTTCAGCTGAGTGAGGTATTCCCTCTTCCATCTTCTCCAGAAGTCTTCCGTTGTCTTTTGTTGTCGTCTGAATTCCTTCGCTAAATCCCTCCTAGCTGCCGGTTCTGGCCCTGTTGGCAGCGCAGTGAGACGTTCCCCAACCAGAAAGTGCGCAGGCGTCAGTACGTCAGTAATTGCCTCGTCCTGAGAGATTGGTCTGGAGTTGAGTGCGGCTTCTATGCTGACCAGGATGGTGTTAAGGCCTTCTTCATCCACCTGCGACCGTCCCAACACCTTTCGCAAGCAGCGTTTTGTGGATCCAATCATTCTCTCCCACCATCCTCCCCACCAAGCCGCACGTGGAACTATAAATTTCCAGGTTACCCCATGCTGAGCGAGGTACTGGTGTGTCTTATTTGCTGTGAGGGCTAGCCAAAGTTCCTTCAGCTCTCTATTCGATGCATGGAAGGTAGTGGCATTGTCCGAATAGATAGTGTTTGGCAGCCCTCGTCTTCCCACAAATCTCTCTAGTGCTAGTAAAAATTTGTCTGTAGACATATCTGAGCAGAGTTCTAAATGCAGGGCTCTTGTTGTTGCGCATGTAAATAGGACAATGTATGATTTCTTCGTAGTTTGTCCTTGTTTCACATACAGTGGACCAGCGAAGTCGATGCCTGTGACTGTGAACGGTTTGAGTGTTGAAACACGTTCCGCTGGTAACGGAGCCTCTCTTTCTTGAGCAAAGTGATTTCTTGACATCTTGCAGGGAAGACAACGGTGCAGGACGTGTTTGATCGCCTGTCGGGCTCTGAGTATCCAAAACTCGGATCTGAGTTCTGACAAGACGATGCGAACTCCGAGGTGGTGTAGGCGAATGTGTGTCTGCTGTATGAACAGTCGAGAAAAGTGGTGTTGTCCGTCGAGGAGAATTGGATGACGCTGCTCTCTGGATAGTTCCGCAAACTGCAGACGTCCGCCGAGACGAACAAGTCCGTCGTCCAAGAAAGGATTGAAGCGTGCTATCTTAGATCCTTCTGGCAGTGGCGAGCTGTTAAGGAGCGCGTCTAGTTCCATGGTGAAATGTTCTCTTTGAACAACATGCAACCAGTAGAGGCGCGCGTTTGCTAGCTCCGAAGCTGTCAATTCACCGGAAGTTCTCTCCTTCTGCATTATATTCTGTTTGAAGCGAAGTACCCACGCTGTAATTCGGAGTAATTTCCAGTAGGAACTGTACCGTGTAGCGTCTAGAAGAGGAGTCGGTGTTTTCACCGTGAGGACCTGATGAGCCAGTTTCCTTGCTTCAGGCAAAGGAGTGTCCGTTGTAGATGTATGGAGTGGCCATTGATGCGGAGGCTTTGACAGCCAAGAAGGGCCATGCCACCATATATCAGAATTCTTCAGTTTGTCTGCTGTTAAACCTCTTGAGAGAAGATCAGCTGGGTTCTCCTCCCCAGGGCAGTGTCTCCATTGTGATGGATTCGTATGATTCTGAATCTCGGTGACACGGTTGGACACGAAAGGCTTCCATCGATTGGGGTCGTGGCGTATCCAGCCTAAGGTTACAGTTGAATCGGTCCATAGTATTGCGTCTCTGACATCGACATTTGTAGCTTCATGGAAGTAGCGTAGCAGTCTTGACCCAAGTAGTGCTCCCAGAAGCTCTAGTCGCGGTAGTGTGACCCTTTTAACAGGAGCAAGCCTGTTCTTACTACAAAACTAAGTGGACAGAATGATTGTTGCAAGTGGGGGTGCGAACATAGAGAACCGCTCCATATGCTCGTTCTGATGCATCGCAGAATACATGGATTTCATAACTGTCTTTATCTGAAGTACCAACCCATCGGGGAATGAGTATATCAGATGATGAGGGCAGAGTTGCTACCCATCTATGCCATCTTGTGCCAAGATCGGGTGGCAAGATCTCATCCCATTCCATACCTCTAGACCAGGTGTCCTGGAAAAGAGTTTTTGCTATGAGAGATACGGGTGACAGCAAACCCAGTGGATCGTAAAATCGGGCAGTGGCTTGCAGTAGCTGTCTCTTGGTTGCAGGACCATCCCTAATATTGTTCGTGACGTTTTTATGATCCACGGTGAACGTGTCAGTTTGTGTGTTCCAATGTGTCCCTAATACCTGCGTTTCCGTATTGATTACTAGACCATCTGTCTTCCATAGTTCCATCAATAGCTCTGAGTTCGTAGCCCATTTTGCCATAGGTAGGCTGATTCGTCCCATGAGCGAAGTCACTTCATGGTACAGGTTGATCACTCCGTCGTCGTCCTGGGCACCAGCTGCGAAGTCATCCATGTACATATTCTTATCAACAAGGGACGCAGCTTGAGGAAACACAGTCTTGTACATTATAGCAAGTTCTCGCAGCGTGGCAGACAGGAGGAAGGGGCTGCAGGTAAGTCCGAATGGAAGTCTAGTGAAGCGATACGTGATCCGATCACTGGTTGTGATGTAGTTTCCTTCCTGGTCCAAGATTACTCGATACCACATGAACCTTGTAAGATCCCTGTGTTTTCGATGTAATACTAATTGCAAGAATGCCTGGCTGATGTCTCCAATCAAGGCAACAGGGTACAGTCGAAATCGTAATAATATTGCGAATACATCTGGGAGAAGGTTCGGACCCATTTCCAGAGAGTCATTAAGGGAAGGTGCATTGTTCTCATGCGATGAACCGTCAAAAACGATTCTCCATTTTGTAGTTCCGAGCCTTTCCTTCTTTACTGCATGATGGGGCAGGTAAAACATTTCGCGAGAGTCCTCTTCAGGTGGGGCGACTTCTACGTGTACCTTTTTAATGTGGTCCAACATCTGTGTTTGGTAAATTTGTTTCAGATTACCGTTCTTTTCCAATTTCTTCTCTAACGAGAGGAATCTCTTCTCCGCTTCGTGACGATTGTTCGGTACAGTGATGTTCTCTTTCCTGGGAAACGAAACCACTCTTCTCTGATCCTCGAGACAGAATGTGGCAGCAAAATCTTGAAGTAAAGCCGAATCCTTGAGGCTCGGGGCCTTGTCTTGGTTTTCCATAATGCCTATGGTTTCCAAGTCCCAGAAGCGTCTTAAGATGTCTTCAGATGGCGATGATGTATTTAGTTTCACATAGTTGACCATTACAGAATTTACTGTGATGCCGGATCTACTTCCGCTAAGTATCCAACCCAATTTAGATGGAAGTAGCACGACGGATGACGTGAGACGGATTGGCGAAGAGTCCTTAACAATTTTCCAATAGTTATCTCCTCCTATAAGGATCTCGATGGGAAGGTCTTCCGACTCATTCTTGGGGTCAGCTAACTGGAGTTTACGCGTGTGACTCAGTATCCTCACATCGTGGGGTACAGTCGGGTGTGGAGCAAAGGAGTGAAAGCTCTCGAATGCAGTAAGAGTAATGATAGAGTTTGTCAAGATCCCTTTCATATCAAACCGGACAAATCGGCGTTGTCTTGAAGTGGTAGAGGGCGTCTCGAATGCACTGACACGTAGGTCGCGACACTCCATCACGTCTAGTTTCAAGTCGTCTATAATGGACTTAGCAATAAAACTGGACTGGCTCCCACTGTCCAACACGCAGCGAGAAAGTTTGCTTAGTCCTGTAGGTCCTGTGACCCATACTCGCGCAGTTTGTAAGTAAGTAAAGTCTGGGGATATGACATCTATCTTGCCGACTGAAGTAGAGGCGAGCTGATTTACCGGGGAAACAGTACTCTCCGTCTCAATACAAATAGCTCTATGATGGTTCCTCTTGCATCTTAAACATGAGGCCTTGCCCTTCTTACTGCAGTTTCTAGCGCTATGTCCCCGATTTAAGCATAAGAAACAGCGGTTAGCTGCCTTCAGTCTCTCAATACGATCATGACCATCGCTCACCGTCTTACAGTCTTGGGCCCAATGAGAGCGGGATTCGCAGAAGACACAAAATGGTTTGATTTCTCTTTTACCCATCCGTGTGGTTTTGGCGTGTTTGGAATTAATGTGAAGCGTTGCTGCTGTGGGCATGAAGTTGGGAGTGCATTGAGGTTCTCCGCGGATCTTCTGCGCAGTAAGAACCCCATCCACCTCCTCTCCCAGGAATGCCATCAGTTTTATTACATCTCCTTCCGAAAGTCCCTGCCTTTTAACATGGACGATCCATCTTTGACACATATCTGGAGGGAAGGCACGAAGTATCTTGGGAGTTAGAACCCTACCGTACCCGCCAACATCCTCTTCCAGAGCGCGGAGCGCTTGAATACGACGGTTACATTCCAGGAATGTAGTGTTCAGTTCTTCAGGCGTTGCAGAGTGAATAGGTCTTAGCTCCTCTAAATAGTCCAGATGTGCCTGTATAATGCGGTTACGGTCACCATAGCGAGTGTGAAGGATCTTCTTTGTCTCCTCATATGTACTGGCAGTTATGGCAATTCCGTCCACTAGCATCTTCGGTTCGCCTTCCAGATACCCTCGTAAGAACACGTGTTTGTTTATGGTAGAGAGGGACGGATCTTTGTCAATGGATGATTCATACTGTTCCCAAAAGCGGGACCACGTTTCAACGTCCCCGGCGAACGGCTCGAGCTTGATGGGAGGGAGTTTCAAGGAGTGAGTGACTGCTGGAGAAGCGTAGGTTTGTTGCGGCTGAGTAACGCTTAACTGGGATGTTGAGGCTGCAAGTTGGCTGTCTATTCTCCGTGTAGCCTTCTGAATTGCGCGTTTTATCTTGTCAACATATTCTTCACAATTCTCCACATCTGCTTCATATTCACTGTCCGACAGTAGGTCGTGAATGGCGTCATCCAAGACGATGAGTCTATCCAAGGTGTCTTGAAGGCGACCTCGGAAGTGTTCGAAATCGTCTATGGAACTGTCCTCAGTAAGTCCATAAATGGCAGTGGAAAATCGCGTAGCGTTGGCTCTCTCTCTGGTACGTTTTCTCTTTAAATTATGTAGGGTTGTAGCTGGATCTGCTGCACTGGACATTATTAATTATTTAAATTTATAAATGTCCCCTTATATTCAAATTCGCGGTAAGGCGAATATCGCCGGTCCTTCTAGGATCACAAGGCACAGGTAGAGGGCATCAGTGTTGTCGGTGACCTGTATTACCGACCGAGCCTCCAGTGCTTGTCACAAATAGTTTTCGACTTGACCGAAGGTGGCGCTTATTTTTTATTACACCAAAAGAAAGCTTAAACCCAATAAAACCTTAATAACATAATAAGGAACTGTAAAGTAATTTTAGCACGCAATTCTCAGTTAAAAGTTGTGCCAATGTTAATATAATAAGCAAAAGGAACGTAGCTGTGCGAAATGAATAATGGCGTCTCGCAGTGGCTTCCTTGGCGTGGCGTCAGTTTACTTTCCTTAAAACTGCTGAAGTTGCCGCTGCGACGTGAAGCTACCAACGTGGAATCCGTTTATGTTCAACCTCCGACGTCTTCTAACGTGACACTGCGATTTCCCGTCTTCCTGTCCCGGGTTTCGGCACCAAAATGTTATTCACAAACAACCGTGTTGTAGCTTACACGCCATATTTATTCTAAGAACTCAAAAAGGTACAGACATAACACTAAGAAAAGGTAATAGTCCAAAGAGTTTCAATAGAAAGATATTTAATTCCCAACAATGTGGTACATGCAGTAACTAGATACATGCAGTAACTAGGTACACGCAGTAACTAGGTACACGCAGTAACTAGGTACATGCAGTAACTAGGTACACGCAGTAACTAGGTACATGCAGTAACTAGGTACACGCAGTAACTAGGTACATGCAGTAACTAGGTACACGCAGTAACTAGGTACACGCAGTAACTAGGTACACGCAGTAACTAGGTACACGCAGTAACTACTGCCCCTTAAACGTTTAATATTGTGTAAACTTTAAGTTCGCAGATTAATCACGTATCATTAGTAACTTATTCATTGAAATGTATGTAGTTTAAAAATAAATCCTTTCTCTTTTTTAAGTCTGCTTATTAGTTACTTTGCTAAATGTAATCTGAATTCACTTAATTAGGAGTAGCAGATGGAATGTAACTTAATTACTAAAATTTAGTAGATTCTGTAATTGAACTTCTCAGCCAATCGAGACCAAGTTCAAATGATTAAATCCTTAACCAAGAAGTTCCCGTAAGGGATAATCTGTACTAAATAGCAGTTTCCCCCCCCCCCATTCCTTTTGAACATGTTCCCTACTGAAGTAATTACACACACTTGTGCCGTCTTACGAAATGTTACATAATACCATTTAGAAACACAGAACTCTTGACTACAAACATTAGTTTCACATAGCCTTAGACATATGGACTTTTGTTTAGAAACCTCCAGCTTTAATTTCGGCAGGATTACGGCACTTACTCTGGTTTTGCATGGTCTTCTACTACCTCACTCTAACCGGACTTCCCTTGTCAGGTCTGGTTCAAGTCCAGCCTGGGAGACGCTTTAACTAAAGTAATAATGTGTGTGGCGAAGGGTTCGAGTCGCTCATCCCAGTACACAAAAGGATGGTAACCCTGTGGTGGGGGAAGCAGCGATTTTAAAAACAGAGCTGTCAGCAGGGAGCATGGCCCCACTCTTTACAAGTTCAAGACTTGAGACTGTGATGCTGAAGGTCTTTATCTGGACAAGCTTAAGCCGCTGCGTTAATTTGGGTCGACAAGATTTAGTGTCATAAAATCATTGCAAGTAGGGTATGAAAGGGACACCTTCTTGAAAGTTACTTGGCTTTGTTAAGCAAGCAATTCTTCCTAGAATTCAGAGAACCTTGAACCCAGCGTTCAGGACTCAACCAAAGGAAGGCAAAAAAAAAACCCCACATCATAAAAAGAAAACAAAACATTTAGAGAGCAGATGGTGGACTGACCCCTATAATGGGGGCAGTTCGCTGTAGGTCTGGAGAGCGATGCAGTCAGAGACCATGTGTGCCGTCAAAAGTAAAATATGCAATTTTAAACATAGTAAGCATTCATCTTTAAATTAACTATTAGACTCAAACACAACCCTGTGTAATCCCTGATATTGTCTCAAACGCCCTTGCCCCCTTTATATGGCACCTGTATTTGAAGGATCGTCAATACATAATTGAAAATACGTCATACTGCTAAGATTTTAAATGCAGTGAAATTATCATAAATGTGAATGTTTAGACATTTTTAAACAAATAACATAGAAATAAAGTAGGCCTAATTATATAGAATATGTGCCCTCTAATTTTGGTTTCCAAGCTGCATCGCGTAAATAATTTAACAAATCCCTAAATTTCGAAAGAGCGTAGCGCCTTTTTTTTCAAGGGTTTGTAGGTGATTCTAGGACCTACTAAGCATTGCAGATGGACAGCGCTGCGTTCCGTCGAAACGTCGGGTTGTGTTAAATTTCCGGCTACAGAGCGTAAAGTCTCAAAGTACCAAAAGCCTCAAGTTTGAAATTATTTCATGTGTAACGGGAAGTTACGAATTATGAGTGTTAAAAATACGTGCTGCATTGTGCAAATTGTTTATAAGATAAAAGCGTTTGAGTTTCGAAATTTTATGGGGAGTGTTGCTAGATGAAAATTGGATGTAGGTTGATGGCTAGAATAACTATTTACGAAGTCAGGAGATAAATATACTCAGGAACGACTGCATATGCAATGACTCATGAGTGACTGGCGCTAATATTAACGGTTTTGCCAAGTTCGTTTAAGTAACATCCAGGTGACACTATTATTGGTTAAAAGTGCCACAAGTTTGAAAATATGCCTAAAATTTCTGTAAATAGGCCTGCGGTTTCTGACGACTTAAAGCAAGTTTTGTATATTTACAGTTTTATGGCAATAAACACATCGAAGGAAAAGTGACAGAAAATTTATTTCCATGGAAACGTATGAGGACTGTGAAAGACACACAGGACGAAAACGAGGCTCGGAAATTTAAAAAAAGTTGCGCTTGGAGTTGAGTTTTTGTGGTGTGTCACGCTGTTTATTATTTAAATAGCCCATTGTGCGTTAGGTAAATTACGGGCTGTATATTATATTGTCAATGTGCGCAATTGTGGCAGCGGTATAAGGACATCGATTTGCTGATGAAAGTCAAACAATTTTCTGTTGGTTGGATAATGTACCAAAAACTACAGACGTGCCTTACTAAATCATTACACTATGTATACAAACATATCTGGCTTCGGATTTACAGGTGAACAGTCATCAGTAGATGGTTACAGTGGTTAGGACATATGATAAGAATGGACGACAGCAGATTAATAAAGAGAGTGTTAGATGGCAAACCAGGAGGAAGGAAACGATAGGAAGACCAAGATTGAGATGGTTGGAGGACGTTGAGAAGGATTTGAAACAGTTGAAAGTGAGGGGATGGCGAAGGAAAGCAGTGGATAGACAGGAATGGGCAAATATCTTGAACGAGGCCAAGGCTCTCAGAGGGCCGTAGAGCCACGGAGTAGTAGTCTCAGTACATATGTTAATAGGTAGATAGGTACCTTAAGTGGGTTGTTTGATGTTTTTAAACTCCCGAAGTCCATTAGTTACGCTGTGTGCTATATGTCAGAAACCCAACCCCAACTTAAGGGCATATCAAAACAGAAATAAAAGGTTAAAAACTAACTTCGGTTGAAACTGGTCTGTTTTAATAAACCGTGACTGTACGACAGTTCATTTAGCAGGGAAGCCTTCCGCGCGGAAGAAGAGCTGTGCTCTGTACAAAGCTGTCTCAATTACAGGACTTTCAGAGCACTTTACAGTTTTTACATCCGTTTACATGCACTAATCTCTCTTGTTCATTCATAACCTGGAGTATGACGATATCGCATTTTGTTATTAACAGTTTAGACCTAAATGCAGTTCACGTTCTGTAACTAACTCCATGAAGCAGAGTCCTTCCTGAGAAACTAACAGGTCCTCAGCTAGTCAAGAAATTTCCTGCATTTTATGGAACCCGAAGGTTCTTTACCGCATTCACAAGAGCCCGCCACCTGTCCCTATCCTCAGCCACATCAATCTAGTCCATACCCCCCATCCCACTACTTGAAGATCCATTTTAATATTATCCTCCCATCTATGCCTGGGTCTTCCAAGTGGTCTCCTTCCCTCAGGTCTCCCCACCAAAATCCTGTATGCACCTCTTCCCTCCCCTATACGCGCTACATGCCCCACCCACCTCATTCTTCTTGATTTGATCACCCGAATAATAGTTACTGATAAGTAGCCTACAATCATTAAGTTCCTCGTTATGTATTCTTCTCCACTCCGCTGTTACCTCGTCCCTCTTAGGCCCAAATATTCTCCTGAGCACCCTATTCTCGAACACCCTGAGCCTATGTTCCTCCCTCAGTGTGAGAGGCCAAGTTTCACACCCATACCTAAAAACAGGCAAACTTTTAGTTCTGTATATCTTAATCTTTGTATTTTTGGATACCACTGCATAAATGTAAAATTATACTCCCACATGGAGTGCAATAGCAACGCTCCGTGTTCCAATTCATTCGTTTAATTTCGACGATACTTACGTTATGAATGGTAAAGACACTGATAGCCTTGCTAAAGTAACCACAAACCAAATGAAGCAAACTAACTGCACTGAACAGGGTCATTTCGAGAAGCTGATAATCACGGCGTTACTTTACCATCGCATTTGTATTGTACGGGATTCAGAGCTTCGTCCCCTTATTCACAAGAGCCAGTTACTGGTCTGTATCCTGAACTACCTGACTTCAGTCCACGACCGGACACCCTACTTTTTACATCATATTCAAGCGACATATTTTGAAGGCATGATTTTTTTGCGATTTTATTGATTTTATTATGCGTGATGTTAGTTTCTCACAGAAGTAAATCTTATATTGCAAATTTGATTACGATGCATAAGTGAAACTTCATATTTTCTTTTATTTAGTTAATGCGCTCTATGTCAAATAATATCTCTAGTAAAATTTGTCAATTTTTAAAGGAAATGCTGTAAAGTACTCGTAGAATGAATTTAATGTAATGCCGAAAAGTAATGAAAAAAATTCAAATCCTCCCAGTTTCTAGTTTAAACCCAAGTAACTATTATCTCTTTAGTTTCGCACATTAATCGCGTGAAAGGCCACACGTTTTCTCCTTATTATATTTGACCGATTTGCACTCTTTGTACACAGTGAGTGTTCTTTCGCCACTCTTTATAAACCTTCAACATTTTTGGTTATATTGTAATACGTGTTTATTGACTGTGTATTCACCTGTGTTCCTAAATCTTCAGCCCTTATGTTACCGATTCTTGTGCTGTCATTCACAAAGTACAATATCATCATTTCAACCAGTATTTTTGTCTTTGTTTTACATTACCCACGTTTCAATCTACTGGTGAGGTTAAGAGTGCGTGGAGCTATGCCTCTGTTCCCCTTATACTTTCTTACAGACATGGGGAAAACTTTTTTACTTTTCATCCCTTAGCTCTCCATCAGATTTCGAATAAGACCGATAAGACCGTGCAGAGTATGCTTTTGTACCTCCTTGTCCTCCTGTCAAAAGATGTTGTCAGATTATTTCGAGATACTACATTTTGCATCGATAAACATGAGGGAATGATCGATAGGAACCCTCTGGTATATTATATCCAAGTAGGAACAAAATTGCAAGCCTTTGTTGAAGCAGTCTTGATGCATGCTGGTCCATGGATAATGATAAATCACCACGGCTTAACATCCAAATACTCACAGCTGGAGTACTTTCGGACGGTTCGTGTGCCTCTTTAACTGTCTCAAGCGGAATGGAGAAATGGCATATCTGTTACATCAATAACACTTACATTGTCTTAGAACTAAGAATGTAATTTCTGTACTGTAAGCTTATACAAAACAACACACTCGATCCTGAACTGCGAGTGACAGACTAGCGGCATTTTGGATTGTGCTTTCGAAAGATTAATGTTCGGGTTATTTAACTGAAGAGTTTATGTAGAGTGAGATGAGGACTTGATTATGAGCTGTGAGGACTAAGCGACCGGAAGAAGAGGACCAATACATGTTTCGAGGTACTAAGTCCAGAATTCGTCTAGAGAGACTGAGGAAAACCAGAAAGAATTAGATCTTTTGTAAGCGTGTTCGTAAAATTGCGAAAATTGACTTAGTTTCGTCTTGTCTGTATGTCTGTCCTTCCGTCTGCATAGAACAACTCGGGGTCCCACTGAACGGATTTTCATGAAACTTAACATTTGTGTATTATTTAAAAAAAAAACTGTCGAGAAAACTTAAGCTTTACTAAATTCTGACAAGAATAAAGTGTACTTTACATGAAGACATATGCACATATATGATAATATCTAATACCTATTGCTTTTCCACTCGCAAACGCACCTCAATGTCACGTTTATACGTACATTGCCTGTCTTTTTTTTAAAATGTCGTTATTCTACACCACACGTGCTATGAAAAAGAGAGAAAGAAATAACAGAAGAATTGCGAGCTGTATAATTCATACGCTTTACTTAATATCATGCAAGGTGTGGCAGGAGGCGTCAGCCAACTTCGTGGATTAGTTAATAATAAATAAAAAAAGATGTCAGAATAACATACACTGATTTCAAATTTTAAGGAGCTATGACGTACTAGATATGAAGCGCTTGCAGCAGCGCTGCTGTAGACTGAAGTCTTCTCACATGTTACGCCATGTCGATGTGCTCTAACATTGAAGATGACTGCAGTCATCGAGTTGTGAGAGTTTTACAGGAAGAGAGACGCATGGGACCTAAGGGTTAATAAATAGCTGTACAGTAACCTGAACGTACAAGTAACATACTGTTAAGTAACTAGTGTTCATAGTTATTATTATAGAAACTCTTCAAATGGTCCACCTGCAGCTTTACTGCATATTTGTTTAGTGTCCAATATGTGTCATATGAATGTCACTGAAAAAAGCTGTGTTACATGGCGGATTACATAGGAATGCGGTGAGATTAGAAATGCATAAAAAACTTTATTTGGATAAAGTGATTGGAAGACCTACTGAAATCCCAGACATATATTTGGAACTAGTAATAAAATTTTATTAAAAAAAAGCAGTTCTCAAATTCAGGACTATAGTGTATTCAGCTGAATTAAATAGGGCTCAGTGACTGGCTGTTGTGAACACAGTAATTAAATTTTGTGTCTCATAAAAGTCTTACAGTCTCTTTAGAAGGTATAGGACCCTGAATTATTTTCCTGCGTGGGATTACTGAGCTATTTAATTACTTTCTTACCGTACTCAGCCGCAAGAGCGGGCGTGAATTTCATTCCGCACTTTCTTTTTCCCTAATGGCATCCTAATTCTTTCTCCCTGTATGCATTAGAAGTATATCTGTGTGATTTTAAAAAACCTACAGCGAAGTCATTCTGTTGCGTGGAAGGAAGAGCTGAGCCTTTCAAAGTACACACTTACGTCAGTGCCATATGGTGGGCTTCATCCCACGACTATACGTGTACAAATCCATGCCCACTGCTTTTAATTTTATGCTCTCACATGCAGTAGCTGCAACACGTGTAACACGCTGTAACCTTCCGCATATCCTCTCACTGTATCCCGGCCAAATGTCTGTCACTCTGTACCTACCCCCGCACACAACAGACGTCGCACACTGAAATACCAGCGCCACCTACGCTTGCTGAATTGCAGTTCTTCGGCGTCATCACTCGGCATTGAATCGGCCTTCTTTTTGCCACGAAAAGTGTTAATAAAAATGGAAGGTTAAACGGAAACGAATTTGATAAGGGACAAAATGTTGTATATAAGCTAGTGATAACGGCCTTGAAAACATGTTTCCAAAAAAATTCAGAAAAGTATTTTAATTTATTCTTATAATTTGTATGTTACTCTTCAAACGTTTTACATCCCAAAATTAGTTCAATTATTACCACTAACTGTGATTCAATTAACATTGTTGCTTTCTTACTGACTTTGTTTCTGTGCTCGTTTAATTGTCGTTTGTACGACTCCCTTTGGTTACATTCTTTTCAAATTAAATCAGCTAATACAACAGAATTTAGCAATAACAATAACTGTTGTATATTTCATTATTCACACTCAACTAATCGTGTATTTTCCCCATTTTAATTTATATTGTCTGTGTGTGTGCTATTGTCATTTCGGGGCCCCTAAAGTATATTATACTAAAATTTCATCTGTTTTTGAAATGGTGCAAAACTTTCTCAGCCAAAGGGAACGACATATATTAAGGATATCTGAGATCAGGGTGCCTGTGAAAATATTCGAGTGTAAGGATGTACTGAGGAGAGTGTTTCGGAACATAAAGTAGAAAACGGTACAGAAGGATACAGAAAATTCCATGAAGAGAAACTAATTTTTACCCTTTACCTGTATTAGAAGGGTGTCAATGATGTAAAAGATGAAAAAGGCATTTAAAATTTCATTTGCAACCCCTGAAGAGAATAGAACACTTTGACGATATACATTGGAGTCCTGAAAATGAACACGGAGGGTGAGGGTTTAAAGGGAGCCTTCTTTATTTCTTTCTTATTCTCACCTCTTTCTACCTACTCATTGTAGGCGTAGAAGGTTATTGTTGCACTTGATTACACTCAGTTAAGAAACACACACCCGGTAAGACTCCTCTGGATGAGGGATCTGCCCGTAGCAGAGACCTCTACCTGACAACACAAAACTTTCACGACAGACAGACATCCATGCCACCGGCGAGATTCGAACCCGCAATCCCAGCAAGCGAACGGCCAACGACCCACGTCTTAGAACGCGCGGCCACTGTGATCGGCACTAAACTTCTGGGAGACGTAAATTAGGAACAACATTACGCATAGAAGTGGATTATTTTAAAATACATCAAGGAAGATACATTTTCTTCTCAGAATCAAACACAACGTATGAGGCAAGATAAAATAGGCAACATGTTTCGCCTCATTAAGGCCTGATGATGATTTAATCAGTTAAAACATTTTTTTAATATCAACCAACAAATACACTCAAATTGTCACAAATTCACAATAATATATTCAAAAGATACGCTACACGCCTACGTGTTTCGGACCTTACTGGACCATCATCAGGAAGTACCGTGAACACCCCTGAATCATCCACACGCTGCTCTTGTCTACTGTGTATCAGTTCACTACACGGAAAATTACCATCAGTTCTTCTACATACACAATTAGACCAAACATTGTAAAGTAATTGTTTTATGCAACGACTGAGGAACTCACCGATGATGGTCAAGTAAGGTCCGAAATATATAGGAGTGTAATGTGTTTTTTTTAATGTATTGTTTTGAATCTGTGAAAATTTGAGTGCATTTCATACTGTTGACACCGTGCATCTTCGTCATATTAAATTAAGTTATAAACCAACTGATGCACACTAAAACCACTTTTTAAGTAGCTTTATTATAAAATTGTTAAAATTGTACCCTACACGTGTTTCGATCCTAGGATCATCGTCAGGGTTTTTTTTGTGCTAAAAGCTACAGTTACTTCAACCACATGATTTAAATTATTTTATCGGCACTTTAAAACATAAGTTAAAATCTTGTAAAAAGATTCGTTAAAAGTTGTAAAATTATAAAAGCACTGTAGATGGTAGATTGCGGAACTGCTGGCGTGTGGGATCATGGTATTAAAAGCATGTGAACTGTTTTTGTGTGGAGCGAAGTGTACTGTGTGTTGTGTGGTGAAGAGTACTACGGTGGAGGCTTGGTTTATAACTTAATTTAATTTGAGTGCAATTGTTTGTTGATATTAGAAAATCAAACTATACGCACGGAATGGCAAATATAAAATTCAGCTGAAACATGTTGCCTGTTTTACCTTCTCTTATATGTCGTGTTTGATTCTGAGAAAAGAAAATGTATGTGCAATTGAAAACAAAATTGGCATATGTCATCTTAATAAATATTAAAGCAGGTTACTGCCTGTGGGGAAAATTAGCATATGTTTTCTCCACTACCTTAATTTTCTAGTAACCATATTCGAAGCAAAGAGCTGTTACAAAATGCAGTCATCCAATCTGCCGTAACCACATATGTTCAAAAAAGACCAATTTTAAGGCATTCTTAGCAAAGTGTTCTCTGTCTTCAAGATACATCTCAAGAAGTGACTCGTGATTACGTCACGACTGTGAGTATGCCTGTAGCAAGTTCGCGGTCGTACGTTTCCTTTTTGCTTTTGATTGAGGAAATGTTAAGCAACGGAAATGCTTAAGAGAAGTGCTGCATTAAGTAATAAGTTCGTATGTTAAGTTTTGGAAGTAAATAAGGTAACTTTAATTTTTATTAGCCATCTATATCAATTGTTCAAATTCTATGCTGCAAAAATGAAAACTAGGGCCATAGTGAAATAGCCTTTCAGCTCGGTATTAATTACAGTGTATGAACATGGCGTTAATGCGCGACCGGAATTCTTGAGGAATCTCATCGTGCCTCGACGTTTCAATACATGTCTAAAGAGACTGAAATGTGTCTAGCCAGCTTGCAGTCTCTCTCTTTCTCTCTCTCTCTCTCTCGCTTTCTCTCGCGTAAAACAACGTTGAGCTAGCAGGTTTCGCCTCTTCCACTTCATTTTATTTTAATTTTCCTAAGAATAAGGTTGTTTCTGAATTAACGTCTTGTGAAAAACAGGGCGCAACATCGAGTTTCGAAGCTGAAGAATCACGAACATATGTATTATCCGAAACAAGCCAAATGTTTGGTTGTAGTCACCAGCCTGATGCGTCTTGCATTCCTAGAAATCGTATATATTTATTTGTTTCACACAACACCTCAATTTTCCAATCTAAAGGGATATCGATTTGCTGTGCTCCGAATGATTTCTACTTTTTCAGTAACCTATCACAACTATGCGAGCCCGGATAGCTCAGTCGGTATAGCGACTTGCTACGGGCTGAACGATCTTGGGATCGAATCCCGTCACACTACACCTCAATTTTCCAATCTAAAGGGATATCGATTTGCTGTGCTCCGAATGATTTCTACTTTTTCAGTAACCTATCACAACTATGCGAGCCCGGATAGCTCAGTCGGTATAGCGACTTGCTACGGGCTGAACGATCTCGGGATCGAATCCCGTCACACTACACCTCAATTTTCCAATCTAAAGGGATATCGATTTGCTGTGCTCCGAATGATTTCTACTTTTTCAGTAACCTATCACAACTATGACAGCCCGGATAGCTCAGTCGGTATAGCGACTTGCTACGGGCTGAACGATCTCGGGATCGAATCCCGTCACACTACACCTCAATTTTCCAATCTAAAGGGATATCGATTTGCTGTGCTCCGAATGATTTCTACTTTTTCAGTAACCTATCACAACTATGACAGCCCGGATAGCTCAGTCGGTATAGCGACTTGCTACGGGCTGAACGATCTTGGGATCGAATCTCGTCACACTACACCTCAATTTTCCAATCTAAAGGGATATCGATTTGCTGTGCTCCGAATGATTTCTACTTTTTCAGTAACCTATCACAACTATGACAGCCCGGATAGCTCAGTCGGTATAGCGACTTGCTACGGGCTGAACGATCTCGGGATCGAATCCCGTCACACTACACCTCAATTTTCCAATCTAAAGGGATATCGATTTGCTGTGCTCCGAATGATTTCTACTTTTTCAGTAACCTATCACAACTATGACAGCCCGGATAGCTCAGTCGGTATAGCGACTTGCTACGGGCTGAACGATCTCGGGATCGAATCCCGTCACACTACACCTCAATTTTCCAATCTAAAGGGATATCGATTTGCTGTGCTCCGAATGATTTCTACTTTTTCAGTAACCTATCACAACTATGACAGCCCGGATAGCTCAGTCGGTATAGCGACTTGCTACGGGCTGAACGATCTCGGGATCGAATCCCGTCACACTACACCTCAATTTTCCAATCTAAAGGGATATCGATTTGCTGTGCTCCGAATGATTTCTACTTTTTCAGTAACCTATCACAACTATGCGAGCCCGGATAGCTCAGTCGGTATAGCGACTTGCTACGGGCTGAACGATCTCGGGATCGAATCCCGTCACACTACACCTCAATTTTCCAATCTAAAGGGATATCGATTTGCTGTGCTCCGAATGATTTCTACTTTTTCAGTAACCTATCACAACTATGACAGCCCGGATAGCTCAGTCGGTATAGCGACTTGCTACGGGCTGAACGATCTCGGGATCGAATCCCGTCACACTACACCTCAATTTTCCAATCTAAAGGGATATCGATTTGCTGTGCTCCGAATGATTTCTACTTTTTCAGTAACCTATCACAACTATGACAGCCCGGATAGCTCAGTCGGTATAGCGACTTGCTACGGGCTGAACGATCTCGGGATCGAATCCCGTCACACTACACCTCAATTTTCCAATCTAAAGGGATATCGATTTGCTGTGCTCCGAATGATTTCTACTTTTTCAGTAACCTATCACAACTATGACAGCCCGGATAGCTCAGTCGGTATAGCGACTTGCTACGGGCTGAACGATCTTGGGATCGAATCTCGTCACACTACACCTCAATTTTCCAATCTAAAGGGATATCGATTTGCTGTGCTCCGAATGATTTCTACTTTTTCATTAACCTATCACAACTATGACAGCCCGGATAGCTCAGTCGGTATAGCGACTTGCTACGGGCTGAACGATCTCGGGATCGAATCCCGTCACACTACACCTCAATTTTCCAATCTAAAGGGATATCGATTTGCTGTGCTCCGAATGATTTCTACTTTTTCAGTAACCTAACACAACTATGACAGCCCGGATAGCTCAGTCGGTATAGCGACTTGCTACGGGCTGAACGATCTCGGGATCGAATCCCGTCACACTACACCTCAATTTTCCAATCTAAAGGGATATCGATTTGCTGTGCTCCGAATGATTTCTACTTTTTCAGTAACCTATCACAACTATGCGAGCCCGGATAGCTCAGTCGGTATAGCGACTTGCTACGGGCTGAACGATCTCGGGATCGAATCCCGTCACACTACACCTCAATTTTCCAATCTAAAGGGATATCGATTTGCTGTGCTCCGAATGATTTCTACTTTTTCAGTAACCTATCACAACTATGACAGCCCGGATAGCTCAGTCGGTATAGCGACTTGCTACGGGCTGAACGATCTCGGGATCGAATCCCGTCACACTACACCTCAATTTTCCAATCTAAATGGATATCGATTTGCTGTGCTCCGAATGATTTCTACTTTTTCAGTAACCTATCACAACTATGCGAGCCCGGATAGCTCAGTCGGTATAGCGACTCGCTACGGGCTGGAGGTACCGGGATCGAATCCCGGTGGGGGGCGAGATTTTCCGCACCCGTCCAGTCCGGCCCTGGGGCCCACCCAGCCTCCTATACAATGGGTACCGGGTCTTTCCCGGGGTTAAAGCGGCCGGGGTGTCGCGTTGACGACTTACCCCATCTAGCGCTGAGGTTAAAGAAAGAGTGAAACTGTACCTCTACTCACCCTCTGGGCTTTCGTGTCCTGTTTTAGGGTGAGTTTTACTTATTAGCTTTTAACCTATCAGAACTATAAATCCTGTTAAAATGACACTTGGTGTCTAAGCACTACTAAATTATTACAATCATTTGCGTTTTACTTTCATTTGCGATTGCGTAGGAACTTGTAGGTCTGCTGTAGTGAATCGAATTACTAAGTTAGACTTTCAGTACTTAAGTTTAATTAGCGAAATTCTAACATCTGACTTTGTAATACACTATTACCGTGGACTCTAGTTTATCAAATAATGCAAATAACAAAGTTTAAAAATCCTTAGATCATAAATAAATTTATTTTGTAACTTCTCCTACATGTTTCGGCCTTCTCGGCCATCTTCAGGGGTACCATTATTCACATTAAAATGGTATTCCTGAGTATGGCTGGCAGGGCCGAGACATGAAGGAAATGTTAAATAATAAATGTATTTTGATCCACGAATATTTGTAGCAAATTTGTTGCATTATTTTCTAACATGTAACTTGTTTTTCATTGCAATCAATCGTTGTTCGTATATAACAATAAACTCATTTTTCATTAAACAGAAAAAAGGAAAAGGTTTATTTAATTTTCAAGATCGCCATATTGTTATATGCAATACACCAACGCTGCAAACATCAGCACTGCAGTGTTGCCAGATTTTCATGGCACTGCATTAAATTACGATAGTGTTAAAGTTACTACACACGTACTGGGGGAAAAGACTCATAAGCCTCTCTTCTGTGGCATATGAGCCTTTGAAACCTAAGTGCTCAGGACATAAAAGGGATGAAGTTTCTGAAAACTCTTCGATGATTCTGTAAAGCATGAGCATACAAGCTTCTTCAATAGTGGCCACGTGTTCATAAACCAATATGGGTACAGGACGCATTAATCTTTTTTTTTTTTACAAAAAGCGGAGGTGGGTAGCCGGTTGATAATAAAAAATATGGCTTTATTTATAGTAATACAAATTTTATTTCAATTAAAACTGGCAGACATTTGCGCCACTGTAGCGGAGGGCAGATTATTAGGCCTACCGGTCTGCTATTTCATGTATGCTACCTAATTACGTAAAACATATTTTTGCTAAAATTCAAAGCAGGAGGAACCCCGGGGCCACGAGAACCGCATTTTGCACTCGGCCCGCATATTTGGAAGCCCTAATCTCATACTTGCTTGCAGTGGTTAATTCATTATACAAATATTATGTTGTTCGTTGTCCATTACCTCGGATATATCAAACGTGTCACAGACAGTAGACACACAAAGGATAGTGGTGTGGTGTACCGCACTGCATGATGAGGAACTACGTGATGGCTGCCACTTGTTGTTGTTTAGGACAGTGAGAT
Organism: Reticulitermes speratus; assembly: GCA_021186555.1. Taxonomy (NCBI): domain Eukaryota; kingdom Metazoa; phylum Arthropoda; class Insecta; order Blattodea; family Rhinotermitidae; genus Reticulitermes; species Reticulitermes speratus. The sequence continues at coordinate 9,700,233 of JAJKFL010000001.1, forward strand.
GACTGAGATTAGGGTGTATATGGGATGAGTGTGGCAATATGAGTGTACACAACATTGTTAAAGGAACGTGTTGGAAAGCGAGTAGGTTGGGAGGTAGATGGAACTGTCTTAGGATGGTATCCAGTTGCAAAGACTGGTGACAAGTGTTCAGTCTTGCTTTGCTAAGCCAGCATTATCTGGTGAATGTTTACTGCTTACTCATGGAGCAGAGTTCTCCTTCAGAAGCTAACAGGTCTTCCGCTTCTCAAGAAATTCCCTGCATTTTATGGGCCCCGAAGTTTCATCACCGCACTCACAAGAACCCGCCACCCGTCCCTACCCTGAGCCACAACAATCCAGTTCATGCCCTCCATACCACTTCTTGAAGGTCCACTTTAATATTATCCTCCCATCTACGCCAAGGTCTTCCATGTGGCATCTTTCCCTCATGTCTTCCCACCAAAACCCTGTATGCAAGTCTCCTATTTTCCCACACGTGCCACATGCACCGCCCATATAATTCTTCTTGATTTGATCACCCGAATTATATTGGTGAGTACAGATCATTAAGTTCCTCGTTATGTAGTCTTCTCCACTCCCCTGTTACCTCGTCCCTCTTAGGCCGAAATATCTTCCTCAGCACCCTATTCTCGAACATCATCAGCCTATGTTCCTCCCTCAATATGAGAGACCAAGTTTCACACCCACACGAAAAAAACAGGAAAAATTATAGTTTGTGTATCTTAATATTTATATTTTTGGACAGCAAACTGGAAGAAGAAAGATTCTGGTGAATGTTTAGCAGAAAATATATATGACACTCACTATTTACATAAACCAACTGGATGCACCTTTATTTAAAAAACTGTATAGTTTTTTAAAACATATTTAAAAACTTTATAAAATCCGACATATGTTTCGGTTCTTCATAGAACCATCTTCAGGGGTTTATAGTCGTTAAAACTTCATATATTAAAACGTCTTTTACATTGGTTCACTTTTCGGCACGGTTTTTCACTTTTTCACTGTTTGGTATGCACAGACACTATTTGTAATTCGTGCTAAAATAATATGTTAATATTTTCGTAGGTATTGTATTGATGCATGGTACTGGTTTATCTGTAAATAATTAAAGTAATTAGAACAATTATAGGTCTTAGTTTGCATACATTAATATATTATATTTCATTATGGATGACATACCTTGTTCGTTAGGTCGTATTTTTCATGGTGTAGGCTGTACCGTTTGTGTGTGCGTCTGATACTGTAGTATGTATGCTATGGATGGCTTACGTACAGGTCAGGTTGGTAGGTGGAGGGGGATGAGTTTAAAGTTATAAAATATATGACAATATCACTATTCGTAGATAAAAGCTGGACTGGAATATTACATTCACTAAGGTTCCTTTTTGTTAATAACGTAAATATAAAATGTGAGAGATAAAGACCTTAGGATCTCAGAGGAAGCCATTTGGTGCCCCTGTAGATACAAATTAACTGCTTCGTACTTGAAGTGCCAGATACATAATGTAGCCTACGTAACGTTATTAGGCCCAACACAAATTAGTCTTATCTAATGACACAAATGAATTAGAGTTTTCCACCCTTTTACTGGAGGAAGAAGAATGAGTTTATGCACGAAACTTGCTAATTTGTAAGGCTTTTATTTTTTAATCAGGCAAAATGTAAAATGCAAATGGCGTGCCATAGTAATAACATATTATTATTATCATCATTAAATTCTAGAACGATATAATCAAATGTAGAATCTAATGTAATATGACATTTACCGATAAACGAAAAACAGAATGAAACTAATAAATAATTAATTGCATGTATTTCGAGAAGCACCCAAAATATTCTTTGATCATAAGCAAAATGTATATCTGGAAAGATTATGCCATGTTTCGAGAGAGGCGCCGTTGTGACACACGTGAGTTCTGGGGTGGAGACACGTGAGTTCTGTGGTGGAGGGAAGAGATAATATTGGATTCTGCACAGGACGGAGAAAACAATGCCTGCCTTGCCTGCAAGCAGTAGAAATATATTTTGGAACCTTATCGCCGGTTACGGCGGAACTTATCACAAAAATCAAACACTTTCGGAAGCATAAGGCGCGGATGTGCATCCTCTCCAAATCCTAAACCTAGCATCAGATTTTTAACTCATTGAAAGCTAAAAAAAATTACATATTATAAAATGTGGGAAATGTCGACATTACGTAAAGTAACACTTTTAAAAAACCGAAGTCGTTGGAAAGCGTCCATAATAATACTGAGGTATGCTGTAACACATATGTTCAGGAAAATTTAAAATTACATAAGACTATTGTTTTCAACGAGTTGATAAAAGGTAATGGTACAGAAGAAGCTTTAGGAAATGTGAAGAGTAAAATTTTGATTACGAAGAGAAATTTCAAAGCGTATGACACTAATAATTATGTTACTCTCTAGTTCATATTAAAACTTCACATGTACGTATGGGGGGGAATGTTTTGTAACTTAAACATTTTGAAAGCTGTTTCTGCACCAGTTCGTAACCCAGCACCGTTGTTTATGTGACACGATGGAACAATTAATTAAATTCTTGACTGCGTGGTGGTGAAATCTGCCCGGCCACTGACACAAAAGGAGGCGAGCGGAGTACCGAAGTGCGATGCCTGAAAGCCAACGAAATATTTCCCCTACATTGCGTGGGTTTCTGTTTTATGAACCACCAACTGACACACAATGAGATACAAGAATTCCTGGTCCGAAGTTTCTCTGTAGCGTGTTCAAGAAATGGTGCTCCCTATAAGACCAAGAGTCGTATTAGACTCTTTCGAAGGCGTGTCGAGCTGAAACGAAAGTACCGTAACTACGAAATAAACCAGATAGTATTTTAACTTAAATCAGAGAGTAATTTTTTATATTAGTTCAGTAAAAAGGCACAAAATATTACGCTGAAATAGATGTCTCTCCATTTCGTCCTACGATTGTTGGTCAGAACATAGGTTTACAAAGCATAATTTTGGGTTCTTTATACAGAGCGAAGGGGTGAAGGCCGTCAGTCACAACTAAGTCTCATGTTGTAATATTAAATAATTTGAATGCAACATGTTTCGGCTGAAGTACAAAAAGCCATCATCAGGCTAAATATATTACTTGCCATTCAGACCATGTACATCAATCGAAACATAAATACAAGAAAAGTTCTGCCTTGTAACGAAAATATTTATTTTAAACAGGAATGCCTAAAAAATATTATTCCCCATTACGCGAAATTAAAAATTCCTCCTACCCCTTTAGCCACAAAATTTACCAAAATTAAAGCAAAAAACGTGCGTATTAAGGACAAAATAAAATTCTTATATTTCGAGAAAACCTCATTATATTAACCATACTTACTTCTAGCAAGTATACGGGATCGCGTGTGGTCCACGTTTGGAGATCTGCGTCAATTCTAGTATAGAAAAAGAATTAACTTCAAATACCAGAATCTAAACAAAAAAAATTACAGAACTTAACAACCGATAAAATGCCCCAACTTCAAGACTACAAAAATCTCCTAAAGATATATATATATACTTTTATTATATATCTACCGAGGCTTCTTGTATTTAAAAGTTTTAAATTTTTGGATATATTTACAATATACTACCATAATGTAAGGGTGGAGATCTCGCGCCTATTGCGGTTACAAGCATCTTTTTAATGTTCTTAATAAGGGCCTGATGATGTCTTAGTCACCCGAAATATGTTGCCCGTTTTATCCTATCTTATATGTTGTGTGCGGCTGATTTTGAGAAATATCTGTAACTGAAAACACAATGGGAATGTGTGATCTCAAAATAATAAAATTTCGGGTTTCATAAAATGCGGAACGTATTTGCACTAGCTGAGGAATTACTGGCTTCACAAGGATTAGTTAGGTTACGACTTTAGTTAGTTAGTTACTTAAATAGCTAACCACCTGTAGCCCTATTATTAATTTATTCTATGGTGACAAGTCAAAGGTCATGAAGGTAAAGCTACATTTAATGTTATGGTTATGTGAATGGTCAACGACTTTCTTAAATTTGATGAAACAAATGATATGCATAATATAACAGTATTTAATCTTGTCCCTGTAATGCGCGTTACCCGCCTTGCAGATATCATCCTAACAAGTTCGACAAGATATAAAGTTTATTGAGTTTTCCTTTTTGCAATATTCCCTACACTCTTTCTCCCCCCCCCCCCCCCCCCCCCTCAGTATTCTGCTCTGAACCTTGTTCTTCGCCATCATCAGTCTCAGGGCTTCTTTCAGAGCGAGAAACAAAGTTCTCAAATCTAACGCACACATATAAAATTATATTCATTTGTATTTAGTCCCTCGGGGTTTGTTAAGAGACGAAAATGTACACACAATCAGCTGTGATATCAGCCATTTGCAGTAATAAATGAACTTGCAATATTTTCGTGAAAGTGTATTTGATTTGCTGCTCCAGTTCCCTTACATCGTGTTTTCTTAAGACTTGATTTAATTTAACCCATTCGTCTGGGCAGGTATTGTTTATACCGTTTCTTGCCGTACAGTTTTCGAACCATAAATTTTAAAGATATTTCTTGTTTAAGTATCCTGCAAACCGCATAATTCTCTTTTAATCGGCTGAACATTCCTCTGCTATGAGTGCAAACTGTGAAGCTTTCCATTAATATCTGGCTCCTGACAGTGCATAATCTTCCTTACCCCGTCAGAATTAGTCAGTGAAATGCCTCGAGCGGTTTGTATCACGTGTGAGTGTAAATTTTTATGCTTTCCCGTATAATTCCCCATACGACATTATCACACATTGTAGAAAAATTTTCATGTAAAAGCCTCCTCCCACCATTCTGTGTCTGTTGACACAATTTTCAAATGTAATCTCGTAATGGACCCTGCTCTACCATTTCGAAGTACACCAAATTTGAATTGTAAAGATCCTCAATGAGGAAGACCAGTGTGTGTGTGTGTGTGTGTGTGTGTGTGTGTGACAAGACCACTACCCTTCAGGAATGGAAATGGGTCAACGAGCTATTCTGATCACGAATTCTCAGAGGGACACGTTTTAGGATTTAATCACATTTTACGTCAGGCCACTTTCTGCGGAACATTACATTGCATGTTCATAGCGATCCTAATCACAGGATTTCGGTAAGCACTTACAAAGATGCCTTTAATTTAGAATCATTTCCTGGTTGAAATACTGTCGCTCTAACAGTCAGTTCCGCCATCAAGTTACGTCGTCTTGAACAGTGAACATATGCATAATAGAATTAAAGAATGTTATAGAAACCGACGAATTTTGGCTGTGTAAGAGATTATGTTCAAATTCGTTCGACAGATAATTTACAGGCGTTTAGATCACATAATCTTTCTTTTGGCCTTTGGCGCTGTGTAGCCGGGTGTTAAGCCCACGACCTTTTGAGGCAGCGTGGTGGTTACATCTTCAATGGTCGACATGAATAATATTCTCATTAGTCGTTTCGATCATTAAAGATGAGGAAATAACGTTGTCTCGAAACATCCGCTTCCGACTAGCCATTGACGCGCCCTCATATCCCATAATAACGGAAACTTCAGCTACACCGCTGCGAAAACCTCAAACGTCGTAACCTGTGCGTCTTTATATCACTGAGTTTCCAACTAACAGCCACTATTACCTAACATATCTTTACTTACGATAAAATGTATTCATATGCTATAAGCGCTGATCTTAGTACCTTAATTTCTGCGGGTAATATTATTATTTCAGCCCTGTCGCGCAGAATAAAGAACAAAAGAATATAATAAAATTATAATTTTGAAGATAATAGGTAATAAAATGGAAGGAAATTCCTCAGCGCGGATGGTATGGAACGTACACACCTGAGATCCCTCGCCATTATTTTAGCAAGGAGAACAGACGGAGAAGAGGATGCGTAAGGTAAAGGTAAAGCAATCCCATTACAGGCCTTGACAGGCCCTTAGGGTCCCAGGAGGTTGAGGCTCCCAGATTTTTAGACAATCGGCACATGAAGGTGGCAAGGTTGTCAGCCCTACGCACCGGCCGCTTTTACCCCCCAGGAAAGATTCCTGGGTACTCATTTCTGTTAGAGGCTGAGTCGACCCCAGGATCATAGTGCGGCCGGAAGGATTAAGTCAATGAAAAATTCCAGTGACACCATCGGGAATCGAACCCGCGACGTTCCGGTTTGTAGCGCCGTGGAAGAGGATGCGTAGACACGGAAGATAGTAAGGAGAGGAACAATATTTACCACAGTGTCTCGATTTTTAACACAGTATATCTTTGTATCGTTATTTGTAAAGAGAAAACGACACTAAAACACGTAACATACTTATTAAATCTTCATAATTCGTGAAGTTACATGAAATTATATATAAGCATCTGAAAGTAGGGTTGTCACTTTGCAAGCCATGAAGGCGTATGGGATGGCATACAACTCCACTCATTCTGTATCAGATAGAGTGAACGTTTTGCTTCACGACATAATCGCTTTATCCTCGGAGAAAAAGCCTCCGATACCCATTTAATAGTGAACTGGGTAGCGTCTAAACCCAGTCTGGACACTTGAAAATCCTCTTACCTCTGCCACAAATCTAACCACAGTTCCTAGCTTTTACAGCCCTTAACCCAGTCACTCGCTATACCGACTGAGCTATCGCGGCTCCGAAATTAATAATTGTTCTGTTATCTAAGTAAGTTCCTACATTTAATGGAACGCAAAACTTTATTGCTATCTTGACAAAAGTCCGCACTGATTTCTACCTGAGGCAGGCGAATACACTTCGTGCCCTGACACCCTGTATGTTTATGGTCCATTTTAAATATTATCCTATATATCAACTGATACCTTTCCTTGCAAGATTATTTCCAGGGATTATCGTGGTAATAAATTTTATACAAAAGTTTTGTTTTTCGACAGGGTGTATTATTTTCACAGCATATAAAATTGGGGAGGGGTTGCATTAAGAATTCGTTCACAGATGTCCGCCTTTGAGTCCACTTACTATGTCAAGCAGGAACGATGTTGAGTGAGGCAGCTTGTGGCTTGTGGCAGATCTGATGGCATCTAGTTACGGTTAGCTGAACGATGGGGGGTGGAATAGAGGTCGCTACGTGGCTTCACCACAAGCTCCAGTTGTACAAGATGCAGGAAACTAAATGGAAATTGAAACGCCAAGTGTGTGAAGTTGGAGGCTGTGACTCCAACGTAGAGTGAGGATGATCGAATGCCTAAACGTCAGGTTGAATCATTAATCTTGAAAAGCTCATAGTCGCTTAGCTGGCGGAGATAATCCGCATCTTTTTTAAACTGAAATTTCATTACACTATTCACAACAGCCCATCACTAATCCCTATACCGAGCCATGAACCCAGTCCACACACTCACACTCTGTTCCTTTGAGATAGATTTTAATATTATATTACTATTTCTAATTCTTGTATCTGTTATCTCCGATGAATGCAGTTTTTCACACTCCTCAACGCGTGCAGCGCGCTCAGGAAATCATACCCCGCATTAGTTTCTGAGTCTAATAATACTTGAAGGTTACACAGTATTAATCCTCACACTATGCAGTATCTTCTGCCTCCTTTTAGTTTAGCCCGTTACATCTCATTGTTCTCAGCAACCCATTCTCAGATTCTCCACCTATGACTTTCCTTTAAAGAAGACGTACCAGAAGAGGTAAAACAGAGGTTTAATGACAGTGTGATGCATTTTGGAACACCGAGTGTTTTATCCTTGTTTATGCATTTTATTTATTTATGCATTGGTAGGCACATGTATATGTTGTCTCTGAAGGATATATTATTTTTCCTTGTCATTATCACATTGCAGTTTGTAGTAGCTGAAACTTCAAAAAATTCTCAGTTTCGGAAATTAAACTTGACTTATTCAATTAAGAAAAAATGTTGGGAACAAGGCTGCGAAACACACCAGAAACTCCACCGCATACGAGCATATGCCTGCAACAAATATGGTTAAATGGCTTATTGTCTTCAGCACTGACTAAATACCGTGTTATCTTCAGGTATATAAAAACTTCTCGATCACCGCTTTCCCGGTCGTGGTGATTTCCATCATCACCCGCCCAGTTATCCGGACTTAAATCCACAGACCTTCTGCTGTGGGGAACATGAGACATCTCTTATGCCAGCAAAACGTAAAAACATGATTTGCATTGTTCCGTGACATTCTGCATGCCGTAACCCGTGTAACGGACAATGAGGAACATATGCAAGCTACAAGCTCTTTTTTGCAAACGTTAGTTAGTTAGTCCCCATGTCGCTCCAATCGCGGAACATTGGGTTCCTCCTTTCGGAGGATTCTATGGTCATGTGCGTTGATGTAGCGGGTGACCAGCCCACTGACCGCACAAGTTCCACTCAATCCTGATGTGACTGCCAGTTTGCAAACGTGCCAGGGTATATATTGAGCCTCGGCGTGGTCATTTCGAGCATTCATTTTAAATTTAGCTACAAAATTTTCCAATTTTTTCTTTTATTCTTTCGCTTCACTATTTCGGAAATTGAACTCTCTCAACGCTTGAGAATTGGACCTACGTTTGTGACATTTCTAACTCGACACTGCTTCAAGAGTGACATCCTGAATTTTAGACACGATATTGTAAACCACTTTTTGTGTATGCGAGATTTATATTTATTTAACAATACTATTAGTAGATAGTATTATGTAGCATGGAATTACACTATTAATAGTGAATAATTAATTATAAAAACCGTGGAAGGAACAGATCACTTTATAAACTATCCTGCCATATGCATTTGTGGGCCAAAGAAAAGCAAAAACATTTCATGGTAACAGGTTTACAGGCCGAAATTTGAAGCCGGAACCTCCCAAAAACAATTGGGATGTGACACACTAAACGTTCGATTACATGATACATAATGAAGAAACTTAATATAATATATATATTTACATTTTCTTTACAGTGATCGAGTTTTGTTTAAATTTTCAGCCTCAGTTATTCCCTGTGAATTTTAATAATCCAGTCAAAATTATCGCCTTCTAAATGAATCGTATATTCAGGAGGCCAAAGCAACAGTTTTCATATCCCAACATTGACATCTTCCAGATGAGATAGACGTATTTGGAGTGACTGAAATGCTGGAAGCTATTAGCTTTAATAGGGATAAAGTGCAGCAACAACCTCTAACACATAAAGAGCATGTACGTCCATTCTGTTCAAAGCGATATTTTCTATATTTATTCCGGTGATGAAAGGTTCCAACTTGTTCGTGTGTATTTGCCCGTAGAAAAACTGCGACAAAGCTAGAAGAGCTGTATTTATCACGTGAATGTAAGGGCTTTCAAAGCACGGTTTTGTTGGTTGTAGTACATTTTCTATTTTTATTCCTCTATGGAAGGGTTCGCCAACTAGAACATGCTTATTCCATACCCCATATGAATATACCGAAAATTAGATACATTTAAGTAACTGGATTGCAGTGCTTATGGACCTTGTTTTCTCGCACCAAGACTCTTAAGAAATATTCATTTTGACACAATATGATTCACAAAGAATATTTAATAATAAATAATTTTTTAAAAAGTCAGTTAACCAGTACTTATATCCAAACCTGCCAATAAGTGTGACACTTCAACAGGGTCTAAATGTTAAACCTTTTTCACTGAACAGAGATATTTTTCATATAGCAAAAACTACCACGTTCTCTTTGATCATATTGCGAACAATTAAAAATATTTTATGACTGCATTGACACTTTCGAGGATACGAAATCTCTTCTGTAAGCACCCAAGTGCTTGTGTGCGTAAGGCCGGTAATGGTGGCTGTGTGGTATTTATGTTTACTTACAGCTAAAGGAATGGATTTTTCATTTCTTTTCTTTCTTATGTCTTGTTCATTGTGTGCTAAAGTTTCTTTTTTGCAGAAGTAAAATCTTCATCAGTGTGTAAAGTTGAATAACGCAAAAGTGCCAGAAAAGGGTCAAGCAGAGCAAAATAATTCTTGTTCGACTGCTTGACCCTTGAAGATAGGACCGATAGGTTGTCCCGAAACGTCGGTATGAAACTATCATTCTATGCAGCGTGAAATTCCAAAAGAGCGCAGATTTCATGTTATTTATTTGTAGTTTATTTAACGACGCTGTAAATTATTCAGACTACATAGTGTCAAATTATCGAATGATCGATTGATCGAATCGTAGTGAATAATTAGTTGGAAAGGATGCAAACGTAGACGGTCGTGCCCTGTATTAAGATACTGTCACGCAAATTTGTCTGGAAGGACTGAGTTAAAAGCACAACAGCCTTAGAGGGGACAGTCAGTGATCCTGCTGAGTTATTGCTTGGGCTAACTTCCTCAGTGAGTGAAATCAAGAAAAACAAGAAGGGCTAGGTAAATTCCTTTGATGGGGAAAAAGGAAATGCATTCAAAGTATTCGTAGTGACGCCTGTTTAAAAATGTGGGCTTTGGAAGTTTAAAACGTAATGAGTGAATAACATTAAGACTGATCTCAAGGAGGTTCTTTTGGGATTGGAGATGGATTTAAAATTCCCGATCGTGTCTGATATCAGTATTTAGTGTTGGCAGTGTTAAAAGTCCATGTTCTGCTGCCTCAGGGTTTCTTTCAACTTAGCCACTGGACAACGTTTCACTTTACTGGAAACCCAGAAAAACTGAACGAGTTAATTTTGCTGAGAACACCGTGCCCTGTACTTACTTTAAATTCTTCAATTTGCATGTAAATTATAACGTTTAATATTTGCGTATGTTACCGGAAATAATTTCCTCTTTCAGAAAAATTATGAGAAAAAGCATGCACAGAGATATTTTGAAGTTATGCATGAATACGTACGTGCAATGGCATAAATATTTTTATGAGATCTGGAACTCAATACAGTTTTTTTCAATCCGTTTACTCTGATAATAAGAAGACTGCTTTTGAAATCCTTTAGCGCAATAGAAATTAACAGGATTCAATAATTTCGTGTCGGTAAGTGTTGAGACAGCACTTACGAATTTAACAGCGCGTGTAGACATATTGTCCTGGTTAGTCAGACCTGAAGATGAAAGCAGTAAAACATTTTTATCCACAACCAATACTACATGGTTTCTACACGCAGAAGATTACAGTCTGTTCCTTGGAATAAAATTTTCCTTCTGTATGTCCATAGAAGCCGGGATAGTTTAGTCGGTATAGTTTTCCAGGCTACGGCGTAGATCAAGGAATCGTGGTTCGATTCCCGACAAGGGTAAGAGGCTTTTCCATTCTCCAAAATATTCAGGCCGATTTCTGAAGCCACTCACCCTCCTATTCCATTGATAACAGACATCTTTCCCAGGGAGTAAAGGGCCGGCAGGTCAAGATGACCAATCACCTTCCTCTAGTACTGAGGATAAGAATGAGTGGCGATACACTTGGCTCTTCCATATGCCTTAACGGCCTGCAAAGATACAACAAACTAGTGATTTTATTTTTGTGTATCCCTAAAGTAAAAGGAATATAGTGGTATCGACAGGAAAAGTTTGTTCATTGGCCCTTGAAATTTTGACATCCTTGTTTTAAGGGATTTGTGTGAGCCCTCTTCTTACAAAGGTTTCCGACCAATAGTAATGCTGGTACTTGAGAAGCATGGCCAACTCTACTGAATCGTGAAAGGGCTTTGTAATCAAGAAGTGGCGCGCCTTATTGCTGTGGGCAAATCTCGTCAGAGCGAGAGAAAAACTATAGAAAATCACAATCGTTTCTTACTGCAGAATCACCGAAAGCATACAAATGATGCAGACTGGTTAAAGAGAAAGAAAACTATTTAACTGGTCGCATAATTTATATATAATGATGCGGTTTTCTCTTTGTTGCATCTATATCTCTGGCTTTCCAGTTTATTGGGAACAAGAAATAACATGCAAAATATGTATTTTGAAACACAACAGGCAGTTAAATTTGCTATAATTATGTACAGAAATATGAAGAAAAATGTGTGGGCCTGTGGTGGGGGCACGCTGTGGCGCAGTTGGTTGAGGCACTGCGCTACAAACCGGAACGTCGCGGGTTCGATTCCCGATGGTGTTACTGTAATTTTTCATTGACATAATCGTTTCGGTCGCACTATGGCCCTGGGGTCGACTCAGCCTCTAACAGAAATGAGTACCAGGAATCCTTCCTGGGGGGGTAAAGGCGGCCGGTGCGTAGGACTGACAACCTTACCACCTTCATGTGCCGGTTGTCTAGAAATCTGGGAGCCTCAACCTCCTGGAACCCTAAGGGCCTGTCCAGGCCTGTAATGGGATTGCTTTTACAGATCATTAAGTTCCTCGTTATGTAGTCTTCTCCACTCCCCTCTTACCCCGTTTCTCCTAGGCCCAAACATCCTCCTCAGCACCCTATTCTCGAATCTCTTTTATATATAGTAATTTTAATAAACCCACGGACATGGGGGTCCCGTGTTATGAGTTGCCTTCACAAACTTTATAATATTAACGCATAATTGAACGTCGGTATAACCATTGCTCTCATCCCTGCCAATGTAGTTACCTTTCCTATAAAGTTGGTACTCAGGATGTCCGCTCCAACAGCTAATGAACGAATTAAACTGTGATCAGTGCTAGTCCAATTGCATGTGAGGCTAAAATCGGACGTTCTAACTTTTATTCATAAACAGCTGATCCTCTCAAATTTAACAAACGCTAGAAGTCGTATAATTAAGAGCAGCAACATTTGCTTAAGTCATATTTTGATACGGTGCATTATATTTTGCGTGATTATGGCTGCAACAACGGATGTATACCCGCAGTTAGACGAATATCAAAGTCAGTATAATATGCAGTAGCTAAAATATTAAATTTGAAGAATTCGTTATCTCTTTCTAAACTGAAATAAAATGATGCTGAAGATAAAATGGAGCCTATTATAAACCCATTTATATATACAAATATCAACGATTGATGTACTATTATTATTTCTTTTATATTTCTCTTTTCTTCGTCCTTCTTATTAGTCAGGTCCGTTTATTGTAGTTTAAAGCCATTTTCCCGTCAAAGCCATTGCCTTCATATCCTCACCTATCCCAACAAGAACTTTCTCTCTGCAACCTGTAAACAATACTTAAAAGTAAGACTATAACCTCATATGCTATGGGCTGGAAGATCCGCCTCTCTTATCCCGGCAGGGAGGAAATTGTTTTCTTGTCCAAAACGTTCCGACCTGCTCTGGGGCCCACCCAACCTCTTATTAAATGGGTATCTGGGTTCCTTTCCGGCGGTAAAGCGGCCCGGAGCATGAAGTTGACCCCTCACCTCCATCTAGCGTCGAGGTGAAGAATGAGTGGAGCTATATTCCCCAATAAAGAATTGATAGATCTGTATAGAGAAACATATATTATGTCAGAAATTAGGAAAGTAATGTTACGATGGGTCGGACATGAGGAAAGAATGCCAGAAGAAAGAACTGTGAAGAAAGTGTTTAAGAATATCCCAGAAGGAAGAAGGTCCGTTGGAAAGTCGAGGAAGAGATGGTTGGATGATGTTGAAAATAATCTGAATAAAATGGGTGTTAGAGGCTGGAGAAAAATACTTAGGTTATAGAGACGCCTGGAAATTGCTTCTGAAGAAGGCCAGGTTGTTGCATGGACCGTAGAGCCAGTGGAGAAAAGAAGATCTATATTCCTGTTCCCCCTGTATGAATTCATATCATGGACAGGGACAACTCTGCCTTTACCCTTTTACCTACAGTTCTTATGCTGTTCTCTTTAGCAGAATTACTCGTACAAATTTAAATTTAAGGACTGGGAAATTACTGTAATTTCATTGACCGGATAGCAGACTCCTTTTACATTATATGATGACATAACCTATGAAATTTTTAATCAGTGGCCAGCGATATGATACTATGACGGAATACGGTAATAAAGAGAACACGCAATAAGAATACATCCCACAGGATATAAACCTGTAACCTCGAAAGCCAAAATTAGCGGTTATATCGCGCTGAGTTAGCAATCACGCGCTTTTGAGCTCCAAAAGTGGTGTGACTGTTTTCTATCATCTATAATACCTAATAGTTCATGTAATCAGAGTGAAAACACATTCAATCACGAAGATTAATCACGTACCTGGTATAGAAATTTACCGGCATCAAAGTCCCGCAGGGTGTATATAACCATGGATAATATTATTATCTTTAATTTATATTTTCGTGAAAAGAAAAATGCCATATTTGCAAGATAACCTACATAGTTTGCGAAATATAACCCTATAAAGCAAAATTTTAGTTACTTAAGTTGATGTAACAGATTTATATCACTAGTAACCACGTCACTGGATATGACTGGGGTGTATTAGCTATTGGTGTATCTTGATGGCAATGACGCTACGTGAAAACATACCTTGAAAATGCAGCGGGGGTTTCAAAATCAAATAAATGAAATAAGCAGCTTGTTGAGTGGATGACGGACACTCCAATTTAAAAAAAACTCGCAAATGAAGGCAATTCAAATCCAGTTTAGTCCCCTCCCCGTCTCACAGAGTATTTCCTTAAAATTTCTGTTACCCTTGCAGTCCAAACTTGTTCTTGGACGCCTTCCAAAAGGTTCATTCACAAAATTTCCCCATACATTTCTTGTATTCAAAATTCGAGGCTTATCATGTATTTTATATTTTAATAATACTAAGTGACACATTCCTTCTTTAAATATATCGTATATTGCCTACCTGTGTTGTAACGCTTATATTTGCATGAATATTTTGTAGTGAAAGCGTTTCTTAAAATCCAGTAAAATATTAAACATAGATACATTATGCGGGATTTCAGGCTTGAGCCGCGGTGTGGTAGTTTGGTAGTTGTTTACCGACGTTTCTGGACTACGTATCACTGCCATCTTCAATGGTCAAGCAGACCAAGTACCTTGAAGATGGAACCCATAGGCTGTCCCGAAATGTCGTACACAGATGCCAACCTACGCTGCGTAAAAACCCTAGAAGAAGGAGGACCTAATAGATACATTAGTTACAAGTTTCTTTTTCGTAATTAAGTACACAGCCAAAGGAAGCATTATTGTCTAGACTGCGGGTGCGATGGGCGAGTTATCGTGGTTGCATTCGTGGCAGGGATAAGAGGTTTCTGTCTTCTCCAAATTGTCCTAACAGGCTCTAGGGCCCAAACAACGCGCTATTAAATTGCTACTGTGGGTGACTTCCCAGGAGATAAAGTGGCCAGGGGCTGAAGCTAATCACACTCACCTAGTTTTCAATGTTAAGAATGAGTGGAGCTATATCTGAGTTCCCCATACGCCTTCATGGCGTGTTACACAGGGATTTCCCCGGAAATAAAGTGGCCGGAGAAATAAACTGACCACATGGCCTCATATAGTTTAAGTGCCAAGAATGTTTGGAGCTATACCTTCATTTCCCCATACGTCTTCCTGGGGTGTTACACAAGAAACAAATTTTTGGAGAGAAAATGTGATCGGAATTACATATACAAGTTCTAGCTCCTGCCTGGCATAAGATAGAGGTATTGCGTGTGACATCCTCTTCTGATATACAGTCTATCACGACTATAATTCTTCTTTACGTAAAAGCGAAAGTGGTCTTCCAGTATGTATGAAGGTTACGCCATATTTTGTTTATTTCTATGTCTACATATATTAATGAACTCAATAAAAAAAGAAGACATTAAACGCATAAAAGCAACAATTCCTCAGACTACACCCTGTTTCCAAATAATTACGAAATTTTCAAACCTCGGAAGCCATATAATGGAGAAGAATATCACTCATTCACTCATTTGAAGTACTATAAAATTATTTTAATATATCCCAAGAGGCGTATATATTATCTTATTTCTATTACTCTAATTTTGGCTTTTACAACACACACAGTACTGTATGGGTGAGATGTCAATTAAATGTTATCGTGTTTGTGCATGTGATCTTTATATACGTGCCTTTATAATTCCTGGTGGTGGCTTTTAGATAAAGTCGAAGTAACGTATATTATTACAAAGTATATTTTGATTTACTATCTCTATTCGTCTCTTTATAAGATACGGACCAAATGATTTATAAAATTCATTGTGTTGTTAGACGTTTGGAAAATTATCTTCCTCTGTTCTGAGAAGCAATGGAAAATAACCGCCCGAAATATGAAGCACTTTAACTACAAAGAAGGTGGTATACATGACTGTTATTGCCATCGAGGCGCTAAATTATCCACAGATTCTCTGAGAATCTTGAAAAGCAGTAATATTTGGAGAAAAACACTCAACAAATACATCATATTTATGAAGAAGGAAAGAAGCAAATGAGCTCCAGAAACGAGTAAAATATGTTCATATCCTTTCCTAAACCCTAAATGTTAAAATCAGTTTACAGACTTCTTCAGGACGTAAAGTTTGGTTTGTCACTTCGGCAGAAGAATTGAGATTTCTTGAGTGTATGCTTGAGCTTCAGGGAGTTGAAGTAACAGTTAAATACATGAATTACCTAAAGCACATCTTCATAATTTTACTCTTCACTTTGTATTGTTACAACCTGAAGGATGTAAAATGTGGTAAAATAAGAAAACATTTAAAATTTTAGTCAATATATTTTAATTGTAGGAAGTAATTTGGTGAATAAATTGTTTAATAACAATATGAAATTTTTATACACAAATCATTTGGCAGAATGGGTTGTACAGTAAGATTTCATGATTAAAGTAGTATTGTTAATTTTGTTTGTTATTTAACCTTTGTAAGACTAAAATTATTCTCCGTCATGTATATGGAATCATTTCTTACCGCACAGAAAACACAGCTTCCATTTGAACACCCAATCAGCGAATGCCTTATAGGAAAATAATGACTGTTTATTGTTACAATCACACGGAACATAAAAATACACTGTGGGAAAAATGCAGGTTAAGGCGGCGGTACATGCGTGTTCTAACCATTAGCTTTTAAAAGGTCAAATAATCACAGATCCCATTACATAGATCATCGGTTAAAACATTCCGTCGGTCAGTCATTCAGTTAGCCACTTACGTAGTTAATCGTTCAATCAGTTGGTTAATTATACATTCAGTAAGCGATTCGAATCATATATGCAGGATCTCCGAGCTACTGGGCAATAGACTTTGCCCTCTTTGCACTGCCGCGGAGTTATTCTGCGCATGATTACATACCCTTGAGGATGATAGAAACCTGATAACGTACGTGGGAGCTAAACTCTCTAATGGACGCTCACTATTGGAGTATCTGGATGAGAAATCTTCGATTGATGAGGTATGGTACAACCAAAACCCCTCTGCCCCTTCAGTTCCGTCACACATTCCATCACTCGTAGAGACCTTGCAAAGCCTTACAAAGCATTCCATGGGCTTCCATATTCACGCCGAGTCTATATATTTACTCGCACAAGCATGTTAAAGTGATCCTTATGCGGCAGTGGGTGTACCGCCAGATCTAAATTTAAATGACACCTATTATCTCTCGCAAAGAATTCATTTGTAGGGTTTAATTTTCTCACAAGTATTCGGTGTTTCCTAAACATGTTTATACTTGGTAATACAGATTTGATATCTTTTTATGGAGATAAACTATTTTTAGGACATGTTAGTATACTATGGTTTGACATATTTCGAAATCAAACACACAACAATCAACCAACAAATGCACTCCTATTTTTTAAAGATATTATATATTACAATCTACTCCGATATGTTTCGATCCCCTCCAGGGATCACCATCAGGGACTCATGTGAGAGTTTAAATTACACAAACCAAACTTGCAATATAAGTACATGTTAAAATGTAAAGTGTATAAAAGACGTTTAAAATTGTAGGCGTTACGATTTTAGACATCTTTTGTACACTTCATATTTTAACATATACTTATATTGTTAGTTTGGATGGTGTAATTTATACTCTCACGTGAGTCCAGGGATCGAAACTTGTCGGAGTAGATTGTAGTATATAATATCTGAAAAAATAATAAAGAATAAAAAATGTAATAAGAATATATTTGTTGGTTGAGTGTTGTGTGTTTGATCAGTGACAATGCAGGGTATGAATAGTATATTTAAAATATTTCGAAATTTACTTGTATTTAAACTTTCGAATGATTAAACCGTATTTTAAAGCATATATTAAATATTGTATTTTATTTATCCACGCGTTTCATATTTATTATATGTGATCCCTAGTGACCCTATAGCATTAGGGAAATTACGAGGAGTATTGTGGAACCCCTGTGGATAAAATATGTGCAAGTGGTAATCATATATTTTGTAAATTGTGAACAAGTTTTCTTTATAGAAGCTGTGATAGACGACGCAATTACTCAAACGTTTAAATTATTTAATTCAGATTCGCCATTTCAAGTTTTAAAGCTAATTAAACAGTAATTTATACAAAACCTAACAAAGGGAGCTTTATGTGAAACTAAGAGGAGATTTGAAAAATTAAATTCCTACGAAATGTGAAGGCTACTCTATGTACTAACATAATTACAGTACACTAATACGTCGAGTTTTTGTTGTCTAGTGTCTGTTTTACTCATTTGTTTCTGGCTCAGAGGTACATATTGTACTATTCTATGGAAAAATGTGGTAGTGAATTTTGGAAGAGTGGACAGTTTTCTTTAAGGCAATATTTTCTTATAATTTAAAATAACAACATGGCTCACGTAGACAGTCTTTCTTTAGCTTTCGGTTTGGTGGCGATAACTGATGGAACATTAAAGCTATGCATGTAAATTATGGCAAAGGGATAGATTATAAACATGCATACTTACTGTAGCTATATCAACTGTTGTTTGTGACTCGACAATTACAAACATAGAGACTTCCAGAATCTTTGAGGTTACCCGTATAATTTTATATCCACCCCAATCTAGCGCCGAGGTTAAAGAAAGAGTAGAGCGATACCTCTGCTCCCCCTCTGGGCCTTCGTGGCCTGTTATAGGGTGAAATTTACCTTTTACCTTTAAATTTAAAGCCGCGCTCAGTCGCTAATTTGTTGTTTTCACGGCTTAATTAATGGAGATTAAATTCTTTGAGATATGAAGTGTTGATGAGCAATTGGTAATTATTTACGGACATAATTATCTGTATAGCAGTTAACCCATATTTGTTTGTAATATGTTGCAAACTTTTGAATGTGTCTAAATAACAGTTTGATCCATGTTTCTTTCTAAAATGTTACAAATGTTTGTATGGGTCTGTATAGCAGCGCGACCCATGTTTCTTTCTAATATGTTACAAACTTTTATATGCGTCTGTATAACAGTTTGACCTACGTTTCTTTGTAATGTGCTGCAAACTTTTGTTTGTGTCTGTATAGCAGTGTGACCTATGTTTCTAACTCAATCAAGAATTCTCAACAAGTTTCACTCTCCTATAGCCACGGGATGACGCCGTATGTAATCTGTGTATTCGACCGGTGACCAGGGACCGCCATCCGCATCTCAAGTGCTGAATTCACTTCGAATTTTAACAACCGTCTGAGTTTGGCTCTACACTCCCAACTATTTCTAATTCGACGGAAAATATTCTGATCGGGAAATACGTTTTTCAAATCTGCGCTTCGCGATTTTATGCCGCAGGCTATAAACGAGACTTTAGTTTAAAAGCACTATCCGCTTCTAACTTCGTTGAGTAAGTCCTTACTTATAAGCTAAGAGTTTTTCAGAAACTCAAGAAACTCACAGTATTTATGGATCCCGAAAATTAATTACCGTGTTCACAAGAGCTCGCTACGGGTCCCTACCGTGTGTCACATGAATCTGGTCTACAGACTCCCATCTTATTCCATTAATATCTCGTTCAATGTTATCATTTCATCTACACCTAGGTTTGTTAAGTTTAATCCATCAGGGGTTTCTACCAGAAACCTGTGTGAATTTTTCTTCTCCCCCATGCCTCGTCTTTCTCGTTTCCTGAATTTTATCACATTAACAATATTGACAAACAATAGATTTCTTAGATTTCTTAGGCCCAAGTAGTCTTCCTCATCAGGCAGCGGTATATTTTAGTGTATTTTAATTTGTATGTTTTCATAAGAGGAACGAGTCTAAACTGTATGTTAGCAGGAATTCCCTGAAATTAATGTACTTCAATTTCTTCGTGCCTATAATTTTCACATCCATTATCATTCTAAAATATTGGAAATTTGCACACTATTCACGTGGGCTTGATACATTCTAAGCTTATGATGAAGCGTAATATGTATTATATTGATTTGAAGCCCTCAAATTGTACTTTTCGACTTTTAAATTCGAATTTTATATTGAAAGGAATAAAAGTATATCACTTATTCTGTACTTTAAATGCAACAGGGATGGAAATAGTACCGACATGACGAAAATGGAATGATTTAAATTGATGCTGACTCTCTTCTGAAACACTTTAGGAGCCACCCACGTCGATTTCTTGTCAAGCGTAACGCGTGCGAAAATTCTGTTCGTAAAAAGAACCGAAGTTACTGAGACAAGAAAAGACTCTTCAACAAAAAGTATCTGACCGGAGACAAAGCAGGAATTTGTCTGGAAATCCTTTAACACAGAAGTTCAGACTGAGATACTAGGGATGTGCCTTACTATCGATGCAGAGAGAGTCAACACAAGGCTTGAAGCCTCAGTAGTGTATCTGATACTTGATGTGTATGGATTCGAAAAAGAAAGTTTATAAGAAACTCTGTCGAAGAACGTCGTAAAGCAGGAATATATCGTGTAGCCGGAGGGTGAATGTGTGGCGGGAGAGGCCAAAAATATGGGAACACTTTCACTTTGTGTACAGGCAATATAATAATATCAGGACACGAAACGCCACATAGTTGCTCTTAATTAAACTCTATTTTTTTTTAGCCGTGAAACACAAATCTTTATTACAAAAACCCAGTCGCAGCTACATGTTTCGGCTCATATTAACCTATTGTCAGGCCTTATACAGTTATATACAGACAAAAATGTATATTTTCAGAGCGAGTGGTTTACCACTTCCCGTGCTTCTGTTGTTATAAAATCTATGTGCTGTTATTCTGTTTTGTGGAATTTCTGTTTACGTATAAGGGGGCATCTGTGCACGTAAAAGTCGTTGCAAAGCCTGTAAGAAATTTTGAGTCATCTGACGTAAGTGGAAGTACGTGTAATAAAAATTCCGTTATAGAAAAATAGGATGTGAAGTTACGGATTGGATTAGATTGGCTCCTGTATCAGGCTCTTGAGAAGATGATAATGAAACTTCGGTTTCGATCAAAGGCTGATTATTTCTTGATTATCCAAACCACTTTTAGCTGCTCAAGTAGGACTTCGCCCTGAGGAGTTAGTCGTGAAATTTTCACTTCCATTTCTTCTTCTCCTTTCACAGTGATCTACGCTTTTTGTGGGGCCAGTTCAGGAAGCGTTACGTCTGGACGCATTGAACGCCTTGACATTCCTTTTTGCACTGCAGGATACGTTATATTGAGGTCCGTCCTTATTTTCTGCAGGCATGATATTTTTTGTAAAATATCTTTATTACTTAATGCCACTTATTTTTAAAAAGATGGTATTTGCATTGACACATGTGATAATAGTTAACATGGATAATTGTTAGATGCCTTTTTTAGAGAATGACGGAAGCTCAGATGGGCTACAAATGTCCCGAATTTTATGTAGTCTGGACGTTTGTAACCCTCATTACAAAGAACAAGTAACTGTCTTAATTCTGATCCTTCCTTTCAATTTAGTATCCTATTTCCGTATGAGCAATGCGAATATACATTGAATTACGCCTGTGTCTCGCAGTCATACTTCCGATCAAATTTTTCTGTATATTTTTATTTTCTTTTACGTCTTACATGACTCACATGTAATCCTCGTGTACTTTATCACTCTATTATTCAGTGGCATCATACTATTTGCTGCATCAGTATACTGTACTGTATACAAAGTATTTGTGCGGTGGACTTTCTTTCAATTCGTTAAGTCCGAATTGGCTTTCAAATATATCTCGTGTTGTTGTGAATTATTGGCTAAATGAAATCCGACTTTTAAAATGGAGTAAGTAATTTTGTAAAGGAAATGTGAGGCATGCAGACGGTGGTGCCAAAGGTCACGAATTTGTCTTTGTTCTTTCGTGTATATTGCTTCCAGCAAATAACATATGACAAGCCCTGTGGGTTCAGTTAATTGGCATTAATTTGTTCCGGCTTCCATTATCGGCATTATACCCATCATCATTCGTGAAACCACACCCTTTGTAGCTAAAAGGTGAATATAGTTTAGGGGCATGGAGGTTTGAAGACTAGAACGTAATCACATAAATACAGGCTTCTTAAATTAAATTAAGTTATAGACCAACTGATGCACACTAAAACTACTTTTTTAAGTAGCTTTATTATTAAAATTGTTAAAAATTGTACCCCTACACGTGTTTCGATCCTAGGATCATCGTCAGGGGGTTTTTTTGCTAAAAGCTAGTCACTTCAACACATGATTTAAAATATTCTATCTGCACTTTAAAACATAAGTTAAAATCTTGTAAAAAGATTCGCTAAAAGTTGTAAAATTATAAAAGCACTGTAGATGGTAGATTGTGGAACTGCTGGCGTGTGGGATCGTGGTATTAAAAGCTGTAAAATAAACGATTTGTAAGTAATATAGAATTTGTAAATATATTGGTTGCTAACAGTAATCATTATTGATTTTCTATTTAATGTATATGAATGACTTACCATATGAAATGTTTTTGCGTGGAGCGGAGTGTACTACGTGTTGTGCGGTGAGGAGTACTATGGTGGAGTGGCTTCTTATTTTAACAGACAGTTATTATTTCTTTTTTCCTATAGCTATTCCTTCGCGCTTATGGGGGCAAGTTCATAAAGATGGATTGTCTGTATCTGCTGATATATACGAGTATATGTACGTATATATGGAGGTAGCGTCAAGCTCAGGATTAGCACATGCAAAATTTCTGAGTTTCAGGCCTCTTGTACACAGAACAGGATATTGATGGTCTGCCAGCAGCAAGCGATTTTCTGTTTATTTATCTCTATACAAATTTAGCGACAATGGTTGAATATGAATGACAGTTTGACATATTAACCAATGTAAAAAATTTTATTGTGGTTTTAGCGGTAATAGTTTCACTGAATGCGGAAATATTACTTCTACCGAAACGTCAGTAATCACCTATCAGACGATTATAATGTAAATCTTGATCCGTGTGTAAACTTCTGCTTCCTTAACCCTTTGTGTCCTACTGGTTGCATATGTACCACCGGGTTTAACATTAGAAAATTCTACGTCCTGGCCACAGGGCGCATTTATGTTATTATGTGTGGATATCAGAGCAAAGAGCGATTATTTCTATATACAAGATTAACTGTTCGGTTTTTATAACAGAGACGGATTGTGTTTACTGAGACGTACGAACTGAGCCTTTGTGGGTGCACAGTTTAGATTAATCTTATTTCTAACCCGCTTTTTTTGGTCAGGGAGAATGCCCCAGGACCAATAATGTAAACTTCAAAAAATAAATAAATTTGAATTTGCTCTCACAAGTTGCAGTTACCTACATACTTCATACAATCCTGTAATTCCTCATGGTTTTCTTCATAAACAACTTAAATTTCTGTTTTTTTTTCGAAAGAGAAACCAAGATTTAGATTACACCCGTACAAAACAAATTGTTATTATGATTATTATTTTCTGAATTATGACGTCATGTGTAACAGTAAGGGGTTACCAAATTTTGTAGACACCTTCTGCGGGAAAGTTAGATGGGGGAGTGTCACGATTGAAATCTATATCGCTGTAAAAACTTCGAATGTGTCTTCAACATTATATTTATTCTATTATGAAATTTATCTCATTTTATATGAGTTCTTATTTTGTACTTTTTTCCACTTTACTTTACTCGGATATTGGTTCTGTCGACGTAGCGAATCAATGTTTGGAATCTGTTCAGTTTGGCTTTCCGCCATGTTCATTCGGAAGAACTGGCACGCTTGATGACAAGAAATTTGACTCAACCAACATGCAAGACATATTGGCTCAAGTAATGCTAGAGATATCGCCGGTGCAGATATCTGTCTGTACGTCGTCGTTTGCCACGTGACTATCCAATAAGATAATTTATAGTGGATCGGACCACAAGGTTGTAGCACGTCTGACTCTGTCATTAGGTTATTTCACTATTAACTAACCAATTAACTAACCAATCAACTCCATGGAACAGAGTTTTTCTTTGAAAGCTAATATTTCCTCCACTATTCAAGAAATTCCCGTCATTTTATGTGCCTAAATGTTCATTGCCGCATTCACAACAGCTTACCCCTTATCCATATTCTGAGCCGTATCAGTGAAGTCCACGCTCTCTCCTTCTATTTCCTTAACATCCATTTTAATATTATACTCCTATCTATGCCTTTGGTTTCAGGCTTCCGCCGCGATGTTGATGAGATCTGCGCTCTTCTGGGATATTACGCGGCGTAATATCCCAGAAGAGCGCAGATCTCATCTATCCCTTTGTCTTTCAAGTGGTTTCTTACCTCTATAATTTCCTGTCAAAAACTTGTATGCACTCCTCTTCGCCCCGTACGTGCTACATGACCCTACCTTCTTATTTTACTTGATTTTGTCACGGAATAACATTTGTTGAGGATACAAATCATGAAGCTCCTTATTATGCAATTTTCTCCGGTCTCATTTTAGTTCCTTTTAGGTCCAAATATTTTTCCTACTGCATTCTTTAATTATGTAAATAATACGTTGTTAATTTACAATATTCGGAGTGATGTCTAGAGGAACAGCCAAATTTTTGTAATTACTGTTTTCTTTCAAAGAGCAGACAAACCGACCTGTTCGGTTTTAAATACGCTCTCTTTTTGTAAGAATGTACCATTGGACAGTTAAAAATGCTGTAAAAATCTCCTTTCGTCAGTCAGTATTTTTATTAATCATAACATTCCTATTCATTTATGTGCTGTAACTCAAATTTCCGTTCTCGGTGGGATTTTATTGCTCCTGTCACCACTTTGTTACAATTCATATCTGTAGGCTCAAATATTAGGGGAAAAAACCTGAATTAAGTGGAATGGTATGTAAGTTATTTATAAACATCAAAATATCCTTTTGATTAAGTTAGGAAATAAAATGTTTTATGCTATTCTCATCGAGTTCGGCGTATCGAAGAAACTATTTACAATAGTTAAAATGTGTTAGATGAAAGTTTTAGTAACGTCCATATAGTAAAATTGTCTTCACACATACATATCCTATACAGAATGGGTTGAAAAAAGGAGAGTCTTTATGGTCATTGCATTTCAGCTTGCTTTAAAATAAGTCTTTATAAGTAAAATAGAGGGGATGTAAAGTGAATGGGACGCATCAGACTTTGCTCCAAGCTGATGACTTTAATTCAGTGGGCGAAAATGTGTACAGTAAGAAGAAACCACAGGAGCTCTATTAGCCGCTAATTTAGTTAAATATATCTGATTATCATTCACCAACAAATGCACAAAGATAATTTTCCACTAATTACTTTATTAAAGGATTTCCCCTATACGTATTTCGGCAATCTATATTGCCATCTTCAGGGGGTCATTTTGGTTTGTACATTTACATAATTGCTGAGAAACTTAAGCATAACTTGTGTTCAAGTCTCGTGAAGAAAATGCAAAATAAGTCACAAAATAAAGACAGCTAACAAATATTTTCAATGGGTCAATCACACAAATGTATTTTTTGTTTTGTATTGTTATTTATATATATATATATTTATATATAAATTACATATTTTAAAGAGTGATTTGTGTGATTCACGTATTTATAATGCCTTCCTCAGTAACATCACAAAGGGATGACGAAATTAAAATTTACTTTTAAAGAAACGACAAGTTCATGTATTTATGAAATATATTAATAGATGAAAATTTTATTAAAGAATGGGTTAAGAACAGTTTCATTTTGGGGAACCTTGCTGCAATTCCTTCAAGTCTTTTACCTTTCCGTAAAAATTAAAAACTGAAATATATAAAACAATAGATTTTTTTATTGTTTTTTATGGGTATAAAACCTTAATGGAAGGGCAGGTAGGTACGTTGGTGGGTAAAGAGTAATTGTCATGAATATTATTCATAAAATGTTTGAAGCTGCGGGGTAAAATGATCCCTAGTTTGGAAGTGAAGTCACGAACTTTCTTGCATATATTTATTGCCTGCCCTGCGGCTAAGATCTGTGCAGAACTTTCTCTGTAGTCTCAATCTTTTGCCCGAGGTTCGTGCCTTTTACTTAGTGTACCGTAGTTACCATCCGAATATGAAATTCTGAATTGAGCAGCTGTTAGAGACAGCGTGGATATATATATAGCAGCTTCTGGAAACTTCCATTCTTTTCAAAGTGCCCTTTTTCTGCTAATGATGAGGTGTATATTTTTCTGTTTTCTCTGTACTCATAAGGATAGCTTACTTATAAATTTAATTTAAAAATTAATTGCTGATCAACATCAAAACAGATGCAAATTAATAGAAGTTATACGTGCTGGAAATGTGATGGGATTAAAAGGAAGAGAGGAAAACAATTTGTTTATACAATATGAAGCCATTATATTGATGGTAATGAATGTGAGGGTAACCTAACTGGGAGAGGGTAATTTGGTCACTAGCTGAGCAACTGTTAGAATCTCAAAAGGCATCTTTCTTCGTAGAGTTACTGCAAAGACTCGCACAACTTTTTACAGAAAAGGATTAACTTTCTTCCAGTACCTTTCATGTGACAAAGTACAATAAGCCTGTGGATTTTTACTTCAAAATATGGCCTCTGAAATGCATATTAAGGCTGTGTTGAAAGGATCTAAGAAGGGCTTTTATCTTCCTCTTTGTAATATTAAATGCAGACATAAGAGGAAAGTAAAAGTAAAATAAAAGCGAAGGAAATTTTAGCTGATACTACATTTTTGTAAAAAAAAAAAACTTTTATTACTTCTACCATATATTTCTTAAATTTTGCCATTCAGGAGATAAAGTCTGTCAATACTGTACATTGAACACTCCGTATACAATTACCTGGCGGAACACAAAATTATACGGTTACGAAGAAGTGAAGTGTTTGTTTTGCCGTCCAAGTTTTTGCTTTATAGTTAACAGTAAATAGTTACTAAATTATCTTTATGTTTATACCAATTCGTATTTCAGTTTTTTCAAAGAAGGAATCTCTTTTCATGAGCGAGTATATATTGAGTTTATTTCAAAGTGAAGTGTTATTAGCGGTACAATCTATGAGCGTCAAAATTAAGGATTATTCATTAAAAGTTTGAAGCCTGAAATTCGTTATATAATTTGTATTAACTTTCAATTCATACCTCGCTGAGGCCACAGCCCGTGTCTGTTCGAAACTAGAGTTTATGCACTTTAGGGAAACTGTCTGTAGTTACAGTGACAATCAAACGAAAGACACAAGTACAATGTGTTGGATAGAGTTTCGTAATGTTATAGAAGGTAGTACATGTAATTACCACTGAGCTTTAAAAGGTTAACTCGTGTACAATTTATATTTCTGACAAGTATTTCTCGCCACATTGTATATCTGCAATTAATTTAAAACAAAGCCATCATTGAAATTCCTGAACGTAGGAGACAAAAATTCCTCCATTTCTCGTTTCATCCAAGACCAACTGCATATAGATTACTAATGGCAACCACATGTTCCAAACATCCTCTAGATTTTGGTATTTACGACAGCTCTATTTCATTCACGAAAATTTTTAATGCGTATTATACATACCAACAATATCTGTCTGCCAACCCGTGCATAGTAGTACCTGAAATTAGGTTAGGATCACTTTTTAACATCATTTGAATTAACCTGATATTCATCATTCTTTCTTCGACAATGTAGAATCTGACCGCCGGATATAAACCATACGTAAACAGAGCAAAAATAACACCTGGGTGGAAGAGACAACTTCAGAAGCTGAGCAATAAATTCTATACCCGTTTGGACACCGAATGTTCATCACCGTGTTTACAACAGCCTGCCACTGTGCCCCATTCTTCCCACGTTCAGGTTTCCCAAGCTATATGCTACCTTCAGTGAATCTTGTAAGCCATTTTCGTCTTGGCTTGATCTATCATATGAAGAGTAAATTCGTGAAATTTTTTTCGTTGTTTTTTTTTATTTTCTCTCTCTTAGGTCCAAATACTTTTCTCAGCGTTTTCAAATAGTTGCTGTAAGCCATTTCAAGCCGTTTTAAGTCTTTTGGGATACGCGGTGTCCACTGGTATAGAGTTACCGACGTTTTGAAAGTACTACCTTCTCCGATGAACTCTTCTTGGACTCCGTTATCCTGAATTTGGAGGCAACACGATTCTCCGAAAAAAAATATTCTTGAACTGCCTCACCCTGAAAATATAAAAACTACTCTCCTCCGAATCTTCGGCAACATAAAAGAGGCCTAAATCTTTATCAATACCGGCGTGAGAAATTAACACATTTCATACAGCGTTTCATTTAAGTTTTGTTCCTAGAGAGCGTCAGTGTAGTTACCCACGACTCAGGCTGCATTAAGGACTTCTCCCTTGATAATGGTGGTAGGATAAAAGTAATTACAGAAGAGTGACAAAGTCCTCAGTATTTCGCCGAATCATCAGATAAGAGGGAAGCTTTGAAGTGTAATATTACGCGGAGTGCAAATGGTTCCCGGCAGTCTGAGAGAAGTCAAAGTGTAAATATTTACCCCTGTGAAGCCCTACATGTTGAAATTGCAGAGTAAGACGAGAGGAATTAAAGGATTCCGAACCCTATGCCTACTTCAGTCCAGCCTCAAAATTTGTGTAGCAAGACATTTTTGGTTTTGTGGTCTTGTACTCAACTAACTCGTTTTATTTGTTAAAGAAGATACGCAGCTATTCCACTTTGCGTTATTATAGAACATACCCTGTAAATGTTATACAATAATCAACTGGCTACAAGCTAAACGACGGATTTTCTATTTCCGGTAGAATTTAGAGTCTTTTTCCTGTAGATTTCTCTGAGTCCCACCCAGTCACATAATAAACTGATTAAATCAAAGAGTGTAATATAGGGTGACAGCTTGGGTGAATTTAACACGCCACAAATCATTAACACTGTTAACCTCTTGATTTTCAAAATATATCTCTCATTTACACACAATAACCCGTAACTTAACTATCTCCACGAAGCATATTCCTTCCCGAGAAACTGATATCTTCTCAGTCAGTTAAGAAATTCCACGCATTCATTGCTATTTTCATAATAACAAACCACGTGTCCTTATACTGAAACACACAATACAATCCAAAGCCTCACAAATTATTACTTTAATTTCAATTTTAATGTTGACCTCCCATCTACGCCTTGGCCTTCCAACTTATTTCTTTCCTTCAGGATTCCCCACCAAAACCCTGTGCGTCACGTGCCTCGCGAATCTCATTGGAGACAAGTAAGGATGTACTACACATGGAACAGACAGAAAGTCCGGCTTGGGGTTAAAGTACACGATGGTAAGAGTTAAATGTTGTTTATATAAATAGATGAAGAGTAAATAAATGAGAGAATGAAACTGGAAATAACACAGGAAATAAAGTTATTTTAATCCAGGTACCAAACTTTGCTTTAGTCAAAAAATATTATAAGACTTATTTTGAAGTAATCTGCATATAGATATTATGTTCCTTTATTGACTTCTTGAAGTAAGCTTTGAATTGTTTAGTCCACTCAGTGGGTTTTATGAAGTGAAAATCAAGAACAAAGAATTTCGTATTTAATTTGTACACATTATGTCGAGAAGTGTATGAACTGAGGAATATACTTGCCAACATTTGTTAATAAAAAAAAACAAGTTCCCCTATGACATCTAAGGGAACGTTTGTGACTTAAAAATCAAGGTCATGTTTCAGGAGGTAAAACGGAGGTAAAAGAAGAATATTGCGCAGGTAATATGTATAAAGAGCCGATCCCAGTGGCCGTGCGGTCTAAGGCGTGGGTCTTCGGCCGCTCGCTTACTAGGATCGTGGGTTCGAATCCCACCGGGGGCATGGATGTCTGTCTCTTGTGAGTGTTGTGTGTTGTCAGGTAGAGGTCTCTGCGACGGGCTGGTCCCTCGTCCAGAGGAGTCCTACCGACTGTGGTGTGTCTAAAATGTGTGACCATGAAACCTCGACGAAACGAGGAGGCCCAGGCCCATATAGGGCTGTCGAGCCATACAAAAAAAATATATGTATAAAGAAAATGGAAGATAAAAGTTTCCGCTGAATGTTACAAAATATGAAAACTGGAATGGGACAAGAATATCTGACCACGTAGTCAAAAATACCGAATAAGATAAAATAAACTGCATCATTCAGGTTGTCTGGTAGAATAATGCGATGAAAACGAGAAAACCAGCATACCAAGTCTCAATGATTTACATACGAACTAAGAAGCTGTGTTAATGCATGGAAATCACTGTGATAGGAAGGAAATGACTGAAACAAAAGTGAAGGAATACGTTGATGACAAAGACACAGTATCTGTTCTTGTGCAGCAGACATCTAAACTAGTTAAATTTCCGTTGTGGTAAATTCTCTTCTTGTCCCTACTTCCATATTAATGAAAGCTTGGCGCAGGCTTAGTCATCGAGGGTTTTAGTTTAACTCGCCATCCCCCCAACCCCTTGGTAGTCTGCAGTCTGCATTAGTTGTGGCCGGGAAGGTTAACGCTCAGCCCGCTTCACCCCCCCCCCCCCCCCAAAGAGTGTAGATGGCACTTGCTAGACAGCACCAATCTACGGACGTTGATTGTTGTGCTGGCCTTCAGTGTTTCAACACCTAAGAAGCTCAAAAGTGTACACATTGCAGAGGTTATATGTTCCGTGATGATCTACACTTCTGTACTACAAATATCCGTTACGAATATATGCTGGTCTACCGGCAATCCTAAATGATATTTTTTTTCTAGGTTTTCTAGTCTCCTCAACCACACATAAGAAAAATTGCTTTAAATAGGCTACTACCAGTGACTTCTAAACCCTCACTCGAAATGCATTATTATCTTTTCAGCTGTAAATATAGATTGATAAACGGAAAATTACTCAACAAGAAAACATGTAATATGTACTTTTCCTTCAATACTGTTATTGTCATTAATCACTCTCTACATTTAAACGGAGTTTAATTGAAAAAATGAACCCAGACGCACGGCAAGCTTAGCAGCCTCACATTTCCCATATCCCATATAACTTAGCGGATGTTAGATTAGGTTTTGGAAATGAGTTCCTTTAACTCTCAGACATGCATGACACCTGGTGAACAGAAAATTAAATGAACTTGTTTGAACTTCTTGTTTACAAATTGCCGATACTGCGAGCCAAGTTTGGCTGACAGCTGCGTGACTGACACACTGGCTGAATTGTGGCGTGTGTATGGTACGTTGCATCGTTTGGTCACAGAATCCAATTTAATCTATTGTCTGTAACAGACTGTGAAGCTGACTAATGTGTATTTATCTTCTTCTTGAGAATTGGGTGCAGTGTAATACAGACAATTTTCGCTGTGGAAAAATATAAGGAAGAAATTATATAAAAAGTGCTGTGGAATATTTAGAATAGGGTGTTTCGTTCCTTCGAAATCAAGCATGTCCGGGAGTTGAAGGCGGTAATTTCCAACACATACTCTAAGATTCGGTAAGTTATATTTGGTGTTAGTTCTATACATTATATCAGGAAATGTTAAGGTCGTTATACTTGCCGTGCCTCTGGGTTCGGTTTTCAATTGAACTCTCTGTATATTGAAGACAGTCTGAAATTTAAACGCATATTGAAACTGTAGTTTTGTTGTTTTTCAGAAAAGAAAATAGAAATATTTCCTCAAATAGCACTAATTGAAGGAAAATTAATACTTTATCCCTGTAACAGAAAATATTTTCTGCGAACTAATTTTTTTATATTTGGTATGATATTTAAATTTTCTGCTGCCTAAGTATTAAAATTACCTTTTTTTTGGACGTAACACCCTGTATTTTTATAAGTAGGAACCACGGTTTTGAATAAACATGCTGCCCTCATCTTCGAGGTATAATTAAGCAAAAATGTAAAATTTGAGGAGGGAGTGAGGAGGAAGCGATAGACTGAAATAGAGGAAGAAATGTAGGAAGAATAAATAAATAAGAGAAAAAAAAGAAGGGAAGTGGGGATGTGAATTGCCAGAGGAATGAAGATTTATTGGACATGAAATATGTTGTTATGTTCCTGTGTTCTAGAAATGTTACGGTTGCTAATCCTCGGAGGGATTAAAATAGATCACGGAGAATGGGAATAGCCAATCAGAACCGGGGATGGAGGAAAGGAGTACAGATCCTAAACGAACCAGTGAGAAACGTAGGCCCTGCAAAAGACATGGAGAAAGAGGGGGGAATATGCGTAGCAGATGTATGATCCAAATAACCGCTTCCTCTTTCCTTCAGGGCCGATACGAGAGGCTGCATCCTGCCCCTTCGTGTTAAGCCGGGATTAGACGGCGCGTGGCTCGGCTCGTTTTACGTCATAACTGACGTCATTGACAAAGAATCGTATTCAAACGCGCCGTGTATCCGGCCTGGCGCGGCGCGGCTTGTGATTGGGGGGGGGGGCGGCTCGTTGAATCGCCGCAGAAGCGGTTTTTTCACGATCCTCAAAGGGACTCGGCGCGGGCAGCTGTTGCGGCTACACGGGGCTTGCAGTCTACGCGCCAAGCCAGTCTCGTCCAAGTCTCTGTACACTTAGGTCTGGTCTTTGTTTTCTGCTGTCGGGGTGCGCGAAGAGTGAAATTTTCTGTCCCACAATTGGTATTGGCTAGAATGGAGTGGTCAAACGAGGACATTCATAGAACAACAGGACTTATTCCACAAGCCGAGCCGAACCTACCCGAGCAAGGTCGCTGGTCCGCCATTTGCCGAGCTGCGCCGCGTCGTGTAGCCAGATTGTCTTTTCTGTTCCGATCTGTTGGCCGAGCAGATGACGTCACGTCACTCGACGAGCAGCGCGCCGTCTAATACCGGCTTTATTGAGATGGAAATTAATTTGTCACCTCTCCGATGACTATGTGGTCCATGCTTCTAGATTTCGTGGAGAATTGAATGAGATGCGCCAAATTAATGCGGTTCTGCTACGGCCGGCTTGTAGGCCGGTGGTGTTCTTACTGTACGCGGCACTCAACATAGGGTCCTTAAAACAAGAAGTGTGTGCCCAAATAACATAAGACAAGGCAATATTGGTGAGTGTCCGCGGATCACATTCCTACGACAGTCAGCAAAGCGAAAAGCTGGCGTAAGCAGATTAATGTTACCAAACTATATCCTTTGTAAACCCAATTCAATTTGTGTCGTGTAACATCTGCGTATTTCTTGCAGAGGACGGACTTGAAGTTGTGGCAAAGTGTTGGCGCCTAATCGTGTTAAAAATTGTTATTGTTCATTTCCGCCACATTTCTACCTTACCCTCAAGGAAAATAGAAGGGAAAAGGAATAGACATAAAAACCACAGAAAACGGAGAGTAAAACACTAATGGAAAACATGAATAAAGAGAAAGACGTTAACACGAAAATAAAAGAAAAAAGAACAACTGTTTTTATAGACCTTCCTACACTATCAGAGGATGTTTTCCATGCCCAATGGTACTTCACACGGCGAAACTGGATACTTTCTTCGATGGTAGTTCCCCAGGTGGTCTTACTTATACTCTGAAGGTAGAAGCAGAATGTCCTCGAGAGAAATGGGCGCCGAATCACATAAAAAAATACCGTGTTAAGTATTTCTGAATGTTATTTAGATAAAATTATTGCTTCGCAATATTAGTGTGTTGTAATCCGAAGAACTGTATATCGAGTGGGGAAACCAGGAAAGTAACCCCATGGTACTGGGCTTTTAGCACGCTAATAGCATCTTAATAAACACGCGGAAAGCTCTACCCATTACATTTGTTAGGGCTTTTTCCATTGTTACAACACAAAACAACACACAGCGTTTTGGAATTTATTTGTTTCCTTTTTATGATGAGATTTTTAATTCACCTGAATTAGGAAACAACTTCCGAAACTTTGTGTGGTGTTGTTTGTTGTGACAACGGGAAAAGTCCTAATAAATATAAATGATAGAATTGATGTTAAGACTTTTAAAAGACACGTATGATTCAAAACAGAAGTGCCACTTCACGCAGTGATAAATTACGTTTCACGAACGACGGTAATTCTCGCCCTCACGCAGGAGGAAGCTAAACTGCAAACGGTTAGCTACCCTGAAATTCAAGAGGTGACGTTTCGAAGCTCATAATGAGGTGACCTTGAAGATGTGCGTCGTTTTCATGCGAATTTTGAACATGATTATACCACCGCTGATTAAGGGCAAAGAGAAACAAAGGGTGTGAATGTTACCGAAATTCACAGGCGATGCCCTCGCTCAGTGTGGGGGTAGTATGGTAATTCGGTACAGTGTGTATGAGTGGATTGAAATATATGAGAACAGCCGGACAAATGTGAATAATGCAGACATCTCAGAACATCCGTCCCCACGAACCAGAGATGACAAACAAGAACAGAAAAAAACTGTGATTTTCAAAGACAGAATAAAAATATTAAGAAATATCGCAACTGGATAAAATGTTGTGAGAAGCAGGGAGACTACGTAGAAATGCAATGAGCATCAGGGAGACTACGTAGAAATGCAATGAGCATCAGGGAGACTACGTAGAAATGCAATGAGCATCAGGGAGACTACGTAGAAATGCAATGAGCATCAGGGAGACTACGTAGAAATGCAATGAGCATCAGGGAGACTATGTAGAATAGCGATAAATTGTAACAGTGCAATACAGATAGATTTTGAACACAAAATAATTGCGGATAATTTTGAATCGCTCTCGTATGAGAGTTCTAGTCGGAAAACAGAGCGCTTACATCAAAACAATTAGCCAGTGTGCCGTAACGAAACGTAACGCTTGAAGAGCTATATCCGTGACGCCGGTCCATAACAATACTGATAAGGGTACAACGATATCTATTCATTGCTATTCCGATAACGACTGATAGAAGTCTAATATTTCACATCGAGTATGAAAAATCATTCAACGATGTTGATACAATTGTTATAATCATTCGTGCAGCTGGTATACAGTTAAATAGAATTGCTGGATGGCAGCCCTTCGATGACTTCTTGCGTATATAGTAGACAGACGGATGACCCATTCACTTCAAAGCGTCTACCTCAGTACAGTCATACTGAAGCAGCGACATCATTAGAGACAGAGAAATATAATTTGAAACAGCAGAGCAGTTGAATAGTTTGTGTTTATATTTTAACGAGTAATTTGTTTGGTCCGTAGTGTTTTGCGAAACGCAATATACATGCTAAAAATTGTAACGAAATTTTGTGAAAATGTGATAAGGAAATGTCCTCTTAATCAAGTTGTCAAGAAATTATCTGTTTTTTTGGAACTTATCACTTAAAAACTACTTTAAGCAGCTAAATTATCTACTTCTTGTCTTGTTTTAAGCTAGACTGAAATAAGGCAATTACATATCTCTGAGGTTGTAATGCTGTGTCGGTGGGTGACTGCTAACTGTTTTATCCCAGATCTACATTAAATAATATCTAAAGCGGTATTTGAGGCTCTTACTTCAGTGACTACGAAGGTTGACGTCTGCTTGTATGTGATACCGTGTATGCGTTATCTGGTAAGAATTTACCAGTGTTCTACTGAAAGGTCGAAAATTTTCTACAATATAAGTCGTAATGTACTGAAAGGCAAAATTCTTCTGAATTTGAAAATATCGCGGAAAGTAACTAATGACATTAGATTTGAAAATTCGCGGAGCGTAAATGCGATGAAATTAAATTCTTGTTTACTTAGCTGATAGCCCGAGAAGACTTTTTGCGTCTGTAATAAGCTCTTACTTTATACTCATAAATACTTAATTACTCTATATAGTCTTCTCGGGCGCACAGCCGCGTCAATTCGTTTGGATACAACGTTTCGGGGACTAGCTCCGTCCCCATCCTCAGGCAAAACTGATTACTCTTAATTACTCTTCTACATGCATCTTTAATAAACTACATTAAGAATAACAACATTAAAGGCTGTTTAGCCTCTAAGCCAAATTATTACATTTAGTCCATTAAAAGAGATAAATAATGAAATGTTCTTCCTTATCATTACTTTCACATTATAAGAGCTGCAAAACATAACACCACACATCGTTTGTGTTACTTCAGCCGTGATATCGGATGATACTAGAGCTATATACATACCAAATACAGCGCTTTACACGTTAATACGTAGGTCCATATTATAGCTATATACATACCAAATACAGCGCTTTACACGTTAATACGTAGGTCCATATTATAGCTATATACATACCAAATACAGCGCTTTACACGTTAATACGTAGGTCCATATTATAACTATATACATACCAAATACAGCGCTTTACACGTTAATACGTAGGTCCATATTATAGCTATATACATACCAAATACAGCGCTTTACACGTTAATACGTAGGTCCATATTATAGCTATATACATACCAAATACAGCGCTTTACACGTTAATACGTAGGTCCATATTATAGCTATATACATACCAAATACAGCGCTTTACACGTTAATGCGTAGGTCCATATTATACCTATATACATACCAAATACAGCGCTTTACACGTTAATACGTAGATCCATATTATAGCTATATACACACCAATACAGCGCTTTACACGTTCATACGTAGGTCTATATTATAGCCTTTAATTTAAAAGGAGGACAAGTATCGTTTTATCTTTTACGTCGTGGATCTTTTGCTGGTAACTGCCAGTCATTGATGAACGAAAGGGCAAGTCAGGATTTATGTCACGGATTATTACTAATATTTAAAGAGCATTATGAAGACTTTAAAACGATTACGCCTTATAAACAAATTCAAGGTTCAGCGAACATTATACAAAAATGATTCACTGGTAAAACCTTTAGAGAGGGAGAAGTAAACATTTGCATACTCATACACCCATGGATATAATCTAGTTTTCCACTAGATATGAACGCCCAGGGCGCCTTTCACGGTCTTGTGGGTTTCAGATTATCTAACGTACTCCACGGACCAGAGTTAGTCTTGAGTATCCGATAGTCGATGAGTTACTAAAAAAAAGGCTATCCTATTTTTTTGGAAATCGCAGTTCAGTAATGTCTTCACAAAATCTCGTCACTGGTCATTACTATCCTGAGGCGGATGAATCCAGTGCACAACTCCGCACTAAATTCCTTGAAGATCAATCTTACTATCATCCCTACATCTATGGGTAAATCTTCTAAGTGCTCCCATACGTTCGAGTTTTCACATAAAGGAGGGAAAAAGACAACTTGGAAGATCTAGGCGTAGATGGGAGATGATCTTTTTATAGATGTACAAGAAATAGAATGGAAGGCGTGAACTGGATTAATCTGGCTCGGGACAGGGAAAAATGGCGAGCACTTGTGAAGGCGATAATAAAACTACGGGTTCCATAAAATTTTGGAAATTATTTGCTTAGCTGAGAACTATTATTTTCCCAATAAGGACTGAGATCTATAGATTTAGTGTATTTCTCATTCTCATTCACATTGCCATTCCTTCCCATTAATAACGATTCTGATACCCTACAATATGTAGTAAGTAGTAATTTTATGAATCTCATCATTATGTAACATTTTATCAGTGGAGTTAAAACAATTATGGCTCCTGACATCTCACACGAACTCTGTAAGCTATTTGCTTGTGCTGAGTAAAATTACCTCAGACAGTAGCAAATTATTAAGAAATTCTCTTCGTGAAATATCTACATGTGGGCGTTCATTGTATTTATGCCACACATATAAGAATACTGAAATTGAAAGAGGAAGCACTAGATCGCTCCCTGTGGAGAACTCGCTTTGGAAGAGGCTACGGACCTGTCGTAAGACAGACTACAGAATGAATGAATGAATGAATATAAGAATAATAAAATGAGAAATCGAGAAAATGTGCTTATTTATGTCGTAGTTATTCTAAGTATTTTCGTACGAATGTACAAATAGTTACCCAGAGTTATGAATGTTTATTCAAGCTCTCGAATCAGCAGCTGTATATATTTATCGGTCTGGAAGATGCACGAAGTTTATCAAAGAGTTTTCCTGAATGTCTAGCAGCAAAATTCCCTAGAAGGATCCTGCATAATTCATTTTACAACCTAAGCAAACATTGGATGGTGGTGGGTACTAAACTCTTTCTAAAAATCTCCAATATCTACGTTAGCGATTTGGTACCCATGAGGACGATTTATCCCATTACCAGACCTGAATGCACGAACAAATTCCTTGGGGGAAAGAGGAATCGAATTCGCTTACCTCTGCTTTATAAAGCTTCTACGCATCCGTATGCTATCACTACCATTTCTCCCCACTCCCATCATTAAAAGACTCCCCTGTGGGTCCCATATTATGGAAAACAGATTTCATGCTTTATCCTCTACTATTGACGAGGTGAGGGTATGTTCTACGTTTGTATTCAGGAGGTTTCTGGTTTTAGTCTCGTCCTGGTGGTTAGATGTCGTGACTGATGTTTTGCGTGGTTTCCCTCGACATCTTCAAATGTAGGTAATTTAAAGTCACCACTGCCATATCCTAAAGACTTTCTCCATTCATGATCACCTTCACATCTCATGCTATTCTCATACAGTTAGACCAGTGGTGTCGAATAATCTAGTGCCTAAGAATCAAACCAGCGGCCCAAAATCCCAGATGCGACTAGGCCCATTCTTACTAATCACAAACTAATTTTAGCCAATTTTATTTCAATTCCTACAGTAGTATTTTCTCTGTGTATATTTTTCCCCTACAAATACCTATAAAAGACGTGAACCGATGTTTACGAATTTTCGTTTCAGACATCGATGTAAGACTAAATCCATACAGTAATAGTCATTATGGAGTAAGTAATAGTCGCGCTTCTGCTTAAGACACATTGTGTGCCGGGGGTGGGGAGGTAATACTGTTTAGCAACACTAGAATTAAGTGTACGAAAAGCTGGAATTGGCCCCGTTAGTGCACTGCCGACCCACCAAAGCGTGTATATATACAAGGTCTTCATTTTCATTTGACTTTGCTGAAACTCCTTTTATCATATATAAGAAACGCTGAGACCGGTCTGGCAACTGATAGATTTCACGACAGACTGTATTATTCCTTATTAGTTTCTGGCAACGTGTCAACTGCACCTGCAGTTGTAAAGTTGAAGGTGACCTGTTCATTATCCGGCATGTCAACAACATAATCGATTTCTGAACGTAACTCTCGGGCACATAAATTTTTCGTGACAAATTAGCAAGTCTTATGCGCTTGAGCAAATTAGTTCACCAGTTGTTGAACTTCTGATTAACAGTTCGATGGACTCGCAGCTGCCCCAGAAATATATATAGTTACGTAACATTTGTGATGTTTGTGTTGATACTTGACTAACTCCAAGGAGCAAAGTTTTACTTGAATAGTTAATAGATCGTTAGTGGGTCCCTGTCACCACGGCATGGCGCGTCCTCGGGTTGCGGATGGAGGAACGGCCTCCGAATATGGAGGGTAGCTGCGAATATGCAGTCGCGGACAGCCGAAAAGGGGTGGTCCTCCAGCTTGGGAGTTGGGCGAGGTGCTAACAGCTCCTCGCCGTAAAAAATTACCATGTTACGAAACACTATACAGAGCCTCGGACCAGGACTGATTCTTTGGTAAGACTTAATTTTGTGCGGTAATGAACCTTCGGGTTCCATAAAACGCGGGGAATTTCTTAACTAGCTGACGACCTGCTAGCTTCTCAAGAAGGACTCTGCTCCATGGAGTTAGTTTGTTAGTTAGTTAGTTAATAGATCCTCAGAAAGTCAAGAAAGTCCTAGATTCTATGGAATCGGTGTTCGCAAGAGCCCACCACTTGTATATATCTTTAGCTAGATAATCTCATCCAGGACATCCAAAGCTCTTTCTTTAAGATCCATTTTAATATTGTACTCCCATACTGATATTTAATAATTCAGTAACTCTGTGTCACTCTCTGTGTATTTTATGTAGGAACTATTAGTATTCAGAGTATATAAAGGTAGGTGAGCGAATATGAATTCAAAGCATTGGTAGAATCATGCTGACAATTTGATACCGAAATTCTCGGAGAGAAACCTGTCTCACTGCCTCTTTTTTTTCACCAAAAATTCCACTTTCGGTCCTGGTATCGAAACCGGGAATGGGCGCTGTGAAGCTGACGAATAGCTTCCTGACCGTCAAACCCGAATGTTCATTAACTTACAAGATCCTTTACTGGACCTTATTCTGAGCCAGAGGAATCCAGTCCACACACTGGCATAAAATTTCCTTAAAGTACATTTCAATATTATCCTCCCATCTCTGTCTATATCTCATAAATAGTATCAGCAGGACTACTACTACTACTACTACTACTACTATTACTATTACTACTACTACTACTACTACTACTACTACTACTACTACCAGTAGTAGTAGTATTTTACCTCATAAACAGTGGTCATACATTTTCCCTAAGACTCGTCACGTAATACCCTCATCAAATTTAAAAGTAAGTCCAGTGCTATGTCCTCTCTTCCTAAAGATGTGCGCTGTCTCCACATTGGCCATCTTCTGCAGTACTCAACTGCAAGGTGCCTCGGAAGTCACCTGAATTCTTATCAAATAAATTTGACTGGCATATATTTGCCCGCATGACACTGGTGGCTCCATCTTCACATTTCACATGCGCAATATTTCGGTCAGCAGGTGCTGCTACTGCAGAATTTTCAGCTTCCTTCTTCAGATTCTCGTTATCATTATACACTTAATATTATACATGTTCCGTGCAGTTGTTTTACATATGTAAGGTTGAGAGACAGATGTTTGGAGATAGATTTAAAATAGATTTTTTTATAGATTTTGTACCTAAATTTTATGTAACGTACTGCTTTTTATCATATGTAATTTAAACTATAAAATTAGTGACTACGGCTGTGACAAATGGGCAATTACTGTTCAGAGACACCATTTACATTGCTTATGTCTGTGTACGATAACTCCCTGATGGTGGCTGAGAAAGTCAGCCGAAACGTGTAGGAGTGTATAAACTTATTGTGCAGTAGTTTGTAACAAAAACTTAGGTATCTTGTTATCATTATTTTATACCCTCTAAACGGTGTGTTTTCTGTTCTACATAGCTGACTGAGTAGCATTTGGTCAGTTAGGAAATCAATATTAAAGCACAAGAATAACATACATACATACATACATACATAATGCATACATAAATACATACATACATACACACACACATACACAGACATACATACATACACACGTACATGCGTACATACGTACACACATACATACATACGTACGTACATACATACAAATATATACATAATACATACATACGTACATACATACACACATACATTCTGCCATACATAATATATACATAATACATACACGCTTACGTACATACATATATACATACGTACGTACATACATACATATATACATACGTACGTACGTACATACATACATATATACATACGTACGTACGTGCATACATATATATACATACGTACGTACATACATACATACATACGCACACATACATACATACACACACACACATACATACATACATACATACATACGTATGTACGTACATACATACATACATACTTTCATACGTACATACTGTATACACAAAGATAAAGGAATAGAACAAAACATAAATAAATAAACCTGAAACTGGATTCAGTGTACCAACCACTCTAAGTTAAAATGAGGAAAATTGTGCACAAATGTAATGTATAGAGAGTCACCCCTGACACTGATAAGAAATACAACTGCTAACATGAAATCTGATTATGTGTAGTACTTTGTTATTTTATGTATCGCTATCCCTACAAACGAAACGTACCGTGATGCGCCTATAGCAGAAGGAAGAGTTTATATGGACAGATAAAACGACACTTAGAAAAATCTTTAAGATACAATAGTAATTTTCACACTGTTGACACCGTGCATCTTCGTCATATTAAATTAAGTTATAAACCAACCGATGCACACTAAAACCACTTTTTAAGTAGCTTTATTATAAAATTGTTAAAATTTTAACAATTTTATAATAAAGCTACTTAAAAAGTGGTTTTAGTGTGCATCGGTTGGTTTATAACTTAATTTAATACAATAGTAATGTTATTATAATAATTTTTCTTAATCTATGTAATTTAAGTCTTAACGTGTTTATAATTACTGAATGTTTCAAGATATAAACTTAAATTGTAATCTAATTGTTTGTGAAGTGACGTTCTTAATTTGCCCCTAGAGACACAATTAACATATAATCGATAAGCCTATATTTTATTTTATATTCAGGGTTTGAGGTATTTATGTAGAGCACTAGGTAAGACTGTGAACTTCCAAGATTTTTGTTTTCAGGAAGAAAAACCCAATTTCCTTTTTTTTCCCCTGTATATTCGAAAATACACATTTTTTATTTATTTCAATTCTCTGTCTATACATATGTAAGTCTCTAGTTCTAACCACTGTATCAAAACACCCCCCTCCTGACTTCCATAAATAAGGGGGCTGCCACATCCTCTTCTGGCACCGAATCTGCTTTTCAAAAGCTCGGCTGTCTGTATGAGAGAACAAAGGTTACATGTCCCTGATTGATGACGTAAGTAATCCATCAATAATAATGTTCAGACGTCGGGATTACTGCATGACCATCATGGAAATATGGTTGTCTACTGTACAGTAACTTGTCTCAAATATGTTAAATATACAAGACGTTTAGGGAGTTTTTATACATAAATCAGTCGTGTTTTCGTGTAATGAACATAACAGCTCAAGAGTACAATTCGCGACACCGGCCACTGCAACAAGCAATAGCAGATTTTTCACTTGCCTAATTAAGACTGCCTAGCCATGAGAACATGTAACGGATT
Organism: Reticulitermes speratus; assembly: GCA_021186555.1. Taxonomy (NCBI): domain Eukaryota; kingdom Metazoa; phylum Arthropoda; class Insecta; order Blattodea; family Rhinotermitidae; genus Reticulitermes; species Reticulitermes speratus. Next base: position 9,743,165 of record JAJKFL010000001.1, read on the forward strand.
GGAGGTGTAACTCCATGTGTTCTTAACCTCAGATATATTAGGAGGTGAATGGTCAGCTTCAAGATTCGGTCTGTTAATACCTGGTGAAAATTCCCCAATACGCATTGGATAGGGGCTAGGTTGGCCCCGGAGCTTGCATGGGTATTGTAGGAAAGAAGAAATAAATATACTTCCCGTGAGTCAAACCCCGGTAATGCAGGTCATGGTCCAGTCACTATGCTGATTGAACAGAATGCAATTCTATGACAGTCATTGAGCAGGTTATTGCTAGAGCCCTGCACTTTTATCTGGTAAGCAACTTTGTTACAGTTGGGATGTGAGATGTCACGACAAAGGATTTCTTAGTTTTTCGAAAAGGCTACAAGCAAATACTGATGTAGCACCTTGGAGTAGGTCTCCATCATATTCTGATCTGAATGTCCTGTGCAGTAGATTCGGCGTCGTTAGAATAACCTAAAAACCAGTTAGAGTGAACAAGAGGAGCCTTTTGAAACTTTCAATATAAACCGAATCAGACACAGGACAATAAATATGTAATACGTCTAGGGCTAGGCGATTGCCTGGGGTGGCAGATTTTGGGGGAGTATTTGAGGAAGGGTTAAGAAAGAAGTTGGACGACAGAACTTCACATGTCTGACAGAAAGGTCTGTTATGACAATTATTTCACATTGTGTATGCAGTCATGGTAGATTAGTTGAGGGCATGTAGCACGTATGGGTGAGGGGAGAGGTGCGTACAGGGATTTGGTGGGGAGACCTGAGGGAAGGAGACCACTTGGAAGATCCAGGCTTAGATGGGAGGATAATATTAAAATGGATCTTCAAGAAGTGGGATGGGGGGCATGGACTGGATTGATATGGCTCAGGATAGGGGCAGGTGGCAGGCTCTTGTGAGTGCGGTAATGAACCTTCGGGTTCCATAAAATGCGGGGAATTTCTTGACTAGCTGACGACCTGTTAGCTTCTCAAGAAGGACTCTGCTCCATGGAGTTAGTTAGTTAGTTAGTTAGTTAGTTGGGGGGAGCAAGAGTATGCTTTGCTTAGAGCAGCAAAATACTTTGAGCCTGCCCTGAAAAGGTGCGTAGAGAGTTTTGGTGGGGCAACGTGAGGCAAAGAGACTACTTGGAAGACAGAGGCCTAGACGGGAGGATAATATTAAAATATATTTTCAAGAAGTGAAATGGAGAGCATGGACTGGATTGATCTGGCTCAGGATAGATAAAGGTGGCGGGTTCGTGTGAATGCGGTAATGAAACTCCAGGTTTTATAAAATGCTGGGAATTTCTTGACTAGTTGAGGATCTGTTAGCTTCTCAAGAAGGACTCTGTTTCCTGGAGTTAGTTAGTTAGTTAGTTTCCTGTTCTGTTTACTTATTAATTTCTTCTTCTTTATTTTGCTTCATTTATTTAACTCTTTCTTTCTTTCTTTCTTTATTCGTGCCTTCCTCTTTGTGTGCTTATGTCTTTCTTTAGCTTTTATCTTGTACGTGACTGTGCTGTACCCTTGTGACCTACTTGAACACTAATATTTGCTAACCTGGCTAGACCACAGCAGATTGCTAAAATTGCGCTTTGTCTGACAGAGCTGCATGAAGCAACTTCAATGAGGTTGGGCAAGGAACATTAGAACGATAACACTCATCCACCTGCCTCAGTGTTTCGCAGTGATGGCTTCACATAAACGCTGAACTCTCACACGAATTTGACCTCTGGGATTTCACGGGGTTCCGTAGCTTTTGTTACTGCGACGAACACTTCTTGTTTTTAAAGTTAAAATGTCTCAAAACCTCATGGGGGAATCTGACGAGTAAATTCAGCTTGTCACCAGGAACAGTAAAACTCATGCATCAGAGAAAACAGTTTTGTTGACTCAATACAAGATAAGATTCGTTGCTGTATATGCCTGTTTGTTTAGGCGAGAAAAGAAAATAATTACACAAACAAGTGGCTTGTAGACCATCATAATTACACAAATAAGAATGACGTGGATTCCACCAGCGTACGTGAACGTAATCTTTGTTTTTTTCGTAAAACATTCGCCTTCGTATTGGTTTAATGAAGAAACAAAGTCCCTTTTGTAAAGTCTTTCTATACTGATATCGCACTGTGCAGAGTAAGCCTAATACCCATTAATATATTGATTGTTCCGAGAAGTATTTTAAACAAAACACTGGAGTTTTGTATGTTCAGCATTTTAGGTCATGTAACAGTTTGATCTACGATGAGCAATTGTTTAGAAAATCCATGTTTGAATTGAGTTTAGGTAAAGCAGGACTTAGGCGTATGTTGAAGGGATAGAGACCAAAATTGCAAGAAGAATATACCGTAAAATCACTGTATAGTTATCAGTAGACCTACCACCTGTTGTGTAAACCGGGTAGTAGTTTTGGAGAAGGAATATGCAAACGGACGGACGTAGGCCTATTCCGTACTCATTCTGTTTGTAAAATTTTGCACAGGACTCATACTTTTCAAGTCCAAGATAATTTCTTAGACCCTGAAGGTGGAAGTAGAAAGCTCTTCAGAAACGTCGGTAAATATTTAACAAATACACAAGGCGTCATATCCAGAAAATTTGAGTCTTCAAATATATGCGAATGTTTCAAATAATGCAACCAACAAGAGCAAAAATGAATTACAAAAATATGTTTATCTTTTATCTTACTAGGTTCCCTTAATGCCTACACTGAACTCCCACACACAAACTCCCACACACTTATGAATTCAAACAGAGTGTTTAGCCGCGTAAAGTAAACAATACAAGTAATATGCAGCCTTCAAAATTTTTAGTATTCTTGATACAGATTGGTGTTGCATTTTTAACCTTCGTGACGCAGATTCAGCATCTTCCAGGAATTTACATTTGTTTGGAAGTCTTGCAAGCCGGAAGATTGAAAAAGAAGAGCTCTTCCGGGAAAACATCCAACATTGGGCTGTCTCGGAAGATATATGACATTGGTTGTACGTACGAAGTTTGTACAGCGATAAAAAGACTAGGAGAAAGTGTAGGGAATTACTCAGCGAAATACAAATGACCTTGCGCATGAGATACATAATAAAATTAAGTATTTTGATTTTTTTAGAAGGGCCCCGCAGCAGAAGCTACGAACACACGGCAGCCTTAAGGCTTATTGTGCAACCCTGTGATGAAGATAAGAGAAAAAATCAGATTTTTTTTTATTTTTCCAAGTAATGGAGCACCAGTGGAATGAAATTGACAGGGAGAACCGAAGTACTAGTGGATAGACCTGTGTCCAGTGCCACTTTGTGCACCACAAATCCCACACGGACTGACCCGAGATCGAACCCGGGCCTCCGCGGTGGGAGGCCGGCGACTAACTGCCTGAGCATTGGCACGGTCTTTGATCTGTTTTACACCCCTGTGTTTCATTAAAACAATAAATTTCTTATCTCTTTTCAGAAAAGAGAAGCTGCCACATGATGTCAGGAATTACAGTCACTACTCGTACTTGGAGGATATTTACGATCTGCTTTCAGAAGCTGAAGGTAGGTGGCATAGTAGTTACTTTTATTGTACTATAATAATAATAATAAAACTTTATTAACTACAACAGCAAGTACAGCAATGGAGATATACATCATTATTGAATCGTTGTGCCTTTAACCAACATCCAGGAACAATTGAAAACAGGGCACGGTCCTGACCGTCATGTAATAGGCAAATATAGTTGTAATTGTAGTGAAAAAACAGAGTAACCGAAAAAAACACTACAGACATATTGTACTATATAATCTTATGTTTGCTTGGGAGAATTATTATTTCTCTTTACGTATGTACGTATGTGTGGTGTGTTAACAAAACTTGAAACGTCATAGAGAGAGTTAGTGTGTGAAAGCTATTTGTGCTCGTAAATTTGTCATGCTGGCGAATTTTCGCAGTTGAATGTTTACAACTTTATAACTTCTGCTTATCTTACTCAGTACGTCATGTGTTCAATCCTTGGCCAGTAACTTGGCTGTCCTTCCCTACGTTTATGATATTCAGATAAGGGTTAATTTTTCCTCAAATCCTCAAAAGAAATGAGGGAACAGTTCCCTAAAATCTGCCGCGACAATTTATTGTACTTCATTCGCCATTCTTTCTGTCAGTCTACATTACATAACATCTGCAAGGCGCCTTCAAGTAAACTAAGAAATAAAGTTTTAATAAATTAGACTACATTCTTTTTTGCTTATGGTAATATGCCTTAACACACCTATTTCGTACAAAATATATTTCGTTTAATTCAATTTCTACTATAGGTTTCAGACACTTTACAAATTTTCGTATGTATACGTTGGCATATACTCGTAAATTTACAAATTGAATGAAGCATACAGCAAAGAGGAATTAAGGACCGTCAACCACAGCTATGTTAACGTCATGTTATCGCTAATAGTTTCGGCTTTTGTGGAAACCGTTTTCAGGCAATGTAAAAAATACATAAAAAGGCTATTTAAATACAGCGCATTAAAATGTGATTAAAATAAAATTCCCATACTCCTCTGGCCACAAAATTTACAGAAACAAAAAATATAATTTAATGGACTGTATTTAAATAATCTTTCTGTACGTATTTTTTACATTGGCTGATAACGGCTTTCCACAAAAAGCCGAAACATGTAGCAGTAAAATTATGTAAACCTGGTTGTGGTTGACGTCCTTAATTTCTCATTGCTGTTCATATACCATAATGAAATGTCACACGTAAAGACTGACACCTACAGTGCAAATGAATTAAGCGAACTGCAATAGGAAGCACGAGTTTTCGATTCTTAACTGTTCGTTACATTATATTTCTTTTTACGTAGACTGATTTACCTACGGACAGACTGAACAACTTGTTGGTGAATTAAACACTCAGTCACTCACCCACTTAAGTCGCTTACTGACTTACTTACTCGCTCCGTAATGTAGTGTTTGCATTAGCAATTACCGGATGGATATTGTTCATCGAATATTTGTCACTAGATTTAAGCCGGTGTGCCTTGAGATATATCTGTCAACATTTACCCTTGCACAGCTGGTGATTTGAAGGAGACAATGGAGATGGAGATGCCTTCGGTGTCCACAGAATCTTTGTAATATTTACTGCGTTATCTCATCACTGGACATAGACACTTCATCTCACATGAAAGATTGCACGCGCACATATTTCATACCGAGGACGTATTTCCTGCGTCAGATATTTTAAATGCAAAACTAATGCCTTTGCTGAGTGTTTTAACGTTATGGTTAATGACGTAATTCGATGAAAATAGTTAATCTACACATTCTCAGCTGATCAGGATATAAAATTGAAAATTTCACTCCACTTTGCATTATAGATGTCATGACTTTGGTTTGGGACATGGAGTGTCCTGAGGTTACGGAGGACTTTCGGGCAACTACTGGGATAAAACATTACAATTGTCCAAAACTGCTTGCACATTTCTTTTATTTCATATCGTCTGAAATTGAGACAGTCTCACTAGATTAATGAAGAAGAAAGACAAATTAAGAAGAAATTGGATAGGCTAGAAAATAGGATTGTCCAATAGGTCTCCTTTTATAGCCCAGATTTGTCAATTACAAGTCTCTGAACCATGGTTTAGAGTGGTTAGATGTACTGGCACTAATTATGTGGCCTTAGCATGGTATTTAACAAAGAGATTGACCCTGAAACAGATGCCTCTGTAGCTAAGCTAATTGGGTCCACGCCGCGCGCAGTGTCCGATTGATTTCAGTTGCAACTTAGACGTCAAACCCATACAGACGCCGCCTGCTTGTGGCTTTGAAGACTTAGGCCAGAATATAATGCCGGATCTAAGCACGCGGACAAACCCCTCTGCTGGTAATTTGTGTACTTTCTTATAGCATATACATGCAGATTTTGAAATGTGTTATTTTATTATTATCATTGTCATTGTTAATGTCATTATTACAGTCTTTCTTCTTAGGCCAAAATATGTTCAGGGAAATTTTATTTCAAATATTTTAAATTTATTTTCCTTTCTAAAGATAATTTATTTAAACATTTATTGACACTGGGCTTTAATTTCCAGGTATTGGTCAGGACGGACGGGCTTTTAATTTAGACTAACCTTAAATGCATTCTCCAGTACACAGTGTACCGAGGCCAGCAGCGTGTGTAGAAATAATGGGCCGTAAATTGCACCGATGCCAGCATTGAAGGGTTAACGTCTAGGTTAATTCAGCGTCGTAAAGTAATCAGCTGTAAACTATCCAGACACAAACCTGTTCATTGTATAACAGGATATGTCCCTCTAATATAATTTAAATTATCATTGAGTGTGTTAGACAAAGGAGTTCTGCGGATATTAATTCAACCTAAGCGAAGCAAGTAATATGAGACTGGAGAAAATCGCTTAAGGGCGACCTCCTGTGTGTTCTGTTCGAATGTTTTAGACTGTTCGAATCGAGAAAGACGAGGTACGTTAGGACAAACTGGATGTACGGGAAATAGGAAAAATGTAATGAAGACTTTCAGTCGATAAACACTTTAGGAAGGTGCAAATTTTCAAAACGTATTATTTAATGACGCTGTTAATTGCTAAGTTTATATACCTTCGGCGACAGATAAATTAATTTGCATGGAGCAGTGGTGGAATAATACTAATAGGGAAATACCTGTCCCACTCCCACTTTGCACGCCATAAATCCCACATTGATTTGAATGGTATAGAAACGTGTTCTTCGATTTGAGAGTCCGACGACCTACGGCTTGAAAACTAGCTGTAGATGGACCATAATAATAAAGCTGACTTTGATTCAGGAGTCCACATATCCTGGACGCCAGAACGTAGTGGCGAATTCATTTTGTGCGGTTGTAGTTCCTAATAGCTGTGCCTCCTCAGTATGGACATTAATTCATATCACCCTTTTCTGCGCCTAGAATTTTTAGCAGGCCTCTAGATTTTTGTGAAAGTTGTGTACCCCTGTTATAAATAAATTGAATATAGTGGTGTGGGTTGGATTAGTCTACAAAAGGATAGGGACTGGTGGTGGTCTCCTGTGAACACAACAAAAGATCGAGTTCCACAAAGTACAGGAAATTTGGGAGTAGCTGAGGGGCAATTAAAGCGTCAGGAAGGTCTCTGTTCCATTAAGTTACCCAAATGTCCTGTACTTTGTGCTGTGTATTAAGAACCACTCTGTGTGGGATTGTCATAAAGTGTTTGGTGCATTCAACATGGCTTTGTTATTCACAATCATGAACGCCCCCTACCCATTAATAATGTAATGATTGTTCATCCGTTGAATGATCGAATTCTCCAGATAGACTATATTGCGATATTTTATTTCGTTATGTAATTGAATTTTGAATTTTGTGATAATAAAAAATTGATTTGGTCACGGGAATATTTATGCACAGTTTGCAAGTTAACAGGATAAATGATGTCATTGGCAGTGGTATTATTTAAATATGACCTATAACTCTATAGTGTATGAGATGATCCATGGGTTTATGGGGAAGCAAACGACTTGACTGGAAAAAAAGTTCTTAGCGGGGAAGGAGGTGGCTGCGGCTGAACTGTCAAGGGTTTAGTTCCCGAGCGGCACAGCAGGGCAGCATGCGTGACACAGTGACGGTGTAACTGACATCCGCTGCTTCTGGGTGTAAAATTGTGTATTAGACGATGGTGTGCATGAAAATGTGCTATTGAGTTAAGTTCATTCTGCTATAAGTGTTATTTCCTGGTGTATTTGTCTGAATTACTTAATAAGTATTTAAATATTTTTTTAAGAAAACGAATACCAAAATTAGTAACAGGCATTAAAATATTACATGTACAAGGAGGCTGGGTAACACTGCTTTTGACTGTGGTTCCCTCAGATACTCGCGTGGGGATGATAAAAGTTCAAGTGTTCCGGAATTGGACACCCTGTCGATCGGTGTAAAGCTATCGACTTTTGGAGAACTTGCTGCCTCCACCTTGTCGGTAGTTCAAGAGCCCTGAAAATGGAGGCAGGTAGCTCCTGCTTAATATCTTTAACTGATCGACACGCCGCCATTTTCCAAAAGATTTGTCTTTAAATGAGAGTTTAATTTATTACTGTAACACCATATCACATCCTGAAGCTGTTTAATGTTAAAACTGGGATTCATCCATGTTAGACATACACGAATTCAGTTCCTAACCCACAGACAACAAACACGTCCTTATCAAGAACTGTCAGTTAACGCTATTGAACGAAATAATCCCTCATTGTTCTCGGAATCATATGAAAAACATAAACACACACGCAGAGATTTTGAGTTACAGCAGGCGGATGTACCCATGGGATTTAAAATGTTGAGGTTTCGAAGCACGATCTGCGTGCAAATATTTGTTTAAAATTGTTATTAATATCTTTATTAACACCATAATCATTTTAATGTTGTCATCCGTCTTTCACAAAAATTTCCCAGTTATCTAGTCGTTGTTCAGTGAAACCCATGACTTCATCCGTTCCCAGGTCCTCCTGGAATGTGCGAACTTTTCTCTTCGCAAATATCTATACTATGAGATTTTGTCAACTCTTTTATTTTGAGTTCTACGGACGTATTTTCACACTACTCCCCTTTTCCCCGTTTTATCTTAAATGTTATCTACAATTCCAATTTCCTACGAAATGTCACATGATCTACTTGCCTTCTTCAGATACTTTTTCTCCAAAATAATATTTCTCGAATTCTGACCCTGAATATACTATGTTTGTGATTTCACAAATTTAATTCGACGTGTACATATAAGACAATTTTGCTTAAGCATTTTTAAAAAAATATGGGGAAGGAATATCCCTGAATCAAAAAAGAAATACTTTATAAAGATGCACTTAAAGGAAAGGAATATTTACTACCTTCATATGTACTATGGAGAGTAAAGTTTGAACACCCTCTTTGCTTGTTTTTCAAAAACGATTTAAGTTACGAAAGTTCCAATAATTTTACTTTATACTTAAAAACTCTCGAGAACACATCTCAACTACTTTCAAGACGAAACTAGTAGGAGTAATATATATATAATATACGCCTCCGAGAAAGTGGAAAACACAACTTTTACAAAGTAAATTCTTGTAATGATATTCAGTAAAATTATCATACCGTTATATTCTGAAAAGCTATTAAAATATTGTGGAAGAAGTGTCGAAATTTTTAACTTTAAACCCAAAGAGCATATGATTTCCACTGTGCAACCGAACTCTGGCGAGTCATTAGTCACATCAGCCCTTAATTTACCACAACACTTACCACAGCCGGATGGTCTGACTGATCCTCCTACGATCGTGGTTGGGCACCAGCAATGTTTCGAAGTATGGATCACGCACGTTGTGTAAGATGACTAAGTGAATTGTGGTACAGTATGAGACTTGTCTCATGGAATGGAATATATATCGTGTGGTGACTTAAAGGGATTTTTGCAAGCTGTTTGATTAGCAACGGCGCTCGTTCACACAGCAAATATTTATAACACAGTTTTATAACAATTATTATTAAATCATAAACTTTTGAATGTTACACGGTTATTTGGTCGTCGTCACTCTAATTAAGTTTAACAACACTGCAACTTTAACCCTTTAAAGTCGGAGAGTAAACTGTTTTATTTAAAGACCCAGTTTTTTACCGCGCAGTAAACACTTGCCATCTCGGTTATAAAAACCTGTCACTGAATATTGTAGAGGAAAAAGTCGCTATTTGCTCTGAGGTAAATACAAAACACATAAATACAGTGTGGACAGATATTACAATTTTTAAATGTTAAACCTGTTGGTGCACCAAGCAGCCAGTATGCTTTAAAAGGTTAATCAATACACAAAACTGTTTTCCGAACTTCAGTGTGTTTGGTTAATAATTTATGGATTAACACTGGCGAAATTCCAAAGAGTCAGTCCTTCTTCCGCGCTACTGTTTCAGCTTATTTACCTTCTGCACTCAATTCTTTCCCGTACGAATTTGTCTTTTGGCTAATATACGAAAATTTCTTTAATCTTCATAAGCCGAAACTTAAAATTCAAAAACGAAATTTTGATTGGCTTCCCAATCTGTGCGTTAAATTCTCCTAAACGGCTCAGTAAAACACTTCTAACCTTCTAAAGCTCAAGGTTACACAACTGAGATTTCTCTACCCGACTTAACATATATGGCCGGAAACCGCCTGTAAAATCAAAACTTTCCTAGCCTTGCAGGTGCTTTATGGAGGTCAATGCCAAGATATCTTCCTTTTCTCTAACTTTATTGTATTTAGGCTAGAGTGGCCTTCCTACACAAGTTTTTCAAAACATGACCTAATTTATGTCCTATTCGAGTGACTTGCCGATTTCCCTTAAATCTGTAGGTCCTATTAAAACTGCCTGTTAAAGTATGAAGCATGAGATGTGGAATATTAACAGGCTGCCTTAGTAATTTAGATTAAGTTATTTTAATATTGTAGAACAAACAGTTGTATGACAAACAGTAGGCTTACTACTAGCTTTCTTTTAAAGCGTCTGTCTTCTCTGCCGGTAAAATCTACGATTCAATTACCTTTAGGTCTATAGCCTAGAGGTTAGTATACATACCGCCAGGTTTAACACCAAAAACTCTGTATTTTCCCGTACAATGTATTTTATGTGTTTTGTATGTTTATAACAAAGAATACCTTCACCGACCGATCTTACTACTGGAAGCATAATGTCTTGTATGTGAGACAGGAACTGATCTTTTTACATAACGTAGATTAATTTTAGTCTTAAAAGGGTTAACGGTATAATAATTACTCAAATAAAAATAGCCTCTAGACTGGAGTCACCTATTCGTATCCAGATTGAGACTTGTACGTGTTCACTTTTTAATAAGTTATGTTGCTATATATGGACCATCCGTGATTTGATCCATCACCGAAACGTCTTACTGAATATAGGTAGATACATATTTTCTTATTTATTTTGAACAGAGAAGGCCAGCAGCTGTAATTCTAAAAAAAATACAGAAACGTCAATTAACACTGTGGCAGAAGAACTCGAATTTTCGGCATCAGTAGAAACAAAGTCAACTCTGGGAATCTGTTGAGGGAACGTTAGGTTACCTAATATAAATTCCTGGATATATATATATATTATATATATAATGAAGTACTTGCCTTTAGCCTGTTTGTTGTTGAATGTTTCTGTGTGGGCGTATGTCAAGGACACAGTCAGTAGAATTAAGATAATATAAACGCAAACCAAGTACTTAATTTATTTATGAAATTATGAGGCCAGATTTTGATGAAAATTTTGTTTTATGTCATAATTTTAAAGAATGCGTAATGATTGTTTTTCAGCCAAACTGTGTGTTAATTTCACTTTATATTTTTCTTGGTGCCTTTGTCATTTTTTTTTAAATAGTGCGAGAATGTAACGGTTTGCTAGCCAATAAATTTTACTGTCTATTGTATAATGCAGTATTAAATAACTAAATCGAGTCGTTTCATGTTTTTAGCAAGACAACTAGACATGTTTCATACAATTCAAATTTTAGCTAAGAACTTCTTTGAAAAATTCTGGAACCATAATTCTAAAAGAAAAGCTTCTTAGTCGCTTGCCTATAATTTACTCAGTATCAGAATTAAATAAAAGCACAAAACCGAACAACAGTTGCGGGAAATGAAGCAGGTCGTAAGAACTCGCCGATTTTCTCCCTTTCCAACTTGTGACAGCCTTAAAAGCACCACCTGACGCACTGACAAACAAAATGAAGAACGAAGAAACCCATTTTATTGCTAAGACAGGAGGAATGTCGTTAAATTTTAATGCCAGATCCATACGAAATAAGAAAAGTGAACCTGTGTGCAGTACTGATGAATGGGGTATGGAAAAAATCCAGCAAAATGCATTTGCCCTTGCAAAAATGATGGCGGAGATGTGACACGCCTCTGACGTCAGAAGCAAAGATGTGGAACAGGACTGGATTGATATACGAGATCTGACAATTAAATAAAAAGTCTGATTTTGCATGCATGTACGTGTGTAATCCTGTAGCAACACACCATTTTATATGCATGTACGTGTGTGCTCTTGTAGCAACAACCATTTTATATGCATGTACGTGTGTACTCTTGTAGCAACACACCATTTTATATGCATGTACGTGTGTGCTCTTGTAGCAACACACCATTTTATATGCATGTACGTGTGTGCTCTTGTAGCAACACACCATTTTATATGCATGTACGTGTGTGCTCTTGTAGCAACAAACCATTTTATATGCATGTACGTATGTGCTCCTGTAGCAACACACCATTTTATATGCATGTACGTGTGTGCTCTTTTAGCAACACACCATTTTATATGCATGTACGTATGTGCTCCTGTAGCAACACACCATTTTATATGCATGTACGTGTGTGCTCTTGTAGCAACACACCATTTTATATGCATGTACGTGTGTGATCTTGTAGCAACACACCATTTTATATGCATGTACGTGTGTGCTCTTGTAGCAACACACCATTTTATATGCATGTACTTGTGTGCTCTTGTAGCAACACACCATTTTATATGCATGTACGTGTGTGATCTTGTAGCAACACACCATTTTATATGCATGTACGTGTGTGATCTTGTAGCAACACACCATTTTATATGCATGTACGTGTGTGATCTTGTAGCAACACACCATTTTATATGCATGTACGTGTGTGATCTTGTAGCAACACACCATTTTATATGCATGTACGTGTGTGATCTTTTAGCAACACACCATTTTATATGCATGTACGTGTGTGATCTTGTAGCAGCACACCATTTTATATGCATGTACGTGTGTGCTCTTGTAGCAACACACCATTTTATATGCATGTACGTGTGTGATCTTTTAGCAACACACCATTTTATATGCATGTACGTGTGTGATCTTGTAGCAAAACACCATTTTATATGCATGTACGTGTGTGCTCTTGTAGCAACACACCATTTTATATGCATGTACGTGTGTGATCTTGTAGCAACACACCATTTTATATGCATGTACATGTGTGCTCTTGTAGCAACACACCATTTTATATGCATGCACGTGTGTGCTCTTTTAGCAACACACCATTTTATATGCATGTACATGTGTGCTCTTGTAGCAACACACCATTTTATATGCATGTACGTGTGTGCTCTTGTAGCAACACACCATTTTATATGCATGTACGTGTGTGCTCTTGTAGCAACACACCATTTTATATGCATGTACGTGTGTGCTCTTGTAGCAACACACCATTTTATATGCATGTACATGTGTGCTCTTGTAGCAACACACCATTTTATATGCATGTACGTGTGTGCTCTTGTAGCAACACACCATTTTATATGCATGTACGTGTGTGCTCTTGTAGCAACACACCATTTTATATGCATGTACGTGTGTGCTCTTGTAGCAACACACCATTTTATATGCATGTACGTGTGTGCTCTTGTAGCAACACACCATTTTATATGCATGTACGTGTGTGCTCTTGTAGCAACACACCATTTTATATGCATGTACGTGTGTGCTCTTGTAGCAACACACCATTTTATATGCATGTACATGTGTGCTCTTGTAGCAACACACCATTTTATATGCATGTACGTGTGTGCTCTTGTAGCAACACACCATTTTATATGCATGTACGTGTGTGCTCTTGTAGCAACACACCATTTTATATGCATGTACGTGTGTGCTCTTGTAGCAACACACCATCTTGTAGCAACACACCATCTCGCCTACTCGTCCGTAAGTAATAACAAGTCAAAACTGAGTGGAAAAAACTTTGATTTTTCTCGTTAATTCTTCGTCGACGAGCAGCGCGTATGTTGCGTCACAGGGTGGAAGGTCGAATTTCCAAAAGGCGCAGCATTTGCGTCGACCAATTTTTACAATTATTGTACAGTCCTGTTGCAGTTTTCCTTGGAAGTCTGCTATTTTCTTTAAGAATTTGCACGAAAAATTAAACCGTGTAATTTATATCGCTTTCTTCGTAAAATTGCACTCGGAATTAATGTTGGCCTAGGGTGTCCAAATAATTCCTAATTCTTTGTTTTGAAAACCATTTAAATCTTTTTTCATCAGGCATGTTTACAGCCCAAATTTATTATACTCTCTTTTTAAATCAGGTAGATTAGCTAAGTTTGGATACCTCAGTAAAGTGACTGCCACTGGGCTGGTACACCAGCGTTTGTCCCCGTCAGTGGCTAAGGATTTTCCCCTTTCGTACGGCCTCCACATCGTCATCAGAAGTCATACAACTTTCTGTCCACTGATTATCAAGGCTTCCTTTCTCCGGAATGAATTCGCTAGTCACCTACACAACTTTTCCAAATTTACAATGAATAGAAATTTACCTCCTCATCTCTAGGTGCAACAATCGCTTAGTGAGACATAGGAAAACTTAATTGCATTAGACACACAGATTAAATAAATTACAAAATGGCTTACAAAGGTAAGGAACTGGAGACAGGTGGCTGAGAGAAACAGTGAACTGAACCTTGATAGAGGTTTTATTTTAAAATACTAATAAATGCTACAGTATATAATGAATATATTTTCGTTTATGCAGCACGTATTTTTGTTCCCAGTTTTTATTTAATCAAGTACGACAATGAGGAGAATTAAGTCACCAAAGCTTCAGCAACAGTTTCGACCAAAATAAGCCACAATGCGCGTCACGTGTGAAACAATATATTGAGTCAAGGCTCGTAATAGCGACCAGAAACAAACCGAACGGTACAATGAAAATGTCACCTAAATCCGCTTTATTCTCTCATTACCGGTGATTTGTTACCTACTGTATTTGATTACCATGTCGCTAAATAACCTGATTGCCTGGTACCAAATCCGTTTAAAACAGCCAATAGTATATGTTGATTGTACATTACATTCTGCTGTATAGCCGTGTGCTTTGTACAGGGCCATTCATTGGAGTTTTACAGTGTGCTACCCAACAAACTATGTAATATATCCATATATTATAACGTTTAAAATTAGAATACAGAAAGAATATGTGAATGGAACACAGGCAACAGAAAATAGGTTTTTGAAAACAGTTAGGGGATTTCCTAGACGAGATAATGTAGAAATTGTTGCCTTCTGCAGTTTGATGCTGCGTAGTCGTAGAAGTGTACCGACGTTTCAAAGAATTCTGCAGCCTATATAATAAAGGTATACCATCATCATTGAGGCAGCAGGATCCTCTGAATCGCCAGTAAATTATGCCAGAATGCATGGCGTTATGTAAAATAGAAGAGCATTCTTCATAGTCAGTATATTGAGCACTTCAAATTTCACGGGGTAAAATAAAATATGACGATATACGAAGAACATGAAAATATACTAATTTAATTAAAATATTTGAAAATATACATCAAATTTCACATTATATTCACCGTGCATTCTGTCTTATATAATAGCTTTTATTTTTAACCAACACATGCTGCCAATAATTTTAAATAAATTTTAAACGTTTTAATCCAAAAAGGAAAACAAACGCACTTATATATTTTAACCACTGAAGCAAAAAAAAAAATGCTACATGTTTTTATAGCGAACATAGTTCATCTCGTTTTAACATTGAATGTGAACCAACTATTATAGTGGATGTGTAGTCTGAGTTTATATACTTTGATCCCCCTGATGATGACTAATAAGTAGTCGAAACATATGTAGGGTTATATATGACGACAAGGTGTAGTGCATATGTTGGTTAAAAATAAAATTGTTTATGCCACGTAGGTAGAATTCCTGATGCTTGACTAGGACTTACTAAATGAAATATTAAAATACAAACCTAAAGGATGAATTGTTTAAATGCTCGTGGGTGGTTACGTGGTTGCGCCTAAAACAGACTTCGAATTATCTGTTAAAGGAAAAGAAAAGATATATATTACTGCGGACATATTTTCGGCCTTCTGTCTTTATATCTACAATATGGAGAATTAGTCTGTCACATTGAGTAGCATAGGCTGAGTTTTTAGAGAATATGGTGTTGAGAAAGATATTTGTACCTGCAGGTAAGAAGTAACAAGGAAATGGAGAAAACTGCATACTGAGAAGTTTCTTTATTTGTACTTTAAATCAAGTATTATGGACTTATAAAATTAAGGAAAATGAAGTGGGCGGGGCATGTGTTAATTGTCGAAGAAACGAGAAATTTCCACAGGGTTTTGGTGGGGGAAAACCTGAAGTGGAATGCTACTTGGAAGAACTAAGGCGCAGATGGGAGGATAATATTAAAATAGATTTTACAGGAATATAATGAGAGGGCGTGAACTGGATTCGTCTGACTCAGGATAGGGCAAATTGCAGGCTCTCGTGAAACTGGTAATAAATACTCGGACTCCGTATAAAACGGGAAATTTCTTGACTAGCTGTGGAACTATTGGATTCGTCAGGACTCTGTTGTATGTAATTATTTATTTATTATGTATCTGCGTCTCTATCTAAACTATCTATCTTTCTGTCTGTCTGTCTATGATAGGAAAACTAGAATAGACCCACCTTGTTGCTATATGTATCGCTGCCTACCAGAGCCCTCAGAACTTATCGATATTCATGAATGACGATTTGAAAGGGATTTGGAAGTAAACGGTTGTGGCGTAGTGGAGTTACTATTCGCCATCTGAAAAGATGGACTGAGAAAAACCACAAATAACCGCAGGACAGACACTGCTGTGGCAGAGACTCGAACTGGCCAACACCGGAATGTAGGTCTAGAAATTTACCACAACGCCCGTCTGCTCGATTTGTAAATAAGGACCTGATTGTAGTTTTGAGACATCTGTTACTATGCAAATCATAAACCGATGTTGTGATAGGCCCGTCTTTGGGAAATTCTTTTTCACGCTGTAATTACCTTGCACTTCTGCTACATTTAATGACGTTGTTTAAAAGCCGTTGTTATTTAAACAGATTAGATATGGGAATTTATAGATGTTTATAGTGTCTTATCATTTTGCGGGATTTCTTGAAAGGCTGATGCCTAATTAATTATATGCCGTGAGGTTAATTATTTTATTTAGTTAATTACCTAGCCTCAAAATGGTCAGTTTGTCAATCAATAGGTCCCCAAACGTCACTGTTAAAATAGAGCTGTAGCATCCAGTTTAGAAGACACTTAGTACTAACTATTCTGAGATTTCCGTGTTTTTTTTCCGCCCCCAGTCTGTTTACATGAATTCCGCTGTGTTATCTTGAAATATAATCGTATCATCCTCTTCCATTTATAATATCCTCATTTTCATTCATGATCATCTGTTTATCATCTTCAACGCTTTACAACATATATAGTTGGGATGGCACCATTACGTAAAGTAATAATGAAGCGTCTGACTAGCTAATTACCGAATTGCCAGTCAGATATCAGTTTAGTCGCCGTCATATCACTTGACTGACATTATATTTTCATTGTCTCACAGCTGAAAGTGTTTACTGTTTTTCTTTCAGATGTGTCCGCAGAGGAGTTTCTGGATGAGTTGGGGCAAGAGCTGATTGCAACAACATGCGAGAAATGCTTAAAAGAGCGCGCGTTCCGCTGCCTTGGAGGAAACCTCCATGAGTTCCTAACGACATTGGATGGAGTTCATGACGTATTGCAGGGCGAGGGAGAGCCGGAACGGGCAAGTTTCGTCTGTACATCCGACCCGGCCGGTCACCTGGACCTCCTCTTCGCAACAGAACGGCCAGCGATCGCTCTCCTCCTTTTGGGAAGTCTGAAGGCCATCGCCAATCGATTCTACCATGCCGATGCGACAATATCTGTCACTGACGACGATGAACCAGGCCATTACAGGTAAGTCTGATAGGTTACAATCAAAAGTTTGGTCTAAGATACAGTGCTATTGGTTAACTGTTTTATGGCAAAACGACTGACAATGTAATAGATCAAATATTGAAACCTGCCATTTCTACCTGTCATAACCACATTAAACCATTCCAAAGTCTTGCAGTCTGCTTTGAAAGCTAAATTTTAGCAAACTTGAAAGGGAATCGCTGTCATTATATGCGAATACTGTCATTATAGGGTTGCATATATTTATATAACACCTGGTTTTATGCCAATTTTATATATATAATGTGAATTAAATTTCGCACAATTTTATTTCGCAGATTAATTAATTTTATCTTATTAATTAATGGAATTTTGAAACATAAGGCTTTGCAGTAAAGCTACATTAAGCCAAACTGAATCATCTCCCTCTGTGTATGTCAAAAGAGCCTTTACAGTCTGCCAAAATGTCTGTGTAGGCAGCCCACACGTCAGGGCTTCAGATTTAGCTCTTTTGCTTCTAACAAGCGAGACCTACGTAATGGTAGTTGGCACGTGTGACGTGTGGAAACTGCGTCAAGGACGTGTTGTGTTGAGTCTGAAAACATTGATTTCGTGACTGCGTTGTAGTATACTTACACCCAAAATGTGCTTAAATTTAAATACCTTAGCAGAAAATTGAGGGATAAAACTGCGTTTACATACGCTCTTAAACAATTCTCTGTTAAAATGAGCGACGGTAAATTTTCTGAATATTTCTAGAATAAAATTTCAGTAATTGGGTTGATAATTCTCTTTGAAATAAAGGACCGAGTTTGAAACAATTTGATACATTACTGAACCCATTCAAACACAGTGGTAACTGATTGTACCATTGCTTGCATCTAAAAAGACTGCGCATTATCCACACATTACGCTTATGTGTTTAGTTTTGTTCTTAGTGTAAGAACAATTTTTCACTGTTTTGTGGCATTCATCCCTTTGCGGTATATAATATTAAAACTGACACACGTACTGCCGTACCCATAACAAATTGTATTAGTCTCGTCAACATACGCTACATGTTTCTGTTGTACTGAACATTCTCAGGCATTTAAAACATGACTTTAAAACTTCAAAGAAAATGTAATTTTTCCGCATACAACATTAACATTCATAGTGCAAACCAACTCTTAAATCTGCTGTGAGTTAGGAACTCAGTTCTTAAATTTCTGAGGCATGTTATTTGTGTTTCAGAGAGTTAAAGTAGTAATTAGTGCAGGCAATATACATAAAAAAAACATACGCTGCTAATATATAGTGTACAACATTATTAGCAATAAATGAAAATAAATTAGATGAGCCAGAAGGTGAAATGGAGACGCGAACGCCCTCGATCTCACACACACATCCCCCCTACACACACACACACAACACGACGCCCCTCCCCTGTTGACCCCTAAACCTAAGACTTTACTTTAAAAAATGGACGCAGGCTAAAAATAGACTAAACATTATACATTATACATGAGGCTGGGCCAGTGGACAATCTGGAAGTACGCACAGACTCCCAGTTGGCGCTGAAAGAATTAAGCATTGTTCTATAAAGTTAACGAACAGGTTTATTGATCACCTGTGTACACAGATTGTGATGACCTCAAATATTGTTTGCCAATATTTAACATATTTTATATTAATAGTTTTATTACAGAAAACGAGTGAATGTCAGTATTAACTGTAAAAGAAAAAGCTACGTGTTCATGCGTTTGCATACCCTGAGGGGCAGGTATTAGTGCCTCTCCTATTAATTCCATCTCAGCACATATGCAGATCTGTGGTAAGCGGAGGACCTAAGCTCAACTACGTCAAGAGACCTCAGGGTGGAGTTTAGGGGGCACCAATATATTGCGGTTGAATCTAATAGCAAGTGTTCACATATTCACATTCTTTCCTTATTGGAGTTGGGGGGGTTGTGTACCTCCTTGAATTTTAAACAGATATACATATGCCCTTAGTATCGGTACGCAAGTAACTCTCAGTATCTCCTGCTTTATCTGTCACAGAATTAGTCCCTTTGTTAAAGCTAGACAACCCGTTGTGTTTTCGTCTAATTAAAGGAGTAAAAACAGTTTTTGTTTTGTGGTGAAGGGCCCCGCAGCAGATGCTACGGACGCACCGCAGCCTTGAAGGCTTATTATGAAACCCGTGATGATGATTAGTTTTTTCCTTTTTCCATACGTTGGAGCACCGGTGGAATGAAATTGACAGTGGAAAACCTGTCCCAGTGCCACTTTGTCCACCACAAATTGCACGTGGACTGACCCGGATAGAACCCGGGCCTCCGCGGTGAGAGGCCGACCATGCGTTAATGTAACTTTATTTGCAGTATTTATTGCAACATGTTTCGATCCTAAAGGATTGTCATCATGAGCCTGAATGCGTATTAAAACACATAAAAGGCTATACATTTGCAACTGTATAGCCTTTAATGTGTTTTAATAAGTATTTAACCTGTTGATGACCCTTTAGAGTCGAAACGTGTTGCAATAAATATTAAGAATAAAGCTGTGTTAACGGTTTTTTTACTCCTTTAATTAGTCCCGTTGGTTTATGGACATTAGTAGCTGATTATTAAACGTCCGTTACTCAATTTATATTATATGCTGCCTTTCCTCAGTCCCTCCAGTTTAAAACTATGTTGATAATACCTCCATTACACATATTGTTTCCATTACACAGTTTCTGTATTAAGATTAGCACTATCTTTACCTCTTTACCTTTCGTATAAGGAGATATGACCTGAAGTGATCTAAGTTATTTCCTCCCATGATTAATATTTAATTGCCGGCAGGGAAAATTCGTTTACTACAGAATATCTGCAATATAACAGTAGAATTTTGCAAGCGTTAGAAGGCATCTGTGCTAATAAACGAATAATTGCTATGTAATAGCATTAAAAGATGTGAACTCTGCATTTTCTGATATACTGGATGGAAAATGTTAGCAAACAAAAAATGAGGGAAAATTTAGCATCACAATGTTTATGCTGAAACAAGAGCATAATGCTTTCAGTATGATAACTGGTTACAGATGTGTATAACTTATTCTCTGCGGCGTGGTTGTTGCGTGTTAGCTCAGTATAAGTTTCGTTAAATTCAAACATATTACGCTGTGCTTGCCAGCTGCAGCTAAAAGGGCACAACTTGGCATTCAGTTCAGGCAAGTTTCATTCATTCATTTGACTTCAAGTGGAGTTTCCAAGTTCCACAGCATCTGAACTCAGTGACGACACGTGTCAGGGTGACTTCAGGTTGTATCAAGAAGCTGAGAAAAGACGATACGATCTGCTGCATTGAAGTCGACATTATGTGGAATTTTCGAAGATAGTGATTTTTTTTTTCGCAGAGAAATAAAAAGACTTGTGAATATTTTTAGAACATACTACAAGGTGTAGAAAAAGGCGTGATGCATAATCTAAAGGACGGTACTTTTTATTGGTTAGCTTGTATACTGCTTCATATTCAGGAGGTCTCGATTTTAAATATTTGACCAATGACCAGCTATTTTGAGAGGTTTTTTCGTGAGTTTGCTCAGTCATTCTAAACACATTTTTATGTTGTGTATCCAAATTTGTCACAACAATCAATATTCCTTTCAGATGGTTACTTATTAATTAACCTGTCATTTAACAATACGTAAATTAAGCTGTTCAAAATTCACTTAATAAACCACAATTAAATGAATACGTACATACATTAAAATGCCTACATATGTGTAAAATTTAATGACACTTTCACAGGCATATATATACAAATAAAGAGTATAGAATTTTACTTTAAATACTTACAACCTTCAGAGGAACGTATCACAAGATCTAGCCTACACCAAAATAAAGTGCAATTTCTGAATTTGTGTACTAAAAGGGTAAAAAGCACAGTTGTCCCTGTCCAAGACATGAAGGCATAGAGGGGGAGTAGGAGGACATCTCCGCTCATTTTTAACCTCGTCACTACGTGGAGGTCAGTTGTCAATTTCGCTTCTTGGTCTCTTTGTCCTCGGGAAAGGAACATGGTGGGTGGTGGGCCCCAGATTCGGTCTGGACATTTTTGGGAAGAGAAAAATATGTTGCTCTTCATATCCACACAGAAGACGGAGTCCAATGAAGTCTCGGAACTTTGGTGGATAACCCAAACACTCTGAATTTGTCACCAGAGCTTCAAAACACACTGAATTAAAATATCGTTGTCTAACAACCGTGTGATTCTTCTTCTAACAATATTATTGACACATGAGTGTAACAGCCGATCCCAGTGGCCGCGCGGTCTAAGGCGTAGGTTCTGCGGCCTCTGGCTTGCTGGGATTGTGGGTTCGAATGCCGCCGGAGATATGGCTGTCTGTCTCTTGTGAATGTTGTGTGTTGTCAGAAGTCTCTGCGACGGGCTGATCACTTGTCCAGAGGAGTCCTACCGAGTGTGTGTGTGTCACTAAGTGTGATTAGGAGTAACAATAACCTACAATACCTACAATGAGTACGTAGAAGGGTCTGACTAAGAAATAAAGGAATATATATTATTTTTGTCATTTATCATATATTTTTCGACCAAAATTAGGCTATCATCGAGATTTCTTACTTGCATATGCAATTGTTGATTTAGTTAACTTATTTCCTTAAAACGTAAGAAGTCCCTCAGTATACACTATTTCAGATAAAACGACAAAATTTTTATATTAATTTGTTAAAAATATTATTAACAAGTGGACTCTCACTTATTCAGTCTACTTCGCAAAAGAGGAGCTTTTGTAAGGTTTGAGGTTCTCATACCCGTGTTGCTGAATATTCAAGTCGTGAGGTATGATGTGCCGTGTTTGTCTGTGACTATTACCAAAAAATATTACACCGTGTCGATCCTAGTACCCTTGAATCCTCCGCGCATATTTATCTGCTTTCAAAGGACATGAATGCAGGTGAGATTTGAGATTTTTACAGCGGTGACTGTAGTCTTGTGGGTATTGTCTGGCTTTCAGAAGGAACCTACTGCCCCCATCTTCAGGATAAGCCTGAAAAACACTAAGCATATTCCCAAAATCATTGAGAAAGTTTACGCTTCCCAATTCTGTGTTTCAGATACCGTATAACTTACATCACACACTCAAATAAGAGCCCCGAAGAAGTCGACACTGATGATGATGATGCAGACGTTGTAACAGGTGTTACTGACGTCACAAGTACCCATCCTTGTCCCGTTCTGCAAAGGATCTCCGAATGGGAGTTGCCAGTTTCTGCAAGGCGTTTCCATGGCACTTTGTGATGGACCGTCGATTGGAGTTGGTGCAACTGGGAGCAGGTTTCATGCAACTCTTCGCTCGTGACCTGCAAACGCTGGGCACTTCCGTCGCTACTTACTTCGAATTTCGTCGCCCGAAGGGCATTGCTCTTTGTTTCAACGAAATTGTAAAACGTGCCAATACACCTTTCGTTCTGTCTATTAGATGGCCTGACCCGAGATCAGAGGAAAGGCTTGCTGAGGTAAGTACAAATTTAATGTGTTAATACTGTATCAGAATATTACTCGGCCTGACAGCAGAAGTGATTTGCACGCATGACTAAAATTTTTCTAACTGGCTACGGAAAAATTGTTTGACTTTTCAAAATGTTAATTGCCTTCAGTAGGAGACGGTGTTACTAGCCCCGATTTTTGCACAAATTGTTGCCTACACACGGACTACTCGGACACTCTGTCGGTATAGGATGAAATGAACCATGATTTCAGCCTAATGAATCACCTTTAATGTATTCGCATTTTTAACCTAAATTTCTTTTATTATAGAGGAAAATACTAAAGTCAGTGTTGTCCACCTGTTCTTGTCCAGCTAATAACATTTGAATTATTTATCACATTTTCACCTGACCTTGCTGCAACGCCCTACAACTTGAAGCTGTACACTGTCACAATTTTAAATTTCCAGTAGTCAACATAGCATACTCATTTAACAGTGTTCAGTATCTCTGCAGTACTGACCTGCTTCATAATTTGTACTCCTTAAATATTATTAGGGCGATTAAATCAAGGAGAGTAAGCTAGGCGCGGTATGTGGCACGCATGAGGGAAAAAGACAAAAAAAGCATGCTGGATTCTGGTGGAGAAAACTAAAGTAAAAACAAGAGTTGGAATACCCAATCATAGGTATGAAGATAATAATAAAATGGATGTTATAGGACTAGAATGGGAAAAAGTGGAGTGGATGGATCTGGCTGAGGATAGGGATAAGTGGCGTGCTTTTGTTAACACTTAAATGAAATTTTTTCCATAAAATGCGGGGAATTTCTTTACTAGCTAAGAAACTACTAGCTTTCCAAGAAGGACTATGCTTCTTGTATTTAGTTAGTTAGTTGGTTAGTTATTGATCTGGCTCAGGATAGGGAGAGGTGGCGGGATTTTGTGAATGTTGTAATGAACCTTCAGGTTCCATAAAATGCAGGGAATTTCTTGACTAGCTGATGACAGGACCTCTTAGCTTCCCAGGAAGGACTCTGCTCCGTGGAGTTAGGTAGTTGGTTGGTTAGTTAGTTAATTGATTAGTTAGTCAGTCAGTCAGTCCGTCCGTCCGTCCGTCCGTCCGTCCGTCACTGTACACAACTCTGCCTCTTAATTTAGACGATGTAAGTTCACATATTTCAGTTTCTTTCCCTACAGTTTTTGTTTCTCACGCTTTGTAGTAAAAAGGCAAAGCAATCCCATTACATGCCTGGACAGAGCCTGAGGCTTCCAGGAGGTTGAGGCTTCCAGAATTTATAGACAATCGGCACATGAAAGTGGTAAGGGTGTCAGCCCTACATACTCGCCGCCTTTACTCCCCCCCCCCCCCCCCACGAAATATTTCTTTTACTCGTTTCTGTTAGAGGCTGAGTCGACCCCAGAGCCATAGTGCGGCCGGAAGAATTAGGTCAATGAAAAATTCCAGTGACACCATCGAGAATCGAGCCCTTGGCCTTCCAGCTTACGTTTTGTAGCAAAATAAGAATCTAAACCTTGCGATGTTGGCACATGTCCTTGCCTGCTTCATATCATCTGTATTATCGATTCGTTTGTAATAACTTGCCTTCAAACAGTGCAAGAAACACACCATTTAGGTTAAAATTTACGATTATGGCAGGGCGCAATATTATCAGCATATAGTGTATACGGCAATCTTATGTTAGGAGGGTGGATTTATTTAGCAGTGTAAATTGTGCACAGAATTCGATAATCAATTTTATAAATATTAATTAAAATTTATTTCCATCAACGAATCACGTGCACCGCAATTCATATTGTAAACTCGATACTTTTACGTTAAAAATTACGAATTTTGTTACTTCATGAAATTTTTAATTTGTATTATACATATAAAAATATAAATTCTTATATTATAAGTATATTATGATATGCTTTTTATGTTACGTCATGTTTCAGTTTATGCCTTTGAAGACTGAAATTAGCCTACATTTTTATCAAGATTCAATTCACACAGCACAGAGAACACGTTTGCTCTTACTACAAAGACTAATCGGTAAATGCTGTAAAGGCCGTGCCATGGCTCAGGCGGTTAGTCGCCGGCCTCTTACAGCGGAGGCCCGAGTTCGATCACGGGTTAGTCCATGTGAGAATCGTGGTGGACGTAGGGGTACTGGGACAGGTTTTTCCCCGAGTACTTCAGTTTTCCCCTGTCAATTTCATTCCACCGGTGCTCCATTACACGGAAAAACGGAAAAAGAAACTAATCATCTTCATCACAGGGTTGCACAATAAGCCTCAAGGCTGCGATGCGTCCGTAGCATCTGCTGCGGGGCCTTTCACCACAAAAATACTGCTGTATGGGAAAAAATAAGTTATTTTGTCAGTCGTAGGAATACATAAGTATGGTATGTGAACAAAATACAGATTTTTTGTGTTAAACTTGGCAATACGTGTACTAACTTCTACATTTTAAAGGGTTATATTGCATTACAGACAGAAATAATACAGTAGCAATTACGCATAAAACAGTAGAATCACTTTTGTTGTAAGTTGCTGCTAACTTCATGGTACAGTCTCAGGTACTTGAAGAAAAGTATACATTATAAATTCTTCCAGAATCTCGAGCTTTGGAGACGGGCAATTAAAATAATGGACGTCGTAACGAAAGTAAATTTTTAAGTCACACAAAAAAAAATTCAGTGACATATAAAATATCTGCCTTTTCAAACAAACTTCATAATATCTAAAATGGAACATCAGAGAATTTCTTATAAAACTCTTTTGAACTAAGTGGCTTCTAAGGTTTGTGAAAAGTAGAAGGAAATTGAGATCAGTGACGCCAGTATGATGGTTAATGTAGGACACGGTCTGCATTCAGGAAAAAGGAACTGGTCAAGAATACTGAACAGGATGGGACAGGGCGACGGCGATGATGATGAATCTCGAGGAACGTCGTCATACAAAGTGCGGGGAAAGGAAATACCTTCCGCATACAGCGCTGTGAAGATTGCCCGCAGGACACGTCAAAAAAATAAAAGAAGATATAGTGTCAGGAAATGTAAGGAGTCATAAATCGAAAGGATTTAGTTACGACATATGAAGGGCTGATGCAGAGGTAGCTCAGTAACTGTAGAGACTCCCAAAGAAGCTCAGTGAAGGAGAGAAAATTTGTTTTCAGGGGACTATAAATCTTTCGCTATTTTAACCCGTTCGAATAACGGAAGATGAAACTTCCAGGAGATACAGTGGAAGTTATGTAACGTTAGGGTGACGTTGTCAGTAAGGATCTATCTTAAATCTTAACACTGAATGATAGCATAAATTTCCTCTTGATTTGATCGCCTTGATTCCTACATTTTCAGGCAATGATACACTCTCAAGACCAGATTCAATTCTTTAGTTTTCGTGGTCTCTTATATTCGTGTTATTCTCTACATTGTTTGTGGAAGAATCACTGCTTCTTCAACTTAGTCAAGGGAGCCGGGATATCGTAAATGGTATAAAGACTAGGATACAATACGGATGATCCGAGATTCGAATCCCTGATTGCACAAGGGATTTTCTCTTCTCCAAAACGTCCAGACAGCTCTGGGGCTCACCCAGCCTCCTATTTAATGGGTACCAGGGCTCTTTCTCTGTGGGCAACCCGGTCAGAGCGTGAATTTGAGCAACCACTTCCATTTATTGTCGAAGTTACGAATGATTGGAACTATACATGTACTCCCCCTATATTCCTTATGGCAGAGACAGGGAAGTCTTTACATTTTTAGCTTAGTCAATGGATATGAAAATTGAAACTTTCAAAGACCATGACGATATGAATGCATTCACTGTATTCAGCGTTTGGTGTGAATAAAAAAAAATTGCAAAACAGTATATTCGGATTGGTGGACATGCTCGACTAGGCACTTTCTGCGATTATGCGAACCCCCATGAAGTAAAATTATTGAGATCTTCATTATGTAGAAAACTTTTCAGTCTCGTTACATATTATTTTTGCCAGACATTCTTCCAAGTAATTTTTAGGCACGTTCGCACGGTCGCGAAAAGCGCCTCTTACATTCATCATGTCCGTCCGTCTGTCTGTCCGTCCTCCTTTCGGTATTTATCAGCGCTGCTACCCACTGGACGGATTTCCATGAAACTTGATATTGAGGAATTTTATGAAAGTCTGTAGCGAAAACGCAAATTTGCTTAAAATTGTACGAAAATGTTGGGCAATTTGCACGAAGATCCTAAGTAAGTGTTATTGTTGCCGGCAACATCAAATCACCATAAAAGCGCTCTCTTCGAATGGAATGGTAAAGGAGGTACAAACATTACGCGAACGCGCCGCAAAGTTACGTTACACGTAAATTGCCCATCTTATTTAATTAAAGACGCTTAACTGTTGTTATTTAATTTTTGTTTTAAATGTAGTTTAAATTAACGACGCCATCTCGATCTCAGACTACACGTAATAGTGTTCAGTCTTGTAAGGCTTAGAGAAAAATTAATTATAATATGCAATGAAGATTTCATGGCCTAAATTAGGCACGTAACAATCCGTCGTTTGTCTAAAGTATTCAGGAATATCAAGTAAAACCTCAGTCATTATAGCCATAAACTTAGCGTGATCCACCACGTTGTGCACGTAGAATAAAACAAACCACTTTGTGTTCCGTTCAGCACAACACGTAGTTAAGAATAGTTTTAGTGAATACTGGTTTATTGAACGGAACATAAAGCGGTTTGTTTTATTCGTGATAGCCAGTCCTAGAACACGGGATTTAACCCGGACCACATAATATTAGACAGGAGTATCCAGTCATTTGCTAGATGGCTCTGGCAGTCATATCAGGATGAGTAGAACTTGTGCAGTCGGTGGGCTGGTCACTCACTACAGAATGCACACCTCCAGACCACGAAACCTCTGAAAAGAGGCCCTATGCTCCGCAAGGAGCGACAGGAGGAATAGATAGATAGATAGATAGATAGATAGATAGACAGACAGACAGACAGACAGATAGACAGATAGACAGACAGACAGACAGAAGATAGATAGATAGATAGATAGATAGATAGATAGATAGATCCAGTCATTTGACAACCATATTCCATATTCCTTCTTTTATGGTTGGAGACCACGATTAGTGTCCATATAACATGAGGTGAAATATGTTTGAAGTGAAGTAGAAGAGACCAAGAGTAAGATAAGCAAATGGCGATACGAATAAACAGAAGGGGAAATGAAAATTTCGTTCGGTTGAATAAACACAGGACATGTTAGATGGCACAGTAGAAGAGAAAAATGAAGAGGCATAGTCAAAATAACAAGGTAAAATTTGGCGTTTACTTTGAATATAAAGTAAAATAACAGTGAAAAGAAGATCATGATTAATGAAAAGAGAGGAGATGGGAAAATAAGAAGATAATAAAAAAATAGGTTGATATAAGGGAATGAAAGGCATAGAAATCTGTATTATTGTTTCCTAGATACCACCAACTCTTCCTTACTTTGTACGCTGGTGCGGCCGTGTTTCCACCCTCCGCACCCTGTCTCGATCCTATTTGTTTCCCTTTTGTCTTTGATCATTCTCTTCTCTGCCTCTCACTGCTCGAATCATAATGCCTTAACTGCGACTGTGTTGTCACTGCTGCGGGTGCATTCCAATGGGACACTGCGGCACTTTAGTACTTACGGGTCCTGTTTCATATACGCTAGTTCCCGGGTTTAATCTCTTTCCGGATACATGTTAAGGTCATTGAGGTTCTGGTTGGAAATTCAAATCTTCTAGGACGTAACGCTGTGTAGTTTGGTGTATAATTCCCGAGTTTCGAAGGATCGTAGCCGTTTCATTTCAGGCGCAAGCTTCACTGTGAAGAAATGAAGAAGACGATGTGATCTTTCGAAACGTCTGGAAGTGTAGTTGTATAGCATTATATCCCAGAATAATCGATTGCTCGTCAACACCACTATCAGAACCTAAACCTGTCAGGTTCTTCTGTGATTTCTGTCCAGGCAAATGGGCGGGTCATAACCTCAAATTTGGCCATTACCGCCTCTTTCCGCGTCTTTCTAGCTTTTTATTGTACTACCATCTTATCATTCAATGTTATTGTGTATCTGACGCGGTTTTTGAATGAAGTGTAAAGAAACAAATAAATAGAATCGATACTTATAAACCAGTTTTCCTGACTGATATTTCACACTTATCTTAAGCCCTCCAGAGAAATAAAGTAGAGTCTCAATGTTCGTGAACCACAATGCTAGGTATTTCGACCTTCCGTGGTCACCCATTTTAATACCCTGTCTTTCATTAAGTTAGGTTGATTGCTTTAGTGCTGTACAGAGTGAGACTCTCTTTCAATCATTATATATGTAAATACATATTTCTTTCAAAATTTGTATTTTATTAAGTATAAACTACCATGTTTTTATGCTTTTGGGGCTTGCATTATACTTTTATAGCTTATATTAATTTAAACCAACTCGGCGTTTTACATTGAAGTGGTTTTCAATGTCTGTAATTCCAGAGTTCGAGATTCCGAAGTTCGTGATTCTGATGTTCGTAAAGGATTTGTTTGTCCCACTTAGTCCTAAACCGCGATACTGTACTGTATTTTGTTTTTCGGCACTATGTGAAATCAGCAGTTGAGTAATCGGCTAGAAAGAAACATGTACACAAAAGTCACTTTTGACTTGTACTGCATTAAAAATTCTGATACAAAAATTCTATGATCCATATTATCCTTCAATAGTATCAAGTTAACCTACTGGCCAATAAATTAACTACAGTAAAAGACCAATGCACTTCCGTCGAACACAACTGTAAATTATTCAAATAATTAGCTACATATTTCGGCTTGTAATAAACCATCATCAGGCTGCAAGTGGGAATCACAAAGATAAAGTTTACAACTGTAATGTATGCAAGTTAAAATCTTAAATTTCTTGTGACTTTGTTACAAGCCGAAACATGTAGCTGATTATCTGAATAATACACATTTTGTTCGACAGAATTATATTAGTCTCTATAGTAATTCTATAAACAACGGCATGGATCACCTCAAAACAAATTAACTGCTTTTAATGCAACCTAAATTTTAAGTAGGGCATGTTGTCTTTAGAAAGTTCTATAATGTGTTCGTAATCTAAAATACTCAAATACATTCCACAATGTCTCGTCCTATGTTGCAATATCCGTTTTAATATTATTCTCTTTCTTAATCCTACACGTCCTAATAAAACCAAATGTTTAGTATTTCTTTCATTTTACGTGATTACAGTTGGAAATATAAGTCTCTCTACAAAATAATTTCACTACGGATTGATTTCACTATTTTGTTATAAAGAGTTGCTGGGCAACTATAATTGTATCTGGGACAACAGGAGTTTGAAATATATTCAATTACATGTTAAACCATTAGAATTAAGAAGAGTTACGTCCTGTATTGTGTTTTAAATCCTGAACAATATGGGTGGAAGTGTGTTATCAATTTTACTTACAAATTTGTTTACGCTCAAAGAAAGTGCGCATATTACCCGTTGATTTACAAGACTGGGTGGGCTCATAGCCCCTTTCAACTTTGTGAAGAAAAAAAATTCCATGCCCTTCTCTGGAATCGAATCCCGGTCGTCCACCCCATAGATGAGAGTACTACCATTTTAACAACTTGTGTGGCCTATTAATATAACACACATAATTTTTAGTCATGTCATTTCGATTCAATTAATTGAAACGTATATGACGACGCCCCATGTCGTGTGCATGAGGTGATGCCGCTTTTCATGCCCCTGTCTGAAGATTTTCGCACCGGCTGAACACCGTCGCGAAAAGTACGATTTATCGCCTGGGTATTTTATGACGTCTTCCTGTAGAAGAAAAGTTCATTAAGCCTTAAAGAGAAGCTAAAAGAAGTGATTCTCTCTGTACAGTAGCATTCAGAACACTAATCCACAGAGAACAGTCCATTACACTGCATGACATTTTGAGCCCAGCAAAGTTCACTGCAGAAGTAACATTATGCAGAAAATACTTACTTCATTCGTTCCTATTTCATTTCTTAATTTAGTCCTTTTCTCTTGTTTTCTATAATTCCTTTCCCTTTCTTTCTTCCGTTCTGTCCATTGCTAATTTATTCTGTATTTTTATCGTTTCTTTTACCGTTTCCTTCTAGGTTTCGTTGTTATTCTTCTTTCTTCCCTTTTCGAAACTCCAGTTTTGCGTAATTTAACACGTATTTCTTGTTTGTGCAAGCTGTTGCATGCCATGTTTATCAGTAAGAGCTTCATTTCATTACTCTAAATGTACACCAATAAATGAAACAAATTATAAAGCAATATTCTTCATTTTTAAGTTCGTTAATCCCTGTTGCTTACAAATATAGACCCGCATGGCATTTTCACTCTATTAAATGACGCGAATTTGTGTCAGTGTTTTGATACAAGTGGAGAGAAGAGAGATTCACAGTTGTAAAATATTTATTTTATTTATTTGTGGTTATTTAACTTCTCTTCAGTATCATACTTTATAGCCATAACGTAAAATTACAGGATATCAGTGAACAAATACTAAATAAAGTCGTAGCCAACTATGAGTTACTATACCGGCATTTACTTACAGAAAATTGAAAAGAATCTAATGAAAACCTCAGCAGGAGAGCCACTCCCGGGACCAGGATTTCAACCACAGTGCAGTAGTGGAGAATGTGAAAATGTTCGTAAAAATAAACGATTTGTCGTGTTCACATAACACGATTTGAGTCATTAATTCGAAGACGATGAGGTGGGAAGGACGTGAAGCATTCATGCTGTGATGGAAAATGCACAAAAAATTCTAGTCTAAAAGCGCAAAGGAAAAACCACCCCGGAAACCTAGGTGTATATGGGCAGTTGTTATTAATGTAGACTTTATAAAGAGCATGTGATGTGTATCTAACTGTCCTGGCTTAGGAGATTATCGGAATAATTTCAATGTCATAATAAGTTTTCTGATTCCATATAACACGTGAGATTCCTTAACTGGCTGAAAGGCTATTAGCTTCTCAAGACTCTAGTCCGTGGAATTACTTCAGCACGTGGAAAGACATTATGTAGTCGATTTCTCACTTGTATATCCGTGACAGTGCATAGTTCATGTTGCCGCTACTGAAGCGCTGCTTTCATAACTGTTTACTGCCTTTAATATTAGCGGAAATAGAACATCTGAATGTTAACCGGGAATTTATAAATACCCTTATCGTTTTTAGTTATGCCCATGTAGATTGGATATTAGCACTGGGACTGGTACAAAATTTCCGATTCCATTACGAAAATGTTTATAGGCGATTTTTATGTCCTTTGATATCGATATCTACAGGATAGTGAAATATTTCGACTCTCCTGATTCCTGTTATGGAGACTTCTTATTCAATTGTCAACCACAAACCTGTTACCCTGGGATCTCTGAGATCTTCGCTTGATTTTCTTAAGTCTTTCCAGAAAAAAATTGAAAATACCTTAAACGAGCCCACGCTCGCGTCTGTGGCATTACCAGTTAATGAACCATGGTACCACATGTGGCATTCAAGTGGACAGTGTTCGGTCTTCTATTCAGGAAGACCAGGGTTTAAATATCTGACAGACACAGGCTACTGCATTGGAATTTTTCGTATTTTTCCTCAGACCGCCACAAATTACACGACAGCCGCTATTTTTCATGTTTATTCTAATTCATTGTTCATGTGGCTAGGTGCTAACACTCCTCAGTATAAAAACATAACATGTTAAAAACATTTCACTGCATACGGCCTCCAGGAAGTGTCACAATCATTCAACTTAAAAAAAATATTAATGTATGTACTTTTGTTTTCTCTTTTGCAGGGCTTGGAACTTAAAGGTCAAATGGTGTTTTGTCCCGAATCTGATTCAATTTTATTTGTCGGCTCCCCATTTCTGGATGGTCTAGACGGTCTCACGGGCCGCGGGTTGTTCATCTCCGATATTCCGCTGCACGACGCAACTCGTGACGTCATCCTAGTAGGAGAGCAGGCCAGGGCACAGGTCAGTTATGCATCTTGTTTTATTATTTATGGACGTTACGTCATCCGGTTATGAGTAGCTCCTACCTGTCAGAAGCTTAGACCCATCTCGGAACCAAATATATCTGCCTCAAGACGCTCGTGCCTTTCTAGACTGTGTGGAGTAGAATTCTTCTTGAGAAGGTAATATCACTCAGAGGGTCAAGAAATTCCCCTCCTCTTACGGAACCTGAAGTGTAAAGGTAAACGTAAAAGTTGTCCCTTACCACGCCATGAAGACAGGTAGGGGCAGTAGAGGTATAGCTCCACTTACTCTTAACCTCGGCATTAGATAGAGGTGAGGGAAAACAAAAATTCTTCTTGGGATAAAAATACAAAAGTTATCGAGAATAATTTCCTAATAAAACAACACATCGCTTTAATTCTGTGTTTATTAGTATTTTAAAGCACGGCGATAGTTAATGTGTAGTGTAGGCTTGAATATTTGACAATTCTGCGTGTTACACATAAGGTACATATTTACGTCTTTTTGTCAGAATAAACAGTGATTATTTCCATAGATATCAGTAATTAGCTGGTCTTTGTAACGAAGATGGTGGTTATTCTGTGAGGTAGGAAATGGTTTCTTTAAATAACATTCGGATAAACGTCGCCGTACAGAAACATAAATTCTCTGTGTTAGTGTTCATTTTCCATTCTTATCATTTCGTATTCACCTCATGTTTCACTCCACTATTACCTCCTTTCATGTGGGTCTCTCAAGACAAGCAAATCTCGACTAGTTTATTCAAATTATAATGTTACACAGAATATTCCTGCCTTCGCTTCTGACGAGGAGATTTTAAAATTCATAACTCGGTGTTCTCAATCTCTGTGCGCAACAAAGCGTTGCAGGAAGGAGAACGACTATCACAGCAGCAACACTCCACACACATTACGTCATAACGATGCACATGAACATCGCACCACAAAGGAGACAGTATGTACACAAAGTCAGAGAGTTACTAGGCCAAAGTCTTGCGGCGTCGGCATTTATAAACAGATAATAAATGTTTGTAATGGTTTTTATTACGAATTGTAGTGTAGTGTAGGCATTGAAAGCAAACTAACTGCTGGTTAATTCTATCATAATATGACATTATGCAAATTTTTGTGGTTGTTTTATAATTATTCTCGTTTTACGGTGGTTTGGTCAAATATTTGGCTCAGTCACTAAATTGTTTTCAAATTTTCTTATAAAAAATGACTGAAAGTTACAATTTTTTAAACACCTGTCGCCACTGAAACTTTCAGAACGTACATTTAATGGCGCTGGTGTTAACGTCCACCTGATAAGTTCGCATGACCACCATGTTTGCACTATTCATCACACAACTATATAAAATAAAGGTAAAGATGGAGATGTATAACCTGACATATGTTCACTAATATCTGTGAAACACTACCTTAAAATCTTGTGATTGATGTTGAATCAGGAGATGGCGGATGGACACATGCAGCTGGAAAATAAGTCGCACAGATCCTTCAGAACCTAAAGAATATCGTAGTCACTGATTTTGGATACTTTCTCGGTTTTAATGTTCAAGAAGTTCAAGAGTCCTTAATTACTAGGCATGTAAATAAAAGTAGAGTAATTAGATTCAGTTGAAAATGTCAATTGTAATTTGTATTGTGTTGCACCGCTATTAAGTAACGAGAGTGACAAATTATTCTTGCTTTTATTTCCTTACATATTCACCGCATAGAAAAGTAGTTAAAATTTCATTTCTTAACGATTTCCGAAATTATGTTAGGAACGAAATTCTTTTAAAAGGAGCCATTTCTGAGACAATCGATAAGGTTTGATTTGAGCTCCATGTAAAATAGGTTTCACATCTGAGATGTAAAATATACTGATTTCTGGAATGTGAAGCCGTGTAGACGGAAAAGTACCAACGTTTCTGAGGAACTGATTTCTTCTTTCTTAGCATACCCTGAAGATGTAAGCTGTATATTTCTCTGAAATGCTGGTAAACTTCTACAAGAATACAAGGCCTCGCATCTCAGGCACAGTAAACTTCAGATTCTATATTCGATACATACAAAATAATATTCATTCGACAAAGTTTATTACAAATTCCCAATATCAAATTTCATCAAAATCCGATCCTTACTCTGACAGTAGAACATACAGACACAGCAGCAAACCGGGAGATAGACATAAGAAACGATATTTTTGTTGTATCTTCATTTTATGGACTTTATTAAAACCTCATTTAAGCAATTACTGTAGCGACTGAGTTTGCAAGCCAGGCTGAACGTCCAGTGGGCAGGGGGGCTGAGGAAGTTTTTTTTATTACCACTTCCAGACCGTTTGTGGAGCTCACCCACGTATCTGTTCAGCGAGGAATGCAGGAACTGTTTTTGGTAGCAAAACGGTCCGCACAGGTATAACATGATTAATACCACGAATATTCCAGCCTCAGGCGCAGGTAATGTTAGCGAGCTTAGGATAATGTCACAAGTGTGGAGAGTGCGCGAAGTCGTGTGCGCTTAGATCAGTATGTTTCTGCAGTCAGAGCGGTGAAGGTGCCAGTATTCGTCTGCTTACGTAGCAGCTGCAGTCACGTGACTGAGGTAGGAGGACCGTAAGGTTTGTAAGACTCGCGCTGAAGGTTGTCATGCAAAATGATGGGGACTTTGTGGCCGTAATCCTGCTATACATATCATTTAGTGTTAAGTGAAAGAATCGCCTAAACTGTACCTCTACTATCCATACCCCTCTTAAGTGCATGGAATTTAGATACACGATCAACTTCGCATTTTACTGAAACAAAGACAAAAATTAAATTAAATTAAGGGATGTAAAGAACTACACAAAAATATCGGCCTGGCATGAAAATACCCCCAGTGGGTTCCTACTTTATCTTTTGCGCTAGAGCAGGGAGTAATAAATTTGTGCTCTAAAGGTAATTCGCCTTTCCCTACTTCACATCAATACTCTTCCCCCCTTTTCAATAAAACGTCCAGTGTTTTTTACTTTTTTTATTGTCTATTTTACGACACTGTCAGCAGAGCACAAGATGCAGGATCGACTGTTACGATGATTAGGCAGTAATTAATTGGAGAGGATATGGAATAAGAATCGTGGCCATTTACTGGAGGGAATGAGCAAAACCATGGAAACACACAGTAAAGATACTTGGCATCCGCGTTTGAACCCGGGACATTCCGTGTACGAAGAAGATTGTTAATCACTGGACTGCTACATTCGGTGACTACATTCGGGATTAAGATAATACTACGTAACTTATGATCAGTTCCTTCCTATGGGGCCACTCAAATAATATATTCATGTGTGAGGGAAATAATGTCGGCAGTTACCTTAATGTTATAATAGGCTTACCCCAAATCATAATTGAAACGCCTGCGGTGTAATTTACAGCATGATGTTAAGTTGATATATTTTTTAAAAATATAAAACAGAATTCCACGAACCCAGATAGCAAACAAAGCGTTATTAATGAAATTTACTAGTAACTGAAGGGTCCAGACCAATGAAGCACAAGTTAATTACAACCAAATAAAAAATATCTCTATAAAATAAAACTGAAAAGAATATAGCAATTCCTGTTTTTGATCACTGGTTCTATTGGAAATATATCGATATTTAATGCAGGGAATATTACGTATTATTTATTTTACTGAACAGATATCAAAAGTTATCTAAACCTAGTAATTTTATATGTTAGGTCTCAGAGAAGTTAAGATTGCAATAATCACTTTTACTCAGAAGATAGAGGCAGAAAGTTCCTCCGAAACGTT
Organism: Reticulitermes speratus; assembly: GCA_021186555.1. Taxonomy (NCBI): domain Eukaryota; kingdom Metazoa; phylum Arthropoda; class Insecta; order Blattodea; family Rhinotermitidae; genus Reticulitermes; species Reticulitermes speratus. The sequence goes on from JAJKFL010000001.1 coordinate 9,780,179, forward strand.
GGTAACCACATACGAAAATACAGAGTGTCAAAACACGAAGCTCCATGTTCAATCTGTCAATATAAATGGTGCCGTGGCCGAAATGCGAACTGGACACTTCTCAAATATAAATTATCCTTGATGTTACCCATACTCCAATATGGTCTTTCTCTTCACTGTCAAGTTGTATTTATTGAAGGATATATGTTAATTACTACTTCTGTATATTTGTTTATATAAATACAGCTTGAAAATGACTCATACAGATTGTAGTTATAGTAATAATTTTTAAGCACTCTGCCTGAAGATGACACGGTCATGTCGAAACGCCCATTGCATGAGTCGTAACTGTATATTATATTGTGTCGTATTGGAGACTGAAAATATGTAATAGTGTATCGCATGTATTTCTCAGTTTCTAAAGGTGAAGCGTAGCATAGCTTAAGGCTATAGTCACCTCGTTGCAAATGTTCACGTACTCAGCAATCATGAAAATCTTCCCAACATTTCGGACGCCATGCAATATATTTTTTTTAAATACCTTTAAGTAACCAAATAATTATTCAATAAAATACAGGGAAACCTGCCTAGGCGGAACCCCTTTGCAGGTCCGGATACACCAAAGTTCTCTATACCCTCTGTAGTGACTAGACGGTAGAGGTAGCTTCTACCAGACTACTGTCCAGTGCCTTGAAGCTCTGATCGCAGCACATAATGATGTGGCTGCAGGTGGTGAGTAATGAATGCAGGAGTAGTATCAGACTCAGTCATACGACACAGATAAGTGTGCAGAGGTAATGGAGTTTGTAACGACACTGTAACTGCGGCTGTCCCCGAAGTGTAGGTGGAAGTGGGTTTTCCAAAACACAAGTACACAGTCGAGATTAGCAGGAAAAGGCAGGTGGAAGACCCAACACACACGAGATGCAATAATGGACGAACCATGTAGCGATGTCAAGTGTATATTATGATGTGAATACTCGAATAAATATCTATTATAAGAGAGAAACCCTGATATTTATTTGCTCAAATAAATTAATCCTTTATTAAATTCAGAAATTTTAGGTGCTTTTAAAATTATATGTGTATTAGTACTTTGATTAGAAAGTGTGGTCATCAGTCCATGCATACGTCGTGTAAGGTCAAATCTAAATGGAAAAACGTGCTGAAGAAAAGGGAACCGAGATTGGAGGGTGAATAAGAACTGTATATAATTTAAAGCTTTCACTAGTTTATATGTAGGATTGATAGGCCATTCAACGAGAGAGAGAAAGAATCATAGCTTAAACCTAGAAATTAAAACCAAGAGAGAGAGCTGAAAATTGAAAAAAGGTATGTAGATAATAAAGAATTAAATGTTAACATTTCATTAACAATGTAAAAAGATTAATATAAGATTTGTAGAACTTAAGCTTAATATATGGGATCTGCACTGCAGAGAACTTGTAGTTGAGAGTCACGTCATTATTTTGTAACATAACTTAGCAAATAAATTATTATTATTATTAATATTATCTGGGCTTACCTGTTTCATCTGTCGAGCACTCTGGGAAGAACAGCTTGGTAACCATGCTAACGGAGAGCAAATAACGATTAACAGATTTATTGCGGCTGCGAAAACAAAGTGCTTGCCAGTAGCCGGACTCTGAACACAGTTCTGTTCGCATAGATCTGTTCTTGGATCTTCGCGAAAGTAACAGCTCATTGGAAGAAAACACTTGTTAAGGAGTTAGTATTTCCTCGTTTAATCATGGGATTTACAGCATTTTATGGAACCTGAAAATTCATCACCGTGTTCACCAGAGCCCACCAGTTGCCCCTAAACTGTCCCAGATCAATCCAGTTCACGCTGCCCCCTTCTATTTCTTACAGATTAATTTTAATATTATCTTCCCATCTACCACTATAACTTTCAAGTTGTCTTTCCTTTAGATTTCCCAACCAAAAACGTATAGGCACCTCTCTTATTCCCCTTGGGTGTATTCCCCGCACATGTCGTCCTTTGTTATTTGATCACTCTAATGCAATCTGGCGAGGAGAGCAAATTGTAATGCTCCTCATTACGGAGTTTGCTCCAGCCTCCTGGTACTTGCCCCTCTTAGGCCCAAATATCTTCCCCAGCTCCCTATTGTTGAACACGCAGCCATTGTTCTTCCCTTAATGTGAGAGACCAAGTATCTGACCCATATCAAACAAGAGCAGTATTATAGCTCTGTACACATCCCTTCACAATTCTGTGCAAATGTATTGTTCAGGAAATAATTACAATGCAGGGTTGCGAATTTATTGTTGCGTGTATAGTTGTTGGTAAAGACAGTCATGACGTGGTCAGCACTGGAAATGGACGTAGATTAGGCTAAAGAGACACTCCGGAACTAAACAGACGGCGTCTGTCTTTCTGTCTGTCTGACCTGTCTTAAGACAGTGCTCCACAGATACAGCGACACAATTGTTTACCACATCTGTACTGCCGAGTGAATGGATGGATCGCTTGGAATGTAGGCCTGTGTTGAGTGAAAGGCGGTCAGAGGGTCACTGTAGTAAGGTTTTATGAAATGCCCGTATTCCTGGCAATAACATTACAGGAATTTAGACTCTATGGATAACGTTGTTTAGTTTTTTCACTAATAAAAACAGTGATTTGGCGGTTGCGTGGGATATAATGTTACCAATATTATGTAGAACATTTCCCTTATCTGAGGTATATTTTGCAGGCAGATTTTTTTTGTTTTGGTTACTTCCGTCTTCAGGAAATAGCGATTATATTGATAAGTTTGTTATTATGCGTAATTTCAAGCTTTCGCCGCGGCTTAAATGATATCGTCGCTCTTCAGAGATGTTGCGCAGCCGACAGACGTTGTCCCGAAACTTCGGTAACTAACTGCCAATCAACGCTTTGTCACATCCCAGAAGAGCGAAAATCTCAAGTTTTTCATTACTTTCCTTAATGGAATCTGAATCAGGTATAACGGGGTGATGGAAAAAGTTGCATAAACCTAATTACAAGTTTCACAATTTTTACTTTTTACCAAATACTATTAAGTTTATGAAGTAATCCAGGACAAAATAGGCAGTAAATATGTAAAACATGTATTGATGACAACAAATGATCTCAGACCAAGACGGTGTGGGATTTATGGTACACAAAATGGCAATGTAACTGGTTTTTCCCGAGTACTTGGTCTTTGCCTTCAAACGGTTACCTTAAATACCCGTTTAACAATAATTTCTGACACATTTCCTTTAATTTCTTCTAAAATATATTGGTCTTATTAATTAATGTATTAATGTATTTGCTTTATATATTTACCTAGATTTGTTAGGTTTCATCTACGGGGCCTTTTGAAATATATAGTGTATTATGTAGTTAGGTTTCTTTCCCCATTTTTAGCGCAAGACTTTTTTTTCCAGATTCTCGCGTCAGTTATCAAAATTAAAAACAATAAAAATTTAGCGTCGTTAGTTATCCAGCATCTTTTTAATTGTTATACTTGCTTCTCTATATTTTTTTAATATATATTTTTTCTAACCCTTGTACGTAGCAATCAAAATAACTTCTACCAGAAGAAAAACAGAAATGTAACATATTCCCTGTTGCTAGAAAACTTCACAACACGCCCAAGGATTCACACACACGCACGTACGGACGTAAACGGAAGACATTAACCGAAAAGAGTATACGTCTGCAGCTGGAGATAGCATATGCAACATACATTAGTGTCCATTTGCAACACCGCATACAGTCATAACCAAAAACATAACTACCTCTATGTTCAACTGCCTGAGAAGCTGACGTCATATAAACGTATCTTGATACGTTTATATGACGTGAGCATTTATATAACTCACCTCGTTTTATATTAACTATATAATGTTTATACTTGATTCGTCGTTGTTAAATACGTGCCAGCCTCTATGTCGCTTACACACTCTGCTCTGTGGCATGTGGCGATGAAGTCCACAGGATAATATACGGGTGCAGTCATGTTCGTGGCAGATAACACTTCAGTGTTATATGTTCCGTAACATGGATACTGTGATCAAAGCAAAGGGGTCGCTGGCAGCATTAGCTTCAGCGTTATTGTTTGAACGTCCACGAAAGGCGGACTTCCAATTAGGCTACTCAGTTACATTGGGAAGGCATTTGGATTGCAACACACGCTAAATTAGGTAAAAACTTGGCAGTGTTTGGGATATTTATGTTCGGGAATAAACGACTTCTGTGGAGCAAAGTCCTTTTTGAGTAGCGGACAGTCTTTCAGCTACTCAAAAAATTCCCCCTCTTTTATGGAACCGAAATTTCTTTACCGTTTTCAAAAGAGCCAGATATTTATCTTTCTTCTGAAACGTACGAATACAGCCAACATATTTCCATCCACTTTCTTTAATATCCACTTCAGTAACTTTACTCCAACACGCTATGTCTTCAAGAAGTTTTGTCACTTCCGCCTTGGATAATAAAATTTGTATATGCCTTACCCATTTTATCCACTTCGTTTTATTATCTAATAATATATTAAGCTTCTAATTGAGATGTTTCCTACAGATTTTTGCCACTCCCTGTGTCTTAGGTATTGCCCTGAACATCTTGTTGTCATCTCTCCTAGCCCATGTTATTCCCTTAAAGTGACAAGCCATCTTTCATGCCCTTGCCGAGAACAAGACGTAAATTCCGTCATACTTTTTAATTGGCGTATATTTAATAAAATTTGTAACGTGATCTTACAAACTTTAAGAAGAGATTATGTGATTATACGTATTTTCGACAGTTATTGAGCAGATAATAATTCTTAAATATCAAGGATGTGAAGTAAGAAATGAACAGACATAGAAATCAAACAAGAAGCAAAAATGACAAGCAGAATATCAGGATACTGAAATGGTATTCTGTGTAAAAATACTTATGTAAAGAACCAAAATGAAGAGAAAGGTATGTGGAAAGTTGTTAAGTGCCCCAATTTGATGTGTGAGATAAACGACATCACAGACACCTCAAAAACTAGTATTATAAAGAGCAGAATTTAATGAATGAAGAAATGAACAAAATGAGCCGAGATATCCGGAAAAAAGTGCGTTATTGAAGACACATGAGATTCGGTGGATAAACGGGCAGAGTGGTACAACCATATATCATGAATGTCACCCGATCGGAACGCACCAGTATCAAGGGAAAACTCTCCTAGAGACAGAAAAAAGTCTTGGGAAAACCGTTCAAAATACGGCCAGATTAACACTGGAGAAAAGACTTCTGACCAAAACATCGGTTATATCGTATTGTCTTCGTTGGTTGATAAATTCGTACGTTACTGCAGGACGAGGTCTTGCAAAATTTCTTGTACATTTGTAGTTATAACACGTTGCTTTGATTGGTCTGTTGGTTCACGAAATACTTATTGAGTTCGTAGTTGTTTTAAGTTCTGGAAAAAAAAATCCCCACATTTCTGCATACAACACTAAATTACTTGGTCTATACTGTACAGAAAAAACCGACTGGTTCTTAGATTGGCACGTTGTGCTGTTTAATGATGTTTTGAATGAAAAGAAAGCTTCGCCGAAGAAATATTCCTTCCCAAAAATAAAAAAAGTATTTTGTTACTAGGTTTCAAGACTTTACTCTGCAGAATTATTTGATTTGTTCCTGTTTAAGTGCATTTAAACGCGTCATAAAATTCATGAACAAAGTGTAAGAGATGCCAGGTTTTCTAGTGAGTTTTAGTTTACGGGTCATGACACCGTGTGGTCTGGTATGTGTATATTAACGTTTTGGAGACACACACTGCCTCTCTCTTGTACCACTAAGATCACTTATGAAAAATATGTCATCACGTAACTGGACTGATTGGCATTTTTGTTTATGAAATTCGTTCAAAAATAAATAAAACCCATATTGATGGTGAATATATCAGAGATATTACTAATCTGTTTGTATCAATGCACGTTAATTCGTTCTCACTGTTCTGTACGTTGGCTGTATGAGTCAGTTGAACATGTCGGCTAGGCGATAACACTGGTCAAAGAATGCGGTTCGTGCAGTTATTAGATTTTTTTTTTTTTTTGAATGCAAGAAATGCGTCCGCGTCACAAACTCATCTCCAGCTGTGGAAGTTCATGGAGAGGATGTAATGAGTCGGCAGAGCGTGGTAAAATGTTGTGCGTCCACTTTCGAGCTGGAAGAGTTATTACTGAGGACGGTGAAACAAGAGAAACAGCAAGCACGTTAGCATGAAAATCCTTTAACAGGACGTTTAACCTTTATATATATATATATATAACACCAAAACTGGTGGTAGATTAGGTCTTTATCGATTGGTTTACTGTATCACGCCTGGTTATGAAGTTACACAGGAAGTGCATTGGGAAAGTTTATGAATTTGAGTACCGACAATATAGCCTACTGCACCGCATACACTAAACTTGTCAGTGCCCTGAGTCACACTCCAGTTTAATTTTTGTCTGTAGTAATCGAAACAAAAATCTATATCGATTCTAATTGATAGTAATCTATAATAATTTTTAAAAATCGATCAAAATTTATGGTTACTAGGTTTCTACCGTTGCCATACCGTATCAATGGTTACCGGTGCTCCCCTTTTGCCATGGTAACATGTTTCAGTGGTTTATTTGATTTCTGCTATTATAAAATTATAATAGGGTGCCGCGATAGCTCAGTCGGTATAGCGACTCGCTACGGGCTGGACGGTGCGAGGATCGAATTCCGGTGGGGGCGAGATTTTCCTCTTTCGACCAGACCGGCCTGGGGCCCACACAGCCTCCTGTACAATGGATACCGGGTCCCTTTGCCCGGGGGCAAAACGGCCGGAACGTTGCTTTGACCACCCACTCCCATCTAAGGCCGAGGTTACAGAAAGAGCAGAGATATAATCTGCTCCGCCTCTGAACCTTCAAGGCCTGTTATAGGGTGACCTTTACGTTTACCTTTGTAGAGTTCCAATGGAGCAAGCTATGGCTATTATGGCGGGCACGTGGCTTGTGGTACATAAAAATGGATCAAAATTTCTGAAACAGCGATTATACAGATATTTCGCAAGACCCATCACAATGCCCGTTCCGTCACAGAAAAAAACACAAAACAAAGAAACGTGGAAAGTGTCGCAAGTGCGTCTCGAACCTGCAGCCAAAATCATGCTGTAAAATAAATGAGCCTACAGACAGTACTAGAATTACGCAATTCCAAGTTACGCAGTTTTAGGCTTATGAAATTTAAAGAAGTAAAAAGAATTGAATTGGTGACTTTTTTTAAGCGCGCGCCGAATTTTTTCCTCGCGGCAATGAAAGTGCAATGCGACAAAGGTGGGGAAGAACACTGCTGGGCGATAACGCAGGTAGCGGCCGAACAGGTTCCAATGTGTTGGAGTTTGGATTTCAAGTAGACTACCTTGTATATATATATATAAAATATATACGTACTTACTCTACCGTCTATTCAAATACGACTTATGCAAAATTTGACCTGCGCAAGACCTTCCTGAATGAAACTACTGCGTAGGTTGTGGAGCGTCTGTACTAAAGAAAATATTTTAATGTCACAGTTTTCATCCAAATCAAGAAATGTGTGCTAGTCTGTTACATTAAGCATTTTATAGCTTCACTGTCTATTACTGCACAGTACGAAATAATCGCGAATTTCACTGAACAAGATTGCCCGCCCTGCTGAAAAGTCACGCCAGCCTGTGATAATTTGAACTATGTAAACTACTTTATCCTTTTAAAAACTCATTTTATTTTCTGCATATTGTTTACAGATTTTGCCAGTTTTAAATTGCTCGTACGATACAATTAAACGTGTTGAGGATTTGTATATTTTGACTATTTAGTGAAGTACGACTTGTGGGTATTTAAACAACACAGACAAGCATGTAGATTCTTCAAGAAAGTCATACGATCACACAATTTGGTCTGAGTACACACACTGACACAAAACTATCCTCCATCTACTTCTGTGCGAATGATGCGCTCCGGGTGATAACTGGCCGGGGCTATGGTTCGATACCCAGACACAGCACCATTAAATTGCTGCTTAATTATGATGACAGTAAGTCACACTTTGTTTAAGCAGCATTCTGTAGACTGAAGCTGAGAATGAATATTGCCAGTAATCTGTCTTTCAACTGAGAATAATTCTGGCAACATTTCATGTAGGAAAATCTTAAATTCAGTTAAAAAATGATAGCTTTGTAGGCAATTTTATGAGGAATTTGTCATTTACATAGTTGAAAGGCAGCGTGTGCGCTTACCCCTTTTCTGTTACAGTGCTTAGTGCGCATTTCCCTTAGAGACTTTCTCTGTCCTTCTCTCTTGATAGTGTGCTTCAGCTAACCCACTAATTACAAAATTAACCGCTGTGCAATTAAAACAGAAGGGGAGCGGAGTGAGGTATCCTGTGTTACATTTTGGGCTTGATAAAATTAAAAAACAGATATGAATGAACGTCGTGTGTCCGGATTAGAAAATAGGCACCTGATTTTATATATCGATTTTATGTTTTCGCAGTAGTAAATTTTCGTTTTTTTATATCTAGGCTATGGCCTAGTGTAATATGGCGGATGGATGCAAAGTTTATGAAGACTATATTGCATTGCTTGTCGACCTCGGTGGACTAGTGGTTAGCGTGCTCGCCACTGGACCCAAGGTTCGCGGGTTCGGTCCCGACCGATCCCGAGGTCGATGGATTTTTAAGGGTGATAAAAATCCGAATCAGTACCATGTCGTAGATTTACGGCATGTAAGAAAAATTAAGAGGCCATTTCTCACCCAAGTCTCCTGACTGACTGCCAGATGGCTCTGGCATTCACATCAGGATCGAGTTGAAAATCGCGGCCAGTCAGCCGGTCCCTCACTGCCGCAAATGCACAAAGACCTAATAACCTCGGAAAGAGGAGGCCCAAGCCCATATAGGGCTGTCGAGCCATGGTTATTATTATTATTATTTATATTGCTTTACTTGTATCTTGAACATGGAGAGAGTATGCTCCTCCGACATTGGGTATTAGCCTAGAAGAATACAGAATATCAAATCCCAGAGGATCAGAATATGAAAGTTCTTTAATCTTCCAAGGACTAGCCGCCGATATATCTGCAGGGACGTTTTCGTTTTGCGTGCGTACATGTAAAGATGTTGTCCTCGCAAAATATTTCATCATTGAAAAGGGTTAGCCTTCTTCACCATTTAATAGATGTTGAACTTTGTGAAAACATATGGATATAACCGGGAGGTATTCCGGAGATTAAATTTGGCATGTTGGTACGTGGTAAGGCTTTGGGTTCTTACTGAAGAAGCATACCTTCCAAACTGCATCAGAGGTAACGGACCAAGGTTTTATTTGAAAGGAACTCAGTTCAAATCGACGGTCATGATACAGATACAAAACGATTTTATGCTAATTTTCTTTATTAAAGTGACAGTAGTGTCAGTTACGACCACTTCTAAATTCTTCCTTACATAATCTTCTTCTCTCTTGGCATTTGAGCAGTTAGTACAGCGTAGTTAAGTTACATATTTTTGTATAAGTGACTAAAACTAAGTCGATAGCTTCTTGGTCATTTTTGTGAATAAGAACTTCGAGCAGATTTTTCGTCCATAAAATAATTATTACAAAAGAAATATGAAGCCAAGATAATTTTACAATACATTTTAATCGTTTACTTCAATTTTATCAAATAATATAACCAAGAAAATACACATTCATGGAGCAAAAATACATTTTTATCATTTAACTTCTACATATTTCACCCTTCTCGGCCATCGCCAGACATATCCCTTAATACTCTAAGAAGGCCCTCAAAACTATTACATATTTATTTTATTATAATACAAATATGCGTATGGGGGAGGGGAGAGGTACATACAGTATTTTGGTGGGGAGACCTGAGGGAAGGAGACCACTTGGAAGATCCAGGCGTAGATGGGAAGATAATATGAAAATGAACCTTCAAGAAGTGGAATGGGAGGGCGTGGACTGGATTGATATGGCTCAGGATAGGGACAGGTGGTGGGCTCTTGTGAATGCGGTAATGAACCTTCGGGTTCCATAAAACGCGGGGAATTTCTTGACTAGCTGACGACCTGCTAGCTTCTCAAGAAGGGCTCTGCTCCATGGAGTTAGTTATAATAAGAATATGTACCAATCTGAAATACCTCCTTGTTGTTTTATCTGAAGATGGTCGAGAAGGCCGAAACATGTAGGAGAGGTTAAATAACAGAGATATTTGTGATCCACGAATGCGTACTAGGTTGGTTGCATTACTTGACAAAGCCAACACTCACATATGTGCTTTATACATGAAGCCAAATTCAAACTCACATGCAGTTTGTCGTTGAATATGGAGTAGGTCGCCGTAATACGTGCCAAGTGTGTCATCTCATATGCCGACTGCCTGACCTACGACCTGAAGTTGTAGAGCCTTTCCTTAGCCGGACAGCCTATATAAAACGCAGCAAAATATATACCCCTATTTCCCTTCAGATGACTTGATCAGGAATAAATAAATTTTCAAAAAACTCTTGCCGTTTCCTGAATACTAAAACTTTTGTGATCAATCAGAATGTTTTACTTCCCTCAACGTAAAGGTAGATTAAATTCGTGAAATGCTTTATATCTTTCAGTTTAGAATATTTACTTTTCCATCTGCTATCTAAAAGCGTGCAGATTGAATGAGGACACACAAGACGTAAACTTACTTCTTATATGGATCGAAAACTTGGTCTGTCAAACTAAGAGAATATAATAGATTGTGTTTAAAACGGGGTTCCGAGAAGAATAACAGGACTTAGCAGGGAGTAAGGAAGAGGAGACTGAGAAAACTGCACAGTGAACAATATCATAAGGTCTGCTCTTCAACAAATAATATCATGATGATCAAATTAAGAACTGTGAGATGAGAAGGTCATGTGACACGAGTGGAAAAGATGATAAAATGCATGAAAATTTCTATTTGCGGAACTTGAAAGAAGGAAATAACTTTGAAGATCCATATCTAAATATGAATATAAAGACACCGAATAGAAGTGTATGTGCACTGGATTAGTTCAGCTAGAGTCTGAGACAGCTGGCGGGCTCTATAGGCTGCCCCGAAACCACCAAACTACTCCGCGTAACATCACAAAAGAGCGAAGAACTCAACTACACCGCGGCAGAATTCTAAAAACTTGCGTGGGGTAATGTGATTTAAGCCTGAACCCTCGCCTATTCTAAGTCAATTTTCGTAGTTGACTTAGGCTGTCCAGCCAATTGTCAAGCCCTTGTAAAAATAATTTAATTGTTTCCTTCCTCATTCTTGCTAATCCATCCTCCACAATGACCGTATCATTCGACGACATAACATCTAAAAATTTTATTCTAATTTCACCGTGCATTTTTACTAATTATTGTTTTAACACCAACTAAATGCACTTTATTTTAAAAAAGACCTAAGTAAGGTTTTCTTATACAAATGTTTTAATAAAACCTTACTTAGGACTTTTTTTAAAATAAAAGTGCATTTAGTTGGTGTTAAAACATTAATAACAACTAAAAATTGTCGTTAAATTAAAATAAAAGTGCATTTAGTTTGTGTTAAAACATTAATAACAACTAAAATTTGTCGTTAAATTAAAATAAAAGTGCATTTAGTTGGTGTTAAAACATTAATAACAACTAAAAATTGTCGTTAAATTAAAATAAAAGTGCATTTAGTTGGTGTTAAAACATTAATAACAACTAAAAATTGTCGTTAAATTAAAATAAAACGTGCATTTAGTTGTGTTTTAAAACATTAATAACAAACTAAAAGTTGTCGTTTAAATTAAAATTAAAAGTGCATTTAGTTGGTGTTAAAACATTAATAACAACTAAAAATTGTCGTTAAATTAAAATAAAAGTGCATTTAGTTGGTGTTAAAACATTAATAACAACTAAAAATTGTCGTTAAATTAAAATAAAAGTGCATTTAGTTGGTGTTAAAACATTAATAACAACTAAAAATTGTCGTTAAATTAAAATAAAAGTGCATTTAGTTGGTGTTAAAACATTAATAACAACTAAAAATTGTCGTTAAATTAAAATAAAAGTGCATTTAGTTGGTGTTAAAACATTAATAACAACTAAAAATTGTCGTTAAATTAAAATAAAAGTGCATTTAGTTGGTGTTAAAACATTAATAACAACTAAAAATTGTCGTTAAATTAAAATAAAAGTGCATTTAGTTGGTGTTAAAACATTAATAACAACTAAAAATTGTCGTTAAATTAAAATAAAAGTGCATTTAGTTGGTGTTAAAACATTAATAACAACTAAAAATTGTCGTTAAATTAAAATAAAAGTGCATTTAGTTGGTGTTAAAACATTAATAACAACTAAAAATTGTCGTTAAATTAAAATAAAAGTGCATTTAGTTGGTTTAAAACATTAATAACAACTAAAAATTGTCGTTAAATTAAAATAAAAGTGCATTTAGTTGGTGTTAAAACATTAATAACAACTAAAAATTGTCGTTAAATTAAAATAAAAGTGCATTTAGTTGGTGTTAAAACATTAATAACAACTAAAAATTGTCGTTAAATCAACAAATGAACGTTTGACTTCAAATGTAATGCTCTACAGATGTTGGAATTATTGAAGCAAAATTCGTGCCAAATAAAATACATTATATTGTAAGACGACGAATGCTAAATATCCATACGCGGAGAGACTTCTTTCAAGCCTTACGCAAATCTGTGGGCCACGGTGAAGATCTAGCAGTCTGGGCGATTCGCCGATTTGCGTAAGGCTCTACAAATATCTCCTGTGTAATATGGTACTCTATACTGACCGTGAGTATACCCGTTTTGCGGGAATATGGCATACTGGTAATAGTTAATTGCAGCAATAAACGGCACTGATAGTTACGTCTGCTTCAGTACTTATTGCTCTTTCGGTCTTTGCAAAATGTAACGTTGAGTGCATATTTCGTGTAATTGAGATTTTATTGTCCCTAAGCGAATATACTGTATAACAATGATCACTGGAAGGATTATCCGTGGAAACTGTAACTACAAATGGGAATTGTCGACATTTCTCTTTTATATGAATGGGCATTTCATTAGTGTACAGTGACATACCATATGAAAGTTCAACATATTCCGTTAGAGCTCTTGGAATAATTACTTCCACAGTATTTAAACTCCGTATTACGTGGAGTATCTGTTGTTATTGTTACGATAATTGGGTTTCCATCGCTTGTTTTGGTACAAAATCTATGTGCTTCAAACAAAAAGTAGTATTGTTTTTATATTATTATTATTATTATTATTATTATTACTCCCTGTTTATTGCTACTTGTAAAAAGCTCTCCGTCTGTTAGATGTGTTTCGGCTGCTAACCGTGTTTGCGCAGACATCGGTACCTTTAGGAATCCCATTATTTCTTTAAAACAGATTCTATGCTAATCTGTGACATTTTTAAATAAACTTATCTTTGTTTTTTCAGGGTATAGGGTTTTTGCCCCAGTACTTCATTTAAATTGCTTCCTTCTGCAACGTGGTTTTTTGTTTGGTCTTTCTACTTTGTATTTTTGTGTATTTTTACTCTTTTTGTGTTTTTTCTTGGCTTTATAACAGGCATTTGTGCTGCTAAGCCTGCACCTTAATAAATACCCATTGAATTGAATTGAATTGAATTGCGTTGAATTATTATTGAGCCAACATGTTAATGAACAAGTGTTTAACTGAACTGCGTTATAATCATCGCCTTCATCTGCGTCTTTCCACGTTATTATTGGCTTGATTAGCTGATATTAATTTCATATTTTCCACATTAAAATCCAAAAAATGTTTCTTGATTGTGAGCATTTCCGTATCTTTCTCCACTAAGCTTACAGCTGTGCATCAGAAACATAAGACTTTACAGTCTCTGTATGTACATGGGCAACCACGTTTGAGGTTGCCGACATACCATCAGCTTATTGCAAACGATGGTCTCACTTTGGTGTACGCGCTTGACATTTTCACAGTGGATGGTCAAAGAGTCTTCAACATGTGTTTCGGTTTGTAGGCTATCCTTTCATACGAAGTACCCCTACTTAGGAAATGTGAACATTTAGTCAGAGGCTGACATCGATAATAAAAACCAAGTGTAATGAAAATCGGCAAGAAAATGCCTTCTTTACGGTGCTACTGTGGCATGAAATCTTAGACATATAGAGGTTCGGTAACAATGGTGTGGCTGCCGCGATATCTATAGCCGGGCTGTATATCTGATAGCCGGGCTGTATATCTGATAGCCGGGCTGTATATCTGATAGCCGGGCTGTATATCTGATAGCCGGGCTGTATATCTGATAGCCGGGCTGTATATCTGATAGCCGGGCTGTATATCTGATAGCCGGGCTGTATATCTGATAGTCGGGCTGTATATCTGATAGCCGGGCTGTATATCTGATAGCCGGGCTGTATATCTGATTAGCCGGGCTGTATATCTGATAGCCGGGCTGTATATCTGATAGCCGGGCTGTATATCTGATAGCCGGGCTGTATATATGATCTCGTTCATAAAAATGCGTTCTTCTGTAAAATACTAATGATGTTCTTGAGTCGATTATTCACTATCAGCTCAGATCCTCTTTGATGTAAACTAACTCCATGAAGCAGAGTTTTCCTTGAGAAGCTACTAGTCGCTCAGAGACACAAAACAATCCTCGGAATTTATGAAATCCGAGGGCTCGTTACCGTGTTTCGCTTTCCTTTACCGAGGAAAATATTCGCCACATGCGATCACAGTTTTTCTGTAAGCAATGTTTTTTTTATTAAGTAGCTTATACATGTGTTTTGTAAATTCTCCGCAGGAAGGCGCTAAAATTAATTCGTAACAGAAATATTTAATTTTTCATCTCCGAAATCACTAAATTAGTTTCGAATAAATGCACAAGGATACATGTCCAGCTTACCTGTTAAATATAGTTCCGCTTACACAAGAAGCCCAAACTGACCTTCTGCATTTTTCGAATAAGTCTTTCGTTTAAGGAAAATGATCACTTATCCTAAAATGTACATCTAACTAAGAGGCAAAATTCCTGTTACTAACAAAATAATAGTGTGAATTTTTTAACGAATGATAAAGCAGTATTAACGTCTCGTTCTGTACATTGCATCTTGGTGTGGTTAACTTTTTAATAATATATTCTCATCTGTAATAAATGTAAATTATATCATTTCCAGTAGGGGAAAAGTATCGAGGAATATGTGCAGCAAATACGGAGCGGTATGTGAATACACAGTTTTACTGCTGTCCTGCCATTGTATACTTCTGCAAATATAAAACATTTTCATATAATGCAGAAAGACTATGGATATACAATTCTGTTGAGAGATTTGCACGTCACTGATTTCACAAATGCATTTCACTGAACATCATATTATAACATGTGAATTATTTGAAAGATAAGCCCCACATCACGCATTTGAACAGGGAATAGTATATGATCCTTCTCTCTACCCAACACATCGATTGCTAATCGGATACTCTCGTATAAATATTCCCGTCTACAAAATGTAATTTTTGGAAGCTTTGCTCCTTTTCAAATGATATCGTCACTAAAACAAGCAAAATCGTTCAAATGACAGTCATCTATCTTCTTACATCGTGTGGGATAATGAGTTAATTCCGATCATTTCGGAGGAACATGCGGGCTTTATCTTCAGGGTAATTGAAATTGGTTCAGGTGGATGCTTCAGCAGCAGAATCACCATCACCCTGATGGTGGCGCCAACACGTTCCTCCTAAACGTCGGAACAAATTTGTTACCGTGCACCTTTGTAAGGACGCAGAAACTGTCGTCTGACCCACACCCGCCATGAAAGCCTGAAAACTTGTATAAGTAATATGTCTGTTCCCTTAACGTAACTTCATCCTCTCAACCCATAAATTTCTTACCTTGCTGCGCCATTATGCACAAACTATTCCAGGAAAATTCACAAGATGCGAAGTCCTTTCTGTCGAGCTTCTTACTGTGGACAAGACCTGCTATGAAGCCTTATTCTTTTACAGGAATGCAACTTTTAAAAGAACCATTTGTCTTCTCTATAGCAGCTCCTTATGTAAAAATATCACTTTTTTTTGGTGCGTGCTACAAAGTAATTTTAAGAATCCATTATTTACGAATTTCGCACCTTCAGCTCAGGTTGACCTCCTTATTGCCTTACCTTGTCTCCCATGCTCTTCTTCTCCTCTTTAACTTAAGAGACTGAAGCGAGTTCCAGTGCCTAAGCAGCTGTCATTGAAATGGCTGTAGAATGTTAGTGGAAAGACCCGGGAGATTACAGTGAATGATACAGTGTCACTTCTGCTCTTCATGAGAACAGATTATCCTGAAATTAGGAAAGTTCTTGATGTATACGAAAACTCTTCAGTTAATATACATATTTCTTTGGCTTAATTCAAGATCCTTCTTTATCGTAACACACTATAAAGCATATGGGCAACTGCATGTCAAATCTGACAGAAAAAAACTTGTGTTTTAATTTTTAATTTTAGGCTCTCTTTGGGCCATCAGAATAAATTATTTGTGGTAAAATTTTAGATTTTTTCTGGATTTGAAGCTTAGTCTTTTTCATAATTTGGTCACATTTGTCCCTCAAGCGACTATTTTGAACCTAATATCTCCGGGCTACTTTAATCTATAGGGCTTAATTACAGGTCATATTAAAGTTAATACTTCTTCTTCTTCTTCCTTAGCATCACAGCCCGGGGTGGGCCTTAGCTTCTTCGTTAAAGTTAATACTAAGCATTTTAAATCTGTATAAAATACAATTTAATTCATATATAAGTAAATGAATTTGCTATTAAATTTCTTATCTTCATTCTATTTCACAATTCCGACATCAGAGGAGAAAGTACCACGAGGTTCCCTGGTTTTGTCCTCCAGAAAGCCTTTTAGAATAGAGTTAAATCGACGCTGAAAACATTTCAGAAAAAAATATGTCAAATTTCGCTTCCTGAGAGCCGGTAGGCCGAAGTGTGAGAGGTTACACGTCACATGAGTCAATGTTCCAGGGAAACACAGTATCAATTGGTAGTAAGGATTACAATACACTTAACAAAGCAGGGTTTGATGGTACGCATGACGCCTGTGTGTTTATGATTAACAGAATGTGAGATTCATGATTAAAGGAGCAACAATATCAGACATAAGACTGACAGAAGCATTACTGATGAAGAAGTAACTACAGTATTGCCATCAGAATCGTTTGTAATGTGCACAGCCGTCGTGTTACATAGACAAGTGTTCTGCGGGTCCTGAGATACCTCGATTGGAAAAACAGCTGGGAAATACATATAAGAAGGTCGTGACATTGTATAGCACAAACAGTGAGGTTTGATGGGCCCAGCTGCTCGTGTAAAGTTTATATTGTGCACTGCCGGGTTTATAGATTTTTAATGTAAAGAGACATCTGCATTGAACGCACTTTCATTCAGAACCACACAAGAAAAGGCATCTAACAACGAAATGAAAGAAACATTAAAACCGGGGATTGTCTAGTTATTTGTGACGTCAGAGAACTAGACTTTCTTCGTCCTTGATGAAATCCACGGCTTTTACTGCTAAAATTGTCAGGAGAAAATAACAGTCTTTCGTCGTATATATATATATTATATATATATATATATACAGGCATACACAAGAATGGTGCGGTTTTAATAGTGTTCACTATTAAAACCGTACCATTCTTTTATGTATGCCCTGTATATTTCACGCGCAACAGCCCTAGTGGGCGTGGGCCAGGCCTTCCTCTTTATCGAGGCTACACGATCACACTCAGACACACCACACTCGGTAGGACTCCTCTGGACGAGTGACCAGCCCGTCGCACAGACCTCTACCTGACAACACAAAACACGCACAAGAGACAGACAGCCATGCCCCGGCGGGATTCGAAACCCACAATCCCAGCAAGCGAGCGGCCGCAGACCCACGCCTTAGACGGCGCGGCCACTGGGATCGTTTTCTTCATATATACAGGGCATACACAAAAGAATGGTGCGGTGTCAATGTATTCACTATTGAAACCGCACCATTCTTTTGTGTATACCCTGTATATAGCTGAAACAACAGAGCGGAATGCAAATCTTTTGCTATAATATGGGACTGTCTTAAGCATGACACAGTCGCTCTGTGTCTCAAGAATACTTAATTGGCTACTCTCATCGAAGATAACATAATAGTACAGAAAATATGGTAATAGAACAGGCAGTACAATGATAGTACAGACAATACGATGATAGTACAGACATGATAATGGTACATGCAATATGATATTATAGACATTATGATAGTAGTACAGAAAATACGTTGATAGTATAGATATTATGATAATAGTACAGAAAATATGGTAATAATACAGAGGGTATGATAATAGTACAGACATTTTGATAGTAGACAAAAGCGCTATTTCAGCGGTGGACATGTGCGCTCTTACACAGATCGGTAGAACTCTATGAAGCTGTACAGTTACAGACAACTTTAGTATTAAAGCAGAACTGCATTTTTCGCGACGTAATATGGGAAAGAACCGCGCGGTGGCATGGAGGCAACAGTCAAAATAGTCACGGCAAGAGCGAGCCTGCGCATCCTATGCAAGACCAGATATTGACCTCTAAGAATTTGTATCAGCGGGAAAAATTTGCAGTACAATGGAGTATGGTCGTGAGATTAATCAAACGCTGTTATAATATACGAGTACATCAAATTGAGCGACGCACGGCGACCGACACTGTCTGAGCACATACTCTTTTTATATCTGAATTGTGAAGGAAAATCAAAGTGTTTCTTTCGCCTGAGAGTTCTAATGCGGCAGTATGGAATATGTGTAAGCACCGATAAGATACCCTAAAATTGTAATGCTACATTATGGGCCTAACCTCTGTCTTTCATACGTATAAAGCACATTTCAAATTATTTCCTTTCTGCCTCCTTTCCTGTTTTGTACTTTCCCCTTCTTGTAGTAAAAATACAATTATAAAACCGGTACAACCAGTTGATACGAAGTTTCCCCTGAACAGTTATTTATGTGGCGTGTAAAGCTTCCACAAAACCACTTCACAATGCGAGCGCGCGAAATTTAAACTTTTGTTAAAACCGTTATTTGCCTCGATACCACTCCATTCTAAAAGGTATTTCAGGCAGAAATTAAACACTCTCGTGAAATTTTGTCCCTCGATGTTAAAATTCTGAACGAGGGTTAAAATTATAGCCAAAAATTTAATCGAAAATATCTTACTTTTACATGTAATAATTAACGTGTTCTCTTTATTGTTTTGCAGCCTGTAACATTAGCTCTGATTTAGCTCTCATTGAGTTCTCTGTCTTAAACTATGCTGGAGATACTGTGTTTGAAAAATTAACACACCTTACGAACCTGTACGAACGTGTCCAGACTATTAAGAATCTGAGATTCGATATCTCGAGACTTCACTAACATAAAGATTTCCAACATCGCGAGATGTTTTTTCCGAAGATGCCGAACAAACGTGTGAAATAAAGAAAAGATAAGAAACGAGATTTTTTTTTCTGTGTGATTTGTCATATTATCGCCCTTTTTCAGTAGCTACATTAATTCTTAACTTCGACACTTAAAAGAGGCGAGTGATTAGCTTCACGCCTTGGCCGTTTTAGCCTAGGGGAAAGAGCTTTCTCCGCCCATTGAATAGGAGGCTGGGTGGACCCCAGAGCCAGTCGACGTTCTGGTGAAGATAAGAAACTCATGTCCCTAGAGGAAAAAAAGACAACGATTCCACTTCTTCCATGTGGTGGCGCAATAATTGCACCGAGTGAGCTGTCCTGGGCTCAAGCTAACCAATTATATCACATTTATTCTTTTTTCGTATCACGAATCATAATCTGAGGACACAAAACTTACTACATTGCTGCTGCTACAGTTGTTTTCTTTAATAACATTCGTTAAAAACATTTTCCACAGTTACTGCACAATCTTTATTTATTTTCAGTAATATTCCTTGTGCCGATCCCAGTGGCCGTGCGGTCTAAGGTGTGGGTCTGCGGCCGCTCGCTTACTGGGATTGTGGGTTCGAATCCCGCCCGGGGGCATGGATGTCTGTCGCTTGTAAGTGTTGTGTGTTGCCAGGTAGAGGTCTATGCTTCGGGTTGATCACTCGTCCAGAGGAGTCCTACCGAGGGTGGTGCGTCTAAAGTGTGTGATCGTGAAGCATCGAAAAACAATGAGGCGACCTAGGCCCCCAAGGGGCTGTCGAGCCATTGAAAAAAAAATATTCTCTTGGTTAAATACATCATAAATTATTTGGAGTTTAACTTTAAATAAATTATAATACGAATTCCATATCTCTTTGTATTAAAATAATTTTCTTTTCTCAATCACCTTAGAGCAAGAAACGTTTTCTGTTAAAAGCAAGAGTTTAAACTATTAAAGGGGCATATTAACAGAACATTACTTTAAATCCATTTACTTGACAAGTGTTCTGTTACAACGAGTACTGTTGGTTTCTACCGCACAGAGAGAGGGAAAGATTTAAATTTGAAATGTAGCGTCTTTTCTATCTTCACCTCAACTGTCATCCTTATCATAAAAGGTGACAACATGACGACACCATCTACTAATGACTCCATGGAGTTTCTTTGCTTTTTGGCTTCTTTGTATACCTCGTTTCATTCAGTGTTTATGATATGACAGTGACACCACTGGGCTGAGTCGTGCTGAACTGCAAAGTCCCTTTCTATCCCTGGTTCAATAAAAGTTAGGAGAAATTATAAAATAAATTGTCTTTGTATTAATTACTTAAATGGGCCTCTTTCTTCTAAACTAGGTCGAAATCAAATCTAAATATATCCTTAACGATTCTGGATCATCTAAGAAGAAATACGTCGCTTTATGACCACGAAGCAAGTTCGTAGAGACCTTAATGTTTTAGCTTTTACCAAAAAAGAAACGGAACGTTAAAATTTAATACAGTAACATAACGGCGTTTAAACGCATACTTACTGCAGCCTGTTGTAATAACGAAGCAAGTAATGACTCCTTAAATACTGTCACCTCCGCTTTAGTTTGATATAGTGGTATTATCTCATACGTTCTGTGAATTAAATACTCCCAGCCTTTAAAAGCAAATTTATTTTAACAAACCAAGAAATTTAATTCATAGTGATATAAGTTTGTTCATGTCATAGTCTTTTTTTGACTGGTTAAAATTAATTTCCTGTTCTTAATTAAATTCGCCCATTGTCTTACAGTCTTTTTCCTATTTTTGCAGACGTATAAGGAAAGTTTTTCTTTATAACACGAATATTCCCAAACCGACTTCTTACTACAGAGATGTTGGTAATGAAACGAGACAAGAGGGTAATTCACTTCCTTGCTGTTCATGTATGTGGAATGTAAGTTATTTTAAAGTTAACAAAACGATGTAACTTTTGTAATGGAATAAATCCTCTGTTATCCGATCTAGTTTTTGGGGAAGGTTGATGCGAATATCCGATAAGCCTTTGTTCGGGGTTCGCTCCCAGTCCTGTACGCGTATCCTAGATTTGACGATTTAGAAAATTAAACAACCGGACCTAGGAAAAGTTTTAGCATAAAAGAACACGCATGTAGTATACACCTTGACGCATAATTATAATATAAGTGCTACACGCGTATTTTACGGCCGAAATATGTGTCGGAATTTCCGCAACTTGACGAGGTTTGACCTGTGTTGCTTACACATAACGACGCCTAAGCTAGCCTAAATGTCCTCGCCTTGTAAATGTAGTTTTTATTCTACACTATATGGCCTCCATTAAAGTACAGTATGTGTTACCCAAATGCTGAATTCAAATATTTACACATAAGGAATCGTTGGTTTTTCGATGGGTCGAAAATGCTGATCGGTTGATTGAGAGTCGGATCATCTTCCACTAGTCAACGAATTGTGCTTACGGGGTCGACAGTTGAGGGTATTCTGCTCAGTAGAACAAAGTTTGTTCCTTTATTTTTCACCTGATTTTATTTTCATTTATATTACTGCTAAAAAGTTATTTTATATTATTATATTAGTATTTTTGTTATTATATATATATAAATTTTACTTTGTCTTAATAAGGGATTTTACATTTAAATTTTGTTTATTAACTAAATATATGGAGCAGAGTCCTTCTTGAGAAGCTAACAGATCGTCAGCTAGTCAAGAAATTCCCCGCAATTTATGGAACCCGAAGGTTCGTTACCGCATTCACAAGAGCCGCCACCTGTCCCTATCCTGTACCATATCAATTAAGTCCATGCCTCCCATCCCACGTCTTGAAGATCATTTTAATATCATCCTCCCTGGGTCTTCCAAGCGGTCTCCTTCCCTCAGGTCTCCCAACAAAATCCTGTATGCACCTCTCACCTCCCCCATACGTGCTACGTGCCCCGCCCACCTCATTCTTCTTGATTTATCACCCGAATAATATTTGGTTTATTATTTTTAAATATTTCAGTTTTAAATGCTAACAATAATTATGACTAAGAGATCTGCGAGTTCAAAAATTTAGGGGAAGGCTAGGAAAAATTGGTGAGAATTTTGTAAACGATTTATAGTGTATCTACCAGAAAATGTGAGAAACGCTGCTTTAGACTCTTCCGAATTGGAATGAACGTTCTCTGTATTTGCCCATTATGACTCATCATGTTCCGTTTACAGGATGGACTGCGCAGAAGGATGGACAAGCTGAAGAGTTCCATTGAAGAAACTAATCAGGCTGTTGACAGGGAGCGCCAGAAGAATGTTAGTCTGTTGCACCTTATCTTTCCTCCGGACATCGCCAAGAGGCTCTGGCTAGGTCAGTAGTTCCAAAAGACCTTCAATGGACACGCTCTGACTTCCTACTTTGTCCCAGGTTTTAAGCGTCCAAGATGTAAATAAACTTGGCTCTTCGCTATTCTTGGATGTTAAGCAGCACAGATTGGTCGTTAGTTACCGACGTTTCGGGACAACATATCGGTCCCATATTCAAGATTCACGCACTCTTTATTTGACCCTTGAAGATAGAAGCGATAGGTTTTCCCGAAACGTCGGTAACTACTACCAATCTACGCTTCAAGGGTCTAGCACACATTGCTTAACTCTGGAAGCTAGGACCGATACGTTGTCCCGAAACGTGGTAAGTACCACTATACGCTGCGTAACATCCCAGAAGAGCGAAAATCGTACTTACACAGCAGTGGAAGCCTGAAATGACATATACATAACTGTTCAGTACATAGAACCATAATTAAGCTTTGTTCCAGCATCCAGTAATACAGAGCAGAAGGAATTATTTCGCAGCGATGTCCTCTGTATTCAGTTAATTAATTCAGTGGAAATGCCTTGGGTTCTTCTTGGAATAAATTGATATGAAAAGAATATTTATTAATTTTTATGGCAGAATTAAAAGTTAATATTGCTTGTCAGGAAAAGCCTGTTTGTCAGAGATAGGTCTAATACAACAGGCAGACCTGGGGTTCCATCTAACGTAGAACGTTGCCTACACGAACTCAGATCCAATACAATTAAATTTATTTCTCTGAAGAATTAAATTCAACTAAGTTGTTTTTACAGATAAAGCTCTTACCTCAAAAAAAATACTGCGTGTCCCTCATAAAGGCTTATAGTTTAATGCTGTGTACAGAATTACACGCAAATGATTCTGAGAATAAGTTTGAACATGTATTTTCTGTGGGCACAATGCAGTGTCTTTCATTATTAAGGCAGGTAGTAGGGCCGTGCCATGGCTCAGACGGTTAGTCGCCGGCCTCTCACCGCGGAGGCCCGGGTTCGATCCCGGGTCAGTCCATGTGAGATTTGTGGTGGACAAAGTGGCACTGAGACAGGTGTTTACCCGAGTACTTCGGTTTTCCCCTGTCAATTTCATTCCCCCGGTGCTCCATTACTCGAAAAAAACAAAAAAAACACTAGATCATCTTCATCACAAGGTTACACAATAAGCCTTAAGGCTGCTGTGCGTCCGTAGCATCTGCTGCGGGGCCCTTCACCACAAAAAAAAGCAGGTATTATGTATTGTTGTTATTATGGCTCTTTAAGAAGTGAGGGTTGCTGTTTTTTTGTTCGCTATTTAATTCTGTGTTATATGCTGAGGACAATAAACGTAGGTGAATCCATGGATAATAGCCCTCCATGAGAACCTTATAGTTGCTCAAATTGAGAAGGTAATTTCTGCGTTTTGTGAATATGACATTTCATTGTAGTGCTCACGAAACGCCGTTAGTGGACCCTATCCTGAACGACATTAATGCGTTCCATATCCTAACAACCTATTTCTTAAAACGCATTTTAGCATTAAATTCCTCTATTCTTAATTTTTAGAAGTGACCATTTCCTTCAGTTTCCCTACTAGTTGTAATAAAATGGGCGCTTAAATATATCATGTCTGAACTAACTGTTTGAATATTCTTTGCACCTACTTCTTTCAGATGATTTTCTTCCTTTCAGGTTGTCAGACCAAAAGTCTGATATCATTTCTCGCGCCTGTTATCTGCCCAAAAATTTTATTTTCCTATATTTTTTCCTTCTGTGGCGCAATAGCCCAAATCGGCCCTAGGCCGCCTCTTCTTGTGGTTTCTAGATCACACACAATTAGACACACACACACACACGGTAGGACTCCTCTGAACGAGTGATCAGCTCGCTGCAGAAGCCGTTGTTTACACAACACACAACAAACTTAAGAGACGAATATCCATGACCTCAGCGGGATTCGAACCTGCGATCTCAGCAATCAAGCGGCCGCATACCTACGCCTTAGAATACACAGCCATCGCGATCGGCCTCCATGATTTTATTACCATAATAATACTTGGTTAAACATACCAATCAAGAAGTTCCACATATCTCCATGCTGTTACGTTCTGTTTCTTAGGTCAGAATGTTCTCTTGGCCATCCTGTTCGCATATGCTTTCAGTATTCCTTTAATATGAGCGCCCATGCAAAAGCATAACAAAAGAACGCGCAACTTATGGGTAATAATTATAATTATTATTATTTCCATTAGGCTGTGTAGTCAGCATGGGGCGCTCGCGTTGTAGCGCAGTTGGTTGAGGCACTGCTCTACAAGCCGGGAGGTCGCGAGTTCGATTCCCAATAGAATCATTGGAGTTTTTCATTGACTTAATCTTTCCGGCCGCACTATTGCCCTGGGGTCGACTCAGCCTCTAACAGAAATGAGTACCAGGAATATTTCCTGAGGGTACGTAAGGCTAAAAAAAAACCTTACCACCTTCATGTGCCGATTGTCTGGAAATCTGGGAGCCTCAACGTCCTGAAATCCTAGCGGCTTGTCCAGGCTTGTATAGGGATAGCTTTACCTTTCCCTTTTTGTGTAGTCGCCATGTACATAAAGATTTAGTAGTCTGTGACAAATATCCTTCGTCCCTTCCCGCTGCGAATACGCCGCCAGTGTGGGCGGTCGGCTGAGTGGACTGCGTTATTGCGTTAAATAAGCCGACAGGAAGTGGCAATTGATGTTTACAGACCCCACATTATTATGATTATTATAAAGTTTAAGTTTTCTTGTACTTCTCATTCTTGATCTTTTCACTTGGCTCTTTACAAGGCTTTCTTACTGCTCAGGCACTGTTTTCAGGGCAGCCAATCGAGGCGAAGACACACGATGACGTAACGATGCTCTTCAGCGATATCGTTGGCTTTACGTCAATATGCTCAACAGCTACGCCCATGATGGTGATCAACATGCTCCAGGACCTGTACAACAAGTTCGACGCCTTCTGCGGCCAACTGGACGTGTATAAGGTAAGACTGACACCAAAACACTTGTTGTTTCACGTATCAGAATGATGCCGCGCATGTAGTATTTTAAGCTTTTGCGGTAAGTAAATGCAGTAGAATCTTGATAGGCTAATAGAAATGTTGTGTTTGAGCTGCAATCTAACCTATTTTGGGGACTTGTAGTGGCTCTGTCGTCAGCTTTGGATGAAATCAATCGCGATGATTCAGACAGATAACGTGACCGAGATGATGATATTGTGCAGAACCATACCGCTACTGAGAATATTGAAACGCATTAATGAAACTGGATTTATAGGCGTTTGGTAGGAGTCTTCGGACCTGCACAAAAACACAAACACGTAAGAAACACGGATATATATTCATGCCCGAAGTGGGATTCGAACCCATTCCCCCAATTCTAGAAAGAACTTAAAAAGGTTATTCGCCGAAAACCTATCAGCAACTGAGATCGGCAAATAATGTACAAATTTATTGAAGATAATTACATAAGAAGACAACAACGAAATGTACAATATTATAATATATAATTTTAGGATTAAAACACTAAAACTTCACCTCCAACATGTTTCGACCTTCTTCGGGTCATTTTTAGGGAGTATACACCAATTATATATGTATAAAATAGATTTTTTTGTAAATAAATTACGCTAAAATTAGGTTTCGATGTTGAAGATGACTCGAAAGCTGTAGTAAAGACATACATTAGATGAAGTGCTTCATATGAGTTGGTTTTTATAAGTGTATAAGATTACTAGTGTTCTGGGAGGTAATATTAAAATAACAGAGAATAAGAATAATAATCATGTAAGTATATAATATATAAGAGGTAAAACGATTAATGTTCATGTAATTATTAATTAATGCACCGACATGAATAACATAAAATTTATTGAGGATACTTCGAAATGTTGCATCATTCTGTGCCCCTCCTTGGTATTCTTAGTAAAAATGCGGCAATTAAAAAGCATTTCCTTAAGAAATTTGGGGAGGAAAATAAATCTTAACTAACAAGCGACTAGAATTTCCGAACTATTGTAATCATATTTTCTTCTTATATATTCTAAGGTACATTCCTATCTTCATACACAACTACACAACTGTAGGCCTATTCCACTCACAAAGTCGTGGCCTTCCGATCATGGTACGAAAATTTGATCTCTAGAAAAACGAAAGTAAGTCACGTACTTATTTCAGAAAAATTCTACTGGGTCACCAGCTTGTCACGATTCGACATCTTTGAAAAATGATGAAGGTATGCTATCACTTCCATCCCTAAAACAAACATAACATCCAAGCTGGTTCCAACCAAAGCACAGTCGTTCTTCTAACAGAGTCTGTGTATAGGATAGAATTGTATTGAGTCGTGAAACAGCGTTGAATAGGAACTCTGAACAAAAGTGTTTATATACGATAACTTCTGACAATTTAACTCGTTGAGAAAATGTCGAAAAAGTTTGATAGAAAAGTTCCTGAAAATCTAGTGCCTTAAAAAGCAAAAACGTGTAGAACCACGGCAAATGTTTGTGCAATTGGATCATTGTTAAGAGAAAGTGAAAAACACAAAAAAAAAACCTTAACCGAAGAGGAGATTGAAGATACTACAGATCTTTACTCAAGAGAAAGTAGTTGACTTGCAGATAGATTTCCTTAACCCTCGAACGATGGTTGGGGGAAAACATACAGATTCTCTCAAACACATGAATCTCTTTTACTGTAAGACGTAGTTTTGTTTAGTTCATAGCAAGCCTGAAGACAAATTCCTGTACAACTTTAACCACATAGAACACCACATAAAATAACCATATATCTTACACGCACAAAAGGCTAATTCGCTTCAGCCCAAAGTACTTTTAATTGTAATAGATCTCTTACTGCTCACAAGCAAAGAACAGTCGGCTTTCCCCAACGAAAACCACTGCCAAGGTCAACTGTAAACTCCATAGTCACTATGTGTACATTATAAGCAAGCTATGTTAAGTGACGTATCTTGGCCCTTGAATGTAGGATGTCTGGAAGTGCAGACCACGTAGCAACAAAGTGTTTTAAAGTTGCGACCCTATAAAACAACAGACGTACATAGTCTTCTGCTGCCTCCATACTAAGAAAAAAAAATGTATACAGCAGTTGATTTCAGAAATCTGCTCTTAAAATGATCTTCTTGACCCAGCACGTACGTTTTATTGTGATGAAGAGTGGTTTGTGTCAAGCGAGTACGTGAACGGGCAAATCAATAGACACTGGTGCACAGAAAATTCTTATGCAGTTAACGAAGCGCCTTTGTACTTTGTGAAAGCTGGAAACTGGGTAGCAGTTGGTGTTCGAGGGATAAGAAGGCAAATTACTCTTTTCGAAACAATAAATTCCGAAAGCCATGAGGATTAATTGTGACAAATTCTTTCGATCAAGTGACAGAAGATTAAAAATATGAGGGATTTTCATGCAGGAAGACGAAACGGTGCGCACAGCTCGTATTTCTATTTATGGAACACACGAAAAGGAAAAATGTATGTGATTTTATCCTCATTTCATACGAACGAGAACCGCAAAAAAAAAGTTAATACGAAATAACCAGTATTCCATAAAAACTTTTACTGTGTGTCTGTTTGAAAGCAGAAAGTCGAAACTTCGACGCTACACTTTGAACTAAGCTAGATATTATTGTAGGGGTAAAATTTTCCAACGAATATTCGGAATTTCCTTCTCTTTGCGGGAAGCTTGTAACACCATGTGGAACCTAGACTCATGATGAAATAAACACGGTGTATATACGCTGCAAGGTATGAGCTAGGGGCTGTTAATGAAATATCATGTCGGTTCGATATGATCCGTGTTTCGCAATCCGATTAAGCCTGGAGTAAGCCGAACTGAGTTTAAGCTAACCATCAATTACTTGCTGTTCTTGGGGGCTGTGTTGAGTAATGACACCGTGAAATCAGTCGCCGCAAATTGCATCCCACACAGCTTTACCATGACGTGTTATGTAACCCAAATAACTTACACTTCTTTTCGAGATAATTTTGGCTACTGAGACAGGATGAATTTCTCATAGCACGATAATTTTGTCAGAGCCTCACACAAAGCATCTGCGTTGCTGTAGTACTATTATGTTGAATATTTTCCATTTTATGAAGTGCATTTGAAATATATGGAATTTTGGTAACAGAGCCAAATCCCGTAGCGTCATGCACTACGAAAACATGAGGAGTCTTTAACGATCCATTTTCACAAAGGTTTGGAGGATTATGTGTTCTTATTTTGCCCTACCATTTCACATATTAGATGTAGAATATGTTTGTTTGAGAAGAGAGATTTCCTCGTCAACAAAGCATCCAGAATTGCTCTGGGGCCGACTTAGTCCCCTATTAAATGCGTGCTCATGTTTCATTCCCCGGGCCTAAAGCTGCAGGAACGTGAACCGGATCTCTCTTTCCCATCTAGTGTCAAGGTTAAGAATGATGGAGCTCTGCCTCCACTCCCTCATATATGTCTTCAGGATGTGAACATGCTCGGCTTTATTTTATATTTATTTGTTTATTATTGATTTATTATTTAACCAGGAATTTCAGTAGCGCAGATAATGTAGAATCTTATAACAGGACAATCAGTGAAAAGTGAAATGAACGGAAGTGGAAGTATACGATCTTGGCTACGTCTTGAGGTGTTATCACAGCATTTACCTGGGAAACTGAGGGAAACCGCTAAAACCTCAATAAGGTTAGATGGTCCCAGGTCCGAGATTAGAAATTGGGACCTCCCATGTACTGGTCCCTCGGACGTGACATTCTGTAAAGTTGGATATAAACTACACAATAGATACTAGGCCTAACTGCAAGCAGTTGTTCCCACCTGTAGATCAAATTTAAGTGCAGTTACAAGGAATTTTTTCCTCCCATGGTAGCAGGAAATGAAGCCAGCATGTTCTTGTCTGCCTTGCTAGGAAATGTATTATAGGATTTTTGTTGAAGTTTTAATAGGAATTAATTCCAAATGTTTTATAGATTCAGCCATCATTTTGTGCTGCTTCTCACTATGTGATCCCCCCTTTTGGTAAGTAAGAATTTACGGATATTGAACTGGAAAAACAAATGTTTAGACTCGTATCGAATTACAACAGCTCATTTTCAGTGATTCCACAATAATTAGATTTAAAGCCGATTTCCAAGTCAGTTGTACATCCTTTTCGACTTTAGTAATTCTGGTTTATTGGACTGAGGAATATTACGAATTTTTTGCACTGCACGTGCCACATGAACATTATACAAAATAGATACATGTCATCCCGCATCACCATCAATATCGTGCGTTCAAATTCATCGATAAAAAATTGCTACTGTTATGAAGAAACGATTTTCAGGGGATGACATTGAGATCTTCTGGGATATTACGCAGCCCTGAGTTGTAGTTCTGTACCGACGTTTCGGGAAAACCTATCGGTCCTATCTTCAAGAATCAAGTAGTCGAAGAAGAGTTCTTGGACTTGTACTTCTTGACCCTTGAATATGGGATAGATAGGTTGCCCCGAAACATCGGTACAGAACTACCACTCACAGCTGCGTAAATCCGTAGAAGAACACAGATCTCTACATTGCGGCGGAAGCCTGAAATCACGCATAAGCTTCAGAAAAAGTGCATTTAATACCAATTCCAGAAAATATTGGCTAAGAATCATCGTTGAGCAAATTTCTTGTCTTTCCTCTGTCACACATTATGAATCATTGTTTTTTTTCTCATAGTGTTTTTAAATTACCTTTTGGAACCCGAGCTGTTAAACTTCTGAGAATAATATCAACGGTACCCAGACAGAGTATTTATATCGTGGCTCCATAGTAACATTGTATGTTGGCTGATTATATCATATGATTCGTTTCGTGTTTTCCAGAAAAGCCATTTTTATTCATGAGGATAAAACTAAACATACCCAATACTAGTGTGTGTCCCATATTGCAGTAAGTTCAAATTTTTATCCGTAAA
This sequence comes from Reticulitermes speratus, assembly GCA_021186555.1. Taxonomy (NCBI): domain Eukaryota; kingdom Metazoa; phylum Arthropoda; class Insecta; order Blattodea; family Rhinotermitidae; genus Reticulitermes; species Reticulitermes speratus. Next base: position 9,810,895 of record JAJKFL010000001.1, read on the forward strand.
ACATATCTTGTAATGCATGATGCAAGGAAAACGTAAAACAAAAACAGAACCAATAACAGCATTAAACCGTGTTTCGTGCTTTTACATCAGATTGTGAAAACTGGGCTTAGTACTTTCACCATGATCCTTTTTTGTCTGTCTACCGCATGAAATAACTCGAGAAGTGGCTGAATGTATTTTCACTAAATTTGATATTTTGGAGCTTCACTAAAACACGTTGACATGTCGTAACATTTCTGTTACGAATATCACTGTCGGAAATGTTACGCTAAGATCTTCATACGTTTCTGGGTGCATCTGAAGCGTAAATCTTAAGAAACTCTTCATTGTATAAAAAAATATTTCAAAAGAATGTGGCAGACAATAATGATAAAAATTGCATTAATCTGTCGAATGTAATTAAATAAAAGGAAATTTTCAAGTCTGTGGCACTAAGAGCGAATGGGCCTTCTTCTTCTTCTTGTCAGGCCATGGCCTCCCCGATCTCCTTCCTCCAACCATCTATCTTCCAGTTCCGCATCTGGAGCAGATCTATGGCGTCTCTCCTAACAGCATCTTTTTATCTACCTGTACATTTTTCCATGGACCTTTTTCCTCCCAAACATCCTACCATCACTTCTTTACAGATATGAAAATAGTCCATCCTTATAATGTGGCCAGCCCGCTGTTTTCTTTTCAGTTCTGCATTCATCATGCACTTTATAAATCTCTTTATTTTATCTAATTCTTCAAACACCTTTGGCCTGCGTTGTCCCGAATATTTATCTGAGGATTTCTTTGAAAGGACATCGAAAGGGTTAGTATGCCTTTTGTTACGTAATGTGTAAATTTCCAAATTTATTGTAATTTATTGCTTCCAGAAGGAGGTGGTGTTTTTGATGTTTGTTTTTAAACGCCTTCGGAAAATTACGAAAATCGACTATTAGCTTCGTCATGTCTGTCTGTCCGTCCCTCCGCATGGAGCAACTCGGCTCCCACTGGAAGGATTTTCATGAAATTTAATATTTGAATACTTTTTTCGAAAATCCTTTCAGAAAATTAAAGTTTCACTAAAATCTGACAAGAACAATGGGTGTTTTACATATTATTATTATTATTATTATTATTTACTGCAATTGGGTTTTCACCCGGTGGCAGTAGTCCTTACACTAGTACACACAATACAAATGGACATATAATATACATAAAAGTAACAATACAAAACAAACTATACACAATTACAAAAAAAATACATACAGTAAATACAAGTACATACATTAGAACATCGTACACACATTACAAAAACATCCACACCTTAAAAAAGCATCCACTCCTTACCAAAGCATCCATACCTTACAAAACATCCACACCTTACAAATACATCCACACCTTACAGAAACACCCATACACATACAAAAAAAATATAATACAGTAAATACAAGTACACACATTAGAACACCGTACACACATTACAAAAACATCCACACCTTACAAAAGCATCCACTCCTTACAAAAGCATCCACACCTTACAAAAACATCCATACCTTACAAATACATCCACACCTTACAAAAACACCCATACACATACAAAACAAAATACATACAGTAAATACAAGTACACATATTAGAACACCATACCTTACAAATACTTCCACACTTACAAAAGCACCCATACACATACAAAACAAAATACATACAGTAAATACAAGTACACATATTAGAACACCATACACACATTACAAAACATCCACACCTTACAAAGCTTCCACACCTTACAAAAGCATTCACACCTTACAAAAACATCCACACCTTACAAAAACATCCACACCTTACAAAAACACCTATACACAATACAAGAAAAAAAACACGCACGCACATTACAAAATACACCCACACATTAGTTAATTTCAGTGCGTTAGAATATCCTCAGTATAAAGTCAGACCAAAGTACATGATAATTATATCTCCCAAGAACTTAATTCACTTCACTTCACTTCACTTCACTTTGAAACCACAGCACTTCACTTCACATCACTTCACACCCCTTCACTTCACATCCCTTATTTTTATTTAATCCTCACTTAAAAACCCTTAGCTTGTAATGACTTTCTTGACCCTTTTTCTAAAAGTGCTTAATTTACAGGGGAAAGTCGCTAGTACGCTTGGAGGTAATTGGTTCCAGCTTTTTATGGTCCTATTTACAAAGGAATATTTACCTACATCTGTTCTTTTTTCCTAGTCCTAATTTTCCGACTGTGATCGTCCCTACCCAGGTAGCATGGTTTTAGCAGTCTATCCCCTATCGTTTTCCAAGCCCGTCCCCCGGTGTATGCTTTGAAAAGGGCGCATATTCGGGCTATCGCTCTACGCTGTGTCAATGTTTCCCAACCAGATTCATTTGTATTATTTGCAAATTTTGCCGCTCTCTTTTGCACGCGATTCAAAGCGCTTACCTGACCTTCTCTGTATGGGTCCCAACACACCGCTCCATACTCAAGTATCGGTCTCACTAGTGCCGTATAAGCTAAACGTTTCGTATTATTATTTGCCCTTTTGAGTATACGCATTACGAAATGAAGAGCCTTCCATGATTTTCTTAGTGTATAATTTACATGATCTGCCCAGCTTAGGTCGCTGCGTATAATTATTCCTAAATACTTAAAGCTATTTGCCTCTGGAATTAGTTGATCCCCAATACAATACCTCAGTGTACCTTTCACCCTAGCTCTATTGAAGCTTACTGCTTTACTTTTACCTGGATTTATCCTCATTTCATTTTCAACCGCCCATTCCCCTAATCTATTCAAGTCTGTCTGCAAATTTTCAATGTCATTACTATCGATTATCCTCCTGTATATTATACAATCATCAGCGAAAAGCCGTATATTTGACTCAATGTTTTTCCAAATATCATTAACATAAGCGAGGAACAGCAACGGACCTAATACGCTCCCTTGCGGCACTCCCAACGTTACTCTGACTTCATCAGATAGTTGTCCGTCTACTCTAATTCTACTCTAACATGAGACCTATGTACATTTATGGCAGTATTTCACTGATTTCTTGGAATGAGAAATATTCCAGATGAAAGTGATAGAGAAAATCAAAACACATATTTCGTGTTCAAAAATGATTTTCCTAATATCGTGCCGTTTATAAAATAATGTGGAAAAATATAGTAGAGCCAGACGGGCCACAAATTACAATATAATATAATATAACATATAATTAAGGCTACAGACACACACTCAGAATATGTAATACTTATAGCTTTTCCACGGCAAAATAGGTTACGCGAACGCTCCTCAATGTTACGTTTATACGTACATTGCCTGTCTTATGTCTGCATGTAATGCAGAAATAAAGATCAATGGTGGAAATGTACAAAGTAATTACCATTGATATATTCCCAGATGGCAAACAGATGCTAGGTTCATAGTGCATATTGTTTGGCAATATCGGTATGTTAAACATTGGAATTATTCCACAGCATAGCTTACGCGGGAAGTCAGTGTTATAATTCTTGATTTGCATAATACATTCCACCATTCGTACCGTACGTACTTATTCTGGAAATACGTGGGTTTTGCTCTGATATTGGTTTGTTCAGCGTAGCCTGTACAACTCGCAAGAGGCCTCCAACTAGCGTGAAGTTCTGCTATAATCTAACAGCAAAACAACTGATGAATTTATTCGTGTGCAGTGGCGTATGTTTGAAATCGTGTTACAAACATTTCGGACGCACTGAAATGGACCAGGATGTCTCTTCCTCTCTGTATATCTCTCTCTTGTCCCCATTGCCTCTGTTCACTCATGCAGCCGTATCTTGTAATTTCTCTGTCTGTTTTCTCACCCTTCTTGAAGCAACTCAAACATACTCCATGGGGCATAACACTTCTTTAAGAATTAGTAATTTCAGAGACAATAAAGAAATTCTCCGCCTTTTATGAAACCCCGGTAGTTCATTACAGTGTCAAAGAACCTGCCTTTGGTCCGAACAGTGAATCAGATTAATCTAGTCTTCATTCTATTTCTGTTAAGGTCCTTTTAATATGTGCCTCCTTTCAGTGTCCATTAACTTGGATAGCTCAATGAGTATAGTAACTAGGCTACCAGCTGGAAGTCAGAGGATTGGGCGTTCAATTACAGGTAGGGGTTAGAAATACTTGTCTTCACCGAATCGCCCAGACTGGCCCTTGGAACCATACACCCTCCTATTTATTGCGAACGTGGGGCTCTTTACTAGCGAGTAAAGTCTAATGCAAAATACCATGCCGTGCCTATGCCGTGCCGCTCTAATTCACATAAGCCGTCCTGCGCGCCTGCCGTGCCCCGACCGAAGGCGGCCGGTACGTGAAAGTGACCACTCACCTGTTCTATTACCGAGGTTAATAATCAATGGAGGTGTACCTCCACTCCCGCGTATGCCTTTATGGCGGGCACAGGACAACTTTACTGAGCGAAGCTGGCAGACAATCTGAGCCCCACCAAGTCTCGTATTCAAAAGTAGCTGGAAGTCTTTCCCCGAAAGTAAAGCGACCGGGCCATAAAGCTGACCACTCACCTTCATCAAATGCTGATGTTAAGAATGAGTGGAGCTATACATCCATCCCCATTTGTTTGCATGGCTTGGTGCTTCTTTACGACCAGGGACATTAACACTTAGCATGCACATTCCTCGTACGTGATCTCTTCTATTTACGTTTTTCTTTCGAAATTTTGTACGCTGTGACCTTTCACGTTGAAAAACGTTCAGGTATTTTGTTACCTTAGACTACAGTATCGCTGAATGTTCATTATAATAATATAGATTATAAAGGATTGCAGTTCTTGATCTTACAAATATTTAACTCCTAACCAGGATAACTTGTGAAAGTATTTTGCTCCAGAAACCCTCACCAAAAAGTCATATACGGAAATCATAATAATAGAGGGTGATGTACTGAAACCGATAAATTTTGTAAACTTAATACAGTAGTTTTCCATAATTCTGTCTACATCGGTAGGCCCTTAATATAAGTCAGTCCACTTTACTGTGAAAACACAAGACACGGAAATCAGCCCTCTCACTTCTACAAGGGTCTCTGTGTCGATTCCAAACTCTGTTTCTCCTTCCTGGAATTGATCCTGCGTACCCAGGTTCCTATAAACAGATGCTAATGAAGTTGTTTTAAAAGTGCCCACTTGTGCTTACTTACCTGTACTTTGCAAAGTCATCATTTACACCCACTTTTTCTTTCGATGCTCTAAAAAGCATCCAGGTTACACAAGGTCATTACAGGAACTAAGAAACGACGAGGAGCGTAAGAGAATTAAATAATTAGAAATTGAACTATTTTCAATAAAGAGTTCAAGAAAATGTGTTTGGGGTTATTTGTCCTGTAACGGTTGGTATTACTTGCGTTGGGTCGCACTGGAATAATGTGGTATCGTTCTGTCAGATTCTTTTTTGGTAATTTGATCGACTAGATAGATAGTTGGCTAGACACGTGACCCTTGTGGCCTAATTGTTACTGTAGTCTATATATAACACCAGATTAACGCTAAAAACTCTGCGTTTTGCCGATACGATATATTTACCTCATGATTCTTAAAATAAACGGCGATTATTTTGCTATACAGCTTTCACCAATTGATATTTTTAATGGTATCCCACTGTGTTCTCTGTGAGTTACGAAATGAATCTTTATAAATATTATATATTAATTTCAGTTTTCAGAGCATTAGTTAGGTAGTTTGGTATTTGGTTGGTTAGGTTTTAAATTTTTACGCTCGTAGCCACAAGAGACAAAATCATTTCTTTCTTCTCCCTTTAATTTCGCATCTACTGTCGAGGAAATCTTTTGAGAAATCTCGTAGCAATTTCGCGTCATCATGACAGTAAAGGAGATGTCTTTATTCTCTCAAAGCAAATAACCCCTCTGAAAACGTTTGTTTCGTACCTTCGCCGTGAATACTCAATTGTGTGCAATTTAAAGTCTAATTGCTAGAGAGAGTGCCATTACAGTTAGTTTTAAATCTCTCGTTTGTCGAGAATTTCCGCATCTTTTTAACACCGGAATGATAGAATTACTTACCTTTTGTCCGTATCTGAAAGCAATTCATGAAGCTGGTTTTAAAGTTTGGAGAAGTGAACAGTGTATTTGAACTTTCTGAAATGTAGAAAACGTTTTTACATACTGAATGTATTTCATAAATGTGTAGGTAGGTAAAAAAGCAAAGGTAAAGCTGGTCCTTAGGTTCCAGGAGGTTGAGGCTCCCAGATTTCTAGACAATCGGCACATGAAGGTGCTAAGGCTGTCAGCCCTACGCACCAGCCGCCTTTACCCGTCAGAAAATATTCCTGGTACTCATTTTTGTTAGAGGCTAATTCGACCCCAGGGCCGTAGTGCGACCGGAAGGATTATGTCAATGAAAAATTTCAATGACACCATCGGGAATCGAACCCGCGAACTGCCGGCTTGTAGAGCAGTGCCTCAACCAACTGCGCCACCGCTTATGTAGTAGGTACAGTGAAGCGGGCGAAGCGTAAAGTTGCCACTCAACTTCTATTGCCAAGTTTAAGAATGACTGGAGCTATACCACTCCCCATATATATATAATATATATATAATAAATATATATAGATATCTTTTTACAGCATTCTAGAGAACTTATACGTACATCCACACATACAGAAGAGATCCCTTATCAACAACTCTGTCCCACGGTTGACATGTCCGTATGATGTTTGTTGTAAACTCATAATGCTGCCCTGGAACAAAATTAATTGACTAATCTGCATCAAGGTCAAAACCTATTCTAAAATTACAACCTCATTAAATTAAATTAAATTATCTTCGTTTTATACCAGAATTGATTACTTTAATTTGTGAATGCAAGCTCTTACTCGCAAATTTCTTGTCCACAATCAAAGCCTTTCTAAAGGTAAATGCCTTAAGAAACACGTGACTTGTTTACATAGAGCTATCGCGCTCATTGTTCAAGCGTTGCTACGTTGTTCTAACTAGTACAACGTGCTTTATTCATTTCGCGGCCATTTGTTTTGCTTTTCTTTACGTATTTTGATCTAGAAAATTAAACGTGTACAAACTGAGACCGACGCTCTTCTGGAATATTACGTAGCGTTGAGTGGCAGTTCTGTATCGACGTTTCGGGACAACCTATCTGTCCCATCTTCTCCAAGTCCAAGAAGAGTTCTTGGACTTGGATTTCTTGACCCTTGAATATGGGACCGATAGGTTGTCCCGAAACTTCGGTACAGAATTAGCACTCGACGCCGCGTAATGTCCCAGAAGAGCGCAGATCTCATCTACATAGCGGCGGAAGCCTGAAATCACGCATGTATAAACTGAGCAACCGAGTTTTGTGGCCTCAAATTTGTACAGCCCTTCATTAATAATATGACTTCTGTTTCGTGTAGTGACCCCCTGTTTATATAGACATCACTGCCAACGTTCAAAGCGCAGTCATCACCGATGGCTCCTGCCGATTATTACAGCAGTGACTTAACAGCAGGAATATGTGACACAGACCACATTGCTCTTACACACAACATAACACCACGCTGGAACATAATCCAAGTTAAACTTAGCAATATTGTGTTAGGCATTACTGGGTTAGGAGTTGTCTGATTAATTTTCCCCTTCCCTAGTAGTGGTCATAATTTATAGAATAACTGAAAATGAAATCACAAGCTGTTTGTGTTGGAAGAAGCGCGATTGGGTCAGCTATCAAGGTTAGCCATCCCAAATTGAATATCACATTCGGAGGAAAAATATGAAATTCCTCGTATTGTGTAAGTCTGTACTGAAGATGTGGCCTACAACAGCCGTAAACTATCTGAAGTGGAAACCCGCACTGCGAAATGAAATGTGAGTCTTCAAAAAAAAACGCATAATTGTGAACAAATCGTTAAACGTTAAACCATTCTCCGTCCCTTGATATCCCGGAACTTTCTGCTTGTTACCAGAGCTAAGTATGGTCACTGTCTTTCTTTTTATGATTGTTATTTAAGCACACATCAAATATTAAGATTACATATCGTCGGTGATAGATGAATGAATGAAGACAGGGCACTAGTGGGATTATCATGAGAGGGAAACCTGGAATACTAGGAGAAATTCTTGTCCCAGAGTCAATTTGTCACGAGATCTGACCTTGGATTGAAGCAGCTTCTCCGTTGTAAGCGCCCGGCGACTAAATCCTGAGCCTGGTAAGACCGTCAGGTGCGTTTGCATAAGTTGCGGGAAGTGCCTCTTAGCTTAGTCAAGTCTGTCGTCCTTCCGCCCTGTCTGTCTGAATGTATCAGCTCGCATCCCACTTGACTGATTTGCTCTAAATTTGACATTCGAATCTCTTATAATAATCTGTCGAGAAATTCTAAATTTGTTTAAAATCTTAGCAAAATATCGTGCACACTGCGTGAAGACCTAAATATTTTTATGTTATTGAAGGCAGTATGAAGTACTATGTAGCTCGACAACAGTAAAAAGGGAACTCATTGTTGCATTTTTATGACAAATGTCAGTCATTTTGTGTTGTTGGCAGTGAAATTTGTAACAAAAAAATATAAATGGAATGCATTATTGCATTTTCCTGGACAAAATGCTAACAATTACGTGCCACAATGTTACTTTATAAGAATATTACTCGTCTTGTGTCAGTTGAACATCACACTGTGTAAGACTCCCAAGTTCTAAAGGCATTGATTTTCAAGATCACTGAAAAATACGCCGTGTATTTAGATAGATGCTTAAGTTACCAGAATAGACGTCATCGACCAAGGAAATTAACTGAAGCCTGAAAGCATCTGACGTATATTGTGGACGTACGTACGGTATGTGCGGACATTACAGAAGTTAACACAACGAATTGGAAGGGTTCGGCCGAAGAGGAAGATGAATCAGGTCCTCTCCCTGCATGACAAAGCCACACCGCACACCGATCTGCGCAAACGAGAGACAATTGCAACAATGGGGTGTACTGTTCTTCCTCCTGCTCCCTACAGTCCCAATTTAGCACCGTCCGACTTCCATCTTTTTGGTCTCCTGAACGCTGCACTCCGAGAACGCCGTTTCGCGGACGACGACGAGCTGGAACACAGCATGCATGAAGAGCTCCGACGCTTGAACAAAAAGTTTTACGCGACCGGCAAAGAGCGGCTCACGCAAAAGTGAAAAAATTGCGTTTATAATGAAAGAGGCTATGTGGAAAAATTATCTCAAATCTATGAACGATATACCCATGGTATATGTATATTTAATTGTAATTGTAATTACAGTTTCTGAGGAAACATACGAGGCATTAGTTTCGTACAGCCCCCCTCGTACGAAATCGAGAATTTAAGAGCTTGCACGGTGCAACGATATTGGACAGTTAGCCCTACTGGTTATTTATCTGCACGACCAAGCATTAAGGGATTAATCTAATCTGCTCTGGTCTCAAAATCAATACCCAGTTCGTTAGCAAAATAAAATAATGCAAATCTGTCAAATTTATAGACAATTGTTTTCGTTGACAGCTCTATAAACACGTTCTGTTCCATTAAAGGGTTTTCCGTTGCACTAACAGAGTTTATTAGCTTTAGTTCAATTTAAATCCTGTGCCAATAAAACAAAACGGGACTAAATTAGTCTTTCGCTTCACACAGCACGACACCATTGTTGAAAACATTTCTGAAATTTTGCGGTTCTATTTGTGAATAATGGGCAGTGGAATGACGACGTCAGATATATATCTGTATCAGTGATCTTAGCTTGCCTTCTGAAGGCCGTCGTGTTGATATTGCATAAACATTAACCCTTTATAGAGGAAGCGTAAACTGTTTCATTTAATGGCCCAGTTTATACCGCACAGTAAACACTTTTCATCTCGGTTAAAAAACAAATCAATTTATGTTATATAAGGCAAACGTCTGTGTTTGTTCTAATACAAATAAAATACACATAAATACAGTGTGGGCAGAATGTAGTATTTTTGAATGTTAAAACTGTTGATGCATCAAGTAACCATTAGGCTTTAGAAGGTTAATTATTTAACCTATTACATAGTGACTCCTTCATTGTTTTAATATCGCAAATTATACGGTGTCGAATTATAGACTGTATGGTGAATTTTTCATTCTAGTTAGTTTTCACTGCTCTTATGAACATTACACGCAGTGCAGTCTGGACGACTAACATTATCTTTAGTATACTACATTAATAGGTTTCGTGGCTGATTACTTTTCTGTCATGTGAAACACTGCATGTTATGTGTACAGTCTGATATACTTTGGCTGTGCTCACTGCTAAGTAACGTAAAAGAATCTTTTAAAAAGTCACATGAGGGAGTGGAGGTGTAGCTCCATTTATTCTTAACGCCGATACTAGACGGTACTGTGTGGTCAGCTTTACATCCCAGTCGGACTCACCTCCCCACTACTCCGCGGAAACAGCTTCCACGGTAACCACTGGATAGGAGATTTCGTGGGCCCCCAAAGACGGACTTGGCCTTTGGGAAGAAGCGTAGGCAAGAGAGGAGAGAAAAGTCTGTTGGGATGAAAATCTAAAATTTGTGGTAATTTTCTAACGTATAACAACACTATATAAATATCGGGTGTATACGTGATTTAGGTTAGCTACTCTAGATTGTATTTATCTTCTCATGGCATAAATTTGTTCATTGTAAGACTAAAGAAAGAATTAGTCACTACAGTGGATTGGGGTTTATAATTATACGTTCCTCTCGAATTAAACTGCCCACGTGATTCATCTTCAAGTCCTCATGTTCCTTTCTGCTTTTAAAGAACGTTTATGTGTATATTTATGTGCTTGTGTTTTGTGTGTGCGCGTGTTTGTTTGTACTGCAAAATATTGCCTACGGTATCACCCAAAATTTAATTCCCGATGTGGGGTTTAAAGTTTCCGCGTTTGTGTTGTGCCGGCAGCTACATTATTAAATTATTCATAGATCGTTAAGCTAAGTTATTCTCCCTTGTATTCCACATTTTTATATAATATGAATCGGAAAACAATATTGTACTAGAATTGTTTTCTGCTATTTTAAGTGCAGACATTTAGCCTTTAGATTTCCATTTTCTTTTATTTCGGTCAAAACAACAAAGAAAATATTTAACCTTTAATTAAAATAAACATAAAATAAATACACACTGAAAACAAAGCAGAGAGGCGTGCAAGGCTTTTTAGACTATGAGCAATGTAGAGCAAGAAATGTAATACAAATTACTGGCTGTGCTTCAATCGAATACGCCCGTTTTGGTCACATGTCGGCCAAGAATAAATCTGTTATTTCGCTTTCTTTCTTATCACGAGATATTACTCTCTGTCCACATCGAAAATATAAAGTAAAAAGTTTTGGAGGAACTTATGTCTACTTTCCTTCAAACATATCAGTCCACTTGGTGAACCTGACAGACGTTAAATATTTTAAGGCCGAAATTCAAACTAAATTATGTTCTTACCTCCAGAGAACAACATTTTTCTCCACTACAGAAACCAATTTCTTAATGCTGTTAGACAAACAAAAAGTCGATATTGACTTGAGAACCGTACGAAACAAACATACGCACTGTGAGGGAAAATGTTACAGCAGGTGATGCACAAAATTACAATTAGGCTTCAGAGGCTTAAATCTGTAATTACAAGATTTAGTTATTATTAATATAATTTCTACTAGTTTAAATTCCTTCTGTGTTAACTATGCCAACAACTGATATATTTGTAATTAGTAACATGACAATAATACCCCTATTACAGTTGTGGCTATATCTGTAATAGATATTATTATTAATAGATTATTAAAGTATATTGATTTTAATTTAATTTTCCTTTTTATCGCAACACTAAATGCTTCATACCACTATTTAATATTCATAGAAACATGAAATAAATATAGCCTATCTTTCCCATCGCCGTAATTCAATATGATTTTTAATAAAATTGCTTTAAAAAGATTTTACATTACTTTTATATTACTAACACGAAATTTAGGACGTAACATTTGGCCATTTTTGCTTTCAAGTTTGCACGGTGGCTGTGATGTTGTGTTTTGCTACATGGACACTATAAGTGTAAAGTTGTATTGGATTTAAAATTTAAAAAAATGTGCGTATCATATTTTGATGAAAATACACTTTTTTTCAGGGGTTACTGAGGAGGGCAATACAAAAACATGTAAACACACAGACACACACACACACGCGCGCGCGCGGAATTGACTGTTTATAAAAATATTTGTTTTCTTAAATTATGATATCAGGATAAACGCCCAGAAAAGGAGGCTAATGATTTAGAGAATTGACATGACTTTGAGATCCAAATTTTTACATAAGTGGAAATTTGGAGCTTCAGAGCATAAGTCACTTCTACTCGGAGGATTGAGGCAGAATATTCAACCGTTACGTTGGTAACCACTTACGAAATTACGCTGTGTCATGACTCAAAAGACCACAACCCAAACATAGAATTTTTCTTCATCCACCCAATAAAACAATGCGATAGAAAGGTAAATATATTGGAGTGCAGATTATGTGCCTGGTTACTTTCAGAATAAAACACAGTATTCGTGGGAAATTGTTCTCGGATGTTATGTGCTTTTATAGGAGAAATGCTTTTACTATCCGTATTATGCAGCCTATAAACTTGTTAGAACGAAGCTACATAACATATCAGGAACAAATACGTTTATGCAGTGGGCGTAACCTAAAAAGAATGTTGACATATTTAAATCTTAAAACTTATCTGCGTTATCACTGAGAGCAATAGCTTGCACACAGTGCCTTATACAGCAAGCTAAAACCGTGGATTTTGTCCTCAGGGAAGTGCACTGCATAAACTGTCTAAAAGCAGACACCATATACCAATGAAAATAAGTCTACGAAGCAACGTAAATGGACCAGAATTTGTTTGAACTGCATTTTGTCTTTAAAGCTCTTGTTTCAAATGTGGACAATGTGCTAAAAAATGGTCTCGGATGCTTTTCATTTGGTTTGTTGAAACCTGGCCAGAATTTGGACAGAAATATTTCTTATTTTATTTGTAATAATAATTCCTGCTGACCATTTTTTTCGAGGATGGTTCTTTTAAATCAATATATATAATCCACGTTGTGCTTCACAGATTTGCCGCCTGATGTCTCTACCGGTATAAAGCCCTAATTACTAATTTTCTTATTTTCATTTCTTTTACAATAAAATAAATGTACTGGTCAACAGACAAATTTGATATAAGACGTTATTTAAAAAAGTCAGGATTTTTTTACCATTTTCATGTTCTTCAATTGCTTCTTCAATATCAATTCTTTTCATAAATATTTTAAGATTATTGAGAGTTATACGGCAAATTTAATCATTTTCTGTTACGTCATCACAGATTTCTTCAGTTTCCACATGAATATCCCTGATAGTTCATTGGATTAAACCGTATCTCCCTTACGTATTTTATTTTTAGTCCATTTTGGCTAATAATCCGCGGATCTCATTCGAAATAATATAACCTTATAACCTCTACATTTATATGACATGTTGGAATTATCTTACGAGTTCTTACTAAGCAAAAAATATATGTGAGGACTTTTGTGACACATTTTACACACAAAAATTACATGTTCTACATGTCACAAATTAACAGAAAGTCATTCTGATCGACGTATTCCACCGTCTGGTATATAATTTCTGCAGTTGACTGTGTAATAAAATAATATACAGATATATCAAACAATATAGAAATGTTAATAATTCTGGGACACTGTGTGTACAAAGGCGATATACCGTTTATATATTTTGTCTTCCTAGCAGACCATTCGGTAGTCTCTAAAATGTAGTGGCGAATGCCCTAGCATGCCATATGCTGGTCTCTGTGTTTGCTTGATAACAATTTACATTCCACGCTAAGACATAAAAACTCAGGCCGTTAAGAAATACCAATGGCATTTAAATCCGTCTCATGCTTTGCCATAATTCACATGACAGTTAGCAGTGTGTCTTTCTGATATAATTCTCACCAACAATGTTTCCCGTATCTACAACGTAATCTCTGAAGTTATCTTTGTCCCAAAACATTATACATATCAATCAAGCAAGAAAAGGTATGTGATTACTTTTGGGACACTGTGTACCCACACGATTTGAATACTGTACCATGCAATACATGGAAGCAATTAGCAGTGTGACATTATGAGTTACTTTGAGTGTCTGTGCGCGATACATGCAGTTACGCACAGCAAACGCTCAGTCTGAAACCTCGCTTGATATTCATAAAGAGTTGACATTGTTGCTACCGGACATCAACATTGTGATGGATGGAGTCCTCGTGTGAGCATATAAATCGGTGACCCGTCAACAAAGGGGTGTTGCATTATGGTTGTTACATTATAATAGCCACAAATCACAGACTGCAGAAAATATTGTCACAGCGACAGGAGAGAGAACCTGAATTTCCTCTATCGTGAACCAGGTAATGGAACACAAGCTTCGAACGTCCTTATAATTTTGATTTCAGGCTTCCGCCGCTATGTTGATGAAATCTGTGGTCTTCTGGGTAATTACACGGCGTCGTGTGGTAATTATGTAATAAATAATTACCACACGACGCCGTGTAATTACCCAGAAGACCACAGATTTCGTCCTTATATTTATTTCGGAATAAAATTTATTTCTGATGATTCAAGTCCGCGTTGGCAGTTAAATAGTTACCAAAGAATCGTATTGACTTTATTTTCAAGGGTGAAGTAATCCATGAAGACTCTTCCTGGAATGCTTGACTCTGAAGAAGAAAAAACCACGATCTTTCGAAAAGTTGGTAACTATTTACCATTCGACGTGTCGTAACATCGCAGGATACTTGAGTCTTCAGCAATACCCCTGTGATAACCGCAGATCTCGCGATTTTCTTGCAGTTTGCTCATTCTATGAGCCTTAATGTTCGTATCTTGAAGATAAATATCCACTGCAGAAATAATCATACTAAAAATTGCACAGAGCGAGAAATTATATTTTTATTTTCTGGAAATTTTGCGAATTTATTTACGTAAATATTATCATGTAATGATGTTTTATAAGAGAAGATGTCCTGTATATAACATTTATTTGAACGATTCCTTCTACCTGATGATTCAGATTGCAGATTCCTCCGAAACGTCTGTACGTTTCTCACAAATTACACTCCGTCAAATACATAAAGACCGTAATTGTAATATCTGCAGTCATCAGAAACTCAAATGTAATGCCTCACAGTAATTGTTTAGAATAACTTAGATCTGGTTCTTTAATGCATGGCCATTATCACAATGTAGGTGTCAAATGCAGAAGGTTACAACTTTTTGAGATGTGACGCTATGTGCTGTGATACATAAATACAGATGTTTAGGAGGAACCTGCTGTCCTTAGCTGCAGGGTTGAAGAATGTCCTTGAAAAAAAAGTTTCCTCCAAAACGTCGGTAATTACATATGCATATCAGACTATAAGTTGTTCCATCCCAGAATAAAATCATTTTTATAGTCAACCTGCCTCCTACATAAGGTTACCGGGTTCTCCTTCCCTGGAGACAAAACGGCTATGGCATGAAGCTAATCACTCACTTTCATCTGCTATGAAAATTAAGAGTACCTGGAGCTGTGCCTTCACTCCTCTGTATATCTGTGTGGCGTGGCGTTAATTAAACGTAGGTACAACTTCCAAACGTCAGAGTTACGTTTGAGGAGAATGTCGTCGTTTCTGGAGATTTTCGGGAGACAAAGAGACAGGTTAGTTTGAAGTCCTGTCTTCTTTAGTCACAGGTTAGCTTCGCTCCAGGTATTGTGCCACGCAACTCGTGAAACAGTTCCACTTCCTGCCCTGGGGTTTTGCACAGTAGCAGGTTGTCTTCCTTTCAGTATTCTGTCAATCGATGGAAGCTATTTTATTTCCATTTACTTGGGCTTTAGCATTCAGTTTCTTGATATATTGGTACTGTGGGCCTACCTCTTCTGTTATACTCCCAGAAATTGAAAGTGGTACGAAGTCATTAGTTAGTTAGTTAGTCCCCTTGTCGCTCCAATCGCGGAGCATTGGGGGCCTCCTTTCGGAGGTTTCTATGGCCATGTGCGTTGATGTAGCGGATGACCAGCTCACTGACCGCACAAGTTTTACTCAATCCTGATGTGACTGCCAGAGCCATCTGGCAGGCAGTCAGGAGACTGGGGTGAGAAATGACCGTTCAATTTTTCCGACGGGCATTACTAGACGAAGTCATTAAATGACCAACAAATTACTAAACATTATGTTTAACCCTTCAATGCCGGCCTCGATGCACTGTACGGACCTTAAATTTCTTACGTGCTGCTGGCCTCGGTGCACCGTAGGTCGTGAATGCATTTAAATGCATTCACGACCTACCAAAAATTTAAAACCAAGAAATAAAGCCTTTTTTTTTGGACTTGACCCTTGAAGATGGGGCTGTAAATATTTGTTTTCTTAAATTATGATATCAGGATAAACGCCCAGAAAAGGAGGCTAATGATTTAGAGAATTGACATGACTTTGAGATCCAAATTTTTACATAAGTGGAAATTTGGAGCTTCAGAGCATAAGTCACTTCTACTCGGAGGATTGAGGCAGAATATTCAACCGTTACGTTGGTAACCACTTACGAAATTACGCTGTGTCATGACTCAAAAGACCACAACCCAAACATAGAATTTTTCTTCATCCACCCAATAAAACAATGCGATAGAAAGGTAAATATATTGGAGTGCAGATTATGTGCCTGGTTACTTTCAGAATAAAACACAGTATTCGTGGGAAATTGTTCTCGGATGTTATGTGCTTTTATAGGAGAAATGCTTTTACTATCCGTATTATGCAGCCTATAAACTTGTTAGAACGAAGCTACACAACATATCAGGAACAAATACGTTTATGCAGTGGGCTTAACCTAAAAAGAATGTTGACATATTTAAATCTTAAAACTTATCTGCGTTATCACTGAGAGCAATAGCTTGCACACAGTGCCTTATACAGCAAGCTAAAACCGTGGATTTTGTCCTCAGGGAAGTGCACTGCATAAACTGTCTAAAAGCAGACACCATATACCAATGAAAATAAGTCTACGAAGCAACGTAAATGGACCAGAATTTGTTTGAACTGCATTTTGTCTTTAAAGCTCTTGTTTCAAATGTGGACAATGTGCTAAAAAATGGTCTCGGATGCTTTTCATTTGGTTTGTTGAAACCTGGCCAGAATTTGGACAGAAATATTTCTTATTTTATTTGTAATAATAATTCCTGCTGACCATTTTTTTCGAGGATGGTTCTTTTAAATCAATATATATAATCCACGTTGTGCTTCACAGATTTGCCGCCTGATGTCTCTACCGGTATAAAGCCCTAATTACTAATTTTCTTATTTTCATTTCTTTTACAATAAAATAAATGTACTGGTCAACAGACAAATTTGATATAAGACGTTATTTAAAAAAGTCAGGATTTTTTTACCATTTTCATGTTCTTCAATTGCTTCTTCAATATCAATTCTTTTCATAAATATTTTAAGATTATTGAGAGTTATACGGCAAATTTAATCATTTTCTGTTACGTCATCACAGATTTCTTCAGTTTCCACATGAATATCCCTGATAGTTCATTGGATTAAACCGTATCTCCCTTACGTATTTTATTTTTAGTCCATTTTGGCTAATAATCCGCGGATCTCATTCGAAATAATATAACCTTATAACCTCTACATTTATATGACATGTTGGAATTATCTTACGAGTTCTTACTAAGCAAAAAATATATGTGAGGACTTTTGTGACACATTTTACACACAAAATTACATGTTCTACATGTCACAAATTAACAGAAAGTCATTCTGATCGACGTATTCCACCGTCTGGTATATAATTTCTGCAGTTGACTGTGTAATAAAATAATATACAGATATATCAAACAATATAGAAATGTTAATAATTCTGGGACACTGTGTGTACAAAGGCGATATACCGTTTATATATTTTGTCTTCCTAGCAGACCATTCGGTAGTCTCTAAAATGTAGTGGCGAATGCCCTAGCATGCCATATGCTGGTCTCTGTGTTTGCTTGATAACAATTTACATTCCACGCTAAGACATAAAAACTCAGGCCGTTAAGAAATACCAATGGCATTTAAATCCGTCTCATGCTTTGCCATAATTCACATGACAGTTAGCAGTGTGTCTTTCTGATATAATTCTCACCAACAATGTTTCCCGTATCTACAACGTAATCTCTGAAGTTATCTTTGTCCCAAAACATTATACATATCAATCAAGCAAGAAAAGGTATGTGATTACTTTTGGGACACTGTGTACCCACACGATTTGAATACTGTACCATGCAATACATGGAAGCAATTAGCAGTGTGACATTATGAGTTACTTTGAGTGTCTGTGCGCGATACATGCAGTTACGCACAGCAAACGCTCAGTCTGAAACCTCGCTTGATATTCATAAAGAGTTGACATTGTTGCTACCGGACATCAACATTGTGATGGATGGAGTCCTCGTGTGAGCATATAAATCGGTGACCCGTCAACAAAGGGGTGTTGCATTATGGTTGTTACATTATAATAGCCACAAATCACAGACTGCAGAAAATATTGTCACAGCGACAGGAGAGAGAACCTGAATTTCCTCTATCGTGAACCAGGTAATGGAACACAAGCTTCGAACGTCCTTATAATTTTGATTTCAGGCTTCCGCCGCTATGTTGATGAAATCTGTGGTCTTCTGGGTAATTACACGGCGTCGTGTGGTAATTATGTAATAAATAATTACCACACGACGCCGTGTAATTACCCAGAAGACCACAGATTTCGTCCTTATATTTATTTCGGAATAAAATTTATTTCTGATGATTCAAGTCCGCGTTGGCAGTTAAATAGTTACCAAAGAATCGTATTGACTTTATTTTCAAGGGTGAAGTAATCCATGAAGACTCTTCCTGGAATGCTTGACTCTGAAGAAGAAAAAACCACGATCTTTCGAAAAGTTGGTAACTATTTACCATTCGACGTGTCGTAACATCGCAGGATACTTGAGTCTTCAGCAATACCCCTGTGATAACCGCAGATCTCGCGATTTTCTTGCAGTTTGCTCATTCTATGAGCCTTAATGTTCGTATCTTGAAGATAAATATCCACTGCAGAAATAATCATACTAAAAATTGCACAGAGCGAGAAATTATATTTTTATTTTCTGGAAATTTTGCGAATTTATTTACGTAAATATTATCATGTAATGATGTTTTATAAGAGAAGATGTCCTGTATATAACATTTATTTGAACGATTCCTTCTACCTGATGATTCAGATTGCAGATTCCTCCGAAACGTCTGTACGTTTCTCACAAATTACACTCCGTCAAATACATAAAGACCGTAATTGTAATATCTGCAGTCATCAGAAACTCAAATGTAATGCCTCACAGTAATTGTTTAGAATAACTTAGATCTGGTTCTTTAATGCATGGCCATTATCACAATGTAGGTGTCAAATGCAGAAGGTTACAACTTTTTGAGATGTGACGCTATGTGCTGTGATACATAAATACAGATGTTTAGGAGGAACCTGCTGTCCTTAGCTGCAGGGTTGAAGAATGTCCTTGAAAAAAAAGTTTCCTCCAAAACGTCGGTAATTACATATGCATATCAGACTATAAGTTGTTCCATCCCAGAATAAAATCATTTTTATAGTCAACCTGCCTCCTACATAAGGTTACCGGGTTCTCCTTCCCTGGAGACAAAACGGCTATGGCATGAAGCTAATCACTCACTTTCATCTGCTATGAAAATTAAGAGTACCTGGAGCTGTGCCTTCACTCCTCTGTATATCTGTGTGGCGTGGCGTTAATTAAACGTAGGTACAACTTCCAAACGTCAGAGTTACGTTTGAGGAGAATGTCGTCGTTTCTGGAGATTTTCGGGAGACAAAGAGACAGGTTAGTTTGAAGTCCTGTCTTCTTTAGTCACAGGTTAGCTTCGCTCCAGGTATTGTGCCACGCAACTCGTGAAACAGTTCCACTTCCTGCCCTGGGGTTTTGCACAGTAGCAGGTTGTCTTCCTTTCAGTATTCTGTCAATCGATGGAAGCTATTTTATTTCCATTTACTTGGGCTTTAGCATTCAGTTTCTTGATATATTGGTACTGTGGGCCTACCTCTTCTGTTATACTCCCAGAAATTGAAAGTGGTACGAAGTCATTAGTTAGTTAGTTAGTCCCCTTGTCGCTCCAATCGCGGAGCATTGGGGGCCTCCTTTCGGAGGTTTCTATGGCCATGTGCGTTGATGTAGCGGATGACCAGCTCACTGACCGCACAAGTTTTACTCAATCCTGATGTGACTGCCAGAGCCATCTGGCAGGCAGTCAGGAGACTGGGGTGAGAAATGACCGTTCAATTTTTCCGACGGGCATTACTAGACGAAGTCATTAAATGACCAACAAATTACTAAACATTATGTTTAACCCTTCAATGCCGGCCTCGATGCACTGTACGGACCTTAAATTTCTTACGTGCTGCTGGCCTCGGTGCACCGTAGGTCGTGAATGCATTTAAATGCATTCACGACCTACCAAAAATTTAAAACCAAGAAATAAAGCCTTTTTTTTTTGGACTTGACCCTTGAAGATGGGGCTGTAAATATTTGTTTTCTTAAATTATGATATCAGGATAAACGCCCAGAAAAGGAGGCTAATGATTTAGAGAATTGACATGACTTTGAGATCCAAATTTTTACATAAGTGGAAATTTGGAGCTTCAGAGCATAAGTCACTTCTACTCGGAGGATTGAGGCAGAATATTCAACCGTTACGTTGGTAACCACTTACGAAATTACGCTGTGTCATGACTCAAAAGACCACAACCCAAACATAGAATTTTTCTTCATCCACCCAATAAAACAATGCGATAGAAAGGTAAATATATTGGAGTGCAGATTATGTGCCTGGTTACTTTCAGAATAAAACACAGTATTCGTGGGAAATTGTTCTCGGATGTTATGTGCTTTTATAGGAGAAATGCTTTTACTATCCGTATTATGCAGCCTATAAACTTGTTAGAACGAAGCTACACAACATATCAGGAACAAATACGTTTATGCAGTGGGCTTAACCTAAAAAGAATGTTGACATATTTAAATCTTAAAACTTATCTGCGTTATCACTGAGAGCAATAGCTTGCACACAGTGCCTTATACAGCAAGCTAAAACCGTGGATTTTGTCCTCAGGGAAGTGCACTGCATAAACTGTCTAAAAGCAGACACCATATACCAATGAAAATAAGTCTACGAAGCAACGTAAATGGACCAGAATTTGTTTGAACTGCATTTTGTCTTTAAAGCTCTTGTTTCAAATGTGGACAATGTGCTAAAAAATGGTCTCGGATGCTTTTCATTTGGTTTGTTGAAACCTGGCCAGAATTTGGACAGAAATATTTCTTATTTTATTTGTAATAATAATTCCTGCTGACCATTTTTTTCGAGGATGGTTCTTTTAAATCAATATATATAATCCACGTTGTGCTTCACAGATTTGCCGCCTGATGTCTCTACCGGTATAAAGCCCTAATTACTAATTTTCTTATTTTCATTTCTTTTACAATAAAATAAATGTACTGGTCAACAGACAAATTTGATATAAGACGTTATTTAAAAAAGTCAGGATTTTTTTACCATTTTCATGTTCTTCAATTGCTTCTTCAATATCAATTCTTTTCATAAATATTTTAAGATTATTGAGAGTTATACGGCAAATTTAATCATTTTCTGTTACGTCATCACAGATTTCTTCAGTTTCCACATGAATATCCCTGATAGTTCATTGGATTAAACCGTATCTCCCTTACGTATTTTATTTTTAGTCCATTTTGGCTAATAATCCGCGGATCTCATTCGAAATAATATAACCTTATAACCTCTACATTTATATGACATGTTGGAATTATCTTACGAGTTCTTACTAAGCAAAAAATATATGTGAGGACTTTTGTGACACATTTTACACACAAAATTACATGTTCTACATGTCACAAATTAACAGAAAGTCATTCTGATCGACGTATTCCACCGTCTGGTATATAATTTCTGCAGTTGACTGTGTAATAAAATAATATACAGATATATCAAACAATATAGAAATGTTAATAATTCTGGGACACTGTGTGTACAAAGGCGATATACCGTTTATATATTTTGTCTTCCTAGCAGACCATTCGGTAGTCTCTAAAATGTAGTGGCGAATGCCCTAGCATGCCATATGCTGGTCTCTGTGTTTGCTTGATAACAATTTACATTCCACGCTAAGACATAAAAACTCAGGCCGTTAAGAAATACCAATGGCATTTAAATCCGTCTCATGCTTTGCCATAATTCACATGACAGTTAGCAGTGTGTCTTTCTGATATAATTCTCACCAACAATGTTTCCCGTATCTACAACGTAATCTCTGAAGTTATCTTTGTCCCAAAACATTATACATATCAATCAAGCAAGAAAAGGTATGTGATTACTTTTGGGACACTGTGTACCCACACGATTTGAATACTGTACCATGCAATACATGGAAGCAATTAGCAGTGTGACATTATGAGTTACTTTGAGTGTCTGTGCGCGATACATGCAGTTACGCACAGCAAACGCTCAGTCTGAAACCTCGCTTGATATTCATAAAGAGTTGACATTGTTGCTACCGGACATCAACATTGTGATGGATGGAGTCCTCGTGTGAGCATATAAATCGGTGACCCGTCAACAAAGGGGTGTTGCATTATGGTTGTTACATTATAATAGCCACAAATCACAGACTGCAGAAAATATTGTCACAGCGACAGGAGAGAGAACCTGAATTTCCTCTATCGTGAACCAGGTAATGGAACACAAGCTTCGAACGTCCTTATAATTTTGATTTCAGGCTTCCGCCGCTATGTTGATGAAATCTGTGGTCTTCTGGGTAATTACACGGCGTCGTGTGGTAATTATGTAATAAATAATTACCACACGACGCCGTGTAATTACCCAGAAGACCACAGATTTCGTCCTTATATTTATTTCGGAATAAAATTTATTTCTGATGATTCAAGTCCGCGTTGGCAGTTAAATAGTTACCAAAGAATCGTATTGACTTTATTTTCAAGGGTGAAGTAATCCATGAAGACTCTTCCTGGAATGCTTGACTCTGAAGAAGAAAAAACCACGATCTTTCGAAAAGTTGGTAACTATTTACCATTCGACGTGTCGTAACATCGCAGGATACTTGAGTCTTCAGCAATACCCCTGTGATAACCGCAGATCTCGCGATTTTCTTGCAGTTTGCTCATTCTATGAGCCTTAATGTTCGTATCTTGAAGATAAATATCCACTGCAGAAATAATCATACTAAAAATTGCACAGAGCGAGAAATTATATTTTTATTTTCTGGAAATTTTGCGAATTTATTTACGTAAATATTATCATGTAATGATGTTTTATAAGAGAAGATGTCCTGTATATAACATTTATTTGAACGATTCCTTCTACCTGATGATTCAGATTGCAGATTCCTCCGAAACGTCTGTACGTTTCTCACAAATTACACTCCGTCAAATACATAAAGACCGTAATTGTAATATCTGCAGTCATCAGAAACTCAAATGTAATGCCTCACAGTAATTGTTTAGAATAACTTAGATCTGGTTCTTTAATGCATGGCCATTATCACAATGTAGGTGTCAAATGCAGAAGGTTACAACTTTTTGAGATGTACGCTATGTGCTGTGATACATAAATACAGATGTTTAGGAGGAACCTGCTGTCCTTAGCTGCAGGGTTGAAGAATGTCCTTGAAAAAAAAGTTTCCTCCAAAACGTCGGTAATTACATATGCATATCAGACTATAAGTTGTTCCATCCCAGAATAAAATCATTTTTATAGTCAACCTGCCTCCTACATAAGGTTACCGGGTTCTCCTTCCCTGGAGACAAAACGGCTATGGCATGAAGCTAATCACTCACTTTCATCTGCTATGAAAATTAAGAGTACGTGGAGCTGTGCCTTCACTCCTCTGTATATCTGTGTGGCGTGGCGTTAATTAAACGTAGGTACAACTTCCAAACGTCAGAGTTACGTTTGAGGAGAATGTCGTCGTTTCTGGAGATTTTCGGGAGACAAAGAGACAGGTTAGTTTGAAGTCCTGTCTTCTTTAGTCACAGGTTAGCTTCGCTCCAGGTATTGTGCCACGCAACTCGTGAAACAGTTTCCACTTCCTGCCCTGGGGTTTTGCACAGTAGCAGGTTGTCTTCCTTTCAGTATTCTGTCAATCGATGGAAGCTATTTTATTTCCATTTACTTGGGCTTTAGCATTCAGTTTCTTGATATATTGGTACTGTGGGCCTACCTCTTCTGTTATACTCCCAGAAATTGAAAGTGGTACGAAGTCATTAGTTAGTTAGTTAGTCCCCTTGTCGCTCCAATCGCGGAGCATTGGGGGCCTCCTTTCGGAGGTTTCTATGGCCATGTGCGTTGATGTAGCGGGTGACCAGCTCACTGACCGCACAAGTTTTACTCAATCCTGATGTGACTGCCAGAGCCATCTGGCAGGCAGTCAGGAGACTGGGGTGAGAAATGACCGTTCAATTTTTCCGACGGCATTACTAGACGAAGTCATTAAATGACCAACAAATTACTAAACATTATGTTTAACCCTTCAATGCCGGCCTCGATGCACGTACGGACCTTAAATTTCTTACGTGCTGCTGGCCTCGGTGCACCGTAGGTCGTGAATGCATTTAAATGCATTCACGACCTACCAAAAATTTAAAACCAAGAAATAAAGCCTTTTTTTTTGGACTTGACCCTTGAAGATGGGGCTGTAGGTTATCCCGAAACGTCGGTACAGAATTACCAATCTACGCTGCGTAATACCCCATAATAGCGCAGATATCGTTTTTAAGAAATCTGTTTTAAAGGCAAAAAATAAGCAGAGACGTTGAATACTCAACGGATATGATGGCCGAGTTTCAAGTATATTGTTTATAATTGCAACAATTTCGCGCTGAAATTTCGGTGCAAATTAAACTAGTAATCCTGTAGGTAAGAATATTTTATTTCGATGTTAAACAAGCTGAAATATCATTCAATTGCGTAATATGAGTGCAGAATAGCAAAGATGCAAAATCTCCGATATTACACCGAATCGCACCAATCCCTTGAGTATAACTGCAGTCTGTGTGAAACGAGAACTGAAAAACGAATCCATAAAATAGATGTAGTAGTTACACAATCTCCGCATCACATAGTCCGGTAACAGGAATTCGCTTTAGTATCCAGGAACCAATACAAGAACCTGTGGTGTAGAATTCAGAAATTGAATCAGTATTCAATGCGTATTTCACGCCACCAGAGGGAATAGCAAACCAGGACGTCATAACAACGTGTATAGGTCTGCAGTGTTTGGCAGAACTCCGCAGTTTTCTGCAGCAACTTTTATTTCGTATTCTGCTTAAGTTCTTCCCAACTTAATCTCGTCACGAGAATTCCCGTTTTGATTTTACTGAATTAATTTGTAAGTAAAACTTTTTATTTACAAAAATTAAAAATCAAGGTCGCTGACTTACATAGAACATAGCATTTTACACGGATTAATCAGCTTGGTGTATCAGAGATTTTCTTGAGAAGCTCGTAGTTGCTCAGCTGGTCTAGACGTTCCCCGCACTTTATGGAACTGAGAGCTTCGTTTCTGTGCTCACAAGAGCCCGCCACTGGTCTCTGTTTTGAGCCGGGTTAATAAGTGCACAATCTCCCACCCAAAAGTTTAAAATAAACTTTAATATTATCCTCCCATTGACATATTTGCCCTCAAAGTAAGATTTTCCCTCCAGTTCTTTACCACCGTTACGTTGCATGCATTCCCAACTCTCCTACATTTGGCCATCTTTATAATATTTGATATACTCATAGACTACAGACTACAAAACTCGCTATATAAATTTATCATCGCCTTACTTCCTTCGAATTAGTTCCAGAGATTTCCAATCTATCATCTTTCCTTGAAGTGAGAGATCAAGTTTTAAATCCATAACAGAATTCTACATAACCTTTAGGTGGGTATTTGCTCGTCACTATAAATCTGACATAGAACTAGTACATCTATTTCCTAGCTCTTTCTAACGTATCGAATTTCACAGGTCAACCGGAAAACGTCCTTAGAGAGTTTGTTTTGATGGCCGTCAGTCCTGTCTGTTCCAGTCCGATTCGTTCTATACCCGGAAGAACTGAATGGATTCGCTTCTACAGCTTTTTTTTTCAGGCCTGATATTACAGATAGTAGCTTTCAGCATCACACTGTCAATCACATATAACAGAACATCTCGATATATGGTATCCTCAGGCTTCTGACGTGACAAGTTGTATTAGAAAGTGTAAACATTACGGTCGAATTCCTGCACTCAAAAAATTGTTACCACCCAGTGTCTCGCAAACCCGTACTGGCCCGTAAATATATTTAATTACATTAAATAGAAAATTAATAATGAATACTGTTAACAACTAATACATATACAAATTTTATATTACTTAAAAAATCGTTTATTTTACTGCCTTAATACCACGAACCTACACGCCAGCACTTCCGCAATCAACCATCTACGATACTTTTACAATTATACAACTTTTAACGAGTTTTTTAACAAGATTTTAACTTATAATATATAAGTTTTAATGTGCCGCTAGAATATTTTAAAATCATGTGTTTGAAGTGACTGTAGCTTTTAGCAAAAAAACCCCTGACGATGATCCTAGGATCGAAACACGTGTAGGGGTACAATTTTAACGATTTTAACAATAATAAAGCTACATGAAAAGTGGTTTTAGTGTGCATCAGTTGGTCTGTAACTTAATTTATTATTTAACTACATATCCTTTATTTAAAACAAAAAGTACTGTATTATAACTAGTAAAATTTTTACGTTGCATTGACCGTGCATCTTATCACAATTGGAAGTATTTATTTTCATACCAACTTGTGCACAAAATCTTACAGTATTATTAATTAATTTAACCCTATACGTATTTCGGCGTTCAAATCGCCATCTTCAGAGGGTCAACTGGAACTCGATAACAATAGATCAGTAATTTGATGTTTTAACTTTTTACATATATGGATGTAACAACGTATACAATGGATGTATAATCTATGCTTTTAACACTGTGACCCCCTGAAGATGGCGATTTGAACGCCGAAATACGTATAGGGGTAAATTAATTAATAATACTGTAACATTTTGTGCATAAGTTGGTATGAAAATAAATACTTCCAATAGTAAAATTTTTGTTTTTGGTTTGTTACAAAAGAACGTTGTAAAAATAGGCCAAATATGTCCGTCTGTCTGTTCTGATGTAACAGTTCAAGACTTATGGATACATTTTAATGAAATTTGTTATTAGAGATCGTTACTGAAATTTGACGCTAGGTCATCATTACATTGTTGGTTGAAATCGGAAAACAAATGAACAGCGTTTACGTACAGACCTCTATTTATTTCTGCGCAAAACTCGATTGTGATTTATGCGCAAGTCATTAAACGTTTGTATGAAATAGAAATGTTCTGATCAGTTGATGTCCGGAGAAATTGAATATTTTCTTCGTCAAAGAGCTACACCATTCGTGTAACACGTTTTCGAGAAGCTTAAAATAATGAAGCGAAATCACCTTAGTTCTGAGGCTAGGCATGTTAGTTCTGTTTTAGCAACTCAATACATTAGTCTATTCACTGTTGCTAGGTCTGCTTCTTCTCTTATCTCTTTTGTTGCTTTAAAGACGTGATTGACAAAGACTGAGGAACAGGAGGAATATGAATATACGTCGATCGCTGTGCTTTGCAAAAGGGGCGGCAAAGCAGTGTTACAAGTTCCAGAGAATCTGAAGACTGACGACGTGTGTCTGCAAACGTAACGTTTTTCATATTTTATTGTCCGTAGTTTGAAATTAGGATTGTAAGACTATATAAAACTATAATTTCCATGTTGCATGTGAAAACGTCTGGGCCTGCTAGTAGCAAATATATGTGGTGGTTATTATACATAACTAGAACTGGCTCCGTCATAAGACGGCGTAAAATGATATTCACACCCCCATCCAGCCCCTTGTCATCACGTCAAAAAATCTGAATTTGACGTCACTCATGTTCCATCTCGGCTTTCGTTTGTTTCTCGCATGTGCAACCATTTTAACCAGGTGTGTCGTCACAAGCCAAGCTCTGTCGTTGCCATGGTAATCGGGTGTGTCGTCACTCACAAGCCAAGCTCTGTCGTTGCCATGGTAACCGTGTGTGTCGTCACAAGCCAAGCTCTACCCTTGCCATGGTAATCGGGTGTGTCTTCACTCACAAGCAAAATTCTATACTTGTGGTAACCAGGTGTGACGTCAGTCATAAGCCAAATTCTGTCATTAACATCGCTAAATCTATCGTAAACACGGAATCTCAAAAACACGAAAATTCATCTGTGACTTTACTGGTAACCATGGTCAAGCGGGGGTGACGCACTCGTTCAGTCACTTAGTCATGGCTGGGGGAAGTGGATTGGATTAATATCGCTCAAGACAGGAACAAATGGCGGGCTCTTATGAGCACGGTAATGAACCTTTGAGTTTCGTAAAATAATGGAAATGTCGTAACTAGATGAGGAAACAGCTGCTGAAGGAGGACTCTGCTCAACTGAGTTACTTAGTTAGATGTATATAGTAAGTGTTTATTTCCTGATATGTGTTATACAGAAAGGGTTCTAATAAAAACACTTAAATGAAAATTAAGCTTTCAGTGCAAAAGTAAATTTTGTGGTCCTGAGAGAGGTAATTACTCGCTGCATTTTTGTGCGTGTATATTGGCATTAGATTCTTAGAGAGTGTCGACTACAAATTCCATTTAATGCGACCTTCTGTCTGAACCCAAACATGTCTTCCTTCCTGAAGTCATACGGAAAGAGGACTATTTTTACTTGGATATGCTCGAAAACTTTATTTCTCCTCAACTGACAGAAGAGGTGTCCGAAGTTTTCGTACAATGTGGTGCAACTTTCGTCAAACTGCTTGAAACAAAAAGTTTCCAGGTTGGTGGATGAAAAGAGGTAGTCTTAGGTCATAGAACCCTGGATTAACGTTCCTTAAGATCATTTTATGGAGATAGACAAAATTGCTCTTTGTGGAGCAGTTAGATGTACATAGTGTTGAAAAATTAGAGCATAGGTTTACGGTTTCTATTGAATCCACAACGCTATAAACTGCCAAATGTGTTTTTTATCTCGATATCTGCCGCATTACAAAGGATGCACAAGCTAAACTTCAAATTATAAATGCGTCACCACTGCTTTCTTTTCCATTTATTTATGTACAACGGTTACACATATACAACACTTTGGCACAATGAAGACACATGCTTTTGTACACCTGTTAACTATGGATTGTCCGTATGCAGCTCCAATCGATTTCCTGATCAGTGATAGTTGAATATTCTAGAACTCTGCCGATCCTTTGAGGTACTCTGATGCCAATAATTCGTCTGTACACTCAGCTTCCAACTTATGGTTAATTAATTCTTGTAACGCTATCTAATTAGACTGATAGTCAAGCATGGATATGAAACAAAGCGTCAGAAATTCTAAATAGGTGTTAATGTTCATATAGTAACACGGAATATTATAGTCTTCAGTCGTTAAATCTCTCGCGTTAGTACATTCGACTTGTCAAAACAGTCCTGAACTTTGTGTCTCTCCGTAAGGCTTATTCCCTATGTCAGCGTTATACACGACACGTTTCCGGGGCTTAGCGGGAAAGTTTTGCTCTTTTCCTCGCTTCGTCCTTGAGGCTTCTGCTATACGTTCCTTTACATAGGCTTGCGCTCCTTAATTAATTCATACTAATCGATTAATTTACAAAAGTAAGAGGAATTTGTAGGATTATTCTACATGAAAAATTACGCTTCATAAATTCCGTTTTTGATAAACTGCAAAAAATAAGTTGGAATAAGCTTAATGTGTAATATAGTTCGTCTTGTAGGTTATTTTTGGTTAGTTCGCAATTTAACAACACCGCATTAACAGCTGTGGTTATGCTATGTCCAGTTAGCAGCTAGTCCCTCAGCTACCAAAGAAATTCTCTGTCTCTTATAAAATCCAAACATTTGTGTCTTGTCCCAAATTTTCGCCACCGGTCCCTTTCCGCATCGTCTTGCTTGCTTTCTTTCTTTAAATTCCTCATTTATACCCAAGATTTTCAAATGCTCTCTTTCTATCAGATTTTACTACTAAAATTTTTTATGTATTTCCTGTTTCTCCTATGTCATACCATTTCGTCCTATGTCATTAGAATTAATTATGCACTTAAGTATTTAAAACAGAGGTTCCACTTTTAAATGTCGCTGAATTTCCCTACGCAAATTCCCATTACTTTGCTTACGACGAATGTTTTGAATCTTCTTTTTGATTCTGACGTTAAAATAATATAAACGAAATGGAGGAATCAGTAATCAGTAGCCCGGTGATGGCGATCACTCAGAATTCGTTCGTAGCGGAAGAATGCATCGTTAATCATACCAGCACGGCCCTCCCTCTTCCCGTACCACCGCAGAGAACTTAAATTGGCTGTCATCAGTACCACCAAATAGTCTATCAACCACTGGAATATTACAGTACAGTCTTACCGAAAATAATCGGCCAATACCAACTGTCTTCTTTAGGCCGAACAAATTTACCATTATATGAGATATGCGGGAGGTGTGCGGGGCATGTGGCACGTATAAGAGAGACGAGAGGTTTACACAGAGTTTTGGTGGGTAAACTTGAGGGAAAGAGAACACTCGGAAGACCTAGGACTAGATGGGAGGAAAATATTAAAATGAATCTGGAGGAAACCGGCTGGGAGGGCGTGGATTCGAATGATCTGACTCAGGATAGGGACAGGTGTCGGGGGTGTTATGAACACGGTAATAAACCTTCGGGTTCCATAAAATGCTGGGAATTTCTTGAATACCGGACGAAATATTAGTTTTTCAAGAAGGGCTCTGTTCCATGAAGTTAATTAGTTAGTTAGCTATAAGACACGCTGTGTTTGCGGCTTTTCAATATCAAGGTTACGGTCTTCTGGAATGTGACGCCGTGCAGTTTGGTAGATAGGTACCAACGTTTTACTCCTCTGACCTATAGAAAGAGGCAGAAGTTTCCTCCCAAAGCGCTGGTATCTGTTTACAAATTTGCATGACATCACATCCTAGATTGCCGTAATATTAGTTTGCCATTAATCTGAAAACGAAATATCGAATTTCTACACTTATAGATGTTTCATTGTGTGTCTACAAAATACATGTACAAAATACGTTCAGTCTATAAGCCGTCTGTCCGAATCATTTTATTTCCGAAATTACTGAACAAATATGTATGTACATCTGAACTGGCGGAAGGATAGTGTATAAGCCAAAATTTATGGGACGAACGTGATTTCGGTTTGTATCGATTCCGCACAAATTTCGTGGCCTGTTTTGTGCAAGCAACTCGAAATTTGCTGATTTCCTTAAAAAAAACTGTCACTGTAAGCGACAAAAATGTATACCTTACATAATATAAAATATATACCTGATATTCTGGAATATTTTAAAACATATAAAATATTTTTAAAATACAGGGCAACTTTTAACTCTCATATATCATGTTATGAGGTTAGCTTTTGAGTTAGCATTCATTATCCTCTTGAATTTTCTTATCGGTCTTTAAAGGGTTAAAGCTTGCTTCGAAGCTTGATTCTCAACTTATAAAAATTACTTCATAACCGGGAATTGGAGGGAATAAAATAAAAAGAAGTACGTACAGAAACAAATGCTGAAGACTATCGGTTTTGAGGCAGACCAGTCGGAAGGAGAGATCTTGGTGATCCATAAATATACTGCAAATAATGAAATGTTTACAGAATAGTGGAAGACAAAATACGTGACTTTAATGTAGAACACTTCTATTGAAGATTTTATTGCATTTTCTTTCAGCAGTACGCATAAGAATCACGGAATGTTTTTCACAAGCTGGGCGATTGCACGGTTGACAATAGCGGTGTCTGTGTTGTTCTTTCTTAACGTGCTCTTCCTATGATGCTACCTCCTAACACACCTCGTACAGGATGTCATAAAACACTGCAGTACATAATACCATTTCCTTACTCTTACCACTTCAAAATGTTAATGTTCCTAAAATGTGAGGGATTGATATATGCTACAAATGGCTCTAAGAGTAATCAGATGAAAAATCAGTGCATAGTTTTTTATTCTCTCTTTCTTTTGTCTTTCTTTTTGTCTTCAATTTTTCTGACCATCCATTTTAGTATAATTTTTTTCCATTATAAAATTAGGTTTATAAATCACCACGTTGTCTTTGTGTGTGTTGGTGCTAACTTTTTTGTGATTTTTTTCCCCCATTTGAACTTCTTAAACTATTGATTTTGACAAAACTTGGTATGAAATTTTTACCATTGGAGGTCATGCTAACACTTTACTTCGTAATGTTATGCAGTCTTTAATAATAAAGTGGAGGATACGCGAAATTGTTAGGCGGGAGCAACTCTCGCGCTACTAAACTTTGTTATCCTGCAATGACGTAAGATAATAGGTCTTGAAAAAAGGGTCATAATTTTTGAAGGCAATATTTTTGTAAAATATAAAACAATGTGGTGACGACCGTGCAGTTTCTTTTTCACTATTTATTTTGGTAATGAGGTATAATAAACCATTCCGTCGAGGGATGCAAAATCTGGTGCGGAATTATGTCATAAAAGATAAGTCAACGTTGAACCTCTGAAAGGCAAAGTGGTGTAAGGCAGTCTTTGAAGAAAGATTAGCTTTGCTTATACGGCATCACAACACTGAGATCTATGAACAGACAAAAATTGTGCTAGTTATACGGTGAGTTCGATTGAAAACCGAACCCAGAATCACGGCAAGCAATGGCCTTTATATCCTCGTATAATATGCATAAGAGATAATATTTATTACTGCATGTTAGGCTACGTGTTGGAAATGACCTCTTTCGACTATAACATATGCTTGACAACTGGTGAACAGATTAAAATACTGTTTTAAGTTACTTTCTATAAATATTACGTCGCAGATTTAATGACAAATGCATGACTCACACACCGCCAGTCCTATTGCCACCTGTACGGTACATTGCATCATCTAAGTCACGCTGTCCCGTTTAATCTGCTGGCTGCAGCAGACGTGTGAAGCGCAGTTCAAAGTACATTTCTTTTATCAAGTGTATGCAGTACAGTTTAATAAAGGATTTTCGTTGTGGGGACTTATATTAGGAAAAATATTATTAAAATTGTAGTAGGAAATTTAAAATATGGTTTCCCGGTGTTGCAGTTTCTTTAAAATCGAGCATGTCTGATAGTTTAAGGAGGCCATTTCCAACATTTACTTTAGCATTCGGTACGTTAGATGTGTTAGGATATAGGCGTCATATAGGGATGTGTAGGGTCGTTGCTTGCCGTGCGTCTGGGTTCCATTTTTAATTGAAATCCCAGCAGTTATTAATTTACCCTGCAGAGCACAGTGTCTATCAAGGTAGGTCAATGGTAATGGTACTGTGTTAACAAGTTTGTATAAGTAATTGAAGGCTTCCGCCTTGGTCGTAATGTTGCTTAATTTTTTTTTTACCTAAGACCCTAAAGACGGGACAAACAAGTGATCCCGAAATGTTGGTCATACACCAAAAATTAACGCCGGGTAACAACCCAAAAATATTTTAAGCAACAAAAGTTTGTGTAAATTCTCCACTTGAAGAAAACATGACCGACGCCACTTCGCCTTGCAGGAGCTTAACAACAAAAGTGTCAATGATGTGGACATTTGAACACATAACTACACAATTTAAATTATACAGACATGTACTTACTTTATAATTGCTTCACAAAAAAAAACGAAACAACTCTGATAATACTAAGAGTTATGTTTGACTGGGTGCCTGTGACTTAGAAAATTAGGCTTTAGGAGATCTGCTCGGAAATTCTTATTTTTGTTCTCTTTCACTTCTGCCTTCTCTTTTCCGTTTTATTACTGTTTCATTCATTTGTTTCTTTATTTTTTTTTTTAGTCGTCCTCTTCTACCTACTCTGGTTTTCCCGTTCAGTGTCGAGGTTGTTTCTTTATTTCTACCCTCAATTGTACTTATGTGTCCTGTGTGTATTCACTTACTCTATTTATTTTCTTTGGCCTCCTTTCTCCCCCCCCCCCTTTGTTCAATTCAGTGTAAAATAGTTGTCACAGTTAAAAGTGCAGAACGTATAATGTTGAGCAGTAGCAGTTTCGCATTTTGAAGTGTTCCCTGTTTGTCAGCAAGTCAGTTTATGTAAATAGTTGGGCTCAGTCCTTTGTAGTCTAAAGTTAATCTATATTATACATATGAAGATTCAGATGGTACCTCACAGAGAACATAGTGCACTTTCTTTAGAAAGATCAATCGTCAAATGCTGTGTAGGATACAATGGTTGCTTATTGTGTGAACCATGGGGAACGCAGAAGTACACTGCGAGGGCACAATGTGTAGGTTTTAATGCTACAGCTGGCGGTATATATACTGACCACTAGAATTCGAAGGGTAATTTATTAATTTGTTTCAGTATTCCATCTGTCGAATAATCATCAAGAAAGCCGGCTGCCAGAACCTGACCTGAGCCATTATAACACACACACACACACACACACACACATATATATATATATAATAGATATATATATAGATATATATACTAGTGTGTTTTAAAAGATTTGTTTTAATTTTGCGGTCTATCTATTTGTTTAACAAATATTATTTTTCTATACTGTTTTGTAACCATACATGCGTGCAACATGCCCAATCCATTTGATCTATACAGAGGAGAATCCTCCTTGAGAATTCAATACTCTTTCAGATAAGGCTACTCAGGAAATCCCCACATCTAATACTTTTTCATATAAGGCTACTCAAGAAATCCGTTGACATTTACGAAACCGCATTTTTCATGAAAGTGTTTACAATAGCTCACCACTCGGTCTGATTTTGAGCCAGATGAATTCTGTACTGACCGTCCAAACTATTTCTTTAAAATTTGTTTTAATATTATCCTCTCCTCTGCGCTTTAGCCTTCCGATATCTCGTACCGCCAATATTATTTTATATGCGTTATTTATTTTCTTCGTGTAAAGTAGGCCTGTACCGTGTCATTAGCCTTGAGCACGTTTCAGGCCACTTGACATAATGACACTGTCATTCGATTGGCCATTTACTGAATTGAGACAGCTGTCGGATGCATTCGCATAAAAGGAACAATACGTATGCCGCAGGGAAGTTTTTCAAAACGTAATAATCGGTCTCAGCGGTGATCTCCTGCAAATGGAAGTGACATCTCTTGACACAGAAACGAAATAGTTCTTCCATCTCTCCTCTGCTGTCGCAAATCAAATTGCGGGGCTAGTAAGGACAACATCACGGCCTAGCTAACTCAATTGTTATCAGAAGCATAGCTTTTCCATTTTCGCTCTTACTTCCAGACACAGAAAGAACATTAATTTTGGGTATTCTGGTCCAGAAACATTCACCACCATGACGGTGAAGTGGGTAGCTCTACTAAATCGTATTTGGTGAATCCTAGGTTTATATCTCGGTGAGAAACCCGGCTGTCGTGGCTAAGATATGTCGTAATGTATTTCATTATCATCTTTCAAATTACTTAAAATTAGAGGGCGAGACTAGAAGCACGAATGCTGGAAATAAAATTTGCATGTTGAAACTTAACACGTTTCCTTATTCTGAGAATGATATAAAACACTCATAATCTCCGTGGGAAGAATAAAGTTTTTTAATGTTAAACCAAGGTGTACGTATACTAACTGCTGTGCTTTAAAGAGTTACGTTTAATAGAGGATGCATCTAAAATGTTTGGGCAGATTTTAGTAGTGATATCCCCACATAAGAGCAAGGAAAACAGGTCGTATCATTATATGACCGCAACATTTGGTTGTCGAGGTAGAGCCCCCACGTTCTACCGACCTTAATCCTTTGGATTTTTATCTATGGGGACACTTAAAACCCATAGTCTATTCAGCTCCAATGGATAATGAGAAGATAATTCGTCAACACATTTTTGATACCTGTGAAAACATTCGCAACCGTCACGTAACCTTTCAAGTAGAGCGACATTCCATGATCGTACGTGTCTGTGCGTGCATTATTTCGAGTGGAGAACATGTTGAGAATTTGTTGTGAGCTGTGACTTGATAAACAATAATTACGCAACAGTTATTAAATTGGACCATGTACTGTAAATATGTAATGCCAATTGTAAGAAAACTTTACATAGTTACGGTATTTATTGTTGAATGTAATCTTTCAATTGAACTCAAAATTCACTCATTTCCTTACATATGTTTTTATGAACGTTTTCTTCTTTTTGATGTTAAGAAATTATTCTTGATGGTTGTCTAGGTGCACCCTGTATATAAAAAGTTATACCGATCTTGGTACAAAGAAATCTTGTGCTTTAATTCTGAAGTGAACAGCATAGGACCTCACCAGCGGAATCTGAATACGAAAGACATCTGTTAATCAAACGACTGAAACTCCTAATTTTTCCAACTCCATTAGTCTCTGTGACCTGGCAATAGCTTCAGTGCGTAAAACTGTCAGCCAATTACATCAATTGAAGCACCTCTGCGGCACAATAATTCAGCTGCCTTTGCTCCAGTTTCCAATACCAGAGCCAAACATTGATAGATTTCGATCGGGTCGCTCTGGCACGGATATATATTTGGAACTTGGAAAGGGGAGTGGGGAGCGTTTGTTGATCCGTTACGATGGAGCTGCTGTGTTGAACAAGTCTTGGATTGTTATGTCAGCCAGTTTGTTTGTTAGGGAGTTGTGTTCGGTGTAATACGTTAGTAGGTAGGAGAGTTATTGAGTGGTTGTTCATGTGTGTGTGTGTGCGTGTGAGTGTGAGTGTGTGTGCGTGTGAGTGGAAGACTGTGTTACATTGCTGGTGGAAGAAAATGGGTTCAGTAAAGGAATGTGTGTCTGGAAAGATGCGTGAGCGGTGAGTAAACACGTGAGTGACTGAATCAGTGAATGTCGGTGAGTGTTTATAGGTGAGTGTGTATAGGTGAGTGTAGACGGGTAATTTAGTTGATGCGAGGGAGAATATGCTGTATTGCTGGGTGGTATCTGGAGACTGGGTGGAATTGGCGTATGGATAAGTAGATAAATAGGCGAGTGACTACTTGGGTAAATGATTGACCGAGTCAGAGCGTAAATTGGTGAATGTGTGTATATCATAGACTGTATGGATAAGTGAGTTTGTGAGTGTGTGTTTGAATTTTTGCGAGATCAGATGAGTAAGAAAATGTGTGACTGCCTGTGTTAGTGAGTGTAGTAAAGTTGCGAAACTATGGGTCAGGATCGAATCGCCCTCATTAATCCATTATATCCCAGTGTTTATATACCACCAGGTTCAACACTCAAAAATTCTACGTTCTGCTCTGGGTGCATTTGTGTGTTTTGTACTTATCTAAAAAAAACAGAGATCATTGTCTTACACTAAGAGAAGAAGATGAAAAGATGAAGACAGGTGACTGCAGTGATTGCCCCTCTAGTTATTATAGTAACGGGGGAAGCAGGAAGGACTACTTCTGTCATTAACTAACTTCTTTTTATAACAAACACGGGTAGTGTTTATTGCGCGGTGCGAACTCTGTCTTTTAAGTATAATTCAGGTTAGTTTTCTTCTTTACTGTGCGAAAGAAGTCTTGAATATTAGGTCACATATAAAATGGTTTTATATCTGCCACATCACAGGTGATATCCACAACGAAATATGGTTGCGACCACTAACATTTTGTGTCTTGTTCATTACATAAGTTATTAAATGTTATAAATTTTATATTATAATTATCAACGCAGTTGTAATTCCAACACGTAATTAACCCAGATATACTCCTTAATAAAGGACATTAACACCCAACTAACCCAGACGTTTTCTTCAATAAACAGTATTGTAAAACAAATTTTACATGCAGTAAATGAGATACGTAAAAATTTCTTATTAATGTATTCATCTTTTCATCGCCAGTATAAAGTGAATCTCTTATGTTCATTTGTTTGTATCAGCTCTATTTCATGACTATGTAACATATTATGACTGTGCACGTAGCAAGTAATTAATATTCGCCATATTCTTCAGGCGATGGGAGAGTATATCGTCAGTTCAGGTCGCACCCTGACCCTCCATGGTAGATTCTCTTAGCTTCCAGAATAGTTATCAGATGGAGGAATTAAATATGTGAATTTCTATGCCAGTGTTGCTTGCAGGAATGTATTTCCCCCATGAGAGTTTGTCTCCTGGTGCCCGCTACTGTTTTATGTCTCGTGTACTCACGTTCATGTTTACAATATTTACAAAGGTGTTATAAATTAATTTCGGGTTTACTAGTATTTCTCCCCAAGGCTTAATTTTAGTTCCATTACGCTTTCACAAAACCTGGGCGTACTGTAACATTCAGTATATATAGCCTGTAATTGTTCCCTTGTATTTTCGTAACTAACAGTCACATGCACAATTGTTTCAAACAAATTTGTTACAAATAAAACATAAAATTACAAACATGAATTTGGACGTATGTTTTTTTAATTTTCCAACATGTTTCGGTCTTTATACGTCATCGTCAGGGGGATTACGATGAGATTGCATATGGAATTTCATAAATTTTGATTTCTTGCCTTACATGACGCATTTATTCGTATATAAATTTTACAGTAAATCCAGTAACAAGAAATTAATAAAGGGCTTTTTCTCTTATCCTTGTATTTCTTAATAATCAGTTAATTAGCGTATCAGTTAATGATAAACCCGTAACACTTAACCATTCTATGTTTACATGATATTTCTTAAGGGGATTGACCTCAAAAATAAGCTCCTGATATCAAGAGATGAAGTCAGTCACTTTGTACGCAGAATGTTTCAGGAGGAATCTGTCATGTATTTGGACAAGGTTACTTAGGTTAATTTCCATCGATATATCAACCACAGCTATATCCGGAGTTGAAGCATTACGA
Organism: Reticulitermes speratus; assembly: GCA_021186555.1. NCBI lineage: Eukaryota > Metazoa > Arthropoda > Insecta > Blattodea > Rhinotermitidae > Reticulitermes > Reticulitermes speratus. The sequence continues at coordinate 9,849,975 of JAJKFL010000001.1, forward strand.
AGATCACGGCGCAATCAAAATGTAGTGTGCTTGCGTTTCCTCTTACTGTGCCTGTTTAGAATGCTGCGCTCTCCGTACACTGCGTAAGTACGTCCTTGAGCCACTAGCCAAGCCAAGCCATGCGGAAGCGAATGCGCTATGTAAAGTACTTGGAATTATAAGGACGATTTTTATGATACTAGAGCGACTTCCTTTTACTGACGTATTCAGTGTCTTTATGTCACTGATATATTAATTAGATGTTATGTACAGATGTTACTATTACAAGAGCAACAACTTTGTCCTCGTTTTAGTCTCCATTTGGTCATCAATAAATACAGAATATTCCTCATTTTTTTTAAATTATCTCACATTATCTCCGTAACTCTTCACCTTTGGGTACAGGTATTTCTAGTTATAGCAATGTAACTTAACCTAAGGAAAGTTTTCCTGAAGTATGACAGATTCCTCCAAAAATGCCCCGTATACAAATTATCCCGGCTTTCGCCTTGAGATTATCTGGATAGCAACATTAGGCTAATTTGTCCAAGGGAGCTGATAACAAGGTAAAATAACGAGTAAGTAGTATTGCTCAATGGCCGACCCCGGTCGCCGAGCGGTCCAAGGCGTAGGTCTGCGGCCGATCGATTGCTGGGATCGCGGGTTCGAATCCCACAGAAGGCATATATGTTCGTCTCTATTGTTTGTTGTGTGTCGTGTAGGTAGCGGCCTCTGCGACGAGCTGATCATTCGTTCAGAGGAGTCCTGCCGGGTGTGTGAGTCTAATTGTATGTGATCTAAAAACCTCTAAAACGAGGCAGCCTAGACTCGATTTGGGCTATTACGCCACTGAAAAAAAGTCCTCAATATTACAGCTTTACTGATAGAATAATTTGAATAAACATATTGAAAATTCTTTGCCATTAACTGTCTAAGCTTTGTAAATATTAATATGATTAGGTTCCCATTAGTGGAATTAAGTCGCGGATCATATTGGAATGTTCACCGCAAGCGGCTTGTACACAAGTTTTATACAAAGACATCACTTTGACGATAAGTACTACGTAACTAAAGAATATTCATTGCTTAACAGCTTTTCCTAACTTAATTTATTCAAGACACGAACTCGCCTCGGTTTTGGCGTAAAAATCATTCTTAGGCTGATGAGATTAGCTTTGTGGTAAACGTGTGTTCCGGGACAGCATCACAATCCTGGTCTAAGGGGAAGACAATCGACACGTTAACTTTTACATTAGGCTGCATTATAAGTTACAAGCAAGGCTGTGGTTTTGCATCTTAATGAACGGATTAAGTAGGAGGGGGAGTCGGTATTGATTGACGCACTTAAAGCTTTTGGAGAACACTTGGCTGTTACTTGAGATTATTTCATTTCGTAACTGCAAGTAGCAGAGTCCATTTTGAGGTACTAATAACCACTGAGCTAGTCAAAATGTATTATAGCGTTTGTGAAATCTACAATTGCATTGCCGCTTTAAGGCCAGTTCGCCACTGCAGGGCCAGATTAAGGTAGTTCACATTCAAACCTTAATTTTTTAAGATCAGTTAGGCGCCTTCGCATAGTCGCCCAAAGCGCCTATTACCTTCGTCATGCCCGTCCGTCCATCCGTCTGTCCTCATGCATCAGCGCTGCTCGCACTGGACGGATTTCTGTCAAATTTGATATCGGGGAATTTTATGAAAAATCTGTTGAAAATGTACAAATTTAGTTAAACTCGGGCAAAAATATTGGACATTTTACACGAAACCGTAAGTAAGTGATATTGTTGTCGGCGACATCCAATTACCATAAAAGCGCAATCTTGTTTTAATCCTCGCATTGTCCTTGTACATTTGCCTAGTACGTATGCATTTCTGTTTTTTTTCCGTTGCTGCTTTATGCCTCACCCGCCTTATCCCGATTTGATCACTAAATAACTCCACGAATCACAGGCCCTCCTGAAAAGCTACTGATTCCTCAGCTAGTCAAGGAATCTCCCGTATTTTATGGAACTCAACGGTCCATCACCGCGTTCACAAGAGCACTCCATTTTTTAAAATAATGAGATAGAGCTATCCAATCCACGCCCTTTCATCTTATGTCACGAAGATCAATTTTAATATTATCCTACCATCTACGACATGGTCTTCCAAGTGATGTCGTTCCTTAAGGTTTTTCCACTTAAACCCTGTAGGTATAAGGTGTAGAGAACAAATTGTAAAGCTTGCGCATTGTGTAATTTTCTCTAGCCTCCCTCTATTTCCTTCCTATACGGTGACATAAATGTTGACATTCACATAAGGCAACAGTTAAAATTACGTTAGCTTTTACGGTTTTGCATAATTAACGTTGAAACGTGCAACAGCTCATACTCGTCTATCGCCCCCCCCCCTCCCACCGGTGCGCTGTGTCTCTGACCAGACAGAATTCGTCAGGTAACAGAGCAATAAAATGTGTTTCTAGTTTGCTTTATAAGTTTGTGTCAATCCTGCATTTTATTCGGCAGGGCATGGGTTGGAATTTGGCCTGTTTTTATTGAGCCATTTTTTTTATTTTCTCCATTTTTCCTGGGAAAATATTGTGATAACATCTCAAGATCCTTTCCTTCCATATACCCTACTTTCAAATTTATTATTAACTAATCATCTGATAATTCGAAGTAATTTTATCAGAAATATTGACAGAGTCTTTAAATAAACTACAAATAAATTTATTTTCTGCTATCTGCGTATTCGTCCTTCCCTTTTTTACAGTAAAGAAGTATTCTTCAAGGTTTAACCGGGCCATTAATCGCCCTCGGGCCGACCTAAGTTACCATTATCAGTTTACCAGCCGTTTCTCACCGTACCTCTTTAAGGACTGATTGAGGCAGGCGCGACCCGGAATAGCCTCAGAACTGTATTTTATTGGATCGGCGAAGTAACTGCATAAGGAGACTGAATTAGAGGACCGATTACTGAGGAAGAGCTTAAAGGCTAAAGAGAAAAGTGGGTAGGTTGTGGCACTGATATAGAATGGTAATGGGCAGAATTGTTATATAAGGGAAAAGCAGAGATAGGACGAACAGAATATGCCATAAATCCAAAATGGTGGTAGTGTTTATGCGAAATCTTTGGGTTTGAGAGGCAAAAATTTACCTTCTATCACTTACCGTGGCATTGTAATAATTCAGGGCAAATTCATAAAACGTGTGGGAGAAACTCTATCCCGAATCCGAAAAAAATAAACCATAAACTTTATAACATTTAATTGAAGAGTTTCCGCAACGCACAATAGCTCCAAATCTCGCAAGAGGTCGAAGGTTTCTGGGCGCCGAATGAATTCTATTATTGATATTATTTTAATTAGGCTATATAGCTATGTGCTAATTTCATCCCAATGTGTCTTATTCTAAAATTTACTATGTAAATTACGTGAGTGTATTTAAATCACCATCAATGCCACACTTATGGAACTTTCTTTGTTTATATTTACAAAGAAATCCACCACATGCCTTGCGAAGAATGGATACGTTTGCTAGATTTGAACAAACCTTTTCTTTTTTGTGGAGAAGGGCCCCGCAGCAGAAGCTACGGACGCACCGCAGCCGTAAGGTTTATTGTACAACACTTGTGATGAAGATGAAGAGAAAGATAATCAGTTTTTCATTTTTTTTTTCAAGTAATGGAGCACTGGTGGAATGAAATTGACAGGATAAAACCGAAGTACTCGGAGAAAAACCTGTCGCAGTGCCACTTTGTCCACCACAAATCCCACATGGACTGACCCGGGCCTCCGCGGTGGGAGGCCGGCGACTAACTGCCTGAGCCATGGCACGGCCGAACAAACCCATACTTAAATATTATAAGTGTGTGCATGTACTCGTCACTTACTACCTCACAGAAAAAAGACTGCATTTACGTAAAAGAGGCGAATCAGTTAAATCTGTTTCAGCGACACATTTGCTCTTGCATTTTATAATCATACCGAACACCTAAATGTGTGGGCATAAATAAGAGTTCGGTGCTTTAGAATTAAAGTTGTATTTTATAGGATTAACTGATAAGGCAAATCGTCAATTATTCATAATTTTATTCCGTTCAGTTTGTATAAACGAAAGGATGCGGCGTCTTTCCACTTTTTTTATTATTTACCGCTGTGGAATTTCCTCATGCTAAATCTTTCAAATGTCGTATTTTTCACTTCTACATTAAATTTAATGTTGTATTGTCTCGTCCACCAATCGGAAAGGAGGGAAGGAATGCAGTGGAGAAAATAATGTTACATCGAAGAAGAGGAAAAATTAATTTTTAAGCAAATTATACGAGATTCCCTAGTTTATTGCTGTGTTTTGGATTAAATAACAAGTTTTCAATTATTTTATATTTGCGCGAATCTGTTAAACGTAGTACAATGTCTCATAAAAAGTCTACCACTAGGTAAAGTCTTTGCACAAATATATAACATTTTTTTTTATCAAGAGATGATCTTGTAAAGTTGAAGGCAAAGTTCACCCCACAACAGGCCATGAAAGCCTAGAGGGGGAGTAGAGGTAGGCATATAAACTCTACTCTTTCTTTAACCTCGGTGCTAGATGGGGTGGACCGTCAACGCCGCGCCCCGGCCGCTTTACCCCCGGGAAAGAGACCCGGTACCCATTGTACAGAAGGCTGGGTGGGACCCAGGGGAGGTCTGGACGGGTGCGAAAAATTTCTCCCCCACTGGGATTCAATCCCAGGACCGTCCAGCCCATAGTGAGTCGCTATACCGACTACGCTATCCTGGTCCACCAAGATAATCTGGAAGATTCCTTAATATTAAGTTTCCTAAAATAATACTCAACTTTCAAATTTGAGTAGAAACTTAGCCCTAATGTTGTAAATACATATTAAGAAAATTTCTGAGCAAGCCATTCGCGATTTCATGACTTAATCATTGGCAGTAGTAAATTACAGCTTACTTTGTCTGCTTTTACGTGTCTCTCTATGTTGGGAAACATTACCATTAGTTTTGTTTGCACAGTGTACTTCCCCTTGCCAAATGGACTATAAATGCTTATAGTGAAACATTACGAAGAATGAAGATATACAACGCCTGGCGCTAAGTTGGCGCCTCGCCTTCACGCACAGATCAATGGCTAACAGACGCAGAACTGCTCAGGTGCACTGTCTAATGAAGAAAATGATAATCTAGGCTGGAAATCTGCAATGTTACAATAAAATGCGAAGGTGATTTTAGTATGCAGTATCATAAATATTGCGTCTTATTTGAAGCCAATAAATATTATTACCAAATTCTCATCTTCTACAGTACTTTTGAAATTTGCCCTAGAAGTAATCTTAGCCATCCAGTGCCCACAGTATAACGGTGTAAAGTGTGCAGTGACTTTGTGTGTGTGAAAAATTATTCAGATGCTCTATGTTTATATTTCAAATTAATCCAAAGAAGATTTTCCTTGCCAAGAGTATTATGAAAAGTATCAAGTGGCACTACTCGCAGTCAGTATTTATAAACAAAGTATTATGTCACACTTTCCTTTGCATCATGGTTACCTTTCTCACTCCCTTTTATTCGTCAATTTATTCTTTTCTTTAACTCAACTCCTTCCCCCTTCCACGTATTCCTTTACAATTCCTTTTATTGCTCCGTGATGTCGTTATTCCTCTCCCAGTATCGTAACAACTGTGGAATTTTTTACGTGACCTGGCAATGGCGCTAAAATTTATCGTTGGGTTTTCCCAAGACTTGATAGAAAATAGTTATTATTCTTATGTAGATTGGGGTACGCTACAAGCCGGAAGGTCGCGGGTTCGATTCTCGGTGCGGTCATTGTAATTTTTCATTGACTTAATTCTTCCTGCCGCACTATGGCCTTGGGGTCGACTCAGCCTCTAACAGAAATAAGTATCAGGTGTATCTCCTGGGGGTAAAGGCGGCCGGTGAGTAGGGCTGACAAACTTGCCACCTTCATGTGCCGATTGACTAGAGATTCTGGATGCCTGAACCTCTTAGAGCCCTCACGGCCTGTCCAGGCCTGTGGAGGGATTGCTTTACCTTTACCTTCATATATAGATTATATAAGGCTACTCTACTGCGACAGGACACTTAAGGTAGAGGAGTCGGATGCTTCTCCATTTAAGTCGGGCCGACACAAAAACGCATGATTTCACTTTACAGCTGTAGTATCCGAAAAGAACTACCTATTTTTCCCTCGTAGCGGAAGTACAAAATTCCACACAGATGAACCAGTATTCAGTGTCGTACGTGATCTAAGACGGCTCGGTTCTCATACATTAGACCTCTTCTCTTTAACATAAATTAATGTGACTTAAGTCACTCTTATCTTATGCACCTCTTTTGCGGTTACCTGAACGTAGGCTGCAGTGGTTTACTTTGGCTACTTAACAACCGACGCCAAATACGGCGCCTGACAGACATTTACGACGCCGGTGCAACAGCAAGAGTTTACAACATCACTCCATCCTAATTCAGTCCATCTTCCTCAACTGGCCTTTACGATACGGGCGGACACTGCTCGTTGGCTTCATTTCATTTAGGTTTGTTATTTCTTAGAATGACTCTGTTACAGGCATACAGCCTTACTTTAAAACGAAATTGACCTCTGTAATGTGTAGACACAAAGTTGACATTCCAGTAATGAACCCTGTTGCATGTTACGGTGAGAGATAGTAGGGGCTTACTAAACACCACGTATAGTAATATTCTAATGATATACAGAAGAAAATTACAAAACGTTGATACAAGCGTCAGCGGTAATAAGCCGACTAAATTACCGCGCTTAATAAACGTCAATTTATAGCTAATATTTTCTGTTCGCGGTGTGTTAAATTTACGTTTAGTTTGTAATATCACAAAGGTGTTATGTCACCATATTTCTTGCAGAACTAACTGATGGCCTATAAAACAGTAGTCAAATTTAAGAAAAGTCGAATTTAGTTACATTTTTATAAATTGCCAAATTTGACTGTGACTATATTTATAGACTGTGTAGAATCGAACATTTAGAGACTCCTTTCTCCTAGGAAGCCAAATGATAAACTTTTGTGGTCCAGTCACCCAGAGATGAATTCCAGTTTATTTATTTATTTATTTATTTCGGTTAATGGAATGCGTGCTTGCTACAATTTGGTCAAGAATTTTTTACCTTGCATTTTCCTATGGAAAAATATAAAAATGAAATTGAACAGAATTGTGAACTTTTCTGTTGTTTTGTATCGGTGTGCAGCTTGGTCTCTCACATTCAGGCAGGACCATAGGGTGACAGACTTGGAGAAGAGGGTGCTGTGGAATATATTGGGGCCTAAGACGGACGAGGTGACAGGGGACTGGAGGAAATTTCACAGTGAGAATCTTCATGATTTGTACCCCTCACAAATTATTATTCGGGTGATCAAATTAAGAAGAATGAAATGGGAGGATCACGTACGTATGTGGGAGGAGAGGGGCATACACTACTTTGGTGAAGAAACCTGAGGGATAGAGACAACTTGTAAGATCTAGATGTAGACGGGAAAAAAATAATTAAAGTGGATCTTAAAGAAATAGTATGATAGCTCGTGGACTGGATTGATCTGGCTCAGGACAGGGACAAGTAGTAGGCCCTTGTGAACACGGTAATTGATCTTTGAGCTTCATAAAATGCAGGGAATATTTTGATTAACTGACTAGATGCTTATTTCGGTTAAATATTTTTCAAAGTAATGGTGACGTAATGGCGGGACTGAACGATTAATTGTGTCTTTCTGATATGGTCACTTCTACCCTTCAGCAAGATCTGTCGGATCATTAGTAAGCAGCTACTTGCCTGTACACTGTCGTAACCAGGAAAATCGCTATCTGGTTATTCACTGCTGTGAAACCCCCATCATTATAAAATAATGTATATTATTTTATTTATTGCTTATTACCAGAAAATTAAATCTCTCACTGGAATCTATCCCAACAAGTTTAATTGAAATATGTATCACCATAATCAATAGAACGTTCATTTAATATTATATTTCCATAAGCCTAACACAATCACTTCGAACTATACCACGAATAAAATATTGTAGAGTATTCAAATATGCCGCGAACTGCGCAAGACGAAGTTCCTCGGTGAAAAGGTGTCCTGCGTAAAGCGGATTAGTTTATGGGATTATACTTGGAGATTACAGTCTGCTGGGACGTGACATCGTGTTTATTGGTAATTATATGCAGACGTTTTGGGGAGTTTACTGTCTGGAGTGCCCTGAAGTTTGAGGTAGCAAGCGTCTTCGAATCGTCAGCAGCTAATTACAAATAAACACGTCGTATCCAGCAATAATGTAAACTTCATCAACAGCGATGTGGAAATCTCAAACCTCACGCACTTTTATCCTTTAAAATACAGAGTGGCACAGAATTTACTTGCGTTTCAGTGTTGAACAACAGAAGGGCCCTACGTCCTGTGAGTTCTTCTTCGTTTACTCTTTTTATAATGCTTTAGGGACAAAATACTTATAACAATTGTCAGTGTAGAATAAAGACATATTTAACACTTCATGTAACCAATAAATATAAGTATTGTCTCAGTAAACTTCAAGAACATGTTGCCTTTGTTGTCGTCAAGTGTCATTTGCTCCACTCTGTGTGTAGTGGAACAGAATTATTCTGTTTTCGCAATATGGGCGGCCTAATATGGTGTTAGTTCTAACGGAATTGTATGGGATCTACACTCCTTAGGTATTGTAATTGCCATTCGCACAGTGTCAAGTGTATAATTAGTACTATCAGATGAGCATATCGCTCACAGCTTGCAGCAATAAAATGAATGTCAGTGTGAAAAAATAGAAGAATATCTGCTCCCGGTAGTATTAGAACTATAGTTTAGCCTATAGGTATAGAATGTAGTGTTATATTTTTGTGAGAAGTTTACCATTACTAAACTTGGATCTCCTATGGGCTATATAAAGTGCAGCTTTGAGACTTAAAGCTGTTCTTTTTTGTTTTAACCGCGGATCAATACAGAACCCCCGAAAAGTCATGAAATTTACTCTTTATCTTTGCCAATCCTTATGTTAAGCAAATGTGCAATTATTTTCGTATATTGTATATGGGATTTGGATCATCTTTCAGTGCTTCTTAAGTTACACGATTTATTCTATGGGATATGTTCTACGTTTCGGCATCATCGCTATAACACTCCCGATCTACTGGAGGCCTCTTCGTTTGCTTACTTTTCGTGTTACCAGCAATACAGTACAAGCTTATGCGTCACTCGTGTAAGGCGCCAAAACAGCTGAATACAAATATCCTTATTTTCAGGACTTCTACAAAAAAAAGAAGTATCAGGCCTAATTCTTTTCGTTCTTCCTTTTCTTCATCCCTTCATATAATTTTCCGCCTTTCTCTTTATTTTTATTCTGTCGTACTTCCTTTCCACTTCTTCCCTCAACCCTTGTTTATCGTCTTTTCCCCTTGCACCCCCATCTTGTGCTCCTACCCTCCTTCCTTTTATTTTATTCTTCCCCTTTTATATTTTCACCATCTTTCACGTTTTCCGTTATGTCTTCTTCCTTTTTATCTAATTCTTCCACTTTCCCAATTTATTCCTCTTCTCAACCTACACTTAATCTTCCCTTCTCTGTCTGTATCCCAGTATGCCTTATTATCCTCCGCTTATTTTCCTCATCTTCCCCCTCCTCCTCCATCGCCTCCCCCTCCTCCTTTTCCGCCTTCTTTCCCACTTTTCTTCGAGGTCTTATTCTCGCTGGGCACTGAATTTCCCAGCATGTAACTGCACCTCACTCCACTTCGAATCCACACTCGCTTTCAAGCCCGGATTTCTCTTCTGCAATAAGCCTTATATAAATTTTCAGCGATGACGTAATGTCATTTATTAGCTAGCACAGACGTCAAAGCCTATTCTAAGTGCTGTCAATTATACGTCTCCTCTACTTACATTGAAAGGCATGTAATTTTATTTCTTTTTAAAATTAATTCTCTTATTTCACCTCTCTTGTCATTACTTAGACCACTACTTTGGAAAAGGTGCAAAATGCTACTCTGTTTAGTAGCCTGTGAATGTACCCAATTCAACCTCCAGTAGCAGTGCATTTTTTATCGGGAGGTATAAACCACACTCTTTGGCAGACTTCAGAATTTGTGTCTTGGAACTCAAAAATATATTTCTCATTAAATATACATTTTCGTGACAAACGAAATTAAAACTTTACTTTACTCACTTCCCTGACTTGAATACAAAAATAATACGTATTTAACTTTAAATGTTTTTGAAATCGAGTTATTTCGCTATGCAAACTTCGTATCTTGGCGTTTCAATCACTTCCCTAATGAATGCCAGAAGCTTATCACTTCTATGTGCATCGTGGGTCGAGAGCAGAGAGTTTGTAAATGCAATGAAACAGTTGACGACAGTCGTAATGAGAAGCTTCAGACTTACAGATGTTAACAGATAATTAACTTTATACTGTGTTGTAACCATATTCAGTGACAGTTTCTAAATGTTTAAGCATAACATAAGTTTTCAGGTTTTACAGCGGGGATTTTCCTAGCTGTAGTCTTCTGGGTTTTGAGACCGTGTAATTTTTAAGCTGATACCGACGTTTCGTACGAAAATGTTTCTATCTTCAGGGTTGCAGTAATTCTTCCAGCTCTAAAGATGTAGGCGCCTGGCTCCTTCGAAACGTAGTAACGAATCTAAAATCTATACGGTTACAAAACCAGAAAGACTGCAATCCCTAGGCAAGTGTAAAGATACACTTCATGCTGTGGAATTGTTTAAAGAAATAAATTCTTTGCCGTGTGCAGAATCACAAATAATAAGACAATTCAAAGAAATTTGGCATAAACAATCATGATCTAAATTAAGTTATAGACCAACTGATGCACACTAAAACCACTTTTTTAAGTAGCTTTATTATTAAAATTGTTAAAAATTGTACCCCTACACGTGTTTCGATCCTAGGATCATCGTCAGGGGGGTTTCTTGCTAAAAGCTACAGTCACTTCAACACATGATTTAAAATATTCTATCTGCACTTTAAAACATAACTTAAAATCTTGTAAAAAGATTCGTTAAAAGTTGTAAAATTATAAAAGCACTGTAGATGGTAGATTGTGGATTGTGCTTTTATAATTTTACAACTTTTAACGAATCTTTTTACAAGATTTTAAGTTATGTTTTAAAGTGCAGATAGAATATTTTAAATCATGTGTTGAAGTGACTGTAGCTTTTAGCAAGAAACCCCCCTGACGATGATCCTAGGATCGAAACACGTGTAGGGGTACAATTTTTAACAATTTTAATAATAAAGCTACTTAAAAAAGTGGTTTTAGTGTGCATCAGTTGGTCTATAACTTAATTTAATATGACGAAGATGCACGGTGGCAACAATGTGAAATCATGATCTAAGGAATGTAATAATGTATCACTGTACCTTCTACTTTATGAAGCAAATTTTAGTATGCTAGCATGCAGCTGTGTAGCGTTTAGTGACACGTGTGCACGCAAGAACTATAACACAAAGTTGCATTCAGTTGACACTCAATATAATATTACTACTGTAAGTGAAGTACGTACATGATCCTTTGTTATGTTCCTACAAAGACACCAATTTTGACACAGTGATAATGAAATCTTAACTGTCTGTATTTTGATGCTTTTCGCCTTAAAATATTTAATGAAACCCATTATCCAGGACGTTATTTCGTGCTGGAACATCAGAAGGCCACACATTATTGTGTTATTTTTTACGAAGAAGTATAAAATGCTTGACAAGGCACTAAACTACACAATATCGATACTGCATTCCATAAGAACCTTAAATTGATTTATAAGATATTAAAGGTAAATAAACAGGCGGACATACTTACACAAACAGACAAACTTTTGCTTCAAAGTTAGTAAATATACGCTTAAATTTACAGTGTATTTTCTTGTTTGCGATTTTTCTTTCACATTTGTTCTTATTTATTTATAGGGTTACTAACCCCTTAAAGTTTAGTGGTTACTTTATATACCGCCACTTTTAACATTAGTGCTTCTTCATTCTGCCCATAGAGTGCATTTATATCTTTGTGTGGATCTCAGACAGAAACAGCGATTATTTATTTTCCCTGTATTGCATTAACTGATTGGTTTTTTATAACAGAGAAGGACAGTGTTTACTGCGCAGTACGAACTGAAACTTCAACTATAACTCAAGAAAGTTTTCGTTTTCAACGTAATATTTCTGGACTTCATTCATTATACAGTGTCAAAAGGGGGTAGAGAATGAGCAATGAATTGGCAATGATGAATAAGCTATTCCTGTAGAGGCCCTAAGGGCTTCTGGATGTTGTGACTCCCAGAATTTCTAGATAATCGGCGCATGAAAGTGGCAAGGTTGTCAGCCTTAAGCATCGGCCGCCTTTACACCCCAGGAGATGTCCCTCGTACTCATTTCTGTTAGAGGCTTAGTGGACCTCAGGGCCATAGTGAGGCCGAAAGTATTACGTCAATGAAAAATCTCAATGACCTTCCGGCTTGTAGCGCAGTGCCTCAACCGACTGTACCACCGCGTGCAACCCCCCCCCCCCCCCCCCAATGATGAGTAAGGAAGAAACACAACAATGTTGCGCTTAATGTAGTGTGATGGTATATACCAGGCCCGTAGCCGGACCATGAACACAGTGGAGGCAACGGCTTCCAATGCGGATGCATATACTTACATAACTTTATATACGTATGTAATGCTCTGTCATACATATGCTCTGAATATATAATGTATCCACCCTTAAGCGCAAAAAGCGCCTTTGTCGGGACCACAAAATCAACACTTTAATTACATAAAGAGCTCCATAACATTGCACAAAACATCTTGCATATACATACATTTTTGAAAATGAATTATTTCCAACGACGGCGGTTCAGCAGAGTAGGGTGTGACACGTTTTTATGGGGCTTATCAGCATGTTTGTTTTGCTATATTTCGCAAATATCTAGCGAGGGCATCTATACTTGTAGTGGGTACAATGCAGCTACTTGCACACCCCTGGCTACGGGCCTGGTATTTACGTGAAAGGATTTAGAAACGAAATCCTTTGTAAGTACAACCGACAACTAGTGACAACATGGCGTAACAACATCGGGACTTCGTAAATATTTTTTTTTTCCGTCAAGAACGGACAAAAAGAAAGTTATCAAAACCCATCGGACTGCTTCGTGCATGGAGTCTGAAATTTCATAATATGATACTAAAGTCCCTTGAGAACACATCTCTTGCTCTCACAGTCTTTTTTTTTTTTTTTGGTGACGGTTTGGAATGCTCACGCAGTACACATTTGTAGCCAGCACGGATACCTCGTGGGAGTTCTCTGTGTTTTACAGAATATAAAATTTTTAAGTCATTACATATGGAAGCTTGCGGTACGATATTGGAGTGTGAAAGAGCTGTCTGTTGCTTCGGCTGAAAGAACTACGTCACACGTGAAATTATTTGTGTTTTATTCAAGTCGGTAAAAGGTTCGACCTTTTGTGCTGTATTCGGGATTTCAATATCTGTGAAAGTCTGTGTTACATTTTTCTGATTGTACCGTAGTGCATTTTTAGATGTTGAAAATAAAGAAATACGCTGTTGAGGTGAAAGCAGTTTATAGTCATGAAAAATTAATGTGCAAACAACGAAAAGTTTATTTTAAACTGAAAAGACGGTAAAAGCTGACTTCACACCTGTCACGTTACTCTTTTATGTAACATTTCTAATTATTTATATATGTATATCTAAAGCAGAGTCGTTTGTGAGAAGCTAATAGTCGCGTAGCTACTCAATAAATTCCCAGACATTTTGGAACTCGAAAACTTGTTAGATATTCAAAATAAATTTCGCTGCTCCCTATATTATGCCAAATGAACAGACACCATAAGCGTCCACCCTATTTATTTAAGATCCATTTCAATACTGTCTCTTCAACTACAACTATGTCTTCCCTTCAGATTTTTCCTACCAATGGCGTGCACACATTTTTGCCTCTCCCATACATTCCCCATACATTCCCCATACACTCTAAAAGAATACAGCTTCGAATACCAAAATTTCAAAATATTCTAAGGCCAACATCATGCTATAAAAACAAAGTTGCTCCAGTGTCTAAGCGTTAGGCTATAACGGATTATGGGGACGTGAAATTAAGTGCCTCACATTCTACAAGTCACGACAATATAAAGATTAATGATCAGATTCACGCTGCGGCCGCTTTAATAGTGTGTAGATAGTACGCGTTGTGAATTCGCTGGAAGATTGGCAGTATTCGAGATATTTGTACGCGGTGGTGCTGAAGTATCAGGCAGCTCGAGCTGACCTTACATCCGTACCTACTCGCCCGAATAAGATAAAAAGTTATAAATTAGAATGGATGTAACATTTAGGGTAGCACAAGAAAGCAAGATTCACTGATTGTTATACATGTTGAGCTCGAAATGCGAAAGGAAGTATTGGAAGACAGAGTGAAGGATGGCAAAGCGAAATTAATTTTATAAAAGCAAAGTTTTGTGTCGAAATGAACTGTAATTAATCGATTATTTGGACGGAAAAGGAGAGAAGGGGGGGGGGACTACGTCAAGCCAATTGGTAAAATCACTGCATTTAGCACTTTCGTGTAAAGATGTTTACTCTTGACTCAGTTTATTACGCAAAAAGAAATGGCTGTAGTGTCAAATAAAGAGCCATGAAAAAAATATGTTTTATTTTATGGTCCAATTCTTGTAACTTTATGTTTTGGCTTATATAAACACATTACTTCAACTCCATTCATTATTTAGCGTCAATATGTTTATGAATTGTGATTAATGAATAAAAAATGAAGTTAATTTCAGGATCATATTGTGAGGAATATTGATGGTGTTTAACAATACGGTGCTGCTTAGCGTAATTAAACTTGAGAAATAGAAAGCTAGAGAGAATTTTACAAAATTAATTATATAAAGAGGGCCTTTGTATGCAACTAAGTATATGTTGATAAAATGAAGGAAATTTACGTAGACGGAACATGTAGTTTTCATACGTGTATTTGAGGAATTGGCCTATATAGAAAATAGTAAGCGAAGCGACCTAGAAGTATGTGGTAGGACAATATTGAAATGGATTCTAATTAGTGATGAGGGTGTGGCTTATGACAGGGACCAGTGGTGGCATCTTATCAATGGAATAATGGAGTTTCGTTTGTCATAAAAAGAATAAAATATGTATATATATTTTGACACACTATACGCTTCCGTAGACTGTCGATCTCCATGAAATTAATTGGTCATTTAGTCTTCTTTTTGTGGAGAAGGGCCCCGCAGCAGAAACTGCTGACGCACCGCAGCCGTAAGGCTTATTGTGCAACCCTGTGATGAAAATGAAAAGAAAGATGATCAGTTTTTTTAATTACTCCAAGTAATGGAGCACCGGTGGAATGAAATGAACAAGGGAAAACCGAAATACTCAGGAAAAAGCCTGTCCCAAAGCTACTTTGTCCACCACAAATCCCACGTGGACACCCGGGATCGAACCCCTGGCCTCCGCAGTGGGAGGCCAGCGACTAACCGCCTGAGCCATGGCACAGCCATTGTGAATTAGTTTGTAATAATTACCAACATTTGGAAATATTTACTTCGTATTCGGGTCTAAGAACGTCTTGTTATATTATAATACTGTAAATCCATAGCAGTTCAAACTGGTGCTGACTGATCCCATCCCAACCGATTTATGTAGTGATAGAGCGTTGTGGTTGAGAGTGTGGTAGAATCAGTGGAGCCCGAAACAGCGGGACACGATTGAAACGTGACGTTTCACTATTACAACTGACCACATCGCTGAAAATGACTGGCGTTTGGACGGGTCTGTGTGACAGTTCGCAACGCCACTGTTCTGAAACCAAATTTATTGCTCGAAATTGGTTATTCTGCCCCTCCTATCACAAGCTGCTTTGAACACTCGCACACCTCATACCGTGAACAGGACAAAAAAAGGATGACGAAAATCTACAGGATGATCTCACAAACCCGTAAAAGTAAAATAAATTTGTCCCTTTGCACGCCAGGAGTCATGTGGGGAGTATAAGTTATAGAGTACAAATTATAAATTATAGATTATAGAATATGGAATATAGTTTGTAGTTGGCACTAAAAGTTTATGGGTTTTATGCTTAACATCTGGGCCAATTTACCCCGAGGAAACGGCCGTTTATATTTATGAATATGAGGCTGAGTGGTTACCTTAATACAGAAAATATATTTTAGCTCAGTGGGCAAAAGCGGATGCATATGAATTCATACACTGCTAACCACACGAAAGGGACTGACGGATTGAGCCAGGTGTCACCCTAACAACAACGAACAATCGCAGAAAAATTTTTCGGAGAAAATACGGTGATAAAATCCAGGGTAACGAGATGGGCACGGTACGTTTTACGCATGGGGACACGAAAAATGCATACAGGGCTTCGGGGGGCTGGAGCAACCTGAAGGAAGGAGTGTTATAGAAGGGAGGATAATATTAAAAGGGATTTTAAACAAATATTATGGGACGGTATAGACTGGATTGATCTGGCTGATGGTGGGGACCAGTGGAGGCATCGCATGGGCAACGTATTAAACTTCAGGATTCCATAAAATTCGAAGAAAGCCGTGAATAGCTAAGAAGCCCTTAACTTCTCAAGAAAGATTCTCCTCCATGCACTTAGCCGGTCAATTTATTATTCTGTTGGTCAGCCAGGAACATTTCGCAGAGACTGTGGACACACAGATTCCCGGATCTAAAATCCCGCGATTTATGTAGCGTGAGATGCCGAGGTAGCGTAGTCGGTATAACGACTACGCTACGGCCTGGTCAGTCCGGGGTTCGAATCCTGGCATTTTGCAGAACTTTTCTCTTATCAAAAACGGTCCAGACCGGCTCTGAGGCCCACCCAGACTCCTATTCAATGGCACCGGCGTTCCTGAGGTAAAGCGGCCGGGGCATGAAGTTGACCATTGATCTCCATCTAGTGCCGAGGTTAAGAATGAGTGAAACTATACCTCTACTCCCCCTATATGACTTCGTGGCATGGACAGGGACAACTTTAACATTTACCTTTACCTTAAAGTCCATCTAATTTTTGGTCTCTCAAAACAAATATCTGTTAACAGAGTAATCGATTTCTGCGCTCGAAATACCAAGATGCATCACATGAATAGAACGAGAGAGAGAGAGAGATCAAGAGCATGAGAATTGCGTCATCACTTCTCTGTTTTATTAATGGTACTGACGTCACTGGTAGCTAATCTCGGTCTCATTCCAAAACTGGCTAAATTTTACATTACTCTCCCTTTAAAATCGCCATTTCTAGGCTAACGATACAAAGGTGTTCATACGCATTATAGGCTACTTTACTTATATCAAGTGTAAAAATGGGCGCGTAGCGGGGAGTCAGTGCCTGTTTATTTGTCCGCGTGTTTCACGTACGGAACGACAGAATGGATTTCACTGGTATCTGACGTTTCAGCTTGCTGCCCGATGTTAATTTTGGTTTATTTTTTATCCGTCCAACGTATGCCCCCAAAACCAAAATTTCATTAGTTACATCAAAACGTTTATGCGTGGCGTGTCATACTAAGCCGATTACGATACAAAAATTTAAATTTTTAATTTGTTTTTGAAGCGCCAACCAAGTTAATGTAACGAGATGCAATAAATATGTTCTCAGACACATACGTGAAGTGAATTTGTTTCAAGTAATAGACTTTTATCTGAAATATTATAAATGTATCAGTGCTAAATAAACAAGAGGGTCCTTGTGTAGAATCTCACATTTTGAGTGCAAAACCCACCCTTATTCTTTTCGTCACGAGCGATATTATTTATACTCTGTATAGAATATAGATGGTAATCCGCGGTAGCTCAGTCGGTACAGTGACCACATTACACTCCAGATTCGCGGAATAAAGTGTCAAAGTTCTTCAGGATGACTTGCGTTTTAATATTGTCCAGGAGACAGGCAGTTCTGACCTAAGCTATCCCAGGTTATCGTCAGCCCTTCGACGAAAATTGATGGTTAGTACTGCAATTTAAATCACAACTGCATTCTTCCCCCTTTCTTGCGCTTTATTACTCACCAATTATCCGATCATGCGACGCTACGTAGACAGAGATATGTCATGTCAGTATATCATCAGGTGTGCGCTGAAGTGTATAATACGTAAAGCGATTTATGCTTCTTAGATCTGTCGCTGAAATGTCGGTGTTTATTGCTGTCAAGCGATGTCATTACCGGACTCTGCTGTCAGTTCGGGAGTAAGTTGTGTAACATAATTTGAGGGATGTGGATTTGACAGATACATTACGTCATCTATTGCCGTCATGTTAGAATATTATCTGGACGTGTGCTGAAAGTTTTTTGAGGGTGTATGTCGTTATAGTGCACACCGATCGTGTATATCGTTATAGTGCACACCGATAGTGTATATCGTTATAGTGCACACCGTTCGTGTATATCGTTATAGTGCACACCGATCGTGTATATCGTTATAGTGCACACCGATCGTGTATATCGTTATAGTGCACACCGTTCGTGTATATCGTTATAGTGCACACCGATCGTGTATATCGTTATAGTGCACACCGATCGTGTATATCGTTATAGTGCACACCGATCGTGTATATCGTTATAGTGCACACCGTTCGTGTATATCGTTATAGTGCACACCGATCGTGTATATCGTTATAGTGCACACCGATCGTGTATATCGTTATAGTGCACACCGTTCGTGTATATCGTTATAGTGCACACCGATCGTGTATATCGTTATAGTGCACACCGATCGTGTATATCGTTATAGTGCACACCGATCGTGTA
Source organism: Reticulitermes speratus (assembly GCA_021186555.1). Classification (NCBI taxonomy): domain Eukaryota; kingdom Metazoa; phylum Arthropoda; class Insecta; order Blattodea; family Rhinotermitidae; genus Reticulitermes; species Reticulitermes speratus. The sequence goes on from JAJKFL010000001.1 coordinate 9,868,789, forward strand.
TATCGTTATAGTGCACACCGATCGTGTATATCGTTATAGTGCACACCGATCGTGTATATCGTTATAGTGCACACCGATCGTGTATATCGTTATAGTGCACACCGATCGTGTATATCGTTATAGTGCACACCGATCGTGTATATGGTTATAGTGCACACCGATCGTGTATATCGTTATAGTGCACACCGTTCGTGTATATCGTTATAGTGCACACCGTTAGTGTATATCGTTATAGTGCACACCGATCGTGTATATCGTTATAGTGCACACCGATCGTGTATATCGTTATAGTGCACACCGATCGTGTATATCGTTATAGTGCACACCGATCGTGTATATCGTTATAGTGCATTCTGATCTTGTATATCGTTATAGTGCACACCGATCGTGTATATCGTTATAGTGCACACCGATCGTGTATATCGTTATAGTGCACACCGATCGTGTATATCGTTATAGTGCACACCGATCGTGTATATCGTTATAGTGCATACTGATCTTGTATATCGTTATAGTGCACACCGATCGTGTATATCGTTATAGTGCACACCGATCGTGTATATCGTTATAGTGCACACCGATCGTGTATATCGTTATAGTGCACACCGATCGTGTATATCGTTATAGTGCATACTGATCTTGTATATCGTTATAGTGCACACCGATCGTGTATATCGTTATAGTGCACACCGATCGTGTATATCGTTATAGTGCACACCGATAGTGTATATCGTTATAGTGCACACCGTTCGTGTATATCGTTATAGTGCACACCGATCGTGTATATCGTTATAGTGCACACCGATCGTGTATATCGTTATAGTGCACACCGATCGTGTATATCGTTATAGTGCACACCGATCGTGTATATCGTTATAGTGCACACCGACCGTGTATATCGTTATAGTGCACACCGATCGTGCATATCGTTAAAGTGCACACCGTTTGTGTATGTCGTTATAGTGCACACCGATCGTGTATATCGTTATAGTGCACACCGATCGTGTATATCGTTATAGTGCACACCGATCGTGTATATCGTTATAGTGCACACTGATCTTGTATATCGTTATAGTGCACACCGATCGTGTATATCGTTATAGTGCACACCGATCGTGTATATCGTTATAGTGCACACCGATCGTGTATATCGATATAGTGCACACCGATCGTGTATATCGTTATAGTGCACACCGATCGTGTATATCGTTATAGTGCACACCGTTCGTGTATATCGTTATAGTGCACACCGTTCGTGTATATCGTTATAGTGCACACCGTTAGTGTATATCGTTATAGTGCACACCGATCGTGTATATCGTTATAGTGCACACCGATCGTGTATATCGTTATAGTGCACACCGATCGTGTATATCGTTATAGTGCATACTGATCTTGTATATCGTTATAGTGCACACCGATCGTGTATATCGTTATAGTGCACACCGATCGTGAATGTCGTTATAGTGCACACCGATCGTGTATATCGTTATAGTGCACACCGATCGTGTATATCGTTATAGTGCACACCGATCGTGTATATCGTTATAGTGCACACCGATCGTGTATATCGTTATAGTGCACACCGACCGTGTATATCGTTAAAGTGCACACCGTTCGTGTATGTCGTTATAGTGCACACCGATCGTGTATATCGTTATAGTGCACACCGATCGTGTATATCGTTATAGTGCACACCGATCGTGTATATCGTTATAGTGCACACTGATCTTGTATATCGTTATAGTGCACACCGATCGTGTATATCGTTATAGTGCACACCGATCGTGTATATCGTTATAGTGCACACCGATCGTGTATATCGATATAGTGCACACCGATCGTGTATATCGTTATAGTGCACACCGATCGTGTATATCGTTATAGTGCACACCGTTCGTGTATATCGTTATAGTGCACACCGTTCGTGTATATCGTTATAGTGCACACCGATCGTGTATATCGTTATAGTGCACACCGATCGTGTATATCGTTATAGTGCACACCGATCGTGTATATCGTTATAGTGCACACCGATCGTGTATATCGTTATAGTGCACACCGACCGTGTATATCGTTATAGTGCACACCGATCGTGTATATCGTTATAGTGCACACCGATCGTGTATATCGTTATAGTGCACACCGATCGTGTATATCGTTATAGTGCACACCGACCGTGTATATCTTTATAGTGCACACCGATCGTGTATATCGTTATAGTGCACACCGATCGTGTATATCGTTATAGTGCACACCGAACGTGTATATCGTTATAGTGCACACCGATCGTGTATATCGTTATAGTGCACACCGATCGTGTATATCGTTATAGTGCATTCTGATCTTGTATATCGTTATAGTGCACACCGATCGTGTATATCGTTATAGTGCACACCGATCGTGTATATCGTTATAGTGCACACCGATCGTGTATATCGTTATAGTGCACACCGATCGTGTATATCGTTATAGTGCATACTGATCTTGTATATCGTTATAGTGCACACCGATCGTGTATATCGTTATAGTGCACACCGATCGTGTATATCGTTATAGTGCACACCGATCGTGTATATCGTTATAGTGCACACCGATCGTGTATATCGTTATAGTGCATACTGATCTTGTATATCGTTATAGTGCACACCGATCGTGTATATCGTTATAGTGCACACCGATCGTGTATATCGTTATAGTGCACACCGACCGTGTATATCTTTATAGTGTACACCGATCGTGTATATCGTTATAGTGCACACCGATCGTGTATATCGTTATAGTGCACACCGATCGTGTATATCGTTATAGTGCACACCGATCGTGTATATCGTTATAGTGCACACCGATCGTGTATATCGTTATAGTGCACACCGATCGTGTATATCGTTATAGTGCACACCGATCGTGTATATCGTTATAGTGCACACCGATCGTGTATATCGTTATAGTGCACACCGATCGTGTATATCGTTATAGTGCACACCGATCGTGTATATCGTTATAGTGCACACCGATCGTGAATCTGTCACTTAAATTTTGTTATTTATTATTGTCAGTGCAGGGTTATCTGCGATTTAAAGTTCAGTGCGTACAAATACAATGTGGCTGTAGGTTTCGACATTGCATGTACACACTCATACATACATATATTAATTATGTGCGTAACACACATGCGTACACGAATACAGAGTTACGTACATCGTAGTGCAAAGATTATAATTTATATGTTTTATACGGGAGGTCACATTTTGGATTCTTTTCCAGAACGATTTTTTTTCTAAGTGCATTTTTAACACTTCGTCTTTCCTTCACGCAAATGCAGGCCGCCTACGCACAAGTTTTAATTTCGTTATAATAGCTAGCCTTCCGCTGTAAGCTGTGAGTAAGGACATTAACTGAGAAAGCGTAATTAAACAACCTTAAAACCCAGTAAGTGTCCGTCGAACAATATATACATATTTGTTACAGAAAATCAACAGCTACATTTTTCGACTTTTAACTAAGCCAGCATCACGCTGTACAAGATTTACAAGAAGATGTAATGTAAAACACAGCAGGTAATATTTTACTGAATGTGACGATTCTGAGATATCAATATTGAATAATATTACTTGCATTGTTGTACGTTACGTCTTCTTGTAAATATTGTACAGCGTGATGTTGGCTTAGTTAAAAGCCGAAACGTGTAGCTTTTTGTTATGCGTAACAAATGTATGTTGTTTTAGACGACACAGTTTTATATAATAAGCACAACGGGGTGCCTCCACTTTAAGGTAAATAATCCGAAAAGGGAGCACATAAAAATATTGATGCATAGCTGTAACATTACACATCTGGACAGGCTGTTAGGATTCTAGATGGTTGAGGCTCTTAGTGTTTCTAGACAACCTGTAAATAAGCCTTCCCCTCCCTTCTATTCCCAAGGAAAGATCACTGGTATTCATTTCTGTTAGAAACTGAGTCAACTCCAGGGACGTAGTGTGGCCGGAAGGATTAAGTCAATAAAAAATCCCAATGACCCCATTGGGATTCGAACCCGCGACCTTTCGGCTTGTAGCGCAGTGCCGCCGCATAGCCCACACATTGATGTATGGATTTCTGTATTGAGAGTTCCAGGTCACGGGCTGTATGTGTCATGACCTGCAGTGTTGCTAGTGAATGTACGAAGGGAGAACAGGGTCTGCGTGATGCAGTGTTACTGTCTGTGGCTGCGCTGCGCTCTTTGCTAGCGACTGTCAAGCAAATGCACAGTAATATATCGCGAATACTGTCTAAGAAACTAGCTGGTAACTTTTCACCAATTAAGAATTTTTTACGCTCAGTTTTGACTATGATACTATTTAGTTACAAATATAAGGGGGAAGTTTTCCTTAATTTTAAATTTTACTGTGGCTCTAAATATATTTATCGAATACTTATTGTGTTTTATGCGATAATAAGAGCAAAACTGTGTAATTTCTTTCTATACTGCCATTACTACCTCTCTCTTACTTTCTGAGTCTCTTTAACACTGTCAAACTCGCCCCTTCCAGCTTCCTCATTATGGTGAGAAACCAAGTTTAATGCCTACGTAACACAATATAAAATGTAAGCTTGTTTGTACGTTAATTTAATTTAGATTTCATTTCAGTACAGCTCAGTACAGTATATAATTTACGGATTGATCGAACGAGGAGTTGGATTGTTCGGTGGGGCAAAATATTTTGCTTATCCATAGCGCCAGACCGGCTCCGGAGCCCACCCTTCGTATATCTAAATTAGGGTAAACATAACATTTAATATCCAAACCAGGACACTTCTGAGAGTGAAAGGGAGCGCTAAAAATTATTAAAATTTTATATTTCTTAAATATTTATTTATTGACCGACAAATTGGTTTTATTATGTTGGCGGACCTATAAAATAGGTCTATTCAAAGACTGTGTTGTGTGTTCTGTGTCTGGGGTAAAGCAATCGGTGGTTGAAGCTGACCACTATAATGTACCTAATGCCAGGGTGAAGAATGCGTGGCATTATGACTGCACTCCCCGTATGTCTTCATAGTAGGGCAATTAATCAAGCACAGGGACAAATTTGACTTTTATATTTAATTTTATATTTTTACATGTAGCAGGGGCAGCTACATATATGCCGAGCTCAACGGAAATAGGAAATTTTCGATTTAAGTTTTTCGACTCCAGTGTTACTTTGTGTATCGTATACTGTAAGTAATATTCAGGAATTATCTCTTTTTTCTGCTTAGCGTATTTATGCGTTTCGCGTGATTCTAAGATCAATCAGCGATTATTTTTCTGTATAACAATTAGGATAGGTATTCATTTAATGGAAACGGAGTTTGTTCTCTGTGAGGTAAGAACTGAATTATTGTCTTCTTGTAACAGTTGATAATACAAAATTTCATTAAACAAGAGGACTGTGTTAAGCATTTCTTTTACGGCGTCATTTCATACATGTTTCGGTCTGTACTCCGCCATCATCACGGAAAAATTTAATGTAGAACAACTGAAATTACTGCTGGCATATTTGTGGTATCATACCTGCGTTATAAATTGCATATTATTTAAATTTATTCATTACGAGTTAACATTTATTGCAGTATACGGAAATATCTTAATTTTGGAACTACATTATGATACATTTTTATATTTACATTATAACAACGTTTTAAATGTAATGTTCTTGTGTACTGAGACCGTGTTTTACTATTTATCATTTAACAGCGTGTGCACTGCAGAATAAAGTATCGGTACTCTTAAAATCTACTATAAAATTTAGATTAATTTTAGTCTCCCATAGGTCAAAATGTTTTTTTTAATTTCCTCGTGAAAGTAATTTTGATTTACGACTGTTATTCTTAATCAGGAGAACCCTGTTTCTTTTTTTAAAGTTTTGCCAGTTGTCTTTATGTTACTTTGCTCCGCATTCTGCCTACAGTACTTGAACGTGTGCATACAGCAAACAACCTCGTGGCTATAAAACGGTCCACATATGTAAAATGTTTCAGCGTCGTTTTCAACTCATGACTATAAACGCTGGTAAATATTTTATGTGCGTATACACTTTGAACTTGCACCCAGGAGATATTCAGGCTTATTGCTTGTCCCTTCCGAGAATTGTTCGGCAACTACAAGTTATGTTTGCGAGGTGATCAACCAGTGATCTCCCACATACCATGTACAACAATACATAAACCGCAGCAAGGGCACAAGTGTAAAATACCGTACGAACTTCACATCTGTTCCTTCTTTTCCTTTATGTGGTTAGTTATGGGAAACTTTATAACTCACGCCGTTTCCTCGCTCTAGTAATGATATTACTTCCATCTAGGAACTTCCGCACGTAATTATTTCAAGTAATTTTTAAGCACTTTATTCTGTAATCACCGTGCATCTTTTCACAGTCACTATTTACATACACCAACTGGATGCAACTTTATTTAAAAAACTGTATAGTTTTTTAAAACATATTTAAAAACTTTTTAAAACCCGACATATGTTTCGGCTCTTATAGAACCATTTTCAGGGGTTTATTGTCTTTAAAACTGCATATATTAAAACGTATTTTACACTGGTTCACTTTTAGGCAAGTTTTTTCACTTTTCAACTGCTTGGTACGCACAGACTCTAAATAGTGACTGTGAAAATATGCACGGTGATTACAGAATAAAGTACGTCGATGCCAAACAGGAAAAATTGATACGCAATTACAGGAACATAAAGGAGAAACTGCAAAAGACCAACGCGTCGATTTGGTTCAATAAGGTTTGTAAGGCAGAACAGCTACAGCCACAATATATCAACGTAAAAATCAGTGGAACCAACAAAAGAAGTCACGACACAAAAAAAGCGGCCATCAGGTACAGGATCAACGCAGAACTGAAATATCTCTACAAGAAAACAAATAGTGTCTGTGCGTACCAAGCAGTTGAAAAGTGAAAAACCTTGCCTGAAAGTGAACCAGTGTAAAAGACGTTTTAATATATGCAGTTTTAACAACAATAAACCCCTGAAGAGGGCTCTATAAGAGCCGAAACATATGTCGGGTTTTAAAAAGTTTTTAAATATGTTTTAAAAAACTATACATTTTTTAAATAAAGTTGCATCTAGTTGGTGTATGTAAATAGTGAATTTTTAAGCAGTTTAAGAATAAAGCAAATGAAGTCAACGGAAGTCGTGTAATTTGTTTGTGCTTAATCACTTAAAGAGTACAGACAGATCTTGTTAGATTTACTGAGAATAAATTACTGGTTTTCTGCTGGAGAGCCCGGATTCGATTCCAGTAATTAATTAATTATTCCTTTATACCACCACAGCAGGAAGCCTGAAAAATGCGCCTATTATTTATGTCTGTCCGCTTGTCTTAGCTGACGTAGGGACTGCAGGATAACTGAAGGTAATGTCCTACTGAAACCTGGTATAAATAAACAACACTTAATGCGTTTATGCTCAGTTCTCAAAAGAGACACGCAAAATGTGTGTAGGAATTTATACGACTGGAGATATTCCGAACAGAAGCTGTAAAGAAACACATTTTCTGTTAGATATACGTTTTCTGTTAATCTTAAAGTTTTGTAAATAATTAAATAAGGTAGCAAGTACGCCATAATTTTACTTTATTCCTAAACTTTCTAACGTTTCTTTCTATACCATAATGGTTTTTTGGCTCGCGGAATATCACACTATTCTTCCTTCGTCAAAACACATCGCAAACCCAGCCCTAACCTCTCACATTTTTCTCCGTCGTGACCTAAATCCTGTAATTATTTGTCTGGAATCACTGGACAGGCAAGAAAATATGTGTCTTCTATCTATGATTTGTAAAGTATCTATTTTTGCTTTCGGAGCTGCTTGCGTCCGGTTGTCATTCCAAAATTCGAATAATAATAATAACCATGGCTCAACAGCCCTATATGGGCTCGGGCCTCCTCTTTCCGAGGTTACTCGGTCGTGCGCATTCGTGGCAGTTGAAGACTGGCCAACTGGCCGCGATGCTGTTCTATCGATCCTGATGTGACCGCCAGAGCCATCTGGCAGGCAGTCAGGAGACTTGGGTGAGAAATGGAGGCTTTGAATTTAGCTTACGAAACATTTCTATTCATGCCCGTAAGTTTCTTTTACATGCCGTAAATCTACGACATGGGACCGACGGCTTTACTTCCCCTCCGAAGGAAGTGGTGCTCCGGATTTTTATCACCCTTAAAAATCCATCGACCTCGGTCGGTATCGAACCCGCGAACCTTGGGTCCAGTGGCGAGAACGCTAACCACTAGTCCACCGAGGTCGACCCAAAATTCGAATATAGCCATCAAAATTATGGATAGTCGTCATTATTACTATCAGTCACATATGACAACAAATTTTTCGAGCCAATCGTTTAAAGTTCATGTAATTTCATATTCTCACAGATATGAAGAATAAGAGTTCGGTTTCCTTGCATGTAATGCCATGCAGACCCCATCTTCTGGACAGGAGAATGAACGCAGCGAGGAAAGATTTTATGTGATATGGGGAAGGGATTCTCTGGACCGAAGCTAAGAGAAAAACAGAATTTTGATGCTCTCTCATTTTCGGTAATACTGCGTTGAACAGCTGATATTAGAAAGCTATGTTTATATTATAATACATAAAATGGAAACTGAGAAGTGGTCGTACTACATAAACATTAGCTATTTATATTCATGCACTTCTAACTTGCTGTCCGGAAAGTGATCTGACAAGAGCAACAAGCTGAATGTTGGAACGCCTCAAGATTTGATAGACTGCCGCTCAACTCTGAGTCGGAGAAGTGCCGCCGCAGTACGGCGTATCCGTTCGTCGAAACTACAAGATTTTTTGGCGTGTACTGGTAGTGTCTGCTGCATATCAATTAACCAAATCGACGCAATCTAACAGAAATTAAAATAAAATTAATATTGGAAAGAGACTTTGTTATAATTGTGGCATTATGTGTTGTGCTACCCCGCATTCTGTTAGGTGGGTGCCAAGCATTTTCATCTCTGAAAAGAACACTTATAAAAGGAGACATTTGTCCGAAACATTGGAGCCCACATGTCAGAGTACACATTATCACAACCCAGATTTCAGCAGTGTAAAAACCTGAAGTCTTAACTTTATAAATTTTGTTAAACCCACAAACGGATGCAATGAATTATAATCATATATTTTCGGTACTACCAACCAAACATGTGCTTCTAATTTCTTACTAATTTCTTAAATTGCAATAGGCCAAGAAGGTTAGGTCGTGATGACTGAATTGGTTTGTGTTTGTTTCCTTCTATTCATATATTGAAGGAATTTATCTTTTTAATGTTTATAAGGAGTTCTCATCATGTCAAAATAGAGACAAGTTGATAAGGAGTTCTCATCACCTTACGCATAGAAAGGCAAGTTGATAAATAATTCTCATCGCCTTACAGACAGACACTAAAGTAAAAGTGGAGTTCTTAAAACGGTTGCTCAGCAAATACGTTTACATGGTGTGTAGTTTCGTAACTATAGAACGTAAACTAATTTTGACTGTAGAGGTCGAATTCTTCGCCGTCTTTATCATCTCTTTCCAGCGCTGAAGCAAAACCTTGGCGGCCGCAAATTTAAAAATGATCGCGAATTGGAAACAGCTCTGAGGTCATGGCTGATAACAAAGGACACGGACTGATATCGACAGGGAACAGAAACATTCGTCCCACAATATTATTATGTCTCAAATTTTGTGAGGACTATGTAGCAGAGAGGTGAGGTATCAGGAGAGTTGTTTGCGGTTTTCTTCTCAGAGCTACACATTTAAACATTAAACTAAATATATGCATTTTGAATTTATTTTCTAAAGAAACTTACATTATTTAGTCCTTTTTTCGGAGTCTTCGACTTTTTTTAGTGATGTAACACGCATTATGCTGTACCGTGTTTCCATTGTTGTTTCACGCAGGTGCCCTAATTTGTCTTTCTTCCACAGAGTGTTCATAAGAGACCTCTCTCCTTTCAACTGCAAGTACATACAACACATTATGCATTATGAAAGGAACTTCTTGTAACATCAATTCTAACAAAATAAAAATTTTATAATTTTAGACAAAATAATCTCATATTTTTCTTTATGTAAACATAAGGAAACATTCTACGACATCAAAACTCGACCTGGTAAACTCGACCTGGTAAACTTGACCTGGTAAACTAATGTTCTTTTCTTATTGACACAGTCAGGATATTACTGGAGTGGTTTGGATTCTTATTCACGAAATGTCATGTTTAAATAATGGGGCTACTAAATCCCGCCATTGTTACATCATCGTAAACAACTTTCGCATAAGTTACTTAACATAATGTTTCTGTATTTCAACAAATTTCTGTGACAGAAAAGGTTTCTGATCCGGTTATATACAACGTTTGTCCTCACAAAAAATATACCCAAGACTCATTTCAAAGTGGAAATTGTTTAAAAAAAATAGGCCGTTTTTCCTTGTGTTTTCTACACAAAATTCTACATCCGATGCCATATCGCCCATGATTGTCACTCTTTCGTAATTTCCTAGATATCATTAACCTAACGGCAGGCTGTTACAATATGTGTTGTGTTGACGCACTATTTGTTGGTGTTACTGACTGAAAACACAAGGGGGTTGAATCGCCTTAATGTAAAAGTGACCTACAGAAATTAGCAATTACCAAAAAAGAACGCATTCTTCTTTCCTCCTAACTTCAAACGCTTACGTTTACACTCTGTTTTTAATGTCAAATTACTTTTCTAAGTTACGGGAGCCAGAATAGTGTAGTCGGTATAGCGAATAGTCTACAGATTGGACAGTCCGGTATTCGAACCCCGGTATTCGAACCCCGGCTCTGGGGCTCACCCAGTCTCCTATTCAATAGGTACTGGGCTTCGGTGCCGGAGGTAAAGCGACCGGGCTGTTAAACAGACCAGTCGTATCTATCTAGTACCGAGATTAAGAATGAATGGAGCTAAACCTTACTCCCTCCCTATATGTCTTTATGGCGTGTCCAAGGACAACCTTACATTTTTTTTACTTTTTCCCTAAGTGATCGAACAGCTTTCAAACTTTCTTCATGGGAAATATCGTGACATATTGATCAACTATCAGATGCCCAAGTGTTCACTTAAGGTTGTTGAATTAGATTATTAAAATATGTAATGTTTTTCATCATTTATGTTGATATTAACTAAACACCAGAGCTCTAAACGTGAACACACCTCTAAGTGACTCTGTTACTGTCATGACAGGTAGAGACGATAGGAGATGCCTACTGTGTTGCTTGTGGCCTACACAAACAGAGTCCAACGCACGCTCAACAGAGTGCGTGGATGGCGCTGAAGATGATTGAAACATGTTCAAAACCATCAGACCCACGACGGGAAACCCATAAAGGTGAGTTAATGTAGAAGCAACTACAGGGGAATCCCCAATAACTTTACCAGAATTATTTGCTTTACGAAACCGCGTTTTACAATAACTTTATTGCGAATTGGCCAGAAAAATACTTAAAAATGCCGGTCATCTCTCCTCTACCAAATTCTGCCGTTATGTAGTTATCGTTTGTGCTTTTTATTCGGTGTGTTCCGGTCTTTATTCGCAACCAGAAGGCCAAATAACTTGACTGACAGTTTTTTTTGGTTTCCTTCAGCCCTTCCAAGTATGTGCTTGAACAGTAACTTTACATAAGGCACAACAGCTTCCTATTACATACTTTACTAATCACCATTCATAACCATCTTGTTACACGGCGATGTAATATCCTACACATATAAGGCTGCAACGTGAATTGAACTATGAACCATTTTCGTCTTCTTTTGCTTTGAGGCATTTGGTTTAGTATTTCTTTGTGCTTTAAAATGTGTATGTTATTTGTACCTCAGTCTGTTTATGAACGTTCGGTCAGCAGCATACATTACTGTCATTGGAGTGTTCAGTATGTACACAGAATATTGTACATTACGTCGATACAATAGATGGACTACCTTTCAGAAGCTTGCTCTATTTTCATCTTCAGGAATCTGCTATATCCGAATTCCAAATAGTGTGTCACAAACTCAATTCCTGTTGAAATATCAAGTTTTGCCCCATAGAGTAAGTGGCTATAAGTTTCAGGAACATAATAAATAGAGGATACTCGATATAATTGTTTAGTATTTTTAAAATATGACACAATATTTAAAGAGGATTGTGCCCCTTTGGCATTGTTCATGTAAAGCAGAAGTGTGCTGTTGACGTCAGAGATATATTGTCGTTCTTTTAAGCCGAAAGTTCGGAATTATGTTGATAGACAATGGATGTGTGTATTAAAACTAACAGTAATAAACACTTTTTAACCAGCAGTTGCACTATTAACGTAGATTGTCACTTAAAATCTCTTAAAATGCCCTACATATGTTTCGTTCACGTCAACACAACACTACACTACACACTGACGCGTATATATGAGACCAGAGGCCAACAGAACTATAGAAACTTTTATACTTTTATACAGTTTCATAACGTAAAAATTTATACTTCTATATTTTACCATAGAATTTTAATAACGAAACAGCTGCTGATTGAAGTGGGTTATTTAGTGCATCGAAAGTGCAATATATCATAAAAAGCTCGACGACCGAAACATATGTAAGGCATTTTAAGTGATATTAAGTGACAATCTACGTTAATAGTGCAACTGTTGGTTAAAAAGTGTTTATTGATACCACAATGCACGGTGAACAAAGAGTAAAGTTAAAACTACCAAATTTTCCAGAGGACAATATTCATAGCTTATAGTTCGCCAGAAATAGACTTACATAAATTAACCAACATCGTACACTACTCTATGTTCGATTCCCAGCAGGGCTAAGAGGTTATTCTTTAATCCAAAACATGAAGACCTTCTAAGGTCCCGCCCAACTTCCTATTCAACGGGAACTGCAGGCTCTCTCCTAGATGATTAAGCGGTATCGGCGGGAAGCTGACCACTCACCTCTGTCTAGTGTCGAGATTAAGAATGAGCGGAGCTTTGCCTCTATTAGTATTGTTATTTTTAGTTTACTTTTTTAAATCACGTATTACTTAGTAACTCTTCCTGTATATGTTACTTTGTCAGTTCTAACTTCATAGTTTTATATCCTCGCATCTTCTGCATGTTAAGTGAAAATAATTAAGCGCTTAAATATGTAAATTGTGTTACGCATTGAAATTTATGAAGGTTTTTCTGTATTCCAATCTATATGTTTCCGAATTTTCCTTTTTTGCAGTCTGCAGGTTTTCTGTATTGATATCTATGTTAGTTTCCGAAGTTGGCCGTGCCATGCCTCAGGCGGTTAGTCGCCGGCCTCTCACCGCAGAGACCCGGGTTCGATCCCGGGTCAGTCTATGTGGAATTTATGGTGGACAAAGTGGCACTGGGACAGGTTTTTCCCCGAGTGCTTCGGTTTTCCCCTGTCAATGTCATTCCACCGGTGCTCCATTACAAGGAAAAACAAAAAAAAATATCATGTTCATCACAGGGTTGCACAATAAGCCTCAAGGCTGCGGTGCGTCCGTAGCATCTGCTGCGGGGCATTTCATCACAAAAAAAAAAGGTTCTTAAGTTTCCTGTATTGCAGTGTGCAGGTTTTCTGTGTTTTTATCTATGTTTTGTGCATCGCAGTCTAAGTAGGTTTTCTCAGAGAGGGACTTCGAATTGAATAGAATAGTAGGTATAAACGTTTCAAAAATCGGTATAAGTAATTATTAAGATATAAATCTTTCTCACATGAAGCCAAATCAGAATAAAACCTATTTGAAAAATCCAAGTTTCTTTAAGTGGTAGATAAAAATATTCCACCAAATGTTCATAAAGTAAGAAATAAGTGGTGTACAAATATAAACTACAAGGCGAACAGAATGTCCTGTGACCATTGGCATGTTGCATCGATATATCATTCAAGGGATCGATAAACTGCGAGGCATAGCGAAGGACAGAAGCTGTTCGGCATTCATTCGATCAATCATGGACCCAGTAAGCCGTACTTCTCTGTGGTAAGGGGAGAAGGCCCGCAGAAACAGCAAGAATGTCTGGTTCGATTCACATGGTTCACGAAGCACAAATGGGACGTCTCAGAATATCTGACAGCAAACAGCATGTGTGTTCAGAGTGCCACAGATCCTATGTCTTTACGGATTGTGTTTCAGTGCAGGAGAATCATCAGATAACTGAAGACATGTAAGGATCTTCTAAACTTCCGTAATAAATTTAGAAATTACTTCAGACGAAAAGGTTTAGTTAATTTAAAAAATAATTTTTTCTTACTCTCGAGGACGCCAGTTTCTGGTATTTCAATCAACTAAAGTAAAATAAATTGAAATTCATATTTGGCATTTTTTCGGTCACCAAGTTTCATATCCCTTTCTTGAAGTTATGACTCCGCGTTGTCTGATAGATGGGCTCCAACGCTTCGGAAGTATCTACAATATGTTGATCATGTGTTAAACTTCGTCACTAGATGGAGAAGAGCTGTCTGTTTCAGGTTCCTGTCCTTTCTGTTCCGTAGTACAAATAATACAAAATATGGAATAATTAATGTCACCTGTAGTGGCGGCCTAGTGACGTCAGTTGGAAATTTTTTTTTGATTCAGTCATTCACTCATTTAAACATTGTAAAATTTGTTTATAAAATTAGTTACTGAATCCTGTTCTGATTAAACTACCCAAGGTTTCGGTCACCTGCTTTTGTACAAAAACCTTAAAAATCTGCATTTCTTCAAACAATAGCCCATAGATAATTTATACAACATTATGTGTACTTTGTCCTTAACAGGCACTTGCGTGTTTCCATACATCATTCAAAAATCTTAAATCATCACTATTCAAAATTAAACAATTATTTTATTCGTTGCTGTTATAACACATCACGTTCAAAAATGGCGAAGGGGTTACTGTTAGTGTTTCGTTGACAATAATGCGTTTTACATTTTTTAAAACATAATTGGGAAGAATTTTGCTCTAAGAACTTTCCTTCGAAAGATTCGCTTCCTAAAACTTCGTCATGTGTCGAAAATTTTAATTTTTCGCAATAAGGTGTCACATTTTTTGTCTCTTGCCATGCGTGGTAGTAACCCATATTTTCTCGTCTCCATGTGTGCGTGGTGGAAGATCAGTGAGTGTTTTGGGTTCAGAGAGAGTTGAGGAACAATATCACTTGGGAGACCTATTTTAAATTAATCTTGAAGATATATGGTAAAAGGGGGTTAGAATAATACCTCTACACTTTCTTTAACCTCGGCACTAGATGAGGTGGGTGGTCAACGCCACTTTCCGGCCTCTTTACCCCGATACCCCCTGCACATGAGTCTGGACGGACCTCAGTGCCGGTCTGGAAGGGTACGCAAAATTTTGCCGCCGCTGGGGTTCCAACCCCAAACCTTCCGTCCCGTGGCGAATCGCTGTACCGGCTGAGATATCGCGGCCGGCTGAAGAAATATGATGCGAAGATGAATGACTGAATTCACTGTCTCATTACTATGGCAACAAAGAAGTTTTTGTGAAAAGGGCGATGGACTGTAGACTTTCAGCTGAATGAGAAATAACGTGATGACAGATGTACCATCAGCGGAGTTAGTGGAAATGTCCTGCAGGTTTGCTGCCTCTCTTCAGATATGTAAATATGCAGGAGCATGTTCCGTTTGAATAAGGGGCAAGTAATTTTTAGTCCTCTGGTCGACGTCATTATATTCTGTCATAGAGCAGTATTGTGCACACATCTCATTTGGAGTAACACGATTTTCGTAACTGTACCCTTGAACACTTAATTGTAGAATTTACCTATAACGTAATTTGGTATCTCAGAGGAAATTAAATCTTTCGTGTAACAAATCGCTCTTAATGCGGGTTGTGGGAGAAGATCTGGTTAATGTGAGGACAACATGTGTCTTCTAACTGTTGTCTCCTGGTTTGTGGCGTCATGCAGTCTTGTAGGTGGCTACCGACGTTTCGGGAGAACATGACTATGTACAGGCTGAGACGTCATTGTCAAATTGTATTACACTGTAAAGGAATCACATTTGTGCTGCACATACTTAGACTGTTACAGTTGTAAATATTAAGTTTACAGTATTATAATGTTGTTGTCACTTTCACTGTGGTATTTGGTTGTCTAAGTTTACAGTTTATGGGAATTACATTCAAGTATGTTTCTTGAAGGGTGTTGGCTGCTACTGGTATTTGGAAAGAATACTAGCACCGGTATTGTGACGTAATATCCCAGAAGATTTAAAACGAGCAACAGTGCTGTGAGAACCTCAAATCATGGTGCAAATAAGAAATGATTATGAATGCATAATTGTGAACATTAGGGACATATTTAAGGTAACAAGCAACATAAGATAACTACAAAAAAAATCATATTTTAAAGGTAGCCTCCAGAAGGGACTTACACCCAGGATCTTACGGAGACAAAATGGCTTCCCATCAGACATGACACTTGCCTGGACTGCAGGCAAGCTCTGTTGTAGCAATCACATTTTTGTATGTGTGTATTATGTGTCGACAGATGCGCATCGGACTGCACACTGGGACCGTTCTGGCTGGAGTAGTGGGCAAGAAGATGCCTCGCTACTGCCTCTTCGGACACAATGTCACTATAGCGAACAAGTTCGAGTCGGGCAGCGAGCCGCTTCAGACGAACGTTAGTCCCACCACATACCAGTAAGTAACAGTGAACAAGACGGGCAATGTACGTATAACGTAACACTTAGGCGCGCTCGCGTAACCATTGTTGCCGTGGAAAAGAAGTAAATATTACATATGCTGAGAGTATGTGTGTGTCTGTAGCCTTATTTATCCAGCATACAATGCGCATGCGCCGTATTATTTTATCTGTGGCCCGTCTGGCTCTACCATATTTTTTCACATCATCCCATAAAGGGTTAATGAACATAAAACGTGTCTTGATTTTCTGTCCAGCATTTGTCTGAAACATTTCTCATTCTAAGAAGACTTCAGCGAGATATTATCATAAATGTACATAGATCTTCATGTAAAGTACCGGTTAATATTGTCAGATTTTAATGAGGCTTGAATTTTGTCGACATGTTTTCGAAAAATACTCAAACATCAATTTTCACAAAAATCCGCCTATTGCGAGCCGAGTTGTTCCATGCAGACAGACAGACAGACGTGACGAAACTATTAGTCCACGACTCTGCGTAAACTTCCAGATGCTTATAACCTCGTGTTCTGCTTGTTCACGAACACATCGAGGTCGGAATTGGCTTCATCACTAAACGATGGGCAGTCTGTGATGGCGGGTAATGCTGTACAAACTGTAAGAAGCCTTGAGATCTTCGCTCTTCTGGGATGTTACGCTGCGTAGATTGGTAAGTTATTTACCAAAGTTTCGGGACAACCTATCGGTCTCATCTTCAAGGTTCAAAATAACTACAAGTCTAAGCTGCGTAACATCCCAGAAGATCGAAGATCTCATTCACGCTGCGGTGGAAGCCTGAAACCACGCCCTGTAAGAAGTCTTGTCAGAATTCAAGTTATTATCTGTAACACTTCGATTTTGAGAGGATATGACGTCATAACAAGTCGTGGGGTGGTGAGTGTCGATGTTCTTTTGATTCTGAGCGACTGAGGTTGTAGTGTCATAGATATATCAGATGCTGAAGCAGCACTTCCCATACTGCAAGCAAGTTTGCTCTGCTTACATGCTGACATATATGCCTTCCCACCGCATTTTTTCTTGTTGTCGAGACAGTTCAGACTTTTGTAGAAGACTGCTCATTACAGACCCTGCTGGTGTCTGTCTCATTTTGAAATTCCACTGAAATTGTTTTTTAAATGTCACAAAACTGCTAGTTTTTTAGTGTTCTGACAGTTATCACAAGCGTGCCTACGCCTTACGTCACCTTGCAGAGTGTATGCTCTTCACTCCTTACACGCATACTACCTTCATCCAGTAGTATCACTAGTCATTCAATAGTCGTGCGTTTCATATCATTGCGTGTCTTTTTATGAACATCTTATACACCGTGCGTGTCCAACTGAGGGGCCATCAGGTTGTGTTATGCCCCTTGCGCCCATGTTTTTAAATTATAAGTGTATTGTGAATGTTGCTTAAAAATTGAGGACGTTATGTATACGTCTTATTGTGATTTTTACACTGCGGACCGCGAACCAGCTCACAATAACGGGTGCGGTCCTTTGCCAAACAAAGTCCTGTTTTACACTGTTGCAAATATAATCACCCTACAATAATCACGTTGCATAGAAACTTTTATTATTATTATTATTATTATTATTTACTGCAATTGGGTTTTTACCCGGTGGCAGTAGTCATTACACTAGTACACACAATACAAATTGACATATAATATACATGAAAATAAGAATACAAAACAAATTATACACAATTACAAAACAAAATACATACAGTAAATACAAGTACATACATTAGAACATTGTACACACATTAAAAAACATCCACACCTTAAAAAAGCATCCACTCCTTACCAAAGCATCCATACCTTAAAAAAACATCCACACCTTACAAAAACACCCACACACATACAAAAAAAATGCATACAGTAAATACAAGTACACACATTACAACACCGTACACACCTTACAAAAACATCCACACCTTACAAATACATCCACACCTTACAAATACATCCACACCTTGTATTAGTTTCGTCAAGTATTTACGATATAGAGATAACTTTTATGTAATAGATGTAGGTCCTATTTTAATTGTATTTAAACTACACAAATTTGCATTTTCTGCAGGATAAGCCGTGTTTACGAAAATTTTATCAACCCTTTACATGTTAATGGTTATTATGTGTACCGTCAGGTTTAACACTAATTGTGCTCACACGGATTGTTTATGTATTCCATGTGAGTCTTTTAGTAAAGGGTACTCAACGACTGCTCTTTCTAACGGAAGCATGTTGTAGTTTCTGTGACTTACGAAATCAATATTTGTATATAATAAATTTTAATTTGCGCCTTCAAAGGTTAGATCCTATGTAGCTTACTTGTACCAGTAGGATGAGACAGTGCCAATTAGCAGTCCAGCAGCATGTGAGCTTCATTTACAATCTGTAAAACAAAAAAAAAAGCAGTTACAAATTGTGTAATTCGGAAACCGGAAGTGACGTAGGCGTGCGGCTGATGTCATAGCTCTGGTCATTCGTGACTTTCCGGACATTTTTCTACACGTGGCATTTCTGAACCTTTTATCAAGTACATTCATTTTATTATTTATGCCAGATGTTACGAAATCGCCATTAAATCTGCCCAAGTCGAAAAGAAACACGGAATAATATTAATGACTTTTACGGCACATGTGACAATGTTCCCCGTCTATAACTCGCTTGGACAATAATTAAGAGTACTAGCTTGTAGGCATGTTGCTAGGAGACTAGCCTGAGATTCACATATCATTTTTATTACGTTATTCTTCACAAGATTTAGTTTGGGTGATGAGATCAAGGCTGATAAAATGGGTGGTGCTTGTAGCATGAAACAGTATACACACATTTTAGTACGAACCTTAAGAACTGGACCTTTAAGAAATGAACTTCACGCCCCAGCCGCTTTACACCCGGAAATAAAATCGGTACTACTTGGAAAGAAGGCTGGGTGGACCCAAGAGCCAATCTGGACGTTTTGGTGAAGCGAAAAATCTCTTGCCCCTGCCGGAATTCAAAACTAGATCGTCCAGCCCGTAGTCTAGTGGCTAAAGCGACTACGCTATTCCGGTTCCTTCTCTTAAATATAGTCTATCCCTCTTTATATGCAGGTTTTATACAGTATAATTCCACACACGTAAGACAGGTCCCTATTTGTGTGTCATTTTTATAGCTCCAGGACTGTACATCATTGGATTGATTTATTTCTGTCATGAACACTCGGTATAGATGTGTGGGAGCAGAGACAAAAATATACGTGATGTGTATAAAGCTGTCACTGCGAATGTCCAAGTTTATAAGTAAGCAATTCTTTTCGTTTTCAGCAGATCCGTTGTCCCTTTGTCAGTTCAGAGTCAGATGAATATTTTATTCGCGTCTGTAAAATCTGTCGCTCAGTAAGCATTAAAAATTCAACAACTTAAAAAACTAAACACTGTATTAAACACTTGTAAACATAAGCAGTCTTATTGCTTACGTCCAGCGATGTGATGGCTTATGAGACTTCTAGTGAACGG
Organism: Reticulitermes speratus; assembly: GCA_021186555.1. NCBI lineage: Eukaryota > Metazoa > Arthropoda > Insecta > Blattodea > Rhinotermitidae > Reticulitermes > Reticulitermes speratus. The sequence continues at coordinate 9,888,963 of JAJKFL010000001.1, forward strand.
GCTTGTCCATGTGTGAGAATATTTATTTTTCCCTCTCCACAAGGCTCTGACTCCAAAGTCGGAAGTGGAACAGATTTCTAAATTGTGCGTTGTGTAGGAAAAGTACTCATATATGACCTCGAAATGCTAACAGTTTTACTGACTCATTTGTACAGGTGTTTGCTGCAGACACCTGGTTTCTTCTTCTCTCCACGTCCAAGGGATGCCTACCTGTGGGATTCCCAGCAAACATACCAGGAACCTGTCACTTCTTGCTGGGATATCGACATCCAGACCTCCCTGCAGAATGTCAGTCCCTCTCCGAACACGTCGAGGCTGGCATGAGGGACCTAGGAATATCCTCTCCTCAGCAGCAACCATAAACACACTCATCCCAGGAACTTTACGTCCAATATTCTTGTCTATTCCGAAGTGTTAACATACAGTGAAATTAATCCTAATGTGTAATTCTGAACGTTTGTTCTTAGTTGGGACATTTACGGTACGTGACGTCATCTTTATGAGGACGAAAGACTGCTGTAATTTTGTGTCTCGAAGAACAGATTGTCATTAGTTTCTCAGTCACATTTATTTAAAAGCATCTCCTGAATATTTACGGTGCTGAAGATTGTTTTCAACATGATAACATGAGTTCGCGTCTTTCAAATTTTAAGACTGTCATCGTGTTTCACATTGCAGATATGGCTTCCCGTTTGGACATAAACCCCGTGATTTTTTGCTGTTCAGGTGCTCTTGTTCTGAAATCCATGCTTGAGTAATGATAGAGACACGGGTTACTGCTACACAATTAAATATTAATTCAAGTTCGAAATAGTTGTGTAGTAAAACTGACCAATGTAATTTCACAAATGGTACAAAATAACCAATTATCAGTATTATTATTTAAGTAAAACTTAAAGCATTCAGTGCATGCTGTGGACAACATCGAAGTCATACGGACCATAAATTGTACATAGCTCTGTTTTCCACGGTATTGAAAGCAGGACAGGATGGATGAAACCCAAAGATTATAATGTAAGAAGTACTTGAAATCAGCTGATATGGTCTTTGACAGTTTGTATTAGTGACGTAAACAACATAAGAACAACCTGTGTGATTAGTTATTTTCTGCAGTTCATTTAACCCTTTGTCCTTTACATCCTATAAACCGAAATTTTACTTTTTTCTACACTTCATCTGTGAGACTTTTTGTCCTAAACATAATGTGAAAACACCACTTTAAGGCGTTATTTATAATAATAATAATAACCATGGCTCAACAGCCCTATATGGGCCCGGGCCTCCTCTTGCCTCCTCTTTTCGAGGTTACTAAGTCGTGCGCATTCGTGGCAGTTGGTGACTGGTCAACTGGCCGCGCTACTGTTCTATCGATCCTGATGTGTCCGCCAGAGCAAGGCGTTATTTACGAAGTGAAAAATAATGCCTTACGTGGAGACCACGCCTCGCTCAGATCTGCGCATTGCTTTACCGAGTACACTACTTGCGGTCTTGTCAAAACACGGTCGGAAACCTCTGTGCTGCTACATTAATTATATAAAAGAGCAGGGTGGTTATTAATGAGAATGTGCATCCAGTGTATAGCCTCTGTCCACACCACAGCAGCAAAGTAGCAAGCTCGGCGTTCCTGTGTAAACATACCAGCAATTTAAACCGTAACATTGTGAGATGTACGTTAATAATGATACAGTGAGTATGAGATCTTCGCTCTTCTGGGATGTTACGTAGCGTACATTGGTAGTTAAGGTCACTTTACTCAAAGACCAAAGAACTTCCTCGCCGCTATCTGGACTCTTAGCAGAGGAAATTCTATGCAAATTCATGTCTGGGACGGTACTCTTGTCCCCTAAAGCGTTGAGAGCTTCGTTGTGGTAGGTCAAGAACTAAGGTCACTTTAAAACGAGAAAAAAAGTACTTATTCGCCCCTATCTCGGCTCCTTTAGAGAGATTTTCGTGACATTTCAAAACTGCGACATTACTCTTAACCACTACAAGCGTTCTGAGGCTCGTTGTCGTTGGTCAAGAATTAAGGTCACTTTTTACGAAGGTGAAGTACTTATTCGCCCGTATCTCGACTTCGCCTACAGGGTTACAGGGACTTCAATGAAAATTCATATCTGGGACATTAATGTTATGCCCTACAAGTATTGGAGTTTCGCTGTAGTCGGTCAGGAATTAAGGTAACTTTACGCGGGGAACAAAGTACTTACTCGCCCGTATCTCGGCCACTATTAGAGGGATTTACATGAACGTTCTTATCTGGGACCCTGCTGATATCCGCTGAAAGTGTTGTGAGTTTCATTGTGGTCGGACAGAAATTAAGGTCATTTTACACAAAAACCAAGGTACTTGTACACCCCTATCTCAGCTCTTAGTAAAAGGAATTCCATGCAAATTCATATCTGCGACTCTGCTCTTATCCCCTGCAAGTTTTGCGAGTTTCGTTGCGGTCCGTCTTTAATTAAGGTCACTTCTCACGAAGACCGAAGTACTTATTCGGTTGCATCTCAGCTGCTATTAGAGGGAACTCCATGCAAATTCGTATGTAAGGTACTAGTCTTATCTCCCGGATGGGTTTTGAGGTTCGTTGTGGTAGGCATAGAATTAAGATCACTTTACACAAAGACCAAAATACTTACTGGTCGGTATATCGGCTCCTATTAGACGGATTTCCATGAAAATTCTTATCTGGGGCTCTATTCTTATCCCCTACAAGTCTTGTTAGCCTGGTTGTGGTCGGTCATGAACTAATGTCTCTTTACACGAAGACAGAATTTCTTGTTCGCCCCTCTCTCTCCTCCTATTAGAGGAATTTCCATGATCGTTCATAACTGCGACACTGCTCTTATCCCCTACAAGGCTTTTGTTTTTCGTTATTGTCGGTGAAGAATTAAGGTAATTTTATTCGAAGAACAGATTACTTATTCGACTCTATATCGACTCATATTAGAGGTATTTCCATGAATATTGATATCTAGGACACTACACGTATCCGCTACGAACTTTATGAGTTTCGTTATGGTCGGTCATGAATTTACGTGGCAGACGGTAGCGAGCTACCCTAATTGAGTACTTTGCCCTATAAATCCCGCACAGGACCCAGTAGGTGGATTGTTTCATTACACTGAGCGAGGCCCAACGTACAATCTCAAATCCAGGGTCTCCTACAAATCGAATATTTGGTTACACTGAACGAGGTTCATAGTACAATCTCAAATACAGGTTCCATCAGAAGTCACAATCTGCATTGGCACAATACGTAGCATAATCATTCACTGCAGCCAGTTAATCACAGTTCATGCCAAATGGTATCCCCTTTTTCGGATATCCACCAGCACTGCATAATGTTGTCATATTCCATAGCCCTTTAAATCAGTTCTGAGCAGTTTCCCTTCAAAATTTGTGTAAGTGGAAGAAGAGTTGCAGAGAGGGGTTTGGTGGGAAAAACTGAAGGAAGACTTTTAAGAATTTTAAAGACAGGGGTTGGCAGTGTGTGTACTTAATGCGTGTGGCTCAGGATAGGGAGAAGTGGCGGGCTCTTACGAAAATGCTAGTGAGCCCTTCGGTTGCGTAAAATGTGGGAAAACATGCTGAGAGAATTATTTTAACTTGTTCCACGGTGTTACAAATTGAAATAAAAAATATACAAAGCGCAGACCACTAATTAACAGGTGCTGCTGAGATTTGTATTACAGAACGTTCATGATGACAGAATTTTGTCTATTCGGTTCTAACATAACCGGAATTAATACAAGGGTATTGGTTTCAGATTCTGCATACATAATGCGCCACGCGTCAGAGGAAAGTATTATTCTCTGTGTGCTAGTAATCCGTGACAAAGAGATTGGTTCAGACGAATCGCTGTTGATAACCTTCTATTATCGCTGAAGTTAAAAAATGGCTGCTGTGTTGATGAGTAATTTGCGTTTGATGTTGGATATCCACGGAGAACAAATTGTCCATACATATTTCTGATTACGTGTCGCTGGATACGCTTCATTACAACGTGCTGAAATTAAGACGACGTGTGCAGTCGTTGGCAGGGACCATAACGATCCCTTCTGCTATACATAACCTTTCTCATGCTTAAGTTCATTGCATATAAGTTTATACAAGCTCAAGAGGCCTGAGGTTCGCAAAGTGTTATCTGTGGAGTTCACTGAGTTGGGAGGTGGAAGTGATTCTGCATCCTATTTAAATCTCGATTTCATGTAATTTTTGAGTAGTTTGGGTCCTGTAGTTACGACCGAAGGCTAATTGGTTTCATTTTGTTATGATGCTAAACTCGTAGCCCACAGTCCGGTATTATTTTACAGGTCATCGCAAGGTATAAGTCTGCCCGTAAAGTAATATGTGTAATTCTGAAGTGAGAACTGATTCTGGCCTAAAGACCTGCTTCACCCTCCTTCCATGTCCCTTGTCCCACCTCCAAGGCTTGGGCCACAGATTAGTAACCAGTGCTCTACAACAATAGGCTGACTTTAGCAAAGGACATAGCATTCAGCAGTTGCTTTCCTGTCGCTGTGACATAGTATATGAGGAGTCTCTGTACCGAACGTATGTACCACATCAGAATCTTCACACCTTTACCTTGGAGCTGTGCTTGTGTGATGTGATAAGCTGCACCTCATGTTTAAGGTTTAATTGGGTTGTGCAGCAGTTTGAGGATGAAGGTGCCTCCATCAGTGGGCTGGTGAATGTAACATTAACAGTGTGTTAGGTGTCTTTGGAAGTGTGAGGTACTGTATAGGTCATAGGATCTGAATTTATTCATATTCTGTGCATTAATCATATTATTCATATAATTCCAACTACATGCAAGTGCACTTAGTTTGAATTACATGAATAAATGTCGTAGAATATCGTGGAAAGGGAACGATGTTGACAGTAATGTTGCAGACGGTTTGTTGCCTCTTTCTGTGACTGTTCAGTATTTGTGTTCTGCTATGCAAAAAAAGTCCATGTATATCGCCCAGTATAGAGACAAAACACTTATGGAGCAGAGTCCCTTAAGTTATTATATTGTATGGAATCTGAAAATAAATAAAATAAATAACATAATCTAACCTAACCTAACCTAATGACCAATATTACTAGACATAATAATGGCTTAGTATAATTACATATATATCGGTGATATGTCTGCTTTTAATTGCAGGGAAAATATAAGTGGCATATGTGCTGGTTTTGAGTCAGTCTCTTGGTACTCCTCCTTTTACTTAAAACAATTTAGAATCAAGATTTTAAATGTCACTAATAAGTGCTGACAACAAGGAACTACTGCAAATGTGATGTCAACTGGACCATCATGCTCAGCCACCTAGCTACAGATTGCAGCCTACTGTCAACCATATTTCAAGATTTAAGGTTTGAAATAAAATTTATATTTTCATCCAGAATAGAGATAGTCGATGGAGGTGAGGGTTTAAATGCAAGCCATGTCTTCTGTACCCAGAACAGTTACACATTGTTTGCGTTTTATTGCTTACACTTATGAATGAGCATATTCTGGGTATAATGTATGGTTGGACAATATTACTTTTTTCCAGTAAATGAAGAAATAAATGAATAAATAATCTAACCTAACCTAAAGACCAAAATGACTAAATTGTAAAGAGGTTAAAAACCACTGTTCTTCTGAGTGTCATTTTTGTACTTGGTGTCTGACAAGTGTGACTGTATTCCAGTCTTACCACAGAATTTTTCTGTGTGTATAATTAAGTATAGTTTATTGTGCTCTGTTATATTTTTTTGTACGAAAAGTCACGAGAGGAGAAAGAGGGATTACTGGCATTAACAAAGGGAAGGAACTCTTTGTGCTCATGGTGAACCTTTTCCCACAGGAACTAAGGAATACTTACCTCAGCACTGTCCTGGAACAAGTTAGTGTGCAAGTATAATTCTAATAATAGACATTGTGTGAAGTATGTGCATTGTGTTATTAGTTGATAATGCACCACACTGCATAATAAGATGCAGTTTCACCAAGTGATGTTAAGGTTGCAAAATTAAGAAGGAGGGATTGGCAGGGCATCTACATGCATGGGAGTTTTTCAGATTATATACTTTGTAGGTCAGAGAAACTGAATGGAAGAGAATATAGTACGCAGATCATTTTTCTCAAATCACTGGAAGAGATTAGTTGAGAGGCCTAGACATAGATGGAAGATATTAAGATCAGCTTACATAAGGTGTAAGGTTGCTGATGGGATTGATCTGGTTCGTGGTGCATGTAAACCCAGAATGAATGTTCATTCTCTATGTAATGTGGGAAGCTTTTTGTACTTGCAAGGCAACTGCTTGCTTTTCAAAAAGGCAGTTCTGTGTTCTGGATGATCAAGGAATCATCCATCAGTTTCTGGCAGGGAAAAGTTTTATCTCATTTTCAAAGCATTCAGACAACTTCTGAGGCCAGCCCAGTCCCCTGTTTAGTCTGTGCTCGGGGCCAGGAAGCAACCACTTACCTGTGTCTAGTGCCAGGGTTAAGAATGTGTGCAGCTATACCCTCACAGTGTTTTGCTTAAAGAAACATGGAGACAGCTTTACCACATATGAAGTGTTTTCACGTTACTGGGTTGTGTTGCTCACAGCACAAACTGTTGTGTGAACAGTAGGAGGTGGATTACCATTTAAGATAATGCACATGTTCACAGGCAACAGTGAAAAAATGCCTTCCAAATGATGAAGGATGGGCATGTGGTCATTTTCTGGGAACTCAAGAGACTTCACATTGAGCAAGAAAATCAGGGAAGATCACTGTCTTGTCGGCTGTAGCACACTGAAGTCTGGTAGAGAGGCACCATTACAGATGAACTCTTTTCCTTCATCTTCTGCCCTGATGGAAGCAAAGGTTTCTGTGAAATGTTGGTGCTGTTCTACCAGACAGCACTGCGTCACATACAAAAAGACAGTAATGTTGATGATAACATCACATCTCACGAGATGCAAGAAGTTCCCTTCCATGATAACATGTCTTCCACAAAGTACTCTAATAAAGGTGCTGTGTCCCTAATCCTTGCTGAGCGGTCATTGAGTGAGTTGGGGTTTGTTCGTGGTCAAAAACTCCAGTCAGCTGAGTATGAGACTTTATTGCTGATGGGATTACAGTGCTGAGAAGAAACTACCGGCATTTGCAACGCTTTTGCCCGAGTCTGTCACAAGTCCCCTGCCTTTGAAATTTGTTGTAAATAGAACATAAGAAAGATTGTGTGAACACACATGTTCAGAATTAGTTAAGCTGGCAAAGGGCAGGGAGCTGCCCTAATTGAGTGTGAAGGTTTAAGTCTTATTGTCTTCAGTACTTTGCCTTATACATCCCGCACACAGCCCAGTAGATGGATTACTTCAGTGCACTGAGCGACATTCACAGTAGAATGCCAAATGCAGGTTCCCCTGTGGATCGAGTATTTGGTTGCATTGAGCGAAGTTCATAGTACAATATAAAAAACAGGTTCCATCAAAAGTTACAGTCTACATGTTAGAATACATAGCATAATCAGTGAGTGCAAGTCAATAAATCAGAATCATGTGCCCAAGAGTGTACCCTTTTTTGGATATCCAGCAACACTGCATAATGTTATCATATTTCCATAATTCTTGAAATCAGTTCTGTACTTTTCCCTTCAGACTTTGTGTAAGTGGAAGAAGAGATGCAGCCAGGGTTTTGGTCGCGAAATTAAAAGAAGACTTGCAGAAGATGTAGGCATAGATGGAGGATATTAAAATGGATCTTGAAGACATAGACTGGCAGTGTACTTAATTCATGTGGCTCAGGATAGGAAGAAGTGAAGGGCTCTTGTGAACATGTTAATGGGCCCTTCAGTTGCATAAAAGGAGGTAAAACATGCTGAGGGACTAATTTAACCAGTTCCATGGCAATTACAAATTCAAATTAAAAATGCACAAAGCACGGGCTACTGATTAACAGGTGCTGTTGAAATTTGTAATACAGAACGTACATTACTGTTGACAGAATTCTATCAATTCAGTTCTAACATAACGAAATTACGACAAAGGTGTGTGGGAACACTCCCACTAGAGCCCACGACACACCTCGCCGTTTCCCACAAGAGCACGGCTACAGCAAAACGGTACACTTGCCGCTTCCCGTAAAAGCACGACTACAACGCTCTCAACGGCCCGTGCTTCAACTAGAGATCCGCCCACCACTGGGTGGGACTAACCTACATCAAGCAGCAATCACAGCGCATCAATCCTGCGCTGGCTGGCTATGAAAAGAAGCGCTGCTACACCGACCAGTATCAATTGATTAAGCGGTTGGTTGAGATTCGATTGATTCGGTTTGGGGAGTTCGCTGTGAGCTGCGGAGGAGTAAAGACGTGCCGAGAGACCAAACCAAGGGAAGGAGCGATAGTGACCTAAAGAAGAAGCGAGTGAGGAAGGAGAACTCGCCAGCGTGCTGCCTCTCTTCCACTGGGAATCGGAGCAGCGTTGCAAAGGAGTAACGGTGCCCCCTGCTGCAGGCGTAATGCTAAAGCATCTATCTGAGGGCTATATCATCGGTACAGGGTAACCCAGCCCTATTGCGAGAGCTGAGGAAAGACCTTGCAGCCAAGAAGACGGCGAAGGCCGCTGCGTGCAGCAAGGCCAAGACGTTTTGCGTGGCGCTTTTCAAGCGTCATGCCACCACCACCGGGGCCAGGAGCGTGCCACCAGGATTGCAGCCCACTACGGGAAAAAGGAAGGCCGAGCCTTCTGGCTCGGACGGCCTGACCACCCCGGCCACTAGATGCCCAGCACCCGACCCACTGGGCACCTCCGTTGCCCCGACACCACAGTGCAGCAACGGCAGGTAAGCCAGCGTACGCTGCGGTAGTAGCCGGGCGTACCAACTCCCAACAGCCGAGTGGGCAGCCCAAGTCCATAGCCACTGGTTCGGACTCTTCCGAACCTGCTGCCTCCTCCGAGTCAGCCAACAGGCGCATGTCTGTCGACATGTCCGGACCTCTGAGCAGCATACCAGCTGGCACCAGCGAGACTCCTGTCTTCGTAACAGGAGTCACCGACACGCGCGGCTTTCTGGCGTGGTTAAGGACTTTATGTCCCAGTAGTCTGTCCGCCCAGATGAAGGGTGAGAAAATAGTGATCGTGCCGGGGACTGCCGACGGTTTCAGAGCCACAGTTAGTGCCCTCCGATCCCTTGATGGGAGCAAGGGTGTGACTTTTCACACTTTCTCCCAGATGACCGTTGTGTAGTCTGGTGGTGAAAAACCTCAGCAGACATATGCCTGAGAGCATCGTCCGGGAGGAACTGGAGGCCCTGGGAATCCGTGTCCAGGGCGTCATGCAGCTCCGCTCTGGGCGCCGCGATCAGGACGCTACGCGCGATGGACCTCCGATTCCACATTTTGTGATGTCGGTGGCTAGAGGCCCAGATGTTCAGAAGGTGCGATCCCTATCTGAACTGTGCGGCCTAAGAGTCTCTGTAGAGACGTACGTGGCCCCCAAGGCCCCTCTTCAATGTAAGCGCTGCCAACGCTTCGGCCACACGCAGCGTAACTGCGGATACACACCCCGGTGTGTTGACTGTGGTGAGCCGCACCCTCCGGGGAGTGCTCTACCCTAAGGCAGCAGCTTAAATGTTGCAGCTGCGGGGGTAACCACACAGCAAACTACCGGGGCTGTGCAAAGTTGAAGGAAGCTAAGGCCGCGCTTAAAAAGCGGACGCCAGCTTCTCGCGTCTACACGAATGGAGCAACCGGTCGATTGGCTTCAGCGCAAGCGACCCGAGCCGAGTCTTCTGCGGAGCAGAAGAGCTTAGGCCCTGAATGGTCTCATGTGGTGCGAGGGGGGCGGGTAGTGAACCCCATCCCAACCTAAACCCACTCGCAAGCCGGCCGCGGCCCCTAAACAGGGCAAAGCGTCCGCAAGCAGGAAAGAGGGTAAGGCTGCCCAACCTGCCGTTGAGGCCCCTCAACAGGCCCCAATGAAGAAAGAGGCGATGACTGGTAAATCATCGCCTCCGCCTAAGAAGCCTAATCCTGCTTCCATTCCACCTCCCAACCAGTCCCAATCGAGGAGATCTCTGATATGCTCGACAACCTACCCGTTAACGGGTGTGTGGAGCTGACACGGCGGCTCCTCACAGCAGTACCCACCCTTCCTTCAGGTGCAGCACGCACGCGAGCTGTCCTGAAAATTGTTATCCTCTTTTAGCTGAGTATGGCAGCACACCCTAAGGCACACAGTGCGAAGCGACTACGGCTGGCCTGCTGGAACGCGGATGGCGTGCGCTTTAGAAAGATGGAGCTGGATCACTTCCTTGGTAAACACGGAGTTGACAGATGCCTCCTGACTGAAACCCATCATAGATCAGTGCAAGTCTTTCGGCTCGGAAACTATGTTTGCCACCGTACTGACCGGCATTCAGAGGCGGCGGAACAGGAATACTGGTCCGCCGTATAGACCACTACGCTATACCCGTCCCCGGTCTGACCCAGTTGGAGGCAACTGCCATACATGTAATGTTGGCAAGCGGACCGGTGAAAATCCTGGCGGCTTACCTTTCGCCCTCCCGGCCCCTAATCGAAGTGGATCTGTCTGCATGCCTGAGCGGAGGGCTTCCCGTCCTGATGGCGGGGGACCTGAACGCCAAGAACATGGATTGGAATTCGAGGCTAATCACGACAAGGGGCAGGCGCCTGCGTGATTGCGCCAGTGATCATTCCTATTTGATTTATGGGCAGGAAACACCCACCACTATCCCATATAACTCCTCTGCTACCCCTCATGTCCTAGACATAGTAATAAGTAAAGACATAGTCATCCCAATGTATCTGACAACGTGCTCTGCACTAACCTCAGATCACTTACCTGTACCGATCGACACGAGATGTCGATCATCCTTTCTTAATCCCCCGGACCGCCCGGACTTCCGAAGGACCGACATGGGTCAAATTCCAGGCGTCCCTGAAAGACAGACTTCCGTCCACCCCGAAACTACGTATCGGGGTGGAAAACGACACGTGTGTAGAGGAAGTGTCCAACGCTATCACTGAGGCACTAGCAGCGTCATCCCCCAGGAGACGCTCTCGTGACGACCCACGACCCCCAATATCGGCACGTATTCAGGATGATATACGCCACAAAAACCGGTTGAGGAGGCAGTGGCAAATCACTGGGGACCCTGCTCTAAAAGCTGAGGTCAACCGCCTTCAGCGGTCGGTGACCCACCAACTAAACGAGTGGCGAAATGAGCAGTGGAGTGCCACACTGGAGAGCCTTGAACCCGACGACCAGTGGAAGATGACAAAGCGGGTGATGAGAGTGCCCACTCCCTCTCCACCCCTGGTCACACAGGGCGGGCTTGCTCTCTCAGACTCTGAGAAAGCCGAAGCCCTGACAGACAGTTTTGAGGCTCAGTTTTAGCCGGTAAACGACCCGTCGGATCCGGCAGTTTTTGAGATGTTTGGCGAGGCGCTGCAAGCACCTGCAAGCGAGCCCAAGTTTACCAACCCTGCGGAGGTACATTATGCCATCCGGGGTCTTAAGGTCAGCATGGTGCAGGGCCCAAACGGTATTTCGAATAGGGATCTGAAGCACCTTCCGCAGAGTGCTGACTCTCTCCTCGCCGCGATGTTCAACGTAGCTCTTTTAGCTCAGTACTTCCCGTCAGTATGGAAGCATGCCCGCATTGTCTCCATACTGAAACCTGGGAAGAATTCAGCGCTACCCTCCTCCTATCGTCCCATAAGTCTTCTGGACACCTTTGGCAAGTTGTTTGAGATCCTACTTAGTAGGATCTTAAGTGAAGTAAGCGAGCGCAGGCAACTGCGAGATGAGCAGTTTGGATTCAGACCCAAACGTAACACCTCTCTTCAGCTAGCCCGCCTTGTCGAAAGGGTGACCAGAAACTTTGGCGAGAAGCGGCTAACAGGCGCAGTTTTTCTCGACGTGGCTAAGGCCTTCGACACCGTTTGGGTCGACGGTTTCCTCTTCAAGCTAACGGCCCTTAACTTCCCCTCCTATCTGGTTGAAACCATATCCTCCTACCTTCACAACAGGACATTCGAGGCGTCCTTCCAAACGGCCACATCCACCCGTCGTGGCTGGCGTAGCACAGGGGGGACTAATCTCTCCTGTCTTGTTCAGTCTGCATGTCAATGACATGCCGATCCCTTCCCGCCACGTCTAGCTGGCATTGTACGCGGATGACACGGCAATCATTGCCACGTCCCGCAGCCCGGCGCTGCTTGTTAGCTACTTAGAAGCATACCTCAGTGACCTAGAAATGTGGCTGAGAGTATGGACGATCGCCATCAATGTCTCCAAGAGCAATGCTATGCTCTTTGCGAAGGCAGGGTGGAGGTTCTCCAAGCCTCGACCGGTGCAGCTCCTAGGGGAGCCAATCCAATGGGTCGACACAGCCCGTTATCTGGGAGTGCTCCTTGATACACGGATGACCTGGTCGCTTCACATCGTCCAGGTCAAGAAGAAAGCTGCCCAACGACTGGGTCTGCTTAGCTCTCTCCTTCACAGGAGAAGCGGTCTGTCCATCAGGAACGGAGGTCTGCTGTATAAGCAGCTTATACGGCCCATGATGGACTATGCGTGCCCTATTTGGAGGTCCATTGCCTGCAGCCACGTCAGGAAGCTGCAGGTTATTCAATCCAAGTGTCTTCGCATTGCTACTGTTGCACCTTGGTACATGAGTAACGTGCAAATTCACGAGGATTTGGGAGTTCCTTTCTTTGCTGAACACATCAGAGCTCTGAGAGTTACGACTCAAAATTAGCTGGTGTGGGTAACCCCTTAGTTCAGCAACTCGGCAGATGTTTACGCTGACCGAGGGCTGACCCAAGTCGCCTAGCGCAAGCTACGGGGACAGGTCAGTAGATATGTCGAGACCCTTAGTGGCCAAACCGACACTGAATCGTGCCTAGCACCTAATACTAGGCGCCTTTCGAATACCCTCACTGAGGTTTTCCGTGATTTTCCTCAGTTGTAAGGTGAATGCCAAGGTATTACAAAAAGTCGGGGCACGGCCCGCATTCCCCCCCCCCCCCCCCCGGTAGGGCTAAATTACACGTGTGTAGGTTTTAGATCCTTCGCGAATTTAATCGTGAAAATGCCACTCTGGGTTCAAATCCCAGGGAGCCATCCAACCAAAGTATTCCCCCCACTTAGAAATACCATACGCTCTTAGAGCTGTAGACTTCGGTGTGCCAGGTCGCGACCTTATCGAGACCATAAGTCGTTAGCGTAAGCAAAATCCTAAGTTATAGAATAAAGAGTCTGTTATCGAGTCCAGCAATGCGGTAAAACCCAGGAATGGCTAAACAGACCAAGGGACATCGACTTGCGCTCCGCGCAACTCTCCGCCGTTAGTTAGCACTTTGGTTGATCGGTTTGGTTGGTTGGTGGGTTGGGTGGGTTGGGTTGGGTTGGCTGGCTGGTTGGTTGGATTGGGTTAGCTGGCTGGTTGGGTTGTGTTGGCTGGCTGGTTGGGTTGGGTTTGCTGGTTGGGTTGGGTTGGCTGGGTTGGGTTGGGTTGGCTGGCTGGGTTGGGTTGGGTTGGACTGGCTGGGTTGGGTTGGCTGGCTGGGTTGGGTTGGGCTGGCTGGGTTGGGTTGGGTTGACTGGCTGGGTTGCATTGGGTTGGGTTGGCTGGCTGGGTTGAGTTGGGTAGGCTGGGTTGGGTTGGGTTGGCTGGGATGGGCTGGCTGGGTTGGGTTGGCTCGGTTGGGCTGGCTGGGTTGAGTTGGCTGGGTTGGGCAGGCTGGCTGGCTGGGTTGGGTTGGCTGGCTGGCTGGCTGGGTTGGGCTAGCTGGCAGGGTTGAGCTGCGTGGGTTGGGCTGGCTGGGTGGGTTGAGCTGCGTAGGTTGGGCTGGGCTGACTGGGTTGGGCTGGCTGGGTTGGGCTGGCTGGGCTGGGCTGGCTGGGTTGTGCTGTGCTGAGCTGGGCTGGCTGGGTTGTGCTGTGCTGAGCTGGGCTGGCTGGGTTGTGCTGGGCTGAGCTGGGCTGGCTGGGTTGGGCTTGGATAGGTTGGGCAGGGCTGGGTTGAGCTGCGCTGGGCTGACTGGGTTGTGCTGGGCTGAGCTGGGCTGGCTGGGTTGTGCTGTGCTGAGCTGGGCTGGCTGGGTTGTGCTGGGCTGAGCTGGGCTGGCTGGGTTGGGCTTGGATAGGTTGGGCAGGGCTGGGTTGAGCTGGGCTGGGCTGACTGGGTTGTGCTGGGCTGGGCTGGGCTGGCTGGGTTGTGCTGTGCTGAACTGGGCTGGCTGGGTTGTGCTGGGCTGAGCTGGGCTGGCTGGGTTGGGCTTGGATAGGTTGGGCAGGCGGGCTGGGCTGAGTTTGGCTGGGCTGGCGGTCTGGGTTGGGCTGGGCTGGCTGGCTGGGCTGGGCTGGGCTTGCGGGATCGGTTGGGCTGGGCTGGCGGGCTTGGCTAGGTTGGGCTGGCCTGGGTTGGGCTGGGCTGGGCTGGCTGGCCTGGCTGGCTGGGTTTGGGCTGGACTGGCTGGTTTGGGCTGGGCGGGCTGTCTGGTTTGGGCTGGGTTGGGTTGGGCTTGGCTCGGTTGGGATGGGCTGGGTTGGGCTGGCTGGGCTGGGCTGACTGGCTGGGTTGGGCGGGGCTGGGTTGGGCTGGGCTGGGTTGGTCTGGGCTGGGATCTGCTGTTTGGGCTGGGTTGGGCTGGACTCTGCTGGTTGGGCTGGGCAGGGCTGGCTCTGTTGGTTCGGCTGGTCTGGGCTGGGCTCTGCTGGTTGGGCTGGGCTGACTGGCTGGGATGGGCTGGGCTGGGCTGGCTGGTTAGGGCTTGGCTGGGCTGGTCTGGCTGGGCAGGGCTTGTCTGGCTGGGCTGGGCTGGCTGGGTTTGGCTGGGCAATGCTGGGCTGGGGTGGGTTGTTCTGGGCTGAGCTGGGATCTGCTGGTTGGGCTGGTTTGGGCTGGGCTCTGCTGGTTCGGCTGGTCTGGGCTGGGTTCTGCTGGTTGGGCTGGGCTTGCTGGCTGGGCTCTGCTGGGCTGGGCGGTCTGGGTTGGGCTGGTCTGGGCTGGGCTGGGCTGGGCGGGCTGTGTTGGGCTGGGGTGGCTGTGTTGGGCTGGGCTGGTTGAGTTGGGCTGGGCTTGCTGGCTGGGTTGGGCTGGACTGGCTCGCTGGGTTGGGCTAGGCTGGGCTGGCTGGCTTGTTTGGGCTGGGCTAGCTGGCTGGGTAGGGCTGGGCTGGCTGGATTGGTTGGGCTGGGCTGGCGGGCTGGGATGGGTTGGGCTGGGCTGGGCTGACTGGCTATGTTGGGCTGGCCTGGCTGGCTGGGTTGGGCTGGGCTGGGCTGGCTGGCTGGTTTGGGCTGGGCTGGCTGGGTTGGGCTGGCTAGATGGTTTGGGCTGTGCTGGGCTGGGCTGGCTGGCTGGGTTGGTCTGGCTGGCTAGGTTGGGCTGGGCTGGGCTGGCTGGCTGGTTTGGGCTGGGCTGGCTGGGTTGGGCTGGCTAGATGGTTTGGGCTGTGCTGGGCTGGGCTGGCTGGCTGGGTTGGTCTGGACTGGCTGGGTTGGGCTGGGCTGGGCTGGCTGTGTTGTGTTGGGCTGGGCTGGGCTGGCTCGGTTGGGCTGGGCTGGCTAGGTTAGGTTGGGCTGGGCTGGGCTAACTTGCAGGGTTGGGCTGGGCTTGCTGGCTGGCTGGGTTCGGCTGGGCTGGGCTCACTGGCTGGGTTGGGCTGGGCTGGCTGGGTTGGGCTGGACTGGGCTGGGCTGGGCTGGCTGGCTTGTTTGGGCTGGGCTAGCTAGCTGGGTTGGGCTGGGCTGGCTGGATGGGTTGGGCTGGGCTGGGCTGGGTTGGCTGGGCTGGGTTGGGCTGGGCTGGCTGGGTTGTGCTGGACTGGGCTGCTTTACTGTGTTGGGCTGGCCTGGCTGGCTGGGTTGGACTGCGGGCTGGGCTTGGATGGGCCGGGGTGGGTTTGGCTGGTCTGGCGGACTGGTCTATGTTGGGCTGGCGGGCTGGGCTGGGCAGGCGGGCTGGTCAGGTTTGGGATGGTTAGGGTTGGCGGGCTGCGCTGGGCTGGGCTGGCTGGCTGGGCTTGGATGGGCTGGCCTGGCTGGCTGTGTTGGGCTGGCGGCTTGGCTGGGCTGGGTTGGCGGGCTGATCTGGGTTGGGCTGGGCCTGCGGGCTTGATTGGGTCGGGCTGGCGGGCTGGGATGGCTGGCTGGGCTGGGTTGGGCTGGGCTGTCTGGGTTGGGCTGGGCTTGCTGGGTTGGGCTGTGCTGGCTGGGTTGGGCTGTGCTGGCTGGGTTGGGCTGGGCTGGGCTGGTCTGGCGGGCTGGGTTCGGCTGGGCTGGCGGGCTGGGATGGGCTGGGCTGGGTAGGACTGGGCTGGGCTGGGTAGTCTGGGCCGGAGGGCTGGGCTGGGTTGGGATGGGCTGCCTGGGCTGGTTTGGGCTGGCTGGCTGATCTGGATGGGCTGGGCTGGGCTGGGCTGTCTGGCTGGGCTGGGTTGTGCTGGGCGGGGCTAGGTTGGGCTGGGCTGGGCTTGGTTGGGCGGGGCTGGGTTGGGTTGGGCTGGGCTGGCTGGGTTGGTCTGGGCTGGGATCTGCTGGTTGGGCTGGGTTGGGCTGGACTCTGCTGGTTGGGCTGGGCAGGGCTGGGCTCTGCTGTTTGGGCTGGGCTGGCTGGCTGGGTTGGGCTGGGCTGGTCTGGCTGGGCTGGGTTGGGGTGGGCTGGGCTGGGCTGCGTTGGGCAGGGCTGGCGGGCTGGATTGGGATGGGCTGGGCTGGCGGGCTGCGCTGGGTTGGGCTGCGCGGGCGGGCTGGGCTTGGTTGGGCTGGGTTGGGCTGGCGGGCTGGGCTCGGCTGGGCTGGCGGGCTGGGTTGGGCTGGGCAGACGGGCTGGGCTTGGTTGGGCTGGTCTGGCAGCCTGGGTTGGGCTGGGCTGGCTGGGTTAAAAATTGTTAAATGTGTTTCGAATAAAATTTTTGATTCCATCATCATTAAGTTTTTTAATATACGCATTCTAAATTTTCCTGAAGATGGAATACAAAATTCTAGTGGAGACAGGCAGAAATTTTATAGTTGTTTCGACTAAAAGTTTTATTTCCTTCTTCAGGGAATTTTTAAATAGACATCCTAAAATTTTCCTGAAGGTGGAAACGAAAATTATAGTCGAAACATCTCAAAATTGTTAAAGGTGTTTGGACTAAAATTTTTGATTCCATCTTCAGGGATTTTTCAAATACACAGTCATAATTTTTACTGAATTAGGTATCGAAAATTCTAGTCGAAACAGAAAATTGTTAAATGTGTTTCGACTAAAATTTTTTTCTATCTTCATGGATCTTTTCATATACACATTCTAAAATTTTCCTGAAGAAGGAATCGAAAATTCTATTCGAAACAGGCAAAAAATTTTATACTTGTTTTGACTAACATTTTTGATTCCATCTTCAGGGAATTTTTAAATATACATCCTAAAATTTTCCTGAAGAAGGAATCGAAAAGTCTAGTCGAAACATCTCAAAATTTTAAAAGGTGTTTCGACTAAAATTTTTTATTCCATCTTCAGGGAATTTTTAAATATACATCCAAAAATTTTCCTGAAGAAGGAATCGAAAATTATAGTCTAAACAGTAAAAAAATTATTAAAGGCGTTTCGACTATAAGTTTGATCCCTTCTTCAGGATTTGTTAAATACGCATTCTAAAGATTCCATGATAATTGAATCAAAAATGTTAATCGAAGCACTTAACAATTTTTGACTGTTTCGAATAGAATTATAAATTCCCTCTTCAGGAAGATTTTCCAATTCGTATTTAAAAAAATCGTGAAGATGGAATCAAAAAATTTAGTGTAAAGCCTTAGTACCAAGTTGTCAATAGAGGGTATTCTCTTTTGGCAGTCATAGTACCAGAAGTCGCCAACAGATGGCGAGGACCCACAATTATTTTTTCAATTGGTGGCTTTGATGCCCATTTTTTATAATTTTTTACGTGACACTATAAACTCCCACTAATGGTAGGTATAATTTCGTCTTACCCTCTCAAGTCTCCAAAGTACTTCTAACGTAACATTATTCCTATGCTTGCACAATCTTTAATTTGATTATAATAGTTGAGACAAAGTGTGCACAATAGGAACGATATTATTAATACAGAAGGTATGAAGGAGGTGAATGGATGAACAAAGAGTGGTAAGACTGGATGGACAGAAATGGGTACAAACAATGTGTGACAATACAGTTACACATGGTGGGATAACAAAGATGTACAAAATGAAGGAGGAGAAGTTTGAATGAACGCACAAAAAATGAACAAGCAAGGGCACTGAATGAAAGAGCAGTAAACTTTTTTAAAAGGTTTTTATTTGGCAGCCTGATGGTTGTTTTATTGTATTGAAACATGTAGCTGTGTTCCAATAAGTGAACAGTTGTGTTAGATGGAAAGTCTGTGTATTTATATATATTGATGAAGTACTTTGTCTCAGAATGCAGCTTGGTTTACACTGCTGAGAACTTCACATAATCTTATTTAGGATTCAGTTCTTCTGGGATGTGATGCTGCGTCACTGGGTGAATGGCACCCAACATTTTGAAGGATAGAATACAATAAGGGCAGGCATCATAGTGTCTGTCCCAAGCACATTGATCATTCATGTATTCAGCAGCCCCACACACTTCGAACAAAGTGCAGTATCCTGCTGACAGAGATGCCCTTAAAGTCCCCTGGTTTCATACAGTGACGACCCAGTTACCTGAAAAAAAAAAAAAGAATTTGTCAGGCTGAATCAGATGCCTGTTTGCATCTGTCACACTTGGGATTGTTTACCAGCCCCAGTTTAAATAGGTGTCCAGCTGGTTTCTACTCAAGCTGAGTAGAGTAATTCTCCAGCTCTTTTAGCAGAAGGTCTTTTAAGAAAGCCCTTAGCTTGCCTTTGTCCACAAATCGCTGCGCTCGGTCAAGAATTAGGTCACTATACGCGAAGAAAGAAGTAACTACTCTCCCCTATTCCGGCCTCAATTAGAGGGATTTCAATGACTGTTCCTTCCTGGGACACTAGTCCTATGCCCTACAAGTCTCCTGAGCCTCGTTGTGGTAGGTCACTTTACACGAAGACCAAAAGTACCTACTCGACCATATCTCGGACATTATTAGAGGGATAACCATGAATATTCATACATGGGGCCCTACTCTAATGCCCCACAAAGGTCTAGGATCTAAGATATCCTTTATCCTAGATCTACGACCTAGGATAAAGGCCACTTTATGTGAAGACACAAGTCTTACTCAGCCTATCTCGGCTAATATTAGAGAGATTTTCATGAAAGTTCATACGCGGGATACTACATATGCCGTGCAAGCGTCGTCAGACACGCCGTCGGTTACGAATTGAGGTCACTATACATGAAGCCCGAAGCATTTTTACTCGCCTGTATCTCAGCTACTGTAAGAGGGATGCCCTACAACCTTCGCGAGCGTCGTGGTGTTCGTGCTAGAATTACAGTAATTTTCAAGACGACCGAAGTATTTATACGCCTGTATCTCGATTACTATGAGAGGAAATTCTGTGAACGTTCACGCTATGGACGCTAATGGCATGCCCTACAAGCCTCGTGAGTCTCGTTTTGTTCGGACTAGAATTAAGGTACTTTCTCGGCTGTATCTCGGCTACTATTAGAGGGACTTCCATGAACGTTATTACCTGGGACCCTGTTCTTATGCTGAACACGCGCCGTGCAGTCGGTCAAGATTTAAGGTCACTTTACGTGAAGACGGTTGTACTTACTTGCCCTATCTCGCCTACTATGAGAGGGACTTCCACGATAGTTCGTACGTGGGACGCTACTAATAAGCACTAGAAGCGTCGTGTCGTTGCCGTCGGTCACGGATTGGGCTTAGTTTACACGAAGACCGAAGTACTTACTTGCTCTATCTCGGCTACTATGAGAGGGACTTCCACGATAGTTCGTACGTAGGACGCTACTAATAAGCACTAGAAACGTCGTGTCGTTGCCGTCGGTCACGGATTGGGCTTAGTTTACACATAGACCGAAGTACTTACTTTCTCTATCTCGGCTAATCTTAGAGGGATTTCCATGAGCGTTCATACCACTGACGCATCTTTTATGCCCTACAAGCCTGGTGAGTCACTTAACCGGTCAAGATTTAAGGTTACTTTACATGACGACCGAAGTACTTAATCCCCCTCTCTGGGCTATCACAGGGATTTCCATGAACGTTCATATCTCGGATGCGACTTTTATGACCTATAAGCTTCGCGAGTCTCGATGTGGGCGACCAAGAATTAAGGTCACTTCACGTATAGACCAAAGTACTTATTCGCCCTAAACGCCTACTATTATAGGGATTTCCAAGAACTTTCATACCTGGGATGCTACTCTTTTTCCTACAAGCGATGAGAGTGTCGTGGTCGATCAAGAATGAAGGTCAGTTTACATGACGACCGAAGTACTTACTCGCCCTATCTCGCCTACTATTAGAGCGATTTCCGTAGTCGTTCATATCTGGAACTATACTCTTATATCCTACAAGCTTCTTGAGTCTCTTTGATTTCGTGTAAGAACTAAGGCCATTTTGCATGAAAACCGACGTACGAACTCACCCGTATCTCGACCAATATTAGAGGGATTTCCATCAAGTCTCGTACCTGGGATGCTACTCGTATACCCTACAAGCGTCGTGTGTCTCGTTATGGTCTGTCAACAGTTAGGGTCACTTTACATTAAGACCGTAGTACTCACTCCCCCGTATCTCGGCTGCTATTACAGGAATTTCCAAGAACGTTCATACCTGCGACGCCACTCTTAAACCCTAGAAGCAACGTATGTTTCATTGTATTCTTTCAAAAATTAAGGCCTTTCTACATGAAGACCGAATTACTTACTCGCCCGTCGCTCGGCAACTATTAGAGGCATTTCCATGAACTTCCATACCTGGGACGTGATTCTTATTTGCTACGAGCGTTGCGAGTGTCGCTGTTTGGTCAAGAATTAAGATCACTTTATATGATCAGTCAACAATTAATGACAGTTTACTTGAAGATCGAAGAAATCACTCGTCCCTATGTCAGCTATTCTTACCTGGATTTCCATGAATGTTCATAAGTAGGACACCTCTCTTATGCCCTACAAGGTTCGTGAGTCTGGTTATGGTCAGTGAAGATTTAAGGTCACTTTACATGAAGATCCCAATATACCCTAGCCCATACCCTGGCTCCAATTAGACGATTCTTGTTGACCATTCATTATCTGGGACACTACCGACATTCCCTACATGTATTCTGAGTTTTCTGGTCATTGGTCAAGAAACAGGTGTCTTTTGTGAAAACTAAAGTATTATTTGCCCATATGGAGACTTTTATTATAGGGACATGTAGCTCGCTACATATTCAAGCACATGCTTTAGGTTTGGTGGCAATCAGTCAAAATTTAAGGGGAGTTTACATGAAAACCAAAAATTTGCCTGTATCTCACATCCTATTATACGTATGTTGTGGATATCCTTATATAATTAAGTACCCACATTCCCAGCACATTTTCTAAAATTCGTTGCTAATCATCAAGAACTAGAAACACTTTAGCTCATGACCAATGTACTTACTCAACCTATCTCACCAACTACTAAGAGGCAGTTTATGTGGTATTCCCATCATGGAGTCTTCTGATATTTCCTATACCTGTTCTAAGTTTTGTTGCAATCGGTGAAGAAATAAGGCTACTTTACGTGAATACAAAAGTGCCTGTTCAGCTGCATGATCACCTGAATCTCTGGGCTACACATCAGGCTTGACGCTTTCCTGGCAGTGCTAAGAGGTCCGGCTAGCTCTGTTATTTTTCCTGCCTGGCTGGGCTTAATGTTAAGCTGGCCAGACCAGATTCCTACCTGGTTTTCAGGTCTACATACCCAACTGGCTCTATGGGAAGACTGTCCTAGATGTGCGGATATCCCCACATGCAGGAACTCTCTGAAGGTTATATGATGGTTTAATGTGAAGTGGCTATCTGGTGGCTTCCTTTCGTGGCTTACGTTATGTTCATTATCTAGTGCATCTGAACATACTTTCTGATGTATCTCTGTGTTTCCCAGAAGATGGAGTTATCTGGGGTTGCTGCATGTACTTGGTCAACTTGAACCACCCAACTGCGGCTGTCAACCCAAAGAGATTTTATTGAATTCACTTGCCACAAAACTATACATATAAAATAATTGTGTCAAATATCACTGGAACTCTATCTGGGCTCAATTCACAGCCCTGAATGCATAAACATGATGGTTACTACTCACATCCTGTCAACATTCCTGGAGCTATTTTCTTGCAAAATTTTCATTACATGTGACCACACAGTCTTCCTCAGAACCTCTACATAAAGTAACTAATCATATGACAGGACAGCTACACAGCTCGTCCATGAATTTCCTGCTTTCACAGAAGACTCAAGAGTTTTACGTATATATTCGCAAAGTTCACCATGACATTGTACCCATACCAAAATGCATCTGGTCTACAACCTGACACTGCACTTTAGTATTACCCTCTCTTCAACACCTAGGCGTCCCTAATTGCCAATTCCCTTGAGATTTACCAACTGAAACCTTGAAATCAAAATTTCCTAGCTGAAGAGAAAGAAAATAAATTTGTGTTCCTGTATAACCAAGTACATTCAACTGTTGTATTCTCGAAAACAAGGAAAACAAAGGTCCTGTCAAACATACTCTATCCCTCATTATTCAGTTACCTTCAGATTGCCACAGTTGTGTTCATTTAGAGCAAGAGTTTCCAGAATCTATATTTGCTTATCCTATTTGACCAAAAAATATTAACTTGTTTGTAAAAAATACTGAGACTGGTAGGTATCAGTAATTTCCACCTGCACTAAACTATTCCAATAAAATATCATAAAATATTTCTACATGGTTGTTGGTTTGCTTTGTTTTGGGGGCCCTCTCTCTCTTTCCCTCTCACTCCTCACCTCATTCAATACAATTGCATGAGTCATCACAGACCACACACTTGCAATGTAACAAGTCCATGACACTGACTCCTTTCATGCCTCAGTTAAGGCTGTCATGTGTTTGTGACTGTATCCAAGGTTATAATTTTGTAACACTGTTAAATCTTAGAAATTAAAACCAACAAACACACTGTATTTATGGAGCAACCTGCTAAGTGTCTATAAGTAGTCTCCTACATGTTTCAGCTCTTCATGATACCTTATCAAGGAGCTTCAAATAATTACAAAGAAGAGTTTTCAATTTCTTCAACCAACAAATGCACCTTTTTATCTCTGTTCAATTCACCCTACATATGTTTCGGCCGTGACTCGGCCATCACCAGGGGTACGTTGATAAGTTCACTTTCACAATTTCTTCAAGTAGTGTCAAGACACTACTTGAAGAAATTGTGTATACTGGTGATTGCCAACGTAAATAATAGCCTTAAACAGTATAACGGTTGTGATAATACCAAATGGGGCAGTGAACAGTGAAGTGAACTTATCAACGTACCCCTGATGATGGCCGAGTCACGGCCGAAACATGTGTAGGGTGAATTGAAGAGAAATAAAAAGGTGCATTTGTTGGTTGAAGAAATTGAAAGTTAATGTCAAGATGCATGGTGAACACAACGTAAAATTACAAAGAAGAGTGTACGAAGACAAAATACAGCATCTATCAACAAACCACTTACACACATACAGTGTAAAAAATAACATAAAATGTTAAAAATTAAAATATAAAAATTATAACTGCCAGCAGTTCTTAAAATATTTATGTTTCTATCTTCTAAAATTAAATTCAGCTTGTACTTTCTGTGGCTCCTTGATAATGGCCCATGAAGGGCCGAAACATGTAAGATATAAATTACAGGCAATTAGGGATTGCTCCCTAAATACAGTGTATTTCTTTTAAATTCTAAGTTCATAACACCGTATTCATATAACAAACTGCAAATTCCAGGACTGGCATCAAATAACAACAGTGCCACTTACAGCAATTTCTGAAATGTCCGAGGCTGAAGCAGAACTTTAGTATCACCTTGACATTTACAGGGCCACAAATGAAGCCAAATGTCAAGTTTTGCTAAGCCCCAAAACATGTTTATTTCCAAACCAGTTCTTACTCAGTCACACTGCATTTCCCACTATTGCACCACAAAAATCTTTAATTTCCAAAGCCAGTAGTATTGAAACCTAATTATTTTTGCTTTATTTCTTGCCCAAATAATTTATTGGCCTTGCATCCTGTCACAGAGATCCAGCAGCCCAATAAGGCAAGTAAAGAATATTAATTATTAAAGTGTATGTAATAAAATAGAAACAAATGTTATTTTACAGGAAAAGAATATGCTTTTCTTTATTCACAGTAGGCATTTAAAAGTTATTAGCTTGTATTCTGTTCTTTTAGCTGTAATTTATAGCTAGCTGTAAGTGCAAATGAGCAGGTTGCTGGTGGGGATGTTGTTCACTTACATCAGCATCATACCACACGTACAGGTGGGCAGGCAGACAATATCAGATGTAGCACAAGTTGTAATAGTAGCAATCTTAGTGGAACAAGAGTTAAAGACAGGCAGAGTGGCACTACTGGAATTCATCAGATCTGCTGATCATACATACTACACTCACATCTCCTGTCATAAAATTAACACTGTGACAATTCTTTAAAATGCTTTGCTGTTTCACAGTATTACCACCGTGCATTTTGTTAAATCAATAATAAGACCGACAAACGCACTATATTGACCAATTTTATTCTGGCCTATATCCCCTTACTGCTGTATCAATATACAGCAGTATCAATATACGCTTGACCCTGAAAGGACAGGACAGACGCACCACAACACACAAGAAATGAACATGGAGTTAAAGAAACTATGCCAGTAGTTACGTAAAACAATAACAAACAGCCAATGCCACGGACAGATTACAACGTCCCTATAACAAACAGTTTTTTACACTTCTACGTGAGCTTTTACATTTCTAACTGATAACTGTACACATCGTACTATTTTAAAGTGTTCCGAATATTTTTATAATTGGTTTTATGACTGTCAGCAGACTATTGTACATATTGTGAATCTGTTTTTTAATATGTAAATAATAGGTAGCATAAGACAAGCCCCTGAAGATGGAACTTTAAAGTTCCGAAACACGTGTAGGGTAAGGGGATATAGGCCAGAATAAAATTGGTCAATATAGTGCATTTGTCGGTCTTATTATTGATTGCTTTGCTGTTATTTGACAGTCTGTTTCTTTATGATGAATGGAAATGATGAAAATTTTTACCAAGTGAACAGAACGGACAATTAGTCCATTCAACCAAAAGTTAATCTACAAACATGTGTTATCAGTCTTGCATTGCAGAATAGCTTGAAACTGGCTCATAACACAAACAGAGAAGCACCAAGCACATGTTTATGTTACAACATGAAACCTTATGTGGCAATGGGGCCAGAAGTGGTAATGTTATATTCTGAATATCTGCAGGAATGACAGTGTGTAAGAATCAGCAACTGCAAGTACTTATTGGGTTTACTTTGTTCCTGAACTTTGCCCAGTTTGACTAATTCTAAGTGCAAATACGCCGTCAGAACCCTCTAGAATTACCACGTATGTCTCTGTAGTCACCAATACTTTTTGTTGTTATGACTCATCAGCATATTGCTTTCACCTTGCATTGGGTATTCTTGCAATCAGAAATTACTAAAATGTGACAAAAAACTGTAGGAAATTTGAGATTCAGACCACTTAAAAGACAGGACTTTAATCATGTTATTCGGAATTCAGTGCCGTGAATGCTCAACATCAGATTCTGCAGGCCTGCTAGAACAAATATAGTTTCCTTTTTTGTCTCCAGCTATTGTACATAGGAAGATTACCTGAATTCTAATGTCCATATTTAATATTAAGTACATTTATTTTAGACCGAAAATGTGCCAAATATTAAGTTTAGTTCCATTTGCAATAAAATCTGTCTCTCAAAACACTAATTTAAACTTGTGTGCCCATAATTTTATTGCTCTGAATATTCAATACTGAATTAAATAAGAAGTATTTCAGAAGCATTTAGTGTAAAGATTCTTATGAAACTTCACTCTGTAATGTCAGAAAGCTTCGTTATGACATCTGCCATCCCTTATAGCATTCATACAGAATAATTTTGCATTTTTATAAACTATGTCATATTTTATCATAAATAAATCAATAGGGTATGTAAAAATTATTTATACAAATAGATTCTGAGCCTCAAATACTCTCCATTCTAAATATACTTTATATATTATGAATTTGTAAACTTAACTGATTATAACTGTAACCAATCACATTACATTAAGGGAAACAGTCGCATAGTGAACTAAAATATGTGTAAGCATGTAAGGATAAAGAGTGGGTGAACATGAAGTTGAGGGTATTATTTATCACAGTAACTTTTTATCTGCATAATTCTTCACAATGTCTATCATAAATATGAATATTGAACATGTCCAGATCCACCCTACAAATATATACAAGCAGAATCAAGCTATTCAACCAACACATGTCTGCCATGCACTCACTCTTCAAGACAAATCATAGACATTATAATTGAATCAGCCAGTGCTTTCCATGATATGATCAAATTACTTTCACTGCATGTTTCCAAAATTCACCTAATATCATGCAGGCGCAACTCACAGGAGATGACAATGGCTACATTTACCATACATTAATCAGTTTCAAAACTACAATACCAATAACCTCAAAGTTTTCATGATACTGTTGGTAATACGAAATAGCAAAGTTTTCTTCATTTTTGAACAATTACGGAGTTTGATCGGTCATGGAAATATGTCACTCCTGTGGACTCTTACATCACTTATCTGTGTGCAGGGGTAGGGCCATGGCAGAACCTCCCAAAAAGGAATATTTAGATCGATTATGCACAGACAGTAATGCGAAAGGAATGAAACCCAATGTTCAGTTGTTCTCTCTAAAAAATGTCAGGCCAACAAGACTGCAGCTTGCCAACATACAGTTTACAAACACTATCCAAGGGTCTACTTGGATAGTGGTTTGTAAACTGTATGTTGGCAAGCTGCAGTCTTGTTGATCATGACATTTTTTAAGACAGAACAACTGAACATGTGTTTCATTCCTTCGCATTACTGTCTGTGCATAATCGATCTAAATTATTCCTTTTTGGGAGGGTTCTGCCATGGATAGTGACACAAGGATAACACATTTCAGCAACACCTTAACATCATCATCCTTACACTCACAACGGGATGAACTTGAATGTAGTTACCACCAACCACACCTTCACTTACACAGTCCGCAGCACTGAGTGAAGCATTTTGAATCTTAACTGATAAATTAGTACCACTTTTCACAAGCTTGGAGAAAAATAATTTTTTGTTAAGTTTGGAGATATTTCACCAGAATAAGAAACAAGGAAAATAACATGGTTTACTCCATGTCCTGAGAGTTTTAGATAATATTTAGAGCATACTACTCTGAGAATATGTTCTGCAGTATGGGCACATGTATGCATAGTCTGAACTAACCTGAATTCTGTTTCATCTGCACAGCAATATGTAGTCACTACGAAAAATATTTTATTGCTGTTTGCTTCCCAACAGTCTGTTGTAAATACAACCATTTCCATCACACTGTGAGCTGTATTCACAATACATTAAAATAAAATGCTGTACCACAGTACAAATTTTATACTAATCACACCCAGTCAGCTGTGACACAAACAGCTTATTGCACACATTGTTCCCAACACAACAACATCTATTCAATGTTGTTCCAATTACAATGTGGATCACAAGCTGAATTTCTGCCTACAGAAACTACTAACATCCGTAACTTCTGTTTGTGACAAGGCTGAAAACACAACACTTCAGCTGCAAAACAACAACTACACAGTGACCAGTAGCATCACAATAAATCTGTTGTTTGCATACAAATGTGATTTCTGTAAAAGCTTCAAATAACATGTTAAACCTTCATTGTTAAGAACCATATCCTAATACTGATGATTATATAGAAAGAATAACTGTAAATGGTGGGATGAATTTGTTGAAAATGTTTCTTCTGCCTACTATACAATTATTTTACCAATAAGGCAGGCATAAACTTATCCCTGTGCTTAATTAAGCACCATACCATATACTCTTTATAGAAGAATAGTGGTACACCTCTATGCATTCTTATCACCAGACTAGATGAAGGTGAGTGAAAAATATATGAATACTTTAAAACCAAATTTATATATTGAGTTGAATATTGTAAATAACTTTCAAAAATACTGTTCATAAAATTACCAACAAACATCGTGACCAAACAGTAATTCAATGCAACATCTCCAATTCCTTCAACTTGTTATGTGAGTTCTCTATCATATGTTCTCAGTTATACATATCACTACACAAGAATAGAGTAATTCAAACCAACACTTTTCATTGGAAATATTGCTCCATTATAACACAACAAAATAAAACAAAACAAAAAAATGAGATAAACAGTTCTAATCTTTATATTGTTCATTCCGTGCATTGTCGATAATCAATTTGCAACACTCAACCAATGAAATGCAAGTATTGTTCCTTAGATATTTATATTAGAATATCACATTGACTATTTCTACATGTTTCGATCCACAAGGGATCATCATTAGGGATTACTTGGTAGTTGGTTTTATGCGGTATTGCTTTGGTTTGGTTCTCTGATGATGATCACTTGTGGATCGAAACACGTAGGAATATTCACTCTGATAATATAAACATCTAAGGAACAATACTGTGCATTTTGTTGGTTGAGTGTTGCGAAACAGTTCTAATTTCTACTTTTTTTGTCCAGGTATGTTTGTTCCAAGTAGTTAAAACATGTAGGGGTTCACTTTTATTTAAAATGAATTCATGTATCTGTAACATTTCCCATTATCCAAACATATGTATATTTAAACATACATTCAATCATCAATCCATTCAGTCCATCCATTGCAACTTGAATAAGTCTGTGGGTATGTTTATGAGCAGAAAAGCTGCAAATAATAACACACCACAAGGAGTCATCAAGTTTTTCAATTTCAAAAATTGTATTTCATTCCCATTTTGCCTCATGCACATATGGCATCATCTACTGTTTTCACTACACATCTGGTAAGCTGCTGGAGTTCCAAACGTCTGGATAACTGGAAACAGATCATCATTCTTATTAACCCCCTGAAGACTGGCATAAAAGTATTTTCTTTCTAATGCTCCTAAATATGCTTTGTCTGGAGGTTCCCAGGCTTTGCCTACTTGTCCTTTCAGTAAGAACCGTATTAAGACAAAGATGAATAAAGA
Organism: Reticulitermes speratus; assembly: GCA_021186555.1. Classification (NCBI taxonomy): domain Eukaryota; kingdom Metazoa; phylum Arthropoda; class Insecta; order Blattodea; family Rhinotermitidae; genus Reticulitermes; species Reticulitermes speratus. The sequence continues at coordinate 9,918,243 of JAJKFL010000001.1, forward strand.
GCATTGATGGAATGATAATGACAAAGGAAAATCAAAGCACTTTGAGAGAAACCTGTCCCAATGCCACTTTTCCCACCACAAATCCAACAAGGACTGCCCTAGGACTCAATCCAGGCCATCACAGCGACAGGCTGGTCACTAAATGCTGCAGCCATAGCATGGCCTTTGAAGACACATGACTTACATTCACCTACTTCATATATAAAACTTCAGTTGCTGCTTCATACTGAACACAGTTTGTGGGCAATATTCAGAGTTGCTTAATATTATATTATTCAGTGTGTATAGTTATCACTGGCCTTTGAAAGGTTAAACTGCACTATATCAGAAGGTTTATGTTGTACTAACCATGTAAATCACTAAAGAAAATTACATGTTAGTGACAGGAAATGATTCATGATAAATTCAGCTACACATTTTGTCTTAACCATTGGACATATTTGTAATAGTATTCAAATCCTGTTTTATATTGTATTTTATATGTCTAAAATTGTATTTGTATTGTATTGATTTTTATGACTTATATTTTATGTTGTATGTATTGTTTGTGTCTGTGTTACTTTTATAACTTGTATTTATTGTTGTTGTATACAATTGTGACTTGTTTCACAGGCAGGCAGAATGTAAGGACCAATGAAACATGTATATGTATGTATGTATGTATGTATGTATGTATGTATGTAGGAATTACCATATTTATATCCACAAACTAATAATACAGGCACATTTAACGTTACCAGTTACCAACCTTAAAAACAGCACTTAACCTTCACACATATACAGTCAAACCACGATATAGCGCCACCCTCAATTAATGCCCATCAAAGTCTCTGAACAGAAATTCCCGGTTACAAACTATTTAGGCTTACTGCCACCCTAAATATATCGCCACAAACAGTGATGCTATGTGAGGGTTTGACTGTACATTTATTTCTCAAATCAATTTAAGGCTCATGCATTATGACCACACATTCAAGTATTGTGAGGTATAACTTGTGAACCAAATTCAGAATACTGTTCATTGGTATGACACAAGCAGCTCACCAGTGAAACTCATCGAGGTTTAGAAATTATCAGAACTGAAGTTCAGAAGTAACAGTTACCTGTCAAGCTGCAATGGCTGAATACACTGATACAATGATACTCCCTGCCTGTTACAAGCCACTGCTCAAGCAGGGAGGAAAGCACAAGATTTACGTAGTACAGTAGATGCATTAGCAACATGATTGCATTCCAAAGTTCATACTTCAGTATGTTATAGTACAATATTTTGGATGTTCCACTTTCCTTCAAAAATCTTATTCCTTGAAATATGTTATTTGAAAATAATAAGAATACTAACTGCTACATTTACTATCATAAATAACAAATACTCATTTAGTGTTTTCCCCACTGACATGTCTTCCCTCTGTGAAGAGTTTCATTTTTAAACAAAAGTACCAAAATTCCATTGCCACGAGCTTACTGCTGGAAAAGCCGCAGATATCTGAGCTGAGCAAGCAAGCAAATGCTGCCAAACTTTGTTTTTGCTGCTAACTTATTGACACCCAATTATGGAGACATCACGTCATACAACTGGTACAACATTATATACAAGTATATAGTTTTGACCCTATTACATAACTACAGTTTGTGCAGGGGCTGAGAATGAGTGAGGAGTGAGTACATGAGTGAATATCATGGACAAGTAATACAGAAATTATGTAATTTAAAAAAAAATCAAGTTACAACAACTGTGTCGTCCATTTTGATTACTCTTTTATACAGTGAGAGTGACAGACCAACATAAACCATAGTAAGATGGTACTATTTGTTATGGCAGAAACTACAATCACCTGCTACCAGCACTAATTCATGTTTCTCTGTGATTTTTATGTTAAGCTTTGAGGAATGGGTATACAAGTATATCATGTGACAAATCTGAAGTGGAAAGAGAAGTGGTTTATACAAGCAGATACAAAAGACACTCTTTGATCTCATACACCATCGCAACTTGTACATCCATATCATGCTAATAATGATGACCACACGACATGACCATTACTTGATGTGTGAAGCAAATGGTGGAATTGAGTAGTATTTGAGGGAAGCTTTAAACATGTTATACCCAGCAGTCTAGAAATATCCACACAGCATCATAACACACTTGTGCAGTGTTACTTCAACCTTGAATCTCCAGCAATGGCAGTCTTTTGTCAAACATTATTAGCAGTAATCCAGTTACTTACATAAAATTCAAACAGCTTTCATTTTTAAATGTATTTGCCATTTCTTGATTGCCCTAATTGGTCCATTCAACTACATGAACTGGCGTACTAATTCATGAATATGACATTAAAAAACAGTATGTGTGTCTCTTCTAATCAGGTGGAAGATTCTGTCCATGTTACACCCTTCTCTTAATGGCACATATAACTTAAGTTTTCTGCCATGTTCGACCTTACAAAAACTCTTATCTTCCTCACAGAACAACAGTTCTGTCCTGATCTGTGCAAATCAGTGGGCCAACAAACACAGATTATAAATAGAAATATCACTGCTTTTTTAAGCAACACTGTGAACTTTAAAAGAAAAAGCAATCAGCTTCAGCAACATTAAGTGTAGGAAGATATGGCACCCGCACACCAACATCAATATTATACATCTAATAATTTGGTACTTACATGCATGCACACCCATGCACATGCATAGACATGATACAGTACGCAAAACTTGGTTCTTCAAAATGACTCCAAATGTCTTTTTGGGGGGATAATGCGTTATCCAAGCATCTGCTTCGGTATGAGTCTACCTCAGTATATAAATTCACACCGTCGTCTAAACGTGGAGACTTCAAGATGTGGTACATAATTAAGGTATTTCATCACATGTCTTCCAGTGCTAGTCTTATTCCTTGCAACTGTTCCATACTTCTAATTATAAACACTAGTTCTACCACAGCAAATAAATATAAAATATATAATTTATTTTAAAAAATGCTGAAGAATACATTATGGTAACACTTCCACACACACACACACACACACAGTAATGACTTATCATTTCAGTGACTGAAATTAATAGGATCTGAAGCAATTTTTCAAATACTCTTTTTCACAAGTTGAACATTTTTTTATTACACATATTACACAATCATGATATATCCATCGCAGACGATGTATGTCTTGCTTACGCATCATAATAAATTACAATCATGATATTCTTTGCATCCTATATCAGAAGCAAAAGAAACAAATTACTGGCATTCACTTCAATAGCTGTGTTCTGAAGGCCAATTTATATCTTGAGAACTGAAACTATTCTTCCAGTATTACAGCTTACTGCCTCACTCATGCTTCTGTAATACACTTCGCCTGCATCTTTGCCCTCATACTGTAATTACCCAACTCACTCACACATACTACACACTCATTATCTGTTTACATATGTATAAATAATAATTGCTCCCATACAACTCCTTTTCAAATGCATCTTTATTCACTTTCCTTATTCAAAAACAATAATGGGCATTCAAATCTGATATCCTCCTTTTGAAAAAAAGAACGTACAGCACATGTCAGTGACTAGGTTGTATACTCTTGACCATCATCCATGCTAACATATTCAATGAAATGAGACTGCTGCCATAAATCTGCTCCGTTCTCTTCATTGCAAACTTCTCATATGTCCAAGCCATCACATATTTACTGCTATTGTCAGTCTGTACCATTAACCTGTCCCTGTACTTCAGATTTACTTACTGAATTTCCCATACTGGAGACAAACATGACTACATACTGTCACAAGGAATTCTCTGTCATAATCTGCTTCATTCTTGTCATTCCCAAGGTTCAATGAATGAAAACTGTGAGTCATGAAACACAGGACAAATAAAGAGTGTGCTGCGAGACTAGTCGACGTACAAACAATTCCATAATCTGCTCCTAGCACAGTTGAGCCACTTGCTTGGTGTCACAGTGCTGTGTAATGGTTCCTAGTCCCAATGCAAAGGGGCCACTCGTCGAGTATCCAGGGTGGGGGAAAGGAGTGACCGGAGGGTGCTGCTACTGTTGCTAGTGTTAAAGTATTTCAGTGTGAGTGGTGACTGGAGGTGACGGTGTCGGATCACCTCTCGCTCTGCAAGGAGTGGCCACAGCTCCTGTGACACATAACAAATGCAGAAATTTTGGCAAAAAAGCAAATATTATAACATAATACAAGTTTATAAAATAACGCAATGTTAGTCTGTCTAATATACCAATTTAGTCAATTATTAATACTGCTACAATTAATTGTAACACAAAACAGCATTATTTATCTTAGTTTACCTAAAATAAATCATGGGATATGCCACAGCCCAAACAGTTAGTCTCTGGCCTCTCACTGTGAATGTCTGGGCTCAATCCCATGACAGTCCATGTGGCATCTGTGATGGACAAAGTGGCACTGGGGCAGTATTTTCTCCGAACACTTCAGTTATCCCCTGTTAATGTCATTCCACCAATGCTGCATACCCATATTTCATTCCTTTACCATTGATGACATACAGTTTTAGCAACTGCCAGCATTGATAAACACAACGCTATAAAATAATGCTGTGCTCGTATTACATACATTTTTTTGCAGTATACAAATATTAGTTACAGTGATTATGTCATGTACATTGCATTGTGCTTGTTCATAAAAGGGCCAAACCGATTATGTGTGGTCAGTTTTAACAGAACAACCTTACTTTCCCTTACTTAAAATAATTGTATATTATACTTAACTTCAAAACCAATCCGAAGAGCTGGCAACTATAAGAATTTAACATGTACTAATTTAGGCCACTCCCAAAATCAAATAAAATGTTAATCACTTAATGATAAACTGGTTACTGTTACTTACTCATACATGTTATAAACAAAGTAATTTACTTATTAATCCTTTGAAGACAGGTATTCACCCAATATATATAAAATTTCAGTTCATACCTCACAGTGAGACAACACAGTCTGTGTGCATTATAAAGACCAATCTGTTAAAGCTGTATAGGAATTATCCTATACAGCTGCCATTTATTGTGAGAATCAAACGCACGCACCCACATGCGTGCGTGCATGCACTGTTTGGCAAAATGCTGAGTATTTCTGTGTTAAACCTGGCAGTATATAGTTACCACAAGGCATGAAAGGGTTAATGCTGGATAAACTGATTATTGTTTAACTGATAAAAGGCAAATCATAACAACAATGCTAATTAATAACACCCGTAGTTCAAATGAAAAATGGTTAGAATTATGAAGTCATGCACATTTAGATGAAATTATTTTAGCCATTTTTAACTCCCAAACAAAATAAGAACACCTAATCTTCTATCCCTTCAGAGCTTCTACTACCAGGAACTTAAAATGCCTAGTTATTGTACTTATGTGCACTGGTTCATTACACTTACTGTCATGTTCTGTGGCCACAGTATTGGTGTTTCAAAATGCCAAATGATGTTAATAACACAGAGATTTTTAAACACCTGTTACCAATGAAATGTCATAGTACTTGACGTAGTGTTGACATTTTGTTGTTGAGAGGCTTAGATCAGTATGTGTTCATCTTCATTTACTTTTATTTAACAATAGTTCTGAATGCACAAATTATATGACAGCATTATTAGGGGATAATTAAATGAAAAGGATATGGAAGGAAACCACAAAAAAGAACTCAGTACAGCTAACCTACTGGATGACATTTTAAACTGGGGCCTCCTGGATACAAAAGAGCAGTGTGACTGAACCAACCATGACACTTGGTCCCGCCTTAGTTTTACATTGATGATTAAGACAATATTCCCCTCAAGATGTTCCACATAAAATACTGAGAAAAAATACGGACCCTGAATACTACAACAAGGAAGTGAAACGGTTAAAGTCAAAGGTCAGAAAAGCATATAACAGAAGGAAATTAGGAGAGCATTACCAAGAGGAACTGAAACGTCTATCCAAGCAGTTGGTAAAAGCCAAAAAAGATGCACAGGAGACATTTTTAAGGTCAGTTTTAAGAAACGAAGGTAAATGCTGGTCTGAGTTTTACAAGTATGTAAAAAGGCGTAAAGGAAATAGGGAAAATATTCCTGCAATTAAAGATTGTAATGGACGTCTTATTATAGATTCGATAGAAAAGGCTAACTCTCTAAATTTCTATTATTCTTCTGTATTCAGTTGCGAGCGTAATATCCAGCAAATAGAATGTTCTAACTCAGGTGAACCCTTCGAAATTAGTACTAAAACCATTAGGAAAAGGTTAGCAGCCATCGGGAAAAACAAATCAATAGGGCCAGACGGCATTTCTGGCGAAATTCTGAAACTGGGTGGGGAAGCCATGATTCCATACCTTGCGCGATTACTGGACATAACAATTAATAATGCTACTATCCCAAGTGATTGGAAAAGAGCCATAGTGGTTCCTATTTACAAGGGGGGTGACAGATCGCTAGTCACTAATTATAGACCAGTCAGCTTAACCTCGGTGGTCTGCAAGCAAATGGAGCACGTTATAGCATCGTATCTAAGGCAGGTCTGGGATAAAAATGATTGGTTATACGAGGGTCAACACGGTTTCAGGCCGGGATATTCGTGTGAAAGTCAAGTAATCACGGTTTGCCAGGACATTGCCGACTCTCTGGATAATGGATACAGGGTAGACGCTATTGTAATAGATTTTTCGAAGGCTTTCGATTTAGTTCCTCATGATCGGCTGCTTGCGAAAATTGCGGCCTCGGGCGTGGATTTTAGGGTAGTTGTATGGATAAAAGAATTCCTTTTGGGTCGTACGCAGAGAGTCAGGGTAGGAGGGCAATTATCAGAGGAGGTCAGAGTAACGTCAGGTGTACCGCAAGGAAGTGTATTGGGCCCACTTCTGTTTCTAGCGTACGTTAATGACATTTGGAGGAACATTGACTCAACTATTAGACTTTTCGCAGACGACTGTGTAATATATAGGAAAATTGTAAATAAAAATGACATAAAAACGTTGCAGATAGATCTGGACAGACTGGGGGAATGGGCGGTAGAAAATGAGATGAAAATAAATGCAGGTAAAAGTAAGGCAGTTAGTTTCACGAGAGCCCGGGCGAAGGATCCACTAAGTTACTCTTTACGGGACGAATTAATTCCAGAAGTGAGCAGTTGTAAATACTTGGGAATAATCTTACGCAGCGATTTAAGCTGGACTGACCAAGTAAATTACACGGTGAGAAAAGCTTGGAAGGCACTTCATTTCATAATGCGTATTCTCAAAAAGGGAAATAGTAATACTAAAAGCTTAGCCTACACGTCACTAGTGCGTCCGATTCTTGAGTATGGGGCTGCGTGCTGGGATCCAACAGGGAGGGACAGATAAATGCGTTAGACCGGGTACAACAGAAAGCGGCTAAATTTGCAAATTATACGACCGATTTGAACTGGGAAACTTTGGCGCAGCGCAGAAAGACAGCACGCTTATGTGCTCTCTTCAAAGCATACACTGGCGAACGGGCTTGGAAGGCTATAGGTGACAGACTACAAAGGCCACACTATCTGAGCAGGGTTGATCATAATCGGAAAATTAGGAACAGGAAGCAAAGGACGGATATCGGAAAATTCTCCTTTGTAAATAGGACCATCCAACTCTGGAACAAACTACCTGCAGATGCTTTAGGGACTTTCCCTTGTAAGCCGAGTACTTTTAGGAAGAGGGTTAGGAAAGTGATAAGTGAAGTGAAGTGAAGGGTATAGAGGGTGGGGAAAAATATCTATTAAGACAGTGAAGTGAAGTGAAGGGTATAGAGGGTGGGGAAAAATATCTAATAATACAGTGAAGTGAAGTGAAGTGAAGTGAAGTAAAGGGAGGCAAAACGGGGAATGCCGTGATGTGTATATAAGCGTAGTGAAGTGATGGTGCAGTTGAAATGTGTGTGTATCATTTTTTGAAAACATGGAATTTTATTTTTGTATAGTGTTTGACTCATTGCTTGGTATACGAAATTACTTTTAACTCTGATTCTTTTACGTTAGGTTTTAGGTTAGGCTTAACAACTCTTTCTTTTTGCAGTATGTGTGTTTTGTTGTTTTTGTATTATTTAGTTTGTGGGGTTGTTTTTTTGTAATGTGCGTGTGTTTTGTTTGTATTGTGTGTGGGTGTTTTTGTAAGGTGTGGATGTTTTTGTTAAGGAGTGGATGTTTTTGTTAAGGTGTGGATGTTTTTGTAATGTGTGAATGGTGTTCTAATGTGTGTACTTGTATTTACTGTATGTATTGTTTTGTAATTGTGTATAGTTTGTATTGTATTGTTACTTTTATGTATATTTATATGTCCAGTTGTATTGTGTGTACTAGTGTAAGGACTACTGCCACCGGGTGAAAACCCAATTGCAGTAAGTAATAATAATAATAATGTTCAAAGCTTTTCACATGCTACATAATACCACTACCCAGAAGCCTCTAAATTGTACAGAAAGCTATATTTGTGTCTCATCATAGTTTGTATACATGATCAAATGCTGGGGGTGAAAAGGCATAGGACAGAGACATGTAATCAAATGTTACCTGCAGAGAGAGAGCCTCATCTCAGGACTCACTTGACCCCTTAAACTGCCTGTTGCTGCCCCGTCCAGTGAGGGACCCAACAAGAGATTTCAGGGTTGCTCCTAATCCCTTGGCCCCACCACCAGGCGTCTGGGCATTATTGTGGGTACGACCCAAACCTTGTGGATGTGCATCCAAGCACTTCTGGTACCGCAGCTGCAAGAAAATAACAGAAGAGGGAGTCATAAATGAGCAAAAGGTTCTGTGTTAAGTCACTGTACTATACTGAACAAATGAGTAACCCTCATGTAATAGCTTGGTGTGATGAACACTATCACATTTATTGCTTTACGTTTAACCATTAGCCTTATTCCCTGCCATAAAAGTGTTTCCACATTAAAAGTGACATTCACGATGACCATTTTTTGCTTATTTAACAACATTTTGTCAGCTGCAGTTTTTTTTTTCATCCAGTGGCAGAATAAATGAAAAACTGGAAAAGAATATTGAAGAAAGTAATCATGGCCTATTTTAATGCACATTCATGGAGTGACCTTGTGAAACCACAAATATCTCAGTTATGACAGCCAGTCCACAGGCTGAGATTATTCCAGGATCTCCAAAATACGAAGCATGAATGATTATTATTTCACCATGACAATTCAGCTGTTTGGAATTCATTATGATATTAACAGCAAAATAAGTTCAGGAAATGCAGAATAATAATACACTCATTGTGGAATTGTTTATCTTTGTGCAATATTTACACAGGCCACAGGAATAAAATATGTAGAATACAAGTGTCTTGCTGTTGTATGTCACTGAAAAATTCAGTGTGTTAATTTGAAAGTAGAAAAAATTACTTTAGGCAATAAAAAAAAATGTATATGCATATCTGGACCACAGAAGGATGCTCATCTGGGAATGGAGGAAATTACATACATGAAGCTTCATGGGCCATGTTATCACACTATTTTACTAGAGGGATTGTACGCGTAGGCTGAGATGGGTAGACACGCATATATTAGGTACATATATTAGGTACAGCTCACACACACAGCTCACTTTATTCCCACAGAAACAGCCTTAAAAATCAATCCAGTATGAGGATTGCTGGAATATCAGAGCCATGGTGAGAAAGATAAAATCTCTGCCCATGATGGGAATTGAGAAAACTGAACCTGGATCACCCCCCACATAGTCCATGGTGTACAGAGGAGGACAAAACATCTTACACAAACAGCTGCAGAGATTCAAAGTAGTCTGAATTGGCTCAAAATGGTGCAAGAGCAAGGAATTTTCTTGAACAGAAAAATAATGACTGACTGCTCAGGAAGGACCCATTAATTAACCAGTCAGTTTTTAAGATACTCACCTTGCAAGCAGCTTCCACAGTTTTGCAGAGGGCTCCAGATGAAGGCTCACAGTGAAACACATGTGCAATAAACAGGTCCTGTGCGGTATGCATAATAAATCCACACTGTTTCACATTACGTCCAATTCCCAAGAAGGAAAGGTAACGGACACGACATTCTGCTATCAGTTTGTTGTCTTCCTGCGTAACACAACACACAAACACACCTGTCACACGCCTTATGCCATAATACATCAAATTATTGCTGACTAACATAAAAGCTGTTCATGTTAAGTGGGTCCCTGTCACTATGGTACAGTATATCCACAAGCTGAGGACAATGGAGACAAACTTCTGATATGGAGGGTACCTGCAAATTTACTGAATAAGCAATGGTGAACAGATGACAAGGATGGTCTTCCAGCTTGGGAATCTGATCAGCCCTAACAACTCCCCATAAAGAAAACTGCCTGCCATGAAATGTTACGTAGGGCATCAGACTTGGAGATTCATGATTTGTCCTTCTAAACAGTATATTATGACGAAATAAAAACAGGATGAGAGGGGTAGAACATGCTGCAGGCATGGGACAGAAGAGAAGTGCATATAATGGTGGATAATCTAAAAGACAAAGACCACTTGGAAGACCTAGGCACATATGGTAGGATAATATTAAAATTAATCTTAAAAAATAGGATGGTAAGACATGGACGGGATTCATGGGGCTCAGGGTAGTGATAAGTGGTGGGTGGGCTCTTGTTAATGGGGTAATAAACCTTCAGGTTCCATAACAAGTGGTGAATTTCTTGAGTAGCTGAGGGAACTTAGCTTCTGAAGAAGAATCCTGATCTATGGAGCTGTTAGTTATATAAAAGCATTAGCTATGTCAAAATCCAATATTCTGGTTTCAGTGTATCACTACAGATTAGTTATTGTAAGTACAAACTACATTCATATGGCTTGGAATCTGCAATCACTGCAATTTAGCCTGCCTCCTGTCATTTACTAACTTAAAACATACTTTGTTAAGCCATGGTATACCACAACATTCACCTCATTTGAGTTAATTACATGTTTAAAATTAACATGAGTCTAACTTATATGAAGGGCTGTTAATGCAGATCATGTATCCCCTTAGAACAGTGCAGTCTATGCTGGTGTTATGTGGGACAAATTGTTCTCAGAGATTTTGCTAATTTCTTAAAATTCTCATTTCTTATTGTTACTGATATAAGTTGTACATTTTATTTAAATCTGATATATAGCAGCTGTAAAGTTGGTCAGTTCTTGTATCATACAAACCGAGGGGTTAAGTATGGAGATCATAGAGGGAGCCACAGCAACATTGACAGAACGCCACTTGTCTGTAGGCAGAGTTGATACAAGCCTGTCAACTGCATCATTGAGTATATCCATTCCTGTAGCACGAGACACCTGTGTAGAGCCCAGATACTGTGCCCGCAGAACCTTCTTTGGCTCTTCCATGGGTGTTGGAAATGACTGGGCTAGAAAGTATGCACAAAGAAGGACATTCAGTTCTTAGAGTTCCTAAAGCCTCTATAAACACAAACAACATACCGTATATTCTCGAATCTAATGCGCATCCGAATCTAATACGCACCCAGTTTTTGGCGACTTCTTAAACAAAAAAAAGTTAGTTCGCGATTCTAATCCGCACCTTTCCTTCAACCACCCCTTGCCCACGGGGCGACTGATTGAATAATATTGGATGTTACCAATGCGTTAAAATCTGACGCTACGCCTGTGGCCGATGAGTCATACCGATAGAGGCGGGGCCTTTCTCAACAGACGTGTGCAATCTCGTCTGAAGCCAGCTGAGCTTTAGTTGTTGAAACGTGGGAGGTGCTTGTTCCAATTTGTCGTGTACCGTAGTTATGGAAGAGGGACACCTGAAATCTAAACGACTCTCATATACGGCGAAGTTCAAACGTGAAGTTATTCGGTGCGCAGAAGAGAATGGAAACCGCAAAGCCGCTGAAATTTTTGGAGTTAATGAAAGCAACGTTCGACTATGGCGGAAACACAAGGCAGCGATCAGCGGGTGTGACGCAGCTCCTTCAGAAGTGGCGCGGTGGGTGTCGGCTGCATGGAAAGCCATCCCGGAGAGCATTATCGTCAGATCTTTCAAGAAGTGTTGCATAAGCAATGCTTTGGACGGAACCAAAGATGATATTGTATGGGAGGACGATGTTGAAGATAAAGATGATAGTGACTGGGTGGAGAGCACGGATAACGATTCAGTTATGAGTGATGACGGCGAGTCTGATGAATAATAAATTATAATAATAAATAATAAAATAATAGATTATTGTATTGTATTGTTCTTACGGCACGTACAGCAGCTCAATCATTTTTCCAAAATCCAGCTCTAGACCGCGAATCTAATCCGCACGCGAATCTAATACGCATCTGATTTTTTAGCCCTCTAAAACTGTAAAAAGGGTGCGCATTAGATTCGAGAATATACGGTATATAGTGCAATCCCCACTGGACGTTCCAAAATTTATGATTTTACATCATTTAAGATTATATCTGAATGATCCCAAATCAACAATTACAAAAAGTTTCTTCCAGTTAAAGCAGGCATGTCTAACCTACAGCCTGTCAGGTTCTATTATATGGCCCTCAGCCACATATGTAAATTATATACACTATAAAAAATTATGCAATAATTTATACAGTTTGGTATACCACTTATTATGATTTTTACACATGCAGTCCATGAACCAGCGCGCAATAACGGTTGTGGCCCTTTGACAAAAAAAAAGTTAGACACGCCTGATTTAAATTATTCCTGTAATTCATATTCAAATCAAATAGCTCCAAGATTCACAATAAATGATATTAAGTATAAATGACATTCACAATAACTAAGAATGTAAAGTAAAAGGTAAAGTTGTCCCTGTCCATGCCATGAAGGTATATAGGGGGAGAAGAGGTATAAGCCCCATTCATTCTTAACCTTGGCACTAGATGGAGATGCCTAGTCAACTTCCATGTCCTGGCCCCTTTACCCCTGGGAAAGAACCATGGTATCCATCGAGTAGGAGGTTGGGAGGGACCCAGAGCTGGCCTGGATGGTTTTAGAGAAGAGAAAATTTCCTGCATGTGCCAGGATTCCAACCCCGGACAGTCCAGTCTGTAGTGAGTCATTATACCAACTATGCCATCCAGACTCCACATAATAACTAGATAAACTTTTAAGTAGTGAAATGACAGGAATATACAGCAGGTACATTTAATAACTGTATATTACATATACCTGACACACAGAGTACAGACAGTGACATCAAGACAGCCACAAGTTCAACTGTCACCTCTTAGCTGCATTTTTTTTTCATTGTATGTTTATTAATTTCGTTGTTCAGCACTTGTAATAGTGAACTTCAAAGGGCATATAAGCACTGTGACAGTGAGATGCACCACCACAGTGAGTTTCAGAATCTTCCTGTCTACTGCAAAGCAAAAATTTACTGAACATTCATACTGCACAAAACAAAACGTGGAAAACATCAGTATCATCATACTGCCGCAACATTTACGTTTGCACGCTACATGACATGAAGAGTGGAAAATGCATGGGTCCTATGACACTCAATGATGACTGCACTACATCTCACATACTACAGAACACATAAAATGGAAAACATGCTAGTATGTGTATGATCATATGCAATGCAGATGTCTTTACTGTTTAATGACACCCTACATGATGTGGAAAAATGTGGAAAACTGGAAAGCAGTACTGGCACATCATACTGTACCCAGTGTAACTGACTTGGCTGTACCTCCCCACCCTACAGAACATGGAAAGTGGAAAAGGTGTGGTTAGGATCATGTTCGACAAAGCATTTCCAACGTAAATACACAAGTACAGTCATTCTTATCAAACAGTTAAGTATGTCAGTTAGGTAGTGTATAATGTTCAACACTAGCAGATACGTACTGACTAATGCTTGGCCATTGCGATGATGCAACCGTCTGTGTTCTGTGGGGAGATTTGTGGGACGTGTGGCCAGCCCTGACCGTCCTCCAGCCCCACTTCCACCTAAAAGAATTACAAAATTCAAACACGTGTACAGTTAAATCTTCTTGCAGATCCTGCGTAGACAGCAAATAACTCTGTAAAATAAAACATAAGCTGCATTATAAATGAAGAGACTATCACCATTGTTACAAATGCATCTTAAAAGTTTTTATTTCTAATAATTTACAAGTTGACTAATCTGCACTATACACTACCTCACTATACACATCCCAGGTTGACAGTCATCAATGTAATTGAGAGTAATTGATTAATACTGATTATTATTGATTAGAAGTGATCAGTATTATTATCAGTAACTATTGATGGTCATATCTTTTCAGTGGAGTACCACACAAAGATTATGGTGGCGTGTCACATGACTGGCATGTGGCTAGTAAGTACATATGTTTCGGTAGTGAACTTTCAGGAATAGAAATCTTAATGAGAATACAGTACCAGTAATTTTTTATGTTCTGAACGTTACAAAACTCATAATTTCTAAACGTATGAGTACAAATATGCACTGCACCACCAGTGAAGCAGCTCCAACCTTCTCAACAACCATTTCTATCCATTTTGTCTACAAATTGTGTGTTGCAAGCATACTTTATAATCAGACAAAAAATTTAATAACTCCCAGGAGTTTAAGGCTCTTTATTTCCTATAAATTAGTTCACAATTACCATCAACACCACTGCTGATTCGTTTATATTAGTTCAAATTATATGGCCATGTAATTTAAGCTAATATAAACCAATAAACAGTTGTGTCAATGGTAACTGTATACTCCTTTATAGTACGTAAACTATTGTAAAAATAGTAAATGCTAATCAAGCTAAAAACGCCCACCAATATGCCATGTAGTTTGAACTACTATAAACCAATAATGAGTTGTGTTAATGGTAATAGTATACTCATTTATAGTATCATAAACACAATGGGATATCTATCTTAAAAACACTCTTCATGCACACCAAAACAAAAAGTGAATAAAAAAACTACATACGCATGTTGACAGATTCTACATGGCAGTATAGAGTGACAGTTTTATGAGTATGGAGTAAAATACAAGAGCAGAATGGTCCTTTCACCAATAAGGCATAAGTTTACTTCATGGCTACACTAAATGCTCTACATATGAACTTACCAATAATATCAATAGGCTTGGCGAGATTCTGTTGTAAGCTGCGCTCAATCATTATCTTCTTGCAGATGTCCCTCAGTGTATTGGCTATGGTTCTGGCTGGGATGTCACAACGGAATACATGGCACATGTGCTTACGAGTTATGCGGTCACGTGCCACATATGCAAAGTCCCTATTCAACCAAGATAATCAGAATCAAAACCTTGCCAATAAACCTCCTCAAAAGTTATTGTATTGACCCACACATACGACATGAACTTTTTTCCTAATTCATCATCTGAAATATGGGAGGGCCACCTTATAAACATGAACAAAAATTGGAGACTGTGAAGGGGTGGTCATCTCATCTGCAAGGCTGTCTTAATATTTGAGCAAATACGGTATACAGTACTAGAAGTTTCTGAAGTTTGAACCACACATGTTTTAATTATTTTATAAAACAGCAGTGACTGTCAAAATAAAGGCATGTGTCATTCCATTTAAATGTGTGCACCATTTATGGCTTCTCGGAGTCAAGTTATGAATTAATTTTGCTCCACATATTATCCAGCCTGGATAGAAAAACTGTTAGATTAATTTATCAGAATTCATAAAATAAAATTAAAAGTATTGTGAGTGTTGTAATTTATTTCAGCATTCTGAAAATGTAGAATATTTAGGACATTTTAAATCCCCCAGTACTACAGGGCTAGTGGATGGATTTTAGCTCATGGGAAACAGTATTAACTTTCAAATGATTGAGATGGTATTTAAATTTTAGTACATGGTTTATGAAAAATGTATTATTTGAACCAAAAAGATAAAATTATGAAATTAACAGCATTTTGTGTAAAATAAAACACAGTAAAAATGCAGTAAATTTCCTTGTTGCCTAAATATATAAAATGAATAGCTGGGGGTTCTTTATGTGTGTTCACATATGCAAACAAGGTTGTTTAAAGGTTAATACTGAAAAAATACAGAATTCAGACTGCATGACCATATGCCTGTGCTGTACAGTTGTAAAACACATGACCAAAAAGAGTTAAAACTCCTCAACTATGTCTATTTGAAAATATTATATTTCCCAACCTGATTCTTTTAAAAACATATATGATGGTGAGCTAAGTAGAAAATTACTTCTGTACTGTCTCAAAATTTCAATTCTGTAACAGATTTTATTCACTCAGTAACAAAGCTTAGACAAAGTAGTCTTTGTAAGAATTTAGACCTGCACAACACCGAATAAGAAGACAATGGATGTCCTGATACTGGGCAAGGGTTCTGATGTGTAATAGTTTCGGCCAATGAACCGAATTCTTTGTAACAAAACTACTTTAAACCTTCACATGCAAAAAATTTATGAAGATTAGTACTCAGTTCACAACTACAAAAGTAATATTCAGATTTAATAATACACATATTTACATCATTACTTTAATTGGTAACCTACTTTTTATGTCATAAATTTGTATCCATCACAAATTTTGCCTTCCTTCATACTCATCCTTATGCAAAAGTGTTGTTCTTGCACATGCCTAAAATGTTATTTTATCTAGATTTTATGTGTTTCATGCCAACCATGTTTTATTTATCTTCAAAACCATTTATAAACCTTATAAGCCATGTGACTACAACAAAGTACACTCCATCAGGCATAAAGATTATTGTCTCCTGAGTTGAGAGGTCTTTTAGTTCGGTACACCAACGCCAAAATTTCACAGGAACATCGTGCCACCATCCTTCATCTTCAGAGTAGAAGAATTGGCTTTTCCATTTACTCCTCTACCCACAACATGGGGGATACAGGTTCTTTAACATGTTCATATGTATCTAACAAACTACATGGCACATAATCATTACAATGAAAACTTCACATCCTCACATGCATGTTCATAAAGTAGTAACTTACAAAGATGCAAGTGCCAAAATAAGAATGAAACTTTGTCATGCATCTAAGGACGGAATGAAGGAAAGGTCTTCAATTTCTCTGTCTGAAGTCAAACACCAGACATGACTTTTTTTTCCATTTTACTGTCACTATTGAGAGAAGAAAATGTTACTGTATTTTGCATATCCACAGAACATTTAGGTAAATATTTGGAAAACACATTGGAATTCTTTAGCAATAAATTATAACCTTAACCCACTGAGGTGCATCAAATGACAGTTCAATTCAATTCATTTAGCAAGTAACTTGACTTGTCAACAAGAATTAGTATTGGAAAACACAGTGCAAGGTATTTTTTGTTTGCACAAAATGCAGAATGAGTAAAATATGTTACTACACAAAACAAAATCTTACTTTCTTAAATTTGTCCTAAAGTTTATTTCAGTATTAATATGGTACAACATATTCATACCTCAAAAGCTTTTGACTTATTAGACCAAAAATTGTCTTATTTTCAACTAAATATGTTTTTCAGCAAAGTTTACCACAAAATGTGGATTTAGAAAGAAAGAGTACCATGGCAATTTGAGTGATAATGTTTGCTGTTCTAATATCTTCTACAGTTAAAGCAAATTATTATAAATTGGAATATATCAGTACTGAAGCCAGAGGCCATTACTTTGTTTAATAACAATGTATCACTAAACAACCAAAGTAATGTGACTTCGCTATGTTTTGAACTACATATCCTCTTTCTTCTTCATCATGATTCCTTTCATGAATTGTCTTGTTCACTTATCAACTTATAGGAATTGGACAAACAACAACCCATCAGTTTTCCATTTGATGAAATCTTTCCAGGCTGTAGCACAGAAACTTCTGTCAATAATTTTGACCATATCAAGTAAAATTAAACAGTAGGGAATTACAGAATTCTGCAAACTCTGTAAAATTAAATTACAAAATTATTCAAAATCACTGTTCCAGACTATCAATGTCTTTAAATTTCAAATAACAATTTATACCATCTTCCTATCTATTGTTTAATATACACGTAACAGAATCACTGCCACAGTTCAACTACAGAACTGAAACATGTCACATTTTGCATTCTAAAGAAAACTCTAAACACAAATTCAAAACACACGTAGCACAAAAGCATTATGCATGCCAAACACAAGCATACAATGAAACACAAGATACTCCACCACCCATAGAATACTACAAAGTGCAACTACGAACAAGTATGTACTCTACAGCCCTCATATACGACAAAATTGTCATCATTGATGTAGTAATTTCATAAAAGGATGTCTGAACAAAAAAGTTTGTTTCTCTCACAGATTTAAAAGCTTGTTACATGTTTGATGTCATTAATGTTACACACTTTCAATGAATCTATGGGCAGTGGATGAATTTATGAGTTCATGCTACCATGCATTTTGTTTACCTCTCTCTGTGGCATTTGTTCCAGTGGAGTGAGCAACCATCACCACAGCACATTCAATGTATGATAAGAGAGACAGACACAGAACCACATTAGCTATGCACTACAGACTGGAGAATTAAGTGGTGGATAAACTGAAGGCCCAAGTAGATACTTTACTCAGGTAAAGTTACTTACTTCCACAGGAAAGAAAACATCTCCAACTACAATTCATGAAAAATATTCAGACATATACTTCTAATTCTACGAAGAACTGGCAACTACTAACAAATCGAAGAATGTCAAGTTTTATAACTGTGAACTCTATCTCATATTAAAAGTGTAGATGTTACATGAGTAAGCAAATCTACATGTACCTGAAACAAGCTTTGTACTGAATACTGCACAAACCAGAAAACAGCATCTAATTGGGCCCATACAGATACAAAGAACAGATATTGTCACTAAAATTACATCACTTTTAAAACACATTTTTAAACATGAAACATGGTGTATATTATGAGTTCTATACTATAGCAGGTGTGATCAATTTAATGGCAACAGTGGAATATGTTAAATACTCCTTTCATCTAAAACATATAAAAATGTAACATTCCTGTCATTTTCTTGTTCCCTGTCATGGACCTAAAGAAAAAAACCAAGGACGTTATAAAATTTTCTTCACACTCCTATCAGTATGTACAGCAAAATACAACTATGCTGGTAAAGTGCTCGGATGCCTTTCAAATCCAAATTCTTATTCTTTTAATTACGTGAGTTTGCTTTACTTAATACAAAGGAATAATTCACACAAGAAGATAGTCTCACTGTTTAACACAGCTTACCTGCCATTGTCTCTTCCAACTCCCCAGACACGAATTGTATGGATGGGTTGAGTGTTAAGGACAGTGAGATTCTCTGGATCGATCAGCTTCAAAGCACCTTCATCCAAGTCCATGAATAACTCTTTACCCTGAAGAAACATCAGTATAAAAAAAAGTTGAAAACTAATAACAACACAACAAACTCCATCAGTTTAAAAATATATACAGATGTAATTTTTCTCTTTCCAGCTTCTCTATGTCATGTCATTTAATCTCCTCGCTAATAATTTTAGTTTCTCTTTTGCATCCTTTTAATATAAGGTGCAAAATTTTATAGTATGTAGCAATATCATGACCTGTGAAGACAAATTAGGCCAGACATAAAACACTGGACATCCTTGGAAAGAATTCTACACCTTTCATCCATTGACCTGTACAAAACGGAAACAATGTTTTAAAAGAAGAAAAAGCAATAAATCACAGTACAGGCAATGTTCTGTTCAACATCCCATTACCAGCACACAAAAGCCAGAAAGTGAGAGAAAGAAAAGAAAAAGAAAAGAAAATAGGGTAAGAAAATATGTCACATCACACAAATTCATAAACATACCAAACATGATTGCTAAAGGTAATATGGGATACTCACATCTCCCCATCTTCCTACAACATCAAGCAAGTCAAAACGTCCAAATGACAGATCCACAATACATTTATTGACAGCTTTGCTGCTTCTCTCTGGTGTGAGATCCTCCTCAGCAATCTCTACCCATCCTAGTGACCTCACAGCAAATCGGATTGGTCGTTCTGAGCCTTTTGACTCTGATGGTTCAGCACGGGCTGGGTAGCTACGTCTCCTGAAGATTAAATGAGATACATCACAATAACTTCATACAGTAATGAACTTACATTTCTGTTAACACAAGAAATCATTTAAAATTTAACCCTTTTAGTGCCCAGTGTAGACTACACAGACTACACAACTTGTCAAGCTGTTTTGTAAACACACTTTATCACTTCTTCCAACTACATGCAACAGAAAGCCAGCCTCAAGGCATAAGCCAGATTGATTTATGAGTGTACAGAGCCTGCCTAATTGGCTCAGTTAGTTCACTGGCAGAGGGCAGGCTGAAAACTTTACACATTCATTGTGAACAGATATACATGTAAATGTGATTCAATGAGGAACAAACTCTCAAAGAAATTACCCACAAAGACTTAAAAAAACATCAAAACATCCCTTAATATTCAATTATATACTGTTGATAATTTTAAGGTGATTCATCTCCATTGTGTTCTAGAATCACAATAAAAATATATAAGTGATCTGTCAACACAACATACATTCTTAGATGTCAAAAGACAGCTACATGTTTTGTGTAATAGAGGTAGTCATCATCAGGCCATACATAATATTACCTTTTCACTTTCTTTTATATACAGCCCGACAATAACTACCTCTAGTAACTGAAACATGAAACTGTTTTTTGACACATAATATATGAAGTATTGACAGATCATTTATTGGTTTTATTTTGCCATACCATTTTATCATTAACCCATCACAATCTCCTGCCAAATACAACACCTTTCATGTTAACACAACTAATGAAAAGGGTTGTGTTTGGCAGAAGGTTATGACCAATTAATCCAAACATTCTGTCCTTATCCAATAAGACGGTTCCCACAGAAATTTGCATAGGCCTCAGCGAATTAAGTATGGAACGGTATTTCTGCGTGTCACAGATGAATCTGTTCTTCATATCAGAAATGTTGCTTTCACCTTTCTTTAACCCTGGCTGCTTGGCCTCAAAAGCTTAGGCCTAGCACTTGCATTTCATATTGGAGGTTATAATCAGTGAGATATTATCTTTAAGCATATGATGTTGATTCATTCCATTACTTTTTACAATACTTCCATTATAAGTTCTTCTTACTTGAAAGCAACCTCTTCTTTCCGGTCTTCTTTCTTCTTGCCAGCATCCAGCTCTTCAAGGGCTGAACTGGTGTTGCTCCTTGTCACAGTCCCCACAACTCCACCAAACACACTGCCTCCAGTCTGCTGGTAAGTGTTTAGAGCCTGTTTAACACAGTTTCATAGATTAATATTTGCTCATTTATTCATTGATGTTTCTTGGGTTATTTGATGATGCCATTCAAAATGCAGAGGTTATATATCACCAAATGACAAGATGAGCATAAAGGTGAGGAGAAGGATGTGAAAGAAGGTAAATGTGGCCTGTGTCAACATACTATCATATAATTCGTCTGCAGAGACTGATAAATACGAAAAATAACTTAATACAGCCAGCAACACAGCCAAGAATCAACCTGGGTACCTCCTGATAATAAAGCAATACCACCACTGACCTATATGGTTATAAATATATATAAACTACGAACATTTCTCTTCTCTGATTTATTATTTCATGATAGTGATATCCACAGTCTGGGATAGCGTAGTCAGTATAGCAACTTGCAATGGGCTGGACAGTCCAGGGATCTAACCCACATCGGGGCAAGATTTTTCACACCCATCCACATCAGCCCTGCGGCCACCGAGCTGCCTGTATACAATGGGTACCGGGTCTTTATCCCAGGGGTAAAGCGGTCAGGGCATGGGGTTGATCACCCACACCCATCTAGCACTAAGGCTAAAGAAAGAGTGGAGCTATACCTCCACTCCCCCTCTGGGCATTCATGGCCTGTTCTAGGGTGAACCTTTTAGTGATATCCACTTCTTCAAAACATGGCATCTGACTCCTTTGTTATTTTACACTATTCTTCAACTACAGATGTTACAGTGTCAAATGAGACGAGAAGATGATCATAAATGATCGGTAGGCAAGAATTGGAAGGCGTAAACTGTGACCCATCTGAGGGTACTACCCTGACATTTGACTGGAGGCACTAAAGAAAAACATGAGAAATCTCTCACATTATCGAACTTTATATTATACATACCGTGCATTTTATTAATTAGTTAATAATTACGTACCAACGAATGCACTACACTGTTTTTATGATTTCAGTACCAATTTCTTAAAACTGTTTTAAGAAATTTTAACGACTTTTAGTATTCTATGCTGCGACAAGCAAAGTCTGAAGTGATTCAGTTTTAATAACATAAAGGAACAAGAACCAATTACTACGAACAGTGAAGTGCAGTGATGGTAACTTTGCAAGAGTTATGTATTGTGAAAGTGAACCTGATGCATTAGGACTGTGAACTTTCGACAGCAAACCCTGAGGATGGCACAAAAGTGCCGAAACATATGTAGGTACTGAAATCATAAAAACAGTGTAGTGCATTCGTTGGTACGTAATTATTAACTGTCACATTATATTTGCAGTTGAGGTTCAAACTACGATATGAACTACCTGGATATAATGCAGACCTGCTACATCTCTGTCAACCTGACCACTAACAGTAATTTACATCCCAACACAAAGTTACCATGTCAGCATGTTTCAGTGGATGAGAGAAAACCATGTTTATCCGAAAATAAGATATAGCCTCAATCAGACAACACCCCCCCCCCCCCCCCCCAACATAACCTTCCATTTTCAGGAAAATACCTACACAGAATGGTTCAGATGATAAATTAGGAAAAAATTATCATCCTACACTTGGGTAAATATTGTAATCTAATGCAATTTTGCAGCAGCATTTGCCACATATAAGTAGACATATATAAATCACAACATATATCAACCTATCATTAAACTAGTGAAAAATCTAACATGAGGACTACTTACTCGTCAAGTTCATACTTATGTATCAGTTTTACTCCTCCTTTATTTTTTGTTTTGTTTTATTAAGATTTTCTCATGTAAAAATTTCACAAATCCCTTCATCATATTTCACAGATTTTAGTAAACAAGTCTGAATACAAATGCAGTATTACTATATACTACACAAAGTCACAGTGGTTTTCCTCAACCTTTCTAAACAAATGCTTGATTAGCACCTTACATAAGGCCTGGCTGCTTCCACCCTTATCTCTTCCAATTTACTATTCATTAATCATTTTGTCACTCAACACTACACAGTCTGAGCTACTGATACAATTTTAAAATAAACCATACTCTATTCTAATACATACATACATACATACATACATACATACATACATTCCATAGATCCATAAGTCTGTCGAAGTGACACTCTGATTGAATAAGTCATAAACACAATAAATAAAAGCTATACAGCCCATAGAATTAATATATAAAACCAGGGCTTGGCTTCAGGTATATGTTCTTTACTTTGTACAATTTGTAAAAACCTGAATTTGGCCAAAAAATATTAGTAGAAATCCCCATGTATATGATTTCAATGAAAATTTTGTACACAGTGGGAACTGAGTATTCAGCGAAGATGAACACTGACACGATAAGCAACATTTTTCTGCAATGTTTGCAAAGGAATACTTTTCCTTTCTCCTTTCTCTTCTTTTTCTTTCTTTTCTGTGTGCAACAGCCCAACTCAGCCTAGCACCTCACTGTGAGATTTATAAGATACACAACACCAATTAGACATGCACACCCCGTAGGACTCCTGTGAACGAGTGATCAGCTGGTCGCAAAGGCTGCTATTGACACAACACACAACAAGCACAAGAGACAAACATCCAAGCCCTCAGCAGGTTTGAAACTGCGACCCCAGCAACAAAGCAGATGCAGACCTATGCTTTTAGAGCACATGGCCACTGGGATAGGCTCGCAAAATATACACTAATCTCCAACTGGTAAATCAAATTTGACAACAAAGAAGAAAAAGTCAAATAGTTCATACTGAATACTGCACAAACAAATGGATTTTTGAACATACACTCTCTGCATCCTTCACTAGTGGCCTCCTAAGTTCTGTCTTGCTGTTCAGTGGAATTTCAGGTGGCTCCCTCTGTATAGTTCCACTCTTTATGTGCCAGTAATATGGTCCATCATTATCTGCAAGTACAATTAACAAAAACACTCAGATCCATATTCAAAACAAGATCTATATTGATGTATGTTAACCATGGTACATTATTAGCATACTGCAAGTAACTATATCACACTTTATCAAAAATATTTAAATGTAACTCGTAAAATGTCAGTGATTCTGTAAAGGTTTTGACAATTGTTATTCCATTATATGAATTGTTATATTAGTCACTGTTCACTGTCTGAAGTATGCTTGATTTATGTGATACTTAGGGAAATGGCCCTGTTTGTCATAAGGTAACAGAAATATAACACATACTCTGGTGGGTTCAGTAACTGAATCTTGCTGAAAGGTCTGACCTAATTTATTTTCACCAAATGTTTTTCATAAACAAAAAGACTGCACCAATTAAACACGGCTGGAACCACAAAATAAGAGAGCATCTCAAGTTAGTTCCCATGAAATCTGCTAGATGGAGTTCAATCAGTCAGTTACCTTCATGTTTCTCCCAGCCTGGTGGTAAGTTTTCAAGATCGCTGCTGCCTGGTGATCCAGCAGAATGCTTTGGACTGTCACCACCATTTGGTGATATTGAAGACTGCTGCTGGGGAGGCCTTCGCTTCACTGGGACAGCATAAAGGTCATTATTCAAATGACCTGCAATGTGTGGTACTGAGCCATCACCTCCCACTGTATTGAAATTTGCTGGCTTTTCACACAGACTGTAAAACAAAGAACAACATACATCACCAAACATCCAATTACATTATCTTTGGTACAAAGCAAAAATCAACATCAGTTCTGCAGATGGAATGTGGAGTTCTCCTTCCTGGCATTCAGGTATATATGTAATATGCTTTTTACTGATATTACCATAGAGCATTATAACTTTGATTTTTCTCTCACAGTGTCCAAACCACACTCACACCCTTTTCTTGAGGCACAATGGCTGGGGGTTGAAAACGATAACTCACTCACATGTAGGTCCTAGGTTCCAGAATGCATAGAGGTATAACTCCAATCACCCATACGTCTTCATAGCACAGTGGTTAATTATACATAGGAAGAAGAGCGCATTTCAGTATGTACTGAAACACTCAGAAGTCTATGATTTTCTAAGACAAATTCTTTCTAAAAATAACTATGAGGTAAAATAAATTAAAAGTTGTCAGTGTGCCAAGAAGCATAGCATAAAACCATATAGTGGACATGGAGGTAAAGCTCCTATTATATTGGACGACGGCACTGGACGAAATGTCATATAACAATATAATACAGTAAACATAATAATAATTTTAATAACTTTAATATTTTAAATTTATTATTATTATTATTTACTTCTGCAGTCTTTTTTAAAACTTACACAAACATAATTTTATAAAATTTTTAAATTTTATTCCTAAGGCTGCATACCTAAGTTCTGTATTTTTATACAACAGTATAATTGTAAAGTTCGAGCTCTCAAATTCGTGCAACTGTGAATATTTCCTTTTTGTTTTTGTAGTCAGCCTGATGATGGATATACTCGTATATTAGCCAAAACACGTAGCTGATTTTTTATGATAAATAAATTGTGTTTAGACTGAATATATTGCACTTCTGGTTAATAATTATCACCCGATCACGAAAGACTATGATACATGCATCTGGTTGGTTGGTTTGTTGGTCGTTCACCTAGGTTCCTGTTAGGTGGTTAATACCCCAGCTTCACAATCGGGAGGACCGGGTTTGAATCTCGGACCGGAGGAATTTCTTGGTTATTCTCAGTCCCCCCATTTGAATCATGGGGTACTTATACATACACACGTCTACAGTACAACTGCATTACAAGAGACGTTTTATGACTAAGGTGTATGTTAACCACTAACACAATACTAAGTTACTCCCATCGTCTGACGTGAAGCCAATCGTGAAGACGGACTCAACAAAGTACGTTATTTCGTATATAAAAGACTCCCCGCTGAATTTTTAGCGGGCCTTTTTCCACTAGTTTTCTTAGCCCTTCTGTCCTACACCGACGGCGCGTTCCGTTTTACGAGTTGTGACGTCAAGTTCAAACCGGCACGTTAGTTTGCAATGTTTTACTGTGGTTTTCTCCAAGCTCCTCCCATCTGGTAGCTGCCCTTTAGGCTCTGAAGATTACAGATTTTGTGCAAAATAAATTTGGACCTTACTATTACAATTCACAACTGCACATCTGAACTGCAAAGTGTCAAAATGAACCACAACAGTTACTTCCACATCCTTTTCAGTCCTTAATTCATATTCATCCTGCCATCGATGCTACTAATAACACAAGGACCAATCAGTTTCTGAGCCGAGTAAAGTTGAGTTGTAAAACTTGTACGAAACTTTTGCCAGTAGGCCGAGTTAAGTTCCCTCAAGACGTATAGAAGCTACCCGGAGAATCAAGTGCACGGCTGCAGTCGGTTGCTGGTGCAAAGTGTGTCAAGTACAGACCCCTGGGGCACGCCGCCAACTCGCCTGAAAGGTCCGGGCTACACCTGTGTTCATTCACACATACGGCAACGGTCAGATAAAGTCCAGGAATGCGACCTGCCTTCATCCTCACATACGCAACAGGCATGGAAAGCAGAGGGGCAGGAGGGGTACTGTGCTCAGACTGTCAACTTGATAAACCGCTCAGTAGCTGAAGTCAACATCATTTACGTATGCCTTATAAGACAATTCAACCAAATAACCGACTTCCAAAACCTTATTAAAAAGCTGATAATTTCTCAGCTTCCCAAACATTCCACGCCTTTTTAAAAAAAATCAAGTCCGAAGGTTCATCAACATATTCAGAAAGGCCCACAGCCGGAATATGGTAGTCGGTGTAGCGACAAGACTACGGGCTGGACGGTTCGGGTTTCGTATCCTGACAGAGGTAAAAGATTTTTCTGTTCTCCGAAACGTCCAGACCGGCTCTTCTATACAATTGGTACCGGTTATTCCCCCCAGTGCTAAAGCGGCAGGGGCGTAAAGTTGACCACTCACTTCTATCTAGCGCCGAGGTTAAGAATGAGTGGAACTATACCTCTGCCCCCCCCCCCCAATATGGCTTCGTGGCGTGTACAGGGTTATCTTGACTTACATATACCCGCCAATGCGCCAACTTGCGAGATTTGAGGTTCTCACAGCGGTGTGGTTGAATATTCAGGTCTTTCGCTGTGTCGTTGGTATGTAGTTGGGTGAGTGGTTCTTACCGTTAAGCAGTCATACAAACTCAACGATTCACACGCTGCCATTATAACTGTTCACTTATAAACAATAGCTCGTACTACAAGCCCACATAATAATTAAGCTTCTTTACTAAACTTCACAAGTTCCAATGGGCCACTAGTTATCAGAGTCACAACAGCCACGTTCTGTTCTAAAAAAACCTTACCAAACGTTACACATTTTTCGAAGCTCTACTACGATATATAATTTCAGGACCCTAAATCAGGTGGCGTTACAGTCGCACCCAAATAAAATGTCCGCTCATCTGCATTGCATTAATTGCACTAAATTATAACGCACGAAGTTTGGGTGGTATCTAATTCCGCAACGTTCATACCAAGTTTCATGAAAATCGTCCCAATGGTGAAAAAGGTTCAAAAGAGGGACATTCATACGGTCACATACAGGTAGCATGGTGACCTCACGGGCTAAAAATATGTCAGTGTGTCAACCAATTATCTGAAGCCGATGATGGAAACAGCTCCCAAAATATTGTGTATAAACTATATCTCAAACAACGGCCAGTGTCCAACATAACTGACATGGACAGTGTCCAACATAACTGACGTATAAGGAAAAGACAACTGTCACAAAACTTTAACCCTAAGCCCAGTGGTTACTATATGTACCACCAGGTTTAACACAAAAAATTCTACGTTCTGTCCACACAGTGTATTTATGTGTTTTGTGTGGATCTCATAAAAAACAGCGATTATTTCACTGTACAGCATTAACTGACTGGTTTGTATAACTGAGACGGAGTGTGTTTACTGCGCGGTACGGACTGTATTTATGTGTTTTGTGTGGATCTCAGAACAAACAGCGATTATTTCACTGTACAGCATTAACTGACTGGTTTGTATAACTGAGACGGAGTGTGTTTACTGCGCGGTACGGACTGTATTTATGTGTTTTGTGTGGATCTCAGAACAAACAGCGATTATTTCACTGTACAGCATTAACTGACTGGTTTGTATAACTGAGACGGAGTGTGTTTACTGCGCGGTACGAGCTGAATCTTTAAACATAAATTGAGTTAATCTTACTCTTTCAGGGCTAAAAAAAGTCGCGCAATTCGACTGTGTCGTTCCCAAAAACTGTACGCATTAAAACATCCTTACGAACGTGTACATGAAATGTAAACCAACCCTAAAAGTAACTCTGCAGTCTAAAAATCTTACCGAGAGACCAATCCGGTACGAGATATCTTGTGACGTCAGTTTACTTGGAAGAGGTTGGGGGAAAAGCAGGCAGCCGGCTTAGCTGCAGACAATCAATACTTGTATGTACGTGCAAACCCCACCCCCACCCTCACCCCCAAACCTTACCCTACCCTATCCGACTCTCTGGTTCACCCACCACGGCGCCATAACCCAACAAACACTTAATATAACTGGTCATCTGATGAAATCAGCAGACCACATCAAGCGTGCATGTCATCAGACATGCGTACGAGGGAATGAAGCCACTAGACATGAGAGCAAAAGTACAGGAATGATGTTTCACAAAGCAACAACTCATTTCGAGCCATGAGGTTCTCACAGCGGTGCTGCTGAAGATTCAAGTCTTCTGGTATGTTACGCTGTGTCGATTGGTAAGTACTTACCGACGTTTCGACTACTTGACCATGAAGATGAAGACATTATACTATTTCGAAACGTAGGCAACTGTTTAACAACTTCACACAGCGTAACATCCCAGAAGACTTTAAACCTGAACTACATATTTATCCATACTCTGTAATTTAATGTACAAAGCAATTTCATAATCTCCACTTCTTAAAGCTAAGAGCGCAGTTCTTTTAGTAATGTGTATAATTAGAATGGCACTGTATCGTATCGTGCAACACAGACCACACTAATTTTACACGCAGCCTCTCCTTAATCAATGCAATGTCATTACAGTAAATTTTAATTAAAAGGCATTAACGTTTCATAAGACACTGGAAAAGAGTAGCGATTGCCTCAAGGCATGTGCAGAAAAATCTAGTTGTAATGAAATCCCAGAGGGAATTAAATTGTATTATGTTTCAGGCGGGCTTCCTGTTAACATAAGAGCAGACACGCACACGATATACCGGTATCCTAAATATAACATAAATCCAGATCACAAACCACAAATCAACACCACAAACAAAAGGCATAACTGCACTGTTATTGGGTTGAATGCATTTTCTGTTTTCCTTCACTTCCCTTCGTACTTTACTTCGTTCTCCCTTCCCTTCGTATTCTATTAAAGTATCCTGCACATACTTTGTCTACCTTCTGCCTTAAATATTTCCCATTCATTACATAAAACTTAACATTGATAAACCTCCAGGCTGTTGCACAGAAACTAACAAATATTCAAGCACATTACTTTCAGCTGAATCGTTGTTTTAGTTTAACTGGCAACAAAATTTGTAACAATGTGCCTTTTAGCTCAAGGCATACATTTTTTTCTGGGCTAAGAGCTGTTTTTGGGGTAGGGGCATAAGGACATATGAGTGGTGTGCGGGGAATAGTCTGCACCTTCAGATAAGAACACAGTCCATCATGGCATTGCGTTCTTCTATAATCCTTAACGTCACTAATTATTTGGTAATATAATCCATAGTTTCAAAACCGTTCAGATGGGAGGACAATATTAAAATGGATCTTACGGAGATCGGTTGGCGGGGTCGTGGACTGGATTGATCTGGCTGAGGACAGGGGCAAGTGGCGAGGTCTTGCAAACACGGTAATGACCCTTCGGGTTCCATCAAATGCGGGAAATTTCCTGACTAGCTAAGGAACTATTAGCTTCTCAAGAAGTACTCTGCTCTATATAGTTAGTTAGTTACTTAGTCACTCAGTTAATGAGCTAGTTAGTTATTTAGTTAGACGAAAAACCGTTAAAACCAAAGGAAGCCACTGGATAGGACACTTGAGTCGGTTCCTTGCAACTTCCACGTTTACAACCCACTTCCCTCAGCTTAATCTAAGTGTTTAAACTCTCACATCATTCTTGGTGTTTCAAGCGAGCATTTCCACTATTTCTTCATTTGTCTGTATAAGCTTTCCAACAGCAGTCCATTCTGAGTGCAAGGCCCATACAAATCGGACGCCACAGTACCGGCATAACAAGCCATTGTAGTCCTTATCACAATACCATTTCACGGATCACAGATCTAGCTAATATCTGAGATGCGAGAGGTTATTTACCTCCTGGAGAGACGTTCAACTTGAGGTACGTCAGAATACCGTTAATTTCAGTTCTACTTCTCTAATTCAAATCTAGAAGACTGTAAACTTGGTTGTGTTTCAGCCAAAGGGCTTCGAAAAACCTCCATCCTGTCCAAAAATCATAGCAAGTGTTCTCATTCATAGGCCAAAACGAAGAAAAAGTTATGCATCACGCAACACGGTATCAAGACGCATTAATCAAAAATCCATTATGGTTAAACGAGACATTCAGGGATAGAAGAGAAGAAATAAAATCTACGTACCATCCATCAGGCCAGGAAGATGAAAGGTTGAGAGATTTGGGTGAATGAATATATATATATATATACATACATACATTACGCTAAAACACGTAGCTCGGATATTCCTGTTAAGGCAAGTTGATGGAAAGTTGGCGTGGCAGACATTTTGTTACTTCAGATCACATCTAAATAATTACAAAAATGATGTCCATTATACTCACGTATCTTCTACAGGGGCCTTACTTATTATGGACCTCGTTGCCTTACAAACAACCTGCTGAAGTTACGGTACAGTCAGTTCTGCTATAGCGCAACAGTTGCGTTCTTGTGAGACCTGCATTATAGAAAACCGCGCAATAAAACAATTATCAAATATTTATCACCTTTATGCAGGGTATTTACAGTTATATACATGAAACACACCATGTTTCTAGGGTATATAGTGTTGCAGCTGTTCTGTAGTTACAATTTATGGTACATGTAATGTTACTTCCCATGATAAATGTTCTGTACTTTTATATCAGTACTTTCCGCAGCAATATGGTTGTTTTCTGTAGTTCCTTGATGTCGTGCTTTCCCGGTATTATTATTATTATTATCATTATTATATATGGAGAAGCAGTGCTGCCAACTCAATCAAGATGTTCAGGTCTGATGGTAAATAGAAAAAAAAAACCAGTGTGGCTGCAAGGAATCGAATTTCTTCTTCCAGACTCTCAGCCCCATTCATTCATTCTGTATTCCGTCTTACGACAGGTTCGTAGCCTCTTCCAAAGCGACTTCTCCACAGGGTGCGATCTAGTGCTTCCTCTTTCAATTTCCAGTATCTTCACTTTTCTTTAAGGTCATCCAGTAGCTGCTTACGCCTTCTTCCTTAGCCCCATTACTGTATTAAGTTACTACGGATCCAGAAAAAAAATTGGAAGCTATAATAAATCACACACCACCTCGGAAGTTATGCCACTATGTTAACACTCGTTTTACGTATGCAGATACTAACTGGAGTGTGAAGGCTATGCCAGCTTGTATGACACGAACCTCGCCTCATATGGCTCAACCAGTTACCATAAACGACATTCTGACGACAGACTCACGACGGTGCATCACTGTAGTGGAAGGAATCCTATTACCTAATTTCACAAGTCTAGCAACTGTGGTATAACCATTACATCTTGCGTGTTCGTATTACGTTCAAAGCTTAACCCTTTGCAGCCTAGTAGTTACTATGTCTACCACCAGGTTTAACATTCACGAATTGTACGTTCCGCCCCCCAGAGTGTATTTCTGTGACGTTCATGGATATCAGAACAAACAGTGATCATTTCCCTATACACAATTAACTGATCGGTTTCTATAACCGAGGAGGAGAGTGTTTACTGCGCGGTACGGACTGAACCTTTATCATTCAGGTTAATTTTCGTCTTTGAAAAGTCAATTAAAAGTTCACGTTTATTTACTTTAATTCAGAAAATCCGAAGGGAAAACAGTTCCTGAGACCTAGGCATAAATGGAAGGATAATATTAAAATGGACCTTACAGAAACATGGTTTGAGGACGTGGATTGGATTCAGCTCCTCAGGATAAGGTCCGGTAACCAGCTCCAGTAAACACGGCAATGAACCTTGGTTTCCATAAATGAGGTGCAGGATTTCAGTGGCTAAACCACTGGCAGTTTCTGAAAGACCTATTTCATGGAGTCAGGAGAGTAGGCAGGCATGTAGGAACCTCCTGCTCATAGCAGACCCTCTATTCATTCAAGTTAAAACAAGGTAACCGCAAATTAAAAGTGTTTTAATGTACAAAACAGCACTTTCCTCGCTAGACTGCTTGTAATGATTACCACTATATAAGATGTTTCGTAATGCTGGTAAGCAATGACGTCAGCAAAAACCTCACCCCAAAAGCGGTACATGATAATGATTCCAAGGAGTTACGTGTTTCCTACGTCTTAATTTCCTGTTTGCTAGTAAGGTCACTGAACGAATATGATTCCTTTAGAGTGAAAGGCCTTGCCTCCATGAAAAAGCAGTAAACATTCCATAAAAAAAGGATTTCAGTGATACACTACGACTGAATTCACACACTCATCTTTCGGAAACACAGTACATCCTCTACAATCTTACCACAAATCTTTCAAAAAACTGACAAGTTCACATATTTCAGAAAGACAATAACAAACAAATCCTACACGTACGAACAAATTTAGAGACTACACGATTCGGGCAAGGCTCTTTATGATTCAGTTCCGAATCTTTGTATTTCCGCCTTCTTATCCACTAACGAAGTAACTAAATCCATGCATCAGAATCCTTCTTCAGAAGATAAATGCCAAATAAAAATATCCCCGCGTCTTACGGAACCCGAAGGTTGATTACCCTGCTCGCCGAAGAAGATCATCCGTCACTATCCTGCGCCAGATCAATCCCGTCCACGCCATCCCATTCTATTCCTTCAAGATCCATTTTAATATTATATCTGTCACGTACGCCTAGGTCTCCCAAGTGATCTCTTTCCTTCAGTCCCCCCACCAAAACCCTGTACGCATTTCTCTTCTCCCCCACACACGCCACACGCAGGCACACAGGTCTCATTACTCAGTCAAACGAACCCATACAGTTCCTCTACTTACAGTAAAGAAATAAAATACTAACGTGTACTTCATGCTTTGGCTCATCACTTTGCGAGTTACCACAGTCTATGGATCGGTCTACCACTTTGTACATTACATACGAGCTGACAGAAATAGGGTTTCAAGTGAAAATGACATTAAGAATTAGAGGACAGTACACGAAGTTAACGCATAATAGGGAGGTAGTGTAGTCCATCCGCATGTTTAAAGCAGCAGATTGGCTTCACGATCACAACCATGCTTGTAATCAAAAGGTGCCAAGATCGAGTCTTGATCGACTTACAAGTTATCTCAACGTTTTCCTGGTACTCCTCAGTCACTCCTGACGAATGCCGATAAAGTGCCTTTACTGTGGCATACATAAAGCCCCCAGCAGAACCCGCGGCGCTGGGAGGCCCCCAAAGGTAGAGAATACTAAGATTTGTTGTCGGTTTTTTCGGACCGGATTCCGTTCTTTTGACAAAAGGCAGTCGCTAATAATTACACAGAGTCCTAATTATCGAGTAACGGGGTGGGGGGGGGGCGCCCGACCGGTTATCTGTGCTACTGTGCTTTCAAATGGACCACGACCATCTCACTCCAAATTCGTAACTACGCACTAATCACCTTCTTGTCTCGTTCGAAACTTTACAAACCTACACAGATGAAAGAGCGTCGTTAAATAACCTACAATGTGCACCTACTTGTTTGAGTCCCTGGAGCCGCCACGTTGCTCCGCAGTCTCGATGAGGTCGGGCTTCGCTCGCAAGGAGGAGGTAAGGTCGAGCGGGCGCCGCCCCATGCCGCCACCGCCCCCACCACCTCCACCAAGATTCGCGTTATCGTGAAATAAAGAATTACTGTTGTCTAGGGCCCTCGATGTGGGATCAGCGGTGTGCTGTACACAGCTGTCTCTGCTCCTGGACAAAAGAATGACGTTTGTACTGAGTACAGTAATGCCAACAGTACAACAGTACAGTAATGCCAACAGTACAACAGTACAGTAATGCCAACAGTCTGTGGTTCAGAAGCGGAACATTTCTGAAGCCTGGATACGGAAATTGGACACAATACATCGTAAGCCCTTAAATCTTCTGCACAATCCCCTGCCCGAACAGTTAACTTTCAAACACGATCGAGTAGATACGTAAACGAATGAATGTCAGCACCGAATGCATCGATCCCCCCACCCCACCATTTTCCAATTTTACATAATACGTGGTAGAAAGAATAAAACAATGCAGGAAACACGAATGGTTAATTCGTGAACAATTCCAATTCCAAAACAGTTACATTAAATAACAGAAATGGAAAAAAAAAATCAACACCATTTCAACAGCACACGTGAAAGTGTAAGATGTTTGAGGGCTGTCACTAATGAAAGTACAACGAGAATTGAACTGCTAAGGATAAAATTGAACAGCGGACTTTTGTGCTTGTGGCGGCAAACGTTTCGGTTCTAATACCACGAGCACACAGTGCAGTTAGCTGGTCAGACACTCAGGCGGTGAGTTTAAATTAGCACAAGCCATATACGTTACGCCAGTGATAAATATGGAAAATTAAGGTGATTTAAATGTCAGGCGAAAGTAATTTACAAACCTGCCTACGGACTACACCCACATCTTGTCGATGTATCTTTTATATGTAAACTTTAACAGAACTTTTAAATCATCCACGTGCACGGAAGAGGGAGGCCCACAAAGTGCAGTTTTTAGCATCACAGGACAAAACTCAATTGATGGCCTTTGCAAGCCAATTCACAGTCTAAAACATCCACATACCATACATCTCTTTTCCTTGTTACAAATCAGCATTTATTTATTTATTTATACAGTGAAAACTGCCTCCAACGGAATCGCAAGGGACCAAAATTGTTTCCGTTGCAGGCAGGTTCCCTTCTGCATAGGTACTTGAAGTTTTGAATCTCGGGACTCCAGATCCTCGGGACTGTAAAACTTTTCCGCTAAAGACAAGTTTCCGTTATGCCCAGGTTCCAGTTAAGACAGGTTTCACTGCATTATAAGTACGTTATTTTTACGGGATGAAATAGGCGGGGTATGTGGCACGCATAGGAGAAAAGATAAATTCGTACAGGGCTTTGGTAGGGACACCTGAAGAAAAGCGACCACTCGGAAGACCTAGGGCAGACGGTAGGATAATACCTAAAAAAAAAAAGAATGTTATAGAAAGAGGAAGGGAGAGCGTTTGTTTGATTTATTCGGGTCAGTATACAGACAAATGGCGGGCTCTTGTGAACACAGTAATGAACCTTCGGACCCCATAAAATGCGGACTATTTCTCGACTAAAAAAAGGTAAAGCTCATCCTGCAACTTCACATGAAGGCCCAGAGGGGAGTAGAGGTATATCTCTACTCTTTCTTTAACCTCGGCGCTAGATGGGGGTGGGTGGTCAACGCCACGCCCCGGCCGCTTTAACCCCGGCAATGACCCGGTACCCATTGTACAGGAGGCTGGGTGGGCCCCAGGGCCGGTCTGGACGGCTGCTGAAAATCTCGCCCCCACCGGGATTCGATCCCCGGACCGTCCAGCTCGTAGCGAATCGCTATACCGACTGCGCTATCCCGGCCCACTTTCTCGACTAAAGCACTACTGAATTCTAAAGAAGATTCTGCTCTAAGATGTTTAGTTATGATCACTTTTACTGCGGAGATAGCAACTGCCCCTGTACGACTGAAGTGCTGTATGTCCGTGGTACACTTGGGCTGCTAAGTTCGGTCTCTCTGACCCGCAAAGCTCCCTGCTTCGTCAGAATATCCAGTGCCACTCCCCCCCCCCCCCCCCCGAACTCCATCGGGCCACATAAACGTGGTTAACTCGTACACGGGCCTGTTTCTTGTTTGTTTTACGTCCTCCTATAAAACGTATGTTAAACAATACGAACGACATATGACATTGTGGCTTAAGTAATGAGACGAAAAGGGCAAAACAAAGGTGGGCAGTAGCTAAATCTCTAACGTCAGATCCGTGCGACGATGTAAAAGAATGAATAGTGCATTACCAATAAATTAAAACACCAGAACAGAGTCAAATATGAATTCATTATAAGAAGTGATTTTAAATTATGATCGCGTTTCGGGTCTTTAAACTGCACGACACGTACTTCGTTATCCACCAAATTCAGTCACCCTGCAGATGAAGGCGGTATGTTCCTCCGAAACTTGGTGAAATTTAATTATTAAAGTCACATTTAGAAGAAGTTTCAAAAGGATATGATGGCTAAGGATAATCAATTAAGACAGGCAATGTACGTATAAACGTAACATTGAGACGCGTTCACGTAACCATTGTTGCCATGGAAAAGCAAGAAGTAGTAAATAATTATGTGTGTGTCTAGTTATCCAGCATTCAAAGGGCATACGCCGTATTATATTGTAATCTGTGGCCTGTCTGACTCTACTATACTTTTCCACATTCCTCATAAACGGCACGATTTTAGGAAAAACGTTATTGGACATAAAATGTGTGTTTTGATTTTCTATACAACTTTCGTCTAAAACGTTTCTCATTCTAAGAAGAACTGAGCGAGATATTATCACAAACGTACACAGGTCTTCATGTAAAGTACCCGTTATTCTTGTCAGATTTTAATGAAACTTGAATTTTCTCGCAGATTTTCCAAAAATACTCAAACATCAAATTTCAAGCAAATCCGTTCAGTGGGAGCCAAGCTGTCACATGCGGAAGGCTTACAGGCATGAGGAAGCTAATAATCGCTTTTCGTAAATTTTGCGAACGCGCCTAAAAAACAGACAACTATATAGTATATAGGCCTTCTTGTCTCACTCATACAGTACATAGAAGACTACAGAACAAGGGAGAATGGAATTTAGTCTTTAGGCAATGTAAAAAAAACCATACTCCCAAAATCTCTTCAGTAGATAGACAAGACACAGAAGCATAAAAAATGATTTGAGGTCACAAGAAACTTGCACCTAATTCGTGAAGGGGAGAAGGGGGTATATCAGAAGACTTAACGTAGCTTATTAAGTCTTGGCCACTGGTACCTAACATCATTATTATGCTGTAGAAACAGCCATAGCTTCGACTCTGATTATAAGATTTTATTTCTCAGAACGCAACTCTCAGCAAACCACTGCGTGGCTGACCCCTAATATGAGTAAAACTAAATTAGTGTACCAGCGGTTCCGCGTCGTAAAGCATCCCAACTCATAAGACCTCCTAGAGTGCACCTCTCAAGCTAACTAGGTTACCGTAGATTTATAGACACTGTAACACACTAAGTTAATTTACAAGATACGTGCTGTAGGGCTGTCGCGCTAGGCAGAACGACAGACTTTACGACACGCTGCTGTATAGTGCACGTCCATCTTACTGTAGCTCCGCAAACAAAATGGCGATCACTAAAACAACAGACAACAGGTAAGTAAAGCTACTCTAGAATAGTATACGCCTATGTACCCTACTGTTCCACGTGTCCCACAAGCTGGCTATACACTCCATATCTTATACTTTCTAAGCACTGCGGAAGCCCTTGGTTTCCACCGCAATATCGTTCATGCTGCGTCTGATAAACATGTAAGCTTTAAAACTTCAATTTTAAATTTTCATCAAATATTTCCTTGTAAATGAAGAAAAACAACGTACAAAGAGAATTCAAGTCTTCTGGGATGTGATATCATGTAGGTGGGTCAGTGGTTTCAGACGTTTCGAAAGAATGCAGTGCCTTCATCTTTAGGGTCAACCAGTCGAACAGAAAACCTCTTGGACTGCTTGACCTTTGAACATGAAGGCACTGTGTCCCGTTGAAACGTCGGCAACCACTAACCCAACGACACGAACTAAGTATCTACAAAAACCTGCATCATCAGGAACACTGCAACGAGAACCTACAGATATTAGGTGCCACCGTATAACATTTAGTCACCCGGGCGAGCTGGCGACCTGGATTTGTGCAACCCTCCGGTAATGAACCTTCGGAATCCATAAAATGCTGAAAACTACTTGACTGGCTGAACGAAAATTATCTTTTCGTTAAGAACTCTGCTTCGAAGTTATTTATTATCTCACAATGACCAGCCACATCGTCATCCGTGAACTAAATCCCCAAATATCGCTCCTGTACAGCACGACCAAAAACAGACTTCCCGGAAAAGAAACCGTTGCCTTTGTGTGTGGCGATGACGTACCGCCCACTTCTCTGTCTCTGTGTATATGATTTGTTTCATCATCCATTACCGAGCTCAGAAGTGTGGAAAGATTCGAACCACTGAGTTCATAGTCAGTTGGGTTTCGGTAAAGACAAATGCAACCTCAAAGCGCGCTGCGCAGCTGTCTTTGGGTCGATCCACACAGTGTCCAGGGAGGTCAAGGGACAAAAGAACACGGCTCCAAGTTTACCTGTAAAACTGAATATAAAGACATGACGTCATCATGTCGTTTTATACACGTGTCGTGTGGAATTTGCGTACTATACACAGGAGGTTCGCTTTTCTTTCATTCATCGTTTATCAAAACGCCATATGGCAGATTTCTTTCATACACCCGAGATAAATTACAAACTTAAGAGTTTCCAATTAATAACCTTATGCCCTACGGTGGTATAGTTAATAAAGTACGCGATTATGGACTCGGAGAACTGTGTATTCGGTTCCCGGAAGCCATTCAAAATGTATATATACATACACTCTTAACCCTTTAGAGACTGAGATTAACCTGAATTATATTTAAAGATCCAGTTCGTACCGCGCAGTAAAAGCACTGTCTCAAATATAAAAACCAATCAGTT
This sequence comes from Reticulitermes speratus, assembly GCA_021186555.1. Taxonomy (NCBI): domain Eukaryota; kingdom Metazoa; phylum Arthropoda; class Insecta; order Blattodea; family Rhinotermitidae; genus Reticulitermes; species Reticulitermes speratus. The sequence continues at coordinate 9,957,394 of JAJKFL010000001.1, forward strand.
AATATTGTATATAGAAATAATCTCTGTTTCTTCAGAGGTCCATAGAAAATATATAAAAGAATTGTGAGCCGAACTTATAATATTTTAGTGTTAATCCTGGTGGTACACAATACAACCACTGGGCTTTAAAGGGTTAAGGTAGAACACCTCCTGTACTTTAGCAGTCACATGTGAAAAATTACTGACCTCGATAATGGATGGAGAAAGCAGTCGGGTTAGCGCAGTCAGCATAGTGGCTAGGCCAAAAGCTGGGCGTTCGAGGAATCACGGTTCGATTCTTTGGGATGGACAAGAGATCTCTGTTTTCCAAAATATCCAGACTGGCTCTGGGACGCATCCAGCGTCCTACTCAATAGACACCACAATATCTTTCTCCATAATAAAGCGACCGGAGCGTGAAACTGATCACTCCCATCTACTGCCGAGGTTAAGAATGGCTGGCGCTATACCTCCACTCCCACTGCACCTTCATAGCTTACTGAAGGACCTCTACTAGATGGAGAAAAACGGTCAGCCTTGCGTTCGCGTCGTATTATCCACAGCAAAAAGAGTTCGCGGTGCCCACTGAACAGGAGGCCGAGTGGGCCCCAGAGCCACTGTGGGACGTGAAGAAATTCCAGAATATGACAGGGATCAAACCCCTGTCCTCCACGCCTATCTGTCAGTTTATCGGCAGAGCTAACCCAGTTCATATCGTACAAGCACATTTACTGCATTGATAAATCCGCAAAGCGACAAGTAACTTTGCATACAGAGAACAAAGGTTAGTGCCGCAGGACACGACCTCCAGAATTCGCGAACGGATGACAAAGAGCTGTCGCCCATCTTAGTGGGTTGATATAAATGTGATAAGAAAGGCCGAACTGGAATCGGACTTTGAACAATTTCTTTCGAATGAGAAATGAGAAAGATATACAGAACTTTGGTGTTAAAGCCTGAAGCAAACAAACAACTTCGTAGACGCAGTACTGATATTTAACAATTACGACGGGTGGGTGCGAACTGCATTCATCCGGCCCAGTGCAGGGACCAGTGGGAACTCTTGTGAAGAGGGTAATATAACTTCGGTCTCCATAAAACATGCGGAATTACTTGACTAGCTAAACGACTATTAGCTTCTCAATAAGAACTCTGCACCACACAGTTAACTACTGTTGTCTTACACTCTACTCATGTTAATTACACTGCTTTATTATTATGAGGCTTACAAAAGGGAACACTTAAGTTCTGACATCTGCATTTGTAAACAGGCTATACATTTTTAAATGGTGTTGTTTATACCACTGCACCGTAATTAACTCCATTCTGCTGACTGTATTAACCCTAATTACCATTCTTCCAGTAATGGCTTTAATGAGTCACCTTCACACGTTAAAATATTTTAATTTTACTCAAATTTGACTTCCAAGACAATAACTACAAAACTCTTGGGTTAAACTTTCTAAAACTATTCTGCCGTTTACCTTCAGCATTTACATTTCAAAGCAGATCCTACCCAGCAATGTCCCTTTTAAAAAAAAATGGTAATTCTTATGTCTCCCCTTTCACAATGGACGAGCTGAAACCAATTCTGTAGTCCTATCTTCAAACTTTATTCATTTAACCATAATCATATCCGTTATATTATGGGCCACCAAATTCGCACCGACAACGTCCAAAATGGACATTGGGTAAAGCGGCGGGAGCGTGATGCTGGCCACACCCGTCAATCTAGTGTACGAGTCTCTAATGCGTGCAAATGTACCTCCACTTTTACTATATCTCCTCATTGTTTGGTGCTTTATCACATCAAAAGCTGATTACCTACTCTTTGGTGTAATAATTTCAGTAATTCATTTCAGATAATAAATCGCCTAGAAAGAAGGAGGACTTTGACAAAATTAATACCAGACACGCATTAAACTCTTACCTACAAAACAGACAACTTCTTTGTACCACACACAATACAGCGTGTTTCGTAAGTCCATCCGGGATTTAGAGGCTTGGCCGTGCAGTAGCAAACCCACATATAAGAGATAAAAGCATGCGAACGGATAGAGGAAATGTAAAAGTTTTTTCGTGACAGATGCGATGGCGTAGTTACCCGTTTCTCCGCTAGGAGGCAGTGGTGTGCAAACATGGCGTTTTCAGGTGAACAGAAAGCTCAACACTTATTCCCTGCCCTGCCAGGTCACCCGACCTTACTCCATGTGACTTTTTCCTGTGGGGTTACGTTAAAGATCGTGTTTATGTGCCTCCTTTACCAAGAGATTTACCGGAGCTTCGGCTAAGAATTATGGATTCAGTTGCTACCATCGACGTTCATATGTTGGAGCGTGTGTGGCAGGAGCTAGATTACAGGATTGACGTCTGTCGAGTCACCAAAGGGGACATATTGAACATTTGTAAGGTAGGTTCAAAACTTGGATATGTACTCTTTTCACTGACATGCTCTCATCCCCCGTGTGTGATTTGGCTCCTGAGCTACAGACCTCCGAAATCCCGGAGAGATTTATGAAACACCCTGTATATATGGTCTATAATATACAGTTCGGAAACCACACTAACTAGCTGTAACATATAACGTTATGTACAATGCAGTTTAGTCGCTACGCAGCTATATATGGTCTAATGCATAAGGCGATCTCCTTCGTATTTCCAAGACGTATCACCGTGCAGCAAATGGATGTTAATGATATAACAGAGGTATGAGACGATATCCTGCCGTGTTTAGAACCAAAACTTAATAAGAATTCCGAATAATTCAGTTCTTATTTCTTGCAGTGCACCAACTTTCAGGTTTCACTTTAGAGATAAAATAAGTGTTCCATCATCATGTACCTTGTTTATTAAGTTCACATCCATGGTATATAATCTAAGGAGGAGGCAGCAGATTCCTCCGAAAGGGTAAATATATACACATTACACGTTGTCTTAGTCCATAAAACAGTAGTCTTCATTTAATATTTGAGGTCTCACAGCAGCAGCCGAAGGTGATTATGGCGACTGCTTTTTTTTTCTGGAATGTGACGCAACCATTCTGCCATGAAGATGGAGGGAGTAACTTGCTTCGAAACGGCGGTTTCTATCAAACTAAACGGCGTCATACTACGCCAGAATACTGCAATATGAAGCACCCACCATAGTCACGACCATGAGAATCAAATCTTGCTAATATACTTACAGTTACAAACATGGAGTGAGAATAGACAGTTACCAACAAATGCACAAACCATAAATAAAGGCATAAATCAACCTTTTATCATAATTAAATTATGATAAATATGATAATTATGATAAAAGGTTGATTTATGCCTTTATTTATGGTTTGTGCATTTGTTGGTAACTGTATATAATACAAAAATGCACGGTGAATTAAGACTAAAAAATGAAGTGAGAATTTAATGCACATATGTGAGGTAAGACACAGTTCGTTTCACTGTCTCAGCACAGTTTATTTTTTGAAAACCCAAGCAAATAACCTGCACTTAATATTTCAGAAAATCAGACATAACAACGATTTTCTGCGTACGGTAACAGTGTACTGAATCTTTAACATTATTTAAACATTTTTATTAGAGGAAATATTCGATGCTTTCAGCTGTGAATCATATTATTCCATTTAGCAACTGTTAACTGCATTAAAATTCAATAACTCCACCACAAATGGTCCGAGGGTGAGAAAGTAGGATTTTTACATAATGTTAAGTTTTGATGGGAGGGAAAATCTGGCCTAATGAAAGGCTATGGAAATTATGCCTCTGCAGAGGAATGAAAATTTCATTATAACATACATTCCTAAATGAGAAAGTTGCGATGAATTACATATATCGTACACACTAACAAGGTCGACAAATAAACTCTATACCATAACGTCGATGTGAATTTCTAACCAACATCACAGAGGATATGGAAACACCAAAAACCTGTGGTTTTATTGAAACATTATGAATGTGGAAATTAAACTTCTCCGATGCCTATCAATCACTCACGGGAATTGGCGGAAGGTTAAACACTTTTTTAAATTTCATACTAGATTAAGAGAAAAGTCATCTTTACACTCCGGTCGCCTTAACTTCGTATCCTCCGGATTGGAGGTAACAGCAGTCTTCAGAGCGGGTCTGGACGTACGGCGAAGTTAATAAAACCTACTCCGTATGGGACTCGAACCCAGGTTTATATAAGATACCCTGCATTGGTAAAAATATTTGAAACCAAAATGTAAAAATGGACTTCGGACGATTAACACTAAAGTGTTACGAAATAATGCAAGGATACAGACTGTACTGTGTTAAACACAGCAGTGCACACAGCAAACAGATAACTACGTGAGGCTATGTCCTTATCGAGAAGCTAATGGTCATCCTGCGACTGAAGAATCCTCCACCTTTTATGTAACGCGAACGCTTATTAGCGCGTTCGCAAGAGCTCACCAATGGACCTCGAAGTCAGCCAAGTGAATGCAGTCCACACCTTCATTCCTTAATATCCACTTTAATATTATCCGTCACCTATAATTCTGTATATGCTTTGGGTTTTTAGACCTAAATTTTGTATGCATGTCTTACCACTTTACTCACGCTACATGTCCCTCCTTAATATACTCCTGAATTTGATAATCCACACCATATTTGTTAAATAGAACAAATTATGTATCTCCTCGTCATGCAGCATTCTTCACTCTCATGTTAATCCTACTCTCTGGCTTCCAAATTTTCTCCCCCCCCCCCCCCCCCAGTACGATGTTATGAAACACGTACATCAAATAGTTCATTTCAAAATGTCATTTTTTTTCCTATGGCTCGACAGCCTTATATGGGCCTGGGCCTTCTCGTTTCGTCGAGGTTTCATGGTCACACACTTTTGAGACACACCACAGTCGGTAGGACTCCTCTGGACGAGTGACCAGCTCGTCGCAGAGACCTCTACCTGACAACACACAACACTCACAAGAGACAGACATCCATGCCCCCGGTGGGATTCGAACCCACAATCCTAGTAAGCGAGCGGCCGAAGACCCACGCCTTAGACCGCACGGCCACTGGGATCGGCCAAAATGTCATATTACCTTACTGTAATAGCCAAATGTAGGAAAACTGTAAGCAATTTGTACCTACATTCATTTGTATCTAATTCCACCAACACTAACATACAGGGCTGCACACACACACGACGCGTTTTACAATTTTCAATTTAATTGCATCGAACGAGAGAAAAATTGTAAATGAATTAGAAATGTTGTGGGAAGAAACGGTCGCGGCCCATTTAGGGGACAATCCCGGTATTTGCCAAGAAAAACTAAAGACAACTACAAGTTAAGGTCGTGACACGACTCAGGCTGTTAGTCGCCGGCCTGTCACCACGGAGGCCCAGATTCAATCCTAGGCAACTCCATGTGGGATTTGTGGTGGACAAAGTGACAGTGGGACAGGTTTTGCTCCTAGCACTTTGGTTTTCCCCCTACCAGTATCATACCACATACAGCCGCATGTTCATTCATCCGTCTATCACCGATGTTGCATAATCTTTGCAACTGATAGCGTCGTCAAATAACATAAAAATAAGTCAGTCGATGAAGATGGTGGGTGGGCCGAGAATCGCACCCGCAATGCCCTGAGCACAAAGCCAATATGCTATCACTAGAAACACGTGTACGTACGTGTCTCTCCATTCAAAGTTGCATAACCGACACAGTGGAAAAAAAAAAAGATCGCTATGTATTATGTAATTCGCGTTTCGCCCATTCCATATAGACACTCATCTGAAATTTTAAACATCGTCTAGTAAGATTAAAATTTTAAAAAATGTTATTGCTGGCGAGAGCTGCAGAAACCGAACAGGTTTCATAGAGTGTGAATTTATACAATTTCCAGCAATCGCTGTTGAATGGCTTGTCATACAAGAAGTCCTGACATGAAATTTCAACAGGGCTTGCCCTCATACATAATTTAAAAGGCTAACTGTGGAAGAGAATAGCTTAGCACTAGGAACAGTAATCATCCTGGGTCTTCTACACAATGGGGTCGAGGGATCAGTGCACCTGGATCACGCGGAAAATCTTTATTAAACGAAGAATTCGATACAAAATTTAAGTTTACTAAAGCAGAATTGGATTCAAAAATGGAGAAACATACCAGAATAGAGCAGCAGGAAATAAGAAACAAATGCATAACCATTTCCGAAAGGCCAACATGTAAATACCAGCTGGTGAATAAGATCTGGGATGTAGAACCTTTCTAAATGGAAGCTCAGTCGTGGAGGAATGAATCCACATAGTTACATTTTATACACGTTGAACGTTCGTCAGCTACGGAAGAAAAATATCAAATTACTATGCACCAATGCTCGCGCAATCATAAAAACCATTCCTTGAGTGTTAAAAGACTTCCAAAAAGTAAACAAAAGAAAGAAAATACACACAATTGCAACAGAATTATAAGTAAAAGTTATAATCTGGGCATTACATATTACAACCATAAAAAATTAATTTTGTTTCTTAGACAGCAATGTACCTCATTGGATAAGATAAATATAATTTCAAACAAGTCATTCTTTACAGGTCCAGCTACAGAGGGGGGGGGGGGGGGGCGAATGGCGCGGCCGCCCCGGGCGGCAGAGTCCAAGGGCGGCAAAACGAGAGCAAAAGTGAATATTGTGTATGAAAAAGTTTTTCTAGACTTAGCAAATTTTAAATTATTAAACCAAATAAAAGTAAATTCAATAAATAATTGTGATTTTTAGAGTGAAAATGTCTGTTAGGGGCGGCCATTTAATTACCCGCCCCGGGCGCCAGAAATCCTAGCTACGTCACTGATCCTTAGCACTCCATGGAATTTTGATCTTACGAGATTAAAAGAGACTTGTAATATTATAATAGGTCACATAACTTAGTTTCTAATTTTATAATTTACAAGATGCCGGTTTTAAACTTATCGTCATCATCATCATCAGCAGCAGCAGCAGCAGTAGCAGCAGTAGTAGCAGTAGCAGCAGTAGTAGCAGTAGCAGCAGCAGCAGCTGCTGCAGCGTTTATAACAAATTCCAGGCTTGGTCCGACTTCACACGTGTGGTTTACGTCAATTGTTACGGCTGTTGACCTCGATGGCCTTGACACTGCAGAACAAGCTGTATACGGTTCGAAACGTGGTGGTGTAAATAATGTTTCGTGCAGGGCCACCGACAGTGGGTTCGGGCCCCGGTGAAAATACTTTTTCGCCCCCTCCCGGCAAGGGGAAACGCATGCAACAAGGCAGAGAACGTCGTACGTAAGATGGCCGCTGGCCGCAAGTACCGTTAACACGACAAATCACTACCTAACTACATCTGATACTACTGAGAAAGACAAAAACATATGCAACATAGTAGGGCCCCGGGCCCTCTTCCGGACCGACGGGCCCCCGTAATTTGTACCGGCTTCCCCCCCCACCTCTCGTCGGCACTGTTATATTCTGAGGGTGAATATACAGTTGATTTAAATTAGTAACACAGCGGTAAGGCCGTGCCATGACTCAGGTGGTTAGTCGCTGGCCTCTCACCGCGGAGGCCCGGGTGCGATCCCGGGTCTGTCCGTGTGGGATTTGTGGTACTGGGAAAGGTTTTTCTCCGAGTACTTCGGTTTTTCCCCTGTCAATTTCATTCCACCGGTGCTCCATTAAAATGGAAAAGCAGAAAAAACTGCATCATCTTCATCACAGGGTTGCACAATAAGCCTCAAGGCTGCGGTGCGTCCGTAGCATCTGCTGCGGGGCCCTTCAATTAATAAAAAAAACACACAACGGTATGGCTTCCATCGTTAAAGCACACAGTATAGGCATTCATTCTGTTCAGAATCCTCGTTTAAAACAATCTTCTGACCTTAGAAAAACTTCACAAAATATTTATCTTAATTTAAGAATTTGAAGAGATTTCCCTTGCCTTTAGACAAACTGACAAAGTCATGGCACTCAAATTTGAAAATGCTTTGTGTAGACAATAAAATGACATCGCACCAGCTACTCTCGTTTGTAAGACGTAATTGCACCACAGCGCTGATCCCTGTTGTCAAACACTTCCCGTCACCTGGGCTTACTTAATTTGTGTCAGATCCCAATGGAAGTGAAGTAAAGAACGCCTAAACAAAGGTTAAGTCAAATCGATAAGAGTATCGTGTTTGCAGCTGCCGTACAAGACAACCAGCTCCCTGCCAGTGAGCTGAGTCAGGAAACACTGACGTTGTAACCCGGACACGTTTAAACCTTAATTAAATTAAGAGACAGCAAGAAAACTTTGTTCCTGAACTTATCCAATTACTTTTCATTAGTCTAAGGCATCTTGTAGACCTAGGCGTAGAATAAATAATATTAAAATGGATCTTAAAGAAATAGGTTCGGAGGATATGAAATTTATTTTTATGATTTCGCATAGGTTCCATTCGAAGGTTCTTGTACATATACCATGGTTGACAGTATGATAATTTATAAAACAATGACTGGATGTTAAAGAAAGCGGTCGTGGCCCACTCCAGTTACTATCCCGGTATTTTATAAAGCCACTTAGAAAATTCACGAAAAACTCCGATCAGAATAGTTTATGTGTAGGCGAAATAACTTTTACAGCAAAAGTATATTTCACTGCTATCAACAGTACAGTCACAACCAACTCACACACCTTCGACACGTAATGAGGCTACCTGTTTCAGCTTCAAGAAGCCATCATCAGACCAATGACAGAAACTATGAAAAACAAACTCCATGCATTTTGTAAGAGGAAAAACTCCCCCCCCCCCTTTTTTTTTACAAAATGATTGGAGTTTGATTTTCATAGTTTCTGTCATAGGCCTGATGATGGCTCCTTGAAGCTTGAAGCTGAAACCGGTAGCCTGATTACGTGTTGAAGGTGTAATTCTTGGTTGTGACTGTACTGCTGATAACAGTGAAATATACTTTTGCATTTACATACCAACGGGGATGTCTGTTATTAAAATTTACAGCGTTGTCGCTACACTGGATTGTACGGTAATGTAGGTTTCACTTACTGTACATGCCTACGTAATATTTACACACATATCTATCCAGGCTTTACTCCTTCCTGTATTTTTATAACAATCCACACAAGATCTGATCCCGAGAAGCTATTCAGATATACGCGCCATGAAATTAGCGTGTCTTCAGTTCTGGTTCCAGTACAAGCACCTGAAGAATGTCATGGCGTTCTCCAAAGTTATGTCACACTTCACCATACCGGGATAGCGTAGTCGGTATAGCGACTCGCTACGGGCTGGACGGTCCGGGGATCGAATCAGCCGATCCCAGTGGCCGAGCGGTCTAAGGCGTGGGTCTGCGGCCGCTCGCTTACTAGGATTGTGAGTTCGAATCCCACCGGGGGCATGGATGTTTGTGTTGTGTTTGTCGTAAGGACGGTAGCATGGAACGTAAAGTGACATGAAGGACGAAAAGATTTAAACAGTACAAAAATGGATCAAAGGGAAAAAACCCCGGACAGGCAAAAAAAGAAATCCCTGTGGGGGCAGCCGTCCAGACCGGCCCTGGGGCCCACCCAACCTCCTATATAATGGGTACCGGGTCTCTTTCCCGGTGGTAAAGCGGCCGGGGCGTGGAGTTGACCACCCACCCTCATCTAGCGCCGAGGTTAAAGAAAGAGTAGAGCTAGAGGTGTGGATGATTTGTAAGTTGTGGATGTTTTTGTAATGTGTGTACGGTGTTCTAATATGTGTACTTGTATTTACTGTATGTATTTTGTTTACTGTATGTAATTTGTTTACTGTATGTATTTTGTTTTGTATGTGTAATGGTGTTTTAGTAAGGTGCGTACGGTTTTCTAATATGTGTATTTGTATTTACTGTATGTATTTTTCTTTGTATGTGTATGGGTGTTTTTGTAAGGTGTGGATGTATTTGTAAGGTGTGGATGTTTTTGTAAGGAGTGGATGCTTTTGTAAGGTGCGGATGTTTTTGTAATGTGTGTACGGTGTTCTAATGTGTGTACTTGTATTTACTGTATGTATTTTGTTTTGTATGTGTATGGGTGTTTTTGTAAGGTGTGTACGGTGTTCTAATATGTGTACTTGTATTTACTGTATGTATTTTGTTTTGTATGTGCATGGGTGTTTTTGTAAGGTGTGAACGGGGTTCTTCTAATATGTGTACTTGTATTTACTGTATGTATTTTGTTTTGTATGTGTATGGGTGTTTTTGTAAGGTGTGGATGTATTTGTAAGGTATGGATGTTTTTGTAAGGTGTGGATGCTTTTGTAAGGAGTGGATGCTTTTGCAAGGTGTGGATGTTTTTGTAATGTGTGTACGGTGTTCTAATGTGTGTACTTGTATTTACTGTATGTATTTTGTTTTGTAATTGTGTATAGTTTGTTTTGTATTGTTATTCTTATGTATATTTATATGTCCATTTGTATTGTGTGTACTAGTGTAAGGACTACTGCCACCGGGTGAAAACCCAATTGCAGTAAATAATAATAATAATAATAATAATAATAATAATAATAATAATAATATACCTCTACTCCTCCTCTGGGCCTTCGTGGCCCGTTCTAGGGAGAACTTTACCTTTAACTATTTTTTATCAACTTTCACTCTAGACGTCAGAACTCATTGCGTCGTATTCGGAAGGTCCAAGCGTCGACTCCCGGCCCGAATACCAACAACAACAACGGCAGAACATAATCGTAGCCTTCGTCATCATCTCTAATAAAATGCTAGTTTAATGCTTTAAACATAAACTATGGCTGAAGATTCGTCATCTCGGATATTACGCCGTGTCGGTGGTAAGTAGTTGCCGACGTTACGCACAATCGTAGTGCCACCATCTTCAGGGTCATGCAGTCCAAGACGAGTAGCCGCACAGGAAGACATGGATGAGGGAGGGCGATGGTAGACTGGCATATCTTCCGGGCTGCCTGTATTTCTTGGGACTGCGTGAACCTGTAGATTCAGGGACCACGATCCTCCGAAACGTCGGTAACGATTTACGAGTCGATATGTTGCAACACACCAGAAGATTTGATTCTCCAGCTACTCCGCTGTCAGAACCTCAAAATATCGGAGGTTACGTCTGTAGAAACAATGCAGTTCAAACAGCTTCGTTGAATAAATCAAGAATCAATGAACCCTGCCTCTCTCAAGCACACACAAGAGCAATGTACCGTTCATTGTCTGCAACGCCTTTTGTAGCCGACGCTAATCGTAACGCAGGATGGCAAAAAGGCCTCAGGCTGAAACGGATCTCTTATCGTCAAAAAATCTCGTCAAACCCAGAGTCGGGTTAAGACATTTCTGAGCCCAAAGCAAAAATAAATTTGAAGACCCTAACCCACAAATATTCCTAAACTTACGATACAGATAGATCAAGTAAAGCAACTTCACAGTTAAGCGGCAAGCACTGACAAACAAAACTGTTTATTTAACTCGTTGCTCGGTTGACTTAAGTATGGCAGCTACAAGTTTCGGCATAATTCTTATTAAACCATCATCAGGCTCTAGTAACAATTACATACAGAGGAAAAACGTGCAATGCTGTATGAGAATACACTTAAGTTCAAATTATTACTGAGATCTCAATTTTACAAATATATCAAGTGATTATCATAAATCTATCAGATATATAAAGCAAAATTAAAATAAGTCAAAAGTAAAAAGTTATCCTTGTCCACGCCATGAAGGCATATAGGGCGAGCACAGGTATATCTCCACTCATTCTTAAACTCGGCAACTGTTGGAGGCGAGTGGGAAATTTCCCGCCGCCTTACCCCCAGGTACGAACCCCGGTACCCACTGAATACGAGGCTGGGCTGGCCCCAGAGCCGGTATGGATGTTTGGAAGAGGAGAGAATCTATTATTATTATTATTATTTGAGATGACAAATGTCGTTATTTCTCAGGGCGGCTTAATTGTGAGTATATCGCAGCTGTATTCAGTGGTTCGACACATAACGTTAGAACCGTTCAAGTGTACTATTGTTTTTGTTCGGTAATACAAGAAACAAGAAAGACAAAACAAGTGACAAATGATATTGTTTTAAAAAGTCGAACAACTTTGATGTCCCATTTCTTTCAAGTCAGATATGCGGCGAAAAACACAATTCTCGATATTTCCAGTTACCGAATGCTACCAACTCATAGACACTTGGTACAGAAAAACAGATGTTTCAAACCGACGTACGCAAATGGATACGCGTTTGCGTATGTCTTCAGCAAAGACATTCATAAATGTTTCGTAGTGAGACTATACAGGATAATTCAGGAGAAAAGCTCATTTTTTGCGAGGTGATATTATCGGTCATTGTGAGAAAAAAATGTTTATATGAACATGTGTCTAATTCTGACTGGTTACAGAGATACAGCTGTTTGAACCTACAAATAAAGAAGCATTGTGAATGGTAATTTTATTTTAATTTTAATGTAATGCTTAAATGACAAATTTGTAACACAGAAATGACAATTCTGTTACAGTTCACAATAAATGTTCGAAAATCCCACCGTCAGCCTCAGTGCACCTGGCAACTCGTGTGCGAAGATCGCGTGTTGTTCGTCTGAGTTGATCTTCACGTTTGTTTATGCGGGCAGCAGCATCCAAAATGCGATCCAACAATTCGTCTCGTGTATCCACCTTTGTTTTGTAAACTTCGCTCATCTGCCAACGGCACTAACAAAAATCTAACACATCAGAGAAGAGGGAGAGGACGCACATTGCACGCCAGATTCAAACAGCTCCATCTCGTTAACCATTCAAAATTAGACACATGTACGTATGAACCTGGATCACCCTGTATATAAGAATTTAGGTGCTGAGTGACACAAAATATACATACGTAACCCGTTGGTCTAACGTAGTATAGTCTGCAGTCAGCAAGAACTAATCAAACAAACACTAGTGCACGGAATCAAAAGGTCATCCCTCCCTCAGTGGGCAAAGTTCGAGGTCGCTCAGTCGTGGCGTAATGAGGAATGGACAGAACTTGCGGTATATTTCAAGGCCACCAAGAACAATATACTCGTATTATAGGTCTACAGATGTCCTAATCCAGCTGGAATTTACGCGATAAATTCAGTCTTCTGTTCAAACCACTATTTCCTACAACACTGACACACAGCACCTAACGCCACTGAATCCTCCTGACAGGCACTTTCCTGGTCACTTTCATTTCAAATGAGCCGGGGTCGTGTGGTCAGTATAGTGACTAGGCTACGGGCTTGATAACCCGAGGAATCGTGGTTCAATCCCCGCCAAGGACAGCTGAATAGGTACAGGGGACGCTTTCTACGGGATGCAAGTGGCCAGTTCTGCATTCAGAGGTGAGGTTAAGAATGAGTGGGGCTATGCTTCAACTGCCCTGCGATGCCTTCACGACATGCACAGAGAGAACTCTGCCTTCACTGTTCATTACAACGAGTTTAAAGAAACGCCTTTTCTTCATCGTGGGGCACAGGTTTCACAAATATACCGAAACGTAAACCAAATATAGTCTCATATATTTCAGTCTGTCGGTTTCACAGAGCAGCAGGGCACATGAATGGCTCTGTAGTGGATGGTAAAACTGATATGTAAATAATAGTGATAAGTCACATTACGAAACACTATCCACAAACAACGATAGTTAATTTTTCGATAAAGTTTAGACATCTAAACTCAAGCATCGATTTAAAAAACGTCTTGTGTGTTGCATGTAGTACATGCCAGCAGTCATCGCACTGGCAGATTTCCCTGGAAAAGACATCAAAATAATCTGTAGTCTTTTGGATGATTACACGGCGTCGTAAGGTAATTACGACGCCGTGTAATCACCCAAAAGACTACAGATTACATCCACATCGCGGCGGAAGCCTGAAATCAACATAAAAATAAAGCTACGATGAAGAACGACCTCCCCTTAATGTATACGTATTAAGTTCGTCTATTTGAAGAAACGTCGTACTGCATTCAAGACATTCATGATGAGAAGATTCAGTCAAATAATGGCTGTTAAAAATAAACCGGTCCAAAGCAGAAATAAACCAATCAAGATACCCATAGAAATGTTGCACCAGTAGATCAAAGCAGTAGGTATATCTGTTTAGCTCCATTCGCGGTCTTCCTTTTGAGTGGTAACGCAGGCTGGCAGACTGACTTCAGAAGAAAGGAGTTTGGTCTGCTACTTAAATGCACCGTCATTATTACCAGGACTTCCTACAGCAAAGCGTCTTAATTAATCTTATGCTTTCATCAACTCTACTTTACTGATGCAGTGTAATGAGTAGGGTCTACTATACTGAGGCCACGGAAAGCAGCCCCACAGATCACTCCCCTCTACGTCTTCCTCAAGCTTCCCTCGCCAGTCTTCTGGCCACTCTGTTCACACAAATGCTCGCAGTGACAACCATACTATAACCCTCTCCAGCGACAAGCGGTTGCTCACATAGGCCAGAGTGGCTCAAGGGTAGTACAACAGCAGCCAGAAAGCGAAAAACCCTCAAGCGCCGTCCTCCCCACCATCTACACGACTTCTTTCCTTGGCCTTAGTATAACCATACTTCATATTCGGAAACATATTTAGTTTAAGCTTCGACAAGTGAATCGATTTTAAGAACGTGTTTTTATTATGATTTCTTACCGACGATCTCCTGATGTTTCGTTCTGTTGTGTTCTGCTATACTGTCATATTTCCTTTCCTTCCCTTCGCTGTGATAATTCTGGAAAAAAAAAACTTTCAAACACGCTACAGCCGTTTTCTCCCACATCCGCCATGTCTCAGTCGAAGTTCAGTCATCTGTATAGTTGATATGCGACTGCTGCGTGATGACAAAGTCCGACAACTTTAAGAGTGAACCCTCAATACCAAATATCATCGGAACATATTGGGTAGTTTCTGAGATTAAATAAGCGGATCGACACACAGGCAAGCATTATCTATTAATTATTCATACTTTGTGCGACAAATATTTCATAAAGTTTTAAAAACAAGCCCTGTACGCAAGCCAATTAATAGACTAATTATACAGTCATTTCATTGAATGTAGTGTCTACAGTCATTTTACTAACAATTGCAGCCGCAAGGCGAACGCTATATGACTGATGGCGACTTAACGGTACGAGCGTCGCAATCTTCTGCCAAAGTCAGCAAAAGGCAACAAAATACAATAAAACAAAATAACGATGAAAATAAAAAATAAAACACAAAAATTAAAAAATAAAAGAGAAAATCATATTAACAATAAGCTGTGAGAAAGTAAAATATAGGACAAAGAATATTTCTAAATAAATCAATTTCAGTCACACCACAACTCTGTTTATTAGACAAAACATTCTAAATTGTCTAAATGAGAAACATGAGCGACATGTTCCAACTTGGACCAGGTCTTCTTCAGGCTCTCATAGTATAAAACGTTTTGAAGAAGACACTGTGTAGTTATGTGAATAATCTTTGCTAATCACAAAGTTTTGTAATTAATGGAATAAAGTGTAAACTATGATAATATCAAATTGGATAAAACAGGGTGAAACATGTCAAGCTCAGGCATAAATCAATTACTTTAAAAACTGTATTCCCGTTATTTGACCAAGGCTGATAAAAACACGTCAGTCAGTCCAAGTGATATCTTGAAATTCATAAATTATGTATTTTAAAGATTTTTTAAAAAAATCGTACTGTCGGAATTCCTATCTTCTGTGTGTGATTCGCTTTTCTATTGAGTAGAATTTCCCAAGTAGAACTAATTATTATTTCATTCCGGCTGTAGTACATCACGTATTCTGATATCACTTCTTTACTGTGTGTGGGTCAAACTTGGACTGATCTAAACTTACATTTTCAATTTAACTGACAAATTATCATCAGCACCTGCGTATTTGCACGTGTTCATATTTTTAATGTCTCATTCGTCAACTGCGTCGGGGACAACGTACCCACCATTACTACAGGCGGTACAAGTGACGTCACTGCTCTCAGACGCTGCTCTCCTCTGTTTAGTTTCGACGTGATACGTATCTACTCTGACAAGGTTAACAACATCCAGGCGCCTGCCTGAGGGATCCTCCGCAGCAAAAGAGGAGATTAAAGTGACTCCACTTGACTCCTAGCACAAGCCGCTTCCACTTCAGTGGTATTAATAAAGATGAGTTACACAATACGTCTTACAGAAGCGCCAAATCTTGAACTATGTATAGACATCCCTCAACATCCGCCGTTTTTTACAGTCGCGGATTTAAATTATATTCGTAATTTTCAATTTGTAGCTAGTTTTGAAAAGAGCCATACTTAGGAAGTGTAGAACTTATCCGTTTATGCACGCACTAAAAGTCTTCAGCACCAAAACATAATTTGCTGGGGTCAGGGTTGTAATGGTACTCGAAACTAATTATCTAGCTTCCAGTTCGGTGCTCATTTTCCACGCCCCTTTTACGTTCAAACACGTCATTACGTATAACATATTTTGTGTTTAGTTAAGGAACAGGAGACAGGGTAGCTGGTAAGCGCTAACAGTGGCCGCGGTTCCCTTAACCACCAACTTCCCATAAGGACTGAGTCTCACTATGCACGGTGTTTTTCGTTAAGTTCTTGCCTACTTCGGCGAAATTTCTACACAAAATAAGAAACTATTTCTGAGTCTTTACTACCGAAAAGGTGTTCAGAGACGATGATTTGCTACAAGCATTACATCAGGTTGGGTCATTCCCGAGCGGTTTCGTGTGCCAGCTGTATTTGGTTCAAATCACTTTTCTGGAATACCGGCTATTCCAGAACGGATTCACGTGATATTTCAGTGTATCGAGATGAAAACAGTATATTTAGCTGGCGGTGGAAAGCATGGAACTTCACCTCCACGTCTTTACAGACTGAGGAAAAGACTTCCCACTGAAACCACCACGATATCGACTGCAGTAACGATGAAGCACGAGCTTCATAAAACGGAGAATGCAGACGACGTGGCGAAATCTGTTTCGTGAAATTTAACTCGTAATGCGGTCAGCGAGGAGATTTTTAAAACAGTAACGTGTTCCACCTCCAAATTCTATCCATTGTATCTTTCACTGTTCCTCCAAACTCGATCCATTCAATCTCAAATTTCTCTACTTCTACACTCGAATCTCAACATTATGAATTTTGTTTCTCCAAATCCTGTGAATTAAACCTTAAACTTTCCTACCCGAAAATTTGATCCACTAAATTTCAAATACGAAAAGAAGCCACTAAATGATAAAAGTAATTTACAGACTATAAAACAAACGCACGAAAACAAAACGAAAAAGTGAATTAAATTTTTGAAACAAAAATTATTTGAACGGACGCAGCGGCAATCTGTTTACGTTGGTATTATTTCGTGTTAAGAGCGCCCGAAGAAAATTCAATACAGCTAACAGGTAAATAAATAGTCAAGTCTCTGTAGTAAAGGTTGAAACAAACACAGTTTTTTAAATTTGTAACACAGAAAGACTCATGTGCATCTGTAACTACATATTGACGTACCACCACACTTAGAACCAGCGCCATAATCAATCTACTGTACATAATTAAAACTTCAAACATTTACTCGTTCAATGCTACACTCCAATCTATATGATTTCATTACGCATGCGTGGCACCAAACATCATCAAAAAACCTCTTTACCAAATCATGAAGGAATAAAAATTTCGTCCGGCGTGTAGATAATTCAGTATCGAATTTAGTTTAAGTTGCCTTTAATAAGATAACTGATTTGTGGGCCAAATAGCGTTGTCGACATAGCGACCAGGGCTGGACGACCGAGGAATCGTGGTTCAATTCCCGGTAGAGGCTTCTTCAGACTTCGTCCAGACCGGTTCCGGGAACCACCCAGCCTCCTATTCAATGGGAACAGGGGGCTCTTTCACGGGATCAAAACGGCCGGGGCGTAAGCTGACCAGTTACGTCCATCTAGCAACGAGGTTAAAATGAGTGGAACTATACCTCGTCTCCCCACACATGCCTTCATGGCGCATGAAGAGGCAGCTTTCCCTTAACTGTCATTTTGTAAGTTTGGTTCTCATATGGTGTCTGTGCAAACGGACTGACTCAAAAGCCACTAATCAAGAGTCCAATTAAATACACTCGTGCTACATGTGCCTCTATGGTGCATACCCCACAGGCCTTGCTCGTCATATATTACACATACAAATGTGCTGTTTCGAAGTCGAGCAGTATTACAGATGTAACCCTGCATTTTCAGAGATTATTCTATAATGTAGGCCTACTTTGTTAAAAATAAAAACAGTGACATGCATTTGAAACAAAAACTGGGTTTTGGACATTTTAGGCTTCAGCAGCGGTCAGTTAAAGTCTCCATTCTTCTGCGATGTGTCACCAAGTCACTGAGTGATTGGTGACCGACGTTTCGAGACACCGTAGTGGCGTCATCTTCAAGAACAGGAATGTTCATGAAGAATTTCTTCACCCAGTGACACAGAGCCATATCTCAGAAGAATGTAAACCCAAAACTTGTATTTATATTGTAATTATATTATCTCTTCAATTTATATGTATATATATATTTCATGGGGCCGGGATAGCTCAGTCGGTATAGCACTCGCTACGGGCTTGGCGGTCCGGGGATCGAACATCCAGTGGGCGCGGTTTTCGCGCCGCTCGCTACAGGTCCGTGGGTCGATCACCTCCGGTACAATGGGTTCGGTTCTTTCCCGGGGTAAAGCGGCCGGGGCGTGGAGTTCACCACCCACCCCATCTAGTGCCAGTGTTATAGAAAGAGTACAGCTATACCTCTACTCCCCCTCTGGGCCTTCATGGCCCGTTCTAGGGAGAACTTTACTTTACTTTACTTTACTTTACTTTACTTTATTATATATTTCATCCTCAGGTAACGGTAAAGTTCACCCTATAACAAGCCATGAAGGCCAGAGAGGGAGTAGAGGCATAGGTATACTCTTTCTTTAACCTCGGCGCTAGATGGGGATGGGTGGTCAACGCCACGATCCGGCCGCTTTACCCCCAGGAATGGCCCATTTCATGCTACATACATAAACGTGTACAATGAACCTTGCTGATAAAATCTGTAACCCACTATCTGTTTGACATGACGTAATTATATTAAACCGATATGAAAAAGAAAAGTAAAATCAATTGCCTAATTCTGAAGGCGAAATACGCAGGCGCAAAGAGAGACGAAAGTGTTTAGTTTGTGCTACAATGGGCAATAAATCAGAGAATAAGTGGTCGTTTAGCAAGGACACTTAAAAATAACGTCAACTAAGTGTCCTGTGGTTCTTTTCAAATATGTCCACACTCAATTGATTTTAAACCTCCAGCGACACAGCGAATAAAACAGAATTTGTGAACTGAATATGCACTTCTGGAGTTGCCACTGCACGTTACAACTCCAGCAGAAAACCTATAACAGACGAGTAGCCACATGTTACATGGCCTTAGGGGCAATGGAGACGGGACATTAAGGGCTTAACTAAAAGAATTTCATAGCTGCGTAGGGCGGTTATATGAAGAGACTCATATGGTACACCCCATATATAACAACAGCAGGCTGCAAGGTGACCACTAGGATCAATACTAGGGAGTTTTCCCTCTCTTTCATCCATCCACCCCTATGCGTCGCGACGTTACAGAGACACGGCTGGGGGTTGGGGACATTAGGACGCCAGACGGGACAACTGCTTCTACATGCCACGAGTTCCTTTCTCGCTAGAAAAATTGAACAACTCTTAAAAACATTTTACATCAATTTGCAAAACAGACTCAACAGAGGGTGTAAGAAGGGAACAGAATAGTAGCATCTGCATTTATATTAAAACTGAAATAATTCCGTTACATGACTTACATGATTTCATAACACAAAGTACTGCAAACAAAAGAATACTACAGCCTGCAGCCGCCCAAATGGGTCTATATAATGAAATCTTAAAAGTGCCACAACAAAACAATGAACATCTGTATCATAAACGGAAGGTACCGAGTTCGAATACCCGACCAGAGAAAAGTTCATCATCCAGTAGTCTATCTTACGTCAGGTCCATAGCCTCTTGCAAAGCGAGTTCTACATTACAGTGCGATCTAGTACTTCCTCTTTCAATATCCAGTATCCTCTCGTTTCCCTAAGGTCATCCTGTAGCTGCTGACGTCTTCTTCCTCGTCTTCCCGTCAATTCTAGCTTTCATTCTATAGTTCCTTCAATAACGTGTTCTAGAAGGCAGTTTCTAAGCAAGATGTGACCAATCCAGTTAGCCTTCGTTTTTTATTGCATGTAGAATATTCCTTTCCTCCTTGACCCTACGCAATACTTTATTTTCCACACGATCGGTCGAACTCATCTCCACCCTTCTCCAGCATCACATTTCAAAATTTTCTCAGTATTTCTGATCTACTTTCCGAAGTGTCCAAGTTTCAGCATCATACAAAACAGAAAAGCTATCCCGATAAAAAATCTCGTTATAAAATACGTATCATTCACATCTGGCAATCACCCATCCTTTAACGACATATAAACCAATAATCACTCAAAACACCAAAAGTGCAAAAATGAAATTAGCTAGACATACCTCAGTCACATATCCAACGCCATATTTAAGTAAAATGTTGTTTGCCACCAAATAACCACAATACTCATGAATCTTTCCAATAAAGTTTCTAAGTGAAAAGAACGACAGTTAAGACAAGAAGAGTGTTGCGTATGGGATGTAATTCCGTACAGTCTGGTAGCAGTTTGTAATGTTTCGGAGACGAATACTGCCTCCATCTTCAGGACCAATGATTCCGCTTTACTCTGCGTGCCTTACTGACCCTATAGATGAAGGCACCGTGTTCCTCCAAAATTCCGACCAATTGTTCCCAGACTTGCCACAGTACAGAAAAGAGTAAACTTTAAAAAACCACCACAGTGAGAATCTCACTCGACTAAGACATGAAATTCGTGAAGAAAAGCTCCAAAAAAATACCGTTCAGGTTCTTACAATCTTCAGCAGACCGCGCTGACAATTCCGCTATATGTGTGTGTTCCGTTTAAAGTTTTTACAGACACTAACAAATGACCGTGCTTTTCACAACAGAACCGTTTTTAGACGCGTTAGTAAAATTGTGAAAAGCGACTGTTAGCTTCTGTCGTGTCTGTCTGTCCGTCCGCATGGAACAACTCGGTTCCCACTGGACGGATTTTCATAAAATTTGATATTTGAGGATTTTTCGAAAATATGTCGAGAAAATTCAGGTTTCATTAAAATCTGACAAGAATAACTGGTACTTTACGTGAAGACCTATGTACATTTATGATAATGTCTCGCTGAATTCTTCTCAGAACGAAAAATGTTTCAGAAAAAAGTTTTAGAGAAAATAAAAAAACACAATTTATATTCAATAACTGTTCCCGAAAATCGTGCCGTTTATGAGTTAATATGGAAAAATATGGTACAGCCGAACAGGCTACACATGACAATATAATGCTGCGCAGAAAAGAAGCGCTTTGCGTGCCGGATAACCAAGGCAAGTCTACAGACACGCACTCATACTATTTAATAATTATTGTTTCATAACTGATTAATTCCATCTGCTCTCGTAAAACGTTTTACGGCAACACCTACAAAAACTGAGAAAATACGCAACGACGTACATGTCAATACGATCTATTTAGCCAAATTGCACGTCTAATGAAAGCCACGATAAAACGAACATCCTTTGTTTTAATGCAACGTGTATATGTAACCTATGAAAAGAGTGGTAACTAGTTTGAACATAATTTATTTCAAACACTGGTACGTGTAATTTGCATTGTTGCCCGTGACATAAATTTACCATAAAAGCATTGTTGTGAAAACTCCATTTTTATATAGCTGGCAGTGACAAGTAACTGAACAACACACAGGATGCATTGTTGTGTTTCCACTGCAAAATAGTTATGCGAAAGCGCCACAATATTACGTCATACTACATTGCCCACATTTTTTCACTTTTTGAAACGGCTACGTCTCTCTCTTTCGACATTTTCTTCCCACTCTCTTTGTGACAAAGGAAAGGCCACGAGCAGAGCAGGCGTGTATTTTTAGCTACAGATCAATATCAATTAGAAGCTCGACTTCCATATTGAAATCTAAACTCTAAAAATTACTACCATTTCGCAGTATATTCAACAGAATGAACATGAAGATTAAAGGCTTCTGGGACATTAAGCCGTATCGACTGGTTGGACTACTTGATCCTAGAAACGGAAATACCACGCTCTGCCGAAACGTCGGTATCAATTTACCACTCGACGCGCTGAAAAATTCCGAAAAAAAACCTCACATCTTCATCAACACCGATGTAAGAACCTCAAATCTCGCAAAATGCACGTGACTGCTGATGTTATTAAAAGACGCTTCCTCAAGTGAAATCGTGTTTATCAACAATAAATTGGCAGGTAAAAAAGAGGTAAAGAAGTGTGGCCTATTTTAAGGTATAATCCAATTATTTGCCTGGAGGGACTATGGAAAGTCACAAACAGTAAGTGTGAACTGTCAGACCGTAACTGTGCGTCGTGTGACTAAACTCTCCGTTGCAATGGAGACAGTGAAAGGAATCTTCACTTCAATCCGTGTAATCTAGAGAAAATTTGAAACGAATAATGAAACATACATCAAGTGTATCACTGATCAAGGTACGAATTAACGTTCTACAATACATTACATCATCGACGTCATCAGCTTAACAGTTTGCATCGTATAGCTATTTTCTCGCTTCATTCCGTATTTGATTGAACGAGTTTCGCTGTCTTCCAACATTTGCATATCAATCATGACGGTACTACATGGTTTCTTTAAGAATTCGTATCCCTATAGCTTATCTGTAAAGTCTTTATTTATCCTTTTAATTTCGATATCTGAATTCGTTATACAGAGTGTTGCAAAAGTTACCTGACGCTGGAGGCAACACGTTAAACACCAGATGTCAAGCGATTTTTGCGTCACTCTGTATATACTCCGCATCTGCTTAATTTTGTTTCTGACAACTAACCAATAAACTACAACTACTTCTACCTTCAAGCACAACAGTCCCCTTTAATAAGCTACGGGTCAGTCACGTTATCAAAAAATCCCGCGTTTTATGGAACACGAATATTCATTATAAGTCAAATGAACAGTCTATATGCTACTACCCAATTCTCTTTAAGACACATTGTAACATTAAACCTCACATCTACGCCTAGGTCCTCCAGGTGGACTCTTTCCCTCAGCCTATGTTCTTCCTCCAATGTGAGATACCAAGTTTCACACCAATATAGAACAGACAAAATTATACTTCTATATATTTTAATATTTATATTTTTTGGAAAGCAAACCGGAAGAAAAAAGATCCGAGGCTTTGTGAAATGTTTCGTAGCCTGTTAAGTTTTTATGATGTTAGCACGTCGCCCAACCCCAACCTGGAGGACTACACATTGTCGGCTGTTCAGGACGTATTATTCAATATATTCGCAGCTGACATCTGCAACTTCAATGCCCAATAATTGAATGCAAAAACACGGGAATTCCCGTTACCAGTAACCACGGCGTTAATATGTACGGTTCTTACATAAAATAAGTTCAAATAGCAATTCCCTTACGACTCCACTGGAAATTCATATGCTGTAGTAAGTTGCGGAACATTTGAACCGGGGACTTTGGAGTAAGTGAAGAGGCAAAAGCAAGTTCCAACGAAATGTCAAGACTACACGGTGTCATGACCCAGTAAAAAGTAAAATTTCTCAAAACAAAAGCAACATATCAAAATAAAATCGCATTCACAAATATATGAGCAGTTGCAATTCGGCAAATAAGCGGTATCACTCAGTTCAAAATCCTCTTTCTTCCAGTCTGCCATCTACTTGTATAAAAAAACATGAACAGCAAGGTAAAAAAGAAACTAAATATTGTCTTGGTTTTGTATGGGTGTGAAACTTGCTCTCTCGCATAAAATTTAAAGCATAGACGGAAGACATTCTTCGCTAGTGTGCTTACAATATTTGAACCCCACGGAGGAGAAATGACAGCAGACTGGAGAAGAAATTTATAATGAGGAGACACGTAATTGTAGTCCTCACCCAGTATTTTTTAGGATAATTTAATGAAGGAGATCGGCAGGAAAACGTAGAACGAATACCAGAAACGCGAAACACACATAAGATTTGTGTCTGTAAACCTGAAGGGAACAGACCATTTGGAAGAAAAAAGCACAGATGGAATAATATCACAATGAACGTGAGAAAATTTACAGAATAATTTACAGGAATCAGGACGACGATATAAATGAGGGAAGTTCTTGAACAGCTGTACGACTATCAGTTTCTCAAAAAAGAGACTGTCATGCATGGAGTTAGTTTGTTGTCTCTAATAGCACAAGGGCTACTGCAGCTCAGATAACCGAAAGCCTCTCTTGTTGAATTTGTTATAACGAAATGTTACTTCTAAAAAGGCCACAATTAATTTTGCTCTTCTGGTGAAAATTTTAATACCGGTACGGTACTGTATTAATTATTACATTATATCACGACATTTACAAATGGCTCTTTGAAGATACTCTGCTATACAGCCAACTAATATATTGGGATCGAATTCACAGGGTAATGCAGGACAAAATCACAATATAAAGTCAGAAAATAAATCCTCTGAAAGGGTGGAACAGTTCAAATATTTGGGAACAACCCTAACAAATCGAAACTCCATTCAGGAAGAAATTAAGAGCAGATTGAAGTCGGGGAATGTTTGTTATCATTCGGTGCAGGATCTTCTGTCTTCCAGTTTGCTATCCAAAAATACAAAGATTATGATATACAGAACTATTATTTTGCCTGTTGTTTTGTATGGGTGTGAGACTTGGTCTCTCACACGGAGGGAGGAAACATAGGCTGAAGGTGTTCGAGAATAGGGTGCTGAGGGGGATATTTGGAACTAAGAGGGACGGGGTAACAGTGGAGTGGAGAAGACTACATAACGAGGAACTTAATGATCTGTACTCATCACCAAATACGAGTATTATTTGGGTGATCAAATCAAGAAGAATGAGGTGGGCGGGGCATGTAGCACGCATGGGTGAGGGGAGAGGTGTATACAGGATTTTGGTGGGCAGACATGAGGGAAGGAGACCACTTGGAAGACCCAGGCGTAGATGGGAGGATAATATTAAAATGGATCTTCAAGAAGTGGGATGGGGGGGCATGGACTGGATTGATATGGCTCAGGATAGGGACAGGTGGCGGGCTCTTCTGAGTGCGGTAATGAACCTTCGGGCTCCATAAAACGCGGGGAATCTCTTGACTAGCTGACGACCAGCTAGCTTCTCAAGAAGGACTGTGCTCCATGGAGGTAGTTAGTTATTTACAGGTAAGAGGATATTTATATGACTACAGAAGACAACCGTCTTCTGAGGTATCAAATTGTGTAGCCTGATAACAATTTACCAACATTTTGGAGATATCTGTTTCCTTTGCTCCCCCGAAACGTCGGTAAATCTGTACCACAATGCAGGCGTCACATCCCACAAGCCGGAACTTTTCAGAGTCACTGGCGCAAAAACTTCAAACCTCGCATAAGAATACTGTTTGCATAAAAATATTTACATATCTTGGTAAAAACGTAACAATGATATTAAAATGGTAAGATCATCAGAATAAGTATCGCCAAATACATTAGCCAATACTAAGATATTTTCGAAGAGTAAAATATACTTCTGTTCGAAGTCCCATTCAATTAAGTCTACTTCGTGCATCTGATCAGCTTGGAAACAATGCTAATTTATCTTTTGTGGTACGTTTCACAGGAATAAATACACGTTGACATTACTTCAGTTGTACACGCAAATCATTTTAAGTGGCTATCCATAATTTTAAAGCACAATGCACCGTTCTCCACTTATATTAGTAACAAAAAAAAGAACATTATCAGCATAATTTATAGATCTGCTACTAACACAATGAAAATATTATACACATTTTGACTAAGTACACCAAATATCATTTTACACAAAACTTGTGTCGAATTTTAAAATCATCGCCCTGAATCAGTGTTGTCATTTAAACTTTACTTTTGTGTAATGTTCGGAAAACAGGTTGAAGAAGCGATATTTGAGTTATCTCACAGCGATATGAATATTCGAGTCTACTGAGTTATGACGCCGTGTCGGTTGGTAAATAGAGACATCTAGACTGGTTGTAACCTGATGATGCAGGCAAAGAGCTCCTCTAAACAGTCAGTGAATGCTTACCAATCGACACAACGTCATATCCCAGAAGGATTCCATCTTCAGGGTCAAAGGTATTGCAAAATTACTGACAACAGTTAATGTAAAATTAGGCCAAACTTAAACAATAACACTCACAGTCAGCTGGTACGATGTGAATACGAAGACGTTCCGAACATGCCAATGATGTCAGGATCTGCGTAAGACAGAAGAGTATCGCCATCCGGAAATATCACCGTATCACCAGGCAACAGCAAATTATTATTGCTCATATTTCTGTCGTTCATAACACAAACTTCTAAACGCTCACACCAACATGTTACTTTCCTGATGACTGCTCTATGCCTCCCCGCACAGCATCTGCAGACGTTAACCGAACGCAAGGATTACTTCACAGACAGTTCAAACACATTGGGACGGCAGAACGTTCATTCAATAAGTTTGGCGACAGTATGGAAGCGAGGATTCGTTCCTACTGAACTGCGCATGTCAGAACAGAGTGTACATCACTAGCGAAGCACATTTTGATAAAGAGAAATGGCACGTAAAATTACATTATCTTTGGAAAATAAGCTGGATTTTTTAAATTAGTCCAGAACAAAGTAACAAATTAAAAAATACTGACTAATAACAGCCCCGTTATATACAATTTTAATATTTTCAGATCGTACAAAAGGAATATTTTACCGGGTAACGTCAACTGTTTCCCAGTATTATAACTGATAGCACTTGAAAACGCAGTTAACAACTTTACGTACAGAGTGGAATGTACAACGGTACGATTCAAACGCAAAAGTGGATTCTACACACCAAAAAATAAAAACAAATTTCATGTACACATAAGCACAGTACAGGCTCCTTTCCAAAATAACTACCTCTTTTATTACTTTTTAACACTACCAGTGTATTTTATTATTCACTTTATGGTGTTAAAATTCCATATCACAGCCATTAATGCATTCATCGTATTCAAAGATACCGCTCAAACAATGTATAACCCTTTAAAGCACAGTGGTGACTACATGTACAATGCGGACTATGTCCACCGCCTATTTTAACACTTAAAAGCTCCGTATATTGCCCATATAGGCCTAGTGTATGTATGCGTTTAGTATGACCCTCAGAAAAGACAACAATAGTCTCCCTCAATTCCATTAATCAGTTTGTCTTTGTAATGGAGATCCACTGTCTTCTATGGAGTAGAAATTAAATTTCGTTTTAAATATTATTCAGAAAAATTTCGGGCTTCAAAATGGGTCAACCAATAAAGCTGTATCGAAATCCTTTGTCACGAAAATAAACTGATTATATCAGAGTAAAATTTCACATGACAGATTAATCAGTTACATGATAGTCACGCCTAACATACATTTACAAAAAATAAATAATTACAGTTAGTGCAAAGCAGACACATTTTAAACACACAGCGACTCTCATACGCTAAAAATACACAGTGACATCACAATAAAATTGTAATTTTTAAATACAGATATATATAGATCAATAAACTATTAAAAACACACGAGACGATGATAACACAAAGACTGCAGTGAGTCGACGTGAGAAACCAGACTGACGGTAGAGGAAAAACTGGAAGACAGAGAAAGCAGGCTCTTGACGGAGTGGTAAATGGAGGAGGGATCGAGCAAAGAGATGGGGAGGGGAGATAGGAGAACACTAAGAACTGCCGCAACTATCACAACAGTCTCCGAAATACAGCACTGTGTTAAAAAAAAAACAGTCGTCGGCTCATCACAAGTTCTGGTAATTTGCATACAAATTCACGTTACGGTCCGCTCACACACGCCCCCTAAAGCACAGCAACGCAATGTTGGCCCCATGATGAGGCGGATCGATTGCCCTTCCGCCCTGCGGAGTTAAGTTGTGTAGAACTGTGTTAAGGGGGAAAAAACAGTACTTAGTACGACAAGGTAAGTCGACCTGTCTTCAAAAGCTTCTCCTCAAAAGGAATTCTGGTTACTACTGTGTATGTAACACTTGTCTTATCTTGACAGACTGAAATGTCCGGGGTTCGAATCCTCGTAGGGGCAAGAGATTATTTTCTTCCCCAAATACGTCCAGACCGGTTCTTGATCCCACCCATCCCCCTATTCAATTGATACCAGGGTTCTTTCCCGGGGATAAAGTGGCCGGGGAGTGAAGTTAACTATTCACCTCCATCTAGTGTCCAGGTTCAGAATGAGTGGAGCTATACCTCTACTCCTCCTACTCGCCTTCATGGCATGGACAGGGAAAACTTCACTCTTTGCCTTATATTTAACAAAAAAAAAAAAAAAGAAAAGTTTGCCCACAATATATATTCAGACCACGTGTTTAGTATGAGTCTCATAATAAACAGCTATTATTTATATAAGCGGCATTAAACAACTGGCCCTTGTAATGAAGACACGGTGTTTTCTCTGAGGTACGAACTGAATCTGTAAACAGTACTGAACATGCTTCCGAACAGTATTACTCCTAGTTCACTGTGACTGTATTGTATAACATAACAAGGTATAATAAGAGAGCATTTGTTGGTTAAAGTGTTGTGTGCTCGAATAACAATGCACGGTATGAATAGTATACAGTAATACTCCTATTTACAGCAACTGTGTCGGCAAGCCCTTGTCCACCCAGAGATTACTATAATACAGAACGTCCGCATTAAACACCACCGCAACCTCCCAGACCTTCGTTTTACTGTTTAGGCTATCGAAAAAACAAAATAACATAACGCTACTGATGCGTCTTGCTCTTCTATGCATTAAACAAACATCCTTCCTATCTTTCAACAATTGAACAAAACGTAAAGTTTATCCTTTCTATCTTTCAACAATTGAACAAAACGTAAAGTTTATCCTTCCTATCTTTCAACAATTGAACAAAACGTAAAGTTTATCCTTCCCATCTTTCAACAATTGAACAAAATGTAAAGTATATCCTTCCTATCTTTCAACAATTGAACAAAACGTAAAGTTTATCCTTCCCATCTTTCAACAATTGAACAAAACGTAAAATTTATCCTTCCTATCTTTCAACAATTGAACAAAACGTAAAGTTTATCCTTCTCATCTTTCAACAATTGAACAAAACGTAAAGTTTATCCTTCCATCTTTCAACAATTGAACAAAACGTAAAGTTTATCCTTCCATCTTTCAACAATTGAACAAAACGTAAAGTTTATCCTTCCTATCTTTCAACAATTGAACAAAACGTAAATTTATCCTTCCCATCTTTCAACAATTGAACAAAACGTAAAATTTATCCTTCCTATCTTTCAACAATTGAACAAAACGTAAAGTTTATCCTTTCCATCTTTCAACAATTGAACAAAACGTAAAGTTTATCCTTCCTATCTTTCAACAATTGAACAAAACGTAAAGTTTATCCTTCCATCTTTCAACAATTGAACAAAATAAAAGTATATCCTTCCTATCTTTCAACAATTAAACCCAAAACGTAATGTTTACCTTCCCACTTTCAACAATTGAACAAAACGTAAAATTTATCCTTCCTATCATTCAACAATTGAACAAAACGTAAGTTTATCCTTCCTATCTTTCAACAATTGAACAAAACGTAAAGTTTATCCTTCCCATCTTTCAACAATTGAACAAAACGTAAAGTTTATCCTTCCTATCTTTCAACAATTGAACAAAACGTAAAGTTTATCCTACCTATCCTTCAACAATTGAACAAAACGTAAAGTTTATCCTTCCTATCTTTCAACAATTGAACAAAACGTAAAGTTTATCCTTCCCATCTTTCAACAATTGAACAAAACGTAAAGTTTATCCTTCCTATCTTTCAACAATTGAACAAAACGTAAAGTTTATCCTACCTATCTTTCAACAATTGAACAAAACGTAAAGTTTATCCTCCTATCTGTTCAGATTCCGAATCAAACTCAAACTACGGAATCGTCAGACATCTGCTAGGATGACACGGAGGGCAATCCACCTGACACATGGCTTTTATAACATCGGCACGGAATAAGAACATTTACTCTGGCGGGATTGGAACTCATGATCATCAAGTTCGATGGATCGGAACGCCAAGCACGCCCTAGACGACACGCCCACTGTAACAGGCGTTAAAAGTAAGTTTATAAAATAAAGTATAAATTACACATAACTTCAGAAAGAATTTTTATAAAAATGGACTTAAATTTTATCTTCTAGTGTCAAAAACAAATATTTTCGAAATTTTATATTGTTCATACCGTGCACTGTCACCGAACACACAAGACTCAAACCAAGAAAATGCACTCTTATTATTTTAGATATTATATATTACAATATCTGTAGACTAATCCAACATGTTTCGATCCCTCCTGGAATCATCATCAGGCATTCGTGTAAGAGTATGAATTACACAAACAGAACTAACAATATATGTACATGTTAAAAATATATAAAATGTATAAAAGATTATCCCAGGAGGGATCGAAACATGTTGGATTAGTCCACAGATATTGTAATATATAATATCTAAAATAATAAGGCCGATCCCAGTGGCCGCGCGGTCTAAGGCGTGGGTCTACGGTCGCTCGCTTGCTGGAATTGTGGGTTCGAATGCACCTAGGGCATGGATGTCTGTCTCTTGTGAGTGTTGTGTGTTGACAGGTAGAGGTCTCTGCGACGGGCTGGTCCCTCGTCCAGAGGAGTCCTACCGAGTGTGGTGTGTCTAATGTGTGTGATCTGTCGAGCTATTGGAAAAAATAAAATAAAAAAATAAGAGTGCATTTTGTTGGTTTGAGTATTGTGTGTTCCATTTTCGAAATCCTCGTAATGGATAACACGTATTCCAAAAATTTCCTATCAATATTTCGAAACATTACCCACTTATGGAGCCTGAAATTACAGGCAAATGTGTGTTACAGACACATGAACGCTTGATGCGCCATGAACGTCACAGGGACCTATACTGTTGCGTATCATTCGGAGTTGAACCAGGAACTCGGCAATGATCGGGTCAATCCGTTTGAATTCGGAGTTCGATATGGCGACAGACTGCCGGCTGTGGGTGGAGGGTAGATAGAAGGCTATATGGTTCGGAGGGGGAGATACCAGAGAGCAAGGGTTGAAAATAGGAGGGATAAAAATAAATGCAGAGAAAATGAGAAAGAAGTGAAATACAATTGGGAAATCGATGTTAAGAAGGAAAGGAATTGAAAAGGAAATGCCCTTGTTATTTAAAGTACAGACAGACACATATAGCATTATCTTTTCAAAATCAATTATTTAAAAACAGGTTAATGGCAAACAAATTAATTGGTAGCTTTCTAAGAGTGGAAACCTTTCAAAACGAAACAATGCTGACCAAATACCAATAAAGAGCTGTACTGTTTCCGAACTGTTTTCGGGAGGTCCAGGTTCCAATCATGACCAGGACACTGATCATCCTGAGGTGTTTCCAGTTCTCCTCAGCCCCTCTAGTGTAAGCAGACATAGTACTTTAGATTAAGGTCACGACGGCTTCTTGCCATATCATTTCCAATTTATTATTCTTTTTTTTCCTATGGCTCGACAGCCCTTAGGGGGCCTAGGTCTCGTCATTTTACGACGCTTCACGATCACACTTTTTAGACACACCACGTTCGGTAGGACTGCTGTGGACGAGGGACCAGCTCGTCGCAGAGACCTCTACCTGACAATCACACAACACTCACAAGAGACAGACATCCATGCCCTAGGCGGGATTCGAACCCACAATCCCAGTAAGCAAGCGGCCGCAGACCCACGCCTTAGACCGCACGGCCACTTGGGATCGGCGGATACTCTCTCATCAGTCATTCATCCAAATGTTTTATCAAAATTCGCTATTGGATTGGGATTGTAATTAATCTGGAGACTCGCGTCATGTGACATTACGCTGGTGTTGGGTAAACAGTTCCCGACGTTTCGAAACGAACGTAGTGACTTCATCTTCAGGACCAAGCAGTCCAAGAATTCTTCTTGGAATGCGTCACCCTGAAGATGAGGGCATTACGTTCCTTCGTAACGTCGGGAACTGTTTATCCAAAAACAAGCGTCACATCCCAGAAGACCTGACTCCTCAGACCTATAACGTCCCAGTAACAAATGTAATGAAGATCCGTTCTGCGGTTAGCGTGTTAGCGTGCTGCTGATATCTTCACGTATTAAGGGAATATAGTTATGGTCGTGCCATGGCTCAAGCGGTTAGTCGCCGGCCTCTCACCGCGGAGGCCCGAGTTCAATCCTGGGTCAGTCCATGTGGGATTTGTGGTAGACGAAATGGTACTGGGACAGGTTTTCCCCCCCGAGTACTTTAGTTTTCCCCTGTCAGTTTCATTACATGGAAAAACGAAAAAAACTAATCATCTTCATCGCAGGGTCATGTCACCCTTCCAGCGCCTAGAATTTTGAGGTGGATCCTAGAGTTTTGGAAAATTTATGCACCCCTGCATTATCATCCTACCATTCGATGCTATATATTCTGAGCTACTGCCACCGTCGTTAAACAATAAATATATATATAAATAAAATCATACCCATATTAAAAATAGCAGTCAAGATAAAATCAGTGTCTTTCCGAAACTTCTGTCACCTACCAGACTACACGGTGTCACAATCCAGAAGACAAGAACATGAATCTTCATCGCTGTGAAAACCTCCAACCTCATACCTTCCGTATTAATAATGTCTCATGTTAAGTGTAAACTGTAATCTGAACTTTGAATTTTACGTGTAAAAGACGAAATTAGTTCTGAAAGTTCAGGAGTATACGCTAGCTAAGAAATATGGTTTCCTTTCAATTAGGAAGGAAAGAGGATACTGCAGGATGCAGGTGCTAAGGTGGGCTGCGTCAGTCGCAATTAACTTGCCTGTAGTCACATTAATAAGGTAGACGTGAGAGTAATTTGCGTCAACTGCCGTTACTACGGATGGGCAAAGCGAGAATCATCTGCTGAGTGAGCTTCATGAAAATAATAACAGATGGTTGCGACTAAGCGAGGAAAAAACAGCTACCGGCATGTCCACAGAACGGCACTACTAAAAATATTTGAAATATTCTCACAGAAAACGAAATAATCATTGTCTTCATATTGTGACCGTCTGTTTCATTCATATTAACCATATTTTGCTTACCTGCTCTTCATCTTCTCATCCGTCTTCATTTTCTTCTGTCCTCATGATTTAGGCTCAGACATTCTTAGCCATCTCACGAATACACTTCCTGCCTCCCCCCCCCCCCACATCCTTACACAGCAATTTTTGGAAATCTTACCAAGCATTTGTCTCTACAGTAGAGTACAGTACAGTACAGCGGCCTGTATAGGGTACAAGATAGGCAACGTACGTATAACATGAGGCGCGTTCACGTAACCATTGTTGCCGTGGAAATGTAGTAAGTATTATATATTCTGGGTGTGTCTGCAGCCTTAGTTATCCAGCATGCAAAGCGCATGCGCCGTATTATAGTCATCTGTGGCCTGTCTGGCTCTACCGTATTTTCCAACATTATCCAATAGCTGCAATTTTGCGAACGCGCCAAAAATGACTGAAAGACAAATAAAAAACCTCAAGGGATATGGATGGATGGAGTCGTGACCTAAGTGAAGGTAGTGTCGCAGAATTTGCCTTAGGGAACCTAGAAAAAGTGCGAGGTACCTCAGCCTGGATACTATGATACGGGCTGAACGATCCGGGGTTCGAATCCCGGCAGGAACAAGAGACTTATCTATTCCTCAAAACTCCCGACCTGCTCCGAGCCCCACCCAGCTTTCTATCAAACGGGTACCGGGGTTCTTTTTCCGGGGGTAAAGCGGCCGGGGCGTGAGTTTGACCACTCATCTCCATCTAGTTCCGAAGTTAAGAATGAGTGGAGCCATACCTCCACTCGCCCTGTATGTCTTAATGGCGTGTATAGAGACAACTTTGCCTTTTTCTCCATTACGAGAAATCTCGGTGTCCTGACAGATTTGAACCCTACGCCTCTCGAATATATTGTTACCGCTTAAGCCTTGCTCAGTGGAACAATACTGTAGTAAACATTGGGAAATAACGTTGTGACGTCATTGCCTGGTAGACATAGCTCACAATAAAATAAAACAGCTGGGTTTTATGACGACGATGATGAAACTTCAGGTCACACGGAACAGGGAATTTCTTCAGCATTATGACTTACAAACAACTGCTCAATCAACTCTTCTAGCTGCTTCGTCACATGTTGGTTCAGTTTGGTCATTTACTGCAGCCATAAAAGCATTACTGCCAAAGCTAACCAGTTACAGATATATATTACACTACACAGGCCCATAGTCTTAATCATTAGTTTTCTGTTTATACAACCAATGAAGAGAATAAACTGGAGAAGGAGTAACGCATGTCACCTGTATTCAAGGAGAACCCGGGTGGAATTACAGAGGATACCACTGTAGTTTTTTAAGCCATCTCAAACGAATATCGGCAGAGTACATTGAAACAGGGGGGGGAGAGACGCGGTGGCGTAGTTGGTTGAGGCACTACGCTACAAACCGGAACGTCGCGGGTTCGATTCCCGATGGTGTCATTGGAATTAATTCCTTGACATAATCGTTTCGGTCGCACTATGACCCTGAGGTCGACTCAGCCTCTAACAGAAATGAGTACCAGGAATATTTCCTGGGGGGTAAAGGCGGCCGGTGCGTAGGGCTGACAACCTTACCACCTTCATGTGCCGATTGTCTACAAATCTGGGAGCCTCAACCTCCTGGACCCCTCAGGGCCTGTCTAGGCCTGTAATGGGGTTCCTTTACCTTTACATTGAAACAGGCTACGATCATTTCCTTGCCGATCCTCGCCAAATCACAGCACATAATGATCGTCTCACTGCACTCGACGCTACGTAACCGAGACAGCTGATATAGATGTCACTAGGTAAGCTGCTTTTAGTCCATAACTCATCCTGTTGAAATTGGTATGGAGGAAGGTGCACTGTTATGGTGCAAACTCCAGTTGTCCGGGCAGAGATTCGGTCTTTATCGACGTGTGCAACGAATGTAAAACGTTCCACAATAAATGTGAAGAGAAGATGTTCTATTGACTTAATTCGGAGGAAGGAATTTATAACGGGTAAAGCAACAGACACCAAAATGACACATCACAGTGCCTGTGACTTTTCATTTGCGCAATCGATGTCAGACACTCTGGCTTTCTTTTTCTAGGTTAAACCGGAAAAACCCAATCCTAACCTCCGGTCATTATTATTTACCAAAAGGTCGGATTATTTCTAGAGTCTTGCTGAAACGCTGATTAAATTTCTTCTCTCTTCAGTTTTCGCCAAACACAACTCCATTCCAATAAAACCCTTCAGTAACTCACGAAAGGGCCGATCCCAGTGGCCGTGCGGTCTAAGGCGTGGGTCTTCGGCCGCTCGCTTACTAGGATCGTGGGTTCAAATCCCACCGGGGGCCCTGGATGTCTGTCTCTTGTGAGTGTTGTTGTTGTCAGGTAGAGGTCTCTGCGACGAGCTGGTCCTCGTCCAGAGGAGTCCTACCGACTGTGGTGTGTCTCAAATGTATGTGACCATGAAACCGTGACGAAACGAGGAGGCCCAGGCTCATATGGGCTGTCGAGCCATACCAAAAAAAAAAAAAAACTCACGAAAAGAGCCACATTGAAACGGCCCATGCAAAAGTGGTAACACGAAAAGCGCGAACTCGCCAGTGTGGTCAGTCACTCCGAAATAACACTGATTTGGTTGCTTGTCAAGCCTCGTATTACAAAAGCTGCTACATTCGCTACTCGTTGCTTTGAAATCCCAACATTCGTCAGTCACAAAACAAGGCCGCGCGAAGTAATTCGGGGACATTAAATGTCTGCACTTGGTGAATGTCGAGACACAGACGGCGTTCTGGGCACGCGCAAAGCATTTGACAATCTCTGCTAACTAATTAACTGAGTCCATGGAGCTAATAGTTCCTCAGCTAGTCGAGAAATTCCTCGCATTTTATGGAACCCACAGGTTCATTACCGTGTTCACAACAGCCAGCCACCTGTCCCTATCCTGAGCCATATCAATCCAGTCCATGCCCCTCCCCCCCATCCCACTTCTTGAAGATAAATTTTAATATTATCCTCCCATCTACGCCTGGGTCTTCAAAGTGGTCTCCTTCCCTCAGGTCTCCCCACCAAAATCCTGTATGTACCTCTCCCCTCACCCATACGTGCTACATGCCCCGCCCACCTCATTCTTCTTGATTTGATCACCCGAATAACATTCATTGAGGATACAGATCATGAAGCTCCTCATTTTGCAGTCTTCTCCAGTCCCCTGTCACCTCGTCCCTCCTAGGCCCAAACATCCTCCTCAGCACCCTATTCTCGAACACCCTCAGCTATGTTCCTCCCTCAATTGCGAAAGATCAAGTTTCACACCCATATAAAACAACAGGCAAAATTACAGTTTGTATATTTTAATCTTACGCCGATTCCAGTGGCCGCGCGGTCTAAGGCTTGGGTCTGCGGACGCTCGTTTGCTGGGATTCTGGGTTCGAATCCCACCGGGGGGGAATGGATGTCTGTCTCTTGTGAATGTTGCGTGTTGTCAGGTAGAGGTGTCTGCGTCGGGCCGATCACTCGTCCGGAGGAGTCCTACCAAGCGTGGTGTGTCTGAGTACCATCTCGAAAAATCAACAATGAGGATGTCTAGGGCTATCGAGCCACGACAAAAAAAAATTTTTTTAATATTTATATTTTTGAGTAGAGAACTGGAAGAAAAGAAGTTTGCAAACGATTTATACACATGACTACTGATCACAAATAATGTGTTAAATAGTATTGTTTTCACCGTGCATGTTTATCATTATAATTTCACAATTCACCAACACATGCACTTCACTATTAAAATTAATAGTTTGTTAAAATGAATGTGTTTGTATTAAGTAACTCGAGTCGCCCCTGATGATGGCCGGTTAACCGACCGAAACATATGTAGGGCTTTTTAACAAACTATTAATTTTAATAGTGAAGTGCATGTGTTGGTGAATTGTGTAATTATAATGTGTTAAATGTTAAATAAACATGCACTGAGAATGTCAAATGTCATTAAGCGTAGGATAAACATTTTTCGAGCATAGAATATGAAGGACTTAACGACCTTCCCCTAGCTCAAACGTTGACTTCAGTCCACCGGCACAGAATTATTGTGTAGATTATGTATTGAGTCTAACGGCCTAACTTACTTTAAAACCGTGACTGCATTGTGGTGGTCAGCGTAACACAAGAACGTTTTAAGGAAAGGCAACGTATCATTGCGAGGGACGTATAAATCCGAATGTCCTGCAGCTGCACGACACAACTAACAATGACCTCACCAACCGGTATTCAAATCACGTGCGCGTTAAGCAAATCGCAGTACAGATGGACATACATCAATTAGCGGAAGTTGCGCAGCTGCACGACCGAAACTGATGTCAAAATTAGTGATGGGGGGGGGGGTGCTGTTACCTTAATGACGATGACTATATGAATGTGGGGATTTATGAAACAAAATACAGAGCTGCGCAAAAGTCACTCGACACTAGAGACAACATGTTAATTGAACTTACTGACACAATACTTACATTTATTGACTATCTGAAATGTACGAAGTGTCTTCCTTCTACATTGACAGGCTTTCTAATTCTGTCGTCCTTGAAGCGTTGGCAAAAGAGAAGACGACGTATGTACGGCCTGTCTGCTGTTACACATAGTGTCAAGGGACTTTTGCACCACTCTGTATTAAATGTTTTATGAGTCCCCTGCGCGAAGTGTATTAAATAAACGCTTAATGGAAAGGTCGTACTTGTGTTTAAATCACATACTCGTATTTCATCTCCGAAATAAATAGGCCTAAAGGGTTTAAGAAAAAATTTGGTGTTCTAAGACCGACATTGTCAGTTGTTACGTCGCTTGTTTGACCTCTAATGGCCCAATATAACTACAAATTTACATGAAACTCAAACACTAATACTTTTCCTCAAAAACGGTTAGGCCTATCTTATAAACTATAGGGAAGCCTACATCACCAACGTAACTTTCACAAAATCCACAACTTTTTTCGAAATGAAAATGAATCTAGCCAAAACCCTCAAGCCATATTTCTTAAGATTATACTACAATATATTCCTAGTTTTTCCAAATTGACTCTTTCAGTTGCATGCTTTAATGCCCCACACAAAACCACAAAAATCCCCAGTAAAAATGCGGAGATTCAAACAAGATGCCTGTCGAATATACGTCAGACGTGTTATCCCTTCAGTTAATCAAGTCAGAGTATAGCAGCTTCTTGAGCTGTCAGTAAAGGCTATCCCGTAACATGCCAAGCAGAGGTAGAGGTAGAGGTATAGCTCTACCCATACTCGACTTCGGTGCTAGAAGGTGGTGGGTAGTCAATGCCAGGCCCTTGCCGCTTTACCCCCGGAAAAGAGACTCTGTACCCATTGTCAAGGGGGCTG
Source organism: Reticulitermes speratus (assembly GCA_021186555.1). NCBI lineage: Eukaryota > Metazoa > Arthropoda > Insecta > Blattodea > Rhinotermitidae > Reticulitermes > Reticulitermes speratus. The sequence continues at coordinate 9,995,965 of JAJKFL010000001.1, forward strand.
GGTGGGCCCAGGCGCCGGTATGGATGGGTCCGACAAATCTCGCACCCCACTGGGGTTCGAACCCGGGCCGTAGTCGCTACCGACTGCGCTATCCCGGCCGCCATGACCTGTCACTAATTATTCAAAACTGTCGTATTTTGGAACCTGGAAACTACACAGGACGGCTTCCTTCCACACCCCTTCCAGTTCATTATTCATCATTCCATTCCATTATAACTTCTCAGATAACGTCATTAAATGAGCAACGGAGCAACCAAACAGTCGGGCTAGGTCTCTTTTTTTGATGATCCACGTGCCTCTGTTCATTTCATGTTTTAGACAGAAACATCCCAAATGGCTTAAATCCGCATCAGCCAGGTATTATGACTGCTATTAGCTGACAACCCAAAATACTACAACGACTGTGAAGTAGTCGATTGCGTGATGAGAATATAATAGGTAGGATAAAACATATTCACATAACGACCTGGATTTGGTACAGGCTCAGCAAAAGGTATTTTCAAAATTTTTGGAGCGTGCAACAATGTGATATTATAACATGTTCAGCCGAATGCCAGAAAGATTCAGCGGTTACACGGAAATTTCATTGTCGCTGATAAGGCAAATACCCTGTCTTTATCGCAGTCTCTTACCAAACCGAAACTTGCTCACATTACACTTCCTGAGTATATCAGTAACTTTATTCTTCAGCTTCTTCATACTCCAAGGTAAGGGCAGCCGAAACACATTCTCTTTGACAATACTCATAAAAAAAAAAGAATTCCATTCGTATGTTAAGTCCGGTAAACGAGGGGGACGGATGTTTGGTCCACCCTGAGCTATAAACCGAACCGCAAAGCTGTCAGTTTAAAAGCTGTTTTGGAAAGAAACTATGACACGAACTACGTACATTAGTACGTTTGCAATGTTTTTGGATCCTCCGATCTAAGGATCAAGCATCGACGGTATGTCATATCGGGCAGGTACACTGAAATATCGTAGTCCCGAATCTCAGCCTGTGGGAGGTTTCCAGTGATTTCCTCGCTTCCTCCAGGTAAAATCCGAAATACTAATCTAAATAGGCTACGGCCACTTCCAACTTCCCTCATATTACAGTCTGTGTCACTGACAGTATTGAAACATAAACCAAAAAGAAAAGAAATCCGCGTCCCTTGGATCCAACGTAAGATTACAAATACACAAAAATATAATCTGAAGGAGCCGGTGTAGCGCAGTCAGCACAGTGACTAGGCTACGGGCTGGAAGATCAGGGTTCGAATTCCGGCAGTGGCAAGAGAGTTTTCTCCAAAACGCACAGACTGGTTCTGAGGCCCACACAGCCCCTTATTCAATGGGTACCGGAGTTATTTCCCGGGGACAACGCGGCCGGGACATCATGTTGACCACTCACCTCCATCTAGTGACGAGAATAATAATGTGTGGAGCTATACCTCTACTCCTCCTGTACGCCTTCATGGCACGAGCAGGGACAATTTTAACTTTTGCTATAATCTTACCCGTTGTTTCATCACGTGACGTGAAACATGTACATACATAGGAAAGAAGAGAGATTAATACAAAATTTAATATTCCGGGGGTATAGCGGCCGGAGCTTGAAGCTGACCGCTCACCTCCATATAGCGCCAAGGTTAAAAATGAGACGAGCTATACCTCTCACATGCCTTCACGGTGTGCAAAGGGACAACCATACCGTTAGCTTTTGAACCTGTAGGACTCTAGTCCTTGCCCTATAACACGGTGTACTGCGGTACGTGTCGTAACACAGAAGACAGTAATGTGCACATGTAAGAAACCTAAGTGTGTATGTGGGAAGATATGCAAATGGATCGAACAGAAACAGAATATAAGCGAGGGCAATGTGTTCGCCTGGCTCATGACTGGGATCCATTTGGAGAGCTTGGTAGCCACGGTGATGCGCATATGGGTTTCATCAATACTGATAATTTCATTACCAGCTGAACGACTATCAGCTCCTCAAGAAGAACTTTGTTCTATGAAGTAAGCTACAAAATTATACCGTTAAATTGCATTCACTCTGCACACATCTCAATAAAGAAAAGTAATTCCAGTAGCCCTCCTAAGTAAATACTACGGCTGTAAAGGAATATTTCGGCCCCTAAAACTGTTGCCTCGGACAAAACAGTAATCTACATTTATTTGTAAAATAAAAACTTCAGAATATAACAAAAAGCGTTACGTATTTTAAGTAGTGTCATGTACATAACAGCATTAGGGCCTATCATAAGAGAAAATGAGGACCTCTGCGCTTAACACATAGGTAGGGGAAACATAACAGGTAGGCGGGTATACAGTTGTACATCGAATACAAAATAAAAACGTTACAGTGTATGGTAATTATCGCTAATACGACTTGGAAAATAAATGTAATTAGGGAGGACTAGTACAAACAGCAGAACTGAGCAAAATTATAAAGCCTATTTAAGCATAGAAACGTGAAAATGTAACAGTTCCCACATGTAACAACAGCAAAGTACGATTACAATAATTATTGTGTAAGACAACAGTTAAGTAACTCCATGCGGCAGAATTCTCCTTGAGAAGCTAACAGTGCTTCAAAAAGTTCTCCGTTTTCCATGGAATCTGAGTGTTTATTAGTCTTCAAAACAGTTCGCCACTAGACCCTACCTTGAGCCAGACGAATCCTCTGTGCATCCTCACGTCAAACTTATTTCAGACGTTAACATACCCTCATATACACCCAACTGACCGCCTCCTTTAGGGCTATCATATTGAGTTTTAAACTACTCCTTTTCTTTTTCTATGGCTCGACAGCCCTATATGGCCCTGGGCCTCCTCGTTTCGTCGAAGTTTCATGATCACACACATTAGACACACCACAGTCGGTAGGACTCCTCTGGACGAGGGACCAGCTCGTCGCAGAGACCTCTACCTCACAACACACAACACTCACAACAGACAGACATCCATGCCCCCGGTGGGATTCGAACCCACGATCTTAGTAAACGAGAAACTGCTCCTTTACCTTCCGCAAATAACTCTGCTGTCATGTTATAAAATGCAAAACTACACATTGTTATATTTCGGTAAAATTATTTTATTTTTATACTGATCACCAACTGATATATATGAAGAGCAGCGATACTTCAACCGGTTTAGTGTTGGGCTATGGAATGGACGACCGAACAATTATGGTTCGATTACCGGTTGGCGCCAAAGACTTTTATTGTCTTATCCACTGCGTCATGACCGGCTCCGAGGCCCAATCAGCCTCCTATTCAATGCATACCGAGGAATCACTCTCCGTAGGTAAATTGGCTGAAGCGTGAAAATGACCACGCACCTCTACCTAGCGACCAGATTAAGAATGCATGGCGTTATACCTCCATTCCCCCAATGCCTTCGTGGCGTGCACAAGGACATTACTTCCACTGAGTACAATCTAATTGTAGAAGTGAGGCAAGACTGATTATCTTTTTTTTTTTTTGGTGGCGAAGGGCCCCGCAGCAGATGCTACGGACGCACCGCAGCCTTGAGGTTTATGAGCAACGTTGTGATAAAGATTGTTAGTTGTTTTCGTTTTTCCTTGTAATGGAGCATCGGTGGAATGAAATTTACAGGGGAAAACCGAAGTACTCGGGGAAAAACGTGTCCCAGTGCCACTTTGTCCACCACAAATCCCAAGTGGACTGACCCGGGATCGAACCCGGGCCTCCGCGGTGAGAGGCCGGCGACTAACCGCCTGAGCCATGGCACGGCCCAAGACTGAGTATCTTAATACAGCCTGCAATGATGACTACGGAGATATGGCAGAGTTATAAGTGTAAGGGAAAAAATCGAAGTGCTAAGAGAAAAGCTTGTGAAAGTGACACTTTGTCAACCCAGCTGACACTGTGAAGGAACCTGGGCCTCCGCCTTCAAAGCCAGCGACTAACCGCCTGACGAATGGAATGACCCGAAAGGGGAGTTCACTGCTCGTCTTGCAATACCGCTAAAATAAGAACGAACAGCGTATGAAGGAGGAAGTGCCAATACAGCCACCCCAAACTACGCTGATTTAAGGAAGATATTTGATACTTCATCGTAAACGTGCTAACAGCATAACACAAACACAGATACTAATCAAGTTACGGTACTTTGAACGTCAGGAAAAATATTTACAGCGCCTCCATATAAACCTTACCCAAGAAGGAGAGATACATAGAGAAAAAACAAGTCTTTGTGAAGCAGATGCTAGCACCTTTATCGTCAATTGTGTCACAGTCTACAATCTGTTTCTGGCACATTTCCCTTTCTTTCGGAAAGAAAGTATGCTTATAAGATGACGAAGCTATATGTCTGTGTCTCCACTTTAAAACGGCGAATCAACCAAACGATTTTCACGAAATCTGGTACGGAAGTTACACTATCGGAGTTCACCCCAACGTCGGTAAGTATTTCCCAGTCCACATGGCCTAACATCCCAGCAGACTTCAGTCTTTAGGTCTAAATACGTACACACATACATATTACACCGTTGGTCAATACATTGTTACCATTGTTTTATTGTATATCTTTCAGGTGTAATGGCAACAACTTTGATTACTTGATTTTTTTAACTACAGGAAATTTCATGCGACATTCTTCTGGAAATACAGTAGATTCATTCGAACACAAAAATTCTTTCATTCAGTATCAACTCAACATGTTTCGGCCCAACGGACCATCATCATTTTGGCAAGAAAGAAGATAAGCACACAGTTTAGAACAGACATTGAATTCTCAGTTTCTTACGTTGATGCATATTGCATATAACGGAGCAGAGCTGAGTAATTCTGTTTTACATAATTGGGCATTACATTATTCCAGAAACATTCTTGATTTAAATACATGTTTGCAGTACAACTGTGTACTTTTCTCCTTACATTCTTGTACTGGTACATGTGGGCATGACTGGCGTATATAATTTTAAATACTTCTTGCTGAAACCGCCTTCCCCGCCATACGGACACAGCGTAAAACAGAAGCACCCACCCCTGTTCTAAAGAATGTTATATATTTTTCAGCAATCCATACACTAAACAATGGACATTATGTGCAAGCAGAAACCCAAAAGCTCATCCTACGCTCCTGTACACTTCACTAAAGTGGACACACAATTTGCAAATTTCCTTCTGGTTCCTTTAACTGAAACAACTTTAGTTTTAGTGCCCCATTACTAGAAGGGTATAATTTAATTGTAAGCACTTTCGCTATCCTAAATAACCACCCCTCACCTCAAATACTTCCGTAAACGACATAAGCTTTTAGTGTACTATATTGATTTGGTTGGTGGTATTGATATCAGAAGTTCTGTCGACGTTAAAATCTCAAGGACACATTCTATGTACTCGTAATAAAGGCTACTTGCAGTCGCTACATTGCGATATCAGCACCAGAAAGTAATTACCTAACAAGAAGCCTGATAATTTGGAATCTTCACCCCGGAGAATTAAATCGGAGCCGGGATAGCTCTGTTGGCATAGTAACTAGAATATGAACTACACAACCGAGCAATAATGGTTGGATCCCCGGCAGGGGATGTCTATTTTTTTCCAAAGTATCCAGACCGGCTCTGAGGCCTACCCAGACTCCTACGCAATGGGTACTGGGGACTCTTTCCCCTAGTGTAAAGCGGCCAGGACATAAAGCTGACCACCCACCTCCATCTAATGTCAGAGGTTAAGAACGAGAGCAGCTATACATCCACTGCCCATACACCTTCATGGAGGGCACTCAAACTTTAAAAAATGTAATCAAAGATGAGATGGGCAGCGGGACGCGAAACATACACAAGGAGAAGGAGATGAAAATGGATACAACATTTTTAACATAAAACCTGAAGGAAAAGCCCACTTAAGAGATCTAAGCTTCGATGGAAGAATGATATTAAATTTTATCATTCTTCCATCGAAGCTTATATCGTATTTCACACCTATTTTAATTTATTAAAATTTTAATTATTAAAATAATGTGAAATACGGTATAAGGTTGTGCACTGAATTCAACTCCAAATTCAAAAAAAAAAAAAACGCTAAGAAACTACCAGCTCATAAACAACTTCGGTCCGTGTAATCGTGTAGGTACATTGTAGACTTAATATTTCAAATTGTGATCAGATGTGTCAACAGTGCAATTCAACTACATAAATAGATACTAGAACGTGTGAAACTACAAGAAGTTACAAAATATAAATCACACTGTTAACAGTTCTGGCGCGTAGCTCCGTGTGTTTAATTATTTCTAAAACCGTAAGACTTGTGGAAAAAGTAAAGTATGATATGTTTAACCTCATGATGCTTCCTTTTCCTCTGTCACTTTTCTTAAAACATTTTTCGCTCAGATAAATATTAACCGCGACAAACGACGTTTACGTTTCCGTTATTGTTACTCTAATTTAACGAGAACTGGCTTATGGAAATAAGTTTGAACGAAACCTCCCAGCACTAAATTTCATGTAAATCCGTTGAGTGGTTCACAAACTGTATCATGTGGGTGGACAGGCAGACATGGCTAAGAGAGCAACAGGATAAATTGCAGCTACTAGTTATAAAGGCACTGAAAAGGATTGAAGAGGATGCTTCGACGAACAAATTCCCGCTACGAGAAAAAAAAATATTTAAAAGATTATGAACTGGAATATAAAACGCATTTTTGATTCAGCTCTTAACCCCACGACTTACTACATGACCTTAATACACTCCAACGACTAAATAAGCAAAGCAATTCCTGTACAGGCCCTTAGGGATCCAGCAGGTTGAGGCTCCCAGAATTTCTAGACAATCGGCAAATGAAGGCGGTAAGGCTGTCAGCCGTACGCACCGGACCCCCAGGAGATTACACCTGGTACTCATTTCTGTCAGAGGCTGAGTCGACCCCAGGGCCATAGCGCGACCGGAAGGATTAAGTCATTGAAAAATCCCAATGACACCATCGAAAATTGAACCCACGACCTTCCGGCTTGTAGCGCCGTGTCTCAGCCAACTGTGCCACCGCGTACCGTACCCCAAAGACTAAATAAACGTAGTCATAACTTCAAAGAATATTCAAAAAATCACAACAGTCTTGCATACGTACGACACGCTGGTGCCCGCCCCGTCCATATTAACTATTTACCTTTCAGGTAAACACATTTCACACGCGTCAACGCAGCTAAACTAAGCATGTCTGACAGACGTAAGCGCGTGTTAATGGATTAATACAGTCGCTGCTGAAGGTGCGAATGTCACTTTAAAATTATATGCCCAGAATGCAAGGGTTGGTTAGTTAGTCACTTCCTGTCGCTCCTTGCGGAGCATAGGGCCTCCTTTCAGAGGTTTCTTGGTCTGGAAGTGTGCATTCTGTAGTGGGTGACCAGTCCACTGACTGCACAAGTTCTACTCATCCTGATATGACTGCCAGAGCCATCTAGCAGTCAAACAGGAGACTTGAGTGAGAAATGGCCGCTGAATTTTGCTTACGAAACATCTCTATTCATGCCCGTAAGGTTCTTTTACATGCCGTAAATCTACGACATGGGCCCGACGGCTTTACTTCCCCTCCGAAGGCTACGGAGTTTTATCACCCTTAAAAATCCATCGACCTCGGCCGGGATCGAACCCGCGAACCTTGGGTCCAGTGGCGAGCACGCTAACCACTAGTCCACCGAGTGCGACTAGAAACCAATTTCAAATTGCCTATATCAATTTTTATTTATTACCAACATGTCCCCTGTACGGAATATACATAACAGCAAGCATATATTAAATGTTTCCACAAACCACAGACCCATATTATTAGGTTCCTCAAAGATGGTCTAGAATCTGTGCGGGTTTCATGGCAAAGGACGTCCGTTAGACGAACATCTAAATATGTTTACGATTATTTGTTACGTTACGATATGTCACTGACGCTTTACGATCGAATGTCTCAATTTAATCACAGATATAATTTATATTTATTACAGTTGTTCAGAAATATCTGGACTTCATCGGTGTTCCAAACATACACTTCATAATTACGCCCTTCACGTCGACGGCGCCATATTTTCAGGAGGCTTATCTCTGGCAGTGAGGGATTTAAACAGCTGTGTGCGACAGATGGGGTGTTTTAATCGATGTAGTGCACACTAGCGCCTCTCTGTGAGTGTGGTGTGCACTACGTAGATACGACAGTCCTAGTTCGTCATATGTCGGTACGTATTTTATTCCGGAATTTCGAATTCCTGCTGGCTATACAGACAAAAAAATATGGCACATATCAATGAATGGCAATATAACCAAAAAAAAAACGCACATTTTTGGTTATGTTGTCATTCATTGTAGATTTGTGCATGGTCGGCAATGCATATTAGAACACGCACATAGACTTCTGCATAAAGATTAAGTTATTTTACTTCTCTGAGGATATCTGAAACTAAGAAGGACGACATAATAGTAAATTGGAGGAGAGTGCATAATGCAAAGCTTCAATAATAAGTATTTGCATCAAAATATAAAGATGAGAGGGGGGACGTAGCATGCATGGGAGCAATGAGAAATGCATACAAGGTTTGCGTTGAAAATCATGAAAGGTAAATGCTATTTAGAAAACCTAGGTATAGATGGGAAAAAAATATTATAAGACGGGCAATGTACGTATAAAGTAACATTTACGCGCGTTCGCGTAACCACTGTTGCCGTCGAAAAGCAATAAGTATTACATATTATGAGTGTGTGTCTGTAGCCTTAGTTACCCAGCATGCAAAGCCCATGCGTCGTATTATATTGTCATCTGTGGCCTGTCTGACTCTACCATATTTTTCCACATTATCCCTTAGACGGCACGATTTTCGGAAAAAAAAAAAAGTTATTGAACACAAAACGTGTGTATTGATTTTGTCTACACGTTTTGTCTGAAACATTTCTCATTCTAAGACGAAATAAGCGAGATATTACCATAAATGTATACATGTCTTCGTGTAAAGTACCCATTATTCTTGTCAGATTTTAATGAAACTTGAATTTTCTCGACAGATTTTTGAAAAATATTCAAATACCAAATTTCATGAAAATCCGTACAATGGAAGCCAAGTTGTTCCATGCGGACGGACAGACAGATGGACATGACGAAGCTAAGAGTCGCCTTTCGCAGTTGTGCGAACGAGCCAAAAATTATGACCCACTGACGGAAACACAGAAAGACAGAAGCGGTCTATCCATTCTGCGTTCACTTCACACATCATGAGCAGAGTACCGAAAATATGGCAAAATTAAATAACTGTACCCTAATTCAATTTTATTTTCTTATACTTACAAACAAGCATACCAACAAATAACTACCACTTCATTCAATGGCACGTCTTATGCTTCCTGCAACGACATATTTCTCTGACTACCTCTCAGTATTTTTGATATTGAGAAAATTTGTTGCGAGACGTAGTTTCTGTCTATCAAGTCAAGGGAAAACACGTAAAGCGGTAATGTAAGGAACAGCCGAACGGTATACGTGCCTTCCAACGTAAGACAGAGGATTGCCAGCCATCCACAGGAGCCTGGAATAAGAAAGGTTCGTGCCTCAAGTACGCTTGTACCGGACCACGCGTGATAGAGCCTCGACACATCGCGAGGCCTCCATCTTTATGTTATAACAAAGACGGCAGCTACAAGAAAAAAGGTTTGGAATCCGCTTACAAGATCTGAACGGTACACAATGCCAATGTAATTCTGTACGTCTTTACAAAGACAAAATATTTCCAGCGTCAAATAAGAAAACGTGCCGATATTAATAACGTGGGGATGATGTGGATGAGATGTGATGATTACAGCTCAGACCCGTGGGTCAGAAAGGTCTTTAAAGTGGGCAAATAAAAGGTGAAAACAGTGTAATTCAAATGGCTCTACATAAAGGCTTTACAGAAACTGCTCAAAGAGAAGAAATAAATCCATATACGAAATGAGACACTGTGATACCCCACAAAAGGCTTTGAGATTAAGGGAGATTACCAAATTTCGAAATTTATTGGGTGTAGTGTGGTCTGATTTCATAGCAACAGCGAATGCTCTTGATATACTATTCGGGGGGGGGGGGGGGAAACTAGAGTAAAAGCTCGAAGGAATGTAAGATTAAAAGAAAGAAGGATTTTAAGGTGATTCATCCCCGTTTTGCTGTTGATCAAGTATATACATTTCCCAGTATAGAGTCATACAGAAAGCCATACATAAGTCGATTAATGTAAGTCTAATCGACTTATATACGGTGTTGTGTATGACTGCATATTGGGAAATGTGTATACTTGATCAACAGCACATCGGGATGAATCACCTTAAAATAATGGCAGCTACTCAAGCTATATCAATCGACTTAAGAACCTGAAAAGAAGCCTTTATAACTGAAACGCTAACATATTTTTTAATCAAGAATGTTTACGTCATAAAATAATTCCAAATCTGCTGAAGTCAAAATCCCAAACACTAAGCAGATCCAAAATTTACTTGTAAAAAAAAGTACATTTTTAAGAATAAAACACGAAATGAAATTACTACATATCAAAAAAGAAATTTTAACAAACTATATCACTCTCATCTTGAACTAGCCAACATATGGGGTAATAATTTATAATATATTGAACATACTATAAATGACAAAATAAATAAGGAAATTGAAGAAAATTTGCCTAATCGACTTATATATGGTGTTGTGTATGTATATTGGGAAATAGACATAGAAAGAAGGATGCTAACTCGTAGTTTATTCAATGACTGTATCAGCAACTCACATTACAGTGTCTAATGATAGCACAATGCTGAGAAAAATGAATTAGAAAGGTGTGTGGAAGGAAGCGGTAGTAGCGTGCGAAGGAACTGAGCAAAACCACAAAAACCCCAGGACAGTCAATGCCCGAGCCGACATTCGAACAGGGCACCTCCAAAATATAAATTAGAAATTTCGCCCCTTGAGCTAACTTACTCAGCAAGAAAAACTAAAAGCAAAATACCTTAACAAACAATAACACAACAACAACACAACAACAACATACACGTATGTACACAGTGCCCAGTCTGCTATCTCCAAGACGCTACACGCTTCACAACCATCAGCAACCTACCTGCAGTTAAGCGCTCTAATTTAAACAGCTCACTGCTTCAGCAAGACTCTGCTCACCACTAACTAGCCAACGCACGCCGCACATGCTAAGTTACACAGCTGTATTTTGTTTCATAGTAATGCACAGTACGAATCGCCTTGCCGATCCCAGCAGCCGTCCGGTCTAAGACGTGGGTCTGCGGCCGCTCGCTTGCTGGGATTGCGGGTTCGAATCCCGCCTGGGGCATGGATGTCTGTCTCTTGTGAGTGTTGTCAGGTAGAGGTCTCTGCGTCGGGCTGATAACTCGTCCAGGGGAGTCCTACCGAGTGTAGTGTGTCTGAATGTGTGTGATCGTGAAGCCTAGATGATGAGGCCGTGGCCCACTAGGGGCTGTTGCGCCATGGAAAATGGAGCACCTTAATCTATACACTTCAGTAAATACAACCTCAAGACGGGAGACACTTGGAAGACCTAAATGTAAATGCAAGGATAATACATCGACGTTTAAAAATAGGACGTTAGAATGTAGACCAGGTTCATCTGGCTTAAGAGCACGACCAGGGGCAGTCTTTGTGAACATGGCGGGAAATTTCGGTCTATCGTAGCGACTATTAATTTCTCAAGAAGGGATGATGATGACGATAAAGATGATGATGATAAAAACCTGCATAATTAGTGTCAACGTAAAAGACAGAATCTATTAAAACTTTACCTGTACGCACCAATGAGATAATGACATCATCGTACGTAAAGGCATACTAGGAGAGTGAAGGTGTAGCTACACGCATTTCTTGATGGATATAAGTGGCCAGCTTCACGACCTGGCCGCTTTACCCCCGGGAAAGAACCTCCGCTTCCCATTGAATAGGAGAATTGACGCATTAACGGTCCTGTTTACTGAGGCGGCTCATTCAGCCACATCAATTAATTCCCGTTGATCCAAACAACAACGACTGCATTCCAAACATCCTACGCAAGTTTCAACCAGCAGGTAGCAGGCAAGAGGCTCACCTGACGGTCTGTATGCAAGTGCATACTTGCATGTCGTAACAGCTGGACGGCAAGCTAATAAGCAGGCCACATTACTTTATGTTTAGTAGAGGGTACAAGCTACACGAGGGGAGTGTACCCCTGGGAGGAGGATGGTAGAACGTGCACAGGTCCCGTGGGCGGGCTGAAGGTCTGAAGGACACCCCAGAGGAACATCCTGGACCTTCCCTGTGGCAGGCAATTTCGCGAAGTACACAGTTTCACGGTTGTGGTTCCATAAATGCGGCCCTGATGGAAATCGTTTCGAAATATGTTATGCATTTAATTAGCTGTGAGCCTATACGTCTGCTGCGGGGATGAAACACGTGCGTTCTTGCTTCTTCCTGATATGACGACGCCTTTCTAACTGTACAGGACTGACATTACTGTACTACGAAACGACGATCTTTCAGCTGCATAGGTTAGGTTTATGCAGCGTGAAATGGATTATTTATTCTTTATTTAACCACTCTCTTTCAACGGAAAAGTTACTTAATGACATCATTTCACATTCACACGTTATACAGCGTCTAAAGACTTATAACTTGGTTTATTTAACGACAGTTTTTCAACTTCGGAGTTATACCACGTCGAATGTTTCATTATTGTTACTAAACTGACACCTTTCCTCCTGTGTAATTTAGGACCTGACTTTTGTTTCTTTTAACAACTTTCTCTCTCCCAACTGCACAGGTTACATAGAATTAAATTATACGGTGATTTGTGAATTGCAATTGATGTGGATGGAAGTGTATGTAAAACACGATCACTTAATGCAACACACAAGCAATCCCACTGTTTGCTTGGATGACCTCAGGAAAACCACAAAATCTGAACAAAGAATATTGTCTATTGAAAAGCGCCATCAAGATGTCTCGGTACTTAAGAAACTTGATATTCTACACGTATGTTTCCTATTACATCTCATTACGTAAATTTCGTACAAACAAATACAACATTCTCTTCATCTGCTACAAAATTTCTTGTTAAAAGGACTTAATGTTTCAATTTTATCAACGAGAGATTTCGAATCATTATGGCGTCAAAGGGTTCGCAGGCATATTACACACACACACACACACTTTCACATATACACAGTGTCCTTTGATGGTGGCCCTGAGCACAGCAGGTAACGCTGGATGTCCAAGCCGATGCAGGGTTTATATGTGATAAAGCTGTCATGCTCGGGGACACGATAAAAGGGACACAGCCTGGTCGCTTTAAAAAATATGTTTCCATCTACGAAATGGGAGTTTCCTATTCCTGATATAAGAAAGATAAATCTAAGACATTCGCATTGTTAATTTGTGATCCGATAATTAAAGTACAACTACTATGAAACATCGAATTTCTAACCAAATTGCTATAGTCAGTGTCATCTGTCTTTCACAGTAGATAATATCTTCTGGGCGCAGTCGATATAACGACAAGCCCACGTTCATGGATACTCATGCATCATTACTGTCACAGATGTCAAGGGCATGCCTGTAGTAAGAGTGGCTCAGTCACCACACGTACACATGGCTTGACGCCCACTTAAACAGTCCTTCGATTATTACAAAAAAACACACAAACCGCCAAACTGATTTAACATAAAAGGCATCCTGATTATGAAGTACAATAACGTTTGAAAATCAAATCACAACTGTCGCACAACTTCACTGTATAATTAACTTATCGTATATGAAACCTTTGACACTCTAGCAGCGGCGGCGAGATCGGTGGCGTGGCAAGTTTTCTTGCTGGCAGCTATGCGATTTTGTCATACGGTGGCCGAAAGTGGCCTAATACTAAAAGCAACACCATTATGGTGGGTTACGAATTAATGTCGCTATATCTCCACTCCCCCTGTCAGTGGTGCAGATAGCATTTTTCGACCCCTACGCTAAGCTTACCGATCCCAGTGGCCGCGCGGTCTACGGCCGCTCGCTTACTAGAATTGTGGGTTCGAATCCCGCCTAGGGGATGGATGTCTGCCTCTTGTGAGTGTTGTGTGTTGTCAGGTAGAGGTCTCTGCGACGAGCTGGTCCCTCGTCCAGAGGAGTCCTACCACGTGTGGTGTGTCTAAAGTGTGTGATCGTGAAGCCTCGAAAAATGAGGCGGCCTAGGCCCCCAAGGTGCTGTCGAGCCATTGGGGGAAACAAATGCTAAGCTTACCGATAGGCCCTGTCCCGCAACCCACAACGTGCATGGCCAAATTTATAAAGCAGTCATAAACAGAGTTGGGTTTTCAAATATAGATGTTTAACTGAATCTTTTTCTTTATTTGCGCTCTCTCGAATACGCTCGGGTTCGCCAAAATACTGACTGGGTGATGTTTAGCTAGTGCAAAAACAAAAATTCCTTGCGATGGGCTAATGGCCCTCTGTATTTTTGGGCTCCTATGCTTTCAGTATGTTTTACTGTATGGAATTACTCCCCTGCCGCTACAAACCTTCGCTCTGTCGTAACGCCTGTCGGTACTCTCGCCACATTGCTCTGGGTATCTTTAAGTACTTCAAATTCGAACGCCTGCAAGGACAATTTAAGCTTCAGAAACATGAAAATTTCAGGGGAATAAATCAAGCGAGTGTGGTAGATGTTCAAACGCTGGAATTCATATTGTTTTTGGCCAAAAACTACTTGACCAAAAGTGCTGCGTGGGAAGGTACACTACCGTAATAAAAAATCAATTTCTTCGACTGACGACTTAGTAATTTTCGAGAAATGCACTACGTTAAATGTTGACTGCTTTTTTATTTGTCTTGGAGGAAAAAGTGGGCCGGGATAGCGTAGTCAGTGAATGGCGACTCGCTACGGACTGGAGGGTCCGGGGATCGAATCCAGTGGGGGAGAGATTTCCCACCAGTCAAGACCAGGCCTGGAACCCACCCAGCCGTCCTACACGATGGGTACTGGGTCATTCCCGGGGGTAAAGAGGCCGGGGCGTGGCGTTGACCACCCACCCCCATTTAGCGCCGAGGCTAAAGAAAGAGTAGAGCTATACCTCTACTCCCCCTCTGGGCCTTCATGGCTATTATAGGGTGAACTTTACCTTTACCTTGGAGGAACAAATTCGTAACTAATTTGATGTAGGAACCGCCAATTACAAAGATACTGCAGGAACGTTAGCATTCACAATTCCTTTATCTGGGAAACTAAACTTTCGCACTGGAGTTTTTGGCATGTTACCTCTGGGTCGTACAGAAAAACACAGCTCTCGGTCACCATTTATTTACAGCGGTGCTTTCCAACACACTGGTTGACAAATCTGAGCAAATAAGACATTTATTGCATCCATACAAACTCCCCGAAGACTTCTTCACACAAACCTCCTTTATCGTGTAACAACTTGACCCTCCCAACACGGGCCAAATCGCCAAACCTGCATAGAATTATCTGTCCAGTTATTTAATTTTCAGACCTCGTAAATGGAAATACAGTCGAACCCGGATATAACGACACCGGTTTATGCGACACCTCGTCTATTACGTCAGATATTCTATGCTACCAATTAATTCCTCGTCGTTAACCATAACATTATACCCCTCGGTTAGAACAACACTCGTTTATTTTATTTTATTTTTCAATGGCTCGACAGCCCCTTGGGGGCCTAAGCCGCCTCATTTTTCGAGGCTTCACGATCACACTCAGACACACCACACTCGGTAGGACTCCTCTGGACGAGGGACCAGCTCGTCGCAGAGACCTCTACCTGACAACACACAACACTCACAAGAGACAGACATCCATGCCCCGGCGGGATTCGAACCCACAATCCCAGTAAGCGAGCCGCCATAGACCCACGCCTTAGACGCGCGGCCACTGGGATCGGCACACTCGTTTATAACGATACAAAATATTCAGTCCCTATCACGACGTTATAACCGAGTTCGACAGTATAAATGTCTGTGTTCGCTACCTTCCAAACCCGGCCTACTGACCGTCGGAATTGTGCATGCGTCACTGTGTTTGTTTTGTTCGACAACGACATCGATTCCCATGAAGGACAGATCACCGTCAGGACTGTGTTCAACACTGTTCACACTCTGGCTACATCTAAGCAAAATATATATAGATATCGCAGGAATACATTATTAGCCACTTAAAGCCTAGTGGTCACTATATGTACCGCCATATTTAACACTAAAAACACTGCATTTTACCCACACATTGCAATTACGTGTTCCGTCTGATTAACAACCATTATTTCGCATAAGTTTTCAGATTCTCATGGCGGTCTTCTTTTAGGTTTATACGTCGTGTTGTAGAAGTCTGCTCCGATGTTTCGGAGATACGTACTGCCTCCGTCTTCAAGGTGACAATCTGCCATAGGCGTATAAACCCAAAATACCACCAACTGAACCAATATTTCCCTATACAGCATATCGATTAATTTTTATAATGGAAGAGCACTGTGTTCTCTGTGAGTTGTGAACTGAATCTTCACACATACTGTCGCTTCATTTCACTCTTCAAAGGGTTAAATATACTTTTCCCCCATTAACTAGATCCAAACCGAATTAGGGGACCAAACAATATTAACTAGTTGAAATTAAAGCGGATTTTTCTTTTAGTCGTCCTCTTCTACCTACTCCGGTTTTCCCGTTTCAGTGTTGAGGTTTGTAAGTTCTTTTGATCACACTGAGAGATACACCACAGTCGGTAGGACTCCACTGGACGAGGGATCGGCTCGACGCAGAGGCCTCTACCTGACAACACACAACACTCACAACAGACAGACATCCATGCCCTAGGCGGGATTTTTTTTTAACTAATTCCTGGGTTTTCGCCTTTGATCCATTTTTGTTCTGTATTAATCCTTTTTCGTCCTTTCATGTCACTTACGGTCCACAACCGTCTTTTTACAACACAACACAAACATCCATGCCCCCGGTGGGATTCGAACCCACGATCCTAGCAAGCGAGCGGCCGAAGACCCACGCCTTAGACCGCACGGCCACTGGATCGACCAAAGCGGATTTCAATACATTAAATACATTAAAGGAGTGAATTCAGTCAATGAACTATGTTGAAACGAATTATATTAAGACACTGTCCAGCTATTCATATGATCCCTAATACACCGACTACGTTACCCGGGCACAGACACAGACACAGACACTGCACATGATCAAGTGTTTATTGTGGCCAGGACTGAAACACCGGCAAAGAACTACCACAGAATCTACAGTTACAAACTGAATGTCGTGATACAGTGAGGACAACTACATCGTAAAAGGGAGACCAAGGTTCGAACCTGGCCCCACAGGTCCTTTATCACGACTGTTTTCATAATTTTTCCCAGTCTCTCCAGGCAAAATTGGGGCAATACGACGGCTAACAAGCGCGTCCTTCCCAATTCGATATTTATTCATCACGATTATCACAATATTTCGACTAAATGTCAGGTCTTAAACTAACGAGTCTTGGCTCGCACTGTGGACGGGACACGAGTACAAAAATCATAAACAGCATCTCAAGTTACTACTCCACCGTGCACGATACAAGCAGTCGGGATTAGGGTTGGAAGATGCAGGGTTTGAATCCCGGCAGTGGAAAATTTCTCTTCTCCAAAACATCCAGACCGGCTCTGGTGCCCATCTAGCCTTCTATTCAAAAGGTATCGGTGGCACTTCCGGGCGATAAAGCGGCCGAGGCGTGAGGATGACCATTCACTTACATCAGTGTCGTGGTTAAGAACAAGTGGAGCTATACTCCTACTCCCCCTATATGCCTACAGGTCCTGTTCACACCTCTGTATGCGCAGTACAGCTTTCGCGTTATATCCAATCCTCGTAACGTAAATTTCACATCACGTTGTGCGTCAAACACAGGTACAAAGCTGAGTTCTGAACAGTGACAATGGGTGTGGACCAGCGAACAATGAAAAGCCGAGCTACACGTGCAATTTCAATGTTACTTGAATCACGACGTGACCCCGTGACCCGCGGTGGATAACACGGAGTAGCCACAGTATTTCAGAATATTATGACCGCTGACTGTGCTGCTAATACGGCATAGCCCGATGATTTATACGTATCCAATCAAAGTATTGTTAATTTGTGATCATTCACAGTCCGCGTAACACACACAAAAGGCGTACGTGCTTTGTTGTTCATCTGAACAGGGCTGTCCCGAGTCTACATATGGATTTCGATTCTACCGTTACTGTTCTGAACTGCGTGGACTGGTACAGCAGTAATGTGGCTGGTGTGCATTGAAGGTACAGCAGTAATGTGGCTGGTGTGCATTGAAGGTACAGCAGTAATGTGGGGTGTGCATTGAAGGTACAGCAGTAATGTGGCTGTGTGCATTGAAGGTACAGCAGTAATGCGTCTGGTGCGCATTCAAGGTACAGCAGTAATGTGTCTGGTGCGCATTCAAGGTACAGCAGTAATGTGTCTGGTGCGCATTCAAGGTACAGCAGTAATGTGTCTGGTGCGCATTCAAGGTACAGCCCGTTCGCATTTTCTCGGCACGTCGGTTAAGCCGAGGCTGTAACTAAGGGTGTCCTGATACACTCACCAGCTAAGATTCGCTAAGTTTAAACCATTCAACGAACATGTTGACACACCAATAACACGTGACTCTATCCGGAAGACACTCTATTCGAATCTCAGACACAGTACCAGTTAATCGGAAATTCAAATCAGGGTGTTAAAACTTCAGAATCGCTATATGTAAACTACGCACCAACTAAGTCACGGTAAGGCATATGACTTGTGGCGGGAACATAACTGATTTTTGGAGAATTCAATAATTCGCTTTCAACTATATGGGTTAAAAAGCACAGGGAAGGAAGGAACGATCCTGCAATAGGTCAATCGGAAAGGTTTTAAAAAATCTATCACGTACGTAGACCTGTTATTGAAAAAGTTCTTCTTTTGGAATAATTGAAAAAAAAGTATAATATTCACATCAAAAGGATAGAAATGACGGGAAGACGAGGAAGAAGACGTAAGCAGCTACTGGATAACCTTAAGGAAAAGAGAAGATACTGGAAATCGAAATAGCAAGCACTAGATCGCACCCTGTGGAGAACTCGCTTTGGAAGAGGCTACGGAACTGTCGTAAGACAGACTACAGAATGAACGAATCAAAATCAACTTTCGTGAAAACCTGTCAACTGGTTTAAAAGTTCTATTCCCTTCTTAGCAAGAAATTCAGGCTAAGAAACCAAAACGGCTGGTACAAGCTCTCATACCAACTTAGGCTAGGATTTCCGAATTATACGTAATTAAGTTACGCATTGCTAAGTAATCAAACGGTCCACACATTACCCGTAAAAGTTCACAAACTTCCAAAGCAGTGCGGGACAAAGCTTTTCCATACCACTTCAAATTAATGTTTTTGGTTTCCACTACGTATATATATATATATATAGGTAACTGTACATCGTTTCCAAGGAGAAGAAAGAAGAATCAGCCTAAACAGAGATGACAGAACATACTTATGGAATATATAATGCAAGAGCAGGCATATTCCTGCAGATATACATTGGAGACTCAACAAATTCTGCCTCAAAAACATGGAAGAAAACTCTGTATTCAACATATTAGACTGGCCCACTTTTCGAACACAATGTATAAATTGCATTCAGAGGAACAACCAGGGAAACAAGACGCATTCCAATATCAAGCCTCCAATACCGTCCCATGTTCTACGCATCGGTTCTTAACGTTTCGATTGCTCCAGATTGATTTTGGATTTGATCGCATGCCGGTTTTTTCTTCCTCTAGCCATGTTTATGCAATGAGGTTGTCGTGACTACAAAGTTGAAGGAAGGACAGAGATAAGATATATAAGAATACGCAACTGAAAGTACATTCTGAAACAAAAAAATATATATATACAGCAGCCGTTTCAAGAAGCACGTCAATGTGCGTTTGATATATGAGTATTTCTTGAAAACTAACATAATTAAATTAGATATAATGATTACGTCTACTTAATACAAAGCATCGGAAAAGTTTGAAGACTTCAGATCCTAATGATCGGTGCTTAGGAAAGGGCAGTAATTAAAGTAAATTACTGACCAATCATATCGTAAAGAGCGACTGCGTAGTAGGCATAACAGCAACATTCATTAATGCGTTCAGAATCGGAGAGGTGGGGAGATCGGTTTCCGAATAAGTCGAACTTCAGGTTACAACACATCACGTAAGTCATTTTACCACTAATTTGTATAAACTTAAATACACATCTCAGCCTCCATAAATATTCTGCACAAATAACAGTACTAATAATATCCTGATACTTATTTTATATATTTCATAATACATCTTAGCCTTCATATATATTTTGACCAAATAAGAACTCCTGATAGTTATTCATCTGATCGAGAAAACCCTATTATGAGACAGGAAGCTAATTACAGTCAACCGACAAGGCATCTTTAGGGCCGTACATTGAGTGACTTCAAACCAGTTGACATCTACAAGCTATTTTAATACAATTTTTATCATACTCCAATCGAAATTTAAATAACCCTACTGACATCAACCTACGAAGTCTTCCAAGTTCATTAACCATTTCAAGACCAACATCTATTACCTATTCCTCCTTGACCCTTGAACATGAAGGCACTTGGTTCCTGCGAAACGACGCGAACCACTCAGCCAACGACATAGCATCACATCCCACAAGATCTAAATCCTAAACATTAATCTACATGACATACGAAGATTCAGGTCGTACCTCAGAGACAACAGTGTTTACTTCCATTAGAAAGACTAATCTATGTAACGCCGAT
The DNA here is from genome assembly GCA_021186555.1 of Reticulitermes speratus. Classification (NCBI taxonomy): domain Eukaryota; kingdom Metazoa; phylum Arthropoda; class Insecta; order Blattodea; family Rhinotermitidae; genus Reticulitermes; species Reticulitermes speratus. The sequence goes on from JAJKFL010000001.1 coordinate 10,016,769, forward strand.
CCAGGTAGCCGCGCGGTCTAAGGTGTAGGTCTGCGGCCGCTCGATTGCTGTGATCGCAGGCTCGAATCCCGATGAGGGCACAGATGTTTGTCTCTTGTGTTTGTTCTGTGTTGTGTAGGTAGCGGCCTCTGCGACGAGCAGATCACTCGTTCAGAGGAGTCCTACCGGGTGTGTGTGTGTGTGATCTAGAAACCGCAACAATGAGGCGGCCTAGGTCCGAGTTGGGGTGCAGAGCCACAGAAAAAAAAATCTATGAAACCTGTATAGGGAAGGGTTCTCCCCTCTCCAATGGCGCAACAGCCCCTTAGCGGGCCACTGCCTCCTCATTATCGAGACTTCACGATCACACTGTTAGACACACCACACTCGTAGGACTCCTCTGGATGAGGGATCAGCCCGTCGCAGAGACCTCTATCTGACAACACACAACACTCAGAAGAGACAGACATCCATGCCCCCCGGTGGGATTCGAACCTACAATCCCAGCAAGCGAACGGCCGCAGACCCACGCCTATCACCGCGCGGCCACTGGGATCGGCATAGCGAAAGGTTATCTAACGTAAATGATAGCTAGAGAAGGGAGCTGTCAAATACATCCTGTTGAAACTTCGAAACAAGGAACACAATATGGGGCGCTTTCCTGCTACATGCGCCGTAACGTCAAGGCAACTTCTCTGACAATGGTGTTATGTGGGTCAGTCTAACTGGGGCACTACAGGCGCCAGCTACAACTATTGTGACTGATTTATGGCGTCAGTAAATGCGGGTCTGTTGATATTCGCAAGTGCCTGTTACTGATACAAGTGACGGATCGCTGTCGTATCAGCACAGACACGCAATGTGCAACACCTGCTACACGTTTCAAGTGGCGTGATGACAAATGTGTGGCGGAAGTCTGTGTCACAGGAAAATTAGCAACTATTAAAATCCATCGCACAAGTTCTTCGTGCGGGTTTAGTTACTCATTACGTCATTGATTCATTACTGTGTTCATATGCAAGCCCCTATTAGTAGACAGTATTTGAAGCAACTGCCGATCCCAGTGACCGTGCGGTCTAAGGCGTAGGTCTGCGGCCGCTCGCTTGCTGGCATTGTGGGTTCGAATACCACCGGAGGCATGGATGTCTGTCTCTTGTGGGTGTTGTGTGTTGTCAGGTAGAGGTCTCTGCGATGAGCTGGTCCCTCGTCCAGAGGAGTCCTACCGAACGTGGCGTGTCTAAAAAGTGTGACCGTGAAGCCTCGAAAACTGAGGACGGCCTAGGCCCCCAAGGGGCTGTCGAGCCATTGAGAGGAGAGAGAGAGAGAGATTTGAAGCAACTAGAATTTAGTCAAAGAGATCCCTTTTTCTATTGTCCTTCCATCTACACTTAGGCCACAGGACAGCTACCTTCAAGGTTTTATTCAGGATATACCATAATTAGTATATCACGCGAATATCTCTTAACACTAAGTTGCGTCGAAATCCACTGGGCAATTTCACAGATAAAAGCACAGAGGGGCAGACAGGACCTTCCTATCAGGCATACATTTTATATACCTATAAAAACAAATGCTTGAAACAAATTCCCTCACGGAGCTGTGTCCATCTTCGCAAATTGTCACTCACCTACTGACAATATTACCCACATTTTATTACACATGATGATCCATTACCACGTTCGAAAGACCCCACTAATTCATACGAGACACATCAATCCCTTCACAACATACCGCCCTATTTCATTAATATCAATTTATTATTATCCCATTTATGTCCAGGCCTTTCAAGAAGACTCTTGCATTCATGTAACTGGACCTATATCTTCTATGCATTTCTAACGTTTCCATGCATGCTACATTCCCAGCCCAGCCTCCTTCATTTTATTACCCCAATATCTTACAAAGAATACAAATCATGAACCTCTGCATTTTGAAATTTTTCGCAGCCACACGCCACACCTGTGTACAAGGTGCAAATATGCTAATCAGCAAGATGTTTTCAAACAATCTCAGTTCCTTAATGCAGGGATTCCCAAACCAAGGGTCGGGAATGAAACTTAGGTCACGAGAGCCTTCCGATGGGACGTGAACTCCCAAAGTTGTCAAGTTAATTGATGGCTTCAATCACTGTTCAGTAGGCATACAAAAAAAAACGTACAGACTTTCAGTACAAATCCTGTGTTATGCTCAAGTCTGCGGTGATTTACTGCGGTGTTGTGTGGGTACTGGCATTGTCTGAGTCACAAAGTGAACACGATTTTGGGTCGTGCACAAAAAAGTTCCAGAACCACCGTATAAATGCGACAGACCAACTGTCATTCCATACAAATTAAAACAGGTTAAGTTATAATTGCCGATCCCAGTGGCCGTGCGGTCTAAGGCGTCGGTCTTCGGCCGCTCGCTTACTAGGATCGTGGGTTCGAATCCCACCGGGGGCATGGATGTTTGTGTTGTGTTGTAAAAAAAAAGACGGTTGTAGACCGTAAGTGACATGAAAGGACGAAAAAGGATTAATACAGAACAAAAATGGATCAAAGGGGAAACCCAGGAATTAGTAAAAAAAAGAAAAAAAAAACCCACCGGGGGCATGGATGTTGTGTTGTGTTACATGTATGGACGATAGCATGAAACATAAGGTGACATGCAGGACAAAAAGGACTTCAACAGTACAAATTGGATCAAACGGGAAAACCCAGGAATTAATACAAAAAAAAAAATCCCACCAGGGACATGGATGTCTGTCTCTTGTGAGTGTTGTGTGATGTCAGGTAGAGGTCTCTGCGACGAGCTGGTCACTCGTCCAGAGGAGTCCTACCGACTGTGGTGTGTCTCAAATGTGTGTGACCATGAAACCTCGACGAAACGAGGAGGCCCAGGCCCATATAGGGCTGTCGAGCCATAGAAAAAAAAAGTTATAATTAAAAGTTTTATTAGACCAACATATGCACTATATTCTTATAACCAAGTCAATCACCCCTATCCTTGACACTAAAAAGATCAACCTTTATAATAAATATGTAGATTATATTATAATCATCTTTGACAGTACAAACACTAATGTAGATGAAATCTCAAGTTACATGAATAACCTACATAAACACCTACAATTTAAGTCAACAGAAGAAGAAAACAACACAATAAGCTTCCCGGATTTACTCATCAATAAAAATCATAATAGCTTGTCGATAAACATATAAGAAGGGGTGACTAACTTGGTTATAAGAATATAGTGCACATGTTGGTCTAATAAAACTTTTAATTAGTTAACAAGATGCACGATGAATACAACGTGAAAAAAAGGTAAAGTTATAGTTATGTATGTCTGATAAGCCTTGTGTTTTCAAACCAGGAGTGCACAATTTTTTTTTTTCATAATTCTATGAGCCACCTGAAAATTCTAGACGCCACATAGGTGACATGAAGCAAATTCGATACTGAAAGCCCACAAATATTAGGAACCACTGTAAAAAAAAAACTTAGTCGCCCCGGCGACCTGTCGCCCGGAATTTATGTACCCCTGTTTTTAGACAGCCTAGAGCAGTGGTATTCAACCTGGGGTACGCGTACCCCCGGGGGTACGCGAAGACATCTTAAGGGGTATGTAAAACTAAAAAAAGAAATATATTATGTCATGATAAACACTGAATAATCAGGGCCAGATTTAGGGTTAGCCAGAAGAGACCAGGACGTAAGGACATGCGATTTGGGAGCGCCATTTTTTTTCTCTCTCTCCTTTATGCAATTCTTATCTGGCCGCTAGTTTCATTTTATTCCACATAGTGCATATAATTTTGTTTTGCTAAAATACTTTTGTTCCTTTATTAATTTTTATATGATTTGCAATAATATATATGTTATTTAATAGCTTGAGTCTCCTTTTTTTCATTTAAAACTTATTATTTAATACATTATTTTGGGTGTAATTTATTTAACTTATTTTAGATGTAGATTATAGACTACGTATAACTTGAATTATGCACCAACAACTTTGGGGGTACAAAGTTGAAGAGAAATTATATGTGGGGGTACGCGAACAAAAAAGGTTGAATACCACTGGCCTAGAGGACAGGAAGAAGAAATGATATAAACTGGAAGGTAATCTGCAGTTAATTCTTCGTGAATGCAATTTCGATATATTACCATCGTTCCGAAATACGTAAACTTTGCCACACCTACGACAAACTTATTACGTATCTTTATACCATATTACGTTTCTGCCTTGCATTCTAGTGGCGTGACATCTGCATGCACAAACACAGATACAGATTCATAAAACAGACTCCTGCCATGAATCGTAACAATGGAACGTCCCCTGTCCGGTAATCTACGTACAGAATGAATACCTCCTCCTCCCAGTCATTTCTAAAATTGACTTCATGCACCCTAAGACGGCTGAAATTGATGAAACCCGAGGCACGTAGCCTTCCACGTTATGTGAGAAAGCAGGAAGCAGCAGAGGAGCGGGCAGCTTCATATGAAACGTGACAAATTGCTGATTGCTTTCGGTGTTCTTGGCACCAAACTGTACTTATTCAACATCAAAACTAATGTTTCCTGCAGGCGAACTAACCCGCAGTACTTGCGCTCCTCATGTATACACACGGTAAGTAACAGAGGCCTGGAGACGAACAATGCGTTTTCGCTATCAGCAAATACAGTATTCCTCATGCAAAATACTGAGGTGTGTAACAGAAAACCCCATTTCAAACAATAACCATTATTTTTATTATTATTATTATTAGCATCATCATTATCATCATCACTTCACCTTCTCCCCTAAACGTCCATACCCGCTCTGTGGCACACCCAGCCTCATATCCAACGGGTACCGGAGCTTTATCTCCTTGGTGCAAAGCGGCCGGGGCTTGGAAATTTACCACTCACTTCCACCTAGTTATGAATAAGTGGAGCTATAAATCTGCCCCACCTATATACCGTCATGGCGTGATCACGGACAAATTTACAAGTTCACTGTTTCTTCAAACGTTCAAGGTTTTTCACTGCACCTCTAGGTGTTTCACTGGATTATTACACTGCAGTGAAAAACCTTGAACGTTTGAAGAAACAGTGAACCGTGTAATTTTACTATACCTTTTAATTCTACACTTTTATCGTTTATGTTTTAACAAACTGTTTTACGACCACCTGAAACGGACAGTGAAGTTATATTGCGAGTGTCGATGACAGACCGTAGCACAGCATTTGATAAGTACTACTGTAAACCCCTGATGATGGCTTCTTGCAAGCCGAAACGTATGTAGGGTAATTTAATAATGATAAAAGGTTAATTTAATACCTTTATTGACGGTTTTGTGCATTTGTTGGTGACTTATTGCTGATTACAGAAATGCACGGTGAATTAAGATTAAAAGCTTGTTTCAAACGTTACATCACACACATTTCCGATCTTATTTTTCTGTAATCTTGAGCTATTATCTTCGTTGTCTTAAATTCTGTTCTATTAATCTTCTTAATAAGGAAATTTATCGTGTAATTCATTATATAATTCATTTGCAGGCTTCAAAAACGAAACCTAATGGCAGATGCGAGTAATATTAAATCAGAATCAGTGAAATCAGAATAAAGTTCCATAAAGAATGTGAAACTACTCAACTGCCCGACAGACTATCAGTTAGATATCATTGGTGTTTGGGGCAATGACGTAACGAGAGTTTCACAATTTGTACTCAGCCCTGACAGAGCGGCGGTGATTAAATCACACGGAAAAACTGTGCGGAACAAATATAATCTCTCCAACTACATTCAATTTTTTTTTTGCACAAATGGCACCAAATATAATAATTCCTACCTATTACAGGTAACTTAGAGCGAAATTCGATTTACCAGACCCCTCAAGAGGGCAATACCGACCAATCATGACTCCTCTGAGGGACCAGAGTTCTGCTACCAGCAATGCTTATCTGCTGCTCTTTTTTCGTGAAACGTCACATAATGTGTTTAGCGGACACGGGAAAGCATGGATGCAACGTTAACAAATCCCAGAATGAAGGGTTGATGGGGGGAATAATGGCCCTTACGGGTCACCAGCTTATACATGTAAATCTGCATTGTTTGCCATTCCGCTTAGGACACACAAAACAACATTCCGTTTCATTTACACAGCCAAAGACACACAATGAAAGTCGTGTATATCTGTATTATACCTACAACTACTGTTGTCGCAAGCAGGATCATGTAGCTCATTACATGCGACACATCGAAAATGCGTGTTTTCCTGTACTCGGGAGTTGAACATCAAACAGGGAGCAACAGCTATCACAGTCAACAAATATATCCACGATTTCTTTGTTATCTAAACCAGGGGTGCACAAATCCCAGGTGCCAGGTCGCTCAGGCGACTAAATACTGTACGGTGGCACCTAATATTTGTGGATTCTCGGTATGGAACGTACTTCGTGTCAACTTTCTGGAGCCTAGAATTCTGATGTGGCTCCTAGATTTCTGGAAAATTTGTGCAACCCTGATCTAAACCTGTGTTCCGGTATATATTGCACTATATGCGAGATAAAAGCTGGATTCGTTAAAACCAAAATCATACTAACTTAAGACAGGCATTGGATATTTTCCATTCACACGTCTCGTTTAAAGAGCAGGTTTCGGAAGCTGGTTCTGCTGCCATCATCAGGTACAAGTATGAACATTACTTTGCTGAGTCCGTTAAATTGTGCCAGTCGGGGTTACTATGGTGACAGAGACTGGCTCCATCTAATAGTCTAGATCAAACACAGAACGTTTATAGTTTCACCTGATGACGTAAGCAGAGCCAGCTTCTGAAATTTTACGTTTTTTTTAACAATGAGGACGTTGAGAGTTGTTCCATGCTGACGGACAGACATGACGAAGCTAACAGTCGCGTTTCGCAATTTTTCGAACGCGCCTAAAAATCTGTAGCAGGTTCCTGTTGAGGTATGTATTCATTCATTCATTCTGTAGTCTGTCTTACGACAGGTCCGTAGCCTCTTCCAAAGCGAGTTCTCCACAGGGTGCGATCCAGTGCTTCCTCTTTCAATTTCCAGTATCTTTTCTTTTCCTTAAGGTCATCCAGTAACTGCTTACGTCTTCTCCCTCGTCGTCCCGTCATTTCTATCCTTCCTTCTAACTTTCCTTCAATCACATGTTTCAGAAGGCAGTTTCTACGCAAGATGTGACCAATCCAGTTAGCCTTTCTTCTTTTTATTGTATGTACGATATTTCTCTCCTCCTTGACTCTGTGTAATACTTCTTCATTTCTCACACGATCGGTCCAACTGATGTTCTCCATTCTTCTCCAGCACCACATTTCAAAACTTTCCAGATACTTCTGATCTACTTGAGGTATGAATACAGGTTTAAATAATATCATCTGTTTACGTTTTTCATTACACGCATGAACCTTTATTCTTACAAATCCGACTTCAACTGCATAAATACGACCTCATACAAACCTTAGAATTCTACAGTCGCAAGTATCCTTCCTCCTAGTATTTTACGTGATTCTATATACTTGATGATGTCGAAATTAGGCCGAAACATGTAGTATAAATAATAAATATGGATATATACTGTAGATACTGGAAATTGAAAGAGGAAGCACTAGATCGCACCTTGTGGAGAACTCACTTTGAAAGAAGCTACAGACCTGTCGTAAGACAGACTACAGAATGAATGAATGAATGAATGAATATAATGTAGCAGGACAGCCTGAGTTCGAATCCAAGGACAGTCATCCCCAGATAAAAGGTGCGGTACTGCGTATATTATGAGGACCTAAGTGTGCATTCCTCTATACGCTTTCTGGCATGAAAGTCCTCAGCTTACCACACAAACAATAAGCATACCGCGAGACCCTGAGCGGGTACTCAAGGTAATGGGACGTAGCTTAGCGCCGTGGAGGCAATCTGCGGTATGCAGAATACTTTGTACGTAGACCTCAACGAGTAAAAACAGAAATTTTCCTGATTCGGAGTGGGACTGATAAAAACCGAGCACGATAAAATTCCCTGAGTGGAGTTCGTATCTACCTTGAGATGACAGTCGGTGCCTCGTTTCCACATATAACTATCACCGGCCTATCAACTTCTGGCGCCCAACACCAGTTAAATATTGGTAGGTATTGAGCGGAAGCGCGGTTACAATAAATAGTTGTGATTGGCGGTATATTTATTTAATTTTAGTTTATATCTTTTTCAATGGGATGCAGCAACCAAAGTTTTATAACGGAGATAGAAAGTGTTTACTGCGCGGTACGGATTGAATCTTTACGTATAATTCAGGTTAATTTTCGTCTTTAAAGCTTTAAGAAAGCGTATATTCTCTGACAATGTTACTAGCGGTGTTTCCAATTATTGATTGGAAACCCTTTAACCGCAGGGCTATAAGTGAAGTCAGGAGTTTTGGTGGACAGCTCAGCAGTAACACAATGGCGCCTACCTGTTGTTGTGGTTGTCTGCATCTGTAGTGGACGTAGTGTCCAAGTTAGTGACTGGTCCCGTGGTGACGTCCACACCCATGGAGCCGATGTCAAGGGCAGCGTACCCTCTCCGACCAGGCGTCCCTCCTCCGGCTGATCCTTGCTGCTGTTGTGCGCCAGCGGCGCGACTAGCTGCCAAATTGCACACAGCATCCAATTCGTGGTACAGATCTTCATAAAGCTGGTCTGTGTTTGAGTTGAGAGCATCATCCAAACGCGCTGGGTCCAGGTGATAATTCGGATTCTCGTAGCTTAATAGGCCATTTTCTGCAAACACAGAAGCGGTATGCCACAGACATATTTTCACACCCACCACAGCTCTGACTGAGAAAAGCACATGCATATACCACGGTATGGTGTGTTATTGTATTAGACATACAGACATTCGATAGTTTATGATAGTAGAAATACAGTGAATGAAATTAAAACACAAAGGTCAGTATGACTGTACACTCTAGCCAAATAAAACCTGACACTGCAGAAGCCAAGAAAGAAAAAAAAAAGAAAGAAAGAAAGAAAACTTGACGAACAAATGAAAACCTAGAAATTCGACGTAGGAAATCGGTGCAAGGCAAAAGGGCTTGGAAATGGAGACTGGAAAATCAAGAAAATATGTCGAAAGTAAAACATTGGATGAGATAAGCTGTAGAAGAACTTGCACTAATAACATACGTGTACGTTCAGCGCGATGTAAATTTAGTGCGATTAATTGGGATTACGTCCGAAGAGAACGTCAGAATGTCCACCAATAATTACACAGATGAAATTAATAGCCTAAATAAACTCCATATAAATTTCGACCTCGAAGCTAAATGGACGCAGAAACAATGACAATTAAGGCCGTAATTACCGTTATTCTTCGTTGACACTGCACAGTGTGTATGTCTATGCACATCTATTCCATTCACTTTAAATAATTACAATGTATTTCCCTGATATCCATTAAGGTCTAAGGTTTTGTCCTTCAAACTATCTCTTTCCAGCGGAAATGTTAAGTGTAGAAAGCGTATTTCTCACGCGTTCTACACTTCCGTCTCACTCCCACCTTAATCTAATCACTGCAGGTGAAAAGTAAGGCCCATATTATCCACGTTACGCAACAATCTCCAAATTAATAAAGCAAATATATCCTTTTAATACAGTTGTGTTATTTCCCAACCATCTCAGCAATTTCCACACACATTAAACGACAGAACATCTAATATTATAGCAAATATATATTTTTATACCGTGGTTAAGGTTTGAGACAAATTCTTCCGCTTGCATTTAAATAGATTTAATTAATTCTACTTACCCATTAATACATCATTCAACACAATTATCTTACAGGGTGGTTGTCAAACGCAACTTAATTCCTCGTTAAAGAACAAAGATACACTTTCGTTAACTACTAACCTTTCAAATAACATCAAAATAAACGTAACATTTTGTCCACACAATGCATGTATGTACTCCGTACGAGTCACAGATAAAAGAGCTAATCTTTGTAAGAACAAAATTAACCGGCCGGTAATTGTAATGGAGACGCTTTGTTTCCCATAAAACAGGAACATAATTTTAAAATATTATTTAGGCAAATCTGATACTTGAAGGGGTTAAATATAGCACAAAATATGAATATGAATGGCGCTGCGCTTCTGTCGGCCAACACTGGAACTACGTGCCTCAAGCTACGATGGCTTCGTCAGAGCGCGTCAAGGCACAACAACCGTACAAGTGGTCGCACCGACACTCCCGTGTCACAAATTCACAAATCCGCCACGTCGGTGCTATTGGTAACAGAAAATTCCGTAAGCACAAAACCGTACTGCAAAACGTTTCATCAAAGGCTTCAGAATTTGTCAAGACAGGTGTCTGACAGCCACATATGCAAGGGTGGAAATATGTATACTATCAACTTAAACTTATGTATACGGAAATATAAGCACAAATTACGATTTTGTGTTGGCGTAATGCTATACAGTCCCACAGCAATATCAAACACTAACTGTGTATTTTGACAACAAGCTCTTCATAAATTTTGGATATCAATACGTTAAAGTAATTCTTATACGGTTTCTGCCACTTCTAGGCTATGAAAGTGAGTAAGATTGCCGATACAATGGGAAGGAAACGTCCGGGCTTTTATTGATCCGGTGTTCGCCCCACGTACACGCAAATACAGAACCTGTCAGACCACAACTACCTCACACAAGGGACTTCAAATAACGATAAAAACGCAGAGACTAACAAACCAAAAAATTCCACAAACCTGCACCACTGTGAATGATTAGAAAACTCCTTAACTAACACAAGTCTGCTATTTTATTTAAGGAGATGTATAGTACGTCTCACTGATTTTGACATTCTTTATAAAAATAATACATGTCTGAATCATTATGAGGAAGGTGCATCGCTGTTTTTAATACCTTGGGCATTATCCATCCTTTATATTTTATACAACTATTTATAAACGCTACCGATCCCAGTGGCCGCGCGGTCTAAGGCGTGGGTCTACGGCCGCTCGCTTACTAGGATCGTGGGTTCGAATCCCACCGGGGGCATGGATGTTTGTGTTGTGTTGTAAAAAGACGGTTGTGGACCGTAAGTGACATGAAAAGGACGAAAAAGGATTAATACAGAACAAAAAGGGATCAAAGGGGCAAACCCCAAAAAAAAAAAAAAAAAAACACTGGGGGCATGGATGTTTGTGTTGTGTTTGTTGTAAGGACGATAGCATGGAACGTAAAGTGACATGAAGGACGAAAGGATTTAAACAATACAAAAATGGATCAAAGGGGAAAAACCCCGGACAGGCAAAAAAAAAAAAATCCCGCCGGGGGCATGGATGTGAGTGTTGTGTGTTGTCAGGTAGAGGTCTCTGCGACGAGCTGGTCCCTACGTCCAGAGGAGTCCTACCGAGTGTGGTGTGTCTAAAATGTGTGTGATCGTGAAGCCTCGAAAAATGAGGAGGCCTAGGCCCCCTAGGGGCTGTCGAGCCATAGGAAAAAAGAATTATAAACTCTTCACGCCCTCATGAAAAATGGATACGTTTTGGTATCAAACATACACGAGTAATGACTGCCAAGCTTAACATCAATTATTCCGTACACAAATTTCCCCATTTCTCCCTTTAAATTGTGTCCAGTTGTTCTGGTGAAAGTTACCTCTAGCGAATACTAATGAGTGGCTCAACAGGTCAGTAATTCTTCAGTCACACTCTGCCAAGTCACTGTCAACAATTTGAAAGAACAATGTCACATTCTAACCGAGGTACGACTTAACACACTGCGCATGTACGTACCAAGTACGTCACTGATACACTACAACATTCACTGTATACGATGCAGTTATGGAGAGGTTCGCAAAGTGTGGTTCACAGACAACCAATGGCCCTTCAGTTTCATTCGTGTGTCCGTGGAAAAAAGGACAGAACAAAATAATATGCGTATACGAAATAAAATTATAATGAATAGGTAAATAAGCATTATAGGAGTGCCAAGATATTGGTGGAATAAAATGAACGCAGTTCCGCATACTTTGCTCTGATTTGATCATTTATGTATCACATTATTGCACAACGCACAGTACAAGTATTAACATAAATACTTAAAATTGGGTACAGAAATACAAAGACAGAGAGAAATCACCAGTGCCGATTACGGGGGAGGGAGGGTGAGCCGGTAAAAATTCCCGGGGTCCTGCGGTACGAAAGGGGGCCCGGGGCCCGACTATGTTGTATATGACTTTGTCTTTCTCAGTAGTATCATTACTTGTCTATCGTACAAATTACTCTTTCAGACCAAACCCAAATCACTCTGCAACTCACTTCCGATTTGGTGTAAAGTTTTTTTTAGCCGTTCCGCCCTTGCTGGGGGGCCCCAAACCTATCTCGGCGGCCTTGGAAATCACAAAATATCTATTCTCATTAAAACATTCATACTGACTTTTACTTGACTTTTTATTTCTTGTTTATTTCAAAAGGCCAGGGTGTCTTCCCACATGGGGTAAAAAGCCCGGGATGTGAAAATGACCACGCAACTCCATCTAGTGTATGAGTGGAGCTATACATCCACTCCTCCATATGCTTCATGGTGTGACAGCGACTTTAATTGTTTTTATTTATGGCTTTATATTGTATTGAAATTTGAATTTCATAGAAATATTTTAACTACTCTGACTGCTAAAGTTTAGCAACTGTAGCAAGGAGTTACCATTGCCAAACAGGAATAAAAGTTATTAAGTGGTCCTCCAAGACCCCCGAAAATGCTCAAGTAGTCCAGGAAAAAGAAGGTTTTGGTATCATTGCTTATAGTTTTGCATTTTAAAAATGCGGCCCAAATTTCGAGCCCGACCATATTCGGGAAGACACGACACACTATGCTGTCATCCAGTAAATCAGTTCAACCAATTAGTGTGCTAAATTAAGTTATAAACCAACCGATGCACACTAAAACCACTCTTTAAGTAGCTTTATTATAAAATTGTTAAAATTGTACCCCTACACGTGTTTCGATCCTAGGATCATCGTCAGGGGGGTTTCTTGCTAAAAGCTACAATTTTAACAATTTTATAATAAAGCTACTTAAAGAGTGGTTTTAGTGTGCATCGGTTGGTTTATAACTTAATTTAATATGACGAAGATGCACGGTGTCAACAATGTGAAAATTAATTAGTGTGCTTTTAGAACATTTACAAACCTCACTACACTAATCAAATGTATGTTTGACGTCAAATGTTACACGTGCACACTGTATCGGGGGGTGGGGTTAGGGGCGGTTTACATTGAGACAAAAGACATAACTTTCAACTAATCCAGTATATTTTTAGAACACATGACGATTCTAAACAACAAAGCAGAAAGGCAATATTCTCGAATTACTAGTGAAACGCGTAATGGAGCACAATAAGAAATACCAAATTTGGTTTCTGTGTGGGCGTCATTAGGACAATATCGTGTACACCAGTCCAGACCATAGAAACAATCCGTTGTAAAAAAGAAGAGCATATTTGCCGTGGTAGAAATAAAAACCTTCCCACGTCCACACCACGAAGGCATATAGTGGGAGCAGACGTATAGCTCCTCTCATTCTTAACCTCGACACTAGATGGCGGTAAGTGGTTAAATTCATGCTCCGTACCCTTACGTCCGGGAGAAAACCCCCCAGTACCCAAGAGAGGCTGGTGGGTTCCAGAGAAAAAAAATCCCTTACCCCTACCAGGATTTTTTTTTTGTCTGTCCGGGGTTTTTCCCCTTTGATCCGTTTTTGTACTGTTTAAATCCTTTTCGTCCTCCATGTCACTTTTACGTTCCATGCTACCGTCCTTATACAACAAACACAACACAAACATCCATGCCCCCGGTGAGATTTTTTTTTTTTTTTTTTTTTTTTACTAATTCCGGGGTTTTCCCCTTTGATCCATTTTGTACTGTTTAATCCTTTTGTCCTTATGATCTGTACTACTGTTCTTACACAACACAAACATCCATGCCCTCGGTGGGATTCGAACCCACGATCCTAGTAAGCGAGCGGCCGAAGACCCACGCCTTAGACCGCACGGCCACTGGGATCGGCTAGGATTCGAACCCCAGATCGCCCAAGCCGAAGCCGAGTCGCTATACCAACTACGCCAGCGGGGCTAGGGATATAAACGGCCAGATTTAATACACAATATCTCACAGAACACGGCGTTGGAAATTTCAGTGACCTATATGGGAGCTATGCGCAGATTTCTCATCCATTCGGCAAGGAGGCGCTTCAAACTATTACGCCTGTGCTATACCCACGCAAAGCAACGAGGGCGTTGACTATTATTTCACTGCTGCTACTATCCAAGTTGCAGGCATATCCTGTCAACGATCTTCAAAATTCACACACTTCGCATTTCTTTAACAAGCCCACTTGTAAGGCCGAGATAACCTTGGGTAACATAAATATGCCCAAAGAATGGGGAAACAATTAGCGACGTTGAACCTTCGGGTTCTGCTAACATAGTGTTAAAACGGAACTGCACACAAATTCGTTCAACTAGGGATAAGCATAACTGGGAGGCGTTAACAAAAAAATGACACTGAGCACGCACAAGCTGGAGGAATAAGACACCTCAAGACCCATAGCTGGACACAAGGAATAGACCGGAAAAATGAAATGCGACAGTTACTTATGGTTAATTGCGTAGTCGAAGGAATTAATATTTACTGTGGACTGTAAATGCAAGTGAATACAACATTTATTAAAAAAGAATGCTATACGCCTTCCCCAGGTTAGTGTAAGAATACAATCCGACTGGCAGAAGATATGTAGATCGACCAAGGAAAAGATGGAGAGACCGACACCCACAAAGACGGGACAAGCTTGGATGGCGTATGACCTGTTTTTCAAGCTGATTAAAGGATTAATATATGCAGGACGAGATTAAAAGTAACACACAGAAAATCCTGGTTCGTATTTGGGAGGTGTGCGGTTCAATTCTCGGCCTGAAAAACTGAGCTTTTCCGTGGGTTCCAGAGTCTCTCCACGCTAATTGCCAGAACAGAACCATTAATTATGCCACAAACACTTCCTTCCACGCCATGCCCTAGTGATCATTCATTAAACAGTTTTCCATTCCAAGCCACATATTCCGGGCTGCCGATGGCGTCACTAAATTATGACTGGGTACATACAGGCCGATAACTGGCAACCGGCAGTCGTACAAAAAAATGCATGACATATAGGTCTGTTCAATAACTAATTTGAACCTTTCCTGTTATTATAACCCTAGCACTCCTGTTAAGTTACTCGCCCGGTAGAGGCGCTGCAGCCGTACGGTAAAGGGGCATATTACAACAGAGAGACTAGCCTGACGTCTAACCTAAGCCCCTCTGGTAAGAAGGTAAGGAAACACGGATGACAGAGAGAGACAGCCTAACGTCTAATCTACGCCCCTCTCGTGGTGGAGTTATAAAAAGAAATGTCCTCTAATTTTTATCTAGAACAGTTTTCTAAAGCCTACGTTAAAAAAACTTAGCACAAAAGACAGACAACTTATACACTTATACAAGTGTATGACTTGCAATTTAGTATAATTATCGTTGCCACAACAGATTTATAACTGAACCAACCGATTCGCATCTGCAACTAACTGTCATCAAGAACAATCAGTTAGACAACACAGCAAATAACGCATTTGGCAAATACAGGTTTTTTAACTGAATAGGCTGTACATTTCCTAATATTATTTGTTACAAACAACAAGTGCGCTTCTTTGAGGTAATGACAGTATACAATCCGCCCTCTCAAGTCTGCAACATCTGCGTGGAACAAGACGTCGGACGCAACACGAGCCATGTGTTAACATTTCCGTTTCGCGCAACTGGCATCACGTCTTTCAGAACTTACCAACTCTAACACCAACCAGTAGGCTCTATACAGCATACAGCTACATCGATTTCGCCCCCCTCTCTCTCCTTCCCCCGCAATTATTTACGAGTCCAACTCACCCCATAGACGTCGCTGCAGCAGACATTTTGGCGCCTGCCAACAACTATATCATTCATTTACCATGACGCCTGCCAGCTAGCCACCCGGTAGGCGCCTTCTAAAAAAGAACATTTTTTCAGGTGTTACAATGGATTGGTGTACCTGAATGCTGATTGCAGTTTGGACTCGTGCAACAAAGAAGCCTTTTTTTCACCACCTGGGGGCTCATAAAAACACATTCCCCTAAAGTTGACTCTGTGCATGTTATTAAGGTAAACGGGTGAGTGGAGGTACAGCACCACTCATTCTTAACCTCGGCAATATGAAATCAATGGTCAATCTCACGTTCCGGCCGCTTTACCTCAGACAACGAGAACCCGATGTCCATTATATAGCAGGCTGGCGAGCCATACAGCCGGTCTGGGCAGTTCGAAAATACAAATCTCCTGTGCTGCCGAGAATCAAACCACGATAACTCCGTCGTCAAGTCCCTTGCCTAGTGACTACACAAACAGAGCGACCGAGCTCCTTTAGATACCATTACGTTAGTAAAAGATGGCAGCACCTTTTACAGATTCTCAAACTGATAAAAGCGCCCTTCACAGTATGCGAATTTGTTATAAGGAGAATAGAATCTTAATAGATTTCTGATAGCTCGGTTAATTCGGTTATTGTTGTTATTGTTGTTGTCGTCGTCGTCATCGCCGTCGTTGTCATCATCATCATCATCATCATCATAGTCTATACGGACCCTAAACTTTGACCTATTCCAGAAATAGGATACATGTACCCACTCAGAAGTTACGTAACTCTGCTACGTTCGGTCACTCTTCCAGTTTGGCGTGCTTTTGCAAGCAATTCAGTTTTTAAATCCACATATATTTTAGAAAAAAAAATAGTAAAGGTAAATCTGCCTTTGTGCTTAATTAAACAACACGCCGTGAAGGCTTACGGGGTGCTAGAAGTGTAGCTCTACGCAGTCACAACCTCGGCACCACGTTGAGGTGGTTTGTATTTTTATAAAAATGTGCTTAAATTAAAGTCCTTAATTTTTATCGGCTGTTTTGTTTGTTTGTTGTCGGCTCTGTAACTCAGCACTAGACCGCTGAGTAGGATGTGAATAAATAGCTTATTATATCACAACGGTGCTACAGGGCATGGTTGATAGACTAATTGAAATTGGAAGACGCTATGGAATGGAAATGAATGTGGGAAAGACTAAAGTAATGAAAATCTCAAGGCAACCATCCCCAATGAAAATTATGATAGATCAAAAACAATTGGAGAATGTGGAATATTTCAATTATTTGGGTAGCATGATAACAAGTGATGCAAGGTGTACACGTGAAATTAAATCCAGAATTGCCATGGCAAAAGCAGCATTCAACAAGAAGAAAAATGTTTTCACCAGCAAACTGGAATTAAATTTAAGGAAGAAACTAGTAAAGTGCTACATTTGGAGCATTGCTTTGTAAGGTGCTGAAACGTGGACACTTCGGAAAGTAGATCAGAAGTATCTGGAAAGTTTTGGAATGTGGTGATGGAGAAGAATGGAGATCAGTTGGACCGATCGTGTGAGAAATTAAGAAGTATTACACACAGTCAAGGAGGAGAGGAATATCGTACATACAATAAAAAGAAGAAAGGCTAACTGGATTGGTCACATCTTGCGTCTGCCTTCTAAAACACGTGATTGAAGGAAAGTTAGAAGGAAGGATAGAAATGACGGGACGACGAGGGAGAAGACGTAAGCAGCTACTGGATGACCTTAAGGAAAAGAAAAGATACTGGAAATTGAAAGAGGAAGCACTAGATCGCACCCTGTGGAGAACTCGCTTTGGAAGAGGCTACGGACCTGTCGTAAGACAGACTACAGAATGAATGAATATCACAATTATCACCACCACCTACATCATGATGTCACCGAACATCAAATAATTTCTATGTACTCACGTGTACACTAAATAACTGTTAGATGTTCAAAAATTCGCTTCATTAACAGTTAGTATCCTGTACATAGGTGTAAATAAGGCTTCTTTGTTTCTGAAGCAAATCTGTATCCTTCGAAAGGGGTTTTAAGATTAATGTGATAAACTTTCAGGTTTTGCAATTTCTTGGTAATGATCGTTCAACACGTACGTAAGCAACCAGATTCGAAAATTACCATGTTGATATATAAATAACCAGGGTCTTTAAATGTTAACATATGTACACTTGCTCTCTTTGTACTTAACACGCCTTCGACACAAAACATATCACTACAACATTGTGGTAGGCCATATTTCTTGCATAATAAGATGTCGGTTTTGTTATAATGCCAAATCACACGGTAAATACTCTATAGCATGTTCGCATATAATTACCTCAACCCTAATACGATGCGTACAAGATGCGGTTTTAATTGACAGCATGATCCTTCATTAGGTAACATGCAGACTACCTACCACGGCACGCAGGCGGGGGGTACAGTCGTTACTGGCCTGCGACCACAAACAACCTGTACTGTACGAACGCAAATGTGCACGATGCATATTATCTCTCTCAAAGTCTCCCCCTCCTCCTCCTCATCCTCCTCCTATTCATAACCCTCTTTCCCTTTCTCATCCTCATGTTCGTCCACTTCCACATTTCCAAATCCTCTTTCCCCTCTACTTCTCCTACAACGGATTATTCGGACGGCTGTTCCGACTTCAAGGCAATCTTCCGAGCGATTTCCCATCATATTCACAAAAGATAAGGGTAAATATAAAGAGGCTGTCCGTGTGAACGTCATTATGGCATACAGTGAGTGGAGGTATTCCTCCACTCACTCTTAAACTCGGCAAAACTCGGTACTAGACAGAGTGATCACCTCACGTCCCGGCAGCTTCCGTCTCGTGCCCTGGTATCTATTGAATTGGAGGCTGGATGGGACCAGTATGGATGAATTAGAGAAGAAACGAATCACTTGCCCACGCCTGGAATCGAACCTCGATTCCTCGGTTGTCCAGTTCGTAGTCTAGTCACGATACAAACTACGCTATTCCGCGTCTTCGCATTATCTCTTTATCCCACTGGGTCATAACAAAGTGCAACAGGTTTTGGGGGTCGTCATGACAGAGTCCTACAAAACAAGTTAAGAGAAGTCTCTCTTCATTCGTCACTTCGCTGAACAGACACCAGGCTCTGCGTTCCTTCGGTTTTAATTCTGCACAACCCGGTACGTATAAACTTCTAGAAACTGTCATTTATCCCCTAAGTGTGTAACAAACTGCAGGTTTTAGCAGTCCTGTAGCCAACAAGCGATGCTGTGACAGGAACTGAAATTTAATTAACTTTAAAATTTAGTTCGTTTAAAAATTTGAATTCTAAAAGGTTTTGACGATGGTATATGACACTGTGAACCGCTTGTTTCTAGGAGTTTGTCCATCGTCTTTATTGTGAATAAAATGTAAATATAAAAATATGAAATATAAAAATCTACGTTTCGGAAGATGGCTCTTCTTCCGAAACGTAGATTTTATATATTTTATATTTATTCACAATAACGACGATGGACAAAGTCCTAGAAACAAGTCGTTCACAGTTTCAAAATTTGTCACAACCCATCAACACCGGGAAACGCAAATTTTACAAATATCCTTGGAAAAATACATATTGCTTATACTCCCAAAACGTATTCAGTGTGAATACCTTAAAATAACATGACAAGTTGTGGTGTAAACATAGAGAATTTTGATCACGCAGCTGTCCGGCACGCGGTCACTTCCAAAGAAACCCAGCGGCTCTCGAGTAAATGTAACAGCTTACCCCCCACATTACATAATATACAAATCCATAATGACGGGTTGTAATGACAAAGCTTATACAACACCAGGGTAACAGGGTAACGACAACATAACATGGCCATGTCCTATCAGCTTTTATCAACTCTGTTTATCCTACGACGCCCATAACGACTGATATCTCTTCCTCGTGCCTCCATGTAGACGCCTCCGAAACCTTCTCTGTCACCTTTATGGTTGGGTGGCCTACTTTCCAGGCGGTCTATGTAGGTACACGAAGGCTATGTCGTCTGGTTCAGCGTGACTGCATGTAGTGACGGCCACTTAGAAATCGCGCCCGCATCTCTTGCGTAGGACGGCACGTGTATTTATAGTTAAAGGTTCACAATGCTAAGCAGGACGCGTAGGTTCTGTGCCATAAACAAGCCACTTATCTCGATTTATAATTCGTCACCTCTTCAAACAAATAATTTTCAAAGAACAAAATGTAACGCCGTTCAGAATTACAGAGGAAATCTACGTTCTGTCCTTTCTTTACTTCGTTCTTTGATTTACTCACGCCATCCTTCATTCTTGGCTCCTCCTTTCTTTCCTTGATTCATTCCCTATTTTCCCGCGTCTCTTTGCCTTTAACACTTACGTTACATTCTCCTCCATTCATCCTTCAGTGTTTTCCTTCTGTTGTCAGGAAAGTCTTGACACACAGATTTTAATCAAAAAACAACTATCTCAGAAGAGGGATTCAACCTCGTTTCTCTATAAGGAATATACATACGAAAACCCACACAGACTACTAACTGACATTCGACATTACAATACACTACATTAACAAGCAGTTCCGACCAAAATTCACAAAACATACTTTCCTACTGCACATAATTAAATCTTACAATCTATCAGAGACATCTTCACTATTTTACTTTATTATTTATAAAGAATTTACTCACAGACACCGTATATATTCAATCTCACAGGTAAAGCAACCCATTACAGGCCTGGACAGACCCTTAGGGTTCCAGGCGTTTGAGGCTCTCAGATTTCTAGACAATCGGCACACGAAGGTGGTAAGGTTGTCAGCCCTACGCACCGGCCACCTTTACTCCCCAGGAAATATTCCTGGTACTCATTTCTGTTACAGTCTGAGCCGACCCCAGGGCCATAGTGCGACCGAAAGGATTATGTCAATGAAAAATTCCAATGACACCATCGGGAATCGAACCCGCGACCTTCCGGCAGTGCCTCAACCAACTGCGCCACCACGTGCCCAAATCTCACAGGTACATCATCTATATTCTGTATCATCGCCATATTTCTAATTACAGATTTGTACGTGAAGCTGATCACTAACCTCCACTGAGTACCAAAGTTAAGAATATGTGGAGCTATACCTCTATTCCACCACAGGTCATTATGGCGTGCACAGGGACACCTTTACTCTTTATTTACCTTCTGTAACCTTACAGAGACCACATTACATCGTTATTTAGTTGTAGACGTAGCTCAGGAAGGAGAGGATAAATAAAAAATATAAACTGATCATAAGATAATGAAGATAGCAATGAATACACGAAAAAAAAGGCCCATTTAATTACACTCCTTTGTAGAGCACTAAAATGTGTAAGTCAGATTTGAGGGGTAGAAAGTAAATTTGTCCTTGTATATGCCATGAAGGCATACAGAAGGAGTGGAGGTATGGCTCTTGTCATTCTTAAACTCCAATAGATAGAGGGGAGTCGTTCGAGTGGTACGTGTTCTCTTCAACGCTTCACGAGAATAAGGAATTAAAACAGGCCACGATCGCATAACTACAACACAGAATTCATCAATCTGCATGGACGGACTTAACCCCACGAAACAACTTACGCACCATACTCTTTACACAGCCTTAGTTTACAAAACGTGTCACATGCAAAAAGTTTTGTCTCGGCAATTAAAAAAAAATAATTTGAGGAATTTATAGCTTAATTCACATCACAGAAATACTTCAGTGTAAATAATGCGGGCACCGCGTTTCATGCATGACATCACATCTACACGGTACACAACTCGCATAACTTGGAGTACGCTGCTGCAGCCCGGCAAACGGTTTCAAATACCGATGTGTTTCCACTCGAACGCAATGCAATTTTACAAAATAAGGCACCTGTAAAAGAACGTAACTACAATATTTGGCATAGTTATCAACTGAAGGGCCCTTTTAATTCCTCCTCCTACGTTCTAGAAAATAAATAACAATGAGGTCGGGCGGCTGAAGCCCCTGATTCGAGTTCACGAGGTCCCGGATTCAGTCTCAGTCCACACAACGGCTATCCTGATGATTTTCGTGGTCCATTGTCATTTTTAGACCATCACTTTATGGTCAGTGTTGGTTGTCCTCTGCTCTAACCTTTGTTAACCACAGCATTAACGCTTTGCATTAAAAGTTATTTATTTATCACACCAACTCATGCACAATTTTTACAATATTATTACTTCACCCCTATACGTATTTCGGCACTCAAAATGCCATCCTCAGGGGGTCACAGTGTTAAAAGCACAGACTAACATCGATGTATAAAATGTTACATCCATATGAGTAAAATGTTGAACATTAAAATATTAGTCTATTGTTTTTGAGTCCTGACTGAGCTCATACACTATATGTGTATTAAAATATCACTAAAATGTTAAAATTGTTACACATTTTTGAAGTTTTTTAAATTAGCGGCAGATTTGGTCATGTATCCTTTCGTTCCCGTAGGGATGTATTAGTTTACTGTATATGTTGCTGTGTGTTACGTCGTGTCAGCTCCGTTCAGCCGTTGTGTGGTGACGTATAGGGGTGAAGTGAATAATATTTTAAAATTGTGCATGAGTTGGTATGAAAAATAAATAACTTCCAATTGCTATAGAATGCACGGTCAATATAACGTAAAGCTTTGGAATTAAGTTTGTCTCGTCTGTACTTTCTTTCCCCATAACCCAGATAACGTAGTCAGTACAATGATTAGGGACTGAACGATCTGGGGTTCGAGTACCAGTACGGGTTAGAGATTCTTCTCTCTCCCACAAAACCGTCCAGACCAGTTCTGAGACAACGCAGCCTCCTATTCAATGGGTACCGGCGTCATTTCCCGGGGGTAAAGCCTCCGAGGCGCGTAGTTGACCACTTACCTGCATCTAGTGCCGAGGTTAAGAAAGATTAGACTTATACCTGTACTCCCCATATTTCCTTCAAGCTGCGGACAGGGACAACTTCACAATTTCAGGCTTCCGCCGCGATGTAAGTGAGATCCGCACTCTTCTGGGATATTACGCAGCTTTGAGTGGTAGTACTGTACTGACGTTTCGAGGCAACTTATCGGGCCCATCTTCAACAGTCAAGAAGTCGAAGAAGAAAGCTTTCTTCTGGACTTCTCGACCCTTGAAGATGGGACTGAGAGGTTGTCCCGAAACGTCGGTACAAACGTACCACTCAACGCTGCGTAATATCGCAGAAGAGCGAAGATCTCAGGCGCAACTTCACATTGATCTATTATTAGAAACTACTGAATATGAACCACTGCTTAGTATTAACTAAAAAGCGTGTCATATTCGTTTACACGCACCCCGTCTCCTGCCATGTTTTCCCATTTCTATTCACATACATTAATACTGTTCGTATTACGTCCTTAGAAACAAAACTTTCAAAGACTTCCATAACCTCGCCCGCTTTTTTTCTCTCCCGTATTCAATGCTGAAAGCTCAGGGTGTATAAAATGGGAACCTTCTTTGTTATATTTATGCCAATAAATGATCTTTGAATCTATAGGGGATTCCCTGTTTAGACAGACCACTGCTCTTAAGGCAAGAGTTGCAACCCCTCACTAATTTCACAGCTAACGCTCGCGTAGAGCTTTCGTCTTAAGTTACAAAGTCTTAAAACGAATTATTTTCTGACACTACAGGCACGTTTAACCCATATTCCACTTTAGATAATTTACACAGCATTATTAAATTACTAAACAAGAACCCAATTCCCTCGCGTAATATACTACAGGCATTACATGATGGGTTTGCTGGTCGCAGGAAGTATTTCTAATAAAGCTCCGTGGTTACTATACGTGACACCAGACAACATAAAACAACCGCTCAGTTTCTCACAGTACCATTTAATGTTCCGTATGATTCTGAGAATAATCTGGAGCCGGGAGAACCTAGTCCGTATAGTGAATAGGCTACGGGATGGAAGGTATGCAGTTCGAACACCAGTAGGGGCAATAGAGTTTCTCTTCTCCAAAACGTCCAGACCAGCTCAGCCTTCTATTCAGTGGGTACCTGGGATCGTTACCATTATTATTATTATTATTTACTGCAATTGGGTTTTCACCCGGTGGCAGTAGTCCTTACACTAGTACACACAATACAAATGGACATATAATATACATAAAAATAACAATACAAAACAAACTATACACAATTACAAAATAAAATACATACAGTAAATACATTTACACACATTAGAACACCGTACACACCTTACAAAAACATCCACACCTTACAAAAACATCCACACCTTACAAAAGCATCCACACCTTACAAAAATATCCACACCTTACAAAAACATCCACACCTTACAAAAGCATCCACACCTTACAAAAACATCCACACCTTACAAAAACATCCACACCTTACAAAAACATCCACACCGTGGATAAAGCGGCTTGGGCATGATGCTGACAAGTCACCTCCAACTAATGCCGAGGTTAAGAATGAGTGGAGCTATAGTCCACTCCCCCAATATGCCTTCATGGCGTGGACAGGGACAAATTTACCTTTGCCCGAGAACAAACAGCGACTATTTCCTTATTCAACATCAAGTGTTTGGTTTGTATAAAGAAGAAAAGGATTGTTCTGTATCACTTAGAAACTTTTTTTATCATAATTCTGACTAACTTTCGCATTCGTATGGTCAAAGCAATGAGTCTAACTTTCACTTTTGTGTGATACACTCGTCACGTCATAAATAAATGCAGTGTTATCGTGACCAGTGAAAGACGAATTGCTGCATGAATGAGAGCGTCGCATGTTGATTTTATGTGGATTAAAGAGAGTGGATTTGCAGATTACGAAAACAGGGAGCATGCGCACATTACACGCATTTCAACGTCCATTTTGAAAGTGTAGTTTCGTGTTACATTTCTAAAATCGATGTATAGGAAAATCACACCCATGTCTGTAATACGGGTCCTGAAGACTAAACAGCGACTGAAGTGTGTAGAGTCATTCCCCGAAGTTACGTCGTAAATGGTTCCGAGACCGGCGACGTTAGTCGAGACAGATTTTTCCATACACGCAACGTTAAAATGAAGAGGGTGGTTCCACATAAACTGTTTTCACGAAGAAAAAGAGATATTTACATTTATAAAAAATTTACAAAAAATAATGACAAACCAATGACAATTTCAGGACGAGGCACTTCCTCTTGAACAGTAGGTGGGTCATCTGTATCATCATTTCCAGTGACCAACAATACGGATGGCGATGCACGAGTGTCTGAAGAAAAAATTGAATAAACGAAGCACTGAGGTCTGGACAGACACAGATCACTTCTCCTTCAGACCCTCCTCAAATCAAGCAACGATCCCTATAATTCCATGTCCAGTTGTTGCTGCCCGCTGCTCGTTCCTATCAGTGTCCTCAGACACCTTGATGTCAGCTTCTATCAGTCCAAGCTCCTCAGTCGACTTCAAAACCATCATGGTCCTCTCATTAGGCTCAGGTTCAGTGTCCTCACCTTCTTCAAGGGCGCTTTTCTTCCGCATTTCATGAATATGGTTGAGGGTGAGCTCCTGATTATGGTAGTTCAGCAACTCGAAGACATCCTCATCATCGTACGTACCAATTCGAGCGCTCGACTTAATATGCTGCGTCTAGAGTAACGACGTAAGTCGACATGACGTTAAGTCGGGAGATGTCATGCATTTGTACACATAACGTACTGTCAGAGTTGTAGATGAATAGAATTTATTTTTCCCCACGAACAAACTAGTTGTTGCGAGATTTCAGACTTCCGTCGCGATGTACCTGACGTCTTCGCTCTTCTGGGTTGTCACGCAGCGTATGTTGGTACTTATTAAAACAACTTATTACAACTACAAATATAATGTCGAAACGTCAGAGTTTCTTGTCAACGAGGTGTGAGTAATTACTTGTACCGGGGTCGGTGCAGATGCGGTTATTTGAAGTCACACAGACCGGAGTCCCATTACTAAAATTGTTCACCACCTACCAACTGCTTATGTCCGTGCTAAGAGGTTACTTCCGCTTAACTGTTTCATTCCACGCTCCCAAAGGGTCGAGTCTTGCCGCCATACAAATTATGTCCATAGAATGTAGGACAAAATACGGTAATAACATATTTTGAAAACGTGCTAGAGTGCAAATGTTTGGGGTCAACAGTAACGAATACAAATGACATGAAAGTTAAAAGCAGACTGATTCCTGGAAAGACATGCTACCATCCAATTCGGCACCTTTGATCTTTAAGCTTTCTGTCTAAAAACACAAAGACTAAAATACTGCCATATTATATAATTTCATGTTGTTTTCTTAAAGGTATAAAAATTGGTCCACCCTAAGGAACGAACATAGTTCGGTGATGATTACAAACAGGTCATTGAAGAGAATACATGAAACAAACACACGGGACTGAAATATTACATAACGGTGATCATCGTAAGCTTGTTCTTCGAAGAACATGATTATGGCGACCGTGTTAAGGAAGTTCAGAGGGACAAAACACGTAGCACGCATCAAAGAGATGAGAAATGCATACAAAATTTCAGTCGAAAAATGTGAAGCGACCCTTTTAAGAGACCTAGACATGCTTACATGGATATGGAATGAACTAAGAACTAGTTCAAAAAGGCCAGCAATTTCATGACCGCCTGAACAACTACCAGCGTCTCAAGGATCCTGCTCAACGAATTCTGTCAATATGAAGAACGTCACTTGCATATCATGTGATGATAATCAGGAAAAAATTTGAGCCCAAGACACAAAAATTCGTCCTTAAATATTAACTATCACAGGATATTCCACTTCACACACATATCACTTCTGTCCCGGAACGCTAATGTCTACAAAGCTTGGGGTTTAGACACAGGAAGAAGACGGAACGGCGTGGCCAGGAAGTGGGTCGAGTGAGCTGCAGAATTGAAGTCTTAGGACTGCGGGGGATGATCCGGTCTGTAAGCCTTCCCCTTCTTGAATCACTACCCTTCGGAACGGAAGCAGCATCAGAATTCAATTAGCGAGCTGAGTGGAACCAGTGAAACACTGCCCACCACAGGTAACGGAGTATTTACCCAGTGCAGAAGTACAGCAACGTTCCTTCCTGCCTCTAAAGTCGTCTTTCTGCTTAAAAGCAATACATGACAAGCGGAGGTATAGCACAAGGAAAAAGTCCAGTGCTAGCTTCACGCTCCAGTTCTCAGAAGGTACCAGATTCCAATCTCAAGTCTACTTACCGGTTATCCTAATGAACTAATTACTGTACTGTGCCTACCAACAGACCCTGACAGACTTCTGCAAAGATCTTACACACACACTTCCCTCAAGAGAACCACCCAATCTCATGTGACAACCTACAGCAACATCATTAAATACTCTAGCTACAGATCGGTTAACGAATACTCCGCTTGCCAGTGCATCTTCGCTCGAAGTTTTCCAACCAACACTTCATGTGTACGTCAATACCTCATTTCCTCCAGGGCCATGTCACGGCTCAGACGGTTAGTCGCAGGATTCTCAACGTGGAGGCCCGGGTCCCACCATTCCATATAGGATTCGTGGTGGATGAAGTGACACTTGGATCGGTTCTTGTCCCAGTACTTCGGTTTTCCCCTTGTCAGTATTATTCCACCAGTGTTCCATACTCATTCATCAAACATCGACGCTATGTAATGTTAGCAACTGACAGTGCCATTAAATAATACACTTTAAAGGCACTCATTACCTGCATGCGTACTACACGTCTCGTGTCATATTATAAAATACGACACCATTTTTCAGCCCGTGGGCTTCATAATGCCGTCTCTCTTATATATTTATGAAGAACCCACGAATCAATCTTTGACGATACTAATAACCCATAAAAACGGGGCAGAGTCATTCTTGAGAAGCAAATAGTGGCTCATCTATTCAAGAAATCCCCTATTTTATGGACCAATATTCTATTCACAATCAACAACCACTGGATCCTATACTGAGCCAAACAAACCCAGTCCATGCCCTAATATCTGTTTTCTTTATACTCCCATCTTCGCCCAGGTATTGCAAGTGATCTCGCGCCTTCAGTTACCAGGTCCAGAAGTGCATATGAATTTTCTTCCATTCCCAAGACAACAATATGTCCCGACCATCACTGTCAGTAACTCGACCATCCAAACAATATTTGGTAAATAGTACAAATTATGAAGTCCCTCATTCTACAGCATTTTCCACGCTCCTGTTACTAACTTTCTCTTAACTACAAATATTATTCTCATCAGCACTCAACTTGAAATACAATCACGTGTTTTCTGTACAATGTTAAAGACGACAGCCACACAAAGCCAGAGATAAAATTACAGTATAGCATGTCTTGATTTTTTAAGTTCACGACAGTAAAATCAACATATGTCAGTATGCAGACAACCGTTCATTAGTACACAGAAGTAGAGCAACTGATATAGAAACGTGTGCTAGCCTTTTCACATTAAACACATCTAGGAAACTTGTAAACGCAATTAAGAGTTAATGTCATGACATAAGGCCGTTACTGTACGTCTGTTAGCTGTATTTGAGACGGATAGACTGAATAAATCTATTAAAAATCTCAGTCATATGCACGACTTCAGGAACCAAAAACGTCCCAAATAGGAGGCAAAAATGGTAACTACAGAAACCACGAATTCGATAAATACACCGTAAACTTATTACGAACAAATCCACTGCCCAGTGGTGCAGTACTCCGCACTTCATACACACTTTTTATAGGAAATATTTAAAATCTCTTAAAAGCCTACATCCTCCGGGAAACCCCGTCACAGCTGACGTGTTCTGGAACACTCTGTACTAAGAGCAAGAATCGCTTCTAAACCTTTCACATTATAGGCCTAATAATTAATCCGTTAATTCAATCACTTTTTAAAATTTTTAAATTAACTTACTTGCACCTGGCCTCCGTTACATCACCAGTGACGAGCAGGTAACCGAATTGCTGGATGCCTTACGATACGCATCACTAAATAATCCTATCAATCAGTTTTAACAGAAACACTGACTTACTCTCTGAAACTAATGCTCGCACGAACACAGTCGTCACATGTCACTTGTAAACTCTTACACTATGGACTCCACCCTGAAGATCAGAGAATTTTCCTGCTTCTAGACTGCCCATTGTATTGGATTTCAGAGCTCAATGACTCATGCCACACAGAGGGGCATGTTGCCAGATCGGTATGAAAACTGACGATCATGACAACAAAGGGCGTGGTGGACACACGGGGAAAGCTCGAACGGGTTTTCCTCAACACACCGTAGTCAGAAATACGTGAGAGATGAATTCGCAGGTTAGGTAACAATATCCACGTAAATTTTAACAAATGCTGCAGTAATACCACGCCATTATCATGCACATATTATCCAAGAGTTTCTTTCCTCTCAAACGCCCCTAGACCGGTTCTTGGGTCTACACAGCATTCCTCCAATAGGTACCGGGTACTCTTTCTCTGGGGGTAAAGCGGCCGGGGCATAAACGCACTAACCTCCATCTAGTGCCGAGGTTAAGAATGATTTGCTCTATATCACCAGTCCACCCCCCCCCCCCCACAATACTATTTTGTAGCGTGCATAGGGACACTTTACCGTTCACATTGATCACGTCCTTTGAAACAGACCTCAGAAATCTTCATACAATATCTCAGTTCAAACTACAGGCACAATTAACCTCTTTCCTATAACACTGCGGTAGAAGAACCTGAAGGCCCAACACTGCCAATAACAAAGCCTAAAATTGCACACAATGCTGAGTTAGTTGGTAGAAGCTAAAGGCATCTTTTGCCCAATTCAGCACCAGTCCATTAAGATGTAATGGTGGAGCAGAGTATAGCTCCAAGGATTCTTAACTTCGGTATCTGATGGACGTAAGAGATCATCTTCACGGTCCGGCCGCTTAGGCCCCAGGGAAAGAACCTCGGTACGCAGTGGAAAGGCGGCAAAGTGGAATCCCCAGAGCCGTTCTGGACGCTGTGGACCTCGCAGTGAGCACAGTCTGTCACATTTATAAAAGCTGTTTACTTGCCAAGGGCGCGTATTTAAGAGGAAACACACAGCCCGACAACAAGGAAAGACAAAAAAAGATGATGATGATAAAGCAGGGGGTGTGGTGACAGGCACTACATTTAAAGATAACTCACAACCCTGGTCCAGGGTGTGACTCATTCACTCACACCCAAACGTATTTATTACATAAGGCAGACTAGGCAATGACATTTTTCCAAATCCTTTCACGTGTCGTTCAATCCTTTCAGCAGAAATTGCATCTCTAAAGAAGCAATAAATGTCAGCTGCTTCGTGTAGTCCTTATAGCAAATTATTATATTTTATATAAAGACACACACACGTAGGGTCTATATGAAACCAATTGGAGTGTTAACGCGTGCTTTCAGACGTTACGCATCCTCGTCACGCATCTCTACGTAGCTACTGTGACGTCCCCCTGGTGATGGATGGGTTGCCTATGCCAGCAGGATATCTGCTTTACCTTATGAACAAGTTACGTGAGGGGAAAAGTGGCTCATCGGCCATCGCTTCATTTATTTTTTTTCCTATACAGACATCCCTCGACTTATGCAATTTCAGACTTACGCAATTTGAAACAAAAAAATGAAAATTAAACAATCATTTTTGAAACGCGCGTCGAATTTTTCCTCGAGGGAATGAAAGCACAATGAGACAAGGGTGGCGGAAGAATACTGTTGGGCGATAACACAGGCGGCAGGATGATCACGCTACATTGGAGTTTGGATTTCAACTGGACTCCGTTGTATATACATATATAGGTGACCCAAGGTGTACTCAATTTCGATTTGCGCCGGACCTTCCAGAGCGTAACTATTGCGTAAGTCGAGAGTGTCCGTACATACAGGTTACACTGGAGTGGGTAACAGCATTTATTTACTTATGCTTAGGGAATTTAACTGCACTGTATCACCCGCAATGTTATGTAGAGTCAAATGAAATGAAAGGACGGACACCTGGCGCCAAACTCCAGAGAGCCTTTTCATAAGCCAAAAGTTGCTCACAACTTCATAAACTCAATGCCTTGATCAAATCTGAAGTGTCATAGCCATGTCCACAATAGTCCGCCAAATCTGAGAGGCCATGTGACATTTACAGCATACAAACCCGATCATTTCCCAAGCCGCAGGACCACCTCCATTTGGCTGTCTGCAACTAACTCCAAGCACAGTTCTTCAGAAGCTAGTAGTTGCTCAGCCAGAAAAATAATCCGCATTTTAAGGAACAAGCTGATTCAAAAAGGCCGTCACCCCTCTTTATTCTAAACCAGAAGAATCCACCCCAAAACTTACACCCCTATGTACTTAAAGTTCCATTTTAATATTAGCATCCCATCTACGTCTTGGTTCTCCAAATTATTCCTTCCTTTCAGGTATTCCGACCACAAATCGGTATACATTTCTCGTCTCTCTCACGCGTGCCACATATCCCACCCATCTCATCCCCCCTTGGTCACCGTAATAGCAGAACAGATAAACAACAAAAATTTTGAAGTCCTTATTCTGTCTCTGCTTATTCAATATACTCGCAGCTACCTTCCAAACCAGGAGGTCGTCTCCTTCTTCCGCTACCTGAGGATGCACCATGCCGAGGCGACTAACAACTCATCTTAGCATGTCCTGGATTGGCCGAAACAAGTACGGTCAAATTTTAATACTTTTTATTGTATATTATATTATATTGTGTACTATGTTAGATTTATTGTAATAAATGCCTAACATAAAGCCTATGCATTCCCCTACTGAAAATTACATAATTCCATATTGCAGACTTCAGCTAAAGAATCATGGTGAATGAGCAAAATATGACAAAGTTAAACTTCGTTATTATGTCAGTAGCTTTCGAATCGTGGGGCTTTCGCTACGGGAAAGCGCACACTATTTGACCACGGTGGAGGGAAACCAAGTCACGTTGTTTAACCAGATGATTAAAAGAAATTTTAAAATACAGCTCTCAATAAGGTTTTGAAAATATGAAGTTAAACAAAATGGCCCAAGGCAAAACTCAGACGTCAAAGTTTGGGCTGAAGATGAGGAATCTGAATGTTCTATCACATGGAATTTATACGAATAGCCATCAAAAGACTAACTACTTCCATACTATGGACGATACAGTTACCTTCGTTATCACATAAGTTCTGAAATTCTGTGGTACTTGACGTCTCGGAAGACAGACATCTGCTGTTACATCTCGCCAGTTCAGCTTACGTATCTGGCTTTTTCGTACTGTACCGGGAATTCCTCCCAGTACCTCGGACGGTGACCGAACTATGGACTTTCGCCGCGCGCATCTTTCCTCCCTCTCTTTCCCCTCTCCATTTCCCCTCCTGTCACTAGTTTTCCTTTTACGTGTGAATGGTTCGTCTCGTTACTTCGATCCTAGCCCGACTGGAGTCAACATCAAAATTCGGTTTCGGCCATGGGGTCCAAATTCTGTTCAGCAAGACCAGTGGTGGGGTTGGAGTCCCTTGGCTGATGCCGTGGTCCCGAGTCGTCGTTTTGTGTTGGGTTTAGTCCCACGGCAACAGCAAGGTATTTTGGTTTTGGTATGTATTGGGGAAGTAATTGCTATGCCGGTATACGTGTGGTGTGTTGTGTATTATTGTATGTCAGATTCCTTTAATTAAAGTTTTGTTATGTTTGAATATATTTTCATTTATTATATTATATCTTTGTTGTGTGACTACCCTTTCCTATCTATTGGGCTCAGTACGTGTGTGAGGAAGGGGCAGTTCAGTACGCTAATTATACGCTGACATGGAAATAATTACAAAAGCGTTTCGTTAAGAATCTGTATTATTAAGTTACAAAACAGAGACTTCATACGAATCTCCAAGCTCTGACGACAGTTACAAGGTTCATGGGTTAAAGTGATGATCATGTCGTCGGCGTTCGGTAATTGCACGTTTATATGAGGTGGGGAGGAGGCAGCGCGCAATAAAACAATAGACTATAACTATTTTATAGACACTTTGCAACACTGAGGCATTAAATTTCTGTTATACAAGGATCGTAACTTAATATGGCGTTCTCATATAGCGTGCTGCTCTTTAAAATGGAGATGTTCAAACGCACACGTGTAACACTTTGCAGTTTGTAGCTGAAAATGTTCCTGCACTTCGTTTACGATATTTATGGAGTGACTGTAAACGTGTGTAAAGAATGTACTTACAGAACACGTAGAGAAATTCCGAGATTTGAGCTTCTCACAAGCGGTACTCCTGAGGATTCCAGTCTTCTGCGACGTGACGTTATGTGGTTCCCGACGATTCGGGGGGATCGTTAAACCTTCATCTTCAAAGGAACGCTTGACTCCTGACGATGAAGGCAGTGCATTCCTTCGAAACGTCTGGGACTTCTCGCCCAACGACACAGCGTCATATCCCAGAAGACTCAAAACGTAAAATTATGAAACGTCGACACAGAGTAATACTTCTGGTGCGTTCGCTCTGTCATTGTCCCTAGACTTTAAATTCGTTATTATTTTCAAGAAAAACTCTGACAATATGAGTATTTGAAATGTGTCTTACCACCTTTTAAACAGCATGCACTATGAGTTTCTTCTGTACCCCAGCAACAGATTTACAATCGATCATAATCGATATCTTTTAAACGCCGAGACAGCGTATTTTTTGTATTTGTTTTTATTGTCTAGATCAGTGGTTCCCAAAGTGGGCGGTACCGCCCCCTGGGGGGCGGTGGGATTACCGAGGTGGGCGGTAATAGGTACGAGAGGTGGAAGGGTGCGCTGTTATTATCACAGGGGGGCGCTAGTAGACAAGCTGTGCATTTATTTTATAATAAAATTCAAATAAAGTAATTTTTGTATTAAAAATAAAAAATGAACTAAATTTCTTAGTATTTTAATTTATGAATCTTATTCAAGCACATATTATTTTTAATAAACTATTGCAGATTAATTATTGTTAATCATAAAAAATATAAGTTGTAATTTATTAATTAACACATAAAACATTAAGTTTAACTCTTATAATTTCATTTAAACGATTTTTTAAATCTAAAATAAAAGTGAAAACAAAAGCGCATTTATGTTTTTTCAAAAAAGTTAGGGGGGCGCTGTGGGTGTGTATATGGAACCAAGGGGGCGGTGAACCGAAAAAGTTTGGGAACCACTGGTCTAGATCATAAACTTTCCTTTCGGCCTCAGGTCGTTCCTCACACAGACACACAGAACACTGTCAGGGCGACATATCGCAAATGTGTCCTCATATTAAGTGTCCGTTATTTCTGTCCGGGTTTATCCAAAACCGGCATGCGTCATATTTTAATAAAAATTCTCAATTACGAAATTACACGAAATTTCGACCCGTGGGAGACGCGATGATCCATTCAGACAGACGGATGGACAGAACACTTGATGAGGCTAATAATCGCCTTCGCAACTGTTTGCGAAAACGCGCCTAATGATGTCTATTGGCACGGATCAGTAATTCAAGTCGCTGCTCCTTATAACAAAACAATAAGCCATCATGAAATTAAGTACGTGGCGCGAAATAGCAAGTAGTATTTTCGCAGAACTCTGTTGTTTCAACCGTCCGTGTACTTTAAACACCTTTTTCCACCACTCGCCCAAGTTATCTTGACCGCTTTCATATTAATCCCACAGACATCTTTAATGGAATAATCCGTCAATTACTGTGATTCCAGTTGTAAATTACCAAGAATAATGACCGAATGAACACCACATGCGGGGCATTGGACTTTATAAATTTAATCGAAGCACTAACAAATACGTAATATTTAAAGTAAAATCATGTTCCCTATGCTTATCCCTTTAAAGAATAAAGTGAAAGTACTTTCCTACCCAACGCCCCCGATTTCCGTAAGAGCACTGCTTTTTGGAAGGTCCCCAGGCTTCGCCCGTTTGTCCTGGTAACAGCAACACGTAGTTGAAGATGAGTATGGAGCATTGGTGGAATGACACTGACAGCGGAAATCCGAAATACTCGGAGGAAACCCTGTTCTATTGCCACTTCGTCGACCACAAATCTCACATGGACTGACTCGGGATCGAACACGGGCTTCAGCGGTGACAGGCCGGCGACTAACCGCGTGAGCCAACGCACGTCCTTTAAGTAATAATATTACACTGAATTATATTTAAAGGTCCAGTTCGTACCGCGCAGTAAACATTCCGTCTCCATTAAAATCCAATCGGTTAACTCGGGTATGGCAAAAATCTCATTTGTTGTGGGAAATATGAAACATGTAAAGAGAGTACGTGGAGAGAATGTTAAGTTTTTTTTTAGTGTGAAATCTGGTGGCACATAAAGTAACCACTACACTTTAAAGACTTAATTAACCACGACTTCATAAATAAAAGTGCGTGGATGCGTGCACCCTTAAACTTGACGCTACACAGAGGTGAACGGTCAGATTCACGGTCTGATTGGCCTTCCTCCACTAAAAGAACGCCGAGTACCCAATGGATAGGGAGAGGTGGGCCCCACAGCCGGTCTGGACTCTTTGCAGGCGAGAACAATTTCTTGTCCCTGCCAGGATTAAAATCCCAATTCCTCGGCCGTGCAGCCCACAGCTTAAGTCACTATACTAACTGTAAAACTTCTACGACACCATCAAACTCTAACTGCATACAGTCGCAAGTGCTTCTGCTAATTCCACCCCTTTGGTGGTACAACTTCATACATTTGAATTCCATATGCTTTCCTGTTTCACTTTCAAGATTTCATTAATGTCACTATTCGAAATTTCTTTATCCACACCCATGCGCATAAAGAACACGTAAGTTTCAGTGTTGTGGTGTTTAACACTAAACCACCACCATAAAAATGCAGAAAGATGAAGGAAGAACTAAAAGCATACGAACTATATGGTAGCTGAATCAAGAATCTACATGATTTTTGGGTAAGAAGCAAAGGAAAAGTGAAAAGCTACAATTACGGTGACAAAGTGCTGACATCCGTACAGAAATAACACTACGTATTCCGTCTGACACAACCTGTATTTATATTATTTTCTCAAACACTACATGTTTCGATCAAGCCGATCATCATCAGATGTTTATTTTATACAAAAACTTAAAACTCAAGTAAAAATGTAAATTTTTGTGAGACCATTTGCGAGATACATTTTGACCTTGGGTTTTAAACTTTTGTTTAAAACGAACACCTGATGACGATCGGCTTGATCGAAACACGTAGTGTTTGAAAAAATAATAATAAATAAGAGCTGTGTCAGACGGAAACGTAGCGTTATGTATGTAATTCTGTATACACAACGGGATGGATAGCGTCAAATTGACTGATAAGGCCTATTATACACATCAAGCGAATGTGAATGGAGTAGTTGATTATTCCCCCTTAAAAGGCATGTACACATTCAATGTTAATGATTATATCAGTAAGTGAAAAAATATTTACTGCTAAGTATGCAACTGTATACCTGAAGTATTACAGAATAAAAAAAAATATAGCCCAGAGTTGAGACGTTGTTGCAGGTACAGCAAGGCACCCCCCCTTTTCGAGTCTCACACAAAGATATCCGTAACGAGTCCACGTGCATGGAATTCACAATATGAGAGGAAAACGATGATTCCGACTACAGTGCAGCCTGCATTTATCATTTGATATACTTCATGTGTCTCTAATCACAAAACAACCTTCTATGTAGGAATGAAATCAAGTATTAAATCGGTTTCATTGTTTACTGAATTTAAAATATGATTATATAAAAATCGATATGTCGGGAAGTCACATTTTAACCCTTCAGTGACGGCTTCGGTGCATTGTACGGACCTGTACGTCTTCATATGCTGCCTGCCTCGTGAACGACACGGTCGTGAATGCATCTACGGGCCCTACATAATCAAAAGGGGCCGGGATAGCGTAGTCGGCATAGCGACTCGCTACGGGCTGGACGGTCCGGGGATCGAATCCCGGTGGGGGCGAGATTTTTCGCATACGTCCAGACCGGCCCTGGGCCTACCCAGCCTCCTATACAATGGGTACCGGGTCTTTCCCGGGGGTAAAGCGGCCGGGGCGTGGTGCTGACCACCCACCCCCAACTAGCGCCGGGGTCAAGAATGAGTAGAGCTATACCTCTACTCCCCCTCTGGGCCTTCATGGCCTGTTCTAGGGAAAACTTTACTTTTTACATAACAAAACCTTTCTCTCGTGGGCAGTCTAACCTAAATACAGAATTCACGCAGTTGCTATTTCCCAGTTTCACATTCTGCAAAATATACATAGCATACGAACATTAATGACTATTACACATTTTCCTTAGTTTTCTTTGTCAACCCATTACACGCATTTTGGTATGATACTTTAAACAGGCCACATATTTAGAGCCACGTTCCAATCTACTGGCCGTCTCCTCCATTTGGAACCCAGCATAAGCTGTATTGTGGTGATAAGTGTTAAGCTTCACAGCTTCACAGATCTATATATATTACTCCAACAAAGAAAATATGTTACCATACATATCTGTGCACGGCACTTTTGGTCGCCTTGCTTCACTGAGCCAGACACCCTCCCTGCAAAGTGAAAACGTGTAACATATACCCCTCAGAGTCGGTCAGTATTTCCTGGAACGTGGCTGCATGACACAGCTAAGAAATCACTGAAACCTTCACAGAATGACCCACATGCTGGCAGGGTGAACTGATACTCTGGTAACCCTGTATTTACTCCAAATATAGGTCGACGATGCAGCATAAATACAGTCGAACCCGGTTATAACGTCATGAAAGGAACTGAATATTTTGTGCCGTTATAAACGAGTGTCGTTATAACCGAGGAGTATAATGTTATGGTTAACAGTGACGAATTAATTGGCATCACAGAACATCTGACACTATAGACGAGGTGCCGTATAAACAGCTGTCGTTATAACCGGGTTCGACTGTATTTAAAACATGTTAACGTTAGGGTCAGATGTGAAAATAAGTTTTGAGAACCAAGCAGACACTCCAGTTTGGAACTCCAACAGATGTCACAAATCAGTAAAGGAGTAATTAAAATTCATTTAAGAATTTGTTCCTACATGAATCGTTGCTCGTAACGACAACTATGATACCTTCAAGCACCCCGTTTCGGAACCAAACATCACAATAGAATCATACAAATTTGTTTAAGACTAAAGTACCATATTTATGGTGCACAAATACTTTCGTTCTCAAGTAAGTCACTACCAACTGAGGCGTTCATATTGTTACGTGTTAGTGAATTCAGTGTACTTTTCCCATGTTCATGCTTCTCAAATAACCTGAATTTCAGTTCTTTGGATGTACGGGACAGTAAGTATGATAAGAACATTACAAAATGAAAAGAAGCATCATACTTTGTACTCTTAGCTAAATATGAGTGTCATACAAACAGCAAGAGGTGCGTGGGGAATGTAAGAGACGTAGGAGAGATAAATGCACATAACATTGAAGTCGAGAAATCTGAAGGGAATATAACATCTGGGGGACTCCGGAGTAAAGGTGAGAATAATAATAAAATTGTATCTTATATAAAGAGAGTGTCAGGATTCATGCAGGTCGGGATGCGGTCCTGTGGTACGAACTTGCGGACCCAGTAGTAAACTTTTGAGCTCTATAAACCGTGGGTAATACTTCATTTCTAGAGCAACTATATTAGCTTCTGACATGAAATTCTCTTCCCCAGTGGATTGGTGTTATTACCCTACGAACTGCACCGCGATGAAAGAAAATACAGCTCGTATAAGAAAATGCAATCAGCAGAAAGCGGAAACTGAATCGATCAAATGACCTCCGAAGCTACTAAATTCGAAGAACTTCGCATACAGGACAAAGGATACTTGACAAAAAGTACCGGAATGAAATAACGAGATGATTTATTCTGCACAGGGGGAGGCCAGTTACAAATCGACGCAATACAGAAGCTTTAAAATACCGAATTGGTTAATCTATCCATGTCACCCGAATAAGCCCACGGACTTCATGCGACGCGCGACAGACACAAATGACTAATCGATAGAAACTAATTGACATATTACCTAAACTGCACACATTCATGTATCGCAAATAATTACCACAACATGTACATGCACTGTATAATAGGCAGTAACGACATGCAACGTTACCACAGGCACTGATCACACATTCAAATTACATTTTCCATTTGAAACGATTTCTACTGGCACAAAAACCAAACTTTCTCACATACACACGTACCAAATAAACTCAGTTTTTCCGCAGTGAAAAAAAAAAAGTTTGACTGTGCCACTGCGCGGAACTGAATGTTGCGATGCTTCGTAATCAGAATGTCCGGATTTCCAGTCTCAGCCCAAACCCAGTTCATCTGAGACGTTTCTTCCGTGACTTTTCCTAACCCTTCAAATGCAGGCACAGTCATGTAACAACGAATACGCGACACTTTAGGCTTACGCCGCCGTGTAGTCGAGGTCTTCGATCTTTTGGAATGTTATGCGTCGTAGGTTGATAGTTGGTTGACAACGCCTACACGTTTCGGGACAACATATCGATCCCATCTTCAAGGGTCAAGAAGTTTACTCTTTTTAGACTGCTTGAGCCGAGACCAATATGTTTCCTGAAACGTCGGTAACAAAGTAAGAACCTAGGACACGTAACATCTCAGAAGATCAAAGGCCTCAATTGTATCACTTTCTTCCCAGTTTGTCATTGATGAACGATCTCATTATCGATGCTATATGACCTACACAGCCGAGATAAAGTCGGTAAATAAGCAATGTAAGAATATTCTTTAGGAGATGTTTAGCCTTTCAAGTGATCTCTTCTCCTCTTTTGGTGACAATCCGGGTGCGTTTCGTAACAGCCACACTTCCTACGTGCGCTCACACAGAATGATAAAACCCGACTCCAGTTCTGTGGGCATATTCTGTACGGCTTGTTAAGAGACAAGTGTCCCATAAAGAGTCCGTTTTATGTGCATGTAAATACGTGTGCAGGTCTAATACAAAGCTACGCCCAGGGTGCACAAATCCCTGAAGCCAGGTGACCGTAGGCATTAAATTTTATACGGTGGCGCCTAGTATTTATGGGTGCTCTGTAAGGAACTTTCTTCATGTTTCCCTTCTGTAGCCCAGAATTTTGAGGAGGCTCCTACATTTTGTTTTTTTTTGGAAATCTGTGCCCCCTCTGGCTTAAAGCACAAAAGTCCTGCAGTCTGAGAGAAACCGACAGACGTTTCAGAAGAACCAGTGCCCCCATCCTGAAGCCTAACGAACGCAGTAGGTTCTTCCGAAAATTCGGTAAATTGCTACCAGAAAACACGGCGTCACGTTTCAGAAAACAGTATTTTTCATAGTCACAGTCGAAAGAACCTCAAATCTGAAGTATCAACAACTCTCAACTGCACATCATCTTCAGTTATATAACACACGATATGCATTGATCAATAAAAAAAATAACCTAACCTTTGAACTTCACTTCTGCTGGAGACTATCGATTTATGAAGAACATAGCTCAGCGTGGTTACTGTTACAGCCTATGAACGTCACAGCGTATTTCACGAGATATTAATACAGAATAAATTTCTTCCTAAAACATTAAACTATAATATTATATTCTTCATATAAGTACGTATTAGTGACATCTACAAATATTACGGTATGCAGTCAGCTTCGTTAAATTTCTGTCACTCCAAACAGGACACTTAGAATTCTTAAATGGAGCCACCTGAAGCTGTTAACTGCAAACAGACAAAAGTATCACGTACTCTCGAGAAATATTCTATAACACTTTAGCTCTTTGTAAAGTCACACATTCACTCAACAGAAAATATCATAACAGGGAGTTATTTATGAACTTCATAAGGCAACGCTTTCTATGTTCAAATGCCGAATAAAAATGAGATTTAAATAACAGAATAGTATTTGCAATCATTTAAGATATATATATAATGCATCTACGAACACACAATCACTGCACATTCGACGGGATTAATAATAACACTTCAGTAACACGTTTCTACATTCTATATTCGTCTTCATATGAGCAGGTACTGAACACTATTTTAAAAAAATTACTTAATAAAATTGTTTCATGCAAGATTTGAGGTTCTCACGGCGGTGTTGCTGAAGATTCGAGTCTTTTCAGATGTTACGCAGTGTCGTTGGGCAAACTGGCCCTGAAGATGAAGGCATTACTATCCTTCGTAAGTAGGGAATTATTTCCCCATCGACAAAACTTAACATCCCAGAAGACTTGAACCTTCAAAACTGTTTCAATTACATATTCAAAAACACAGGGACAGTCAATTCGTAATGGAACAAATGCGCGATACGAAATTTGAAACCGATTATAATACATTACTTACTGTCTAAATTATGAAGCACCATTTTAGCTTCTTTTAATGTCACTCCTACACGTTGCACATTGTTCATTAGGACACACAAATAGTTCTTGAAGACGCTGCACTGCACAAAGTCTTCTTTACATGAGTCATCTCAAAAACACAACAGTTCACATTGGCAGACTTGTTCAAAATTCAGATTTTTACTTCCATGCACAATTGTTGCTCTCTCATTCCCTCTCCTATAGGCTCTATCTAGCGGACATTGGTCTAGGCGAAGAGAGTTCAGATGAGATGAAGCCTTCAATAAAATGTGCCGAGTCGACGCAATAGGGACGCGTAACGTCGTCACGTGGTCTAAACTGGCAGACCAATCACAAACAACCATGACGTCATTGTGGGGGTTCCTTTAACAGGGTGTTCGTCTAAGTGTGAAAGCGAAGTAAGTTGGCACAAGACAGTACAGACCAAGTACATTCAAAAGTAAGCAAGCTGAAAAAAAGTTAACATGAAAGATCTAATCAAACATTCAAACAACTAACATGTGATCCATTGCAAAAATTCAGAAATTAAAAAAAAATCTGCTGTACAGATTGAGATCGTCTAACCCCACAAAGATAAGACAAATGCGAAAAGGTGCGTTCAATGTAATACTCTACAAATAGACGTCAAACGTGTTCTGTTATGCGATATCTGAGGTTCTCTCAGCGGTATTGCTGAACATTCAAGTCTTCTAGGATGTTACGCTCTGTCCACTAGTAGAAACTTACTGACGTTTCAAAAGATCACAGTAACTTAATCTTCATTGTCAAACAGTCCTAGAAGAGTCCGCATGGACTGCTCCTTGGCCCCGAAGATACGAGGCATTGCGACAAGGCGTAACGTCTCATCCCTGAAGACACGAATCTGTAGAGATAATTACTAAAAATAAGTAAATACCTTCCGGCCAGGTGTGACCCACTCACTGTTACAAACATTATGACATTTCTCATAATCATCCTATCGTCGTCGTCACCGCCATCATCACTAGCGTTGCAGACGACCCACCGCCTCTAAGTAATGGCTATTTAGCACTGACAAGCTTGTGCAAGCTCAGAAGGCAACCAATCACAAAGTGTGGCTGGCCCAAAGTGCAGCCACGAAAAGCCACTAGTCTGTATTTCGTGCATGTGACGACTACAGTGGCGACAAACGGTCACCTATCCAGTCACGGCCAGGCCCAATGTTGCGACCTTCGACGAATGGTCTTTTTTATGGGAACAATGACCTTCTTCCCCATTGCTGTCAAAGCCTGCTTATCCCGTGGGTTGAGGTTGATTTTCCATATAGGCTTTACCTTGCCCTTTTATGTTATCGATGTTACGTTATCGTATCATTATTATATTTTAATTTGATTAAAACCGCTGTACATTATAAGAATACGTTGCGTCGCAAGAAACGACATAACTGAGAAACAAAAATGACAGGGACACCACGCGAAATCTTCGCCGATATATAACTAAGACGTAATTTATTAACATAAAATCAACATAATACACGATATAGTACAAAATACAATAAAAATATATTAACATTTATCCCTACATGCTGCAGCCAATCATAGCCATCATTAGGGAAACAATCTATACATTGTGCAAGATACATCCCTCGAGGATGGCCCGGATTCGCCGAAATATGTAGGAATAAATATTAATATATCTTTATTGTATTTTATACTATAGTCTACTGTGTTAAATTTATTGTAATAAATAATGCAGAAGGTACACAGATGCTTTACGGCTATTCAAAACCTCCACTGTGACAGTTCACGTTCTACGTTAGGCCCACATAATATCAGTTCTGACAATGTTGTCAACGCAAATACTCAACAATACAAGATCATTTACGAAAGCCCACGCTGGCTCAGCCCAACGTAGTGGGTGAGTCTATGCGTATTATAGGTTGAAATACGGAGATGACCTAACAGCAGGACTCACATGTACGACAATTTTACAGCTTAAGTCGTGGAGAAAATGTCGAAGAAAGTTTCAAACAATATTTCCGGGAAGTGCAGTGCCTTCTAAAGCAACAATTTATAGGACACTTTCGAAGATCCGTGCAATGGGATCAGTGTTAAGATAAAAGGAGAATCATGGAAAACACGTGTACAAACCGAGGAAAACGTTTATGGTATTGGTGATCGATTGGAACCTCAGTCGTTTACGTCGCTTGGCCCTAAAGAGTGGAACGTCAGGAAGTACAGTCCACGTTGCAACCAAATGTTTAAAGTTACGACCCTACAAAACAACAGTTGTACATGGTCTTCTGTCTCAATACTGTGAAGCAAGAATTCGGTACTGCAGGAAGTCTCAGGAATCTCTGTTTACGTATCTTCTGGACCCATAGTTTATGTTTTATTCTGAGGATGCGTAGTTTCCATTGAGTGGATACATCAACAGTCGAAACAACAAGCACTGGTCCACAGCAAATCCTCATACTGTTCACGAAGTGCCTTCACATGATCTGAAAGTCCAAATGTCGTGCAGAAATCGTTGGAGGGGCAGTAAAAGAGCCAATTATTGGACAAAATAATAAATTCCAAAAGTTATGTAAAATTAATTCTGACACAATTTCTTTATAAAATGACTGGAGACGAAAATTCGTACGGGTTTTCCACAAGGACACCACTACGGCCCACATAGCTAATAATTCTGTACATGCATTAGCTGATAACTCGGACGAACACGTGACAAGTCAAGAACTGTGGCCTGCCCGCTCACCGGACTTAAATCAAAAGAACACTAACACTTCAGCGTCTATCTAAACGTAATTACATTACCCTGAAGATGAAGGCAAAAGGCAACATGATCGTCAGAAATGGCGCTGTCAACCTAAGACTCTACAGGATTTCAAAACCCAAAGATCGCCATCTGAAGTATTATCAAAACTCACTGAAAGTCAAGACGGTTTGTAAAGAGTGTTTCCAAAGCATTTTGGCCTCGAACAGAATGCGACCACCAAACCAAAACTAAAAGCTACGAAAACCGACAGATCAGATGGATTGTTGGACGGAAAAAAAAAAAAATTGCTCAAGCGCATGTAAATGCAAACCGAGAATCCGCAAAACTGGGCTTACACATATGAACCGCCTGAGCAACTTGAACCCTGGGATGAACTAACGAACCTTCAAAGAATCAAATTAAAGCTCTCCTAGTATCGATTTGACACATATTAAAACTCGGACCAGCCGCTCGTGTTCCAATATCGGAGCTTCTCCTCTCCCTTACGGAATACATTACTAACATTCCTAGGTTTCATATATCCGACACCATTTGTTTCTGAGTGAAGGCGATATCTTAAAGACATTGCAATTCTGCTTCAGTCTACAACACTCTACACTAGTGTTTCCCAAACGTTTTTCCTCACGGACTCCTTTTGGCTTCGAAAAATAACCACGGATCCTCATATCCTTTCTCACGTAAATATCTAGTTCCCGGATGATAGGTATCCAAAATTAAAAATTGATATCTCAAAACTGATTTTAGATAGCTACGAATACGTGCTAGTGGCATATGTAACAATACACTGCATTATTTGATCTTAATTAAAATGACTGTCCCT
Source organism: Reticulitermes speratus (assembly GCA_021186555.1). Classification (NCBI taxonomy): domain Eukaryota; kingdom Metazoa; phylum Arthropoda; class Insecta; order Blattodea; family Rhinotermitidae; genus Reticulitermes; species Reticulitermes speratus. The sequence continues at coordinate 10,061,610 of JAJKFL010000001.1, forward strand.
CGCTTCGTGGGTATAGGAAGTTTCTTAATTAGATATTCTAACAGTCATAAGAAATAAACATATCGCCAATTAAAGAAGTTCCTCGATTATTCTTAACAAAATATTATTCATTTAATTTTAAAAAAATAAGTAAACTTCAAAGTAGCCACTACAGAAATGTACCCACGGATCCCCCAGGAACGGGTCGCGGATCCCTACACCATCCCCATTAAAAACTATGCAACTCATACCTTTGAAACCCCATCGTTAAACAGCCAAGATCCAATTAATCTACGCCAGCGTAGTCGGTACAGCAACCCGCTACGAGCTGGACGGTCCGGGGATCGAATCCCGGTGGGGGCGAGACTTTCAGCACCGGCCCTGGGGCCCACCCAACTTCCTGTACAATAGGTACCGGGTCATTCCCGGGGTAAAGCGGCCGAGGCGTAGCGTTGACCACCCACCCCCATCTAGGGCACAGGTTAAAGAAAGAGTAGAGCTATACCTCTACTCCCCCTCTGGGCCTTCATGGCAGGTAACAGGGTGAAATCTACCTTCACCCTTAGTGGCGTAGATAACCGGTCGCCGCCCAACGCGTGACTCGATAATTCGGGCCCTCCGTATAATTATTAGAGAAATTACTGGCTCAGAATACTGCATTCGACCTTAAACAAGAAACCTCCATGCTGTCTTCTCAAACCTCGAGAACAGCAGGACTGATTTTGATCAGATCTTGTTATGGAGGAGCCTGCTCGCTGTGTGTGCACGATAAGAAGGCATCAACAGCATTCAGGAAGCGAAAATTTAGAGGCAATAACAGAGTGAACGCAATCATATTGTTTCGTTCTACGCAATGTGCAGCCCTGCATTTCCACATTTCTCTGCTTTGCTTTTATTCAAATCATTCAGTGTTTAAATAAACATTCTGTAACACGAGGTTTGTTTCACCGGAAGTCTATGCAACATAAGCGCAGGGTTCATGCGTTCTGCCTGCAGCACCTTGTTATTTCTTGCTTATAACTAACTAACTAACTCCATGGAGCAGAGTCCTTCTTGAGAAGCTAACTGGTCGTCAGGAAACTGGAAGACAGTTGCTTATACGAACAAGAAAACTGTTGTGAGTGATGAATTCGGAAGGGGCGTGGTCATTATATACTGAGCTTTATATGATGCTTTCTTGAGCAGAAAATGTGTATCGCGAACACATCCATTAAGATTATATAGATTGAACGGTGGACATCATTGTTGTTTTTATACTGGTTTGATACAATCTCAACACTACTGCAAGATATTTTCTTACCATTCAGTAATATCTGCCATCATTCCTTCTTATGTTTTATGTGTTAATGCACTATGGATGTTTTGTTATTTAAACTTTGTATGATTGCTGAGTCAGCATGTGCATATGCAGGAGTATATAATAATAATAATAATAACCATGGCTCAACAGCCCTATATGGGCCCGGGCCTCCTCTTGCCTCCTCTTTTCGAGGTTACTAAGTCGTGGCAGTTGGTGACTGGTCAACTGGCCGCGCTACTGTTTCTATCGATCCTGATGTGCCCGCCAGAGCCATCTGGTAGGCAGTCAGGAGACTTGGGTGAGAAATGGAGGCAATTTGGCTTTTTTTTCATTTTTATTCATGCCCGTAAGGTTCTTTTACATGCCGTAAATCTACGACATGGGACCGACGGCTTTACTTCCCCTCCGAAGGAAGTGGTGCTCCGGATTTTATCACCCTTAAAAAATCCATCTACCTCGGTCGGGATCGAACCCGCGAACCAGTGGCGAGCACGCTAACCACTAGTCCACCGAGGTCGACATGCAGGAGTATAAAATAGGGTAAAATGGACAGTGATGCCCCACATTTTATTCTGCTAGATTTTTAACAAACATAAATAGCAACAACAATTATGTCTGAGTGTAAAATGTGTGTGTTGGGGCTTCTGCCATATAACAGTTGCTGCACAGAAAATGTAACTGCGTTTACTTACAATAATAAAAATTGCGAGCACGTGAAAATAGGCATCTTTGGCAGACTGGGTGGTGAAAGATGCCCCCACATGTATTGAAGTACAAAGTAATAACTAATAAATACAATTACAATAAAATAAAATTATCTGTGCTCTGCATCACTATGAAACTCCTTCTTACTTCTTTCTAATTTTTCGTCAGTTTTTCAAGACTATCCGAACGTTTGTAATGGTTGTTTAATGCAGGTTTTGGAAGAAACTGTGCGGTTTTTCATGCATCCACTTTTCGCAGACTAAGTAATACTCTGCTCTGATAAATCTGGCTATACTCCTTCAAGGGCATGAAAGTGTCCTCTCAGAAAGTTGTAGGTATTTCTCAGTGTGAGGATGTAAGCAAAAAAGCATAACGTCATTGTTTCGTGTAAATTCCAGCATCTTCAGTTCACCGCAATGAGATACTTGTCCATCTAACATCAACAAGGCCGAGCCATGGCTCAGGCGGTTAGTCGCCGGCCTTTCACCGCGAAGGCCCGGGTTCGATCCCGGGTCAGTCCATGTGGGATCTGTGGTGGACAAAGTGGCACTGGGACAGGGTTTTCCCCGAGTAGTTCGGTTTTCCTCTGTCAATGTCATTCCACCGGTGCTCAATGACTCGGAAAAACGAAAAAAAACTAATCATCTTCATCGCAGGGTTGCACAATAAGCCTGAAGGCTGCGGTGCGTCCGTAGCATCTGCTGCGGGGCCCTTCACCAAAAAAAAAATTAATATATATATCAACAATATTTTAAGTTTTCTATGGAACAGAGTGTCCTTTTAGTCAAGTCACAAATAAGCTCGAGTTCTTATAGGACGATTATGTATTCATAATCATCTTAGACTCTGGTAGCGTTCCGTCTAAAATTATGGCTTACTATTTATGCCTTTGAAAACATAAAGAGGTCAACCAAATCATTTAAAATTTCAGTGGGACATTTTTACCCACCTTTCAGTCGGGCGACTTTAGGCAAATGAGGAACAAAGACGACCCGGATAATCACGTGACCACGGGTTGGCTGGCGAAATTTTGTAATGGCATAAAATGGTATAGAAAAGTCACTCCTTTCACATACAATGGTTTTAAAATTACTTTATGCATAAACACACAGAAAAATTATTACACTACAGCTCCCTGTTATATGGACAGTTACAAATCACGCTACTTCCCTTACACAACACTATCAAAGCTCTCAGACACAAATGATGGCACACTCCCAGACTCACTACTGACAGACCTTCCAGCTACGTAATATTCTAAGTGTTCTTTCGTAGTGATAAGTTTTCGAGCAAACTGTTTCGGGGGGGGGGGGGGGGGGGAGGATCATTGCTCATTGGGCACAACTTTGCCCATTTTACCCTAACTTGTTTGACTGATATTGGGCTGTTGTGCCAGCACCTGATTTATTTTGTTGCTATGTATTGTTAATTTCTTTTGTTTTTTTGCTTATTCTTTACGTATTTGTGTCAGTTCTGTAACTTTTAACTTGTACTTTGTGTCAGCATGTTCATAAATAACTACTGAATTTAAATTAATTTAATTATTATTAATATACCGCCTGGTTCGCCCTTTTTTGGGCCTTCTAGAAGATGATGTGTGGAATCAAAGAAGAAAATTCACGTGTAACACAAGGAACGACAGTCCTTAAACGTTAAAGAAGAGCCTCTTACTAACTGTATATTGATTAATGTAGTTCATCATACAGTACCACATTTTCTACAGGAATAATACCTCAAAACCAAAATGCGTATACACACACTTGCCATTCCATCCCAGCCAAGTGTATATCGTGCTAAAGGAACACGTATAATATCATTTAACGTTCAGTAATGTACTTACAGAGGCAACATAGGCGATCAAGGCAACAGGGTTGAACTTAATGCAATCAAAAAGCTGTTACAGTTTAACTTCATTCAAGTGCAAAATCTATCAAACACATCAAACGCAGTACTGTGCACAAACACGAGTGTTGTCAAGTGTTCAACATACACACAAGAAGCTTCCATTTATGTCATTCAGACAGTCTAGAATTCTATTAGAAAACACGTAAATACAGCACTGAGAGGGTCCCAAAGTATGATCTACATGATGTAACACCGCATTGGACCCTTCAAAATTAAAAATGTCAGTTATGGATGATTTTTAAGATGGTCAATAACAAGTCACACACACAAAGATTTTTCGTACAGACGTACACTTCTCGTATCATTTGTCACGGAACAGTACAAGAGGAAGTCTTTGGGAATCCTCTGACCAGTTCACCTAAGATGGAAACATCTGTAACAATAATATGCAGGACGGAACCTCCAACGTGTCTACGCATCAAGCTTTAAAGATCCTTAAGGGTCGTGAAAGGAAACCTCAATTATACCTCGTTTTATTATTTATTATATTATTATTTTTTATTTGTTGGTTGTTGTTATTTGTCTATATTTCCGTGTATTTAGTTGTATGTGTGCGTCTGAATGCCATGGGCTGTTGATTCGCCTAATAAACTGAAGAATGAATTATGATTTCCCAACAACGCGACAGCGTCACCTGGCCTTTTCAATAGTTCGCCTTCAAATATCCCTATATCCCCTGCTAGTCTCCTTCATCCCTTATATTCAGCAGCAACGAGGAGTGCCTCCTGATGTTGTCTTCCCTTCTCAGTCGTGGTCTTCCCACAGGCCTCTTCCCTGTAATTTTCCATCCAGAACTTTTCCTCAATTATACACCTCGAGATTTAGAGGAATAAAAAGTGGCCACGTTCACGTTCCGGCTGCTTTACAGCGAGGAAAGAATTTTCGCAATTCATAAAGGGAAAAACTGGGTGGAGTTCATAAACAGAAAACTGGGTGGACAAGAGAACATACACGACGTTGTGGTAAAGAGGAAAATACCAATCCGTGTGGGAATCGAAGGCCGGAAACCCTACCTGTAGGTCCTACCAGTCACACTATAAGAATCAGGTTAAATAAAACATTAAGGCAACTGATACCAAGAACGGTAATTCCGATGCGGATCGCGTGAATGACCCAAGACAAGAAACAAACCCTACTGGCTGTCATCACGCTTTCTGATTACCAATCACCGCGCGCACCTTCCCATACAGAATCTACGTTACGGCTAGCTGGCTTTCTTTTCTTCTCAGACTCTTCATCAGCCTTGAAGATGGAACCGATACGTGATCCCGAAACGTCGGTAAACAATTACCACACAACGCCGCGCAATATTCCAGAAGAGCGCAGATCTCAGAAACAAACAGGTTTGAAAGAGGAAAACTAACTTGACTAACTCCTAGTGAAGCCGAAAACTGAACACAGATTCTGGGAACGAAGTTTACGAATCATTTGACTGCAATTTCCTATACCAACGAGGGAATGTACTAATTTCCTACCATTCAACTGCAGGAAATGAAGTCGTAGTATGTGGTAGTAGAACCATGCGCCCCCCCCCCCCCCCCCGGCCCATAAGAAGTAACTCATTTTACGTATAACGTTTGTTACTCCAACAACCATTCTCAAAGAAATCGTGCATCTACTGTGGCATAAACCTCCCTCACGACGAAAACAGAATGCAAACCGACAAATTTCATTCAAAGTTATGCACAGGAAAAAACCCTGATGACAACCAACGCTGATACATCAGCAACTGATGTGATGATGTTTGTGGGCTTTAACAATAGGATGACAGAGATTCATTGGCTTCATTAGTCGGCACTACACAAAACATGCACTGTACATACTCGTACACGTATAGGTTGTTTATGACGCGGTTGATTCCCTTCTTTTTATCGACTGCAAACGTTCTAAGCGTCCAATGGTGGTATGTATATCGATAATAAATTACGAAACGTTTGGAATGAAAGCTCGTAAGATACAACTCCAGGGTTTGATTGAAAAGACTGAAGCGAAGCAGACATAATATTGGAGAATATTAAGAAGATATTAGGGAAATTGGTTGAGGAAGACGTGAGGGGAATTGAAGTGGCTAAGGCAGTATCGGCTAAGACTATTGGTTTCCATATTGTTAGCAGGGTTAAACCTCGGCCTCTAATGTTAAAGTGTTCATTTTAAGTTAAGAAATTAACGAGTTTTTTATTCTTTTTTTTTTTTTGTGGAACTACGCCGAGCTCAGAATTAACACATACTACTGACGTATAGACAACGGTCAATCGACGACAAAGAACGGGACCTGCAGAGATGGAATTTCTTTTAAAAAATGTGTCTGGGTATACATTTAAAGGGGCCACGCGGTCTAAGGCGTGGGTCAGCGGCCGTTCGCTTGCTGGAATTGTGGGTTCGAATCCCGTCAGAGGCATGGATGTCTGTCTCTTGTGCGAGTTGTGTGTTGTCAGGTAGAGGCCTTTGCGTCGGGCTGATCACTCATCCAGAGGAGTCCTAGCGAGTGTGGTGTGTCTGAGTGTGATCGTGAAGCCCCATAATGAGGAGGCCCTGGCCCACTAGGGACTGTTGCGTCATGGAAAAAAATGCATTTAAAGGCCAAATTAAGAACAAAGATATTAGACACGAATTGAATATATTTAATTTAAATAATATAATTAGGAACAACAGAAGTAACTAGACATGGCGAGTGACGAGAATGGAATCCCATCGCATACCAAGACAAATTATTTACAAAACGGAGGAGAAATAGTGTAGTCGGTAGAGTAACTAGGCTATGGGCCGGATGACCGACGAATCGTGATTCGATTCCCAGCACTGTCAGAAAATTTCGTTTTCTACAAACTGTCCAGAACGGCTCTGGGGCCCACACAGCCTCAGATTTAATGGTAACGGTGGATGCTTTCCCTGCTGGTAAAGCGGCCAGAGTGGAAGCTGACCACAAATCCGTCTAGTGCCCAGATTAAGAAAGAGTGGAGGTATACCTCAACTCCCCTCACACACCTTCATGACATGCAGAGCGGCAATTGTTTTATACCTAAAAAAAGTCAATGGACGCCAGAAACTACGGTGGAGAAAACACAGGAGGACACAGGAACACGGAAGGCACAAACTATAACGTCGATAAAGATTAAGATGGAGATGATGACGATTAAAGAGCTAGATAGCTAGTCGGTCAAAGAGTCTGCACCTTAGCAAGTCATTCGGTCATTTAACCAGTAGTTCGTAAGTCCGAAAGGAATGTGAAAACAGGCGAAAACAGTACCGAAAGAATCACGTAGGCCTATCTACCCAATTTTTGGATAAGGCAAAAGATACACGCAGTCCGAATTTATAAAACGGAACCACAATAACTTCACGGAGTACAGTTCTTGTATATTTGTTTAATTTAAACACGTTGTCAATAAATCGGACCATATACCATCGAATGGTAGAATCAGTAAATAATACACTAAAAGGATGTGGAAGAAAACGACGGTAGATTCACTTCAGGCATCACACCGGCATTTATTGGAGGGCCTGACGAAACTCACAAAACCTTTGTCATGACAGCCAGTCTCAGGACCGAGAGACACCCCTACTTAAAAATCTAACAGTCGCTCAGCTAGTCAATAAATACTCCTTTCTGTGCAACCAGCACGTTCATTACCGCATTCACAACAGCCCGGCAGAGCGACTGTGTTCCAAAATAAATTATATATAAAAAAGAAATACAAAGGGTTCGCCAATGGTCACATTAATTTAGTGCATTTTATCCTATTCTGCTTCATTATGACAAATTTTTAAAACATGTAGTATCGTTTCATCTACGCCTATGTCTTGGAAAATGGAAACTAACAAAATTTGTCTTTTTTTCTTAATCTGACCTCTTTCTACCAGCACATTGTAGGTGTAGATTTATTGTTGCACTTTATCACACTCAATGACACACACACAATCGGTAGGATCGCTCTGGACGAGGGATCGGCCCGTCGCAGAGACCTCAACCTGGTAACACACACAACACTCACAAGACACAGACATCCACGCCCCCGGCGGGATTCGAACCCGCAATCCCAGCAAGTGAGCGGCCGTAGACCCACGCCTTAGACCGCGCGGCCACCGAGATTGGCCTCTCAATATCTATAGATTCAAAATACATTCTCCTACGCCGCTCTGACTAGAATCATACATTACCATGTGTACATGTGTATCACACTGTCATACCGTCGCTACCTAAGACTGTCCAATGGCCCTATGGCAATATAGGGGTGTTTCCAGTTACTAACACAGCAGCTGTGGCGAGGTGTGGGCTGTAGGTTGGGCCTATGCTTCCAATAGTACACAGTCTAGTCTAATGCACTCTTAATGGTCTCAAGTATTGATCCCAGCTGTGGATCGTGTCGCCATCTAGGCTCGATCCTGGGACATACTAGATGACGTCAGGGAGAAGTCCCATTAGTCAATGTAGCAACAGACAATGTGACACCAGGCAAAATTAGGGTATGGAAAGATGCAACTGAAGTGTGACAACAATCCGATATGCAGGATATTAGCCAACTTATATACCATGACCCGACTATCAGTATCATATTTCTCTCGCGTGACAGCCAACTTTACAAGAGTAAATTTCTCTCGTGGATTTTATTTGGAAACCTATGTGAACTTCCGCTAAATAACAGTCCAATGTTTCGAACCGCCAGTTGCCCTAATTACGTTCATTTAAATGATCACCTCTTCGTTGTGTCACTGCATGTCACCTCCTGTATAAGACGCCTGCAGTCCAGACGTGCTGGGTTTGAATCTTGATCTAATCACTAATCGCTATTTTACTCCGATCTTCTCAACACGAATAGCTTTAAACTGGCCTCAATTGCTCATTACCAATCTCTCAAAATAAAACCAACCAGCCAAAAAATAACCAGTTAACTAAACTAACTAATTAACCAAACAAATAAATAACTAACCACTTAAATGCTAACGAATTAACCAAACAACAAACCAACTAACATACAAACTAACCACCTAGGCAAAAAGAACTAACCAAAAATCTAGCATTCGTAACTAGATAAATATATAATTAACCACAAGAAAAACTAACTAACCAAGTAACGAACTAACCAAAGAAGGACGTAACAAGAGATCTGCGCTCTTCTGGGATATGACGCAGCATTGATTGGTAATTCTTTATCGACGTTTCGGGACAACCTATCGGTCCCATCATTCAAGGGTGAAGAAGACTGATGGGTCCGATAGGTTGTCCCGAAACGTCGGTACAGAACTACCACTCAACGCTGTAATATCCCAGAAGAGAGCAGATCTCATCTACATCGCGGCGGAAGCCTGATGTCACTCAAGGAAGTAACAAATCAATGACCAATGAAGTTAATAAACAACCAATTAACCAAACAAACCAACTAACCGTTTTAAAGAAACAAAGCAAGACAATGAAGTAACTAAACAACCAACTGAGATTCATCCGATTGACCCAATAACAGTCAATCAATTAAAGGCTGTAATTTTCGAATTGAGGAAATGCACAGCTGAAAGAGCATTCTTAAAATACTTCTAAATTTGGATAATACACAAGTGGCAAATATGAATGCAGAGAGAGAACTATGTTGAACAGTGTGCAGTGTCTGTGCGCTGTGCTTCCAGTTTACAGCGAAACGAAACTTAGCGGTACTTATGGCAAGAACCTCGTGCTATACTAAGCAAATAACCGCACACCATTCCCACCAGCATCAACAAAATACTGTAGTGAAACACGCAGAGGTAAAGTAAAAGTGAACATCTTTCACAGAAAATAGCCTCCATTATACTGGAACAGTGCCAGCAGCATTCTCTTATTCTGGAAACACGTCTACTAATAGCATCCTGAAATTTAAATTTTTATCTAAACGTATTATACGATATGACTTCACGTTCGCGGTTAATACAAAAATAATTACGAAATATAACGTGATAGCTTATCAGCGTCTAGTATTATTATCGCCGTCAAGTAGAATGCGAGATGCTGAATTGACGTCGCATTAGAATACTGTTAAAAATATAGGAACAAAAGTAGGCTTCGCATGTCCTTTAGTGCTCATTAAACGCCCTGTATTTTCTTACATTCAATAACGCTACCCAAGAAACACATATAAATACATACGGTGGATGGTGCGTGCCAACTTTCATTTAACGCGAAGATTCATTACTGTATTTACAAACGTCCGCCACGGCTCCCCATACTGTCACCTGAATCAAATTCACATAAACACACTCAATGTCTCAATATAGTTTTCTCGGGCGCACAGCTGCGTCAATTCGTTTGAATACAACGTTTCGGGGACTAGCTCCGTCCCCATCCTCAGGCAAAACTTTTGCCTGAGGATGGGGACGGAGCTAGTCCCCGAAACGTTGTATTCAAACGAATTGACGCGGCTGTGCGCCGAGAAAACTATATTGAATCATGTCACCGCGAAAGTTTTAAAACTTATAACACTCAATGTCCTTAATGTCTATTTTAATATTATCCCACCATCATCGCTTAGACGTGCCAAATGGCCTCTTCCCTTCGGTCTACAGTTTTCCTTAAAATTCCTCGACTTCCCTATGCGTGGTACGTATTTTCTTCACCTCCTCCTCCTCGATTTTATCACCTTAAACACACGTGATGAATTACAAATCACCAACTCCTCATTGTGCAGTTTTCTTCGCCCTCCTGCTACTTCTGCTCTCTTTGGCTCAAATATTCCTCTCAACAGCTTGCTCTTAAACATTTTTTCCCTTCGGGGTCAGGTACCAAGTTTCACACCCGTACAAAACAGTTAATAATGTTGAAGTCTGGTGTATTTTATGATAGCTTTTTGGATAGGAGACGGTAAGATGTAAGATTCCGAACTGAATGGCAGCAGCATTGTCACATTTAACCTGCTCTTAATACATGCAATTTGTATATCTTGCTGTTCCGAAACGTCGAAACATTAATTTCGACGAATCTGCAAAGCATTCTTTACGGTACGTGCATTTGGCTGAATTTAAGGCAGAGAAGTACCAACGTATTGTCTATACAGTTCAAGTAGGATATTGGGGAAGTAAGATGATCGACCGCACATGTAGCTTGCATGGGGACAGATACGCACGTATTGTCTATACAGTTCAAGTAGGATATTGGGGAAGTAAAATGATCGACCGCACATGTAGCTTGCATGGGGACAGATACGCACGTATTGTCTATACAGTTCAAGTAGGATACTGGGGAAGTAAGATGATCGACCGCACATGTAGCTTGCATGGGGACAGATACGAACGTATTGTCTATACAGTTCAAGTAGGTTATTGGGGAAGTAAAATGATCGACCGCACATGTAGCTTGCATGGGGACAGACAATAACCATGCATAATTTTGAGGGAGGTACCTCTGACAGAGGTCACTTGGAAGACGTAGAAGGAGATGGGAGGAAAGGACGAGGTAAATATTTGGGAAATATGTCGCGAATAACGGAGATGAATAAAATAGTTCTACAAGGGGTCTGGTGGTTGGTTTCGGTATCAGAGAGTCGGGAAAATAAAAGTAGGCAATATAAAGCGACTGATACAGACTCGGTGCAATGACATTCCAGATATCTTTCAGCACCTCTTTGCTCTTGCACACAGGATAGGTACAAATATTGAAAAACATATTCAAGACAACCTTCAGCGCGAGTCTCACAAACCTCACAGCCCTCCTACCTCAGTCACATGACTGCACCTGCTACGTAAGCAGACGAATACTGGCACCTCCACCGCTCCAACTGCAGAAACACACTGATCCACGCATACTGCATACACTACTTTGAGCACTCTACCGTCTTGTGACATCAGCCTAGCCTCGCTAACGTTAACTGCGCCTGAAGCTGGATATTTAGTGGAATTAATCCTGCTATAAACGCAATATGAACCGAAACGTTTGAACAGTTTCCACGCAGTCATGTCGTAAAGTATATACAGGTAAAAAAAACTAAATGACAGGAATCAACAGACCAAATTTAGGCCTATACGCCCTACACAGCAGAGGTGTCCTTCTGTTTAAACACAGAAACAAGTTACATAACTATTCTAACGTCGATAAAACTTCTATTCATTAAACGCTACGGATGTGTCGCTTTAACAGCCAAATAAATGGAAAGATTCACAAATTACACACCAACTAAATGCACTATATTTTCACTTGACATTCTTTATTATTCAACCCCTACATATGTTTCGGCCTTTACAAGGCCATCCTCAGGGGGATCGTAAACTACATTCACTTAACATCCAATGTTTTTATCTGCTATCACATTTAGTCCAATTTCTTTGTCATATATATTACAGTTACTTACAATGTCTGTATTCAAAATATATAAAAAAACACAGAATATAAAATCCTTAAAAAAGTTCGTCAATTTTCGTAGTCAACTGGTAAAATGAAACAATGTGGTTTATTATGTTATGTCTTCCATCATTGGCTAGTTTTTCGGTTTTGGCTTTGGTATTGTATATATAGATGGTCATTTAAGTAAATATGTCCTGTTTATGTTGTGTGTGACCCGTGTTGCGGTATATAATGTGTAATGGAAAGATATTTTCAACAAAGTTATTCTGATGATTACCCGTAGGTATTCTTTACCCTTCCATGTCGGCATCGGCACACTTCCTCACATGCTGCTGGCCTCGGTACAATGTAGGTTGTGAAGCCATTTAAGGGTACTATAAACTAAAAACCCCTCCGTATTGGGCAGTAGTTGGAATTTAAACCCTAGCGTCACTGAAGGGGTTAAATGAGTTCGTACTTAAACAGCTGTAAAAAACATCCGACGTTCCTGCCTGTTCCCCTCCCCTGGTAACGACGTCTGGACCGCGTCCAAGAAGTCTATACTGTACAAAGCCAAGGAACTTACCGAGGAAGATATCGTCGTCGTCCACTGTAGTAGGGTTCGCTGTAAGAGCTGCCATCCCTTGGCAGAGGGTGAGCAAGGTGAAGTAAGGGCTGCGAGTACCAAATGCGGGGCTGCTCAGCAGACTCACGGTGCTCAGGGGCGAAGCTCCTATTCGATTCAGGAATTCGCCACACAACATCCCTCGCAGACAAGTTAGGGGTGGGGGTGGATAGGTACTTGCAACTACCACACTACTCAGGCTTACCTGAAACAACCACAAAAGTCGGCATATTCTTAGTCATACTCACACTCATAGCAACAGAAGCACATCATCCTCCCCATCTTCTATGGGCCGGAATAGCTCAGTCGGTATAGCGACTCGCTACGGGCTGGAGGATCCGGGGATCGAATCCCGGTGGGGGCGAGATTTTCCGCAGCCGTCCAGACCGGCCCTGGGGACTACCCAGCCTCCTGTACAATGGGTACCGGGTCATTCCCGGGGTAAAACGGCCGGGGCGTGGAGTTGGCCACCCATCCCCATCTAGCGCCGAGGTTAAGGAGAGAGTAGAGCTATACCTCTGCTCCCCCTCTGGTCCTTCGTGGCCTGTTCTAGGGTGAACTTTACCTTTTACCTCCCCATCCTCTTCAGGCTGGTATCCATGGTTACCACGCCCCATATACAGGCACTATCACTACGTAACGCACAAACCCGTTGTACCATGTCCCCCCTAGGCTGTCTGAACTGTTACATTTATTTTATTTATTTATTTATTTAGTAGCAACGTGCCCGTCACGTGCAACTCCAGCGAAATACTATAAACATCGGGATTAATAAATCATTATCAACATTAATCTACAATAATCGATTCCAGTAGGCCCGGGGCGTGACTCACTCATGAGACGCATATTATATAAGGTATGTTTATTTATTTATTCGCGGTTTATTTAACGAACCTACAGGATCTCAAGGTTTAGACAGTCGAATGGTGGAACGATGAGTGGTTAGTTAGTTTGAAAGGGTGCTTCTGTTCCTTAACAATAACACTGTTAAGGCGTACTGCAGGAATTGAGATAAGGTTGTACGTATTCAGTTGATACGGGTACGAGGTGAGCGTCACGCTCCAACGGCTTTACTCCAAGGAAATGAGTCAACGATATCGTAAGGTGAGAAGACAGGGAGATGTCATATCTGGTCCAACTCAGTCTTTAGTAACTTGGGATCCTACGCGAAGAACTTACACGTTTTTCTAATAATCAGGGGTTTCCAAACTGAAGTCAGCGAGCCGTTTCACCGATTTGTGAAAAACATTAAGTTATTCTACATCGCTGTTGCAGCTTCAAAGGTTATGTAACGTCGAATGAAAATAACAGTAACAAAATAACTTACCAAACGGCTTTACTTTTACGTATGAAAATTTTATTTCCAACCACTGCACAAAAGTAGTTTTTATGCTCCTACGTGTTTCGGCTACGTAGGCAGTGCAGAACGATCACTCATGGAGTAAACAGCAGGTTAGTCGCCGGCCTCTCACCGCGGAAGCCCGGGTTCGATCCCGGGTCGGTCTAAGTGGTATTTGTGGTGGACAAAGTGGCACTGGGACAGGTTCTTCTCCGAGTACTTCGGTTTTCCCCTGTCAATTTAATTCCACCGGTGCTCCATTAAAATGGAAAAGCAGAAAAAAGCTCATCATCTTCCTCACAGGGTTGCACAATAAGCCTTCAAGGCTGCGGTGCGTCCGTAGCATCTGCTGCGGGGCCCTTCAATAAAAACACAGCAGGTCTCAAAGCCTTGGGTCTCCACCCCATCTAAATACAGGAGATACTTAATACTCCAATATGTTTGGAGACAGCCTTTTACATTTTCAAATTTTATGTTTTAACAGCATACATGTATTCTGGTCTGTACAATTTTAGTGATACTGTATACGAACTGTTATACAAAAAGCTAATGCGTGTACATTACCATTTACCGACGTACAATACACTGCTATGTCATTATTATAATATTGGCTCCCTGACGATGGCTACAGTACGTAACCGAAACATGTAGGAGCGTAAAAAATTGCTTTATGCAGTGGTTGGAAATAAACCTTGTATGTGTAAGGCTTTGGAAGAGACTATGGACCTGTCGTAAGACAGACTACAGAATGAATGAATGTGTAAGGCAACTGCCCGGAATATGTGTAAAAAGGTAAAGTTCTCCCTAGAACAGGCCACGAAGGCTCAGAGGGGGAGTAGAGGTATAGCTCTACTCTTTCTTTAACCTCGCGCTTGATGGGGGTGGGTGGTCAACTCCACGCCCCGGCCGCTTTACCCCCGGGAAAGAGACCCGGTACGCATTGTATAGGAGGCTGGGTGGGCCCCAGGGCCGGTCTGGACGGATGTGAAAAATCTCGCCCCCACCGGGATTCGATCCCCGGACCGTCCAGCCCGTAGCGAGTCGCTATACCGACTGATCTATCCCGGTCCCCCGGAATATGTGTAACATTAAATATACAAGGCTGTACCGTTCTTTACAACTACTACCGGTTTACGAAAAGAACATGTCTTAACTTCACGGGTTATGAAGATATGGAAATATAGCCACGAATGGTGCACCGGTGAAAGTCTGGCCTATTGCCAGTACCCTGCCGCTACTGGATTAAAGAGTCTGACAAAGACCACGAAGTGCCTCATTCAGGATGGCTTCACATCCGGTATACAAACGTATGACACCGCCCCTAACTAAAATTCTCGGTGAACCACGACACCAAACCTTATTGGAATATCCAACATCCTTTAACCAATACACCTTATGTCACTCACTGCCAGGCATACGCGTTTCGGCGCTGCATTAAGTGTAATACAGAAGAGCAAAAAGTTGTATCACCATCAGCATCAATAAGGGAAACAGATCGGAGAGCACAGTGACAGTGCACAATTTCTGGCGCAAGAGGAATGAGGTCTACAGGCACTACAGTGAAAACAACAGTGTGACAGCGATCAAGGAAATTCAGGATTTACGAACGGTACATACCGAGTAAATAAGTACAGGTCTGTACATTTATTGTAAGTAACTGACAACAAGGCAGGATGCACTTAAGCTATTTCTAAAAGATTTTAATAAGTGTCACTGAGCTACAAAATAATGGTGTTAAAATGGCCAATTTGATCGTAACAGGATGCTTAAATTTTAGTTAATGTAATAAGGTCCTAGTAACGACGACGAACGACAGCCTGGCAGTAATATTAGCACGTGCCCAAACACATGTAAGTTAGAGTAACGCACGTAAGCACCAAGGGTGGCGCGAAATTAAGCGTCGAAACGCGTCCGTCTGACAGCGAAAGTTACACGGTGCGTAAAGTCCATTGGACGTTTGAACAGAGTTGTTTGATCAAATACACAAGGTATGCAAGCATGAAACACGTGAGTGTCTGAGGGTTGTCCTAAATGATTCTGTGGAAAATAAAACCCGTATCAACAATATCGAACATCCCCGATTGAGAATTATGCACAACGACATAAATGATATAAGCTGTCATCTTCGTAATATGTGCAGTTTGTAACATGATTTATCCCACCATTTCCTCACCACTCGGTCGGTCACGCCATGAAATATTAAAAAAATACAGAACTAAAACAATAAAATTATATGAGTTTTGATGTTTCCGAGATTAAGGTTTACATTTTGAGTAATGGGCTCTTTCCCGGGAGTAAAGCGGCCGAAGTGTGAACTTAATCTCTCACCTCAATCTAGTATCGAGGTTAAGAATGAGTGGAGCTATACCTTTACTCCCCCTACACGCCTTCATGGCGTGGAGAGGGACAACTTAATTTTTTATGGGTTCCGGAAGATCATAATTTAGATGAGAGTGGTCCAACACCATCAGCATCCTGGCCCACACGCACACAAGCCCTACAGTTCACACACTGATTTCAAACACGGCCGCCACCCGCGCAGTATCGGGAGACGTAAAACGCCCGTAGTTCCGGATGATAAGGGCTAATAGAGGGGTCATGCTGGGTTTATTGTTACACTTGTGTAAGTGGCACTAGAAGTGCAGTCTGTCATGCACCTCGCAAAGTGTCTGTATTGTAATGCGAGTGTTCAAGGGCCACAACAAATCGACAGCCAGACCACGTATGGTCCGCGGAGCTGCGGTTTGGCCACTCTGGTTTAGATTAATAAAATTCTCACTACCTAACTCCAAGACGCACAGCCGGTATTGAGAAACCGGGACTTACCTATTCAAACCATTCCCAGCCTATTATGGTACCCGGAATTTCATTACCGTGTACACAAAAGCCCGCACCTGATCGCTTTCAGCCAAACGCATTCAGTCCACACCCTTTCAAACCTTTTTTAAGACAATAATGCAATGTTATCCTTCCATCTACGTCTAGGTTCTCCAATACGTTTCTTTCCTCCAGTTTTTTAAACCAAAATTGCGTATGCCTCATCCAACCCATGCGTCCTATGTACCATGGCGATGTAATGAATTTGAACACAGTGCGTCTAATTCGAATAAGAAACGACGACAAATCTGAAGTTGCAAGATTTTTTCTGGCTGCTAAAATACGTCATAAAATTAAGTATACCTACCCGCAGACCACTTTGGGAGCCCTGCCTTGTCTGAATACAACAGATTATTATACAAACCGCACCTATTGTGATGTCCACACTGACGAGGCCCATGTTGACCAGATGCACCAGAAACTCCGTCACCAGCGAGGGAAGAGAAATGGTCAACGGGCTTTCTTCAGTCCAACGCTAAGTGTCCGCGCAGGGATTCCTTCCCCACCCTCTGCTTGCACAAAAACCGCCAAGTAAACAAACACTGACCAAAAGACAAGCATGGGTTCCTATAAAACTGAATCAGTTACTTTGAAAGGATTTCTGTCCGTCTTTCATGCCACATATATATATATATAAAATATATATGATAAACGTCATGTCAGCTTCTTATAAATGTTGCGCAAAAGCTAATCGTAACTGCCTACGAGCTAAACGACTGGATTTCAATACATGGCAGCAGGAGCTGAGACTTTTCTCTTGTCCACTACGTCCGGGCTTCAATCCTTTAAAAATGACAGCTTTATCAAAATGAGGTAAGGTGTACCTGAAGAATCGGGTGTTCTTGGATGTGACAATGTGTCGTTGGGTTCATATTTCTTAACGTTTCGAAGCAATGACGTTAATTCGAAAGTCGGGACACTAACCCAGGGGCAAAAGGGCTGTGCCATGGCTCAGGCGGTTAGTCGGCGGTCTCTCACCGCGAAGGCCCGGGTTCGATTCCGAGTCAGTACATGTGGGATTTGTGGTGGATAAAGTGGCACTGGGACAGTTTTTCCCCCCGAGTACTTCGGTTTTCCCCTGTCAATTTCATTCAACCGGTGCTCCATTACACGGAAAAACAAAAAAAAAAACTAATCTTCATCACAGGGTTGCACAATAAGACTCAAGGCTGCGGTGCGTCCGTAGCATCTGCTGCGGGGCCCTTCACCACAAAAAAAAACCAGGGGCACAGCGTAACATCCCAGAGGACCTGATTCATCAACAAAACCGTTGAGCATACCTCAAATTTCGCAAGGTGTGGCTGGTCTAATACAGAATACGCGGTAAATCTATTAGCAACCGCGATGTTCCGTTGCCTTTGTTACCGCTTTCTGTGAACCAAACAGTAAATGAACTGTTTAACAAGGGAGGTTCGCGCAATTTATGTAGCCACGGTCAAAATTACACCACAACATTACTTTACCCAGCCATATCTTACCCTCCACAAACTTTAATCTTGCTGCATATCAACATCCTTCTCCCTCCGTGTAGAATCACACGGCTCTGAATGTAATCTCAACTGTGAAGCTCTGAATGGAATTTCTTCCTTATATGCAGACATACAACAGTCATGGAACAAGATACTTTCCTTTAAGCCAAAAAAAATGGCATAAAAGAACACAAATATAAATAATAATAATAAGATTGGTAATGTGTAACCCGTACCGCAGCATTTTCAACATAAGTTCTCGGCGTAATACGCCCTTATTAAAGTATACGGCTACGATGCTGACCTTTATGCGAAACCAAATGGTCCTACAATTTTCTGCAACCACTTCTAATATTAACTTCATCAAAATCCGTCCATTGGTTCGCGAATTCAGACTTACAGACGGACATACAGGCAGATACAATTTACCGTACGTGTTCAGCACATGCATGTCGTGAAAATAACGTATTATATAATAAGTACTAATAAAGTAAAGGTAAAGGTAAAGGTCCAGAGGGGGAGTAGAGGTATAGCTCTACTTTTTCTTTAACCCTGGCACTAGATGAGGGTGGGTGGTCAACTCCACGCCCCGGCCACTTTACCCCCGGGAAAGAGACCCGGTACCCATTGTATAGGAGGCTGGGTGGGCCTCAGGGCCGGTCTGGACGGCTGCGAAAATCTTGCCCCCCACCGGGATTCAATTCCCGGACCGTCCAGCCCGTAGCAAGTCGCTATACTGACTAAGATATCCTAGCCCACACAATAAGTACTAATAGAGAATATAATATTTACTGATTTTTAACTACATCATAAAATTTGCTAACGCAATGTGGTTCGGTTCATACGAAACCTTTGCAACGTCATTTACATTTAAGGAAGGCTTGTATGAACCTTGGGCCATCAGTCTTCTACACGGGCTCCTGCACAACAACGCTCGCTAAGATGAGTCATCCAACATTTTTTATCCTTTTTCAATAGACTCCATCCCGTTCTGCTGTGACATATTAACATCGTCACACATATTATCGTGCAACATAACAAACTTTTAATAATCTACATGCAGAGTTACTTATGTTATAAATCATGTATTTTATAGTGCCTGGTGATGGTCCTTCACGGACCGAAACATGCAGCATTTATTGATGATATTATTTTGTCCCTAGCTCGAACCAGATAAATCCAGTCTACGCCCTCCAACCCTAATTCTTTCAAATCCATTTTAATATTATCCTCGCACCCACGGCTATGTTTTCACAGTGGTTTCTGTCCTTCAGGTCAACCTATGTTCTTCCCTTGATGTGAGATACCAAGTTTCAAACCCATATAAAACGACAGACACCAGTACAGGTTTATACGTTTTAAATCGTTATGTTTGTAGACATCATAAGTATCACATAAATTAATATTTCTCTAGACCGTGTTCAATTTATTCAACGTTCTTCTCTGTTCTCCGAACGAAGAACTTCCATAAAAGGTAAGTCTATTATTAAATGGTAAAAAAATGGGTCCAGAATCCATTTCTTTAATTTTCTGACTATACATCTTCGTAGGGATGTGACTGATTGCAGTTTTACCTGATTACGATATACGTGCTCCGAGAAAAGCACCTGTTATGACGTGCCATGCAAAGGGCACGCTTTTAGATTCTGACAAATAACTTAGCAGACGCGAAACAATGGAGGAAAGCCTTATGACAAAATGAGCAAATAAATGTGATTAATTGAGCAAATTAGGAAAATAAAAAGCATACACAGAGGCGCTGCACGAAAACAAAATAAAGACATAATTTTTAACAACCTCTAATCTTATAAAGTCGCCCTCGGTGGACTAGGGGTTAGCGTGCTCGCCACTGGACCCAAGGTTCGCGGGTTCAATCCCGGCCGAGGTCGATGGATTTTTAAGGGTGATAAAATTCCGTAGCACAACTTCCTTCGGAGGGGAAGTAAAGCCGTCGGTCCCATGTCGTAGATTTACGGCATGTAAAAGAACCTTACGGTCATGAATTGAGATGTTTCGTAAGCAAAATTCAGCGGGCCATTTCTCACCCAAGTCTCCTGATTGACTGCTAGATGGCTCTGGCAGTCATATCAGGATGAGTAGAACTTGTGCAGTCAGTGGACTGGTCACCCACTACAGAATGCACACTTCCAGACCAAGAAACCTCTGAAAGGAGGCCCTATGCTCCGTAAGGAGGGACAGGAAGTAACTAACTAATCTTATAAAAATACATATTGTATTTACTACCGTAACAGAACACACAGAGCAATATAAATAAGCATAAGAAATGACAAACAGCGAAATGCGGTAGGGTAGCCACCGCAAGCTTGTTGTTTATTTAACGAAACTAAGAGAAAAAAGAAAAGAGAGCGATAAATCAATGGTTGTGAATGGCGACTTTGTGGACAAATGGAGAGCTCATATTTAGCATATTTCTTAACTAACTACATGGAGCAGAGTCCTTCTTGAAAAGCTGGCAGTTCCTCAATTACCAGCATTTTATAGAACCCGAAGGTTCATTACCGCCTTCAAAAGAGCCCGCCACCTGTCCCCATCCTGAGCCAGATCAAGCCACTCCATGTCCCCATCCCACTTCTTGAAGATAAATTTTAATATTTTCCTTCCATCTACGCCTAAGTCTTCCAAGTGGTTTCTTTCCCACAGGTTTCCCCATCAAATTCCTGTATGCACCTCTCCTCTCACCTATACGTGCAACGTTCCCCTCCCAGATCATTCTTCTTAATTTGATCACCCGAATAATATTCACTGAAGATTACAGATCATAAAGCTCCTCGTTATGTAGTCTTCTCCACTCCACTGTTACCTCGTCCCCCTTAGGCCCAAATATCTTCCTCAGCACCCTATTCTCGAACACCTTCAGTCTATGTTGCTCCCTCAAAGTCTATTTCTTAATTCACAATAAAATAAAAAAATAAGATTATTTTTCGTTTCAATGCAACGCACACATTTCAAATCTAAAACTGATATCAGCACAAACTTTCTGACGCAACAGTGTTGCAGTTCACGAATCACACTGGTGACTTCCTTCAGTCCATTCGTTTTATCTGCCTGCTGATTCTGTACAGTCAGACGTATCATGGAAATGAATGGATGATTTATGAATATCATGCAACTGAACTTTTCCTCATTAGACCCACAGTACCTTACAGAGTCATCACAAACAGCAACATGGCGGCCGTGCTAACTTCTGAGGTAGCAGCCATACTGACGCCCTTAAATGCAACATGCTGATTCCGTATGCTGACAGATTTTCTTCAATAAACTCCCAGCAAATTTTCTCCTTTCTTTATACTTCGTCATTAGCGAGACGTCTCTCTCTCTCTCTCTCCTCCTGAATCAATTACAGACATCGATATTATAGATAATAAACGATAAATTTTCGTGAAACTCGGTATGAAAATTCTCACTTTATGTCCACCATAATAATTCCTGTGATCGCTGATACCAACATGTTAGACCTGAGAACTTTGTTAGTTCGCAGCAACATTACTGCAGACGCTAGGATAGCATATTCAGTACAGCGACTAGGCTGCGGACTGTCCGGTGTTCGAATCCCGGCAGAAGCAAGAGATTTTCTTGCAAGACGTCCAATTCAATGGGTACCAGGGTTCTTTGCCGGGGATAAAGCGGCGGAGTGTGACGTTGATCACTCATCTCCATCAAGCGCCAAAGTTAAGAATCAGTGGCGCTATACCTCTACTCCCCCTATAGACCTATGCTTTTATGGCGTTGACAGAAACAACTGTTTTATTTGTAGCAAAATTAATGCCATTCAAGCAGTCAAAGATGAATGAACTGCTTCACCCCTGAAGATGGGACCGATAGGTTATCCCGAAATGTCGGTAACTAACTAGCGCGTAACATCCCAGAAGAGCGAAGGCCTCAACTACACCGCGGCGGAAGCCTAAAATATCACATGCTGTGTAGATGTTTAACAAACACAGATAACATAGAGTAAAATAATAACAGCAAACACAATTTTCAAGCCCTGAAACCTTTAATGGAGTGTTAAAAAGTACAAATAAAAGTAATTAAATGCAACAGCGCATATCGCCCCGCTCTTCTGGAATTTATCTTTCATTTCATTGAAGTATATTATTAAGTACATTGCTAACGTATCCGTTTCTTCAATATTTCATTAGATTAACTGTTAACCACTAAAGGTAAAGCTATCCCATTACAGGCCTGGACAGGCCCTTAGGGTTCCAGAAGGTTGAGGCTCCCAGATTTCTAGACAATCGGCACATGAAGGCGGTAAGCCCTATGCACCGGCCGCCTTTACCCCCCAGGAAATACTCCTGGTACTCATTTCTGTTAGAGGCTGAGTCGAACCCAGTGCGACCGAAAGGATTATGTCAATGACACCATCGGGAATCGAACCCGCGACCTTCCGGCTTGTAGCGCAGTGCCTAAACCAACTGCGCCACCGCGTGCCCTTAACTGTTTACCACTCAGCAATGTATCGATTAGTAAACTACTTTCATGAAACAACTTTCTGTGGAAAATTACAGACCTACCATTACAAACTAGAAGGTATTAAACATTTAGTTATCAACTGCTTAACCCAAAAGGCGCGTTGTACACAATGCAGAATTTGTTTGTAGCTGAAGGGTTGCACAATTACAGGACTTAGAAACGTATTGTTTTAACGTGAATCAGTCCTTTTCAACATCAGTGGAGCACACAGTAATTACTGACACACCATTTCAACATGCTGACTTTCATAGTCCTCTGCAATACCACAATACATATGTCGCCAGAGAGAATTTAAAATCTAAACGAAAATAACATCATTTTTTTACATTTTTATGTTTTAGGTATGAAGGTAAACTTTTCGCTTTTGGCACAACTAATCGAGAATAATCAGCGACTTAACTAATTTATGAATTAACCGCAGTTACAATATCAATTTATTAATTAATTGACGTTATTCATTAATTAGATACGTTTACGAACCTGTGATAAACACAGTGGAAATGTTTCATGTTCCAAAACTAAACAACAGGTCTCATTCAGAAATAGCTCGGTTTTTAAAGCTATAGGAGCAAAAAGAAGTTTCCGTTAACGGTCCGTTACTATAGCGCGAATATATCGTGGTGAATACTACGCAAATGCAACTTTGTACGGGAAATGGATAGCAAAGATTTACAAGGAATATCTTAGACCAGCCTGACACCTTGCAGTAGCTGTAACACCTGTGTGAAGATCATTTAGCTTTCGTCTCGTTCCTAAAGTACCCTTCCATGCCAACTGAATCTCCCTAAATTGAAAATCACAATAAAGCGGTCTTACTGAAAATGGAACTGTACAATTTTCCTCTGTCTTAAAATTTATCTTAAAACCTGGCCCAGAATATCGCTGTAGCAAATAAGTGACCAAATACGACACAGTAAGAAGCCCTTTCTTCAGGTTTTCCGACCAAAATTTTGTATATATTTCTTATCACTATCTTATCACTATGGACTTCTTTAGACGTACAACTTGACGAAAAAGATCATAATGATATATAAGTCGTTGCGAAGCTTCTCAGTTTTTGTAAGTGTTGCCGTAAAAAAATGTTACCAGATCAGACGGAAATAATCAGCAGGAAATATCAAACATTATGTGTGTCTGTATTCTTGCCTTAGTTATCCGGAATGCAAAGCGCATCTTTACTATGCCGTACTATAGTGTCATCTGTGGCCTGTCTGGCTCTACCACATTTTTCCAAACTATCTCATAAACAACACGACTTTCAGAAAAAAAAATGTATTGATCATAAAATGTATGTTTTGATTTTCTCTACAACTTTTATCTTGAACATTTCACATTCTAAGAACAATTCAGCAAGATATTAACATAAATGTATATAGGTCTTCATGTAAAGTACTCGTTATTCTTGTCAGATTTAAATAAAACTTGAATTTTCTGGACAATTTTTCGAAAAAAACAATACCCTCAAACACAAAATTTCATAAAAATACATCCAGCGGGAACCGAGTTTTTCCATGCGGATGGACAGACAGACAGACAGACAGACATGACGAAGCTAACAGTCGTTTTTCGCGAGTTTGTGAACGCGCCTAAAACCTGACACGTGTCCAAATCCGGACCTATTCTTTGGACTACTCAGCAATGTGAAGTACCATAATGTTTGAGCGACGTTTCTAAGCACGACGACGTGGTCTGCGACACCGACTGTGAGCATTACGTTTTTGATCTCTGCATAACCGAATTCTTAAGGCATGACCCTGTAGCATGGAAAAAACGAAAGGAATATATGAGCACTTTAAATCCAAATTTAAGTGAAGATTCGAATTTTGCATTAAAATGTTCATAAAAATTGAAAGGATAGTAAGTATATATTGCTGCATACGGCATCACTCATATTTTCTTGCAATAAGTGATATTACATCGAAAGTTTAATATACGGAATCTAAAGTTATAAAGCTCGCAAATTACACGACTTCTCACAACTTAATACAGTTCGTATTAATACTTCAAAAATCTCGCCCTTAAAAGATGTAATTCTGACATGAACATTTTTCGACGTACACCTTTCTGAGGTACCTAACATTTTATTTAGGCCTCCTTGTAATGTGGTAATTCATACTGTCAAAATCAGAAAAATGGCCCATAAATTTCAGTAAGGGATTTTTAAAGTTTATTTCATCCGAAGCGGATTTTTTGAGTGCGATCAAATTTATGTATCGGTACTCACGCAGTGCTGTCTCATGCGTCTCACCCATTAATACAGTAACTCATTAGACACGCCGGGCGCTGCAAACAATTCATTGGCACGGAGCAAACTAATCACGACCGAAGAAACTAATTAGCTGTCAACTGGTGTAGGGTCACAGTGCTAAATCCGAGAAACGCCCCAAATGAGCTCCACACAGATGAGAATTACCTATCCTCCCACTGACGGCAAGACCCGCTGCAAAGCCTTTAAGACTCTCACTGGTTTATACGAGTCACTGACTAAACCAATACTGACTTCGTCTATCCAGCCAGACAACCCGACGAAGTATTCGTGTTTGTTTTACTGGCATCTTGTACTACGATCAGTGCAAAAGTGTTACATACATAACTCCACATGTGACATCCCGCTGTGTTACGTAATACATCAATAAACTAAACGACACAGTCTAACACAGCCATATTTATTTAAAAAACAATGAATACTATAAAAAAACCCTGTTACATATTGTTCCATTAAGCATAATGACCCATGGCTGAAACATGTAGCTCACATAAAATTAAATTAATCACTGCTGCTGTATACAAGGCTTATTCGTCACCCATTATTACATGAGAAGAATTGAGCATGCAGTAGCCAATTTGACCTCAAATCCTGATGGAAAGGTACAATTTGAACATCAAAGCGGATTGGATTAATGTGGCTCAATAGCGCATTCTTGTAAAAGCTAATAAAACTTCTGATTCCATAAAGAGTTAAGAATTCACGTTGTTGGGGTGGAGCTCTATCTCCATCGTCTCCCTGCGCCTTGATTTCTCGGCCATGATGCTGGTGTCATTACGCAGGATATAATGGACCGGGTCAGTGCTGTGTTCCTACACGGATTTCTCCGGTTGAAACGGTGGAATGTGAAGGCGGTGTTCTCTGTCCCCGATCTCAATTAAACGAACGATTTCTCCAATACACCCCTTCCCACTTTTACAAACGTCGATAAATATATATGCCTAGCGTTCTGAAACAAGGACATCCTTTACAGGAAGATCCATTAGTTTTAATCTTAACTTGCATTTTTCCGGCCAAAAATTTTTCAAACATTTCCTATTTCTCCCATGAGTATTTCATGCCTCGCCTATCTCATTCTTCTTGAGTTAGTCGTCCTACCAAAAGCAAGCTCGTAAACCCGCAGTGTCCCCTCAGTTGAATCTACTTCAGGCCAAATGGCTTTTTCAGCACACACACCACTCGAACAACCCAATAACTGTATTAGGCAAAGGACAAAAATTTAACCCTTCAATGATCCTGGATTTTAAATTCCAACCACTACACAGGATGGAGGGGTTTTAAATTTAAAGTAGCCCGAAATGAATTCGCCACCGTATGGTGCACCGAGGCCGACAGCACATGATGAATTAAAGGTCCGTACAATGCACCGAGTCAACATTGAAGGGTTAATAAAAACATTCTTGGAGGAACAGTGCTTGATTTGTTTCTAATACATAACACAATGAGTCACGAATAAAATGTCACGTAATAAGTATTTATCTGCCCTCATAAACCCGTCGCTTTTCTCCAGACACGCTTAAAAACATAGTTATGCTAAGGCAACCGGTGTTAAAAATTCGCCGCTTCTAGAAAACTCGGCAACATGGTCTGTACTGCCCGGAAAAAAATTAATGAGGCTAGCTGCTAAATCAGGTGTCACTATAAAACATTATTTTAAGAGTTTTCACTTTTCTAAATTTAGTTGATAGTACTATAAATGTAAAATTAATTATAATATAATAATAATAATAATAATAATTCAATTCTCGTTTATTAATGTGCTAGCTTAACAGCACAATGGTCAACTGCAAAACTAGCACACAATAATTACAACACAAATTACACAAGTAAAAACACACAAACAACACAACAAAACAATCAACAAAAATTAGAATTACGGCTTAAATTCAAAAACAGGTTAGCTAAATAATTAAAACCGTAACTAACATGAAACGTGCTACTACCTTAACATATGTTTCAACGATCTAATTCGCTTACTGAATACATCTCTATCACTGCCTACAAAGATCGAAACACAAATTAGCTAAATAATTAAAACCATAACTAGCATAAAATCTGTTTCAGAGATCTAACTTGCTTACTAAATAATAATAATAATAATAATAATAATAAGAGATGGTGGAAATACCAATTTTAGTTCAATATAACAAAAAACTTGGTGACCACTTCAGATTTGGTGTGTCTAACCTCAGAACATCAATCGCAGATCAATTCACATCCTGTCCGAATTATAAAAATTTACAAACAACCATACCGTTAAATACAATTGCTCACAATTTGTATTCATGAAGTTTGTTTCTTTGTTTCATCGTGACCTCAACGCATCATCAGGGGGTGTATTCACATTACTTACGACCTTACATCATGCCCGAGCGAACATTTTATAACTGAATAACTGACTTGAAAGTTCTTCCCTCTTTTTACTTGGCTGCACTTGATATTCTTGCAGGTAACTAATTTTATCTGCAAATGCTGATCCTCTAATTCGACTATTAGCCTACTTTATTATCGCGCCTAACTTAGAGATGTGTGACGTCTCCCGTCGTATTTTGTCTCGACGTTATTTCCTTCCGTGTACTCTGACAATTAATATAATGGATATACAACATATTGGAGCCGCGATAACGTAGTAGGTATAGCGACTAGCCACGCGCTGGACAGTTCTGAGTTCGAATCCCGGCAGGGGCAGGAGGTTTTTCTCTTCACCAAAACCGTCCATACCGGGTCTGGGGTCCACCCAGCCTACCATTCAATAGGTACCGGAATTCCTTCCCGTGGGTAAAGCGGTCGGGCGTAAAGTTACCTCAATCTACTGCCGAGGTGAAGAATGAGTGGAGCTATACCTCTGTTCCTCCTATATGACTTCATGGCGAGGAGAGGAAAAATTTTAAAATTTTCATTTATGGAATACTAAATTATTTGTTTCAAAGGTTACATTCGTATGGTGTGGTGTAGGCTTAACTCTAAAGTACGCTTATGTCCAGTCAGTCTGGTTCTGCAACTGATAGGACATTTCACAATATCGTTATAGCAAATCCCCTTCTTTTAAAGTCCTCCGAACCAATGTCACTGACAGCCTCTAACAACTGCCTTGCCCCTGATCTGTGAAGTGTATCTCGCGCCTGTCTTCATGACGTATATGCCACTCATTCACTCACGATTTACGTCATATTACTGGATTTGAGCCATCCAAGTGGCAGCAATTGGAATTGCGTGATCCAGCAAGGCAGTACAGGCGGGGTGGAGGAACGTGCAGACGTAGAATATGGGAGGCGGTGCCTGCCCCTGGCAGCAGACTCGGCGGCGCTATGTACACGTTTTACACCCATATCCGCGTTTAGGACCTCGCAAGCACAGTGTCTGTCAACCATACAGTTTCCGCCTTCAAAAATAAAAGGTTCTCGGAAGTGTCTCACAAATAAAGAATATAACCACTATACCCTCTACTGTATTAGACAGGGCACTTCTGCACAAGACCCTATATATATATATATAAACTACTCGGTGGACTAGTGGTTAGCGTGCTCGCCACTGGACCCAAGGTTCGCGGGTTCGATCCCGACCGAGGTCGATGGATTTTTAAGGGTGATAAAAATCCGGAGCACCACTTCCTTCGGAGGGGAAGTAAAGCCGTCGGTCCCATGTCGTACATTTACGGCATGTAAAAGAACCTTACGGGTATGAATAAAGATGTTGCGTGAGCCAAATTGCCTCCATTTCTCGCCCAAGTCTCCTGACTGCCAGATGGCTCTGGCAGGCACATCAGGATCGATAGAACAGTAAGCGCGGCCAGTTGACTAGTCACCAACTGCCACGAATGCGCACGACTTAGTAACCTCGAAAAGAGGAGGCAAGAGGAGGCCTGGGCCCATATAGGGCTGTTGAGCCATGGTTATTATTATTATTATTATATATATATATATATACATTGCCACGGCACTGATTCAGAAAACAGGAAGGAACAAGGGATTTCTCAAAAGTTTACAAATAACCAACACAATACACTATATCAGATAAAATATACCTAATAGTCTATACTATACATATTACAACATGTTTCGGTTCTTATAGAGCCATCTTCAGGGAGTTTACGAAAATATGGAAAGAGGTTTACGTAGGATAAATACTTGCATATAATTATATTGATACTGTGCACGTTGTACAGCGTATCAAATGCAAGATGTTACACTATCGAGTTCACATTAGCCAGGTTCAATATTTAATAAATTATACGCATGTAATCTTGGTTAAAATGAGTTTGTAATAGTATATGTTTATACAGAATGTCCAGTTAATTTCGGAGTGGTAAAAGAATCTTAAAATTATTACAATTAAAATAATACATAAATGTACATTTTTTACACCTCTTGCTTGTATTATTGTTAGCTTTGTAGCCGCGGAAGAAAGAGGGAAGTTGACCAATCATGTGGATATACTTAAAATATTTTTTTTTCATGGCGCGACAGCCCCTAGTGGACCAGGGCCTCCTCATTACCGAGGCTTCACGATCACAGACACTCCACACTCGGTAGGACTCCTCTGGACGAGTGATCAGCCCGACGCAGAGACCACCACCTGACAACACACAACACTCACAACAGACAGACATCAATGCCCCCGGCGGGATTCGAACCCGAAAGCCCAGCAAAGGAGCGGCCGCAGACCCACGCCTTAGACCGCGCGGCCACTGGGATGGATACAGTAAATATAGTTATAACTTAAAACCAACAATATTGCACTTATTTTATATATGTATATTGCAACCCTACATATGTTTCGGCTGTACTTCAGCCATCATCAGGGGTTTTCCTTGCAGCGTCCACTAACTGTATTTCTCACTAACATTTGATTCCTATTGGTTTTCTTAGTAACTAGGTATTGTGCATTGTCTTATTGTCTAGGTCCTATATTGTTCACTTTGTACACTGATACACTTATGTATGTGGGTTTTTTTGCACTTTTTAGTTTGACTTTTTTCTTGGTCCGTTTTGGGAACATGTAGTTTTGGCCTATTCTGGAGCAGAATAGGCCAAAACTACATGTTCCCAAAACGGACCAAGAAAAAAGTCAAACTAAAAAGTGCAAAAAAACCCACATACATAAGTGTATCAGTGTACAAAGTGAACAATATAGGACCTAGACAATAAGACAATGCACAATACCTAGTTACTAAGAAAACCAATAGGAATCAAATGTTAGTGAGAAATACAGTTAGTGGACGCTGCAAGGAAAACCCCTGATGATGGCTGAAGTACAGCCGAAACATATGTAGGGTTGCAATATACATATACAAAATAAGTGCAATATTGTTGGTTTTAAGTTATAATTATCTCAAGCTTTGCACGGTATGTACAACTTTAAAGTAAACAGTAAATATAGGTTTATAAAGTTGTTTTGGGAGCGGTTACTAATCTACTAAATAAAATAAAATGAATGGTGTCAGGAATGACATTATCACGATGTTGATAAACATACCTGTAACATGTGAGAAGGAATATGCAGTTAGAGCTAACACAGTGTACTAAAACCTGAGGTGAACAAGCGAGCAATTGAAGGCCAAATATTATAAAAACACAAGTTAAAGAAGACTACACATATAATTTCTTAAATACCGAGCCTGGCCAATGGGGCCTGCATATTAAAACATCTTGCATTTTATATACCATATAACCTGCATAATATCAACATCAGTAATTGCAAGTAATGTATATATCCTACACACAACGCTCCCCATTATCTTGTAAACTCCCTAAAGATGGTTCTTCATGAATCGAAACATGTTGGAGTATGTATAATACAGACTAATAGGTATATTTTACCTGATATGGTGTATTGTGTTGGTTCTCTTAACACCTGAAATATAAATACAAGTAACACGCGACATTACAAGAGATTTTTTTTTTTTTAATTTGAGTTTAAAGCTCTGGTCTGTCAAGGCCTGGTGAATCATTTTAGTTACGACGGCTTCGACTTTTAGATGTTCTTTCGCTACAAGAGTGTGTCTTATTGCAGTTACTTTAGGATTTCCTTAACACATCTGGGATTAACTTGGTACAGGTACAGATCTGAGAGTTGGCAACGATAATGTAATATTATCATGGAAATACTTTCCTCACACAATGCCCACTGTTTAAATAAAAAATATTTACGACGTTTCGGAGACAAACACTGTCTTAACCTGAAGGTAAAATTGTCTACTATGTCGGGTCCTTTCGATAAGTCCAGTCCTTGCCATTAGCACTCCTTTCTCGTACCCGGGAGGTCCCGAATTCGAGTCCTTAAAAAAGAGTCACAGAGTCAAGCAATTCCTCGAGTTTTACGAAGACCAAAGTTCATTACCGCAGACATAAGAACCCCATCTGACTCCTACTGTGGGCCACATAAAATCCAGACGCTGCAATCTGAACACGCCGAACTGTAATTAATTAACAAAGTACACAAGTAAGAGGACAATGTTTCGGATAAAACGGTACCTTTCAGCACCACACAGGCTATTTTTAACAATAATTTCAATAGCACACATATATACAGCGTGTCCCACTTAAAACCGGCCCGCTTCCACGGCGAAATCAAGGAAGCGGGCCGGTTTTAAGTGGAACACTCTGTATTATAACAAAATGGTTCCCTATATCGTATCAAGTCACGAAACTCCTTTTTAGACAAGTGTTATTTATTGTACCTGTTACTTTACTACGAAAATCATCAGCCTTATGCACATAAAGGAGGGGGCAATGGGGAGAACGTACTTCATCGGAGTCGGCAACTGTATACACCGGAAATCGTACGTCGTCATTCAGACGCCGGGCAGTCCGACTTCACAATGCTTTCGAAGCAAATTTATGTAATCAGTACACGTCAATCAACGTTGGGGCGACATTTCAAACAATCGTACACATGGCGCCCAACTGACGGGCTCTGACACAATGACCTTAGTAGCACTAGTGGGTGGTGGTGCCAGTAGTATAGTAGTAGTAGTAGTAGTTACTGTTGTTATTGTAACACTAGTGTAGATGTGGAGTCCCTGCACCTAAGCACGGGACTATGTACGAAATGTATAACAAGTCCCACAAAATCTTAACTCCGACCCCAAATTGAAATCAGTGGTCAGCTTTCCTTCCCGGGGGAAACGGCCTCCAGCACCTACAGGATAAACAGCTGGACCACCCCGACAGCCACACTAAAGGTGATGACAAAGAGAACAGTCCCTTTAATGACTGCGCTGTCCCGCATACTGCAGCTAATACTAATAGTAACAAGTAGTAGTATTAGTGGTTGTGGTGGTGGTAGTAGTAGTAGTAGTAGTATAGTAGTAGTAGTAGTAGTAGTAGTAGTAGTAGTAGTAGTAGTAGTAGTAAAGAAGAACAATAACAACAGGCGCCGTCACAGTTCACAAAGTTTCAGAGGCCTAGTATAGGCGAACTTAGTTGCAACCATAGGCCAGGTTCTGCAGGAGTTTCCTCGTGGTCTTCCTCAGTCCCTGCAGGGAAATACGCTTCTGTTTTATACGTATTCAGTATGTTCCGACCGCTTCCGTCTGTGGCTATACTATATTTTTCCACATATCTCATAAACGGCACAATTTTAAAAAATATATTGAATACATAATGTGTGTTTTGATTTTCTCAGCAACTTTCGTCTCAAACATGTCTTCATTCTAAGACGAATCCAGCGAGATATCCTCAAAATCGTACACAGATTCTCATGTAAAGTACTTGAGTTTTCTCGACAGATGTTCGAAAAATACACAAATATCAAATTTCACGAAAATCCGTCCAATGGGATCCGAGTTGTTCCAGGCGGACGGACAGACAGATATGACGAAGCTAACGGTCCCTTCTCGCAATTTTGCGAATGCGCCTAAAAATTCAACGTTCTGCCCAAAGAGTGCATTTATGTGTTGTGTAAGGTTGTCCGAACAAACAGCAATTATTTCCCTACACAGTAACAACTGACTGGTTTTTATAACCGAAACGTAGTGTTTACTGCGCGGTACGAGCTGAATCTTTAAATATAATTCAGGTTAAGCTCAGTCTTTAAAGTGTTAATAATACCTATGGATATGTTATATAACAATTTTTAGTATAACAAGCCCTTTTCGAGGAAAATGGTATTGTATTAGAGTTTCATGTAGCCTAAACTAGTGGAACGACACGAAACAAAATGAAGTTCGCCCATTACTTTGTACTATGAAAGTCCAATATCAAATTTCATCTAAATCCGTCCAGTAGTTTCACATATGACGCATTACGATGAAGAAACATGGTCTCTCCATTACACTTTCACTTTATGCTCTTACGCAAAAACACATAAAATGGGACAGAGAGAAACAGCATGCATTTTTCTCGCCCAATGTAAAGAATGTCTATAAAAGAAACCGCGACCGAGATATATGCAGGAAGAACAGTACAGGTGTGTAACACGAAACGGGTCCGAAATATGCCTTTATCACCACCCGAGTCAACAGTAGACCACATCATGGAGGTGGATGGCTTCAGGGTTAACGACATTCAGGGTCGGTTCTCACGTACTTTGACTTCATAAAGGAAGCAACGTGGAAAAGGCTGTTGCGGCATGAGACAAAGCTAAAAAAATTATGAAGTGAAACTTCTCCCTTCAAGTTTCCTCTCATCTTTCGGCGTCTTTCTGCTCAAATTCAGGTCACTCCAAGGGGATAAATTAAGAAGAAGGTACGATTCCATCTCTGACTGGCCTCAAACATTAATTAGCAGCCTCTTCCCTTGACTTCTCTCCCCCCACCCAAATCCCGTACACAGCAATGATTACAAAGAGCTGAGCCAGGGATGCGAACTGCATGAAGCAGTCGGTCCTTTCTGAGGGGGTGATAGATGAGTCAAGATATTCCTGATTTTTTTATGTTATTCGTACCGTACATTTTTTGATTATACAGGTTTTATCAGACAAATGTAAACTTTAATTTTCTATTATTCAGTACATATATTTCATTGAAGATGGTCCAACATGTTTCGAACCTTATATGAGGTTAAACTTCAGGGACATCTGTTTTAAATTACACCAGCCCTTCTTCAAAGGTATATATGTTAGGTTATACACTTTAAAATGTTGTCTTTGTTGTCTTGTGGTTACTATATATATATATATATATCAGGTTGTATGTTCGCTTGTGGATGGTTAGGACAGAACTGTCCTAACCATCCACAAAAAACCTAAATATTCCTGATCTTCTATGTTGCTATTGTTCATCGCCGTGTTCATAACAGCACACGGATAACATCCTGAAGCAGTTGAATCATGTCCACACCCTCACACTCTACCTGACATATTTTAATTACATCTTACATCTATGGGAAGATCTACCAAGCACTCTTTTCCCATAAGACTTTTCCATTAAAATTTTAAGGAAAATTAAAATTTCTTCTATGTTTGCTATGAAGATTCCCAACATTCAATAATTCCCATCTTCCTGTTCCTTCCTCTCATTTTAGAATATTCACCCCAGTAATGGATAATGTCGATAACAGGGATGCCTTCTTAACCACCAACTTGCCGTCTGTCTTCTATGTCTGCATTTCCGAAATACGTCACTGTCACTTTTCTCCTATCATAATGCATGACATTTCACTGGCGTCATTAATTCTGGTATCACATTTAAGACAACAGATTGCACTAAATGCTGACTACTGAATCTGCTCCAAATATCTGGGGCTCATGTATTAAAATAGTTCAGGTTAGCGTAGATTATTGGAATATTGATTGAAAGACCGGTTCAAGAGACGACTGCAGCTGTACTCATGAGATGGCACTGCTGGTTAATGCAACTATCAATTCTGCTGGAGTATCAGGGAACTACTAAATGAAGAGTACAAATTATGAAGCTCCTCTCTCTGTAATTTTCTCCGTTCTTTACCCCCAGCTCATCTTCCTTAGGTCCAAATATTCTCCTCACATTTTGCTCCCAAGACGAACACAAGACGACAAAACATATTGACCTGAATATTACGAGGGACGGAGGTTTCTTATTCACAGGTCAATGGAGGAAGACATGCAATAAAATTCAAAATTATGGTCGGGGAGAACAGAAATACTTAATCTAACGACACTGGACTTTATTACGATTACGTAGCGTCGGTGATAGATGAATGGATATGGGGCACCAGAACAATGATACAGGAGAAAACTGAAGCAGCCGGAGAAAAATCTGTCCCATTGATTTCAGGCTTCCGCCGCGATGTTGATGATATCTGCGCTCTTCTGGGATATTACGCGGCGTCGTGTGATAATTGTTTACCGACGTTTCGGGACAACGGAACGGTCCGATTTTCAAGGGTCAAGAGTCCGAGGAGAAAAGAAAGCCGGCACCGTGACGTGGATTCTATACGCGCATATAGAGTCTGTCTCACCCTGGTTCTACCCTATTGGCTGTCATCACGCCTAATGATTGCTACCCCGCGCGAACTTTCCACGAATCTACGTTATAGGTTGCTGGCATTCTTTCTTTCCTACTCGGACTCTTGACACGTGAAGATGGGACCGATACGTTGTCCCGAAACGTCGGTAAACAATTACCACACGACGCAGCGTAATATCCCAGAACAGCGCAGATCGCGGTGAATTTCTTCACCAGATGCACATAACCATGATATTTCCAAGGATCAGCCTGTCCACTGGAGTTGGCTATCAGAGTAAAACAGAAGGCAAAGCACATTGTAAGACATGAAGCTTTCGCAGCCAACATTCACCACTTTGCTTTCGGGCTATCAGACCCGTCAAAAACGCTCTCCTATTCTGTGGCCGCAGTAAGTTTCTTTACGCGACTTTCGCAGGACCTACATTTGAACACACGAACAGAACGGAACTACCTGCAGTGTTAACAGAAAAATAAAGTTACTTACTTAGAGCGTTGGATGAAAACACACGACTGCGGCATTCTTCAGCTGTAACCCACTCCATTTCAGGCATTGCACCTGCAACACATAGAGTCATAGTTACCTCACCGTCAACAAAACACCTCGACGTTAAATGATCATGGTTTATTAGCATCAGTGTTTGAAAACAAGGCTGACAAACAAAGACTAAGTTCTCAGTGACTAACAAATTAAACTTTCCTACTTAAAAATCTAACAGTTGCTGAGTTTGTAAAAAAAAAAAAATTAGCGGTCTCTTATGTATATCAAAGTTCATTACCGTATACACAATGAGTTCTATCCTGGGCCAGATAAATCTAGTCCATATCCTTACACCCTGTACCCTTCAGGTCCATTTAATATTATCCTCCCACGTGCACCTATGTCTCCCCTTGTAACCTTATCTTAAGGTTTTCCGACCAATTTATATCCGATTCTCGTCTCTCGCATACCTGCTGTATATTCCGTCAGTCCCATCCTTGTTATTCTTGTTGCCATTGTTACTACACTACTACTACTACTACTACTACCACTACTACTACTACTACTACTACTACTACCACCACTACCACTACCACTACTACTACTACTACTACTATTGCAACTGCTATACCACCACTACCTCTAATACACGGCTGAAACCAGCTCCGAAAAACGCTGGTCAATATCTGGGGCAATATAGACCGGAGTCTCATGAAAATGGGGCCCATATTTGGGTGCTAGACTACACCCTTCAATGATGTTACAAAGCAACAGCATTTCAAATAATGAACAGAAATTTAACCTAATAAAGTTGGCTCACCTGGCGATATTTACCCTGTCAATAACATGTATACACATCTTAAAGATTGTCCCTAGTTTGCAGCTATCCTCTGCCAACCGCGGATTTCAAAAATTCGTTTTCAACTTGTGTACAGTTTTGCCAACCGCGGAACTTGGTCCTACCTATCCGTAAGTCTTAATATGTGTAAGCCTAACAGAAAATATGTGTGTTTTTCGCACCAGAAAACCCAAACTGCCAAGAGTAAGGACATAATGGCACCCGGCAATACTTCTTAGACTCCAGATGACCACTGTAGTGAGACTCCTTGTGACTGTGTATTATACTTCGTGTTACTTTAATTTTAAACACACCGTGGCTTATTCCTAGTTAGGATTTGATGAATGCTAACATCGGTAGGAGTTAGCCTAACCCAACAAGGTCCTGGTCCTTACAATCCTAAGTGTGCCAACTTCAGTCTTCCACATGAATGTAACAGCCGTTAATGGGCGCGGCTTGATGCAGGCCGCATTTCTCCCTAATCAATGCGCTTATGAACTCAAACACACTAAGGAGCAATGCAAACGAACAAAAAACCATGGCTTGCAAACAGCCTTCGCTTGTTCTTTCTTTAAACTTCAGTTCTCTTAAATGGGTGATTTAACAGCGCTCTCGGTTCTCAGATTACGTAGCGTCGGCAATGAATAAATATGCAGCATGGGTGGAATGGTAGTGACAGAGGCAAACCGAAGTGCTGGGAGAAAATCCTTTCCCAGTGCCACTTTGTCCACCACAAATCTCACATGGACTGGCCACGGAATGAAACCGGCCCCTCGCGGTGAGAGGCAGGCTGGTACCACATTGGCCATGGTACGGCCTTAAACTTCAGCTAACAGGTCGAAACGCTAATTAGATATTGAAACTTAGCACTTTGTACCATAACGAATGATAGTTGCGGATTCTACGCAAGGAAATAATGGATGACGCAAAATTATTTTCTATTATTATGATTCGTTTCACTGCGCATATACCGCATCGAAAGGAAAGACAACACTAAATAATGAAATGGATGGAATGTGGAAGGAACAGTGGTAAGCCAAGTTTAGGTCGTGCCATGGCTCAGGCGGTTGGTCACCGGCCTCTTACCGCGGAGGCCTGGGTTCGATCCCGGGTCAGTCCATGTGGGATTTGTGGTGGACAAAGTGGCAAAGGGACAGGTTTTCCCCCCGAGTACTGCGGTTTTGTCCTGCCAATTTCAATCCACCGGTGCTCCATTACACGGAAAAACGAAAAAAACACTGATCTTCATCACAGGGTTGCACAATAAGCCTCAAGGCTGCGGTGCTTCCGTAGCATCTGCTGCGGGGCCCTTAAAAAAAAGAGCTAAGTTTAAGAATGTCTATGGACCAGGCATTTGTTTGGAGGGACGGAAAAAAAATACCTAAAAACGTATCAGACTTGCTGATCTGCGAGTCAAGTTATGAACCTGGGACCTCTGGAATAAAAAAAGTTGGACTTAAATCGATCACAGACCAATAAGAAAGCCAACAGGTATAAATGGTTTTCCATTTATTTTTCGAAACATACGAAAACTGAATGAAGAGAGAAACAGAGGGATAGAAAATGAGGGAGTAGACCAAAATGTGCTTTACTTTAGCACGGTCATCAGTTAGAAAGAAGGAAGCTTAAAATCTCCCATATAGTAGAGCTTATCCAGTCTCATATTGGAATTCGCTCTCTTCCCTTTGGTCCTATTTACCTGTCCGCTAGCATACCTCAAGGGACGGGATGAGGATGTGGAGATACCCTTGTAATTCAAACAATCCATCTCTCTAGCGAAGCACAACCTGGTTCCATACAGCCCCAAGTTCATTTCATCACCATTTAATTCTAAAACCCTAGCCTCCAGCATACGCGAATTACACTCACAAATCTGCATTCCAGTTCCTAGCTTCTTCAGCCCGAAAATGCTCTCATTACAACCGACGGCAACCCACGTGAACAGCTTCAGGCAGGGAAAAAAAAAAATAAAAAAATAAATAAAAAAAATAATAATAATAATTTTTCCAAGACACTAGGACACGTTTCCAATATCCAAAAACTTGGAATATCAGCCATTTTCAAGACTTGTATCCGGGAGTATCCCGTTCGCATCTCAACCCAGTTAATGGCAATCGTAACTCTAATTTCACGTTGTTTTCATCAGGCTCTCCAGGTAAAAATAAAAAATGATGTTTCCCAGTCCACGCCACGAAGGCATACAGGGGGAGCAGAGGTATAGCTCCACGTATTCTTAAACTCGGCACTAGATGGGGTGAGTACCATCACATACACTGTAGCTCGGACAAAATTCACATTTAACAGTAGGCTAACTCAAATAGTGCATATACAGCATATTAACCAAATGCCTTCTTCACGGTTACGTACACCGCAGTGACACTGATATTCATACACTGCATACACAAACCTACTGCTTCAATCATAACCACATTACACTTATCTCACTGTACACAGTTCAGCCGATACTGCCTGTGTTCTATTAAATGTTTATATCCACAGTGTTAAACAAGACAGACAATGTACGTATAACCTAAAACTAAGGCGCGTTTGCGTAATCATTGTTGCAGTGGAAAAGCAATAAGTATTACATACTCTGAGTGTGTGTCTGTAGCCTTACTTATCCGGCATGCAAAGCGCATGCGCCGTACTATATCGTCATCTGTGGCCTGTCCGTCTCTAACGTATTTTTCCTCATTATCTCATAAACGGCACGATTCTCGGGAAAAAAAAGTCACTGAACATAAAATGTGTGTTTTGATTTTCTCTGCAGCTTTCGTCTGACATATTTTTCATTTTAGGAAGATTTCTGCGAGATATTATCAAGAATGTGCATATGTCTTCATGCAAAATACCTGTTATTCTTGTCAGATTTTAATCAAACTTGAATTTTCTCAACAGATTTTCGAAAAATACTCAAATATCAAATTTCACGAAAGTCCGCCCTAAGCTAAGTCGTTTTTTCGCAATTTTGCGAAAGCGCCTAAAAGCGGGAGTACAGCCAACGCACAAAACGCTGTGTAGGCAGTATATGTAAACATATCAGTCAAGTTCCAGGTCTCCACGCCACGTGTTAGACAACGGTCTCTTCATGTAGCATTATGTGCTTCTTGACACGTTTAGAAAAAACATGCTGCCTCCATCTTCAGGCAGACTGAATTTCGTTCAGGTCAGTCACTTCAGAATCCACCTGAACCAAATTCCGTCAGCCTGAAGATGGAAAGAGTACGTTCCTCCGAAACGTCGAAATAAACACATATTACAATGTGTAAAAACCCAGAAGACCACCATTCGAATATACGCGTGTACTATTATAACGGTATAATCATCAACAATCCTTCAGTAATTCGAAAACATGTACGTCATACAGATAAGGGCGTTCGTTTCATATACAGTTCCTACTAAAAAGCCATAAAATTAACGTTTGTTTTAAGACAGGAAAGATTTTAAAGTGACAGAAGCTATTAGGTTGAAGTCTATGGCAGTAACTTGCAGAACTGAAGTCCATGTTTAAAACAAATGGGTAATATTCAGCTAGGGCAGTCATAATATTAAACGGCAATCTTTAAACAACTTGTAAAACTGCCATAAAACCACACGAACCACCGTATGAAATTTAATCCACTCAAAGCATACAATTTGTCCTCATGGAGTTATAAGCTCGTGCATCATGTCTGAGGACGTAACTCTCAGATTAACGTAAGGTAATCACTCTTACGGGACTACAACTTTCCTACAGAATCAATATAATAAGCTTCCTATATGCTGCCATGACTTGAAGCTTTCACGGAAATTAAAAGCGATGAACTCTCGTGGGTTGTCCAGCCGCATAAATTCGGAACAGAAGTCCGAATTTTCGGGAGACCTTTTCAGTCTCCATCAATAGATCATGCAATTATAATGGAGAAAGCGGGTCTACAAAGTGTTTTAGAGTCTTTATTTCGAAATGACGCAGTTGGTTGCCTGGTGGGATTTTATTATTCTTGTGTGCGGTTTAAACTAGAAGGGGGCAGGAAGGAACGGAAAAGGTTGGTGACTGAAGCTCGGGGGGGGGGGGGGGGGCATGGCCTGACAACGGACCGAAGCACCATAGAAGAAGGAAGAGGACGAGGAGGAAGAGAAGAAGATAATGCCGATGTGCGGTTTACGCAAAACGGACGAAACCGGAGCATAATGGGAACATCACGTAAATTTCCAAAATCTAACGAACTTCATAATCACAGTCATTCTTGAAATCCAATGCTCGCTCTGTTGGTCAAAGAATTCGCCCCCTTTTATGAAAGCAGAAAGATCATTATTGCGTTTGAGAGAGAGAAATTCCACAAAACATCCAATGGAACTGAATAAATATTTTGAGTCGTAGGCACCAGTCTGGACGTCGCAGCGAAAACAAACATTCGTTCGTCTGCTAATAGCAAATTATCGCAAAGACTGAACTGTCCTGGCTCATAATGGTGATGACAGTGTTGTTGTTGTTGTTGTTGATGATGATGATGATGATGATGATGAATAATAATAATAATAATAAAGATGTAAATAATAATGATTATGTTCTTTGTTTATTCACGTTGTGATTCAACAGCATAAAAGTCAATTGTAAAAGTCGGCAGGAGTAACACAGTAACAAATAAACAAGAAACAAGATAAGAAAAAAGCCAAAGATAAAACAAAAATAAAACTAAGTTTAATTCAATTAAAGTTCGAGGTTAAAATAAGAAAAAAGTGTATTATTATAATACATACTTTTAAAACCCCGACAAAGGTATTTAAAAATATAAAAAGGCTCAAGTTAAATGTAACAAGAAAGGTAATGTACGTATAACCTAACAATGAGGAGCGTTCGCGTAACAATTGTTGCCTTGGAAAAGCAAGAAGAAGCAAATATTATGGGTGTCTGTCTGTGTTCTTGCCTTAGTTATCCGGAAGGAAAACCGTATGTTTCCTGCGTCGTATTATAGTGTCATCTGTGGCCTGTCTGGCTGTACCATGTTTTTCACACTTTCTTGAACCGAAACTTGAATTTTCTCGACAGACTTTCACAAAATCCTCATGAAATATCAAATCTCA
The DNA here is from genome assembly GCA_021186555.1 of Reticulitermes speratus. Lineage (NCBI taxonomy): Eukaryota > Metazoa > Arthropoda > Insecta > Blattodea > Rhinotermitidae > Reticulitermes > Reticulitermes speratus. The sequence goes on from JAJKFL010000001.1 coordinate 10,103,617, forward strand.
TGAAAATGCATCATGTGGGAGCCGACTTGTTCCATTCGGACGAACTGATAGACATGATGAAGGTAATAGTCGCTTTTCGCAAATTTTGCGAACGCGCCTAAAAATGATCGAGGGGAAACAGCTTGTTTTCTGAGTATGCCACAGTCTGTTCAGACCACATTAGAAGCTGATGCGCATCTAGCAGACGAATAATATTTGCATGAAGAAATAACAATGAACATCGAAACAAGAAGGACGGAATTTAAAAGCAATATAATAATAATAATAATAATAATAATAATAATAAATAGTATGCACTATTTAGTCTTTCCAATGCAGTAGCATAGCTATAATGGATGTGACGGAAGAAATTATTATAACAGAGAGTTGCAAATTTCCACTGGACGAATTCCAACTTCCTGGAATCTCTAAACGCAACAGAACTCCGAACAACAGACGATTATTCTAATTCATACCAAAGGTACAACATGACATTGGTAAAGAGTAAGGGAACAAAAATAAAAACTTATTGTGCGAGTTAGAGCCAAAAAATTAAGAAGGTGAGAAAATATGTAGTCATCACGACGACAATATCGAGCTTAGAAATCAAAAATACTCCCACGTCATTAACAGTCTACAGGAGTCATACACGATTCACTAAGTTTACACTCACATAAACGTCAATTTTTCTTGAGGAAGTAATAACTCTGGTTACACTAATGTTGAGCTTCATTAAATATTATTATTATTATGGATAGCGTAGACGATGAAGAGAATCGCTACGGGTTTGAAGGACCGGGGTTCAAATCCCGGCAGTGGAAAGAATTTTCTCTTCTCCGCAAAGTTCCTGGGACCCATCCAGCCTCCTATTCAATGGTTACCGGGGGTTCATAGCCAGGGGTAAAGCGACCGAGGCGTGTAGCTGACCCCTGACCTCCATCTAGTGCCGAAGTTAGGAATGAGTGGAGCTATACATCTGCTCCCCCATATGCCTTAATGACGCGGACAGAGACAACTTTACATTATTATTACTACGTCACACTGATATACTTAGTTATTGGCTAGTATTCAAGACGTAAACACAACTGGCTTCTCTAATACTCAAACAGGAGCTGTGATACCATTCTGTCAAAATGTTTGAGGTCTTAGGACGAAGAAAATTGAATTTCATGGAAGTGTTTGCTCCAAGGACAGTATATTTTGCTTAACTGAGACGTGGCTTAATAACTTGTGTTACGGTGGCACTTTATTTCCCAACTGCCACACTGTTTTCCGTTCCGACAGTGTGTACAAACAGAACGCGGGGTGGTGGTGGATTTCTAATGGCCGTATCCTCCAGAGTTTGCCCGATAAACGCAGGAAAGATTTAGAGTTTTGCGAGAAACGTGTGTGTGTTTAAATTTCCCATTTATAACGGCTCCAGTTTACTTATTTAAATCCCCCACATTCTAAACTTAACTTATTACTTATTTTTTGCCTTTAGTAAAACAACCCTTTATTTAACACAGCTCTATCCACTGCTTGATTTTGACCTATAATTTTGAAACTCTTGGTTTTGTCAGGACTGCTAATTGCATGAAGCGACACGGAAATACGAGAGTAAAAAGTTGCGCTAAGGAGCTGAAAGAGGAGCTGGCCAGTACTGGATTAACATTTGTACCATTGAATGAATCGGGGGTTCGATTCCCGATGGTGTCATTGGAATTTTTCATTGACATAATCCTTTCGGTCGCACTATGGCCCTGGGGTCGACTCAACCTCTAACAGAAATGAGTACCAGGTAATTTCCTGGGGGGTAAAGGCGGCCGGTGCGTAGGGCTGACAACCTTACCACCTTCATGTGCCAATTGTCTAGAAATCTGGGAGCCTCAACCTCCTGGAACTCTAAGGGCCTGTCCAGGCCTGTAATAGGATTGCTTTACCTTTGCTTTACCATTGAATCAACAGGAGTGTGGTTTAAGATAAATAAACTGGTAAAAGAAAGACGTAACGATACGGAAAGGCAGAACATAATGAATAATATGTCGACATAGCGTTCATCAGCATTCTATTGAGACACGAATTTTAGATGGGACAAATCATATACAGAATGTTATACAAGGATGTAAAGAAACGGAATAACATGGGTGCTAGCAGGAGTGTAGAATCACAGTCCTCCAAAAACGGACAGACCTAACTAAACACAACTATCAGCTATTCAAGAATGTAACCTGACAGTTCATTACCGTGTTCAAAACAACCCGCCCTGGTCCCTATCCTAAGCCAAAGGAATTAAGCCCACGCCCTCCCATCCTGTTTCCTTAAGATCCATTTTAATATTCCACTTCCATCTACGCCTGCGTATTCCAAGTTGTCTCTTTCCACCAGGTCTCCACACAAAAAAAAAACACATATCATCCCATTCCACCCTCCTTGTTTGGATCATCCTAAAAATAAAAATGTATTAACTTACACATACATAAATTAATGGAGCCTGACGATGGTTTACAACCCAAACATGTACCATCGAATATCGTAAATATAGGAATATCGTAAATAAAAATGTTGTGAGTGTGACGACTGACCGTACGTTTAAGTACGAGTATATCTAGAGACAAATAACAATACCGGGATATGACGAGGAGTACAGATCATAAAGATCGTCATGATGCAACTTTCTTCAGCCTCTGTTACCTTCCACCAATTAGGCCCAGTTACCTTCCTCAGCACCTTCTTCCTTTAATGCCAAAGACCAAGTTTCACATCCACACAAAACAAAAGGGAACAAATCCTGGACGGAATTTCAATACGAAAAACAATTTCTGCAGAAAAAAGCAAGTCAAACAACAGCTTTAGAAAATGAAGACAAACACGAATGTCAGATTAAATGAATAACATGACGTCAGACTTGATAGCCAATCGCATTGCAATGCTTCAGGATGAAGGTATCGTAACGTTGAACGAATATTTGAAATTGGAAAGTACACACTACTTCAGTACATCCCTGTGCCTGCGAGTACAATGATCAGTTCGATTTAACTGGCTGCATGTACCGCTTTGATTGGTAGCTGTACAGCCGACCGCACAGTAAATCTGCGGGCTCGGTTGCAGAGTCTCACCAGAATATTTATCAGCCACTGGATCCCTTCACGTTTTAAATGCAGGTACGCACGAATATTTCGCATGTGTATATAGGAATGACGCCCTGATTCCACGTGAAATACGCGCTGAGTCCGAAGAAACAGTTGAGCATCGAGCATATAATGCAACACAGCATGCACAACCGGATGACAGCACTCCTACAGACGAGATTAACACCTGGTTTACTATAAAAACAAATAAAATACAGATTAAAGCGTAAAGCGGAATACTATAGCGACAAGCCATAATTTTAATTACGATGACAGTTACTATCATCATCAACAACAACAACAAAGACGACGACGAAAGATCCTTCTTTTAAACATAAGAATTCGTAAGGTGACACGGACATATACGAATGAGCATTTTAAACACTACAACCAGCAGAAAAATGATTATTAAAAGATACGCAAACCACCTTCAGAAAAAAAAATCCCATCACAAGTTAGCTAAAAAAAACGTAAAGATATCTTGTGCTTAATTAAGCACAACGCCATGCAGAAGTATGGTGACGTGAAAGTAGAGTTCCACCCTTTTAATGCCCAGTGGTTTCTTCATTTACGCCAGGTTTAACATTAAACAAGACAGTCAATGCACGTATAACGTAACATTGTGGCGCGTTCGCGTAAACATTGTTGCAGTGGAAACATAATAGTGCGTTCTCTGTGTGTTGTTGAGCTACATTTCACGGTCAGCTACATAAAAATATTGGGTGTTTCACAACAATCCTTTTATAACAAAATTATGTCACCGGCAACAATCAAACGTACGTAGGTCTTCATGTAAAGTACCAGAAGCTGCATTGACACAACGGCCTTCTTTGGACGTACAATGTGGCTAAACAGATCGTAATGACAGATATGTCGTTGCGCAGTTTCATGGTGTTGTAAGTGTTGCCGTAAAATATTTGACGAGATCAGACGGAATTAATCAATTATGATGAAGTAAGTAGCAGTATTATGAGAGTGTGTCTGTATTCTTGCCTTAGTTACCCGTCATGCAAAGCGCATGCGCCGCATTGTATTGTCATCTGTGGCCTGTCTGGCTCTACCTTACTTTTCCACATTACCTCATAAACGGTACGATTTAAAAAAAAAATTGAACATAAAAAGTATCCTTTGATTCTCTCTACATCTTTTGTCTCAAACATTTCTCATTCTACAAGAATTCAGCGAGATATTATCGCAAATGAAAACAGGTCTTTATGTAATATACCCGTTATTCTTGCCATATTTTAATGAAACTTGAGTTTTCTCGACAGATTTTCGAAAAAATTGTCAAATACCAAATTTCATGAAAATCCGTCTAGTGGGAGCGAGTTGTTCCATGCGGAAAGACAGACACACGGACAGACACGACAAATATATCACTTACGTTTCACGTTGTATTCATCGTGCATCTTGTTAACTAATTAAAGTTTTATTAGACCAACATGTGCACTATATTCTTATAACCAAGTCAATCACCCCTACATATGTTTCGGCCTATAACAGGCCGTCTTCAGGGGGTCAAAAGTTTTTTACACAGACTTTACATCTGTTGTTCAATTTTAAAAACAACAAGTACATCCACATAAAAGTAAAATGAATCTTAGTTCCCAATGGATTTAGATATTATTTCTTTCAGCTGTAAAATCCTAGGAAATGTTTCACACTGTTGACACCGTGCATCTTCGTCATATTAAATTAAGTTATAAACCAACTGATGCACACTAAAACCACTTTTTAAGTAGCTTTATTATAAAATTTTTAAAATTGTACCCCTACACGTGTTTCGATCCTAGGATCATCGTCAGGGGTTTTTTTTTTCTAAAAGCTACAGTTACTTCAACCACATGATTTAAAATACACAAAAACAGTTCACATGCTTTTAATACCACGATCCCACACGCCAGCAGTTCCGCAATCTACCATCTACAGTGCTTTTATAATTTTACAACTTTTAACGAATCTTTTTACAAGATTTTAACTTATGTTTTAAAGTGCCGATAAAATATTTTAAATCATGTGGTTGAAGTAACTGTAGCTTTTAGAAAAAAAAACCCCTGACGATGATCCTAGGATCGAAACACGTGTAGGGGTACAATTTTAACAATTTTATAATAAAGCTACTTAAAAAGTGGTTTTAGCGTGCATCAGTTGGTTTATAACTTAACCTAGGGAATGTGTTTACATAAAAGGTTAAAATTACATATCTGTTGTTATATATAAATTAAAGGCAGTCCGGTCTTGTAAGCAGTTATCACAAGGATGTTGAAGTTTTCCTGTGTTATGTTGTTACGAGTTGTGCGTTGTGTACTGCACCGGCTGGTTGCGTCGTGACGCAGATGTAAAGTCTATGTAAAAAACTTTGACCCCCTGAAGATGGCCTGTTATAGGCCGAAACATGTGTAGGGGTGATTGACTTGGTTATAAGACTATAGTGCACATGTTGGTCTAATAAAACTTTTAATTATAACTTACGTGTTTTCGCATGGATCTGAGAACCAAAAGCGATTATTTCCCCATACAGCATTCACTGATTGGTTTTTATAATCTAGACGGAGCGTGATTACTGCGCGGTACGAACTGAAGCTTTAAATACAATTCAGATTAATTTTCGTCTTTAAAAGGTTATCTTCGACACTACATATAGGTGAGCGGCTAGCTTCACACGCCGGCCGCTTCACACGTGCGAAAACAACCTCTAGTGCACACTGGACAGGAGGCTGGGCAAGTTTCACATTTACTCTAGAACGCTGAGGAGAAAAGTCTCTGCAACAACCCCTAGACTGGTCACTATACTGACTGAGCTATCCAGGTTCCTTACCACAGCTTAGTCCGCCACACAAACTCACTGTAGGAGAAAAGCTTTATTGCACAATCCCTTCGTACAATGACAGTCTGTGACGTTCCGCGTGTGTCTGCTCGGCCCGGCAACACAGAAATGCTCTACCTAGGCGTATAAAAGCCCTCTGGTTTCCATGCTCACTGCTGCAGCCACAGTAATCCATTAGATAACACTAATAATTGAAGAGCAGGTGATGTACTGTGCCTCCGAACACCAAGCATGAAACACTGGGTGAGTCAAAACATCCGTCTCGACCAAGTAAACCGAAACTTTCCCTTAAAACATTTAAGAAGGTAGACGGTTCCAGGATCATTCTATGGCTTAATTGTTGTTATTTAAAGAGAGTGTTTCAATACAGACTACAGAGTTTCGAATCAGACGGGAAGATACGTAAGTCAAATAAAATCATTTAAAATAATTTACTAGCTAATTTAGAGCAGATATTTCCGGTACAGTTTTGTCATTTGTAGGGGCGTTCGCAAAATTGCGAAAAGCGACTATTAGCTACGTCATGTCTGTCTGTCAGTCTGTCCGTATGGAACAGCTCGGCTTCCAATGGACGGGTTTTCATGAAATTTGATATTTGAGTATTCAAGCTTGATTAAAATCTGAGAAGCATAACGGGTACTTTATATGAAGACCTATGTAAATTTATGACCACATCTCGCTGAATTCTTCTTAGAGTGAGAAATGTTTTAGACAAAAGTTGTAGACAAAATCGAAACACACATTTTATGTTCAATAACGTTTTCCCCGAAAATCGTACCGTCTATGAGATAATGTGGAAAAATACGGTAGAGCCGACAGGCCACAGATAAAAATATAATATGGCGCATGCGCTTTGCATGCTGGATAACTAACGCTACCGACACACACTCACAATATTTAATACATATTGCTTTTCCACTGCAACAATGGTTACGCGAACGCGCCTCAATGTTACGTTCATAAGTACATTGCCTGTCTTGTTCAACATAGTGCTAGATATGCCAGACACAACACATGCTTCTAACCCATTCTGCTGACTTGCAATTGACTGTGGCTGCACACCGCAGGTTCTCTTACCCCCCCCCCCCCCAATTTTAACGTTCTCATTTAGCTGACCCTCATAATTAAGAAACTGGAATCAAAGGGCCTATCACGCTTCTATCCCAATATTTGTCTAAAGCGATATTAGGAGACGGCGAGGTACATCAAGACAGCAGACCTCAATGTCTAAAATCAAACACGGAACTTCCCGGTACAAAACAGAACTACTAGGAATCAAACACGCCATTCGACAATGAGAGCAGGAGGAAGATAACAACTGATTAACAATTTTCGTCCTGGCGAATTATGAAACCCAAGAGTCTTTCTCGATTTCGATTCACAACGCATCATTTCATTTGACGTCAGCCTCATCGCACTATAGCGACACTCAGAAACTTCTTTCATACCACAAAAGCAACACACCGCAATTTCGAATTCTGTTCGCGTAGGCTCTTAAAACGATTTCTAGAAAATACTGGATCCTAGCAACGTGGAAGCTAATGAAGGGGAGAAACTTGATGTCAAATAGGAAATGTTGGAAGGCCGCCAGAAGACGGTGTGAAGAGTTCAAATGTCACCAGCAGCGGCCTCGAGGGAGCCTAACTGTACACCCTGTCTACAAAATCCCAACAAAGATGTCGCTGCTATAACTTCTCAATTACTTCTCAAAGCACGGTGGCTTTTATATTCATACTACATTGTTAGGATGATTAAGTTTGTGGGGAGTGAAATGGATAGAACGTGTAGCACGCAAAGGGGACAGGACAAATACACAACTTTGGTTGGAAATCCTCTTTTAAAGACGACGCCTGGGAGAGACACAACGGGTAAGGCAAAAGTAAGTGGATTGGGTGAGTGAGTGAGTGAGTGAGTAAGAGTGAGTTAGAGTGAGTGGGGCGAGCTTTGGAATTAGCGGTGTTGAACATTCCGGTACAGCTACCACACAATTACGACACTTTTATGATAAACCTCCAGCAACTCACATCTAATATACGGAAAAAATGCACAACTTAGTGTAAAAACTGAACATAAGATCTCAATATCGGAAGAAATCATTCAAACTAAAACCACTTTGGGGGACAACAAAGGGAGAAAAGAAACAATAAAAAAACACACCAGAGGGAATTTTAAATCCGTTTAACCATAAAATATTTATACAACACGTACAGAAATAGTTTACACTTTATTGTAGGTTCCAGGCAACAGTCAAGCCCAGAAGTTAAACTCTCACTTCAGACCACAAGGCATAAGAAGCGTCCACAATAGCAACGAAAAAAACAAACTAAACCTTCGTAATAATTTATTACGATTAACCCCAGCATTCAACAAGAAGAAAAATCTTTTCACCAGCAAACTGGAATTAAATTTAAGGAAGAAACTAGTAAAGTGCTACATTTGGAGCATTGCTTTGTGTGGTGCTGAAACGTGGACACTTCGGAAAGTAGATCAGAAGTATCTGGAAAGTTTTGAAATGTGGTGCTGGAGAAGAATGGAGAAGATCAGTTGGACCGATCGTGTGAGAAATTAAGAAGTATTACACAGAGTCAAGGAGGAGAGGAATATCGTACATACAATAAAAGGAAGAAAGGCTAACTGGATTGGTCACATCTTGCGTAGAAACTGTCTTCTGAAACATGTGATTGAAGGAAAGTTAGAAAGAAGGATAATAATGACGGGACGACGAGGGAGAAGACGTAAGCAGCTACTGGATGACCTTAAGGAAAAGAAAAGATACTGGAAATTGAAAGAGGAAGCACTAGATCGCACCCTGTGGAGAACTCGCTTTGGAAGAGGCTACGGACCTGTCGTAAGACAGCTACAGAATGAATGAATGAACCCAGATATATCGAAGCCCTATAATGATACAGAACACAACAGTTCAACTGTGCCAATCAAGTAGCATGTGAGTTCTTATTGCAAACGATTATACAGTAACAAAGACAGGCAATGTACGTATAATGTAATACTGAGGCGCGTTGGCGTAACCACTGTTGCCGTGGAAAAACAGTAGGTATTAAATGTTATGAGTGTGTGTCCGTAGCCTTAGTTACCCTCATGTAAACCGCATCTTTTTCTGCGCCGTATTATATTGCCACCCGTGGCCTGTCTGGCTCTACCATATCTTTCAACATTATCTCATAAACGGCACGATTTTCAGAAAAAAAAATTACTGAACACAAAATGTGTGTTTCGATTTTCCCTACAACTTTTGTCTGAAACATTTCTTATTTTAAGAAGAATTCGGCGAGATATCATAAATGTACATAGGTCTCTATGTAAAGTACCCGTTATTCTTGTCAGATTTTAATGAAACTTGAATTCTCTCGACAGATTTTCGAAAAATCCTCAAACGTAAAGTTTCACAAAAATACGTCTAGTAGGAGCCGAGTTGTTCCATGCGGACAGACAGACAAGAAGACGCTAATAGTCGCTTTTCGCAATTTTGCGAACGTGCCTAAAAATAAAAGTACAAAAAGTAACTACAGGCACTTCAGTACTACAGAAACAGACTGTCAACGTTAACACAACTTTTTACTGTATACGCTAACCAGGTTTATGAATTATGACATGTTTCAGCATTACCGTGTGCCACCTTCCGATCATTCATATATATATATATATATATATAATATGAAACGCGTAGAAGAATTCATTTAAAAACTTGAAATACAAAAATATATACAGTCGAGCCCGGTTATAACGACACCGGTTTAAGCGACACCTCGTTTATAACGACAGATGTTCTATGGTACCAACTAATTCCTCACTGTTAACCATAACATTATACTCCTCGGTTACAACAACACTCGTTTATAACGACACAACATATTCAGTCCTTTTCATGACGTTATAACCGAGTTCGACTGTATATATATATATATATATATATATACAGTCGAGCCCGGTTATAACGACACCGGTTTAAGCGACACCTCGTTTATAACGACAGATGTTCTATGGTACCAACTAATTCCTCACTGTTAACCATAACATTATACTCCTCGGTTATAACAACACTCGTTTATAACGACACAAAATATTCAGTCCCTTTCATGACGTTATAACCGAGTTCGACTGTATTTACAAATTCACGTATCATGTACGTAACTGAAAACATATTTTTATATCCAAACTTTCTTAAAATTAAATTCCACTCCGTGTTTATACGTAAACGACTGCAGGTACGCCATACTCCAAAATTAACTGTAAGTGCATTTTACGTCGCATTCACCGTGCATTTTTGCTTAAATGAACAATTTATACCAACAAATGCACACAGACATATAATGCCAATATTGCCATTATATGTCTGTGTGCATTTGTTGGTACAAATTGTTCATTTAACTGTAAGTGCCTTCAGGTACACGTGTAACTGGGTTACATGAAGACAAGGAGTGTGGAAATATGTTTTGAACAGGCAGCGAAGGAGGTCAACACCAGGCTGGAGACGCCGTTCATTACACACGGCTTGTCACCAGGAAGCCGCGGGACAGGGAGCCTTGTTTAGACAGTAACAGCAGGGGGGGGGGGGGGTCCATTAACAGTGGCTAATAACTTAACACTAGGGAGTGCTTCATACATAAACCACTCTTGGGAACAGAAATGAAAGGTGTGGGACACAGAACAAGTCAGACGTGAATTACAAGATGTATGATGTTCACCGATGGGACATTTTCAACAAAATAAAGTACACCCAGCCCTTGTTTTACGCCCTACTTGTGGTTCTGAAAAAAATGGCGTAAATAAAAAAGGCGTAAATCAGAAACGATATTCCCATAAGAAAAAAAAATTCAATAAATGCGAATAAACCAGCCAGAGAGCGTTCAACCGGAAATGACAGAACGCAAATTAAGAAGTGGTGTAAATTTGGGAGGGGCGTTAAAGGAAACAGGCGTAAAATAAGGGATGGGTGTCATCGGTATGTGGTACGAATATGGGGAATTCATTGCTGTACATTACAGCCATGTCTACATATCGCACACATAACTCCATACTTGCATACATATATACTTTTTTTTTATATGGCTCGACAGCCTTATATGGGCCTGGGTCTCCTCGTTTCGTTCGAGGTTTCATGGTCACACACATTTGAGACACACCACAGTCGGTAGGACTCCTCTGGACGAGGGACCAGCCCGTCGCAGAGACCTCTACCTGACATCACACAACACTCACAAGACACAGACATCCATGCCCCCGGTGGGATTCGAACCCACGATCCTAGTAAGCGAGCGGCCAAAGACCCACGCCTTAGACCGCACGGCCACTGGGATCGGCATACATTATATACTACTATCCATTATTCGGACGTTATCACTAATATAAGTTGTGTATTTAATAATGTGGATTATGAGATGTTTAAAGATTTAAGACAGCATGCAAGTGTATCACGGAATCCAGGATTCTTAAGATATCACATCTTACACCACGTTCTGGTGATGATGTAGACGCCTTCGAGAACAAGATGCATCATTCGCTTTTCTTTACCTGGCATTTTTCACGAGGGAAAAGTCATTATACATTGAAGATTTTAATCTTCTGGGTTGCATATTTATTATAAGGCTTATGCCTTTTCAGATATTTCAAAATATTTAGTTTCCTTGTACAAGATGCTCAAACAGTGCATCTTCCAATTCCATCTCAATTATTTTTCCATATCTTAGAAAAAATAAATAAATTCGGAACATTAGACGGCAGGCACTGTGTTTCCAGTATAACAACACATGACTGATATTTACCTACTAATGTATTTTGCACAAATACTGATCATACGGTTAAGAAGAAGGTTCACTGAACTAGAAGCGGTAAAGTAAAGGTAAATTTGCCACGTGAAAGACACGTGAAAGAATGAGTGCAGCTGGTACAGCTGCACTCATTCTTAACCTCGGCACTTAGCCAATCGAAAAGGACGCTCAACTATAATGAAACTAAGTTGAATTATACGATAGGGACAGGTGGCGGGCTCTTGTGAGTGCGGTGATGAACCTTCGGGTTCCATAAAATGCGGGGAATTTCTCGACTAGCTGACGACCTGTTAGCTTCTCAAGAAGGACTGTGCTGCATGGAGTTAGTTAGTTGAATTAAACTTCCTTTTCTAATATCAACATGACACCGAAAATTCATATTTACTGGGATGACGCCATGTAGCTTGGTAAACAGTGAATCAATCAACAGACCAAAATCTTCACAAACACCGTTGTGAGATCCTAAAATCTCACACCCTACTGAATCAAAAAAAAAATGGAAAACTTAATATAGGCCTAGATAACACTACGTTTAACACGTAAGCCTACAGTAACACGTTCAGCACACCAATCAAGATTTAGAATATGGCGTCCAAACTATTTGCACATTCTGATATAATTTGGTATATCTATAAAGTATGTTCAGTCACTGCCAATATCTGACAGGCACTTACAAGTTTTACAATTCTAAGCGTCTGAAGAGCAAACAACAACAACAAAAAACACACTGAAAGCTCTTTCCTGCCCAAAGTTCTCCGATATTCGAAAGAGCACTGCTTTGTTTCAGGGTTCACAGACTTCGCGATCCTTTCCCCTTCTGTTAACAGCGGAATTAAGATGAATACGAGTATAAAGCATTGGTAGAATGATAATGACAGGAGAAAGCCTAAATATTCGGAGAAAAATTGTCCCACTACCACTGCGTACACCACAAATCGCACACTGCCTGGCCTGAGATCGAACCCTGGCCTCCGCGGTCATAGGCCAACAACTAACTGCCCGAGTCATGGCACGGCCTGATAGGCCTTCTAGTCATTTTTCTGAGTAAACACAAATAAAATAAACTCTAAATATAATTGGAACTGTGCCCTAATGTTAATCACACACACGTTAAATAAATCCTTCAATTCCATGTTTGAAACAGCGGTACATGAAGCACTCCGTTTTGTGTGCATGGTATGCCACTTTACACAAAATTTCCTGCACATAAAACTATCAACAATTACACCATAAGCAGTACTTTACACAGTTTTACGAAAACAGCAGTAAGGAGGCAAGTGAACAAACGCCCAAGGCCCCATCAAAAAAAAAAATTCTACTCACAAAATTAAAACAAAATATGTTAGAGAAACGTCCTGCCAAACCAACACGTTTTGCTACATTTACGCTGTATATGGCCGTCGTCCTGCCTTTGTCAGAGCACTGTAATGTAACACCATTTCAACAGAGCAGGAATAAAAATTCGTGCAAGCCTGCAGTTCAACTGGAGCTAGAGACCCAAGATATAATACAGCACGTTATAACGGCCAGAACGGGAAAGCTAACACAAAAGCAGCGGAGGGAGAGAATTTCGCACGTAACTGAACAACGAAGGCCACAGTCAGGATAGAAAAACAAGGCGTGTTTATGACAAGAGTACACAGCGTTATAAAAGAATATCTGAATACACAGAACCCGCCTCAGTGAAACACCTCCTGGTAAAAATAACTGAATTCATAGGACCTGCATCAATCAAACATCTCCTGGTAAAAATGACTGAATTCATAGGACCTGCATCAATCAAACATCTCCTGGTAAAAATTACTGAATTTATAGGACCTGCATCAATCAAACATCTCCTGGTAAAAGTGACAGAATTTATAGGACCTGCATCAATCAAACATCTCCTGGTAAAAATAACTGAATTTATAGGACCTGCATCAATCAAACACCTCGTAGTAAAAATAACTGAATTCATAAGACCTGCATCAATCAAACACCTCGTAGTAAAAATAGCTGAATTCATACGACCTGCATCAATCAAACACCTCGTAGTAAAAATAACTGAATTCATAAGACCTGCATCAATCAAACACCTCGTAGTAAAAATAACTGAATTCATACGACCTGCATCAATCAAACACCTCGTAGTAAAAATAACTGAATTCATAAGACCTGCATCAATCAAATACCTCGTAGTAAAAATAACTGAATTCATAAGACCTGCATCAATCAAACACCTCGTAGTAAAAATAACTGAATTCATAAGACCTGCATCAATCAAACACCTCGTAGTAAAAATAACTGAATTCATACGACCTGCATCAATCAAACACCTCGTAGTAAAAATAACTGAATTCATTAAGACCTGCATCAATCAAACACCTCGTAGTAAAAATAACTGAATTCATAAGACCATGCATCAATCAAACACCTCGTAGTAAAAATACTGAATTCATAAGACCTGCATCAATCAAACACCTCGTAGTAAAAATAGCTGAATTCATACGACCTGCATCAATCAAACACCTCGTATTAAAAATAACTGAATTCATAAGACCTGCATCAATCAAACACCTCGTAGTAAAAATAGCTGAATTCATACGACCTGCATCAATCAAACACCTCGTATTAAAAATAACTGAATTCATAAGACCTGCATCAATCAAACACCTCGTAGTAAAAATAACTGAATTCATAAGACCTGCATCAATCAAACACCTCGTAGTAAAAAAACTGAATTCATAAGACCTGCATCAATCAAACACCTCGTAGTAAAAATAATGAATTCATAAGACCTGCATCAATCAAACACTCGTAGTAAAAATAGCTGAATTCATACGACCTGCATCAATCAAACACCTCGTAGTAAAAATAACTGAATTCATAAGACCTGCATCAATCAAACACCTCGTAGTAAAAATAGCTGAATTCATACGACCTGCATCAATCAAACACCTCGTAGTAAAAAAACTGAATTCATACGACCTGCATCAATCACACACCTCGTAGTAAAAATAACTGAATTCATACGACCTGCATCAATCAAACACTCGTAGTAAAAATAACTGAATTCATAAGACCTGCATCAATCAAACACCTCGTAGTAAAAATAACTGAATTCATAAGACCTGCATCAATCAAACACCTCGTAGTAAAATAACTGAATTCATAAGACCTGCATCAATCAAACACCTCGTAGTAAAAATAACTGAATTCATAAGACCTGCATCAATCAAACACCTCGTAGTAAAAATAACTGAATTCATAAGACCTGCATCAATCAAACACCTCGTAGTAAAAATAACTGAATTCATAAGACCTGCATCAATCAAACACCTCGTAGTAAAAATAGCTGAATTCATACGACTGCATCAATCAAACACCTCGTAGTAAAAATAACTGAATTCATAAGACCTGCATCAATCAAACACCTCGTAGTAAAAATAGCTGAATTCATACGACCTGCATCAATCAAACACCTCGTAGTAAAAATAACTGAATTATAAGACCTGCATCAATCAAACACCTCGTAGTAAAATAATGAATTCATACGACCTGCATCAATCAAACACCTCGTAGTAAAAATAACTGAATTCATAAGACCTGCATCAATCAAACACCTCGTAGTAAAAATAGCTGAATTCATACGACCTGCATCAATCAAACACCTCGTAGTAAAAATAACTGAATTCATAAGACCTGCATCAATCAAACACCTCGTAGTAAAATAACTGAATTCATAAGACCTGCATCAATCAAACACCTCGTAGTAAAAAGCTGAATTTATACGACCTGCATCAATCAAACACCTCGTAGTAAAAATAACTGAATTCATAAGACCTGCATCAATCAAACACCTCGTAGTAAAAATAACTGAATTCATAAGACCTGCATCAATCAAACACCTCGTAGTAAAAATAACTGAATTCATAAGACCTGCATCAATCAAACACCTCGTAGTAAAAATAGCTGAATTCATAAGACCTGCATCAATCAAACACCTCGTAGTAAAAATAACTGAATTCATAAGACCTGCATCAATCAAACACCTCGTAGTAAAAATAGCTGAATTCATACGACCTGCATCAATCAAACACCTCGTAGTAAAAAAACTGAATTCATACGACCTGCATCAATCACAC
Source organism: Reticulitermes speratus (assembly GCA_021186555.1). Lineage (NCBI taxonomy): Eukaryota > Metazoa > Arthropoda > Insecta > Blattodea > Rhinotermitidae > Reticulitermes > Reticulitermes speratus. Next base: position 10,119,443 of record JAJKFL010000001.1, read on the forward strand.
ACCTCGTAGTAAAATAACTGAATTCATACGACCTGCATCAATCAAACACCTCGTAGTAAAAATAACTGAATTCATAAGACCTGCATCAATCAAACACCTCGTAGTAAAAATAACTGAATTCATAAGACCTGCATCAATCAAACACCTCGTAGTAAAAATAACTGAATTCATAAGACCTGCATCAATCAAACACCTCGTAGTAAAAATAACTGAATTCATAAGACCTGCATCAATCAAACACTCGTAGTAAAAATAACTGAATTCATAAGACCTGCATCAATCAAACACCTCGTAGTAAAAATAACTGAATTCATAAGACCTGCATCAATCAAACACCTCGTAGTAAAAATAGCTGAATTCATACGACCTGCATCAATCAAACACTCGTAGTAAAATAACTGAATTCATAAGACCTGCATCAATCAAACACCTCGTAGTAAAAATAGCTGAATTCATACGACCTGCATCAATCAAACACCTCGTAGTAAAAATAACTGAATTCATAAGACCTGCATCAATCAAACACCTCGTAGTAAAATAACTGAATTCATACGACCTGCATCAATCAAACACCTCGTAGTAAAAATAACTGAATTCATAAGACCTGCATCAATCAAACACCTCGTAGTAAAAATAGCTGAATTCATACGACCTGCATCAATCAAACACCTCGTAGTAAAAATAACTGAATTCATAGACCTGCATCAATCAAACACCTCGTAGTAAAAATACTGAATTCATAGACCTGCATCAATCAAACACCTCGTAGTAAAATAACTGAATTCATAAGACCTGCATCAATCAAAACCTCGTAGTAAAAAAACTGAATTCATACGACCTGCATCAATCAACACACCTCGTAGTAAAAATACTGAATTCATACGACCTGCATCAATCAAACACCTCGTAGTAAAAATAACTGAATTCATAGACCTGCATCAATCAAACACCTCGTAGTAAAAAAGCTGATTCATACGACCTGCATCAATCAAACACCTCGTATAAAAAAACTGAATTCATACGACCTGCATCAATCAAACACCTCGTAGTAAAAATAACTGAATTCATACGACCTGATTCAATCAACACCTCGTAGTAAAAAAACTGAATTCATACGACCTGCATCAATCAAACACTCGTAGTAAAAAAACTGAATTCATACGACCTGCATCAATCAAACACCTCGTAGTAAAATACTGAATTCATACGACCTGCATCAATCAAACACCTCGTAGTAAAAATAACTGAATTCAACGACCTGCATCAATCAAACACCTCGTAGTAAAATAACTGAATTCATACGACCTGCATCAATCAAACACCTCGTAGTAAAAATAACTGAATTCATACGACCTGCATCAATCAAACACCTCGTAGTAAAAATAACTGAATTCATAACGACCTGCATCAATCAACACCTCGTAGTAAAAATAACTGATTCAAACGACCTGCATCAATCAAACACTCGTAGTAAAATAACTGAATTCATACGACCTGCATCAATCAAACACCTCGTAGTAAAAATAACTGAATTCATACGACCTGCATCAATCAAACCTCGTAGTAAAAATAACTGAATTCAACGACCTGCATCAATCAAACACCTCGTAGTAAAAATAACTGAATTCATAGACCTGCATCAATCAAACACCTCGTAGTAAAAATAACTGAATTCATACGACCTGCATCAATCAAACACCTCGTAGTAAAAATAACTGAATTCATAAGACCTGCATCAATCAAACACCTCGTAGTAAAAATAACTGAATTCATAACGACCTGCATCAATCAAACACCTCGTAGTAAAAATACTGAATTCATACGACCTGCATCAATCAAACACCTCGTAGTAAAAATAACTGAATTCATAAGACCTGCATCAATCAAACACCTCGTAGTAAAAATAACTGAATTCATACGACCTGCATCAATCAAACACCTCGTAGTAAAAAAACTGAATTCATACGACCTGCATCAATCAAACACCTCGTAGTAAAAATAACTGAATTCATACGACCTGCATCAATCAAACACCTCGTAGTAAAATAACTGAATTCATAGACCTGCATCAATCAAACACTCGTAGTAAAAATAACTGAATTCATAAGACCTGCATCAATCAAACACCTCGTAGTAAAAATACTGAATTCATACGACCTGCATCAATCAAACACCTCGTAGTAAAAATAACTGAATTCATAGACCTGCTCAATCAAACACCTCGTATAAAAATAACTGAATTCATAGACTGCATCAATCAAACACCTCGTAGTAAAAAAACTGATTCATACGACTGCATCAATCAAACACCTCGTATAATATATGAATTATAAGACTGCTCAATCAAACACCTCGTGTAAAAATACTGAATTCATAAGACGATAATCAAACACCTCGTATAAAAATACTGAATTCATAGACCTGCATCATCAAACACCTCGTAGTAAATAACTGATTCATAGACTGCATCAATCACACCTGTAGTAAAAAACTGATTCATAGACCTGATCAATCAAACACCTGTAGTAAAAATAATGATTTCAAGCCTGCATCAATCAAACACCTCGTAGAAAAATAACTGAATTCATAGACCTGCATCATCAACACCTCGTAGTAAAATTACTGAATTCATACGACCTGCATCAATCAAACACTGTATAAAAATAACTGAATTATAAGACTGCATCATCAAACCTGTAGTAAAAATAACTGAATTCAAAGACCATGCTATCAATTCAAACACTCGTAGTAAAAATAACTGAATTCATAAGACCTGCATCAATCTAACACCTCGTAGTAAAAATAACTGAATTCATAGACCTGCATCAATCAAACACCTCGTAGTAAAAATAACTGAATTCATAGACCTGCATCAATCAAACACCTCGTAGTTAAAAATATGAATTATAGACCTGCATCAATCAAACACCTCGTAGTAAAAAATAATGAATTCATAGACCTGCATCAATCAACACCTCGTAGTAAAAATAACTGAATTCATACGACCTGCATCAATCAAACACCTCGTAGTAAAAATAACTGAATTCATAGACCTGCATCAATCAAACACCTCGTAGTAAAAATACTGAATTCATAGACCTGCATCAATCAAACACCTCGTAGTAAAATACTGAATTATAGACCTGCATCAATCAAAACCTCGTAGTAAAATAACTGAATTCATAAGACCTGCATCAATCAAACACTCGTAGTAAAATACTGAATTCATACGACCTGCATCAATCAAACACTCGTAGTAAAAATAATGAATTCATAAGACCTGCATCAATCAAACACCTCGTAGTAAAAATAGCTGAATTCATAGACCTGCATCAATCAAACACCTCGTAGTAAAAATTACTGATTATAGACCTGCATCAATCAAACACTCGTAGTAAAAATACTGAATTCATACGACCTGCATCAATCAAACACCTCGTAGTAAAAAAACTGTATTCATAGACCTGCATCAATCAACACCTCGTAGTAAAATATACTGAATTCATAGACCTGCATCAATCAAACACCTCGTAGTAAAAAACTGAATTCATAGACTGCTCATCAACACTGTAGTATAAAAACTGATTCATAACGACCTGCATCAATCAAAACCTCGTAGTAAAAATACTGAATTCATACGACCTGCATCAATCAAACACTCGTAGTAAAATAACTGAATTCTAAGACCTGCATCATAAAAAAACTAATCAACACCTACATAAACCTGTAGTAAAATAACTGAATTCAACGACCTGCATCAATCAAACACTCGTAGTAAAAATAACTGAATTCATACGACCTGCATCAATCAAACACCTCGTAGTAAAATAACTGAATTCATACGACCTGCATCAATCAAACACCTCGTAGTAAAATAATGAATTCATACGACCTGCATCAATCAAACACCTCGTAGTAAAAAATAACTGATGATCATCATAACTGTTACTGATCTCAACACACCGTAGTAAAAATACTGAATTCAACGACTGCATCATCAACACCTGTAGTAAAAAAACTGAATTCAAGACCTGCATCAATCAAACACCTCGTAGTAAAAATAACTGAATTCATACGACCTGCATCAATCAAACACCTCGTAGTAAAATAACTGAATTCATACGACCTGCATCAATCAAACACTCGTAGTAAAAATAACTGAATTCATACGACCTGCATCAATCAAACACCTCGTAGTAAAATAACTGAATTCATAGACGAACTCATCATAATACATAACACTCACATCCTCGTAGTAAAATAACTGATTCATAAGCCTGATCAATCAACACCTCGTGAAAAATATGAATTCAAACCTGCATCAATCAAAACCTCGTAGTAAAATAACTGAATTCATAGACTGCATCAATCAACACCTCGTAGTAAAATACGATTCATAGACCTGCTCAATCAAAACCTCGTAGTAAAAAACTGAATTCATAGCCGCATCATCAAACACTCGTAGTAAAAAACTGAATTCATAAGACTGCATATCAAACACTCGTAGTAAAAAAACTGAATTCTCGTCTGATCATCAAACACCTCGTATAAAATAACTGAATTCATACGACCTGCATCAATCATACACCTCGTAGTAAAATATACTGAATTCATACGACCTGCATCAATCAAACACCTCGTAGAAAAATAACTGAATTCATACGACCTGCATCAATCAAACACCTCGTGGTAAAAATAATCATTCGCATACGCTGCTGACATGGAGACGTAATGACAGGCTAACAGTGCAATTGTTTGACTAAAAGTACGTTTCATCCTACACTCTGCCGCCTGAAATGTAATTTAATTGACATTCAAAGTAACAGAGTGTAATGCTTCATCAGAGACATTGTATTGGCGAGCAAGCATTACGCCGTAATGTCAGTGAGAATGACAGCTCAAGCAGGCTTTCTATTCTTACAAATATCTTACTTGCAAGCCTTCCCTTACTTAATCCTTCATTAGCGTCTTAACAACAAACGCCCTGTCGTCCCTGAGATCTCAAGCTTTTCCCCTCCTAAGCAAATAACTAGCCATCGGTTACCAAAACAATAACAGTAAAGTAACCGGCTGCATCAGTTTCTCTACCGTCTTATAAAGTCATGTTCATTTATGGTTTACGTGACGTCACTAGGCCCTAACAGCGCCAAATGCTGTAACGAAAAACATAAAATGCGTGTTTCACTTTTCTCAACTAATTTTGTTCCATATTTTTTCACTGCGGTAAATATTCAGCAAATTAGGGACAACGCATGTAAAATCTTCCAGAGAAGTCTTCTCAAGTGTTGTCCGACTTTAACCGATACTGGAAAAGTTTTTTTTATAAAACCTGCCAATATCAAACGCAATGAAATATCCGTTCAGAAAATTTAGGGTTGTTACAAATGGTCAGACGTGATGAAGATAACAGGCGCTTTTTTTTTTGTAACTTCCGTTGAGAACGCGCAAAAAATATTATTAAAAGGTGCAGCTGTCCCCGTACACGCCATAAAGCTATATGGGGGACTGACGGTATAGCTCCACTCATTCTTAACTTCGGCATTACATGGGGGTTTTTGGTCAGCTTCACGCCCCAGTCGCTTTACTTCCGGGAACACAGCCCCCGGTACCCATTGAACAGGAGGCCGGGTGGGACCCACAGCCTGTCTGAACGCTTTAACGAGAAACGTCTTCCGCCCTTGCCTGGAATGGAACAAAAGTATACCTACTTTTTGAGAATCAATTCTGAATCGGAACAGGATAAAGCAGTGTTGCCCAAAATTTTTTTTGCTCGTGGCCCCGTTTGGCTGTGAAAAATAATCACGACCCTCACATCCTTGCTCACGTAAATATAGTGTCCGGATGATCGGTATCCAAAATTAAATATTTGTATCTCAGAACTGATTTTAGATAGCTACGAATACATACCAGTAGCATACGTAGCAATGCTTGCATGATTTGACCTTAATTAAACTGTCGCTCGCTTCGTGATTTCTTAATTAGATATTCTGTCACACGAAGTAAACACGTCGCCAATTAAAGACGTTCCGCGACTATAAGAAAACATTATTTCTTTAATTACAAAATACGTAAACTTCGAAGTAGCCATTGCAGAAATGTATCCACGGATCCCAAGGGAACTGATCGTGGATCCCTTGGGATCCAGGAAGCACATTTTGGGAACCACTGCGATACAGGACTTAATCCATAAGACGTGTAAAAGAAACACAAAGAGTACGCAGAAGGCAAGTTACGCAAGTGTTTCTACAAAGCTGTTTGTGTATTCACAGAACAACACTGAGTCTCGGCATGACCAGTCCACCAGCCATACAGCGTTCTATGTCATCGCGGTTCGGGGCGCCTTTCTGTTTATTTGGAAAGCGTGAAATTACAACGCCCGAGGTGTTCGCCGCGAAACTACCCCAGCGCTGTTCTTGACAGGGAGATTAGTCAGTCCAGTAGGCACTCAGCCACAAGTTCGTTCTCATTTCTGCGTGTAAACGAACTCAAACATGGCTTGCTGACGATCCACAAACTTCATACATATTACAAGCAGACGGGCCCAGTAGCTTGCTATACCTGTTCAGTATTCAGACACCTCTACAATACAACACCTGTCACCTTCAAAACCAGCCAAATAATATGAGGAAGATTACTTTAATAATGGACTCCAAATTGATGCTGACAGCACTGGAAAAGGTGGCGGATAAGCGAAACATAAACCGCCGTATATCCGCACCTAGTATTTTTCACCGTGTTTCCAAGTACTAGTAAAACTCTTGACACGTTTAAAGAGCTGGTATAGTCACCGAGTGCCTGTTAGCGCGGAATTGCGCGCCGTAGAACGGAGGACATCCTTGCTGTTTAGCGAGTGCTGAGTCCAGCGTTGAGAAAAAAGAACGCCCTGTGATGCACAGATGTTTCAGTTAGGTGTTCTTTGATATGTAACATATCCATACACTATTGGCGTTGCTTTATTTCAGATACAAACAAATCCGGAAACAAGCAGTCATCAGAAAAGGTCTTATTTTGTAAGTATTTCCTTCAGTATATTAAATCTCCGAAACAGTACTCGTATGCTGTACAGCTAGAAAGTTCAACATCGCAGATACCAGCACCACTTGACACGATCCTCAGCCATTTCTATCCAAAACCTCCTCTCCCAATACTCATAACGTACTTCCCTAAATCATCTTAATACTGTCCTCCCTCTTCTTCTTGGTCTTCAAAGTAGCTCCTCGGCTAGCAGGCAACATATTTAGCGACACTATGGCTCACCGTAACCTCCCTTATTCCACTACCCTAATACATTAAATGCCGATCCCAGTGGCCTTTACTATGTGATTTCCTAGCAAAAACTGCGCATGCAGTGCATCCCCAAACAGTTCTACAGGTTTCATCCACCTTGTCCTTCCTGAATTCCGTACTCTAATATTACATGAATATTAACTATTAAATTCCTATTAAGTAGTAGTGGGCCGGGAAAGCTCAGTCGGTACAGCGACTCACTACGAGCTGTACGGTCCGGGGATCGAATCCCGGTGGGGGCAAGATTTTCCGCACCCGTCCAGACCGGCCCTGGGGCCCACGCAGCCTCCTATACAATGGGTACCGGGTCTCTTTCCCGGGGTAAAGCGACCGGGACGTGGAGTTGACCACCCACCCCCATCTAGTGCCAGGGTTAAAGAAAGAGTAGAGCTATACCTCTACTCCTCCTCTGGGCCTTCATGGCCTGTTCTAAGGAGAACTTTACCTTACCCTTACCACAAGCAAGACGTAGCTTTTGCCCGATTTATAGACTTAATGAGAGCTGACACACACACACACACCCCTACGACTGCGAAGGTAGTGTTATGGAATATTTCCGCTCGCCTAGCTGCATTACAGTAACAATTGCATTAAGCTGATTCGCTAGAATATGACAATATGCCAAAACAATGACATTACTCACACATTCAGAAACGAGGAATGGAAGATAAAGTAAAGACGAAATACTGAATTAGTTACACCAGCTTCTTAAACGTAAGACACAAACAAAGAACAAGGAAACACACGACAATGCAATAGACCTAACAACAAGGAAAAGATGAAAATACAATTACACGTATACCACAAAATACAGACACAAGAACATAGATAATTCTAGAACATATAATGTGTGACAGCGATGCAGATATAGATACAGCAGTAATATTATAAGGGATGTGTACTGCAGAATATTAGGTGTTGGCAACCACATCCCTGACAATGTTCGCTGGTGACTCAACTGTTATTATTATTATTATCATTATCACCTATATGCAGGATATTTACAATTATGTATACAAAACATAACCATGTTTCTAGGGTATACAGCTTTGCAGCTATTCCGTATTGCTACACGTAATGTTACTTCCCATGATAAACGTTCTGTACTTTTACATCAGTATTTCCCGCAGTACGTGTGCAGTGCCCAATATGGCTGTTTTCTGTAGTTACTTGATGTCGTGCTTTCCCGGTATGTTGCTATTATTATTATTATTATTATTATTAATTATTTTATTTGCTATGCCTAATTGACTGATAAGTCGTTTGTCTTTTAAAGCGCAGAACCACTACAAACTTAAAGTACCTCACAGCGGTGTTGCTGAAGATTCGAGTCACCAGTGGTGTGACGCTGTATCCTTTTATTTACCAAACAACACCAGAGTGGTAAACACAAGGCGCACTAGATGGGAGGAATATGGGGAATACGAGGAATGCGTACAAAATTTCAAAACTGTAAAACCTCAAAAGATGAAAAGTAGTTTGGAAGACCTATAAAATCGAAGGATTCGGAAACAGGCGTGCCCCACAGGTTTTATATTAACCGCCCTGAGACTGAAAACAGGAATACGCTACCCCGTGGTCACATACATGTGGAGAAATACCTGAAAGTCACACGCAATACCACTAAAATATTTTTGTTTCTTTTATATGTTGGTAATGAGGATATTACGGTTCTAATGACTTCCGTGGTCCCCGCTCTGGTCCTCAGATCGTAGAGTATGAACGGTTCTGATATTAAGCGACATCCTATTAGAAAAATAATTATGTTTTACACACACATTGTGGGACTCCCTTCAGCAAGAATATTATGGGATGCCGCGAACGTTAATGTGAAAACGACTACGATACAATAACTATGACATACGACACACGTGTCCAAAGACTACGATACATTAACTATGACACACGACACACGTGTCCAAAGACTACGATACATTAACTAGACACACGAACACACAGTTTCCAAAGACTACGATACATTAACTATGACACACGACACACGTGTCCAAAGACTACGATACATTAACTATGACACACGACACACGTGTCCAAAGACTACGATACATTAACTATGACACACGACACACGTGTCCAAAGACTACGATACATTAACTATGACACACGACACACGTGTCCAAAGACTACGATACATTAACTATGACACACGACACACGTGTCCAAAGACTACGATACATTAACTATGACACACGACACAAGTGTCCAACGACTACTATACATTAACTATGACACACGACACACGTTCCAACGACTACGATACATTAACTATGACACACGACACACGTGTCCAACGACTACGATACATTAACTATGACACAAGACACACGTGTCCAACGACTACTATACATTAACTATGACACATGACACACGTATCCAACGACTACGATACATTAACTATGACACACGACACACGTATCCAACGACTATGATACATTAACTATGACACACGACACACGTGTCCAACGACTGCGATACATTAACTATGACACACGACACACGTGCCCAACGACTACGATACATTAATTATGACACACGACACACGTGTACAACGACTACGATACATTAACTATGACACACGACACACGTGTCCAACGACTACGATACATTAACTATGACACACGACACACGTGTCCAACAACTGCGATACATTAACTATGACACACGACACACGTGCCCAAAGACTATGATACATTAACTATGACACACGACACACGTGTACAACGACTACGATACATTAACTATGACACACGACACACGTGTCCAACGACTACGATACATTAACTATGACACACGACACACGTGTCCAAACGACTACGATACATTAACTATGACACACGACACACGTGTCCAACGACTACGATACATTAACTATGACACACGACACACGTGTCCAACGACACGTGACAAGTTAACACACAATCAGCACGGCGTTTCCGAGTTCTACGAAAAGAAATCAAAAATAAGTTTCAGGGGCTCCACTGCGTTGACAGCAATAACACAAGGAGACGGTAAAGGTGAAACATGGCGTTATGCCCATGCCAAGCACTGTAGCATGAAAACGTGTGGGTGATTGGAGGTATAGCTCCAGGTGTTCTTAACCTCGGCCCAATAGATTGAGGTTGGATTCAAAATGCGTCATGTCTCAGGTGATTTAGTCGCCGGCCTCTCGCCTCAGAGGACCTGGTTTCATCCCAGGCCAGTCCATGTGGATTTTCTGACAAAGCACATGACACTGAGAGAGGTATTTTCTCGGAGTGTTTCTGTTTACTCCTGTCAGTATTATTGCAAAAACGCTCCATACTCATTCACTCACGTATCACCGATGCTATATAATTTTATAAACTGTTTATATAACACACTTAAGGAAGAGATAGGGAAGTCGGATGCATGTTCCGGCAGTTCTGCAGCATCAGTTCTACCGCACACTACGAATTTAAAATACTAGCGTCTCCGTGACTAATATGGGAAGTGTATTGCTGAAAACTGCACAACAAATAATTCTTCATAAACTATACAAGTCTGAAGTATTAACAGAAACGGAAGACTGAATAATTCCAAAACCAGGGGTGCCAATCCGTAGACCGCGGCGACATTTATAAATTATACGTACTAAAAAAAATTGCACAATACCTTAAGCGGAACGCAAGCAAGTTCAAAACAACGCTGTACTTTTTGCCAAAACAGAATAAACACCCTTGTCCTAAGGCCAGTAATACGTTCCTATCTTCAAACATAAAACTGTAATATTAACAAGCTTTTAAAATTATTAATTCCTAAACTTGTTTCTCAATTAATGTTGTTTATTTATGGATAACACATACAGCACTGTTCAAAAGTTAATGTTACTCTAATATACGTAAAAAAAATTAAAACGAACTGAAAGAGGAAATTCTTTATTGCTTCTGCAATACTTATCACAGATGATCTTTATTCGAATTATAACTGTCACATAGGAAGAGCACTGGAAAATTTCGTAAACTAAAGGCACTTGAAGTAACTTTCATAACCAAAAGCCATTTCTATTCCTAATGATGATGATATATCCCCAAATACGTTTGCCGTAACGATGTCAACTACTAAAATATTCAACCCCCGCACAACCTTCCATTCCCATGAATTATGCCTTTAGACACGGAACCGGTGAAGTGGCGCCTCATTTGAATATCAAAAGCTCCATTTTCTCTGGAATGGAATACTTGATTGGTGGAGATGCCACAACTTACCATATGCACACGGAAAGAGACAAACTTGGGTAGGGAAAGAAATTTCCCTTGTAATTAATTATCTTAGCAGGAACAAAAAACCTTGGTTTGGGAAAGAAATAGCTTCTTTTTTTTTTTAAGAGTCTTCAGTTTTGAAAACGATCAGTCGAAGTTGTGCACGCTGTTAATATACCTCACATTCCAAGTTTCACCACCTTCATCCTGTCCCAAACCATTATACACACTTAAGAAAATGTTTTATTTCATACCAACAAATGCACATAAACATATAGTGTCTTCATATAGTTTATTCGTAACTTTCCCCGATACGTATTTCGGCGTTTTTAAACCGCCATCTTCAGGGGGTCTCAGAGGTTTCTAACATAGACCAAGTATTTATAAAATACGTCGTAACATCCGTACTATCCGTATAAATACTTGGTCTATGTTAGAAACCTCTAAGACCCCCTGAAGATGGCGGTTTAAAAACGCCGAAATACGTATCGGGGAAAGTTACGAATAAACTATTGACACTAAGTTTATGTGCATTTGTTGGTATGAAATAAAACATTTACTTCAAGTTAAAATGCACGTAAATACAATATTAACATTATACACACGTTTCAAATAAAATTCACAAAGCACTCGCGTTATATAAAACATACTCTATAGACAATCATTCTTACATAGCAAAACAGTTACCAGTAACTTAACAAGTGTTTGTTAGTTTGTTAACCAATTTACTGCTTCACTATTCCAAACGAATCGATGTCTTTGTTTTCCGTTGTGTCCAGCGGATTGCGCACATCAACGAAACATGCCAAGCGTTCATGCAACTTCACATTTTTGTTTACTATCGCTGCAAAGCTGCTATGACTCCATTAAAAACACACCAGACTTCTTTAAATTATAATTAACTCTACCCCGTGGAACATAGGTGATATTACACACTGTAACCACAAATGTCCCTCGTGCTGTAAGCTATTCAATAACAGTCAACTGTTTCATTTTAAAATACAGTTTCATTAGGAAGAAAGGACAGCACAGAAGTTAGTTAACAACACCAGTAAGTTTAGTACATGCTGTACCACACTGGTAACTTTAAATAACAACTCTTCCGCCACTAACACTAACAGAGTTAATCGGCAAGAAACTACCCTCCCGCCTTTCTCTGTGATTTGGCTAATTTTCGTTTCAAGTTCACATAATCGTACTGTGCTGAGGTTTTGTGTGTAACCTAAAGTGAGGCAGCGGTTGTGTAGAAACTACACCGAAAAAAAGAGAGCAAGGACAGAGCGAAATGAACATAGTGCCAACTTCAGGGCAAAAAACACACTAATATTCACAGAATAAAACAGTATATTTTCAGTAGGATTCGAAACTTGAAAGTTTAGTGTTCTTGTCTAAACACATCGCATGAATCAGGATATCTTGTAAAATGGTTATGAATGCATTCAATAAAGCGCGTCATTTTACAGGGACTTTAGAAACCATGTTTTAAAATGAACTTCAAATCTGTCACTATCGTCACTCCATAACAGTCATATCAGTATTTAGAACGGACATGCATTCCACTCATTTCCAACTTTCAATACAAAAGATTCAGATCCAAATACTCACATCCATATTTACATTTAGTACTACTATAAAAATGTCTGAAAAGTAAAATGTCGCGGTTTTTAATTTTCTAATTTCAAGTATCATAAAAACAGTGTATAAAACGGGTAGAGCCTACAGTATCTGGAATTCCACTTAATATAATTCTTTCTCTACCACTTTAACACTTAAACTTAAACCTTCCAGTATTACGAACATAGGCACATACGTCACATGACATATTACATTAAGTTACGGATGCTCGCATACATTCGTTTTTACCTTATTTATTATAAATTACCAAAAAATGCAAGAATAAATAAATAATGCTTCATTAACATTCCAGTCATAAACAAAAAACCCTTCTTGAGAAGCTATTAGTCACCCAGCTACCCACAATAATCCCCACATTTTATAGGACCCTAAGGCTTATTATTAAGTCCCCAAGACCCAACCACTAGCCCGCATTCTCAGCCACGTCGATCAAATCCACTTCTCCAATCTTCTTCCTTCAGCATCCAATTTAATTTTATCCCACCATCTACGACTAAGTCGCGAAAGGGGTCTCTTCCCATTATAATGCACTGCAAAACTTCTGCATGACGCGTCACCTCTTACCTCCGTGCAACATGCCCTGCCTCTCTCACATTTTCATAAACAAAATCTGTTGTAAATGACTTCGCTTGCACTTAAAACAAACTTCCTGGTATGGAAAACGTGACACACTCTGAACGTCCCCATTAACGAAAGACAGACACAAGGAATGGCTTGACGTCACTAATGATAAGAGCTGCAATATAAAACTTCAGCTGTTCCTGACCACATACTTTCATGTACTGTTCATCACAATGCGAGGATTTATATACGATTTATGACTTATTTGAACTCCTTCAGCTGCCCAGACTATATACTTTCGAACGGTGGGACAATTTGTGGATAACGAATTGGAAAGATGCAGAAGGGATTGGGCGCAGCCTACTTTAAGGTATTGTCCCAACACTTTACTGAGCGGATTGAGAAAAACCACGACAATAGAGGCAGTCCAAGGAATAGTATTTATTTATTTATTGAAGCAATAAAAGCCCAGTGGTAACAGTATGTACCATACGCTGTAACAATAAGCAATAAGCCCTTTTCCTTCACATTGTAAGCTGTGTATGGTACGCTTTTGACAACAAGCCACCATTATATCCCTATGCAACATTAACCTACTTGTCTTCATAATGGAGGCTGTGTGAAATGCGAGGTAGAAAGAAAATTTTTACACTCAATTTATACAAATGTCTTCAAAAGGCTAACAAACTTTATTTCTAATGTGTAAAGGTATATAGCAGCAACATCACATTATTGCCGTAAACGGCACTCACAAGGTCACACCTGTGTGTACACTTTGAAATTATCACACTTCACAATCCTTACCCGAGTCCTGTATTTTTCTAAATTTCATTCCTGCCTATTATATTTTCCCATTTATATAAAACTTTAAATACTTTCTTACAACCTTAACAAGAATTTTGTTAATAAATCTGAGCCGGGAGACGAACCATGGGCCTGCTGAATATAAAACGCAACTTCAACCGACGTGAATTTTTGGTTATTTTCCGATAGAGAGCGAAAAATCCTCATTACGACAGCAGCAATATTGGCAGTATAAAAGAAAACGGTAGGTTGGCAGAACTGAAAATGGACGTCAGGCGTCTCTGACACGATTCCAAAACCTGGTAGAAACACACATACACACACACAGAGGCAAGGGAAGCGGCGCTAGTTGGCATAGGGCGTCTGTATTGATTTTTCGATTCGCGCCAACCAACAGACGATGCCAGTACAGTAAGGTCTGTATACGAAACCAAATTACTCTCTCCGGCACACAGCCCCTGCAATGTTCAAAAAGTTATCGCAGGTCACATGGTTCAGAGCAATCACACAATGAGACGCGTACAGTAAAAAAAAGGAGATACGACAAACTGCCAACAACCAGAATTTTCAGTCACAAATGCATGTGATATACAATTTCCTTTAAATGTCCAACACATTTAAAGGCATCACACCCAATAATTTGTCAGCTATACAATTTCTTGCAACAATTATTACCATCGGCACTCCCTCATTTATTCACTTTCCTTCAGTACACGCATATTGCCTTCTAAGTCACATTTTGCAATGTAAATTTATAATACAACAACAAAATGGAAGTCAGTTCACCTCACACATTAAGAGTACTGGACCCCGCTATTCTTTCCTAAAAATGGTGCCAAAAGATTCGTCAGAAACTTTGATAAAAAGCTATAAGATTATATAACATCACATACCAGAAGACTCTAGGTTCTGTTCTTCGGATTTATATTGTCTCAACTGCAAACACGTTTTAGTATTATTATTATTATTATTATTATTATTACCATTATCACTATCGTCTTCTTTCTCTTCTCTTTTGGATGAAATTATTTCGTTAAGTACAAATTTCTGTACGTTAAAACTGTTGGACATGACATAAAAATTTCGCATCATTGCCACGTTTAGTAACTGTTGACTGGCAAAGTTTCAACATAATTTTCAAGTATATTAATGGTATCGCCAGACACCAAATTTCACATATCTTACTCCAGTGATGCATTGCTTATAGCCATAAAAACGAAAGGTAAATAACGATTTTATACAAACGTCACTCAGATGGTTTATATTCTACAAGGAAATAACCCAAAAATAGTTCCACAGTTCTCCAAGATCTATTATCACACAATTTCAGGATCTCATAACTAGATGGTAATAGTTACGCATTCATCTCATATGGTGCTACTGATTTCACGAGTCCGAGGAGAGGTCTGAGTTACTTCCGGCGGTATAATGTTGATGCCAATTTCGTAATATTCGATGAACTGGTTCAAGATTTAATACGGGGAGACATACACTTCAAAATTTAATACGGGGAGACCAAAACTTCAAAATTTGATATGGGAGGCACACACTTCAAAATTTAATATGGGGAGAAACACACTTCCAAATTTAATATGGGGAGACATACACTTCAATATTTAATAGGGGAGACCAAAACTTCAAAATTTGATATGGGAGGCACACACTTCAAAATTTAATATGGGGAGAAACACACTTCCAAATTTAATATGGGGAGACATACACTTCAAAATTTAATACGGGGAGACTAAAACTTCAAAATTTGATATGGGAGGCACACACTTCAGAATTTAATATGGGAAGAAACACACTTCCAAATTTAATACGGGGAGACATACACTTCAAAATTTAATACGGGAAGACTAAAACCTCAACATTTGATATGGGAGGCACACACTTCAAAATTTAATATAGGGAGAAACACACTTCCAAATTTAATACGGGGAGACATACACTTCAAAATTTAATACGGGGACACTAAAACTTCAAAATTTGATATGGGAGGCACACACTTCAGAATTTAATATGGGGAGAAAAACACTTCCAAATTTAATATGGGAAGACACACATTTCAGACCTTAAAATGAGAAGAAACAAGATTAAAAATTTAAAATGGGAGGCAAGCATTTCAAAATTTAAAATGGGGAGACACATACACACCCAACGCATGGTGATCTCTTAAGCCCACTCTTTTCCTTCACGAACGATAGTACGTTCATAAGAGAGTTACTAAGAAGTTTCGCCACAGGAACGCTCTCGTGGACGTCTTATTGTCAGGAAAGTTTGCTCCCAGCACATATTACAGGCTCAGTTCCTGTTGAGTGTTATAATCCACAGAAATAACAACCTCGATGTAAAAAGTTTTTACTACGTCTCGTTCGGTGACCTCGATTGGAAGACTTCAAACTTCTTGGTGCAATAAATAGGCAGTAACCTTGGCGTCTTCAAACTTAGTTACGGACGAAATACAGCTTAAATCTGGACGTGCCAATGATGACCAGTTGCGGGGAAAATTCTGACAGACTCCGTGATTATCTTATTTGACACAACACTAACTTGTTTTCGTCAATATAAGACGCTAAATATAACAATACTACTCACTTTTACAGAATTGACTATCAGCGGCTCTTTTGCTGACGCCGTTAATTATGTGCAACAAAATATTTATAACCGGAAGTGACGTAGTGGTTAGCTTCCTTCTTTCGGATTATATGTTCTTCAGTCATGTTGCGTGACTCAAGTTTTACTACATGTTAAGTCACCAACACAACACAATCAAATGTAATGACTAATATATTAGACGTTTCGGAACGACCTGTCGTCTTCAAACGGCGTGCTTACGAACTAAAGACAATGATATATAAGCAGTTTCATGATAAAATGATAACGAATGCTTAAACCACCGCAGAGAAAAAAATCCCAAAGAATGGATTTTGTAAATTTATCGTTATTCGTTCCTTAATTTAATTACAGAATGTGAGTAAGGAATTGGTAAAATTTAAAACGTAAAGTTGTCCCTGTCCACTCCATAAAGGCATACGGGGGAGGTGAGGTACAGCTCCACTCATTCTTAACCTCAGCACTACATAGATGTGAGTGGTAAACTTCAGGGCCCGGAAGCTTACACCCTGAAAAAGGACGCCAGTACCATTGAACAGAAGGCTGGGTGTGCCCCAAAACCGATCTCCAAGTTTTGAAGAGGAGAAAAATCTCGCCCATGTCGCGATTCGAACCCCGGATCGTCCACAGAGATACGAAATGAAGTGGGTGTGGCCTGTTTTAAGACAATTATCACGGAATTCTCATTACAAAACACGAAATCTGCAGTCAGTACCGCCGTCCTCCGCGCCAAGAAACGAATTCCAACCCTCTCGAACATGAAAGAGTTTAATAAACACTACCCGGTTTATTGCACGCTGCACCACATTACCACAATATTCTGTACATCTCCCCCACTCCAAACCAATCCAAAGAAAAAATGGGGAAAAAAGAGTCGCATGGCAATCACGCAATCCAAAAGTGTTAATGACGTCACTAGCATCAGTGTACAATCTGTGACATTTCACACATAATAACGATCACGTGAAAAGCAATTACATACCTCAGAATGCTCCCTCTAATGGCCGTTACATACCAGAGCCCACTAACCTGTGACGCAACAGTTGTCCAGCGGGAGTCGTTTTCACGGAAATGCACATACCATGCTCAGAGCAAATCAGCAGAAGTTGACATAACTCTACGGGCTTGTGTCTGTGTGTTCCACTACAATCATTAACAACTGAGGACATAAACACTGAAAAAACACATTTTATGTGACTTAATACAGTTAATGTAAGCGATAGCGACGTATTATTATTATGTTGATGGTAGTAGTAGTAGCAGCAGTAGTAGTAGTGGTGGTAGTAGTAGTAGTAGTAGTAGTAGTAGTAAGTAGTAGTATAGTAGTAGCGGCAACAGCATTACATTCCCGGAAAGCGCAAGGGATTTTTCCTTCCCCAAAAGGTGCCAACCAACCTTCTATTCAGTGGGTACCGGAGAATGTCCCTGGGGGTAAAGCGGCCGAAGCATGAAGGTTACCACCCATCTGTATCTAGCGTCAAGGGCAAGAATGAAAGGAGCAGTAACTTCATTCCCTTATACGTCTTCATGTCGTGTATAGATACTTCACATATTATTATTATTATTATTATTATTATTTTTTTGTTTATGGTTTAGTTGTTAACAATCTCTCATAATGTGGGCAGTGACTTAGTTTACCGGGACATTTTACTAACTCGTTCACGAGATGGGTCACCTGGGTTCAATTCCAAGAACGGGTAAAAATTGTTTTTCGTCAACGTACGCTGTCCGGCTCTGACGCCATCCAATCAAGCGTCCAGCGGATACAGAGGAATACTTCCCAACGGACTGTGAGGCTGGCAACTCACCTCCATCTAGTGCCCCCTAAGAATGCGTGGAACGGTAACTCCACTTTCCCAATCTTTTGCATGGGTCGGTGCTTAATTGCTAAGACTAAAGACAGATATATATAGGCGTACGAAATAAGAGAAAAAAAGTAGACGAAAGGAGAAAAAATCGTGGGAGAAGCTACAGACACTTTATTTTTGGCGGAAGATTCCCAAGCTTCGCCCGCCGGTCCTTCTGATAGAAGTCGCGTGGAAGTTAAGTTGTAAAGGTGAGAAGTAGTGGCTTGAAGAATGGGCCGCTGAGTTTTGATTTAGTGGTTAATGCTAAAAAGGACAATTTTGAACCATAATGCTGCGGTCATAAGAGCAGGGGGTACAATTTTGACTGATTTAAATACGGAGGCTAACGTCCATCAAAATGATGTATAAAAACGGGGTGTGGCTGTGTCGGGGACACGGCCGTGTGTTTAACGTGAATACGTGTACGTTAACGGGTAATATTTTGTTTCAGCGTATTATATGTATGTCATAATCATTGCTTAACAGTAAGAAGTCCTTCGTATCTGCATGTTTTATTGATGATGGCAACATGTTCCTTTAGTCGGGTTCAGGAAACAATTGAAGTAAACAAATCATTAGTGTGTTATAATTTTATTAATGATAGGTCTGTGATACGAAAAGTACAATACAAATGGCATGCAGGATACATCGAGATTACTAAGCAGCGTTAAGTGTTTTCCCTTTGGTGGCTTCAAGGAGCGCAGAAACCATAGACGGTCACACACGTTACACTTATGTCCGAATGGATTGTTGACAAACGTTGTAGTGAAACGTGCACTAGCTGCTGCCAAATGTGTCGTCATAATCGGCGATCGCACACAACCGATGTCTATACAGCCCGGCGTTGATACACAAGCGATTACATCATCGACTTGCATAGGCCCGGCCGCCCCAGCGTCAGATGTACCTGCGCAGTCGTTGATCCGCTCGGACGCCCTCATTGTTTTACGTTCCCGGCACCGCCTCACTGTATGATATGGTGTTTTATGGGTATCACTGGATAGCTGTTGAGAAGCCTTTTCCAACCGTATACGATTTATATATTTCGAATTGGCTTTTTGACGAGTATAGGCCGACATTGTATTCATTTTCTTAAATTTTTAACTTTAACACCATATACATTCACCATAAGTATTCCACACTCATGTTTTGTGTACGCAATAGATAAATATTGAGGAGAGCTGTAAATTGAAACTGAAACGAGCGTCGTAGCTTCTCCGAGTCAAAATGTATACTAAACCGAAAGTATGTGACGCGACGAAACGACCTGAAAATGGCGGCGCCTCCCCCTCCGCCGCGCGCGAGGCGTCACAGTCCCCACTCAACGTTATGAATTCTTTGATCCTTTAACTATCGAGTGGTGTAATTACATTTTGGATGTAGATGATAGATATGTAGCTGCAATGCCAAACTGTATCCCCCAATTTTGTTATCATCAGTTTTCTGAATTGGCTCCCACTACGGAAGCAAATTTAAAGACGTATTCACGTCAAAAGTCAGTTCCTACTTCACAGAGAACACAATACACTCCCTTCACTACAAAGACCGACCTGTTCAAGCTGTTCATGTAAATAATTGCTATTTATTCTGATAATCATGTGGAACACACACACACTGTGTGAGAACAAATAAGACTTTTTTAATGTTACAGTCAATGGTACATTAGTCACCACTGACAACTACAACAACAAAATCATTTACTGACCTTACAGTAAAAGGATTAACATAAAAACAAGCTACAATGACTGATGTATTTGACAAATGCGCCAATAACTTTGCATCATACAAGGAGCCATTAAGAACGTGGAATACTGTTTCCATCACTGGCTTATATGGCAAAACATTCGTACTAGGGTTAACTTCCCTGGTCACTGCGATCGTGTTCCCACGACTCGTGCTAGGCCACTCCACGTACCAAATTACACTGACTGTCCACACACACACACACACACGCGTCCATTACCCATTTGTCACGTATAAACAAGTCGTGGGAACACAAGAAGTTTCGACTCAATACGCAAACAAGCACTTCATTCCTTTCACCTCCCGTCATATTTACCGACAGTCGGCCAAGTGCCCAATACAGTGATACCTCGGCTAACGAGTGACCCTGTTACGAATTTTTCGGCTAACGAAGATTTTTTTCGCTGTTTTTCGGACTCGGCTAACGAATATGGATTCGGCTAACGAATGTTTTAGTGGATGCTCGCGCTAACAAAAAGCAGCAAACATGAACGGTCGGGCCATTCCAGGAGCTTATCTTTTCCGTCTGTGTGTGTGTGACAAAGAAATGAGCTGACCACATCACATAGGGGAGACCCACCAACCAAAAGAAGTAAGCGACAAACCCAAGGGAAGCAGAAAGTTGCTCACGTTTCGGCTAACGAATGTGATTCCGGAACGAATTATCTTCGTTAGCCGAGGTATCACTGTATTTGTACAAGTGTACCATTCCCATGACGTTGGAAACATACACAAGTAACAAATGTCTGTCAATAAAAACCAGGAGTGAGAACGCGGCTTTAGACTAAACAAACAGCAGCACGCATTCACGTCACTTTTCCCCTACACGCCGATTCGCTGCGCCAACAATATTCTCCTTCATCTGTCCATGCCATTTCCAAATCCTTTACAACTTCTCTTCTAGGTCTCATGCAGAAGAGAAATTAAATTTTAAACTTGAATGAGGGAGAGAATTATATCACACCAAAACGACTACAACTCTTATCCACAAAACAGAGGTGTTTGATGCCAACGTACAACACCCCGCATCTCTTCCCCACAACACCGCTATCCAGTCACAACTACAACATTTAACACACTCACCCTCTGCATGCTGGGCCGCAGGGTCCTCCACCTGTCCGTTCACGGCTCTGCTGCTGTAACACAGAATATAATTACTTTAGTGTCATTCATTTCGGCGTACATGCCTCTCCTCTTACATGAAGGCAAAACCAGGCCGACATGTTGCCCGGATGAGAAAAACTGAAAACGCTTGCAAAAATTCAGTTTGGAAACCCCTTCGAAAGCAGCCACTTCGTACACCAAGATCCAAAATTACATGGAAACAAATCGGTTCTGAGCATGTGAACTAGTGTCAAATGGTTCAGAATTGGTTCCAACGACGAGCATTTGTACAGCCTATGCTAAACCTCTGCGGGCTACATACTAACAGAACAATCACCATTGCTGCTGATGCTACTCCTCCTCGTACTACTACTACTACTACCACCGGTACTAATTCTACTGCTGATACTACCGATTGATACTACCACTACTACTACTACTACTACTACTACTACTACCACCAGTACTAATGCTACTGCTGATACTACTGGCATTGCTACTACTACTACTACTACTACTACTACTACTGGTACTAATGTTATTGCTGATACTACTGGCATTGATACTACTACTGCTGCTGCTACCACTGGTACTACTGCTACTGCTGGTTTTCTTCTGGTCGGCGCTACAGCCCATGTAGGGCCTCGACCTTCTTGACCACATGCCTCCATTTCCGAGGCTGTGGTAAAGTATCCGTAACAAATTGTTTTTTACCAGGTAGGGCTGTTAACCCTACGCTCAACCCCCAACCTGGAGGACCAGGGTACCTTTCTTTGTCCGGATCATCACCCTTGACCTGCCCGGCTTGGGAGACCCTGCCAGTAGCTATGCTACCGCCGGTATAACTCTCAGGATCATTTGACCACGCAAGCCCCACCACTACTTCAAAGTGGAGATACATTCGGTGGGGGCTACTGAGGGTACTTCTGATATTGCTGCTGCTGCTACTATTACTGCCGATCCCGGTGGCCGCGAGGTCTAAGACATTGGTCTGGGATTGCGGGTTCGAATCCCGCCAAGGGAAGGGATGTCTATCTCTTGTGAGCGTTGTGTGTTGTCAGGTGTAGAAGTCTATGCGAGCGTCCTATCACTCTTCCATAGGAGTCCTACCGAGTGAGGTGTGTCTGAGTGTGATCTCGAAACCTCAACGTTGAGGAGGCCTAGGCCCACTAGGACTGTCGAGTCATGAAAAAAAAACTACTACTACTACTAACTATAACCCATGGCATTTGATTGATCTTCAATCTTCAGGATGCCCATTCCATTAAAACCTAAATTCTATGGAAAACTGTACAGACATATGATTAGTCACTGTCTTCACGAAATTAATGTACTGCAAAGAAATTGTTTTAGAGAAACTGCGTAATGTAAGGAATGCAACGGCGAACGCGCCAAGAAGTGCTAAGCCATGTAGGCATTTCCTAACTTGTTTTTAAATCACATCAACACTAAAGGAATCGTAATAAATTACCTGTGTTTAAAGTTCTAAACAAGGCAGGCAGTGTACGCACAACGTAACTTTGTGGGGCGTTCGCGTAATTTTTATACCTCCTCGGCTATCCTAACAGCCTGATAACATTTCACTCGAAGAGAGCGCTTTTTATAGCAATTTAATGTCGCAGGCAATAACATAAACGTAATTAGGTCTTCATGTAAACTGCCCGATATTTCTTCCCGATTGTAACCAAACTTGGAATTTCTAGACAGATTTTCTTAAAAGTCCCAATAGCAAATTTCACGAAAATCCGTCCAGCTTCGCTGATACATGCGGACATGATATGGGAGGAAAACATCACTCGCTATACAATTTTGCAATAAGAATACGTCGCAACAGGATGGCTTTATTCTATAAAAATGCATGAATATGTATGGCCATACGTATCTCACGAGTAATTCAGAACAGTGCAGGAAAAGGAAAAAGACAGTTCTGTTACATGTAGGATCAAACTTTCCGTACACCTTCTACAAAAGAAAAAGTAACTTCGTGTTTTCTACACCAACAATAAGGAAGAAGAAAGAGTCTGTTATAAATTGTACTTAAGACAGCGTAGCTCTAAGGGTAATAAAGAAATAGTGGGGAATATTCCTTTTCCAAGCCTGCAAATAAATGTGTGTAGTGCACACGAAAATCATTCCCCCGGGACTCAGTAGCTACACGGAGGAGGCACACCTCCCTTCCCTACCGTTCTCAAAATGGAGACGGCGGGATATTGAAGATTGTGATTAAGTAGCTTGTCCGACGAAAATATCGCAGAAAAGTCATAATGTGTCTGTACAAATGCGAAACTGGAGGTGAACATATTACGTTGCATAACGGTGACCAAACATTTGATTTTTAGCCTACTTTCTTACTATAAAAGACAAACACGTACGCTTATATCATGCCGTGCGTGCAAGTGTGTCCCAGTTTAAATTTTCAACTATTTAAGTGATGTTCATAAAGATTTTTTTTTTGTGGTGAAGGGCCCCGCAGCAGATGCTACGGACGCGCCACAGCCTTGAGGCTTATTGTGCAACCCTATGATAAAGATGATTAGTTTTTTTTTTTAGTTTTTCCGTGTAATGGAGCACCGGTGGAATGAAATTTACAGGGGTACTGGGGGAAAAACCTGTCCCAGTGCCACTTTGTCCACCAGAAGTCCCACAAAGACTGATCCGGGATCGAACTCAGACCTCCGCGGTGAGAGGCCGGCGACTAACCGCCTGAGCCATGGCACGGCCCCTTCATAAACGTTCGTGTGGACTTTACTGAAATCGGTAATGACAGTACGGTGGAGGCACGAACTTGTAAGGTGGAAAAGCTGGAGGCAGTATCGGGTCCTTAAAGATGCGCGGAAATACAATCTTCTACAAACGTGCAAAGTTGGTTGAGGTAATATGCTTAGAACGTAGACTAACAAGATAGTGGTTACATAAAAATCTATACTTACTTGAGTTTGAGGGTGACACAAAATAAACGAAATGAAATTTGGTTTGAATATATCAGAAATATACTCAAGTATTCAGTGAGGAATACTGTATCAGTCAACAGTTACAAACACGTTGAGAGGTAGGAAATTTGAAGTTACGTCCGATAAATTTAATGCAGTCATACGTTCATGCCAACCACAACATAAATAATAATAATAATAATAATAATAATAATAATAGCATAAAAATGCATATATAACTGCGGCACTCCTAGCCGTTCCTCCTAACGATAATAATGAAATGGTATATACCAATATAATCCAGAAGTACATGAAATACGTACGTGCAATTAAACAGCAATAGCACTTTGAACAGGTGAGATACCAACAATCCTGTCAGCAACTGGTGAGGTGCCGAAGGCCCTGCACAGGAGTTTGAAACTTCCCTAAACATGTACGAACTCCTACGGTTGAAAGGCTTGGAACATGCCACAACATTTGAAATCTTTCAAGTGTTAATTTATAATTGATAGCATTTGTAATTACTTGTCGAAAAACTTATTTAAGGAACTAGTGCAACTCTTGGAATATAATTAATAATAATAATAATAATTTACAAGATTATTCAACAACCTAATGGCCCATTACAATATCAGCACTAATAAACACCTATAACAATACAAAACACAAACTACAATTGTAACAAAACACAAGACAAAACAAGACAACACAATTCAATTACCCAACAATCAGGTTAAAGTGAGGAAATTGTATATGATTATGCACAATGAAATTTCACGTCTGATAAGGCAGTTTGATACATAAAAGCGAAGATACAACTTGTAATATAAAATATGATTATGTGCAAAAATTTACAATTCATCAACAACGACCCAACAGAGAACACAATATGTCAGGGAGCACACGCATTTCTTTACACTACCATACTGTGTACTGTGTTAGTCTTTGTTGATAAATTGTATATTCAAGTGCACGGTGAAAAATGCAATAATTCAAAAGCAAAATTTTGTTTTCTAAGTATTTCAACGTCGTTACCAACCAAATTTGCAGCTAATGCACATCCAAGAGAAAAATTATTTTTGAATGTACCGTCGACACTAAACATAAAAAAGACAGGAAATGTACGTATAAACGCAACATCGATGCGCGTTCGCGTATCCATTGTTGCTGTGGAAAAGAAAAAGTATTACATATTCTGAGTGTGTGTCTGCAGCCTTAGTTATCCAGCATGCAATGCGCATGCGCCTTAATATACAGTCATCTGTGGCCCGTTCGGCTCTACCATTTTTTTCCACATTACCTCATAAACGTCACGATTTTCGGAAAACATTTATTGAACATTAAATGTATGTTTTGATTTTTTCTACAATTTTGTCCGAAATATTTCTCATTCCTAGAAGAATATAGCGAGATATTATCACAAATGTACATACGTCTTCGTGTAAAGTACTCGTTATTCTTGTCAGATTTTAATCAAACGAGAATTTTCTCCGCAGATTTTCAAAAAATACTCAAATATCAAATTTCATGAAAATCCGTCCAGTGAACGCCGAGATGTTCCATGCGCACAGACAGACCGACAGACAGACATGACGAAGTTAATAGTCGCTTTTCGCAATTTTGCGAACGCGCCTACAAAGCCTCTGAGATTCCGACTAGAAGCACAAAGAACTATAGCATCTATAGTCGAAGAACAGAATTTTAGACCAAAGAGACCGTAACAAAGAAAAGAGAGCATCAAGGTGATGCCTTTTGTTACGTGAAGCAGGAGGCCTGGCCACCCTCGCGACTAAATGACGTGCACTGGCGCCTATTATTTTCAACATAATTCCTGCAGTTTTTTTTCTCCTTAAGTACAAACATGTGTATCAGTTCACAAGCACCGAGCGAAAAGCGTCAGATAACAATGACGTCCACAGGTCACTTCAGAACTGTGGGTCCTGAGTATGGAACAAGCTTCATGTCACCCTTCTGGAACCTAAAATTTGGAGGTCTCTCCTACATTTTTTTTAATTTGTAGACCCCTGACGTAAGGCATGCTGTTTTAGGTACACTAACGCATTAGCATAATTATAACGGGCGTAGGGAAACAAACAATTATAACAGAGAGCTGCAAACATCCACTGGATGCGTTCCAGCTTGTTGGCATCAGCAGACATAATAGAATTCCAGATACCAGAGGAGGACTCTAATTCGGGTACCATAACAGAACTAATAACAGGGATTTTTTTAACGCAGGACTGCACGCCGCAGAGAGGAAGACAGGCCGCTATACCACCGGGGAAAGAAACCCCGGTACCTTCTGATTAGGAGATATTTACTTCTATATAAAAAAGGATCTAGTACGTATCTCACACATCCAAACTGCAGGCCAGAAATTCAAGTACATTACCACAATGGCTCGCATTTGTTGTGCTAAATCTTGTAAAATTATGTACGTAGAAATCATTTGTTACAGACGAAAACAAATAGCTGTTTCATCCACATTTTTACCGCGGCATAGCAATATTCTGTCAAATTCACAAATTTAACAGGAGCTGACAAGAGCAGTAAACGGGCTATTGTGCCTGTAGTGGGTCGCCGACTTTACTCTCCCACAAAACTGGGTCGCACAGTCAAAGACGGTTGAAAGACCCTCAAGTACGTTGTTAATGCACTCACCATTTTCAGAAATTTTTCTTCTTCCTTTCACCCGTCTTTTCTACCTCCGAACCTTTCTTCTGTCCTTTTCACTCCTCAATAATTCCTTAAAACATTCTACATATAATTCGTAGGCGATCGGGTTTAAAACTTAACCACCTTCACCAGTACCGACCAAACCACACGAACAAAAAAGAAACAAATCACAAATTACACACCAACGAAATGCACTACATTTTTTCACATTTTTATTTTAACCCCTACAAATGTTTCAGCCCTTACAAGGCCATCTTCAAGGGGCTCGTAATCTACATTCACTTTACGTCCATTGTTGTCTGCTATTATGTTATGTATCACATGGATGTAAAGTAAATGTAGATTACGAGCCCCCTGAAGATGGCCTTGTAAGGGCTGAAACATATGTATGGGTTAAAGAATAAAAAAGTGAAAAAATATAGTGCATTTCGTTGGTGTGTAATTTGTGAATTGTTAAAAAATTCACGGTGAAGATAATATAAAAAAAGAAAAAAGATACAGTCGTGCAGATTACTCTGCGTTAAATTTCATGACTTCGCTGCTTCAATTTCGCGTTTAACAGTTTCCATTTATTACAGAACTCTATAATGTATTCCATTGTTCATTCTAAGGACGAGACATTCCACATAAATAGAGAATTCTATTTACTGCATGTGCAGTTAAGACAGACATTACTTAACTATGAAGACAAAACTTTTCTGTGCACCTGACGCCTTGCTTTTCCTTTAATTTCCAAGCTTGCCAAAGCGAATGCCAATGGTATTTTCATAATCCGTACAGACCTACATAAAAGCTGACGCTTGTCATTCTGTCACTGAGAATATTTGCAGTCAGAGTGTATCAGTTACGAGTAAGACTGCAGCAATATACGGCAGTGTGCCTGAGTCGGTATTTCAATGCCCATCTATGCAGGAAGAAACGTTTGTAGTTTGCAAATTCAGGGAAATTTTCATTTCAGAGTGTTCCACTTAGAGGTTATGCACATTAGTGTACTGAAATAAAGTCACCAGACCCCGGTCAAGGTATAGTTGTTCCTCCACAAGCCATGAAGGCATATGGGACGTGGATGTCTGGTTTCACTCATTCTTAACCTCGGTTTTAGATGGTGGTGAGTGGTCACATTCACGTCCCGACCGCGTTGTCCCCAGTACCCATTGAATAGTACACTGGGTGGGCCCCAAAGCCAGTCCAGACACTTTGCAGAAGACAAAAAGCTTTGGCCCCTGCCGGGAATTAAACCTTGATTCATCGGTTGTCCAGGTGGGTAGCGAAGTCGCTACACCAAGTACGTTATACCCCGGCTCCCCAGAAAAGGGAGTTCTTGATATAATTTAGCAGCGAGTCTGGGAACAACCCAGACTCAACAGCCTCACAGCCTTTTAACCCATGCACACATAACAGATGGAAACACAGTACAAAAACCACATCGATTATACGAGTTAGCGTACATGTAGACTGTGCCGACGGGAAAAGTCTTCCAGTCTGAATTCCACGTGTATTATAAATCTTTTACATCGACATATTCCCCTTGTGGTTTCACACTATACCCCGTGCTATGCGGACATAAATAACCATATCTTCAGACAACGATACGCATGATCAGTTACGAGGGTTAACGCCCACTGCTGCGACCCACGACGCAGGCCAGTACGATTACCTCAAACGATATGTCTTATCATCTTCATTGCCACATATCGGTGACATGCAAACCGTGTTAGACAAATCGGTCTTACTATGAGTAATTAATATGGCGTAAACACGGTCTGACATAAACGAACCAACACAGAACCTGGTAATTACGTAGTTTCTCAAGTGTAGTTACGCTCCAGAAAATTATTTACAAACAAAATTGTAATAATAATAATAATAATAATAATAACAATAATAACAGGTTAAGTTCGCCCTATAACATGGAATGAAGACACACCGGGGAAGTAGGGGTACAGCTCTACTCTTTCTTCAACCTCGGCACTAGATGGGGTGGGTGGTTAACACCACGCCCCGGCCGCTTTACGAGCGGGAAAGAGAACCGGTACCCAGTGTACGGGAGGCTGAGTGGACCCCAGTGCCGGTCTGGACGGGTACAGAAAATCTCGTCCCTACCGTGGTTCGGACCCCGAACCGTCCAGTCCGTTGCGAGTCGCTAAACAGACTATGCTATCCCGGCCGTCACCAATAATAATAACTAACTCCACGGAGCAGAGTCCTTCTTGAGAAGCTAACAGGTCGTCAGCTAGTCAAGAAATTCCCCGCGCTTTATGGAACCCGAAGGTTCATTACCGCACTCACAAGAGCCCGCCACCTGTCCCTATCCTGAGCCATATCAATCCAGTCCATGTCCCCCCATCCCACTTCTTGAAGATCCATTTTAAATTATCCTCCCATCTACCAATAATAATAATAATAATATTATTATTATTATTATTATACTCTTTCTTCACGTGTATTAACGTCCTGACTCAACTGCCTAAAAGCGAACTACAAAATCAGCACTACCACACAAAAAAGCATACACAAATACGCACATACATATCACTAATCAAGCACAGGGACAACTTTCTCTAGGTCTTTCCAGAAATAATTAGTTTTTCCTTGTTTAGAGAAGGAGACGGACGTTTCTTCCATCGATTTTCCCAAACACCAAACAAATCCACTCAATGAGGTGAGTGCACTTAAGCGAGACATCTCGTGAGCAGCATGCTAAGGTTAACATCATGTTACAACCAAACTCTCTCCTGTAAAGACAACAGGTGTTTCCAGCAATGCTTCTGCCGATAGGTTAGCTGTGGTATCCAATCATCGTAGCCTGGAGAGTACGCCACTAATCAATACCCACACATACTGGACAGCGTGTGGTAGTTCTCAGCTGGAGGCAATAAACTAGTTCCATCTTGTTGGCGCCCGGGTGGTGATTATATATCAATAAACGAAGTACTGAGTACAGAATTGAGTCGATCTTTGAGCCTAACTGCCCAGCACGCATGCGCACAGCATAACACACAATCAAAAAACATCAGCTAAGTCTCATTTCTCTTATGGTGTTCTGTCAGTGCTGTTGTGTCTCAAAGAATCGAGTCGATCTTTGAGCCTAAGTGCCCAGCACGCATGCGCACAGCCTAACACACAAAAAAAAACATCAGCTAAGTCTCATTTCTCTTACGGTGTTCTGTCAGTGTTGTTGTGTCTCAAAGAATCGAGTCGATCTTTGAGCCTAAGTGCCCAGCACGCATGCGCACAGCATACACACAAAAAAAAACATCAGCTAAGTCTCATTTCTCTTACGGTGTTCTGTCAGTGTTGTTGTGTCTCAAAGAATCGAGTCGATCTTTGAGCCTAAGTGCCCAGCACGCATGCGCACAGCATAACACACAAAAAAAACATCAGCTAAGTCTCATTTCTCTTACGGTGTTCTGTCAGTGTTGTTGTGTCTCAAAGAATCGAGTCGATCTTTGAGCCTAAGTGCCCAGCACGCATGCGCACAGCCTAACACACACAAAAGAAACATCAGATAAGTCTCACTTCTCTCCTGGTGATCTGTCAGTGCTGTTGTGTCTCAAGAATTGAGTCGATCTTTGAGCCTAAGTCCCTCAGCACGCATGCGCACAGCATAACAACAATCAAAAAAACATCAGCTAAGTGTCATTCTCTCTGGTGTTCTGTCAGTGTTGTTGTGTCTCATTAAGTTTAGAGATATGGATCATTGTTGCAGACGCAATTGTTGTCAAAGAAGAGAAACAGTTCACAGCATTCAGACTCACGAATTAATCCCAGTATTGTGGCACAATTTTTTTTTATTTATGGTTCAATTAACGAAGCTGTCAGAAGCACAGACTATGCGGCGTCGAATGACTGAGTGACAGCAAACCTAGGCAAAACTCTTCGACGAAAACAAGCAATTCAAGGCAAAGAAAAACAAATTAAACGCTAAAATAGTAGTTAATAAAATTTGTACTATTATTTAACAACGCTGTTAGTGGCTCATACTCTACAGCGTCGAATGATTCCATTGCAGTAAATAATGAAGTGGAAAGGATATGGAAGGAAGCGGTGTTGAGTAATTCGAGGAACTAACGTGGTATTTCCTTAGAAAAGGCTGAGGAAAACCATGTAAAGCCTCAGTAGGGTAGTCGACGTCCCGACCGCGGTCCCAACTGATCACCCCTTAAATAAAGAACAGAAGCGCTCTCGCTAAAACGAAGTTGAAAATGAAGCAGAAGACATGGAATTATCTGTGCCGATCGAGGATGAAAATTGAAACATGTCAGTATCAACTACAACTCAAACTGCTCACCGGTTTGAAGGCTGAGAGCAGAAGACAATGCTTTAGTATTGCATTTAGAGAGACAAATCAAGTAAGGTTTCTACTCACACTGTACAGACCACCCACCTTCTCCACCTATAGGCCAGCATGCTGTGTACGTTCGCATTAACATATTTTATTTTTGTACCTTTTTTTGTGCATGAGCACCGTTTGATGTTTCTGGCCGTACGTGAAAAGCAAGATATGCGCTTCATGTCTGATGTGACGTCATCAACCACAACAAAACCCTTTAAGACCCTGTCTTTACTTCACGTCACACCAGTTTTATCACAAAAAATCTACATTCTTCCAACAGAGTGTATGTCTGTGATTTTTTTGTGTATCTCAGAACAACCAGCGAGTATTTCCCTATACAACACGAATTGATTGGTTTATAAAACTGAATGTTTACTGCACGGTACGAATTAATTCTTTAAATATAACTGAGGTTAATTTTCGTCTCTAAAGGCCGTGCCATGCCCCGGGCGGTTAGTCGTCGGTCTCTCGCCGCGGAACCCCGGGTTCGATCCCAGACCAGTCCATGTGAGATATGTGGTGGACGAAGTGGCACTGGGAAGGATTTTTCTCCGAGCTTCGATTTTCCCCTGTCAGAATCATTCCACAAAGCTGCACACTCATCTCCATCTACACGCTGCTCTTACCACAAAGACAAATGGGTGAACATCTGGAAACCTTCCAAAAAGCAGTGTTCTTTCGGAAATCGGGGAACACTGGACAGAAAAGTACTTCCACTACTTTAGTCTTTAAAGGGTTTATAACTTACAATAAATATTGCAGCCTGTTCACGGAACATATATTTCTAATACACTCTCCAATACTGGTTAGGAACCTGGCCACTGTCGCAAGTCGAATTCCGATTTAAAGCGGGTCCGAATATTTTGGCGGCCTGTGGATAGTAAAGAAGTAATACGAATATGTACAAAGTTATCAAAATACCAGAAGACAAAATATGAGGTTGAAACCTAAAAATCCGGGAAAACAGTGGTCGTAGGCCGACGTAAAACTGAATTTGGCAACTCGAGACTGGATTATCGGTGCTGACTTTATTTTACCATACTGGGTACAGCTGCCGCGATAAGTGACTAAAACGATTTCCATTCCTGACTGGGATTAGTATATTTAATGAAAATTACAAACAGACAACGATCACTAAATAAATGTTTATAGTTCCCCTCGGTTTTACAACGTTTAAGGAAACAACGTCACAATTTCTTCTAAGAACCCGTTTTCCACACATGACTTAAGTACTAACATAGCGGAATTCTGAATTATCAAATACAACACATGAAATCAGGTGGGAGAGAAAAGAAAGTAGGAAATGTCGGCTCCTCTGATGCTACTCAAAATAACAGAAACGGTTATTGAATAGTCACAGTACTGTTAACTTCCATTACACAAACAATATTCATGTAAATATTCGTGAAATAAATCATCCGGGGGTTAAGTCAATATGCAAATAACCCTTTAGCAAAATACCGACAAAAAACATTATTTGTTCAAGAAACACTTCTAAAGCTGAAGAGCATGAAACAGCCAACACTGTTTGTGTGTTCATGTAGTGTGTGGCCTGAACACAGTGTCTGAAGTATTTAAAGAGTTCCGTTGTAGTATTTCCCAAAAGCTAACTACACGGAGCAGAGGCCTCCTTTGATGTGAACAGTTTCTCAGCTGGTTAAGAAGTTCTTCGCCTCTTAAAACCGCTAAGATTAATTACATTTTCAAAAGTTCCGTCACCGGTCCTCATCCTGGGCCAGCAAAATCAACTCAACGTAACATTTATAGTATAGAACAGGCTTGCTCAACCTTTTATGTGGTGCGGGCAACATGAAATTAAATACATAAGATGACGAATGAATAAGGATATGTATAATTTTATCTGTGTATCTTTTTATACATATATGCAATAAAAATACATGTTACTGATAATGATAGAAAACAATTATAAAAATGCAATTCAATATATAGGCTAGGGTGTCGCTAATTTTAGCACATTTTTACAAAATTAATTGGTAATGTAACATTCATTCATTCTGTAGTCTGTCTTACGACAGGTCCGTAGCCTCTTCCAAAGCGAGTTCTCCACAGGGTGCGATCTAGTGTAACATAAGTCATAATAAATAAACTGCTCATAAGCTTTCAAAATTCCTTCGGCGTTCTATCTCGGGTTTACAAGGGAAAGGGTTATAAGACTTACCTCATTTCAAAAGTTGAAAAGTTCAAAAAGTTTGAGCGGGCCTGGTAAAAAATGGTCCTTTTATCGTGTCCCCGAACACGGCACCTTTAATACACAGAGCGACATCTGCCGGCACACCTCGTGACAGTTGCTGTGCAAAACACGTGACAGAAGGGCCACGCTTTAGTTCCACTTACGTCTCAGTTTTAGGCGCCTTCGTAAAATTGCGAAAAATGACTATTAGCTTCGTCATGTCTGCCCGTCTGCCCGTACGCATGGAACATCTCGAATCCCACAGGACGGATTTTAAAAAATTTTTGATATTTGAGTATTTTTCGAAAATCTGTCGAGAAAGTTCATGTTTCATTAAAATCTGACAACAATAACGGGCATTTTACATGAAGACGTATGTACTTTGATAATATCTCTCTCCGTTTTTCTTAAAATGAGAGATGTTTCAGACAAAAGTTGTAGAGAATATCAAAACACATATTTTATGTTCAATAACGTTTTTTTCGAAAATCGGGCCTTTATCAGATAATGTGGAAAAATACGGTAGAGCCGGACAGGCCACAGATGACAATATAAAACGGCGCATGCGCTTTGCATGCTGAATAACTAAGGCTACAGACACACTCAGAATATGTTAATACTTATTGCTTTTCCACGGCAACAATGGTTACGCGAACGCGCCTCAATGTTACGTTATACGTGTAGTGCCTATCTTGCCTTACATACCTACAAACAGATATAATGATGATGATGATAAAAAGTGATAATCCAGAATTATTTGGAACAGAAGTGACCAGTACAGTTCCGGCAAGCGCCTGTGCAAACTAATACATAAGAATATTAAACTTTTGTCGCAACATTTCTAAAAGCGAATGTTAAACCTCGGGTATAAGAAATAGGTGAGGTATACAATACTATTTGCCTCAAACGATTGACACAGCAGTAAAATTAAAACGTGTGACTGGTGTTCAACCATGTGCTAAACACCTGACAGTGATTTTGTTGGTTGATTCTCAGGCTATTTAACGACTCTGATCCAAACAGACGTGTATAATAATCATAAAACATGAGCAGTAAAATATTTAGGATACAGTCTTGGTCTACGTCACGACATTCATCTAGACAGACTAAGAAAACTACGCAAAGCCTAAACGTAGACAGCCAGCAGCAACGTAGTCGAGATGCGGAGTACCTCCCAAATACAAGTGCAGAATGCTACCGCTACAGTAGCCATTTAATACACTAACTGTAGCGTAACGCCAGCTGATATCACATGCGTATCAACATGAAATTATATTTCAAAACTCATGACTGTATTTTATTATTAAATATTTAAGGTCTCTCCTATGAAAGAGCTATAAATAACAATTCAAACTCACGGATTCTCTTCTCTGTTGCGCCATGTTGATAAATAACCGCCACTGCTACCTGCAATATATGCTCCGTAACTTCCTGAAAGTACTCCCTATAACTCTGCCTTCAATTTACTGTTACACGTGTGTGCGGCGCATAGACAAAGCTGACCAACTTGCAGGGCTGATGGCTACCCTACTAAACCATGGACATGCAGTCCTCTACAGAAGACCTACCGCATCCTGTTAGGTGAGCAGTTGCTGTAGCAGCCAGTATCAGAAACACTTGCGAGCAATGTACATTACAATGTTGAATATATTTACACAGTTGACACTAACACCACATAAGGGGAGGTGTACTAACTCAAAACGTCTTTTCTCTCCTTTTTTCCTCTTTCTCCTCCTCCAAACAAGATTTATGCCACTAGATCTCTTCTTCTGAGCAAGGTTTCAGCCCCTAGGCACCGTTCCGAGGCCAACGTTAATCTCTCCGTCTTGTTCGACGTTTCGAATAATATCTCTCACCTAAAAAGCTTAGGTCAGAAGGTGCCAGTCCTCATGCTATCCAAGGTGCGATGAACTGCACACAAGGTCCGTGTTTTGCATTCGACGTGCAATCCGTTACACAGGGTGTCGCAGTTGTTTGTGGGATAATTACGAGTTTATTAAAATAAAGGGGCACCATTTCGTCTAAAAACTCGCATCACGCCCTAATCATACTGTTTCGCGAGAGGGCAGGCAGCGTAGGGTTCGCTGCTAATCCAATCTGCCATGAGCCTACGTCAACGCGTTTCCCTGATGATTGTCCCTGGACCGAAACACGTCTAAATTTGGTGTTTAAACAAAGGATATACAATTGTTTGTGTACTATGGTCGTATGTTATTAAATACAATTACATTCTACACGTTTGTGACAATTATACAACAATCTGCTGAAATAGTTTTCTTAGAACTCTGTTCGCCATCTGAATCTAAAAGATGAAAAATTTCAGATTTTTTTCCTTTATTGGAAAACGTTATGTCATTTCCACCTCTTTTTTTTGTAATTACAGTATATTTCAACATACTACTCCTGATAATGCCTTGTTCCTACAGCTATCTCCAGGACGTAAACATACGCCTTTTAACCTACTTCCCTTAGTTCAAACGGCGAGATAAACTGATGGTTTGTCAAGTACTGGTAAAGTATAATCCCCCTATAACAATTTCCGAACAAACAAACAAACTAGGGAAGAAGATCGTACCACTAGAGACTATTCCACCTTCGTATGTCATAACCAGTCATACGAAAATGGGAAATGTTCAAAATTCTGAAGTGGTAGAGACATTAGTATCTCTTAGCGCTTATTCCTAAAACAGAGCGATATAATAGAAAAATATGTAACTTCTATTCAGGCAATTATCTGTAGAACATAAATCTACAAAACGCATTCGTAACATATATATACATTGCTTTTCCATAGCAACAATTGTTACTCGAACGCGCCCCAATGTTTCGTTTATACGTACATTGCCTATCTTGTTAGATTTTCAGACAAAAGATTCTGAGCTACAAAACAGCAAATATTCTGACCAAACTTAAATATTCTTTGCTTTCCTTGCATTCCTTTGTAGACGAACATCATTACCTGTCTATAAAAAAAAAGGTGTACGTTTTCCTTTGCTCCACGTAAGTTACTCGACCAAGTTGAAATAATGTATTTAAATAACACAAGACCCAGTCAATCAACAAAAACGCTAAGTGTTCTAAATCCGGGGCAATTTCAAATTTCTCTGCTTTACTAGAACATCAATATAAACACAGCACAATTCCCCCGCCCCCCCCCCCCCCATGGCGCAACAGCCCCTAGTGGGCCAGGGCCTCCTCATTATCGAGGCTTCACGATCACACTCAGACACACCACACTCGGTAGAACTCCTCTGGACAAGTGATCAGCCCGACGAAGAGACCTCTACCTGACAACACAAAGCACTCATAAGAGAAAGACATCTATGGTCCCGGCGGGATTCCAACCCACAATCTCAGCAAGCGAGCGGCCGCAGGCCCACGCCTTAGGCCGCACGGCAACTGGGATCGGCACAGTACAAATTAAGTTTCAAAGTTTTCACCAGCAGCTTCAAGACCGCGGCAGCAAATATTTCAGTGTCTCCAGTCACGAATAACTTTCTTCGGAGATGGAAAAGAAATAATTCCCAAGAATGGAGAAATGGTTTTAATTTTAACCATGCACTTCATACATTTTTCAACACTTCTACTGCACTGTGTTTGTACTTTCGAAAGCAATACCGACATAAGCGGAATATAAAGTAGAAAGAAGCATTTTTAAAATAAATATAAAAAGTGTAGCTAAACATACCAACCAGAAGCTTTCAGAAACGCTAGTGCCTCTAGATATCAAAGAACCGTAATGAAGCAAACGAAAAAAGTGAAAACAACATGTCAGGAGTTTTATAGAGTTGTTACAATGTACTTCAATATACTACACGAGTTGGTGGTAATACAAGTGTTATAACCTCAATTATATTTAAAGGTACACTTCGTACCGCGCAGTAAACACACTCCGTCTCGGTTATAATACCAGTCGGTTAATGTTGTGTAAGAAAATAATCGCTGAGTGTTTTAAGGCCCAGAAAAATTACAGAAATACAGTCGATGGGCAGAACGTAGAATTTTTGAATTCTAAACCTGATGATAGACATCAAAAAGCAACCACTGGGACTACACAGTGGGGAAAAAAAAAAAATATGCGCTCAAAAACAGGCAACTTTCAAAATTCTAAACATGTACGCTGAAATCACGACGGCACTTAACGCGATACACTAACTCCATGGAAAGCACTGCATCTACAGAGCTAACAGTCTCACAATTGGCCAAGCACTTTATCCCCTGTTATGGAAACGGCATGTTTATCTCCGTGTTTACAACAGCCACAAAAAATGGACTCTGCAGTACTCCACCTGAAGTCAGTCCACGCCCACTCACCCTCATTCTACAGGATCATTTATAATATCATCCTTCCAGTTACGTCTCGTATCGTCCCTTCAGGTGTTAGAAGAACTTTTGTGTGGATTTCTCATCTACCGTGCGTGCGATATGTCCAGTCCATCGCTTCCCCTTTATATCCCTGATAATACCTGCTGACCTGTGGCCTATGTAATGACGTCGCCACCAAGTGGAGGTCAGTTTATAAATCTCCCTTCTGCATTCGCTACAAGCTTCACTTCACACCGCTCAGTGTAATCGATTGGGACTGCAAGCATCACGAATCCAAGTTCAGTCAGAGGGTAAGCAGGGGCTGGAACTAGGGTTATTATCGACCCCCACACACCAATGACAAGTGACGTAATCCGAACAACATGTGAGTTGCACGCGTCTCTCTACAAACTCCACCGAGAATAGGGGTGATAAAAACGACAATACCCTATCACACTCTATTTAGGTGACATCTGACACACACAGTGGTGACAATGAATGCTACCGTCTGCTAGGATGCGATTCCGTGTAACCTGGTTTACAGGTAACAACGGTTCGGAAGAAACTAATGTCCTCCATTTTCAGGGCAGAAAAGACTCCTACACTGGATATTTATGCAGTATGTTCATCCGAAGAGTTCGTACCTATCTATAGGACTACAAGGCTTCCAAAGAGACGGCGAACTCCGAATTAGGTGTGTGGAGGCTAGAAACCAGCAACAACTCGAATAATTAGAGATTTACATTTATCCCTCTAGAGTAACTATTGTGATTATTATTATGTCTAATGCACGGAAAATATGGAAAACATTACAACTGTCAGTTTCTTAAGAACCATTCTCTTTCATGGAGTTACATGAGATACTACTGAAGGGATATGACGTAGGTCCATACTGATGAATACAGTGCAACAATTTACTAGGTTTACCCAAAGTGAATGCAGTGTGACAGAGTTTAAACTTTCGAAGTATGTACGTTGGTAATAAACGAGTTGAATAGTGTGGAAAAACCAAGGATTTTCGGGTACGTTATTTCGATCAACATAATACAATGAAATGAAGTCAACGCGCAGCTGGAAATGGAAAAGAAAATGTTTGTGATATAAACAATATGACCAGGAGAAAAATCCCCAAAATAAATACGCATAAAACTAATATGTGATACGAAAATCTTTAAATACGAAACTTGCACTCGAACTAGAGGTCAGCCTCAGTACTAAGTGGGTTCCGGACTCGATCCCTACAGGTACCACAATCATAGCTTCTTATAGACAATGACGTCACGTGCAAAAGTAAATATGTTCCAACTGCTCTGTGGCTCTATAAAACTCACATTACTCGGGAATTACCAAAAGCAGACTTTGATTAAGTTTTATAGAGCAACAGCTATAACTGTGCTTTTATATAGACCCAAAAGTTAGACGTTAAAACAGACAATAAACGAAAACAATAAAGGTGGCAGAGCGATTGCAAGAATAAAGAACGACAGATCCTAAACGTAATGAAAATTATTCGACAACAAATTCAAATAAACATCGATACAACAGCACAGTTAGGCCTATAAAACAGACGGGTCAGAATATTTCAAAGAGTCCCTGAAAACCAAAATTAACACATCTAAACTCCTATGTATAAGCGAGGGGTGCACAAATCCCGGGAGCCAGGTCACCCGGGCGACTAAATTTTGTACGGTGGCGCCCAATATTTGTGGGACCTTAGTACGGAACTTGCATCATGTCACCTTTCTGGAGCCTAGAATTTTAAGGTGGCTCCCAGATTTTTGAAAATTTGTGCACCCCTTGTCTAAGCACCACAATATGAATCCTTTTTGGGATCGTGTCATGTCTCAGGCGGTTAGTCGTCAGCCTCTCACCGCGGAAGCCCGGGTTCAGTCCCATGCCAGTATGTGGGAATTGTGGTGGACAAAGTGGCAGTGGGACAGATTTTTCTCCGAGTACTTCTGTTTCCCTGTCAGTATCATTTCACCTATGCTCCATACTCATTGATTCATCCATCACCGACATAATATAATCTTAGCAACAGACAACATCGTTATTATAATACGCTTTTTAAAAAAAATATCATCGTTGGGGCCATAAAGGTAAAGCTTTAACCATACTCAAGGTATGAATTAGACGCAGAGTGGGGTACGATGCGCTTACACAGTATCAAACAAGTGGGCCACTCAACTGCGCAGTTTGTTATGTGGCTGAAGACACTGAGTACACTCACGAAGAACTCAGAATTGGCGTGTCCTTCCACATATGAAGCAGGCGTGACAAACGCTCGACAGCAACAGTATACCTTTTCTTCGCTTTTGTAGAACCGGTCACAGATAACAGCTCGAGAATTAGATGGAAAACCCCGAAAACAAAACGGGATGATATCTGCTGAGTTTCATCATATCCGCACGAACAGTTCGGCAAAGGAGCAGCATAAAAGTGCGGAAGTAAATAAATAACGACCTACGGTATCCACTGAACATTAAGCATTTATTTACGACTACTTTCTTCCCACTGACCGGACTTTCATCCCATTACGCATATTTGATCATATCCTATAGCGGAGAGACTTTTAAAAAATACAACACAGTTTTTCAACAGAATATGAGTATCACGTGGCTAGTGTAAATACTGTATACAATATTTTACAACTACGATAGGTCGAAAGAGTCCCGAAAACGAGAAAACATAATAAGCTGTAATCAAGACGTAATGGTTCACTAAGGATTTGAGAGACTTAAACACAAAAATAAATTAATAAATAAATAAATAAATAATCGAAAAAATCCTATATAGATTGCAGACCAGAGATAATACCAGTGGGGAGAGCGTGTCTGGATTGGTGCGGGGGGTGTTGATTAAGGAGTTCTAGAGGACTACTATTGGTAATCTGTAATGCAAACATAATTTAAACCCTACTAATAAAAACTATTACCATACTGAAATCCTACTTACACAAATATTATACTAACATGTCACATATCAGGTTATTTTTGGTACTTAATGTACATCGTGACTACATGTTCCGGCTAGTAAACGGCCATTTTCAAGTCAACTCCAAACCCGACACATGCTTTGCAAAGTTTCTTCAATTATGTGCTTCACGAAATATTTAAGCTCTAGGATGTTACATAACAAGGAACGTCGTTACTAATAAAGGTCACCTGGCACTGTTTGGATACTAAAATCTGCCATGATACGATGACCAGGAAATGCTGCCAGAGTGGGGATACAAGGATTTTGGTGGGAGCAATTCGTGTTTGTGTCCTACAGCGTGCGTTAGTATTAGGGGTGTTAAACCCTCTGGTTCTGATACCATAGTGTTCAATAAGGGAGGAGGAGAGTCCACCAGCAGCCAATAATCGCTCAGCTATCCAACCTTTTACGGTACCGAAAAGGTCATTATCATGTTCACAAGAGCCACCAACCAGTAAGTCCCTGTCCTAGTCAGATCGATCCAGACCGCAACCTTCACATGATATTTCTCTAAGATCAATTTCAGTAACACCCTCTCGTTCCTTCTTTCTTTTGACCTATAATAAAATCTAATTCTCATTCAATGAGTTACAAAGCATGGCACCTTAAATTAGAAATACCAATGTTTCTTTGGTACCTGATTGGTACAAGGTAAGTCAACGTTTGATCTTCGTAATAACCGTTACCTGAAACCCTTCGTATGCAGCACAAGAGGCATTAAATGGCTTCTGGTTTACCCGACGTAACAGTTAAAGCTTCAGGAGTGATCTTACGGAGAAAATATTCGTCTAGGATTACATAAAGACGTAATCCCAGACATGTGTCATACCTAGCCAGTCTTCCCCATCTGAAACCTGCACAAATTCGGATAAGACCACTTGTGTTTAGATCAAATAGTTCCTTCTCTTGGAGGTTATGGAGACACTAACAGATGCCGGGGAGATGATGAATAGGGGAATGTTGGAGCAGAGAAAGGGCGAGCCGTGGCTCATTTTATTAAGAATTATTAATTATTATATTATATTATATATTATATTATAATTAAGAATTATTATTATTATTAAGAATTTATTATTATTATTTCAGAATAACTGAAACTGTTACTAAGGGTCGCATCACTCTCTGATATTCAGTCAGTCCTAGCCTTGATTTAATTGTCCTACCAATATTGGGAGTTACGAGGTTACAGGCGTGTAGAACGGGAAAACTAGAATTTTCTTAGGAGAAGGGGAATGTTGGAGCTCGAGATGTTATTATTTAGACAATGTAGGTGTAGGTGGGAAGAAACGAGAAGATACATGATGTAAATGTATGCAAATGTGGAAAGAAATCGGAGGCCCGTAAGAAACCGGCGTTAGACGGGCTCAGACACAAGTAAATTTAATCTACGGGTCAATAAAATATTATATTATCACATATAATATTAGGGGACACCACAAAAGCCCGAACGTAAGGTGTCTACCTCTTTCCCACTGTGAGTATTGAGAGAAAAAAAGACTCAGAAAATTATACAATATTATTTAACAAAGTTTCAGAGAGGCAGATACAAAACTAAAAATAAGATATACATATAACGAACCTAATGAGTGAGCAAAACAGCGCTATAACATGCCTCATTAGTCATTATATACTAGCAAATGACAGATCCCTAATATTACTGAGAAATGCCGCAAGGCCTGGCTTATAAGGCGAACTCTTCTTTTCTATGCAGCTATTTTCAGGCAGCAAAAAATCTCGCCTTATAGTCGAGCTTATACGGTAATTACATATCACAAAGTTCCTCGTTAAATCAGCATGTATGGTTCTAAATTTACCTTAAATCTTTATGTAGAAATTCTTGTATTTCGTGTCCCTTCATTACAGCCAGATAAAGCAGTACACGCCGTACAAACCACTGGACAAAAACAACCATGTCTGTTTATATCTTAGCGGTGTGCAAAGCGAGATAGAGGGGTAGTTATGCACACGTCTCGGCCCCATGGCATGAAGGTGTAAAAGGATACTGCACTGTATAGAGATGAGTGGTCAGCTTCACACTCCGGTCTCTTGACCTCTCAGCGAATAGTCCTTGGCATATACTGAGCAAAAGACAGAGCAGGCCTGAAGAGCCAGGTTGAACAGTTTGAACGTGGTGACAAAAATAAAGATCCTTGCATGGGCCGGAGATTGAACACCGGTATTTCATCTGGCAGCCTTTCTAGCTCATTTCAATAAAAAAAAATGAGATGAGAATATTCTGGACTGGAAAATTTCCCTCAATCTATTATTCTCTTACTTTCAATGTGACTGTCAGTACCATTATTGTTCATCCAATGTATTTAAATTGCTGCACATTTTATAAATGTTCCTCTATGCCTAAGCATGACGGAGCATGGGTAATGCGGAGGTCAATACAGTGACCAAAAGTCTGGACTGCAGGCTATTCACTCGCCACTTTGGTACCAATCAGAGAAACGGATTCTCAAAACCAATCACCAATTACAAATTACCTCGAGCAAGATATCAAGGGTGACTATTGAAGAGATCATTAAAACCGGAGGCAAGAATGGGACAGAAAACGACCCTAATGGCATTAATTAATTAGCTCAGTGAAACAGACTCCTCGAGAAATTAATACTTCTTCAGTTAGTCAAGAAATCCCCGGAATTTTATAGAGCACGAAGGTTCGTTAGCGTGTTCCTAAGAGCCCGCCCATTGCCCCTATCGTGATCCGGATTAGTCCAACTCTTTTTTTATCTTAGACATCCTGTTGTGTTTCTACAAGTCACAAAAGAATTATTTTGTGTCAGCGACACAACTAATTGTATTATATCATAAAATGTGGCTACATGTTTCGACAAATTATACGGTCAGCCTCAAAACACTCGTGCACATAAAACCAAAATTACAATTGCAAATTTCACTTTGAGTCACAATGAGATCTCAGACCGTTAACAATGCATATAAACAAAATTCAAAAGTTGTTGAAAAATTTTATATAAAATTACTTAACACTTAACTTTTAAACTATTGTTAAACAACTTTTACATTTTATTGATGTGCACTGTTAAAAGTCTGAGATCTCATTCTGACCCAAAATGAAATTTGTAATTGTA
Source organism: Reticulitermes speratus (assembly GCA_021186555.1). Classification (NCBI taxonomy): domain Eukaryota; kingdom Metazoa; phylum Arthropoda; class Insecta; order Blattodea; family Rhinotermitidae; genus Reticulitermes; species Reticulitermes speratus. The sequence goes on from JAJKFL010000001.1 coordinate 10,163,784, forward strand.
ATTGTGGTTGTATGTTCATGAGTGGCCTGAGGAGGACCATATAATTGGTCAAAACATGTACCCACATTTTATGATATAATACAATTAGTTGTGTCAATGACATAAAATAACTATTTTGTTATTCCAACCTATTCCGTTCAGATCAATTTTAATATTATCCTCCCACCTAACACCTACTTCTCCGAAGTGTGCTATTTCCTACAGGTTTCTCCACCATAACCCTGAATGAATTTTTCTTCTTCAACATATGTCACATGCATTATTATTATTATTAATTATTAATTATTTAATTAATTAATAATTAATTATTATTAATAAACATTAATAAACCAGAATTGAATTGAATTGAATTATTATTATATTTGGAACCGAAGAAGGAGAGATACCATACGACTAACTTTGTGGCCTCAAAAGACTGCCAGAACAATATTGAGGAGTTTTAAAATGAAATTGAGGACTATTGTACTGCTCCTTGGGCATACTGTACTGTACTGTACTGTACTGTACTGTACTGTACTGTACTGTACTGTACTGTACTGTACTGTACAAGGTAATGGCTAAAAAATATAAAGGTGTTAGAGAACGGCTGCACGGAAGCTGGAGTGGAGCAAGGTAGGTAGGCATCCATCCAATCGAACTTGGAGCCTAGCTACTGGTATTCCCGAGGGAGTCATAAACCGTCCCTATTCCTGCAACAGTTCCAGACCCTCAACTCTACCCACTCGCCCCCTCTCCCAAGTTTCTGGATACATCCCATCCCCTTGCATCCCTACACGACCCGTCCGACCCTCCAGTTGCTGCTTCTGCAGCAGCCGTTTACATGAGAATTTATGTCTGGGCCTCACCAGACAGCATGGCTCCACCGCCAGGTAAGCGTACTACATAACGCATGTCCCAAGAATTCAACCAGCAGAATGCGGAAAGGATGGAACTTAGCCCACTCTCCTTATTCCATAAGAAAGTACAGCTAATAACTGCGATCATGGTCACCTGCTATAAAAGTCTGGCCCCATAGGCGGTTACTAACGTTTCGGACATACCTGCTGCTATCACACGTCGTTAACCACCTCCGACACCGCAAGGTATCCTATCCTAAGCCAGCATACTATCATTGTACATCTATCATTAAAGTCGCTTTGTCGTTCGTTTCCACGGAAAGCAAATGACAATCTCCCTTAATTTCAAGAGCACAAGATGGCACCAATAAACGGCAAAGAAATGAACGCTTCAGTTGCCAGTGACGGTTAGCTAAGCAGCTAAAGAAATGTCTCTACATTACAGAGCAGCTTTGCCTACTCTAGCATGTTGTCTTGACATTATGTGGAGGAGGAGGCCATATGATGGGGTTATACATGTTTGAAGTACGTTACTAACTTTAAAGATATTTGCACTTTGTACTGGTACAAAGATGCCACATTAGCTTTTCTTTTAATGGCTCGACAGCCCCTTGGGGGCCTAGGCCGCCTCATTTTTCGAGGCTTCACGATCACACACATTTTAGACACACCACACTCGGTAGGACTCCTCTGGACGTGGGACCAGCTCGTCGCAGAGACCTCTACCTGACAACACACAACACTCACAACAGACAGACATCCATGCCCTAGGCGGGATTCGAACCCACAATCCCAGTAAGCGAGCGGACGTAGACCCACGCCTTAGACCGCGCGGCCACTGGGATCGGCACATTAGCTTACAATTTATACAATAACTAATATTTACAACCTACACCGGTGAAAAAATTGTCGTAAGAAGCGTAAGTACTGATACAGCCTACATGTTTGAGATCAACAGCAATTGTTGAGTAAGATCTTCACAGAGAACAGAGAATAGAACCGTACAATATATCATAAGTAATTATGGCTCGTTTACAGAATTTCCAGCAGAAGACATCTTCGTGAACTTTAATCTAAAATCACCGTGCATCTTTGACAATCACTATTTAAAACACCGACTTGATGCAACTTTATTCTAAAATGTGTAGATCTTTAAAACATTTCAATGAAACCCATTGAAACCATTGAAATCTTTTAAAGATCTACACATTTTAGAATCAAGGTGCATCCAGTTGGTGTTTTAAATAGTGATCTTCGTGAAGTTTGTCAAGTTAGTCAACTTTCAAAGAACAAAACACGAAATGAAGATGAGGTTTAGATTTACAGGCATTCAGAAATATTTCGAGGAGCTGTAATGCTTTCTGATGATGTTACGAATAAAGTTAACACTTTCATACAAATCTCTTTGGTAGTAATAATAGACTTAAACTGTACAATTAAACTGTATTCGTAATAATTAAAAATATATTAAGCATTAGCAGAAGTAGTGTAAGTATGGAATTCACGTTATTAAATCTAGTCAATCACACACACACACACACACAGGCCTACAGGCCCTACACACAATTTATTGTACAACTCAACAACCTAACTGGTATTAGGTCTAACTACCTGGGCCCCCAAAAACATTTTTTCTGATAAAGCTTTCCCGTAACAAGTCACAAAGACTCAGAAAGGGATGGAATGTTGGGCTTCCATCCTTACTTTGACATTCGGCACAACTAGGACGGCAGAGTTGTCAGCTACACGCCCAAGGAAATGCGTTGTTACTCATTTCTCTTAGAGGCGATGTGGACCCCAGGGTCACTTGAAAATTTCCAACGACCCTACCGAGAATCGAACCCGGAACTTGCCGTCTTGTGGCGCAGTGCCTCAACCAACTGCGCCTGAATTTGAATTTTACAGCATACTTCAAGTCGCTTAGCTGCAGAGTCTATTCTTCAAGCAGTCTTCCCAGAGCTGGGAATTATCAAATTTCCCGTTCAATTTATGTCACCAGTAATCTCGGTTTCTACCGCCGTAAGACTATGATATCCCATACAAATAACCTCTGTGGGGAGGCAAATATACACAGATCTGCGCTATTCTGGGATATTACGCGGCGTCGTGTGGTAATTGTGGTAATTGTATCCGAGGACTCTTGACCCTTGAAGATGGGACCGATACGTTGTCCCGAAACGTCGTTATACAATTACCAAACGGCACTGCGTAATACCCCAGAAGAACGCAGATCTCATCAACATCGCGGCAGAAGCCTAAAATCAAGGTAAGTATACACAGAATCAGTCGGCCGGGATGAATGCAGCATGTCCCTTGGAAACATTGGTAACCATCTGTGAGCGTACATAGTTTCTTAAGACCACAATAAAAAACAAAAAAAAAACCAAACCCCAAATAATTGCTGTGAAAACATCCAAAGTACAATAAATCCTGCCCTTATCCAATGGACGCTGAGGAAAAACGGCCACAGCATGACACTGATAGCCCCTTTCCATGTAGTGTTAATGTAATGGAAGCATAAAGCTACACGTATAAAAAGTGGCACAAATTTACACGGCAAATTGAATTTCGTATTGCACTTACAGGGACCACAGCTAAATTAGTCCAGCAACTTTCCTGAATGCAGACCATATGTAAGTACAACCGTCAGGTTATTAGCCTGGTGTTATGTATCTATTAAGATACATAACACTGAATGAGTATGGAAATTATGATCACAAAAATAAAAAATAAGACCTAATCATTTTAACGATATGTTCATACGGGCAAGCCTGCTGTTGCTGGTGAAATTATAACTTCAAAATAACAAATTACGTAAGTAGATTCTACGTAAACTTTACGTTACTTGTACCGTACATTTTTAGTTATATATATCTTATGCAGACAAATGTACACTGTTTTATGTTATTTAACATAATTTTTATTAAATACTGCCCAACATGTTTCTAGCCTATATATAAGGCTCATCTTCAGGGGCTCTTTCGTTGAAATTACAGCAGCTATATTATTGGTATATAAAATTCTTAAAATGCCGTTAACGGTGTTAAATAACATAAAACAGTGTACATTTGTCTGCATACGATATATATATATAGATTCTACGTATATTAAAATTAAGCCTACAAGACAAATCTCTTACCGTTCCCATAGGGTCAACCATTAACAGTAGGCTAGTACGGAAAAAAACCACACTCCCCATACTAAATTTATGTAAATTCGTCAGTTCCGAAAATAACGCATGTAGACAGAGAAAAAGGGGGCGACCCCTCAAAACGTCTTAACACACAAAAGAAAAACACGGGTTATGTAGGCTAATTATGAACAAAAAAATGTGCAAGTGCGTTACCCTGGAATTGTAGAAGTCGTTGATAGAGGTCTGTTTACTTAGAAATTCAAAATGTTAAGTTAACACGCCATGAAATGAGAATCAACACATCTATACGGTAAGAGGAGATAAGAGAGTGGGTGAGATCTCAAAGGAGAGCTACAGGAGAATAGCTTTCATTCCAAAACACAGGTCTACATGGCATGCCTTAATATTTCTCTAATGGTTCTAGATGGAATTGCCTCTAGTATATATAACAATCTGAAAGTGTCCTAAAATTCCAGAACGCACCCAACTGGGAATACGCCGAACTAATAGAGTTTCCCTTCGTCTTTTCTACAACAGACATCATGGTGGTTATGCGCGGTCCTAAAAATTCCGGAACTGACTCAATTGGTAATTCCTGGACTCCTTTACGGGTGTTCATCTCTCGACAGCCCTCACACAGATGCACGCAGTAGTCCACAATCGTGGAGTTACTTTCTACTTATTAAGCAACATTTAGGTCGTGTAATGACCCAGGAGGCCAGTCGCCGGCGTCTCACAGCGAAGACCACGGCTCGATCCCTGGCCAGTCTATGTATGATTTGGTGGACAAAGTCGCATTGCAACAACGAATTCTCCGCGTACTTCGGGTTTCCCCTGTCATCATCATTTCACCACCGCTCCAAATTCATTAATTCATCACAGACGCTATATAAAATCAGAAACTGTGACAGCGTCATTAAATAACACACCCGATAACGGCATTTATTTCAGATACACTTAACACATTACACGAACCTTACAGGCGGTGATGTATTAATACGGAGCACAGTCCTTCTTTACAAGCCAATAATAGTTCAGATGGCGAAGAAAGATTCCCGCGTTGAATAAAACCCCAATATGCATTACAGTATTAAAATCGTAGCCATTTCTATGACGAAACAGGTGCAACCAGTTCACAACCTCAGTACCAATTTCTTTAAGATGCATCGTATCTTTTTATCTTTGTCATATTATCCTTCTATTATCTATTATTATTATTATATTATATTGTTATATTATAATATATTATATTTATTTTATATTATATATATTTTATATTATATTATTCTATTATATTGTTATATTACATCATATTATATTTTATTTTATTTTATACATATTATATTTTATATATATATATTATACTTTATTTTTATATATTACATTTTATTTTATTATATATATATTACAAGTTATTATTATGTTATTCTTTATATTATCCTTCTATTAATACTGACATCTCCCACATTCTGTCATTTCTCCAAGTTTTCAAACTAAGACGGTGTATAATGGCCTGCCATGGCTCAGGCGGTTAGTCGCCGGCCTTCCACTGCGGAGGCCCGGGTTCGATCCCGGGTCAGTCCATGTGGGGTTTGTGGTGGACAAAGTGGCACTGGGACAGGTTTTTCTTCGAGTTGTCGGTTTTTCCCCTGTCAATTTCAATCCACTGGTGCTCCATTACTTGTAAAACTTGGTAAAAAAAAAACTGCTCATCTTCATCTTCATCATAGGGTTGCACAAAAAGCCTTAAGGCTGTGGTGCGTCCGCAGCATCTGCTGCGGGGCCCTTCACCATGTAAAAAAAAAAGACGGTGTATATATTTCCCGTCTCCCTTATTCGTGCTACATGTCATGCTCACCCTATTCTCCTTTATTTGGTCACATACCACTATACCTCTCCCGTTAAAAAGTAACGTAATATATATCTACGTATTCTGTGAAACACACGTCGGATTCCCCCTTCAGTATCACGATCTAATACCAGACATTTAGCGGCAACCCAACAAATGTCACTTGAACTAGACATGACAGTAAGCGACATTTCATGGTCCACACTCGCCCCTCATGCCCTTATTTCAATTTTTTTTTTTTTAGCAACAGCCCAACTCGAGTCTAGGCGGCCTCATTGTTGAGGTTTCCAGATCACAAACAATTAGACACACGCACATTGTAGGACTCCTCTGAACGAGTGATTATCCCATCGCAGAGGCTGCTACCTACACAAACACACAAGCACTAGAGACGAAAATCCATGCACTCAGCGAAAACTGAACCCACGATCCCAGCAATCACGCGACTTTAGACCTACGGCCTTAGAAGGCACGGGCACCACGATCGGCCATTTATCATGTTAGCCACACGCAATCAGTGTCCATCTACCATATCCGATCAAGCCCCTGCTATTGGGCACAATTACTAGCAGCAGAGGCTAGCATTTTCAGCGCACGACGGACGCATGTTTAACAAATCCGATTACACAGCCCACTGTTTCCAGAGACCCACAGCAGATTACAACCAATCTAATTTGTTAACTGTGGTGCGTTAACTCAGGCAATTTTTAAGATTGATTGCTGAATTCGGGATACAAAACAAGAACAAATATGTCGTGATAGCCCGCGCAATTAATTTGAAAATGTAACGGGCGAACGGTTTATAGTATAACGGGCAAGACCGAATTAAGTCACACGACTTAAGGATCTAACACTTTCGGTCGCCAGGGAAACTGACAACCATTCCAATTAGCTAAGTTCAGACGTCACAACGTATTTAAAATTTTAAAATTATGACCCAGTTCGTGGTACCGAGATTAATTTTCCAAATTTCCTACTGTTCATGTGACCACACCAACCACAAATTTAATATTAACCATCCTGTGCATTAAGACTGTAACTGATATTATATACCAATAAATGCACTTACAATATATACGAGGACTGACACAAAAAAACGAGACTAACCCTATAGCTCTGGAACCAAGAGCGGGGGATGAAACAAATACACGGCTATGGAACATGATCTGTCCTGTCACAGTGTTACAAGTTTCAGCTCGATCGCTTCACTCAGTACAAGTTGACGCATCTTCAAATATAGGCGTGTTTTTACCCTCGGACGGAAAATGTCGGACTGCAAAAGTGAACAACGAGTTAACATCAAGTTTCTTGTTAAACTGAACGAAACCGCGACGGAAACTTTTCAATTATTGACTGAGGCTTATGGTGAAGATTGCATATCTCGTGCACGCGTTTTTGAGTGGCACAAACGATTTTCGGAAGGCAGAGAAAGCGTGAAAGATGATCATCGCCCAGGCCGGCCACGCACAGCTGTTAACGATGACAACATTGAAAAAGTGCGACATGTGATTCGAAAAGACAGAAGGTTGGGTGTTCGAACAGTAGCTGAGAAAGTTAATTTGGATAGGGAAAGTGTTCGACGAATTCTAACGGAAGAATTGAACATGACAAAGGTTTGTGCAAAAATGGTTCCAAAAATTCTGTCAGATGAACAAAAAGAACGCCGCCAGGAATTGTGTTCGGACCTTTTGCAACGCATTGAGGATGAACCAGATTTGTTGAATTCGGTCATTACTTGTGATGAAACTTGGATATTTACGTATGATCCGGAAACCAAGCGACAATCAATGAAGTGGAAGTCAACATAATCTCCAAGACCAAAAAAAGCACGCGTGAGTCGTTCGAGGTTCAAGGCCATGTTGATTGTTTTCTTCGATATCCAGGGTATTGTGATGGCAGAGTGGGTACCTAGCGGCCAGACGGTAAATCAACACTATTACATTGAAGTGTTGACGAAATTACGGGAACGTGTGAGAAGGAAACGACCGGAATTGTGGCAAAACGGGTGGATTTTGCATCAGGATAACGCGCCAGCCCACAACGCTTTGTCTGTGAAGCAGTTTTTAGCCAATAAAAACATCACTGTGATGGAGCACCCACCTTATTCGCCAGACCTCGCTCCTTGTGACTTCTTCCTCTTCCCAAAGATCAAGTCGGTGCTCAAAGGGACCCATTTTTTATCGGTAGAAGATGTGAAAGTAAAAACGACGGAGATCCTCAACAGTCTGACAGAAAATGACATGCAGAATTGCTTTGAACGTTGGCAGCATCGTGTGTTAACTCAGAAGGGAACTACTTTGAAGGCAATCGTAGTTAATTTGTTGAATTTGTCAAACAGAAATAGTTACAGACACAGTCTCGTTTTTTTTGTGTCAGATCTCGTAAAATACATTAAACATTATCTTTACACATAAGCTGTCCTACATGCTTCAGCGATCGTTCGCCATCTTCATACAGACTACGACACAAAGGTATTTATACGAGCATAATTATTTCAACCGGGGCTGACAGACAGTCCCGGGTGCGACGCAAACAGGAAACTGATAGGGCCACACATGTTCTTTGTGCCTGTGAGGCACTGGCGGTATTAAGATTTAGGCACCTGGGCCATCATTTCTTGAAACCAGGTGACTTTGCTGACATCTCCGTCAGCAAGGTACTGCACTTTGCTCACAGTGCTGGGCTGCTGAATGCTGAAGCAAAGGAGTTCACAAAAGATAACAAAAGGTCTAGGTGCAAGGGTCACCGCGGTGCCCCCTCTATTGTACTCTAAAGGTAAAGGTAAAGTTCACCCTAGAACAGGCCACAAAGGCCCAGAGGGGGAGCAGAGGTATAGCTCTACTCTTTCTTTAACCTCGGCGCTAGATGGGGGTGGGTGGTCAACGCCACGTCCCGGCCGCTTTACCCCCGGGAAAGAGACCAGGTACCCATTGTACAGGAGGCCGGGTGGGCCCCAGGGCCGGTCTGTACGGGGTTAAAAAATCGTTAAATATATACAATGCATAAAAATAAGTACTAACACCTATAGACATAAAAGTGTAAATATTATACTGCTGACACATCCGTAGTTAAAGTTTCTCAAACACATCGTTGTTCATGTTATATGTTTACAGTTGCCAGCATACGAACATCTAACGTGTATTCTTCGAATCAAAAAGTCTAGTCCTGTGGAGGTAGTTCTATATTACTATCTAAAATTGGAAATCTTACGTTCAGTATATAACACGAAAATCTCAGATATTTCATACATACCCTGCAGCGTGTTGTGGTGCGTACTGCGTAGGAGAATCTCTTATACTGGTCTAGTATTGTGGAACAGAAGATGGTGTAGGGGTGTGTTATGTGTATCTTCCACTATTGCTATTGCTTATTTTTGTGCCCTGTATATATCTGACAATGTTTTAACTTTATGCTTGTCATGGTCTCCCTGAAGATGGCGAAAAATCGCCGAAACATGTAGGTGATCTTAAATGTAAAAACAATTTGTAATACATTTTATACATTGCAAGTGCATCTGTTGGTATAATATCAGTTACATTAGCCACAGTAAACAGTCATTTAAATGAACAAAGACGCTGTATGGTCCGGAAGATGACACATTGCCACATTTAACATTCGCTTAAGCCACACGGAAGTTTAACTGAAACATAATGTAGCTGGACTATTCCTGGCTCAGGAGGGGTTATTTGCCGTCCTCTCGCCAGGGAATCCCGGGTTCAATCACAGGTTGGTCCATGTGGGATTTGTGGTAGACCAACTGGCACTGGGACAGGTTCCTTTTCCTCTGAGTGCTTCGGTATGCCCTCTGTCATTATCATTCTACAAATGCCTCATACTAATTCATTAATCTGTCAAGAACAGCTACATAAACTTAGCAACCGTCAGCATCGTTAAATAACACGCTTAAAATATGAAATACGAAGTTAAAAGACATTAAAAAACCTTATTAGAAAAGAGACCATAGGCTTTAGTGTTGCTAAGAAATTGCCCACCAATCACAGCATTCATTCACAGTATTAATGTACCTTGTTACAGTTCTATAAGCTAACATACTTATACAGTATCCTTACGAAAGTAACAATTAACCTCTAAACCAAAGACAGTCACTTTCTTAGGACACCCCCCCCCCCCATCGCGCGACATCCCCTAGTTGGCCAGGGCCTTCTCACTGTCGAGGCTTCACGATCACACTCAGACACATCATACTCGGTAGGACTCCTCTGCACGAGTGATCAACCCGACGCAGAGACCTCTACCTGACAACACACAACACTCTCAACAGACAGACATCCATGCCCCGGCGGGATTCGAACCCGCAACCCCAGCAAGCGAACGGCCGCAGACCCACGCCTTAGACCGCGCGGCCACTGGGATCGGCTTTCTTAGGACTTACAATCGTTATGTTGGCCATCTAGTCTACGCAAATAAATACCCGAATAGTTTCCTTTAAGTGTTTGAATTCTGGTGCCATAAGTTTCATTCAGTCTTTGCTGGCAATACACGAAAAACAGAGTAGCAGTGAATACGAAGTGTTATTAGGGAAACTGGATTACTTCACATAATACGTGAATAATGCAAAAGGTAATGGACACAGCGTTTAATGATGTCACCACTGATTGCGGTCAGGGTTATTTCATTTCAATGCAAGTAATAATGCCGGATTAACAGACGACATTACAGTATTTAATTACGTATCTCCTAATGCAGTTCCATGGCATACGTTTCCTTCTCAAATGGGGGAAAATAGGCTTCTGAGATCACCATGCTGTCAGTGTCCCCCGATTTCAACCTCTGAATCTGTTGACCAATTTTCATTAAAGTTCGTCTAAACACTATCTTCACGGGTCAAGAATTCTTCTTAGACTTCAGTCCCATTTTCAAGGGTCAAGCATTATTCTTCGATTGCTTGATCCTTGAAGATGGGACCGACAGGCTGTCCCGAAACGTCGGTGAACAATTACCAATCTACGCTGCGTAACATCCCAGAAGAGCGGCGGAAGCCTAAACAATCATGCAAAGAGCATCTAACTTACACGCCTCCATAAATTAAGTCCTTAAACGGCATCAACCCAAGCTTCCTGCGCAGTCAACCAGCGGACACCATAAAATATTTGGATTATATATGTGAGTAGGTTTCCTTTGGAAGGTCATTCAGTAACTGCTCTCGTCCACTACAATGCTTTCTTTGTTTTAGTAAGTGTGCTAGCATGGCACTGGGACAGGTTTTTCTCCGAGTTGTCGGTTTTCCCCTGTCAATTTCATTCCACTGGTGCTCCATTACTTGTAAAACTTGGTAAAAAAAAACTGCTCATCTTCATCTTCATCATAGGGTTGCACAAAAAGCCTTTTAAGGCTTTGGTGCGTCCGTAGCATCTGCCGCGGGGCCCTTCCCCATGTAAAAAAAAAAAGTGTGCTGGCACTTTACAATTGCCTATGATATTCGTACTGTCACTAATTTCCCTATATATTGAAGGGATGACATAAGGCAAGGGTGGTGAGGCTTTATCATGTTATACTAGTGGAGAAAAAAATGGGTGGGGTGGGGTTGAACAGAGCTCCTTGAAAGCAGCAGATTCGTAGTTTGGGGGACTTTCAAGTGGCTGGATATTCATTTTTATTTACTCTCCCCATTCCATCGTCCACCTATCAGATACCGCTACTTAATAAAATATAATAATTATGCTTGTTCAAGTCAGGGGTGCACAAATCCCGGTCATTAGGTCACCTGCACGACTACATTCTGTACCGTGGCACTAACATATGTAGGTCTCCATGTCACCAATGTGGCGACTAGAATTTCGAAGTGGCTAATTAGATTCTTGGAAAATTTGTGCACCCCTGGTTCGAGTTCAATTACAGACAGAAAGTGAAGAAGATCCTTCGAAAATCAAACAACTAAGGGAATAACAAACAAGCTCTAAATTGATCTGAATGTGAATTATTGAGTTAATTTATGGCATTGTTTCAACAACACAGGTTTATAAAGTTGAGATAGGACAATGACCATGATAAGAAAAGAAATTCCGAAAGGACAAGACAAAATTTAATAAAAATCTATGATACCGAGTTTCATACAAATCCGTCAGTTAATGCTAGCGCTGTCACATGCAGGCAGATGGACGAATGTGGAGAAAGAAGTGATAGAGAATTTATTTTTTGAAACCAAACTAAGGTTGACTACGAAACATTTAAAATATCTTCAGCAGCATTTTGGCATTAATTTAATACCCGGAGTCCGCAATCCTCTAAAAATTACTCCCATCTACAAAATTCGTAAATCGAGACATACTGCCTGATATAACACAAAAACTCCAAATCAGTTTCCAATGTATCTCTACACGTTACCAGAATTCAAACATTTACTGATATAACACAAAGTGTTCAGGCTTTCACGTCTAGTTTTGTTCAAATTATCGTCTTCTGGATTATTAAAACGCGTAGGATAATACATCTGTTTCGAGGTTTCGGAGGAATATGCTGCCTCCGTCTTCAGTGTCACTGAATTTTGTCAAAAACGTATTTGCCTACACGGCGTACTAACCCAGAATACTATAATTTTATTTACTGACCTCTTATAAATTTACTAGTACAAAGCCCGTTATAATTTCAACGGGAAATGTTGACAATTCTAATCTCTCTAACAATGGCTCCATCTGAGAGCCCTTCAATCGATCTCCTCGGAGCCCTGCAACTAGTTACTTCCAAGTCTTCTCTCCTGATATAAAATCGCAGCCCATATGTACCATTAGCATGAAAATCTGGCCCACTGGGAGATATTAGGCCCACATGAGAAATAGTTTTTAGTTTTCATTCCACCACTAAATTTGCTATTACAGACGAATAAAGAAAACCAGCGTCAATTGGAGTTTACACTGTGGTCTTCACCGCTGTGATATCGTGTAAATTGGCAGCTTATTACCAAAGTTCAAGAGGAATTTGTCGCCTCCTTCTTCAGGGTAAAAGCCAAAGCAGGTAGTAAAAGGTTCCTTCGAACTACCGATAAGATCCTAGCAGGCTACTCGATTTTGTAGAAAAACATCGCGGTGAAAACTTCCAATCTCGTTATTCGGAGTTCGATATACAGCCGCTTCCGGCAGATCCTAGATACCATGAAATTAAAACTGGTTCTCAGGTGAATCCATCAAACCTTTAAAGACAAGAATTAACCATATTTAAGGAATCAGCTCGTACCGCGCAGTAAATACACCATGTTTTGGTTACAAAAACAAATCAGTGAATCGTGTAGAGGTAAAAAACGCCGTTTGTTCTGAGATCAATACAAAACATATACACATTGTGTGGACAAAACGTAAAATTTATAATGTTAAACCTGGTGGTATTTAAAGTAACCACTACGCTTTCAAAGGTTAATCAATTTTATTACCATCAAAAGCACACATTTATGCAAATAATAACAATTTTTACGTGAAACCCGACATGTGTGGAATTATTAGTAATTCATCTTCAGTTGTTTACATACGCAAAGTGGCTTTCCAACATTTACAGGACCCACTACACTGGTAAACCTAACACACGCTTTATATTATTTGCATTATACAGGGTGGCGCAAAAGTCACTTGACACTAGAGGCAGCTTGTTAAACATCAGTGTCAAGTGACTTTTGCGCCACCCTGTACATTAATTATTTTACAAGAAACATGCCATATGCTGGTAGTTACGGCATCTTTAAAACGTATGCTTAAAAGTTTATAAAATTAATTTTTGTATTTAATTCTTAACTTTTAATTGTCACTTAACTTTCACGATGTGCCAAAGACTATAATTGGATATTCAAAATCAACCGACACGCGAGGAGCAAAATTCCAGCCGACAAACGAACCATTGCCAAGTGCAGAATCATCCTGGTGAAGCTGACACAAAGAATATTACGATCTTGAACTATCCGTAAGCGATGCAAATAATGGCTAATTTTGTTAAGCAAAGATGCGTAATAAAGCTAGCTACACACTGGGTTCTTTGCTTTACATACAGCTGTCTTGCCATTTCCTATTTCATAAATCCACCACATTAGATAACTACAGCAAGCGAATTCTTCTTGCCAAACTACACGTAACATTTGCTAACCTACTCAGTAAATTCTCGAAATTTTAAGATCTCAAAAGTTTATTCACGTGATCAAAATCGCCCGCAAATGGTTCCAATCCGAGCAACATAAATCCAGTCCATATCTTCACGCAATATCTTAAAATACTTTTAACATTATCCTTCCATCTGCGCCTAGATCTTCCAAGTGATCCCTTACCCTCGGGTTTTCCGGTCAGTATTTTCCACACATTTCTCATCTCTCCTGTACGTCATATATAATTTACTTACTTGTTACATACATACACATAGGCCTATATGCATCGGGTTTGTGTGTGTGTGTAAAGTAAAAACAACTTTCATGTCTAATAACTGTAAAATTCGTGTTTAACAGTAGTATAAAATAAAAAATTAAAGCTGAAGACAGTGAAATACACAAAAAACGGTAACTAGACAGCTTAGCAAAGTGTAACTACAGCGCAGTAATTATGCTACTTACCCGGCTTATGCCTGATTCGTACCTCATTTCTCTCTTCTTTACTTCACAATAGAATAGAATAGAATAGAAGTATGGGTCGGGCCCTTTATGGTCCCGATGCACGTAGGCCTTTAACAGGCCCTTTGTGCCCCTTAACCAAATCTAAGTTAGGAGCCCTTTCCTTATAATAAAGGTCCAGATCGCCCCTAGACCTAGTTCTTTGATATCTTCAGGGTGTAAGAAGAAAGAACCCAGGTAAAGTGTGTCTATGTGTCGCCAGAGCTTCACATTCACACAGAACATGAGCTGAGGTTTCTTCCTCTGCTCTGCATTTCCTACACAGGGGACTGTCATCAGTCCCATTATGTGAAGGTGTCTTCTCAGAGTGTTATGTCCAGTAAGTAGGCCAGTAACCACTCTGGATTGTGTCCTACTAAAGGACAGCAGTTTGGTCCTAACGGCAATACAAGGGCCCGAGATCAACTCTCGAGCCTGTCTTTGAGTGCCAGCTAGTCCCTGCCACATTGTCAAGTGCTCTTTGTCTAGCCAGCACTGAATTTTCTTCCTTATACTTTGCCTCGAGACTCCCAGGGCCGGCTCTGGTCCCATAAAATTGTTCCCAGAACCTCCCTTTGCGAACTCGTCGGCAATTTCATTTCCACTTACTTCACAATACTAAACAATACACACAAATCCAGGCTTCTCAAATAACAAGGTGGCGATCATTTTCCACTGAACGGCTATGAGCGTTACAGCCCTCTACAATTACATTACACAATAACGGGTTAGTAATCTGAAGACCGTGGGTCAAGCTGGGTCCTTCAAACCTTTCATTCGTAAATGCCTACAGCATATCCAATTGGACTCCAAAGTTTGAAAGAACTTCGCGGAAACAGAAATCGCTTCTCTTACCGGAAATCAAACCTGAGCCGTTCATCCCGTAGTCACTTACCGACTGAGCCATACCATCGTCCTACAATACACAGTACTTATCTTCCACGCACGGCGTCATGTGAGCTATAACTGAAGGGCTTTATACGTTTGTGATATCCTGGCTAATCATTCATTCAATGTCACGAACACGAATTTCTGACTGTCAATGAATAGCTTCATAAAGAAGATCGTAAAGTTGTCCCTGTGCTTGCGATGACGGTGTATGCGGGGCGTAGATACAGCTCCACTCGTTTTAAACGTCGACATTTGATGAAGGTGAGCAGTAAGCTTCACCCACCGCCCGCTTGGTTACCCTGTCAAAAGCAACCGATAACCATTTAAGAGGAAGGTGGGTGAGCCCCCAGAGCCAGTCTAGACGTTTCGGTGACGACAGAAATTCATTACCCCTATCTGAAATCGAACACATTCTTCGATCGTCCAGCCGGTAGCACTGTCACTATACCGACTGAGCTATATGGATTAGCTTCATAGGAAAATATTGCCTGTTATATTGTAAGAGTGTACGAGTAAAAAAAGGGAAATTTCCTGTCCACGTCATGAAAGCACACAGCGGGAGTAGAGGAACACCTCCATTAATTCATAACCTCGGCACTAGAGGAGGTGAGTAGTCAACTTCACGGCCCGGCCGCTTTACCCCCGGGAAAACCCCGAGGTACCCACTGAATAGAAGGCTGGGTGGGCCCCAGAGCCTGTCAGTACGTTTTAGGAAAAAATAAAATATGAGGCCTTCTCTCTTCTTAGATGTTGCGCAACGTATGTTGGTAGTTGTTTACCGACGTTTCGGGAGAGCCTATCGGTCCCATCTCCAAGGGTCAAGAAGTCAAAAAAGAAGCCCGAAATCTGGCAAGAGAACATCTCTTGACCTTGCCGGTATTCAAACCCCGGACCCTCCAGCCCGAGCGAGTCCATATACCTACT
Source organism: Reticulitermes speratus (assembly GCA_021186555.1). Classification (NCBI taxonomy): domain Eukaryota; kingdom Metazoa; phylum Arthropoda; class Insecta; order Blattodea; family Rhinotermitidae; genus Reticulitermes; species Reticulitermes speratus. The sequence goes on from JAJKFL010000001.1 coordinate 10,179,995, forward strand.
ATGCTATTCCGGCTCCTATGAGTGCAACAAATGGCATCGTAAATGAACCAATATCATGGGTCTGTCAGAGAACAGAATGCTCAGGAGAATCCTTGGTTGTGCAGAGAATGTTGAGAATAGGGTATTGAATAGGAAGGAGCTTTGTAATTTATTAGGGTGGTAAACCCAAAAATAATGAGATGGGTGGGACATGTAGCAAGGACAGAAGCGATGAGAACACGTAGAAAATATAGTCAAATACTCTGAAAGAAGCCACTTGAAATTTCAAGTCCTCTGGAATTTTACGCCCGCCATCTGGTAAATACTCAGATATTTACCAGTCGACACGGCGGTAACATCCCAGCAATACGCAGTCTTCACCAACACGGTCTTAGACTCTACAATCCCCAACAGAAAATTGCGGGACCTAGGAATGAACAGGGTAAAATACGTCTTAAAGAACTAGGATGTGAGGACGTTAATTGGACCCTCTGGATCAAGACAAGATCCAGTGGAGGGGTCTTGTGAACACGGTAATAAACCTTCGGGTTCTGCATAAGGCAAGATATTTGACTAGTTAGACTTCTCAAGGACTCTGCTCCGTGGAGGTATAAAGTGTATAGACATTAGTACTTTAATAGATTTGGCGAGTACAATAAGCCGCTCTTCAAGAAGAATCGTGTAAAAACCCAGTCATGAGCAGAAGATTCTACGATTCGGTAAGGAGACCTACCGGCTGTGGGTCAAAAGCGCAGTCATGCATCCAATCAGCCCTGTGAAATTAACGAAACAATGGTATCTGACTATGTATACACCGCAGAGACCAGGCCCACCCAACCCGTAGCTCGCGGGCAACATGTCACCCGCGACAGTGTTATGTTGCCTACAGAGACATTTGAAATAAGAAAATTTTGAAAACTTATGAGCTGTTTATTTATGAAGACATACATTACATTAGGAAATAATTCTGTAAAAATGTGCCTAAAATAGCAACACCCTTCACTACGTTGTGAATTACATTTTTAAATAACTTTTCCTATTACTATCAGTACATTTTATTGCACGTTATATACATAAACACTGGTAAAATTATACATATAATTATACACATACTCATTCATTCTTCATTCTGTGCATTGCATTTACTGTTGTCCGCATGCAGCGAAGTCAACCCGCACCAAATACAAGGTAGAACAGACCTACCTAACACGGCGGAAAAACAACCGAAAGTCAAGAAAATGTCCACTGAGCAGTCTATATATGACCTTCCATTTTATTCCTTTCCACAAAAAGTGTCGGTAATACCCACAGAACAATAAATCTAAGGTAAGCCATGCACACAGGGCAGCGATGCGAAACGAAATGATTTTCTCTCTTTCGTTCAAAAGCAGCGATTTGTGAAAAGAATGACAGGAGCATCACATGCGACCCAAAACGATACGATCCGCCCCCACAAGACACAACAGCTCCCACACATCGCTTTGTCTCACCCAGCTTCTTCGAATGGACCACAAGGAAAGTGTGAACCATTGCTTTAGTCATTATTACACGGACAGACAGGCACAAGCCATGGCATGGGGAGACATGTCAATAGCACTAACATAAAAATGAAGGAAGAAGCAATGATCGATCCATTTGATCTAGCGTAAAGTCACCTCACCAACTCCTCCCATAGCATCACTTCTTGGTCCATGCCCTCTTCCTCTTCCCCCTGCCCAACCATGTAGCTCCATAAAGTTCTGAGTTCTGTACTTCATACATAAGTGACATAAGGTTCAATTTATATAAAGTTATGATAGATCAAAAACAACTGAAGAATGTGGAATATTTCAACTATTTGGGTAGGAAGACAACAAATTATGCAAGACGTAAATGTGAAATTAAATCCAGGATTGTCATGGCAAAAGCAACATTCAAGAAGAAGAAGACACTTTTCATCAGCAAATTGGACTTAATTTTTAAGGAAGACACTAGTGAAGTGCTACACTTGGAACATAGCTTTGTACGGTGCTGAAACTTGGGCACTTGGGAAAGTATATGAGAAATACCTGAAAAGTTTTGAAATGTCGTGCTGAAAAAGGATGGAGAAGATCAGTTGGACCGATCGTGTGAGAAATGAAGAAGTATTACATACTGTCAAGGAGGAAAGGGAGAATCCTACGTACGTAGTACAACAAAAAGGAAGGCTAACGGGATTGGTCACATCTTTCGTAGGAACTGTCTTCTAAAGCACGTTATTCAAGGAAATATAGAAGGAAGGATAGTAGGGACGGGAACACGAGGAAGAAGACATAAGCAGCTACTAGACGACCTTAAGGAAAAGAGAGGATACTGGAAATTGAAAGAGGAAGCACTAGATCGCACCCTGTGGAGAAGTCGCTTTGGAAGAGGCAATGGACCTGTCTAAGACAGACTACAGGATGACGGGTAAAGTCACTGTGTTTAAGCTGCATATGCGCTGAACTGAGCTAAGTGGACTCGCTTTTACAAGTATGCTCCCAGAGTCATAATTTGAAACCCCCGTATTTTTCCCAGTTAAGAAGGGACCAATTCTTATCTAAACACAAGATTGCAAACGCAACCAATGATTTGCATAACACTCCCGTCACGGTCATGCTTTTAATCGACGTGGATTACTGCCGGATATAACACCAGAGTGATTTTACGACTTACATATTTCTCACGGAAAAATTCTAACTGCTATTTACACTCCTATCAATGTACCCTACTGTTTAACTTGTGATATAAATGCGTCCCATTGCACCGACAGATTTTCATACGTTGCTGGCATGCCACCTGATTTGTGCCTCCCTCCACAGTGAGGCGACAAAGCTGTGATAACCGTCCGCTAAGTGACTGCTTTTATCACAAGTCACCGTTTGGCGTGACTCGCCTGCTATGGTGACCTCATCTGCGGGACCGTGATACTCTTGGGTCAAGGTAGAAGAAAGTGTGTCGGCAATGCTGCTGGTAAAGGTGAAAGGTAAAGTTCACCCAGACCACGCCATGAAGGCATATACGGGGAGCAGAAGTGTAGATCCACTCATTCTTAACGTCGGTAATATATGAAGGTGAGTGGTTAACTTCCCACGCCAGCCACTTTACCCCGGAGAAATAGCCCCGGTACACAGTAAATAGGGGGGCGCGCGGTGGCGTAGTTGGTTGAGGCACTACGCTACAAACCGGAACGTCGCGGGTTCGATTCCCGATGGTGTCATTGGAATTAATTCCTTGACATAATCGTTCCGGTCGCTCTATGGCCCTGGGGTCGACTCAACCTCTAACAGAAATGAGTACCAGGAATATTTCCTGGGGGGTAAAGGCGGCCGGTGCGTAAGGCTGACAACCTTACCACCTTCATGTGCCGATTGTCTACAAATCTGGGAGCCTCAACCTCCTGGACCCCTCAGGGCCTGTCGAGGCCTGTAATGGGGTTGCTTTACCTTTACACAGTAAATAGGAGGCTGGGTGAGCCCCACAGCCGGTCTGGACGTTTTGGAAAAGAGAAAACTCTCTTGCTCCTGCCTGGAATCGAAAGAAACTCGGGACAGCCTAGCCCGTAGCATAGTCACTGTACCGACTGAGCCAGTGGTGAACAACCTTCGGGCACGAAGACTAAATAAAGGGGAAAAAATGTTTGCGGGCAATATTATAAATAACACCTATACCTTTTACTTATGTATCATTAACGATAATACCCCGTCGTCAGTAGTGCCAGCAAAAAATGTATTTGAAATTAATCTTTAAAAACCTGAATTAATCGTACGAATTTTGAAAATTATCTTACCTAATATGTCCTTACTTGTCTCTTCGCAATAAATCCTGAATAAAGTGAATGAAGTGAGCCAATAAATAATTTTATTTTCGTTCCATATTTGCCAAGTATCGCGATGGCTACCTTTAAGTCAGATGGACCTTATGTTTGAATCTTGGTATGAAAAGTATTTCGTATTGTTAATAATACGATGTTATGTCCGAATAACATCTTTCTTTGAAAACCGATAAAACAATAATTCGTCGTATTTCAAATCTTTTTGTTTTGTATTTCTGAAATCAGATAGCTGGCCGCAACGCAACCACAGACAAGCCGCACTTTGCTCATCGCTGCACTAACCTATTCCGCCTCTCATCGGCAATGCTGTTGGATGGCGAATAACTAAGCACTCAGTTCGAATGAAGAAGAATCCACTGCAATAATAAAAATCATATTAAATCCATGGAGCAAAGTCCTTCTTGACAAGCTAATAGTTCCTGAACTAGTTAATAAACTCCCCGAACTTTATGGACGAAGACGGTTCATTACTGTGTCTACAAAAGTCCACCATTTGTCCCTGTCCTGAGCCAGATAAATCCAGTCCACGCATCCACCCTGGTTCTTTAAGATCTATTTAACATTATACTCTTATGTACGCCTGGGTCCTCACAGTGATTTCTTTCCTCCGGGTTGCCCACCAAAATTCTGTATGCATTTCTCTTATCCCACATGTGTAGCATGTTCCAAAAGCACCTTATCCTCTTTCATTTGATCACCCCAAAAACTCATGCAAAGAGCAAAGCAATCCCTGTACAGGCCTGGATAGGCCCAGAGGGTTCCAGGAGGTTGAGGTTCCCAGATTTCCAGACAATCGGCACATGAAGGTGGTAAGGTTGTCAGACCTACGCACCGGCCGCCTTTACTCCCCAGGAAATATTCCTGGTACTCATTTCTGTTAGAGGCTGAGTCGACCCCAGGGCCACAGCGCGGCCGGAAAGATTATGTAAATGACAAATTCCAATGGCACCATCGGGAATCGAACCCGCGACCTTCCGGCTTCTAGCGCAGTTCCTCAACCAACTGCGCCACCGCGTGCCCCAAAAATTAATGTACAAGCTTATTTATGAAGAGGTATTGACTGTGCAGCGTTTTAAAGTTTCTCGATAGGGCCAAAAGAATCACTTATGAAAGTAAACCAATTTTCAACAAGGCATGCCCTGGAAAAGACGTAACATCTGGGGCATGTAACGATGGGTTTTCAGCGACTCAACGCTACCAGTCGGTTCCGATCATTGCTGTCGGCACCTTAAATGTGTTCTGAGGTGATCATGGCAATGAATTGTGGGGTTATATAAACGGCGGTGAATTTGTTGCCGCCCACAAACGAACATTAGCTTCTCAAGGACTCTGCTCCCAATGATATCCTATCCGCCACTAATGAGAACAACTTTGACACTAACAACTCGGGTAGGGTCCCTTATCTACCAGGCTACACTTGAGAAAAAAATATGTAGATCCTGCTCAAAACATCAGTCCCTATCTCTGCATCTATCATTTTCCACTGGTCACAATTTGTTGCGTGTTCAGTCTGTAACAAGCCTTACGCCAAATTTATGCACAGCTCTAACTAGACAGAACGCAACAGCAAATAACAGTATTACCTCGCACGCACAAAACACAACTACACTGCAGCCTAATGTATTTTCGACTGAAATACATTAGTTACTGGTCATAAACATCTAACCGACTGATGTCCTCCTGTGCTACCACTTCCAAGGTCAAAGTTGTTCTCGTGAGTCGACAACATTAGTTATTTGGGATATCAGAATGCCTTGCGGGGGTTTCGCCTTATCCCGATTAACAATTCTGTAGCAATGGATCGTTACAGACACACCGCATAATTCAATGTACGGATCCGATGAAGACTACCTACATAAGACAACGTAACACACCCGGGGTTACACTCAAACAACCACGCCAAAGGGGATTCAAACCCGCAATCCCAGAGTTCGAGAAGTCCAAAAACGTACAGCGACCACTCTCATTGGCTAACATTTAACTGAGCATCGTCAAACAACCCGTACTTGAAGCGAAACAACGGACACGCAAGAGTCCAGCGCTATGTTTCCGTTCTTAAGCCGCTCTTTCTCCAAACATACTTCCCATGTCAGCTATACAAGGAACCCCTTCGGTAACCCTGTAGCGTAGGTAAGCATCCCTTTCCCCACCTCCGCGTTTCTGCCAACGACAGAAAGAAGTTCAGTTCCCATCTTGTCCTGCAACGCCCCTCATCTCTACTCGAGCCCCTAAGAGTCGTTTCCTGAATACATAACACAGGGCCTTGCCGACGGCTAACTTATCTCCATCCTGACAAGAGAAGTAACCAATGCTGTTCCCTCGCCAATGAAGCCAAAGTAAACGACGCCATGTTGGCCAGCCACTGCACATTATGACAAAGTGCTAACTTCCTCAAATGACTTTATTCTTGTCCAATAATGCAACCAACAAAGTGCACAAATTTCTAGGCCACAAATACATTTATTATTTAAATCCTCCAACGTGTTTCGGCCTTCCCGGCCATCTTCAGGGAAACCACTCTAAACACTACTGGAAGGTTTCCCTGAAGATTGCCGAGAAGGCCGAAACACGTTGGAGGATTTAAATAATAAATGTATTTGTGGCTTAGAAATTTGTGCACTTTGTTGGTTGCATTACTGGATAAAACTGGAGTACACGGTAAAAAATTTAGTACAAAAAACGACTTTATTCTCGGTTAATTTAAAATGCTCAGATTATATTGCGTCGGATAATAAGTTGTTAGGTTGTTTAAAAAATAATACATTCGAAAGGCTCTGCAAGTGATCGTGGCCTAACTAAATGTACTATCCAGGCATTATCTGCAAGGAACGAGGAAACCAGTGACAGTAAACATTAGAACAGTCGCCAGTATCCGAGCCATTTGAACCTAGGACCCTCCGAATACAAAACAGACCTTCCGCTTAAATGCAACATCACTTTCTCGCATTGTTTTTTTTTTATTTTAGAGCCTCGTGCCATGTTCAGGCTATTATTTATTAATATATTACATATAAAAACGTAAGTTTCATGAGGATTGACAAAACGGCCTCTCGTATGAAAAGCTGCGCAAGAAACGCGCGCAGCATTGCACATATTATTCCACTTGATTCACATTTACAAACAAGAAGATTTACTGTGAGAAAACAACATAATTTAAGGCGAGATTTGAGATTCTCGCAGCGGTGTGGCTGAAGAATAAAATCCTTCGGAATACGACGCCGTGTCATCTTCAAGGTCATGCAGCCCTATCCTTCGAAACGTCGGGGACTAATCGCCCAACAACTTCAAGATAAAGGTAAAGCTATCCCTATACAGGGCTCAGAAGGAGGTTTAGGCTCCCAGACTTTCTAAACAATCGGCAAAGGTCGCAGCCCTGGTACTCATTTCTGTTAAGAGGCTGAGTCGACCCCAGGGCAATAGTGCGGCCGGAAGGATTAAGTCAATAAAAAATCCCAATGGCCCCATCGGGAACTGAACCCGCGATCTACCGGCTTGTAGCGCAGTGCCTCAACGAACTGCGCCACCGCATACACCCTAATCTGCAAGATATTTTCATTTATTTATTCTTGATGGTAAATAAGTTTCAATTAATGATTTTATTTTACGGCATGTAACTTCTTCAGATTGTTACCTATTGTTTTACACATTATTAGGTTTTATATACTGAAAATCGCTCAGACATTCCAGAAAAAAGTTCTAACAAAATTAAATTACCTTAAATTCCTTAGGAGAGAGATACTTTATATGAGCATTGTGGGGGAAGGGATGGGAAAAAAAAAAACCCTATGAGGGGTCTACTCGTTCCTGTTATCCGTGACAGAGGGGTAGGACGTCAATATAAGTTCAACGAACTAACAAGTTAACATGCATTGATTCTCTCCCTTCGTAAACAGTGTTACATTACAACCTCAGTCTCTTGAAGCTGCATAATGCGAGGTCATCCAGCAAGTCAAACAAGAACTCCTGAACTTAGGATTGTCTTTCTACTTCGGATATAACGACTTTATATCTCCATAACAATATCAATGCATGAGGAAACCAAGAATTCTTCTTCTTCTTCTATGGCTCGACAGCCCTATATGGGCCTGGGCCTCCTCGTTTCGTCGAGGTTTCATGGTCACACACTTTTGAGACACACCACAGTCGGTAGGACTCCTCTGGACGAGGGACCAGCTCGTCGCAGAGACCTCTACCTGACAACACACAACACTCACAAGAGACAGACATCCATGCCCCCGGTGGGATTCAAACCCACGATCCTAGTAAGCGAGCGGCCGAAGACCCACGCCTTAGACTGCACGGCCACTGGAAACCAAGGATTAAAGACAGAAAATGTTTTGCTGGGTAGTAACCGGTTGTTTTCGTTAACATGAACATGTGGCACAGGTTTACCAGACCAACCTACACACTGCGTCCTTCTCTTTGTACCAGTGTCAAGAAACGCCGCGTCCCTTCCGAAGTATGGGATCATTATTTCATCTTATAAATATCGTTTTCACTTCCTGTCGGCCCGCTTATCGTATTAACGTAGCCGTAACCTTCTCAGCGGACCGCCCAACACACGCGGCGGGAAGTAACAAACGATACTTGTGAGATAAAATAAAGACCCTGTATAGTCAACGTATGCGATAAAGCATTTTGTTGAAGAAGCGCGAGGCCCAGCAGCCTAATCTGAACGTGGAAGTGAAAAGAAACCTGTCTCCGCCAGAAATCTAACCCCGATTTTTCGGTCGCCCCAGAACGCAGCCTCGTCTATAGTGACGGAGCTCCACCGCTTCGATTATGATAAGTACAGTTTTTTTTTATTAGCAAGCGACTGAAACGTGTATTCGGAATGCACCTTACAATACAAACATCCGGGAAGAAAAAAATCTGGCCGTCGAAAAGACGCATGACGTCACGGCCATTGCCTAAACATAAGGCATAGGTCTATACTCGACATACGACATAAAGACACATACTGATATGTTTGTATTTAATAAATAAACTAATCCTCGCGGGAGAAGCAAGACTTCCCCATTACGCGATAACTTTATCAGTTCGTACACAATCGAACACGGCGGTTGAACGGGTAGCATACTTGCTCTGTATTTAAGACGCCCCCTGTTCAGCTCTCGGCCCAGAGACAGGACATGCTAAGATCTCTCGTAGTTTCACTTACTCCGTCCAGGCAAATAACGAGATATAACCCAAAAATTTAATTAGTAACTGCATTATGGCTCAGGATAGGGACAGGTGGCGGGCTCTTGTGAGTGCGGTAATGAACCTTCGGGTTCCATAAAACGCGGGGAATTTCTTGACTAGCTGACGACCTGTTAGCTTCTCAAGAAGGACTCTGCTCCATGGAGTTAGTTAGTTAGTTATTATGAAGAGAAAGTGGGGCTGGATTGGCCATACTTGGAGGAAGCCACAAGAGGATATAACTAGACAAGCACTAGATTGGAACCCACCAGGAAACAGGAAAAGAGGACGCCCCCAAAACACCTGGAAACGTTCAACACTGAAAGACCTACAGCGCATCAACAGAACATGGACAGAAGCCAAATTTGAAGCCCAAAACAGAATCAGATGGAGGAAGAATATCGAGGCCCTATGCTCCACAGGGAGCGAAGAGGATTAACTAACTAACCCAAAAATTTTCCAAGGCCGCTTCCTCCCATATCCTTTCCAATTCATTATTCGATGCTATACGTCCTGAGCTATTGAAGGCGCCTTTAAGCAAACCATAAAGAAACATATTTCATGTAAAACACATAAAACTTTCCGAAACCTAACGCCAACCGTGAATGGCCTTCATGCTTGTTACATTGTTCAAGTTTTCTTTGTACAGAGTTCGCAGCTTAAATCGCAAACGGCTCATACAGTGTACATTAACAACCTGTATTATAGAGGACTTTCTCGTCGCAGCGCTACTCGCCGTAGAGCGGACGATATCAATTGCTGAATAGCGACAGATAACGCCGCCCATTCTGCAGTGCTTAGTCCAGCTCAGTTTCGCGTTAAAAAAAACTCTCCGTACATCTCCAGTCCCTTCTGCGCATTAGCATACGGCAAGACTCGCAGTCCACATCCGCGCGAACTTTGCAGTATTTGAAAGGGCTTTTGGAAAGTATGTGAGAATTGTAAATACCAAAATTATTAATTGCTTGTTGTCGTTTCGGGCCAGTGAACCGAATCTTTGTCCAGTGACGAGAAGTTCTAAAAGTACAGTTTGTGTTCGGCTGCCACTAATCGACAGGTTCATTTGGAAATAAGTGGAATTTTCTAAGAAAATTATTCATATCCGTTAGGAACTGTTACTCTTTTGTTACAGAGTATGCTACACCAATGTTTTTGAAGATGTGTTGATGTAAGAACAGAAAGCACAAAGCCTTTTTTCGTGTGTGTGTGGTGAAGGGTCCCGCAGCAGATGCTACGGACGCAAAGCAGCCTCCAGGCTTATTGTACAACCCTGTGATGAAGATGATTAGTTTTTTTTCTTTTTTCGTTGTAATGCAGCGCCGGTGAAATGAAATTGACAGGGGGAAACCCCAAGTACTCGGGGAAAAACGTATCCCAGTGCCACTTTGTCCACCACAAATCCCACATGGACTGACCCCGGGATCGAACCCGGGCCTCCGCGGTGAGAGGCCGGCGACTAACCGCCTGAGCCATGGCACGGCCAAGGTTTTCTTAATCTATTAATTTAAATTCCCATCTGCTTCAAGTAGATTCACATGGTGGCCACTATACATTCACATGGTGGCCACTAAACATTCACGTGGTGGCCACTAAACATTCACGTGGTGGCCACTAAACATTCACGTGGTGGCCACTAAACATTCACGTGGTGGCCACTAAGCATTCACATGGTGGCCACTAAACATTAGGCTATAAGCCTTTCCTAGTTTTACGTCGGCGAAAAAAAAAGAAAAGATGACGGGCCCTGAAATAGGTTAATGAAAATGGTACTGTCAGTATATTTGATTTTTTAAATTTAAGGGAAACTGTAATTGTGCATGGCAGCACAAAATCACCACTCTGAACCCTAGAAAACCTACGCGTGTGTGTACGTGCGTGTGTTTGTACGAACACGCGGTTATCCGACTGTTCATGTGTTTGATGACAAAGTAAATGAGGGATGATACAGAAACCCAAAATTCGATTCAGTGTGGTTGAGTTGAAACCCGTTTTATTTCACAGGGCACAAAGTGAATGCCTGTACTATAGTTCAAACTAGCCAACATTAGTCCATGTCAATAGCGCTGTGTCATGTGGCTTCTAGAGGACACATACGAAAAGAAAGAGATGATTTATGACGGCCCAGCAGAACAAACATGCAAACAACCACTTGGGATTCCATCGCCTGACCTGTTTTTAATCCATCCTGGAGTTAAACTCAAAACTGGGGGGGGGGGGGGGGGGCAAACCGCAAAAACTAATTAAAATCCAAAAAAGTCTCTTATTTTACATAACAACAACAAACGCATATCGCTGGTCTGAGGTCACTTTATTCTCCTTCCACGTTTAGTTTTCAGGCTTGGCTTCTCTCTGTTCCAGACAGAATGAGTATTTCTACTCTACTGTGAAACGAATATAGGGGTGTGATATATTAAACGAAGTGGTCAGCTGTGCTTCTGCTTTCCACGCTATTCATGTTCATTTATCAACAAACGCCACGCACAGTCCTTCTTGTGAATCTCACTGCCATTACCGTTTTCACAACAGCCCGTCACTGCCCCCTATTCTGAGACAGTTGGATCCAATCCACACAAAATATTCACGTTTCACTTTAATACTATACCCCAATGCACGCTTGGTGGTCCCACTAACTAGCATAATATAATATGATCATGAAATGCAATCCGATAACTTTGTAATGTGTAACAAAATATTCAGTTATTTAATAAATATTGGCACCATTTGAATAACAGGTCTCATATTCTTGTGATATGTCGCCTGATAAAAGTTCAGTGAACTTCTCAGCAGATGCGACTTATGCTTGTATAAATAATTATATAAGGGTCAATACCCTGTATAATAAATTCTAGAATAACACAAAAGGGCACAAAAACTAGAGAAACCATTCACCATAACCTACCAGAACGGCACGCCTTCAACAAGTCAAACAGAACGGTGTTTCCTGCCAACACCATCTGTGTCAAACCACCATGACCAAAGTACTCGTACTTAACAAATTTCTTAGCTCCCAAAACGTGGCAGTAATCTGGTAATCTGCAGATCGTGTCACTGAAATGTGCATTTCTGCTTGCAAATATTCAATTCACATATCCTACCTTTGAAAAAAAGAAACCTGACGATTGAATTATTCTGCGAAAGAGGCAACCAAACAAATTTATTACTAGACTGAAATTCTAGTATTTTATTCATTTTGTTTCCGGGACAGAGATTTATTAGAAGCCGTAATAAACTTTTTGAGAAAGTTAATAAAATGTATTTTTAAAACCAACTAATAATAATAATAATAATAATAATAATACCAATGAACAAAAAACGAAAAAGAGAAACTAATGAGGTATGCCCATGTGGAGGTCCGTCATAGGGAAAAACACGGCAGGCTTAGAATGTGTGTGTTACGGACAATGTGTTAAGGAACAAATTTGAAACTACGAGAAATGAAGCAACGAAAAAATATAAACGATTAATAATGGATAACTTGAAGACTTATCTTCACTTAATAGAGTCAGAATGAATAAATTACATGGGCATGACATCTGCAAGAAAAGGGAAACTATGAAATGCCCATATTTTTATTGGAAGGCATTAATCGGTTTTCAGGTAAAAGGAAAGGTTACGTCTTTTGTTGGGTCCGCTGGACGAATCTAGTCTTAATTATTGCTATAGGGCCACTCTATCATCAAAATAATGAGCGAAACAACACTGTCCGTGAAATTCTTCATTAACCATTTAGAGCCCAGTGGTTACTATATTTATACCACCAGGTTTAACATTAAAAAATTCTACGTTCTGGCAACAAAGTTTGTCTTGTACGGACCTCAGAACAAACAGCAATTATATCCCTACACAACATTAAGTAAATGTTTTTTTATAACCGAGACGGAGTGTGTTTACTGCGCGGTATGAATGAATCTTTACTTACAATTTTCTCTAAAACGGCTCTGCACTAAAAACGTAAATACGGGACTATTATTGTTGTTGTTGTTGTTGTTGTTGTTGTAAGAAAACCCCGTCTTCAACGGAACCTGGGCATAATGGAAACCTATTTATAGCGGAAAACATTTACAGTCTCGAGGGTCAAACCTTCAAGTACATGCATGAAACAGAATCTGACAGCAACGGAAAAGATTTCGATTCCTCGCGGTTCCGGTATAGCCAGGTTCCACTGTAGCAGCAGTAGCAGTAGTAGTAGTACGTAGCAACAATATGAGCTGAAAGACGTCGATATATTAGGCTAATAGTTATCGTATTACAATACACACATGTGCGTCACAATAAATGAAGTGAATTCGTATCTAGGTCACAACCTGCCATCAGAAACTGTTGTCTTTATAAACCATTCTTACGTAACTCAACGACGCTTTTTCTACTGCACATGGTATATACGAAAGAATAAAATGGATAATCACGAAAGGCTAAGTCTGAAGGACATGAACGACAATGCCGTAGTCTTTCAACGTATTACTGGCAGTCTGACTGAGGAAAACCAACTCATAACATCGAGCAGTCCGGCCGAGATCTGAACGGGGTGCCTCTGCAGTCCAAAGCAACAATGGTACCGCTACGCCAAACACCTGCAGAATTCCTTGCCACACAGGATCCGCAGGACCACAGAATACGATTCAAAGTCAGTCGGTGGCAGGCTTCACAAATTCAAAACACGGCCAAAGCACATCAAATAGCCTTGGGTGTTAATGTGGGTTGTTTACCCTCTCAGACACACACACACACACACGTCTGCCCCTCACAGAACTGACAAGACAAGACAAGCCGGCAGGTCAATACACGTCAGACAGACGTAAGAAGGAGCTTCGCCATTACATCAAAGATGTTTGTATCGCAATTTCATTATCCGCTACCCCCCCCCCCCCCCCCCCCCGCCGACCTTACTAACCAGCTACTGCCACAAACGACAAGATACGAACAATATGGCGAAGTATTTCGTATAACGTATACCATCAACAAAGACTACATAAAAGCATAATCAACTTTTCTCAATTTCTTCATCCTTCAGATGCCATTTTTGGAGGCATAATACCTTTACTGGTCTGTTAATAAGTAAAACGTGATGGCATTTGAATCCGGCAAGCGATGTATACATCTTATAAACTAAAATGTTCTGTTAAATATCAGTACTGCTTCAGGTACTGAAATTCTAAGCAGAGCTTCACTAACTGTAATTACCCACAAGTTCATAAAAGCAGGAAAAATAATATTCAAGCTGAAAGTACAGCCCAACCTTCACCTACACGACATAAAAACAGTGTGCTACATTATCAAAGATCTTCCAAAATACAAGGAGTTTTCTTAACTCAGGACTGATGTTCATAAAGCGGATGATAACGTTGCAGCACAAAGACCAATAGCAATGCCTCTTATTAAGTCAGGAGTACCATGTTAAAAAAATTCATGTACACCAAGGCCTTGTTTTAAGCCCTAGTAGCGTTCCTGAAAAAGTAGGCGTAATTAAAAAAGCCGTAAATAAAAAATGATAGTTCCATCAGAAATAAGGGGTTGACGCAGCCTGCCAAAGGGCGTTAAACTGAAAACAAAAGGGCGTAAATTAAGAAGTGGTGTAAATTGGTAAGCAATAGGGTGTTAAAAACGGGCGTAAAACAAGGCTTTTGTGTACATCTCAAATCATTCACGTCTTTTAATGTTACTCAAAACATGTCTTCAAATTGTTTTAACACCATTACGGTATTATTACTGATTTACAAGACACAGAACATCCTAACCAGTTCGGGATAGATCACAATATTACACGCACAAATAAGACATAAAATTTCGGTACGAACGATCAAGGTCACTGAAAAGTAGATCGCAAAGCTGTCTTGAAGAGATCTGACTATACTCTGCAACATTAAACACCGCATTAACGAGAAAAAGAAACGAAACGCCAATTTCACATCACAACATAATTTTGAATTTAACTTTTTAAAATGTTATTTATTACTGATAAAATTTTTGTAGCCACTAATCTCCCTGTACAGTAGAACATTCATTTATATGCAATTAACATGTTCATTTTATCAGAACATATAATACAATCTCAACCAATAAAAAAGAATATACATTTGTGTCTGTGCATATCTGGTTTAATGTTTGTGATACCATGACCAACTAAATGTATAATAAAAAAATCATCAGTCAGAATGTAAGTTCAACAAATCGTCTAAATCAGATATGTCCATCATTTTGGATTAAAACAATGTCTACATGAAAGCAAAATATTGTTTCAACCTTGACAGAACTTATTACAATGCTTGTCAATATTTAATAGCAAACAACTACATAAATTACATTTTTCTTTAACCAGAAGATAGGAGGTAGTGTTTTTTGTTCCTTAGTTTTTCACTACAGTTATTGGTTCTTCGTATTCTCAACGTTGCTGAAGTGTGGGTGTCTCGTTTCTCGAAATCTTATGGAAGTTGGTGTATGGAACAATTTGCACTCTGTATAGCTGATTTATGTATACTTACAATGGAAATAAAGCTTTAACTTTAAAAAAAAACCAGAAGATAAATTCAGTCGAATCTGAGCTACACGTTCACCAAGCAACACAAACAACTTCCGTATGTTCATCATGTGGCATGAAAAGCCTCATATCCAGGGAGAGATAAATTAATGACAGTGTATGAGTAACACAAAGGATTATTACAAGTAAAGATTATAATATCAGATAAAATGAAAATCAACAAAAAATTAAACAGCAAAGACAATCACAGGTATATTACATGAAAAATTATAAGTGACATATCACATACTTGAATATTTTAATAAATTTGCTATACTATCGCATGCCAAATTCGCACACATAAAAATAGCAAACACATTGACAGCACATTACACTCAGTTTCACAATATAACACTAAAATCAGTCTTTGTGTGTTCATGGAAAGAACATGCTGGTAGCTAACATCTGATTTTCAAATGACACAACAAACTAGGAATAAAATCAGACCAAATATGCCGATTCAAACACCAGTTGAAGAGCAAAATGTCGTACTGTAAACACAAGACAATATATGATTTCAGGTAACTGCAAAATGCATTATTTTACTCTTTGTTACTAAACAGTTTTTATAGTATCTGTTTTCAGTTACATTACTAATCCAGGACTTTTGCCCCATAATGCTAGCTCCTACCCCCAATATTCACCATACTTGTTCAAACATAATGCACAAACGTTTAATAAAGGGAGGTACACATGTGACTTAGTATAAAGACTACAAATCTGATCACAATCATTTAGTTGATTCATGCCTGGGATAGAAAATAGCTCTTTCATATTGGCCCACCAGAGTAGCTTCTCATCTTTTCCTCTTCAACTTGAAGACATAGATCCAGCCTTTAAAACATAATGGCTTTTTCAGCCCAAGAAAATGGACAGTGTCCAAAATTTCAGTCAGGATTATGAGCATATACCACTCAAGAATCCTCCCTTGTTGAACTAAAAGGACTAATTTCAACTAATGGGCCCCACAGAGTACATATTCTTGAGTTTTTCTTGAAGACTGTGATAGGTTCAATACATGAAATGCAATATATGTTTACAAGCAAAAGAAAATTCCCCCATAACTACTCTAAAGCAATGCTACAAATATCTAAAATCAAACTAGACACAAAAATCTGTTTAGATGAATCTGATCATTCTGCAACAAATGCAAAAGCAAGAACTAATTTCAAATTGTACTACTATTATTATAAACTATGGAACTACTTGTTTCTTAACCAGTGTTGCACAGGATTTAATTACAGACAGAACACTAATTTTGAACATGAGATTGCAAACGCTTATTGTTCATTTATTTCAAAAGGGTGGATCAATGCCAGAAGCTATGGTTACAGTTCACTAACATGATGCTTAGGTCACTGAAAATTAGACAATGAAACCGAAAATAAAATCCAGTCCTTCTCTATAAAATGTGTGTCACAATCCAGACAGGCCTATCCGAATAATGGCACATTTATTTTTCAATATAAGTGGCAACAGGAGCCGAGATATGTAGTCGGTACACTGACTCGGCTACAGACTGGACGATCCGGGATTCGTATCCCGGCAGAAGCAAGGAATTCTTCTCTCCCTAAAACGCCCAGACCGGCTATAGGGTCCACCCAAACTCCTATTCACCAGGTAGCGGCTTTCTTACCGGGGGGTAAAGCGGCCGGGGCATGAAGCTGACCAATAATCCGCAGCTAGTGCCGATGTTAAGAATGAGTTGAGCTATACCTCTGCTTCCTCTCTATGCCTTCATGGTGTAAACAGGGACAACACTACCTCTTTTGTAAGTGGCAAATAAGATCGTCAGCTTACCAGTTAACTGTGCCAACTTTCCCAACATGTAGAATTTGTGAACGTCATTAGTTACCATACAACACTGCAATGTGCTAAATTCCTTAACAGTCTGAAAGTAAAGACTGCTTATCCACAAACACCCGCACCTCCGGCATGGGCGTACTTTATTAATTCACAGTAACTCTAATTATTGTACAGGCTTCGTCCGGCCTTCAAGTGTCCCAGTAGAGATCATGTGTTACGTCACATGTATAATAACAAATCCATTTACATTCAAAAACTACGATCAAATATATATTACGTTATTCTTAAAATTACACAAATGTCAGTTTAAAACCCAGAGCCACAACCCTCACGTAGGAGTGGCAAGGTGCAGACACAAATAGTTGCTGAAAGCCTAAACCGTATTCAGCATAGTATATTAAACATTAAAACAACATTTACTCACTCATGAAGCTGTCAGAATAACACACCTGTCAATTCAAACGATTTTATCACTTAGGTGAACAACTTCAGCTACTCAAAAAACTTCAACACTAACCACTACCTTGGCTATCAAATAAATCAGGTAGTCCAATACCAAAAATTTCCCACAGTGACAGTAAAATATCCCGCAAGGAATGGAATTTCCCATTGTCATTACATATTTTAGTACTTAATATTTTCTATTGTTAGTAAAACAAATGTATCATAACATAATAATATTACATAGTGTAGGTATACTAAATTACATTTACAATTATGTTTAATTGTTAATTACTATACGCCTCTAAACTAGTACAGATTTCACTCTGCAGATGACACGATAGACTGTATGTACCACGGATCAAATATGTACCGTGCTGACATCTTCAGGCAACTTGAGATTTGAAGTTCCCACAGCGCGCGATGGATGCTGTCACGCTAGGATGTTACCGCGTTGGTACAAGTTAAAGAGATCCCAGCGTTTCGAAGGAACATAGTACTCACAGATAAAGTAGTGCCTCTATCTTGAATATTACGAGTCTGAAGATGAAGACACTATGTTGCTTCGAATCGACAACCCCACTACACAGCTAACCAAAATTCCTGTCATGCGATTTGTTGAATTTTGGGAACCAAACATAATGGCCCTGGGCAGGTTAATTAGGGTAATGGTTCTGAACCCAGTCACGAAGAATATTAAATTGGGTAGTGAAGTTATGTAAAACCGTTGATTATTAAAAGTGAACATCAATTGCGTTAAAGGTTTCGTGAATATCAGCATGGCATTAAAATTATACATTAGGAAGTGCGCTAATGGTAAATCTATTGTACATTTGTAGATGTACTGGACTGAATGGCGGTTAACAATGCCTCTTTTCTCATTACCGACCTAAATGTTAACAGTTAAACAATGAAATTTCTAAGAAAATTATATCTGCCTCCTTCGACGACAAAGATATCTTGTCATCGCGTGGGCCTACCTTCTCTACCAGAATCGAAAGAAAATAGGTCTTTGTAATCACCATGCTGTCCAATACTGCACTGTTGAACCAGCTGATCTATTTTCATGAAGCTTGGAATGAACAATATGCCATTTTTGGTTTCCTTCAGTCAGCAATAATAACGCAGTCAACGCCCGAAGTTATGAAACGGGATGCTTCTAGGTGCAGAAATTATATATAATAACCCTCAGGAAATATGTAACTTTCCCTAAAATAGATTTTCCAAAACATAAAATAACAAGACTACAACTGCGTGAATATTTTCTTTAGCTTAGGAATAATATTTGTACGTCGGTAGTAAATACGACGGCAACACGAAACTTTGAGGTTATGTCCACCAAACTGAAGGTTCTATTGACTATACCCTCTCCAAAGATGTGTTTTAGTGATGAAGACGTATTTCTTTCCTTAGGAACTGTCAACCACAATCTGCAGACACCGTGTCTGGAAGCCCGTCAAAAGTAGATCCTTCCAAGGACAGTCCAAAGACAAATGCGTTCAGTTCTATATCCAGAGACAGGGTAAAGGAGCCCTTCTTTTTTGCACAACAGACCACTGAAGGCACTACATACCTTGACATGGGTGTAGTACCCTAACTCTCTGGATCTGTTACGTTTCATTTTGGTGGAGATAAGTTTATGAAACTGTTTATAACCATCCTGCCAGGCTCACAATATCAACAAATTGGAAATTTATATTTGAGATGCTTGTAAATCAGTGGAGCTGCTGCTGATGTCCAGTATTTATAATGACATCAATTGTCTCATTTCGATGTGTGTAGAATCACAAGTGGAGCTCTTGACAATGAAATCAAGTGACAATCAAAACTCTTTACTTCATCTTTGTGCTCCACAGATTTCATTATTCTTGAGAGCTTACTTTTTTTAACAGATATTTTTGAAAGTGAAAGAATCATATAAAATCACATCCTAACAGAAATGGATTTTCTGTCTCTTTCCAGAAAACATAAAGGTTCATTACAAGAGCCGCCATTACTTTGCATGCTCTTGGTGACACACACACACACAGGAACACACATACACATACACAAAACTTCCAGCATTTAAGCCGCACACTGCATATCAATTGTGGTTGATTGTTGAATCCATAGAGTTAAAGTATTGTGTATTAGCATACTGACAAATTTTCAGACTTAACTGATTGACCTCAATACGAAACTAAAGCCAAATGCATGTTCACTGTCTTGGTATATGTTACACCTATTACTATTGGTCTTTCTCTTATTAACTCTTAGGAAATGTTGACAAAGGAAGTAACACACACTGGACATTTTAGTAAATTAGGTAGTCTACAACTTTATTGGGTATATTACAAAAAAAATGCACCTTGCTATTCAAAGCCAGATTACACTAGGCTACAATTCTGTAACTATGATAACCATAAAAATACATTTTCAAACTGTTGAAAAGCAACAAGCTAAGGATAAACAATTCTCCTTTAAGACACAAACACACACAGCCTTCTGTGAATAAAGCTCATACATACTGTCAGAGTTCATACAAGAATTCTAAGTTTAATTATGTTGAAATTTCTGTGCTTTGTTCATGAGCACAATTTCGCCACACCACAACATTTTATGTACACATTGGAACCTATGTTTTCTGTGGTCTATTTTGGTTCAAGACATTGCCATCACACATGGCATGGTCTATAGGACAATCAATCCTGTACCACTGAAGAAAACAGAGGACCACTTCAACTATACAAGTGAAATCACATAGGCACTTAAGTGAAGAGAATTCAAATGCAAAATACCCATCCCCTTGCACCTCCAATGAAACCAACACAAAATGTTACGTACTTCATAATAACACATTAATATTGGCAAGTATCCACTGTGTGAGATATATCCAATATACTCAACATTTCAGACACTAGATTTATTCTCACCTTCATGTGACTGGTTTCTTTTCTGTCATTACTGCTAATTTTTTCACTGTTTCTTATGGTATTTACTAAAATAAAATTTGGACTGCTTCAAGTACTAATAGTGTACCAAGCTCTCAGGCCAAGAAGTGATCCATCTCATTCTTACACTGACTCTATTTATAGTACTGCTTCAGTTTGTATTGATAGGCCAGCTTTGGGATTTTGTTGATGAGAATTTTTTTCAAAAGTTCAACCAGTTTCTCTTAGTACACTTTTATTGTTCTTTTGATGTCTGTTATACTATTTTTCTCTAATTTCTTCATTACATGTATGATGCATAATTCTTTATCATGTGACAACTCAGAAGAAACAGACTTTTACCTTCTATTTTGTTAAAGTTCAAAGTCAGATCCGCATAAAAGCACTAGCATGGCTATTAGTCTGCAGAATTTTAATAAGAATTGCTTCAGTCATTTTTGTAGTAATGTGTCTTATAATTCTACAAAAATATTGAGGTATACGAGTATTTCATTCTACATTATAACATCTGTCACAGCCCATACTGCAGCCTCAGTAACAACTATTTGTTACTTGCTCAACTTTATTACCTAAACAACTTTTGCTGTTAAAACATTTCCAATAAATGCTGCTATATTTGTTCTGGAAAAAAATGTTTACATGTAATATTCATTATTTATGTAACCGAGATTCTCTTTTGCACAGGTAACTTATGATCATCCACAAAAAGGACAGTATTTAAAAGAATGCCTTTATAATTTGAAACAAAGCTTCATATAACCATTTCTGCCATTTTCCAACAGGACTGCACAAGCAAACAAATGCACAAGCGACAACCACCCATGCAAATATGTATGCATGCACATACAGTGGTCACACCTATTTCTAAAAAAGAAATGTACCAATAATCAGATAAGGGAAAGTAGGTGGTGGGCAGCATCAGTTTTAAGTGTGTAAACAGAAAATAAACCTTCAAAATGTCAGAAAGGGAAGTAAAGATAAAATGATTAGAAAGAATGTCTTGATTTCAGCCTCCTTTAACAGAAAACAGAACGAAAATTTCAAAATCGCCAATCGCAAAGCCTCTCATTGAGCAAGGAGCCAGTTTCATCCACCTCCCATCCTCACAGCCCAGTAATTCCTTCAAACCAATGTTAACATCACCCTTATATCTACATCACAGTTCTCAAGGCGGCTGTTGTTTAAGAGGATCCCCCCCCCCCCAACCCAGAATATTTTACTGCTTCATTATTAATAATCTATTTTATTTCATGGCTCATGCAAGCCCCCTCCAAATGGGCTAGCACTTATCCACCTCTTTTCCTCTCTGCTTCTCATTATGTTATCTGCCAGTTATCAGTCCATATTAATACCACAAGGGTACCAACTGGCACCCTCACTGATGTCACAATAAAAGAACATGTTAAATGAGTTGTTACTAGGAAAACAACCAGTCACCTGAGGATGGAAGTACATCCAACTCCCAAACCACCTCATAATACAAACAACTGTATAATCATATTATAATGATTCCATCTCTGCTAGATATGCTAATGGAACATTTACACACATACAAGTAAATGTTAAAATAATTAAATATGTGGATTATCAAATCACAAATGTACATATTGCCAAAGTTTGGCATTTATTACTAGTATAGTAATCACTAATAGAATAGTTATTGAAAATTCATCTAGATGTATTAAACAACATTCATGGAGGATATGTGTAAACACTCAAATTATATACAGTGTTTATATATACATATACACACATATACACAGTGACTTCCACACAATATCAGTACACACACAAGCTCTTCTACAAGCCTGTTCATAAAATTATGAAACTTATTACATTAGTACCACTGTGTATATCAAAACAATCAAATCATATGTTTCTTCACAAGGCCAACACATAAAATTCACAAAAGGGAAGAAATATTTTTTCTGAATGGATGGAGCTATAAAATTTATATTTTATCGAAATGATGATAGAATAGCTCTGCAAGTAGTAGTAACTTCTGCATAAACATATAATATTTATGTATAATATAAATCAGAATCACAGAGACATCCATCCATATATTGTATTTACATATGTCATCTGCAGTATATTACAAATTTTGTTTCGGTTTTATTCAGCATAATATCCTCACCATGTCACAACATTTCTGATTTTCTGTTCTCATGTTTTATAAATCCAATAATTCTTACAGGCCTGAAGTTGCATGATGGATGCTGTCCTTGAGAAGGGATTAGAAACATGAAGTTCAGAATCTTTCACATAATCATGGATATTTAACCAAGAATCTGGCTTCTCTGCTTTACATTCAATTTGAGGGTTTCCTACTGACTGACTGATAATTGGTATACTTATGGTGGTCTGACAATTCTGAAAATGTGATGTAAATGCATATTATACTTTCTTTGTATTCATTATGCCAATTTTGTAAAGACTTTTGGCTTTAGAAGGACATACAACACCAAGATCAAGGAAAACATACTAGAATAATTCACAGTATCATCTAACAACTATAACAACAAACATCACTGAGCACCAGACTGGAAGAACATGCCATTCCTATTTTTCTACACAAACTTTCATAGTGTTTTCTTGTAATATTTTACCAGAAATAGAGAGGGACAACAATGTAGTTATTTCAACTACAGACAGACAATAAAATATATATGCACATTCATATTAATCACAAAATCTATAAATACTACTTATAAATGCAGCCTTCAGCACTCTTGTGACGTAATCATACAAAACTCTGTACTGCCATCAAAATTCTTTGTCAACACTACTTCTAAAATATCTCACTTTCAGCTTATATCACACAGTTTTCGATTCAGTAATGATAAAATAATACAGTTAAGTCAGGAACGTATTTCAAAAATGCAGATTAAAAATGATTTTGTGAAGTTCTAAAATTTATTTCATGACAGTCAGAACACAAGAAAAAATAGATCACATTTCAAGGAGAAAAGAAACACATACTTCATCATGTAGAACTACAAAGTCTATCAAAAGAAAATTACACTGTAAAAATTCTTTAATTGAAGTGAAGGTGACTGCACAAGGGAGGACTTCTTAAGGCATTCATAACAGCCACAGGTGTCTTTCAATGACATTTTTTAAATGCCTCAAAGTTGCTTAACCTACTGTCAATTAACACTGTCTCCAGCACATGGTTGACCACTCCGTTCAAGCATCCATACCACTTCTCCACTTTGAGGTTCACACTCAAATTGCACTAGAGTATTATTTTTTACACTGAAGACAAAGGCAACACAGTCCTCTGAAGAGTCAGAACCAATTAAACTACATGGCATAAAAACCCAGAAGATTATCACTTGAGCAACACAGACTGCAAAAACCTGAAACTTTACACGTGAAAGAAATTCTGTTGATGCACCGAGAATTTAAACCTCCAACACATGTCATTAGGACATTAGCAAACATACAGTAATGCTTTCCAGCACCAAGGCCAGAAATTACGACTTAACAAAGAAACATCTGCAAGTACTGGGCCAGCGAATGGTTAAAGCTTTTATGTACAGTGGTGTTCCTATTTCGACAAGGCAGAATCCATGTTTTCTCCTTAAGCATCTTGCATCCCAAACATAACAAAAAAATATAATACAACTATAATTACATACCAATGCATTCCCCACACTCTGAAATGAAAACCCAGTGCAGCAGAGTATTCATGACATGCTGATTTCACAACCCAACAAACCACAATTAAGCAGCAATTTTTAAATCTCATTAGTTGACCCATGATTAGTGTTAAGTGTGAAATTTCGTGTACATACCTTTTTGGTCTTGGTGAAAATTCACATATCCTGTTGCAACAGCAACTTAAGTTTTAGCTCAAACAACATGTTATCATGCATTATAAATACAGCACAATACACAGACTTTTTCATTTCAAACACACTTTATTTATTTCATGGACAGGAAATGCTGTACAAAATAAAGTTGACAGGCTGCTCATTTAAGACCATTAGACATGTGTACCCCCGCCACACACAAAGCTCCACATATGTTGTGTGGTTACAAGCAACCCCGTCCAGAACCGCTGATCTAGAAGTTTATAAATAAACTGGAGCACTTAGCTTTGAGTTCAAACCATTACAAACACAATGCCTGACAATGAAAATGCTTTACAGTAGAGCATATCCATCCATATCTCTACCTCCACATCACATGATAGTTATGGGTGATGAGATCTGCGCTCTTCCAGGATATTACGCGTAATATCCCAGAAGAGCGCATATTTCATTAACATCGCAGCGGAAGCCTGAAATCAACATTATGGGTGATATTTAATATGGAGTACATACTAGATGTTGTGAATGTTTTCTCTTTAATTTCAACACGGTCCGTTACGACTCTCTTTTTACAGGCATATATTATTTTTTTCTCCATTTCATTAAATACACATCACACAAAAATATCTTTTTACGTATAGCTTATACATATTAAGATACGTGTACCAGTACAATGTAACATACTTTGTTCCTCAAGGGAAAAAGGACAGCCCAACACCCAGGATGATGGAACAAGCCTGAATGAACTATATCCTGTGGCTGCTGGTGACACTGTTCCTGTACAATAAGTTTTCTTTTTTAAAATGTACAAATTCAGGGATGGAGATCCCTGATCAATAGTGCACACATGCACTTTTTCACTCCTGTTCTTCACTGTGCTTCAGTATGCACACAAATTATTTCTGAAAAATTTTAAGAACTTCACAACTTGTTCACACTCACCCTGTCTAGTACACTAAAATAAACAGATGTGACAAAAATATATTTACTGTGTACTTCTCTGCAACAGTATAAATAACATTCTTGTCCTTAGTCAAAAATATTACTGGCACTGTGTTACAGTGTTCTCCAAGGAAACATAAGCACTTCACAATGATGACCTATATCAACTAACACACTAAAAACGTGTATGTTTAAAAAGTTTTAAATTAATTCCTACATTTCAGTTAATTGTAATGTGATATTACTGAAATTTAAAATCATCATTCAGAAAAGCAAAATAACTACCAATGACACAGGCAATATTACCAATCAACTCCTTTCTGAAAAAATGTACACTGCATTATTCAATTTGTAAAACACTGCACAGAAAATTCTGGTTGTGGTCAATGTTTTCTACCAACATTTTGTCTAGAATCTTATTGTCTGCTTCTAAGTACTGGTTTATTCTACACACAGCAATTAAAATAGACATACTTAGAGGATTAATAGAAATGTAGAATAATTATCACAAGTGATGAGACTGTAATGTCTGTTACATAATTAATTTACTTTTTATGAGACTGCATCAGTATTCTTACTAAACCTGCTAGTTGCATTAACTAAATTTATTTTTAATTAACCCACAGTTTTTTGGTACATTTATGTAAACTGACGTAAAGATCATCTCTGTTCACTACTGGTCCTTGTGGTATTACGCTACCACCGCCAACACTGAAGCAGCAGATTAGGTTTGCTTCTTGAAGACTGAGAACCTATAAAAAATGAGAAAAGCAGTAAAAGTTTTTGATATCTTACATAAACACAATGAGACATGAAGCAGAACTGTCATAATCTACTTTAGAATTTAGAAATGATAAATGAAACATATCATTAATACACACACAACCGTGCGCGCGCACAAGCAAGCTAGCACTCACGCACATGCGCACACAACAGTCTTTAGAAACATAATGTCTTACATGGAGTATATTCATTAGGTAATTTTTTCCAGCCAGAAATGTCACATAAACATAGGCCCAACTCCTAAAGGTGCTGGAGCTATGATTTTTCTGAATATTTTCGGAGGCCACCTTGTAAGCGGCTCTTATCTATAAATTCCCGCAGAATGAACTACCACACCTGCTAGAAGATTATCTATGAAAACACGTGTGTTTACCACACATTGACCACTTCCTCACTTTAGCCACAAAGTGAAAACATACAGTATCTCAATTATCACTGCCTGGTCACTGGATCCACAATGCTGACCACCCAGATCTCCAACTTCAACCCCTAGTCTTTTATATGTGGGGAGACAGGAAAGATCTGGTGCATCAGCAAAAAGTGGAAATATGTCATACAATGCTCCAGCACATACTGGATTCTGTAACCTGTGTAAGGACACTGAAGTGTGTTACCCACAGGTTCATGGACATATCAGGATGCGTATTGAGGCTGAGAATGATCACATGCAACATCTACTGTAATTCGGCAAAAAAAACTCTACTTAAGTGCTTGTCTACTTACTCTTCATTTTCATCATTCAGGTAACGATAATGAAAACAGTTGTAAGCTAGACCTACCTATGTTTGTATGACATATCTGATTAGGAATGGGCTCAGCAATAAGATTGTGATGTTAGGGCATGGAATTGTCACTCCGTACATACAGTAAAACCCCTATTTAATGAATTGCTGGGGGATCTGAATATATGTCACTAAATCGAGGTTTTCTTTAAATGGAGGTTTACATTGTTTATATGGAGCTATTGTCAGGACATGAAAAAATCATCACTAAATCCGGGATTTCACTAAATGCGGGAAAATTAAATCGGGGTTTTGCTGTATATTTATTAACCATCAAAATATTTATATAACTTGTTATTACATAAAATAATGTACAAATTCCTTTATGTTTACAATGTACAACTATCTTCAGAGTACAATCCACTGTATTTAAAATATATAATATTTACCTATCATATCCTGCAATTCGTGGTTGGAATCTGCTGAATCATTCTGCGTAACGCTTTTATTTTCTTAATTTTAGAGATATAACTTTTAAATATAACTGGTAAAAGCAAGCCTGGATTTATAGATACAGTCTACAGCTTTATAATCCTACATGCTTCATTAAAATTTAGGAGCATTAATGACATTTCCATTATGTGACTGTATAATATTTACAGATACCAGCAGCTGACATGTTACACGACAGTACTACATTAAATTAGAATGGTGGGTGTTGTTATTTGGGTTCAACAGACCTGAAATTAATGGCACAATTTGCAAACATATCATGAAGTACTGCCTTTATGAAGGTAAAGTCACCACATAACATGCCATGACTGGCACAAAGGAGGGGGTAGGGGTATAGCTGTACTAATTCTTAACCTAAGAGCTAGATGGGGGTGGGTGGTCCATGCCACATCCTGGCCATATTACTCCTGCAAAAGAACCCCAATACCCATTGTAGGGAAGGCTGTTACCTGTATAGTAAAAGGCAGAAACAAATTTGTTCCTGTAATTAATTAAGCAGAGTAAAGTACAGGTAAAGTTCACCCTAGAACAGGCCATGAAGGCCCAGGGGGGGAGTAGAGGTATAGCTCTACTCTTTCTTTAACCTCGGCGGCAGATGGGAGTGGGTGGTCAATGCCACACTCTGGCCGCTATTACCCTGGGAGTGACCCGGTACCCATTGTATAAATTAAACACCACACCCTAAAGGTATGCGGGAAGTGCAAGTATAGCTCCACACATGTTTAAACTCAGCATTAGGATAGAGGTGACCGTTCAGCTGCGTAGCTCAACCCTGTGGAAAAGACCTTGGTACCAAAAGAAACAGGCGGCTGAGTGGGCCCAGAGCCAGTCTGGAAGTAGTCTGTCTCTGCAGGGGATCAAACCCCAGCTGCCCAGCCCACAGTGTAGTCATCACACTGAGTTACTCTGGTTCCAGTCCGTGACACATACATGTACCATATGAATACAAGGCATTTCCCAGTAAGTTTTATGATTTCTTGAGTGTTTTATTTAGTGATTACGTAAATTACTCAAACGATATACTGCTAATGGCAGATGGACTTGTATGGAACATTGGTGGAATTAGAGTGACAGGTGAAGACTGAGGTACTTGGAGAAAAGCCTGTCCCAGTGTCACTCTGTCCACCACAAATCCCACACAGCTGCCCTTGGATCAAACTTGGACCTCAACAGTGCTAAGCTCATGATTATCTGCCTCAGCTGTGACATGGCCTTTTATGATATTAATCACACTTTGTTACATTCGGATGAATACTAGAACTTGCTCATTACTGAAATGTTTTCTTGTGGAAGCATTAGTTACAGTGTACACTTACCTATGACTTCTTCAATGCCTGCTGGGCTCGCATTTCCCACTCCTCTTTCCTTTGCTGAATCCTTTTAAATCGTGGCATACTGCTGTCATCACTGTTGCCAGACACTGTCTTGTTTTCACCTTCTGAATTTATTTTGTCTGCGTTAACTCTCTTTGTCTCAGAATTTATGTCTACATCCTTTTCCTTGTAAATATTTGCCCATGCTCTATGAGGCATCTTATCTAAGCTCAATTCTGTATTTGGGCTTTCTGGAATAGTTCTGTTCCTCTGTCGCTTGTCAGGGCTGACACCAGGATTCTCTTTGCGATGTATAACACTTACATCATTGTTCTGAACAGTGTGTTCATTATTCATAGTCACTCCACAGCTGAGAGACCGTGCATATTTGTTTGTTATAGTCACAATACTTCCAGTGCGAGGGGAGTTAGAAAGACCCACACCTGTGGTGGAAGCTCTGAAGACAGGTATTGCTTCGCTGGATTCAATGATTATTTTTGATTCACCAAGTGGTTCCTTAATCACCTGTTTCTTCCTCTCTTCACGTGGTGAATCACCACCCTCATTTTCCTTGTCACTGTCTCTTGACTTTGTTCCTTGTTGCTCCGATGTTGATTCAGTGCGAGCCTTAGTCACAATTTGCTGTCCCAAAGCTTCACTCTCATTGTCTTTTAGTTTCAAAGAACGGCGTGCAAAAACCTTCAGCAGTTCTGGTTCTTCATCCTTCCCACTTCCTCCCCTTCCAATATCACCCCGAGATACAGATTTCTTGCGCAAAACCACTTCACATGTACCCAAGTTGTTTTCTTGCATGCTGACGCTCTCTCCTCCAGGCCTTCTCTTCTCTGCCTGCACCTCCTCCTCTCGCCACACTCCAGACTTCCTCCCTTCTTGGTTGCTTACATTGGCCACTCCTCCCACAGTACGCCTTTCTACCATATTTGTTTCCTCTTCCTTTTTAAGCCCAAAGTCTTTTGCACAGATTATTTTCTTGCTACGGAGAACTACTTCAATGGAGCCACTTTCTGGTGTCTTTTCTGTTGCCACAATGTCCCTGTCCTTCGACGATCCACATTCCTTTGAAACAGGCTTCTTTTGTGAAGAAAGTATTTCAGGGTTTTGAACCCTACTGGACACCTCCCGCACATTTGGTACCACTGACTTTTCAACAAGTAAGATGTCTTCAAAATCTTCACCCAAATGTTTCTGCATGTAGGATTTGCGGTTATCTGCTGAATCAAGACTTACTGCCTGTTTCTGCAGAACTGGTCTTGAGGATACCATTCGCGGTGGACAGTATGCTACACTGGAGGATACACACACGACTGAATACTTTCCATTGGTCACATTCGTTATGTTGGCAGAAGGAAATGACTTGCTCCTTTGTTTGGACGAGGCTACTGCTGATATGGTAACATCATCAATGACTTTGTTTGAAGAATTACTGAGACCAGCAACAATTTTTTGGTCTGTATCTTCTACCACTGTTCCTGAGGTACAGGTCTCCACCCCCTTCTGTGCAACTGATTCTGTGGCTGTGTTACTATCATACACTACATTGCCTGCTATAAACACATCTTCCCTGCTAGATTTCTTATCTGTTATGCTAGACATCTGTGATGTTTGAGTGGCTGGTGTACCTGTGACTGACATTCCATTCAGGGCAACCTCTGCTCCTTCAGGGCTTGTCTTCTCAGTCAATTTTCCCTGATTGTCCTTTCTGTTTGGTCTTGTCTGTCTATCATCAGACAATTTTAGTGGATTATAGCCTCGTTCAGAGTTATCAAAAACCACAGTTGTAGACAGAACCACATTACTTGCAAGTTTACTATCAACTTTGTTCAACTGAACTTTCAGAAATTCTGGGACTTGTTCTGTTGATGAGGAGGCCCCTAGAACTCGAGCTCTTGAACCTTGCACACGAAGAGGGGTTGTCATTTGTGACTGTTCTTTTTCAAGAGACACCTTATTAGTAGCTTTTTCAACAAGTTGGTTAGGAATTGTTACAGATAATCGGGAGGAAGTCTCTGGGGGTTTGGAAGAGGTATCAGCTACAGGCTTGGATGACTCAGGCAATGAGGGTTGGGATGAAACAGGTATCATCAAAGGTTTCGGCACATCCAATGCACTTACTTTATCAGAGTTCATCAGTTGGCTTGCTGGTACAGAACTGCTTTCTGTATTGATATCAGGCAATGTCACGCTCTTTTCTGCTAGTTTTGTGTTCTGAATAATGTCAAAAGCTTCAGAACTAACAGGGGTTAAAATCTGCTGCGTAACACTATTTAAACTTTCAGTAGAAGTTGACTTCTTACTAGTCAGATGAGGTTCAGGTGACAAAGACTTCTTTGACTCAGTTAAACTATCAACGCTGTCCAAAGATGCTGATTTCTTCAATATGTGATCTTGGTGCCTGCTGCTGCATCCTCTAGCCACAGAACTCTCTTCTGTAGTATCTGATGTCTCTTTTGTTATGCTCCTCGTGGTAACTGGTGTATGTTTAATAACACATCTTCCAATTACGTCTGATGAAGGGTCAGTTTTATCAACATCTTCTTTGTGACCATTAAACACATCAGAGTCTTCAGCTGTAGAACTTACATACAATGGCTGCTGTGAAGCATCATTAGTACTTACACTGTCAGTCCTCTTATTGCTAGAAACAGTCTTTGTTTGTTCAATCTTGTATTTCCATGGTGTCTCATTCTTGACAGCACACTCTAGTGGAGATCTATTTGAACCATCAGTTTCAGTTTGACCAGCGAAAGCAGGAAAGTTTTGTGAGAACACAGAGACTTCTGGCTCCCTTCTGAAACTCCTCGACTTCTTTACTGCATGCTTCCTATGCTCTTCTGAATCTTCACTGCACACAGTGTCAATCAAGGAACTGTATTCACGCTCATCACAATTCTGTTCATTGGCAATCAATCGCTGTTGATATGCTGACAATCCAGAGATCTTTAATTTTGACCTGAAATGTCGCGATTCTATTACACTGTGCTCTTGGTTATGGGTCCAAGCATGATCAGTTAATCTTGGCTCTAAACCAGATCTTGAATCAGGTAGGATTTCTGAGTAAGTACTGGTTTTATTAACAGAATATGAAGGTGAGTCTGGTGGCTTAGTACTGTACAAGCACACAGATGGCTCTGGCCAAGTAGGTTTTGGTGGTGAAGTATTGTATGACACTTGCAAGCGGTTTAGTGGTACAGATTCCTGAGGGGATTTTTTGCCTGTCATCTCAAGTTCTGTTCCAATAGGACAGGGACTAGAAGGTATAGGCAATCCGAATGTCACTTCTTCCACCTCCCTATTGGTTTCTACTTTACGCTGGCCTTCTGGACTAGCTGGAATGTTGATAGGCATCACTCTCTGTCTTGCAGCTGGTGTACTTCGAGTACCACCGACTTTCCCACTCGGTTGCCTCACCTGTGATGGCGGTATGTTTATAGTATAATCATTTACAGTTTCATTTGCATATCGTCCTTTTAGATCAATGCGTTTTGGTACCACAGGCGGTACTTCAGAAACTTGTTTGCTGGAGTGTGCATCGCTGTTGGATACTGAAGCAGCATCGTGAGGAATATCCTTCTTCTTTCTACCACTCCTTCTCATAAACCTACTGAAGAATGACGAATCATCCCTCTTCTTATCATCTCTGTCTCTCCCCCTGTCCAGCATATCTTCATTAAAATCTTCCTCCTTTGACTCCTCACCCTCCTCACCAACTATTCCACACACCCATTTCTGCATCTCAGAATTCACTCCACTTTTACTCAGATCCTTTGAGTTGATGCTGGTTTCTGTCACAGTGTTAGAATGATACTGGTACCCTGCCACATTGGTTACTCTGGTTGAGTGGCCATACTCGTGTTCTGTGACGGAACGCTGGAACTGCTGGACAGTGGTGGCTTGGCGTTGGACTATGTTGGAGTTACACCGTTTCACTTTTGGAACTATTGGTGTGACAGATGTTTCAGCATTTGGCATCTCTGGAGTTAATGCTAATCCAGGAGGAAGAGAAGCAGATTTCAGATCAGTCTCAGCAGGCAGCAGGTTAGCAACAGGGTATGCTGAAGTGCAAGCAGTGGCACGATCAGTGCAAATGGCAGCAATAGCAGTGCTAAGCTCATCAGTGCCAGTAAATTCTGCAAACAGGAGACAGAGTCAAGCCATGCAACACACATACACATAGAGAAATTTTTAAATCTGATCATTCATTTTCAATTCTTTTTTGTTTCATTTCACACAAAGACTTAGTTTATATTAGTGTTCTACGCAGTGTTACACTGCAATATGTGGTCACTTCACGACAAGAGTGTAGCACATTTACAGCAGCTGAGGTGCTTTAATGTGATAATTCTATTCATGCTTAGTACCTACTGGCATGGCAAGTTGAAATACCTCATTTCTGAGAAGAATTTTGCTACTCTTAGTCAGAACGACGAGTTTCAAGCTCGATTTAAAATTTAAAATCACCTTTAAATCAAGATTCAGATCACTTGTAATAGATGTATTTATAATTTATCAGATGTATGTGTTAAGGATGTCGACACAAAAAAAAAATGCATTCATTATGGCCACATCTGAAACTGACACCACTGAAAGAATAACAAAACATATTACTGCCAGCATAATAATCTGTAAATAAGGGAGGCATTTTTATGTCTCCTTTCCTAACACTATGTATACACTATAAAACATTCTTACACGTTTAAAATGAAATCAGTGAAATACAACCAATAGTATTTCATCACCTAACACATTACTGAAGAATTTCACATTATATCCACCGTGCATTTTGATAATAATTCACAATTTCAAAAACCAACAAATGCACTATATTATCAAGTATTGTTCAATATCCCCTACATATGTTTCGGTTCCAGTTGAACCATCTTCAGGGGGTAAAGGTTACATTCATATTACATCCATTAGTTAATCTGATAATATAATATATACATCACAACATAAAGTCAAGTTTACTATTATTGAACCAAATGGATGCATTAGCTTTATGCAGTTTTTCCTTGACATTGCAATAGTTGCAAACTTGACTTTATATTGTGATGTATATATTACATTATCAGATTAACTAATCGATGTAATATGAATGTAACCTTGACCCCCTGAAGATGGTCCAACTGGAGCCGAAATATATGTAGGGGATATTGAACAATACTTGATAATAAAGTGCATTTGTTGGTTTTTGAAATTGTGAAACATTACTGAAGATTCAAGTCTTCTGGTATGTTATGCTATATCAAAATGGTAAATAGTTACAGATATTTCAGAGACGAGTATTGCCTCCATCTACAGTGTCAAGCAATCCAAGAAGACATTATTAATGTAATTTACAAATGTGCACAAATAATCTGCACCAGATGTAACTGCATACAATTTTTGACTCTGTCATGAAACATTTAGCATGCAGTGCATCGCAAGGCCACATGCACAGAACTGTTAGAGAAGTATTAGAGCAGCTGTCTGTATACATCATTATAAAGGTGTAAAATAAAGCCTTATACACAGAGCTGGAAAAAAATTCAATGGAAGCAATTATGTATTATACGCATTAGCATAAAACAGCAGTAATTATAAAGCACAAAACATGACACTAATGGCACACAAATGACTTTGTGGTACTGACAGATTTTCTGTTGTCCCAGAACTGGTAATATTTAATAATAATTTATGGAACTAGTCAGGCATTCATGTGAAGGGATCAAGGAAAAACAAGAGAAAACTCTATCAGGGTGGTCTATGTCCCAATGCAGATTCAAACAGAACACCTCCCAAATACAGGTCAAAATCATTATCTCTTGAACATACTTGCCAAGTTTGTAATTGACAGAAGTAAACCACTACAAAAAGCATGAAATCTTAGTACATTTTGAAATACTATTACAATATTTTGCCTGACAGTACTAGGAAACTACACTACAGGTACAAAAGTGTACTCCAGTAGACTACACATACTTTCTACAGGCCTCCTTTATGATTTTTTTGTATCTCACTAGCCTTTATATTCTCTTACTACTAACAACAACCAAGTTTTTCAGACCTATGCAAATACATGACAATGAGATAAGTATCAGCAGTAGTTAAGGAACCTATTTAATACACAGCAATGAAAAACTGAGAAATGACAGATACCAACTACAAGCAGATGGTTTGCACCACAACATTTGCAAAAGAAAACCCTGCCATTCTACAGGCAGAACGTGTGTTTGTCAGATATGTAACAGTTCCTATGATTAATACTGTAAAGTGAACGCAAGCTAAAACAGTCACAAGCAAACACATCCTGGAATACTGAAATAATGCTCATGTGTACTAAATCACTTATCTATTATTCCAACCAAAATATTGAATTTCTTACATAATAAAGCCTAACACGTTACTGCTTTGCACTCTCACATACCTGCTTTAGATTAAAATGTATGTGACAAATGTACATATGCCAGAAACATACCACTCAGAAATCTGCAGAACCCTTTTACTAGTCAATATGCAGCAACAAAAAGTAGTTTCTCATTTATGCACCCAAATGCCATAGTCTGTGATTACTATTTATATTTTTCATAGGTCAGTTATCAGAATATATAAACTTATAATACAGTTCAGATCCTACTTTAGTCTGATATATTGCATTTTGTGGTTTATATATTACTTATTTACACAGTACTGATTCCTTGTCTAGCTTTGCTGTTAAAATTCTGCCTAAAAACTTTGCTCAGAAGGAATACTTACATACATTCAATATACTTCAGCATAAAAGAGAATTACCGGAAGAGTCTTTCTTCATTTATTTCACATTGCAACACAAGTTTCTTAACAGACACTAGGATATTCTTGTAATGTTTGATCAAACAGTATGTTACCACAAACTAAATATGTGAATTAGCATTTAACAGCATCAGCACAACTGCAAATCATTAATGTACATGTTTTCAATAGGATGAAAATGGCAGCAACCAGAATGTCACTATGCCAAAAGAGAGAAAAATTTAAAAAATTAAATTAATTTCTGTGATACCAAAATGCAATATACATGTACAGTACAGTCCCGATTATCTGACTTAAATGGGACCAGCAGGTGGTCATATTATGGAAAATGTTGGATAGTATGAAACAAATCGCAAATTAAATGGAAGTGCAGTATAGGTACAAATTTGGTTTATTAATCATTAACCTACAGTAGAGTACAGTACATAATAGAAATATTATTTGAATAAATAAGTTTCAGTCAAGTAAACTGAATACTAGATTTTAAATTGATGAAATGCACGTGTAGCACAAAATTGTAAATGACATGTCATATAGCTATGTCAGTTAAAGCACAATGTCAGATAACCGAAGATCAGATACTCAGGACGCTACTGTGTATCATCAGCTTTGGTACATAACACAAAGAAGTAACAGTATCTTCAATATATATATATAAAGTCATAATAGGTACATCTTGCAGAAAAACAAACACATACATGTTTCTAACCTCAGAAATAAAGAGTGCAAATTACTTTGACTTGCGTGCTTAAGCACCCAAATTGCACAAAATTTTCGGAGTTTGTCCTCAATATGCAACATGTTTAATTCACATCTGGTTCAAATAATTAAAATAACAACATAAACAACAGACTCCCCCATACTGCTATGAAAAGCTTTCCACGTGTTTTTTAAACATCATGCCATAAGGCACATGCAGGAATGGAGATATAGGTCCATGCATTCTTAACCTCAGCACCAGATGGAGGAGAGCGGTCAGCTTCACACTCTGACAGCTTTACCATAGAGAAAAGAGTTACTAGTACTCCCAGGGCATGGGGCTGGGTGGAACTCAAGAGCCAGTCTGGAAGCTTTCTGCCACTAGTCAAACCCCCAAGGCATCCAGCTTGTAGCCTAGACACTACACTAACTGAGCCATACCAGAGCTACATTGTAATAGTGTAGGCTGAAAATGATATGCTTAAAAAAACACTGACCTTGACCTAATGACCTGATATCTGGACTCACACTGCGACCTGAGGCTTCTTCATTTAATTCTGGTGTTGCTGGTAGTGGGCTGCCACCTGCCAGCTGAAAGTAACAAACACAAAGCAAGTAATTTTTCTGTGAATACATACAGTATATAGGCACATTACTGCAACTAAATAAATGCCTAATATTTTAAGCAAGCCTGATTTCAATCTGCATGACATAACTCTGCTCTAGCTATAAAAATTACAATAATGTTTGTTTATAAAATTAATGAATCAAATAAAGTTTTGGTTAAATATGGACTAGTAATTTACAGAACAAACTAAAAATTAACACCTAATGCCAGTACAAATTCAAATAATGTTAGTGACAAAAGTTACAAATCACTAATGAAATAAATATTTCATGTCTTGCAAGTTGAGTTTCTGCACACAATGCTAACTGCACACAGTGCTAACTGCACACAACGCTAACTGCACACAAGGCAGGAGTTTTGGAACATGATTCTGATAAACCCGTTATAAAGAGCTAGCTCAATCCCTGGACTATGTACATTGTCTAAAATTTTAGTCACAATTGTAGCTACATTTAATTGTAACTAATTTCACATCACAGTAAGTGATGTGTCATGGAATGACTAACAACATGTCTAAATGGAAGTTGTTACAGACATTCACCAATACCAGCTATTTGCCCTGATAATGCAATAAAGAGAAAGCAATAAAATGAAATAATACAGAGAAAGTCATATTGTGCACACATGGAAAACAAATAACTATTTTATTACAACTACAATAATTTTAACTTTCACCACTGATTTTGATATACACATAATACATTTCAAGTTCACAAACATGTTTAAAAGTAGCTAATAAATCTGAATAATGTAACGGCACAAAGCAAATACGTGGAGTTATTCTTTGAAAAATTTAAAGTTATTTTCTAATGCAAATCTAAGGAATGTTTGTAGCTATGTGTGTTTATACAGGAGCTCCTGATGATGGATGGATGGATTTAGTGGTAACATGTTGGGGTTGTAATAATGGATTCATAATATACGTAAATACTGCACTTACAGTGGTGATAGGTAGCATTCGATATGAATGTGAAAGTCATGACAGATTATGTGCATCAAAAGACAGTAATGTACAATGAGGACTTTTATGTTAACTCACTGTAAAATGACATGGCAGGAATATTCACTATATTAAACTGAAATAGATCATCATATTAAACAACAGGATGGAAACTGAAGTAATTTCCAAAACCCAGATCAATAGCAGTACATACAGACAACTACTGTTACTTCAAACTCACTTGCTGCATGCGTCTTCTGCGTGGTGCACCATGGGTTCGTTTTGGTCTCACAGCCATTTTATGCCTTGCTGCACTGTGACTTAGAGGCACCGCAGAAACTCCTAAATCAAATTCCAGATCTGCAAAATCACACACTTACAGTTTACTCTGCATTTATTTAGATCAACAGTGCACAATTTTTAATTTCCCATCAAAATAACTCATCTATTGCTAAATAGTACACAATCCTTTTAAAGCTCAGGGGCTACTATACATGCTGCCCGGTTTAACACTAAAAACTCTGAATTTGTCCACACAGTGTATTTATGTGTTCTGTACCATTCCCACAATAAACAATGATTGTTTTCAACCACAACATTCACCAGTTGATCTTTCTCATGGAAGCACACTATATTCTTTGTCAGCTATAAAATGTGTCCTTACATATAATACAGATTAGTGTTAGTCTTCAGAGAGTAAATAAACTAAGGGTCTGTTTCACTCTAAAGTTAATATGTGGAAAATAAATTAGTGGTTCAGAATTTAATTTCTCAACACAGCAGGTCACAAACTTGTCCTGTTACCTGAACAGTAATCACACCTCTCAAAATGAATTATATGTACCAGTTTTACCAAGGGCAGGAGGAATTATCCATGTTTGTTTCATACGGACATAAGGCTTGTGTAGGTTTTTTGGAAAGCAAGCACATAATCTACAATTCAGCCGACATTTTGAATAAAACAAACTAGTAAATAAATAAATAAATAAATAATAAACAAATATTAAATAAATGAAGATAAACAGAACTATTCATACTGAGACGATTTCTTTTTAGGTTACATTTTAATCACATTCACTTGACTCCCCCCCCCACAAAATTCTATAGTGTGCACTTGCACGTTTTTCACGCAATGTGCAGGGGCAGTGGGCCTTGCAGAGCAAAGTTGGGAAACCACTAATATAAAACAATCAATATAAAACCAATTAAATAACAAATGTACTAACTTTCTCTATGAGGAACTTTCATATAGAAGGAACAGTTTCTAACCCTTCTATTTTAACAACAGTCCTAAAAAGGATAATTACACACACACAGGGTATCCATGAGGACACATGACTGACTGTGAATACAATAACAACCTTTATTTTGGAAAACAAATTAATTCTTTTGACATAAAATTTCAGTTTCAGTAAATACCCTCCTGCGTCTTTATATATGTGATCAAGGTACTGCATCATCATCTTATATTTATCCTCTTATATCAATTGAAGCTGTAATGTTTACAGAAACTCACCATTATCATGACCTGTCTTCTTGTCATGCAATGACAGTTTTGAAGAATGACCTGAGTGTTGACCCAGAGAGTCCTAAATAAACAAAGAGACATAATAACTTTAATGACATAATCTGTTATTAATAATAAATCCAAGGTTTCCTACATTCAACTACACTGAGGCCTCAGAAAGACGTGCTATTGACGGCTTCTCCATTTCTGCCTACTACTGTAATCTTCTGCAGCCTCTGTGGCCTATGGTGAGATGTAGACGGAGTGATCCACTGGACTTTTTTCCGTGACATCAGCATAAAACTGCTAAACATTTCATATAGTAAAATACATGACACTATACTCTGAGGATGAAACAAAAGGGAAAAGAAAAATTGCTGTTCACTAAATTTGGAGAGTCGATAGGGCTGGCTGACAAACAAATGCATAAAGATCTATTGTTTCTTCAGGTAGAGGTCACAATGCCACTCAAAAACGGGACAAATGCGTTTTGTAATCACAAAAGCCAATCCAATAAGCAGCGGCCTGGCTAGGTTTTATTTGGTGGCGGAGGCAAGTAAACACAATGCCTGATGCTAACACAAATTATGAACTTTAAAAAAAAAACCACAATAATTTATTGAGTTTTCTTTTATTTGGCTCAATAATTTAAAATCTATTAAGCGCAAAAAAAAATAAAAAATTTTTATTTAAAATATTCATTTTGCAACCCATTTCACCGTACGTTGGAATCCGTCGCCAGAGGGGGCCATACCACTTCCCCTCCCCCACCCCCCTCAGTATGCCACTGATTATTTGCATCAAATAATAGGATAAGCAGTCAATAAAGAATTTAAAATAGTGTGACCGGAAGAGATTACCTAATCTATGCTATTATTCCGACAATAACATGGAGAAATTATCACTACGAACGTCAGGACAGACGGTCTTCGGGCCGTGAATTGAATCCTGAGCCTCCTAAATAAGATACAAGGATAATCTTTTTTCAATGGCTCAACAGCCCCTTGGGGGCCTAGGCCACCTCATTTCTCGAGGCTTCACGATCACATTTTGAGACACACCACACTCGGTAGGACTCCTCTGGACGAGGGACCAGCCCGTCGCAGAGACACAAGGGTAATAACCACTCTATTATCTCTCATATGGTGACAATGACTGACAAATAATCCCTCCAAGCTCCCAAAAATTCCAAATAAATACAAGTCAAGTCACACTGCTCCCAAACGCCATGTGTCATGTGCTTAGTAGTACTGACAGATACTGTTCACAGTAAAGTACGTTTTTTCGTCATATTTCACCACCCCCCCGCCCCTCCACGATTTTCGTCACTGTTCTATAATACAGACTTTGATGGAGGTCATATGAACTGCGAGCTGCCCCTTTTTCTACGCACACTCAGGACGAAGAGCCGGGCGCTCCTTCCATAAAGTCGGGCCGACCCATAACACAGACGTTTGTTTCACCGCTTTGCTGTCTACACGTATACATATCGTTCAGGAAAGAACCTCACCACACGCAAGCACGAGTGGATGGCTTACTTTACTTTGTGAGAAAATAGTGAAGCAGACGAAACGCAAAGGAGAAAAAGGTGGCCGTTGTATTGACTGTTATGATAGTTAAGTGCAAATGAGAAAATAAAAATCGAAAAAAATTTACAGTTCGATACATTTATCGGGTGGGTAGGTATGTGTCCCTCGCCAGACACAACGCCAGTAGAGATGTCGGACTGAGCAAATCAGAAAATTATTTTTATAAATCATTTGCTCATCAACGTAGACATCAAAATAATGTTTTGAAATTATTCATTCCGTGCATTTTGCTTAATAGTCGTTTATAAAACTAAAACAATGCACAAGTTACAAACACATTTAAAACTACGGTCTTCCACTACTGCTACATGTTTCGGCACGTCTGTGCCATCCTCAGAATTTAGCTGCGAATGCTGTATTTAATAAGTACTACGGATGTAATCTGTTATATTTTAGCAAGTTTTAAATTTGGTGCATCAACCCCCTGACGAAGGCACACACGTGCCGAAACATATAGTAGTGAAAGACCTACTTTCAAATGTGTTTTTACCTTGTGCATTGTGTTGATTTTGTAAATGCATATCAAATAATGTGTTCAAACAAGAGCCAAGTGGATTTACAGCTCAGCTGTTTCTCTACAGTTTGCACTACGAACAGAAACAAACAAAAAAAAAACCAAAGATAAACAGCAACAGCTTCCCTGTGTCACAAGTACAGTTCAACGTGTGTCCTGTTCGTTCCTCTGCAAACATCTGACCGCTAATCTAGTTCTTGCAACATCCAAGTAAATATATCGGAAGTGACGTTCTCATCTGTGGTTTCTTCATGCTTGGCATCAGATGGACCAAGCCATTCGTTTTCACTTTGTGTAAAACTTGTTTTATGTAACCCAAAACAAAAACCATCTGTCGATTACACCGGCCGCGCGGCGTACGTGTAACGCACATATCGACTTCGGTCGCTCAAACATTGGGGTCACTGGCTTGAATCCCGCTCGAGGCACGATTGTGCGTCTGTATTGTTTTCGTGTTGTGCTCTTTGTATGAACAGGGCTGATCGCCCGCAAAGAAAGGAAACATACTAATTGTCCAACAGAGTCAAAGCTTCAGAACTGAATTCTGAAATGAAACGGGACAGTCCATGATGCTGAAGGAAGGAAGGAAGGAAGAAAGGAAGAAATAAAGACAGAAAGAAATGAGAAAGAAAGGAAGTAAATAAATACAGGAGCACTGTGCAGGAGAAGAAAGGTAAAAGAAGAAGTTATCTCTGTGCATGCCAGACTATATATGCGGAAGTGGAGGTACAAGTCCACTCATTCTTAACCTCGGCAGTAGATAAAGATGAGTGGTCACCTTCAAGCGCCGACCGCTACACAGCCGCAGAAAGCGTCTCAAATACCCACTGCACGGGCCCCATGGCCAGTACGAACGTTTAATAGAAGAAAATTATCTTGCGCCTCGCGAGACTCGAACCACGATATCTCACATGCAGTAGTTTCCTGGTCAATTTTTGTGCAGCAACTACAATTTCTAACCAGAAGGTTGAATATGTTCTTTGAACACGCTGTTTAATGTTCGCTTCTTTTAAACCTAATTCTCCAACACGTTACACAGACTTCCTTGGACTGTGGACACAGCCGATACAGTAAGCCTCTACACACCCATCATTTACAGATGCTCTCCCCTAGCTGTACTTTTGCATTATCCTTTGTTTCTTTCAGCTGTAGCTTCCACCAAGGAATACTGTTCAAATGGGGGCGAGGGCATTCGCCAAAAAAGAAAAAACTCAAGAAATACGAATTCACTTTACGCCAACCAGTACACACAGTAGGCTTTCCTTTATACAGACAACACGATAAAAGAAACGGCCCAATAACACTAATAGGCACAGGACAGTGACACCTTTGTGCCCCGCACGAAATCATTCACACTACAATACGTCACCATTGTTTACCTTTCATGTGACGTCACAAAACAGCGAAGCTTTAAAGCAGCGCCACGCTTAAGTGAGTATTCTATACTTCTGCTTTACCGGTTTCAAATCTAATGCGGAGATACCCAATCCGTAGACGATGGGGGGTTATTCCAGATGCCCCACAAACTCGCGTAACTTCGTAGTACAGTCTTGGGCCTCCAGTTTTCTCGATTATCCTCGCCGCAGCAAGCCGGGCCATCTTACGAACGTTATTTACTGCGAGATTTGAGCTGCTCACAGCGCCGCTACTGAAGGTTGAAGTTACGATGTGTCTTTGGGTAAATCGTTACCTTGCCCCAACACACCTCAACTTCCCAGAAAACTTGAATCGCTTGTATTTGTTGTTGTAATGAATAAAGTGTTAACACATTCAGAACGGTTACTGATTTCATAACAGCTTCCCTGTAAAATTTTATACTAGTCTCATCGTGCATATTTCACAGCTCACTGTTTATAAAACACCGACGAAATGCACTTCACTTTACCACCTTATTATATTTCAATAGACCCCTACATACGTTTCGGTTTATGCAAAAACCATCATCAGGGGGTTCAAAACTACATACATTTACATCCGATGGTATTTATGTCCTTATTGTTGTGCAATTGAACACTAAGATATTGCACAACAATAAGGACAGAAATACTCGTACCATTGGATGTAAATGTATGTAGTTTTGAAACCCCTGATGATGGTTTTTGCATAAACCGAAACATATGTAGGGGTCTATTGAAATATAATAAGGTGGTAAAGTGAAGTGCATTTCGTCGGTGTTTTATAAAAGTGAGCTTCCCTATGGTTATGCATTTTCTGAACCAACGGAGCCTCAAAATACAACTGTTAGCATATGGTGATCCGCGAAGTTTTCTGAAGTTAACAAGGGGAACTGAATAGATTTCGGGCATCAGGTCGCCGAGGCGACTAAATTTTGTACGGTGGCTCCTAATATTTGTGGGTCCTCAGCACGGAACTTGCTTCATGTCACCCTTCTGACGCCCAGAATTTTGAGGTGGCTCCTAGAATTTTGGAAAATTTGTGCACCCCTACCAGTAATCTATAGTTGCTTCTCCCACTTACAGCAACATCCAGGATTCGAATATTTAAGCATTCTAAGACGTTACGCTCTGTCAACTGGGAAACAGGTGGCAGCTGGTGGTAACTTATCACCAGTCAGTACGGGGTAACAACCCAGACGAGCAGTAACACCGCTGTGAGAACCTCAAATCTCTCGTTAAAGATCCGGTGGACTTGCCGAAAATTTACACTTTAACCCGAAATAGGCCCACAAATGACAGTGTCGCATAAGATGAAACTTGCCAAGATTCGAGGCTCTCACCAAAAAGGCCATGAAGATGCCATCTTCATCCTGAAGATGGATGCAGAACGTTCCTACAGAATGTCAAATTTCTATCAAAACTACACGACACCCCCTTCCCAGAAGACATTGCTCTTCACAAAACTTGCTGCTGGTAAGCAAACGTGAAAAAATAACCAAATTCAAAAGGCTTGCAAAATACATGAGTAAAAGACTGGCACTGATTATATTTGTTCTATCCATGACGACATAAATTGCTAAGATGATGAATGAATGAATGTGGACCACTGGTAG
The DNA here is from genome assembly GCA_021186555.1 of Reticulitermes speratus. Lineage (NCBI taxonomy): Eukaryota > Metazoa > Arthropoda > Insecta > Blattodea > Rhinotermitidae > Reticulitermes > Reticulitermes speratus. The sequence goes on from JAJKFL010000001.1 coordinate 10,224,445, forward strand.
AATAATACTGGAAGGAGAAAACCGAAATACTAGAAGAGAGACATGTCCCAGTGTTTTTTCCACCACAAATCGCACATGGACTGGTCTGGCAGCGAACCCGGGCCTCAGCCGTGAGAGGCCGGCGACTAACCGCCTGACATATGGGAAGGTCTCGTGAGGGTCAGCAAGACCGTAAATGAATACAGACCTCACAAATATTCCGCCAGGGCTAACAGCCCATGCCCGAAATACCAAGCCACCACCATACATTGACCTGTTTAAAATTGTTCAAAAGGCGAGTCCTACACAAGCACACACAAAGTCCTGCTTACTTTAAGGCTGACCATCAGCGTTAAGTTTACCCCACACGGAAACGGAACTTATTTAATGGCGCTCACCTCATCCATTTCAGAACTGCCCATACTTAGCAAGGATCCATCACTACACGTGCTGTGAGACTTAGTAGGGTTTTCCTGCAACAGAAGAAAATGAGATGTTTAGATTCTCGACGCGATGACTATGAAAATTGCTAAGATATGGTAACTAACACCAACAAATGCACACAAGTTTATTAAAAAGTTGGACATCAACGTACAGGGACATTATTTTCTCTGACCAATATAATGTGTCACTCCCTGTCGGCTCGCTTATCGTAAAAAGCATAGCCGATGTGTGGCCCGCCGACACGCGCGTTGGAATAACGGCGTAAAGTGACAAACGATATTGGTCAGATAAAATAATGATCCCATAAGAGTTCAACATACAGGAACCGAATACGAACATGCCTGAATGTCAGTGTTAATATGCCAGTGTTGCATTATCAGTGCGTTGTAATACGTGCGCCATGGGTCTGTCACAGCGCAATACCATCGTGTGACCGGACCGTGTCTAAATAGAACAATGGCCTTCCTGAATCTAGCACAAAACGCAGATAACACACAAACAAACAAACAAATAAAACGATCCTCTTCCCTTAATTAAAATATTCATGAAGCATGCGGAAGTATATTTGTCTGGTGTACTTCCTTTCCGATGTCTAACAGTCTCCCTCTCTCACTTCTTACTGTTCGCGCCATGTTGTTTCACTTTCTCTGCTAAAACGTGTTCAGTGTCTTAATACACAACAATGGTGACTGACAATAAACACGCGAAAACAGAAACAAACAAACAGAGGAAGGAAGGTTGGCTAAGTTTTTACTGCAGCAGAACTGCACGTTCATCACCACTACTAAAAAAAGCCACACACTGGGACGATCCTGGATAAAACCAGTCACACCTACTTCTCAACACCTATCGCCCGCGAAGATCTTCCATTTCCTTCTCGGTATCTTCATGAAAACTGTCAGCTCTTTTGAATTCTTCGTCCTTCCTTCCTATACACCTGTCCAGAACACGAGAGACTCCTTATTTCATTATCATAACCACACCAGAAACCCCGCGCCAATTACGAAATTCTTCGCTGTGTAATAACCAAACTGCTTATGCACTTCATCTTAGGTTCAAATACTAACCTAGCAACGTTGTTTTTAGACACGTGTTATTTATGTTTTCGCTTCAACTTTTACCGAAATAACTAGAAAAAATCTTCGGTGTTTCACGCTACGACTGAACCGCAAATTGTACGTACAACCGTCACGCCGACAAGTTGAATGTTGGCGATCTTTTTCGGCCTCTGTGAACCCTCCTCTGCCTCCTTCTTCCGTTTTCGGTAGTTTTCTTGCTTTTGTGCGTTAGTTAGTCTCGGCATCGTGAACCTGTAAAAAAACAGCGCCGAGGTGACCCACCTATGTGTACCGAAATGTAAGACGTTAGATGGTGAGAGTGTGAAAATCGTAGGTGATTTTGACATGGCCGCCATTTTGGCAGATTTCAAGATTTTTCGATGATTCTTTTTTTAGCGTGTAGGCATATTCCTTACCTTTCAAACTATGTATCGTTCACTGCTCTAGTCGAAGTAGGCGCGGAGCACTGTGAAGAAACGTAGGTAACGCGAAAGTCTGACACCGCGAGCGCCGAGGTGACCCACCTATGTGTACCGAAATGTAAGACGTTTTACGTCAAAATTATAGACGTAATAGAAATACAGAAAGCAACCTAGACGAGATTTATGGGACAAAACCAAGAGAGGTGAAACTTGATGTAAGTAACTTTAACTCTGTATTAAGCTTACAGCATGTGAAGTGTGAGGAAACAAGCGTTTGAAAAGACGACATGACATTGCTTACTTGTGTATGTCAGGCACGTGACCGCAGTGGTCTTAGCAAGTTTCAAGTTTACATCCACAGTCCTCGTAGTCGGACGACATCTGGTTTCAAACGGAGGGCTTGTACAAAAGACTTGCGAGCATCTTAACAACTCTCGAAAAGGACTATTACACAGGCAAATTCACCAACACAACTGTCAGCTTTAATTCTATGGTCGTTATGTTCATTCTTCCATGATTTTAAATAGTTTCCTAAACCTCAAACAGCTGACGTCTTCCACAAAATTACAGTGTTCCCCGATTTACTTACATTCACCTAATGGCACGCAATGACGCAAAGTTAAAGAGCAATCTAAATAAAGCATCCTCTTGGGCAGAACTTCTGAACATGAAATACATTAAACAAATTTTTGATCCGCCTTCGATTAACTGTCTATAAAGTGGGGAGGGGCGTAAAGTCCACTGTATAAAGAAATGTTTCAGACGCCCTTGCAGGGAACTAACAAAGGGCATTCTGTTCCATAGTTATTTTATTGACTGCAAGGCCACTTATGACATGACTGACATTTTCGAAACATATCATTAGCGTTTTCACATACAACACTGACGTTATGTTTACTGCAGATTTAAAATACATTACTGCATACATAAATGTATTGTTGAGACCCCAGGAACACTACAGCTGTATACAGAGGTTCTGTTTCCGCATTTACAAATAATTTCAGTAAAAGTTATGCACTAATTTCATTTTGAAGTGTCACCTTATTTGAGTTTCATAGAAATTTGGAATTATACTGGAAAAACACGAAAAAAAATCTCTTAACGACAGTGAGTTTGGAACAAAACCCCTCTCCCTTCAAAAATACTGGCTTTAAATCTTTCAAACCATGCAGACGTATGGACCGAAGGACAAAAACGACCTCCCAGTTATGCGGGTATACATTATACATAACGTATGCATATACATGCATTTTATGCACGCTTACTAAAGCCGCCTTCAAAACTGTTCAATTTATGTTTAAAATTCTCACGTTTTCATAATCATCCAATGTAAATCAATCAAAGTAACAAAAATTAATAAATACCAATTTGAGTTAATGCTCTTAAAATATGCCGTCTGTGATATCCACTTTAGCGCAAGTCTTTTACTTACGACTAAGTAAAAAAAATTCCACCAATTTCATGGACAGTTTGCTTTGCTAACAGTAAGTAACCTAATGACACGAAACTTTTAAGCGAAAACGAAAGGCGCGTTGTGAAAACCATGCACGTTCTTGATAGCAGTAGGGACACTTCATTGCACTACTAACCCAAGTTCCATTTCTCTCGCAGTAATTGAACTCAGTCTTGGAAACACGGATCAAACAGCTGTTTCTAAAAACGCAATTTACGAAAATGCTAACTCTGCCATCATTCCGTTTTGACGCGGTCGTTGAACATAGCTGCAAATAAACAGGACGAACTTTCTATATCACCTGAAGATAATTTACTTTACATTTTACAGTACGAAATTTATCGCCGAGTACAGCCCGTCTTTAGAAGCTGATACGCGCTTAGCTGTCCTAAAATGAATTAGGCGGTGCATTTAGCACGAATATGATACAGAGAAATGTGTGCATAATTTCATTTAAAAAACATAAAGGCAAGAGACAGCATGCCAGACCTAGACACAGATGGAGGAATATTTACTTAATTACTTATTTTAACGCAACTGTCAGTAGCTCCAAATTTGTAGCGTCTAATGACAGAATATAACTGAATCAGTAATTTCAAAGTATGTAGGAGGAAGCAGTCTGAGGCACTATCCCGGCCTGACTGAAGAAGAGCACAACCAGATAAGCAACGTTTGTATAACGTAACATTGTGGCGCGTTCGCGTAACCACTGTTGCAATGGAAACGGAACAATGTGTTCTGTGTATTGTTGAGCCACACGTTAACTGTCAACAATACAAAAATATTCAGCGTTGAACAAAAATGCTTTTATGGAAAATTTATGTCGCCGGCAACAACAAAAAATACTCGGGTCTTCATGTAAAGTGCCCGAAATTTTTGTCCGATTTGACGCAAATTTGGAGTTTCTCGACGTATTTTCATAAAAGTCCCCAATATAAAATTATAAAGAAATGTGTCCAGTGGGAGCCGCGCTGATACATGGGGAAAGACTGACATGCTGAAGCTAATAGGCGCTTTTCGCGACTGTGGGAATGCGTCTAAAACGCTAGCGTGACCGGTATCCTTGAGAAGAAATTAGCTGGGAAACTCCCGAATACCAAGCACAAGCGCCACCTGTTCGACCGCAATGTGCTATTATAAGAGAATGCAATAGACCTTTAATAACTAGGCTGACTGTAACAGAGAGGTGTTTTATTTAACGATGTTAAATGGTAAAGTTATATAACGTCTGTGGTTGAATTAAATATGAGTACATAGCACTGATACAACGATAATGACAGGGGAATACCGAAGTACTAGGACAGAAATGTTCCAATATAACTTTGTCCACCAAATAATCCATATAGACTGGCCTGGGATCGAGCTAAGGTTTCCGTGGTGAGAGGCCGGCGAGTAAACACGGCCGAAATAGGGAAAGGATATGGCCTGGATGATCTGGCTAACGATAATGAGTCTTGATGAATCATCGGTTTCAGTAAGTACGTATTTTCTTAACTAACAGCTGAAGGTCTGTCAGCTTCTCAAGAAGGACCCTATCCTGTGGTGTTTGACAACACGGAGTATCACTTCACAAGACGGCTTAAATGTCGACTCATTTTATCTCACCCACATCGTTGGGCACTTCCTGTCGGCTCGCTTATCACAAACCGCAGCCGACTCAGCGGCCGACCCAAGCGCTCACTGGAATAGCGGTGTTAAGTGACCAACGCTATAGGTCAAATAAAATAATTAGCCTGTATTTCGATATAACTGTTCAATATGGACCACGGACCACGTAGACATGAACATTCAGACGTCGTAGCTGTCAAAGAAATTAGCAGTCTGAGGTAACGACAGCTTGGTTAAATAGAAAAAGACAAATACTAACATGGACTTCCAATGAACACTTTGTTTCAAAACATATCCATGTTTTATTTTTTATTTGTTTAAATTTTTTTTACTTCGACATCACTGTTGTGTAACTGCCTCACACTTGGGCACTATGCGCAACCAAACAGTTGATACAGTGGCTGTACACCAGGACAGTTGTAAGCAACTGCACGTTAACAGTCATGTCACGCTCGCTCGATAAATGTTAATTAGGTCAACAGGATCGAAGCCTTGTACGGTTTCAGATCTGGCGAACGACTTTCATTTTTAACTGTTGTGCTCTCTCACTGGGTGTTCTGAGACACTGAATTAAGTCGTTCGTACTCTTCAAACAGAGGCACCTTTAGTCATGTAGTGGCTCCCTAAACTATGGTCAAAATTAGAGATAAATTAACACCGTTATTAATTTTTTCCCCCTATGACTCAACAGCCTCTAGGGGGCCTAGGCCTCCTCGTTGTTCGAGGTTTCGCGATCATACACTTTAGACACACCACACTCGGTAGGACTCCTCTGGACGAGTGACCAGCCCGTCGCAGAGACCTCTACCTGACAACACACAACACTCACAACAGACAGACATCCATGCCTCAGGCGGGATTCGAACCCACAATCCCAGCAATCGAGCGGCCGTAGACCCACGCCTTAGACCACGCGGCCACTGCGATCGGCATTATTATTATTATTATTATTATTATTATTATTATTATTGCTTCGATAATATTATCTCGCCCCTATTCGAACTTTATTTCCAGCCGATATCATCGTTCCAGTTTTAGTAAAACGCACAGTATGTTAACCAGAATATCAAGTGGAATTTCTAGGGTCCATCATCCTATAAAACCGGAAATACAACACGCGGTGGCGCAGTTGGTTAAGGCAATGCTCTGCAAGCCGGAAGGTCGCGGGTTCGATTCCTGACGGTGTCAATGGAATTTTTCCTTGACATAATATTTTCGGTCGCACTATGGCCCTGGGGTCGACTCAGCCTCTAACAGAAATGAATACCAGGAGTATTTCCTGGGGGAGTAAAGGCGGCAGGTGCGTAGGGCTGACAACCTTACCACCTTCATGTGCCGATTTTCTGGAAATCTGGGAGCCTCAACCTCTTGGAAACCTAGTGGCCTGTCCAGGCCTTTAATGGGATGACTTTACCTTTCTTACCGTTTTTACAACTACCTCTCTACCGACTCAGGGTGTTTTAACGAGATGACGTGCAGTTTGAACGTACCATGCAGCTGACAGATGTTGAAAAGAAATACAGAACTCGTATGGTACTGAACTATCTCCTAGTTTGAAACAATAAACAGCATTCGAACGTTTATGTTTCTCTGCCGTCCTTTTTATAGCATCGCCATAACGGACTGTCAGAAGGTGATTAGATGGATGAAAGTAATAACAAACTTGAGCGGGTATAATGTTAAGAAGCGGTGTTAAAACGCCATCTGCCCATAATAACTCACGTCTTGCCTCAAGTATGCCTTTTAAATATGAAAATTAAAGACAACGTGCGCGAGCAGCGTTGTGGTCACTCCTGCAATATACATTCTGCTTGCAGTTGAGTCCAGCATTCACATGTAAGGACGAAGGACACGTGAGCTGAGTTGCTGTTGCAAGTTCCCTGCACGTTATACGAACCCGGAATACGTGCAACACACAACAAGGCAGCAAACATTGCCACCCAGACCGGCTATGGTAATGTATTTGTGACGTAACAGACATAACAGTACACACAAATAAACTGTAAATTAGCATAGTATACGGTATTCGTGTAACACAAATAAAATTAGCGGCCAGCTAAGTAATTCAACAACCTTATTGGTTATATTACCCACACATACAATCCCCCCACAACGAAGACACGATTACACACGTCTGACACAGATTCTGAATTCTTTTCAACGGTGCTGATAATGAAGACACTGAGTTCCAAGCAGCATTCGCACCGCCCTTCTTTTCTGCTACACAGATATACAGTTCTATTAGCATCATTACAATTTTATTTTATTTTATTTTTTGTGAAGAATTCATTACATGAGATTCGGAATACCGTAGTCAGTATAGTGACTCGCCATGGTCTGGAAGATCCGGGGTTCGAATTCCGGTAGAATCATAAAATTTTGAGCCCCAAAACGACGACCACGGCTCTGGGGCCCACCCACACTCTCACTTATTGGGTACCGGGGTCTTTCTTCGGGGATAAAGAGGCTGAGGAGTAATGTTGATAACACACTTAGTGAATAGGTCAAGAATGAGTTGGAGCTATACCTCTATTACCCCCTATACGGCTTCATGGCGCGGACAGGGACAACTTTACCTCCCCCCCCCCCAATGGCTTGACAGCCCCTTGGGGGCCTAGGCCGCTTCATTTTTCGAGGCTTCACGATCACACTCAGACACACCACAGTCGGTAGGACTCCTCTGGACGAGTGACCTGACAACACACAAAACTCACAACAGACAGACATCCATGCCCTAGGCGGGATTCGAACCCACAATCCCAGTAAGCGAGCGGCAGTAGACCCACGCCTTAGACGGCGCGGCCACTGGGATCGGCACATTACCTTTTACCTTTACTTATATTTGAATATTTAAGTCTTCTGGCATGTGACGCTCTCTACTTCGACGAAAAGTTCACGATGTTTCGAAAGGTCGTAGTCACATCCCAGAAGGCAACTCGCAACTCGTTACTTAGTACACGTTCTGTATACGCTACATTTCTTGAATAAAACATTACAAATTCCGCATAGTCGCCATGTTTTAATTCCTAATTACAAACAATACTTTATAAAAAATGTGCAGATATGTTTATGATCTATCCCGGCACCAAATGTTATATGCCTAACTATAATGTAGTCCACGACTACTTGACCCCACAAGAATGGGAACGATGTTGTCCCGAAACGTCGGTAATCAACTGCGAACCTACAGCGCGCAACACCACAGAAGAGCGAAGACTTCAACTGCACAGCGGCGGAAGCCTGAGATCTCGTATGTGAGGCGTAAGTTTGTGTTGCATCGAAAAATATTTCAAATATAAGTTATAGACCGTAATGATGTGGCACACATACATCCATACGATGATGATGACGATGATGATGCATCATCGTCATCTGGATTAAAGAATTACCAACAGACCATAATTTCCTTTTAAATTAGGTAGTGACGCCAAAAGACGGCGTCCATTACCTAACACGTACTAAAGTCAGGTACGTGTTCTTAATGTAAACAAACAAACAAAGTTGTATTAACCTTGATTTTAGGCTTCCGCCGCGATGTTGATGTAATCTGTGGTGTTTTGGGTAATTACACGGCGTCGTGTGGTAATTATTTACCGACGTTTCGGACAACGTGTCGGTCCATCTTCACGGGTCGAGATTCCAAGATTGAATCTTGGAATCTCGACCCGTGAAGATGGGACCGACACGTTGTCCCGAAACGTCGGTAAATAATTACCACACGACGCCGTGTAATTACCCAAAAGACCACAGATTACAAAGTTGTATTAAGATGGACGACGTCTGACCTTGGCTTGTACAAATACGACACGACGCAAAAGCACGGATTTACTTTTTGTGTTACTCTAACGACACTTTGCACAGGTGTTAGACAGTAAAAAAAGGACGATGGCCGGGTATGACATTAGAAGAACAGTTTACAAGTTGTATTAAGGCGGGGCGCAGAAATTTTCCAAAAACCCGTAGCGACCTAAAACTTTTTAGGCATTGGAAGGGTGGCATGAAGCAAGTTCCATACTGACGACCCACAAATATTAGGCGCCACCGCACTAAATTAAATCGCCCGGGATTTGTGTACTCCTGTTTTAAGGAAATTTTCCAGCACTCCCATCAGACTGAGGAAAACCATGAACACGGTTGTCAGGTCTGTTCCTACGGCCCAAACAGATACCGCGACTTAATAAATATGAATCTAAGTGATAACGACTGTACCAGGACTCTGAAATCCAGGCTCGTATGATGCAGTGTGGGAACCATTCGCAGTTAAAAAATTAATTCTCCAGTAACACCGTTACTTACGGGATTTTTCGGACGTTCATACGTAAAACGTAAATAGCGTAAAATAAAATACCACGAATACTCTCATTCAGCAACACCAATGTTCTGTTCTGTTTTTTGCTACTTTATTTCAGGCAAGAATTTTCTCATCCTACAAGGAATTTCCCTATTTTAATCTTTTTATATCATAAAAAAAACTTCACAGTTCTTAGCGAACACAGTCGCTTTCAACAACAAAAGGTAGAAAAGCGGAGTTTAACGCCAACAAAATAACAGACCGTAGCGAAGTGAAATTAAAGCTCGTGCGTACTATAAAAAGCAGGAACCAAGGGGTACCATGTTAAAAGAGGCCCGGACGAGACAAGGCGCCACCGGTTTCTAGTTTCCATTCTTCTCGAAATATGTCAGCTGCTCTTCTTTCATGTCACGACAGTTAAATTCTATACGCTTTCGGGCCGATTTTCTAATCTGACCTTTATATCGAACTGCATCATGGTCAATGTCTGATGTAACTGCAGTCTAATGAAACAAGCACTATAAACAATCACCGAAGAAAGTATTGGTACTCAGTGGCGTAGGTAGTTTCTTCGGCCCCCGGGGTGAGTAATCACAATAGCCGCCCCTAACAGAAATTATAAACTGAACAATATCACAATCACAGTTACTTACTGAATTTCCTTTCACTTGGTTCAATAATTTAAAAGTTGCTGAGCGCAGAAATTTTTTTTTTCGTTTAAAACATTTATTTAGCCGCCCCATGGACTCTGCCGCCCGAGGCAGCCTCATCGCTGCCCCCCCCCCCCCCCCAGTCCACGTCCTGTTCGTACTACACCACAGCATTGTTGCCACGTGCCGTCAAATACTTAACAGTTTTTCTTTCCAAAATTGTCGTATTTTTTGGATTATAAGACGCACTTTTTCACACTTTTAACATTTCTGAAATTCTGGTGCGTCGTACATTTGATGGCGCCTAAAAATCGATGTTGAAAAATTGTACCTAAGGCGTAAAGAAAACCCTCATTTCCATCACGCCAGTCATCGAATGGTAAAGCGAAGACTGCAATAACGTACATTCAGAAAGTATTTTTATGTATTTAAGTTGTTAAAACTGTCGTTACGTGTGACAATGTACAAATCATAAGACGGTGGCTTCGAGGCTTGAAAATACCAGGTAGTTATAGTACAAACAGTCTGCGACAAAGAGAGACCGGTCAATGAGTATTTATTATACATGTCCTCACTGTTGCGTCTGAGAACTGTTTCTCGCATTCAACGCTCGGGAAGGGGGCTTGGGCGTGGGGTTTGTTGGTATTGTTGAACATTCGGTTACCGTCGTTCAGGAAATGCTGCATTACGAATGCACCTGATGGCAAAGAAGATGACGTCTTAGGGAAAATTCTGATCTTCTGTGCCCCTGATTTAAGATAAAACTTAGAAGAACCTGCAGATTCGGAGTGTGAGACAGGGCGGACAGGTGAAGAAAACAGTGAATAGAAAAATCTGTTTAATAAATTACAAGTTACAGATTTCTGTTGAGTTCGTTAAAACAACAGGTTTTATATTTGAACACAGACAGCTCGTGTTCGAGCACATATTCTTTTCCTGGAAGCCCACTACTAAAGCAGGGTGTGACTTACAACCGACGGCGTGTTACTATCCAGAAAATAAGGCAACAAATTTTTTTCAGTTTGGTACCATTTTGTATCGATCTGAGAGATCACGCAATTCATGAGTTTTTTTTAATCGCAGACTTCTTTAGACATCTCAAAAACACCTCTAAAACAATTTTCAGTGCGTATTTAAAAATACTAAGCAGTTGTAAATCCTACTGATACAAACAATGGAACACATTTTTTTTTCACACGTACCCCCTGCCGGCTGTAGTTAATTGCAGGTAACAGTGAGGATGCATTAAAAAAACAAACTCGTGAATACAGACTCAGATTTGTTGCTACGCATCAAAGAAAGCTAATTAATTTAAGGAAACAGGAACTATCATTCTTGGTACGCTTTTATACACAGTGAAATTTCCTCATACGCATGCACGCGCGCACACACACACAGACCATAAGTAAAGGCATTCCGTGTAAGATGCTACAGGTGTACCTTACTAATCATTTTTTTACTTTCCATACTGGTACCGTAAAACAATGGCAAACAAGTAATATAACACCATGACACAAATTTTTTCTTGAAAAGCTGATTTTTATTCAGTTAGTCAAGACATTTCCGCCTTTTATAGAATCCCATGGTTTATTACCATGTTAAAAAGGGTCCACCATGTGACACTAATCTTATGTCAGTTGAACTCAGTTCACCCCTTCAAATATTATTGCTCTGTGACCTATGTCGACATATATCTTACACAATGGAGAATGTGGAATGTTTTAATTATTTGGGTAGCATGATAACAAATGATGCAAGGTGTACACGTGAAATTAAATCCAGAACTGCCATGGCAAAAGTAGCATTCAACAAGAAGAATCTTTTCACCAGCAAACTGGACTTAAATTAAAGGAAGAAATTAGTAAAGTGCTACACTTGGAGCATAGCTTTGTATGGTGTTGAAATGTGGACACTTCGGAAAGTACTCGTAGATCAGAAATACCTGGAAAGTTTTGAAATGTGGTGTTGGAGAAGAATAGAGAAGATCAGTTGGACCGATCGTGTGAGAAATGAAGAAGTATTACACAGAGTCAAGGAGGACAGGAATATCCTACATACAATAAAAAGAAGAAAGGCTAACTGGATTGGTCACATCTTGCGTAGAAACTGCCTTGTAAAACACGTGATTGAAGGAAAGTTAGAAGGAAGGTTAGAAATTACGGGAAGAAGAGGAAGAAGGCGTAAGCAGCTACTGGATGACCTTAAGGAAAAGAGAAGATATTGGAAATTGAAAGAGGAAGCACTAGATCGCACCCTGTGGAGAACTCGCTTTGGAAGAGGCTACGGACCTGTCGTAAGACAGACTACAGAATGAATGAATGTCTTACACATACGTCTATGTCTCCCACATGGTCTCATTCATGTTTCCCAACTAAAACTCTGTATACAGGCTATTTCTAGCTTCCCCATACGTACTACGTGTTCCGCCCACCTCACAATATCAAACATATGATCAGGAATATCAGTTACAAAGCCACTCTCCATTACTTGTTAACTGAGGTGTCCGTTCCTCTGACACAGTGGATAACTAGTGCCCAATGTTCGAGACAGTGTGGTGGTCTCATCTTCAAGGACCGAATGTTAATTCTTCATTAGACATTCGACCCCTGAAGACGAGACCATCACACTGTCTCGAAACATCTGACACGAATCACCCAGTAACGTGGCGTCAAATCCCAGAAGAAGGGGGACCTGGGACGTGGTGACAAACTTTCGGATTCCAGGAAGAAGAAGATTTTCATTTCTTGACCACCTGAATTAAGGATTCTTCAAAAAGACCTTGTAGTACTGAAGTTTTTTCGATAAAGGCGAGTGCACTAACTCGCGTCCAGAATCTGAAATCTGTACGGTACGTTTTCACAACTATCTGTTCACATCTTTCAAGCAGCGAATCTCAGTTTTGAAACAGCATCTAAGTGTTATTTCTCTGGGACAACTGATACTTTCAAGTTAGCGCCTCCGGCTCTTAGCATTTTCACTAACTTTATAAAAAAAATCAGGCAGTAGGAATAAATACACTAATATTTTAAAATACGTATGTATGAATTCGAGCACTGTGTGGGTGTGTATGTACGCACTGCGAAGTGAGAGAATTGAATCCTATGTACGAGCAACTAAAAAAAAAACAAACCCTCTCCTTGCGTAAACATGACATGTAGTTTCGGAGCCAGAAGGCAGTGGACTGTAAACGAGATATTGTTGCGCCTCGTCTATCTTCTGGGCGACAGCTCCTTACAGGAATGCAGTCGGAATGGAATGGACACAGTCATATGACTAAAAGCGGAACCAAGAAGTGGAACTCCAAAGCGCTGCATCACCTTCATTTAAACCACAACCAGTGTAAACGTTTAAAGCCTAGTGGTTACTTTCTGTACCACCAGGTTTAACATTACGAAATTCTACTTTTGCCGACAAATCGTATTTATGCGTTTTGTATGGCTGTCAGAACTAACTAACTAAAGAACTAACTAACTGCATGAAGCAGCGTCCTTCCTGAGAAGCTAACAGGTCCTGAGATAGTCAAGATACTCGTATTTCCCGCATTTTATGGAACTCGAAGGTTCATTACCGCATTCACAAGCGTCCGCCACCTGTCCATATCCTGAGCCAGATCAATCCAGTCCCGTCCTCCCCATCCCACTTCTTGAAGATCCACTTTAATTATTATCCTCCCATCTACGCCTAGGTCTTCCAAATGGTCTCTTTCCCTCAGGCCTCCCCGCCAAAACGCTGTATGCACCTCTTAAGAAACACATATTATTTCCGTATATAAAATTATCTTATTGGTTTTTATAGCCGAGACGGAGAATTTACTGCGCGGTACGAGCTGAATCTTGAAATATAATTCAGGTTAACTTTCCTCCTCGAAGATTTCAACATTGCAGTACGCAGTTGCTTACATACCGCGCACAAAAACAAACTCTCCCTGCCACATCTTACTTCTTACAGGAAATTTAAAAAGTGGAATAAAACAGGCCCCGGGTACTGTGGCCTCAAAAGGGACCTACGAAAATGGATGAATGTAATGCACTGGTGGAATAACTGGCTGGGTACCGAAGTGGTCGGACTGAAACTTGTCAAGCGACGTAAGTGTGCATGGAGGTGGTGTTCCTTTTAGTCGTAACGGGGTTCCGTATCTCAAAGTTTGCATATCAGTGGACCAAGCAGCGAAACTCTGGGCTGTAGACCAACGAAATAGAAAAGCAGAGACGAGAGGCTGTGAAGCCTAACCTATCACATCCGTAATATCTTTAACTACCGAGGCCAACCATGACGCAGACCCAGAACCACACCCAATGAGACCAGATCGTTCGACAGTGCGTTTCAGTACAAGTTACAACGACAATAGGCCCCAACCAGTCTCCAGTAACTCACTGACAAAACTCCATAAAAATAATTAATTTAACATAAAAACCATTCCTTAAAAATACGCTCAGATCGTCAAATAAACTCCAATGATAGCACTTAATCCAACAAATTTCACAATCTTCGACAGAATTTGCTGTATTTGTATTCCTTTGTATAAACCTCCTTTGATGATGGCCTTGTAGAGGCCGAAACTTGTAGGAGGGACATCATATGTGGCAAATAATTATTTATTATTGACTGTGAAATTTGCTGGATTAAAAACTATATATTCAGTCTATTGCAGGGAATATGGATTACATTAAATTTCCATTCACAGTATTTATATAGAGTAAAGTTGTCCCTGTCCACGCCATGCAGGCATATAGGGGGAGTAGAGATATAGCGCCACTCATTCTTAACCTCGGTTCTAGATGATGGTGAGTGGTTTAACTTCACGTCGCGGCCACTTCATCCCGGGAAATACCCCTGGTAGCTACTGAACAGGAGGCTGGGTGGGCCCCAGAGCCGGTCTGGACGTTTTGGGTAAGAGAAAAATCTCTTGCCCCTGCCGGGATTACATCTCCGGACCGTCAAGCACGCAGCGTAGCAGCAGCTATACCGACTACGCTAGTCCGGCTCCCATACTATTTATATAGACGTATATTATGTTATGAACGAAGACTCTGGTTCAGTGTGTGTATATGTAGACTAATGTGCAGTACAGTCGATGCAACGAAGGAAAGTACAGTCGAGGTGAAGGACCCACTTAGCTGACGGCGTTTCTTGCCCCGCAAGAAGACAACACACCGTATTTTCGTACCTTAATTCTGAGAATTAAAACTTAACCATTTGTACATCACTCGTACTAAGTTAAATTGCATTAGGACTACCGTACTTTTGGGTTCCGTAAGTGCTGTGAATATCTCGACCAGCTGAGCGAGTACTGCCTTCTCAGCAAGGATTCGACTCCAGAAGTCAATTATGAGTCACGCAGCCCATCACAGTGCCCGTGCAGTCTGAGGCGCGTACGATCTAGTACCGCGGTATCGAACCTCACTCGAGACATGCATTTATGTCTGTGTAGTGCTGAGTTCTGCATGTGGAGGCCTTGTCACAGGATGCGGCTCAAGATATCCTGCCTCTCACCGCGAAGGACCAGGTTGGATCCCCTGGCAGACCGTGCGAGATTTGTGGTGGACAAAGTGGCACTAGGACACGTGTCTTCGAGTACTTTGGTGTTTCATACGTCATCATTCCACCACCCGTCCATTCATGTATTAAAAAGCAATCCCTGTACAAGCCTGGACAGGCCCTTAGGGTTCCAGGAGGTTGAGGCTCCCAAATTTCAAGAAGGTGGTAAAGTTGTCAGCCATACGCACCGGCCGCCTTACGCCCCAGGAAATATTCCTGTTAGAGGCTGAGTCGACCCCAGGGCCATAGTGCGGCCGGATGGATTATGTCAATGAAAAATGACACCATCGGGAATCGAACCCGCGACCTTCCGGCTTGTAGCACAGTGCAACCAACTGCGCCACCGCGTGCCCCCACATTCATGTATTACTGACGTTATATAATCTTAGGAAATGATTGCGTAGTTACATAACTAAATTGAAGAGGTTGTGCCAAATTTCTAAGGATCCAAAACTTGAGAGTTAGTTAGGAATTGAGGATGCCGTAGAACCTAAGATTTGAAAGAAGATTTACTGAAGTTCCATAATTGAAGACACGTGTCAAGTAAGCCGTAACGTTATGTGAAAGGATAAACTTCATTTAAACTCCGAAATCACAGCCATAGTTCTTCGTTGTTGCGTCACAGAATAACTTAAGTCACGACATTTATTATTAACTATCCAGCACATCAAATAATGGAGCCAACAAGGTACGCCTTCATGAATAACAAATACATTTATTATTTAACCTCTCCCACATGTTTCGGCCTTCTTGACCATCTCCAGTGATGCCACAGACTACTACAATATCAAGATCAGTACATATTTCTTTTATTGTCACGACAAGAACGTAATAGTCTTGAGGACCTTGTAGTATTTATTGGTATTCCTGAAGATGGCCGAGAAGCCCGAAACTTTTTTTTTGTATGGCTCGACAGCCCTATACGGGCCTGGGCCTCCTCGTTTCGTCGAGGTTTCATGGTCACACACATTTGAGACACACCACACTCGGTAGGACTCCTCTGGACGAGTGACCAGCCCGTCGCAGAGACCTCTACCTGACATCACACAACACTCACAAGAGACAGACATCCATGCCCCGGTGGGATTCGAACCCACGATCCTAGTAAGCGAGCGGCCGAAGACCCACGCCTTAGACCGCATGGCCACTGGGATCGGCGCCCGAAACATGTAGGAGGGGTTAAATAATTAATGTATTTGTGATCCATAAAGTGTAACTTTCAGGTTGCATTATTTAACAAAATTGGAGTGCACGATATTAATGTACTACAAAAATATCCAAAAGAATTTAACGTGCGCGAATGTTGACGTTTCGGGAGCTATTTGAAAGTTCAACAAGTGCAAATGAAATACATTAAACATCAGATATTTACCGGTGATGAAGCAGGACTTCCATCAATCATGGTTTCAACTTCCTCACGTGTGCCGTATGGGAATGAAATCCTCTTTCTTTGCGCACTCACACTGCGCAGTTGGAGTAAGAGTTGGGCGGCCACAGCAGGGCCCCCAACACAAAACACGCCTTCAGGCTCTTCGTCACCTCCTCGTGTGGCCACCATCGCGTTTGACGAAGGAGAAAGAAGGTCTGTTTCACTGTATAATAGTCTTTAATTCCAGATTTGACGAACTGATCGACTGATGAACGAGATGCATTTGTTTTCCAAGATCAAACCTCGTACCCAAATGGCTTGCCTTCCACGTGTACGAACTGACAGTTTCACAGAAATGAAGAACCACTCATATGACTACCATATTTATTTCCAACTGAAAGAAATGGTTTCATCGTGACACAAATCAGGTTTTGAAAATACCGATACAAACAACTTAAAACAGCACACAGGCGTGTTCCGATTACAAATACACATATTTAATAAATATCACGTGCTTGAATTACACATTTAAAATCCCCTGACCACGTGACTTGTATGTATTTAACCTCTTTATGATTAAATGGTTTATTCTAATTTTATTAATCGTAATCTAATATTTTTTGACATTTGCAACTGATTACTCAATTAGTCCTATTTCAATTCCAAAACAACTCTGCCTAACACATACATCTGGCATAACGCAGTACAATAATGAATGACCAGTTTATGACAGCAGACGCGGCATGTTATCGTTTACTTCTAAGTGGGGGATGGGCATATAGTTCTAATTGGCAGGTGGATAAATCTATTCTGAAATGACAGCGGGCCGACAAGCGTCGTGGGGAAAATCCTGCAGTCGAAATTAGTTCGAATGGCTATTATTTATACTACTGATCGATCATGTTATATACATATATATATATATATATACATTTTTTTTCCTATGGCTCGACAGCCTTATATGGGCCTAGGCCTCCTCGTTTCGTCCAGGTTTCACGATCACACACTTTAGACACACCACAGTCGGTAGGACTCCTCTGGACGAGGGACCAGCTCGTCGCAGAGACCTCTACCTGACATCACACAACACTCACAAGACACAGACATCCATGCCCCCGGTGGGATTCGAACCCACGATCCTAGTAAGCGAGCGGCCGAAGACCCACGCCTTAAGACCGCACGGCCACTGGGATCGGCTATAGATATACATATATGTAAGATATTTGTTATTAACAGTTAATTAGGACAAGATATACTGAACTTCAGCCTATGGCACTGTGTTGCAACAAGCACTAAACTAAATATGAAGTTCCACTCGCCTTTCTCGTATTCTGTTCTAGGAAAATATCGCAACGTACATAACAAGTGTATGCACTAAGATCCAAAAACTGTAATTTCCGACGATATTTCGATTCTTCATCAATTTCATAAATTGCTTGTGGTTACGAAACGTTCTAACTACATTGAGCAAGAGACCTTCTTCATAAGTTACTATTTCCCTACCTATCCAAAAAATTCCCCGCATTTCATGGAACCCGAAGGTTCATTACCGTGTTCACAACAGCCAATCACCTGTCCCTATCCTTAGCCAAAGGAACAGCCCATGCCTTCGCATCCCCTTTCTTTAAGATCCATTTTAATAATATTCTCCCACCAACACGCAAGTCTTCGAAGAGCGCTCTGTCATTCAAACCAAACCAAATATGCACTTTCCTTCTCCTCTACACGCGTCACTTTCCCCGCAAACCTAATCCTCCGTGATTTGATCACCTGAATAATATCTGGCGAGTACACCGCAACATTCTACGTATGATAATAAATCTGTTAATGTCTTTGCGGCCCGCAGTTTGCGAATCCCTCCTTAAACTGCTGAACAAGCAGCTCATACTGCCCGTAGCTTTCACAAGTGTGGCCACGATAAAAGGGACTTGTGTTGTTTCAGTCAGTGTTGCGACACCGCAGCCATACAACATACATTTTTATAACAATAAATACACAAATATAAAGGAAAGCTAATCACGGCACGTAAATGACTCTGATAATGCAAAAAATCAGGCATCAGCAATAAATCATAACATACTGCCCAATTTGCTTCAAACTGTACGGCCATCTTCAAACTGATTTTGTAAACAAATTCCGTTCTAATTTGTGTCACTGAAGTGAAGGTCATAACTTCATTATTCTGCACACACAATTTCACTTCAATCATGTCAAATGCTCATTCAAGGCAACTTCCACATAGCATAAACAGAATACCGCTGCGGTAGATGTTTTGGAAAAAGAGTTTTTTTTAGTCGTCCTCTTCTACCTACTCCGGTTTTCCCGTTTCAGTGTCGAGGTTTTGTAATTTCTTTTGATCACACTGAGAGACACACCACAGTCGGTAGGACTCCTCTGGACGAGGGCTCGGCTCGTCGCAGAGGCCTCTACCTGATAACAACACACAACACTCACAAGAGACAAACATCCATGCCCCCGGTGGGATTCGAACCCCCGATCCTAGCAAGCGAACGGCCGAAGACCCACGCCTTAGACCGCACGGCCACTGGGATCGGCTTGGGAAAAGAGTAAATGAGTAAAATCACACTTAATGACACAGGCTCACACGTGCATTATAAATGCTCACAAAAATGTTGGTGCAGAACAGATTTTTTCTTTTCTAAGACCTGGCAGAAAACTTTCTTTCCTCTCCCCCCGCCCCAATTTCGCCGATATGTTAGTGGGATTTAAACCCGCCACCTTCCTCTGAACAAGGCACTGCTTAAGAACTACCCATCTTTTAAAACCAGTGAAACAATTTTCCGTATCTTTAAACCGTCTCTTTAAAGCAAAGTCGTATCATTATGATTATCATTACGTAATTACGTGTATTATCTTCACTACAGCATTTGCAAATTTCAAAACAACACCCTTTCACGTAAGTGCATACTTCGGTTCTTCCTGTTTTCTACACCTTTAAACCTCCTCGTCCTTCAGCCAAACACTTGTTTCCACTAAGAACCATCACAACACGTACCGCACAGCTGCACCGGCCAAGTCCGACTCTCCAGTGTACTTGGCACAGACTGAGTTGAATCGAATAACGGTCAGCAGACGGCAGGCATGGAGGTGGGGTACAGCTATCGTAAGCCATAGCAAATGATCTAGTTTTTAGAGCCTCCCGGGCATATTTAGGAACGTAGTACACTTGTGACGCTAAATTTACCTAAATGAGGAACACTTAATACTGGCCACTGATCTCACGTTGTAAAACTGGGGCATTAAATAACTGTGTTTATCAGTGTCGATGTTAAACAGCTGAGAAAACAGATGAACTTGTATTTCATTTTCGTGTAAAGTAGGGTTTGTTTGTGACCGACCTATCAGCTAGACAAAATGGCGTCAAATCCCAAACAGCAGTATTCACGAAGTATTAGTTTAGACCACCAAATCACACGTTTCACATAAATTAGTTAAGTCGTTTCGGAAATTTAAACATACACATGTCAGAATCGAGGTTCTCGCAGCGATATATGGCGCCATGTATATTGGCATATACCTACCAAAGATTCGGAGCGGCCTGTTGTCTGTATCTTCAAGTAGGCCATGAAAAGTAAGCTGGTTGGTCGCGCAACTTACTTTTTGGATTACCCTGAAACTGGAGGCAGCATGATCCTTCGTAACGTTGGTACCTATATAAAAATCTACACGGCGTCATATCCGGGAACGTAGAAATGTGAAATATACAAACAGATATGTACGGAGTTGGGCGTTCATATTGACCATAACAAGGGCACATACTTAGCGGATAAATTGTAAAACTCTCGCCTTAATGAATAAACCTTATAGCTAACAATCTTCAGTACCTACATGTATATACAGTATGGCTCGACAGCCCCTTGGGGGCCTAGGCCGCCTCATTTTTCGAGGCTTCGTGATCACACACTTTGTTACACACACACACTCGGTAGGACTCCTCTGGACGAGTGACCAGCCCATCGCAGAGACCTCTACCTGACAACACACAACACTCACAACAGACAGACATCCATGCCCTAGGCGGTTTTTTTTGCCTGTCCGGGGATTTTCCCATTTGATCCATTTTTTGTACTGTTTAAATCCTTTCGTCCTTCATGTCACTTTACGTTCCATGTTACCGTCCTTACAAGAAACACAACACAAACATCCATGCCCCCGGTGGGATTTTTTTTTTTTTTACTAATTCCTGGGTTTTCCCTTTCGATCCCTTTTTGTTCTGTATTAATCCTTTTTCGTCCTTTTCATGTCACTTACGGTCCACAACCGTCTTTTTACAACACAACACAAACATCCATGCCCCCGGTGGGATTCGAACCCACGATCCTAGTAAGCGAGCGGCCGCAGACCCACGCCTTAGACCGCGCGGCCACTGGGATCTGTCTACATGTATATACGTCTTCTTTTAGTGTCTGGCTGGTGAAAAGCCTAACGGAGCTGGCGGACGGGGCCAACGCTGCACGAGAGGTGGCAAGGGCAGGATACGGTATTTCTTTTGTTTCGTCCGTCAGTCTATCACTAGCACTGTACAAGTGACTCGCTCCTAGGCCTCCGCTTCAAAATTCCACTGTCCAAAAGCTAAGACACTAAATATAATTTACACTAAAGCGAAAATCAAAATTGCCCGCATACAGAATATGTGTAAAAAGATACATCTGATGCTAGATTTAACTAACACTTTACATCTAGGAACAAGGTATCAAATATATTTCGTCACAAGCATCATATTTCAACCTATATCACATATTTATTATAATTATTTGTCAAGTATTGCAGTCCCTAGGTACGCAGGTACCTAATATACAATCCATTTAATTTCGATCAAGCAACAATAAAGGGCGGAATATAATACTTGCCCGAGTATAGACTTAAGAATAACACACACATGGGGTATAACGTTCGATAGCCTGAATAGATGGGCTATCTACGATCTCTTCGCGTGCTGCTAGCCTTGACACGCAGCCCACACACTTCTGCCTCCTACTGTTTTATTTGCTTACGGTTTATTAAATGGCGCTGTCAGTAGCCAAAACTGTGTAAGAAAAAAAATAGGTAAAGTTCTCCCTAGAACGGGTCAGGAAGGCCCAGATGGGGAGTAGAAGTATAGCTCTACTCTTTCTTTAACCCTGGCACTAGATGAGGTGGGTGGTCAACTCCACGACCCGGCCGCTTTATCGCCGGGAAAGAGACCCGGTACCCATTGTATAGGAGGCTGGGTGAGCACGTGGCTGGACGGGTGCGGAAAATCTCGCCCCCACCGGTATTCGATCTCCGGATCATCCAGCCCGTAACAAGTCGCTATACCGGCCCACAGCACCGAATAATAGGATGATTAATTATTAATTTGAAGGAATAAGGAAGAACGCGGCATCTGCCTAATTTGCGATACTATCCTAGCACTTTTCGGGAGTAATTAAAAAATGCATGAAAACTCTGTCAGCATAAACGGTTTCCATGCCCAGATGTGAAACCGGGACCTCCCAAAAACGAAGCAGGAACCAACGCGACCCCGACATTCGGTGGCCGTGTTCGACAACTCGTAATGACTTCATCAAGGTGCTGATTGGATTTAAACAGGTTGAACCCGAGCTCAATCCATAAAGTTCTTACGTAAGCAAGTAACAAGGGTCCAAGTCCATTAGCCTCGTGTACTGTCCACAGACCACGACATGATCCCTGCTAGGAATACGATAGATACGCATGAGCAAGATTTCGTGACGAATGACGAATTGCTACTACCCATCCTGAAAGCATTCGCACAGTGCACTCGAAATGCTGGATGTTTTCAGTGTGTGTGAGTGGTGGTGGTGGTGGTGGTGGTGGTAGTAGTAGTAGTAGTAGTAGTAGTAGTAGTAGTAGTAGAGCACTCTGTCGCCCCTACCAATAGGAGTCCAGTAGACCCCCTTCAGTGCCCCCTTCAGTCTGCTGAATTACAGACTTCGAGATAAGAAACTTAGTTGTGGGAATCAAAGTCCGCTCACATAATTTTCATTTGTGTGACACAGCTAGCTAAATTGGTTATTAACCTCATACGCCCATGCTACGTGCTGGCAGAACTTATCTTCCGCGGATTGTACCAAGTGATAAAGAGACGATGACTTTGCAGGAACGGCAGGCATCTAAACACGGAAGAACACAAACAGAACGCCAAAATGATCACGTCGAGTCGACACACCTACACGAGCGCGAGCAGGCATACAATCTTGATCATCATTTGTAGATGCACAAGATTCAGGGCGAAAGGTGTGCGTTTTTTTCGACATAAAAAATTGTACTTCCAGAATATCGTAGTTAAATTAAATGCCTATCAGAGATCCACGTTACCCCGCCAATCACGTATTAACGTGGATCTTTCCATTCGTCACGTTGAATCAAAAATCTTGTAGTAGGACTGATGTCTCAAAACGGAAAGCACGCACCTCATAAACGACAATTTTCGTACAACATACGTCGGACATTACTTTCTGAAATGTTAAACCGCACCGAGCGCACCATACTGTCCAAAGTTGAAATAAAATCATGCGATATCAACATGAGACGCTAGACACACGATACGTCGAGGTCTGGATTACGCGAACTTTACCAATAAACATCAATTTATCTGTAACATTTTATGACTGATTACCCTTTAATATGATTTATCATCACATGTAAGTTAAAATAACGCCTGATAACAGGAATATCTTACACCGATAAGTAAGGAGAAAGACGCATAATCATCATTACCAGAGATGGTTCACTAAATAACTTAATTTGATACGAAACGCATAAGAGAACATACAACTGTGTTGATTAATGTTAGGGGAAAGACAGTGGTAACAGACTTCCTGCCGATCCCAGTGGCCGTGCGGTCTAAGGAGTGCGTCTGCGGCCGTTCGCTTACTAGGATTATGGGTTCGAATCCCGCCTAGGGCATGGATGTCTGTCTCTTGTGAGTGTTGTGTGTTGTCAGGTAGAGGTCTCTGCGACGGGCTGGTCCCTCGTCCAGAAGAGTCCTACCGAGTGTGGTGTGTCTAATGTGTGATCGTGAAGCCTCGAAAACTGAGGCGGCCTTGGCCTCCAAGGGGCTGTCGAGCCATTGGGGAAAAAAAACAGACTTCCTGCCGATTAACTAATGACACCCACATTTCCAGTATGTTTACGTTACGCGTAAAGAAAACATCGGAACATTTAAAGATTGTAATGCATGTGCTAATGAGGTTGGGTTGAATAATTCCTTGCCTTACTAATTAAATGAACATGATCTCCAAACAATGCTATTTAATTTTAACAAAGCTGCAAAAAATTTCAATATGAAAATTGCTAATATAAAAACAGAATCATGACAATTGCTAAAATTCCCTTAAGATGTTAAGTTAGTGAATGATGATCAGATAATAGACCGAGTCTTAAAAATAAAATACCTAGGTATAGATATAACAAGTCAAGGACTGCTGCAAGACGATGTCAAATGTCAGATAAACGAAGCCAATAGAATCTCAGGATGTTTAAATGATACAGTATGGAACAACAAATACATTTCCAGAGGAACAAAATCTAGAATTTACAAAACTGTAGTCAGGCCAATTTTGGCTTATGTTGCAGAGGCAAGGCCCAACACTGCCTGCTCAAAGAAAGCTTTGGAAACTGCTGAAATGACAACGTTAGGGAGAATCACAAGAAGTAGATTGAACGACAGAGTGCGGAATGAACACATCAGACAACTGTGTAACAGCCCACACATAAATGAATGGATCCTTAGAAGACGGGTGGAATGGAATGACCATGTATCCAGAATGACAAGCACAATAGTAGTAAAAATAGCACGCGATACAGCACCAAACAGGAAGAGAAACATTGGAAGAGCGAAGGAAAAATGGCGCCAATCCTTGGAAACTGATTAGGAATAGGCTGAAAGCCTATCTACAGGAAGAAGAAGACTAATAGAATGACCTAAATGAATAGTTCAGAACAAAATTAAATACATCACTAGACGGTTATGTTACCTGTCATACAGTTCCTGTACCTACACTAAACGTTACGACTAAATCGCAAGGAAAATCACGGCGTTCATTTTGGGGGCCTGGGATCGAAACGGAGCCTCCGAGATGACAGACGAAGGACCTAACTTACGTACGAACTTCACTTCCTACATCCATGCCCATTAGAACGATTAATCAGTTATTACAAAATAAATTATGTCCCTTTCCATGTCATTAAGGAATACACGTATAGGGGTGGCAGAGGTATAGCTCCACTTATTCTTAAGCTTGGCACTGGATGGTGGTGGGTGGTCAACTTCATGCTCCGTCAGGTCAATTCCCTGAGAAGAACCCCGGTACCCACTGAATGGAAGGCTGTGTGGGCCCCAGAGCCGGTCTGGATGTTTTGGACAATAGAAAAAACTCTTCCCTCTGCCGGGATTCGAACCTCCGTACCGTCCGGCCCATAGCCAAGTCGCTATACTGACCACGGTATCCCAATTCCTTATCTGTTTATTATTTAAGGAATTAACAGCTGTTCTAAGGATCGTCCGAAACACACAAATGCAGTGTGTGTGGCAAAACCCAGATTTTCTAAAATGTTACAGCACTTGGTACACATACTTACCGCCGGGCTTTAGAAAGTTATGTAATGAACTGCTTTGTGAGCGTGAACTAATCTGTCAAACGGGAAAAGTCGGACGCTCGTTCTGTCAAGTCGGGCCGACCCACGACGTGTAATTTCACGTCACGACTGGCGTTGTCTACAAAATCGCTGTACAACACACTTCACGTGTACTTTTGTGTCTCAAAGATAAAAAAAAAACTACAGCAGGGGGTCGTGTCCCAGACATCGATCCTACTAACCCGATTACGCAGAAAAACGTGATGAATCGAACAGCGGGTTTGTTTGTTCGCTGAGAGACAGAACCATTAGATTAGGTTAATATTTAATTTACCAGCACCGTGGCGTTTGAACCTCCAGATTCAACACCGCTGACACAAAAGCGTGTCACTGTACAAGATCCTGAGCCGGTTTCAATAACTTTCAACCCTCAAAATAATGTACAAATACAAACACTGACACAAGGCTCCTCGATATAGCGT
Organism: Reticulitermes speratus; assembly: GCA_021186555.1. NCBI lineage: Eukaryota > Metazoa > Arthropoda > Insecta > Blattodea > Rhinotermitidae > Reticulitermes > Reticulitermes speratus. The sequence continues at coordinate 10,250,340 of JAJKFL010000001.1, forward strand.
CATCCTCACTCTGCGCCCCTGAGCCGGTTTAACCACTTTCAACCCTCAAAATAATGTACAAATACAAACACTGACACAAGGCTCCTCGATATAGCGTCATCCTCACTCTGCGCCCCTGAGCCGGTTTAATCACTTTCAACCCTCAAAATAATGTACAAATACAAACACTGACACAAGGCTCCTCGATATAGCGTCATCCTCACTCTGCGCCCCTGAGCCGGTTTAATCACTTTCAACCCTCAAAATAATGTACAAATACAAACACTGGCACAAGGCTCCTCGATATAGCGTCATCCTCACTCTGCGCCCCTGAGCCGGTTTAATCACTTTCAACCCTCAAAATAATGTACAAATACAAACACTGACACAAGGCTCCTCGATATAGCGTCATCCTCACTCTGCGCCCCTGAGCCGGTTTAATCACTTTCAACCCTCAAAATAATGTACAAATACAAACACTGACACAAGGCTCCTCGATATAGCGTCATCCTCACTCTGCGCCCCTGAGCAGGTTTAATCACTTTAAACCCTCAAAATAATGTACAAATACAAACACTGACACAAGGCTCCTCGATATAGCGTCATCCTCATTCTGCGCCCATGGAACTTTGTGAACAGAAATCCCTTATTATTTCGATACAGCACCACCCTTGATAAAGAGCCACAAATTGCGGCAAACAAATAGTGGCGTTATATCGGGGTTTTACAGTACTTGTTTTCGATCGATCTTATGCCTTTCACGGCCACGAAGAAACTGCATTCGCGGTACTTGTCACAAAATGATTCTAACAGTTTCACAGTCCCATTGTTTTTACAGAAAACATAACATTACCAAGTGACAGATATCGTTAGGCCACCAGCTGCAGTACGTTATTTGACTTCACACCCTCCATACAAACAGAATTATGCAAAGGCGATTATTCTATGCAATGGATATTCCCCGTTGTATAGGCCACATGTACCACACTAATTATACTGCAGCATCAACTATGCTTTTGAGGAACTGAAGCAGCGGTAGTTTTAATACATCGGACATTATACATTATGATGGTTTTATGGTAATTATAGCATAAGCTGTGATTATGACGTGCCACGATGTTAAAACCGTGTCGCACCTTCGTCAAAAGTAACAATCAGAAATAAATATTTAATCGCTGGTTTCGTCAATCGATGCAAAGCTGGCACGTGAGCGAAATAATCACTTACGACGAGGCTATTAGGGAAAAACGGTTCTAAGTAAAAATTCTTCCACCTTATATATCATACTAAAGTGAATATTAGATACAACGTCATCTAACAAATTCATCTATACGCAGTATTAATATAAGGAATAAGCACCATCTTCACAGATAAAATACCAACCTATCTTGTTTTCAAAAAAGTATATTCAATACTGACATCAAAATTTTCAACAGTTTGCCACGCAGTCTGAAAATTCTTAAGAACCAAAAGGCAAAATTTAAAGTACCCTTAGGGCCATGCCATGGCTCAGGCGGTTAGTCGCCAGCCTCTCACTGCGGAGGCCCGGTTTCGATCCCGAGTCAGTCCATGTGGGATTTGTGGTGGATAAAGTGGCACTGGGACAGGGTTTTCCCCGAGTACTTCAGTCTTACCCTGTCAATTTCATTCCACCAGTGCTCCATTACTTGGAAAAAAAAAAAAAAAAAAAAACTGATCATCTTTCTCTTCATCTTCATCACAGGATTGCACAATAAGCCTTAAGGCTGTGGTGCGTCCGTAGCTTCTGCACGGGGCCCCCTCACTACACAAAAAAAAAAGTAGCCTTAAGAAAATACTTAAATACACAATCTGTTTACTCTGTAAATGAATTTTTTTATGTGTAAAGATGACCTATAATACTGTTTTGTAGAATGTTTACGGTATTTTAAACTGTACAAATTGTGTATATTTGTGTACTTATGACTTGTTTCACATCGTATTGTCTTTGTGACACACTTATGGATCCAGGCAATGTGTGTATATATATATATGTGTGTATGTATGTATGTATGTATGTATGTATGTATGTATGTACACAAATGTGACCTGGCTACACAAACTTTTTAAAAATGTGACAGTATTCACATTTTCCAAGTTTCCGTTTTTCAAGGGATAGAATCGCCAAAAAAAAAAATATGTACAGACTTCCTGTCTCTTTCATTCCAGTTCCATCTTCAGGCCACGACAAATTCCTTTGTTTCATGGCTCTAGTGATAACACATGGCATACCTTAACCGCGAAATTCCGCGTTATATAATACATATTCCACCATCCCGTTTTCTTTTATTCCACTTGTTTCTGAATATCTCCCCCATAACTTCGTTTTCACATCGCTGTAACGCACATTCTTTCCTCACAATTACGGCCCCCCATTTTCACATTCATACTACGACATTACACCGACTCAGCATTCAAAGAATGACACGTATTTACAATTGTACAGGCAAATTTCCTGCTACATTCTTTCTCTATAATTAATTTAGTTTAATTCCTCAGTTCTCTGACATATGTGAGTAATATAAAACCTCCTTCATTAACGTTACCTGTGGTGTCACTACTGTCTTCCCACGAGACAATTACCTCACCCCCCCCCCCCCCCCCTTCGCTGCCCCTGCAGCTTCCGTCAGGTCAGTTATGTCGGCTGACTGCACGTTTGAAGGTTGGTGTACACACACAGAGTGCGGTCGTGATTTGCGCTTCGGTTATGTTCCTGCAGCGCGAGCGAAGTCAAGGACTTCTGTGCGATAATTAAGACCAATTACCCCACACAAAATTTTGTAAAAATTTGGTCCTGCATGAATATACAGCGCGTTATCTTAATTTTTACGCGTATATTCTTTCTTTCTTTCTTATTCTGACCTCTTTCTGTCTAGGTGCAGAGGGTTATTGTTCCACCTGATCACATTCAATGACACACACACACTCGGTAGGACTTCTCTGGACGAGGAATCGGCCCGTCGCAGAGGCCTCTACCTGATAACACATAACATTCACAACAGACAGACATCCATGTCCCCGGCCGGATTCGAACCCGCAACCCCAGCAAGCGAGCGGCCGCAGACCCACGCTTTAGACTGCGCGGCCACTGGGATAGGCATTTATTTATTGTTACTACTTATATTATAATCGATTCCGGATGGTGTCACTGGAATTTTTCATTGACATAATCGTTCCGGTCGCACTATAGCCCTGGGATCGACTCAGCCTCTAACAGAAATGAGTACCAGGAATCTTTCCTGGGGGGTAAAGGCGGCCGGTGCGTAGGGCTGGCAACCTTACCACCTTCATGTGCCGATTGTCTAAAAAAATCTGGGAGCCTCAACCTACTGGATCCCTAAGGGCCTGCCAAGGCCTGTAATGGGAATGCTTTACCTTTACTTATATTATAAGGGCGCTGGCAGCAGCTTTGTGTATACTGTATATACTGTGTATTTGTGCACTACCGTCGATTTCTTAAAGGTGCATGTACATATGTATATAGACGTAAACTGCCCACGGTGCTACATACACAGCAAAGACTGTGGCCCTTGACAATGACCAGACCCACCCTGCCGTCAGGGGGTAGCGTACCATGAAAGTAATACAGCAAACGTGACCCCATGCTATGCAATATTTGGTCATGAGCCCCAGGAGGGGCTCGACACCATGACGGACAGGCTGGCTGACCACCAGCCGCAACGTGACTGACTCTGACTGTTATAAGGGCGCGTTATTTCAAAAGCGCGCAAAGTAAGACCGCGTGAATCACGACCGAAATATTCAATAAGCCGAAGTTTTGAAACTAAAGTTTAGACAAGTAGGGTAAAGTGTCACAAGCTCTCGAACACAGAGACGTCGCCAGGCTCACTCCAATACACATTTAAGCGTTGGTCAATGAACACTGAACAAGTTACGAACTGTCCGCACAACGTAACACCCACGGCACGATCACTGTTATTGTCTCCAGACTTTTAATTCGTGACTTATTCCAAAGAAAGCCCTGAAGATGCAAATACCGTAAACGTGTCTTTCCAGGTTTTACCCAACACACACTGTGTTCTTCTCTGTATCACAGCAACAGCTTTACAATAGCACATAACCGATACCTCGTAAACATCGAGATTTATAATCGATTGTGCTCGACTCTTATGTTACGATCGTCAAAGATTCATCGGCCTCCGTTCGTACTGCACAGAGAACATAGCATGCCTCAATTATAAAGACCAATCACGGTCTTCATGTGAAGTGCCTGTTATTTTTGTCCCATTTATGTCACAATCGGGATATACCGACAAATTTTCGTGAAAATCCCAAGTACGAAACTTCACGAAAATCCGTTGGGTGGCAGTCGCGCTATTCCATGCCGACAGACAGACGGGAAAACATGACGACGACGGTAGGTGTTGCTGCTATCCGCAACTGCTTTGCAAACGCGTCTAGAAATTAAATCAAAATTTGTACGAATAAAAAGAACCGCTTTCAGAGATCTAAAACGTAAAATCCCTTGGTCTGTCTGACTGCTGCAGGAGGCTATTCACGTTTTCATGTTAAAACGATCTATGTCCATCACTATTTATTGTCTAGACAAGCACATAAAAATTAGTGTCTTCTTGGATTGGACGCATTGCAGTATGGGAACTAAATGACCAACGTTTTGGAGGAACTTACTGCTCCCCCCCCCCCCCCCCCCGACTTCAGGGTAACTAACCAGACCCCACACCGTCACATTCTATAACAGTAATACTCAGACTCACCGCCGCGGGAATCCCAAACCTCCTAACCATGCTAAGGACCTACGTGTATTATTAATGTAAAAACAATGCATTTAGTATTCACAAGCCCTAACACCACCCGGCACCAAGGCAGCAGACGTATATTAGGTAATGTCGAGATTAAAGTTCTCCCTATAACAAGCCATGAAGGCACAGAGGGGGAGCAGAAGCATAGCTCTTCCCTTTCTTTAACCTCGGCACTAGATGGGGGTTGGTGATCTGTGTCAAGCCGCTGCCGCTTTAACCACGGAAGAGACTCAGTACCCATTGTAGATCTATTTCAGTTAATAAGAAAAAGACTTGATGTCATAGCATGGTGGTTTTTGGCTTGGTTGGAACGAAAAGTTGCAAATTGCGCACACTGGATGGAACATGGCTGTCCCTAGACACTCAGTAGTTCCGGACGATCGGGCGCAAGTCGAAAATTGCGCATGTCGGAACAGAGCAGGCATATGGTAAAGGTAAATGTAACCCTAGGACAGGCCGTGAGGGCCCAGAGGGGAAGTAGAGGCATTGCTGTACTCTTTCTTTAACCGCAGTACTAGATGGGGTAGGGTGGTCAACGACACGCCCCGGCCTCATTACCCTCGGGAAAAAGACCCGGTACCCATTGTACCGGAGGCTGGGTGGGGCCCCAGGGCCGGTCTGGACGGGTGCGGAAAATCTCGCCCCCGCTGGGATTCGACCGCCGGACCGCCCAGCCCGTAGCGGAGCATACATATGGTCAACTGTATATGTATAAAATCCAAAATCCAACGTAATGGAACCTGATCGGCCACAGCATGACCGCCCCGCCGCCTGCGTAATCGCCCAGCAGTATTCTTCCGTTAACCTCGTCTCATTGCGACTCATTCTCGCATGAAAAAATTCGGCGCGTTTAAAAAATATTAGCCTTTCAAATTCTTACGTTTTGAAAAAAATGCGTAAGTCTGATATTGTGTAACTCTGAAACTGTGTTAAGGCGCAGAGCGTCTGTACACGTCTCCGCGTGTAAAAAAAATAAAACCTGAACAGAATATCGCGAGATTTCGTATCGAAAAACATTTGCTAAAACGTGTTTGCACATTCCAGACAGACAGGCAGATGTAGCGACGTTAACAGGTGCATTTTTTGCGACCTCAGTTTTAAAAGCGTCAAAAAAGGAACGTAGAATTACCAACAAAAAACGGAAAATATTCAGCACGGAAGCGCAAAGAAGAAACATTCACGCAATGGAAAATATTCCGCTTGCGTATGTATTTGTCTGCTTGTATCATTTGGTGCGGTATTGTTCTTCAGGAAAATCCCATTAAATTATTCTACACATATTCCACCTGCTTTAATTGTTTCCCACCTGTAATACGAATGTTCCAAACATGACATGTGCAGAATATTTACACAGACTAGTGAAGGGGGCGGAGGGGACTGAAAGCGTGTTGTTCTGTTCAGTATAACTGTAGAATGTACGACATGCAGCATGAATTTCAATGTAAAAAGGTACTGCACATGTGAGAATTAGTAAAGGTAAAGTTCTCCCTAGATCGGGCCATGAAGGCCCAGAGGGGATATAGAGGTATAACTCTACTCTTTCTTTAACCCCGGCACTAGATGAAGGTGGGTTGTCAACTCCAAGCCCCGGCCGCTTTACCCCCGGGAAAGAGACCCGGTACCCATTGTATAGGAGGCTGGGTGGGCTCCAGGGCCGGTCTGGACGGTGTGGAAAATCTCGCCCCCACCGGGATTCGATCCCCGGACCTCCAACCCTTAGCGAGTATAAGTAGTGTTCAATTTATTGTACGTATAAAAAAATGCTCTGTTTAGAAACTCGTCTAGAACGAAAAATCTTAGGCCCTTCATAATTCCGTTATAAGAGCCAGTTTCAGTTGACCATAGGGTTCCGAAAAAGAAGCTACATTCTTTCTGGAAAAAAAAAGTACATGTAAGCTTCATCGTATCGTCATTATTTACTGACTTCTTCTCACTGCATTCCCTCTCATTTGTCAGTGTAAAGACTATAAAAGCATATGGGATATATCCTATGCTTGCCTTGCGCTCAGTTTGTGAATAAATAAACCGGGCCTCCTTCCCACATTTACGTCACATCAGGTGCTGAAAGCAAGGGAATGGCGTTATCTGACTTCGAGAAAATAAATAATCGCATTGAACTCTGAATTCTGCCGCGAATTGTTAGTGAACATTTCTTTGTCTTGGGCAGCAAGTGTCTAGTGTTGATTTAAAAAAAGCGAATACGAACTGTGGTACAAAAGCAGCGACAATCCAAAGGAAGCTGTAAAACGATTCTTTAAAAACATAATAAGATACAGGTATCCCTCACATATCGCTCTTAATTGGTTCCAGGGGAAAAAAACGCGCTAATTGAAACCGCGCTACCGAGGGAACTTTTTCCATAAGGATTAATGCTCATAGATAGAACTTGTACTTTCAGCTTACGCTTCAGTGACAATTCCCAACGTCAGGTATATGTCAATAACAAAATAGATTAGCGGTTAGAAGTACAAATACTTGCTATCTTTCCACATTCCTTGACTCTTTTTTTTTCGAAACAGATCGTCCTGTCGATCCCGCTACGTGTGTCGCTTTGCAAGCATCGAGCTGGCGTTCTCCTGCTGCAGTACCTTTATTTGACATTCAACTTCACTGCCAACAACAAGCTTCTCCTCTGCATCTTCACAGAAGCATCTCCCACGCAAGTGTTTTCGAGATTTGGACCAATCATGAATAATTATGGCCAACACAATCAAAAAATTAATATCACAGTACGCTAAACACAGAACACGAGACGCAGTTTATACCAAACCGCACATTTCAAGCACAAACTAAACTATGGTTACGCCCTTCTGTGATTTCTCGCGGATTCTTCCTTCTGAAGAGTGGTCATCCCCCAACTCAACTCGACATCAGGTGCTCCTACTCTCGGCACACTACTAACACACCGCAGTAGCCGTAAACACAAAAGCAGGCGCTTAAAAAATACACGTATTTCAGAGGCATAACAGTTATGCGAAAAGTACACAACAAAAAAGCAGTTGGCAAGACTGCTACAGTGAAACAGCGCTAAGTGAAGGGCGTTATAGCGATGGATGCCTGTATCGTCCTATTTAACTCATTAATTCACTAAGGAAACCCAACCTACATCACAAACTTAGTAATTCATCGCCTAACTTAACGCACCAACCAACGCTGAAAAGGGGGGGGGGGGAGTCACTTAAAATCAACAAATCGTATGACATCTCAGAAAACTACCTGACATATAATATATGCCAGGTAGTTTTCTGTTTGGTGCAATAACTCAGTCAGGACTACAGGTATTCGGGACATAACATGCAAGCCCCAACATATGGCGAGTATTTTGTTTTAGAAATAGCAGCACAAAACCGTAGGGGTCGCCTTAAAAGCGAGGCCCTACGGTATTTCCCAGTAACACGTCAGGGACAAGTCACTGCCTAGTAAATAGTGACTTAATAAGATACTGTTCTTTCTCCCTCAGAATTACAGTAAGAGTTTCAGTATTAGTTGCGATCAAATCCTTCAGGAAGCAAGGAATTCAATGTACTGTACCTTGATTTCAGGCTTCCGCCGCGATGTTGATGAAATCTGTGGGCTTCTGGGTAATTACACGGCGTCGTGTGGTAATTATGTACTGCAGATGTCTTTAGGAATCTCAAGCAGAAACGGCAGTCAAACGCCGATATAGCGCCATCCAAACTTAGCGCCCATGAGTCCGTGAACACAAAATTCCCTATTACATGGGGCGTTCGACAAGTAATGCCTCCGCGCAAGTGGTGTGACCTTGAAGCGGTACTTGTACCAACTTGTTCACTGTTCCTTGGGCTTAAATTTTCCGTGGGGTACATCTTGGTAAACATAAGGGTTTGCGTTGTATTCAGTTCAAAATGGATGACCCGTTGTCAACCATGTCGAAGTGCATCAAACAGCGAGCTGTTGTTGAGTTTTGGAAGCGATAAAATGGAACTCCTACCGGAATTCACAGGAGATTATTGGCTTTCTGTGGGGAAGATAACTGTGGATATAAGTACTGTGCATCGTTGGGTAATAAAATCGAAGGATGGTGGCAGAAATATGGACCTGAACGACAAGCCGCGGTGTGCAAGGCCTGTCAGCGCAACTCATGATTTGAACAGGCAAACCTTCGACGAACTTATTCAAGAAAATCGACGAAAATAAACTCCCGAGACTCAAGTGAAGAACCTAAAGAGGCTGAAAGAACGAATCAAACGCGTTTGTCCGGAAAAACATCTCAAAGGAATTCACTTCACTTGTCATGTAAAAATGGTTTCGAGAACAGCCTGAAGAATTCTATAGCGACGGGTTCGAAAAACATGTTCAGCGCTGGCGGCGTTGTATCGAACTTGTCTGGATGAAAATATATAAATTTGGAGCCATTATTTTCCTACATACTATTCGATACACCGCCACAAAATGCAGTGAACAAACAGTGGTGCTATATGGGGCTTCACTGTAGATGAATTGAAAAGAAACACCGTGTTACTAACCGGTGTGCTGAATTAGTGCGCATGAGTGGGTAAAAAATAACTTAGTTGTTCAATGTTTACTACTTCCTTAATACTTCTTACTGCATTCAACCCACACACGCTTCAAACTGAACGCACTGTATACACCGTAACATGTAGAGCAAAACCCACAGGATTTCAAGTTTCCTTTTTTGGGTCTTTGAACCAGGCATACTTCCTGCTGTGAAGAAAATCTTGTTTCCAAATAGATTTTGTTTTTGTCGGGAGTTTTAAATGTCAATTCGTCCGTACGATAAACAACACTTCAGTATTAGTAAACAAAGTAAGAACCTCGCATTTTATTAACAGTAGCTACTCCTGCTCAATTCGGTTCAGGCCAGTTACGCTTTTGAGTCATAGAACTTGACAGTTGACCGTTTAAAATACCTGGGCGTAAAAGCAGAATGGCAGAATTTTGTCGACCATCTCCCCACACCAAGAAGTCCGAAAAACTATAAATAATCCCTGTGTCTAATTAAGCGTCACAGAGGTATAGCACCACGCATTCCAAACCTCGAAACTATATGGCGGGAAGTGGTCAGCTTCAAGCCCCGGCCGTTTTTTGGGTAAGAGTCCAAGGTACCCAGTGAACAGGAGGCTGGGTGGAGGGTTCTACAGTGGCTCTGGAAATTTTGGATAACAGAAAAATCTCTTGTCCCTGCCGAATATCGAACCCCGACCCCTCGGTCGTCCAGACCGCTATACTAACAGTAAGCCATCCCGTCCCATAGGCAAAGAGCTCCAGAACAACACGCATTGCTTATGCGGCTACTCTGTAATGCAGCCAGGAGACGCGGATGTGCTACTCGATTCCAAGTTCAAGCAGGGCTCTCGGCCAAGTTAGAGGAGCCAATCCTTGCGCAGAAAAAAACTGGCCGTACATGGGTATATGAATTAAAGAATGACCTTACAGGTCACTTACCTCAGTCCACACACAGCTCGGCTGTTCTTCTTCTAAATCTCACCTTGTTTCTGACACTTTCTCCAGTACTCTCATTCTTAACATCTCTTAAGGCCATATACGTAGCAGAGTCCCTTAATCGATAGTACAGTTCAGATTCAGTGGAAAACCCCAAATGCCATTTAAAATAAAGCTGTCCGTGTCGGTGCCATGAAGACATATAGGGGTAGGGCAGGTATAGTTCCACTCATTCTTAACCTCGACACTGGGAGTGGTCAACTTCACGCCCCGGCCGCTTTACCCCCGGGAAAGAGCCACGGTACCCATTGAATAGAAGGCTGGGTTGGCCCCAGAGCTGGTATGGATGTTATTGAGAAAAGAAAATCCTCTTGCCCCTGCTGGGATTCCAACCCCTGACCGTCCAGCCCTCAGCCTAGTCACTATACTGACTACGTTACCCCGGCTTCCCTGACTTACATTTGGTTGTATATTTTATTCGGTGGTGCCTAATCAACTACACAGGACTTTGAACGTTGCAGCCGAGTGGCTACCACTCCTGTGCCTCGTATTCGGGAAGCACCTGGTTCAAATCTTGGCCCGAGACGTGGACATACGGCATGAGAATATACTATTGATTACAGACGAGCGACGAGATTTTGTGGACACGGTAATGAACTTTCGAGTTCAATAAAAATGGGGCATTTCTCTGCTACTAGCAGTACTACCGCAGCGGGTCATTAACAGACGATTCTAATGACATATTGACGCCTTTCCTGTCGTCGTCTTTCTTTCCTTTGCAACGCAGACACGGAAATCGTTTTCAGAATCTGTCCAAGCAGAAGCAAGGTCCATGTGACTACTTCCGAGATCTATAATTACTGTTCACACCTCTGCGACTCCAAGAGGCATAAGAACTGCTACCTTCATAATTAAGAGCACTGCCTAGGCAACGGGGTAAAAAATTCAAGCCATCGCCTGCAAAACTGCGTTCATATTTGATGACTAAGACTCCGTCATTACGCAAGTCGAGAGGCGAACGAAAGGAAATGTAGTTTACGGAAATCGGACGTCACTAACACAAAACTACAGAGGATTCATTACATCACTATTATGTTGGACACTATTCACTGTCCGAGGTACATGTGATATACACAGAACGACTGTTACCAGCTCCACACAGTATCAGATCGCCATTAAACTGGCCAATTGTTTAAAGAACAGTGGCGACATTTCGAATAAAACCTGGAACCGGCACACCGTAGCCGGTTTATTGACCGACTACCGAGGAATTGTGGTTCCATTCCCGGCAAGAGTAATATATTTTTCTCTTGTCCCAAACGTCCTGACCGGATGTGGGACACACCAAACATCTTATTCACTGGTTACCGAGGGCTCTTTACCCGGAGGAAAAGCGGCCTTAACTTGAAGCTAACCACTAACCTCCATCTAGTTCCGAAGGTAAGAATTTGTGAATCAGCGACGGCGCAGTTAGTTGACGTACTGCGCTACAAGCCGGAATGACGCGGGTTCGATTCCCGATGGGGTCATTGGAAATTTTTCATTGACTTAATCCTTCCGGCCGCACTATGGTCCTGGGGTCGACTCATCCTCCAACAGAAATGAGTACCGGAAATATCTTCTGGGGGTAAAAGCCACCTTCATGTGTCGACTGTCTAGAAATTCTGGGAGCCTCAAACTCCTGGAAACCCTAACGGCCTGTCCAGGCCTGTATAGGGATAGCTTTACCTTTACACCTCCACTTCCCCATATGCCTTTACTTTACTGTACTTTACTCATCGTAGCCTAATGCAATTTGTTACTAATTTAACATGCATAACGTACGGGGTTGAAAACCAACAGTAGCTGTAAGATTAAAAAAAAAAAGACTCCTGGTGGGGCTACTAGCCACCTAAGAACAGGAACACAGACCTGCAGTACCCGAGATGCTGCGTAGGCGTACGTCAAATATACCTCAGGCAGTGGGCATGCCCAGCATAGCAGTTCGCATAATGAATCACTGTCAAAAACCGTTATAAATTACTGTACAGATGCTGGAAGATACGTCGTAAAAGTAGAGGTAATAAAATCACGTCTGATGACGATACGGGACATCTGACTGAGGATGAGTAGCAGGGGTAAGGTACGGTAATGAACGCTATCAATTGTTCAGGAACGACTCCGCTCCGTCAGCATACAAAGATGAAGAAACGCCTCGGCTGAACACAAAAATAAAAGTGGCTACTGAATTACGTAATTCCGACGGGTCACATTACTGTAGTTCCAGCAGACATGGCATCTACAAACACGGCCAATCAACAAGCGTTCTGCATTCCTTGAATCACAGACCATATTCCGCATCGGACTACTGATCGTTACTCAGAAATAAAGTTTTGGCCTTGACAGCGTGGGTAGAGCTCCCTTGTCCCAGGAAGAAGCTCGCAGAAAGACGTATAGATCCTCTCAGAAACATGTCTCCATCATTTTCCACAGGTCAAGCTTACAGTCAAATTGATACACAGCTCTAACCAGGTAGAACGCAAAACACAACAGAAAATTGTATCTCGCGTAACAGAATTAACTCGCCGTCACAAGATACGACTGTACTTCAAACAATAACTGGAATACATTGGCTACTTGTAATAAGAACGTGACAGTCAGACTCCCATCTACAAAACTACTTCCAAGGTTAAAGTCAACCTCCTGAGTATACGACATTAGTTTATACGCTTCTGTAATAACATTCATTTCTCCTCATACAGAACTGAATTGGTTTATAGGTTATTTAACGCCGCTCTATCAACCGAACAAGTTATTTAGCCTTAACCGAATAAAACTATATTTATGAGCCGTGGGCAGGTGAATTGGTGAAGAGCAAAAAATCAAAACTACAGACCACTATAAGTTGTTGTCTTCTTGTTCAGGTACGGATTCAGTTTTTATTAACTTCTGGCACTAGATGTAGGTAATTCACGTCACATACCGGCGGGATTTGTATTTCGAGCTGAGTAGGTCAAGGTCGATCTGGACGAGGTGGTGAAGAACAGATTTATGCCCTCACCATGAAATCTAACCTCAATTTTCCGGTTTTTTTTAACCCGCAGCCTACCCATAACATTGACAAGCTACCCAAATCTCAGGGAGAAAGTTGTAGTGTCCTCTTCTGAGGTACTGAACCTGTAACACGAGGACAATGAGCCCGTGTGCCCTCAGCGCAGACCTTTTGATTCGAGACGCCAGCTGTAATGTCCACATTCAAAGCATTCCTTTAAACCCTAGTGTTACGTACATATACCGCCAGGTTTAATACACAAAACTGTATTTTGGCCCGTTTTCTGCTCGATTCCGACAATAAACAGCGAAATATTCACTGAAATCTCATAACGTAAAAACGTGGATTAATTTTAGTCTTCAAAGTTGATTAATGGCTGATGTCTCACCGCGGAGGCTCGGGTTCGATCCCTGGACATGCCATGTGAGATCTGTGGTGGAAAAAGTGACATCGGAACAGGTTCTTCTCCGAGTACTTCAGTTTTAATCTGTCAATATCATTCCACCAACGCTCCATACTCATCATCATCTTAAAAACTACTCTTAACAGAAGGGCAAGCGGGCGTAGCCTGGGAACCTTAACACAGCAATGCTGTTTCGGATATAGGCGCAACATTCGACGGGAAAGCACTTTCACGTTGTTTTTTGGCCATCAAACGGTTAGACCGTGCGTGAAGTCTGTTGGTCCTCACTTCCAGCGCCACTATCGTCTTATGACACAGAAATTCCACCTTACGGTGCTGACATCCGTACCGTACATTACCACAGTGAACACTCTGCGAGCGGGCACACAGACGGCATATTCAAAGTACTTATTCTGAAAATCGACGGCAATAGCTCAGTCAGTATAGCGACTATGCTACGGGCTGAAAAACCCAGGGTTCGAATCCCAGCAGAGGCAAGAGATTTCTCTCTTCTCCACAACATCCAAACCAGCTCTGAGGCCCATTCAACCCCCTATCCAATGGGTACCAGGTGTTCTTTCCTGGGTTAAAGCGGCCGGGGAGTGAACATGACCACCTGCGTCTACCTAGTGCCGAGGTTAAGAATGAGTGAAGCTGCACCTCTATTCGCCCTAAATGCTGTCATGGCGTAGGGAAGGTACTGATTCTGAGACGGCCGAGAGCCAGGTGCCCTGTCATACGCAGCCCGCTCGCCGTCACATTTATGAGGCGATTAAAACGGGCTTTATCAAATGTTCGACTGTCACCTTTGACATATATATTGATGTGTCCCTCGTACAGGGTAAAGTATTTCATCTCTTAATTCAAATCCTACACCCATGCCCAAAAAACCAGCGTTAAGAGAATGTAGCTAGTCTCACGGTGTATGTCCAGCCATCACATTATAGGCACGTGATCACTCTGCAGAGCAATACGAAGGTCTGTAACGCCCCTCTTTACCTTCCTTCGCAGTTTCGTCTCCGAGTACTTTTCCGTCAATTATCTTCAATGCAAACAGCCCACTATGATAACAATTCGCCACCCCCACAAAATCTTCCTTAATATCCTCATGTATCAAGTTATCTTACGGTAACACCCAACAGTTATATTAAAGGTCACGCTGCTATTTAGGCTGATTTTACTCACTCAGTTGTTATGTGGTACAAACGAGCCCTCTCATGTAATCCTTAATTACTGCGGACCGTAATGCCGTTGTCAATAACTACAATACAATCTCCTTCCTCCTTTGTTCTGTTATCTTGTTTCACGTTATGACAATGTTCGTATTCTTAGATAGGAGATGGGAAGATAGTCGAGAAAAGATGAGAGGTGTTAATGAGTCATATTACAGCGTTCAAACTGATCCGTGCGCCGCCTCATCAACTGCTGTTTCAGCATGAGAATTAACATCCTTCTCAGTGTTTCAGCCGCCATATGCCTTGTATCCTATTCATGTAAAGGTAAAGGTAAAGCTCACCCTAGAACAGGCCATGAAGGCCCTGAGGGGGAATAGAGGTATATAGCTCTACTCTTTCTTTAACCTCGGTGCCAGATGGGGGTGGGTGGTCAACGCCACGCCCCGGCCGCTTTACCCCTGGGAATGACACGGTACCCATTGTACAGGACGCTGGGTAGGCCCCAGGGCCGGTCTGGACGGGTGCTAAAAATCTCACCCCCCCCCCCCCGGGATTCGATCGCCGGACCGTCCATCTCGTAGCGAGTCGCTATACCGACTGAGCTATCGCGGCCCACATCTTATTCATGTATTAGCATCCACCGTCTTCAGACAATGCAAACTTCACACCCTTAAAAGATAATATTAAAAAAGACGGCTTTGGCGACCACATCATGGCGGTATAACCACTAAAGCTCGTGTGTTATGTATGGCACTAATGGACTGATATCACACTCTCGTTGCATATGTAAATTCGTCACCCAAGTACAATAATGCTGAAGTAAACAACAGTTTCATACGGAAAGAGAATGGACTACCAGTCAGCTGTACGACGCAGCCTTCCTTGAGCATCTGACAGCAATACATTGTTATTAAATTTCCCATTCTAAAGAAGCTCGTACGTTTCTTACCGTAACCGCAACAGCTCGCCACTGGAAACATCCTACTTTAGTGTAACCCAGTACATGCTCTACAGTTTACACCTCTGTCTATCGAAACGTCCTTCTTCATAGACATTTACACACACACAGAAAAAACTATGTATAATTCTTGGCCCTACTACGGAAGCTACATATCGTATGATGACATTCTTATTTTAACTCCTTAAAGACCAAAACAAGTGGCAATACTTTTCTATCCAATGCTTCCCGATTCCAGAAACAGCATTGCTTTTTCGCAGGTTCCAGGCTTCACCTATTTGTCTTTATGGTAAGAGCAACATATAAATCACGATGAGTACGGAGCATTGGCGGAAGTTAACCTGAAGTATAGTTAAAGATTCAGTTCGTACCGCGCAGTAAACACACTCCGTCTCAGTTATACAAACCAGACAGTTAATGTTGTACAGTGAAATAATCGCTGTTTGTTCTGAGATTCCTACAAAACACATAAATACAGCTCGTACCGCGCAGTAAACACACTCCGTCTCAGTTATACAAACCAGACAGTTAATGCTGTACAGTGAAATAATCGCTGTTTGTTCTGAGATTCCTACAAAACACATAAATACAGCTCGTACCGCGCAGTAAACACACTCCGTCTCAGTTATACAAACCAGACAGTTAATGTTGTACAGTGAAATAATCGCTGTTTGTTCTGAGATTCCTACAAAACACATAAATACAGTCCGTACCGCGCAGTAAACACACTCCGTCTCAGTTATACAAACCAGACAGTTAATGTTGTACAGTGAAATAATCGCTGTTTGTTCTGAGATCCACACAAAACACATAAATACAGTCCGTACCGCGCAGTAAACACACTCCGTCTCAGTTATACAAACCAGACAGTTAATGTTGTACAGTGAAATAATCGCTGTTTGTTCTGAGATCCACACAAAACACATAAATACAGCTCGTACCGCGCAGTAAACACACTCCGTCTCAGTTATACAAACCAGACAGTTAATGCTGTACAGTGAAATAAATCGCTGTTGTGTCTGAGATCCACACAAAACACATAAATACAGTCCGTACCGCGCAGTAAACACACTCCGTCTCAGTTATACAAACCAGTCAGTTAATGCTGTACAGTGAAATAATCGCTGTTTGTTCTGAGATCCACACAAAACACATAAATACAGTCCGTACCGCGCAGTAAACACACGCCGTCTCAGTTATACAAACCAGTCAGTTAATGTTGTACAGTGAAATAATCGCTGTTTGTTCTGAGATCCACACAAAACACATAAATACAGTCCGTACCGCGCAGTAAACACACTCCGTCTCAGTTATACAAACCAGACAGTTAATGCTGTACAGTGAAATAATCGCTGTTTGTTCTGAGATCCACACAAAACACATAAATACAGCTCGTACCGCGCAGTAAACACACTCCGTCTCAGTTATACAAACCAGACAGTTAATGCTGTACAGTGAAATAATCGCTGTTTGTTCTGAGATCCACACAAAACACATAAATACAGTCCGTACCGCGCAGTAAACACACTCCGTCTCAGTTATACAAACCAGACAGTTAATGTTGTACAGTGAAATAATCGCTGTTTGTTCTGAGATCCACACAAAACACATAAATACAGCTCGTACCGCGCAGTAAACACACTCCGTCTCAGTTATACAAACCAGACAGTTAATGCTGTACAGTGAAATAATCGCTGTTTGTTCTGAGATCCACACAAAACACATAAATACAGTCCGTACCGCGCAGTAAACACACTCCGTCTCAGTTATACAAACCAGTCAGTTAATGCTGTACAGTGAAATAATCGCTGTTTGTTCTGAGATCCACACAAAACACATAAATACAGTCCGTACCGCGCAGTAAACACACGCCGTCTCAGTTATACAAACCAGTCAGTTAATGTTGTACAGTGAAATAATCGCTGTTTGTTCTGAGATCCACACAAAACACATAAATACAGTCCGTACCGCGCAGTAAACACACTCCGTCTCAGTTATACAAACCAGACAGTTAATGCTGTACAGTGAAATAATCGCTGTTTGTTCTGAGATCCACACAAAACACATAAATACAGCTCGTACCGCGCAGTAAACACACTCCGTCTCAGTTATACAAACCAGACAGTTAATGTTGTACAGTGAAATAATCGCTGTTTGTTCTGAGATTCCTACAAAACACACACACACACACACATATATACATACATAATTTTTTAATGTTAAACCTGATGGTACATGAAATTACCACTAGGACATTAAGGGTTAATCACTTTCGGTAATGTACAGAAATTCTGCTTTCGTGAGGATCATTAATATTGTAGGGTATTTAAGAAATGCTTCAAATTATTTGACAATTAGACAATTCTTATGGTCCAGAAAACGCGAAAGAGACTGTTGCAGTTTCAATGTTTTCTCCTTACCAATTGCGTTGAAGGAAAGAAACTGTAAGAATCTTCGTAAGTAGACCGCAAAACGGAAGGAAATTGGGTGGGGGGGGGGGGGGTACGTAATCCGACTGCTTACACAGGATGTGCTGCGTGCATTCTGAATTGTCCTAAATACGTGCATCCATTACGGTCTTGAAGATTCAAGTCTTTGGGATGTGAGACTGTATCGCTAAGCAAGTAGATTCCGACGTTTCGAAGGATCGTAGTGCGATCATCTTCAGGGTCAAGCAGCCTAAAGCAGTCCAAGAAGACTGCTTTGGGCTGTATAATGTTCAAAAAAAGCAATTCTGTTATGATAGTTTGTCTGAGTCATTGCCTTATGTAAAATGGGATTATTTTTTTTCCGGAACATTTAAGGCCAAGGGAAAGAAAAGTACACACAAGTAACCTTTACGCGAGATAATTCTGCACAGTAAGAATTCCAAAGTTCATACGTAATACATACACATCGCTCAAAGCTTCATACACACACACACACTGACATCCAGAATGTAAATATGTTACGAATTTAAAGGGCTTCATTTTATAAGGAAAACCCAACAATTATTATTTACTACTGGGAAATTACCGAGCGAAATTAAATCCAGTCTTTTTTTTTATGGAGAAGGGCACCGCAGCAGATGCTACGGACGAACCGCAGCCTTAAGGCTTATTGTGCAACCCTGTGATGAAGATGATTAGTTTCTTCGTTTTCCCATGTAATGGAGCACCGGTGGAATGAAATTGACAGGGTAAAACCGAAGTACTCGAGGAAAAACCTGTCCCAGTGTCACTTTGCCCAACACAAATCCCACATGGACTGACCCCGGGCCTCCGCGGTGAGATGCCGGTGACTAACCGCCTGAACCATAGCACGGCCCAATCCAGTCTGTCACTTTACAGTAAATGTAAAATGTAACATTAAAGTCGTGTTATGACTCATGAGGTTAGTTGCCGGTCTCAGTTTGTGACAGAAAAAGTGGCACTAAGACAGATTTTTCTCCGAGTATTTCCGTTTTCCCTTTTCAGCACCATTCCACCAGTTTTCGCACTCACACATATACCTATATTACAGGCGCTATATAAACTTAGCAACTAACAGCGTTCTTAAATGAACACTTAAAGGCCAGGTCAAGATGCCGAAAGGGCTTCATTTCATGCATTCGTAACTTCGCCTCTACACAGAAAGGAGTCCAGTCACTTTAAAACATGGGAAAGGTCGTTGTTTAATTTTTGAAAAGGATATCAGATGGGCCCCAGAAATGATGTGTGGCCTACGTGGTGGCGATGTGACAAGTCTGATGCACCGAGAACACGACACCGATCGAGACTTTACTGAACCATCACGGGCGACGGACATAAATTTCAAGTACTGAAATGACGGTGCTGAGAAAAATACCTGAACCCAAGGGACATTAAGTTTTTGGGATGCAGGCGCGTACTGAAAGTGGGAGGAGGGCTGCCGGTTTGTAGTCCTCCAAAATCGAAATTAAAAGAAAACCATATTTTATAGACACGATATCAAATGTTTTACGTGATTTACCCTTCAGCCGAAACCAGTCGCTGAAATCGGCTGATGGCTTGCACACTGGAATTTTGAAAAATAAAATAAAAAACTTGAGTGCGTAAAAAAATCAAACATAAATATACAGCCTCAGGACCAGGCCCCCCCCCCCCCCCCGGGCCAATGAAAAATTCAGGGCGCGCATCTGATTTGAAGTGCACAAAACATCCGAAGTTAAATGTACGTCTTTTGGGATGACTGGCCACGACGAAAGGTAAATAGGACATTATCTTCAAATAGGCCTCGACCGTCTTCTGTAACATTCTTTCTTACACACCACTCACGATTTTCTTCCCGTACATAAGACAAGACTGCCGCCGTACACTGCTGAATACCCTAACACTCAGTTCGCTGTTTCAAAGCGTTCTGCTGTTCGACGTTTCGCTGACGTCACAGTGCCATTAAATAACTTAAAAAAAACTAATCATTCACAACCACCCTCTCATCTGACATTATGTAACTTCTGCAGAAGTAACAGTGTCGATAAATGACAAAGCAACAATCTGTCATCCCAAGGGTGCAAAAATCCTGGATGCCTGGGCGACTAAATTTTGTACGGTGGCGCCTAATGTGTTTCAGCATAATTACTGTAATCTTCCCGTCTTACATACAAACACGTGTATCAGTTCACATGCACCGAGGAGAATCAGATAACTGTGAGGTTCACAGGTCACTCCAGAACTGTGAGTCCTCAGTATGGAACTTGCTTCATGTCACCCTTCTGGTGACGAAAATTTGGAGGTGGCTCGTAGATTCTTTGTCAAATTTCTGCACCCCTGCATAATTCACAACCACCTCTACCAGTTCGATGCCTTATAACGTGTGTAGCAGAAACGCCGTCGTTAAAAAGGCAACAGTCCACATAGATTTGTTATGTATTTGCTAATGGCAATGGAAAAAAAAGGGCAGTATGTTCCCTTCGTCATTACCGGGTTACAATCCGCTGACTTCCACATTATGGTGGCACAGTAACGCACCGACTTCTGTATTTCTAGGTATATACACCATTTTGGTACTCGGCAAAACGAAAAGCTTGCAATAAAGTTTTATAACGCCTGCTTTGCATATTTTCTTTCGATTCCGCCGAGTGTGTGAACTGTGCGGTACGCAGCTGTGACACATATGTTTACTGCAACAGGAAGAAAATGGATACATCCTGCTGATTAAAATGAACGTTCCTTGTGAAGAGAGAGACAGACAAGACATTCACAGCCTGTATCCTTCACCGACATCAAATGCTTGTCATTTATAATCCGGTGAACCGCATGGCTTATAGCCTGTCTTCAGCACCTGGTCAGACATTACTTGCCTTCAGTTCTTCCAGGAAGAAGTCCTGAATAGTACTTCAAATTAGATCACAACCGCTTGCTTTCACATCCTTTCTACAAGTAATACATTATTCATTTCTCACCCTACAATATGACACTATACAGTCTGCTACATACCGCGTCGTTAAATAAGCAGTTAAAAAATAAATAAATAGAGAAGTCAGACGATGCACAGTCGGATCCAACACAGAAGTGAGACGGAGCACGGCGAAATGCAGCAAGCAACACGCCACAAGCCACCTGAGCCATCAAGTCCCGTTATGACCCGATCGCTCGACAGAACGCAACTAGTCATTCGAAAAACATTCAAAAGAATTGCTTTACATCGCGCTTTAAACTGACGATATCATACTACTGCGAGATGTCGGATGATTGAACGTAATTATTACCGGCGATATGAGTGGACTATTTGCGCACACGACAAAGTTACGAGAGGACAGACAAGATTGCATTATGAAAGAGCTTTGTAACTTGTATGCTTCACTACATAGTATCATTATGAGCAAATCAAGGGGCATGTGAGATAGGAACAGCACATTAGAAATGCATTCAAAATTTTGAAATATAAAGGGAACAGACTATTTTGATACACAGACGCAGATAGGATGATAATATTAAATAGTATGCGATAGCTGTTGTGAATCCGGTACTGTTTCAGGTTCCATAAAAGGCTGAGAATTTAATGACCAGCCAAGAGACCAACAGCTTATCAATATGGACTCTAATCCGGGTAGGTACAGCAGTACTGCAGGTATGAAACGACTCGGCAGACTCTGTCTACACCTAGCGATAGAATTTCGTGCTAGCAACAGTAGTGTCATCTCGCGGTCGGTCAGAAAACCATTTGATCGCACCACGTATGACCACAGGTCATTAACCCATACGACTTCAACAGTCCAAAGATTTATTTACTTTGGATCCCATACTGAAATTACATGGTTCTTGCCGCCCGGAGTTTCGACTCTTTAATAAATACCTGGCGTTTTGCTTCGTTAACCACACAGAATAAAACATCGACTTCGAAGAAACAGGAGTGGACAATACACTTATCGGGAAGCCTGGTTCCTGTAACTTTGTGTCACGATTGTGTGTATGTATGTACGTGTAATCAAGTACAGACGTAGATAGCGTCGGGTGCTAAATGGAAGCATTAGTTCAGAATGACTCGACCATAAAACAAATTATCAGAACCGGGAATATTTTCTACCAACGGCACGTAACGGTACGCCGTGTATCCACCTTTCTTCGCAAAAGAAGACAAACAATTAAAAAGTATATGCTAAAAAACGGTAAGGAAAGAAAAGTTAATTTGTCACATAAAATTATCAAAGCCCTCCCTTCTACAAATAACTACAACAGTACAAACAGCTAAATCCCCCAACTCCTTCACACAAAGTATTTAACCGCAGGGGTTTTAAAAATCCACAAACATCGCCTGTCCAGGCCGAGAATTGAACCCGAACTCTCAACAACAAGAACCAGCAGTGGGAACCACTTAATCAGTACCTCAGGTAAAGTCAGTAGTTGATACGTCATTATTAAAGAACACACGAACTGAGTAGACGACGCAGCCACTCGACTTGCATTTACGGTATCGATATCAGTGACAAGTCGATACAACGACTATCGTTTGGCGAAGAATTTCGAGATCCTAGTTTAACATAAACAGAAACGCCATTTACAGTTTCCTGTTTACAGTGCTGGACTTTGGTCCAAGCAACATTAATCATAAGTGTTGCATAATCCCCCTTCTCTGAGCTACGGGTAAACCCCCTCCTGAGAGATCAGTAAATTTCATGTATGAGATTAGTGCCTGAACAAAGTTTGAAACAAATGTACGAATGTGCTGCCATCTGCCTTGCTTTCGAAATTAGTAAGGCGGCATTCCGGTCATGCTATCACAGCATGGAATCTTGCTCAGTACTCGGCTGCAGCCTGATACAAGCCAAATACTGCATGCGATCCTTGCACGAGCAACTGAACGCACAACGCATAGGAAGTGTGTCTCTTCTACAGGTCATTTGCAGCCGCTGGGGCGGATCTTCACGAATTTCGAGGATTTACAATAAAAGTTGTCGGATGAATGCCGATAGTGTTGATTCAATGTAACTCATACAATAATTCATAAATGTAAAATCTAATTTAAACCAAGTTTCTCTTAGAGTGGTTGGGTCCTGCAAAATACTGACACGTGGCACAAAATACCGATCCCATTACGGTCCACAATTTGTGTTTAAAACAGCTTTGTACAGATTGAAATTTAACGAAATAACGACAAAACACCGCGTTCTTCAAATCCACAATTAAAGTTGTTACAAACGCAATTCTGCATTACAGTACAGCTTGCACTGCCAATTTCCACAATAACAGTATACAAAACGTATAACATGAAATAACGAATATGCAACAACTAACTGACAAATACAGCAATCCTTCTGCCAACTACAGTCTTACAACAGCGAATAACAAGTACCCGAGATTTTGCACTTTATCCAATTTTTCTAGCAGCGGTATTCAGTTCGGAGGTTTCTGTACCACGGCATGTACATTCGCTTGCGGGAGACACGTAATGGCTAGTTGACTCCAGTTCACTTCCGCAGACACCAATTCCATAATACAGGCCTATCACAAACATTACATCCCGCAGCAGATGATACGGACACACCGCAGCCTTGAAGGCTTATTGTGCAACCCTGTGAGGAAGATGGTGAAGATGATGAGGTTTTTTCTGCTTTTCCATTGTAAAGGAGCACCGGTGGAATGAAATTGACAGGGGACAACCGTAGTACTCGGAGAAAAACCTGTCCCATGCCACTATGTCCACCACAAATCCCACATGAACTGATCCGGGATCGAACCCGGGCTTCCGCGATGACAGGCCGGCGACTAACCGCCTGAACCATGGCACGAACTTAAAATTACCTTCCATCGATGCGCAGGTCTCTCAAATGGTCTCTTAAATCAGGTTTACCAACTAAAATTTGTAATTACTTGCAGTTTTATGAGCACTAACAGCTGTCCCAAGTACCATGAACACATTTCTCCATAAGCTGTTAAAAATCGATGTTTTTTTAAGGAATGTGATTCCCTGCAGCTGGCAAGGGAATATTTTTCATACTAAGACGCACTGAAGTCCTACCTTCAACCCCTGCTCCAGCAACACATCTGCAGTGGTGGGCGAGTTACATGGGCTGTGGGGCAGTCCCAGGTCCTCGTCGTCATCACTCGTGCAATCTCCTCGACCCCTTCGACGTCTTAACGCATCCAGCAGTTCCGCCTGCAACACAGAACACCAGCCCAGATTAAGCACAATAATAATTCACACCGCAAAAATTGCACATCGCATTCACACTTCTTACATCCTCCTATCAACACTGCAAAAAGAAAGCTTCGGAATTCATAATCTTCGCCAAATATCACTGAGCGCTGGGACAGCTTATTCGGATTAGTGACTAGGCTACAGGTTGCTGACCGAGGAATCGTGGTTCGATTCCCAGCAGGGACAAGAAATTCTTCTCTTCTCCAAAATGCCAAGCCCGCCTCTGGTGCTCACAAAAATTTTATTCAATATGTAATGATGTTTCTTTCTCCGGGTTTCAAATCGGGCGGGGAGGGATGCTCTCCATTTACATCCACCTATTGTAGAGGTTAAAAATGTGCGGAGCTATGCATCCACTCCCCCATACGCCTTTATGGCGTGCACCGAGACAGCAGTATTTTAATTCACGAAATATTAGCGTCATTAAATAAAGAAGAATGTGATGGGCAGGCATATAAAGGCAAATGGGAGAGATAAATGTATGCAACAATTTAGTCGGAAAACCAGAAGACAAGAGACCAGTTAGGAGATCCAGGCACAGATGTAGGATAATATTAAAGCAGATCATAAATAATGAGATGTGAAGATATGGAAAGGTATCATCAGGCTCCGGACAGGATCCTGTGGAAAGCTCTTCTGAAAACGTTCATCAACCTTGGGTTTCATTAATAGGCGGGGAATTCATTACGTAGCTCAGTGATTATCGGTCTTAGATTCTTAGTATATGAGAATAAAAAATAATATACAGGGTATGCCTATATATATACAGCAAATATTTTCTCACATCGGTTACACAAGCCGACAAAAATCTCCTACAAGTCATAAAGTCACTTCCTGGACGTAGTGACCATTTTACAGAAAATCTACATTTTCAGTTACAGTGATAATTTCCTTTCACGCTCATTAAAATCTTTGAACTATTTCCATTAAGTAGAGTATTTTCTGAGAACGCTGTCGGTCACACTCCTCACCTAGTCGTATGGGGCCCACCTTTTCA
Organism: Reticulitermes speratus; assembly: GCA_021186555.1. Classification (NCBI taxonomy): domain Eukaryota; kingdom Metazoa; phylum Arthropoda; class Insecta; order Blattodea; family Rhinotermitidae; genus Reticulitermes; species Reticulitermes speratus. The sequence goes on from JAJKFL010000001.1 coordinate 10,275,743, forward strand.
CAGAAGCTTACAGTATCAACCAGTCCCTACCTCAGCCATATGGATCCAGTCCACACTCATCCACTAAAATCAATTTTAATATTACTCTGCCTCTAACAGAAATGAATACCAGGAGTATTTCCTGGGGGGTAAAGGCGGCCGGTGCATAAGGCTGATAACCTTACCACCTTTATGTGCCGATTGTCTAGAAATCTGGGAGCCTCAACCTTCTGGAACCCTAAGGGCCTGTCCAGGCCTGTAATGGGATTGCTTTACCTTTATTATTACTCTGCAACCTAAGCCCAAGTCTGAGAAATGGTTTCTTCTGTTCATGTTTACTCACTATTACTCTGAGTTCATTCCTCCTACGTATACCACGTGGCGGTGTGGTACATTTCGCACACAATTTACTATTCTTTACTAGTGGCCTAATAATAGTTCCTAAAGAGTACAAAGTCCGAACTCATTCATTATGTAACTTTCTCTACCCTAATGTTACTTAATCTCTCTTAGGTCCAAATATTAATCTGAGTACCCTATTCTCAAAAACCCTCACAGAATTTTTGTTTCTTGCGAGATCAAGAACCAAGTTTCACACCTACCTAAAATAACACGTGAATGTATGCTTTAATCTTCAGGTACTATCAAGGGTTGCACTCGACCTATTGTGTTTAGACTCAGTGCATATACCATTTTGTGTGGTAAAAGAACACAGCATAACAGAGCACAGTTTTGGTAATTTTCTTCTTTAAGCGACGGTGTTGGTATCTAAGACTATACAGTATAGCATCTATGGCAGATGCATGTGAATATGAACATGATGCATATGGAGCAGATGAGTCGACTGCTTGCCACCGATATATCAACATGTTAAATAATACACTACCAAACAAAAGTCAATCATGTGTGAAACAGAACTTCCCTGCACATTAAATATTAGTTTTATACTGCTCCAGAAACTTATTAACAGCACTTACGTAACAGAAATTACGTACCCACACTGTGCTCCAGCATGTAGTCATGGCCGCCATAATGCGACGAGAGTGCTGCTGCCCCGTGGCAGCTTCCGAAACTTTCATCACAACGTAGGTATCACAGACTCTTCACGCGCAATACACATGACATATTCCCGTGATGCACATTTATTCATCAGTATGGATTTAATAAACTTCGAATTCCCGCACACTGCAACCATAACTACGACACTGTCAGTAAAGATGCCTGAATGTACACTCGAATTTTATCACATAAATTTTTCAAGTAATACTACAGCATTGGCGAAGTTACACGACTGTTTTGGAACACTTTGGTGGATCAAATACAGTCATTCTTTCTCCTCCTCACTCTGCAGTTATGTAAATACACCACAGCACACTTAGCACCAGTCAGCTTTGACAAGTCCCCTAAAAAAAGATAAGATGCAACCGCAGCTACAGTCAACTTTGTCAACTTCCTTATGCGGGTTTGGCTGAAACTATAATGTATTTACTTGGGGAAATTAGCAGCCTCGAGTAGCGGTAATGATGTAACTGAAAAGGATGAGTGTTATTTAACGACGCTAATAAATTGCTATGATATCTTGCGTTTATGACAGATGAATGATTATGGAGCAGTGACGTTGATAACCGGACCATCGTCCTTCCCCCCCCCCCCCCCCCCCCCACAACCATTAGCAAAGTTACTCCCAGATCTCATAACAGGGATACTGAAAACAACCTGCTGTCAGAAGAACGGAATCCAGTACGAAAGGACCCGTAATAAATTTTAGTATTCTGTGCGTTTGGGGCACCCTAACCCACGTGGTGTGCAGAATGCCTCATCTACACCACTGGTAAGGAGCAATGGTGGGATGATACTGACGGGATGGCAGGAAAACCTAAACATTCGAAGACAAAAAACTGTCCCAGTACCACTTTGTCCACGACAAATCCCACAAAGACCAGCCTCAGATCAAAGCTGGACGTCTGTAGTGAAAGGGTAGCGAGTAAAAGCCTGAGGCATGGTACAGCCTTGTGTATGAAAGGTGCCCGGTTAGAACCCCGACCGGGTTACCGGGCATCCTGAGTTGTCTAGTAACTTCCCTTCGTCTTTCCAGACGAATACCTTAACATGGGCCACGCCATTACATTCCCAAATCCCCACCAACCTACCATTCAGCAATTTCCTTCGAGCTCATTAGACGTTATATAACCTGTTAGGTTAAGAATCAATCAATTTGGAAAGTAAGATTCGATAACAGGACCGACGTATTAGATGAATCTCTCTTTCACCAACGGTCTTCAAGATTCGTGTTCCTTTCCTCTTTTGTTCAGCATTTTTAAACTGGTTGAATTATGTAACAGCGTTAGAAAGGATGCTTGTAGGTTACAGATTAAAGATGATGAGGAAAGATCGTGGCCTCTCCTACAGAAGAAACTGGGTAAAATCATAAATAAATCAAAATAGACATTAAATTGGCTTATACAACCAAACTTCTCAAATTAATAACATTAATTGGTGGGAGGATATTTTATTTTCTACTTAATTTAATTCATGGTAGGGAAAATTACATTTTATCGGTTAACTATTTCGATTTAGTCCTGCTGCCTGATTTGATTCAGTCTGGTGGATGGAGACATGTTAACGTACCCCAATATACCATTACTGTCTAACGCATAGGGCCTATCGTAACAACTCGAATTAAATATTTCCACTCTTACCCCGAGACGTTTCACATACTACATATGTCCACAATGTTACACGACACGAACTCACTCACGTACTTTCAATCTCTTCAACCAACGAATGCACCTTTTTATTTCTCTTCAATTCACCCTACATATGTTTCGGCCGTGACTCGGCCATCATCAGGGGTACGTTGATAAGTTCACTTCACTCACGTACCTTAGTCACGAAGACGTATATGACGGTTAAGATATCGCACACGAATGGTTGTTAAATAATTTACATAAATTTCGTTATTTCTACAAACAATTCTGAACCGTACGATCAATATACAGCCACTTTCAGGACATTCACATTTCCGTGTATGGTTACCTCAAAGCATCTGTCTGCATCGAGGCGGGGCTACAACAAACGGCCCACCGTTCCTCAGCACTTTATCCAATACTGGAAGTGAACAATTTGGGTATGTTAACTTTCATGTTGTTGTAGAATGTCCATTACACAGTTGGGTCCATGTCTTGTAATCGCATCAGCTACCACGAGCAGCGGACAGCACCCGAGTTTTATTGAATTAGTTATTGCGAGGTGCAACTGGTACGTAGTTGTACATATATCCGCTGTTAGAAATTCCGTGTCAATGCTACACGTTTAACTTTGTTCACACACACGCGCACGCCACGCACACGCACGCACGCACTGATATCCGCACATTTGTGTTCCTCTCACACACCCCGATATACACACATTTGTGTTCCTCATACACACAAACACACATACACAACCGGATGTCCACACGTGTTCCTTCCACGCACGCACACACCCTGATATCGACACGTGTTCCTCACGCACACACCCTGATATCGACACGTATTCCTCACATACACACACCATGATATCGACAAGTGTTCCTCACCACACACCCTGATATCGACACGTGTTCCTCACATACACACACCATGATATCGACAAGTGTTCCTCACACACACAACCTGATATTGACACGTGTTCCTCATACACACACACCCTGATATCGACACGTATTCCTCATATACACACACCATGATATCGACACGTGTTCCTCACACACACAACCTGATATTGACACGTGTTCCTCATACACACACACCCTGATATCGACACGTATTCCTCACATACACACACCATGATATCGACAAGTGTTCCTCACGCACACAACCTGATATTGACACGTGTTCCTCATACACACACACCCTGATATCGACACGTGTTCCTCACATACACACACCCTGATATCGACACGTATTCCTCACATACACACACCATGATATCGACACGTATTCCTCACATACACACACCATGATATCGACACGTATTCCTCACATACACACACCCTGATATCGACACGTATTCCTCACATACACACACCATGATATCGACACGTATTCCTCACATACACACACCATGATATCGACACGTGTTCCTCACATACACACACCCTGATATCGACACGTATTCCTCACATACACACACCCTGATATCGACACGTATTCCTCACATACACACACCCTGATATCGACACGTATTCCTCACATACACACACCATGATATCGACACGTATTCCTCACATACACACACCCTGATATCGACACGTATTCCTCACATACACACACCCTGATATCGACACGTGTTCCTCACATACACACACCCTGATATCGACACGTATTCCTCACATACACACACCCTGATATCGACACGTATTCCTCACATACACACACCCTGATATCGACACGTCTTCCTCGCGCGCGCACACCCCCCCACCCCCCCCCCCCCACACACACACTAATGTCCTGTTTATAACACGATCTTGGCGTAATACAAGGGCGGGAAGTTCCTTTACTACATAAACGAACATGTGAATGGGTGAGCTTCAAATTGTGAGCTGTAAGGGAAAATGAAATCCAAATATATTTCAATTTAACCGTTTTACACTTACATAACTACCTAGGTGACAAGAGAACCCGAAACTTCAAAACATCGCTGGGACCTCAGCCAGCCACTTAACACAATCTTGAGCCACTTCCATTCACATCTTAGCCCCATCTCAATGTCATTCTCCCATCTCCTTCTTTGTTTTCCAAGCTCCCGCTTTTTAAAGGTTTCACATGCAGAATACTTCAAGTATTTCCCGCATATCAGATACAAAATCGTAAAGCCACGTTGATCACCCACCCATCACTCGGAAGTGCCACACTACTCAAGCGAGGCTAGACGCAGCAACAATTACTGCTAATGACGTCACGGTACATTTATACATAAACACTTTGCAATAGTAGAAATTCCAGCTTTTATTCAAATATCGACTTCTCGGATGTATTTTTAAATTACTGCGCATATATTCGCCGAATGATTGAGTGGTTAATTCTGAGTACAATTTCAAGGCTCAACGCCGAAAACACGAGATCCTGTCGCTGTACAACCTCACGCCGAAAGTCTATTTCTATAACATTAACATCAATATAATTTGCACAACCAGCCTCAGTACAAGAATCCGCTTTGCGACAGATTTCAACCACCAAAATTCGACTTCAAGCTGTGTTCCTAGTTTAAACCGTATATCCATTACCGCCACTACTACAAACCTCCAGCTTTTTTAGGAATGGCGCACAAATGTAAAACATTTTTGTCCTGTAATTCGCTCAAATAATCACGTCTCTTTTAGCATTAATATTATCTCGAGAACTTTATCTTCAAATACTCGCATTCTTCCCTCTCAATAATACGGCTTACCATATATCAACACAGTACAACTTAACGAGCAAAGTAGCTGTGTTATGTAACCCAATCACTACTTGTTTGAAAAGTCGCACTTAAAAATTTCAGTGTGTGGTCCATATGTGATAAATGGATCAAATCACTAACCGCGTAATTTAATTGAAGAACTATGCATTGTCGTCCAAACACATTTTAATGCAGGATAAAACTTTCATCCATAACACTGTTTCTCAACTTCTGCCTATCACCACCCATGCTAATGATAAACTAAAGCAGTTACGAATGCCATGCCATAAACAAACCCAACTCTCTACCATTAAATTTCGGTTGACAGTAACCTTACCCCTCTGCCCGTCCTTAATTGAACAGTTTCTCGTTTCACAAACACCATCACAGACCTGAGTAAATACATAGCACTATTAATAAACTAGTGCCGATCCCAGTGGCCGCGCGGTCTTAGGCGTGGGTCTACGGCCGCTCACTTGCTGGGATTGTGGGTTCGAATCCCGCCGGGGGCATGGATGTCTGTCTCTTGTGAGTGTGTTGTGTGTTGTCAGGTAGAGGTCTCTGCGACGGGCTGATCACTTGTCCAGAGGAGTCCTACCGAGTGTGGTGTGTCTAAAGTGCGATCACGAAACCTCGAAAAATGAGGCGGCCTAGGCCCAACCGACCAAACAAATCAAGAACGAATTTCATGATATACAGGCCTTTGTTCAAAAGCTGGTAAATACTCGGCTGGACAAGATAAATCACTGTTTTCACGGAAATCGCAGATTCATCAACGTGTTCACAGAAGTCCGTCACTTGACCGCACGCTGAACCAGAAGAATTCAGTCCACGCCCTCTGATTCTGTTTAACAGCAAGGCATATTTTATCATCGCGTCAAGTAACTTATCTAAAATCAAAGGATCTTTGCAACAACTCGTAATTTGTTTAGGGTGAAGGTTGAACCCCACGCCCAGTCCCCACGCGCTGAAAGGCTATGCCTTTGCCAAATCCTATGTTACCATTATCATTCCTGCGTCCAGGAGCTGCAGATGCGTCTTGCCAACACGACGGATGGGCCAAAGATTACTACAGCATATTACTACACTCTGACAAATTTAGTAACGTGACTGGCAACATTACATATTATTATTTTTATCATCATCGGCATCATCATCATTATTAGTATTGTTGAATCACTCACAAATTTCGATAACGTTATATTATTTGTAATCAGCTTCGCCGTCTTGGACCTTATCCATAGCATTGTTTTAGGCGCGTTGGCAAAACTGCAAAAAGCGATTATTAGCTTCGTCATGTCTGTCCGCATGGAACAACTTGGCTCCCACTGGACGAATTTTTATGATATTTGATATTTCAGCATTTTTGAAAAATCTGTCCAGAAAATTCAAGTTCCATTAAAATATTACAACAATAACGGGTACTTTACATGAAGGCCTGTGTACATTTATGGCAGTATCTCGTTGATTTCTTCTTAGAATAAAAAAATGTTTCAGACAAAGGTTGTAGAGAATACCAAAACACGCATTTTATGTTCAATAAATGTTTACCGAAAATCGTGCCGTTTATGAGATAATGCGAGAAAATATGGTAGAGCCAGACAGAACACAGATGACGGTACAATACGGCGCAGAAAAGATGTGATTTGCATGCGGGATAACTAGGGCACAGACACACACATAATTTTTACTACTTTTCGCTTTTCATGGCAACAATGGTTACGCGAACGCGCCTCAATGTTACGTTCACGTACATTACCTGTCTTGTTCTTAGCAAGCACCGTGTTCTGATTCAATCTCCTCTCACGGAAAAAATATAACTTGGAAGGATCCGTTTGAAAGTTTCCCCTTCCCAGGATCGAAAAAAGAACCAGTTTATGAAATGCTGCGTTCAAGGGAAACCCAAGGCCTTCGGGGGGAGGGGGGGGGGGGACCAAGAAATTAAAACCAATCATGAAACACGTTACCAACTTGCAGAAATAAACTTCATTCTTTGTTTAAATTAACCCTTCAACGACAATGAGGTTTAAATTCCAACTATTGCCCAGGAAGGAGTGGTTTTTAATGTGCAGTACGGTTTAATGCATGCGCACCCACGCAGCTCCACGAGGCCGGCATTGAAGTGTTAATGATTATCACACTCTCCCACCACAAATATCGGTTAAACGTAAACTGGACACCTGCGTTTATTTATTTATCATGTCACAAACACGAACACAGATCTGGTAAATTACACTGAACATTCTATACACTAACATTGACGACGTATGCAGAAACCACTAACACATTTCATATTAAAACTTCAGTGCATGCCTAAACACGCGGAAATTACAGAAATCGCATAGCTGTTATCAGTGATTTTAGGTTAACACAGTTAGTCGATTCTACGCCACATTACGCACGGTTCTGTTAATAGCTTGATTAACACATTCACCGATTAAAACCAGCACATACACACGCTGCAATGAAATACGTGCCCCTTGAACCACGGTCTCACACACAACTCTGAATCCGGATGTCTGGGAATAAGAGTACATGTGTTATCATGCGATGCGTCACTACACAATGCAGGAAACTACTGTCGGCTGTTCCGGAAATCTGGGGCCGGTAGCGAAGGATACACAACGATCATATGACGCCTTAAGGAATGAAAATTAAGCTGACCTTTCACAACTCAAATTACACGCAATACCATCAAATGTATACCTACAGATAACACATGTTCTCCAACTACATGCATACATCATTCGTTACTTAATAGCAATTACAAATTTCATGACTTCAGGCTTCCGCCGCGGTGTAAATTACACCTACGCTCTTCTGGGGCGTTACGCAGCGCAGATTGGTAGTTAGTTAGGGTCTGACCCTTGAAGATGGGACCGATAGGTTGTCCTGAAACATCGGTAACTAACTACCAATCTGCGCTGCGTAACATCCCAGAAGAGCGTAGGTCTCAATTATAAATCTTTGTTACATCTCAGATTACAGTATAACCTATTAGATAAGATTAATTCCATACAATAACTGTCCATGGGACAAACAAACTGGAATCGACTTGCGAAATAAGCAGCCATTATCACATTCAGATATCAATTGGGGCCCACTCGGCCCTCTATCCATAGGTCAAAGATAATCTCCTTCCGAGAAGTACAGAGGCCAGAACCTGAATCCACTAACTATATCCCAGAAAAATGTGCGAGATTACTTCTCATTGGTCTTTGGTCACGGAGATAACGCTATCTAGACTTTACTTCAGTACCGAGCAACTAGATTCAGTCCGTGTACGAAAGCAAAGAAAAGTGCACTACATAGCAGGGGTGGCCAAACATGCTTAACGTAAGAGCCACATACGATATACTTCAGATGTTTGAGAGCCGCAAGACATGAACAAATATTACACACACGTTTTTATTGTTACACGCACATTTTGTTACAAAAATTCTTAAATATATTTAATATCCATGAACACTAAACTTACGTTTTAATCCAGTGGACTCTCAGTTTATACCCGGTAAATAGTTATAGAGCTTGAAAATTTTTTATTTACCTTTTACATGACTTGTAATGCAAAAAAGAAGCTCAGCCAACATATTTCCGCGAGCCGCACATTATATGTCAAACAGCCACATGTGGCTCGCTAGCCGCGGTTTGGCTACCCCTGCTCTATAGAGTACACGTGACTTCTAAACGTTTTTTCGTATATCACACACAGCAACGGTATTCGTTTGTTACTGACACTCATTAGCACTGCTTCGTGTCATGAATTTTAGTTGGGGTACCACATCATATACACAATGCTGTGTTTGGAAGGACAGACACGGTACAACGTGGCTGTCAGCACGAGTGTGGAAATTGAGAGGAATTATGAACTCATTAAACAAATATAATATTATTACTATATTACTACTGAATAAGCCGGGATAGCGCAGTCGGTATAGCGACTCGCTACAAACTGGACGGTAGAAGGATCGAATTCCGGTGGGGGTAAGATTTTCCGCACCAGTCCATACCGGCCCTGGGGCCCACCCAACCTCCTGTAAAATGGGTACTGGGTCTCTTCCCTGGGGTAAAGAGGTCAGGGCGTTGCGTTGACCACCCACCCCGATCTACCGCCGAGGTTAATTAAAGAAAGGGTACAGCTATACCTCTTCTCCCTGTCTGGGCCTTCATGGTCTCTTCTAGAGTCACCTTTACCTTTACCTTTTATTATTACACGTACAAAACTTATTTCCGTAACTGCTGCACAACACTGCCCCATTAGTAGGGAGGTTAAGACTGCGGGGGGTTTTACCTCCACTGCCCATACACCGACAGCACGTGATGTCTGATTTTGTAACTTACCCATCCTCTTGTTACATCCCCTCTCTCATATTCTCCTCAATACTTTACATTCAAATACCATCAATCTAAGTCCTTGCCTTAGAATTAGACCAGGTATGACGCCCATATAACCTCTAAAGATAAAGCTGTTCCAGTTTTTAAGAAACACGCCATAAAGACGCAAGCGACAACGGAGGTACAAACTCTTACACTATTAACCATGGCATTAGATAGACGTGATTCGTGGGCACCACACAACTACAGCTTAACCCCAACGAATGATCCCCGCAAGAACCCACTGGACAGGAAGCCAGTGTGGGCCCCACAGCCGGTCCGGACATCGTGTTCCTGCCAAGCAAGTAGCCCCACAGCATACACACCGTACTAATATCCCGGTTCCATCCAAATGCAACAAATAATAAAATTACATACTAAGCTATTTCTATTTCAACTGTTCTGAGTGGATGTGAAACACGGTTTTTCACCCTGAACCAGAAACACAGGCTGAAAATGTCCGAGAACAGGATGCTGAGGAGAACAGTTGGAAAGAAAGAGAGGAATTGAGAGAACGGTGATAATTACAAAACACAGAGAAGTTTACGATCTAATTAAGGAGCACAATACGGGCGGGGAACGTAGCAAGCAATGACAAGATGGACTGTATACAACGTCAGTCGGAATAGCTAAGGGAAAAAGAAGACTTTGGAAACAAAGACGTAGATGGCATTGCACTGGACCTATCTGTTCAGGACAGGCTTCTTTTAAAAACAGAACTGAACCTTCGGGTTGCATAACACGCAGTAAACATCTCGAACACCCAGAAACAGAATCGCATGACGAATTCTATTCCTTGGGGTTAGTGCATTCGACTACTCCTGTTCATTGCATTATCTCAGGCGATCACACCTCTAAATTAATTCTAAACATATGTTTGTGCAACGTATTGTCACTTGACCATTCCAGTTTTCTAAGACTTTACGACAGCCGTTCTTAACCTGGGGTCCGGGGACGGTGGGGGTCAGTGGATGGATTTCAGGAAGTCTCTGAATTTGGATGGGGAAAAAGGTTACAACTCTTTTTTTTTGCTGCTGGGTAAAGGGCCCTCGCACCACAGCCTTAAGGCTTTTTGTACAACCCCAATGATGATGATAGATGGATGAGCAGTTTTTTACCAATTTTTACAATTAATGGAGCACCAGTGGAATGAAATCGACAGGGGAAAACCGACAACTCGGAGAAAAACCTGTCCCAGTGCCACTTTGTCCACCACAAATCTCACATGGACTTGACCTGGGACCGAACCCCGGGCCTCCGTGGTGAGAGGCCGGCGACTAACCGCCTGAGCCATGGCACGGCCAAGTTACAACTTTATTTTCACTAACCTCTAACTGAAGTTTAGCTTTTCAATCAATAATGAATGTAGAAAACAAAGTAATTTATAGCTTCTAGACTCCAACAATGTTTGTTAACTTCAATAAATTTCACTATCTGACTAATACTGCCTCGGCACTACAGTATTAAAACAAAACTATCTTACTTACTTCGCGTAATACCTACAGACTCTTAACAAAAGTGTTTTTAACTTGTTTCAACAAAAATCTTACTGCGCTGGCTTAATCGACTTCCAAGACTATTGAATAAAAAGCACAATTAGAATACATATTACAATTAATTTTAATACAAAGCGTTTAACCTTAATTTTATCTACTATTGGCTAATTTTGTATATTACAATTTTATTTTAACACTAATTTTGTGAGGGGGGATCCCACAAAAAAAAATGTAAACAAAGATTACAATGTAGTATTATGAGTTGCATTTTACCTGCAATTTCAGTCTGTATTTAGTCTCATTATGGATTATTTAATCCGAAACACGTAGCGTTTTCTAAGAATATATAGTTGTGTTGGACTGATGATATGTTGTTTTGATACACTTGCCTTCACAGTGAAATGTCTTTTTGAAAAAATAAAAATTTAATTTCAACTTGCCTGTATTTTAAATGTATTTATTGTCTTGTTATTGATTTAATGGATTAACAAAGAAGCACATACACTACCATATTACATTTTTGTTATTTTTTAATATTTCGAAAACTCCACTTGAACATAATTGGTCTCCATTGTAATAAATCTATAATATAGACTGTAATGCATAGATAAAGCCTCTATATCTAAGCACCTTATTTTATGCATTTAAATACATTTTTCTGAGAAAGAGTCCCTATTTTTCACCACACTCACAAAGGGGTCAATGGCACAAAAAGCTTAAGAACCCCTGCTTTACGTCGTGTCGACTAGCACAATGTCTCTCTATACAAAGTGAAGCAATCTTCTTTGAATTTCGCTCTTCCGAAACGTCGGTAACTATTTACCAGCCGACAAGACATAACATTCCAGGAGACCTGAATTGTCAACAGCGCCGTTCTGAGAATCTCAAATCTTCAATATTTTCGTTTAGTGAGGACTTTTAGCGTATTTATACCTTTCGTAAACTGGGGAGATGGACTGCGAGGTACATAACTGGAGTACGCCTGTCTTCTCGCTGCTCTTGATTACATACATACTCGTACACAACCGTCACGACTTCCTTACAAATGTCACGAGAACAAATAAAGGTCTGTAAACCGGTAATTACGTACTGGTCTTTCGGTCTGATTGAAATCATCACAAGAAAAGAAAAAGAACATGCAAGACATTGGGCTATTATAAAGGAATCAACATTTCAAACTTGTTCAGCTGGTTTAATGCAGCCTACACATACACAAAGAAATTCCCGTCTAGGTTATAACGGTACTATACAATATAACAGAATGCAGTTTGCCGTCTCAGTGTAACTATAGGCTAGTCTATGCCAAGCACCATTACACGCGTGTTATGCACGTCTCATCACATGAATAGGCAATCCCGTGCATCATTCGTTGCGCGAGATCAGTGTTTCCCAACCTTTATTCCACGGAGGAACCCCTAAAATACTTTTACACATCCCGGGGAACCCCTACCTATGAAAACGTTTAAACGCCAGAAAAAGTTAATAGCGGGGAGCTGCTCTCTGTAACAGTACTAAATGGACACAGACACAGAACAGCAAATATAACCTTAAATACGAGTTTACCAAAACGAAGAGGAATTTGGTAGCGCACGGAGATTATACCAGTATTACCAATTGCCGGACAAAAATTACCGCGTTTTTCCAGAATTCTTATTTATATATACCACAACGTTCCTTCCAATTTTTATTACAGCTGCGCGGACCTGCTACTGCTCTGAGCACAAAATTTTTACACGACCTGACGACAGAGCGGCACTTTAAAAGTTTTTTGTAATAAGCATAATAAGAATATTTACAATGCACGGCAACATTTCAGCTACTGCGCGGCCGCGCAGTAGCGCGTCTTAGAAGGAACATTGATATTCCACGATTTCTCGCGTAACTCCTAAAGATCTTCTGTGAAACTCTAACTCGGAAACACTGTGCTAGATACATCATCATATAGCATCCCTGTCAAATGAGTATTTGGGGCTGCTTCCTCGGGGTAAGGTAGCCCGAGTGTGAAGCTGAACACTCACTTATACAATTTCTTGGCTTTATGTTTAATTAATCACAGGAGTACGTTTGGCTTTACGTATCTAGTTCAGTGCCAACAATCTCCGCCAACACAATCGTACGTACTGTTCACAGATCATAAGGAATGCCCGACGTCAGAATTCCACGAAGGCATTTCTGGATGCCATATATGAACGTAAGAATGCGGGTGACATTCCCTTTAATCCGAGATCACGGTCAGCTGGTCTGCCAAGTATGAAAATGTCTGAGGACCGAATCTCGTTGCCACGCCCCGCCCGTAATTCCTTCAGCTATTTCGAGAAAACGATAAGGCACACTTTATAGCTGTCTTCCATTTTTTCCAGTTTTCCATTACTGTCGTTTTTATGAGTTACTTATACTAAATGAATACAATTAACAAGTAACGGGGTACACATGGCCGTGCCATGGCTCAGGCGGTTAGTCGCCGGCCTCTCACCGCGGAGACCCGGGATCGGTCCATGTGGGATTTGTGGTGGACAGAGTGGCACTGGGACAGGTTTTTTCTCCGAGTACTTCGGTTTTCCCCTGTCAGTCTCATTCCATCGGCGCTCCATTAAAATGGAAAAAACAGAAAAAAAGCCTCATCATCTTCATCACAAGGTTGCACAATAGCCTTAAGGCTGCGGTAGTCCGTAGCATCAGCTGCGGGGCCCTTCAATAAAAAAAACGGTAAACATGAGCCTATGTAGTGCCTGACAGCATTGTCCTTCTCCGAAAGCATTCAACAACTTTTAATGAAATTTACTAATATGGGACTTCATTATTTAACCTCTCCTACATGTTTCGGCCTTCTCGGCCACCCTCAGGGATACCATTCAATACTATAAGACTAGTACATATTTCGATTACAACAAAAGAAAAAAAATAATGTTCCTTTTATTGTAATCATAATATTTAACGCACGAGGACCTACTTGTATTATTAAATGGCATCCGCGAAGATGGCCGAAAAGGCCGAAACACGTAGCAGAGGTCAAATAGTAAAAGAATTTGTTATCCAAAACCAAAAAACTTATTTACCAAGCCTTAGTCCAAAATATTCTGTTATATGGTGCAGAAGCATGGACACTAAATACACAACAGGATAATAAACTACTTGCAACTGAGATTTTTGGAGAAGACCCGCAAGGAAAGCAAGGAAAGAAAATTTCGAAATGACACCGTGGGAGCAACTATGGACGTAGGGAGTAATACGTAATTAGAAGTAACTGAACAAAAACTATTACAATGGTTTGGACATGTAAAGAGAATGCCGGGAAATACACTGATATGTACTATCTCGAATAGAAACCAGAGGAAACATGAAGAAATGGAAGACCCAAAGAAATATGGACGGATGGATGGATAGAGAAAGACGGAATGTAACTAATTATGGAATGACAGTAAGGATAATAGAGACAGGGACATGTGGAGAAACTTAGCTGTGGGTGAAGGAAAACCACTGTACAGTGGAAAATCCTCGGATGAATTCATGAATTTGTGAACCAAGAATGTGCAGCTTGACTGTATTGTTTGGTGTTTGGAGTACGCGGTAGAAATGTATTACAAAATTAATATAAGCATTTAGAGAGAAAGATATCTTGCGAATATCATTATAATGCAGGTCGATGTGTTGTAATTTCTCCTTTCATATAAAGCCGAAAGTCGTACTGAAAACACGACGACGGATGTGTATTTTCGGGCGTCAATTAACAGCGAAGATGTGAAAACTCCCGACAGTATTTTGCACCTAACACTCATGAGGCCATTCATGTTCGGTCGTCACCTTTGATTCCGTTTGAAACCAACATGCTGACATAACATCTAGCAAGATCAGAAACACTCCAACAACCAACATCAAATTAATAACCAAAAGACGACTCAATAATCTAACAGCAATGTACACACACTATTTCCATTCACTGCACCTTCAACTAAGTATGAAAAGTCGAGCTCTGCTAGCTCAATATGCTGTTTAAACATGGATAACTGCATTTGCATAAGTACAGTAAAAACTGGTTTATCCGGCATTGGGTGATTCGGAACGCTCTATTAACCGGAAATTGACAATGACCCATTTCACTTGACGAAACTGATCAAGACAGGCTATTTACAGGGTAAATTTATGTAAGCAACAGTTAAGGCAGTGACAGCAAAATGTGTGTGTAATTCGGTGTTGTGAAAATGATATCAGGAGTGAAATACTGATGACGTGTTGGGCTTTTTACCTTACATATACCATCATGTTACGTAAATAGTGATTAAAAGGGAAAGAAAATGCGGCGAGGGAAAAAGGACAGGATATCAAGTGACAAATTAAATAGTCATGTCTGTCCATGAGGGTGCTAAGTGCCCTAAGATGCATATAACGTTCCAATTCCCGAAAACGGCAAGAGTCGGCAACCCTCTGGTCCCGGAAGTGCCAAATATTGCAAATTTTACTGTATTTAGAATATCGTGTCCCAGTCAATTATGACAGCCTACGCAACACAAGTATTCACATTTTTTTTCGACAGCATGTACGACATAAGCTGCATGTCACTAAATATGGGACACTAATCACAGAAACGATAGTCAAAAATTTTTAACACGCACAGTTTATTTGTTATTCTATAGTTTTATCTGTGTGCAAGATACATGACCTTGCACACAACGCATTACGCAATTTGAAATGATGACGTTACTTGTACAAGAATAAGCTTGTGTTCTCTAATGAAACATCACATCCTCAAATGATACACTTCCTCAACCCTGCAGTTCTGCCAACATTCGCAATGTAACGCTCATTTTTTAAACGCATGTATGTGGAACACTGTCGTTACATTCTTGTACAAAACTGTGATATTATGTTAAATATCTGAGTCCATATTTGCAATCGTCGTATCAGAATTACTTCATAAAATTTAATTTTCTTTTACGTTAGCGTAATTTTACAAAAATTAATACAATTTAATATGATTCTTAACACAGCTGACTTATTAACACCATCGATAAAACATTATATAATAAATGACAAAGCGTTTAGGCTTAACGAAACCGTTGTCAAGTCTAACGCCAGACACTTGTTGTTAGTATATAGACATCCTGAACGTACCTTTAGCGCAATGACTTTTGGCAACAATTTTGTTGAAATGTTATGAATAATTTTATTCTTCATCCCGTCCAAGTCACCGACAAGCAAAGTGTTCAATGCAAATAACTCATAAAGTACAAAAATTTGTGTTCAAGACATCTGCGTACTGCAATCATTTTGAAGCAGCCACCCCACCCCCCACCCACACCAGCCCCAAAATAAGAATAACTGTCCATTATTCGTACAGAACGAGAGTTAGACAAGGCTAAGCTCTCGGGATCTGAAAGTGCCACGCGGAACAAAACATTAGTGTGCCTGAATATGGAGATTTACATGACTAGTGAATGTACAGACGGGTATTGGAATTGAATTATGCAGCCCACACATGTCACGTCAGCTGACATTAAACACTTAGCGGTCACCTTTTCCTTATTACAACACATCTGTGGGCAGTTTTGAAAAAAAAGTCTTAATATAAACATGTGAATACAAACCATTTAGGCCCACATACGAGTTAACTCACAAGGAATACAGTTACGAAGCTAAGAATTCTTAGTTCTAGCCTTCTCTTACGCCTACTATCGCGTCATCTTCACCTTATGTAAATAAGTACATCAGACTACTCGACATGTGGAGAGCTACAGGTGTCCGGGCAAGCGGTCTCAAACACGTGGCTCGCCAGTTCATGTTATACGGCCCCCTCATTGATCTCCAGATACAGACTGTAGCCCAGTTAAGTGCCGAAGAACATTTCAGGTTAAAGTGTTTCTTGTCACAGGCCTTAAGACTCAAACAGATTTTCTGTCACTTGACAGTAACATACAACAAATTACAGTGCAACACTTTCGACATAGTAATTATATTTTGATTTTGTTATTAAGAGTACTAAGTGTTCTTCATTACGTATTTAATTTCAATTAAAGCACTAAACTGATTTATTGTTTAAAATGATGTGCTGTCCGTTATGAGACAGCTTAATCGGTTTGGCGATAAGGTACGGGCTGGACGGTATGGGGTTCGAAACACAGCAGGAACAACAGATTTCTCTTCTCCAAAAGTGTCCTGACCGGCTCTGGGGCCCGCCCATCCTTCTTATTAATGGGTATCGGGTATCCTCCTCGGGGGGTAAAGCGGCCGGAGTGTAAAATCTATCATTCACCTCCGTCCAGTGCCGAATTTAAGAATAAGTGAAGTTATATACCTCTGTTCCCCTTATACGCCTTCATGGCGTTGACAGGTACAAATGTACTTTTAACTTCCGTTAGGTACAAGCTATCTGAGTTTGACACCGCTGGTCTATGCACTGATGTAACTAGAAAGTGGGCACAAACTCAGGACCCCACCTTCATGTTCCCATTCGAAAGTACAGTCTTGAAGGTAAGACTGAATTAAATAACGAAGAATAACACACGTAATAACCAACATGACATGCATTCTAGTGCACTAGGATATAACAACAGGACAGACTGTCTTCACGGTGAGTTTTGTAACGTTCGTCACACTAACAATGGTTACGTAGGAAGCCTTCATGGGGTACAGGCGCAAGGGAAGGCAAAGCTTCACGCATTCCTAACGCTCTTATTCGTGTGAATGAAAAGTCAAATTCACACGCTGTGACTTTACCAACGTTGAGTCTGAATGGACATCGACCCTTTAAAGACTAAGGTTAACCTGAATTATACTTAATGATTCAGTTCGTACCGCGCAGTAAACACACTCCGTCTCAGTTATACAAACCAATCAGTTAACGCTATACAGGGACATAATCGCTGTTTGTTCCGAGATCCACACAGAGCACACAAATACATCTGCGGGCAGAATGTATAATTTGTGAATGTTACAACTGGTGGTACACATAGTAACCACTGTGCTTCGAAGTGTTAACCAGGAAGTAGAATTCCACGAAACAAGCGTCTACACGACACCGAAAAGATAACATAAGATCCTGCTGGGAACAGAATCTCCGTTTTTGAACCTATAGGCATTAAATTTGAGCCGATCCCAGTGGCCACGCGGTCTAAGGCGTGGGTCTGCGGCCGCTCGCTAGCTGGGATTGCGGGTTCGAATCCCGCCGGGGGCATGGATGTCTGTCGCTTGCGAGTGCAGTAGAGGTACAGGTCTCTCCGACGGGCCGATCACTCGTCCAGAGTAGTCCTACCGATTGTGGCGTGTCTAATTGAGTGTAATCGTGAAGACTCGACAATCAGGAAGCCCTGGCCCACTAGGGGCTGTCGCGAAATAAAAAAAAATACTGATTAAGCTGTATCGATTTGTCTCTAATTAGGGTCCTGGGTCATAGAAGGCTATACTCATCTGTTTAATTTTATAAAACGTTAAAGCTTTCTACTTCTAAAACAGCAAGATATCACATATGTCTTTGTTGCATTAAAAAGAAAATATTAGGGGCTTTTATTTTAATTACTTCATTACTTTCTCCCTACACCCCCTCCCCCGGAGCCGCTTGAATATCTAGCACTAAATAATCCCGATTTAAACCCCACGAATCCAATTACATCGGACAGAAGCATCGATTCCCACTAATTTCGTCACTGAACGATAAAGACGGACAGTATGAATAATTTAGTGGCATAAATGCTAAGCAGGTCCAGATGTGACGTATGAATTTGTATGACGTCGTTCCTTTCAGCATTAACCGATGGACAAAACCGCATCCTTGAAATGGAGACTCCTAAACCACCCTTGAAAACGGCAATAGTCAGTGATATTTACTAGAAATTAAATAATACTAATGCCTTTTGTTGCACACTACGTAAAATTGCCACTTATTAAAAAAATATTAAATTTTTAGTGTTACTTGTCAAATCCAATATTTTTGGGACAATATCAAATACACAAAAAAAAGCACGAAACAACTCTTTATTTAAATAAATTTAGATACAAATTTTTATTTTTTTTTCATAATCATCGAGTTCTCCATAAAACCTCTCGCGACCTTATGTCAGACCTGCGCGACCGTGATGTGGGTCGCGACCTGAGGTTGGGAACCGCAGTTTACAGCGAATATCGCGGACCAACCTCACCAACAAACGACACACACTTGTCTCGTGAAGAAAACACCAAAACATACGAATTCCAGGACACACTGTAGCACATCTGCCTATCAAATAAGGGTTTGGCATAGTGCACGTGACTTTATGTACTGTCGATATGGGAACGCGCGGCAGCCAGCCTCTTGTGCATCTCGGCGACTAAGCACATTGCAATGTCACGTCGGCACAAAAGAACGTTCAGCTCAGCACTAAATTTAGCTCTGTGAAATAACGTGGGCATTACTCACATTTTCGCCGCACATTCAATATTTTTCTCGACACGACCGTCTGACACCGAGCAATGCCGTTTACCCATAATGCCATAAGCTCTGTATTGGGTAGGTGCCCGCTTCGAAACTTGGCCGGATTGCCCGCTACTGTAAGTACAGTATTTCGTGATTTTCCTCAGATTGCACTGGGGACCGACTGTGTAACTAGTCCAATAGTGTAAGGACATTCAAATGTTTATACCGTAGTTTTACATTTCTAGCGAAAACGGAAATCTCATTTGTGGCACCCAAGTTACCAGTACAATGTTCACAAAACACCGTTGGGTCATTGTTAAACAGCGTGCGTAGCATCTAATGGAGAAGTACATGATGAACACACTTCCCAAGAATTTGATTAGGCACAGTGAGGAAAACCACAAAAAACCTCAAACTAGCCGCATTCCAGACTAAGATACGAACCCGGATTTCTCTAATACTAAGCATGAATGCTAACCACTGTACTTTATATTTAGGCAGGCACTCGTTATAACTGCCTATTCCCCTTAAATATCTGCATATCACAGACTGCCTATTCCCCTTGCCATATCTGCACACCACAGACTGCCTATTCCCCTTGCCATATCTGCACACCACAGACTGCCTATTCCCCTTGCCATATCTGCACACCACAGACTGCCTATTCCCCTTGCCATATCTGCACACCACAGACTGCCTATTCCCCTTGTCATATCTGCACACCACAGACTGCCTATTCCCCTTGCCATATCTGCACACCACAGACTGCCTATTCCCCTTGTCATATCTGCACACCACAGACTGCCTATTCCCCTTGCCATATCTGCATATCACAGACTGCCTATTCCCCTTGCCATATCTGCACACCACAGACTGCCTATTCCCCTTGCCATATCTGCACACCACAGACTGCCTATTCCCCTTGCCATATCTGCACACCACAGACTGCCTATTCCCCTTGCCATATCTGCACACCACAGACTGCCTATTCCCCTTGCCATATCTGCACACCACAGACTGCCTATTCCCCTTGTCATATCTGCACACCACAGACTGCCTATTCCCCTTGTCATATCTGCACACCACAGACTGCCTATTCCCCTTGCCATATCTGCATATCACAGACTGCCTATTCCCCTTGCCATATCTGCACACCACAGACTGCCTATTCCCCTTGCCATATCTGCACACCACAGACTGCCTATTCCCCTTGCCATATCTGCACACCACAGACTGCCTATTCCCCTTGTCATATCTGCACACCACAGACTGCCTATTCCCCTTGCCATATCTGCACACCACAGACTGCCTATTCCCCTTGCCATATCTGCACACCACAGACTGCCTATTCCCCTTGTCATATCTGCACACCACAGACTGCCCATTCCCCTTGTCATATCTGCACACCACAGACTGCCTATTCCCCTTGTCATATCTGCACACCACAGACTGCCTATTCCCCTTGTCATATCTGCACACCACAGACTGCCTATTCCCCTTGTCATATCTGCACACCACATACTGCCCATTCCCCTTGCCATATCTGCACACCACAGACTGCCTATTCCCCTTGTCATATCTGCACACCACAGACTGCCCATTCCCCTTAAATATCTGCACACCACAGACTGCCCATTCCCCTTAAATATCTGTACACCACAGACTGCCTATTCCCCTTGCCATATCTGCACACCACAGACTGCCTATTCCCCTTGCCATATCTGCACACCACAGACTGCCTATTCCCCTTGCCATATCTGCACACCACAGACTGCCTATTCCCCTTGCCATATCTGCACACCACAGACTGCCTATTCCCCTTGTCATATCTGCACACCACAGACTGCCCATTCCCCTTAAATATCTGCACACCACAGACTGCCTATTCCCCTTGCCATATCTGCACACCACAGACTGCCCATTCCCCTTGCCATATCTGCACACCACAGACTGCCTATTCCCCTTGCCATATCTGCACACCACAGACTGCCTATTCCCCTTGCCATATCTGCACACCACAGACTGCCTATTCCCCTTGCCATATCTGCACACCACAGACTGCCTATTCCCCTTAAATATCTGCACACCACAGACTGCCTATTCCCCTTGCCATATCTGCACACCACAGACTGCCTATTCCCCTTGCCATATCTGCACATCACAGACTGCCTATTCCCCTTGTCTTATCTGCACACCACAGACTGCCTATTCCCCTTGTCATATCTGCACACCACATACTGCCCATTCCCCTTGCCATATCTGCACACCACAGACTGCCTATTCCCCTTGTCATATCTGCACACCACAGACTGCCCATTCCCCTTAAATATCTGCACACCACAGACTGCCCATTCCCCTTAAATATCTGCACACCACAGACTGCCTATTCCCCTTGTCATATCTGCACACCACATACTGCCCATTCCCCTTGCCATATCTGCACACCACAGACTGCCTATTCCCCTTGTCATATCTGCACACCACAGACTGCCCATTCCCCTTAAATATCTGCACACCACAGACTGCCCATTCCCCTTAAATATCTGCACACCACAGACTGCCTATTCCCCTTGCCATATCTGCACATCACAGACTGCCTATTCCCCTTGTCATATCTGCACACCACAGACTGCCTATTCCCCTTAAATATCTGCACACCACAGACTACCTATTCCCCTTGCCATATCTGCACACCACAGACTGCCTATTCCCCTTGCCATATCTGCACATCACAGACTGCCTATTCCCCTTGTCATATCTGCACACCACAGACTGCCTATTCCCCTTGTCATATCTGCACATCACAGACTGCCTATTCCCCTTGTCATATCTGCACACCACAGACTGCCTATTCCCCTTAAATATCTGCACACCACAGACTGCCTATTCCCCTTGCCATATCTGCACACCACAGACTGCCTATTCCCCTTGCCATATCTGCACATCACAGACTGCCTATTCCCCTTGCCATATCTGCACACCACAGACTGCCTATTCCCCTTGCCATATCTGCACACCACAGACTGCCTATTCCCCTTGCCATATCTGCACATCACAGACTGCCTATTCCCCTTGCCATATCTGCACACCACAGACTGCCTATTCCCCTTGCCATATCTGCACACCACAGACTGCCTATTCCCCTTGCCATACCTGCACACCACAGACTGCCTATTCCCCTTGCCATATCTGCACACCACAGACTGCCTATTCCCCTTGCCATATCTGCACACCACAGACTGCCTATTCCCCTTGCCATATCTGCACACCACAGACTGCCTATTCCCCTTGCCATATCTGCACACCACAGACTGCCTATTCCCCTTGCCATATCTGCATATCACAGACTGCCTATTCCCCTTGCCATATCTGCACACCACAGACTGCCTATTCCCCTTGCCATATCTGCACACCACAGACTGCCTATTCCCCTTGCCATATCTGCACACCACAGACTGCCTATTCCCCTTGCCATATCTGCACACCACAGACTGCCTATTCCCCTTGTCATATCTGCACACCACAGACTGCCTATTCCCCTTGTCATATCTGCACACCACAGACTGCCTATTCCCCTTGTCATATCTGCACACCACAGACTGCCTATTCCCCTTGTCATATCTGCACACCACAGACTGCCCATTCCCCTTGCCATATCTGCACACCACAGACTGCCTATTCCCCTTGTCATATCTGCACACCACAGACTGCCTATTCCCCTTGCCATATCTGCACACCACAGACTGCCTATTCCCCTTGCCATATCTGCACACCACAGACTGCCTATTCCCCTTGCCATATCTGCACACCACAGACTGCCTATTCCCCTTGCCATATCTGCACACCACATACTGCCTATTCCCCTTGTCATATCTGCACACCACAGACTGCCTATTCCCCTTGTCATATCTGCACACCACAGACTGCCTATTCCCCTTGCCATATCTGCACACCACAGACTGCCTATTCCCCTTGCCATATCTGCACACCACAGACTGCCTATTCCCCTTGTCATATCTGCACACCACACACTTCCTCTTCCCCATGGCCGCAGGAGCGGCATCGCAATTCCAAATACGAAGGTAATAACTACAAGCATTAAACTCGTGTTACGTAAGTCATTTAGCAGCCTTACGCCACTACTTGAATGTCCAATTTAGAAATTTACGGGACTGGCGCAACAGGGGTTGTAAAACCTACTCTAGCACCGTTGACGGCAACTTGTTATAGTAACATTTGGGGTTCTTGAGGCAATGGAAATTCATACTGTGGTCCTCTGTGTTACGGCACCGGCCTGGCAGATGAATACCGACGTTTCGGAGAAACATGCTGCCTCCATCTACAGTGCACAAGTTACGTTAACTTTCACCCTTCTACCTAGATTACACAGAGGCATTAAGTTCCTCGGAACCGTCGGTGGCATCCCACAAGACAACATGAATCCCGTTGAAGTTCCACGTTGCGGTTACCAAAACCATCACTGAATTTAATGCGTAAAATACAGACAGAAAACAATTTCTGCGCATGCACACAACTTTTGTCTGTAAACAGGAAGGGCCTCAAAAATACATAAACTCAACAACTTGAAAACTTATGGAAGGACAGCTACATTCAGAGACCACTGACGAAATGTCATAATAGCAATGCAAAAGCCGGTGCTGCCCTCTAGAGGTACGTTACGAAATTCATTCGGCAGAGGTGGTATTGCAGTACCGACTAAAGCACTCCCACAAATGCCGTTTACTGATGTAATTTGCTGCTCCTACTTGTACATGTCCAGCAAGGGAGCCACAAATATACTGCCATTTTGGAAAAGTTACATTTTATTACAAATATTGTTGTAATGCCTATTTAATTTAACTGTAATAGAATTGCTATGCAACGTGACGTTTTTGCCTTGTAAGGGCTTAGCGCTGATTCAGACACGTAACCATCCTGTCGAAATTTCGGAATAAGTAACAATAATGATGACAAAAATAAAAATAATGATATATGGCAGATCCACCGTTCAAAGTGTGGCTACCGAATGTAAAAAACCATTTCAGAATTTGAGAAGGTAAGGTCCTCCTAATTCGTGAAGCTGTCGAAAAAAAGGAAAATGAATACAGAATTACACATGAAACCGCAAATAACTCCATGGCTTTCCAACCACCGGCAATATCGTGCAAAACAACCCTCATACCGAAACATCAGTCATTTACCGCACAGAAGTACAGAAAACGTACTGCATTCTTTGACCAACATCTCCTCTAAGCCATCCGATCTTTATAAAACCTTCCTTCATCCTGAATACGGAACAAAAACACGGCGTACGACTTGTTAAGTTCTATCGTTCGAAGAACAATTCTGGCACTTCGCGCCAAATCATAACACTATCTTAGTAATAACTTGCTGCACTGTTCAGCCCTCTCTTAGCAGCCTTTCAGCACTCGCCCTTTGCACTTCACTTCACTCACACGCGTCATTACAATTTACGCGCACAGACGCACACATGCACACTCCGAATGTTACTGTGGCACGAACGGCTGCCGGACCCAAAGTGCATGACTCAGTCCAGTGGAACTGCCTGTCAGTAAACAACCGACCGCCAGTGAATCAACCCAGGCACTTGTTTCAACGAGGCGAAGGATGACCCGCACAGCTAGCCGTAGGATATTTTCCTGAAACCCCGCATTCTAATTCGTGATCAGTTAGGTAGCTTCAAGGTCTCACTCTACAAGACGACCACCTGGTATTACCAGCTTACTATATATACCGTCAGGGTTAACACTACAGATTCTCCATACTGTCCACACAGTGTATTTACTTATTCCAGATAATTCTCAAAATAAACATTGATTCTTTCCTTCTACTGCACAGCATTGACTGACTCGTCTTTCTATTGGAAGATAAGCATGCACTCTGCGACGTACGAAACCAATCCTTACATACAATGTACAGTCATTTGAGTCTTCAAAAAAGTTAAAAGCATAGTTCATGACCAATTGCTCACAGAATTACCTGCTATAGGCCTATATTGCCCGAGGTTTCATTGCCCTTTTCACAAGATCCCGCCACTGGAAACCACGTTGAGCCACTTTAGTCCAGTACATACCCTCATACTCTATTTTTTTTTAAGATTTCCTTTAATATTATCCTCCAATCTACATTTAGGTGTACCAAGAGACGATCTCTTCCGACCAAAATTCTACACACATTTGTCATTTCACCCACTCCTGATTAATGCTCCATCCATCTCATCCTCATCTCACCCTAAAACGAACGTTCAAATTATGAAATTTCATATTGTCACGGTGATCACAGTTCCACCCTCCCGCCCAAATTCAGATGAGACTAGTCTGTACGGTGTCATAACCCAGACGACTACAACGTAATGGCACAAAGTATGACGTTCCAAACTGTACACCTTTCTCGATCTTTTTAACTTCCTGTGTCTTGGGTCCACACAGTCTTGCTCTGTGTCTTGAAGCCAATGAAGTGTATTTCGCAACAAGCTTCACATCCCAAAGCAGATTAACTCAGCGCTCACACATCAGACTAGCATTCGTTTTACAGTCTTGCCAACCAAGTATTTAACTTACTAACATACGTAAGTGGATCAGAATATACGTTTATCACCATCCGTAAATAAAAGGCAAGCTTTTAGTACAGGAAACTGACAATATACGATGAAGGTGCATACTTCTTTGATTTCAGGATTCCGCCGCGATGTTGCTGAAATCTGCGGTCTTCTGGGTTATTACGCCTATGTGGCGAAGTACGTATTTTTAATATTAAAGCTGGCTGTAAATATAATAACCGTTAGGTTAGATAGGGCTAAAAGAACAAAGACGAGAATTGTGTAGTGGACACATTCAAAATTAGAAACATGCTTAATACTGGTAAAGGTAAAGGTCACCCTATAACATACCATGAAGACACAGAGGAAGAGTAGAAGTAGAGCTCTACTCTTTCTTTAACCTCGACGCTAGAAGGGAGTGGGTGGTCAACGCCACGCCCCGGCCGCTTTACCCCCGGGAATGACCCGGTACCCATTGTACAGGAGGCTGTCTAGGTCCCAGGGCCGGTCTGAGCGGGTGCCGAAAATCTCGCCCCCACCGGAATTCGATCCCCGGACCTCCAAGCCCGTAGCAAGCCACTATATCGACTGAGCTATCCCGGCCCACACTTAATATTGGTACGATAATTAAATCAACTGAGATGGATCGGGCATTAGTATTACTGCAGCAAGCAAAAAATAATCGCAAAGTTTTTGTCAGGAAATGTCAAAGGAACAGACCACTTGATATATATAAGCATAACTTGGGAGATCAGATTAAATTTTACGCTGGATGAATAATGTGTGAAGGTGGAAAATGAATTAAGCTGGCTCGGAATTGGGTAAAGTGAAGGGTTCTTACGAGCATTGTAATGAACCTTCAAGTGCCTCAAGAGCAGAGCAGTTCAGTAGGCTAACTGTTAAGTTTCCACGCAACACGCAGCTCCGTGACATCAGTTAAAAGCCAACCAGGCGTTACAAATATTTTCATCATACAAGGAATGCCAGATAACATTCCACACCTTCGCTTACACATCTACAAAAGCAAACACTGATTCCAGATAAAACACGAAGTGCAAATTCTACACCACAAATGTTCAATAAGCACAGGCCTACCCCTGACACAATGACACACGACCTTTTAGTACGTGTTCATGCGGTATGCTTTCTTACAGCACAGACTTGCAGTACTAAAATCTTGTTTTGGTAATTTTACATTTAGGCGACATCATTTACAATTCTGCAGTAATATGCAGTTTAACCTTGATTTCAGGCTTCCGCCGCGATGTTGATGAAATATGTGGTCTTCTGGGTTATTACACGGAGTCGTGTGGTAATTATTTACCGACGTTTCGGGACAACGTATCGGTCCCATCCTCACGGGTCAAGATTCCGAGTAGGAAAAGAAAATCATTACCACACGACGCCGTGAAATAACCCAGAAGACCACATATTTCATATGCAGTTTAGTTTATAGATTATGGTGCAGGGCTGTTGGTCGCATGGACACACAAACGAATTCTAGTGTAGACAAAGCCTTATTGCTTACAACTGTAATTATGTTCCACACTGTTTTAGTATAGCTGTAATTATTATTATTATTATTATTATTATTATTACGTACTTTACATGACAGAAGACATCAACTTGATGCAATTTTTGTCATTAATGTTTTATTAGGTTCTAAATCCTGTCCATCTACTTTGGACATTATTGGTTTACGGGTTCCCACTCGGAACCTCCGAGACTTTTCTTTGTTTCATGTTAGCTCATATTATAAAAATTGTCCCTCCGGCCGGTGTGTAACTGCGGCATATTCTATTTGTAATCATATGGATGTTTTCAGAAGGGAATTTGTTACACTTAGTCAGATGTAATAATTTATTACATTACTTTAAGGTGTTCTTACTAATTACCTAAGCAAGTTATTGTTTGTTTATTTATTTGTTTTGGTTGTGTTTGTTTTGTTTTTGTCTGTATATTGTCCGTTGTCATTTATGTCTGTATGTTGTGCTGTTTGTGTAATTGGCCACCTGGCTGTTGATTCGGCACATTAATAAACCAGAATTGAATTGAACTATGTTATGAATGTTTCTGGAGGGGTTCTAAATCTTGTCCATCTTCCATGGGCATTATTGGTCTTGACAAATTTTCCGTTATATGCACCGTGCATCTTGATAACAAATTAAAAGTTTAAGAAACCAACACATGCACTATATTCTTACAAGTAAGTCAATTACCCCTACATATGTTTCGGCTTCAACAAGCCATCCTCAATGACGATGGCTTGTTGAAGCCGAAACATATGTAGGGGTAATTGACTTACTTGTAAGAATATTGTGCATGTGTTGGTTTCTTAAACTTTTAATTTGGTCTTGACAGTTTCCAATCGAAAACTCCGAGACTTCCCTCTGTTTCATGTTAGTCCATTTTTTTCAAAAATTGTCTCTCCGAAAGTTATGCCACTGCGACAATTTCATTTTGTCGTGAATTTGATGTCTTCAGAAGCCAAATAATTAGATTCAGTAAACTGTTGTATTTTTCATTTTAATGCACTCGTACATCATACATTTTTTATGAATTACTTAAGTATACCTTTGTTTGTTTTTTGTTCGTCCATACATGTCTGTGGTCCTCCAGCTTGGGGGTTGGGCGAGGTGCTAACAACTCCTCACCGTAAAAAATTACCATCTTACGAAACATATCACAAAGCCCAGGACCTGGACTGATTCTTTGGTAAAAAAAATTTGCTCAGGATAGGGGCAGGTGGTGGGCTCTTGTGAATGCGGTAATGAACCTTCGGGTTCCATAAAATGAGGGGAATTTCTTGACTACCTGAGGTCCTGTTAGCTTCTCAAGAAGGACACTGCTCCATGGAGTTAGTTAGTTAGTTAGTTAGTTAGTTAGTCATATATGTGTTTATTTCCTTTTGTTCTTTGTGTTTGTGTTGTGTAGCTTCTGTCATAGACCACTGGGCTGTTCAGTCAACTTTTATTAAATTATTATTATTATTATTATTATTACATCATCATCATCATCATCTTGAGGGGGCGGGGACAAATTATCAGCCTTATCTTAAGTTCAAATTCCGTCTATGTTAAATCTGTCGGATATAACCTCAAGGTCTCATGACCACATCATCACGTGACCCTAAAATGCTTCAACCTCCAAAGTCAGTGCGTCTGCCGAAATATCGTCAGAAATAAATATGTAGCGAAGGAATCAATCAATCAATCAATCACCACTGTCAAGAGAAACTCAGAAAGTCAGTGCAAATGCAAGTTTAACAGCAGGGTTGCCAAGTTGATTTCAATATCTGACGACCTGTTACATTGGCCTATCTATTTCCAGAGAATAGCCCACATATACTTCGTTCCCAAGTGTCCCTGCTGAGGGCAACACATGCACTAGGGAGCAGTGACCAATCCGTTATCTGAACACTATAATATAATTACATGAGAAAGACCTGTGTAATTTTTTTTACATTCTCATACACAACATGTAAACGTCTCTTGACTGAAACAAATAAATCAACAACAGTAACACTAACAATGATTCCTTTAGTCATTTTGGTCATTTACGTGTTGACTCAAAACCATTGCGTCCAATTACAAAGACAGCATTTTTTTCCCCAATGGCTCGACAGCCCCTAGGGGGCCTAGGCCTCCTCATTTTTCGAGGTTTCGGGATCACACATTGTAGACGTAGCACATTCGGTAGGACTCCTCTGGACGAGGGATCAGCCCGACGCAGAGACCTCTACCTGACAACACACAACACTCACAAGAGACAGACATCCATGCCCCCGGCGGGATTCGAACCAACAATCCCGGCAAGCGAGCGGCAGCAGACCTACGCCTTAGACCGCGCGGCCACTGGGATCGGCACAAAGTCAGCATGGGTATACAAAATATACAAACAAAATTACGACAAGGACAAGGAGTGAAACAAACTGAACAAAATAATGCCATTAACATAATTACAATGGACACAGTTACAACTACAACCAACATACGACATTAAACACAATCCCAACTGATGCGCATTTTTAAAGGGAAATTTTTGCATAAACAGGCGACATTAAACACAGAAACCCCACTGAGATTACAAGATGGAAAATGTTTTTATGTCATTAGCAAAGGAAGGTACCTAGAGAACTTAAATGCAATGCACAAACCATTTACGAATACATTATTAAAAAGTAAAAACCCCAAAAATACATCCATGAGAAATATCAGGCTGTAATCCCAAATGAGAAGAAAGGATTCCAGAAATGTGTACACGACACTGTCTGTTGGTTAAGTACGAAATCAGTTGATATCTCCATCAGAAAGTTCAAAACGTTTATGAAGAAGTGAAGTATGAAGAACAGGGTGGAAAACACTAGTAACAGCTTGGCACAGAGAGCTAACTGAACGGGTAATGAAGTCAAGATAAGTTATCGAATTGATAATGGTGGATTTGTGTTTAATAAAAGAATGCTGACAAGAAATTTCATTTTAATTTTAAATAATATGGAACATGGACATGAATTATAAATTCAAATAATTTGAAAAATTATTAAGAATGCAAAATGGATCTGCAATTACCAGCAGAGGCGCTGTGGCCTGTTATAAAAAAAAACAGGAACTGTCACTTACTCATACAAGATTGGAGAATTATTATTATTATATTATTATTATTATTATTATTAACCTTTACGCAGGGTATTTACAATTATACACCTGAAACAAACCACGTTTCTATATATATGTTACAGCTACTCCGTGGTTACAATTTATGGTACATGTAATGCTATTTCCCATGATAAACGTTTGGTACTGTTACATCAGTAAGTCTGATTTCTGAAATATTTGCGCAGTGGCCAACATGTCTGGTTTCTGTAATTATATTATTATTATATTATTATTATTATTATTATTACGATGACGAAAATCAGCTGCCGATAAAAACTGATAAAGCCGTTGAGCCCCACTCAAAACAGGATTATCAATAACGTTAGGACCCATATTTCTGTCTTTTACAAGCATGTAGCCTATCATTTTTTACGTTTCGTGTCAGTACCACTCGCAAATAGATACTTTATACTCAGCGGTGTCTGAACTACAGAGTTTCTACTTCGATAATTACTGTCAGCTGTGACCATTTTGATGTTGACCTACCCAGTCGTACTAGCAGAAGGAAAAAAATAAACTGTCCACCCCTGTTCTACAGTCTAGCAATTCAAGTATGAATCAGGATTAATGAAGTGAGAGGAAAGTGTTCCTCCCTCCCTAAAAAAAAAAGCTTTTAGTAAACAAGCAAACTGAATTTAATGGATGTTATTCAGGCCGTGTCTCACTAACGCAGAACCCAGAGGAGTAGATTCAATTAAAATAAAGTTCCATGTTGAACGAAAGAAAGCCGGACCGTCCGCGGTGTTGGCAGCTTATCAGAGACACTACAGTCACTTGAAATATCACAGAATTTATTTATAGACATACGTCACCGTTTGGATTTGCACTACACACGCTGTAAAGCATAGAACTATATACTCAGATCAGTACGTCTTTTAAATAACATCGAAATGATATACAGGGTGTTTCTGCAATACACGGCAGCACCGTAGGAGCATGTTCCATGCACAAGGTAACAAGTCTATGTAAACATGGGCCCTTGAACGTTTCGTTTTCGAACTATAGCCCATTTGAGGCGAGAGACGTAGTGTAAGGTTCGACAAGGTTCTCTCCACGACACCCTCCTCTCCCACGCTTATATACTATTTAATCATAGATATCCGAAATGATGCGCTGGTCGCGGCGGACGAATCGCAAGCTCAGCTGACTAAAACCCGCTGGATTTTGTTTACCGTGGGCCAACTTTAATTAAAGTGTCGCAGTTATCGCAGTTAATGATGCAGCGGAACCACAACACAGCATCAGTAAGAGGTGGTAACTCGTAACACGCCTGGAATTGTACAGCGTGTGCGAGAATCCTTAATGAAACGCGCAGCGAGCGAGCACAGTGACAAGGCTTCTGGCATTTTCCATAAGTACATATTTGTCCTTCCAACCTAAAATAGAAACACTGTCCAAAAACCGGACATTTACATACACGTTCTTCGCTTATGTGTACACAGAACAGGCCCATGTAGTGTGCTGTGTATTTTAGAAACACCCTGTATAACAAAACACATCGCGTGCCAGTTAAAAAAAAACATATTGTTAGGGCCGTTTAGGGGAATAATCACTAAGCACTGCAACCCATACAAACCAGAAACACGCTGTGTGAGCAAAGCCCGGAGTTCTTAATGTTGAACGAGTGGTACATCTAGTAAGCACTGTGCTTTAAGGATTAAGAAACAATATCCGTATTATAACACAATTTAGATCAAATTGTGGGATTTCATGAAAGACTCCCATATTATTATTTTCTTTTGTGTGTGTGTGAATCAACTGAACAAGAGATAAATTAAGAGAATAACAGAAACTCAAAATTACGGTCGTCTAAGACTTTCTCAGTGTGATGTAGTAGTAAATT
This sequence comes from Reticulitermes speratus, assembly GCA_021186555.1. Classification (NCBI taxonomy): domain Eukaryota; kingdom Metazoa; phylum Arthropoda; class Insecta; order Blattodea; family Rhinotermitidae; genus Reticulitermes; species Reticulitermes speratus. Next base: position 10,308,453 of record JAJKFL010000001.1, read on the forward strand.
GGTACCAACGTCTCTCAACAGCCCGATGCCTTCATTGTCAGGGTATAAGTTCAACTAAAATGTAATCCTGCATCATAACATTAGATTTATAATATAACTGACTAAACTCTCTCAAATAAGCTAAACGTATTTATTTCAACAATGTATTTCTGCCCTTTGGACCCTACGCACCATCCTCAGCCAAGTAACATTAATACATAAACCTTCAGCGAATATTATAAATATAATTTACCCGTGGTTTTGTATGGGTGTGAAAATTATCTTTCGCCCTGAGGGAGATACACAGACTGAGGGTGTCTGAGATCTTGGTGTTGAACACTGGACCCACGATGGAAAGAAGAAACGCCTTAATGGACAGCTTTATGATTTGTCATCCTCATGAAATGTCAGTTAGGTGACCAATCAAAGACTTTAAAATGGGAGGGTAAAGTAGCACGTATAGAACTAATGATAAATTCTTACAAAATCAGTTGATACTTCGCCAAAGAGAACAGAAACTTGGGAGACCCAGACATAATATGTACGGTGTTCTAATGTGTGTACTTGTATTTACTGTATGTACTTTGTTTTGTAATTGTGTATAGTTTGTTTTGTATTGTTGTTGTATTGTTATTGTATTGTATTATATGTCCATTTGTATTGTGTGTACTAGTGTAAGGACTACTGCCACCGGGTGAAAACTCAATTGCAGTAAATAATAATAATAAAAAATAATAATAGGTCTGAAACAAATATGAACTGGATTAATCTGGCTCAGAATAGGGAACAGTGGTGGGACTTGTGTGAATACAGTAATGAATCCAAGAGTTGAATAAATGGCAAGGAAGTTTTTTTTAAAACAGCTCAGTAGCTAGCAACTTCTGCAGGAGTCTGCTCAATTAAGTTACTGGCAGTCTCAGAAAGTCTTCCTGTAAAACACTGGCGCAGTACATGTTATTGTATCACATGACGACAGCTGTATACCGGCTGATAGATTAGAAACGATTCATTGCTACTCACGCGAACTCCTGGGAGTACCAACTGCTGGATCGAGAGAGACGAGGAACTCTGCGCTGTGTCCAGATCCTCTGAGCTGGAGTGTGGGGTTCGATGTTCAGCAGTGAAAACACTATCATGCGACACACTGAGCCCCGAGTGGCATGGAAACAGGCCATTCCCACTCCTGTAAACAAGCAAAATGGCTAAGTCTTGATCTCACACAATTTCGACAAAGCATTGGTATATGTACATCCAGTAACTCGTGCACAAATTTCGTGCGTTCAATGTAACCAGTGTCACTGATCTTAAACAATCCGACTGCAGTGTTCACTAAGCGATCGATTTGCCCGAGACAGTTGTAGTCTTCCATTTTCTAACAGCATCACCCATTTATAAGCCATCAAATATTCAAATACAAAAAAAGACACGTGAGATCTCGGCGGAAATTAGAGAATATTGAATTTAATCTTAAAGAAATTTAAGTGTGCTCAGAACACGGTTCAGTGACAGGTCATTGTAGAAACTATAAGAGTGTTTCGGTTGTGTAAAACGCAGGGACCGATCCCGGTGGCCGCGCGGTCTAAGGCGTAGGCCTGCGGCCGCTCGCTCGTTTGCTGGGATTGTGGTTTCGAATCCAGCCGGAGGCACGGCTGTCTCTTGTGATTGCTGTGTGTTGTCTCGTAGAGTACTCTATGAAGGGCCGATCCCTCATCCAGAGGAGTCCTACCGAGTGTGTGTGTGTCACTGAGTGTGATAAGGTGCAACAATAAACCTCTACACCTACAGTGAGTAGGTAGACAGAGATCAGACTAATAAAGAAAGAAAGAAAGAAAGAAAGAAAGAAAGAACACGCACGGGGAATACTTGACGAAATAAGAGCTTCTGAACTAGCAGGTGGGTAAGTACGGCGTTTTCAAATTACGAAGCTGAGAACACGCTTGTAAAAGCGAGCAGGCCTAGACTAGCTCAGTGCTGACGTCAGGCTTACGCAGTGTCATACAATGAAAACCCTGCATATAAGTGTGTGATTGGTTCATTGGTTAGAATAACTGTCTGAAGACTGAAATGAATGGAAATTCTAAAGTTTCGATTCCTGCATATAGGGAACACTGTGTTTCGTTTCAAAGCAACACTCAGTTTACGAGGTATACGAAAATAATGTCTATTTGTTGTAAGATTATGTGAAATAGATAAATACACAGTGTCGCAATATGTTGGGTTCTTAGGTGTGTTCGCAAAGCTATTGCACAGATCAATTATGTGTATTAGGATAGTCATTACTGTCCGTACGTCCGCATGGAACAAGTCTACTCAGACCGGACGGCTTTTGTAAATTTTCATATTGGGAATTCTTACTAAAATATTCTTGACACATTCAAATTTTGGCTAGAATCGAAAAAAAAAACAGTATGGGTGAAGACCTACGTACACGTACGATAATACTTAGCTACATCTCGTAGACAACGAGATATCGCATCACAATCGAGCATGATCGATTGTAAGTCTGTCAGGATACGGAGAAAATCTATAGTGTGTTGTGTACAACGTCTTTTTTTTAGTTATCCGCGAATTTAAAATCTCGGGAGCATAACAGAGCGAACGTGCCGGAAGTGTTACGCCCTGCTGACGTTTCCTAACTTGTTAATGTTCTACCTGGCTGTATGCATAGTAAGGACTGAGCTTTGAAGGGTTAAGCAGAAGCAACAAGAACAGAACTACATTAACCCATGATTTAAAGACACAAATATTCCTCCAGGACGCAAGCAATTGTGTTTCCCCCGGTACCTCCTTCCGCCCAGCAGCATTTATATTTCACCAAGCCCCTACTTCAGTGTACCGCGGTATTCCCTTGCGGCCAGTTTCTTTCTTGCTCAGGTATCATACAAAAAACACGCTTTTCGTATGCTAAATTTAAGTCCATGTAAAAATATATAAAGAGCTTTACTTCGCCCTGAAGGAACAGCCTTCTCCCTCAGCAAGTTGACGAAACACAGTGACGGTTATTGCAGTGTCAGGCAGGGTTGAATCAAAGGGAAGTTTACACAAAGTACGAAGTAGTGAGGTTACATATATGTGTGACACTTTACAGCTCTTATTTATGTTTAAAAACACACGACGTTTCAGAAGCTGGCTCTGCTTACGTCATCAGGTAAACCTACTCTATTGGGTCCACTGGATCGAGATAATCTTTACGGCCGTACGAGATTACCCAGATCCAAGAGATCATAGACAGTAGTTCCGTAAGTCGGTCTGTATCTACCTGGTGGTCAGCAGTGCCAGTATTCGACACTGTGTGTTACTTATCACAGCAATGTTGTGATCACGTTATTGCGGTTTGTGACTGTCAGTGCTTCTTGTCCCAGACAGACTACTGCCTGTATCTAGATGTGACGAAACAAATACACAAAAATATCCCCAGCTTCTGTACAAAAACTATACTTTCAGATCACCTAAAATAAAACAGTCGTTGAGAAAATCTGAATTCCATAACCAGTACATAATACACATATAACAACTTTGACACGTTTCATACATCTCATTTTTCTACAGGTAGAGAAATCATTTTTCAGAAGCAGAAAGGGGAAAGTGGTGTTGGTAGTAGTAGTAGTAGTAGTAGTAGTAGTAGTAGTAGTAGTAGTAGAGTGACGGTAGTGGTGATGGTAGTATGCATCGTTCATATTAGTAGCCGTAGTAGCACAAATAATAGTAATGGTGGTAGTAGAGTAGTAGTAGTAGTAGTAGTAGTAGTAGTAGTAGTAGTAGTAGTAGTAGCAGTAGTAGTGACGGTAGTGGTGATGGTAGTATGCATAGTTCATATTAGTAGCCGTAGTAGCACAAGTAATAGTAATGGTAGTAGTAGTAGTAGCAGTAACAAGGAAAGTGTAGTAGGAAAATAAGACGTTGTGCAGATGTGATTGCCATGCAGGTAAGGCACGTGATTGCCATGCAGGTAAGGCACGTGATTGCCATGCAGGTAAGGCACGTGATTGCCATGCAGGTAAGGCACGTGATTGCCATGCAGGTAAGGCAAGTGATTGCCATGCAGGTAAGGCAAGTGATTGCCATGCAGGTAAGGCAAGTGATTGCCATGCAGGTAAGGCAAGTGATTGCCATGCAGGTAAGGCACGTGATTGCCATGCAGGTAAGGCAAGTGATTGCCATGCAGGTAAGGCAAGTGATTGCCATGCAGGTAAGGCAAGTGATTGCCATGCAGGTAAGGCAAGTGATTGCCACGCAGGTAAGGCACGTGATTGCCATGCAGGTAAGGCAAGTGATTGCCATGCAGGTAAGGCACGTGATTGCCATGCAGGTAAGGCACGTGATTGCCATGCAGGTAAGGCACGTGATTGCCATGCAGGTAAGGCACGTGATTGCCATGCAGGTAAGGCACGTGATTGCCATGCAGGTAAGGCAAGTGATTGCCATGCAGGTAAAGAAAGTGATTGCAATGCAGGTAAGGCCCCACTGCGCTCGCAGAACAAGTGTAAGGGGCTGTTACCTTCTGCGAGGTCCAGCGTCTTCCCCTGAAAGCAGGGTGCTGGTGGACCGGCTGCGGTGGGCGTCCAGCGCCTGCACAGGGGTACCACCACTCTCGAGCATCACGTGATCCTGGCCAGCGTCGTGGTCGTGCATCTCAGAACTTGCAACAGCCCCCGGGTGCTGGTGCCGGGCCTTCTTACGGAATATCCGGCGGAGACCTCGAAACGGATGAAATCGTCTTTTCTTGTTGCACGGATCTGTCGAACAAGACGTTAACCATATTAGTCAGGTCATGCAGCGATGGTACGTGATCTGGCGACGACAGGGTTCCGCCTAAACCCACTGAACTGTCCTACAGCACCGCTGTCGTCAGTGGTTTTATGAACTGTACGACATGGGATACAGGGGATATCATTCTTACCCTCACATATATAAATGGGGGTAAAAATGTATTGGATTATCCATCATTCTGAAAGAGACACATGGAATTCCTGATTTGCTAAGTCACTAACAAACTATTCAATGGAGTATAGTTATTCTTCAGAAGCTAATGGTCCCTGAGCTGCTTTATGAAAACAGAGGAGTCAATAATCGTGCGAGTTTTAAAGTTTTCTCAGCGGTGTGGATCTGGCAAACAAATTAACACGAAACCACTTTGGTGCCTTGATTTTTGTGGGCTGCTCTGGAAAGAAGCACAAAGACGGTCCACAGTTGCGCCAGACAGAGAAGACGGACAAGGAAAATTGGCTTTGAAAATGCACCCTTTCAGCTCGAATATGTTGCACTATACGTAAATGGATACTAGGCTGGGTGACTTCGTGTGAAATTGTGTGCGAAATGCACGTTGCACAGTGTTATTGACTCTGTCTTCGCCAAATGTAGAACAAATTAACTATTTTGTTGGGGGTAGCAACTTTCGAAATTAGTGGCATCTAGGGGCAGCGGCGCGCAATAACCATGACCAGGGTCATTTACGACAAAAGTCTGTGAGTCTTTCTATCGACTGATGCAGGTATTAAGTTCCAAGTACGCCGTATTTGTTTTAGCTATGAATTTAAAGATGCTGACACACTGTATTTTTCACTTTCAAGTATGTTACATGTTCGGATCATTTCGTCACAAAATAATATTATGTGAATGAAACAAATTACTCATTACGGAACAGAACTTCAGGGTCAACAGCCCAAGGGGACGAAAATTATGGCGCTACAATCCTCCGAAACGTCGGTACATGTTTGCCAGTGGACGTGGTATAACATTCCTCAAGACTTCAATCTTCTACTCGTAATTCCTTCACAACGTTCTCCTTCGTTTAATTAGTGGGCCTCCAACATTTTTGTGGCAAAGGGCCACACCGTTATTGTGGGCTGGTTCGCGGGCCGCACGTGGTAAAATGACGATAAGTGGCATCCCTAACCGCCTAAATTATTGTGTAATTTTATAGTATATACGTAATTTACAAATGTGGCTGCGGCCACATAATACAACTGGGCGGGCCGCAAGTTGGAGACCCATCGTTTTGCCTGAAACAGTTCAACTCAAAAAAAGAGAAGCCGATATTGAATGCAACATGCTAGCCTGAGATTTAAAGGAAACCCCTTATAAGTCTATATATTATCTGCGTTAAAGTATGTATGTATCTCACAATGAAATTGTTCAGATTTGAAATATACAGAATAATAACTACTATGAAAAACGGAAACGTTCTCCAATAGAAAGACGGAACCTTCAATGGCGAATTTTAAGGTTAACTGTGAGTTTCGTAGAAGGCGCAACCGTGGCCCGGATATAGGACTTATAGACAGGCCTGACTTCACGGGAACAGCGTCTAAATCTTCCGGCTGAGTGCGAAGACGCAAAAAAAAGTTACCGCAAGAGTACAACAGGCAGGTACAGCCCAGCCATGACGAAACATTATTCATTCAATTCAGATAAGTACCCAATGGTTTCCAATTTCTCAGAATTCAAGACTTTCTACAGTAAACAATATTTCTCAAACGTCCTTTTGTAGCTTTTAAAACGCGTGACTAAATAGGGATAGCCAACTGGTTTCCGTCTTCACAATTCCACACTCACCCGCCAGTTAGCCACGTTTGTGCAATTTATTTTCACCACATTACTGTCAACTCATTCTGTGTGAAATGCAATGCTACTTCTTTGCCCAGAACGCAAAATTCACACCAAGAATGAAAACAGCAGCATATGGATTCGACAATGCAAATCACGCCTAAATACAACGAAGAACGTCTATCTGACTTCGACGTACACACGGCACATGGGTAGCAGATGGTACACATCAGATCCCCACGTAGTAACCACTGCATACAAGCACAAATGTTTGTATATCGGCGTAGAAAAAATCTGTGTCAAGTGTCTGTATGCAAGAGGTGACATCTTGCTTCACGTCGGCGTCTGTTGCAAGTAACTTGACAGTCAAGTGCTGCGTAAGGTGTCGAAAAAAAAATGGAAATCTCTGGACTCCATACTGTCAACCGCACATCTGACTGATTACAGCGCTAAGGTTAGAAGTTTATGGACCACCCTGCCTAAAGTCCCGATCAAGCGCCCAGTTGATTTCCATAAAAATGAAGAAAAAAAGTGAACAATTATTAAATATGCAATACGCTGTGCGTTATAAGAACAGAGGTGTAAGTTTCGACTCGGAAGATTATAAATCAGTTCATATTCCTGTGACAATTGTCAATAAGCATTGCCCTTCCGCCATCAATGCAGTCATAAAGTACATGACTGGGTTTAGTGCTAAAAGAGCTTCAGTGATTGGGTTACATTAAAGGTAACTAGAAGCTGGAGAAAACAGCTGTTGTATCAAGGGAAACAGACATTCCCGCCTGTTACATGACCAATCCAAGCACAAAGAGTGATTTAATGCAAATGTGAGGCAGTTGAAAACTTTCAGAATAACTAAACTGTACAAAGATGGAGAAATCTCGAAGACAGATCCATCCAAGCGATCTGCGGGTACAAGCAAATAGACAAAGGCAACCAACAATCGGTAGATAAAACAAAGTAAACGGGGGGAGGGGGGAACAACCAAGTGTTCCACCCATAGAACAAATGGTTGGCCAGTAGAAACGATAGACGCAAAGAAATTCTGATCAACGAGTGTGTATTACGCATTGCAGTAAACATTGACACAACTGGCTGGTTGCTGCAGCCAAATGATCGGCAAGCATAAACAGTAACAAATCGGAAATTCATGAACGACATTTTCATCTGAAGGACCAGTGACCCTAATCGATATATGTCGTACGTGACATATATATATATACATACATATATATATGTCGTACGTGACACAGATATATATATATATAATATATCGATATATATGTCGTACGTGACACAGATCTATATATATCGATATGTCGTACGTGACACATATATATATATATATATCGATATATGTCGTACGTGACATATATATATATATATATATAAATATATAATCGATATATGTCGTACGTGACACAGATATATATATATATCGATATATGTCGTACGTGACACACATATATATCGATATACACTATGTCGTACGTGACACAGAAAAAGTTAACTAACCTTCAGAGCGACACAACGCAAGAATTATTATAACATTTTCCAGTAAAGTTATGTGACAAATTTTATCTGCAATTAAAAACACGAGAAGCATGAATATTTTGCTGCCCCCCCCCCCCCTCTCTAAACGGCCAACTGCTTAACGAAAGTTAACACAGTTAAGTACGTAGGCTGCCTCCGAGATACTGTACACCAAGAAACAGTACACTTGTACAACTATACTACAAGGAACTGTCTACATTTTAACTATTTGACTCTTTTACAGCATGTCGACTGTGTATAAAAGTGGCTAATTTGGTTTTATGCGGCAATTCTTTGGTTTGGTTCCCTGATGATGATCCTTGTGGATCGAAACATGTAGGGGTATTCAGTGTGATACTATAATATAAATATCTAAGGAAAAATATTGTAATTTTGTTGGTCTGAGTGATGTGAATTGGTTATCAACAATGCACGGAATGAACAATACAGCCTAAAGTTTACCATGTTCTCATTGTGTTTCTCCTTTACAGATACTAATGGCGTAGCCACTTCTCTAAGACATCTCAAAACGTCTCTCATCACGACCGTCATGCTATCCTTCAATACATTTCTTGAAGCTCCAGAGACGTTAAAATAAAATCCTCCCCCAAATACTCATTACAAAAACATTTCGGAGACTGAAGGTCCACAGAAAATACGTAGCCTCTTACTACAGCAAATATGACAACGTAACAATAACTATGGATCTATATTTGTTAAGTTGGCCCTGTCAACCCCTCCATTCCAGGCCGTTTGAATCCGTTCATCAATGTTTTTAAAAGTGAAATTACGCATCCTTTCTGTGTTTGGACTCTTTCACATGGCTCTGTACTTCCAAAACGATAAAGAAACGATACATTTCAGCTTCTGGGCTCGATCATGTGAATGTTTAACACATCTGAGAAAGAAACCTTCGTCCTACGCGAAACTGGGAAGCGACCGATCCAATAATCGCTTTCTGACCTAACACATCTTCCGACACTTTGCTGAAGAAATCTTGCGAGTGAATCGGATAAATCTTCGTTACGTTGCTAACAGTAAAGTTCTTCGTGTGCTTAATTAGATACCACGCCATGAAGGCGTAAGGTGGAATAAGGTACAGCTCCAGGCATTCTTCACCTCGGCACTAGATGGTGAGTCGTCACTTCACAACCCGGCTGCTCTACCCCAGGGACTAAGCCCTCAGTATCCACTAAATAAGTGTGGGTGTGCCCCAGAGCCGGTCTGATCGTTTGGCAGACGATGGAAAGGTCTTGTCCTGGCCGGGAATTGAACCAGAATTCCTGGCTGAACCAATCCATTGACACGTTACTACACCCAATGAACTATCATGGCTCTGCCTTACGCAGCGTCACGTAATGAAAACCATGTAGATAACATTTCGACAAAGAAACGCTCGTTTGCAGTAGTGTTGAGTGCGTTAAAATGTTATGTAGTATAATCACATGAAATAATTATGGAGAAATGAAAGTTTTTCAAAAAAAAATAAAAGATGTAAATAAAGAATGGATGTAGGAACTCTCGCCCTCAGAAAGTTAAAAACCAAGACTTCACAAGATTTTCAGTACTCACTACCAAACACAAAAATACCAGCACTTACCACTGAACACAAAATTATCAGCTCTTATCGCTACACACAAAAAGAAGCCAACGTAACGCAAATTCCATTTCGGTCACGGACCATTTATGTTTAAGAATCACAATCCGTTTAAACGTACAAACACCCAAATATACACATGTTCAGTACCACGCCATGACTTTCTGACACTATCACTAAGGAACAGGAATTTATCACTGACGCTTGTAATGTTATCTTTCACTTTAGATAACTATTTAGTGTACAGTTTACTACAGAATACAAGTAGCAGGGACAAAAAAGACGAGTGTATCACAACAAGTTGGTTGATAATTTATTTATTCCTCATTATCGTAAGGAAAAACTGATTCAAGCCCTGTGCTGACTTATCTGCCTTTTAAAATCACACAGTCACTATGTGATCTGGATCTGAATCACTTTACACCATATCAAGGCTCATTCAAAATACTGCGTAACTCTAGGTTAATTAATTGATAGGATTAATTAACCCTTTAAAGACTAAGATTAAACCTGAATTATATTTCAAGTTTCAGTTCGTACAGCGCAGTAAACACACTTCGTTCGTTATAAAAGCCAATCAGTCAAAACCGTATAGGGAAATAGTAGTTGTTTGTTCTGATATCCATATAAAACACATAAATACAGTCTGTGGGTTCAACGTAGTTTTTTTAACGTTAAACCTGATGGTACATGAAGTAGCCAATGAGTTTTAGAAGGTCAATTCTAATACTTACATTAATAATTAACAGCGCAGCAAACACTACCAGCACACAGATTATCACTTAATAGTACACGTTCGCACAAGTTCGTTTACTCTTTATAAAGGCCAATACGCCAAGTCCCTGTGACAAACGCACATACATATATAAACTGTAACTTATTAATATATAAGTATATAATTATGTATATTCCTACGAAATGTAGTTCATACATCAGTACGATCTCATTATTAACATACTGAATGCTAGATACGTTTGCGATTGGAACTTCAATAAATGCGTGTGAAAATGAATATCAACAAGCCTGAGAGCTGGAGATTCGAGGGACGTCAGCAGCCCGAGTGAGATTACGTGTTGTTTGGAGATACTGCTTTGTCAGTTATCAGCTACATAATCTTTCAATTTAGTAATCTCTGACACTATTATTCCGTGATAGCGATTAAGTAAACACCGTAGCCTGAATTATTACTTGGGCTGTTGCGTGAGCAGTCAAGTGTTTTTAACCTAAGCTTTCACTGTCCCGTAATGCTTCAAAACACCGTCTCCTCTGTGACGTGCAGCCACGGATATATAATACCGCGCTCACAGGACAGCAGTGGTGATCTCACAGCAACACAAACAAAAATAACACACGATGCTAAAAGTATGTTATTAAATGCAAGAGGCCTGGAGCCGCGATAGCTCAGTCGGTATAGTGACTAGGGCGACCTTACCACGGCTACCCGTTCTTCGCATAAACAGATCATTAACTACATTACTAAGCCAACCGCCGACCTGCTACGGACTGGAAGGTCCGGGGTTCGAATCCCGACAATGGAAAGAGATTTATCTCTCGTCCTAAACGTTCAGGCCGGCCCACGGGCCCTATTCAACGTGTACTGGTGTTCTTTCCCTAGAGTAATACGGCAGGGGTGTGAAGCAGGCCACTTACCTCCAGCTAGTACCGAGGTTAAGAATGACAGGAGCTATATATTATATTCCCCCTATACGCCTTCATTGCGTGGACAAGGACAACTTCACCTTTTACCTTTAGTGCCAAGGTTAAGGAGAGTGGAGCTATACTACCACTCATATATCTTCATGGCTTTAAAAGGATAATTCGCTTTACTTTAAATGTAAGAAGCACACCAACTACTACTACTACTACTACTACTACTACTACTACTACTACTACTACTACTACTACTACTATACTACTATATACTACTATTATTATTATTATTATTACTACTACTACTAGTGTGTAGTATATATTGCGCACCTGAAAAAGCGTGTTGTTACATAACGCGAAGTACTGTGTAAAAAATGAAGTCCCACGTAGAGACATCTTTGTCTTCATCACGTTGTGGGTAATGAACAACACATTAAATTACGATCCAGCACAGAGGCACTGTCTCCAGCTGTGACGTAAATTAGTACATGCGGTAACTCAACTGCAAACAGCAGCAGCCTAAATAAATGTATCTGAATGGACAGTCACCAAGACGGAACACTAAATATTGAGGGAGTTCTGTTACTTTAAAGTCATATGACTGAATAAGTGGGGGGGGGGGGGGGGATTTTATGGAATTTCACCACACAATTAATCACAACCTCAAACACAGTCTGGAAAGACTACGACACTGTCACTGGCATGTTATAATTTCACTCCAATGCCGACTAGAGTTGTCGATTAAAACACATTTACATATACCGCTAGCACAGTCTGTATCACCAGGCGGAAGCTGTAGCAATGTGGCACATGCACGATGGACTTGATCGACAGGGCACTTAGGGACTTTATTGACAACTTCGATCGTACAACAAGTCACAGAGTCACTGATAGCAGAATATGAAGCCTGCTACGTAGCTAGGAAGAGGCAGTGAACACAAAACAATCACGTAACGATGGTCTACATCCGGTGCGAGCATGAAACTCGGAACTCCTGAAGACGAAGGCGCGTTAATCACTCAAAACACGTTTAGAGAAACACGACGTTTCGGTGGAATCTGGTACCTCCATCACTGTCCTGATGTAGAGTTTCAAACGTCGGTTAATTTTCGATACGTCAACACGGTGCTTCATGAAGGAGACTGTGCAATGCGTTCGGGCTGTCGCGAGATTATGAAGTGGCTTGCAGATTACATTGTTTGGCTAAAGAAAATAAACCCTTCTTAAAAATGTCGAAGATTATACTATCTTTGGAGATGATTTCTTATCATCCACACCTAAACGCCGTACAAGGCCTTTTATGGTAAGTACAGAAGACACACTTCATAGATAACCTCCCCATCAACGTCTTTGACAATGGGCCTTTCAAATTTACACTCAGGCGTACAAATTTCTGTCAAATTCGAGTAGCCGTGTTATCTAAACGAGAATATAATATGAGACGAGCTACCACAAATCGACAGACTGTGAGAAAATTCAAATCAAAACTTAAAACTTGCAGATTAGGTACCTGATCCCAGCTAAGATATTCTGTAACGTTTTTAAACTCATTCTCCTCATACCATTATCACTGTCTCAACATAACTACGTCGTAACAAGGTCATCGATTTCTCGGCTACCAAAGTGACTGATTTGTCTTCTACCCAATAACACTGTTTAAACTGAAACAAGTGACTCAGCTGAGGTGAACGGACTATGACGTTCCACGAAATGGACTTGTAGGTGGGTAGAAGAATGGTTAAGAATGAGGAAAAAAAACATGACAATTTTGACCAATATAACCTACGGCCAGAACAAAACTGGAATCGGACACGTCACTAAAGCAATTTAGATGTTTTACCGCTGACGTAATCTGCCCGTGTCGTTACTACGTTATAGGCACACCTAACAAATCAAACGTAATGGCACAGACATGAACGTAATTATGAATTTCAAACGTTCTTCTGGTTGTACTGGTTGCACTGTTGATTTCCTCCAACTTTCATCATGGCCCCAACATTCACAAACAACAACAGACAGCAAAAGGCGCAACACATCGCCTTGTTTCAGCCCATTTGTAACTCCTTTTTTTCCATGGCGCAACAGCCCCTAGTGGGCCAGGGCCTCCGCATTATCGAGGCTTCACGATCACACTCAGAAACACCACACTCGGTAGGACTCCTCTGGACGAGTGATCAGCCCAACGCAGAGACCTCTACAAGACAACACACAACACTCACAAGAAACAGACATCCATGACCCCGGCGAGATTCGATCCCGAGAGGCGCAGACCCACGCCTTAGACTGCGCGGCCACTGGGATCGGCTTTAACTTAGACATACATCGGATAATCTGCACAGGAATTCTGTTACTGACAGCCAATACCCTTGTGTCTCTCTGCTCAGATACCACGTCATAAAATAGAATGGTGGTACAGGAGGTACAGACCCATGGATTCTCAACTCCGACAACCCGTTTAAAGTTTCGGCCACTTCACACCCCGCGAAAATTGCCAGAGGGAGAAGCTCCGTGAACTCCCAGAGCTAATATGGACGTGGTAGGGACTGTCCTTTACACGGGAATCAAACTCCGTTCTTCCAGTAAGTTTCCAGCAACGTTACTAAATACAGTCGAACTTGGTTATAACATCACGAAAGGGACTGAATATTTTCTGTCGTTATAAGCGGGTGTCGTTATAAACCGAAGAGTATAATATTATGGTTAAAAGTGGGGAATTAATTGGCACCACAGAATATCTGACGTTACAGACGAGGTGTTGCATAAACCGATGTCGTTATAACCGAGTTCGACCGTATTTTCATATGAACGAGTGACCTTATCATGGACGACACGTCATCATTCCTGTACGACTGGTATATTATCAGTTGTGTAAATGATAACTTGACTATACATGGATTTCTAAACATGTGTCCCACTACAGGAGGAAAACAATTTAGGGACGCCCTTGTTGTAATATGGGACCGTTTCTTTCCTCGCTGTGAACAACTTTATTCGACATGTTTATACATCGTCTTATCGCGTATCGCTGGATGACAAATTCCTTAAAACTGACACTCAGCAGAACAGAATGTGGATTAGCGAAAAGAAACAAGAGATGGAAAAGGAATTTTCACTCATATTGCAAATGCTTTCATAAATTCTCGATCCGTTGTTGACGCAGGGAAGAACAATGAGGGGAATTGATAGGATGAAACCTACAACCATATAAAATACAAAATATGCCTAGGTGTCCCCCTACTTCATTAAGCACCATGCCCTAAGGACGTATGGCGGAGTGACGGTATAGCTCCAGGCATTTTTAACCTCAATATAAGGCGTAGCTGAGGGGGCAGCCTCACGCCCCGGTCACTTTATCAGATACTGAAACCATGGCTAAGAAAAAAATCTCTACTTCTGTCGGCAATCAAGCCCTATTCGTACAGCCACTATGTTGACTGAGCTAACATGGCTTGACGCACAACCAGGAACGTTTTAAATGCACGACAGTTTGGGTCACATCAGGCAGTTTAATGTCAAAAGCAATATCACAACACGTATTGAGTTAGCACGAGCTGAAGTCACAAACATGCAAGCACAGTACTAATAACAGTAATCCCGTCCCTTGATCTGTAAATGCTAGTCAGCTGCGCAGGAATTGTGCGCTGCGGCAAGTTCCGCAACGCTGACCATGCGACCGACCCCTGTCATGTGGGCTTAGTGCCCAGTCAAACTCCCTTATGACCGATTACCCCTGCTGCTAGCAGCAGGACGAATACCTCTCACAAACACAACCGACATAAAGTGGTAATTTTTATACAGGTATTTATGTTATTAATGAGTTGCAATGGTACTTCTCGTAAACAGAAGTTATGCTTATGAATGACCAGTGGTCTCCATGAAACAAAAAAATTATATCCAACATAAAGGTAAAGGTAAAGTTCACCCTAGAACAGGCCATGAAGGCCCAGAGGGGGAGTAGAGGTACAGCTCTACTATTTCTTTAACCCTGGCACTAGATGAGGGTGGGTGGTCAACGCCACGCCCCGGCCGCTTTACCCCTGGGAAAGAGACCCGGTACCCATTGTATAGGAGGCTGGGTGGGCCCCAGGGCCGGTCTGGATGGGTGCGGAAAATCTCGCCCCCACCGGGATTCGATCCCCGGAACGTCCAGCCCGTAGCGAGTCCAGCCCGTAGCGAGTCGCTATACCGACTGGGAGTTCGTCTATAGTACGACAGAAATAATATAGTCTATAGAGTCTATAGTACGCCCTGTTATTGCCGACTGAAGGGTCGGCCTATGAACGCTTCGCCCGATATATCTTTCTCGCAGTGCAGATGGAAGCCGTTCGGTAATCAGACGCATTTCTAATGACTGTGTGCACACGCGGCAGCTGCTTATGTGTGTTGCGGGCAGCGACTGGTGGTAAGCCGCCGAAAATAACTTGGCGTAACATGGATGATCCGCCGTTTCTGGAAGTTACCTATATATTTCTGTGGCACAACCCAACTCGGACCTAGGCCGCATCATTGTTGCGGTTTCTAGATCACACACAGACACGCACACACCCCGGTAGTACTCCTCTGAACGAGGTATCAGCTCGTCGCAAAGACCGCTACTTACACAACACACAACAAACACAAGAGACGAATATCCATGTCCTCAGCGGGATTCGAACCCGTGATCCCAGCAATCGAGCGGCCGCAGACCTACGTCATAGACCGCATGGCCATAGGAATAGGTGGAACTTATTTCAGGAAGACGAAATTTAACACTGCATAAGGCTACATCTATATTTGCTACTCCTCTAATAAATACCACTGTATTCCTTTGTAGTATATAAGCTTCTATAAGCCTGTACACAGGACACTACGTGAAACAGGTATCGTGTTAAATTTTAGTCTGAGGTGTTGCTCCAGTATTCTAGCCGTCCGATATAGTCTATATTAAATGAATGCAAATGTCGCCGATCCCAGTGGCCGTGCGGTCTAAGGCGTGGGTCTTCGGCCGCTCGCTTACTAGGATCGTGGGTTCGAATCCCACCGGGGCATGGATGTTTGTGTTGTGTTAGATGTATGGACGATAGCATGAAACATAAGGTGACATGCAGGACAAAAAGGACTTCAACAGTACAAATGGATCAAAGGGGAAAACCCAGGAATTAATACAAAAAAAAATCCCACGGGGGCATGGATGTCTGTCTCTTGTGAGTGTTGTGTGTTGTCAGGTAGAGGTCTCTGCGACGAGCTGGTCCCTCGTCCAGAGGAGTCCTACCGAGTGTGGTGTGTCTCAACTGTGTGTGACCATGAAACCTCGACGAAACGAGGAGGCCCAGGCCCATATAGGGCTGTCGAGCCATAGAAAAAAAAATGCAAAAGTCAACTTCAACAACGGCGTAAAATTGTCCCCCCCCCCACTCCTCCTACCAAAACATGCTTTATCATAAGTGACACTGAGGATTTCGTAAAAACTGCCAAGGGAGGAAGGTTCGAAGTTTTTATGTCAACAATTCAATGTCAGGATTTAGATACTGTCACTGACAACCCTAACCTTCACATCTGAAATTATTAACTTTGTACTCTTTCTATCGTATGTACTCATCTTCACTCTTTACAAAAATCAACTGAGTACAAAGGGCCAACAAACACTTAGCTCCACGAAATAAACACTTTGTCATGTCGAGAGATACTTCTGATAACATCACAGTACTACGTACAAAACATAGCTCTTACGTATTGAGATAAAGGGTTAAGGCAGGCCACAAAAAAAGATAAGGTTTGGTAAAAGCACACGATAAATCCTCCTACGGATGGTTACTGACCCATACAACGTGTAGTCTGATTGAAGCATCACAATATATTCTACACTTACGGGGGGAACAGGTTCGTCAAAAACGTCGGCACTTCTACCAGCCTATACGTCACATCCCATAGGGCAGACATCTTCGCAGTCACCGCTGTGTAAACCTCAAATATCGCAAACGATTAAATTTTAATAAAACAAAAATGCATTCTATAAATAAATGGAAACCTGTGAAATGATATTAATTAACCCTTTGAAACAAGAAACTCCTCTCATTTGTATTTCAAAGGTTCACATCCTACCTCACAGAAAACACACTACGTCTCCATAATAAACACACGCCGATTAGTGTTCTCTAGCGAAATAACCAGTGCTAACTATGAACAATATATTAAGCATATAAATACAGTCGAACCCGGTTATAACGTCATGAAAGGGACTGAATATTTTGTGTCGTTATAAACGAGTGTTTTTATAACCGAGGACTAATGTTATGGTTAACAGTGAGGAATTAATTGGTACCACAGAATATCTGACGTTATATGCGAGATGTCGCATAAACCGATGTCGTTATAACCGGGTTCGACTGTATACTCAATGTGAAAGTGGATTAACGCTGTAAGCAGTGTCTTTTACAAAATTAGAAGTAGAGGGTTACACAGCTTATTCCACTGAAGTTGTTCATGTAGAAACTACCTGCCATTCCCACGAATGGTTCACCATACTATACCCTTCTCACATAACCATGAATAATGATAAACATGTAGTCTAGCTTTTTTACCCTTGTCAGTATCGTTGTTAGCAAAATGTTGAATGCATGTCACCCGATCCGCTTTGAAAACTTAAAAATGGTGCATGGGTACAGGTGTGAGAACAGGCCTGTATCACACTTCCGGTGGGCAGGACACCGACCTTCCCGCTCTATTCACGCCTTGACAGCAGCAGACATACTGAATTCCCTCGTCATTTCAAATCAATACTAGGCGCATGATACACAACTGACATGAACGAGAAACTCTTTAACGACGCCAACAGACAGGCCAAAACTCATTTTATTTGAACAGAAATGTAACAAAACTATGTTTCTATGGCTCATGTATGATGAAGTGAAATTGATTCAGCTGGCTCATGGGACAGGCCAGTGATGGGCGCTTGTAAACAAAGTCATGGACTTGAGGACGCATGAAAGACGGGAAACTCTGAATTAGCTACGCGATTATGCATTACTCAAGGACTCTGCTCAATGGAATGAGTTGTCCTTTCATACAAGTTCAAAGAAGAAATTTCTGTTCCTATTACAAAACTAAAAACAAGAACCGATAATTATATGAAAAGCTGTGTGCAACGAAAGACGTGTACAATGTGATATTGGGGCCGGGATAGCTTAGTCGCTACAGCGGCTCGCAAATGGCTGGAGGGTTGGGTGTTCGAATCCCAGTGGGAGCAAGAGATTCTCTCTTCTCCACACCCATCGACACTGATCCTGGGGTCCAGCCTCCTGTACAAAGGGGACCGGCGCTCTTTAACGGGGGTAAAACGGAGGAGGCGTGGCGTTGACCACCCACCTTATCTCTCACCGATGTTCAGAACACTAATTGTGTTTCGATTTTTGTGCCGACACATTTTGGATGTAAATACATTGCTCCGTCTCCATTCGCATAATCAGTTCATGACTAACTGTGGGTAAGACCTCCATACTTATTTCTGCAATGGACCAAGAAGTGTTTTCAAATGGCCCTACCATGAGGTTACCTTGACCTGAAGGTCAGTGTACCCAGAGTGTGGCTCAAGCTACGGAGAAACTTGTGGTTTATGGCACAACACACATATCAATAGCACAGATGACTTCTGAACCCAGGCAATTTATGAATTAATTTTCAAAACAGGAAACTTCATGACAACCAAAATAATAAATTCCTATACACAAAGCTCCTGTCCTGCACCATCAAAATGCATATCGCTTTCCCGGTACTGTAAGACAAACATTTAGTTGCGAGACGATCTCACAGCAGTGCTGTTAAAGATTCAGGTCTTCTGGGATGTAGCGCCGGGTCACTGGACGAGTAGTTCCCGACGTTTCGAAAGAATGTGGTGCCTTCATCTGCAAGGGTCAAGCAGTCCCTTGAAGATGAAGGCGTCATGTTGCTTCGAAACGTCGCACCCAAAGGCACAGAATCACATCCCAGAAGACGTGAATCCTCAAACCTGTATTTGCCCTCAACGTCTTTGTGTAGCACTTACCATTTCTGATGAGGTCTGCGTCCGTGGTGTCAGACACCAGATCATCCTGCTGGGGGGATGATTCTCTTACACATGCCATGAGATTCAGAGAGGCGTGGTGCTGGCCACCCGCCGTGCTGCTAGATGTAGCCATCGCCTGACCTCGTCAGTGCTGCAAAAAGAAGCGCAGATATCCATCAGTGCAACCTGACCCGTATGTTAACTAACGATTTATCAACTAAATCCATGAGCACACTCCTTTTTGGAGAAGTTAACAGTAACTCAAGTACTCCAATTCCCTGCCTTTTAAGGAACGCAAACGTTCATTACCCTGCTAACACGGAGACGCCAGTAGATCCCATTCTCGGACAGAGTAGTTAATTTCATATCCCCACACACTCTGTCTTTTAACCGTCTATTATTGTATTAACACTAAATTAAAGCGATTTTTCTGTCCAGTGCTCCCGACTTTCGAAAAAGAATTACTTTTTGGCAGGTTCGCAGGCTTCGCAAATTTAAACGGTATGACTAAGGTAGGGATAAAAATGGAAAAAAGTAGAAGGGTTAGTGAGATGCAGAATTATTCTTCTTCTTCTTCTTCTTATTATTATTATTATTATAGGGCTATTATTACACGGCGAACAGAAAATATGCTACTCTTCAGGTTCCCAGGCAGTACCCGCTCGTCCCCCTGATAAAGGTAAGCTGGAAACAAGGTAAGGCGTTGGGAAAAAGCATAAGGTAGGGTGACGGGGAGTGCGACTGTCGGGAGTATGCAGCAGAGGGAAAAAGATGAGCCTCTGGGCCCCTTATAATAATAATAATAATAATTATTATTATTATTATTATTATTAAGGCTAACCTGAATTGCATTTAGAGACTCAGTTCGTACCGCGTAGTAGACACTAAACATGCAATTTCTGTTACTGTAGTTCTTAAACATTTGAAATCTGCAACTTTTTTTTAAACATTTACATTATGAATCTATACAGTACCACAACTACAGGACAAGAACACGTACCTACTTACCTACGCCTTTCCTTCTCGTACCTACATAAACAAATAGGCCAATGACACACATGAAAACCTCAACGAATACATTTCAGAAAAGCGAGTTCACATCCGATGAGATAGTTGGGGAATGTGGCACGTATGGAGGGGAGGAGATGGACACAAAGGGTCTTGATGGGGAAACTTGAGGGAAAGAGATCACTTGGAAAACCTAGGCGTAGATGATAGTATTAAAATGGATCTTCAAGAAATAGGATGGGAGCGTGGATTGGATTTATCTGGATCAGGATTGGGACAAGTGGCGGGCTTTTGTGAAGCCGGGGTTCCATCAAATGCGGGGAATTTGCTGACTAGCTGAGGAACTACTGGTTTCTCAAGAAGGACTCTGCTCCCTGGAGTTAGCTAGTTAGAGTTCCGGGATGTGAAGTTTTACGGCAGTTGATATGTTACCCTCTCTTCTGGTTCATGTTTACCAAAGTTTCGAATAGACCTCGCTGCACCCGTCTTCAAGGCATAAAGATCAGGCACAGTAAAATCCTCTAAAGAGACTCTAATCACCCACAAGACTGTATGGTGCCATAATCCGGGCAACTAGCCTGAATTCTCGACTAATGTCTGAATATCTTACACACTCCTCAAGAACTGCTCGTAACCATAAAACTATCTTGCAACTGGTACCGCGTGTTGTGACGTAGTTGCTGGTTCACAGGTTTGAACTATGACAGAACCTAAGGCGGAAGTGTATATAGGCACATAATAGCCTGCACTAAGCAATTCATAGCCGTCATTTCGAACTACCAGTAATTTGATTTGTTCTGAGTGTCTCTGGCAGATGATGATAAATTAGATGGGACCTTACAGCTGGGAAGTACTTAACCAATCTGCTCAATGGGAAGAACAGTAGTGTCACACGTAACTTGTAATTGAAAATTGCCACAGTCCGTGCGTTATTACGATCCGTAGAGTATACAGCGACCAGGCTACGGGCTGAACGGTCCAGGGTACGAATCCCGGTGCAGGAAACATATTTCTCTCTTCTCCAAAACGTCCAGACCTGCTCTGTGGCCCACCCAGACTCCTATTCAATGGTTACTGAGGTTCTTTTCTGGGAGTGAAGCGGCTGGGGGGTGATGAAGACAGTTCACCTCCATCTACTACCAAGATTAAGAACGAGTGGAGCTATACCTGTACTCCCCCAATATATCTTCATGTCGTGGGCATGGATAATTTTACCTTTATCAGGGTGCGTTACTTAGAGCATCCCTACTTCGTATCTGCGAGGTCCAGGTCTAAAATTCTTGGTCCGGGCACCAAATATTCCGCGGCTTTTGCCATTATTCTCAGTGTCTCTGTTAACAAGAAACGCCGGGATATAACAGCAATTGGTGCGACCGCTTCCATCCGTATTCCCTCCAATTGTTAATTCACAACTTATCCTGCATTCGATGCAGTTTGATATACTTACAGCGTCATTAAACAAGTCACGTAACTGCACGTTCAACCCCAGGCCAGTACGCGTGGGATTTGTGATAGATGAAGCGGCACTGGGCCAGACAGTACTTCGTACCCCCCACAAATCAATACCCCACATTCATCTTTTCCTCTGAGACATGCGATAGAATGAAGGATGTGAGATGGGGTTCTCGGAACGGTGTTGGCGAAGATTAACGATTAGAAATGTCCGTAATTATTTGCCAGTCGCAAGGCGTAACATCCCAGAAGACTCAAAACGTGCAAGATCACGAATACCCCAATACCCCATTTCTCAGTTCGTCATCTGGTATGGCAATTCGTTGGGTTCAGAATAAGGAAGTTTGCATTTTAGTATTATTCAGTTCTTCAACCTAATTAAGGGTATATGATTTCAAAACACAATCCGAAATGAATTCGACATAATCAGAACATTTCACGGCACAGTGTTGGCGGCACATGCAACCTGTTAACATACGAAAACTCTGCACAGAACGTACTTTCGCAGGATTGTGAGAACAGCCAATTATCATTTCCAGGTGCATTTTGCAATGGAGACGCACTGTGTTTCCTGTGAGGCAAGAACTGAATCATTACATGTTGTTACATAAATTTCAGGTTTCAAAGGGCTAATAAATTTCCGTTATATAATTCTACGCATAAGACTTAAGTCTTTCACGCTGTCTCTCTGTATGAAATTATGCAACCAGGTTTCTGTCATCGTTTCTTGTTCTGTCCGTTCCATCATTTCTTTAATATAATTAAGCCAGTAGTACTGGAATAAAGGCACAAATTATAAAACTTTTATATGGGACTCCCTTGTAAAAGAAAGGTAAAGCAATCCCATTACAGGCCTGGACAGGCCCTTAAGTTTCCAGGAGGTTGAGGCTCCCAGACTTTTAGACAATTGGCACATGAAGGTGGTAAGGTTGTCAGCTATACGCACAAGCCACCTTTACCCCCCAGGAAATATTCCTGGTATTCATTTCTGTCAAAGGTTGAGTCGACCCCAGGGCCAGAGTGAGACCGAAAAATTATGTCAATGAAAAATTCCAATGACACCATCGGGACTCGAAACCGCGACCTTCCGGCTTGCAGTGCAGTGCCTCAACCAACTGCGCCACCGCGTGCCCCCACATCCTCGTGATGTAAATAAAAGATTAGGAAGAATAAAATACCATCAATCATAACTACGTTATGCTGTTTTATCTCAGTTATTTAATGCTACGTGTTTCGGCTTCGGCATAACAGTTTAGATTGACGTTATTTTATTCTTCCTAAAAAAACATACAGTTTAACTTAAAGTAATTCCCTCTTTCCCCTGCTGCTTTATAGTTTTTACATTTAAATACTCTCCAGGAACACCCTCCATATGCATGCTTCCGTCTGCGTCACACCACGTTTCACGCTTACACGATACATCGCACACTGACGGAAAACCAACTCGGATAACAGAGAAGTCATATACGACGGCTACCAAAAACACTGCTACGTACGTTGGGTTGTCTACACGTCAGGAGCACAGACACTGGCACCTGGCAGCAACTAACGTCGGCTAAATGGACAGGTAGAGTGTACCTATTAACTGGTCTGTCACACAACAGATAAACGACGGCTTCGGCGTGTAAAGCACAGTATCAGGCTCATAAAATACTAATAAGTGGCGAAACACAGACACGCATTCCGTCTCAACCGTATGTCACATTTAATCTGTGTGAGACAAATTGGACAGATCTCCATACGTATGTACGACGAAACATCATATATGGAACACTGTTGACTACCGGGTTACGTCTGTACTTCCAAAAACCTTGAGGCTTTATTTCTCTACAGAACCAGTAGCACCTATCAGACACAATAAAAGTCAAATTACGGTACATATCACATCGAAATATGTTTAAAATAAAAGCATAGAAATCTCCGTTCTTCTGGGATGTGGCGACGTGTTGCTGGGTCATTGGTGCCCAACATTTCGAGCCAACGTAGTGATCTCGAAACGTCGGACACCAATTACCCAGCGTCGCGGCGCCAAATCCCAGAGGAATGGATGTCTCAATTACACCGCTACGAAAGACCAGAAAGTCACAAGTTGTCGACTATAATTATACCTAAGAATCGGTGCATATTTTAAAGAAAACTTAAAAAGGCAGATTTCACTTGTACTCGTATATAAAGGTTTTTAACTGAATAGATACGGGTTAAAACGAAACTCCCGTAACAATAATGACGACAGATCGCCGATACCAAATTTCATGAAAATACAATGTATTACGGAAATAAGACGTGCACACACACACATATAGCCATAAGAGAGAACGGCCACATAAAAAGTTCTGTCCACAACTTGAAGCGAACAAAACACAACAACATAATCATAAGTGTGTGTACTATTTGTATCCTATTTGTTACAAGACCAAGAACATTAAAGCCCCAACTTCCCCCAAATGTTCCATTCCTCCGTGTCGCCTGTATAAAGTGTAAAGACGTAAATTCTCCGTTTAATACAAAGTGTTCCCACAGACGCCGGCAACACGGTTACACCTCTGAAGATGAGATGATAGCACGACTTTACGCTTAATGAACTCTGACACCAAAATCCTCACTGCAGCCATGTAAACCCGGGGTTAACGCATACAAAGGAAATGAACATTTTCTCTGCCGTGCAGTGTTGAAGTGACAGCCCAGAGGCAGACAACGTAATCTCAATTAAGCAGATGAAACAAATTACAGCACTTTCGAAACAACTAAAATTCTGGCGTAGAACAAGACTTGTGTTCTGTAAATACCGTGTTCAAATGCATTAATTACTTATCGTGTGCAAACTTACATAGAATAGTCAGTACCCATCATTATTGGCTACTGTCAGTAGGTACCACAGCCAAACGTCAGCTGGGTTAAGGTTCTCCGTGACGTCACTCAATCCGCGACGCCGATCCCGGTAGCCGTGCGGTTTAATGTGTACCGTCTGCGGCCGCTTGATTGCTGGGATTGCGGGGTTCGAATCCCGCTGAGAGCACGGATGTTCGTGTCTTGTGTTTGTGTGTTGTGTAGGTAGTGGCCTCTGCGACGAGCCGATCACTCGTTACAGAGGAGTCCTACTGGGTGTGTGTGTGTCTGTGTGTGATCTAGGAACCTCAAAAATTAGGCGGTCTAGGCATGATTTAGGCTGTTGCGCCACAGAAGGAAAAAGGGGTCCAGAAAATATTCACGTCAAAAAAGGAATCCTCACACTCTAAAATGCTGGGAACCGCGGATCTAACCTATGTGCTGCACCGTGCAAGATACAGAGGCCCCTGCTACGTCGAGAGTTGGAAGAACGTACCAAATGCACGTAACGGAACCACCCCAATACCGAACCGCAGTCACTTATCCACGGAAACCCCGGTTTTGTGTGGGCGGAAAATACGATGACAGACAGAGACAGAGACAGTAGGCGTGATGGTGGCTGTGGTCCAGGGATCGATGGGAAGCTCAGGGTCACGGTCAAGGACATCTCTGTCCTGGGATCGATGCTCTTCGTTCCACATCGTCTGCACCGGACTGACTGCCGTGCGGGAGGTTGGGGGGGGGGGGTTGAATTGGGTTTCCATGACAACAGGAGTAGGGTACTAGTGGAACATTCTGTCGATTGAAATTCGCGTGGTGTCTGCTATGAGTCTGGGACGTACACAACACTTTTGTCATAAGCAAGCCCGATAGCTCAGTCGATACAGTGACTAGGCTACGGACAGGACAAACGATGAATCGAGTTTCGATTACCGGCAAAGGCAGGGAATTTCTCTCTTCTCCAAAGGAACGACAACAGAACTAAGGCCTACTTAGCCTCCTATTAAATGGGCACCGGAAGTAAAGCGGCCCCGGCGTGAGCCACTTTAATCTAGAGCAAATATTAAGCATGAGTGCCGAGATTATGAATGAGTGGATCTATACTTCTACTCCCCCTATATGCCATCAAGGGGTGGACAAGGAAAACTTTACCTTCACCTTTAACCCTTTAAACCCTAGTGGTTACTTCATGGGCCACCAGGTTTAACATTAAAAAATTCCACACTCTGCCCACAGAGTGATTTTACTTATTTTGTATGTTTTTAGGCGCGTTCGCATAGTCGCGGAAAGCGCCTATTAGCTTCGTCATGTCCGTCCGTCCGTCCGCATGTGTCAACGCCGATCCTACTGGACGGATTTCCGTGAAATTTGATACTGGGGACTTTTCTGTCAAGAAAATATGAGTTTAAGTAAAATCAGGTGAAAATATCGGGCCCTTTACATGACGACTTATGTACACTTTATTGTTGCGGCGAAATAAAAGCGCCCTCTTCGAGTGCAATACGATCGTAGTGTCAGGCTGTTAGGATAGCCGAGAAGGTATAAACACTACGCGAACGCACCACAATGTTACGTTATACGTACATTGCCTATCTTGTTTAATACAATGAGGAAGGTAAAAGGTAAAAAGGTAACGCTCTTCCTGTCCACGACACGAAGGCATACAGGGGGTGTAGAGGTATAGCTCCACCCAGTCTTAATCTCGGCACTACATGGAGGTGGGTGGTTAAATTCACGCTGTTTTACCCCCGAGAAAGAACCCCCGCTACCCACTGAATAGCAAGCTGGGTGGACGTTCTGGAGAAGAGAAAAATCTCTTGCCCCTAAAGGGATTCAAACCCCGATCCGTCCTGCCCGTAGCCGAGTTGCAATACCTACAATGTTGTGTCATTTAGACGCGCAGGAACGTGGAGGCAAAAAGGTTTCCAAATACCGCTACGCTCAGCACTACAGGAAGGGTGTGTTGAATATCATACACCGCCATCTTTCACCCCCCGCGGGAAGGTATTTAATGCGTTCTGAATTTCTTCGCAAATGCAAATTTGACTCACTGCCGTTCCCAAACGTTCGTAATTTCCTATGTTTATTTATAGCCCTATATCCTGAGGCCAGCGGTTCTCAGACTTGTTAAGTTCGCGGTACATTTTCCCTTGCCGTGAGGAATCGCAGCACACTGAACGTTTAAGTTGGCAACACTGCGGTAATATACGAGAGTCGCGTATGCGAATGTCGGGGGGGGGGGGGGGGGGAGAGGATTATTATTTTCCGAATTCTATACTTACTGCACACTACGTATGTATATACATTTTCTTTCATCTGCAACAATATAACCAGGCCAGTGGCCAGATCGTGAACACAGTGAGTGCAGCGGCTTCCAGTGCGGCTGTATATACGTAGCCTACATACGTTTATATGCGTGTATAATGCTGTACTATACGTATACTGTGTATATCCTATGTGTTGTGTACACATGAGCGCAAAAAGCGCCTTTGTGAGGACCACAAAATTAACACTTTATTTACATAATGCGCTCCGCAGTATTACACAAGTATCTTTCATATACATACATTTTCTAAAATGAGTTGCCTCCAACAACGGAGGTTCAACAGAGCCAACACGTGGATGCGGTAGTGCGTCGCACGTTTTTAGCAGGCTATCAGCATGTTTGCCTTTTAACATTTTGCAAATCCAGGTGGGTGCATTGCATCCACTTGAACCCCCCCCCCCCCCTCCGCCCCTAGGTTACGGGCAAAATTTCGCGTGTGCCGTTGCACCCCTTTGAGAACCGCTGCCTTAGCCTAATTCAGCGCGCAGAAACTAACGGAAGTCGTACGCCGGGGATGACATCGCTCCGTCTTCGCTCTGTCTGTTGCTCCTCTGCCCTACCTCAACCAACCCAATGCGCATGTCCGTAGTGTAGGTTATGAGCACCATGCACGGGATGGCGTACCAGGAACGAGAAGTGGAGGGGGAACATCGTTTATACGGTCTCTGTGTACCGTCGTCTGGGTTCATATTCCAGTTTATGTGACGCGTTCCCGTGCAATAAGCAGCCATCGTGACCATAAACTACAGACTAAAGAATACCACTGGATTCCAATTCCTCGTGTTTCTTCAACTCAAGGTCCGGTGGTTACTTTATCTACCACTAAGTTTAACATTCAGAAACCTGCCTTCTATCCACAGTGTATTTCTTTGTTTATGTGGCTCGCAGAACAGACAGCCATCACTTCCCTACACAGCGTTAACTGGTCGGTTTTTATAACCTAGAAAGTGTTTACTGCACCATAAGAACTAAATATTTAAACATAACTACGATAATTGAATCTCAAACTAGTTAATGAATGTAACTAGAACGGAAACGAGGCTGAAACACTTGATAGTTGTTAATGCATGTCATGCTGAAAGCGTTAACCACTACACCAACGGTAAGAGAAAACTGGTAAGTCGCAGCGCTAACGTAAGTTGTTTTTAATGTGCAATTAGCAGTCCATCTGGCTCTTCTTTTGTATTGTCTTCACACTTGATCACGGCTCATGGCAGCATAAACATACAGCGCACACTCGTGACAGTATGACGTAAGAAGTTCCCAACTTGAGGCAGCGTCTTTAATGACCATTACTGGCAAATTCGTGCAACGTTTGTCTCCTGAGCTATAAGCTTCCTTGACGTCTATAAATACGACCCCTATTTCATGTCCTGTATGTGACACGTGTAAAGTACCTAATCCAAACTAGATACATTACGTCGAAATACAAAACTATGATCCACAGTAATTTCGTCAACATGTGAAGTTAACGATGAGAGAATATTTATGGATAAAACTGTCTACAAGTTTAACAACAGTGAGCGATATAGCCCGCAAACGAAATACTCTATCCCATTCCGGCCTAGTCTGTCGGAGAACATCGCGGTCAAGTGCACAGCTTCGTTTCCGCGAGGTCGCAAGCTCAATATTCGGCTCATAGGCCGGTTATCAAGTTCTTTGTGGTTTTCCTCAGCACCTCCATCGCAAATCCCCGTCTCTAGTGTCCTCTTCTCTTAGCCCATGGTTAGTCACACTCCGTCTTTCTCCATCCATCGATTTTTCTTTGGGTCTTTCCTTCCTTAATGTTCCCCATGGTTCCCATTCTAGAATTCTCCATGCCAGTCTATTTCCCGGCATTCTCTTTACGTGTCCAAACCACCGTAACCATTTTTCTTGAATTATTTCTAATATATTCTTCCCTACATCCACAGTCGCTCTAATGGTGTCATTTCGAACCTTTTCTTTCCTTGATTTCAGGCTTCCGCCGCGATGGAATTTATCAGCCGGGAGGATAGTGAGGTCAGTATTTCCCCTTAGCGCCCTCCTCTCAGCGCCGGATAGGTTGTCCCTAGGTTTAGACGAGTCCCTGAGAATCCTCAGTCTCTTGTCTGGCTTCTTCAGCCGTCTCGGCAGGTAGTGTCCTGATAGCCTTCTCCACCCCAGTCAGAATGTCCTCTATGGGCAAGACGGTGGGAGCCACCGCATAGTTCAGACCCTTCCGCAGGGCTGAGTACACAGCGTCATCCAACGGCTCTTTCCTTGATTCCCCACATTTCCCATTACCCATTTTAATTCGTTAACACATCTCACGCTACAAATCAGCAAAGTCCCACCCTAACCATGAACGCCAAAACAAAAGGGTATACAGTAGCCTTCCAATGGCTCGTTAAGTTCATAACCTGAGGAGGTGTAGGGCAGATGAGAAGAATAGGAGAAAAAAAATAAGTTGCAGAAGAGAAAGAAGGTAAACGAGAAAAAACAAACAGCACATCGGGAAGTAGCAATAACAATACAGTGCCTCTCTACACGAACACGGCTTTACAGTCACACAGAAGCATCTAACAGTTCGCGGAAGAATTACAACGAACCGTCAATACAACATCCCACGACGTGGTACAATTAAATTCACAGTATCACCAAGGCTAACGGTACCTGACCACGCCACTGTTGTCTGACTTAAATGTTACAGTTCTAATAACAGTTTACTGTCATTCTTGTTAGCTCTCTGTGTAACGGACTCTCAAAATGTTTCTGCGATATTCCGGGTTCGAATCCTGGTAGCTTCAATATGGTTACGAGTGCCATGTTAATTACTTTTTCATGACCTGGTATACATCATCGTATGCTGCATGACAACAGCCACGCACAATTTCATTAAAATCACTTTAATATCATCCTGACATCCCAAGTTATGTCTTCAGTCTAGTCTCTTCGCCATTAATACAATGCATGCATTCTCACCTCCCTCACGGATACTGAATAAGTTTTAAAATACGACTCCATCTCCGGAACTGGGAGAATGTTGGCCATCATTCGGCTCAGAATAACGTCTTTTACCAGCTGTTATCCAAAAGTGTAGAAATTGCAATCTACAAAGCGAGATTTCAGGCTTCCGCCGCGATGTAAATGAGACCTTCGCTCTTCTGGGATCTTACACAGCGTAGATTAGTAGTTACCGACGTTTCTGGACAACCTATCTGTCCCCTTTCTTCTTAAGACTGCTTGACCCTTGAAGATGAAATAGATAGGTTGTCCCGAAACGTCGGTAACTACCTATCTACGCTCCGTAACATCTCAGAGGAGCGAAGATCTAAGACGTACAACACTATAAATTTGGTACCAGTGGAAGTTTTCTCTCAAATTGAGAAAAGAACACAGGCAAACACTAAGGGTCTTGAAACAAGGGTGTGCTACGTACTCGGACTCTTTGATTCGTGAAGATGGGACCGACACGTTGTCCCGAAACGTCGGTAAAACAATTACCACACGACGCCGCGTAATATCCCAGAAAAGCGAAGATCTCATCAACATCGCGGCGGAAGCCTGAAATCAAGGGTGTAGAGAATCTAATAAAGACAAAGTAATAGAAGGACAGAGCCTCCAATTCAATTCATACACGTGGCTCTCTTCCCGAGGGTAAAGCAACGGGACGGGAGGGGGGGGGGAAAGGTGACCATTCATCCCCGTCTGGTGCCGAGGTTACGAAAGAGCTTCTGCTTGGTGTGGACAAGGACAACTTTATCTTTTAATAAAAAGGATGCTGGAAACTGCGTAATGAAGAGTTACACAATATTTACCTTCACCAAATGTTATTTGAATGATCAAGTCAAGGCAGCTGAGATGAGCTGGGCACATAGCACACATCGGAAAGATGAAAAATGCACTGAGAGCTTATCGGAAAATCTGAAAGTGGGTCCTAAGTGTAGAGTGCGGGATATTAAAACGAATCTTATAGAAAATGGCAGTAACGGTGTGGAGTGGATGGATCTGGCTCATGATAGGAACCAGGCTCTACCTTTGGGTTCAATAAAATTCAAGAAATTTCTTGACTTGCTCAAAAACTATAAGCGTGCCAAGAAGGATTATGCTCCATGGAGTAAATAAATTAAAGCACATTCTGTACGTTCCATGAAGTTGAGGCTCCTAGACTTCGAGACACTCAGCACATGAAAGTGGTAAGGTTGTCAGCCTTACGCACCGGCCGCCTTTACCCCTAAGATATATTGCTGGCACTCATTTCTGTTAGAGGCTGAGTCGACCCCGGGGCCATAGTGCGGCCGGAAGGATTAAGTCAACGAAAAATTTCAATGAACTTCCGGCTCGTAGCGCAGTGCCTCAACCAACTGCGCCACCACATTCCCCCGCTCCAGGAGTTAGTTAACAATTCTAGGCAACCTGTATAAGATCCGAAGTTCCCCTACTTATACACATATACTTATTTATACATATACTTACTAACTTATCCAAAATCACTTACTTACCTTCATCTCTCCTACATGAAGTTCACACTCTGTCCGAATTCACTCACCTTTCTGTACGTCCAATCCATGCTCGACTTCACCCCTTCAGCACGACCCCATCCACCTGAAACAGAACAATACGGTATAGGCCTTACCCTGTAAAACCAGCTGCTGCGTTCAAGTCACGTTCATTTACATGCAGCCTGTGTACAAATCTGCACAGTCGACGAACATAAAGCATTAAAACAAAAGACAGACAACGTGCTGTCGTCACAGAGGCCGACAAAAGAATGACAGTGACTACAATACGGTCATGAGCTCGAAGAGGGACTCGATGCCAGGACTGACAGACGGACCGGCTGACGGTCACGACTTTGAGTCGCACCGCACGGAAGACAAGCCAGACATAAACATCCGCTTTAAGCCGGTGTACACAGACACCGCGACGCGGCAGAGATAAGTGTATTACCATGCTCTTTGGATTGACGTACGTGGCCATCCCAAAAAATCACGGACATGCGATACACGGACTGACACAATTACGCAAGCACCATTGTTAGTCACGGTGTGTGGACATGAGGCTTAAGAATTACTTTGCCTTCCTGTAGTTTCATGTCGCTTTCTTTGCAGTGTGCAGTGGCGGCTCGTTATTAGGGGTGCTCTGAGGTACGATACTACCAAAATGTGATAAAGTATTGCGTATTAATTCAAACGAAAAGCCAGAATAAGTACACTGTAATAATAATAATAATAATAATAATAATAATAGGTTACAAAAATGCTTTTGTTCAGTGCCAATCGCTAAAAGACGAATTCATAACCTGTAATCTGTTCTACGCCGATCCCAGTGGCCGTGCGGTCTAAGGCGTGGGTCTTCGGCCGCTCGCTTACTAGGATCGTGGGTTCGAATCCCACCGGGGGCATGGATGTCTGTCTCTTGTGAGTGTTGTGTGTTGTCAGGTAGAGGTCTCTGCGACGAGCTGGTCCCTCGTCCAGAGGAGTCCTACCGACTGTGGTGTGTCTAATGTGTGTGACCATGAAACCTCGACGAAACGAGGAGGCCCAGGCCCATATAGGGCTGTCGAGCCATAGGGGGAAAAAAAAAACTGTTCTACAGAGAAATGACCTATGGATCCAAACAGAATTCTTTCTCACAAATATCGGAAGCACTAAACGGAAAATACTTTATATTACACAGATCTTACCACAACAAATTATCGAAATAATCACTCAATAGAAACGCGTACTTTTTGAGCACACTAACACGAACCCCGCATATTTATGTATCTGTACCATCGGCCTCTGCAATATTGACTATTTCACACGAACACTGTACAGTAAGCCATTTCTCGCGACGTTCCGATTGGTCAGGAGTGCAGGTAATGAGTGCGGATAGTTATAGAAGAAGCGTTCGTGACTGGTTCCACCAGCATCCGCCTTTTCCTTATGTCGCTGTACTCTATAATCATCTAGGGAACGCGGTCCACTGACCTTTACCCTCTCATAAAACTGCTTCAGTGTTACAGATGGCAGAATACCTGGTGAACGGGCAGAAATATTAACTACACTCATGCTCATGTCGCACGTCACGAATGACAGCAGTATAACGTATATATAACGCAGTCCTGTGGCGCCATATTATGTTTAGAACGTTAACTGTTTCTTCGGCCTCTCTAACTCTACCGTGTTTCTTGTACTTAACTCGTACAGCGCGAGATATTAACGCAACTGTTAGTAGGTCTTCATGCAAAGTGTTTATTTTGTTAGACTTTAACCGAACTTTAATTCGGTTAACAGATTTGAGTAAAAATCCTGCCAAAGTCCACGAAGTTCCATCCAGTGGAAGACGTGCTGTTCCATACGGGAAGGCAGACGGACGGACATTACAAAGCTAACAGTCGCTTTGCGTGATGTTCGGTTTACGCGGCGAAAAAAAGCAAAGACCTGGTATTACCATACTCAGTCATCACACTCGCTAAGCTACCACAGGTTCCATCCAGGCAGACATTTTATCTTCGCCGTCGCGTCCAGTGTTTTTTTTTACTGGGTGTAAAGTGGACAGGTCGTGAAGCTGACCACACATGTACGTCCAATGCCGACGTTAAGAATGCGTGGGGCTATACCTCCACTCTTCCACACGATACCATGGTTTGGTTCTTAAACAACCAGACGGAATATATTACTTTACGCAAGGCGCGTGCAGTTTAATGTGGATTAAGAACCGCCGTACAGTCCGGTATTCACAACATTCCCAAACCCGACACTTCGGCAGAGGTGATGGGGTGTGATGAAAAGTTCCGGTAATCTGAACAGGAACCGAATCCGGGAACCAACCAACTCCAACACGCTCGTGTGCTCTCAGAAAGTAATGCCTTATTGTAGCCCAGCGGTTCCCAACCTCTAATATCAGGACTCCTTAACTTCAAACAATTCCGCGCAACCCCACATATTACGCACTGCACATCTAGACTCCTATAATAAAATTTATGACAAAAATAACTACAGTATACGTAGGACAGGGGTGCACAAATCCCAGGCATTAGGTCGCGCTAAATTATGCACAGTGGCGCCTAATATTTGTGGGTCATCAGTATGGAACTGGCTTCAAATCACCCTTCCGGCGCCAATAATTTTGCGGTGGCTCCTAAATTTGCGTAAAGTTTGTGCACCCCTGCGTACGACCATTATTACCTCAGAACGAACGTAAAGAAATCCACATTTTACTCATTACGGTAATAACAGATGATAGCAGAAGAAACAAAGTGCTGGCTCGTGAAGCAAGACTTGTGTAAAGTAATGTCAATTCTTGGGGCGCTTGGAATAACCCTACGACCTCCCTCCCCCCCGGGGATGTCCGCGAGCCACAGGTTGAGAAACCGCTGTTGTAGACCACAATGGGTATATTCAGTGTTCCTCAAAAGGTCTAGTTTACACCGACGAACCAAGCAGGCACGAAGCTATGTTATTGTATATCGTGAGTGGCCCATATTAGCAAGCCTTTAGTGAAGGGCAAAAGTGGAATAAGCACCAACCAATTAAATTAAGTTTCAGACCAACTGATGCACAACTAAAACCACTTTTATTGTAGCTTTATTATAATTGTTAAAATTATACCCCTACACGTGTTTCGATCCTCGGATCATCGTCAGGGTCGTCAGAGGATCGAAACACGTGTAGGGGTATAATTTTAACAATTATAATAAAGCTACAATAAAAGTGGTTTTAGTGTGCATCAGTTGGTCTGAAACTTAATTTAATATGACGAAGATGCACGGTGTCAACAGTGTGAAAAGCACCAACCAGTCCACACAAACTTAACGTACAGCAGCCCAACTGTAGACGAGACACAGGCATTATACATGTTGAGCGAGCAGGCATTGTCGTGCATATGACATTCTTTTGTTCTGAGTTATAAACATAAAACTAACTTAACTAACCAACTGCATGGAGCACAGTGCTTCTGAAAAGACAGTACCTCCTCAGTTAGACATGGAATTCCCTGCATTTTATTAAACCCGAAGGTTCATTACCGTGTTCACAACAGCTCTCCAACTGTCCCTATACTGAACCAGATCAATTCAGTCCATGCCACACAATCCTGTTTCTTGAAGATCCGTTTCAATAGTATCCTCCCATACAGGCCTAGGTCTTACAGGTGGTCTATTTCCCTCAGGTTTCCCACCAAAACCCCATATGTACCTCTCCTTTCCCCCATACGTGCCACATGCCCCGCCCATCTATTTCTTTTTTATTTGATTACCCTAAAAATGTTTTGGGGGAGTACACATCACGATGCTCCTCGCTATGCAGTCCCCTCGACTCCCCTGTCACCTCGTCACTCTTAGGCCCAAATATCCTCCCCAGCACCCTATTCTCACACACCCTCAGCCTATGTAAGTTCTGAACACGCAGCGAAACAAAAACCGCTAACACTACACTCTGTGTGGATTTACACATGAAATACTCTAGGGGCTGTATAAAACGGTCAGAAACTCCATTTCGTATTACGAGTAAAAAATATAAAATATTTTAATTAAATTTTAAATATGAAATATGAGGCCAAGAAGGATGATATCAGGTCCGCAGTTAGCGTATTACATAGCGCGGGGTTGCATTATTTAAAAATATCACAAAATACTATTAGAATATTCAAGCATTAAATGTGATATCCATTCAGCTTAGATGGGGAACCCTCTTTAAAATAATCCACTTGGAAGACCAAGGGGAAGGAAGAAGAAGGTCCTCACAGGGATCTTCGTGGGATAGGTTGCAAGGGTATCACGTGGATGGAAATGTCTGATTATTGTAATCGAATGGCCGTCTCAGACAGGGTAAAGTGGTCGATTACGTGAAGACGGTGGAATTCTTGAGCAGCTCAGCAACTACAAGCATCTGAAGCAAGGCTCTGCTGCATGGTGACAGTCGTGTTATGTCATGGCACACCTACATTAAATTTTAATGTTAAAGTCTTCTGGGATGTTACACCGTGTCAGCGTTTCGGAGAAGCGTAGTACCTCCATCTTCAGGGTCAAGCTGCCCAAGAAGAATTAATGCGTCTCAGAAGATGTACAATATTCAACGTACGTACCAAGAGAAAATAAAGTTTTGTTCCTCTCCACGCCTTGAAAGCATACAGAGGGAATGAAGGTATAACCCCACTGATTCTCAATCTCGGTGCTAGAATGACGTCAGTGGTCAACATCACGCCCCGGTCGCTTTACCCCCGGGAAAGAACCCCGGTACCTATTGATTAGTAGGCTGTGTGGGCCTCAGAGTCGGTCTGAACAGTTTGGAGAAGAGAAAAATCTCTTTCCCCTAACGGGATTCGAACCCCGGACCGTCCATACTGTAGCCTAGTCGCTATACCGCCGACGAAGTGGATCATATAAAGCCATCTCGATATTCTGTAAATGCCGTCTTAAAACTGGGCACATGTGACTCTGTTGTGTGGACAATCTATTGCTACTAAACGGCGATTTGGAGGGGTTGATGGCAGTAGCTGTCACGAGGAGCGACGAACGAGCCGGCCACTTCCGCAACTCGAAACTCCTGACAGCAAATCGATTGTGCCCGTATTCCTTTGCATATTACATAGAAAACTGCTCTATCCAATTAGGTGTAGCCAACAAGTGCGGGAGAACAGACGCAGTAGAGCTTGGCAATGCAGGCTCTTTTGACAGACAAGTAGCAAATAACGTACTGTCCAACTAAGTACAAGTAACAAGCTCAACATCACCGACACTAACACCACCACCGGACTTCATCAGAACCTGACACAATTCACTTCACACCCTGGCAGCCATGTCCTTTATACAGTGTGTTCCAGCAGAGTGGCATTAAGGTTTCTGTACCATACAATTATTTGACAATGAGCACAGTGATCTTAAGGTTTCTGTCATCCGATCTGCATGATCAACCCATAAACACCTCGATTTCAGGCTTCCACCGCGATGTTGATAAGATCTGCGCTCTTCTGGGATATTACGCGGCGTCGTGTGGTAATTGTTTACCGACGTTTCGGGACATCGTATCCGTCCCATCTTCACGGGTCCCGAAACGTCGGTAAACAATTACCACACGACGCCGGCCGCGTAATATCCCAGAAGAGCGCAGATCTCATCAACAACTCCTTCGTTGATCCCTTCTATCTGAGTACACCTTCGGTCAGTAAAAAAAATTACTGCGTTCCGTAATACGGTGCCGTGTGGTCTGGTACATGTGTATCGATGTTTTAAGAGAAACGTCAGTATATTTCTATGCTAACGTGTAATTTTATGTTCTCAAACATCCAGCTTTAACTGTTGAATGACTGGAGAGAGGAGTTCCTTTAAATACCAAATAAATTCCGTCAGGAGGATGCATGCCTCCCAGCGAACTATCTTGTGTATAACACGGAGAGTGTTAAAACTAGTCAGCTACTAAAATTTCCTCCACATACCATACCTTCCCTACCTCTCTACGAATATGACAAAACAGAAATTACAGTCGAACCCGGTTATAACGACATCGGTTTATACGACACCTCGTCGATAACGTCAGATATTCTGTGGTACTAATTAATTCCTCACTGTTAACAATAACGTTACATTACTCGGTTATAACGACACTCGTTTATAACGACACAAAATATTCAGTCCCCTTCAAGACGTTATAATCGAGTTCGACTGTACTTTGTTCCTTTTAGGATATGAAAGAACTACGTGTAATGCGGGTCAAAGATCATAGCCAGGCGTTTTGAATAATGTTATGCGCTAAAAAAACTGTGCAAATGGCTGTCTGACAAACTGCTGTTCTGTTCACATTAGAAACAGGAACGTATTTTAAATTAAATGTGTTTATTTAAAACTTATTTAACGACGCTGCCAGTAGCCCAAACTACCATAGAGCATCGTCAAATGGTACTCTTGACAGCTGAATAATAAAGTGGAAAGGATGTGGAAGGAAGTGGTCATAGATTAATTCTAGGTTACGACGCATTATCCTGGCGTGTGCCTGAAGAGGCTCAGGAAGGTCGCGGATGTGTCAAATTCGAAAGACGGAACTCAGAAGTACGGCATGCAAAGCTTCTGTGAAGATTAACAGCACATCGTACTGTTCTGTACTGCCTCTTTAAATTCATAATTTGTGCAAAGGTCAGCAGCGAACACGTTTATTGACTTCGATATCTCTTTTGGGGAAAAAGAAACGTCACGTGGGTTTAAACCTGTTGACAAAGGTTTGATGAATAAAAAAATCACCCTGTACATTTTCGTTTCTATTCCCTTTAGTGGATGTTCAGTATTCTGAAATTATTCACGCATTAAGCTTTATGTTACTATTTATGAGTTTTAATAAAACGCCGGCAGCGGTGGAAGCTCTGAAAAGGAAGAGAATGCAGTGGGTGGGAGAGTGCAAAAATATTCCAAATGCAGTGGCGGCTCTGAAGTCATTATTTTTATGAGACAAATGTCGTGAGATTTCACATATTCGATTATTTAATTACACTGTTTTAGCTACTTAAGTTACATATCGCTCAATCAGATGGGCCGAGTGTCATGATGTATTAAAGATTTGGAATAAAGTTTGTATTATCCATTTCAATGTATTATCCGGGAATTTGCCTTGACAATCTGAGGAAAACCACGACCGAGAGTGCATCAAGATCCGAATATCATTTAGGATTGTCTGGACAGATTCTATAAGGCAGGTTAAATACGTATAACACTCTGTTGCCAGAAATATTTACAACTGATTCCTGAATATGTGGGATTTGCTTTACCTGTTACCCAATTCTCAATTTCCCACGACAATGACCCAAGCTGTTAGCTTTACTAAACTATACAGGGAACTGACTAAATCCGTCGAAAGGAGACTTTTCTGAGGAGCTAACAGCTCCGCTACTAGTTTAACATTCCCACTCATGAAACCCAAAGGTTTGTCATCGTGTTCACAACAGCCCCGCCACTGATCCTTATCCTGAACCACACCAACCCACTCTTATTCTTTCAGGGCCAGTTTTAATATTACCTTACCATCTACGCCTATGTCTTACGAGAGGCCTTCTTCCCTCAGGTTTTCCCACAAAAACCCTGCATACATTTTTTTCTTCTCTCCCATGCGTGCTACACCCTTCACTCATCTCATCCTACTTGGTTCGATCGTCCTAATGATACCTGGCGAGACTCGCACGTCAAGAAGCTTCCCATGGCCATCCTTCTGTTACACTACCCCTCCCACGTTGAAATAATCTTTAGCATCCTCTTCTCAAAGACCCTCAGTCTCTGTTCCTCCCTTAAGATGAGCGACCAGTTTCACATTCATAAAAGACAATAAATTAAGTTTTGTATATCTTAGTCTTTGTGTCTTTAGGTGACAGACGGGAGGACGAAATACACTGGACCGAACTGTAGCAAGTATTGCATAACGTCAGTAACTGTGGTCATTTTCATGCGTATACTTGCGACTACGAGTCAAATACGTGAAACTGTGTGAAGAATTGTTGAAAGACGAGAACTGAACAACGTAGAACAAGCGTCCAGCATCTCGAAGTACCACGCAAACATCCGCTCAGTACGTGCTTACAAGTAAGTTGGCTCATTCGGCGTGTAGGTACTGTGGATGCTGCTGTTGTTGACAAAGTACATAATGGCTGTGAAGGGTAAAGAAACAACGGCGTTGTTAGACGAGATCAACTTGTCCTCATCCACAACTTGTAACAATCAAGATTACACCGCGTACCGGTACGTTAAAAAATGTGGCTGAAAGAGCATCGCAGGTGCCTGTCTTTTTTCCTTGTCAAATAAACCGTACCGCTGCAGTTGTGTGCAAACTAACTAACTAACTCCATGGAGCAGAGTCCTTCTTGAGAAGCTAACAGGTCGTCAGCTAGTCAAGAAATTCCCCGCGTTTCATGGAACCCGAAGGTTCATTACCGCAAAAAGCTTTTCATTTTGGATTCCTGTCTTCTGGGATGTGTCACTGCATCGCTGGATAAGTAGTTCTCGACGTTTCGAAGGAACATGTCGCCGTCATATTCAACTGTTCAACGTGCATGAAGAATGGCCTGAACCCGTCAGATACCAGAAGACCGAAAGTCATCGACTGCACGGCCGTGAACACCTCAAAATTCACACAGCCTTTAATTCTCTCGGCAGATTCAGAACAGACACCGCAAAACGAAAACCTCCACTAACACTGCATCCGCAAACAAGTAATATATATCTTATCAGCTGACCCATCAATCAGACCCTGTTGTAGATATAACACCTGAAGACAGAATGTATAGATTATAAACACATTAAAGAGAGTACGCTTTATTATTCAAAATATCACAGAATGCTTTTAGAATATTTTCCATTCTCTCCTCACCTGTTTGACAGCATACTTGTATTTAATTCTCTTAGTGTCATGCAACAGACTTCTCTTACAAATACTGGCCTTTTAGACTTCAACAAAATACGTGAAAGAAGCTTACATAATCAACAGTTATGTGTGACTCGCCACCGATAATAAAAGATACCACTGGGGCACCCCAGCTGAAAGTTTCTGGTACTAAAAACTTAGCCGTCTTTGAACAGCCAGTATCGCACCGGGCAGTTCCAAAATACATGTTACATGCCTTACTGCTACACAGATCACCTCCGAGAGAATGTCGCGACCGATTGATAACTACCCGACTCGTAATCATGGCATCCCCATTTCAACTACAACTCTTAAGGCATATTATGCTGACGGAGGCTTTTCAATGACTGTCTTCAGGCACTTGATAAAATTTATGCTAAACACTTCAGATCTAACCATGACGGTTTCCTTCCGCATACTTCGGGATTCAGTCCTTTCTTACAGTTTTTTGTATAGGGTGATTAAAGTAAAAGATAAAAATTCAAATCACGAATTCTTAACCTCGAGGTAAGCTGCAGATCAGTGACCGACTTCAGCAGTAATTCAAGAAAGAACGAGAAGCAAAAGTGGAAACAGAGGGGAGAAGTCAGGGAAGTGAAGAAGATGAACGGAAAAAACAAACTGGATAGAACAGGAAAACAAAATTCAAAAGCAGGAGAAGACAGCAGAGGTAGAGAAGGCGAGGTGTAGAAGGTGAGCATAAGCACGAGGATACAGCAAGAAAACAAAAAGGGAAACAGGAGAAAGCAACAGCAGGAGAAGATACGAAAGAGGAGATGATGAACAGAAGCAGCATAGAAGAAGAATATAAACGTGGAAACAGAAGAAAGTAACAGAAGAGGCGGGGCGTGAAAAGTAAAAGAATAAGAAACACAAAGCATAATAAAGGCAACCAGATGCATAAACGGTACAGGAAGAAAGATAAAGGAAAAGGAGACTAGAGGCAATACAAGGGGTCTGTCAGATTTCTTGACGGCTGTCCGTGTGTAATACAGAGAATCGACTGTCGCCCTTTGCTGATTTGAATTTTTATTGACAATCAACCGCCTGTTCTGACGTATATGTCACAGGTCTTCCAGACCGTGACGTTTCACTTGTCACTGCACGAATTATAACCGTGACATCACCATCTGCGATACATGACAAAACAAATGGAATGTTTCACGAATAGGTTAGTATTCAGAATGTCACAAGAGGCAAAGGCAAAATTCACCCTAGAACAGGCCATGAAGGCCCAGAGGAGGAGTAGAGGTATAGCTCCACTCTTTCTTTAACCTCGGCGCTAGATGGGGGTGGGTGGTCAACTCCACGCCCCGGCCGCTTTACCCCCCGGGAATGACCCGGTACCCACTGTACAGGAGGCTGGGTAGGTCCCAGGGCCGATCTGGACGGGTGCTGAAAATCTCGCCCCACCGGGATTCGATCCCCGGACCATCAAGCCAGTAGGGAGTCGCTATACCGACTGAGCTATCCCGGCCCACTGTCACAAGAGACCAAAAATAAGATTTTGTGGTAAATGAAACCGAACTGTTGCCGCATAGCAGTTACAAATAACAAATCCTCCGCAGTTCTTATGCTGTGAAAACAGAACCAACGAACTGTGCGACATTACAAGAAATCCCTGCTTGCTTCAGGCTACCACAGTTTCTAGCTGGATATTAAAGAAAACGCAAACACATAGAATTTTATGCGCAATTAAAGCTGGCATTTGTTTTGCTTTTTAATTTCGTCAGTGCAAAGTAAAAGCTAGACTGTCACAAACTCGATCTGGGAACAGTTCCAGCTACTCCCACTCCAGCTACTTCCCACAATCATAATGGCCGTTCTGCAAACACAGCGTCTGTGGAGTTCATCCAGAATAAAGCTGAAAGTGTTTTACGTTCTGGCTGTTCACGAAAACAAACTAACCTGGAGAAATAGCCGATCTTTTACATAGTCTGTAATACCAGCCAATATATGCTTCGTTACACTTCTTTATTAGGGACACACACAATGCACAAGGAAGGGTGAATAACAGAGCTTATTATTACCCACCTAGCATGGATTGGGAGTTTGTGGCCGAACGAAATTCACAAATCCGTAGCACCACTTCCTTCGGAGGGGAAGTAAAGCCGTCGGTCCCATGTCGTAGATTTAAAAGAACCTTACGGGCATGAATAGAAATGTTTCGTAAGCAAAATTCAGCAGCCCTTTCTCACCCAAGTCTCCTGATGTGCCTGCCAGATGGTTCTGGCAGTCACATCAGGATTGAGTAGAACTTATGCAGTCAGTGCACTGGTCACTCACTACATCAACGCACATGACCATAGAAACCTCCGAAAGGACAGCGACAGGGACAAACAACAACAACGTGCACGACCTGTATAGTCACAGACGTACCAGAACTGACTGCGACTTACTGACCTTCTTTCTTTCTTTCTTTCTTTCTTTCTTTCTTCTTTCTTTCTTTCTTTGTTAGTATGACCTCTTCTACCTACTCATTGTAGGTGTAGAGGGTTATTGTTGCACTTGATCACACTCAATGATACATACACAGTTGGTAGGACTCCTCTGGACGAGGGATCGGCCCGTCGCAGAGACCTCTACCTGGCAACACACAACACTCACAATAGACAGACATGCACGCTCCCGGCGGGATTCGAACCCGCAATCCCAGCAAGCGAGCGGTCGCAGACCCACGCCTCAGACCGCGCGGCCACCGGATCGGCAACTTACTAACCTACACGCTAAAAATATCGAAATTCCTTTCTCCTAGACGCAGACCAAAGATTACGTCAAACTTCCAAGAAAAATAACAAAGTCTGAACTCGAGAGTCATTCCCTTTCAGTTCGATAGCTTGGAAGTTAAATAAACACAGATTCTGTTCCCTTTTTTCGTTCTAAGACGCGGTCAGTACACTTATAAATACAACTGAACCAACTAACGAAACGTCGCGTATATCAAACATAACTCATCGGGCAATGTCCAACATGTTGCTGCTATAACAAATCTATCACTGTCACGTATAAAAAATTAGTTTTAAGAAGTAATCAGCAAAACTGGGAGATATGGCTACGTTATCTCGATAGGCTCTGATCGAGCCTAAGTCTTCATAAGATGAATCGTTGGGATGGGCAAATGGGAGACGAGGATGAGGCAGAGGCATCAAGCAGTGACAGCTACACCTGTTGCTGATTCTGATCCAATCTACAATACGTAACAACAATCGATAACCTTCACACGATAATTGAATTATCCAAAAGGTAATTACATTCTCCAACAGAACCGAGGATACAATTAGACAACGCCCAGAACAGTAATCCGTGCGAACAGTTCGTGTTAACGCACGTGATTCTGATCAGTAGGCTTGCTGTATTACGGTGCGTCCATCGTGACCATGTGAGGTAAAGGGGGGTTCCTTGCATAGCGCCCTTCAGTGCGAGTTTCAGCTGCCACTTGGGTCGTCATTTTTGTCACGTGATTGTAGCAGCTACGTACGAAAAGCGGCTTTCAATGCTACCACTCCCTCCAATGGACACTGGTTTACGCGCACACGACTTCGCGACTCTCGTGACGTCAGCCGAGACTCGTTGACCGAACACCACGGACTTTATGAAAGTAACAGTACTATACACCAGAAAACGTAGTGGGCCCACTTTAGATGTGAGAAATGACCAGAGACTGTATGGTTTATCTTCCTTTTTTTATTTGTTTGCCCAACTGTCATTACTACGTACCGTTCACACGAAGCGAATATAAATCAGGGATGTCCAAACCCACGGCCCGTCACGTTGTGCTATACCGCTCGCAGAC
This sequence comes from Reticulitermes speratus, assembly GCA_021186555.1. Lineage (NCBI taxonomy): Eukaryota > Metazoa > Arthropoda > Insecta > Blattodea > Rhinotermitidae > Reticulitermes > Reticulitermes speratus. The sequence goes on from JAJKFL010000001.1 coordinate 10,352,505, forward strand.
ACGTTTGCAAATTATATATCAATATACGTATAAGTTTACACTATAAAAACTGTACGATAATTTAGGCGGCTACGTATAACATTTATTGTGATTTTTACACGTGCCGCCCGCGAACAAGCTCATACTAACTGCTGAGGTTCTTTGCCAAGAACAAAAGGCTGGGAACACATCATATAGATGGTAATTGGAAGGCATTTACCGACCTACGCGTGTCTGAAGGTTTCACGCAGTGCAGACTGACACTTAAACCTTTGGCGCACGAGTTAAATTCCAGTAGAATATGCAAAACGCCGAATTCAAATTACGCTATTTAATTTTTCCATGCAACATTTTGCAAAAAAAGAAAAAAAAACTAAGGAAAATACCCAAACTGGCTGTACAAGAATGTCGATAATTGGCCGACACATATGTTGCGTCGTTCTGGAATTGAGCCCAGCATCCTGCGACGCAGCGTACGCGCCGGTCGGCGCCGAAGAGTAACTGGCCAGTGTGTCAAAACGTAATAACACGATCTGTAATACAAAATTACTAAAATAATTATAATAAATTACCATTGTAGTTTCTTAATTTGTCTGTTTTTTTGTCTGAGTTATTCAAACACAATAAAGACATGACGAAAACTAAACAAACATAAACGCAAATAATAATAATAATCTAATAACATAAAACATAAACATAAACAGGCCTACTGTTAAAAATATAAGGATACATTCACTGCGCCATATATGAGTTCCTAAAATGTCTGTGATTCGTATTTGAACCATATGCAACGTTTCTCAAAGTTTTAAATACCTAGTACGAATTAACACATTGCACCCACAAACTATGCACTGTTCGTGCGCCCATCGCCATGTACCGTTGCTTCACTGTGCAACACCCACTGCTTACGATGTGCATGACCACCCCGGGCTCGTAACTATATTTTTACTATTTCTTAATGCGTGACCAATTAAATTTCTTGACCTTACACCTAGAGAATTTTATCGAACAATACAACATTCCCATTATGACTTCAACTAATTAAAGACAAAAGCAAACTGCAGAATGTATCCTCCTTAATAATTTCAACGGAACTGCTCTCCCAGCCTGTCGGATTTCAGGATTCTGTAATTACTTTCAAGAAATCACGTCCAAAATGTAATTCTCTAACAATAAAGCAAGAAATACCAAACATCCAGAAACAAACACAGTCCAACAGGTCAATTATTCACAATCCAAACACTTAAATGTAACAACATCTGACCGGTTAGTTCCAAATTCGAAAAGTCCTTAATATTTTTTGCATTACTGAATTTTGCACCCTCACTTTGTTGCTAATCTAGTTAAAAAAAACAGATATATTAGTTTCGCGAACAGAGACCAAAATTCACCTGTATTACCAATAAATTTAACACTGGAATCTAAGGACGGAACTAATAGCGTCACTAGATTATGATTCTGACAGTGAATACGTGAATATCTATTATCAGATGGCTGCTCACATTTCATAGCCGATAAAGTTTCTTTGCAATTTACCGTACAATACATTAAGAGAGTCAACACAAGGGCAGTTTGAACAGGTAACTATTAAAAGCTGAAGGAAGAATACAGGATGACGTTCGGTCCATTTATTACTCAGCGAATCACTCAGCATGTCGTTAATCAATTAATTTCTGGTTTATTTAACGAAGATGAGCCGGGGTAGCGTAGTCGGTATAGTGACTACGCTACTGACTGGACGGTACGGAATTCGAATCCGGCAGAGGTAAGAGATTGTTATCTTCTCCAAAAGTCCAGACCGGCTCCGGGAACTACTCGGCCTCCTATTCAATTGGTACCAAGGTTCTTGCCAGGCGATAAAGAGGCCGAGACACGAACCAGGCACCTGCCGAACACCAGAAAGAAGCACTGGCTTACAACAGGAGCGTAGCTGAGTGGAGGGGGGGGGGAGGTCGAGTGGTACGGGAGCACTGGGAGTCAGAGACCAAGGCGCACGAAAATGAGTACACCTAGCCCTTTGCTTTACGTCCTAGCTGCGTTCCTGAAAAGTGGGCGTAAATTAAAAAGGCGTAAATAAAAAAATATTACCATCTGAAATAAAGGTTTAGCATAATAGAACGCAGTCACCAAAGGGAGTTAAAAGAGCGCAAATTAAGAAGTGGTGTAAATTAGCAAGGAACGTTAATTCAAAAAGGCAAATAAAACAAGGGCTGTGTGTATTTTACACGAAAAACAAGTCCGATTTTCTACTCTCCACAAATTTTAGATTGTTGAGCCAAATGAAAGGTAATTCCTTCCACAAATAATTCGCCCATGAAACGGCAATTCGTCGTAAGGCACACAATTCGTCAAAATGAAATTCCCGCATTACTAGACAGTTGGGTTACAAACACACCTTCTGTTCAAAATGTTGCCTTCACAAAAAATTTGCTTGTCTTTATATTTTCGTAAAAACATAGCATGCTTAAGTTTTGGTCTATTGAGGATCTGTGAAGTTTCTTCTGTCTTCTGTAAAACTGTGTATCGGTGGGTTACGACAAATTGCTGTTTCGTTAACGAATTGTAATTTTTTAAAGTTCATAATTTCTGTTAGGGGGGGGGGGCCAGTTTGTTTATTCACCCCGGGCGCCACAAAATCCAGCTACCTTAATGGCTTCGAGCCACTGTCTTCCGTGTCCATATTCCAGTAAGACAACTTCTCTACCTTGCCAGTCAGATTCAGTTGCAAGTCAGTAAGCCAGAGAAGACTGTCATGTTTCCAGTCACTCCCTCAGTCAGTTTCACAGACACACGTCACGGCAGACAGCCACCTCAACTGGGATTAATTCGGAGTTTGACGCCAAGCGCTCAGTGTTACGCAAGTTACGGTTTCCAGACTTTCGCCTGATTATGTAGTCACCACAAACCGAACGGGTGAACTCAAGCTTGTGCGTCGCGAGGCAACGACTGCGCACAATATTCGCGCACGATCAACTAACTAACTAACTCCATGGAGCAGAGTCCTTCTTGAGAAGCTAACAGGTCGTCAGCTAGTCAAGAAAGATGGAGGAACGGCCTCCGAATATGGAGGGTAGCTGCGAATATGCAGTCGCGGACAGCCGACAAGGGGTGGTCCTCCAGCTTGGGGGTTGGGCGAGGTGCTAACAACTCCTCACCGTAAAAAATTACCATGTTACGAAACACTATACAGAGCCTCGGACCTGGACTGATTCTTTGGTACGCATGATCAACTTCAAACGTAACTATATTCAACAAAAAAGCTTTTTGAGTAGATATTTGTTTACTGTACGCAGACAGTATTAAGTAATGATTAAAGAAACGATTCAAAATTGCGGTGCGCTTTAATCCTTTAAAACCCAGTGGTTACTATGTATAAAAAGGTAAAGTTCACCCTATAACATGCCATGAAGGCACAGACGGGAGAGTTAACGTCTGCGCTACATGGGGGTGGATGGTTAACGCCACACCCCGGCCGCTTTACTCCCGGGAATAACCCGGTACCCACTGTATAGGAGGCTGGGTGCGTCCCCACCGGGATTCGATCCCCGGACCGTCCAGCCCGTAGCGAGTCGCTATACCGACTACACTATCCCCGCCCACGGTTACCATGTGTACCATCAGATTTAACATTCAGAAATTATACGCTCTGCCCACCGAGTGTAAAGTGTGTTTTGTTATGTATCTCAGACTGATTGGTTTTATAACCGAGATGGAGAGTGTTTACTGCGCGGTACGAAGTGGGTCTTTAAATAAAACAGCCCACGTTTCGACATTAAGGGATTGAACACAGGTCACGTAAACCTACAGCAGTAAAAATGGAATTAACTTCAATTCCGCTTTCTTTTTTTTGGAAACTAATCAAAATGTAGGTATGGGAGTAAATTGTTCATATCCAATACGAAAGTCACGTACGACCTTTCTAACCAGTGACGTCACCATTCACGATAATGTCTGTAAGTTTCAGGATGCTGATGGAAACTATTCCATTAGCAAAGGGCGCAGAGAAAAGACATAAGCAATGAACGTGAGGTTCCCTTAGACACGTACAGATGCATCAAGACTTGTCAGCAACGGAACCTGGATATGTCCCTTTAAGTGAGAAATCTGGTCCGAGGAATAGCCCTACAGAGCGATGTTTTGAATGATCGCCGGTAACTACACACCCAATGACAGAGCGCTACATGACAGAAGATTTAAACCTTGAGCAACATCGATGCGAGGACACATCACGTCGTGTAACATTACCCCATAAACGCAAACCGTTCAACGTGGAAACAGGAGTTAAACATAAAATATATTAGTCGAATATTTACTGTTTTACGTAATTTCGCTCTTGCAATTTTCCTAATAATGCTTATTTTTGACAAAAATGAGAAAGAATCCAGCTTGACCACGGACGAAATATGTACAACAAATTTAGTGTACAAAAAAATTAAAAAGGAACACGACATTGAAAGAATAATGGAAGAAATCTCAAAATATCTGTGCTACTATACAGTTACAGTATACTGAAGGGAGCACGTTTCTTAGAAGAAAACCTGTTAAGCTGAAAACTACCATGTCAGTTTGCATTCCGGTACAAGCAGGTGTTGCTGCATAATTAACGAAAAGGTTGTCACGTGTTTTGCACATCGATTTTGTGTGCGGAATTTCGGGCATTCCAGTCTTCATCAGAAATATGGCTCCACTGCCTCAAGTTGATCCTGGCTTTTTACTCAGTTCCTAAGACCAAATTCTTTCACAGAACCACAACGCGAGTTACGACCTTTCGCTTCCGACTTGTTCCTAATTCATTATTTATAAACAACCTATCATTCAACACCATACACTTTTTCAGCTGAAAAAAAGTCCTTAAATAAACCAATAACAAATGCATAAATACATGTTCGCTAAGTCGGTTAATCCCCTACATCGTGAGTTTGATACCAACTTAAGCACGCTAAATCCGTTAAATCATTACGTACGTTTATTTGGTGTTATACAGAAATTAAGGTTTCGTACACTGTATAATCTTCATAGCCCACAAAGAGCTCGATCGGTATTAAGGCCAGTCTACGGCCCCAACCGCCGAGGCATTGTGGTTCAACTTCTGGCACGTGCAGCAGACTGTACCTTATCTGCTCCACCCAGCCTCCTATTCTATGCGTGCTCTATCCCTGGCAGTAAAGCAGCCGGAGCATGAAACTGACCAATCCTTTCCATCAAACACAGAAGTTAACAAAGCATGTAACTATACCTCCACTCCCCCATACGCCTTCATGGCCTATAGACTGCACCTTTACCGTTCATGGCACTATTTTAATAATCACGTTTTCAAACAGAACGCCGCAAGGCAAAGGTGTGTGTGTGTGTGCGTGCGCGATGCGTTTTATTTAACGACGCCTTTAATTGCTAAAATTATATAACGTTGGTGGAAGATGAATAAAATGTTTATGGAGCATTGATGGGGGTAATACTGACAGGGGAAAACCTAAGCAATGGGAGAGAAACACGTCACTGAGCATTCGTCCTCCATAAATCCGTCAGAGACTGGTCTGGAATCGAATCCGGGCCGGCAGGGCAGAAGATTCTGCATATCGATTTCAAATAATAAAGACAATACGCACTTTAATGACGAAGCGATTTCGTGCAGTCAATAGTACCGTGAATTTTGTAGGCAGCCAGACTTTCTTACCAACAGCTAGTGAATATAGCGATCAATAACAAATGCCGAGGCGTTCTACTTTGCGTGTATAAATAACACTTCTAAGAGAGAAACCAGTCGGGCCAGGCGAGCCTCATACTAACTGCTTGCATTACATCAGCTTTCTTCATTACAGCAACAGTGCAGGAGGACACTCTTGCATCAATCGATTATTACAGGCCGCGTGCAAACCGGCTGTCAGGCAATTTGCTAACTTCGGTTAACTTTCTCTTGCTACAATAAGCTGATCGAAGGAATATGGTAAAGTTCTTAAAATATACTAAGACGAACAGGGGTGTAAAACATTTCAACGTTCTTGAACTATTAAAACCACAGTGATAACTGGTGTATATCTGACTGAAGAATTTACTAGACCGATAACGCAGAAGTTCTCGGGGGCCCGGGTTCGATCCTGGGTCAGTCCATGTGGGATTTGTGGTGGACAAAGTGGTACTGGGACAGGTTTTTCCTCCAGTACTTCGGTTTTCCCCTGTCAGTTTCATTCCACCGTGCTCCATTATCCACGAAAAAACTAATCATCTTCATCACAGGGTTGCACAATAAGCCTCAAGGATGCAGTGCTTCCGTTGCGTCTGCTGCGGGGCCCTTCACCACAAAAAAAAAACGCAGAAGTGCTTAGCACGCATGCGCTCACAGTCCTAATATTCAATCGAAAAACATCGGCTGGCTCTCTGTATTCTATTCGCTTTGTACAGTGACAGTAGTCTCAGAACTGCCCTTAGCACGACATGAATGCTTAGATGTGGATAAACTACTCTATTCGGACACACAGTATATGTACACCCAAGATTGTTTTAAGAATCAATCAATCGATCATATTTATTAGTTGAGTCGCATTATACAGAAGGCTGCGTCCACCAACAACAGATTTTTTTTTTGCAGTCTGCAGCCTTTATAACTTTATACACAGCAAAATTTTTAAACGTGAGTTTGATAAGTGTCCCTGTTCAAAGGGTTAATGAGCACAGAGCCAATAAATTTCCCGGTTTCACGTAGCTCTTATGTCAGTCACCATATTAACTGAAGCCTACTGTAAACAAATTCTGTCCAGTTCACATCTTCCTCTACGATCTATTGTTGTTGTCTCCTTATCTAGGCCCAGAAGTCCCTCCACCTAGCACCGATATTAAGACTGCGTCCAGCTTTACCTCCACTACGTCACACGTCTTCACGGCGTGATGATTAGGCACAGGGCTGCCAACTTTACACTACACCATCTTCATCAACAACAGTTTAAGTTTTCCTCCTGTCGCTCCTTACGGAGCATAGGGCCTCCTTTCAGAGGTTTCTTGGTCTGGAGGTGTGCATTCTGTAGTGAGTGACCAGTTCACTGACTGCACAAGTTCTACTCATCCTGATATGACTGCCAGAGCCATCTAACAGTCAGTCAGGAGACTTGGGTGAGAAATGGCCGCTGAATTTTGCTTACGAAAAATCTCAATTCATGCTCGTAAGGTTCTTTTACATGCCGTAAATCTACGACATGGGACCGACGGCTTTACTTCCCCTCCGAAGGAAGTTGTGCTACGGATTTTTATCACCCTTAAAAATCCATCGACCTCGGCCGGGATTGAACCCGCGAACCTTTAGTCCACCGACGGTCACAACAGTACTGAACTATAAATCTTGGCAGCGCCTTCCAAACCGCAAGTGTCCTCCGGCTATCAGACCAGCATGTCGGTACGTGACATCCTGCCTGCTTACAAGCGCGTCAGCATCTAGGGCTATTTGCGTCTGCATGCAATTGAAACTTAAAATCCGTCTCTCTCATCACACAGCAATACTGAATTTCTGTGCTCTGTATGTTTTTGTGTGTGTGTATGAGAGAGACAGACATTAAGTGAAGGTGAAACTGTCCTTCTCCACGCCATAAAGACATATGGAAGGAGTACGCGTCTAACTCCACTCATTCCTAACCTCCGAAGTAGATGGAGATAACTGGTCACCTTCACGCCCCAGCCGCTTCACCCCCAGGGGAAATAGTCCTCCGATTGACGCTGAATACGAAGGTGGGTGGCTCCTGGAACTTTCATGGACGTTTTTGGAGAAAAGATTTAGTGCCCCTGTCGGGAATCGAAACATGAATTATTCGTTGTCCAGTCTAAAGGAGGAGTAGATGTGATATGCTAATTTACAGAAGGATGGTACGTGAAAAAGAAATAGCAATATGGCTGGCTATATAAGGGCATCTCGCTGAAGTCATAGGAACTATGATGAGCAGTTAATTGCCCAAATTACCTTCATTACTGCGTTTCTGGTCATTACGCTATACGCCTATTAAATGTGACAATGTTCAGTTTTGTTGGCGGCGGGGGGGGCCAAAAGTTGGATGCACTGCTACTCCGGGCTCTACAGGCGGAAAAATGGACAACCCTAAAAGTTAGAAAATAAACAATAGGTCTTTTCGCTACCGCAGTTGATGACAATAGAGGAGAAAGACAATGCGATCCATTTAGCAAAGTAAATAGATGACTGAGGTCACGACATTACAGTTTTAAACATAAACTGCAGACGTGAATGTATGCACAGGTTCAGAATAAAATAAAACAGGGGGGTGGGGGGTCTGGCAGGGCACACAATGAAGGTCGTTCAGTTTGGGATGACGAAAAGTTGTGCATTCGAACTTTCCATTCGAATGTTAAGCGCATCGGTTCAAGCTACATTACACACGGGCTACAGCTGACGCACTCCGCCGACCAGATTTCTCTCAGCAAGACAATTCTTAGATAAATCCGGTGTCAACACTGTCATAAGAAGTAACAAGGTGGGTGCAAGTTAAAAGATGATAATCTTACCACCACGCCATATTCGAAACCTCATTTCACGTCATTATATATCAGCTATTAAACTTCAGAATTAAATTGTCACATCATTGGACATTTTATTTTATGAATGACGCCCTTAATATTCTCTATCAAGGATGGGCCACATGAGAAATGTATAAGAAATTTTGGATGAAAAAACCTCACTAAAAGACACCACTTGAGGACCTAAGCGTAGATGGTTGGTGGAAAATAGTAAGATGAATCATGCAGAAATGAAATCCGAGAGTACCTCCGAATAAACACCAAACGATAGTTTTTTTTTGTGAAATAAGTAACGAATCTTTGTGTGCCATCAACCCTTTAAAGCAATGGCGTCCAACCCGCGGCCAGCAACTACATTTGTAGATCATGTACGTACTAACAATTACACAAGAATTCAGGCGGTTAGGTTTAAGAATTATTGCGATTTTCACACTTGAGTCCGCTAACCAGCCCACAATGACGGTTGTGGCAGTTTGCCAAAAAAAAAGGTTGCACGCCCCTGCTTTAAAACCTAGCGGTTACTATATGTACCATCAGGTTTAACATTCAAAAATTCTACATTCTACCTACACAGTAAATTTATGTGTTTTGTTTTAAATAGCTATTATTTCCCTATGCAGAATTTGACTGGATTTTATAACTGAAACGGAGCGTGTTTACTGCGCGGTACGAACTGAACCTCTAAATGTAATTCAGTTTAATGTTAGCCTTTAAAGGGTCAAAGGAGCTAATTTCTCTTGACCCTGACGAAAAACACATTTTAAATGAAGGTCTTGCACCGCGGAGTTATCCGTGGATACACAGATGAACACTCAGTTCTCACAATAAACCGTTTTTGCACCGCTGAAATGTCACTTCCAGCATTTTTACAGAAGGAATTTGTCATTAATAGTTAATTTATTAATAATAAACATGATTATTACATGCATACGACGAGCTGATCCCTCGTCCAGAGTAGTCCTACCGAGTGTGGTGTGTCTAAAAAGTGTGTGAGCGTGAAGCCTCGAAAAATGAGGCGGCCTAGGCCCCCCAAGTGGCTGTCGAGCCATTGGAAAAAAAAATTACATGCATATAGTATTTCTGTTACTAATCTTACAACTGCCGCTTATGGATTATCGTAATTTGGTTCATGGTCTTCCTCATTCTCTCCATTACCTTAAACTAAAGGAAAATTACGACGGCTTCACTCCAAAACTTAACCACCTCTTCACCATGTACAATCATTTTTTCTCTCAACTTCGGTGTCGTTATATTCATGTTAAAATACTCCAGAATCATCCCTGCCTCTACAGCAACACTCCTCACTCCGAATTAGATTTACAAGCAGCGTAACAATTCTACAACGGTTCCTCTGTCACGCAATCTAAAATGACTTTCGTTCCATTGCGTCGCAAACCTTAAGTCTTACGGAAAAGTGTTTAGGGAATAAAGTGTGTTTCATTCCTCGTGTACACTTTGTACTCGCAAAGTTCTTGTCACTCCTAAAAGTATTTAGCCGATTAAGGACGGGTGATGGCCGAAACGTGTGCACAGACACATGTCCATTACTGTTGTTGGGTTTTAAACAAAACTGTAAAATGTTGTTAAAATTTATCTGAACTGCTCAATTTACAGTTTCGTTAAAATCCGTTTAGTAATTCTGGAGTTCTTACATGCGGGCAGGCAAAGGGACCGGCAGATAGTATAGCTAACGAGCCACTACGAAATATCCCTGCGGAGAATGCTAAAGCGCTTTAATTTAAAAGCTGCATCATAACTGGGTAGTAATCGCTACCATAAACGATGCATGAATGCACCATCCAGTGGTAACGATATGTACCACTTTATGTAACATTAAGAAATCCTGCACTCTGCCAAATACACTCATACGCAGGCCTACTGATTACTTCCCTTAACAGCATAAAGCAATACATCTTTCTAATCCACGCAGACTGCGTTCTTTGTGAGGTAAGAAACTTAATTTCTAAGCGATCTTTAGAAGGTAAAACAGAACCCTTATGCCTATGTGGATATCACGTCCGTGTGGCTGTAACCTAGTATCAGCGACTAAACACTTCCTCGGATTCTCATGATATCCGGCACAGAATTTCCTTGCAAAAAATTGTCTAGTACGCATATTTTTCGTGAAAATTGAAGTGACGGTTAAGCTTTATTTAGAGCGCCAAATACGAGTAAAATTTTCTTTGTTTTTTTAGTTTGTCTTCCAGTTTGGCTAAATTCGGTATAGGAGATGTTCACAGAAATTTACAGCGACAGGGAGTTTCGTGAAAATCGGCTCACTGAAAGACATACTTTAGGTACGGATTTAAATACGTTTCTATCCGTATGTTCCACATTTATGGTCCGATATGTGTGAAATTCGGTATAACACATCTGCACATAAAGCTGTTGAGCATTTGCGAGTTTCATGAAAATCGGAGTAGGCAAGGCCGCGCTTTTCTTTAGGGGCGTAAATGAAATTACATTTACACGTGTACCGTGAAACCGAAAGACATTTTGAAAGCCAAGAACTTCTTGGTACAGACTGCGTACTGTCAGAGTACACTTTTACAGTCTGGTTATATAGCCAGACGAGCTTCGGGAGCCGCAAGTTAGGAGGCGGTTTAGGACAAAGCCATGTAGTTATGCAGCAAGTCAAACGTCCGGTAGCAACACTGCTCACTGCCTGACAGAACACAGCCAGCGCTTTCTGTTATTCTTCCAGGCATCTTGACTGAGGGGAGGGGGGGAGGCGCTGTGGAGCCCCTGTTATGTAAGATATAATTAGACGAAGGGCAGTCTTCAAATGATTACGAATGTAAACAAAATTCCTCCCTATGTTCTTAAAACTAGTAAGTAAAATCGACCATCGATCCCTAACTCAAACCCTTGTCTATCAAATGAAACTCTCTTTTAAGGTCTTGAAAAACAAAGCTGAATGTCGTTTGTGTAAAGTCATTAAAAGAACGAGGGTTCACGTGGGAAATCACAGACAATATAAACAATTATCTAAATATACACGCCTACAAAGCTACAAGAAGGGTGGCTACTTATCTAACACATGGGTCGTGTTTGATTCAAATATAAATATCCTACACTGGGGCTTCTCCTGTCCTAGGAGGCGGGGGTGGACGCATCATAGCACCACGTTTATTCATGCTTACATGCAGTTTGGATACTTAACAATCCGCTCGCAAAATGTAAATTTGAAAGCTCTATCCACTTCAATATAATGAACAACATGCACAACAAATATTTGAAACCACTCCTGGAAACACTTTCACTCCATGCAGAAAGGTCCTTCTTGGGAAGCTGATAGTCCTTCACCTACTCAAGAAATTCCTCGCATTTTACGAAACCCTATCAATCATTACAGCGTTCACATGAGCTCGCCACTTGTCCCTGTCCAGAGCCACATTAATCCAGTCTACGCCCTCCCACAGAATTTCTTTAGAATAAATTTTAATATTATCCTCCCATCTACGTCTAGCTCTTACAAATGGCTCTTTCGTTCAGGTTTCCCCACCAAAACCCTGTATGATTTTCTTTCCTCCATACGTGCCACATGCCTCGTCCATCTTATCCTCCTTGATTTGATCACTCGAATAATATTTGGTGAGGCGAACAGATCATGAAGCTCCCCGCTGTGTAATCTCCTCAAGTTCCCCGTCACCTCATCCCTCTTAAGCCCAGATATTTCCTCAGCAACCGATTCCCCAACACCCTCAGCCTTAGCATTATCCTTTACATAATTAACCGAGTTTCACACCCATATACAACAACAGGCAGAATTATGGTTCTGTAGATTTTAATCTTATATTTTAGATAGCAAACGGGAAGACAGAAGATTCTGGACCGAACGTTAGCAGGCGTTCCCCGAACTTAATCTGCTCTTAATTTTTCCATGTACGCACTTTTGATCTGCCAGTGTCTTTCCCACGTTATCTAAAATTTGCCATATTTTCAAAGGCTTTATTAGCTACCTTCATATCACGATGTTGCCCTGAATTCTGTTCACTGAACACGAAAATATGCTATAAATACTGTTACTAAATACATCGTACGACCCCGCAGTCGTGAACGAAATATTTCTTGTGTCTGTCGTCCGATAAAATCAATCTCTGTTACAAAAGCAGGTGGCTATCCATCTTAATTTTCCCCTTCAGAGTGACAGATTCCTTATCGACAATTTAGGGGTGTAAGGAGGAGAAGAAGAAGAAGTTTTCGTTGAGTTCTGCAACAATTAAAAGCAGATTAAACCGTCGTTTGACAGAATTGCACATCCAACAGCACAAAAAAAGGAAGTGAAAAGTTATTTTTAACTACAATTGTAATTTAACGTTCTGTCCCATTGTTTCCATCACAAAGCTAGTTAGTCCGTACAATTCCATACGGTTGTTTCTCACGAACCAGCAGAACATTTATTCTTGCAGACCTGAGACTGGGAACGACAGCATAGGTCTGTTACCAGGACCTCTATAACGCGACCACGCAGCCATCGTGGAAGTAGTTTTGTGTGGGCAAGTATAAATGCCTCACAGTACATAACCATCATCATCAACCAAGACGTCTCCTCCCTTCAAACCCAATAAGACGTGGTGTGTGCGGCTGGAATGCGCACAGCATTCGTTTCAGGCAACGTGAGCTGGTACAGTCGGGTCTAATGTTTAGAGGTCTAGCAACACGCACAACTGTTGATTCTACGATGCGTTCTCCCGTGTCACAGTTTGGTACATGGGCATGTCAATATTACGGGAGGAAAGGACAGTTGAAATACCGATACTAATGCGGGAAAGTTCGGAGGATAATAACTGGATATAAGCGGGAGAAATTAATGGGAGTCCGAGAAAAAATAGCATAATGAGGAGCTTTGTAATACAGTTGAACTCGGTTATAACGTCATGAAAGGGGCTGAATCTTTTGTGTCGTTATAAACGAGTGTTGTTATAACCGAGGACAATGAGGAATTAATTGGTACCACAGAAAATCTGACGTTATAGACGAGGTGTCGTATAAACCGATGTCGTTATAACCGGGTTCGACTGTAATGAAAACGAAAAGCAAATATTATTAGGATAAAAACAAAATTACATGGCAGGGGAATGACGGATGCATGAAATAGATGAGAAATCCATACAATATTTTGTATTAAAACTTTGGAGTAGACGTGAGAATAATATTAAAAATGATCTTAAAGAAATAGGACGTGAACTGCGTTCATCTGGCTCAGGGCCGCTTGTCGGGCTGTTGTAAACACGGTAATGAACTTCAAGTTCCATACAATATGGAAATTGCTTGACCAACTAGGCAACTATCAGCATCTGAAGGACTCTCCTGACAAAATGGCTAGTTAATATGGAGAAGATTTCAAGGACATGTAGGTCTGTCCACACTTAGTTCAACAAAGGGTATCACATGTCAAAAAATAGACACGAGACGCCAGGTTCTCGCAGCGATGCTGCTGCAGAAAAGAGCCTTCTCGGACGTGACGCCGTGTACTTGGGTGTGTGGTTCCCGACGTTTCGAAGGACCGTCGTGCCTTCGTCATGCAGTGGTTTCTGCAACTACACACCCAACGTCACAGTCACACATCACTGACGATATCAATCTCCAACAATAACAAGGCTCGTACTTAAAATAGTAGGGTACAAAAAAACACAGAGTGGCTGAAGGCAGCGTCTGAGAAACGCTGTGTTATATCGGAACGCTAGAAGGCACACGGGACTAAAGAGGTCCTCGTGTAAGGGTTCGACATGTGTGTACGTGTATGATGCACACGTGGTTTTGTGCGTGGCCTGCAAACAAAAAGAAAGGAAGTAGCAGGAAACGAAGGAGCCCGCCCCAGACAAGAATGCGACCTCATCTCAAACAGCGACATGACAGCGGCTGCTGCTGCATCTCCTGTCCCTGCTGCATGCAACAGCGGCACAAGGTGGTCTCCCTGACAATATGTGGTAACGAATTCGTTATAAAATAAATCGTGCCCCGTTTCTGACCCCAATTGCGCTGAACCATTTTAAGCCAAGTGGTTGGTTACTTCACGTACCACCAGTTTTAATATAAAAAAAATTCTACTTTCTTTTCATTTAAAGCATTTAAATGTTTCGATTACAACACGGTACAGAACTGATTGCTTTTACAACGAAGACAGGATGTGTTTACTGCGCGGTACGAACTTAATTTATAAATATAATTCAGGTTAATTTGTTATCTAGTCATGTCACGACTCAGGTGTTTAGTTACCGGTCTCTCACAGCGGAGGCCTGGGTTCAATCGCGAGGCAGTCCACGTGAGATTTAAAATGTCAGTGGGACAGGTTCCTTTCTCCCAGTACCTCACTTTTCCCTGTCAATATCATTCCACAAATGTTCCATACTCATCTTCAGCTGCATGCTAGTGTTATTAGAAGGACAAACGGGCGAAGCCGGGAACCTTCGAAAAGCAATGCTCTTCCGGAAATTTCATTTCATTTTTTTTGGTCTTTAAAGGGTCAGCACACGGTTTTTTTAAGGGCCCCGCAGCAAATGCTACGGACGCACCGCAGACTTGAGGCTTATTGTGCAACCCTGTGATGAAGATGATTAGTTTTTTCGTTTTTCCTTGTAATGGAGTACCGATGGAATGAAATTGACAGGGGAAAACCGAAGTACTGGGGGTAAAACCTGTCCCAGTGCCGCTTTGCCCACAATAAATCCCACATGGACTGACCCGGGATCGAACCCGCGCCTCCGCGGTGAGAGGCCGGCGACTAACCGCCTGAGCCATGGTACTGCCACATGGTCGGTTAATTGACACGAGGTTCAAAGACAAGAAATGCTTAACAGCAGAGGGGAGGCGAGTAATATGACATATTTTACGTGTAATTTAACACCAGACGTAGGTCTGCATGGTAATTAGAAAATTTAAATTGAATTTCTAACAATATCTTAAAGAAGTAGTCTAAAATGTATCTGTGCTTAATTATATCTCCTTCCTTTACCTTTCCCGTTTGCTTCTCTATTTCCTCCTTTCTCTCCCCCTTTCATCCTTCATCCAACCCGATAATTTTTGTCTTTCCCGTCTTTCTTGTTTTCCGCTTTTCTTCATTTCTTCCTTTATTTCTGCTATTTCTATATTCTTTTCTTTATTGTTTCTGTGTCTCCTCCCAACTTCGTTGCGTATTTAGAGGCTCCGTGTAACAAGTTCACGACAAAAGCCATTGTTTCATTAAGCACAATGGGATGCAAAGTAAAATAAGACGCGGGTTTTTGTACAGCCTTCCATTCTTTGGTCGGGTAAATGGAGACATTTTCTCAAACGACGGGTTGCTCGAAGTCAGACTGCTCTCTCTCATTTTAGACAGATGGAGAAACCCGTTAATCACAACAATAGTTTAGACAATATTGTATTGTCGATCGTGCTCGTGCTACATGTTTCGGCTTAAATTCCATCATCAGGCACCAGTTAAAATATATACAAGAACAAGACAGGCAACGTACGTATAACGTAACACTAAGGCGCGTTCGCGTAACCATTGCTGCCGCGGAAAAGCAATGAGCATTAAATATTTTGAGTGTCTGTATTAATTAATGCCTTTGTTATCCTGCAGGCAAATCGCATCTTTTCTCTGACGTATTATACTGTCATCTGTGGCCAGTCTCATTATTTCCTAAAGGGCACGACTTCTGGGAAAAAATATTAAAAATAAAATATGTTTTAATTTCTTCTACAACTTTTGCCTGAAACATTTTGTATTCTAAGAAGAATTCAGTGAGATATCATAAATGTACATAGGTCTTCATGTGAAGTATCCGTTAAACTTGTCAGATTTTAATCAAACTTGAATTTTCTCGACATATTTTCGAAAAATACTGAAATGTCAGATTTCATGAAAATCCGTTCAGTGGGAGCTGAGTTGTTCCATTCGGACAGACGGACAGACAGACACGACCAAGCTAATAGTCGCTTTTCGCAATTTTGCGAAAGAGCCTAAAAATTTATAACCAACAGACTATTCAATATATCTGAATGTAAATTTTACATGCCAGTAGTTTATATATTCACGCAGCCGCTACTGTGATATGGTGATGTGTAATTACATATTAATAATATACCAAAATGCGTAATGTAAAAATGTATACAATGTAAACATTACGATAACTAGATCATATATTTAAACAGATGTACTGCATTTTGTACATTTGTTTACATTTTTACATTGCTCATTTTAATATATTATAATACACAATTAAACATCAACATATCATATTTTCGACTAAATGAATATAAGCCTATAAATTACAGGCAAGTTAAGTTCAGATCTGAATTATATTTAACAATCTGTTGGTTATAACTTTATTCTTCTATATATTTTAACTAATGCATGATGATGTGGCTTTTAATTCACGTAATGAACTGAGGCTTACAACATTGTTTTCTTCTACTTCACAAGAAATATGTGTTTGTGTTCTAATATGTGTACTTGTATTTACTGTATGTATTTTGTTTTGTATGTGTATGGGTGTTTTTGTAAGGTGTGGATGTATTTGTAAGGTGTGGATGTTTTTGTAAGGTGTGGATGCTTTTGTAAGGAGTGGATGCTTTTGTAAGGTGTGGATGTTTTTGTAATGTGTGTACTTGTATTTACTGTATGTATTTTGTTTTGTAATTGTGTATAGTTTGTTTTGTATTGTTATTTTTATGTATATATGTCCATTTGTATTGTGTGTACTAGTGTAAGGACTACTGCCACCGGGTGAAAACCCAATTGCAGTAAATAATAATAATAATAATAATAATAATAATAATATTAAAGAAATCCGATACGTACTCCTGGCGCAATATTTCATTACGCACAATCACGGCAAGTTGGAAAACCCCCGTTTCAAAAATATTACTCGAGACTACGTAACCGTAACGGAGAACGGTTTGGCATGGGAAGGTTTATCGGTAAGTGCATATATACTTTGGCGATCAACTGTCAAGGTCAGGAATCTGAGCTCGGTCTCTTTATTCAGTGGCGACACTTCGTATATACTACGTCACGTTATGTACAGTTTACTGCGCAAGTTCCAAAAATTCAAACCAAATGTATGTAAATGCGAATACTATGATTTTACGACTGTACAAGACGACAAATACTTACAAACCAATACTTTAACAAGGGAATACGACGTGAGACTGATGGCTCTAACACAGATAAACTTTCGAATTATGACAGCAGTGACTGTTTTTGAGACAGAATCCATTCGACCCACTTCTATCGAAACAACACACAAAACTATTCACGCGAAGGATAAGCATTACTTGCAGTCTTATGTTATGCTGGTAATTGTTTTGTGTGCTCTACCTAATGTAAGGCAAATGTCACACGTTTATACAGAACGAACACCAACAGATTTCTCAGTAACTTTCGCTTGTTTCCTTTTTACCTGCTACTTCATACCAAACAATATGACTCAAGGTTGTAGCTGAGATATTGATTCATCCTGCCGTGAAATGTACTTTCGTTTCGTTCCTTACCCTATTCCTCTATTAAGTGGGAGCGACCAAATGATTCTCGTAAGTAGGCCACAAAAATCATGTCCAAAACTGATGGTTCTCATATGAACCTCCACAGAACAAAGTTATCGTCTGCTGGTTCTGCGCCATATAACATCTTGCAATGCCACCACATCTAACCTACACTTCGCTAATTCTATTACAAGTGTCCTCAATGAATGTGACGTACAGAGATTCCGTACATTCCAAATTCCAAATATCATTCCCATCTTCCCTTGCGCAGGTCGTTCCAAGAAATACGTCCAAGTTAGACGCGCAAGTAACACTGGGTATATAGCGCGCAAGTAACACTGGGTATATAGCGCGCAAGTAACACTGATTATATAGCGTGAGTGGTAATCAGCCCCTGGTCCAACTCCCAAGCTAAAATATCACCCCTTGTCGGCTGTCATTAACAGTTTATTCAGCATAGGACCACTGACGCCTATTCTCTATATATGAAGGCTGCCTCGTTCATCCGAACAGCCTTGATGCGCGCAACTGTGCTGACAGTATGTACTCAGTCTTACGGTGATTCATCCCAGTTGTGTTTCAGATACTAAGAAAAAAACCAACACATAATCCGTCGAACACAACATATATTCTTCACAGACATAAACAGCTACATGTTTCGGCTAATCAGATATCCATCATCGTATAAGAAAATAACAACTAAAGTTTACAGCTACAATTTTGTGAGGTTGAGATCTCAGTTACTTTTTAAGCCCGGTACGATTTCAGCATAAAAGACACGTAGCTAAAACCCAACTCCTATTACATATTATACAGTGTATGTACCTTTTTATGGCTGTCAATTTTTATATATCTTTTAAATCTCAACACAACTACATTGTAGTTGTAAATTTTACCTTTTTTTTTCTTATATGCACAACCTGATGATGGCAATCTGACTAGTCGAAACATGTAGCTGTTTATGTCTGTGAAGAATATATGTCGTGTTTGACGGATTATAAGTTGGTTTTTATCTTAATATCAACTTAACACAACGTTCTATGGACTAAAGTACTGCGTCGGAATTAATCAGCCATGATGAATAACAGGCCACAATACCCAATCTGTAACCGAAGTACAGTCTTCTTATCAACGTGTCTACTAATTCATCTGGCTGTACCAAAACCAACGACCTGATACATCCGACCTTACACATCGCATACATCGTACACTCAGACGCATGCTGGTGGTTGTCAGCTGACATTTAAAGCCATACACTGTTGATCTCGGTGTCCTTGACAGATTACAGTGTTCGGTTTCACTTTGCTCTGACCTTGCATCGAATGCAGTGCAGCCGTCGCACACCTTCCGTCTGTATAGTGCAGTGCATGGTTCATGGCCGTGGAATTTTCAAACAGTAGGCTAGGAGCGAGTCACTAATGCAGCGACAGCGTCGTGTTTGGTCTAGTCTTTCTCTCCACCTCCGTAAGTGCAGCTGACCTTGACACACTGAAGTTCCACATCCCGTAGGCCCGACAACCAGCCAGCTCCGGTAACTCCTTCACCGGCCAAAAACCATTCACTGCACTATACCTACGCTTCTGTCGACACGATCGAGAAGTGCACAAGCCGGTCCGACGACTGCTCAGGAAACGCAATATGACTGCCACGTCAAACGTACTTTATGGTCAGAATCTCAAATCGATAGGAGTCGGGACAGCTGTAGACAGTGAGTAGACAACGAGAGGGATGGTCAGGGTTGGATTCACGGCATAGACCAGGTACAATCCTCTCTTCCACAGCGTTCGAACCGGCTTCTGACACTTATTAAATACTGTCTTGCAGTTTATCATCATCGTCATTATTATTGTGATCTACGTGGTCAGGCAAAGCAAGAAGTTTGTTCTTTAAAACTTTCATTCGACGAAAAGTGAACGGCTTGACCGTCGAAGGTCTGCTTCACCCAGCGGTCTATAAACAACACGGAGCATCTCATTCCGCTGTTACACAAGTCATCTTCTGTCTTAATTCATAAAATCAAAATGTACATAAAATTTTATTTCCTGCGACGCACCGCTCAGTGCGCATATCCTGACGGTAGTTCGAACTCAATCAAGGCAAAGATTACGGCCTTCTGGGATGGGGGTTAATAATATTCTACCAAAATACACGGTGTCACATTCCGGAACATCGTGCTATCCGACAGTTACCGGTGTAAAAGCCTCAGATCTTTGAACCACTGCAAATAACGCGTTTTGTATTTCTTCAGGCACTGCAACTTAGCAAGATGGCACACATAACGTTCCATGGCAAAGTGTAGCACGTAGCGGGGAACAGACCCCAAGAAATCGACAAGCAATTATCCAGCCCCAAGCTACAAGGACAGCTCGGTAAGGATTCATTAGAATTCTTTAGAATAGGAACCTTAAATCTCGCAAAAGCCACTTCCTCTAAAGAAGGACGAGTTCTGAGATGCAACAAAGAGATTGTTTCGTATTGTCTCTAAGTACGGATTATCATCTACGAAGTGGCCACACACTTGCTGTAACAGTGGCATAAGGGGTAAATCAACAACGCCTGCAAAACTGTGTTTAGCCTCGTCCGCCAAGTCAAAGTGCAGGAGAAGTTGCCGAGCAATCACGGCGAATTAACAACCGCGGTAGCTCAGAGCAAAACCAAGCACGAGGAATAGGGAACTGAGTTGCATTACCATTTACTTTCGATTAAATACAGCCGATGGTTCATTCCTTGCGTGTCCAACTCTTAGTCATGACTAAATAATTACACCTCTTCATGCTTTTAGCGACCTTCATTTTTCGCTTTTTGGATATGTTTAAAATCTTGTTCTTCGTCAGCACAGTTTCACATCCACATAAAAGTATGCAAAGTGCCACAATATCATGAAATTTAAACCTCCTTTTTTTTTGTGTCCGTTGTGTCCATGACATGAACACGCAAAAATCACTATCAGTGTCAACATAATTTCTGTTAGACAATGGAGTCTATTTGTCAATCGAGGTACATGTTTTGACCTGGATCAGGTCATCTTCAGGATCAGTTATAAAAGATATTGAGACTGTGGTGTGGCTTCTTTTGTTGTTGCTTCAAGTGCGTAATTTAGTCCTAGTTGTAGTAAACTTTCTTCTTCTTTGTTGAACTGTATGTTGGACATATTTTTGATACGTGGATAGAATTTGGTATTTGTTGGTATATTACTCGTATAGTTATGGTTTTGCGTGGAATGTTGTGTCTGTGTGTGTCGTAAGATATCAAGTTTTTTTGTTAAGTTTATCATATAGTACGTCATTCATATGCTGTGAATTTTGATATTCTAACCTTTGTATCAGGTACCATGATCCCTGCCAGTAGTTCGCACATTCAAGATGTGTTTCGTACAGTTGTTTATTCAGGAGGGCCTTCTTTTTGTAGAGGTGTTTCAGTTCGAGGTTGATATTGAGACTGTGTTTTATAGCTGAATCTGAAGATGTCTGATTCAGGTTGAAACATGTACCTCGACTGACAAATAGACTCCATTGTCTAACACAAATTGTGTTGACACTGACAGTGATTTTACTTGTCCCCGTTTCTTTTCTTGTACTTTCATGTTACTAGTATTGTCCCCTACACATTTTTACGTCCCAGTAACATAAAGCCGTGGTTCTTAATTATTTTATTTACAAGCGGTTATTAAAAATTCCCAGAATTTCTAAAGAACGCCACCATAAAATAGCCGTCGCAAAAAGGCCTGTAACGAAAAGCACAGAATAATTTAAGGATAAACCGCGAACAACTGGCCTCCGGTTGCACTACCTACCTTGAAACATGTCCTTCGAATTTTAGAATGAACTTGACACACACTCGACTGTAGCTTAAATTACTTCTCATAGAGCCAGCCGTTTGTAAACCAGGTTTAACGAAATAACCCCTTTATGTGTTTGCATGTCCTGTGGAAGGAACTAGTTAGAGGCCGTTAACCACTGTACATCAAACACAGTGAAATACGTCAACAGGAGACAACCCCTTTGACATTTACCTCAGACATGGGTGTGTACAACGCTGGTATAGAAGCAAACAAAAAAAGTGCTGTGTGTACAGTACTGTACACTTGCAGCATTGATTAACCCTCGGAACTAGAAGTTCATCTCAACAAAACGTACAACTTCAGACCCCACGTCACAGAACACACTCCGTCTCGGTTACAAACACCAGTCAGTTAACGAAACGTACGGGTATTATCAATCGATATCCTGAGATTCATATGGTAAAGGTAAAGTTGTCCCCGTGCAGGCCATGAAAGCATACGAGGGGTATTTTTTTTTCCAATGGCTCGACAGCCCCTTGGGGGCCTAGGCCGCCTCATTTTTCGAGGCTTCACGATCACACGTTTTAGACACACCACATTCGGTAGGACTCCTCTGACGAGGACCAGCTCGTCGCAGAGACCTCTGACCTGACAACACACAACACTCACAAGCAGACAGACATCCATGCCCCCAGGCGGGATTCGAACCCACAATCCTAGTAAGCGAGCGACCGCTGACCCACGCCTTAGACCGCACGGCCACTGGGATCGGCTGTGAGGGGTATAACCATTGAAAACTCCGAACTAAATTGTATTGAGTAGTCAGCTTCACGATCAAGCCGCTTTACTCCCAAAGAAAGAGCCACCGGTACCCATTTAAACAGGAGGCTGGGTGGGTGCCATAGCCGGGCCTCTTAACGATACGGCGGTCGTAAAGCCCGTATAAAACACATAAATACGGAGTGTGGCAGAAACTGAAGTTTTTTTGGAGCGATCGCAAAATTGCGAAAAGTGACTATCAGCTTCTCAGTCCGCCTCTGTCCGCACGGAATAACTCGGCTCCCACCCGACGGATTATCATGAAATGTCATACTTCGGATTTTTCGAAATCCTGTCGAGAAAATTCAAGTTTCATTAAAATTGACAAGAATAACGGTACTTAATATGAACACCTATGTACATGTATGATAATATCTCGCTGAATTCTTCTCAGAACGAGAAATGTTCTAGAAGAAAGTTGTAGAAAAAATCAAAACACACATTTTATGTTCAATAATATTTTTCTGAAAATCGTGCCGTTTATGAGGTAATGTGGAAAAATAGGGTACAGCCAGACAGGCCACAGATGGCAATATAATATGCGATTTGCCTGCCTGATATCTAAGGCAAGAATACAGACACACATCATAATATTTACTACTTATTGCTTTTCACGGCAAAAATGGTTACGCGAAACGCGCCTTAATGTTACGTTATAACGTACATCGTCTACCTTGTTACGTATAAAATATGTACAGAGTTACCATTAGGCTTTAAAATGTTAAAGGGGATCTGTCACGTTACGGCGGTGCTCTCTGCTCACAGTGCCAATGTGCTCCAACCGGCATACAAAACAACGGGAAGAAAGTGTGTCGCAAAAGTTGACCGGCTCAGTTAATTTTTACACGAGGGCACTTGTGTTACTTTGAAGTCGTCACTTCTTTTGCAGATATTCATCTCCAACCTTCAGCATAGTGCGAAACACGTATCGTTTAAATATATGCTCACCTTCGAAAAGCTGACAATAACCTACATTTATAGGCCGTGCCATGGCTCAGGCGGTTAGTCGCAGGCCTCTCACCGCGGAGGCCCGGGTTCGATCCCAGGTCAGTCCTTGTGGGAGTTGTGGTGGACAAAGTGGCACTGGGACAGGTTTCTCCCCGAGTACTTCGGTTTTCCCCTGTCAATTTCATTCCACCGGTGCTCCATTACACGGAGAAACGGGGGGAAAAAAACTGATCATCTTCATCACAGGGTTGCACAATAAGCCTCAAGGCTGCGGTGCGTCCGTAGCATCTGCTGCGGGGCCCTTCACCACAAAAGAAAACCTACATTTATTGCCATGTTTAATAACGTGTCGAGATATTGGCCTACCTCCGCTCTCCATACGCCTTCGCAGCGTGGTGTTTATTCGTAGGCCCTAACACGCAACATACGTGGAAAATAAAGTCCACAGCAATTGCAGGACATTAAATCCTTCACCTGACCGTGCAACAGGACAACCACACTGTGCCAGAAGACCGGATATTGTCACTTTCCTTTGTCTTCAATAGTTCTAGTTTAGCATTTTACGAGGTTCACTAAAATAACGCTCACAGCCTACTTTGTCGACGATCGAACTTGACTGCTTTCCATCTATTATAAGATTAACTCTGCCCACGCCATGAAGGGGGACGGGGGTAATATATGTACAGCTCCACTCGCTCTTAACCTCGGCACTAGATGGAGTTGAATGGTCAACTTCACGCCCCGGCCGCTTTACCGCCGGGAAAGGACCCCGGTACTTGTTGAACAGGAGGCTGGGTGGGCCCCAGGGACGGTCTGAACGTTTTGGATAAGATAGAAGTCTCTTGCCCCTGCCGGGATTCGAACACCAGATCGCCAGACGGTAGCCTAGTCGATATACTGAGTACGCCACCACGGCTCACAAGCGCACAACGTCATTCAAAATGAATGCAAACACGAACACATAAATGTTTACGTAAATTTCAACCAATATGAAATTCCACGATACTCTGCACAACACGTGCACAAATTATCGCCCGAAGGCATGTTCAGAAATTAAGCCCTGTGCTTGGCATCGCATTCGCCGAATTTCATAGAGATTTACCGCTTTATACGGGCTATATAACCCTACCTACCGCCCCCCTCCCCCACCGTTATCTTACGATCCCAGATCTGCAGAACAATGCCGTAACCAGAGCGCGTCCAGCCCATGAAGAGGCTCATAATAATTATCATCAGATCAGCTGATCCACCGTCGTCTGTCACACTCCAGCTGCAGCAAACAGAAAGTGCATGTGAAACACAAGACCATAACTTAAACAACGCTGATGCATTTATTACGAAATGCCAGTTACATGCGCATCAACAGCCAACAGTGCCGTCTACCGCTCCTTCCTTTAATTCGGCGGACCACGACTTCAAATTTCCGTCTCCAGACCGCCATCCTGAGATTTTCGTGGATCTCCTCAGTACCTCCGGGAAAAACCAAAACTTTACCTTTAAAGTAGGCGACGGATACTTCCTAGCACACCTTTCCATTGACAATCTGACTACTGAACATTAACTCGCACAATACCATAGGTTTGTGACTGAGTCTCCATGGTTACGGCAGAGACTGGTTTGTGTGTGACGTCACACTTTGCATGGCCATGCATCAGCCCACCACGTGATGGGATTAGATCTGGTATAATCTATGTACCTGAATGTGTCTTTAAGCAATCCAGGAATAAAAAAATACATTAACACAACATCCTCAGTAAGAATGACGCGGCCTTATACAGGTGTGCATCAGTGACTGGTGTACCGGAAGTCGATGTTAATGTACTTATAGGCTTCAAATATTACTGAAATGATCGATCTAAACACGTTCTTAGTCCAGCTTAACCTCCTGAGTACTCTGAGCTAGTAGTGTGCAGTTAAACACCGTAACATTGAGAGTGATTGCTTAGTCACATGACATTTTAAATATCGGCACATTTCTCACTAGCGAACGCAGTCGCATTAAGTAGAGTCGAACCCGGTTATAACGACATAGGTTTATGCGACATCTCGTCTATAGCGTCAGATATTCAGTGGTACCAATTAATTCCCCACTGTTAACTATAACATTATAATCCTCGGTTATAACAACACTCGTTTATAACGACACAAAACATTCAGTCCCTTTCATGAAGTTATAGCCAAGTTCGACTGTATTTGACAGAGCTCTGTACATACTACAGAAAAGTTCCTTACACTAACACACGCTAAATGTATCGAACAAACATCTGAGACGCCTCCGGCAGCACTTTATGTTCCTGCGTCCACTAATACAAAAAAAAACTATTAATTTCATTAAAATGTCAGACGATACAAAACACACACACTTCCGTTTTCCCTCACACAACACTCCGTCAATGAAACGTTCACTACTCGAGTTGTGTTGCAGCACAAAGGTCTTCATAATCTATACCACTACCACTACCACTCTTTTCTCCCCAGGCACATCTCTCCGATTTCTCTCTCACTGCAACCTCACAGTGCCCCGTGGTTTTGAAACGTGTTATAATTCACGGTCAAGAGCCCGAAACAGCTCAGTCATTAAAGTGAACTGGATTCGGGAAGGGCGGCCGGAGTTCGAATTCAGCATGGGCAGAACTGCTCTCTTGGTGACAACATTCAGAATGACTGTGGCCACACTGCCTGTTACATAATTAATGAGAGCCGGTTTATCGTGGGGTTAAGTGGCTGGAGCGTACAGCTCGAGCAGGCGCCTCAGACTGTTACTGAAGTTAAGAACCTCTTCGTCCACTCTGAGGCTCAATCAAGTAGTAAGCCAACAACTAACTAAACAACTCCATGGAGCAGAGTCCTTCTTGAGTAGCCAACAGGTCTTTGATTAGCCAAGAAATTACTCGCATTTTATGGAATCCGAAGGTTCATTACCGAATTCACAAGACCTGCCACCCCTCTCAGTCCTGAACCATTTCAATCTAGTCCATGCCATCCATCCCTCTTTGAAGTTCCATTTTAATATTATCCTAGGCATTCCAAGTGGTCTCTTTAACACAGGTTTCCCCACCAAAATCCCTGTAAGCATCCCTAAGTGCCACATTCCCCGCTCCCCATCTAATTCATCTTGATTTCATCATCGGTATAATATTGGTGAGGAGTAAAAATCATGAAACTCTTCATTATGCTGTCTTCTCCACTGTCCCTGTTGCTTCGTCCTACTTAAGCTAAATAAGTACAGCTTTACTTATTTGTGCTATTACACAGTGCGGAAGTGGAAACTTCGCCTTCCTGTGATTAATGGCTATCACGAAAACTATTCCTTGATGGTAACTTTCTAACCCAGTGTTTCCCAGCCAGGGAACTGCGTAACATCAGTAGCCGCTCAGCGAGGAATCTTGGAATGAATAAATAAAAATAATGAAATACCGCGAAAGATTCCAAATATCACTAGACACATCGCAGGAAATTTATGTCCGGCAATTGGCAATACCGGAGTAATCTCCGCGGGCTACCAACTGCCTCCTTGTTTTGTTTTCGTTCTCATATGTAGAAGTTTCTTGGAATACGAAAAATTACCTTAGGGGATTCTTCATGGAAGAATGGCTGGCAAACACTGGCCTAACTTGTAAGTTCAGTAGAGGTTAAAATAATGTTTGCTAGTTCCTTGATCTCCGTACTGGTTGCAGAAGCTTCGCTTCTCCATCCTTTACATTTCCAAACCTCCAATTTACACTTAATATATTCATTATACAGTGTGTTTCTTTTATCGCTGTCCTGTGCACCGTAGCTGTCGCGGGATGTCCCAGCGGATGCAGGCTTTCTATGCAATAAAACTGCCGCGCTCGGTGAAACGTTAAAAGAAACCACACTGTACACTTTGCTATAATCTGCTACAAAAATATTTTACTGTTACAAAAAAAATTACTTGCTTTCCTCGGCCTGTCAAACAGCCAGGTACCCATAACCACTATGGCTGCACCCGCGGTCTGTACATCATTTGGTGTACTGACATCACGTAAAATGATAAAGAGAAGAGTCCGGTATACTACCCCCCCCCCCCCCGACACACACACACACACAATTGCCTTTTTCAAAAGGTTTCCGGATACGGGTCACTCAGTACGGGTAACACTACCACATGAACTAATACGGCAGTTTTAAATAACATACGGGCTTTAAAACTGGAAAGAAATTAAAAAAGTGATATTTCGACGTACATGGCTAACTGATGCGGGTACAACAGCCCTTGTGTAGTGTCGGCCAGGATAGGTACCCTTACTGCCTGCGCCTGTACACACGTACATCTCTTGTGTCATTTCTGGAACCACAGCTCCCTCGCACAGCCACAGCAACCACTCTAATTGCCTCGCCCTAGCTCGGCCACCCAAAGCGAATTCCTTTTTGTAAGTGTCGGCCATGTTCTCGGTTTGGGCGCCAAAAGAACGCTACGCGAAATCCCGTCTTCTGTAAACTACCGAACTAGTACAAAGTCATTACTGAAAAGCTGATATGTTCAATAAACACCACAATAAATAAACCAAAATAAATACAACGTTAAGTTCATGAAAAGCTGATATTCGAGATGGAAATGCGAAACGTGCATAGACGAAAAAAAGTTACGCTCCGCCGCTGACGGTCCATGTAGTCATTCTATACCACTTTAACTAACTCCACATGGCATGGCCCCGGATTGAAGTCGGGCCTCCGCGGTGAGAGAACTGCGACTAACGGACTGCAGTACTGGGGCAGATTTTCTCTGCGTACTCCGGTTTCCCACGCCCGTCAGTATCATTCAACCAGCGCTTCATACTGTTTCACTCTTCAATCACCGACGCTGTATAATCTTAGCAACTAAATGTCTTTAAATAATATACCCACACAAATTCAAAAACTATGCCCACCATCATGGCCTTCTTGTCACAAAGTCTGCGGAGTTTATGGCGCAACAAATTTCGATAGCCTCTACAACACAAGACACTTTCAGACAAGGCAATTCTCTTCTGCTTCCGATGACGGAGTCATTCATTAATATCTATTACTGTTAATTTGTTAATTTGCAGTGCTACTATGTTGAACGCTATGGCCTTGGGGTCGACTCAGCTTCTAAAAGAAACGAGTACCAGGAGTACTTCCTGGGGGTAAAGGCGGCCGATGTGTAGGGCTGACAACCTTATCACCTTCATGTGCCGATTGTCTACAAATCTGGGAGCTTCAACCTCCTGCAACCCTAAGGGCCTGTCCAGGCCTGTAATGGGATTGTTTTACCTTTACCTTTACTATGTTGAACGCACGTGACTGACTGGAGCACCGATGATCCTATTGGGCTGGACAGTGTCGCTATCCGATGGGTAAGGCAAGAAACTCTACCCGGCGCCACATTAAAAAAAATATAGGAGGCATTACGTTCATATCGACCTTCGCAAAATTTACGTAACACCTAGTTTCACAAAACATTTAATTAATTACTGTATCAACAAATAACATTCACTGCACAGCTGCTGAAACTACCAATATTCTTTTCACTTGATCACCTTCATGTAATCTCCTCTCACGGCCAAGTACGTACAAAGGCATGGCATGCGGCATGGTTAAATTTCTACGTTTCCTATTTTCGCCAACTCCTGTCGGTAGCAATGCAATGTAACGTCTCAATCAGTCGCGAGGTGTGACAGCTATCCGCACATTCGTGTACTGTGTGTTTAATTGCATGTGTTAACAACAACGTTAGTTCAAGGTACGTTTCCTCATCCAGTCTTAAATAATTAAACGAGACTTCCGATGTAATGTCAACGCGTTTAGAAGAAGGCTTACGTGGGAAAACTCAACCCAATTTCATCAGCTACCCCTTGCACCATACGGTACGATTCTTTTGCGTATCCTCCATTTACCACACAGTCAACATTGCTATAAACATATCAAGTTTTAAAACTACCCTGCAACAGAGTCCATATTGAGAGACTACACGAGCAGTAATCCAGCTATAAACCTATATGAAGCTCGTGCAAGAAATATTCCGCCTTCTATGGCACACGAACATTCCTAACAGTACTTAAAACAGGCTGCAATTGCTTCTTATCCTGAAGCAGCAGAATCCAGGTCTAATCACTTGTCGACCCATTTTAATACAGGTATACACAAAAGAATGGTGCGGTTTAAATAGACATTTCTATTGAAACCGCACCATTCTTTTATGTATACTCTGTATTATACTCACATCAATGCCTAGGTCCCCCACAAGTGGCCTCTTTCCTTAAGGTTTTGAGACTAAACCTGCCAGCAACACACAAAAATTGAACTGGCCAGACAAATTTCAGTGCAAACCCCTTCCCGCAACACCAAATTTAATCAAAGACAGTTAAGTAATAGCATGCAGGCGGATAGCCGGACCTGCACCTTGATTTAATATCCCTTCTGTAAATGATGAATAAGAATTAACGTGTCTTAATGACAGTAACTGATAACCGTAATGATACTGTAAGATAGTAAGATTTGTTTCGATTTAGAGTAGGTTTCTAGAATGACGTGGAGAGGCACGTGAACAGTTCATTACCTTCCGTCCAACAGGGACTGTTTACACTTATTCGTAACAAGCGCTTTCTAATTTCATTAACAACTTCTGATGTTGAAATTAATAGAGCGAGGGATGGCTTATGACTTTTGTAAAGTAACCGTCTGGCGGTGTAACTGCAAGTGCGTTTCGCGAGACGAGAGGCACTGTGAATTGAACACCACGAAAGGCCTTACTACCCCGTCATTTATGCAGGATGAGCCAAAAGCCCCGGTGTACTCGTTGGAAGTGGGAGACAGGTTAAAGTTGGAGTCACAGTAAAGGTACGATACTTGTGGTTACAATAAGTGTTAGAAGTGACCCCCACGAGCATCTCACAGAGGTCACATATGTCACTTGAAGTGCTTTGCGTATGTACTAGCGTTCCCTACTTCAAAAACAGTGCAGCACCCATTTTGCACAGATGCACAGGGACTTTTGGCTCACTCTGAATCTAACAAACGTCTCGTAAGTAGCAAAGCACAGCGCTGTGAAATGTGGAGTTCTCAAACAGCTGTTAATGAAAATACAAGTCTTCTGAAATACGATGACGTGTTGATTGGTAAATAATTACTGGCGGTTCAGAGGCACCAGCTGCTTCTGTCTTCAGGGTACAAGAAGTGCAAGACCCTGAAGATGCAGGCACCAAGCTTCACACGCCTACCGTCGAACAGTTACGTACTTTGTTTACAAAATATGCGAAGACACGATACAAACATGAAGGCAGGCATATTTTGTGAGTAACTGAGTATCTGTCACCTCCTTCAAGTTCGCGACGTCTTGAGTTCGATTATCAGAAAGGACAGAAGCTTCAGTGATAACCCTTAGTGCCTACAAGCAAATGCTGGAACGGTCAAGTTAAAAGAGGCCATAAATTCCAGCACAAAGTAATAAGACATAATTTTGTTTCAGAGGACGGCTAGACTGAGAGTGTCAACATTAGAAGGTGCAATCACTGACCCAATTCAAATAAGCTTCCTTTACAAAACTACATTACATGACGACATTGGAAGGCAACGAGTTACCACTGTCATCGTATTGTTTCAAAGTATGCATTACGACGACAGGATGTCACGATGGCCAGATTAATGGACGACACAGAACACACTCCTTTTCCCGTCATTCATACAATGGAACAGTTTTTGTGTATGACACACATTCAAGAGATTCGCACACAGAATTCAACACAAAAAATAATGCAAAAGAAAATGGTATTCTAACATTCATCTGGCCTTCCAAAATTCGTCAGAATCTTTCGTATAGTTTTGCCGAAACAGTTACCTACCCCTCCCCCTTCCTTTTCTTAGCACATATCTCATTCCTTTTAGTTTGTATAACGTGTTAAATATAAAGCTTCACAATCAAGAATGCCTAATATGATTACAATTAAACAACTTAACTTGAAATTGTAACGTCTACTTCTACGCAATGTATTCAATTTACTGTATCAACTACACGTACATTATTAGTTACATATGATGTTAAACACGCAGCTCCTACATGTTTCGGTACAAGCGTTCCATCTTCAGAGAACAAATATGTCACGTTTAAAACCAATTTCCAGTGATAACCTGTTATTTACCGTCTCCACAGTCTGTAGTAGGCTCCGTTGTTGATATAGTTTGCCTATATGGGTCTTTTTGTGGAGAAGGGCCCCGCAGCAGATGCTACGAACGCACCGCAGCCTTGAAGGCTTACTGTGCAACCCTGTGATGAAGATGAAAGATGATCAGTTTTTTGTTTCATTTTTCCAAGTATTGGAGCACCGGTAGAATGAAATTACAGGGGAAAACCGAAGTACTCGGGAAAAACCTGTCCCAGTGCCACTTTGTCCACCACGAATCCCACATGGACTGACCCGGGATCGAACCCGGGCCTCCGAAGTGGGAGGCCGGCGAATAACCGCCTGAGCCATGGCACGGCCTAACTTATGGTTAAAATATGATTGAAGTATTTCTTACATAATGGATATGATAAGTTGTGCAGGTCAAAGAGTCAAGTGTGACGCTGAGTACTGCAACACTGCAAACTTTTACGTTTGCTCTGCGATACAAACCGTGAGCCCATCTTGACCCTGTAAACCGACGAAACATAAACCGTTCCGTCTCATTTAGTGTCTTCCCACTTGTCTTCCTTTTCGGACTACACAGCCTACCCATTTGGCAGACTGTCCCGTCCTACGCTAAAACGCTCCCTTCCTCTTCACTTCCCTTGATACAAGCACCACGTCATTCTATTACCACAGAGGCATTTCTTACTTCATTACTTTCACTGCCTCTCAAAGCTGCTGCTTTCACTTGAAGCACATATTTAAGTTCCGTTTAAACAGTTTTTCGTCCGATTTTAAGACCGCAACATTCACTACGTGTTTTTCATGAAGTTACAGTTTCCCCTGTGCCCAAGCAACATGACAAAAGACGCGCGGTGAACATTCTTAGACAGAGGTGACAGATCGGCTTCACACTCCGGTTGCTTTACCTCTGGGATTGGAGGACGGCTGAATCCATCGTTTTTGTGGATGTGATAAAGACTAACAAAACAACAGGCCATTCAGTCCGACCCGACAAAACACTCACAACCAATCTTCAAAATACCCATCTTAATGTTATCTTTCCATCTCCTTCACGGTCCTCCCTTTTTCTTGCTATTCAAGACGTTCCCATAATTCTTGCAATTCATCCCTCTACATGCCCACTCTTAACCTTCTTCATTTCACTAACATAATACTGACAGGTGAACTTTGTATGTCAGAAGGTCCTCATTACGTCATCGCAAACTGCCCTGTATTGCGCAGACCTACGCGCATGCCCTCATTATTTTGTTCGACGTATCCTCTCCACATGTCTGTCTAAATTTTAAAACAAGGGGACTTATATTTTGACATTAAAGATAAGCAGCAAACGAGGCTTTCTCTTTTAGTCTTCAAGAATTAGAAGACAGCAGAGAAGAATAATAAGGAAAAATATGTGTTGGGGGGGGGGGGGGGGTGTAGTGACAAACACTACACTTATACAGGGAAAGAGATAAAATTGATTGCTGCGAAGGTTCCTAGGCAGAGCCCGCTCGACCTTCTGGTAAATTCAGGTGACAGTTAAAGATGGTAGGTTGGAGGTACGAAAAACAATGGAAGTACACTTCTGCCTTGATGTTGCCAGACTGCCGAATGGGCATCAAGTTTTTGGAAGGACCCCACGCTTCGCACGTTTGTCTTTCTGTCAAGAGATAACTTTTAAGATGAATACGAGTATGGCAGCATCGGTGGAATGGTACTGACAGGGGAAAAACCGAAGCAGCCAAACCCCAATACACTGCCACCCTCACTTAGCACCCACGAAAGTCTGTAAACGGAAATTCGCAATTATAAAGTATTTCTATTTACAGCCACCCTCGATATAGCGCCACAAATTGCGGCGTATAAACGGAGGCTCAGTGTCACTTTGAACACCATAAATGTCCCAGGGAGTGGCCCGGACTCGAGCCCGGCCGCCGACGTAAGGTCATGAACAGAATGCCAGTTCCTACGTCGCGTAACAAACTGTCTCCACTAAATGGCCAATCAGGCAACGTCAGTAGAGGCAGAAACGGCGTTTTGTGAATGGCACGGAACATAAACACCAACCTTGAGCGAAATGCAGAGTTTTAAATGTTGCAGCTGTTGGTACACACTGTTGTCACTGGGCTTTAAACGATTAATACGAAAGTTATGTTTAGGAAGCTAAGTAACCACTTATGTTGGTTATCAGAGCGTGAAATTGCTTAACGACGTATGATGCAGCTTTACACAGAGGCCTCCGACAAGAACTTCGAAATTCAAAATAATCTCTTTCTAAGTTGTGGTTTCATTTCTAAGACACAAATCGATCACCACTGGAAGAACAATCAGTTACAAACTTTATACATAAGGAACCCATTTTTAAAAAACCAAAAAGAACCGGGGCATTTAGTAACATTTAGCTGGCAGGCGGGGGGGGGGAAATAGAATCAAAATTTTTAGCCCGTCACACGGAGTTATTTATTAATATTAATACAAAAAGAAAACTCAGACAAAATATGACATAAGGGTACAAAAATTAAATTATATTGATAACAAGAACACTACTCAAACCCAGACATTCAGTTCACGTACTGATTTTTCTTGACAAATCCGTTCCTCATCCTTCGCAGCCTCATTCCAGACTCCATAATCACTACACTACACATCTTTCTCCCGCTCTCCTATTCCTCCCTGTTACTGGGTGGTTGATGGCTGTCCTACTCCAACAGACGTCTCCTTCCACACTTGAAAAGTCAAAATGTTCGTACCCCTTGTCAGAATTGTGGTATTTTCATTACTTCGAAAACCCCGCGATATCTGGCGTCCCGAGCCGAATTTTGCGGGACACGGGGACAGGGATCTTAAAACCCCTATGAAATCGGGGCTGTCCTGGGAAGACCAAGATGAAAGGGGCCACTATATATATAAGAACATCCCTTGTAACGTTTACTGCCACAACATGCACTTCTTCGCGCGATTACACGACGGCACAGCAGCAGGGACCTGTCTGTCCGTCTGCTTGTTGCAGATGCTCCAAGTATATGATGATTTTTAATTTCAAATAAAATATTTAACCTACTTATTGCCTAAATAACGTGCAGCTCTCCGTATGTTTCAAAATTATTCGTTTGAACCGCCTAAGATTTTAGTTAGAGGCCCCCGTAATGAGAGGTTCGACTATCAGTGAAGATAAGGCAACAAAAGCTGAAAATTAATTTTAAGGCAACAGTGCAACCATCAGTACGCCTCAAGGCTGCGGTGCGTCCGCTGCATCTGCTGCGGGGCCCTTCACCACAAAAACAACCGTGCAACCACGCTGCCCTCTACTGGTAACAATGAAAACAGACGTAAGTCGTTAATCCTGTAAAGACTAAGGAGACACAAAAAAATCAGTTCGTACCGCGCAGTAAACCCAATGAATCTCGGTGATAAAAACAATCAGATAATCATGTATAAGGAAATAATCGCTATTTGTTCTTAGAGACATACAAAACACATAAATACATTCTATGGGCAGACTTAAGAATTTTTTTTCTTTTAATTTAAACCTAGTGTTAGATAAAGTAACAACTGGGCTTTAAGGGGTTAATTGAAACTGAACTCTCACTGCTCTCACGTCAATTTATTTAACGGTTGAACCTAGCAGTCCCCACGTGCATGCTGCTAGCTGTTAGTGACGATGGCTGTCGGGGGAGTGAAAGTGCGGCGAGGGTCATTATACACAGTGATGCCACCTACATGATTTGACAGTAGTTTTGTCTACATCTACAGCCTGGATAGTTACACAACGTCGCCAAACTGTGTGTCCTCTATTCGTGCAAAAACACCCATTAACGTTTCCAATTTCACGTGATTCATACTGCGGACAGGCTAAAAAAAAATATGACCCCCATACTGGCGAATAACTTCACTTCACACTGGACAGTCGTACTTGCTTATGACTAACCACATTCACTGTAGCTACCTCTCGCCTCAGAGAAAATAAACCTAATTTCTGAAGCTTTAAATCCTAGCGGTTACGTCATTTACCACGAGTTTTAGCATTACAAATTTACATTCTGCCACCACAGCGTGGATCTCAGAAAAAACAGCGATTTAATTTTCCTTTCATTAATTCAGTTGTCTGTCTTACGAGAGGTTCGAGCCTCTTCCAAAGCGAGTTCTCCATATAGTGCGATCTAGTGCTTCCTCTTTCAATTTCCAGTATCCTCTCTTTTCCTTGAGGTCATCCAGTAGCTGCTTACGTCTTCTTCATTGACTTCCCGTCACTTCTATCCTTCCCTCTATCTTTCCTTCAATAAGTGTTTTAGAAGGCAGTTCCTACGCAAGACGTGACCAATCCAGTTAGCCTTCCTTCTTTTTATTTTTGTTTTCCTCTACTGCATTAAAATATTGTTTTTTTATACAAACCAGACGGCGTGTGTTTACTGCGCGGTATGAACTGAATCTTGAAATATTATTCAGGTTAATCTTCGTCTTTAAAAGGTTAAACACAGCGAATCCTCTTCGACCCGGATGTAGGCAGAAGCGAAAATATGTCACATGACGTTCTGCTTTGTTCATGCAAAATGCGCCATTCAGGAACGTGTGGCAGTTGTTTACTCGGAGACAATTCGTACGCAAACACCGCTGACGCCTAGTAGACGTATCTTATGTTACTCAAACCCTCGCAACTTGAAAAAGGAGGCAATGAAAGTACGCTCTTTTGTTCATGCTCCCCAACTTCCAAAAGAACATCAATATTGACAGAAGGTCCCCAGGTTTCGCCCATTTATCCTTCTGTTAAGAGTAGCTTTGAAGATAAAGTGTGTGTATGGAGCACTGGTGGAATGATAGTGACAAGAGAAAGGAAAGTACTAGAAGAGAAAA
The DNA here is from genome assembly GCA_021186555.1 of Reticulitermes speratus. Lineage (NCBI taxonomy): Eukaryota > Metazoa > Arthropoda > Insecta > Blattodea > Rhinotermitidae > Reticulitermes > Reticulitermes speratus. The sequence continues at coordinate 10,388,955 of JAJKFL010000001.1, forward strand.
TTGTTCCATTGCCACTGTGTCCACCACAAATCCCATATTGACTGACCTGGAATGGAATGCTGGCCTCAGTGGTCAGAGACTGGCGACTAACCGCCTGAGCCACGGCACGGCCTTCAAGGCTGAAAAACAGAGTTCTTTTCTGTCCAGTACTTCCAAAACAGCACTGCTTTGTTTGAACGTTCCCAGACTTCGCCCGCTTGTCCTTCTGATAAGAGTAGTAGTAAGATGAAGATGTGTATGAAGCATTGGTGGATTGATACAGACAAGGCTAAGCAAGTGCTCAGTAAAAACATTTCTTTACATTTAACAAAACTGTGTGAAGTGGCGTAACTTTTAATTCCTTCTACCTAGATGTAAACCCCTGAAGATGAAGAGGCTCTAGCGATACATGAAGGGGTAAGAGGAAGGACGTAAATAAAACAAAAAGCTGCTTGTAGGCCTAATTGGATGGTTGTTACTGTTAACGCAGCGTTCGTACACCTGATGTGTAAAATAATTTCCCAGCCTCTGTAACAACAGATAATTACAGAACCCGTGCGATAAGACGCACAATACATTTCACGTAAAATCTTCAAACTATAATCGACACTGCAAACAGTGTGACACGCAGTAACTGCGAACTGCGGTCATGCCATGGCTCAGGCGGTTAGTCGCCGGCCACCCATCGCGGAGGCCCGGGTTCGATCCCGGGTCAGTCCTTGTGGATTTGTGGTGGACAAAGTGGCACTGGGACAGGTACGTCGGTTGACCCCTGTCAATTTCATTCCACCGGTGCTCCATTACAAGGAAAAACGAAAAAACTAATCATCATCTTTCTCTTCATCTTCAACTTCATCACAGGGTTGCACAATAAACCTTAAGACTGCGGTGCGTCCGTAGCATCTGCTGCGGGGCCCTTCTCCATTAACTGTCGCATTTCCTGGCTGACATAAGCCCGGCAAAATAACAATTCTAAGTTCACCAACCATACGTCATTCACCAGAACCTTTCCGTGGCATGCCCGATACCGTGTTACATGACCCATATCGAAACACCAATGACACCGTGTTACATGACCCATATAGAAACACCAATGACACCGTGAAACATGACCCATATAGAAACACCAATGACACCGTGTTACATGACCCATATCGAAACACCAATGACACCGTGTTACATGACCCATATTGAAACACCAATGACACCGTGTTACATGACCCATATCGAAACACCAATGACACCGTGTTACATGACCCACATCGAAACACCAATGACACCGTGTTACATGGCCCATATAGAAACACCAATAACACCGTGTTACATGACCCATATAGAAACACCAATGACACCGTGTTACATGACCCATATCGAAACACCAATAACACCGTGTTACATGACCCATATCGAAACACCAATGACACCGTGTTACATGACCCACATCGAAACACCAATGACACCGTGTTACATGACCCACATCGAAACACCAATGACACCGTGTTACATGACCCATATCGAAACACCAATGACACCGTGTTACATGACCCATATCGAAACACCAATGACACCGTGTTACATGACCCATATCGAAACACCAATGACACCGTGTTACATGACCCATATCGAAACACCAATGGCACCGTGTTACATGACCCACATCGAAACACCAATGACAAGGCCATCACTACTACATTAAGCGGATCAGGAACGAAGCATTTTTGTTCCAGACATTCCACTTCTGGTCTGACTAGACGCAGACTTTGTCTCATACAGTATATTGAAGATAAATGTAATCTGGATTATCTGGCATAATGTTGGGGAGGGGGGATTCACGGATAATTGAGATACACGGATAATCCAGAATATACACTTTACTGGGCCACGGACAAAATATAAAACTGTAATTTATTATATATAATACACACATAGCTCGAGCTTATTGCTTACGTAAATAGTCCGTGATTTTTGTTTCTACTGAGGATTTTGTTCCAGCACTAAATGACGTTATTTCCCGCCTTCGTCATTAATCATTAGCAACTTACGATCGTGCACAGATAATCCAGAAACCGGATAATCGAAATTACACTGTACATATAGTCAGAAATCGCCAAATCATAAACACTAACCGACCTTCGGCACGTCCTGTTTGTTTTTGACACAAACCATTTTTATTATCAATTGTTACAGCCTCAGTCTGACAGAAACGGGACTAAACAGCCTTAAAAACGTCACAAACATTCTGCTAGTGCCTTTGCTCCTCACTTCTATCCCACGCTCAATCCTGGATACAATTCTTTAAGCCTTAACCAACTGCTTTATCTGCACGGCCGGCAATCTACCATACGGAAGAACTTCGAAATTACAGCGACTATACAACCGGCACAGTCGTGTCAGTCTACGAAGCCACAAGACGTCACATACTGGCAAATCGAAATGTTTACTGATTATTACTCCTATCTACATATCTTCCGGAGTATCTGCAAACACAGATAACATTAGTAATAATGGATCAAGGCAGATTACCGCAAGCTCTGATCTCTGTTCTCAGTTTGGGCCCTATAACCTGAGAAACGCATTCAGCACTTCGTCGACAGCATTTAGAGAAGACATCACTTGAAGAGGACTTACAACTGGATTGGAGAATAATATTAAAATTGATTTCAAACAAACAGTACATGAGGGTGTCAAGTGAACTGAACTGTGTCAGATCACGGTGCAGTCGCAGGCACCTGTGAACGACAAACTTTCGTGTTCCTTTAAGGGTAATGAATTTTTGAGTAGCTGACACAGACTACTTGGTTTTCCAGAAGGTCTCTAGTTAGATATATACACAGAGCGTGTTTATTCAGTACAAATAATGGGTGGTTATTTAACAAGTCTGCATTAAAGAGGTGTGGCTCTGCGTTCCGCAATTGCTTCGGGCTCGCCCACTAAATGAAATGTTCGTCTGTGTAGCAGATTTGATTGATTTGATTCGGATACTCATTAAGCGAGTCAGGAATACGCGGTTTTACAGCACAACACATGCGGTGCTGGGCCCACAGCCAATGACACCTGAATACCCCGAATACATTTTGTTTCGCTCCTTACTCTACTACTAATATTGTAACCGTCCTCTAAATACTGAATTCCCGGTTTCGGTTACTAAAGGCAGCTAGCGGTTCGCATGGTCCTTTCTCAGGAATGACGCAGGGGAGTGTGTATCCAGCTGTTCTCGAATCAAGGACAAAAACTTGCTATCTTTGGATAACTGCTTCGGGTTGTATTGCATATATGCGCTAGCTCATACAGCTTATAAGTTGATACAATTCACATATATTTTACTACTGTTGCTGGTCACGGAGTGAGAATATGCAGAAGGCACTGATGAATACAGGAGCTATCCTTCCATGTAAACTTGTTCACATCAGCTACACTTGTTCCAGGTACCGTCTCGTTCGCTGCCGATACTACACTAATGGCTGCATTCCAACAAGCAAGTCTGTCCGAGCGCCTAGCCCATTAGCAAAATCTACTACGAAAAGTGTTAAAAGGCAATTTACCGTAATGGCTAGACGAGGCTCAACAAATGTTCTACAACACCCGTTAAGGTAGCCGGGATACTTACAGCCCCTAAACTGACTCTACTCAGAAATACAAGTAATATATTAAAATCTGCGCTCTTCTGGGATATTACGCGGCGTCGTGTGGTAATTGTTTATCGACGTTTCGGGACAACGTATCGGTCCCATCTTCACGGGTCAAGAGTCCGAGCAGGAAAGAAAGAAAGAAAGCCAGCAACCTTTAACGCAGACTCACGAATCTACGTTAATATCCCAGAAGAGCGCAGATCACAACATCGCGGCGGAAGCCTGAAATCAAAGTAATCTATTCTTTCATCGGGCCAGAATAGCTCAGTCGGTATAGCGACACGCTACGGACTGGACGGTCCGGAGATCGAATCCCGGTGGGGCAGATATTTTCCTCACCCTGGCCCGCCCAGCATCCTGTACAATGCGTACCGGGTCTCTTTCCGGGAGTAAAGCGGCCGGGGTGTGGCATTGACCACCCACCCCCATCTAGCGCCGAGGTTAAAGAAAGAGTAGAGCTATACTTCTATCCCCCCTCTGGGCCTTCATGGCCTGTTCTAGGGTGAACTTTACCTCTCTATATTCTTTCATCCTTGGAGGCACGGTCCCAGGCTCAAATTTGGACCTTTAGCTCTTACAATATTTACCGCCGTCACAATATTTGTCCTTCATCTCTTAATTTTACCTTGCAGTGCTGCCACTTGCACCTAACCTTGTATAAAAATATTCCTAAATTTCTGAATTCTGTAGTTCTGATGCACCCCGTAGTTTTTTTTAAATGCTGTTTCTTCCTTTATCACTGACCACGTCTTTTCCAGAAAAATTTCCCTCCCTATCCGTATTTCTGGGCAATTAAATAGTACATGAGTGGCATTCTCCTTATCACGCCGTACTGGACATGTCTCCCCCCCCACATCACAACCACCCTCAATTTCCAAATCCACGTTTCAAACCAAGCTACGTCACTCCTCTCATTGTTTTAATTCCCTGCGATGCAGACAACACTATAAATCTGACTTTTGAACCGTATTCTAAATTTTAAATGTACTGAACGATGACGACTTGTGTCCTTTATCCCTTTTTGAACACCAGCACCCGTCGTTACAGCGCATCCTATATACAGACTGGTGCAAAAGTCACGTGACACTCGATGTTTAACACGTTGCCTGCAATGTCAAGTGACTTTTGGGCCAGTCTGTAAATCGCATGCACATGTATCTGCAAGCCAATGCATTCTGCACGCAGTCAGCCATGTTACCGGATTTAATGAAGTGGAATTGGCAGATTGACAGTGAAGCAGACTGCTGCATGGTGCCGCTCGTTGAATGCAATGTGACCCTCCAAACAGCAAGTGCGTATATTGTCTGATTCGAGAAAACGCAAACGAAATGCTGTTCCACAACACGGACAACGTATTTTCACAATACGCGTTTCGCTATTACAGACACTTAATTTTTGCCTTCCTGTTCTACAGATATGTCAATGTAAATTGACAAATTACCATCACATTCATACCGAAAAATATCCCAAATAAAAACTGTAGAGCTTAATCGTACCCACAGAGTATACACCTACTTATGCCCAGTCAAAGAATTCTTGCAAAACGATCGATTATTTAAAAAATAACAAAAAGTCGATATAAATCATATTGGACCTGCGCAGATCAACATAAGAAGCTGTACCATAGAGCTTTATTGCTTCCCTTTAGAGACTAAAATTAATCTAAATTACACACACACACACACACACCACACACATATATATATATATATATATATATATATATATATAAAGATTCAGTTCGTACCTCACAGGAAACACGGAATGCTTCTAACAGGACAGGGGGTGAATGCTGTTCAGGGAAGCAATGGCTGCTTATTGCGAGAAGCAGACGCAGCATCTAAAATGCAAAGTTTTTAGGCGCGTATGCAAAACTGCGTAAAGCGACGATTAGCTTCGTCATAACTGTCAAGGAACAACTCGGGTCCCATTGGACGGATTTTCATGAAATTTTATATTTGAGTATTTTTAGAAACTCTGTCGAGAAAATTCAATTTTCATTAAAATCTGACACGGATAACGGGTACTTTACATAAATACCTAAGTACATTTATCATAGTATCTCGCTAAATTCTTCTTCTTAGAATCAGAAATGTTTCAGACAAAAGTTGTATAAAAAATCAAAACAGATTTCATGCTGAAAGACTTTTTTTTTTCCCCGAAAATCGTGCCGTTTATGAAATACTGTGGAAAAATATGGTAGAGCCAGAGAGGCCACAGATGACAATACAATACGGCGCATGCGCTTTGTATGTTGGATAACTATGGCAACAGACGCTCAGAATACTTATTGCTTTCCCACGGCAAAAATGGTTACGCGAACGCGCCTCCATGTTACGTTATACGTACATTGCCTATCTGGTTAGTTTTAAGTCTGGCAGCAATACACATTCCAAGCCAGGAGTGCACAAATCCCAGGCGCCAGGTCGCCCGGCGACTAAACTTTGTACAGCGGCGCCTAATACTTGTAGGTCCTCAGTCATGTCATCCTTCCAGCGCCTAGAATTTCGAGACTTTAAGGAGGTAATCTACACTACCAAATTTCATCGACACTGGTTTCAGAAATGAAACATTCAGATGTTCGGGAACAAAATCCTAGTCTCACAGGCCTTAAGCTAACTCGTGCAAAGAATGTATACAAATTGAATTTAGAATCGAAGGCCAAAGACAGAGAGCCAGAATAACTGTTCGCTCTTTCTTCTCCCAACAACAATCAGAGTTTGCTGTTGACAGTCCACTGTGAAGAACATTTTACATGCCGGTGTGGCCTATGGCGTTTCGGCAGCTCCTCCATCCGCATTCTGCAGTGACTGTATGCCACACTGACATACAGCTTTGCACAGGTTTCATTTCCTATATTAGTGGGGGAAAAAAAAACCCCAGTACCATCCGAGTGTCATAAAAGCAAATGAGTTTGTTTTGCAGCTCAAAAACTATCAGGGGTTGTATTCAAGGCACTCTGCCTTTGATTTACATGAAGGGAGCCATAATGTCACCTTTTGTAAGTGACCATCAGCACATTAACTCAATGGCGCAGTCCCTAAGATATCACTAAATACCATGTCCTTTACGGAACCTGAAAGGCCACTGTCATATTCACGACAGCCCACCACTGGTGTCTGTCCTGTGCCAGATGGACCGACTCCACAACCTGACGACTATTTATTCGTATTTATGTGATCTTATTTATTCCTCAGGCTCCTAAATTGTCTCGTCCCTTCGGTATTCCGGATAAAAATTAGTAATAATGCCTCATCTCAAGCGTGCTACATGTCCGGCCAATACCCTGCTCCATACTTTCATCACCGCAATAGTGTTTGGTGCAGATACCAAATTATGAAGCTGCAAATTCCTTTGGCCCCTGTTACAACTCCCCTCCACTTCGGTCTACACATTCTCCACAGTACTTTTATTCGAAAATCATTCTCAGCACGACACAAAAATCTAGGGAAATAATTCACCGAACATCGCGGTCGAGCGACTGCCACCATTCCTTCGTATTCAGAAGTCCCAGGTTCAAATCTCGGTCCTAAGACTGCATATCCTGAGGTTTCTCGTAGGTCTCGTACTTCCAGAAAATGGGGGGAAAGTAGTTTAGCAAGGACTGCTTCCTTCCATGTCCTTCCCTATTCACTATTCACCAATAACTCTGTCGTTCGTCGTCACACCCAATGTGAAAATTAAAGGTGTCGTTAAAAAAACACGAATAATAAACGACAAGCAAGTGATAGTCTTGCTTCACCTGTACAAGTTACACAGGGAACTGGAGAACACAACGCATATCACGTACTTTTTCTCAGACTTGTCCCAGTGGATAAAAGCGAAAGTTAATAGAACACAAGTAGGTTAATCCGAAAATGGCGGAGTGACAGAAGTATAACCACAGTAGCATACCTTTCGCAGATAAGACAGCTAGTGGAGCGGATCGGTGATTATGCTCACTGTGCTGCACCGCTTTCCAGAGCCTGTAACAAAAAAAAAAGCGACAGCTGTACAACCTCAGTCGGATTGTACCGTTAAAGACGAGAAATAACCTAATTACATCCAAAGATTAAGTTCGTACCGCCCAGTAAACGCTCTCCGTCTCTGTTATAAAACCAACCAATTAATTCTGTGTAAAGGTAAAGCTATCCCTGTATAAGTCCTGGACAGGATCGACGGATCTAGGAGGTTGAAGCCCCCAGAATTTCTAAACAATCGGCACATGAAGTTGGTAAGGTTGTCAGCCCGACGCACCAGTCGCCTTTACCCCCCAGGAGATATCCCTGGCACTCATTTATGTTAGAAAGCTGAGTCTACCCCAGGGCCATAGTGCGGCCGGAAAGATTAAGTCAATGAAAAATCCCAATGACCCCATCGGTAATCGAACACGGGACCTTCCGGCTTGTAGCACTGTGCTCAACCCCTAATTCTGAGCAGAGATACAAAAATACGCCCTGTGGGCAGAATGTGGAATTTCTGAATATTAAACCTGGTGGTACGTACAGTAACCACTGAGAATTAAAGAGATAAGCATGACTGGCACTGTGGTAAGGCTCACGGTCAGCTCACGGTTAGGGAAACTCTTCTTTGCTTGCATATTCATTTAGGCATTTGTTATGCAAACGCATTTATATTCATACAAACGGTAATGATCATGTACGGGGGTGGGTTAAGTGAGCGCGGATATACTCCGAAAGAATATTTCACCCAAAACTAATGCGATTATCGAAAAGTCTTCGTCATACCAAAATGAACTGCGCTCGAGTGCCAAAGGAGCGTTCAGTGTGAATATGCTACCCAAGGTCCTTGACCGAGAGCTTACCTTGAGCTGAGCGTTACACCGATAGTGTGAATCAAGCTCTGACAAACAACACATGGTCCATCTGGGTTTCCAGTGTCGCCTGTGGGTTAATTTAACGGATTAGAAACAATATATTAACACTTCGTAATACCAAGATAAATTTACTGCAATAAAAAAGTCTTACAGAACGGACAGTTTAGTGAACTTGAATATAATAATTTGTAGCTTCATGCCACATGTTCGCCAGGAGAAAAGCGTGGAGTAAAAACAAATCTAGTCCGTAGGGGAAGACCGCCTATATTAAACCCCCTCAAAAGAAAAAAGATTTTTACATGAAAGTTGAAGGAAAGAAAATAACATAAAAATTTTCTCTAAAACAATATTCATTAGGAATTAAAACACATACTTATCATTTGTCTTACCGCACAAGAAACATATATTTTTTAAAAAATGATTCCTAGAATTCAGCATCGGTCCAATCTAAGCATTTGCATTCCTGAATAGGACCGCAGAACAAAACAGTACTTCCCAAGTGCCCAAATTATACACATCGACTAAATCCCCATTCCGATATGCAACCAGCGCTCCATCTCCATCATTTTTCTTCCCTAATTCCGTATGTTTCTCGTCCTATATCCTACGTACCACAGAAATTAAGGATGAGGATAAGGATACGTAAATGTAATTTGTATATTCACGTACTGAATTCAGATCACGTGTTTACGTGTTGATTAAGAAACCCCACAGCTTTGAAAATTTACAAATTAGGGTTTCTGCTCATTTTCCTAAAATGTACCACATGAAGTAGGTGGGCCAATGAAGGAAGCCGCTACCGCTCCAGTTTACAGCATCACGACATTTTTCGTCTCGCCAAAGACTTTCAGAGACTGGATGGCACAATACTACGGCACTAATTTCATCCCAAGGAAGCCGTGTGTGCAAATCAGTAGATGGAACTTCCTCAGCTGAACAGTACTCCTTTCGCAAACGCATCTGCAAAAGTGACAAATAAACTGAAGCACACGGAAAACATAAGAAACCACGCCACAAAGAGCAACACTTCCTAATCACTGCTAAACTTCCTCCATTACGCAGGAAAAAAAAGCTTCTACTTTCTGCCACCAGAGTGACGACCATCGCTATCTGTCAATTTCTATGTATACGAACGTTTCAATTTAGGAAGCGATCCACTTTACACGGTCTTACCCTAAGTAATTTCACTGTCATCATATGTGTACATTAAGTTTTGTACACTGCAGAAGGGCCAAGCGAAATTATGCGTCCTACTATGACATGTGTCGGCCAAATATGATGTCAGTAGCATCCGGAGGTTCAGACCACGCTCAAAAAGAAAGGACGAAGAGAAAGAAAAGGGAGAAGGAAAGAAAGGCGAACTAACTCACTAACTAACTCACTCCAGTTGCTCAGACGGTATAACCGAACTTTGCTGGTTACTTTTTATTAATTTGATATACATCAAATTAATAGATAGACCGTTCTCTTCAAAGGTTTAACTTTATTTAATTTATTTCAATACAAACGTTAGCACAATATCATCCGTCTACTCCTTTCCTTTTACTCTCGCCAACTGACTCGGGACACCTGGTCCCTTGTCGTTGCTGCTATATTTAGACGAGTGGAAGGGGAGAGCCGAACTGCTCCAACAATACTAGCATTAATAATGTTTCAATAATGTTCGGCTACAACGGTACCTCTTCATTATGGCCGTCTACAGTCACGTGACAGAAAATCATAGAGGCTCAACTACCCACAATTAATGCCAACCACACGTACATACATACATACATACATATATACACACACACACATATACAGACATGTTCTCATTGTGAGTCATCAGCTCTATAAGTGGTCACACAATCAGACGAAACGGTCAAGTAGCAAAGCAGTCTTCTCCCTAGCATAGAAATAACAAAAATTTGCGAAACAAAGCATAGCAAGAACCCTCGCCAAACACGGGCGGGGATGGCGAGATACAATAACCCTATGAGCCGCCGGTCGCCAGGGGAGAAGCGCGCAGCTTGCAACACTGAACAAAAGCTAAGTTGCCTGTATTTCTGTAAACACTTACCGGTCGAATGTCGAGTTAAGCTAGACGGCGCTTTACGCTGTACTAGATACAATGTCCAGCTCAAAACGACACCTTATTTTGAGGTGTTCTGTGTTGGTTTTCCCTAAGCTCCTGTTACCTAGTGGCTGATTTTGAACTTTGAAGATTGGATATTTTATGGAAAATTGAATTAGGCCAGATTTTTGGAATTCACAAGAATAATTTGTACCGCAAAGTATTAAAGGCGAAAATACCGCGTAAGTTACTGAATTACTATCATCGCCACCACTATTATTGGATAAACGGGTGTTGAACAGGAGTAGAGGTTAGTGATGCGCCACTGCATTCTACACAGGACGTTACGCCACTAGTCTACACCATACCCTGTGCCACTGCACTATCCAGTACGCTGCGCCACCAGTCTACAGAGGACATTACGCCACTATTCGACACAATACATCACGCCACTGCAGTCTATACAGCTTGGCGCATCGATGTAGCTGCGTGCGACTTTGTGGTTTTATAAAAACGATTTCTGAAGGATCAGTATTATATTTTCTGCAGCATAAACACACCGAAGACGGCGGACTCAAGACTATAGTTCTTGGGACCACAATATATGTTTCTTTGTGGTGTCAGTTGGTGGTTTCTCTGCGGCAAAGAAAAGAGTCAACAAGACACCGGCAGTCACAGATCAGACCACACAATTAGCCTCAACCGTTACTGATCTCGGGTTCTGGGTATTTCTTTATATGTCAACATATCATGCAGCTTATAAAAAGCTCATGTGAGCCACCTCTTGTCAGTTAATGGGAATTAGAAACACTTCACGAATGTCTCAAAGTGTGCAGGTCGGAAAACCTGAATAAATCACTTGGTAGACCTAGATTGGAAAGAAAGATAATACTAAAATTGATCACAAAAATCATTAAAGGTGAGGGTTTGGACTGGATTCATCTGGCGGAGAATCAGGCGAATCACCGACATATTCTGGAAAAGGTAATGGTACTTCGGGTCTATGAAAACGGTAATAGTACTGCGAGTCTATGAAAACGGTAATAGTATTGCGAGTCTATGAAAGCGGTAATAGTACTGCGAGTCTATGAAACGGTAATAGTACTGCGAGTCTATGAAAACGTAATAGTACTTCGAGTCTATGAAAACGGTAATAGTACTGCGAGTCTATGAAAACGGTAATAGTACTTCCGAGTCTATGAAAGCGTAATATACTTCGAGCATATGAAAGGGTAATGGTATTCGGGTCTATGGAAAGGGTAATGGTACTACAGGTGTATGAAAAAGGCAATAGTACTTTGGGTCTATGAAAAAGGTAATATTCCTTTGGGTCTATAAAAACGATAATGGTACTTCGGGTACATGAAAATGGTAATGGTGCTTCGGGTCATGAAAATGGTAATGGTACTTAGGGTCTACGCAAAGCTTCTTAACGTCACTGTCCCACTGGGTTAGTTACTAAAAAGGATGTATGGAAATGTGTTGTCTACTGGAGAGCGGCAACAAGAAAGAGATAAAGTTTGAGGAAGAAGATAGGGGAAGCCATGGCCCGAGAACGGGCCGAAAAGAAGAAGGAAAAAAGGAGGATAAGTGGTAGAAGAAGAGAAAGAAGAGGAATAGGAAGAAGAGAAAGCGGAAAAGGAAGAAGAAAAAGAACAGTTTGTCCGCTCTCAGGTTGCTCAGATTCCTTCTTCTACTTCCTCCCCTGATTTTCTTCATCTTCTTTTTCAAACTGCTGCAGTAGCAGGCGCATAATTCTTTTCAGCAAAATTTCATTTATTTCTCACAGAGCGGTAGCAACAAATCAGAGGAAAGAAAGGGCTGTACAAAGACGTAACACCATCAACGTGGGAAGTTCACCGACATGCATTCTAAATAACCGTAATCTCAACTATATTTTGATGACGGAGCAGCATGGGGGGGTCTGGCAGTTGTTACTAACATCACAAGACATGTAGGTCTACTATGGAGGTCACGAACCACAAGTTAAATGCCGCAGTTTCAGGACGAGTATGCAGAGCGACACGTTGTCTCCTTGTGTACCAACATCTGCAGGTGACATACGTCCAGCAGATCGTTTGCATTTTCACTTCATTCTTTACCTTAACCTAATTCACACATGACATGTTAAATTCTTAACAATTATACGAAACTAACATTTGGTATCCGCAAACACTGCCACAAAGCTCGTTTTCAGGACATTTTAAGGATGGTTAGTGACCAGTCACTCAACTGACAATTCTTTGTAACATCATGTATACCAGGATTACATACATAAAGTCCCCGTCATTGTGCATGACAACCTTCAGCGCCAGTCTCACAAAGCTTACGGTCCACTGCCCTCAGTCATATGGCTGCAGCTGCTACGTAAGCAGACGAATACTGGCACCTCCACCGCTCTGACTGCAGAAACACACTGATCTACGCGCACATGACTTCGCGCACTCTCCTGACTTGTGACATCAGCCTAGGCTCGCTAACATTCTCTGCGCCTCACGCTGGAGCCTTTGTGGAAATAATCTTGCTACACGCGTGTATATACGTAGCCAGAAGTAAACTGTCCCTGTACAGAAGCGCCATGTATGAAAACACGTGAAGTTCAACCCAGACACTGGACTGTGTGTTCAGCTTCATGCTCCAACGGCTTCACCCCACGGATAGATTCCTCAATATCCACTGTACAGGAGGCTGGGTGGATTCCAGAATTGGTCTTCATAGCGCAGTGCAGATAGAAATTCGTGTCCGTTACGAAAATCTAAAGCAGTCTCTTCATAGTTTACTTTCTGACAGGTATATATCCACACACAGAGACGGGACATCCGGCTTGCATTTAATCATGTTTTCATAATCTCCATTCCGAAAACTGCCGCTTGCTACTGCTGGTACACCAGTACCACCACGACTATGCCACAATTTAGCCCTTCTGTTGGACTCAACGTGTTATACTCGACCTACTGTCGCATACAGTTATCAATATTCATGCAATGGTCCCTTTAAAGGCTTACGTCATCGACGCCATACACAGTTATACAAAATTTGTTAAAAATGGGTTCTGCATTTCTATAAATGATTGACGGGATATGAACGGGGTACTGAGAAACCAGCTATCACTTTCAGTAGTGTACGGGTGCACAGATCCCGGAAGCCACGTGGCCCGGGCGACTAGATTTTGTACGGTGGCGCCTAATATTTGTGGGTCCTCAGTATGGAACTTACTTCATGTCACCCTTCCGGCGCCGATAATTTTGAGGTGGCTCTTAGATTTTTTGAAAAATTTGTGCACCCCTCTAGTGGAGTATTTGTATAAGCGCATGAAACGAAAATTATAAATATATCTTGATAGGGTTACATGAATTTGAAGTAACGTGTACTTACGCCACAACAAGCGGAGTGGGGGTTGGGTGGCCGGGAAGTCTTAATGGACGTGACTCAGACACAGCCTTCTCGACGTTCCACTAATTGCCTGCTTTTTGTTCCAAGTAATTAACAAGGAACTAATGACTGGGTCGACTCTTATTATCACTTGTATTTGGTGGCAGGACGAAGTCAGTTTCAAACAGCATCTTTACCAACTCAGGAACATAAAGCAATCCACACCATCCTCACTTCTGGATTCAATACAGAGGCAACTCCAGCGATCATCTCCGAGACAGACGTACTGGGAATTTCACCTTCTTTCAATTCTACCCTTTTCATCTTTGCATCCTTCATTTCATATTCTTGCGCCTTCTTCCTCTCCGCCGATGCCTCCAACGCCAATTTTCTTCAGTTTTTCTCTCCTCCTGTTTGTCCATTTCATCCACCTCTATAGTTGTTGAGGTTTGTTAAAGAGTCCTACTGCAGTCTCATGGCACATTAGTGCGCCAGCAGTTTGCTTACGGCCAGGAGTACGAGAGATGTGAACGTCATAGCACGGGCTGATGAAGGGAGCAAAATATGTCTGCAGCAGATTCGTCTCTATTTCTAAGAGCATGGGTTTGTGTTCTTACTTCAGTATATAATTATTATTACACTTAATGCCTCTTCTGACATGCACTTCCACACCGCATGCTATTGCACGTCCTTGACTAAGTAAAACTATACAGTTTCGTATCTTGGGCAGTGTCACGGTACATGACAAAGTAGCCAGTGAAAAACAAAGTTTTTGTTCGCTAACAGCGGGTAAAAAAAATGACTTCCTCGAAACTGCCTAGCAAACTAACATCCTCCTAAGGAGTTCAAGTAGAGCAAACGAAATAAGTTCTTTGAGCAGAGCCATACGATTGCGATTGGGATCTAACAATACCGCTCTTCATATAAACGAATTATTGATTTTCTATAGAAGCAACTAATCCATTCGTATGTATTCAAAATTAATTTTCTCTAACGCAATACATCCTTTAATACTCATCCAAAATTTAATTACTGCTTCTTGAACGTTACAAACTTTTTTATACCCAAGTTCCATTTCCATATAAAAGTTAACAAATTTCATTACCTTACATAATATCAAATTGGTTTCCCTTTTCACTTGTCCTTGTAATGTTCTGTTTATTATCCAACATATTTCTTCACATCAATGCATTTTAATGAATCGTACAATTCATAAGAAGTATTGTTAGAAAGAAAGAACGAAAAGAAAGAATAAATGAAAAAAGAACACAAAGGAATAAGACTTCATTTTTTCTTAACCTTCCTGTCTCCCCATTTTCCTCGTCTTCTCTCTTCGGTTCCCTCACTTTTCATGTCTTCTTTCTTTCTTTCTCATGTCTCCATACAGTGTGCGCCCAGCCAGGAAACGTCCTGTGTTAATGGCTCGAGAAATGTCTGCCCGAAGTTACCGAAACCAATCAGCCTCGCCATAGATTAGAATCGTCCCCGTGAGCAACGCTCACTTTCAGAAATAGATCACTTCAGATCCATTCCGTCTCTTGCAAAATTAATTATTACGGCCTTCGGGGGGACAGCAAATACTGGTTCCACCTTCCCTGCGTCCATGAAGAAGCTGCATTCCCTTCAAAAGGTTTACAACTCCAGACTCGTACTTCGTATCACCTCAGAAATTTGCTCAAAATTGTATCGTTCTTTATACGAAACAAACGAAGAGGGAAATTGTAGCTGTCCTGTCTGTCACGGCTCATTCTTCTCCATAAGTACTGATCGAATGATCATCAACCCCTTACAGCCCAGTCTTTTTTTTATTTATTGAAGGGTCCCGCAGCAGAAGCTACGGACGCACCGCAGCCTTGAAGGCTTTTTGTGCAACCCTGTGATGAAGATGAGGTTTCTTTTCTGATTTTCCATTTTAATGGAGCGCCGGTGGAATGAAATTGACAGGGAAAACCGAAGTAACTCAGAGAAAAACCTGTCCCAGTGCCACTTTGTCCACCACAAATCCAACATTGACTGACCCGGGATCGAACCCGAGCTTACGCGGTGAGGGCCAGCGACTAACCGCCTGAGCCACGGCACGTCCTCAGTCCAGTCTTTACTATACCACCGGTCTGAACGTAAAAAGTCCACATTCTACCCACACAGTGCATTTATGTGTTTTGTGTGAAACTGAAAATAAACAGCTTTAACTGATCGGTTTTCACGATGGAGATGGAGTGTGTTTACTGCGCGGTACGAACTCAGTCGCTAGATATAATTTAGCTTAATCTCACTCTTTGAAGGGCTAATTTTGGAAACAGGGTCTAAATTGAAAACGACACAATAGACTTAAATTAACTTACGTATGTCTCAAATAAAACTTGACTTTCTCAAAACGGCTCACATTGCAGCAAAAAGCTTGTGCTACGTCACACAAAACTCAGGCCCCTGTAAGATCTGCAACTTTAAGTTTGCAAAACGCATGTTACATATCTACTTCATAGATCTACATTCAAACTTGTATTTACGGCCTAATTAAAAGTTGTCAGGCCAACCTAATTACAGTACGTTACGGTGTGGGACCGGGGTTCAAATTCCGACACGCAGCCATTTTTCTTTTAGCCACAGCGTCTAGACAGACTCGCCTAGTATCTTATTTAATGAGTGCCTGGTGCTTCTTCACGGAGCACACAGCCTGGTGCTTATCTCTCACCTCCTCCTACCAGAGGTTTAAGAATGCGTGGAGCGCTATCTCCACTGTCCCATTCGCCTTCATTGCATGTTGCTTCATTAAGGATAGAGACAAATTAAATTTACCTTCAACTGGGTACATATTTTGAGCGACAAAAACGTTCTCAAAATTTTTCACAGTGCAGAAATTAGAACGTGGCATATCGACAGTGTTACGATTTATTTGGAACACTTTGCGTCAATGATTTAAACAATACAAAATAATGTCTCACTATGTGCTGTGTGATGACTGTAGTGCAGCTATCTTTGAAAAAATACACAGCATATGCAATAAGGAACACCAAGATCCACTGGGTATGCGAAACACGAAAGAGCGTATTCAGAAACGTACCGGACCTACGTCATTCTACTTATTTGTTTATTTATTAACGGCCAATGTTAAAGTTTGAAACCTCCAAAGCAATGCTGACTGAAGAGACCAAGACAAGTGAAATGACAGTGATATGCTTTCAGTAGAAAGAGGACACGGGTCGGTCTGTCCTTCAGCCCCCATGATGCTGCCCCCTCCACCGGATATCCGCTACGAAGCACAGTGTTATGTGACACGGAACACAGCACTATGCCTGCTGGGCCCAACAGAAAGAATTGCAAATCGATTGACGCCAAGGGCAATATTTTGAATGAACCTAAAAGTGTGAAATTATTCTTTTCCGGACGGTTCCCCCCCCCTCCCCCTTAATTACGTACTGGAAGATGCGTCAGTGTTTTCCACTTTTATGAGTACTGACTCTCACAGCTTCGAGATTCTCACAGTTTTATGTCAATGTGGAAGAAACAGGATTCTAACAAGTGTTTAAGGTGATGCAAATACAACAGATAAATGTATCAATAAACAGGTGGATGGGATGATGAGTGCATGGTTCGATGGCAGAGACGATAGGCACAGACAGACAGACAGATGGACAGATGAACGTGTTACCCACAGGCACACAGCCTGCCATTTTGTTTTATCGTAGTGACATCGACGACGCCAAGAAGACTGGCGAACACTCAGTCAAGTGTCTGCTTTAGATGATCTTAGAGCAGGCGGAACACTAAGATGAAAATTGCATGTACGGGGTAGAATGGTGGACGAACAGATGGGCTGCGGGTGGGGGTATTACATACGGAAGATGCCACAAATGGACACAAAATTTTGATCAGAATACCTCGAAAAATGGTACATCATTGGATACCTAGAAATAAATTGGTCGATAATATTAAAATGGGATGTCAGAGGTAAGAAAGGCGGTAGGAATGGGCGTGACACATAGCATGCATCGGAGAGGTGAGGAATGAATACGAAACTTTAGTCGGAGAACCTCAAAAGGAAGAGCAACTTGAAAGACATAGACCTATAGAGGATAATATTAAAATTGGTTTTAAATAAACAGGATGCTAGTGTGGGGAATGGGTTAATTTGGATGAGGATATGCATCAGTGGCGGGGTCTTCTGTATACTCGAACAAACCTCGGGGCTTCACAGATGGCAAACAATTCTTGACTGCCTGATTACTAGCTTCTCTAGAGAAACCGTGATATATGGAGCTGTTAACTTAGGTAGATAGATATGTAGTAGGTAGATAGGTAGGTAGGTAGGATATGACGGTGTATAGTGACTGAATAGGTCTATCGAATCAAACCGTGGGATTCTGTAAACACGATAGACCTTCTGACGTCCCGAGGGAAAAAAATAGTTAAACTGGAATCTGAAAGAGGAAGCACTAGATCGCACTCGCTGGAGAACTCGCTTTGGAAGAGGCTATGGACCTGTCGCAAGACAAGACTACGGAATGAATAAATGACTGAATGAATAAAACAATTCATCAACTGCCCAAGATGATCCTGTATCATAATATTCTGTACCTACTTCAGGGTTTAAAGCAGAATGGTTGCTACATGTACCACCTGTTTTAACATTCTAAAACTCGTAATTTACCCCACAGAGTGTATTTGTGGTTGCATGCGACTCTCACAATAAACACCGATAGTTTCCCTAAACAGCATCAACCAACTGGTCTTTGTAATGGGGAGGCGGTGTTTTCTCTTAGGTGAAAACTAAACTTTTACAAACATAATCTTCAGACTTCAAAGGACTGATTAGCCAATCAGAACTTGACTTTTTCGGTTACGAAAAACAGCACGCATTAAGGCAAGTTGCAGCTTTCCCCGACGACTGCAGTTTGTTGCAATGTGCATACATAAACACTACCAACACCAGCAACCAGTGTGAAATGCTTCGCCGTGTTCACATCGGCAGTCACCTGAGACATGACACTCACCTGCCGTGCTAATACCGTGTCTTCATCTTTAGCAAGGAACTTAAGTTACCCAACCAAACAGCTCGCTGTATGACTGCATTCCCTAGCTGCTCACGACCGTCACTAAAAGACCAGTGATGCCAACACTAAACGGATATCTGGCTTGCGACCTGTACTAGATATTAACGGATTTGAACTGGCATCCCTGTGTAACAGCTGACAACCATTAATAAAGAAGGACGCTCGGGATTAGGCGTAAGCAACGAAATACGGTCTGTGAGACAGCATACAGCACACTCTACCAAGAAACTGCAGATCCATCTCACATATATTCCATCTATCGCCTACAGCAGGGGTCCACAAATTTGCCAAATGTCTAGCAACCACCGCAAAATTCCAGGTGCCACGGTACCAAAATTAGTCGCCCGGGATTTGTGCAACTCTGATCCAGAGTGTATATTCTACATATTTTATCTCCTTTTTAATTATGATGTATTTAATGACACAGTCAGTAGTTCTTACTATACAAAGTCAAATCATAAGGCGATTGGTGAATAATCAGCAGGAAAAATTTGGACAGATGTCGTGGCCTAATGAGGCACCCCCCTCCTAATTTTTCTATAGGAACCGACGAAAAATCTGTATCAGGTTAAATAATCTCCAGACCAGTATCTGAACCCTTGACCCCCCCCCCCCCCAAGAAGGAGGCAAGAGCAGCATAGCAAATGGCCGCCCACAACAGAAACTATCAACTTAAAAAATCAAAATTATTTATTGAATTTATTTTTATTACGCTCAATTTCTTCATTTAAAATATTCATTCTGCCGTCCATTTGGCCGCACCACTCGCCACGCTCACCCCCCCCCCCCCCACAGCTATGCCCCCCTGCCCACTCGTCCACAACACTGGTTATACCAGTACTGATCATTCACAGTTTCTAATTCATAAACATCTCTTTGTAACTGGGCTACACATAACGTAGAACCTTCATTTACACGGATACAGCCTTCGTTTCAATTACTCATCGAAATATTCAATGTCGTACTAACGTATGCCTGTATCTGAATGAAATGTAAGATATTCCTTCGTTTCAATTACTCATCGAAATATTCAATGTCGTACTAACGTATGGCCTGTATCTGAATGAAATGTAAGATATTCCTATAGTCTACCGCTAAGGAGATGTACACTGCTCGAATGCGACAGACAGCGCACGCGCAAGATTTCGTGGCGAATGACGAGCTGCTACTGCCCATCGCACAGTGCACTTACTACATTCCAATAAACATTTTTTTTTTATGTTTTCAGTGTGTATGTAGTATCAAAACTGTCTGTCGCTCCTACCAACAGCAGTCCTCTATTCCCCCCCCCCCCCCCCCATACGCAACACTCTCCCGCACGTGCCAACACGTCCATCACCCTGCAGGAATCATCTCCTTGGCTGCTGTCTGTAATACTACTCGTACATGTCATGAATAAATATTCCGGGCTCTACAACTCCAATTTTCACGAAGATGTGCCTCGGGCCTACGCAACATTGCATCATGCACTGTGCGTTGGCTGCCTAAAGTGAGAGTTGTGCTGTGTGCGCACTGTCATAATACTCCAGACTAAGTGTAAATAGAAATCGGCTTTGAAACATGACACAAGTAAATCACATTGACTATCGCCAGTGTATACGATTCACGGAGTTTTAAAAACAGCCCAACAGATATTTGAAGTACACAGGCAGCCTTTCACTTGTTACACATATGCAAACATCATGAATGCTCCAGAAACTGGATCGTTGATATATAAACAATATACTAGGCCGACGTTTCTTATGACCCGTTTATTTACAGCTTAGGAACCACAATATTCAATTAACTAATAACCAAAGTTACTGTCTAAAACTGTGCAACAATACGCACCATAAATTTAACGATTTTAAAAGTTACTACATGATCACTCTATATTCCGACATGTTTCGGTGGCAACCACCACCACCATCATCAGGGAAAGTTCACCACCGAAACATGCCGGAATATAGAGTGATCTTGTAGTAACTTTTAAAATCATTAAACGTATGGTGCATATTGTTGAAAACTTTTATAGACGATAACTTAATAATAAAATGCACAGTATGAATAACAATGTGAAATCAATAACCATAGCCTTGCGCATTAAAACCGTAAATTAGCAGTGAACATACACATCACGTAATACCGCTCATGAAACGGCAAATTGTCGTAACGGACATAATTCGTCAAAATGAGATTCCCGCTTTAATCAGTTTGGTTACAAACACAACTTCCGACAAAACGTTGTGTCCACAAAACAATTGCATTCCCTTATATTTTCGTAAAAACATAACATGCTTACATGTTCGTGTATTAAGGGCCTGTCCAGTATTTTGTGTCCTGTAAAACTGTGTATCAGTGGGTTACGACAAATTGCTGTTTCATGAGCGATATACTAATTGCTAATTCAATAAAGTAACCATCCATACAAAAATCCATCTATTCCTACTACCATACCTATACCCACGCCCGACCACGTATTCGCCTATTCATCCATCCATATACCACTTTACGCATGTACGCACCTTCGCATCCCACTATTTACCTATCCATCCACACACACACACACACCTACACAATTATTCGCCTATCACTGTGTCCCTCCATTCAAACACCCACCCACGTTCAATATATTTACCTTTCAACCTGCCCATGCTATACAGTTGGTCTCCCATTACAGGTATCTCTTTCACACACAACCTGACAATTGCCTTACTGCTAGACCGGTAAATTTAATGGAAGAACAGGCGTGTGTGTGTGTGTGTGTACAAGGAAGCCTTGATTTGTGAAGTTCAATGCAACGTACGAGTATACACACACAACAGCTTACGTGTTTGTGGAGCTTTGTGTAAGCCGCTGTCCAAAGCCCACTGTCTTCACGCAAGCGCAGTAACACACTCTGCAAGAATTCTGACGGTTGCCAGCACATCTTGATTGGTGTGTCGGCACAGTCGCGAAAAGCGCCTATTAGCTTCGTCATGTCTGTCCGTCTGTCTGCATGTACCAGCGCGCACGAATTTTGTGAGTCACCGGGACACAGCTGCTTAAAACCCATAAAACCGAGACAGTCCCGGGAAAACAGGGACGAATTGGATCCCTAGACATGCGTCATGTCTGTAGGACCGCCAAAAAACATTCATGCAGACTCTTCGTTCGCTCCGAAACTCCTCTCCTCCTGACGCCCGCTGGCGTACAGTTCATGCTGGCTCATTCACTCTTTTCACTCCAGCAGCCCCACTTGTTGCTGCCTATAACATTGTGCTGTCTCCTTCGCTGCTGACAATACTGTACTCACTGTACGATACGCGCAATGTTACGCTACTCTCTGTATTAGTAAAAGCCTATCGTTTGTTGCTATCAGCCAGGGGTTGCCGCAATGCAGCTGAGCCGCATGCGGCTCGCCGTCACTGGTACGGTTCGCGCAAGTTGCATGTAAAAAATAATAATCGAAATTTCTCGAGAGGGACACTCTACAACAGACCACTAGCGCATCTAACGTATTTCACAAAAAGCTGTAGTTCCTTGGGTCACTAACAGAAAGCGCTGGCTACGTTCTCTTAGGCGAACAGTGTTGCTACCGTACGTACAACTACGATATGATGAGCAACGACCTGCCTAAAGTGCGGCTCCCGAAACTCGTCTAACTTGCCACCCTCGTTATAATCAATAATTGTACCACGGTACAACACCGTTAGCGATGGCTCCACCACTGGTGACTCTTTCGTTCCTAGTGCCTGGTATGAGCAATGTCGCGAAAGCCGCTAGCCCACGAAAGTGGAGGTTTCTACGTGCTTAAGAGCAATGCGAATCAAGTTGCACCAGAAGTCTAAGCACTCTTAAAACAAGGTTCAGTTCACTCCTCAGCAGTTTTCTCCTTTCACTCCATTCTTTTACCTATCGACAATCCTCTTCACCACTATCTAAGGCGCAGTGAGGCTCTCTGTTTGCTAAGCTCACGCCTTGTCTCTGTTTATTTGTCTTTCTCTCCATCAATCTTTGTATCTGTCCATTAATTCTCCGAAAGACTACAGAAGCTTTTCTAAAATTTACTCAAGAATTAGAACGTTTGGCTGCCAGTTCATCCAAAGTACCAAAGCACGCTCACACTGGCGATAGTTGTGAAAATCATAAACAAGCAAACGGTATTTCTGAAACTGTTCTGGGAATGAGACTTCCTTCATTTGGTTGTCTGTCGAGCTCAGTCCGGCACTTCAGCGCCACTGGGAGCCGCAGTGTGTTTACAAAACGATCCCCCGCTTCTCACCACAGTTTCTATCTGGCTTTCATTCAATATTTGTTACTGTTTTCAAAAGACCACAGGCCGCTTCTCCAAACACACTGCCCCAAACTAAAAAACAACACGGCACTCTTTGTTTCAAGCTTTTTTTTTTCTGAAGCCGATACCAGTAGCGGTGGGCTGTTCAGACTCGGTGCAAAGTTAAGAAAGTAGTATTGTCCAACACGGAGATGGGATGACGTAATCGTCATACACAATGGCCCTTTCATCGTGTCCCTGAGCAATGCAGTTTAATCAAACAAAAAGCACGCCCTGACAGCTACCGTGCTCAGGGACACGACAAACGGGACACCCTCTTGCAGTAACTACAATAATATGGGATTGCATCTGTCACGTGTCTTTGTACTTGATATACAAAAAAAAACCTGCTGAGTATCTCCTGTCTGATATCCAACAACCTGTTGAGTATTATCTGATATCCAACAACTTGCTGCGTATCTCTGATGTGATATCCAATAACCTCCAGCGTATTTCTGATTTTACATGCAAGAACCTGTGAGTATCTCCTATCTGATATCCAACAACTTGCTGCGTATCTCTGATCTGATATGCAACAACGTAATGAGTATTATCTGATATCGAACAACTTGCTGCGTATCTCTGATCTGATATCCAACAACTTGCTGCGTATCTGTGATGTGATATCCAATAACCTCCAGAGTATTTCTGATTTACATGCAAGAACCTGTCTCCTATCTGATATCTAAAAACTTGCTGCGTATCTCTGATCTGATATGCAACAACCTGATGAGTATTATCTGATATCGAACAACTTGCTGCGTATCTCTGATCTGATATCCAACAACTTGCTGCGTATCTGTGATGTGATATCCAATAACCTCCAGAGTATTTCTGATTTTACATGCAAGAACCTGCTGAGTATCTCCTATCTGATATCCAACAACTTGCTCCGTATCTCTGATCTGATATCCAACAACCTGATGAGTAGACCTGATAACCTGCGGAAGAATAATTTTGCGTTCAACTGCCCTGTGCATAAAAGTCCACTGCGTGTCTCTGACCAGATGTCCGAGGTTCTGTTGCACATCTGTGACTGGAAATATGGGGGGGGGGGGCCGATAACTCGCTTGTTCGGCGTCCGCTCCTAGCCTACAGCCTAGCCTGGACATGAGAAATTATAAAGCCAAATAACTGAACCTAGAGAATGCTTTATCACAAAAACAACATACACACACACACATATATATTATAATTCCAATATACAATGAGAAATTAAGTCCTCAAACATATTTTACGGCCTAAATATGTATCAGAGGCTTCAGCCACTAAACGCACCCTTTTTCGCGAAAGTCTGACTAGGCCTAGGCTAGCCTAAGTGTCGTCGGTTTGTAAATGTAGTTCTGTAGACCACATAATTGGCCTCCGTAAACGTACAGTACATGTTACCCAAATGCTAAATTCAATCATTTACACACCAACAATAAGGAATCCGTCTTTTTCGGCGGATCGGTTAATGCGGAGGTCGGTTTATCGACAGTCGGATGACCGAGGGTTTACTGTAGAGGGAACTGACTCTTCACTGACTGCCCAATTCCATTTTGTTGGAACACTGCAATATGAGAAACACAAACACGACAGGTACGTTCATTCGTTCGTCGTGGTTTCTGCCAGTTAAAGGCAACGTCGGACCGGCTGGAATGTGCGCACGTCTGTAGCAACTCAGCACACATGGCTGCTCAAGCACGTACAGTACACTCCACATCAAGCACCGATCTTATACTTAAATATGGGAAAACGTTATTGGGAACTCTGTCAAAACGAAACATTACATGCCGGCAGAAATATATAAAGCGAGCTCGGAAACTGCTTATAATTGGACACTTTCAACGTGGTCACATATGAATAAAACGCACCAAAAATTATCTGGGATCTAATTTTTGTGTTCTGAGGATGTAAAAATCAGTCAAACTTATTTAATAATGAGAGTTACGTATGGCAATAATGATATGAGTCACAGGATTTATACGGCAGGGGTGCACAATTTTTTTTTTAATATAGGAGTCATCTCAAAATTCTAGGTCCCAGAATCGTGACATGAAGCAAGTCCCATACTGAGGATCCAAAAATATTAGGCGCAGTCGTAAAAAATTTAGTCACCCGGGCGACCTAGTGCCCGGGATTTGTGTACCCCTGGTTTATAGATGCCGGTATAACAACAAGGTTGGCGGACGAATCCTGTAAGGCCTATGTTTAGGTTATGAATCATATTAATCAGTGCATGCAGGATAACACACTAACTAACTAAACTAACTAACTAACTCCATGCAGCAGAGTCCTTCTTGAGAAGGTAGCAGGTCGTCAGCTAGTCAAGAAATTCCCCGCACTTTATGGAATCCGAAGCTTCATTACCGCATTCACAACAGCCCGCCGCCTGTCCCTATACTGAGCCATATCAATACAGTCCATGCCCCCCATCCCACTTCTTGAAGATCCATTTTAATATTATCCTCCCATCTACGCCTGGGTCTTCCAAGTGATCTCCTTCCGTCAGGTCTCCTCACCAAAGACACTAATAAAACTATCTGCACAATACTACAGCGTCTGTGATTAAAAATCGCAGTGCAAGATGGACTGCGTGTGACTTTACTTCCACTTGTCTGTGAGTTTTCGGGCTGCGAAGCTAAGGGCACAGAGACAGAGCCTTTAGTGCCTCCACTGATTGAACAAAGGGAGACATGACTGTGACATCCGACCCCAGGAACCGAAGTAGACTAGTTTTACCGAGTATGGAGACTGTCTGTTGAATAAACGTGACGGCGAATGAACCACTTCAAGTAAATAGTAATTACTGCTGCACCAACGCCAAGGGAATAAACAAGATTCTCAAGGCCATTATAGATTAGGATTAAAGGTTATCACAGTTGCGAAGTCTTCGTTCAAAATTACTCAGATCTAAATACAGCGCATGGGGGCAGTTGGCTAAGACACTGAGCTACAAGCCGGAAGGTAGCGGGTTCGATTCCCGATAGAATTTTTCATTGATATAATCCTTCCGGCCGCACTATGGCCCTGGGGTCGACTCAGCCTCCAACAGAAATGAGTATCAGGAATATTTCCTGGGGGGTTATGGCGGCCGGTGCGTAGGGCTGACAACCTTACAACCTTCATGTGCCGACTGTCTGGAAATCTGGGAGCCTCAACCTCCTGGAACACTCAGGGCGTGCCCACGCCTGTACAGGGATAGATTTACCTTAAAAATACAGCGCATAGAATATGTTCGAAAGGTTTGTGTACCGCATGCAGTTTATGATGGTTCACTAAGGGGATGCACACACTCACGTCCTTGTATGGCTTCTCTATAATTCTGACATCAATATCGGTACTACGGTTTCTCTCATACTTCGAGACGTTTGTACCTGTCACATGCAAATTAGGAAATTGTAAGAAAGTCGCTAATTCAAAAAAACGTTTCATTAAAACGTGACATGTGACACGCGTGCACAATTCTAATTACTCAACAATATTAATTAACAATTATTGGGATCTAACTAACTAACTCCATGGAGCAGAGTCCTTCTTGAGAAGCTAACAGGTCGTCAGCTAGTCAAGAAATTCCCCGCGTTTTATGGAACCCGAAGGTTCATTACCGCACTCACAACAGCCCGTCACCTGTCCCTATCCTGAGCCATATCAATCCAGTCCATGCCCCCCCATCCCACTTCTTGAAGATCCATTTTAATATTATCCTCCCATCTACGCCTGGGTCTTCCAAGTGGTCTCCTTCCCTCAGGTCTCCCCACCAAAACCTTGTATGCACCTCCTCCTTCACCCATACGTGCTACATGCCCCGCCCACCTCATTCTTCTCGATTTGATCACCCGAATAATATTTGGTGATGAGTACAGATCATTAAGTTCCTCGTTATGTAGTCTTCTCCATTCCCCTGTCACCTCGTCCCTCTTAGGCCCAAATATCCTCCTCAGCACCCTATTCTCGAACACCCTCAGCCTATGTTCCTCCCTCAGTGTGAGAGACCAAGTCTCACACCCATACAAAACAACAGGCAAATTATTGGGATCAGCAAAACAAATATGAGCTGGGCGCGGCATGTGACACGTGGGTGAGAAATGCATACGGGGTTTTAGTAAGGAAAACTGAAGGTAAGAGACTCGGAAGAACTACATGTAGATCGGAGGATAACATTAGAATGCATCTTTAACAAACAGGATGGCACGGCTTTGACTGGATTAATCTGGCTCCAGACAGGGACAAGTGGCAGGCTCATGTGAACACGGTGATTAACTTTCGGGTTTCATAAATACGGATAATTTCTTGAGTAGTTGAGGAACTATTAGCTTCTCAAGACGCACTCCGCCTCATGAAGTTAGTTATGGGTCATGGCTAGTTCCTGCATTAAATATTTTGCTCGCATGAAGACCGACACAAACCGGAGACTAAACATAAGAATTAGAAGAACACAGTGTGTAGTTTGTTAGTATTATAATATTTCATCATTATCACCATCATCATCAGCAGCAGCAGCACCCACCACCGCCGCCCGACGACGACGACGACGACAACAACAACAACAAAAAAAACCTCAAACATGTCCGATGACAGTAGCTACTGTCCCCCTGTAAAGTCTTCTTTGGTTCAAATTTTCGTTGGTATTCCAGACAGTAGTTTCGTCTTATAGACAGGAATTCAAAATTATATTCTGAATAACATTTCCTTTCATCACTTCGACATGACCCCAGCATTTATTTCTGTAGTCAACTGCATCTGCAGTATGACTAAATCAGAACAAATGAATACCAGCAAGCGACGTTTTGTTTTACAGCACCCCTCCGGTAAGAGAGAAGAACGGTAATGGGATAGACGCTTCTTGCAAATTTTTGTAGTTACAATCAAGTTAGGAACACACGCATAGCGTAAGTACTCTAGTGTGTTCGCTCCCATAATGCCAAGACAACGACGGAAACCGAGACGTCACTGTTCACTGTATCATTAAAACTAGCTTAATATCGCTTGATTAACATATGCCTCAAAGTCGCACTGTAATACCGCACTGCACTGAAAGTTTAAAATCTGATTTTAACGCAGTCTAAACGTAATAAAAACTCTCTTTTCCTTTTTTTATTTGCGATACAGAGTCATAAACATCGGTAACCTTCGGGTGTGCTTCAAGACAAAAGCACTGTTAACTGTTGAATATACAGGCTAGTAAATGTATGCGAAATGCCTGGAGTATGAAAACTGGTTTATTCACAAGTCACAGCACAGTGAATTAAGTCTGCTGAAGATGAATGCTTCTAAGTCCCGGAGCTTCTATAGACAATGTCGCCTTTTATCGTGTTCCTGAGTACCGCCGACTGTCACGGAATGTACCAGCATATGCAGGCTTTCAATAAGAGTGCTCGGGGCACAATAAATGGAACACCCTATATAGTCCGAACAACATCACGTCACGGTAATTTTGAAAGGAAGTTTATATTTAATTTTTTCGGTAGTTAATTTCCCTTACACTACATGACTGTACAAAGCTGTTGTCTTCTCCAACTGCAGAAAAGGAACTTAAGACAAAGCTGACTCGTCGAAGACCTACCCCAAATTGACCTCACCCACACCAAGGCAACGCCGTATCAGATGCGACCCTCGGCGTTGGTATCAGATTTTGAATTGGGGTTTTGACAGGCTCTTTGCCCCCTGGCCTCAGAAACCCCAACTCGCGCCGAAAACGCCGGTTCAAATCCGACTGGCTTCCAGTGTGACATCATTTGGCCTATTACCCTCGATGAATCTTTAACACGTGCAAAAGATTATTCTGTAGCTACGAGGAAACTGTGGTCTCCGCCTCATTGTTAAAATTACGTACGTCCCTAGAAACCTGGCGCCAGCCAGACTTGAATTCCAGGGACCCGGTGCAGTATTAAGCCCGAAATAATTTAGTATAATTATATTAAATACAACTACTGGAACGAGGTGTTCGATAATTGATTTCCTAATTACGTCCCCTCATTCATTTACATAAACCGGATCAATTACCAAACTCTCCAATTTATGGTCCCTTATAGAAAACCTGTCCGGGAATCGAACTGCAGTCTATGTCCTGTCATAGCAGCTGCATAGCTATTCCCAAAACTCTCTCATACTGAACACAGTGTATGTATGAACAGCAAGGCAAGTGGGTTCCCTTCGACGCAGAAACTGAATTTCTCTGCTGGGCCAATTACTTCGATAATCTTCACGCTTCAGCGAGTTAATACGCTCTATTTCCAACATTACTTATTGTGCAGCCAATGCATTCAAGGTCACCACAGGCAATCTCCATATTCGATCTCAAGAGCAACTATCCTCATCGTGCCCTAGGACCAGTAAAGTGAGGCCCCTGCTTCTTCCAGGGGAAATCCAATTCGGGGCTCAAAAACCCCCATCCATCCGAAAGATCACTCAGTATTCACACTTAGTGTTCAGCGAACACAACATTTCGTGAAATACTGGTGTATTTCTACCGTGTTTCATAACCCGTGGTACGCGACCCGCTGTCGTTCCGTGCTTAAATTAAGTTAGTTAATTACGTTATATTTCACACAAAATTTGAGGTATTCACAGCCAAAATTCATACTGCGGTCCTCTGACTTATGACACGGCGTACAGTTTCACATCTGCCCTGAAGATGACGGCAGTATGCCCCTCCAGAACGGCGATACCAACTTGACAGACTTCAAGGTATCATAATCCACAGCATCTAATGTACGTTATACTGCATTCTACGACACATGACAATATCAGTACTGCACAAATAGTATCGCGTTTTGGTTGCTTATAGCGATTGAAATGTTTTACCGTGCGCACCATTAACGTCTTTACCTTGTATGGTGTTCAACAACGGTGACGAGCAAAACACGAAGTTCTGAGGTCGCTGGCTGCACCCTCGTCAGTGGGGAGGTGCACCCGTGTTACAAATCCAAGGTTCTTGGAAAACGGAAAAAGGCCAGACTACTTAATTTCTTTCATATTCAGTAGTGAAGAACTTCCATTAACTACACGCGATCAGTGAGGGTAATTTTGACACCCCTTAAGAGTATAATACCATCTTCAATTGATATACTTCTTTGTGAAAAAAGGTTTCAATCATTGTGACCCGTTTGGAGGTTCAAATTGGTCCAAACAGTTGGTGTGCATTCAAAGACTCGCACAGCAGTAGGTGTACAAAGCACGGGAGCCATTTCTAATACCTCAATACTCTAATTATTGCACTCTACTTGTAACCGTAATCCTCAATTGTCAGATTTCTATTGTGAACAGACACCTTCAGAAACCGTAGTAATAGGCCCAGTTACGTTTGTGGATTATTACTGCTGCTCACTGTATTCATTTTCGATTGCTTGTATCAACTACTGGAATAGTTTTACCACCGCAAGAATTCAAATTATTTAGAATCAATAACGCTTTCATTTCTGGTTGAGTTTCATGTGAGTAATTACGACTTTACAATATTACATCGAAAGCAACATTGAAATATGGCACTAAAGTTTGGGTTTCAAGCAAAAAAGAATGTCAACAATTAGAAACAGCACAAATGAAATTTCTGAGATCAGTCTTGGGACTGACAAGGTTAGACCATCAAAGGAATACAACAATTCGAGAAAACTAAAAGTAGAACACATAGTATGAAATTCAGAGCTACCAAATGAATTGGCTACAACATGTTGATAAGATGGGACACTCACGGATACCCAGGATGGGTATCCGTGAGGCAAATGTGACATAGGTCAACCAAAAATAAGATGGAGAGATCAACAGCATCTTCCAAGATTCAGTTTTCACAGGACAGGACCCAGGTGTCCTACATCTGTTTACGTTCATGATGATGACGATAATGATGATAATAATGATGATGATAACGACGACGACGAACATTTTCATTACTTAATAGCGACAGGTTTTGATTCACAACTGTTTCATCATCAGGGGTGTACCATATGAACGTGGTTTTTCAAATGTTTTAGAATCAGTTTCTTTAGTTTCTAAATGTCATTCATGTGTTTTTATTGTACTCTGAGATTAACGGACATAAAGACGAACAAGAGTCAGCTACAGTGCAACTGATACCAAAATGTTTGAGAAACTAAGCTGAAAATGTAGACCCCTGATGATAATTCAATGGTGAATCGAAATATGTCGGGCAGTACGTAACAGAAATGTAATTTAATAAAATAATTTAGGTGCTTTCAATGGACAGACTAACCGATCTGTACTGCACGCTGTGCACTAGAACCAAATCAGCGTAGCGGTGCCTCACAACTGATGCGCACTTTTATCTCCACGTAAATCGAAGAAAAGGCTGACAACGGGAACCATAGCTGTATACAACTCCACGGAACAGAGTCTTCTTCAGAAGCCACGTCCCTAGATAACAGTCTTCTTCAGAAGCCACGTCCCTAGATAACAGAGTCTTCTTCAGAAGCCACGTCCCTAGATAACAGAGTCTTCTTCAGAAGCCACGTCCCTAGATAACAGAGTATTCTTCAGAAGCCACGTCCCTAGATAACAGAGTCTTTTTCAGAAGCCACGTCCCCAGATAACAGAGTCTTCTTCAGAAGCCACGTCCCTAGATAACAGAGTCTTCTTCAGAAGCCACGTCCCTAGATAACAGAGTCTTCTTCAGAAGACACGTCCCTAGATAACAGAGTCTTCTTCAGAAGCCACGTCCCTAGATAACCAACAAATTCCTAGCTTTTACGGAACCAGGTGGATCGTCTTGCTTTCCTTTGTATATTTTTGTGAATACATGCCTGATGATGGCCGCACGGCCGAAACATGTAACACGATTGTGTGAAGACGAGCTTTTTCACAATGAACACACAGTGGTGTTTGTTTCTGTCTACTGATCATTTAATCCTGATTTTAACACACTAATAACAGACTATTTTGGTGAAAATCGAGTAAAATTTATGCAGCTGTGATGCAAACTACACAAATATATTAGTTATTACACCACGCCGTCTACCGACCAACAGACATGACGTATATCGCTGTCTCACACAGGATCTGATCTGCATCATCCACAGTCTCTTTCTGTCTCTCTGACGTAACATCAATTTATAACTCGTGCCCCAGCTTTGCGACTCTATGGAATGTAAATCACACCAGACCCAGCTTTCCGACTCTCTTAGGCAGCCGTTCTTAACCTGGAGTCCACGGACCCCTAGACAGATTTCAGGGGGTCGTCCGTGAACTTGGATGGGGAAAAAATTACAACTTTATTTTCACTAACCTCTAACTGAAATTTAGCTTTACATTCCATAATGAATGTAGACAACAAAGTAATTTATGGCCTGCAGACTCCAAAAATGTTTGTCAACTTCAATAAATCTCCGTATCTAAAATTATTATAGCCTACGAAAGGGAAACCAGAATACACTTGCCTTCGCACTGAAATGTCTTTTTAGAAAAAGGAAATTTAATTTCAACCTGCCCGTCTTTTAAATGTATTTATTGCCTTGCTATTGATTTAATGGATTAATAAAGAAGCACATACACTACGATTATTTTTTAATATTTTAAAAACTATTTGAGCATAATTAGTTTCCTTTGCAAAACAATCTATAATACAGATTGTAATACACAGATTGATTCAAGAGGCCGTAAGTTTCACCAGACTCTCAAAGGGGGTCCATGGCACAGAAAAGGTTAAGAGCCCCTGCTCTAAGGTATGCGAGCCAGACTTGCGTAACTCACACTTCTCTCACATTTTCCCAGCTTCTGCGGTCTCAGACCTGGTTCCTGGACTCTAGGTCACTGTTTGTATAACTTATTGCTACAGAGGTTAATGTGCGAGCAGAACAGGGAAGTCAGTAAGAAACTGCTGTTGAAGATTAAGATATAGTCTGTCTAAACACCCTGTTCCAGAGACCCCGAGTGGCGATTTTCAATGCATTATTGCAAATACAGTGCATACACAAAGTAAAGGGAAAGGGAAAGCAATCCCATTACAGGCCAGTACAGGCCCTTAGGGTTCCAGGAGGTTGAGGCTCTCAGATGTCTAGACAATCGGCACATGAAGGTGGTAAGGTTGTCAGCCCTACGCACCGGCCGCCTTTACTATCAAGGAAATACTCCTGGTATTCATTTCTGTTAGAGGCTCAGTCGACCCCAGGGCCTCCTGTGTAATATAATTCAAGGTGAATATAACGCACGGATTCGTAGATATGCTGTTGAAATATGAATGGTACTGACTTGATTTACACTGCTGTTTTTAAATGAAGATTAGTGACACTATTTACAGTTGACACCTGCTGCAGTACATGAAGTCTGAAACCAAGTGGCAACCATGGATGACTTGACGTAGACAAAAAACTTCAGCGACAATAAAAGTGAGAGCAATATACAAGACCGGAGACGGGTTGCACGCTTAAAGATGCATCAAACAGCACTGCGAATTCCTGACTCAAGATGCTGCACAAACCCCACTGATGTACTTCAACTTTGAACAATGTTCCGTATCTAAATCTGTGTCACGGCGAACAATCATCAATTGCACAATGCAGAAGATGCCAACGTCAATTTAGAAGCGGCAGAAGTGAAAACCTGCGGCTGCTCCGCGGTGCGAACTTCACACATTCCACCACCTGTTGACATCAGACTTGTGATGCACGTCCAACAGTACATTCAAGTTACTCGACATGTTTATGTTCAACAATACAGAGACCGTCTTCTTGTCCTTTTAGTACTCAAATCAAACAGCACAAACAGCTTCATTCCAAATCCCAGGATTTAACGTAATTAAAAATACGTCATACATTAATTTCTAATATTTCTGTTGCACAATAGACTAACTACCTAATTACTAACTCCGTGGAGCAGAGTCCTTCTTGACAAGCTGACAGGTCGTCAGCTAGTCAAGAAATTCCCCGCATTATTTTGAACCCGAAGGTTCATTACCGCATTCACAAGAGCCCGCCACCTCTCCCTATCCTGAGTCATATCAATCCAGGCCACGCCGTCATTATGTCTTCCATTCTGTACTTTCAAAATTTCTCGCGGGTAAATATTAAGAAATTCGAAAATGTAACTAAATCCAGGGAGTACAGTCCTCTCCAGAAGCCAGCAAACACTCAGCTAGTCAACATATGCTTCCGCCTTATAAAATCGGTATGTTCGTTACCGTGTTTAGAAGTCTGCCACTTGGAACCTATCCGGATCCTGATGAATTCGGTTCTCACCCAATTTCTTTAAGATCCATTTTAACCGTCCACTAATCAGCAAACGGTCACTTACCCTCAGACTTGCCGATTAAAATAATGTACAGTCTAACCCATTTATAACGACATCGGTTTATGCGACACCTCCTCCATAGCGTCAGATATTCTGTGGTGCCAATAAATTAATCACTGTTAACCATAACATTAGACTACACGGTTATAACATCACTCGTTTATAACGACACAACATATTCAGTCCCTATCATGACGTTATAACCGAGTTCGACTGTACTAGCTTTGCATCTCCCTTGTGCGTGCTACATTGCCGCTTACACGCCGGTCCTGTCCTACTAGAGTCGTCTGGAACTCGTCTCAACTCGCTTGGAGGTAATAGCCGAATGGAATGTGGTTTTAAAAGTTCGGACTCGCTAGCAAGGCCTTGAGACCAAGAGCTCTGTTTGGAACGCCATGCGGATTTTTAATGCATAACTATTTTCAGGAAAAAAGAAGATACTGGAAATTGAAAGAGGAAGCACTAGATCGCACCCTGTGGAGAACTCGCTTTCAAAGAGGCCACGGACCTGTCGTTAAGACAGACTACCGAATGAATGAGCTATCCTTCGGTGCATGTTCAGAATATACTGATCAGATCACAGGATCATGGACTTTCCACAACTTTTAATTGTTCTTAACGAATATTTAGTGCAGATAACGTCCCCTCACTTCTTCAATGTTTATACGTACAACTGTAACTGTCACAGCAGTAGGCCGGGATGACAAATTACTTTTACTATTCGGGGTCGAACTGAGACGCTTAGAAAGATGCCACCCAGCGTGTGTAATGGGTACCGGAGGCTCTTCCCCGTTGGTAAAGAGGACGGGACGTGAAGCTCACCGCTCACTTCCATCTACTGCCGAGGTTAAGAATGAGTGGAGCTATACGTCTACTCCTATACGCCTACATGGCGTGGACACGGGCAACTTTACCTTTTACCATGGAGTGCACAAGGAAACACTTTACCCTTACCAGCATCCTATCTGGGCAATATTTTATGAAGCTACATGCTCATAATTCATTATAATCTTCAATCTCATCCAATCCTATACCTGTTCTGCGGTTGAGCCCCCCCCCCCCCCCCCCCCTTCGTAGTAGTTTGGTTTTGTATTCTATAGCTGACCTCAAGAGCTACTACTATTCTGACACGGCTACCTTGTTCTCCCATGTCTCTCCAAGACAATGCTACGCTATCGCACCTCAAAACAGATCGCGACGACCCGTTATTAAAGCTTCTTAGTTCATCCTGGTCGCTGCAGTTGACGCCATTAACTGGACAAAGAAACAAGCATAAAATCTCTACAGATTAAACGTCATAATAACAACATGGCCGATCCCAGTGGCCGTGCGGTCTAAGGCGTGGGTCTTCGGCCGCTCGCTTGCTAGGATCGTGGGTTCGAATCCCACCGGGGGCATGGATGTTTGTCTCTTGTGAGTGTTGCGAGTTGTTGTCAGGTAGAGGCCTCTGCGACGAGCCTCGTCCAGGGGAGTCCTACCGACTGTGGTGTGTCTCTCAGTGTGATCAAAAGAAATTACAAACCTCGACACTGAAACGGGAAAACCGGAGCAGGTAGACGAGGACGACTAAAAATAAAACATGACGTTGAAAAATGACCGCAGCGTGAAATAGTGCCGAGTGTATTCCTGACCTACACAAAAGAACCAAATGCATCTCGTTGTGCGTGTTACAAAGTGATCTGTCGCAGCACACGCGATCTGCAGAGGATGAAGTTCACTGATCGCGTAACGAAACTGAAACTGAAGGCGAACCGGTTTTTAATTATACTTCTCATATGATCCGTGCTTCTGACAGAAAGGGCCTGGAAACAGGAAAGAAATTAATGTGGGGCGATTAACTTCAAAGATGTCTGTGAGCTATCATGACCAGAACTTCCGTTCTATATCACTAAACCAAAGACACTCTGTGGCATCGGAAGACGCAGGACGGCCTCACCCCCCCCCCCCCCCCCCATTTCTACCGTCTATACACAAGCCAGTGGTGTGCGCCAAGTCTTCGTCTCCGACCCTGTCTTTAAAGATTTTCTTGAAAAACAAATATGCCGTAGTGAGTACAGAGAGTTTATTACTGCATACCGAGGGCCGTCAATGGTCCCTGTGCAGCAATGATGTCCGCTCTACGGCGCGCAGTCGCACGTTAACGCGTGAGAAGTCGTGTCCGTTCCTTAAATGCGCACCATGGCACGTAAATGCTATTAGAGAGCGGAGATAAAAAAAAATGCACGCATTCGTAATATTAGTAAGATGCTGAACACAATAATGAATATATCGGGTTAAACAAAGGGCTGGGAGTTTCTTGACAAGCTGAGTGAAAGTTGATCAAGAAGGGCTCTGCTCTTTGGAATTTAGAGCACTTCAGGACTCTATGGATCAAGACAAGCCAAACTACAGGGAAAGAAAGGGGTCTACATTCTGCGCGGATGCAGACTTCCTATGCGATAAATTTCCGGAGCTCGGGGCACCATAAAACGAACATTCTGTATAACCAACTGGGATAATAAAATGATTGTATATGATGAGCATCAGTGATAAGCGTGTCCCTGTCACCACAGCATGTCACGTCCTCAGGTTGCGGATGGATGAACGGCCTCCAGATATGGAGGGTAGCTGCGAATATATTGAATACGCAGTCGCGGACAGGCGACACAGGGTGGTACTCCAGCTTGGGGGTTGGGCGAGGTGCTAACAACTCCACACCTTAAAAAACGTACGATGTTACGAAACATTTCACAAGGCCTCGGACTTGACACCAAAGGAGGAAAAGAGACACGAGATTTAAAATGGATCTTCAAGAATTGGGATGGGGAGGAATGGACTGGATTGATCTGGCTCAGGGTAGAGAAAGGTGGTGGCGCTTGTGAATGCGGTACTGAACCATCGGATTCCATAAAATGCGGGAAATTCATTGACCTGTTACTTCTCAGGAAGGACTGTGCTCCATGTAGTTGGTTAGTCAGTCAGAATGATGATCATGTAAGTTTAGGCGATCGTCAGGAAAAGACACTTGGTTAAGACCTTGCCAATATTCCAACTCAAACACCTCGTGAATACCTGTAAGTGTGGAGCGCTACGGCCACTCTAACCTGCTGAACGCCTGTCTGGTTCACCATAATTATCATCGTTACTTTACACTGTGTCATGTTTATATTGCTGACAATGTACCCGTAATTTATAAGGCCAAATTTATAGCCACAAACAAAAAAGGAAAAGAAGGCCCGAAAAAAAATCCCACGATATACGATGACGTTGTCATACAAGAATGTACACCGAAACTGTGCAGTCCGCTTGTCTATAGAATCCCTGACGGTTGATATGTCGTTATTCCATGGCTACAGACAGAAGCGCTTTATGGTATTTACCTCTGGTTATCCGGCAGTCCTTTGTGGTCAATTATCAATCCGAGAGATGCGGAATTCACGCGACCCCTCTCCCCCCCGCCAACCCGACAAAGCCACGACTGGTGCGCTTGTGCTCCGGATATCCGAACATCTCCCTCCTCGCTGGCAGGTAATTTATCATGTCGACATTCAGGGACTTTTGTTCGAGCCTTGACTCTAGCATCGCTCAAGTTTCCAGCTTTGAAACTTCCTGCAGATAAGAAATAATTAGCAAGGAGAAACAGGGGTGTTAGTATTACTGTTCACTGAAAGCCATTCTCATATGAACCCCGAAAGAAAGGACGGTCCGGGGATCGAATCCCGTGGGGGCGAGATTTCCACACCCGTCCAGACCGACCCTGGGGCCCACCCAGCCTCCTATAAAATGGGTACCGGGTCTCTTTCCCGGGGGTAAAGCGGCCGGGGCGTGGCGTTGACCACCCACCCCCATCTAGCGCCGAGGTTAAAGAAAGAGTAGAGCTATACCTCTACTCTCCCTCTGGGCTTTCATGGCCCGTTCTAGGGAGAACTTTACCTTTACCTTTACCCCGAAAGAAAACTGCAATACGCACGTAGTACTCGGTCAGGAAGTTGAAGAAGCCACAACTGAATTTCAGCAAGAAGTAAGCGGCGCAGTAACGTAACTGTTACTGCGCATTCTACGTGTTCTGTTTTGATGGACTCGCAGGTTTCATTGCAGTGTTTACCAAAGCCCGTCATTGTAACCAATCGTAAGTCTGTTTATTGCTGGCAGATAACGTGGAACTGCCAGACGTTTTTCTCCGAGTACTTCGGCCTTCCCCTATAAGTAACACTCCACCATTGATCCATACCCATAATTCATCCACTATTGACGCCACATAATCTTAACAACCGACAGCATCCTTAAACAAAAAAAATAAAATAATCTAAGAAACAGAGTCCTTCCTGAGAAGCCATCCTAAATCAAATAACTGTTTCTTATACAACCAGTCTGCGCCTGAAACTGTCCATTACCTTCAGGTTTTCCGAACGAAATGTTGTACGTATTTTATGATCCCTCACATGCGTGCTAAACGCCCCGCCAATCGCATTCTTATTGATTCTTTTTTCCTATTTTAGACCTTAATGACGCCAGTGTTTCACGATCTGTACACGTATATATGCCGTTATGAAGCAAAAATAAATTCACCCCACAACTCTTTAACTTAGAACACAATACTTAATTTATTCTAATTCTGTTGAGTAGTTAACTAGCTGGCAAGAGCTAACAGTACATCAATTGGTCAAGAAAATCCCAGCTTTTTTGGAACCCGAAGGTTTAATACCGGGATCGCTATCCTCGGGCAGATATATCCAGTTCACACGATCATTCCTGAATCTTTACGGCCTATTTTTAACACCCACTACCCATCCATGTCTAGATCTACGGGTTGTCCAATCGAAATAATTGCAGTCTGTGTTACGAAATTATTAGAGGCTGGATAACTCAGTCTGTGTAGTGACTCGGCTACAGGCTACACGATTCGTGGTTCGAATCCCAGCAGGGGCAAGGAAAATTATCTCTTCTTCACAACGTTCAGACCGGCTCTGGGGCCTCCCAGTCTCCTATTCAATGGATACCTATGGCTCTTTCCCCGGGGGTAAAGCGGACGGGGCGTGAAGTTGACCGCCCATCTCCATCCAGTACCTCATGGCGTGTACAGGGACAGCTTTACCTTTACCTAATTATGAAATTATTTGACACGCATTTCTCTGATATCCTGTGAGTTCTACTCGCCGCGCCCATCTCGTCTTTACCATCACGATGTTCAGTTTGGAGTGGAAACTTGAGGACAGACAGACGGACATGGCGTCGTTCGTTTTGTGCGCAGGTATCATTCTTAGACAACGGCACCATCATAAGCAGCTTCAGTGCTTTGCACTAACACAGCCTTGTGTCAACCACTAACGTCTTATTCTGGCGGATCAAGCCACAAATTGTTTTGAACAAGCTCAGCATGGGGGGGGGGGGGGGGGGGGGGACGAGGTGTCGCCCGTTTGTTACTGAAGTTGTTCTTGTCCTTGAAAAGGTTGGAGACCCTTTTCATAACCTCTTCAGAAGAACGTTCAACGACCTGCCTACATGCAACTTGCAAATTGCAGCCAGCACGAATAGTACTGATTTTGTCAGACCAACTCACATCAGCGTTGTACTCCCACGCTTTTACGTAAAACACAGACCTACCTTGCATGCCGAACATAACCGAAATTCGTTAAATTCATTGCGGGCTGATACAAGTGTACTGACG
Organism: Reticulitermes speratus; assembly: GCA_021186555.1. Lineage (NCBI taxonomy): Eukaryota > Metazoa > Arthropoda > Insecta > Blattodea > Rhinotermitidae > Reticulitermes > Reticulitermes speratus. Next base: position 10,429,019 of record JAJKFL010000001.1, read on the forward strand.
GACAGAAACAGCAAATATATTACGCCCTTGTGCAGAGTCTTATTCCGACAAATGTACACTCTAAGACTCTATAAAATAAAAAATGTACGGTGGAAATAACATAAAATATTACGCCCTTTTTCTTGGACTTCTTGACCGTTGAAGATGGGACCAATACGTTGTCCCGAAACGTCGGTAAAGGATTACCATTCGACGCTGTGTAATACCCCAGAAGAGCGCAGATCTCATCAACATCGCGGTGGAAGCCTGAGATCACGGTTATTACGCACTCCTTCTAATAAATTATTATATAAAAAAAAGCAAAGTTTTCCCTGTCCATGCCATGAAGGCAATCAGTGGGAGTAGAGGTGCAGCTCAATCCTGGCACTAGATGGAGGTGAGTGGTCAACTTCACGCTCAGGTGGCTTTATTCCCGGGAAAGTACCACGGTACTAATTGAAGAGGAGGCTTGGTGGGCCACAGAGCGGGTCTGGACGTTTTGGAGAATAGAAGATCTCTTGCACCTACCGTGATTCGAACCCCGGACTGTCCAGCCCGCAGCCTAGTCACTATATAGACTACGCACGGGATCTTCACTACAAGCCTGAAGGCTTTTCCAGGATATCCACCCTTATTTTGCAGATATTGGCAACTTCTTACATTCCTCACAAATAACTCATCTGGATCAAAGGTGTATGCCAAGCTGGTTGTTTCAGAAATCCCATTTAAGACTCAACATTTCTCTCGACAGCCGAGCTAATAATCCAATTTTCGTCACCATTCACGATAACCGGAATGACGGCAAAGGAATTCTATATTCTCCAAAATATATGATGGGACGTCTTTTAACAAAACGTACACCATAATAGGTGTACGGCCAAGACAATTAACATTCCTAATTTTCAAAGTATTTCTTTTAGTGCACAAACCTACCAGCAACCTTCATTTAAATACCATAAACAGCACGCACAATATACACTGACAATACGAGTACATGCATTTACTCAATTCAATATCTGTGAAATATTTCGGTCTGCATCGGCTAAATTCAGGGAAACCTGCGTATGTAACATACAAAATTACTAAAGGATATTTACATCTTCAAAAATAAATGCATTAGAACATGGCATATCACGGGTATTAAAATCCAAACAAGACAGATACTTTAAAACCAGGTGCTGAAATTATACGTAGTATATAACGACCATTATACGTAGTATATGTGTACAACGACCATTATTCCAGAAGGACCCTCGTAAATGTCTCGACATTCAAAATTAAATCACAGAATAATTATTAATTACCATCAACTCAACTAATATTTATTATTTTTGATATTGTTCATACCGTGCATTGTCGATCATAAAATCACAAAATATTCACTCCAACAAAATGCACTCTTTTGATTACAGATATTCTACATTACAACAGCTTGTTAACCAAGATGTAATGTAGAATATCTGGAAACATAAGAGTGCATCTTCTTGGACGTAACATGGTGTAATGTTTATTATGTTATATAGATAGGAGGCTACACGTTATATAGATAGGAGGCTACACGTTATATAGATAGGAGGCTACACGTTATATAGATAGGAGGCTACACGTTATATAGATAGGAGGCTACACGTTATATAGATAGGAGGCTACACGTTATATAGATAGGAGGCTACACGTTATATAGATAGGAGGCTACACGTTATATAGATAGGAGGCTACACGTTATATAGATAGGAGGCTACACGTTATATAGATAGGAGGCTACACGTTATATAGATAGGAGGCTACACGTTATATAGATAGGAGGCTACACGTTATATAGATAGGAGGCTACACGTTATATAGATAGGAGGCTACACGTTATATAGATAGGAGGCTACACGTTATATAGATAGGAGGCTACACGTTATACAGATAGGAGGCTACACGTTATATAGATAGGAGGCTACACGTTATATAGATAGGAGGCTACACGTTATATAGATAGGAGGATACACGTTATATAGATAGGAGGCTACACGTTTCAACCAGCTACGTAGTCACCCTCAGGCCATTCAAATACATAAAACATAAAGACCAAAATTATAATCAGAACAGTTATGGGGTCAGACTGAGATCCCAATCTGACCCCACAACTGTTGTAATTGTAATTTTGGTTTTTTATGCTTTATGTATTTAAATGTCCTGAGGGTGACTACGTAGCTGTTTGAAACATGTAGCCGCATATCTGTATAATATAAAAAACATCAGTTGCAGTGACGGTCATTAATAACTATTCTGTAATTTACGCAACACAAAGGGATGTCCAATAAAAAATAACCAAAATTAAATGCTTAGCAAAAGAGTGACTTCAATATCTGCACTGATTTACCGTCGCATAAATTTTGCATGCTGTGTTGCTATCAGAGTTTTGGTATAGCAGTCTTCCAATTACAATTACAATTACAATCTTACAATTACTTTTGACTGTTACTGTCCTGAGGGCGCAGTTGATTGAGGCACTGGGTTCGTGGAAAGGGTACGTATGCCAGAAGACTGACAGAAATACACAGAAAGGAAGAAGGAAAACGAACGGAAGGAAAAGATGAAAAGAAGAAATAATACACAGAGAAAGAAAAAGGAAATGAAGATGGATAACAGAAGGAAATAAAACTGTATAGGAAGACTGAAGAAACAACATTTTGGAACACACTGTTGAATGGTACACGTGTGTTACGCGGCAGACAGGAGGATGTGCGTGAGAAGTAGGCCGCTAGCTGGACATGTTCACATTACAAAATAAAGGCAATTATTGTGGGCTGCATACATGTGCCGTTACACGGCAAACAAAAGGTGGCACTGGTCAACATTTTCTGAACAGCGTACAGGCACTAGCGAGTGAATCCCGCAGCAGGCAGAAGACTTCACAGTGGCACAAGGAGATCATTACACAAAGGAACAAACCCGAAGCTGAAGATTTTCGAAGCAATGATGACGTAATGGCATCAAAGTTGCATTCAACCTTAACCTGTCTTCAACTTCACAAGACCTCGAAACTGGACCTCACCTATTCACACCATCATATCTTTGAAATGTGTTACTAGTGTCATCCCATTTACAGCTCGATGTGTTCAGTGATCACTTCCATTACACTCGCGGACTGTAATTTTGTACCCTGAAGACAGAGGAAGTAGGTTCCTCCGAAACGCCCATACTTATATACCAAACTACACGATGTCTTCCCAGGATATCGAAATCTTAACGTGATCTGCGCTCTTCTGGGATATTACGCCTGAAATCAAGGAAATCTTAACGTGTTTAATTCGCTGTTTTTGCAAATAAGGCAGGAAGACACAATAGTCTTCATCGTACGGCAGCAGGCATTCACCGAACCTTATCTCATAATACTTTTCTCATTCTAGTAGGCTGATTTTGACTTATTGTAGCGTGCCCATTACTTTGACCTTTTGACACATTTCCGAAGGCAAAGAAGAAATAAAGGCACTAAATCACAACAGTGTAACATTTTATTGTATATTATATATTATATTGCAACATGTGTGTAAGTCTGTGGTCGCTCGCTTTGCTGGAATTGATGGTTCGAATCCCGCCGACGGCATGGATGTCTGTCTCTTGTGAGTGTTAGGTGTTGTCAGGTAGAGGTCTCTGCGTCGGGTCGATCACTCGTCCGGAGGAGTCCTACAGAGTGTCGTGCTTGTCCGAGTGTGATCTCGAAACCTCAACAATGTGGTGGTCTAGTCCCGTGTAGGGTTGTTGCGCCACAGGGGGAAAAAAATATTGCAACATGTTTCGGCGTTTTAAAATTTTTTTTTTAAATTACAGATTGATTTTCTCGAGGCGTATTTAGTACGGAAGATTCTTCCCTTTCAAACTGGAATAAATTAATAATGATTTTTACATATTTCAGTACATTTTTACCCGTTTGCTTTTATTTTGTTTCGACATTTGCAAGGCGCAAAGCACTGTAAAGTTGAGATCTCAACTACATGACAAAGAAACATTCTGTGTTGTATGTGATAATCTTTCTTCAAATCTGTTACACTGCCTGTTAATGGCTTCTTAAAAAAAGCCGAAACATGTTGCAATATAATATATAACATACAGTAAATATTACAAACACTGTTGTGATTGCACTTATTTCTCCATTGTCGTTTACGTAACAAAACGGAACGTCTCACGTAAAGATATTTCCGAAGGATTTATGAGAGGTCTTTAGTTCTGTATCAAGATTCTGTCGTACATTCCGGTGACGTCTATTGATGACAGTCACATAAGTCTATTTAACATTCAGTGCCAAACTTCTTACTCGCGTTTCATACGCTATTTGAGTTTTCATAGCCAGTTACAATACAACTGTGCACAGAATTCTAGCGAGTTCCTCCAGCCAATGGTCATTCGATGACAAGCCACCAGCATCGCGATGACTATGGGCTAATCACATGGATTTGATCCCTGTAATGACAGATCGCTCTTTCGAACCACCACTTCCACAAAGGTTCCGGAGCACCTAACGCTAAAGCCTGAAATGCGTGGATTTCTACCTCCATGCCCTCCTAATAAGGGAGCCGGGATAGCGTAGACAAAAAATCTTGACAAGGTCAAGAACTAGGCAATTCGGAGATCGATTCCCGGCAGGGTAAAGAAGCTCTTTTGCTTCTCCAAAACGTCCAAACCGGCTCTGGGGCCCACCCTGCCTCCTATTCGATGGGTACCCGGGTTTTTATTCCGTCTTTCCCCGGGGGTAAACGGGCCGAGGTGTGAAGCTAAGCACACACCTCCATCTAGGGCCTAGGTTAAGAATGATCAATTGTAACTCCATTCCCCTGTATGTCTTCATGACGTGGACATAGACACCTTCACTTTTATCTTTATCTTTACCTTTACCCTCCTAATGATGTCGGCTACTGAATCTACCCATAGAATGACTGTGGTCCAAGTACCAATTAACTGTAATTTCTATTGTTTTACCCATCTGAAGTTACAACCCCCAGGCCTGTGTGTTGCATAAAGATCTAGGGAACTGGATATACAAACATTGTGGCTATTTAATTCAGTCTCCTGTACAATGGGTACCGGGTGTTTCTTGGGGGAAAGCCACCCACCCCCTTCTACCGCCTAAGTTGCAAATAGGTGGAGCTAGACCTATACCTCCGCCACCCCTCTGCTTGCGTATGTCATGAGATGACCTTTTAACGCTGACTTATATTATACAAAGGGATCAGAAAATCATCTTGTTACGTATTGCAAACACTGTACGTGAACTGCCACCCTCACCCGCTCAGATAGGGTGAGATACCGTACTGATGTCTCGTGAACTCCGCAGAAAAAAGTAGGCCTACGCCCTACAATCGTACAGCGGGAACCTTGAGAGACAACCAGCCGTGCCAGCTATTATATGATGTGCTGTTCCGTTGTTCATTTCATGAGGTGGCTCAGTCTAATGAACTGCCACGAAATGGTTGGCCTGAGGTTTAATTACGAAACAATAGACTCTGGAAACGAGTAACAGTACTCTGAATGCCCTGGAACTGTCCACGTAGGTTTGTTTCTGCGAGTGTCACCTACAATCAGAACGCACGCGGTTAAGATCCAAACTTGCAATTTCACCTAGCACTGTTTCTTTTCTTGGTTTCTCAAACGGAGATTTTCGACTGTACACGTTGATAAGATGAGCCGTGGTAAACATGCAGCACGCATGGGAAGATGAGGAGCTGATATATGTAGTCGGAAAACCTGAAGACATGAAAAACTTGGGGGACTGCTACAAGATAGGAGGATCACATCATGACTTCGATGGCAAGGTGTGTAATGGATTTCATTGGTTTAGACTGGGGCCCAGGACAGGTTCGTCTGAATTCGGCAATGTTCTTCGGATTCCAAACAAAGAAGTGGTAAAGTTATTGACCAGCTAAGCGAAAAAAGCTTGTATACGGCGATTGTTTTGGAAATAAGGCGGTTACAGGTTAAAGTCTATTGCATTCCAAGACACGAACAGGCCAAACGGTATTAGCAAGGTTCAAGGCAACAGGAAAAGACGGAAAAGTATAGAAAAGTCTCGGCCACGCTGGTTAGTATCAGGACAGCGATTCGAAGTGAGGAAATTCCAGAGCACGAAGCAAGAGTGCCAACCAATAGATGATGTTTGGTAAGCAGGCCTGTCTATCATACTACCAGGTTTTCAAATTATGAAGCTGTGAACATGTTTGTAAAATCCAGCAGGCCTGAACTAGATCAGCGCTTACGCCGGGCTTATGCAGCGTCATAGAATGAAAACCCCTGTAACACCACAAGCAGCAATCTACCTAAGTTGTAACCTTCCTGCATCGGTAGTTTTTTCGATGCCCGTTCCAAACTAGAAGGTAAACGCGAAGTCAGCAGCCCCTGCAGCTCTGTATATGAAAATAAACGAAAAGAAATTTCTGTGCCCAGTACCATCACATGATACTCAACGGTAAGCATGGATGAAATTCTCAAATCTCCGTGCCCAGTATCATCACGTGACAATGAGAATCACGGAGGGAATTCTCAAATCTCCGTGCCCAGTAATATCACGTGACAACTTAAGGTAATCACGGAGGGAATTCGCAAATCTCCGTACCCAGTAACATCACGTGACAATTAATGGGGATCACGGAGGGAATTCTCAAATCTCCGTGTCCAGTAACATCACGTGACAATTAATGGGAATCACGGAGGGAATTCGCAAATCTCCGTTCCCAGTAATATCACGTGACAACTTAAGGGAATCACGGAGGGAATTCTCAAATCTCCGTGCCCAGTAATATCACGTGACAATTTAAGGGAATCACGGAGGGAATTCGCAAATCTCCGTGCCCAGCAACATCACGTGACAATTACTCGGAAGTATGGAGCGAAGTCTCACAAATTTTAACATTTCGGACGCGTGTTTTTGCTCAGTTCATCCGACAACGAATCGTCGAAATCCAAGAACAACATCTGTTGAATTTCAGCAACTGTGCTGTGTTAGAACGATCCCTGCTAGTCGCGCTCAAACAAAGGTGAGTGGGGATGAAGTTTGTAATGGAATAATAAGCACGTGATGCAACCTACGGCCTCGCTATATGTAACATCGCCATGAACATGGACAAACAAGAATAGCACACAGTGCCACAAATAATCCCGTTCCGTGCTATTGTATTCATGAACTCAGCGCTAACATTTGTTGGTCATTAACTCGAAAACAATACGTGGTATGAACAAAATACACGGAGTATAAAATATGCTCCTAATTAGTTACCTCAGCATTTTACTGCAAGTATTTTGACGTAGGCTGAATGTACTGAAGCATGTCTAGAACTCTACACACACACATCTTGAAAGCAAGACAATTTTGTGAACAGGTACCTTCATGGGGTACATGCTGGAGGAATAGACCCCGCATTCGTTCTGTTTAGCAGCGAAGTTTGTTTTCATCTCAATGCACATGTAAACTCTCTGAATAATAGCTTCCCCATGTTAACCAAAGGGTCATTATAATGATGTTAAGTTTGGTGTGTGGTGTGCTACAAGTGCGACTATGATTATTGGGCCCATTTTCTTTTCTGAGATCATACACTAACAGCAACATGTTACACACATTCTCGCGCCATTTTAACACCTGTCGGATTAAGAGAGAACCTATGTCTCTTCAGGAAAACAGTACAACAGTTCACGCCGCAAACAATTGTATTTGTCGTTTACGGAATGTTTTTGGTGACAGAATAATAAACGGGGGATTTTGGTCGTCTCGTCCACCAGATCTGAACCCGTGTGATCGAGTTTTACCTGTGAGGCATGTTAAACGATAAAGTGAACAGTAATAATCGTAGCAATGAAGACGATCTCAAAGAAACCATTCAGGATACAGTGTCTTCAATTTCACCAGTAGAACCTCGACGTGCAATGAGCGACGTGTTTGTTACAAGTGACACTTGTCTACAAGCCTAAGGGAACAATCTGCAGCACCTCCTTTAACTAGGAAACTAACTAACTAACTAACTCATGGAGCAGAGTCCTTCTTGAGAAGCTAACAGGTCGTCAGCTAGTCAAGAAATTCCCCGCGTTTTATGGAACCCGAAGGTTCATTACCGCACTCACAAGAGCCCGCCACCTGTCTCTATCCCATTGCTTAAGTCGTACCAAAGAATCAGTCCAGGTCCGAGGCTCTGTATAGTGTTTCGTAACATGGTAATTTTTTTACGGTGAGGAGTTGTTAGCACCTCGCCCAACCCCTTGTCGGCTGTCCGCGACTGCATATTCGCAGCTACCCTCCATATCCGGAGGTCGTTCCTCCATCCGCAACCCGAGGACGCGCCATGCCGTGGTGACAGGGACCCACTAATCATGGCCTCCTTTAACTAGGAAACTAAAAACCTAATATTAACCGCAGTACACGGAACCAAAATGCGTGGGACCCCCGACTCTCGGCAAATTGGAACAGCGGCGAATGTTGTTCTGCCTTCCGTCACGTGAAATGGTCCGAGTGTTGAGTAATGCGTCACGTCAGATAAAAAAAAAGTCCCTGTATTATATCAGTTGCCTAAACCGTTAACAGAAATAATTAACACGACACAAAATAATCGTTTCGCATGGTGAACTTGTCCTAGATTTGTCGCTTCACACTCGGGGCATAGCTACTGTACCAAGATATAATAGCACACCTTCCTTGCACGAAAGGAACCGAGTCTGTAATATATATGGATACATATATTTATGTAATCTTGGTAACATAAAGACACCGTAACTTCTGGCTATGTAGTCGACAACAGTTTTGTGAAAGTAAGGCGCTACAAAAACACGCACCAGAAGTAACATCTTTACATCATACTTCCTGTGGCTGTTTCAACAAAACCGTCCAACCATAACACACAAACACAGAAATCACGAGTTACTGATTTAGCCGATGGCAGAGGAAGTGATTTTCAAAGGTACTAACAACGATATGCGAAAGAGAAAGAACACATGATAAGTGTCGTACTATGGAACACAGACACGTGGTGCATACAACACAGCTCCCTAAGTACAGCTACTGATGAAGACCGCGCCAACGATGGGGCCGTGGATGTGTGGCATCTATACTTGTCCTATCGTTGTGGCAGAGATATATCAAGGTTCGGCAGATCCCCAGTCCAAGACACACAAATTTATTCATTGCCTCGGAATTAATTCTGGACACATTAGTTCAGTCTATGGCCTAGCAATGCTAATTATATTAAAACTTAATATTCTTTGGATCTGTTCGTTCAAGAGACAGGCATCATGGATACAATCTACACGACGTTTCGGCAGTTGCCTCTACTCCCGTCTTTAGATGAACTGTCATCGCACTCAGCAATAAATTTTTAATAATATTCCGTCCAACACCACTATTTGTCTTTATTTAAGAACAGGTACATGCTACACTGTGGGCCGCGATAGCTCAGTCGGTATAACGACTCGCTACGAGCTGGACGGTCCGGGGATTGAATCCCATTGGGGGCGAGATTTTTCGCAGCCGTCCAGACCGGCCCTGGGGCCCACCAGCCTCCTATACAATGGGTACCGGGTCTTTTTCCCGGGAGTACAGCAGCTGGGGCGTGGAGTTGACCACCCACCCCCATCTAGTGCCAGGGTTAAAGAAAGAGTAGAGCTATACCTCTACTCCCCCTCTGGGCCTTCATGGCCTGTTCTAGGGTGAACTTTACCTTTCTACATGCTACACTGCGAGCTACTGAATGACCAAGATTGAACACCTGAGGGATCCCACGTAGTAGAAACTACACATGGTCAATTACATATTTTTTATATTGTTAATTCCGTGCACTGCCGACAATCAACTCACAACAATCAGTCCAACAAAACGCACTGTATTGTTCCCAGATATTTTATATTCCAATATATGGATCCTGGTATACAGTGTTATGGAGACAGCCTACGTATGTAAGGAAGGATCAGACCATACAACAAACGCCTACATTTTAACTGGTTGACTTTTTACATCTTTTGTGTATATCGATTGCTAGTTCGGTTTTGTGAAGTGTTACTTTAATGTGATTCCCTGATGATGATCCCATAAGAGATCGAAACATGTAGCAGTGTTCAACGTGATATTGTAATATAACATATCTGGGAACAATTAGTGCATTTTGTTGTACTGTGTGTTGTGAGGTGGTCAATCTATATGTATTACCTTTTACCTGGTTTTAAAATATTGTATTAAAAGCCTGATTACGGTCTGTTCAGACCGAAACATGTAGCTGTTCTTAAATAAAAGACAAGTAGTGGTGCTGGACGTAATATTGTTAAAAGTTTATTACTGAGCGTTCTACAACTGGATGATCTCGATAAAAAAAAAGTCATCGCACTGTTTTTGTTTTGTTACATTGAAATCACTTATGACGGCATCAAACTGCGGACCTTTTAAATAACTTGCGTTAATAGGCTAGTGCCAGTGAGCTGGTCCCTCACTGCCGCAAATGCACAAAGACCTCGTAACCTCGGAAAGAGGAGGCCCAAGCCCATATAGGGCTGTCGAGCCATGGTTATTATTTATTACTTATTATTAATAATAATAGGCTAGTATGATAACCAGCATAGTACTGAAGCTGGGGGAGGGGGGGTGTAAGAGATGAATATAAGTATGTATAAAGTACTCTTGCATCCTACCCCTAACTAATTTGACGTTTATAAAAGGCAAGTGCGGTCTAAGGCTTGGGTCTGCGGCCGATCGCTTGCTGGGATTGTGGGTTCGAATCCCGCCGGAGGCATGGATGTCTGTCTCTTATGAGTGTTGTGTGTTGTCAGGTAGAGGTCTCTGCGTCGGGCTGATCACTCGTTCAGAGGAGTCCTACCGAGTGTGGTGTGTTTGAGTGTGATCGCGAAGCCTCGATTATGACGAGGCCCTGGCCCAGAATGGGCTGTTACGCCATTGGAAAAAAAAAAATACAAAGCCACAAGCAACGAGCTGTGTACGTGAATAGGGGGACCGGAGGAAAACATCCACGCATTATACGGAGGTTTAATGATGAGCTTTATACCCTGTGTGCCTAACAATGAATGCTGTGTTGTGTGCCTGCAATGACTGCTGTGTTGTGTGCCTGTAATGACTGCTGTGTTGTGTGCCTGCAATGATGCTGTGTTGTGTGCCTGCAATGACTGCTGTGTTGTGTGCTTCCAATGACTGCTGTGTTGTGTGCCTGCAATGACTGCTGTGTTGTGTGCCTAGAATGACTGCTGTGTTGTGTGCCTGCAATGACTGCTGTGTTGTGTGCTTCCAATGACTGCTGTGTTGTGTGTCCTACAATGACTGCTGTGTTGTGTGCCTATCATGACTGCTGTGTTTGTGTGCTGCAATGACTGCTGTGTTTGTGTCTTCCAATGACTGCTGTGTTGTGTGCCTACAATTGACTGCTGTGTTGTGTGCCTACATGACTGCTGTGTTGTGTGCCTGCAATGACTGCTGTTTGTGTGCCTACAATGACTGCTGTGTTGTGTGCCTACATGCTGCTGTGTTGTGTGCCTGCAATGACTTGCTGTGTTGTGTGCTTCCAATGACTGCTGTGTTGTGTGCTTCCAATGACTGCTGTGTTGTGTGCCTACAATGACTGCTGTGTTGTGTGCCTACAATGACTGCTGTGTTGTGTGCCTACAATGACTGCTGTGTTGTGTGCCTGCAATGACTGCTGTGTTGTGTGCCTACAATGACTGCTGTGTTGTGTGCCTACAATGACTGCTGTGTTGTGTGCCTACAATGACTGCTGTGTTGTGTGCCTACAATGACTGCTGTGTTGTGTGCCTACAATGACTGCTGTGTTGTGTGCCTACAATGACTGCTGTGTTGTGTGCCTACAATGACTGCTGTGTTGTGTGCCTGCAATGACTGCTGTGTTGTGTGCTACAATGACTGCTGTGTTGTGTGCCTACAATGACTGCTGTGTTGTGTGCCTACAATGACTGCTGTGTTGTGTGCCTGCAATGACTGCTGTGTTGTGTGCCTGCAATGACTGCTGTGTTGTGTGCCTGCAATGACTGCTGTGTTGTGTGCTTCCAATGACTGCTGATACAGATCTGTACTCAAGTCTTGCGATGTATTTATTGTGAGCCACTTCATTACGTGGCTTCCCCGTTTTATTCAGAGCACGAATCTGAGTTTCACGCTGTCTTCCGAACATACATAAAGAGCAGAAATGAAACTTATTCTTACTAATGCAACTTCTTAGTACAGACAGTGAGTAAATTTGTGTTCATGCTCTGTTGTTTACAGATGTAGGCGGCACAACTCAAACTTGTGTTCTAATGTCAGTACAGCATCAACAATTGACGGATGTGTCCACACTCTGCTGTGTGGCCTACAGATGTAGGCGGCACAACTCAAACTTGTGTTCTAATGTCAGTACAGCATCAACAATTGACGGATGTGTCCACACTCTGCTGTGTGGCCTACAGATGTAGGCGGCACAACTCAAACTTGTGTTCTAATGTCAGTACAGCATCAACAATTGACGGATGTGTCCACACCCTGCTGTGTGGCCTACAGATGTAGGCGGCACAACTCAAACTTGTGTTCTAATGTCAGTACAGCATCAACAATTGACGGATGTGTCCACACTCTGCTGTGTGGCCTACAGATGTAGGCGGCACAACTCAAACTTGTGTTCTAATGTCAGTACAGCATCAACAATTGACGGATGTGTCCACACTCTGCTGTGTGGCCTACAGATGTAGGCGGCAAAACTCAAACTTGTGTTCTAATGTCAGTACAGCATCAACAATTGACGGATGTGTCCACACTCTGCTGTGTGGCCTACAGATGTAGGCGGCACAACTCAAACTTGTGTTCTAATGTCAGTACAGCATCAACAATTGACGGATGTGTCCACACTCTGCTGTGTGGCCTACAGATGTAGGCGGCACAACTCAAACTTGTGTTCTAATGTCAGTACAGCATCAACAATTGACGGATGTGTCCACACTCTGCTGTGTGGCCTACAGATGTAGGCGGCACAACTCAAACTTGTGTTCTAATGTCAGTACAGCATCAACAATTGACGGATGTGTCCACACTCTGCTGTGTGGCCTACAGATGTAGGCGGCACAACTCAAACTTGTGTTCTAATGTCAGTACAGCATCAACAATTGACGGATGTGTCCACACTCTGCTGTGTGGCCTACAGATGTAGGCGGCACAACTCAAACTTGTGTTCTAATGTCAGTACAGCATCAACAATTGACGGATGTGTCCACACTCTGCTGTGTGGCCTACAGATGTAGGCGGCACAACTCAAACTTGTGTTCTAATGCCCGTACAAACGATTCACGAATTTGTGTTTCACGATCCGTTGTGTACGGACGTAGACAGAATACTGATACTAATGACATTTGGTGTTCTTTAAAGACATCGAAGGCTTCAACTGAGGCCTTTTACATCGTGACACCTTACGTAAATAACACAACTAGTAACTGCTCACACATTGTGTTCCCTCATATTATGTACAGACGTGTAGTTGTGTACAAGCAGCATGTATCACCTTGCAAGTCAAGAAGCGTAATGGGAGAGTGTTTACTGAGTTTCACACATCACTGACCTCAAACTCTTCCTGCGCAGTTTGCCTCACCCGTCGGACGATGTATCTACAAGCACTGCTCGCCCCCTGCGTATTGGACAGACGGTTCGGGCAGGTCCCAGAGCCTGACTGAACTGACGGAGAAGAAAGGGCCTATTCCTGCAAGCAATCAAACGCCGGCTGTATATCCTGTAGCCAGTTGCATTTATACTTGTGCCACTAATGCAGTAACAACTGCAGACAGCACTGCCAACATAAACTGACAAGAACAGTAAAGACAATGAAACATGTGGTCAGTTTCAAAATCATGGGTGGCGTTTTAGTTGAGTTTACATTAGGCATGCTGTCTTTCTTAATTGCCAGAGTTTTGCTGCTTTTAAGTTGGTCCTCGTACAAACAACGTAAGTTACTGGATATAAAGTTTCCACGAAACTATATGCAGAATGATCCTTCTTGAGAAGCTAATGTTTCATCAGATATTCAAAAAATTCCCCACATTTTATGGAACCCGAAGGTTCATTACCGTGTTCACATCAGTCCTCCACGTATCCCTGTCCTGAGCCACATCAATCCGGTCCAGGTCCTCCCATCCTATTTCTTCAAGATCCGTTTTAATATTATTCTCCCATCAACACCTAGGTCTTCCTTCAGATTCCTCAACAACCAAAACCCCGTAGACACCTCTTCTCTCCCCCATAGGTGCCACATGCCTTGCCCATCTCTTCTTTCTTGATCTGATCAGCCAAGTAATAACTGGTCAAAAGTAAAAACAATGAAGCTCCCCATTATGCAATTTCCTCAGCGCATATTATTCCTTTAACGTTACAGACCGAGTTTCACACCCAGGCACCCAGACTACAGGCAAAACTACAGTTACGCATAGCTGCGCTCCTGAAAAAGTCGGCATAAAAATAAAAAATGATATTCTCATCAGAAATAAGGGGTTAGCGCAACAGAACGCAGCCAGCCAAACTGTGTTAAAACCGAAAATGAGAGAACGCAAATTAAGTGGTGTAAACTGTCAAATGGTCTGAGAGCCAAAAAAAGGCGTAAAACGAGGGCTGGGTGTACTTCGATCTTTACGCGCTTAGATAAGAAACTCACCATCTAGTCTTACTTATACTTGCAGGAGGGGGAAGGGGTGACGGAAGGGGGGGGGGGGGCATAATCTCGCTCAAAGGCTGCGTACTGAGAGCTACGGCAGTCGTCGAATAGGTACGAACTACTCTCGACCTCGTATTTAGGTCACCAAGCATGTTTGAGAGGAATTTGTTGATAACCATCTGTGGCGTGGGTGCGTATATGGCACAGACCGGTACAATGTCCAGCAAACTGCTGGTCACACGTAATGCTAAGCGAATTACGTCCACTGCGCTGCACAGAACGAAACTTGCACACAACACAGCTGCGTAACAATGCACTGCACCGTTCTGACACGCACGCAGAAATTTAAACCGCAGCACGCTGCGTTTCGTATTTCAGTATAATTGGGAAGGGGGCTACAGAAAACTCTATAATTTGAAACCTTCAAAATCTGCACTATTTACCACTAGATCACACAGATATGTGACGGGCAGGCCATGCTGTACGCACTCCGCAGCAATAAATCCTTCTTCAGAAGCTAACACTTCCCCAGTTTGTCTAGAAATCCACATATTTTAAGCAACCCGAAGGTTTATTACCGTGTCAACAACTGCCCGCCACTTATCCCTACCAACCCACGCCCTTCAACCCTGTTTCGAGATCCATTTTAATATTACCCTTCCACTTACGTCTACTTTTTCCAAAGTGGTGTAGTAGGCACAGAAGTGACAGACATGCGTATGATATTTTCGTTGGCAAAGCTGAATGGAGGATCTTGTGGAGGTACAGTTTATGGAAGTATAATACTAAAAAGAATCTTCAAGCACTGGAGCAGGCTGGATTTATATGGACCTGGATAAGGGTCAGTGGCAAGGTCTTATGAACAATAATAAATATTCGGGCTCCATAAAAGACAGGAGCTTTGCCGTCCAGCTCACCGACTATCAGCTTGTCAAGGAAGACTTGTTGCGTGGATTTATACTGAGTAAAGCACTGTGGAAGAATTTATTTTAATTCTAGGTAGATTTCAGATGTCATTTAGGTATGAAGTTGAGAGTCGCAACCTAGACAATACACAAACCACAATCAAAACATCTAAACAAGTAAAGAACAAACACACAGTAGCAGTTTCTATCCTACTTAATGGGAATGAAACTGGGGTTTTAACAGACTGGAACGAAATGAGAGCAGTCTGGGTGTCCAAAGTTGTTAACGCTGCCGGATGCTTCCGGATAAAAGGACGAATGATCCCACTAGTAAATCTACACACGTGTGTCAGAAGAGACAAAACAAACTGATGCACACAGGTTAAAAGAGCATTTAGACAGAAAAGTGCGAGGAAATATGTTTCCAGTTACTCGTACATGATACGTAATGCAACCAAATAACGTTAAATGCCAACATCTTGGCATTTTTATCCCGTCAGAGCAAGAAGAACACAAAAAGACCAGGTGGTGTCCGTCCGCGCAATTACGAGCTTAATCTCCGGCACCACAACGGATTTGTATTAAATTTGGTACTGTCAGTATACATCCAATGCTGACAAACAATTCAGATTTTGGTATCGGTTCTATATAGTTTGATTGTACATTAAGTGCAAATCGAACAATTCATACAAACAATTGGTACACGACGTAAACTATACGTCTGAACTCGTTAAGACCTTACACTTAATTCAGAAAATATTTTTCATGGTAAAGGCCATATGTTTAAATAAAAACGAGATAAAATGACTCATTATGGGAAACGTTATATCTGAGGTGTGACACGCTTTGTGATAATACATTTACAGACCCAATGAAAGAACATAAAGGCCACAAGACAGGCAATGAACGTATAACGTAACACTGAGGCGCGTTCGCGTAACCATTGTTGCCGTGGAAAAGCAATAAGTGCTACATATTCTGAGTGTGTGTCTGTAGCGTTAGTTATCCAGCATGCAAAGCGCATGCGCCGTATTATACTACACTGCCATCTGTGGCCTGTCTGACTCTACTATATTTTTCAATAACATCTCACAAACGGCACGATTTTCGGAAAACATTTATTGAACATAAAAAGTGTGTTTTGATTTTATCTACAACTTTTGTCTGAAACATTTCTCATTCTAAGAAGAATTCAGCGCGATATCATAAACGCACATAGGTGTTCGTGTAAAGTTCCCGTTATTCTTGTCAGATTTTAATGAAAATAGAATTTTCTCGACAGAATTTCGAAAAACACTGAAATATCAAAGTTAATGAAAATCCGTCCAGTGGGAGCCGAGTTGTTCCATGCGGACAGACAGACACACAGACAGACAGACATGTCAAGCTAATGGTCGCTTTTCGCGATTTTACGGACGCGCTTAAAAACAGTATGCAAATCACTAACAAGGCATTTAAGAGTGTGCTCACACAACTGCCTGAACTCAGCATATGAACGCTACAAACATAGGAATGCTGTTACTAGCATCATAAACAGGGTGTACGCACTCTTAATTGACTTAGCAAATTAGCATCAGTCTTGCCTCCGCATTACACCACCATATGCAGTCGCCACATAACGAAGTAACGACTGCAGACCACGGATTTTGTTTGCGGCTTGCTCCTGTAAGTAATTACATCAGTTTCCACCACTTGGCCAATTTATGGCCCATTAAAAAAACAACTCCCAGCACAAGCAAGTGACCCACTTCACATCGCAAGTTTAGACTAGAGCCGCTGATAACGAAGTCCGCCGAATGGAACAATTATTAAAGAAGAAGTTGCCGCAGCGCCGGTCTGGACGTTTTGGTGAAGAAAAAAATCTCTCGCCCCTGCCGGGATTCGAATCCCCGACTGTTCAGACCGTAGCGCAGTCGCTATACCAACCCGCATCCATGGTACCTTTAATAGCCAAGTTAATTCGAAAGGAAATGACGCCTGTCTGAAGAGTTAATTGCCGGGCATTTGTCATACGGCCTGAAGAAAACTACGAAAAAATGAAGCCGGTCTCGGGATCAGGATTTGAACCTGAGACCTACCGGCCACTACGTGCCACCCACTCGACTGCGATATTAGGTCATAAAGAACAGCAAACAGCTGTTAGGTGTGGCGTCCCCTGACAACGTAAGGACAGCATGTCAGTCTTGTCCGTTCACTTCCGCACCGTTAGTCCATTATGCCTCCTGTTTACATGTTGGTACGTGTCCACCCGGCCGTCGTGTCCAGCCTGCCAACTAGCGGCCCGCTATTGATACGCCGTCAGCATCTGCCTACTCCGCATTTCTGAAAGTACATTTACACTGCGCGCTCTTGTTTCCGGTAGCAAACAAACAAGAACGTTCTCTGACGTTCTGAATGTTACCGAAACAAAGTCCACGACCGCCCACAGAAACCGGACGACACAAGGGCACGCTTTGAAGTATGAAGATGCATATTACGTGAGACCATCAAAGCGCAAGGTTAGCACTTTATTTATGGACCGTTTTTTTATACCTCACCGATAAGCGCAAGCCCGACGCTCTAGTGAGTTTATATTAAACTTTGTAAAGGTTATTATCATTGCGATCGTCTGTCTAGCTCCCGTCATCGACTGTTAAACCTCCCCGACACACGGCGTACGGCGCAACGCTGACAGAGCATTGGGCAGGCCCTTATCAAGCAGGGGGATAAAAAATCCATACATCCTGATTTATAAATATCTGAATCCTTTAACTATTCCAGCAACTTTCAGCGTTCACTATCCTACGATGAGAAGGCAACATGAAAAGGAGAAGACGAAACAGGCACCAAATTAGCAATGTATGTTTGCTTCATCCTCAAGAACGCAACAGGTGGTGGCGGAAAAGACGCATAAGAAAGAGACGCAGAGGAAGAAAAATTAGCAGCCTTTCCAGAATTTATTTCTGTTACAAAACTGAGAAGACAGAGAAGGAAAAGTAACAAAAGAAAGGCAAATATATTATTAGTTTGTACCACAATGACTACACACAAAATGGATGTGGCATATGAGAAAGAGAAACAAAAAAGAAAGAAAAAAAAGAAAGGAGGTCCTAATATTTTCAACTCATATCCGTTATTTCTACTGCTTAGGCAAACTTTGTCTCTCAGTATTTACTTATTCCTGATTCCAAGAGCCGAAAGGTACGAGTATTTTTTGCAGATTTCTCATATATATATAATATATATGAGAAATCTGCAAAAGGTCATGAATCAGGAAGAACTGCGCAGAATTCAGCATGTTACATATCTAGCTAGATCTCGGACTTAACCGCACTGACTCACCATCCAACTTTCTTACGATCAATTACATCATTCACCACTTTCCGTTATGAGATTACCACCAACGTCGTCACCGGAGTTGAACGTCCAGCCCGAACAACGCAATGGCCTTACTGTAACGTTCGCGATATAAACTGGTTAACTTCTCTCTGCAGAAAGCTTCACGACTTTGTATGACACCTTCAGGCCATTCCTGAGGTCATTCTGCGTAACAATGCTACATCAGCACGCGTCCGACTCTTTAGCGATTTAAATACAACCACGTTTATGGTTAACAATAAATGACGCTTCACGATCGCACATGCCTTTACATAAACAATACTTTTAAAAACAAACTTCAATTTCACTGCACTTTTATGTTCTTTGGAATGGCCGTGGTGGTCCACAGAATTAGCCACTGCGATCACCGGACCTTAACCCCCCATTTGCATGTTTGGGGTACACATTAAAGGTCTTGTCCACTCGCTGCACTGTTGATGTGGTCACAAGCGTCAATGACCGACCAAAAGACAACCTTCGTCGTCTTACGCGTTCGCTTACGAAACTGGCGAGACTGCGTATCGAAGCAAAAGGCAGACATGTTTTTCACAGGCATGGAAATAGATTTGGCATCGCATAGTTTCGCGGTCAGGGCTGAAGTTAATTATTTTCGTTTGTAATGAGGAAAAGCTGAAGAATAAATTAACAGAAGAGAATCCGTCGATAAGTTGACGTATAAATTAACAAAAGAGAATCAGTGGATTACTGTTTGCCAGGTGGATGCATAGTGTCAGCTAGGATCGACGGGACACACCCAAAATGTTGTATTCAAATACCCTTAAAAACATGTGAGTACGTGAGCGTGTGTATACTAACTACCTGGCAAATAGTTCTTCTTGAGAAGTTAACAGACGTCAACTAGTAAAAAAAAAAAACCCCTCGCCTTTTATGGAACACACGACGTATTACCGTATTCACAACAGTACGTAACTTGGCCGTATCCTGAGCCACCTCAATCCAATCGACGTTCTTAAATCATGTCCAAAAATCGTTATAAGTTTGAGGCCCCGTGTTGCATTTCATAACACTGCTGAAAGTTGTTAGCCTAGACCCATTCTCCAAGCCTCGAGAATGACCCCTGTCGTCTGTAAGCAACTGCCCCGTATATGGATTCTTTCCTCCACCTCCACCCACATCCTAAGGACGCGCGAAAACCAACCACGATATTAAACTATTGGAATTACCAGGTTCTTCGAAGACAATATAATGTACAGAACAGCGGTGAACTGCATACAATTCAATTAGAATATCAGAATACTTCGATACTTCCGCCATTTGCTGAATAAACATTTATTGTATTAATGCAACAGAAGAGAAAGCGATCACTTTGCAACTAGTCAATTGGGTATGTAGGAGGGATCAGTAAATACAACGAGCTGGCCAATAAACAAACACTGTGTGGTCTGATCCACAAAGGACTAATGGAGATCCGCCTGGATCAAGCCGCCGGTTGTCTGCATCCAGCTGCGAGCTCGTAGTATCAGCACATCCCACGCATCAGCAGCCTAGATAACATCATTCATAAACATCCATTAATTAAGGTACAGAAAACTAATCACACCCACAAATACCACAGTCCGAAAACGTACAAGAAGACAAGCTAATTCCAGCCACCCGCAGACCAAAAGTGGGCCCCTTGTCGCCACACGACGGCGTGTCGCCGACTTGTGGATGAAAGAGGCTTCCAGGAGTGGGCAGCAACTCCAAACTAAAAGGATGCGCGCTGTGCCTCGCCGTGAACTACTGCATTACGAAACGTTTACAAACGAATGTTAATAAAGTAATTGGTTGATTGATTTGAGGTTCTCACAGCGGTGTTTCTGAAGAATCGACTGTTCTCGGCTATGAAGCTGTGTCATTGGGTTAGTAGTTCCAGACGTTTCGAATCACGACGATCCTTGGAAACGTCGGGAACTAATCACCCAATAAAACACTACCACATTCCACAAGATGTGAGTCTCCAATTATTTTCCTGCTTCTCATTTTTCCTCTTCCTTTGGTGTTTCCAATTTTATAGATATGAAAAGTAAAGTTGTCCCTGTACACGCATGAAGGCATACACGGGTAGCACAGGTATAGCTCCATTCATTTTTAACCCCGGCACTGCATGGAGGTGAGTGATCAGCTTCACGTCCCGGTCACTTTAACCCCGGGTAATTACCCCGGCACTAGAGGCTGGGTGGGCCCCAAAGTCGGTCTGGACACTTTGGACAACAGAAACATCTCCTTGCCCCTGCCTGGAATCGAACTATGATATCTCGGTTGTGCAGGTCACAGCCTAGTTACTATACCAACTGAGCTATCCCGACTCCACTTACGAGGCAGTGTTTTAATATCTCCATCGATTGTCAGCAAACTGTCAAATCTCCACGACCCTCCGCATCTGCTGTGAAGGAAAGAGGTAAAATTGTACCAGTGCTTAAGTACGACGCCTAGAAGACGTAGGGGGCCGTGGAGGTATGCAATCAATCTCAGCAGTGGATGCTTCACGGTGTGGTCACTCCACACAGGGAGAAAGACGCCGGAAGCTGGGTGACACCCAGAACGTGGCCCTAAGGACGCAGAGAAAACTTTGTCCCTTCCCGAAATCGAGCGGCCGGCCGTCAGCAGCCAGTCGCCATGTTCTGACTGAGCTAATCTGCAAACGTCGTTCTGGTTTCGTTTAGAAACTATCAGCACAGTAAGCTCTATTTAACATTTTCTCCCACACAAAAGAGACGTGCAGGAAACACAAGGTACGTTATACATGTACGTGGGCGACAACATGAATATCATTCACAAGAAAGTGGGCCACTGACATAACCACCTTCCTGTTGTGTACTGGTGAAACACTACTTCCGAAATGTAAACCAGTTAATTAATTAACGTAATGGGAAAGTGGTCTGGTACGTTTGACTAGATCAGCCAAGATACATCCTGTGTACACATTACGAGGTTTCAAATTATGACGCTGCGAACATCCTTCTAAATGCGAGCAAGCTTAAGAATTCTTCTGCGTTTAAGCCGGACTTGGACACCGTCACATAATGAAACCCCTGCACTTGTCATGTATGTGCAAGGCCTCTAAGAGAACATTTTACCGCTCACCGGGGTACACCAGTTTTCCAAATACCTAGAAGCCACCTCAGAATCAGTCGCCGCGTCACGGTAAAGAATTTACCTTGACCGGGCGACCTGACGCCCGGGATTTTGCACCCTTGGCATTTGCGTTCAGTAAGAGGGGTAAAAGGTAAAGTCCACCCTAGAACAGGCCATGATGGCCCAGGGGGGGGGGGAGTATAGGTACAGCTCTACTCTTTCTTTAACCTCGGCGCTAGATGGGGGTGGGTGGTCAACGCCACGCCCCGGCCGCTTTACCCGCGGGAATGACCCGGTACCCGTTGTACAGGAGGCTGGGTAGGCCCCAGGGTCGGTCAGGAAGGGTGCTGAAAATCTCGCCTCCACCGGGATTCGATCCCCGGACCGTCCAGCTCGTAGCAAGTCGCTATACCGACTGAGCTGTCCCTGCCCAGTCAGTAAGAAGGGTTTCACCGCTAATGTTACGAAGGGTATAGCTAGCGTCAGGAGGACCAGTATACACACGTGAATACCAGAGTGCACGGCATCATACACAGCACTACACAGTCCGGTAACTTCGAGCAGAGTCCTCTCTGAAGGCGGAGTCGCTCAGCTGTTCAAGAAATTGCCCGCCTTTTGTGGAACCTAAACGTTCAAACCTTTTCCACAATTAATTAATTTGATAGAATTCATCCCGTTGTGCTACTGAATATTCAATAACAAACCCTTAAAATAGTGCGTCCGACACAACTGTGTTTACTTAAAACAACAGCTACATGTTTTCCTCAACAGCTACATGTTTTCCTCATCAGCTACATGTTTCCCACAACAGCTACATGTTTCCCACAACAGCTACATGTTTCCCACAACAGCTACATGTTTCCCACAACAGCTACATGTTTCCCACAACAGCTACATGTTTCCCACAACAGCTACATGTTTTCCACAACTGCCTGCCACTGTACGAGTAAATCATCTTGACAAAGCTAAATCCAATCCACAGCTTCGTATCGTATTTCTTTACAGTACACTTTAATATTATCGTACCATCTAATACGTCAAGCTCTTCCTTTCAGGTTACCCGACTAAAACTGTGATTGCATTTCCCACCCTTACCTACTACATGTTTCGTCCGTCTCGTCTTATTCGGCGAGGAACACAAATTATGATGTAGATCATGCAGTTTCATCTTACGTCCAAATATTCTCCTAGCGATCTAGTTCTGAATCACCCTCAGTCGACAAAATCCGCTAGAAATTAACTTTACAATGCATACATTTTGGGTTGTTTTAAAGTCAACTTTAATAAGAACGGTTCAAAAGTAATTGTACTGCATTCTGCTTTTCCACACACTCCCCGCCACAATTAAGTCATCTATCGAAGGCCATGCCCTGGCTCAGGCGGTTAGTCGCCGGCCTCTCACCGCGGAGGCCAGGATTCGATCCCGGGTCAGTCCATGTGGGATTTGTGGTGGACAAAGTGGCACTGGGACACGTTTTTCATCGAGTACTTCGGATTTCCCCTGTCAATTTCATTCCTCCGGTGCTGAATTACTTGTAAAAATGCAAAAAAAAAAACTGATCATCTTCATCACAGGGTTGCACAATAAGCCTCAAGGCTGCGGTGCGTCCGTAGCATCTGCTGCGGGGCCCTTCACCACAAAAAAAAAAGAGTCATTTATCGTATCGTGCAACGCGAAGTCCGTGTCCTGTGGTATCGGCCATCGTGTTACAATTGCTTGAACTTCGCCATTAACTTTAAATTTCTGGCCGCCAAGATTTTGTTTCGAGAGCTGGAAACAAAACACACTCGCTCTGTACTAATTCTCCTGATATAATCACAGTCAATGTAGGTTATTTACTTACGAAAATATACGTCACGTAAACTCATTCTTCGAGCGACCGTCGCATATCCTTCTCATCATGTAAGAGATGATGAAACTCTGACAACCCACCCTACACGTAACTTCGGAAATCCGTATCTTAAGATGGACTCAGGATTTTAAACTTTCAGAAGTCTTGCCCTCAAGACTAGAAGGCCGGATGGGCCACAGACTGCAGCCAATATAAATTAACGCACCTGAAGCCAATCTTTTTGCATCACAATTATTCCGTTCTGTTTCAAGCCCCGGCCGTTTCGTCCATCAGCGTAAAAGGCTGGGTGCGCCCTAGTCTATAACGAGTGGCTTCAATGACTGAGCTCATTCAATTAGTCACTGGTGAAATAGTACCAAGGATCAGTGGTTCAGATGATCACCGGGTGTAGCATTCATTTGTGAACAGAATGGAAGACCTTGTGAGACTGACAATGCCATGCAGGAAGGCATACGTTCTGCTACGCTGATCCAACTGTTCAGTCAGCGAAACAATGAGGGCCCAAGCAGCTGCAAGAGCCATCAATCACACGATGGGCAAGGCAGAGGTAGCAGTGATCAACTGAGGATTGCGTATCACAGTTTCTTCTTTCATCTTTCGAAATTCTGCAACCAACTGATAATGATACGCGGCAAAGTGTCTGACCGTCTTTACTCGAACTGATGCATAATTGTTCCACTGTCTCATAGGTTAATGACGTATTTCAGGGGTGCCAGGTTCAAATCTCGGCAAAGGGAGAGGCCACATTTACACAAATGACGTCACTCCCACACACGTATGACGTGGGCAGTACCTAAATTGAAACAAAACATCTTCCTGACACAGCGTTTCGACTAATCAAATAATTACTGAACGCTACGGGACCATAATGAGCTACTGGCGGCGTCAATAAATAAGCCATAAATACAAAAATAAACAAACAGTGAATAAGCGACAGACTGGACGGTCCGGAGTTCGAATCCTGGAAGGAGCAAGAGATTTTTCTCGTCTTCAAAACGCACAGAATAGCTCAGAGGTTCATCCAGCCTCCTGTTTAATGGGTACCGGGGGCAAAGCGGCAGAGGCTCACGACCATACAGCACCAAGGTTAAGAATAAGTGCAGCTGTACCTCCTCTCCTCATATACGCCTTCAAGGCGTGTACAGAGACAACTTAACATTTTTATAATTCAACTGTAAAGATTATGCACCATCGAGTGAGTTGGAAATAGTAGCATAGTGGTGAGTGTACCAAGGTTTGCAGAGAAAGGATGGGCGTCTCTCTCAAGGCGCTATTGCAACACTCGCCTGGACAGACAGAAGACCTAATGAATCCTCAGCCAGGTAGCAAGACTCTTCCCCAATTTAAGTGAGCGCTAATGGCTACCCGAGTGTTTACGAACATTTCCGTAATTCCTCCAGTAAAATGACGGGACAGTACCATATTTCAAATACCAAGCAATGACCGACCGATATATCAGACAGATTCGAAGAACGATCACTGACGTAACATTTAAAACGACCATCACTCATAGGAAGCAATGATACCGGAACTGCTTGCAGCCCAACCGAAAACTATTAGTTCTGGTAAGATCGAGTAACATGCGCACCAGTAAACTAATTGTAGTGAAAAGCAGGCGATACACTTGTATAAAAATAAGACAGTCGTGTAATTGTGTTTACTCACGGTATGACCGTGATTTTAGGCTTCCGCTGCCGTGTAAATGAAATCCTCGCTCTTCTGGGATGTTAAGCAGCGTAGATTGGTAGTTACTGACGTTTCGGGCCAACCAAGCGGCCCAATCTTCAAGGGTCAAGCAGTTCAAGCGTCTTGGACTGCTTGACCCTTGAAGATGGGGCCGATTGGTTGTCCCGAAACGTCGGTAACTACCAATATACGCTGCGTTACAGCAGTACAAGCGTCTTAGACTGCTTGGCCCTTGAATAGGGGCCGATAGGTTGTCCCGAAACGTACGAAACTACCACTCTACGCTGCATAACATCCCAGAAGAGCGAAGATCTCACGCTTTGACCGTTTTGTCAAAACCTCAAATAATACTGCCTTTAATTCCTTACCTTCCTGTTCGTTACGCACACTCAGCATTGTAGTGCCAACGATAAAGAGCTGGAATTCAAGACACAATGCTAAGAATGGCGGATGATAAAGGCCCAAAACTTGTCTGAAATTACAGACCATAAAATGACGTCAGCAAAGATGATAGATATGGTCAGTTAAATGGGGCAGGAACTGGGTGCAGTACTGTCTGTTGTGCAGGACAGAAGTAACGCAGTTCTTTTAAGGTATCTAAGTTCATACAGCACCTAGTAGTAGCGAATTATTTGGTGCAAACTCCCCCCACCCCCACATTTCCAATTCTGCGTTTGAAAATACTCTCCCTTCCTTCTGTTTGGGGTTAATGGCCTCGAAGTAGAGGATAATGAATGTCACAGATTGAGAGTCTTAGAGGGAAGTGGTGGTACCCAGTTAGACATACTGCTTCGGCATTCGGTAAAGGTCAAGGTAAGGTTGTCCCTGTCCACGCCATTAAGTATACAGGCGGAGCAGAGGTGTAGCTCCACTCATTCTTAACCTCGGCAGCAGATGGAGGTATGTGGTCAAATTCATGACCCGGCCGCTTCACACCCGGGAAAAAGAACAACCCGGTAGACATCGAAGAGGAGGCTGGTTGGGCCCCATAGCCGGTCTGGACGTTTTTGAGAAGATAAAAATCTACTGCCCCTGCCGGGAACCAAACCCCGGCTCGTCCAATCCGTGGCCTAGTCACTATACTGACAGAGCTGCTGGATAGAGAGAAAACTGAGGTCATGATGACCGATAACAGGCGAAATGCAAACTAGATAACTACGCCGTATACCATAAACTAATTAGCCTGCTTATCGTTATATTCTGGAAGTGAACACGAGTATTAGAGACTGGATATGACAAGCTTCGGTTAATCTGCCTTGTTTGAATCGCAGAATAGCCATACTCCATGAAGGAAGTTTTGAAGGAACTATGGATCTTCAGCAAATGGTAGTTTTCAAGAAACATTAACATTACAACAAATTTTCCAAGATTCTTCCGGAATACAAAAGCACAGTGAATACACCTACGCAATTCAAAGATGACCTTGTTCCGAGAAGAAACTAGTGGGCTTAGAAAATCTAAAACGAGCCGCCATTCTCACTCGATATGCCACTGCAAGGTTTTAAGTGAAGCAATCTGATCAAGAGCATCGGGCAATTCGCCAGTTTGAAACAGAACACGAAATGCCGACGGAATTATCTAACTTAATGTCACTCACGAAACAGGAATTACGTAACAGCAACCACAAAACGCAACTTTAACCATGTTGAGGGATGCACACAACCATCTTTTGTTTCAAAAGGCGTTGCTGTCTTTGCGCAAACAGTCCTTGCACTGTGTTCCAAATATGCTATTACTGTACACAGGACTGTCATCATGTGAAGTGCGGACGCTCGGCGCATGCACTGAACTAGTCCCGACCGTCTGTCTCACTTTTATAGGTTAGGTTGCAAGCTTTCGCCTTCCGTCATAAAAGCATCGAGTGTACTAAACATATTCGGAGCAACATGAGAGTTTTTGTCTCTGTTCGCTATACACAATCAAGCTGCTTGCAAAGTTGGAGGAAATATTCTTCAGATGAAGGTACTCAGGAGAACGTCTGGCGAGAGACAGGACACTGAAGGAAACCTCAACAAGAGAATCTGCTCGTACGTAACTTGTAATCTTCATCATATCAAGGGGAATGAGAAGGGCGGGCTATGCAGCATGCATGGGCGCAACTGAAAATCCATACAAATTTAAGGACGGAAAATCCTGACAGAAGAGACTCCTTGGAAGAGAAGGCGTTAATGGAATAGTGTGGAATGGATTCAACTGGCTTGGCACAGGAATCAGTGTCGGGATCCTTTGTAATTGGCAAAGACCTTTCGGGTATTAGACGAGGTGGAGAATTTCCTCAGCAGCTAAGAGAGTATTAGCTTCGCAATACTCAGTTGTATACATTTATTTAAAAAAAAAAACAGTAAACTCATCCCTCGCTTTTTGCAGGCTCGTACTTAGCGGTTTGGCCCCAAGAATACAAATACATCCCTCGGGCCTTTCCATACATAGGAGCATCAAAACTGTTCGACGACTCGAACAGGTCTTCGAGACATATCGCATGGTATTCAAGGAGTTAAAGGGAAAAAAGCAGCAGCTGCACATTACAGTGTTTGTGCAAAGATAAGAGAATACTGAAACATCGTCTTTGAAGGGGCGGTCAATTATTCGCGGATCTTCGCTTTTCGCGGTGGGTCTTGAAACGTAACCCTCGCGAAAAAAGTGTATTTAGATCAGGGGTACATAAATTTTCCAAAACTCTAGGAGCCATCTCAAAATTCTAGGCACCAGAAGGATGACATGAAGCAAATTCCATACTGTGGGGCCCAGATATATTAGGCGTCACTGCATAAAATTTAGCTGCCACGGCGGCCTGGCGCCCGTGATTTGCGCGCCCCTGATTTAGACGCAGTATAGACTAACGGTCCAGGAATTCAGGGTGCCAGAATTAGCTGTTCAGGCTTCATGGTGGCTCCGCAAAGCCCACCCAAGAGATAACTGGATTCCAGTAACGCAACCCTTAATAACGTATGTCGGAACAAAGCAGAACGACTGAGAGGGAAAACGTGAAAAGTGAAGAGTTACGTGCTATGAATGAAAAATTCTACATACCGAAATTAACCTTCTAAAGCCTACTAGTTACTATATGTACCGCCAGATTTTTTTAACACAAAAAAAAACTCCGCATTTTGATCCGACATTGTGTTCCGAAATCATTTCCCTATTCAGCAGTAAAATTAGCCTTTCTAACGGAAGCATACTGTGTTCCCTGTGAGATACGGACTGAATATTTATTCAAAGCGCAGATTCATTTCAAACATCAAAGGGTTAATGGCGTAAATTTCGAAACATCCTCTTTACTGCTGTCACCTCTGATGGTCACAAGTATGCTACGTAACTTTTCTTGTTCAGCACACAGTAAAGAAACGTGAAAACTGCCCATGTAATTAGCACACTTAGTGGTTACATTCTCATCACTGTTACACGTAATCTCCTTCCGTGCTCTTCTACGTCACCGAGAAACAATAGCATGTACTCTGTATCAGGGCAACCTGGTAACGGTTCTTCACGAAGTCTGGATTCACCATGCCTTCTTTAGCTCTTTTACTGCGTGACAACCAATGCTTCTTAGACCTGCGCTCTTCTGGGATATTTCGCAGCGTAGATTGGCGTTTAGTTACCGAAGTTTCGGGACAACGTATCGGTCCCATCTTCAAGACTTCTTGAACCTTGAAGATGGGACCGAGAGGCTGTCCCGAAACGTCGGTACATAAATACCACTCGACGCTGCGTAATAACCCAGAAGAGCGCAGATCTCATCTACATCGCGGCGGAAGCCTGAAATCACGCAATACTTGTGTTCAAGTGTCCGTCCGTTAGTCGCTTTCACATAATGATCCTGCGAGTTTGATGAAGGTATCTGACAACGTAAACAGATCTCTTCGTTTGTTATACAGTCACACCAAACTCTGAAAACCGGGAAGGAATTTTTAGACATAGACTCATCCCTAAATACACGTAGGTACAACAAACGCAAAATTTAAAATCAATTTTTCAGTAAATAACACCAAAAACAAACTTAGAATTATAAACCAAAGATGTTCGTGTCTTTAAGACAGTAACCTGAGAAGCTGACAATAAATTACAAGCAGCTGAAATACCTAACACGATCGACATAAAGCGTGCTTGCAACAGGCCGATTAACTGATGACAAAGAGGCCGTGCCATGGCTCATTGTGGGTTCGAATCCCGCCAGGGGCATGGATGTTTGTGTTGTGTTTGCTGTATAAGGACTAGTATGGAACATAAAGTGACATGAAGAAGGACGGAAGGATTTAAAAGTACAAAATGGATCAAAAGGAAAAAACGGGACAGAAAAAAAAATCCCGAGTCAGTCCATGTGGGATTTTTGGTGGACAAAGTGGCACTGAGTCAGGTTTTACCCCGAGTACTTCGGTTTTCCCCTGTCGGTTTCACTCCACCGGTGCTCCTTTAAAAAAAATGGAAAAGCAGAAAAAACTAATCATCCTCATGACAGGGTTGCACAATAAGCCTAAAGGCTGCGGTGCGTCCGTAGCATCTGCTGCGTGGCCCTTCACAAAGAAAAACTGATGACAAAGAGAAAGAAAGTATTCGGCAACACAGCTTACAAAACAAAACAAAACTACAATATATCTCTACACACAAGGCATGAAAATAAATTAGAAAAGAACACTATATAGTACCTCATGCACAAATACGCAAGCCACTCAACGAAAAGGTAAATTAAATATGCGGTATGAAATGCAGCAGGTGTGGCACCACTGAAGCTCAAACACACCAAAGGTCTGAATGTAGTTATTATCTCATCCACGCAAGCTACGGGCCTTCCCCGTCTCATCCTCCTGTACTGCTAAACAATTCAATAAATCGCAATAACCAAATAGCGGGATAGCGCAGTTGCTGTAGTGAATAGGCTCCGAAACGTCCGTACCGGTTCTGCAGCCTACCATTCCTCCTATTCAATTGGTGCCGGGAGCATTTTTCCTAGGCTAAAGCGGATATCTAGTGAAGAGGTTAAGAATGAATGGAGCTATACCTCCACTCCATCCCCCACACCAATCGCATTCGCAATCGAGTTCACTGCGAATACGATGACAGGTAAATGCTGCCCGATGCTTGGAATGAAACTGTCGCTGCGGTGTGTGTAGTGATACAAAGGTGCTCACAATGAAGTCCGTAATACAAAGGTGCTCACAATGAAGTCCGTAATACAAAGGTGCTCACAATGAAGTCCGTAATACAAAGGTGTTCACAATGAAGTCCGTAATACAAAGGTGTTCACAATGAAGTCCGTAATACAAAGGTGCTCACAATGAAGTCCGTAATTTGCTTGAACATACAACTGAATAGTGTAGGGATCGAATCCCGATGGGGGCCAGATTTTCCGCACCCGTCCAGACCAGTCCTGGAGCCCACCCAGCCCGTTGTAAAATGGATGCCGGGTCTCTTTCTGGGGAGTAAAGCGGCCGAGGCGCGGCGTTAACCTCCCATCTAGCGCCGAGGTTAAAGAAATGGTAGAGCTATACCTCTACTCCCCCTCTGGGTCTTCATGGCCTGTTCTAGGGTGAAGTTTACCTTTACCTTTGCGTGTACAGAGGCATCTGCAGGACTTTCAAACGGAAGAAAGACTGCCTGCCTAACTTAATGACACATTTCTTCCATTAATCTTCAGTGCTAAAGACTTCCATTAATTAAACTTAAGAAGACACAAACTCCAATTATCAACGAAGCGGTGACGGATGGACAGTACCATTCTTTGTGCCCCAATTCACGATAATATCCTGACAGTAAACGTGAGGGGGGGGGGGGGGGAGAAACACTCACTATTGTTGTGGTCAATCCTTGGCCAATATTCGATAAAGAAACTTTCCAAGTATGTTTTATATTAGTCTCACCGTGCATTTTTTACAATTCACTGTTTACAAACCAACGAAATTAACTACTCTTTTACTTTTATTATTTATTCATCAACCCCTACATATGTTTCGGTGTTATATAAGGCCATCTTCAGGGAGCTCATAAACTACGTTCATTTACATCCAATGTCCGTCTGTCATCATAACTAGTCTAATCTCTTTGTTTATAAATTACAATCACTTACAATGTCTGTATTTGAAGTACATATAAAAAAACAGAAAAAAAATCCTTTAAAAATTCGTCAATATTCGTATTAAAATTGTAAGGTACAAGTATGATTCAGTCGCGTTATCTGGCGAGCTAGAAGCAAGAAGAGTAGAGGGGAAAATAATCTTATAAGCCACCATTCCCTTATACCATCCATACGGTGGTTACATCATCTTCGCTCTAGTTAATTTATATTTAGTAACGTATTTCCTGTCCAGACGTACCACTGGTTTGTTGCCAACAAGTCGAATGCGGCCTTCTGAGAAACCCTGTTTCAACCTATACCGGAGTCAAGGGCAACAGTGTTCTGGATGGACGGACACACCAGCTGAAGCAGTCAGCCGCTCCGTCACCTGAGAGGACTAGAGCCTATACCTCTTGTAAACACACACAGCAACGCATTTAGAATAACCGGAAACTGAGTAAAATGGCACACGCAACATGATCGACAAGTCTCCGGGCTGAATCATACACTGTTCAACATTAATATTTCATTTCCGCTCTTCATGATTTTCTACTCTACATATGTAGAACATGGTTAACTAAACCCACTGAGCAGAGAAATTACAATCCTGACAGTTTTATAAAGCGTGGCCCAAGAGTCACTTGGCACGGACTTTCTGCTCTTAAAGGCAAGTGACTTCTGCGCCACCTGTATACTACAAGCTCTCTCAAAATATATATTGCAAGGTTTCAGTATACTAATTTCAACTTAACTTCGGGTTCTAAACTTCGCAAACTGAAAGACATATCTGAATCCCATTCTTAATCGCTACCGTTAACTTTAAAATTATTACTGTTTTCATGTTTTACATATTTTGTTACCGGCACCTGAAGACAGTTTTAAACACAACAAAACTAACTGTCTAATAAAGACGTTGTGACTTGCGGTCATTTACCTTATTTGTTTATATTTTGTTACCGGCACCCGAAGACAGTTCTAAACACAACAAAACTGTCTAATAAAGACGTTGTGACTTACGGTCATTTACCTTATTTGTTTATATCCCTAAACGAACACAATGATTCAAAACACGGCCTTCGCGATCTACTACGACAGTGGAGCGTCAAAAACGTGAACTGCAATTTCACGTGACAAGCGGAGGGGTAGAGACGTATTCTGTGCTGGACTTGGCAATCTGCTAACTACATGGAGCAGAGTCCTTCTTGAGAAGCTAACAGGTCCTCAGCCAGTCAAGAAATTCCCCGCATTTTATGGAACCCAAAGGTTCATTACCGCATTCACAAGAACCCGCCACCTGTCCCTATCCTGAGCTATATTAATCCAGTCCTTGCCCCCTCCCCATCCCACGTCTTGAAGATCCATTTTAATATTATCCTCCCATCTACGCCTGGGTCTTCCAAGTGGTCTCCTTCCCTCAGGTCTCCCTACCAAAATCATGTATGCACCTCTCCCCTACCCCATACGTGCTACATGCCCCGCCCACCTAATTCTTGATCTGATCACCCGAATAATTTTGTACAATCTGCACCCCTAAAAAAATTAACAGTCTGCGCTGATTTTAACTTACAATTACTTAGCGAGTTTTAAACTACAAAAATCAACTGCAACCCTAAAATCCTAGAACAGAGCGTTTGTTTCTTGGCCGATGGAATTTTTAAGCGCAAAGCTAGGGCCTAGTGACTTGTACAAGCATGTAGTAATGTTTCGTCTTGTTTCGTCTCTCTGCCTCAGTTAAATACAGTCCTTACAGAGGAAACTGGGCATGATGTATACTTCCCGTAAATGTGTTGATAATTCTTAACATGCATTTTTTTTAAAACAAGTAGTTAAATTTAAACCATAACACTCAAATCGTCTTCTAATTCTTATTCCTATATTACTATTATTATTATTATTATTATTATATTACATTACATTCACACCCTGTAAGAACGACGACTTCATCTTGATGCATTCCTTTTTCATTTTTATAATGCTCCATCTCTCAGCCTCCAGGTAGTACAGCCCTTGCAAAGAAAACTGGACCTGGATGGATACTTCCCACAAGCATACATAGTGACTGTCCTTTGACAAGCGGTTTTTAAGAATAAAGCCAACAGTTTCACTCTCACGTTAGTCACATTATGTTACTGCGTGTCACTACTCTACTTCCAATCCTCTCTTCTACTATACCTTACAGTTCGAATACTACGTATATTCCTAGTTTGTTACATGTTCACAAACAACGATCTACTTATATTCTCCAGTGTCTTTGCATCTCTGCTCCCAATGGTGTTTATCACTAGTAAAAGCATTATACGTGCCAGCCAACTGCTTCACGTCTGCCCAAATTAGGAACAGATGAATAAAACAATCCCTCAATCACAACTATATTGTCCGACGTGTAACATATGTTACACGTACAGCTTCTCACACATTTTTAACCGTGCCTGATGGTGGCTTACAGATAAGACGAAACATGTTGCACATTTGATAATAAATATTGTTCAAATACAGCTGTGATTGACAGGGGTTTTATTCGTCTGTTTATATAAACGTCACAGCGGGATGTCACACCTTAAAAAATTAATTCTACAGAATTGAGATCTCGGAGATAAGGCGAAGTCACGTGAGTGCATGACCGTTGAAAGCCACGATTTCATCAACCAGGAAGCTTTTATACTTCGGCGTGTAAGCTTTTATTATTTCATGAAGCTGTACTTTTAACAATGTGTCGCAAAATGGAATGTTTCTTACACGTAACCAACATCTCGTCTTGTACTTGAATTCGAGCCGCGGCTTGCCTGTTATGACAGAGGGCACTATCAATCACAAGGACAGAATTCTGCTGCAAATTACGAATTAACTCTTTTATGCAACAAATATAACATTCGCCGTTCATTCAACTGTGGCAGTCTCCTACTTTCTGGTTGCATCTGAAGATAACTGGCACGTTGGGCATGCAGGCACTGCGGGCTCCCACAGGCAGCAGTGCTTTCCCCTCTCGACCAAGGTGCAGGCAGACTGACGCACCACCGTCCGTCACTTGCGCAAAGCGACTATTAGCTTCGCCATGTCTGTCCGTCCGCATGAAACAACTCGGTTCCCACTGGACGGATTTTCATAACATTTTATATGTAAGTATTTTTCAAAATTCTGTCTAGTAAATTCATGTTTCATTAAAATCTGACAAGAATAATGGGTACTTTACTTAAACACGTACGTACGTTTATGATAATATCTCACTGAATTCTTCTTAGCAATGAGAAATGTTTCAGACAAAAGTTGTAGAGAAAATTAAAAGACACATTTCATGTTCAATAACTTTTTCCCGAAAATCGTGCCGCTTATGAGATAATGTGGAAAAATATTGTACAGCCAGACAGGCCACAGATGACAATATAATACAGCGCATGCGCATTTCACGCTGTATAACTAAGGCTACAGACACACACTCAGAATATGTAACACTTATTGCTTTTTCACGGCAACAGTGGTTACGCGAACGCGCCTCAATGTTACGTTAGACACATACATTGGCTGACTTGTTCAGTGCTGTGTTAGGTATGATACTTGCATACATCCTACTATCGTGATGTTTGATGAGGGCCATCCAACGCTTTCTCGTCTTTTTCCACCGACGTCCAAGCCCCCACATGCTGGATCTACCGCCTTTAAAACTAATCCCTGTCTCCAATTTCGGAAGCAGCTTTGGGATAGTTGGGGATGTTCTTTCTTTCACACAAAATTCCTGCATTGTGGCGCCGAACAACAAATTTATCGAAATAATCTATGTCTGTTACACGTTTCGGCATTTTGCCTTTCTGGACGTTGTGAATGAAGCCCCTTGTGCTTCGTCCTCTTTCTGTTCTCTCAGAAGTTTTCAATTCCCCTGTAAGGAACTTAAGTTACCTCTTACACCCTCTAATGCACTTTCAACAGCTGTTTTCTGTAATTTTCGGGATCGTCTCCTTTTTCCTCCTGCACTCCTCTGTACATGAAATTGTACGCACTTTATGATCAGTCCGAAGAATACCATTTGAGATCAGCCTGTGTGCCAGGGTGAGTTGCTCGTGACCTTATCACGAGGGACAACACATTGCCCTTTTTACGTGGTACGGCTGTCACAGTTTCCATGCTGATGACAGTCACTGACTGTTATCATCAAAGTGATTAACAACAACGGGAAAATTCATCAATTGGGAGTGACATTAAAAGTGCGATTTATTAACCTATGACGTCAGCAAGCTGTTTCGTCATACGCAGTGCCTTGTAAATGAAAGAGACGAAACACATGGCAGGTCAATACCAACGCTTACTAAGGAAGACAACACTGAAGCTATTGTCAATATACTACCAACTATCACGGAACTTCGGAACAAACAGCTCCGTTAACGTGTTTCTGGCATTAATTTTGTTAGATTTACCGCGGTACGTGCGATAGTGTTCGTACTTGTACCTAGGATATTGCCTTAATGTGAGCAGTGGAAAGTATTGAAGTAAATTAGACAAGATTATGTAGCTTATTATAAGTGTCGTACTTCCGATATGTACAAGATGTGTTAAAGGGCTCAAACGAAACAGGTAAAACCTTAAAACGAAACAGGTAAAAACTCAAAACGAAACAGGTAAAACCTTAAAACGAAACAGGTAAAAACTCAAAACGAAACAGGTAAAACCTTAAAACGAAACAGGTAAAAACTCAAAACGAAACAGGTAAACTCAAAACGAAACAGGTAAAAACTCAAAACGAAACAGGTAAAACCTTAAAACGAAACAGGTAAAAACTCAAAACGAAACAGGTAAAAACTCAAAACGAAACAGGTAAAAACTCAAAACGAAACAGGTAAAAACTCAAAACGAAACAGGTAAAAACTCAAAACGAAACAGGTAAAAACTCAAACGAAACAGGTAAACCTCAAAACGAAACAGGTAAAACTCCACTTCGACCCTCAAGCGGCATTTATAACTGAAATTAAATGAATTAAAATCCCACGTGTGTAAGACAGAGGTGCACAAGCCCGGGCGCCAGGTCGCCATGGCGATATTGTTTTACGGTGGGGACTAATATTGTTTTTAGTAGAATCTCAGTATGGAATTTGTTTCATGTCACCCTTCCAGCTCATACAGTTCTGAGATGTCTCCTGGATTTCTGGAAAATTCGTGCATCCATGGTGTTAACAGAAATGCCACAGGCCTAAAAGATCCAGCAATGTGTTTAAAAATGCTCATAAAAATATACGTTAAAATTTTTAAAGTGCCCGCAGATCGCACGATTCGTTTGTTTTTAGCGTTCCTTGTTTAATGATGCACGTTGCAATGGGTCCGTGTTCCTACCGGTGTTTTACAACGTGCCTTGTACAATTGTATGCCGGACACGTAACAAAGATGGAGATATTCTGCAGACAAAATCAACTACCCGTCGGTGAGGCCTCCACAGAAGACACAAGTCACAACTTGTACCTCCACAGAAGACACAAGTCACAACTTGTACCTCCACAGAAGACACAAGTCACAACTTGTACCAACCCGTTTCACACGTGTTCTTGCCACAGCAGCATTCAGTTCGCTAAGATATGACTTAACACTAGCGTCTACAAAACTCAACACCACATCTTACTGACTTGACCTTCCATCCTCAAAACGACCGTGCGAGACGGTGTATGGTTACTAAGTGTAAGTACCTTGTTCGATACCAGCTCAGGGACTGACACATCGTGATGAATACTCCGACAAACCTTCACACATATGCAAAGAGTGGCCCAAAAGTCAGTTAAGTGTTTATTAAAATGTACACTAAAACACGCTGTAAATATATTTACTGCTTAGTGAATTTAAAAAACAAATAATGTTCGAAGTGATGGCATACGTGTTCAGTGCACGAGTCACAATGCCGTTATACAGCTTTCACAAACCGACTTCTTCAATAACGTAAAATTGTCCCTGTCCACGCCATGAAGGCATATGGGGGGGACGTACAGTTATAGCTCCACTCATTCTTAACCTCGGCGCTAGATGAAGACAAATGGTCAATATCACGCCCTCGTACCCATTTAATAAGAGGCTGGGGGGGGGGGGGGGGGGGTGGCCTCAGAGCTAGTCTGGACGTCGTAAGAAAGAGGAAAATTTCTTGCCTCTGCCGCGATTTGAACACCGGGTCGTCCAGCCCGTAGTCTAGTCACTATAATGACTGAGCTATACCGGCTCCTAAGCATGTTTTCTTATGGGCCACTCTGAACCTACTAGGCTTTATGACATGGCGGACTGGAACTTATGTTGACAGGCTACAGAATGCGTCAGTATATTGTTAGATACAGCATAGTTCTGATTTCTAGGAACACGCACCACCTTCCCCACATTAACAACTGATCCTTACGTTATTTAATGACGCATGCAACTGAATTTGTTGATTTAGCGTTGATTGAGGCAGGAAGACAATCGTGAATAATGTACTGGCAAGAATTTATAACACGAACTTGGCCTATTTCAGAGTGCTGGTATCATATCCGCGTGGGGACATGAGGAGAAGTGCCGATATCGTGTTTCCCATATAACGGTACCCATAACCCTCTAAAATTTAAAACTACTTTTCTATCTAATGCTCTGCGGTTTCCGAAGAACATTGATTTTGGAAGGTTCCCAGGCTTCGCCCGTGTGTCCGCCTGGTTAAGAGCAACATGTAGATGAAGACGAGTATGGAGTATTGGTGGATGATACTGACAGGGGAAAATAGAAGCAGTGGTAGAAAAACCTCTCCCAGTGCCACTTTGTCTACAACAAACCTCACATGGACTGACCTGGAATGGAACCCGGGGCTTCGCGGTGATTTCGTACCGCGCAGTAAATACTCAATCTTAGTTATACAAACCAATCAGTTAATGCTGTATGGAACAAAAGTAGCTGTGTGTATACAGATCCATACAAAACATATAAATACACTGTGTGGGCAGAACGTAGAATTGGTGAATGTCAAACCTGGTGGAACAAAAGTAACCACAACAGGGCAAGAAATACAATAAGTCATCGCAGTTGAAGATTCTGCTTACTAAGAACGTAAATTATATGCAGAAGAAAAGGAATTCTGACACCGCAATTTTAAAACAAGTCATGAGTTTTCTAGAAAACACTTGCACTGATATCCATGTTTCAGCCACCATGGATCAAAGAATGGGTGTAATTTGTAAGTAATCAATGTAATATCTCCGTCTGACATGTTTTATTCTGTTTTATATTATTTTATTTTACATTCTTTCATTTTATCCTACTCTTCTCAAAACTTCACACAAGACCAACGATTTATCATATAAGTCTATACTGTCTCCCTGAATGTGTTTTTTAAAGTTTAAGGGCCTGAAGATGAACTAATTTAGCTCGAAACATGTCGCTTAATTAGACATATGAACTCTACTGTATAATAAAGACAGCTGTGTAAAGGCTGATATTGACCGTACTTGTTCATAACCACTAGGCTTCAAACACATGATACGCCACTGACCACAGTCGTCCGATACGTCACAGCTGCTGTAATTTACATGAGCTGTGGTATCCAACCGCCTGCCTGCCCTGACTGCGTGGTTGCTGGACCGGTTTTCATTCGCTCGAGCCACAACGACCCCAAAACCCTCAGAGTGTAACCAACAGTTTCAAGGCCACAGAACATTGAGAACAACAAACTACAGGAACACTTTTAATTACTGCAGAAGCTCCAAATTAATAAGAACACGTCCAGTTGCTCTCAACCGAGGTCAGGTACACTGCCCATCGCTCCACACGCACACAGTTACCAGCAAACACAGTATCTGGGACGAAAAGCTACCTAGGCGGTACCACACACACATTACGACCCCCGATGGTATATTCGGTATCTGCCTAGGCCACGGCTCGACGATCAAGAGATCGTGGTTCGATTTAAGGCAGAGACAAGAGATTTTTCTCTTCTCTGAAGCATCCAGAAGGGATTTCATACCCACCCAACCTCCTATTTAACGGGTACTGGGAGTCGAGGCGTAGGGTGACCACTTGTCTCCATCTACTACGTAGTGCCGAAGTTATGACAGGCTGGATCTATAACTCCACTTATCCCTACGCCTTCATGATGTTCACAGGGACAACGTTACATTTATCAAACATATTAATTACTAAAATAATTCCACACCCTTACACTCAATCCGAACTCCTCCAAGACCCATTTTAGTATTATCTTCCTATCTACTGTTAGATATTCCATGTGGTTTCCCTACCGCAGTTGTGTACATTTATCCTCTCCGGCATTAAGTGTTGAATGCTCTGACAAATAACCCTTCCTAACTTAACCTAACCAAGTGTGTGGAACAGAGTTCTTCAGATGTTAACAGGGCTTACCCAGCTGCAATTCCACACCAATTACTGATAACGAAGCTCAAGAGCTTCTGCCACTAGACTCCACACTCAGCCAAATCAAATCATTTCTTAAGACCACTTCAATATTATCCTCCAACACACACCCAGACTTCCCACCTAATGCTCTGTATGGACTTCTCACCTTTCCCACGCGCGCTATGTGCCCTGCCCATCTCAAAGGGTTACGTCCTCATCCTCTTATTGATCCCTCTTTGTTACCTCCAAATATTCATTCCTCCAGGCACGCTATTCTCAGCGTCTGCGTCTGGTTTACATTTTTTGTTATTTAATGACGATGTAAATTGCAAAGATTATATAATGTCAGTGAGAAAGGAATGAATGAGCAGGCAGCATAGGTGGAATGATAATGACACGGGAAAACAAAAGTACTCGGAGGAAAACTTGTCCCCCTGCCACTTTGCCCACCACAAATCACACATGGACCGTTGTAGGAGTGAACCCGAGCCTCCGCGGTCGTAGGTCCGCTACTAACAGCCTGGACCACGGCCTGGCCCCTGTGCTGTTGTTTTTTGAAATGACAGAACAAGTTTCATAATCACACACGCCCACGTAAATAAAACATAATGACACAGAAAGCAGAGCCCTTCTTGAAAAGCGAATAGTTTCTCAGACAGTCAAGAAACTCCCTCAATTTTATGGAACTCGGAAGTTCATTACCGTGTTCACAACAGCCCGCCAGGTGTGCCTAACCGCAGACAGATCTATCAGTCCAGGCCACCCTATCCAATTTCTTCACGATCCATTTCAGTATTATCGCCCCATTTACACCTGAGTTTTCCAAGTGGTCTCCTTCAGCTCACCCCACCACAACTGTGTATGCATCACTCCTGCCCCATACATGCCACATGCCTCGCCCATCCACCCTCATTTGTTTGATCACTTGAGTAATACTTGGTAAGGAATATAAATCAAGAAACTCCTCATTAAGCACTTTTGTTCAGGCCCAAATATCTTCCTCAGCATTCTGTCAGAGAACAAGTGTCTCACCCATATAGAACAACAGACGAAATTATACTTCTGCATGTTTTAATGTTTATAGTTTTACACAGACAATGAGAATTATGGGCCGAATGTTAGCACGCATTACCCGAATGTAATCTGTGACGTGGCTGTTGAAGCAGTAGGGATCCAACCCGCAACGCAAGATAATACAACGTGCAAACCAAGACAACAGCAACATTAATGAACACACCAGTCACATACTTTCAGAAAATGGTGAAACGTTACGTTTTCGAATGCGGCAATTCACGTTTCATGTCTTTCGAACGGCAAGGTATCAGTCAGCACTTAACGCTTAGCGGATTGGGCATCTTGCTGCCTTATGGTCGCTTTCATCCGCCGTGCCTACCCCATTCGACAGGCCTTCACTGTCGACAGTCCAGTCATATTCAAGCGACCCTACGTAACATCCACAGATGGCATCTCATCTTTAAACTGTTTTATTTTAAGACGCTGTCAAATTCTTATATTGTATATGGTCTGTGAGAGATTAATGAATGAGTATAGAGAATGGGCGGAATGATCCTGATGGGGGAAAACCTGTCCTAGTGCCACTTTGTTAATCATCACACAGCCTGGCCTGGGTATCGAACCCGGGCCTCCGCGGTGAGGGGCCAGCAACTACTCTCTTCGAGCTCACGGCCGCAGATATCTCGTGGGCAGTTTCAATGTCAAGTTTGATATTACCTTTCTGCGCAAAATACGACTGTCAAAAATGGTCGCTGGACTGCCCATCGTAAAATATGTACGGTCCTCCCGTAAGACATACGAGGGGCGCCCGGAAAGTAATGCAACACAATTTTTTTCTCATTCACAATTGATTTTATTAAAACTTCAAATATGTCACATCACTACATGAATCTTTGGCTACCTAAACCTATTTTTCAACATAGTCTGCTTCTAAACCTTTGGCCTTACGCCACCGAGATGCGAGAGCCTGTGTGCCTTCGCGGTACCACTCTCCAGGTCTCTGTCGCAACCACCTCTTTACTTCGGTAATGACCTCCTCGTCGTCCTCAGAACTCTTTCCGCGGATTGCATCTTTCAAGGGACTGAAAAGATGGTAGTCAGAAGGAGCCAGATCAGAGCTGTAAGGTGGATGAGACAGGACAGTCCACTGAAGCTTTGTGATGGCCTCTCTGGTACGCAGACTTGTGTGTGGCCTCGCATTGCTGTGGTGAAGAAGCACTTTTGTCACATCTTTATGGGAACGAACCCTCCGGAAACGCTTCTTCAGCTTCTTCAGAGTTTCCCTTGAAAGATGCAATCCGCGGAAAGAGGTTTGAGGACGACGAGGAGGTCATTACCGAAGTAAAGAGGTGGTTGCGACAGAGACCTGCAGAGTGGTACCGCGAAGGCACACAGGCTCTCGCATCTCGGTGGCGTAAGGCCAAAGATTTAGAAGCAGACTATGTTGAAAAATAGGTTTAGGTAGCCAAAGATTCATGTAATGATGTGACATATTGGAAGTTTCAATAAAATCAAATGTGAATGGGAAAAAAATTGTGTTGCATTACTTTCTGGGCGTTGTAATATGTTGTTGTCAAATGTGTACAATCTTCAGGGTTATTTCTGCGTTAAAGTGTTTGCCTTGGGATTCGTGTGGCACCGACTCTAATCCAGACCTTGCAATCGGTAGCAATTACAGGCGTTCTTTGATTTTTTCCACGCGATAACCAACGAAAACAACGTAGGATACATCATTGAGATCTTCACTCTTCTGAAATGTTAACAAGGTGTAGGTTGGTAGCTGGTGACCAATGTTTCTGGAAAACATTTTGGTCCCATCATCAGGGGTCAAGCAGTCCACAAAGGCAAGTAGACTGCTTGACCCTTCTTGAAGACGGGGCCGATGTCCCGAAACGTCGGTAACCAACTACTAGCCTACGCCGCGTATCATCCCAGAAAAGCGCAGGCCTCAATTACACCGCGGCGGAAGCCTGAAATCTCGCACAGGATACACCTTCAGTTCTTCCTTCCTACTTCAGCCATTGTTAATGCTCACATCTCATCAGGCCCCAGGCAGAACCTGCGGGTGCTACAGTGTCAAATGAAAAAGCAAAAGATCAGGCTGACAATGTGGAGAGTTTTCAAAATATTTTCCTGACCAGCTATCTTATAGCGTCGCATATTACCGTATATTTCTTCACTGTCACAGAAAAAAAAAAACCCGACAAAATACACTTTATTTAGGAACAAACCCCCAATCGT
Source organism: Reticulitermes speratus (assembly GCA_021186555.1). Classification (NCBI taxonomy): domain Eukaryota; kingdom Metazoa; phylum Arthropoda; class Insecta; order Blattodea; family Rhinotermitidae; genus Reticulitermes; species Reticulitermes speratus. The sequence continues at coordinate 10,472,160 of JAJKFL010000001.1, forward strand.
CTACAATTACTGTCCTACATGTTTCGGCCTGAGGCCTTCCACATACCCATTACAGTATAGCACACGTAGGGACAAACGGAATACAATCCAGATTAACAATGTTAAAAACACTTGCACTTCCGGCACACGTGATAAATATTTGTATACATACATTCTACCACGAGTTTTAAATATCAGATATTTGGACACAATATTTTTAAATTCAGGATTGTCTGTGGATGTAATTTCTTCAAGCGTACGTCCCAAGTGTTACAGGTGAAGATACACATAATTTTCGACAAAGCGGCCAGTCCACCGTAACATTGTTATACCGAATTGTGGAGTGATCGAAGATACGGACAAACATATGTTAATGAACTATTCGTCCATTTTTGCTTCTTTTTATATTCTGAACTTTCTGCACTTTTATATTTTGATACACATTACCGGTTTGTTGATGATATATGCAATATTGTAACTTTATACACGTCTCTTTGTAATTACTTGAGTCTCTTTGATAATGCCCCAAAGAAAGCCGAAACATGCAGGAAACTAATTATAAACAATTAGCAGTTAGACTGACTTCGGTTGTTTAAGCTAGTCTTGGACCAGTTACGGTTCCTAAGCCAAGCTCACAAACAGCACTAAGCGTCTGAGCAGGAAACTTATCACAAACACTTACCGCCACTGGTATCTACCTGATCCCGTTTCGATTAAATATGCCAAATTCTACTACGGTAAACTGGCGATAAGACGACAGTCAAACACAAGCCACTCACAAACACAAACTGTCAACAAGAAATACACCACACTTAATAACTCACGTCACATAACAAAATAACTGCTGTCGCTGTGTGATTTTATATCCCGCGCCACCAGAATTTACGAGCATGCTTGACACTTGTTATCTGGGGTGGCCAGTTTTATCATTTTCAGTCAAGCAACGCAACCTGTTTAACGAAAGAGCAACGCTGGACTGCTACTCACAACACACGCGCAACCACAGGTTAACAGCGCGCAGCACCCAACCTACTCACACCACTGCCAAAACCGGAACTGAGCTCATGTTCACACCGAAAAAAGCAAGCGAGCTCAATGCAGTTCCAACATTTCTCACTAGGTGGAACCTACATCCAAGTGGCCACAAGTAAGATTGTGGCGTCGTACATGTCAATGCATTGCGCGTTTCATTTCTTCCAGTTAACCCAGACCACATAACGTCGAATGATAATAATGAATTGCAAATGACGTACAAGGGGCGGCCGTGGTCGCATTAGCTGTACTGCCCAAGCATTTGTCCATAGGGCTGTAAAATCAACAAATACTCTTCTGGCTGGAAATCATTACAAGGGAAACTTGGGAATGTAGGAGGACACTCTGAAGTTGTACATGTGCTCAGTTTAGCAAGACAGTAAAATGGATGAGGAAGTGGAGTTATCTTCCACATACTCTTAAAATTTGTCCCTTAAGATATGAGTTTGGACTGGATTCTTCTGACTCAAGAGAGGGACCAGTCGTAAAATTTTTGCATATTCCACGTACATATTTTGTATTTCAGTGTTTATTAACCACCAACAAAATACACTTATGTGGTGAATTTAGATAGCTATTATTTTGTATCACACATTCTCCAACAAGTTTTGGTTGTAACTGAACCATCATCAGGGAGAAACAATTTCAAGGGAAGTGAAGTATCCAATAACTACACTTGCGTATATTTTCACCGATGTTCTGTATATCATACATCACACCAAATGCAGGTTGTTATAATATTTAACACATGTACGCTAGTTCAACGTTCCACAGTTTTATGCATGTATGTATGTGTGTATATATATATAAAATCAAAATTAAACAGTTTGTAGTCTTAGTTTTAGGTGTTCTTGGTGGAGCATTCACAATATTACAGTTAAAAAAATCACTATATAGATCACAATTCTATCAATTGAAAGGTATTTTGCATTCAAACATCTTTACCATTTACATTAATCTTGCCATGGAATAGTGCAAAGGCAAGTTGTCCAATCCACAACTGCACGGAGACAGATATATACAAACTGAACACACACTGAACCTGGTCTACGTATATTAAAAATTATAACAATTTGCATTTCATATAATGTATGATACACACATCAATGAAAGTATATGCACTGGATACATCACTTCCCTTGAAACTGTAATTGCCCTGATGATGGTTCAGTTAAGAGAGCATGATGGAGATGAAGTGGTCAGCTTCAAGTCTTGACCACTTTACTCCTACAAAAAGAGCTCATTATACCCACTGAATAGGGCCCAGGGCTGGTCTAAGGGGCGGGTCAGCCAAGCAGCTGTCCAGGGTGCCAACCTATACAAGGCGCTAAGATATCACTGGAATTATTGGAAATATGGTGCTGGTAAACTCAGGTTTCCACACACATAACAATTTCTCTGAAAATTATCTGCAATTTGGGCATGTCCACTCAAAAATATTAACCAGCCCTGCCAGGCCAATAAAGTTTATAGAATATTGGCTTGAGGAGGCACCAAATTATCAACCTGCCCAGGGCACCCACATTTCTGGCTGGCCCTGCATGGGCCCCAGAGCCAGTCTGGAGGAGAGAAAAGTCTCTCACCCCTGCCTGGAATTGAAACATGATTCCTCAGTCATCCCGCCATGGAACAGTCACTATGCTGAATGGGCTATCCCACCTCCCTCATAGGCCTCATAAGAAGTGGAAGTACCCTAACAAGCCAACTTCCATTCTGTTCTTAAGGTTGTAAAGTAGGTTAAATGGAGGGTAAAAACAGAACAGTCATATTAAGTTTGTACACACCACTCATGTCTACAACACCCCTTCAGAACTCTCCACTTTGTGGTCTTCACTGCAGTGCACAACACTTCCACATGGCATTTCAGATCAAGGAATTAAAAAACTGAAGGCTGAGGGGTAGTAAGTTCACTAAACTTTTTTTAAATAAGTTTATCATATATTTACATTCATAATAATAATAATAATAATAATAATAATAAATTTGTAAAACAATTCAGAGTCCTTCAAGGATTGAAATATAATGCATCTTCTCACAACTAATCCTTAAGTTCTACATCCTACAGAAGGTACTGTTGTTTTACGGTATGCAAGGTCACTTTTAGGCTTCTTTTGTGTTTTTTGCGAGTTTTCTTCCTATCCTCTTACTGCCTTTTTTCAATTTATTTTGGTTTCCATACATATTTTTCATTTGGCGAGGCTTGGTTATTATTTATGTGTCCTTATCGGCTTGCTGCTATGCACAACAAAAGACACAAATTTACATAACACTGATGGTATAAATGTACAATCATTGTACAATTTCATAGAGCATATACTGCCTGATATGCTTACAGAATATTAAAAACAATCCAAACCACATAACACAAAAACTGTAACCCTTCAAAGGTGAAAATTATATATTTATCCAGTTATATTTTAATCACCTTATTAAATATGTTTTGGATTAAGATCGTAAATGCTGCAGTACAAAGATGTTCATTAGCATTTCGAAATATTGACTAAAATTATTTCTCATGAACAATGACCCAATTTTTAAGCTTCAATTCCATGTGCACAACAAAACTTTTTCTCCCTAAAATTCAAAATAATTTAAATTTTTCATACCCATTATTCTGACAGAAAGTGTGAAACATAAAACATTTGTTCATTCAATGAATTTTTTTAGTGTTACTGAATTTCAAGTAGCAGCAGATGATGTTTCCATATAAAATATTATCATCCAATTCTACCACTTGTGTTCTCCCTTAAAAAAAGGAAATCAAAAGAACCCAAAGGCACTGCATTGTCCACTGACATAGTTGCACTATGGAGATAAAGACAGATGAAACTTGTCACTTATGAGGATTTCTTCTGTAGACAGGAAACAAGCTTGAATATCAATTTTTCAATAAGCACTACAGTGAAGACTCAAGTCATCTGCGATATGATGCCATGTCGGAAGAACTGAATACTGCCACACCCTGAAGATAGCAAAAGCAAGTTCCTCTGAAACATGAGTATCTACTGAACAACAAAATGTCATATCCCAGAAGACTTGAATCTCCATGAACATTACTGCCAGAACCTCAAATTTTACAAGTACTACAGCAGTGAACTACAATATCATTGTCATGTCCATTCACTGTGAAACGCCAATTTTTCAAATGTAACATATTCAGCAAAATAGAGATGGTCATCCTGTGATCTTCTTGGCTTGCAAGTACTCTGTATATTGTTTCTTGTGGTAAAATCCCAATAAAAACGGTAATTTCTCAAAAAGTTATTCGGAAAATAGCACATTAGTAACTACAGCACCAACAAAATACATTTAATCTCAGAAATCTACAAAATAATGTGGGAGATCATTACTTAATAAACAGCTATCCCAGTACCATGAAGACAGTCTACGGAGCTGACGTGGGAATGACAAGAGGAGCCCACAGTACTTTTTGGGGGTAGCGGGCCTCTTAAAAATACAGGCACTTGAAAGACTGAAAATGAGATGTCATACTAAAATGATACTAGAAACATAGGTTTCATGATGTTACACCCAATGAGTTTTTATACAAGTGAAATCAAAACAGCACCCACTGCTTTTAGAATTCTTGGTTCTTAGTCTGATCCTTTCTTCTCCCATACTGATATTCTGCCACAGCAGCTCAAAAACACTGTACTGGGGACATAATGCACGACAGGACAGGTCTTAATGAAGCCAGTACAGCACATGCATTAGCTTAACCCATGTATATAAAGCATACATGTGAAGAAGAAGAGAATTCATTTCACTGGTATGCAATGTCAAAATAAATATACACACACACAAAAGAAGACAAGACTGTGTATTGGAAGATGTAAATTAACTATAATAACAACCCAACATGCCTATTGCAGGAAACATGCTGTCAGCACAAATGTTGATCCTATACAAGAACAACTCATGGCAGAGTGTTTGTCAAGAATAAAGTGTTTGAGAAAAGTTATGTTGTTTCATATATGGGAGGTCACAGGTTCAAACCCTGATGAGTCTTTCTTTTTAAAATACTTTTACATTTTCACTATAGGCAAATGGCAGGATACCTTAAATTACATTGTGACCACTTGTTTTCACACCATTGCATTTTATTATTCACTAATCATGCTAACACTTGATACTACACAATCTGAGTAATTGAAAGCATCACTAAATAGACCAATAATCAATAAATATAAAAATAAAAGTGTAAGCCAACATCTGCCTCCCTGACCACTCCAAGCACTCGACCTTTCCCAACTAGTCATTTTTCTTGAATGCTAACACATTTTAACCTTAATTATATGAGGAGCTATCATTACAAAAATGTACTTCTAACTTTTACTGAAAAGTAAGTAAATAGATCTGAATCTGTTAAGCTTCTAAAATTAATCTCAAATGTGTGCGCTTTTTCACATGACACCAATATTTTCAGAAATCAATTGAAAGCAAACTGCCCTAATCGTATACAGGGTGTCCCTCTAATTACAGATTGACAGCCAAAGCAAAGTACTTTTCTTTTTCGGTGGAAACACGAAACTCCGCGCATTCTTAACTCTGGTACTAGACAGAACTAGGGCCTCCTTCACTGCATAACTTCACTCCCACTGAATACAGCACTGTCCCAAACACGACTGGAAACCTGAACTCAAGATCAGTTTGGCATTTCCTGACTGAGCTGACCAGACTCATGTTACTCCTGTACAGTCCTGGAAATAACTGTTACAACTGTGTAAATATGGTAATAGAGCAAGCTCAAACACAAGGGACAAAAGAACTGACCATCTTTGGTTGAGTAAAATTTTAATCAATTTAATATCAAATTAGCATCTTCATGTTAAACAAGGAAAATGGAGGTAAAAGAAAATGTATTAACTCTGTCATACATATACTGTGTGCGCGCGCGCGTCAAATAAGAACTGTTAATATAAACATCATTCCACCCAATAATCTGATCCACAGCACTCAAAAATGGGGTACCCAGTTCCCTTTTTGTTTTCCAAAACAACAGTTGTAAGCAAACCTGATTAAAACACATTGTTTCTCAGAAACTAGGCATGTGTAGGACTAAATTCCATGTATTCAATTATGTTACCAATAATACATAATATTATGTACAGTAGTACCTTATTCTTAAAATTCTGAAAATTAATTCAAACTGCAGACCAAGCAATCCCTAATACTTGTACTAAATTGAAAATTACAGAATTCAGATGCAGTAGATATTTGATGTTATGCATTGAAGTCTGTGTCATGGTATTAGAAGTTCCAAAGTCACAGCTAAATCAAAAGTTTTGGAACATCGTCATGGCCTGGCTCAGTTTAGTGCAGCTAAATATTTTGCATTACTTTTCACTTGGAACATTCTGCAACTTTCTCTTGCTACAAGACCAGTGAGATAGTGTGACCTCTGTAGGATTGGTTTTCTTTTAATAAATGGTATATTTACAATAAATTTCCTCTACTTAAAAAATTTAAATCTTTCCTTCCCTTTCAAATAGCGAATCACCACGAAGGTAAACTTGCGTACCGCTTTGAATTAATGTTTGAAACGCACTATCACTTAACTTGTAGCCATTGCATGCACTTCTATAACACGTGTTACTGTGTATGCCAGTAAAGTAATGTAATAAAACCAACACGGTACACACTTGATAATAAAATACAGCAAGATGCCTTTAATCCGACGTCCAATAGTTAGTGCCAAGACCAAACTTTTGCTTTTTACCAGGGAGCGGAAAAGCTTCATCACTGAAACAGGCAGATATCAGAACATGTTCAAAAATACCTCCAAGAGTGTCTGTACATCAACTGCTGTGGTATCTCCTGACCCCTTGTCTCCTATTCCAACTTCTTCCGCTATGAAGACTCCAGTAAACACAGAAAAGGACCCTGAACCAGCAGATGATGGAGATATCCGAATGGAATACTCCTCAGATTAGTTGTACAGTCCAAGTATACAAGCAGTAACAATAAATTACCTGTAACAACTGAAGTCACTATACACACCGCCTGAAATTTAACAATTCGACACCTGTCCAGTCACGTGCAAGTCAGATGAATGGAATTTTGCTGTAATTTATTTTCTATTCAACATGTTTCTGTTTATCAACCACTTTCAGGGATCACAGTAATGCTACAGAAGCTGTTAAGAGACCATTACATGATAAAAGATGTAAAAACAAAGATACCGACAAGCAACAAGACCAATAAAAAGTACCATAAAATATTAGATATTCATGATAATATACATATGATAATCGGTTTTGGTAACGGACTGACGATAAGGATCCTCTTATAAGTACTACCATGAAGAATGATCTAAGTATAAGTAGGCAAAAAAACACCACTTGATGATTCCAAGTCAGGGGTGAATTCATACAGCACAGGGGAAAAATAAACTTCCTAAAGTAACAGCCTTTGGCCTGTTAAAATACAATGAAGTTAAATGTCTTAAAGAAGCCACCCATTCATCCTTGAATTTTATGGTGAATATTTGCGCATTTATGGCTGTTGGTCTAATGATGTATGTTGACTGGGAGTACCCATCAACATACATCATTGTACATATCTTTGTTTTTACATATTTTAATATGTAATGGTCTTGAATACCTGTTATAGCATTACTGTAATCCCTGAAGGTGGTTTGCAAATCAAAACATGTTGGATCAGAAATACAGTTATTCTATGAAGTGTGTACCTTGTTGGTTTTACTACCTTACTATTAAATGCAGTTCATGGTTCTAACTCGATACTATTTTGAAAACAATGTCTTCAGAAATGTTCTCTGTTACAAGATCATGCAGCGTTTTTGGCTCCACACCGCAGCGAGTGCTCCGACACGGTCTTCATTACTGGTTACGAAAAAAACTACCTAGTTCTGTGCTTTATCTAGCAGTTTAATGTCTACAAAACATGAGTTCTTTTAATAATTCCTGGTAACATATACCTTATTTAAAAGGTGAGAAATTTTGAGGAACTCTTTACTTTCACATATCCCTAGAAGACAGCTGTCTGAAGTTTATGACCTTCGTTTAAGTCACATTTACTTCAGTTACGAGCTATGTTACATAACAGAAGTACAGCATATATCCAAACTACTTAACTTACTACAAAGATGTATATATGTATTACTGACACATGTATTTATGAATTATGTCACATTCTTTCAAAAAAACCTCCTTTTTCTCAAACATAATTCTCTTGATCTTATGATAGCTGAGAGCATCTTACAAGTCTCAGCATGTCTGTGAAAGCAAAGCAGAGCCAAAACTCACTTGTAAACACAGAGCCAGGAGGCAAGTAGGTTGGTGGTCTTGTACCAGGCCACGAAAAATTTTGTAGCACAGACTATACATTAGTACCATTTTTGATATATAGTACTTCATTTCATGTTAATTTATATATATATGTACAAATACTAAATACTATGGGCACTGAAAAGGACGTTTTTGTATGCACATTAATTGAAATTCAGATTCCAGAATGGGCAGGCAATTTCTTGACAAGGCAAGTAACTACGGTTCCTCAAGGAGGGACCCTATCCCTGGAGTTAGTTATGGCCACACAATAAACAAATTATTCTCTTACTAGAATTTCTTGTATGTCTTCTCTTCTGCACCATCTTATTTCATTTTACGCATTCATAAAATTTATAAACATCACGATGGCAATGTTGTGTAAACCAATAAAATTACCTGCACTAAAGAAATATGACATCATTTCTAAAAATTACAAACCAAGATATCATGGGTGTAACTACATAAGGAATGCAGAGACCTGTCCTTAGGCTCTTTTACCTCCACCAAGTTTTAATGATGTGGTACATCACAGTTCGATTCTATACAACTAAAAAGAGAAATCATCGACCTTTTCTATGTAGTTCATCATCTTTACATAGGGAACCATTCTTAATAACAGAAACTGATTACAAACTGAACTCCTTTTATCAACTGTATGTTTACAAGAATGATAAAAGTAAAGCAGCAACTTCATTTCTAAACCGTTAAGTTCTCAGGCATGTTACACTGCATTGCCAGGTGTGTATTTCCTGATGTTCTGAAGGACTGCAGTTCCTGTATCTTCAGGGTCAAGAAGTTAAGACTATGATCCTCCGAAACATCAGGTACTACCGGCCCAACAACACAGTGTCACATCCCTGCAAACCTGAATCTTCAACACACTGCTGTAGGCACCTTAAATCTTGCAACTTCGTTTCTGGCAAATCAGATGTATGTATAAGCTAACATATGCAGACAAGCACTTCCATAAAAGTGCAGGTGAAAAAATAAGGGGGACATGTCGGGGGTGATTGTTGGGACGAGTAATTTAAATAAGAACCTGTTTAATATGGAACTTCATGAGACATGTGGACACATACCATGACCTTTACTCTATGGACACGGATTATTATGTAGCAAATACTGACACGATAAATACAAATCAAGAGTATAACCTCACATAAAATGCTATGTTCTTTGCATAAAATAAACACATTATGTGAAAGATGTGTTCATTTGTGTGCAGAAGTACACAGTACCTTTTGCTGACATTTTTATACTGGGAGTCACCAATAAATGCAGTTGGGTGAATTTCATTTTGATCCTATTGGTCCAACATGAAGATGCAACAGAACAACCTCTCAAAAACAGATCTCTATTAAAATAATTTTTCCCTGACATAAAACATAAATGCCTTTAAAATCAGTATCTCTTATAGGACACACTTATAATAAAGCACATCAAATTAAACAGAAGAGAAACAATATATACAGTAACCAGTTCTTCAGCAGCTTTTTTCAACAGAGCTGTAGATTGCTCTACACTTTGACATTCTACCACAAGAGTGCAGCACAACATAAAGACAAAACAAAACTAAGAAATTTTAAACCTTTTACCATCTCTAATTTAGGGAACTATTACATCCTAAAAATTTATCTATCCTCAATTACAAAATTTTGATCTGAAAAGACATGGACAAGACAATATATTCCAGACCAAATGTGCAAATTTCTCATGTATTATTGTTCACATCTGCAACAAGAATGCAGAACAAGATGAAGAAGACACACAGTACAACAGAAACATTAATAACTTACATCACTTCCAAATTAGGACACGAGAGCTCCAAACAGCAAAAAAAAAAAAATCTGTAAAGATCGTGTCTTGGATCTGTACACTCCAAACAGGTCTTGTTACCCCATTTTATAAATCTAAGTGGTAGAAACACAAGCAGCAACAAAGAAAGAAAGAAAAAAAAAATGTTTCTGTCTTGTAGATAACGAGTGTCACACAGGAAGTACATTCACTTGCAGCTAGTAGGCTGCTTTGTAGTTAAAAATCCCACAATTAACCAAGCCTCTGCCATAAATTCATTGCAAGCCTTTCAATCAATGTCTTTGTTTACATTATGTGTTACAGGTTTGTATAACTTATCAATAATATGTGTAATTCCATTGAAAAATTATAAATATTACGTCATGGCTATGAAACAGTTTTCTATCAACTTCACGGTCTACCTTGGCAATGGAATTGGCAGACATTTGAAAATTTACTTCACATGTAAACAGGAGTAATGGAGATGGTACAATGTTTGGAATCATTATATGGTATGTGTATTAATGCTTCCAGAAAGAATTATATGTGTAAAAATACTTCTCTCAACACATAAAAACCATAATAAACACTGATCACACATACTGCCTTAACCATATCAGTACTCTGGATGGTCATTCTTAATCAGGTTGAAAGTGTAATTACATACCAAGTGATGCGATTGAAGGCAATGTGCAGTGTTCTAAGATGGTTTAAGGATGTCCTACGAAACAAAACACCAATATTCTGAGCCCTTGAAAGCAAATGTGACACAGCCAGTTTCCACTTCTATTATCTGGGGAACCCATTTAATTTCTTCCATAAAATATCCAAGCTTGCCATATTAACTGATAAATTACCAATGAAGCAAATAAATATTTTAGTTACATATAGACAAAAACATAACATCAGTTTTAACCATAATAATAAAACAGGATACATGCACTACTGGCAAATAAACACACTGCATTACAGTGTCTGAGCAATCACAAAATTATAGTTAAAACATACGAAACTGACTACATGCTAAATGCTTGTGCAATCATGGGCTCATGTAGTTAAAGAACCTCCTTAAACTTTATCAAATACACTGAAAAAAAATTAAACAAGAAATACATGAAAAAAAAACAAAAAAAAAAAAATATATATATATATATAAATAATTTTGTTTCATTTTTTTCTGAACAAATGCAATTCAGACATGCCTACTTTTCATTGTCTTACCCAACATATTACCATCTAACTATACACATATTGACATTTTTACTCGTTGACCTTCCTATCGTTTTTATTATAGTAGTAGTAGTACCTTAACACTATGATATATACAAAAATATACAACCCTTGTTTTACTGTATTGTTGCTAGTGAGAAAATCCCCCTACTGAAAATTAAACTACAGGATATTTATTTATACAGCATTCTAAACAGCCGTATGTGTCAAGCTGCACAACATAGGAACGGCATATATAATAATAATAATAATGATAAAATTAATAATAATTATTACAATAATATTTACTTAATTTACAGTCTACAAACATTCAGTTTGCAAAATATTAATAAAAAATTTGCATCTGTATTTATATTAATGGTTAAGAAACACTGGTACCATCAGATAAAAATGAATTGCTTCTTGAAGCATCAGAGCCACTCACTGAATTACAACGGGCTCATCATGCTCACACGCTGCACTCCTACACTCAGCAACCTGGCAGGAAGTTGAGGTATCCATCCTTATTATGAGGAGTTCAATCACTGGGCCACCAAAGCTTGGCAGGGAGAAGCTTCAATGTGTCATGTTATAAACTGGTCAACAAAAATACAATCAAACTCCCTCACTGTCTATCCAAGTCTTTGTTTCTGAAAAGGCCTTTAAAATATCACTTACTGACCATAACCTTGGGCAGTAATTACATCATCAGGGTGCTACTATTATTGCAACAAAACCAACTGCTGAATCAAAATTTTGCAAACAAACAATTTAAACCAAATCCATTCAAGATAAAAATTAATGTAAACTGACACCAAAGAAAGGGGAGGTGAGGGTAGGTGAGGAGGTGGGGGGCCAGAAAGGCTCATTATTCTGGGGATTCGCACCATCACTACTGGATGAACAGACAAAGCTGAGGTGATGCCACCTGCTGTTTTAAAAAAAATCAGCACTATTTTCAGTGTAAAGGCAGCCTGCAAATTATTTCTATATACTGGTGTACCAGACAGCACATGTTACATCACCCACTATAAATAAAAAAAGGTTCAACAAACATCTGTGTGAAGTCCCCAGACTTCCACTATCACTGTGACATCTTTATCCTGCAGTGTGATGGAATTAACATGAAAATTTTGTAGAGATTCATGAACTGCGACATCTGACACCTGCTGGTGCTTGAATTTAAATGACTTCAGGATCTCTATAAAAAAAAAACCCCAAGTTAATTGAGCTGCCCCCTTCTCAGGTAATTTGCTGCTGAATCTACAGGAAATGGTCCACTGTATTGTAGCCTACATTGAAAAGTCTCTGAATAAGGGTACAAAATGCCAACATATTCATTGAATAGTTAAATAAGGATGGATGATTATACATGATCTGTCCACAGATATTTGACACACTCTGGTTCAGAGGAAGAAGGGAGTTAAACCATTAGACAGTTTATTATGAAGTCCAACCCACTGTCACCTCACTTCACTTTGCTTCTCATGCCGCAGCACATAAATCATCACATGTCTTTCAACCTCTGAATTCCAACTCTTACATATCTCACCAAGTCATTCAGAGAACTATGTAAAGTCAGGGGTCCACAGTACTGATCAAGCACAATGAAGAAATCTGTATAAAGCAGAAAAAAACAAATATTAATTGTGCAATAAAACAATACACTGACCTCCAGCAAAATATTTCATACGAAAATAATACACATCCTTAGTACAATTTTTATTACTACAATACAACATTAATGGCTGCATTCAAGTTACTACTACCACTGTAACCAGAAAATGCCACAAAATGTTCTTCAGTGGTATACATACGAGTTTTTCTCTCTCTCTCTCTGTGCCACCACAGCAACCACTAAGGGCTACAAATGTTGGGAAGAAGTGGCCAAATTGAACACTGAGGAAACTGAAATGCAAATACAGGCAAGTCTCGTTTTACGCGAGTTCTTTTTGCACGATTTCGCTTTAATGCAACTTGAAAATTTACAACACTTTTTGAATTTACGCGATAATTTTCAATTTAATGCAGTTGCAGATATATGATCCATGGCCACATGGATCATCTGTATGAGGCTAGCAGAAAGTGACATCATTATCACGCTATCAGTCACATGTATGGATTATGCTGGTGGTATATCACGTGGCTCACTTAGTTCCCTTTAATAATATTGGCTTTTCTTAGCAAAATAAGTGAGAAACATAAATGTACATCACCTAGGGCAATCCCAGTGAAAAATCAGAGAACGACAATCAGTATGAAAGAGAAATTAGATGATAAGCCAACTTGGAAAAAGGTGAACAAACAGCTGACATATGGCATAATATTGAGACTTGCTCATAGTACTGTACATAGAGTTCATGATAATGCTGAAAAAATTACACACAGTGCTAGGTTAGGAACTACAGTGGGTGCTGCATGAATTTGTCATTCAGTAAGTCCCACTACTGAACGTAGGGAAAAGATGCTGCGTACATGGCCTGAAGATCAAAATCAGTGCCACGTGTCTGCGAGTTTCTGGTTCAAGCAAAGGCTATTTCTATTTATGAGAATTTGTCAAAAGATGGTAATAATAATGTTAAACCATTTAGTGCAAGTACAGGCTGGTTTAGAAAGTTCATGAAGAGATATAATTTTTATAACATTAAAATAGTGAAGCTGCTTCTGCTGACATTGTGACGCTGAAAAGTTTTTATTGCATTAATGCACACGCGCGCGCGCACGCGCACACACACAAACAAACCTGGGCAGGGGATGGGGAGAGATTATATATAATAATATATATATATATAATGCACAATATTGGTACAGGCATACTCTACATAGGAAGCGGCTGTCAATCCCCTAACCCTTAGGAAATACAATGCTTAGATGGGAATTTCATACTCAATTTGGACGATGTTTTTCAGGAACGTTACCCTGGCGTAAAATGAGACCTGCCTGTCTTAGTTTCCAAATTGGGTCCCTGGTGTACAAAAACATTCACCAAAAACATATAAGCTTAACTGTAATAAAAACTTGACTGACTGAATGGATCCCAGGCTAAGTAATGTAGATGTTTCAACTCCTTAGTCACAGGTACTTAGTGAGATGGAATTAAGTAAAATGCCACATTCACCCAAACACAAATACAAGACAACACTGCACATAAGACGACAGCCACACCACCCCCCTTTCCCTGCCACCACCAGAATCTTCAATTTTGAAGAAAACATCTACACAAAACATGATTAAACTTCATGCACCATTATAAGGGGATCCCCTATTTTTCAGACAATAAATCACGCAAAAATTATTGTCTTCCATTCTGGCAAATACAGTATTAGTGTGAAGGGCATAATTTGACCAAACAGATGTCTCTTCTGACAACAGGCCTTTCCACAGTGGCCTGAAAACGAAGCCAGCAGGCCTTCTGAAATGCTCACGACCACCTGAGACTATACAATGATTACATTTTTAATTTACATTGACATGATAACCATAAGTACTACTACATTACCTTTGTGTTTGCCCTTATAAACGAGTGCATCTGCTTGCTCCCAAAGTTCATGGCAGGACAGCAAGTAGCTGTAATGCTGGTTCTGTTTTTGCATTGCTGAGTGTACAGACAACGGTACAGCAACACATGGGCCCATGTTGGCTGCAGGAGGTTGCTGCCCCAGGGCGCTACCACCTACTACACCGCTGCTGCTACCACCAACCATTCTCCCGCAGCCACATCACCACTATTGTACCCAGATGACTGACTGCCTACTGATCCCACAGATCCTGCTGGGGATGGAGTAGGTGACAGTGGGGAAGGAGTACCCTGCCCACCACACTGTTCTGGCTGCAATGGTGTTGGCTGTGTTGCCTGTGGACAAGAGCATTTCGATACATGTAACTATAAGCCTAAAAGAGATCCTACTCACAAATTGTACTCTTGAGTATATACAGTGATATTTTCTGTAGAACTTCACACATCACTCTGTTTCTCTTCATAGCATGCTGTGTAGTGATGGCTGCTACTCTATCTGCTATTAAGCTGGGGTTAATGTGTTTAATTAATTATAGTTTGTATGATGTCCTATGTTCACCACATTTAATGACAGCATTACGTTTTCTTGGTTGATTCCAGTGGCTGCATAGTCTAAATTCGGCAATTTGCTTGCTGGGATTGCGGGTTCGAATCCCACTGGGGGCATGGACGTCTGTCTCTTGAGAATGTTGTGCATTGTCAGGTAGACAAATAGAGGTCTCTGTGTTGGGCTGATCACCAGTCCAGAGGAGTCCTACCGAATGTGATCGTGAAACCTCGACAATGAGAGGCCCTGGCCCACCAGGGGCTGTCATGCCACGGGGAAAATATGTTCTCATGTAATTGGACAGGTGGTCAAGAAATGGCATCAGTGTGTGTTACATACTGGTATGAATTTCTGGTCCCAGACAAGACGGGTCCAATAATCCTCTAGTTGCACTCACTGCACAGCACACACCAACCATAACATCATGTGACATCACTTCATGGATTAACATGGTATTTTCTGCAGACTAACAGCTATTATTCTGAAAGTTCATGTATCCAATGAAATGAAACCAAGCTTGACTGCTAAACAGAGAGAATATGGAGGTTTATTATTCCAGCATGAACCCCCTGCAATACCAGTCCACAAAATTCGTTTCTTTTCCAGGATCCATGTTGTGGGCTTTGTAACCTTGTCTGATGATGCACATAAAACCACTGCTGTGCATGTCAGGCCCAGAATTTTCTTTGAAATGTCTCCAGTCTAGTGGGAATTAATCCATTCTTTCCTCAGCACATCTTCTCATGTTCTCTTCCAGTATACAATTCAAATTGCCATTCAAAACTTTCTCATATACATATTTGTAAATTGTTTCCCTGTCTGGAAATGGTGCATCAGCGAACTTTTGTCTGATCTCATGACTATCACCTGTAGGAACTGTATTTAGTACATATGTGAATCTTAAAGAAATCAGAATAGGCACCATCAATGACACAGAGGGACCCCCCAACCTCTCCAAAAAGCAGTGTGGGAACGAGCAGGTCAGTGGGCTCAGTGTCTAACATAAGCAACTTAACGGGAAGTGACTAGTCATTAGCAGTCATGTAAAATAAGGCACTGTATTACTAGAGTGATGAAACCATGGAAGATGAGATGGGCAAGTGTAGTATGTATGCAAGAAATGAGAAACTTACAAAATTTCAGGCAGAAAACCTGAAGAAAAGATAACTTGGGGACCAAAGTGCAGATTGTAGTAGGACCAGATCAATGAAACAAGGTGTGAGAATGTGAACAAACTCACCAAGTTTAGGGTGGGGGATGAATGCTCAGGTTTCATAACAGGTAAGGTACTTCTTCACAGCTTCAGTACTTATTAGTTTCTCAAGCAGGATTCTTCTCCATGGAGTTATCAGCTCATGAATGCACAAATTTTCCAAAAATCTAGAAGGCAACTCAATCTTCTAGCCACCAGATAGATGACATGAAGCAAGGTCCATACTCAGGACCCACAAACATTAGGTGCCACAACATTTCGTCACCTGAGCAACATGGCACCCAGGATTTGTGGACCCCTGTATTAGCTAATGGTTGTTGGAAAATTTTGTTAATATTTGGTAAAAATTTTGGATTTATACAAGCATGCATATATTCACTTTAACAATAAGCGCAGCCAAGTGCCGCGCTCGAGGTGATACCCAAAATGAGGCATGAAATTATGATACATGTACACAGTTTTCATGCCCCCTTCCAATTTTCTGCACAACTTCATCTTATCCCTGAATAATTTCCATGCATTTCCTAAATTTCACTTTTAACTGTCTCCACAATCAAGATGTCTACGACCTCAGACCTAATCTACAGTCTAAGCTGTGACACTATTACATGCGTAAGAACTGTAAAGTTTCTAGGACAGTATTTATAATAATCCCTTAAACCTTAAAAAGTGTGCTAAATTATGCAAGTAATATGCTATACACAACCCTTTCTTTTCCAGACCACCAGGGACAAAGCAGCAGGACCTGGAAATATGGGAGGGCGATGAAGAACGGGACTTGTCTCATGCTTGACCCTAGTATGTAGATAAGAGGTCATGAGATGAGGAGAAGAAAGGCCCACTATTTGACACTGACATGAAGCTAGAACTCACAGAGAACATTTAAACCTACAAATTAAACAAGTAAACTAAACAGAAAGATATGTACACACTAGTTCACATAATTTTTGGCAGACACTTGTGTAAGTTTATGACAGATACTGTCCACCATCTTTCATACTAATGCAGTACTTTTGTCTGATAGTGTCCTGATCTCGGGAAATGACATCAGTGATGAAAATAACAATACAACTTGTACAGGCAGAGTCACATAAGCAATGCTGTCCCTAATACTCACTTTCTGATGATAATCTGCCAGAATTTTCTGATATTCCTTCACCTCATGCTTTCTCATCTTGAACAATTTAAGGTACAGCAGCGACTGGCATCGTAGACTGCAACAAATAAGCAAATAAATGATCTTAACAAACAGTGGATACTATATGTTTACTTCTAACAAATGTGGCCATGGTTATATCAAAGACCTGACAATGGCTTAGAACAGGTCCACACAACCTTTTATATGGTGCGGCAAATTCGGCAAGATTTGGTGTACATGCAGGCAATGTGACATTCTGTACACAGAACAAAGAATGAATACGTATACGAGTAATTATACGTCTAAATTTACCATCATATTTCTCTATACATCTGCAATAAAAATATACTGATAATAACAGGAAAAATTTACAAAAAATGCAATTCACAACCTAGGCTAGGGTGTCGATATTTTTAGCACCTTACTACAAAATAAATTATTATTGTAATGTATGTTTCCATAAAAAACAGGCCATAGGTTTTCAAAACTTCCTCAGCGTTCTGTCTTGGCTTTTCCAGGGAAAGGCTTAAGAGACGCTTTTCTCATTACAAACATCTTCACAAGCAACATAAAAAAGCCCACGTTGCCCACAAGCTACGTGTTCAGTGGGCCAGGCTTAGAACAGTAAGCCAAAATATGCTGTTGCTTGTATGTTTTTAATACAATTAATGAAAGGTTGTGTCAACAAAAGCATAATTCCATTCAGTACTAGTAAAATTGGTTGCAAGATTTAACACAGTGGCCAATAATTTCAGATAAAAGCATTTCACATCATAAATGTTTAGTTATCTCATTCTGCATGACAAACAATTACTCACACCTTGTTTGATGATGTCACTTACCTTAAAACTTCCAGTTTATTGTCTATACTGCCTTGTGGAGAGTTGTTCTGTTGTGTTCGGAACTTCGAGGAAATGTACCTGAATGACAAAAGTAAATGACTGAAAACGGACACTCCATTATATGAGAAACCACACAATTATTAAATGCAACAGTTACATAATCACAGCATCAAAGTTTGAGAACAGTTGTCCCATTACATGCCTAGCAGGCAAAGAAGGAAGATACAGTTATCAAGAGACCAGTATTCTTTGTAGAAAGAGCCCAATGTAATAAGGAACACCAGCTATTTATAAAACACAAAGTTTTCGCCACCATCATCAGGGAAAGTGAACTTTCCTTGATTATGGTGTAACTGTCACCGAAACATGTCAGAATATAGAGTGATTTTGTAATAACTTTTAAAATCATTAAATGCATGGTGCATTTTTTTTCCTATGGCTCGACAGCCTCTATGGGGCCTAGGCCTCCTCATTTTCCGAGGTTTCAAGATCACACACTTTAGACACACCACACTCAGTAGGACTCCTCTGGACGAGTGACCAGCCCATTGCAGAGACCTTTACCTGACAACACACAACACTCACAAGAGACAGACATCCATGTCCCCGGCGGGATTCGAACCCACAATCCCAGCAAACGAGTAGACCCACACCTTAGACCGCGCGGCCACTGGGATCGGCATATATGGTGTATACTGTTGGAAACCTTAGGCGATAACTTAACTCTGTGTCTGCTGTCCATGCTCTTGTTCGGCAACTTCAATGAAATTGCAAGGACAAAATACGTTATTCAAATTACTCACTTGATAAGGCTCAACGTGTCTTTGTACATCGTAAAAGCCGCTTTCTCAGTACAGCTCTCATGTTCCATAGCATTCCCCGTCAGAAGGAAAAACAACACAGCTTCCAAGTACTGCATTCCCTGTGCTGTGTGGTCTGTCTCCTTATCTGCACCATGCTTCAGCCTCTTTGCCTCTGTCAGGTACTGGTTTTGTTGGTTCTGATCCCTGTGCAGGAAAAGGCAACTGTCACATTTCTAACACAGCTCCATGCTCTTGTATACAGGTTCATGGCCACATTTATTATACTATAACTGACACACTCATGTCCAGTTCTCAGAGAACATTAAAATATTATCATACCTCAAAAATTAATGGAATTTTAACATAATCTTTTGTAGGTTATATAGCACCAAATAACGATTCTTACAAAAACAGTGTATCATGCACTGATTATCTAGTTTTTGAATACACAGCAATTACCTGCCAACTGGAAACTTCATGCATCTTTGGCTTATTATTTGTATCCATTTCCTTCTAGCAACAGTAAATTATGTATCCCAATGTAACACCACTCCCCTACATACCTCCCCCCCCACCCTTTCCATTCTCAATTTTTGGGAAAATACATCCACAGAATGTGTGCACAATTATAGGGTCACATTTCATTTTACAGACGATGAATAAGAAACAAATTGTCATCTTATTTTTGGGTAAATATGGTATTTTGTTTTGTATTCACAGTTAATATGTGTACATACAGGAAAGATCTGGGATTAGAAAGAGGGTAAAACAACCATCACCACCAACATGAAGGCTGTGGTCTTCATGACGTATTTCAACACTCAGTTACGTAATGCCTTACAAGCAAATAATAAAACAGATGGTGTCTTTCCTTTATTTAATGCTACTTGCCACACTCACAAGATCCGGAGTGGGGAATTTTGTACCATATTTTATGTGCAACTTGTACAGCACAGAACACTGTTTTACTTACAAGTGACACTTCACTCATGCTCAATAAGGAAATAAGCAGACACAAATCTCTTAACCACACACATCACCCAACACTACAATAAGAACGGTACGCAGGAAACGTTCAGTGCTTCATACCTGTCCTCATCTTCTGAAGCATCTTCCTCTTCACGTTCAAAATAAGAGAAGTACACTTTGTGCGCAGTCTGCGGCCAATTCATGGCTGACAGAGGATACCCAATACCAGGAGGTACAGAGTAACCTGCCAAGAGACCATCAGAGTAGTGCAAGTCAGATCCACCTGCCGAGTCACTTCCCGCTGCAGGCACCATCTCTTCATTGTTATCTTCTCGCTCATGATTTGTTGGAGGCACATCTTTGAGAGCCACTGCACTCTGAAACAGAAAAGGATTTCCCAGGAAACTTATTACATTCTCTGTTAACCACATTGTTCTAACTCTCTACACAGCTAATACAGCAGACCACAGAAAAGTTAAATATCTCCCATCACAATGAATATACTAACATGCATCTGTACAGGCCACTTACCTTTAACTACCCCATAACATCACATTTACATCTGACAGGTTGTGTGTGGGTCATTTAATGGCATTCTACTGATTGCAGAGGTTATTTAATCTTAACCCTTTAGTGATGAAAGGTGATTGTAGTTGTCACGCAGTGCAATGCTGACAAAGTCAAATGACGTCTAGTCACTGGCTAATAACACGCAAAGTAATGGGTGGGAAACTTAAATCCCGCTCACTTGCAGAGTACACTGGACACTTAATTCAGGTGCCAAAGTGTTAAATGAGATGACAATATGATTCGGTACAGTAAGGGCAGCATATGCCAAATTTGAAGTGTGCCTTGTTTTATGTTACATTGTTTGTTTAAAGGTTTTTGTGGCTTTGTGTCTGCACATGGTGACTATATCAAGAAGACTGAGACAGATGGAAAACACAGAGTAATAGAAGAAGAAGAAAGAAATGTGTATCAAAATTTTATCGAAAGAACTCTTGGAAAGAGACCACTTGCAAATGATAAATGTACAAGTGACGATATATCACAATGGATCTCAGGGAAATCGCATGTAGTGCAGCAGACTCATTTAAAATGGCTCATGAAATGGTACAATGCCACCACCAATAATGAACGTTCTGGGTCTCTGACAGAAATAAAGTTCCTAAACAGAGAGCTGATGGCTCTAGAAAAAGGCCTGTCCATTCACAACACAGAGTGAATACAGTAATCGTGGCTATACACTTAGGGGCATGAGTGTTCTGTCACATGGTTAGCATGTATGAAGTTGTACTTTTGCAGCTCTGGATGAATTAATGTCCTCCACCAGGGTTAGCTATTATCATTATTTTAGTGCATACTCACTTGACTAGATACTCTTAGTGTGGTGTGTTCACTGGCCTCCTCAGGCTGCTGGTGATGCAACTTACGTCGCTTGCTAGAACCATGTTCACGGCTATGCCTGTCACGATGCCTGTGGGTGCTGCCACCTTGAGAAGACACTCGACTGCATTCTGTTGACAGGGATGACACAGAACTTCCACTCCGCCTGCGTTCACGCTGACGTTTGTGTCCACTACTCGCGCTGTTCTTTTTGTGATGTTTAGACTTTCTACCAGATTCTTCATTCCTTTTAACAAAATTAGATAATATGGTAACATTTTCTGACTTTACCCAGAAACATCTGTTCTTTCTTGTCTTCAGTTTTACTGGACACCATAAAATTCTAACATTCAAACCGAGCAGAAAATTTCTTGGAAGTATAAATAGTGTTGAAGGATAACAATGGGATAAAACCATAAGTTACCTGGTTATAATTCATAAAATTTAACTCAGTAATGCAACTAATGATTTAAGCTCTCCAAGACCTGATAAATGATCCAATCATAACTAAACAATATGCATTAAAACCAACAACGGTGGTTTAGCAAAAAAGCAACTTGAATGCATGTCATATTCAATACTGCATGCTGTAACATGTTTTTTGATCATTCCACATCAAACAGTTTTCTTGAAGAAAATGTGCAAGGATCTTACACTTCACAAATCACACCGTAACTTAAAATCAAAACAAGTAAACTGAGCTGATCTTCACTGACATTATGACAATCAATTCAGCAACTATCTGTCATGTAGGGAGTGGATTCACATTGTGCACATAAAAAAGACTCCTGTTTTCTACCATTAATATGCAACCATTCAATGCTAACTCCATACAGCAGAGTCCTTCTTGAGAAGCTAATGGTTCCTCAGCTCAGCAAGAAATTCCCCATATATTATGGAACCTAAAAGTTCACCGTGTTTCAAAACAGCCTGCTACTTGTCCATCCTTAGACATAAAATGCAAAACTATCACAACACAGACAATCTATGTCTGTAAAACTGTTTCCCATCTTTTCACTTACATGTGCATCCCCCAACTACAGTACTTGCAGTTGCTTCCTGGTAGTCACAGTTGGTATTGTCTTTGTGTTACTGGAATTATTTGCACACCAGCAATATTCATGTATCTCAAGATATAAATAAATATTACTTCACACAACTGAACCTTTACCTGTATTATATGTTTAGCTAATGAAATGTTATTGGTTTATTTTTATGGATGTTTTCAAGACATCACATGGTCAACTGTAAATATTTGTAGGCATGAAATTTTTCCAAAAAAGTCACAAAAATAAGGTGCAATTTTAATGATTCTCTAGCATTAATATCCATTCTGATGAGGTATAGTATTCGATGGTTAACAGGCCAACTTCATTCACACTGCGCTTTGTTGGGTAGTAACCTTTTCAATTCACAAGTTTCAGGAACTCTGCAAATTAATATTTATATGTGGTTAGAAGCGAAGGAGTGTCATGCAGGGCAAGGACCCACAAAGGCACTTGTGCACTTATGACAACAGAAAACGTGGTGGTTTAAACTAAGCTGCATATTACCTTCAAATGTGGCTGCTGTCGATTGCTGTTCGAACTATGTAACAATAAAAATTAACCACTTGTTTCCAGTTTCAATCTGCTTACTGCTATATTGCTATATTTGAACCAAAGTAATGAATCATGTAACTATTGTGTATAGTTAGAACCACAAACACCTGACTTTAGAGAAAAGTGATCCAGTCACTTCTTAATCACTATGGTTCCAACAAAAATTACTTATAGGTAACAGTGACTCCAAGCAGTGACTATGGTAAATGGAACTGTTAGCTTACCAGCTTCCTTTACAGCCCTAAGAAAGAGGGATACAAATCTGAGGGTACATTATTATGTAAAGAAAGCCCCAACTTGCTAGAGGTCTGAGGTTTGACACCTGAGTGATGTTCAGTGAGGCACAAACTGACATCAAATAACATGGAAGCTGCAGGTGGAATTAGAATGAACTAAGTGCACTAAAAAACAATTTGTTGAACGTGAAAGCAGCCCGGTATGAAAAAGTACTGTAGACTGTAAGGAAACTATACTCTAGAATTCAAACAAGAAGAAAGAAACAATGGAAAAGCAACACAAGTATTCTTGGCAAACTCAAATATACAGAAAGAAGAAGAAGAGAAAGAACTGAAGCGAGAAGAGAACACTTCAAAGCTCATCTGTCTGTTTTGGCAGCAACTCTCATCACATCAGTATCTGACCAGTTACTAACCAGTGAAATGTAAACAGTGACACAGTCACTAGTGTCCACATGGTAGTGACCACTTCCTGTGATCACCCACTAGTTACTGGTCTGACAATAAATTAAATGGCGACTCCAATCACTGCTACTTCAGGCACAAAGTTAATTGGCACTAAAACTGATAATATCACTCTTATTGATACAATTCAGTACATCTATATCAATATCACTATCTCTGACACACCATCCACTTACCCTTCAGTGTGAGTGGCATCTCTGACTTCTGGTTGGTTCCTTTTGCTCAAATTGTCCCTATTTCTGCTACTCCTCCTCTTCTTTTGCTTCTTGGAAGCCTCCTGATTAACTGATGAATTGTCACAACCATGATCCTGCGTCACTTTATCAGTGTCCTTACTGTTATCACACTTTGGTATCACTGCATCTCCCTCCTCACAAGCAGGTGACTGAGTCCGCTGCTTTTTGCCCTTACTACTACGGTTTGCGCCCCTTCCACCCGGTTGCCTGGTATCTGCCAGTTCTGTTCGTACCCTAATGTCTTCCCCACCACATAGGCCTCTTTCCAGGACCGCCTGGAATGGGAATTTGAGGCAGTCTAGACAGATCCAAACGACAGAAAATACTTGGTCTCCCATCAGCACGATACACAACTGAAGGAAGTTCCACTTTTGATGTGTCTGGAGCATTCTTCTTATTTGATGAAGTATCACACACAGCTTTTCCTGCTGCAGAATGTTTAGACAGTTTCTCAGACTCTTTCTTTCCAGTCTTTCGCCGTGAACCTTTCTCAGGACTATGTGAAATTGCACCCAACTTTCCCGATGTTGTACTGCACTTATCACCCTTCCCTGGACTTGAATTTACATCAAAACCCACATTTACTTGCTTGTTTGTCACTGTGTCATTAGATGACAATGGGGACAGTAAACGAGGGCTTATTAAAGTTGGTACACCCTCATCCTCCACTGAAGAAGACGTCCTTTCTGACTCACACTCCACTACAAGAACACCAGGTGTTTTTGAGCCTCCCTTGCCCTTCGCACCAGCACCTTTCCCACCCCCACTGGCACAATATATACCCCCTTTGGCTCCCCTTTAGCCCCACCTTTGGCACCACCCTTAGTAGGAACAAAAAGTTTTCTCAAGGTGTCACTTTTCTTTTTGTCTTGGATGGCTTTACCTTCGGTATCTATCTTGGGAGGACTCTCTTCTACCTTTGAAATAGGTGGGCGGGACAGAATACGAGCTCTGTCACTGTCCCTGTCACTGTCTGAGGACTGCTTCTTCTTGGACAGGCTGTCTGACTTGCTCCTGTCCTTGTCAGAATCAGAACTGCAATCAGGACTGTCATTCCGCTGCTTCTTGCCAGTGAAGGATCTTGCAGCCTTCTCTGATGATGTGTTTACAACATCTATCTCACGATCAGTATCTGATGAAGATTCTGTTGTGGTGTAACAAGTTTTTATTGCTTTTGACTTTGGACATCTCCTAGGGTAAGGCCTTCCAGGACCAGACTGTTGCTTTGAACCACTCACAGCATCATCCTTAGATCTTTTCCGGCTGTTAGAACCTCTTGGACACTTCTCCTTCTTTGGACCAGCAGCCTTCTTTTCTTCTTGTGCCAGCACTCCACCAGATCTTGCCTTGCTTCTGCCTCTACCAGCTTTCTTAACGTTACTCTGAATTTTGTTGTCCTTTCTTGTCCACTCACCATCCCTTTCCTCAGACCCACTACGAGGTATGGGAGATGGAGGTTTTGGCTTGCCTGATGAAACATTACGCCTCCTTCTCTCTTCCTCAATATCCTCATCTGATGCACTTAAAGAGAGTTTTTCCCTTACACCAAATGTCTCTCTGTTGGTTGCACGCTGAACTCTCGGTTTAACACTGGGATTTTCATCTTCTGACTGACTCTGAGCAGTACGTTTTCTAATTGCTCTTGAACCTCCTTTTCCTCCATCTGAATCATCATCATCTGATGCACTGGGCGCAGACCGACGTGGTCTGGGTCTCGCGGTCACTCGTGGCTTTGGATCCTTTATTTCACCATCTGATGTACTGGAAGAAGAAGTGACTCTTCCACGAGGCATTGGTGCTTCTTCATCCTCAGATTCACTGGGTGATGGAGGTGGAAGCTTCCTTACCTCACTGCTTCTACCAGAAGTTCGCTTAGGAGCTTTGCTGGGAGATTGTTTTGAAGTCCTGCTGGGAGTTTGCTTTGGAGTCCTTTCGCCATGTTTCTTTCTTCTGTTATCTACATTATTTAAGGACTGGGCTTGCGAGTGAGAAGGCTTTAACTTAACACTATGATTGCCACTGTTATGTTGTTTTATTGCCAACTGTTTTTCAGACTGTAGCTCTTCATCTGATGTGCTGGGGGATCTCAGTTCCTTCTTAGGACGCGTCTTGTTTCGGTTAGCCGGCCTGGTCTTTTCCCTGCTCATTACACTTTCACTATCACTCTCACTTGACAGTTCTGGTGCCCTAGTGGGCAGAGTGGAACGTTTCCGCCTTGATCTTGTTTCAGTGAGTATAGGTTTCTTTTTGGTGCTGTCTCCAGAATCTGATTCAGACAGACTAGACAAGAGTGGAAGAGGATGCTGCAGAGCCTCAACTACATTGTCCAACTCTTTGTTGGAGTCACTTCCATCTGAGACTGCACCACTCCCTATTTTCACTTTGGCTGAGCGCTGCAGAGCCTCAACTACAATGTCCAGCTCTCTGTTGGAGTCACTTGCATCCAATACTGCACCACTGCCCTCCGCTTTCACTTTGGTCCCAACTGCAGATTGATGCAGGATTGATTCTGGTACATGGCTAGGAACTGCTGTGGGTGCTTTTGCTGCTGGAGAAGGCTCCTGCTTCATAAATTCAAGCTGAAAGAATGAAAGAAAAAATATATATATTTCCTGTTGAGACACATCATCTTTGTTTGTGAAGACACTTTTAAGAAAAGGTTAAAGAGTTTTAAAAATTATGGGTGAAGTTAAGCTATCCTTGTACTTAAGCACCATGCCACAAAGGTGTATAAGAATGGAGGTAAAGCTCCATCATTCTAGACCCTAGAATGCAGGTACGTGGTCAGCTTCATGATCTGGCTGTCCTGCACCTAGCTGTAAAAGCCCCCCAATAGAAAATGAATAAGAAGCCATATGGGGTCCCAAGCCAACAAGCATATGAGGTGAAAAGAAATATGCCTTGCCCATGCCAAGAATTGAACCCCTGATATCGATCTTGCAGCCGGTCACTTTAAAGTGTCCATCCAAACAATATGCTTCACACAAAGAAACATCTTATAACATATACAGTGAAACCTCTATCCATCATTTTTCAGGGACCGGAAAATAAGAACGATACATATGGGAAACGTTAGTACCGGGAAACCATTAAAAATTATAGATAAGAACAATTTAATGATAATTATTACTTCTTACTGAGAAAATCTTTCATTGACGTTTGTTTTGAGCAAATTTTACTCCTCCTCAATTCAAAGTACGATTTTTCAAGGCCTAGAACACTTTCACGATCACTGTCACTCGTGCTGTGCGCATAAAAGAAAGATCTTACTTTCATCAGCGCTTCATGCGTCTCAGCAAAGCTCGGCACAACTTCGGGTTCGCCAGCTTCTTCTTCTCCTTCTTCCCGCTCCACACTCCCGGACGCCACGAGGCTCACGCACAGCTCCTGCACTGTTTCTACACCACAGGTTGCCACGTGACTGTCCACAGAGACGTAGTCCTCGAATTTATCTTTGTTCATGCCACTTAACTTTTCCCAGTCTTGGCAGAAATCGTCGTCATCGTTGGTCAATACGACGTCACTATCGCCTGAAGATTGTCCCTGCACGTAACCAGCTTTCCGAAAACAATTTTCGATTGTCTGCTGGGTTACTTCTTGCAAGGCTGCCACAGTGTAGTGCAAAGCTTCCAACACGTTTATCTTCTTTTTCGTATCTTTGCCTGCATCCATTAAGCAAACAGCTGTTTGCACGAGGCGTTTTCTATAAAGCTGCTTATAACACTTTATTACCCCTAAATCAAGGAGCTGGAGCACATTTGTACAATTTTCTGGTACCGTATGACTTTTACATTTCTTAGAAACGATGTATCCTTTGGATGTGCGGCACAATTGTCCACAAAGAGGAGAATGTTCCTGTTTTGTGCACCCATACTTGCGTCTAATGAACGCAGAAATGAAGAAAAAATGTCTGTGGTTATCCACGCTTTATTGTTCGCGTGGTACTTGGTGGGTAATTTTTTTACATTCTTGAAACATCGCGGTTTCGGAGATTTTCCAATAACAATCGGCACTTGTTTGTCAGTTCCATCACTGTTAACACAAAGTAAAACAGTAAGTCTGTCTTTACAGTTTTTCCCTCCATGACAAGACTCTCCTTTGAGAGCCAAGGTTCTATCAGGAAACACGTTGTAGAAGAGCCCCGTCTCATCCGCGTTGTAAATATCACGTTGTTCGTAGCCCTCCAACAAAGATGGCAGTCTTTCCAGCCACGCTTCCGTGCTTTCGCTGTCCACTGCCACACTTTCTCCGACTAACTTCTTGAATACTAGGCCATGCCGGTCCTTAAACCTCGCTATCCAGCCGTTGGATGCAGTGAAATTTTCTATATTCAGCTGCGCTGCAATCATCTTCGCCTTTCCACGAAGAATGGTTCCATCAATTGGGATATTCGACGCCCTTGCCTGCTGGCACCACGAGAAGAGTACTCTTTCCAACTCGGCGAATGTCGACTCCCTACCTATTTTCCTCTTCTTACTGGCGTTACCACATTTTTCTGCCTGCTCTCGGATTTCGTCCTTCTTTGCGAATATGGAGTTTAGTGTGCTTGGAGCCAACCCAAGGCGTTTGGCAATGTCGACACGTTTCTCTCCAGGATTCTTTTCCACCTCTTCTACTATTTTCAATCGCTCGTGCAGAGTTCTCACTTGCTTTTTAGGTTGGGACATGGTCCACGGATTTCAAAATAAATAGCAGGAATAAAATATAATGAATAAAAACAGGAATGAATTAATAACAGAAATAAAACATTATAGGAAAAGGATAATAAAGGATGGAAATGATTAAACCAGGGTAACGTATGAAACTATGAAGCACACCAGAACGCACAGAACCACTTGCAATGAAGTAAAGCTCCACAACAGAGTTGCCAAGTCTTCATCTAGTCCAAAGAAAAGGATGGAGAGCAAAGAGTACAGAATGCACTCCATACTTTTTGATGGAGCCAATCCAGGTGGCACTAAGAAAGCAATGCACGCACAGCGCACTAAACCATCGCTTCAAATTAAAAAAAAAAACTATCAGTGCGGGAAAATGTTGCGTCAGGACCGTGATTTTTCAACTATTGGTGCGGGAAAACGACAGTTCGAGGAACAATGGAGGCGGGATAAAATAGTGTTATTTATATGGGGCTAATTTTGGGACCAAATAAGGCAGACGATACATGCGGGGCAACGACGGTAACGGGAACGATGGATAAAGGTTTCACTGTATATATATAAAGAAGAAATTACTAGTACAGTTAGTCTCTATACTCATTATGAATAAGTCATGTTTCACATGTTTCATCAGCAAACTGATTCTCACAGACTCGGTTTCATAGGTCTACATGTGATTAGTTTTAAAATGTGGCTCACAATACCCTAACCTGTAATTAAGGTGAACACACAGCACTTCATTTGAATAAGTTACAAGCAGCAGTACTGCTGTAACACCAGTAATGAAACACAGCAGGAAAGGAATTCAAATGAAGAACAAACCGTTACTCCGATTACTTACTTCAGTGGTGGCACTGTCTTTCTTACTGGAAGTGTTGTTTCTTGTACAGAAACGGGTTTAATTTGTGCAAAATGAGTAGGCATAATGAGACTTAACCTGGTAACTGCACTTAACCATGCAAAAAGTGCAAAACACCACACTGTATCATGGAACATCCCACACTGTGCAGACAACACTCTCTGCCACCACAAGTATTCATTTATTTACTTATTTATTTAGGTTTTTGAAAGACACTGTCAGTGTCTGAGACTATACTAAGTTGAATGATAGCATAATTGGTGAATGATGAACTGGAAAGGATCTGGAACTGGAGCATTTTAACATTACTAGTAACAGCAAGTGAAAGGGACACTAACCTTGCAAAGTGTTGGGTGTTCGCTTTCTACTGGCTGCTCTCCTCCAAGGGATTGTGTTTCCCTTTTAAGAAACCTTTCCAAGTTCCACCTGTCTTGTGGTTTAGCCTCTTCCATTGGTTCCACAGTTTGGGCAGGCAAATGAGTCTGCCGGGCAATGTTACCTCCTGTAGAATCCACCAGTTCGTGAGACGCCTCATCACCTGATTCTTCGCTGCTTGATTCGCTCTCTGATTCAGAGTCGGAGTCTTCCTCACTGGATGAACTGCAAGCCCCCGAAGACTGGGGAGGCCCCACTGGGGACATGGGTGCCACAGGCTCAGGAGGTCTGCTCCCAAAACTCAGCGTGCTGGAGGGTGGACTGGCAGTCAGTATAGCAGCTGCACACGGCCTCCTCTGCTGCAACACAAACACAATTCCAGTGCTGAGAAAACATTATCGCAGAATAGCCACGGTTCCAAACATGTAATTGTTCATGCACAAGGCATAGTCTGTACAGGGATTATAACACTAAGGAAAACTTCTTTTCAAAAAACAGTACAAAAAATACTGTGCCACATCCCAGAAGATCGAAAGACTTGAATTACATGGCCGCAAAAGCCTAAAATCTCACAACACTGCAAGCAGCACTGCACAGTGTAATGGTACTGTTGACACATTCTACAGATATATATGCAGTATTATGCACCCTGGTCCAGTTATATTGTCACTATTAAAATTACCACTTTCTTACTTCAATTAACAAAACTACACCTCAACCTATATTATCTGTTAATTACTCTTAGGTAGGTTTGATATTATGTTGTTAGAGTTTCAATGCTACTGCAACTCTAACACTCATTGGTAGTAACTTTCTTATATCGCACACTTAACATTTGCTAGTGAAAATAAAATAATGCACACTTTAACAACTATTTCTGTCATAATATGAAATTAATCTTAAGTTTTAAGGCAGAAATGATGGATATATATACATATAAAACAAGATGGAAAGAGACAAATAAAATGTTTACAACAGACAATTCAATTGGACTGCAGTCTCAGAGGATGAGGAAAGAAATAACAAATATCACTGTGTGTATGGTGTATGTGTTTACAGTGAGGCTGCCAAATGGATTACTAAATCTTAGTCCAGCCTTATCCTAACTTCAAGATCTCAAACTGCATCCAAAGGTCAATCTCAGATTATAAAAATAACCAACTCCATGCAGATGTTTTTCTTAAGAAGCTAACAATCACATAGCTGGTCACAAAATGCCATGTCCTAAGCAGAAACCATAGGTCCATTACCATGCTCACAAGAGGCTGCAGTGGTTCCCATCCTGAACCAGATAAATGTAGTACACATTCCCCACATCTTCTCTTTGTCAGCATCTCAGACTATATACCACCCAATAATATAATAAACGATAAATGACAAATGGTAAAGTACTTGGAAAGGTGAGGTCATGGCCTACTTGAGGCACTATGCTGACATCCCAACTGAGATTCGAACCTAGCACCTCCTGAATACTTGTCCAGTGCTACACCAACCTGCCCACTTCCAAATCTTCACACGTCATTTTAATATTCTTCTCATATCTGTGACCAACACATTTTGTGACAAACACTGTGTGCATTTGTCATGTTCCAATAAGTTAACACATTTTTTTTTCATTTGATCACCACAGCAATACGTATTTTGTGTGAAGGGTAAAACGATTAGGCTTAGGATTATATGCAAAATGCATATAATCCTAAGCTTAATAATAAAGGTAAGACAGTTTGCTTCATTTTGTGTTCCCAACTGAAACGTGGAATTGCTTTCGGTCCGCCAGTTAAAGTAACTAAGAAACTTTATGCATTTTGCATATTGCAAAATGCATAAAGCCTAGTTATGAAGCTCCTCATTATGCAATTTTCACCAGTGTCCTGTTGATTCTTCCCTCACACAACCAAAAGTTCTCCTCAGCACCCTGCTCTCAAAGACCAACAAGGTGACAGACCAAGTTCCACAACCATCCAAAATAGGTAAAATCATATCTTTGAATAGATCAGTCTTACGTGATGTGGGGTTGTGCAGTCTGGTATACAGGTACCTGCTGCCTCCAACTTCCTAAAAGATGCAAGCAACAGGTTCCTTCAAAACACTGATGTATGTGCGTGTATGTGTCAGTATGTACGTATGTTACACAATGTTACATCCCAGAAGCCATACACCATCCCATACAGTTTTGACAACTTATATCTGCTTGCTTTCACACAGCAAACAGGAAGACAAAAGACTGTGAATTCAGTCAGCCCTTAATTTAATCGTGAGTCTCTTATTAACAACTGCTTGCTAAATATTCTTATAAAACAGCAAAAACAGTGTGACATATAAACCATTCTGGGAATGAGAACAGCAATGCTTGGCGTATTTAAAAACGGAAGAAAGGCTAAGGCAAAAGAATGGGACCGTACTGAATAGTCAGGACCAGTGAGTGTACTTTGTGGAGCACTGGACTGGAACACCCAAGGCAACAGAGGCAGACACCGACTGGGCAGCAAAAAGAATAGCAAATGAGATATGAGTGCAGGAAAGAGCTGGAAACGGGTTAAGGCCACTGCAACCATCTGAATCAGACTGCTAGGCTCTATGCAGGCTCTAGGCGTCCCTGCGAAGGGGGCAGGATTCATAAAGATGTATATCTTCATTACGGAGGAATGACTTGTTGCAGAACATTAATATTGATTCTGCTTTATGGTTTGGCAATAAAAATCACGAGCCAATCAACTAACCATCATGTTACCTGACGATGAAGATGATGGTGGCGGTGGTGGTGCTTCAGTTACATACATGAAAATGTGATCATGAATGATTAATAGCTAATGATTTAAAAGAGAAGGCCATGGCGTATTGCTTTATCACGGCAACAATTATTACGCGAACGCGCCTCAATGTTACGTCACATGCACATTGCCTGTCTTGTTAATTTCTGTAAGTGAATAAGGAAACACACGGTAATACTCAACACCAACAGATAGCATACCCTTGAGGAGCTGTCACTTCATCATGAAATTCCGAACTTTTTATGGACCCTGACGTTCAATTGCCATGTTCACAAAAGCATGATACGTACTACATTATCCCGAACTAGTTAAATCCAGTTCAGACCTTCACGCCCTGCTTTCAAATATCCATTTTGATATTACCCTGTTACATGCGTGTAGGTCTCCCAAGTGACCCCTTTCCTTCCGGTTGGCAGACTAATATCTTACACGCCTCACAGCCAATCCATGTGTGACGCATGCCCCGCTCAAAAAAAAATCCTTCCAGATGTGACTAGTCTATGAATATTTCCTGGTTAAGAATGTGACAATCGAAATGTTACGTTTTCAGGTGCGTTTGCGTATTCGTGAAAAGCGCCTATTAGCTTCTCAAGTTCGTCTGTCCGCGCGTATCAGTGCTGTGAATCCCACTGGACGGATTTCCGTGAAACTTTGGGCTTTTACAAAAATCTGTCCAGAAACTCCAAATTTGGTTAAAATCGGACAAAAATATCGGACACTTTACATAAAGACTTCAAACATATTTTGTTGCTGGCGACATACATTCTCCATAAAAGCATTTTTGTAAACACTCAATATCTTCATGTTGTTGACAGTGACATGTAGCTCTAGACACACACAGAACACAAGACTGCGTTTCCATTACAACAGTGGTTACGCGAACACGCCACAATGTTACGTCACACGCACAAAGCCACAGCCTATCTTGTGAAATTGAAGATAAGAACAAAATCGAGAAACGTTCCTTATTACTCAGTCCACAGATTACCTCATGACATTACGACGAGGGAGACATCTGGACCCAAAAGAGATAAATTAAACAAGAACTACTGGAAATAGCACAATGGGCTTCATAATTTGTACTCCTCAGTTACTTTTGTTAGAACAGTGAAAGGTAGAAATGTCAGATCCGCGGGACATGAAAGCAGATTGAGAAATCCGAAACGGGTGCAATTTCATAGGATAATATTAAAAATAAACGAGGTGAAGATTCAGTTGGCTCAGGATGGAGTTTGCTTGAATTTTGTGACCACGACGATGGACCTTCGTACTACATTAAAGCGAAGAATCCTTTTAACCACCAGGGAGCTACTGCTCAAGAAAACTCTGCACCATGAGCGTGTAAATACGTCAGTATTGCAATGTTTGGACAGCAAATATTTACTGTCTATTACCTATTTTTAGAGTTTACAGTAAGATTCCTATAGTACGATGTCCTTGTCTTGGCTGTGACGAGTGCAGTTTGTCTTTGCGTTACGTGCAGCTGTGTTGTGCACGCGGCAGGCGGTTACTAGGCCTACTGTATGTCGCTACGCACGAACACAGTTTCAGTAATGAAAGTCATTATCACTGCGTGCGCGACACACACTTTCTGGCTGTCCGTAGTACGTGACAGCGGAGTATAGAAATCCCTTTGCCAACTACATTATTTCAAGCATGTGGCCTTCCATCTGCACAGTTTAGCCAATCGCGGTATTTCATTTTATGTGTCGGCGTTTTTCGATTTGTATACACACGTATTTGACGGGGATAAGGCTGTAATGGCAACGAAACAAGTTTTACAGCTCCCAGTTTGCCATTGTGGCTAGTGTATTTGTGGCAATCCTTTACATATGTCTTTTGTCTGTCATCAAGTTACAAGTTTTCGTGTTCACCAAACAAGCAGACATTCTCTGAACTGTTGATGAATTAACAGAAACAAAGCCTTCCATAACCTACATTTCCCATAATGCTCTGGTGCACCAACCGCCGTACTTTACATCAGATCCAATACAGTATGTCATGTACCTTTACACATCATAATTCATACATCATCCCTTAATTTCAGGAGATTATTCTTAAGTCCAATTCCCATCAGATGTGTCCTAGGGACATAGGTTCAATTTTCAGGAGTTACGGATTTAT
This sequence comes from Reticulitermes speratus, assembly GCA_021186555.1. Lineage (NCBI taxonomy): Eukaryota > Metazoa > Arthropoda > Insecta > Blattodea > Rhinotermitidae > Reticulitermes > Reticulitermes speratus. The sequence goes on from JAJKFL010000001.1 coordinate 10,507,203, forward strand.
CGTTCATTACCTGATTGTTAAAAGAAAAATGTGCGAACAAGTACTCATATAAAGTCTTTTATTGCCGAATCTGCAATAGATGTTCAAAGTAACCACCCTAAGCCTGAAATGTCCGTGAATCAAGCCTGCAGCTTTCTTCACTTCATTAGGGTTGTGCTTTACGCGGGTTGCAGCATCCAAACTGCGACGGGACAATGCTTCTCGTATTTCCACTATTTTTTTTTTGCACGACAGATCTGCATGTGCCCCCCCCCCCCGCGCGCGCACACACACACACACACACAAATTTAGGGGGCCTGAGGTCCGGTGATCTGGGTGGTCAATGTTGTGGACCACCACTGGCACCGAAACAGCCAGCAGGTTAGTCGCACGTATTAGAAAATGTGCCTTTGGGTTAGCGTTTGTACTTGCAACAAAACGGAGCGACTCCATATTTTAACTGTGTTAAAAAAATTCCCGACCATCGCTTTCTTAGTGATTGATCAGCCATGACTGTCTACAACACGGGGCACCTAGATCTTCATGTCTCAACGCCACACTATAAAGTTATCTAACTTTCGAAATTACAAACACACCTTCACATACCGAATACAGTTTACTTATCACATTAACTTTCGACGCCAACATAAATTTCAGACCGCAATAATAAAAGTTCCAAACATGGCCATGACATTTTAGCATCTGCGCAGCTGAGCCTCCAGGGTAAAGATACTAAGACATGTTTTCATAAATTAACAGATTGACTTACGACTCGTCCATTTTGTCCGATGGTCCACTGGGCCTGGCCTCGGGGTTGAGCACCACCTGAAACAAACAACAGCAGTTGGTCATTCGCATATAAAGACGAACAAGTCGCACTTTCTGATCCCAGCATCAACAGATGCATGCATCTAAGCACAGTCAAAAAGTTCACTCAGATGCAACGGAACTTAAAAATCTTTAGAATTTAAAAGAAAACTAAAATCCTGCACGTGTAAACCTGCATGGTTTCAACAACTCGCATAACTCGCAACTTCCAAGCAATCCAGAAACCACCCACGGTATTATTACACGTATTTCAGTCTTTCACGGTGCTCACCCTGTATTTTAGGTCACAGTCCTTTACTTCGTACAATACAAAATTGTGGTGTAATTATCAGTCACACTTGAAAACACTTTGACGAAAAACAAACTCTGACATGGACTTTCTTATTATTTGCTATGTTATTTGACGAGGCCTCATTAATTCCAAGGAATGGGGGATCTATCTGTGTGAATTTCTGCAACATAGCAGTCCAGCCCACATCCTCCGTCAGTCACAAATGCCATCAGCTTATGCGACTGAACCACTCTGGGTTCAAGTCCCAGAAAATCACCCAAACCCCCCCCCCCCCCCCCGCTCTCCCAAGGGGCATAATGCCACTTGCAGCACAAGCCCTGAGCATGACCATGTGAAGGCCCTTAGCCAAGACAGGAACACTACTAGCGTGACCAGTTACATAGTTACAAGGTTTGTCGTTCAGTATGCTGTGTGGCTAAACCGATAAAAGGACGCTGACTTAACATTTCGCGCAAATCTCTGCCCTTAATTCGCTCAAAAAGCTTTGCTCGCTTAACCTTGGGACGGAGGCAGTCAGTTCCTCTACGAACCTAGTACCATCCCACCGGACTGCACGGTGCACTAACCCAGGACAGCGTCACCGCAGAGGGGCTACAAAAATACAATTTGGTACTGTGTATGTTCTATTGCGGCAAAATAATATCCAACACTCATTGTCTTGAAGACTGGACCTTTTACTGTGTATTTGTGTTATTTTAGGATTTTAACATTTTAATAATTCCCATAAGGGCGACACAATGCCTAGATTGGCATGTAGGGCTTGTACTGCTTTGTTGTGAATAAATCCCTGATGATGGCACCCCGGTGCCGAAACATGTAGTAGTTTTATACTTCTTCCATGTATTTTATTAAGTACGTAAGTTGGCTGATGTATTAATTTTAAGAATATGCACGGTATGAATATCAAAAAAAAAAGGACGCTATTACTTCAACCGTGAAGATGGGGTAGCAGGTTTCTCCGCAACGTCGGCGTCACACTACAGACGTACACGGTGTCAAACCCCAGACGACCATCGCCTGCACAATACCCACCGTGAAAGCCCGTAAACCGGTAACAGACTCTTATTTCTGTGCACAATAGCCTATGCTGAAATCCTGGCAGGGACAAGCAAGATATTTTTCTCTTCTCCAAAAGGTCCAGACCGACCCTGGGGCCCACCCAGCCTCCTATTCAACGGGTACCGGGGTTCTTTTCTGGGGCTAAAGTGGCCGGGACGTAAATGTGACCACTCACCTCCATCTAGTGCCGAGGTTTAGAATGAGTGGAGCTAACCTCTACTCCCCCTATACGCCTTCATGGACTGGACAGGGAAAAACTTTGGCTTTTTTTACCTTAACATCAGTTTTATTACAGTCCTTAATGTAGTGGTCTACTAGAATACGACTCTGAAGGATATAATAAACAACTTACGTATAAATACAGAATTTTAGACACTTCATCCTCAATACTGATTGTGCTTTTATTCAAGAAATAATTTTTACGTCTCGCAAAATTCAGTAAAAACTACCATTGTGCACTTTCATGTGAATTTAATGTTTATTATAACGATAGTGTCATCACTGTCCTGACTCTTCTGTTCAAGTAGAGCGCTGTATCTCCCCCCCCCCCCCCCCGGATCATCACAAAGTGAAACCGCGTGTTATATGTACACTGTATACACCTACGACCTTGTTTCTTTGCAAAATCCCCGCAAGTTTTGCAGATCTGATGATAAAACTTGTCACTGGTTCACGTTATATTTACCGTGCATTTTTGTACAATTGATCAACTCACACCAACAAATGCACCAAAACAAGTTTGTCACCGATTTCTTTATTAAAAGTTTACCCCAATACGCATTTCGGCACTTCTATATTGCCATCATCAGGGGATCGTTGAGTTTGTACATAGACCAATGGTCTTTGTTACATCAGAACACTGCTCTACGTAACAAACTCCAACGATCCCCCTGATGATGGCAATATAGAAGTGCCGAAATGCGTATTGGGGTAAACTTTTAATAAAGAAATCAGTGACAAACTTGTTTTGGTGCATTTATTGGTGTGAGTTGATCAATTGTCACTGGTTGTTAAATACTGCCGTCCTCCCCGCAGTGCACAAGCAAAGGTCTCAAAAACACATCAGAATTTGGAAGAAAATAAGCAGGCATAGATTCACTTGAGGTAAGAATTTTACCACGTGGTAGAAAAGTCGCATTATACAAACAATCACTCGGTACGACACTTACCTTGTCGTCATCACTGTCGTCCGAAGAGATGATCAAGTCAGAAAGAGGATCTGGTACAATGTTCCTGCAACAAGAACAGAAGCTTTGTATTCCACAGTAAGCGAGAAACTTACCACACTAAGAATAAAATCAAATTGACATCCGATTACGCTACATGACCGACGGGATAGCGTAGTCGGTATAGTGACTAGGTATGAGCTGGGCAATCTTGGGCTCGACTGCCGGTACCTGTAGGGTTTTCCTTCCAAATCGTCTAGACCGGCTCTGCGGCGCACCCAACATCAAGGTGTATGGGTACCGGGAGCTCTTACTTCATCTCCATCTAGTGTCTAGGTTACGAATGAGTGGTGCTATACCTCTAACCCCCAATACGCCTTCATCGCGTACAAAGAGTCAACTTAACCTTTACCTTGACGCTAAATATAGACCTGTGCTATTCAGAAACCTTGAAACCGTAGATATGAATGTGAAGTATACTGTGTTAGGCAAAAAGTTTGTAAAAGATTCTCCACATAAAGTCGATATGATCTTCATGTTAAATAGAGGCCACAGTAAACCTACAGCCTTACTGACATCAAACTCGCCCAACAATTTTTGAAGGTGGGTAACATCACGTGTAATAAAAACTGGCTCAACAGTTTCTGAAATAAAATATGCAGACGGGAACATTTTCCCGTTACTTACTGACACCACGTAATGTGTCCTGATACATTAATTATACAGACACCAGGGCCCTACCAAATAAAACACACTGTACATTCACGTGACGTCATGGCAACGGACATAAATAATACGATGTAAAATACACATGTTGACACAAAGGTTTGTGTGAACTACTGACACAGCAGGCCTACGTGAAGTGCTGTGTAGAATATGCCTGGCTACTTGGGCGACGTCCGGTATTTTTTAACCCACAACGAAGTTGTAAATTGCGAAATGAGACACCCTGTATAAGTGTAACTATGACATGACCTGGAGATGAAAGCAGCCCTCTACTGTCATACCGTAACTGCCAAGTGAAACGAAAGTGGCATTCACATATGCCATTTGGAAGGGGGGGGGGGGCTTACCGTTTTCCATATCCGTAATTTTGTGTTGAAACTGTATTCTTTAAAGTTGTGACATCAAAAAATAATTATAAATTTCACAACATTTTTCACGCCTTTTGCAATAAGGCACAAAGCCTTCCCGTGTCCGTCCATTACAATTACTCTGATCTGGACGACAGGGATTCACTACGTTTTATATTTCAACTGTTTACTCATGTGCATCCCAGTGACCACGCGCTCTGAGGCACACAGACCAAACACAGTGCTCATGGGTTCGAGTCCCTCTAGGATGCATGGGTGTAAGTCCGTGTTTTGTGATGCTGTCCTGTGTAAACACGAGCTTTGTAATGGCCCAACCGTCCACTCAGAAAGCTCTGAAGACTACTTTGGAAGGGTTTAGTTTAGCCTTTTATTTCAAATAATTGCACAATAATAGCATTAAACACGTTTATAGTGCCATTCCTGTGCATTTAGTTGGAATAAAAGTTAACTTTTTAATACCTCCATTGCAGGGTATGTATAGGGTTTCCATAAAGCTTTTGAGAAAAACCAGAACATTGTCAGAAATCTCTATTAAAAACCTGGGGACATTTGGGGGAAAAACGGGACACATTTTAAAAATCGAATTTTCCTCAGACGGGCATACGCGAGGTGCTTTAAGATCACTACGTAAGACCCTTTTGATTTAGATTCATTATATTTTGATCAACACTAAACGGATTCAGAAACCAAGTTCCGCATCTGCGAGGCAATGTTAAATGATGCCAGGAAGGCAGACTGCATGGCGCACAGGATCAGTGGCACGTTTGTCTGTGGACGATTCACAGAATTTGCTGTTCGTCACCACTTACATGCTACAATTTCACAACTTTTGTCAACTTTACCAAGCAAATGCCTGACCGATTTGCATCGACACATGTACGAAACCAACGACAACAAACACTGAAGTCGCTTACCAACGGTGGAGGATAGAGACATACAGTACTGTATTACTGATGTGATGCGAATGGAAGATCTATCAAATCAATAAAAAGGGCATTTGGGCGTCCTTAAAGAAGTTCTCGCGACAACGGGACATTTATTTTTAAAACGTGACGAAAGGGAACCCTAAATATTTACAATATTAAGTTTGCTTTGGAAGGGGTTCCGTATTTAAGAATTATATCTAACCAGAGCTGGTAAGTGACCTAATATTGAATACACTGAACTGTGGCCCAAATCAGGCAGGAACTCCTTCCGCTTTTGCACGACATGGTCATTCATTCATTCATTCATTCATTCTGTAGTCTGTCTTACGACAGGTCCGTAGCCTCTTCCAAAGCGAGTTCTCCACAGGGTGCGATCTAGTGCTTCCTCTTTCAATTTCCAGTATCTTCTCTTTTCCTTGAGGTCATCCAGTAGCTGCTTACGCCTTCTTCCTCGTCTTCATGTCATTTCTATCCTTCCTTCTTTCCTTCAAGCACGTGTTTTAGAAGGCAGATTCTACGCAAGATGTGACCAATCCAGTTAGCCTTTCTTCTTTTTATTGTATGTAAGACATTCTTCTCTTCTCTTTGACTCTGTGTAATAATTCATTTCTCACACGATCGGTCCAACTGATCTCCATTCTTCTCCAGCATCACATTTCAAAACTTTTGCAGGTATTTCTGATCTACTTTCCGATGTGTCCACGTTTCAGCACCATACAAAGCTATGCTTCAAATGTAGCACTTTACTAGTTTCTTCCTTAAATTTAAGTCCAGTTTGCAAAAGAGTCTTCTTCTTGTTGAAAGCTGCTTTTGCCATGACAATTCTGGATTTAATTTCACGTGTACACCTTGCATCATTTGTTATCATGCTACCCAAATAATTGACATATTCCACATTCTCCAATTGTTTTTAATCTATCATAATTTTTATTGGGTATGGTTGCCTTGAGATTCTCATTACCTTAGTTTTTTCCACATTCATTTCCATTCCATGCACAAAAGAAAACGTTTTAGGCACACTAGTACATATCTCTTCAACGAGACGAATATTTTGTGTAATGTTCTTTTTTTTTTTGTTTTGTATTACGTGTGTTCGTCAACACAATGACTATAAAGCACTGCCATACAATTAAGTTAATTTAGAAAGAGCTAATAAAAGGGTCAAAATTCGAAATGCTGAGTACTTTCGTAGTTCCAAACATTAGTCATGACATTGGGATGGCTAATCCACAATGGACAAGCGCCCAGGCGTACGCCAATCTATTAAACGTTCCCCCCTCTAACAAATATCACACTGCATTATGTCTGACAGCACGGACACACCGACTTGCTCACTGGAAGAACAGTAATTACTGGGCCTGAGATAAATTGCTAAAAAGAATGCCATGGAAAGGTTGGGGACGGCATGGCCGGGGGGGGGGGTCTTCATCCGCTTTCTGTATTCATACTCGGTTGTATCATCATGGCGTTGAAGGGGTGCAGTTACGTCACGACTGCGTCATCACAGAACACAACTCTGGCCACAGACCTCCCTCTGCACATAATATGGACCGCCCCCACGAGGCTTACATCCTGATGTCGACAATGGGAAACGAAGCGACTCCCTTCTGACCCTCACCATAGGCGCCTAAGCACAAAATAAGGCCATCGTTTGTCACTAACAGATTCTATTCCAATCAAAAGCAATACTGTATATCACACCACCTGTCAAACTAGATTCCCTAAATACGTTTCCTCACACAGTACGTAAATTGGACTCTGTAAACGTGGGGGTTCAAGGCATTTTACTTGCATAATACAGAAGAAGCTGGGGGCCACGTCCAGGCTCCAGGCAGTATTCGAACCTGAGATCCTATAAGACTGTGCGCGTCTGAGAATCTGCAGCTACTGAGATCGGCATGGGTTTCTAATTACGTACGAACTAATGCGTTTAAGCATTTGAAGACTAGAAGTGATTTACGTAGCACATAACAGTTCAGACTGCACCTCACAGAGAACACAGTGTGCTTCCATTACAAAGACAAATCGGTGAATGCTGTACAGGGAGATAATGAATATTTATTGTGGGAATTATACAGCACGCATAAATACAATGGGTGGGCAAAATGCGGATTTGTGTTAAACCTGACGGTACATATACTAACCGCCGGGCTATTAAATATCTTTACGTTTTCTTGTTAAATGTTGTCTCAACCTGTCTGTTCCGTTTTCTCCACAGATGTTGAGCAGTAACTTATATCTTTCATAGGAACACCCAGGAGTGTAGCTGGGGGGGGGGGGGGGGGGGTGTTATGCGACCGCTACAGGCGGCAAAATGAACTTTTTAAATTAAAAAAAAAAACTTCCTGCTCTCAACAAACTTTAAATTACTCAACCAAATAAAGGAAATTCAGTAATAATTGCGATTTTTTGAAGTTGTAGATTTTTTTAGAGGCGGCCACTATGTTCGGTCGCCCCGACCGTCAAACGACCTAGTTGCGCCACTAGATAAAGTTCACCCTAGAACAGGCCATCAAGGCACAGAGGAGGAGTAGAGGTATAGCTCCACTCTTTCTTTGACCTCGGCCCTAGATGGGGTGGGTGGTCAACGCCACGCCCCGGCCGCTTCACCCCCGGGAAAGAGACCCGGTACCCATTGTACAGGAGGCTGGGTAGGCCCCCAGGGCCGGTCTAGACGGGTACGGAAAATGGGATTTGGGATAATTATCGATTTCAGATTGCCAAGACGACGAACATTTAGATTTGTAATCTTCCGGACGACATCGTGTAATCTGGCAGTGACCCGCTGTGGCTGTTAGGATAGCCGCGGACGTTTAAACATTACGCCAACACGCCAAAATATTACGTTATACGTTGCCTACCTTGCTCCATTTAAAATTTACCGAGGTTTAAGAGCCTGCTCATTCAGAATGTGCGGTACCAACAAACATATATTGTGCTTCACAGTTTGCATGATAAATTAAGACCGTTTAGACTACGTAAGTACGTATATACAACTACGCCACAGCACTTCTTACACACGTATGACATCTCACCTTCGAAACTGTCCCATTGGAAGGACAAAAACAATACGATTCACTTTTCTGAGAATGGAGAATGAATTTCAACCGGCTTTTCCACTGACAGAAAACATTTTTCACACGATATCTGAGGTGCTCACGGCGTCGACTGAACATTTCGCCTTCACTGATGTGACGCCAGTGTCTGGCAGAAATGTACCGACATTTAAGAGGAACCTCCTATCTCCAGGGATGAAGACATGGAGGCAGTAGCTTAGTCTGAAACGTCGTTTAAATACCTATTAGACTACACGGCGTCAAATCCAAGAAGACTTTTCACCTTTAACCTTACAAATAAAAAGGTTTATTTGGTGAGAAGGATGAAGATACGACAGAAATGAGCGCACGTCCAATTTCAACGGCGTTTGTCACTGGTTTGTATGACTTGCATTACACTTTCAGCGAATGCAACTCTACCCCAACATGTCTGAGAAACTGAAACCACAAACTTGACAACATGCAATTATTTTCTGGACATTTGGCTCCTATAGCGTTCTCCTATGAATCATCATTTCAACAAATCCGTGAAATCTAGTCAAACTAGAGAATTTCAGTGAGTGCATAACACAAATTCAAGTCTCAACCTTGAAATAATGTAACGTTCCTTTTCTAGAGCAGTAACAGAAACTACGCCATTTACTGGACACTGGGTATCTGACAATAACAGCAGAAACTAACTCTCCCCTCACCTATCGCCACGTCCACCCTTGAGGCTTATAAAATACAAATTATTCACACATACACACACAAACGTACATACAAACTACCATGGAAACATGCCAATGAAAGCATTTATCTTTCTTAATCAATTCACGCACTAAAGACAAATTTCATATCGGTCCCATCTTCAAGGACTGTTGACCCTTGAAGATGGGACCGATACGTTGTCCCGAAACGTCGGTAAACAATTACACGACGCCGCGTAATATCCCAGAAGAGTGCAGAGCTCATCAACATCGCGGCGGAAGCCTGAAATCGAGTGTTTTTCTGCGTTTCGAAGACACACTACAACCGACAGAAACTCGACTGTCTGTCCAGTTTCAGCCGATAATCCTGAACTTAAGCAAATTCTCAGGCAAGACACAGGACTCCTCAGACTGGAGATCAAGTCCTTCCAAGGCCACCATCGCAGCGACAATATGTAAATAAATGGGACAAACATCAATGCTTTACGCGACCTTCGAGCCTTAAACCGGTACACTATTGTGATCAGCAGGTTATAAACTGACTGTCAACATGCAGACAATGTGCTAACAAGATAGCACAGCCGATCTGTATGTACTGATTAGGGGTGACCAAATATGTACTACGTAACTCCGTTCAGCACAGATCCCTCTTCGTAAGTGAATAACAATTCAGCCAGTCAAGAAATCCTCCGTATTTTAAGGAACCGGAACGTTTATTACCGTGTGCAGAAGATTCTGGCAATGGTCCCTATCCTGAGCCACACGAAGCCAGCCCACAGCCTTCTACCTTAGTTTTTTTTAAGCCCTGCACCACTATAATCTCTCAAGCTACGCATATGCCTTTAAAATTGGTCTATTTCATTCGGATTTTCCTGCCACAAATTTGTATTATTTTTGCTCCCCTATATGCTACAGGCCACGCCCATCTTATCCTCCACAATCTCAGTACCAAGTAATGTTACGAGAGGCGTACGAATTATGCAGAAACGCAGGCACCGCCTTAAAACCCAAATATGTACCTAACACATTATGCCTGCTGGTATAACAAACAAATAAGAATTTCCCGAAGAATGTACATTAACACACTATTTAATTTTAATGGCACGACTGTCGAAAACCTCGTTCAGCATCACTGACGTTTCAGAGGCATCACTTCATTCTCCAAATCTGCTCAGTTACTCGGCCCAAGCTAAAAAGACGCATAACTGACAGTTTTTGAGATACGCACATCTGAATTATAACCGACACATAAAATGTTAAATGATACTAGGGGCAGACATGGATTCCTGGCGTGGTGTTTAGGTATAGGGAGAACGCACAGCGAGTTGATAAGCGAAGTCAGGAAACGTTCTGTCAAAGACGGCCATGACAACGTCCTTGTGTCGTCACAGATTATGTTACCCACAATACTGCTGCACTCATGTGGCCCTAATGCACTAACGTGAAACCACATTAAAGGAGCGGTTTATTCCGTCTAAAATAACGAGGGCAGAAATGGATGGCAGCCCTCTGTAGATGTATGTCGGCAAAATGATTTATACACGAGGAAATAACAGCTTACGATTGCGTATGTGAAATGATGAGAAAAAATGAGCTTCTATTAATTAGGGGAATGTTTTCGCTATACACGTCCTGAAGGCACAAGATCCAGGTGAGCGGTCAGCCTCACGCTCCGGCCTCTTTACCCCCAGGGAAAGGGGCCACGGTACCCATTGAAGATTGGGTGAGCGTCAGAGCCGGTGTGGAAGTTTCGGAGAAAACAAAAATCTTCTGCCCCTACCGTAAATCTGAACCCCGGATCGTTCAGCCCGTAGCTTGGTCAGTACCTCGACCACAAAACCTCAATTCCTTACAACAGTATCGAAATCGAACTGCATACAGGAACAGACAAACTGCAATGACGGCCGATCCCAGTGGTCGCGTTGTCTAAGGCATGGGTCTGTGACCGCTCGGTTCCTGGGATTGCGGGTTCGAATCCCGCCGGGGGCATGGATGTCTGTCTCTTGTTACGTGTTGTGTGTGGTCGGTCTGATCACTCGTCCAGAGGAGTCCAACCGAATTTGGTGCCTGAGTGTGACTGTAAAGCATCGATATGAGGAGGCCCTGGCCTACTAGGGGCTGTTGCGCCATCGAAAAAAATGCTATAATGGAAGCGATAATGATGATTAACAACAACTGTAAGTCCCAGCAGCAGGTGCTGGGTTACGTAACAGACCGTCACCTCCTTACGAATTCCCGCCATTCACCACTCCCGAATGTTCATTACCGTGTCCACAAAAGTCCACACCCTCAAACCATTTTTTTAAGACCAATTCTTGCCCCATCAACCTGCCGTTCATCTAACGTGTACAATAACGTTCACGTCCCACGTCACAGACCACTGTGCGTGTCCAATGTACAGACGAACCGGTTAATTCGTATTTATTGCTATAACCACACACAACACAAACAGCGTAGCTACGTGCAGAGTTATCTTATACTACAGCAGGTTGCACATATGTTTACTATTCGTCTTTAAAAGGTTAATTATCCTATCTTCGTCAAGGTCTCCCAAATGCTCTCCTCCTTTCGTTTCTCCGACCAACATTCCGCATGCATTTCTTACCCGTCTGAATGGCGATAGACGCCCGGCCAGTCTCACCTCCGTAACTGCAACAGACTACAATTACAGCAAAGCTGTACAGTGCCACAGTCCAATTACAATGAAAGTCACATGGGGTGCGAAGTTCTTGGAAAAGGTTTCAAGCCGTGCGTTAAAAAAAAAGTCCAACACAAAAGTGAGCCCCAACTTCACACGTTGACTTGGGCAGATGCTATTAAACGACGCTTTCAAACACCACAGATTACACAGCGCAGACTGTGATTGGTGAACTGTAAACCAGGGTGTACAAATCTCCCAAAAATTCAGGAACCACTTCAATATTCTGGACGCAAGAAAGGTGATAGGCAGCCAAGTTCCATATTAAGGATCCACAAACATTAGGCGACACCGTACAAAATTTAGCCGCTACGGCGACCTGGCGCCCACGATTTGTTCACCCGTACTGTAAAGGATGTGACAGCATACTATTTTTTTTTCTATGGCTCAACAGCCCCTAAGAGCCCTAGGCCTCCTCATTTTTTCCAGGCTTCACGATCACACTCAGACACACCACACTCGGTAGGACTCCTCTGGACGAGGGAACAGCCCGTCGCAGAAACCTCTACCTGACAACACACAACACTCACAAAGACAGACATCCATGCCCCCGGTGGGATTCGAACCCACAATCCCAACAAGCGAGCGGCCCCAGACCCACGCCTTAGACCGCGCGGCCACTGGGATCGGCAGAAGTATACTATCCTAGTATGTTTGCAGTGACTCAGAAAACCAGTACAGAACTCCATCAAATAGCTGCCTTCTAACGCAGTGTTTCTCAAAGTGCCGTCCTATTACAAATTGCTAGAACATCGAATAGGATGGTTGTAATATTTTACAAAATCTGTTTATCTGGCATAATGGTGTAACAGTGTAGATTCTGCTCACAGAAGAACACCAATGTTTTACATTTTCCTTAATCTCCGTTTTTATTGTCCTTGCCGCTTGGGAAAGAACAGCGCTGTAAGGAATGTTGACACTGACAGAACAATTTTTTTTTTTTTTAAGATTCAAGGTTGCTTGTTTGTAATCAATCGATCTTTAGATGTCACCGCGAGTAGTATCTCAGGGGTCCGCGAGTTCAAATAATTTCGAGGAGTAGTCTGCAGAATTACTGAGACTTTTTAAGGAGTCCGCGGTATTAGAAAGATCGACGACCAGTACTCTAGCATACATTCGAACTTGAACCTCCATAATACTAAGCAGCATTACTATACACTCTACAATGTCGTGGCCTATCCAAAGCACGTATTTCAAAAACCGGATTATTTCAGAGTCCCCACCTTTCTGCGGCACTTGCGCAACAGGAGATGGGCCGGTCTCAAAGACGCTTGGCCGCGGTTGGCCAGATACTGTAATCACGGTTTATACAGGCCTTCGTGCACTGCATGTACACTGATGCCATGTCTGTTTCATAATGCATTCCCATCTTTTGAGTGCTTCGTGTAACATAATGGGTAGATCTACTTTCTTCCATCTAAAGCACACATTTTATTCGACACCCACTAGGTTCCGATTCATATTTGAATCATTCTCAGGAGTATAAATTCAAAAGACGGAGTTTAAAAATTTCAGGACCAATTACAAGGGTATGAAAACACTCTCTTGTTGTGGGTTAGCTTTAAGCAAACAATGAAACACACTAAGGGGCACACCACGCATACAAAATAACACAAGTAAAGTCCAAGTGAACGCTACGCAGCTGTAGGGGGGGGCATTGGGGGTTGCCTATAGCTATACTCATCCTTAACATCGGCACAAGATGAGGGTACGTGGTCTGCTTCGCGCTCCGACCGCTTCACCCCCGGTACCCACTGAATAGGAGGCTCAAAGGGCCCTACAGCCGTAAAGTATATTTAAAAGTACACTAAAGAACTTCACGGAATTACAGTTTGACTAAAACCTACAATTACTCGAGTGGTGTAAAAATAACTGTGAAATTCACGCAGTATAGGACACATGGTACATGCTTGGTTATTAATTTGCAGCAACAAGCGATGCGGTCGTTGTGCCTCCGCAGAAATGGACAGTGTAACCTAGAGGTTCACAAACTTCCTAAGAATCGAGAATACACCTCAAAATTCTCGGCGCCAGGAGGGTGACATGAAGTAAGTTCCATACTGAGGACCCACAAATATTTGGCGCCACCGTACAAAATTTAGTCGCCCGGTATTTTTTTCACTCCTGGTACGACCAACTACTTTTTATGATGTCATAACAGCTAGGCGTGAGACGGCTTTAGGATAGAAGTATCACACAACTTGTATTTATGTTATTAAATTCAGCTGAAGGCGGGCCGTACCTTTCCACAAATTCATCTTCACTGCAGCAGTAACTTCCTGTCATGTTACTATCATATATGATACATGAACACGCAAATTTTCGAAAATTTCCGTAATGTAATTTCACTTTACACATTTCTTCTTCTTTTCAAGAAGACTGCTCCAAACGGTGTCACCAAAAAGAAGGCGGAGGCTCTTTCATGGTATTCGCCAAAGTCACTGGCCTTTCTGGCCCTGTTCACAGTCAGTCAGCGCTGGCCGTTCTTTGCCACCAACGAGCCGGAAGCAAACATGGCGCTTCCGCCTCCGGCACACCCTCAGTGACGATGAACCGCAGCATGAGCCAGAACTGGGCGACAGTACTGCTTCGGACACGTCAGTTCTAGATAACGGCACGCCTCATTACGATCTGTTAGCGCCAAACCGACGTTTCGGCGGCTGTTACTGCTACTCCAGGGCAACACGACCGCAACAACGTGCCCTCCCATGGGTTCACAGAACACAGCATCGTCACTGCAGCCGTAAGCGACGCCATGAGTGCGCACCAGCTCTCACCGATAAACCAGGCCACAGTGCATCTAGCATCCGAAGGCGTAACCGAGGACGGAGACATTTCTGCAGCTTTCTCATGTTTCCGGGTGGCCAACACGTTGAGTCTCTCCCGTGTGGGACTCACTACCTGCAGTCAACACCAACACGTCTGGCCCGCGCTTGACGGTCCCCGCTGCTTTAATTCCTCAACATTCAAAAGACACAAGGGCTAGGTTTCATCACTCTGATGGCCCATGACACGGCCTAAATTCGCAGCAGCCAACATCTGCCGTCGCGACACCTGCTGGAAACAGCGACTGTATAACTGACTACTGCACCGACTTGCCCGCTCAGCCGTAATCTGCCGTCAGGCCAACTTCCTTGGCCGGTTTCGATTTAAGGCAAATTCACACATACAGGACTGTGCTCCTACCGTCACGCCATGGACCGCTTTGGAGGTGGTTTACCGAGGCCACAACACAGTTTATCAGTCACAAATACAACTGCAGCCGAGGTGAATCAGCAGTTCGGGGTTTTTTTCAGCTACCACGCGGACTTTCGCGACGACTCTCCTCTACCGAGTTAAATTCCAGCAACATGCCGCGGTCAGAGCACGGTAGGAGCACAGCAGGGACAGAGTCCTGTACGTGAGACTTGGCCTTTAACGTGTCCGGCTCAGCCACGGGTACGGACTTTTCAAAGTCAAATGCGCTCGCAGAAATGAGGCGGCCCTCATTGCATTCGTTTGGATGGGAAGACATCATGTTTCACTACGTATCACTCTTCATACTGATTGACCACGCTTCGACATGAAGAAAAGAAGCAATCCTCAGGCAAAACAGTTTGTTACAAAAAACTGTCCGAAAATGGTTACAAATAAACTTGGACAAAGCTCGCATCCCTGCTGTACAGAGAGCGCCCCAACAGGCCAATCTGGCTGAGCCCATTCCCAGGGGTGTAATCGCCATAAAAACAGCCACCATGACTACAAAGCGGGTGATCGTCCAAAGAAATCGGGATCAGTCGAACGGGATGACGCCTATCGGTCTAAAAAGGTTAAACGCCATCATCGAAAACGACAGCAATTCGTGTCTACACTCTGCCAGTTTAATCCAGCTCACACACTCTATTCCATGACATACATTCAAATACTATACTCCCATGTACTTCATCGATCGTCTTTCCCAAGACTTAGCCAGCAAAATGTACAAGTCCAGATCATACCTGTCCTCCAAGAAACCGACAGCTTGTAACATACCCCACTGTTCCAACGCCGTTAAAATGAAATTTCGCGTCTTAACACTAACATTGATTAACTGATTCGTTATTGGTTTATTTAACGGCATTACTTCAACTATGTTGGTTACATCAGGAGGACCTGCGAATAATAAGACTGTAATGAAGGTCGAACAATGCGGCCGTCTCTTGTTCTTATCACAGAATTTGCTTTCAGAAAGACCCACAAACGAAACGCCACTCACGACATCCGAGATTTAATCCCGAGGCATTTTGAATGTGAAACAAAAGTGAAAGCGACACAACCGCAACTTTCGGTGATCCGACACATTTCACAGTGTGGACAGATGGGTAATAACTGGTTGACATCAATGTACGTGTCACAACCAGCCTCGACAGTGGCGTGACATGCAAATAAAAAGGGGTAAACAAACACAATTGATAAACAGACATAAAAATACGCAAAAATAAAGTTGTAGAATAACTAACCGGATAAAAACAAATGCAAATGTAGCATAAGGATCGTCTGCAGGTGGCGACCAAGTGAAGACCTGCAGTTTGTATCGATTTCCGAGGTACCTCTTGTTACATTGTCGGCTGAAAGGAAGGCGCGGGGGGGGGGGGGGGGGGGGGGGGTTGTGGGGACTCGCACACAGGCACACACGACAATAACCCCTCAGTCCACCAAATGAACATCATTTCTATTCTCAGTATATTACAGGAAGTCTCCATTCAAACGTGACCCCTATCAGAAGTTAATAAAATGATTCTCTTAACTAAAAATCACAAAACGTCAACGACATATATGACGGACCGTTCGGAACAACTGCAAGAGTAGACTAGTAATACAGAATACAATATATTCACATTTTTAAACATAAATATGTACGAAATAAGCTGGCCTGAGTTAAATCGAATATGCTGATAACAGAAATAACAGTCAGAAAGTTGTAACACGCAGTTCCTTTGTTAGCTACCATTGTAACTCGCATGCAAGACAAATTACCAGGCATTTACATATTGTCGTAAGACTCAAAAAATTTATTACACCTAACATTAGTAATTAATAAATTTGTGATGTTTGACGGCACTGTATAAATTACTACTAATCTGCCACAGCATAACGGGATGCATTCCATAAAAACCGTACGCAAGACATATGAACGCACTTAGTACGATATGTGAAACAAAGACGTCATTTAAATGAACCACTGTTCCGTAATGCTCACCATACTCTCACATTCTCGCGTAACTTACAGCGTTTAAATTCCCTTTACTGAACGATGCTTGTTTTGTAAACGTACATACGAACATGGTCATCAGCATCACAGTTTCCTTCAGATCGGTGAGGTGATGCAAACATTTTTCATCCACATCTAGAATCAGCATGACCTACAAGACTTAAGATGAGGTGGGCGGGGCATGTAGCACGTATGGGGGAGGGGAGAGGTGCATACAGGATTTTGGTTGCCAGACCTGAGGGAAGGAGACCACTTGGAAGACCCAGGCGTAGATGGGAGGATAATGTTAAAATGGATCTTCGAGAAGTGGGATGGAGGCATGGACTGGATTGATATGGCTCAGAATAGGGACAGATGGCGGGCTCTTGTGAATGCGGCAATGAACCTTCGGGTTCCATAAAACGCGGGGAATTTCTTGACTGGCTAAGGACCTGTTAGCTTCTCAGGAAGGACTCTCCTCCATGGAGTTAGTTACTTCACGTAATCACAACCTAGCTGATGTGTGACATTTAAAGGTAAAGTTATCCCTATACAAGCCTGGACAGGCCCCTAGGGTTGCAGGAGGTTGAGGCTCCCAGATTTCCAGACAATCGGCATATAAAGAAGGTAAGATTGTCAGCCCTAAGCACCGCCCGCCTTTACCCCCCAGGAAATATTCCTAGTACTCATTTCTGTTAGAGGCTGAGTCGACCCCAGGGCCATAGTGCGGGCGGAAGGATTATGTCAATGAATGTGTGACACTTGGAAGTGACTTGATTGACCCGCCCTTATACGGTCCTGTTATATAAAGGTCCTTACTTTATGTGATCCATACAGCTGATCACGTCGCGCTGTTATTCCAAACTGCTATCGGGGTGCACGCGTTTTAGCTCGATGTCTGCAACTGATATTACGTTTTACTCGCCATGTTTAACGAAGCTGCTGTAAACGGTTTCCTTCGGCTCACACAGACACGCTGTTCATTGAATGAAGTTCTGCTGATGATACTGAAAACATTACGTCACGATTTTTGTGAGACAGTAAGCTGTAACATGTCTCACAAGTAAAAATGAAGTGCTGCTGATGATACTGAAAACACTACGTCACGATTTTTGTGGGACAGTAAGCTGTAACATGTCTCACAAGTAAAAATGAAGTGCTGCTGATGATACTGAAAACACTACGTCACGATTTTTATGGGACAGTAAGCTGTAACATGTCTCACAAGTAAAAATCGATCGCACGGGTTCAGCTCGTGGCGAACGAGGAGGGCACAATGCACTACTTTTACTCTATCAAAAAAAATTTGCACATAATTGTTTGCGGTGTGAGCTGTTGCACTGTCTCTTTGGGGGGGGGGGGGGTCTTTCTCGTAATAGGACAGGTGTTTAAGATAGTGCGAGAACTGTATAACATACTGGTGTGAATTTATAATTTCATAAAAGAAAATGGGCCCAAAAATCCTAGTCGCACTCGGAGCACACCACACACCAGCCTTAACGTTAATTACCGGCACCTCGTGAATTAACGCATCATTTTCTGCAGACCAATACCTATTATTCTGAGAACGCCCTTATCCACTGAGATGAACGAAGCTTCATCGCTGAAAAGAACCGAGTACGAGGTCTACTTTTTCATCACGCATCTCATGAGCATACGTGTTCACAAAGTTCAGTTTCGCTTCTGGATGTGTATCACAGACTTTGGGAACCACGGTTGTCTCGTAAGGACTCAAATGCAGCAGTGTCCTTGCATTTGGCGCTGATGATGTAAACAAGCCCGTTCCCTGTGCTGGTCGATCCAATGTTTTTTCTTGCAGGTGTCTCCAATTTCGCACCAATTTCCTGTACTTTTTCCACAGCTCGCAAGTGTGTTCTGCCTATTCCCTTCCTGTCTAGAATGCGTCCTGTTGCTTGAAGCCCTTTCACATGAAGACTGTTGTCAACATACGGAACTACCAGACAACACGCGTGTAGGCTGGCCAGATCGGCGACGTCCTATGCGATAATCCGACATGACGTAACTAAATATATGGGTCGGATAAAATAACGCCCCTGTAGTATTGCAGCAAGACTAAGCAACAGAACACTCCACACATTCTTTGCACGGCTCATGTTTGCTATCAGAACCATTTAACAATTTAAGCGTACTTTACAGGAAGAGCATGGAACTAATTATGGCGAGGTTATGTCAGTATGTCCCCACGTTATATCTCGGAAACCACATTCAAATTTCGATCAACCCTTAAAGTTACTGAAAAAAAAAACAATTTTGATTCGCATCGGTACAATAGAAGCCTGGATAGCTCAGTCGGTATAGTGGATAGGCTACGGAACGAAAGACTGTGGAATCGTGTTCGACAACCGGCAGGGGCAGAAAGTTTCTCTTCTCTACGATGCCAGACCAGCTCTGTAGTCCATGCAGCTCTATACGAATGGCTACCAGGGGTCTTATCTCAGGGATACAACTGCCGAGGCGTGAAGCTGATCACTGAACTCCATCTACTACCTAGGTTAAGAATGCGTGGTGACATCTGCACTCAACCACACGCCTTCATGAAATGGTGCTTACTGGGGCAAACAACTTCGCCTGCCTGTTTACCCCTAATTATCGGTACAATATTATACCCCATACTTCACATGCAGCTCAAAAGGCACTTCCGATGTCATAAAAAATAACGATAAAATAGGATGCAACATACAATCGAAGGTAACAGTAACCCCACAAAGCCTAGTGGTTAGTATACATATGCCTCCAGCGTTAACACTAAGAACCCTGCATTACGTCCACACAGTGTACTTTTGTTCCGCGTGATTCGAACTATAAAACAGCGATCACTTCCCTACACAACATTCGCCGACTGGTCCTTACGATGGAAGCACAATGTGTTCCCTGCGAGGTAAGAACTGGATCTTTTATGTATAATGTTAGTCTTCAAAGGGTATATACTACTCTTATTTGGAACATGATCTGTGATGAAAATTTAACGCAATACAAGGAAAATAACTGCTTATTTCGTAGAATGTGATACCCGTTGTGCCATTACCTTCGCTTCAGTATGTCTAAATCTGCAATAAATAAACCATCAAGGCCAAAGCGTATGCCAAGCTTTTTTATAATAAAAAAAAAACCGCCGCGTCTCAGAGCGATATGCGCAGCTAAACATAAACTGCCCTTTCTGGGGAAACGGCTTTAGTACATTACAATGAGCGATTATTGTGACATTATTATTATTATTATTATTATTATTATTATTAATTTCTCTCTAATACCACTTTGTATCTGATACTGCCCCGTACTGCGAATGCTGGAATTTATCTGAAAATTAAAATTCCTATCACAAATTTTCTTCCGCACATGAAAGGAAAGAAATGAAAATGAAGAAAACAGACAGCAGTAAACGGAACACGCAGAAATGAAAAAAATAAATGACAGAAAACACGTGTACAGCCTGCTGCTAACTAACCGTAGGTTCAGGGTCTGTGTACATGCGTAGTTGGAAAGTACGACTTGTGGCTTAAGGCATGATGAACGGGGTGTATTACGTAACACATGTTCTTATCTAGAAACACAAGTTATATCAAAACGATTCCAAAACGGAAACATGTTCACTTCACTTGTGACAGTAACAAGCTACGTCTGCACTCAGTTCTACAGGGTTCTGTGGCTCGTATTCCACAGTTAGGACCACGTGGCTCCTGGACCTCGTCCATCGTCTGTTGCTCCGGCAGGCATACTAACACAAACTTGCGGAAGCTAAATGTTTCCTTTCGTTTTTCACCTGAGAACCAAAACAAAATCAGTTTCCGAAACGCCGTGTTACTTTCTGCGCTTCCCGAAACACTCAGTATACCAGGGGTGGCCAGCCTAGAAGCGCTTTGGGAGACGCACTTTCGGAGGCAACATGGGCAAGTAACATGCACCAATAAAATTAAATAAAATAAAACTTTTGTTTTCCTTATTTGATGGTATTATCCGTTCAGCCACCTTATTTGATGCGTTATTATCCGTTCAGCCAACTCCAATAGGTTCGTTGCATCTAATTATGCGTCTCCTTCATTATAAAATCTTTTTAAACGCCGTTCACAGGCAGCCCCTTGGGCATGTAAATTACCTGAATTGCCCACCCCTGAATTACACGATAAACAAACCTCAGAAGCCAAGCTGTAATAAAAGTAAGCCTGTCTGTTCCCCCTTCACCCAGTTCGCTAACTTTGCCTTGATTTAAAAAGGAGGATTAAGACTGAGAAAAGAAACGATTCGATCTGAATTCCGAAACCAAAGTAAAGCCCGAAGGAAGTGGGACATCAAATTATGGGAAAGTCAGTGCTTCTCCGAACACCCTGTATTACCATAAAAAATAACTAGCGTAACAGAACTGATTCGCCGATTTCCATTTTCTTGCAGACCTTATCGTTAACAATATAACGTAAATGGAGACGCTCTCAACAAACAAAGCCTCTACATGACTGGATATACATGGTGTTACATGCCAACCACCGTATATAGCAGGGGTGTACAAATCGAGGCGTAAATTTTGTACGGTGGCGTCAAATATTTTCAGCATGACTGTTGCAGTTTTGTCTTACATACATAAATGTGCATCGGTACACACGCATCGAGCAGAACGCGCCCGGTCAACAGATTCACACGTCGCCCCAGAATTACGAGTCCTCACCCCACCTAGAATTTGGAGCTGGCACCTAGATTCTTGGAAAATTTGTAGGCCCCTAGTACAGTGTCAGTATATGGTAAAGGTAAAGTTCCCCTCTGTGCAAACCAGGAAGGCGTATTGGGGAGGGCACGTATAGCTCCACTCATTCTTAACACTGACACAAGATGGGAGGCGAATGGCCATTTCACGACCCGGCCGCTCTACCTCCGGGGGGAGGAACCCACGGTATCATTGAATATGAGGCTGGGTGGGCCCCAGAGCCGGTCTGGACGTTTCGGAGAGAAAATCTCTTGCCACCAATGGGAATCGAACCCCAGACCAACCAACTTGTAAACCGACTACGTTACCTCGGCTCACGCTAATATATTGAGCACAAATAACTTACAAGCCCGCCCACGGCTCATGTGCAACGACAGAAAGACCTCTGAGGACCCGGAAGAAAACGCCACGGCTGTTCAACGAATACCCGTCAGACGGCCTTCCTGTTACACGGGATCATCTCATTACCTGTCTGGGCCCCATTCCCACTTCAAATAACCCCTTTTAGCACACGTTATTAAGTTACCATCGTCTCCAAATGGTGATCAGTCCTCTTCTGACGGAGCAGAGTACAGATTAATGGTTACAGCGACACGCGTTCAAAATTTGGTCAGCGTTTTCTTATCATTGCTTAGCTAACAGAAATGAAAGCATACAAAAGGATGCGAAAATATTAACGACGTCATGACCGACTTTGATGGTAGTCTACCAAGATGGGGCATAGGCAAAAACGAACCCGCGAACGCAGCGTTCAATCGTCTTACGGCCATCCTTGCTTTAACCCACTCAAATCATTACGACTGATTCTTATAGATATTTAAAAGCGCGGTCTTAGCTGTACAGGCTACGCAGAGCTTAAGGAGATGACAAAGATGTGGTTGTGGTCTTCTGTAAGCACAAATACATCGTATTCGGGAGGTCTCGGGTTCAAATTTCGATCCGAAGACCGGTCATTCTCTGAGCACTGTTGCAGTCTTCCTCAGTACCTCCAGGCAAATCCCGAGGTAATTTTTCGAATTAGGTCACGGCTGCGGCCTTCCGAATCCATTACGATTCATTCTTCACTAATCAACCCATCACTCGAGGCTTTATACAGTCCTCGACTGATGAGTACAGATCTGACCTTGAGATCGTGAGTAAGGTACCTTATCTCTGGACTAACCTTGCGCAGGAAAAACAGGTCCTCTCAAAAACATCAGTTTCCATAAATGCATGCCACTTTCCACTGATCGTAATTTCTATGACGTTCAATTCCCCCTGTGCAACCACTGACAAGGTCAAAGCCGTTCTTGTGAGTCAATAACAGTCGATAACGCGACACTGAACTCGCCGTTAAGAAAATCTTACACTATTTTCATGGCTCGACAGCCCTAGTGGGCCACGGCCTACTCACTGTTGAGGTTTCGATATCACACTCAGACCACACACGGTAGGACTCCTCTGGACGAGTGATCGGCCCATCGCAGAGACCTCTACCTGCCAACACACAACACTCACAAGAGACAGACATCCACGCCTCCGGCGAGATTCGAACCCGTAATCCCAGCAAGAGAGCGGCCCCAAACAGACGCCTTAAACCGTGTGACCACTGGGATCGGCAAACCTTACATAAATATGTAAAAACACGTACCTGTCCAGGCATTATGTAGATGGAACGAAGAATACCATGAACAGGTTACGACAGCAAGTCTCCGACCTGTAACTTGAACTCGGGACCTCACGGCTATGAAGCAAGAGTGTGTGCCACTCGACCGCGATGTGTGGGCACTCTCTGACACTTCTTCATATTTAACGTCTAAGCTCTGCGTATTTTTGTGTCACTCTGGTTTCGATGAGTTTATCAAGTCCTACAATAACGTGGTTCGTAAACGCTATGTTTATCAAGCACGCTGTCCCCGCGACTGGCGAGGGATTGCTGTAATCGTGCACGCAGCCAAATTTGCAAGGTCAAACTACGACAGAATGGCACACTATATACATAAACCGGTAACGTCAACACGGAAACCTTGTTATTAACCTTCAAGACTGAGCACGTAACAAGTTGCGGCCTGACAGAAAAAAAAAAAAAAAGATTTATACATCTCTATGTTCTACAATCCAAAACATAGTCGAACACGGTTATGACGACATCGGTTTAAGCGACACCTCGTATATAACGTCACATGTTCTGTGGTACCAATTAATTCCTCGCTAACCATAACATTATTCTCCTCGTTTATAACGACACAAAACATTCAGCCCCTTTCATGACGTTATAACCGAGTTCGACTGTACATGCTAAAATACACATGAGATCACTTACGCATCACACAAGCTACTTCTGTGTACTGTGCTGAAAGAGTTGATGTTCTGTCGTTTGATACCTCAGACTCAAATAAAATATAAGTCTACCATCTCCACAACGCATTTCGTAAGCTAAGACAGTGAGTGCAAAGCAATTTTCTGTACACCGCCTAACCTAAACAGCTCTCCGGCTTTTTGAGACTCCCTGGAACACAGTCCTCTTTGAGATACAACATTGCAGCCACAACAGTACACGTCGTTTATGTAACCCGAAGGTTCATCACCTTGTTCACAACAGCCCACATTTAGTACCCATCCTGATCCAAACAAATCCAAGCCACACCATTATACCCTATTTAAGATCAATTTTAATATTATCCTCAAATGTAATCGCTTATGCCTCCAAAGTGATCTCGTTGCTTTCGTGTTTTCGGGCTGAAATTCTGTACGCATAGCTCATCAACCCACGCGTGATACATGTGCAACTCATCCTTTACTACCTAACTTCAGCATCAGACTCTCGTGAGATTACAAACCATGGCACTTGTCATTATGCAGTCTTCTGTATTCTCTTGTTACATCATTCCTCGCAGGTCCAAATATTCTCCCCAGCATCCTGTTGTCGCACAAGTACCGCGAATAAAAAAGTACGTAACTGACAGAGAGGATCGCTACGGGTGGGCTGAAATTTCTTCGACAACCACACTTTGCCCAGCCCTGCCCTAACAGCTGCAGACTTCGCTACACATTTCCATTCTAGGAACCTGAAAAACAGATGCACGAACAAGGCACACAAACTACATCTTCTGTTTTGTCTTCGCGTCTGCACCTTTGCCTCCATATTCTTGGCCTTGCTACACAAGCAGGTCTGATCACTTCAACGGTAACTTTCCTTCAGAAATTAACATATACGGGGCATGTGGCACGCAATGGAGGTGAGCAAAGCGCGCAAAATTTCAGTTGGAAAAATACACTTCCAGTCGTACTAATCTGCAACACAGCGTACTTTATAAGACATCACAAATAAAACTTGTCATGTACATCAAACCCTTAATCAGGCTTTTGTTAGGTACAATATCAGAGGTCTGTGGGCGACGCTAGTTGGCAAATTTTACTTCGAGCCACGCCGACCGTAAAACTGCCGGGAAATGCAGGCTTCCAGCCACAATGATCCACAAAAAGACGGGCAATGTACGTATAACGTAACATTGTGCAGCGTTCGCGTAACAATTGTTGCCAAGTAAGCGTAACAAATACGCTCCCTTTGTATTGTTGTTGACCTACACGTAGCTGTCAATGTAAAATTGTTCATTGTTGCCATGGAAACGCAACAATGGGATCCCTTTGCACTGTTATCGAGCTATTAAACACTTAGTACTACTGTGAACAGCACAGAAGTACTTGGGTACTATTTTGTCCGACTTAACCAAATCTGCAGCCGCTCGACAAATTTTTCGTAAGCCCCCCCCCCCCCCCAATATGAAATTTCACGAAAATCCGTCCAGTGGGAGCCACGCTGATACATGCGGGCAGACAGCCGGACGGACACACATACGAGGACTGACACAAAAAAAAACGAGACTAACCCTATAGCTCTGGAACCAAGAGTGGGGGGATGAAACAAATATACGGCTATGGAACATGATCTGTCCTGTCACAGTGTTACAAGTTTCAGCTCGATCGCTTCACTCAGTACAAGTTGACGCATCTTCAAATATAGGCGTGTTTTTACCCTCGGACGGAAAATGTCGGACTGCAAAAGTGAACAACGAGTTAACATCAAGTTTCTTGTTAAACTGAAGGAATCCGCGACGGAAACTTTTCAATTATTGACTGAGGCTTATGGTGAAGATTGTATATTTCGTGCACGCGTTTCTGAGTGGCACAAACGATTTTCGGAAGGCAGAGAAAGCGTGAAAGATGATGATCGCCCAGGCCGGCCACGCACAGCTGTTAACGATGACAACATTGAAAAAGTGCGACATGTGATTCGAAAAGACAGAAGGTTGGGTGTTCGAACAGTAGCTGAGAAAGTTAATTTGGATAGGGAAAGTGTTCGACGAATTCTAACGGAAGAATTGAACATGACAAAGGTTTGTGCAAAAATGGTTCCAAAAATTCTGTCAGATGAACAAAAAGAACGCCGCCAGGAATTGTGTTCGGACCTTTTGCAACGCATTGAGGATGAACCAGATTTGTTGAATTCGGTCATTACTTGTGAAGCAACTTGGATATTTACGTATGATCCGGAAACCAAGCGACAATCAATGCAGTGGAAGTCAACATCATCTCCAAGACCAAAAAAAGCACGCATGAGTCGTTCGAGGTTCAAGGCCATGTTGATTGTTTTCTTCGATATCCAGGGTATTGTGATGGCAGAGTGGGTACCTAGCGGCCAGACGGTAAATCAACACTATTACATTGAAGTGTTGACGAAATTACGGGAACGTGTGAGAAGGAAACGACCGGAATTGTGGCAAAACGGGTGGATTTTGCATCAGGATAACGCGCCAGCCCACAACGCTTTGTCTGTGAAGCAGTTTTTAGCCAATAAAATCATTACTGTGATGGAGCACCCACCTTATTCGCCAGAACTCGCTCCCTGTGACTTCTACCTCTTCCCAAAGATCAAGTCGGTGCTCAAAGGGACCCATTTTTTATCGGTAGAAGATGTGAAAGTAAAAACGACGGAGATCCTCAACAGTCTGACAGAAAATGACATGCAGAATTGCTTTGAACGTTGGCAGCATCGTATGCAGCTGTGTGTTAACTCAGAAGGGAACTACTTTGAAGGCGATCGTAGTTAATTTGCTGAATTTGTCAAACATAAATAGTTACAGACACAGTCTCGTTTTTTTTGTGTCAGACCTCGTACATGAGGACGCTAAGTAAGCGCTTTTCGCGACTTACGCAAACGCGTCTAAAAATGCGTACTTTACATAACGTTACATAAGATTTCACAAACCGTTTTCTTTTTCAAAGAGGACGTATTTCGACTGCGTGCATTATTATTATGCAGGTGAAAGGTAAGTCCTACTCATGGCATCCAAAATTTTTTTTTCTTTCTGAAATGTTTACAGACAAGCGGCAAGTAAGCTTAAAACTCTGGAATGAATGCTACAGTGAGCTTTGTGTACCATTAAGCTATTAAAACGTTTCACACCACAAGAATAAAAAGTGAAATTACAGTTACGTTTATCGTAAACATCAAGGTACTATTTACAATACACAGGAAAATAAAAAGGTCCTTAACTGAAATAAGTCTGCTCCAAATTCCATAATGAATATAATTTCGATCTGATAATGCCGTTCACAGAAATTCTAAATGTTACAACACTGTACTCAAATAGGCATCACTCCTCCATTACCTACACCAACGAACGTGTAATTTCCGAACTGCAAAGTAATTCACTTACACACCTGTTTCCGCAGTTGCCTGTGCGATTACGCTGTGGCCTGTTTGTACAAGGTTCTGTGCAACACAAACGTAATGCTGACAATGTGCCAAGGATAGTGGTAGCCAATGAACGAAGACCGCACGACGCCATGTTGGAGTAACACTACCATCAATTTGAACGTTAAGGGAGCAGTGGCAAACGGTGCGAATGTCGTATCAACTGAATGTCATATCAACTTGACCAGAAGCAAACCGTTCAAAAACAGTACAACCCGACACAGCATTTACCGAATTTGCCACACCAAAACCCGAAGCCAATGATACGGACAAGGACCGGGAAGAGGGCAGTTTCTGTAGGGGAAACATGGGCTGTGCGGCAAGGGTTGTAGGTACTGGAACGTCTCTTCCTCGGGGGGGGGGGGGGGGGGGGGGCTCAATGTCCCCAGTTTTGCTATTTGTGGTGGCCGAAACACGGACATCACCGCTCACCTCCATCTAGCGGCAAAGTTTGGAATGAGCGGAGCTTTTCCTTCACGTTCTGTATGCGTCTTTATGGTGTAACGCACAGACGCAGGAAATGTACTGTCGATCAGCCTGTGACTAATACACCAAGGCCTCGTTTTATGCCCCTTTCTTACGCCTTTCTGCTTTAACATCCCTTACCAATTCACACCACTTCCCAACTTACGCCACCTCATTTTCGGCTTAACGCTCTTTGGTTGACTTATTTACACTCATTTAAGTTTCTTTCTTATGGGAATATAATTTTTTATTTACGCCCACTGTTCCAGGAACACAACTAAGGCGTAAAAAAAACAAAGCCTTGGTGTATTTCTGAAAGTTGTGAACCAAACATACTGACAACCACCTACAAAAACAAGTCATTACGTAACTCCACAGCATATAATCACTCTTCTGGAGCAGTAGTACACAGTTTTTTAGTCCACGACCCGAAATCGTAGATCGAACTGACCTCGCGTACGAGCACCCGCTGATCACACACAGAAAATCGCCACAGACTTGTAGCATAATATTCAAATAAATAAATAAATAAGTTAATGATAACAGTGAGGCACAATTGCTCAGACTCCCTTAACTTAATTTTTTTCCTGAATACAGTTAAACTACCGACTACAAAAATCCCCAGGCTCTATTATTTTGACACTTCACGATCCGTCAGAAGGTTCCCGCGACCCCAGGTTTGGGAACCGTTGTTACACCGTCAACAGTTATTCAGCTGGTCAAGAATTCCCTACTTTTACGTAACGCCCTTCACCCCCCCCCCCCCCGCAGTCCACCACCTGAATCCAATTCCCAATATGAACCGTACTTTTTAAGATCCATTGCAATTTTAGTTTCCCATACTTGCGCAGATCTCAAACGGTTTCAATCCTTAGGACTTTCCGACCAACATACTGCATTTCGTGATTCCCGTTCGTATTACATGCTCTTCCCATCTCATCGTTCTTTATTTGATGACACCGACAATATCATGCGCCTAGAACGAATTACAAAGTTATTCATTTCGCAGTTTTCCTCAGCACCTCGTGACTCAACGTCTCTTAGGCCCAATATCTTTCTCAGCACCTTGCTCTACTGAAATTTATCCGCGCCACTGAGGCAGTGCCGGGCAAGCAGCACTCGTCTTGGCAGAGACAGCCATCAGCAGTTAACTGCAAGAGTTCCAAACACACGCATTCATTTGGCGGGCAAACCTTCCGCGGAGAACCAAATTATTGACTCACAAGACCCCCCCCCCCCCAGCCCAATTCCATCCCGTTAAAAAAAGTTTAATTTATTTAACACACTCCCCTCTGCCCCATGTACGCCTGTCTCCTGCCAGTACCTTTGTTGTGCTGTACAATGAATTTGTAGTTGTCTTCACAAGGGGCCAGATGACTACATTAGGCTATTCATGCTGACAGCGACAAGTTTCCGCTACGGATGCAATGTAACAAACACTAAACAACGGTAATGAACGTTACAGCTGACACAAGAAAGGAACAGTAAAAATACAGCGCGTATTTGTGCTCGTGTCTAGTCAAACATACACAACACCAAATAAGACCCACACAACACTACAGTAGTATAACATTCACGCGTCAATCCATCCATTCTGTCATCACCCTACAAATGCTCTCTTAACGCAGTCGAACGACGTCGATCGGTCCCCATTCAAACCGGCTTGTGACGTCACTCACAAACCAAGCTCCATCGCAACCGCATTCCGGCAACTATGTAAACCCGGACCGTGACGTCACTCACTCAGCAAGTGGTATTGTAACCATGGAAAACCGGGTGTGACAGTCACAGAAACCAAGGACATTATTACACACAGGGGCATTTCTGTCACGTACAAATTTCATGTGTCATCTGCACAAAATTAATGCAATTTCGGAAGTTGATGTCCGTCCATCTGTCCATACATTTCTCGTCTCCAAAACTACTAGTACTAATAGTAATAGTACTAACAGTAATAGTACTAGACGGGGTTTTCGATTGCTTTAACACTGGGCGGTCGGTGCTAAAATGGTGTCTGCTAAGTTTAAGTTGGTTTGTATCGGGTCCCACTTTACATAAAGTACAGAGAGGTTTTACACAAAAAGGCTTTTCTTACAATTTACGGCCTACACGATATAAACCACAAACCTAAGATATACAAGTTCGCAGAAAAAGTGATTTATTAACGCCCTGAGCAATAAGCTATGCACCAACGGCTTTGCGTCTACAATCACTGGACATGACAAGTCTTCTCTGACATTACGCTGCCGTTGCGTAAAGTGTTCCCGACGTTTCGAAAGGTTGGTGGTGCCGGGTAAAGCAGTCCTAGAACTCTGTCCACTTGACACTATTATCTTCCGAAACGTAGGGAACTACCGACCCATCGGCAAGGCGAAACATGCCAGAAGATCTTGATTCTTCAGCAACACCGATGTGAGGATATCAGCTCACGCAATGTACATGAAGATCAATGTTGCATGTAAAATTGCAAGCCGTGCATTCTGAAAGCACCGTCTCTTGTTTGTTGTACTTCATGGGAGGAAAGGCACATTCCAGGAGCTTTCGCTACACTCTTGTCTGGAAATGGTAGAACTTAAGGAAAATTATGCTGGGAATAAAACGTGTGTTTCTAGTTCTTCTACAACCTTTGATCATTGTCTGCTTCGAGAGTTGCTATAGATGCGCATACAAACCCATGCTGGGCTTCAAGTAGAGTTGCTACTGTAAGTGTCTGACTGTTGCCAGAACCGAAATGTGTCGACAAAATTTACAAACACTCGCCCTGCAGTAAACCGCGACCAGCTGTTTTCAGGTTGTTGTGTGTGGACACACAGACATGGTGAAACCAATACGAACATTCTGGCAATTCTGCGTTGCGAAATCGCCAAAAACAGATGCCCGTGTTACATTCAGGTTTCACAGAGCACGGACTAATGCCGACCGACAAACACAAAACTAAAATTCACACCAGTGTGTTTGGTGTAGCAAGCCTATACCGAACTTAATACAAATCCGTTACGTGGTCACATGGTTAAGTTGACCAAATAAGCACATGGACAAACATGACCTCCAAACTGCGCATTCAAGTAACACACTTTGTCCAAAATATGCGTAAATACTAAATATGTATGAGGCCTTTTTATTTGAAGTGAGCAGAAGGGTCCCTATGAAATCTGTGGTCTTCTGGGTAATTACACGGCGTCGTGTGGTAATTATTTACCGACGTTTCGGGACAACGTATCGGTCCCATCTTCACGGGTCAAGATTCCCCTCCCCTGGGAATCTTGACCCGTGAAGATGGGACCGATACGTTGTCCCGAAACGTCGGTAAATAATTACCACACGACGCCGTGTAATTACCCAGAAGACCACAGATTTCATCAACATCGCGGCGGAAGCCTGAAATCAAGGTTAGAAGGGTCCCTACTTCGCTTTATTTTTCATGATTTACATATACGCTTAATATTCATATTCCGACAAATGTACAATTTAATCACATTAATTGTGTAATTTCACTGTCCTACATGTTTCGAACCCTTAATTTGGGTTCATCTTCAGGGACTCATTATCTTAAATCGTGTAATTTAAGATAATGAATCCCTGAAGATGAACCCAAATTAAGGGTTCGAAACATGTAGGACAGTGAAATTACACAATTAATGTGATTAAATTGTACATTTGTCGGAATATAAATATAGAGTTAAAATGTACGGAATGAATAATATTAAGTTTATAAACGCTTAACTTTTCTCACACCTAAGCGGCATGAAACATTTTCCGAAAATAATCAGGTGTCACAGTGGACAGTTACAGACCGTAAGGATCGGTATTTGCAGGCGTGACACCACTGTTCCTAAGCCAATTACACTGCAGTCGGACATTCTTCTTGCATGTATTTAAATACAGTCGAGCCCGGTTATAACGACATCGGTTTATACGACACCTCGCCTATAGTCAGATTTTCTGTGGTATCAATTAATTCGTCGCTGTTAACCACAACATTATACTCCTCGGTTAAAACGACACTCGTTTATAACGACACAAAATATTCAGTCCCAAATAACGTTATAAGCGAGTTAGACTGTATTTTAATTATTCAACTCATCGAAAAAAATACCTCAAATAAAGGTTGCAGGTGCTAATGGTGTCACTGTCTTAAGTCAACAACATCCACCCCGCGTCTTTGAAAAATACGAAGAGCATCGGAGATGAGAGAGACATAAAGAGAACACAACGAAACAGAAGACAAGATTATACCGCAACGAAGAATTTCGACTTGAGTGGGTTCAAACTGACGGGCAGCAAACAAAATTAAATTGGTACACGCCACCCTACAAAATTTCACCGAAATCCATCTGAGATAAAAGAAGCAGACGGCGTATGCCACTTTACGAACGCTGTGGCAGTATTGCAAGCAAATAATTTGATGTAATACATAAGTGTGACTAATCAGGTACTGTTTGACTACTTACGTTGGAATCTGACACTGCGGCTGGCTGGTACGTTCTGCAACAAAATAAAAACAACGTTAAAAATGAAAACATTTTGGAATACAAGCATATAAAACATACAGACGTTACTCAAACCAGCAAATTACTCCGTCACCTGTATAATAAAGACTAAATAAAGCCCTACCCGAATAAAATAACACACATATCCAAGTGGGTCCTTCCTGAGAAGCTGACAGTCGCTCATATGATCGGGAAACCTTGTTTTCATGGTACCCGACACTCTCACTCTTAACTTCAGGTTTCCCACCAAAAATTTTGTACGTATTTCTCTGCTGCCATATGCGTTCCACTTGCTCCTACCATTTCATCCTCGATTTTATCACCCTAATATCGGCAAAGCGCAAAAATTAGGAAGGTGTTAATTATGCAACTTCTTCCAACTCACTGTCCCTTCATCCCGCATAGGGCCAACTGTTATCCATAGCACCAATCACTCACTCATAACCTGAATAGCCTGCTCTTCTCTTGGGACGACAGACCAACCGTCAGCAAAACGCGACACTGCCCTCAGGCTGATTAAAGAGCCATCTATTACAGCAAATTAATAAACAAGCAGCTAGAATAATCAGGCCAGACATGCTATAAGCAACAAACCAAGACATTACCGAGAGCAGTTTATTTTAAGAAGACCCCGGACGAAGTACACGAAGGATTGTAACTGCCGTATTGTGTAAAGACGCAGCACTTTGCACACGCTTCCTCTAACGCACGAAAGTCTGCACCTGTCCTATGAAAATGCTTCGTTACAGCAAGTCTTTCTACCTAGATTCATGATACAAGAGAACGGCGACCAGAGTACAGCTGAGCTGAGGAACATTAAGTAACAAAGCATCTGAAAAATTACAAAACATGAAGTCAGTAACTTTAAGTTTTTATCGAATTGTGTTAGGGTGATTTTATCGCGGACAGCGAGAAGTGTCGAACATGTAAGAAGCAAGGGTAAGCAATAAACGGATGCGACATTTTGATCGACAAACTTATGGCAAAGGATCATTCGAATAAACAAATCACCACCACCATTATCCGGAAGCGTTCATCTATTAGCCCGTTCCGACTTCAAAGTTCAACTCAAAAACTTCACATAGAACAGTATTACACTGCATATCGCTGTGGACTAGATCCAACTGACTTAGAAGACGGTGTGGACTAGATCCAACTGACTTAGGACAGGGTGTGCACTACATCCAACTGACTTAGGGCAGGGTGTGCACTACATCCAACTGACTTAGGGCAGGGTGTGCACTACATCCAACTGACTTAGGGCAGGGTGTGCACTACATCCAACTGACTTAGGGCAGGGTGTGCACTACATCCAACTGACTTAGAAGACGGTGTGGACTAGATCCAACTGACTTAGGACAGGGTGTGCACTACATCCAACTGACTAGGGCAGGGTGTGCACTACATCCACTGACTTAGGGCAGGGTGTGCACTACATCCAACTGACTTAGGGCAGGTGTGCACTACATCCAACTGACTTAGGGCAGGGTGTGCACTACATCCAACTGACTTAGGGCAGGGTGTGCACTACATCCAACTGACTTAGGGCAGGGTGTGCACTACATCCAACTGACTTAGGGCAGGGTGTGCACTACATCCAACTGACTTAGGGCAGGGTGTGCACTACATCCAACTGACTTAGGGCAGGGTGTGCACTACATCCAACTGACTTAGGGCAGGGTGTGCACTACATCCAACTGACTTAGGGCAGGGTGTGCACTACATCCAACTGACTTAGGACAGGGTGTGCACTACATCCAACTGACTTAGGGCAGGGTATGGACTAATCCAACTGACTTAGGACAGTGTTACAGGGCTGCGTACACGCGAAAGACTGCTTGACCAGTTGAGTAACTGTGTACTTTCCAAGATAAAGCGGAGTTGGTTAATTCCGCACAAGTGTGTGCGGCACAAAGAAAAGCGCCGTCCGTGGATTACTCAGCCGACCAGCTGCCGCTCAGCCACACACACACACACACACACACACACACACACAGATGTTTAATGTCAAGGTAACCTCCCATACTGGAGGCTATGCTACCCTACATTTGAACAGCAAGTTCTCAAAGTGCAATTTTCAACCACACATTACTGTGGCATTACAACCGTCAAGTCACTGCTACACTGTTCTCCATTCCCCATTAATCAGTCGACATGGCTTGGGATTAAAATCAGCATAAACTGCACAAAAATGTGGGCTGGCGTTACGGCGACATTCAGAGCTGGGCAAGGGTGGATGATGACATTAAGACTGGACTAAAAGAAACACGATGGCTGTGGTGGAATGGACTCGTCTGGTTCGGGGTAGTGTCCAGTGGCGAGCTCTTGTGAAGACGGTAATGAACCTACGGGTTCCATAAAATATGGGTAATTTATTGACTGCGTGAGGAACTATCAGCTTCTCAAGATAAACTTTTCTGCATGTATTTACATATATGTATGTATATAAATACACAGTGAAGTAGCTACATTTCTTGGCGCCCAGGGCGACTGGATCACTAAGGCCACCTCTAAGAGAAATCATGAACTTTACAAAAAATCACAGCCATTTATTGGATTTCCTTTTATCTGGCTCAATAATTTAAAATCTGTTGAGAGCAGGAAACGAACTCCTTTCTCACTTAAAATATTCATGTTGCACCCATTTTGCGCCGCCTGCAGTCAGTCCCCCGGGACGGCCGTACCATCTGCCCCGCCCCCCCAGCTCCTCCATTGTGTGTGTGTGTGTGTGTGTGTACATACACGTCTAGGTCAGCAGGAGCGGGAGGAGAGATAAATATTACTCGTACGTGGAATTTACGCTGTAACAAATGTAGTCTCCACTCCTCATGGCTTCATTTATTTTCGCTAGTCTCTGTCTCTGAAGGTATTTACGCAATTGCTGAACGGAAGTATATTTTAAGCAACGGTCGAGAGACCTGACGATTCTGCGTCCACAACCTCAACTGTTTGATAATAGCTTACTGTACAGAGTGATAATTTTATTTGTGAAGCCATACTTATACATTCGAACTCGCTTGTAACGTCATGAGGGACTGAATATTTTTTTGTCGTTATAAACGAGTGCTGTTCTAACCGAGGAGTGTCACGTTATGGTTAACAGTGAGGAATTCACTGGTAACATAGAATATGTGACGTTATAGACGAGGTGTCGCATAAACCGATGCCGTTATAACCGGGTTCGACTGTATTTGTGGCAATGTACGTTATGTTAGAAAACAAAGAACGTCGCTTCTAACTACCACGTTCTTAATACTCGTAATTTTCTACAACGAAAATTTAAATATTCTTGGGTTCACAAATAAAACGATCGCCCTGTAACTGGATACGCTGCAGGACATCGTTTTGGAGATCTTTCTAAAATACGTTAACAACTAGTGTCTCCTATAACATATTCATTTTTAACAAAATATGCAATGTACTTATAACGCAACACAGCAGCGCCTTCGCAAAGCATTGTTGCAATGGAAACACAACAATACGTTCTGTATTTTTGAGGTACGTATCACCGTCAACAATATAAAAACAATGAGCGCTGCACAAAAATGCTTTTACGGCGAATTTATGTCGCCGGCAACAATAAAACGTACTTACGTCTTCATGTAAAGTGCCTTATATTTATGTTGGATTTTAACCAAATCTGGAATTTTTAGACACGTCTCCCTAAAAGTTCTTAATATCAAACTTCGCGGAAATACGTCTAATAGAAGTAGCACTGATAAATGCGGACGGACAGACGGGACGAAGCTAGTAGGAGCTTTCCGCGACTATACGAACGCGCCTACAAACCTCCAATATGCCCTTCAAATTGTGTCACCACAACGTTCCGACCTACAAATTGATCTTCATCAGGCAGCTAATCCACACCTACCACATACTGTGTGTGTCACTACTGATTTTATTGCGTCATAGTCTACAATACATTACGTGAATAATCCACGTAAGTACGCGATGTATTGTGAGTCACTACTGCACATGGCATTTACATTTGTATTTTCCGTAGCGAACTGACATCAGAAGCTTATACTGTCTCGGTTTTCTTCGTTAAACCTTCAATAACCAGCACAGAACCGCCAGCCGCTTCTAGAGAAGCCACTGTTTGCCCCCAGTTTTCTGAAAGCCAAAAGTTCGTGCGTTCACAACAGCCTGGTGTGGGCCGGGATACCGTAGTCGGTATAGAGACTCGCTACGAGCTGGACGGTCCGGGGATCGATTCCCGGTGGGGGCGAGATTTTCAGCACCCGTCCAGACCGGCCCACCCAGCCTCGTGTACAATGGGTACCGGGTCTCTTTCCCGGGGGTGAAGCGGCCGGGGCGTGGTGTTGACTACCCACCCCCATCTAGCGCCGGGGTTAAAGAAAGAGTAGAGCTATACTTCTACTCCCCCTATGGGCCTTTTACAAGAGCCCGGTACTGGCTTGTGGCTGCTGCCAGGTGAAATCAGTTCACACACACTTAACCTCTTTCTTTAATACAAATTTTAAATATTACCTTCCCATTTAGGCCTCGGCCTCCCTAACGGTATCTTGCGGTACGGGTTTCCAACTGAAATTCTGTAAATATTTCTCACTTATTTTGATTCGATCATCCTAAAAATATTTGGTGATAAACACAAATTCCAAATCGCTTAACACATAAGGTAACTGAATGGGCTAATGTCTGGTGTTCTTCTAAGGTAACGCAAACTTCTCATTCAGTTTATGCAAAGTCGCTGTCAGCAGCGCACATTATACCGCGTCCAATGACAGAATTAGTGAACAGTCATTCGGAAAGGATGTAAAAGGAAACGCTCGTCGCCAAATTTGCGAAGGGGTTATCTCAGCATCTGCCTGGAAGAACTACGGGAACCCACATAAAAACCTGTCAGCAAAACCGGTCTCTTGGTGAACATTTCAACATGGGACTTCCCGAATTCTAACGAGGGCACCCCTCCACTGCGAAATTCGGGACCTCAAAGAAACAGACCACGAACCCTTGAACTAGGGTGAACTGCTTCACAATAGCATATAAAGGCAGCCTTTTGTACTGACGGTGTGGAACTTCAAGTTTCACAGTCCAGTGTCTCTGGATCATCTCTGATAACTCAGCAGCTCAAGGAAGAAAACGCAGACTGGAATCTTAACTCATACAAACACATGGTGCATTGGCGGTGGGCAATAAATTCACCAGCGACTAGACAGATCAAGTGGCTTTAGAGCCGTGAGTATAGCGACTAGGCTACGAGATGGACAATCATGGATTCGAAGCCCGGCAGAGGCAAGAGATTTTTCTCCTCTCCAGAACGTCGAGATCGGCTCAGTGGGGGTAAAGGCGGCCAGTGCTAGGACTGACAACCTTACCACTTTCATGTGCAGACTGTCTAGACGTTCTGGGAGCCTCAGCCTCCTGGAGCCCTAAGAACCTGTCCAGACGTGTAGCTTTACCTTTTTACCTTTTAAGGGTTTTGGGGTTCAATACTACACGTACTTAATCATCATTTAAGAATGTGCTGTATTTCACAGTAACATGGCTAAAATAATGTCAGAAAAACTGTCTGTCGCTCGTGATAAAAGCTACGGTTGCATGCTACAGAATGTGTGCATATCGCGTTTGTGTCATTTTACAGACACTCAACAACTCAGACCAGTGATTCTGATTGCTTTTGGCTCACGACACAGTACTCCCCGCTGCGTGTGCAGCACATTGAACGTTTAAGCTAGCAACATTACGGGAGAGTCGGAGAATGACACAGCCCGTACTTGGTTCGATCCCAAGAACAGACGCCCCTGAGATAGGAAGCTAACTACAGATTCGGCATACTAATCCAGTTACGTGTATGAGAGGTGTGATTAGAGCCGTTGTACAGCATTCGTCTGTTTTAGACAGTTTGATTTTGTTTCAGTTTTAGATATGGAAGATTCTAGTAACTAGCTTGGGAACACGGGCAGAGCTGACGGTAGGGCGCCTCTTTGTCTGACAGAGTTCGTGACTTCGAAGGACAGCGTCGGATTACCGGAGGCCTGTGCTGATGGGAACCTTATGCTAACTTTTGGTTCTAAAGAGTTGAACAGAGAAATTATTTGGACAAGGATACATTTCAGAACGTACGTGCAACCAAAATTTATTTTAAACAAAGTTATTTATAAATGTTCATTTATGTGCAGTAACGTAAAGTCTAAAATTGGCGGCACACCTAGCGGGACTCCTGTCGTGGCCCAATCGACTAACTATCCCGGCATGTCTTCAGAGAATGAAGTAAATCACGAAAACTGTCAGCCAGGATAGCCGATGGCCCAGCTTGGATTCGAACTAGACATCTCCGGCCTGCAAGTACAGCGCGTTATCGCTACATCAATTTCCTCTGTTGGGCTCTGTTTTAAAATCTTTTCCACATAATAAAAAACAGGGAGCTTAACATGGTCCTATTATCTTCACTTACCCTACAGGCCCTACAACTGACTTACGAGAAAGTCGGTTTCAAAGGCATGTTTCAAAATAAGATACAATTTCTGAACACATAACGTTTATATCATTCCCAGCTACGCCACTTCGTTTTTTTTCTTGAATTACAACTAGTCAGTGCAAGTAAATGAAATCTGAATCATTTCCGAAATACGGGATCTTGCTTCGGTGGATTTCTGCCTCCCGAGTACAAGCAAGTGGTCATCCCTGTACTAACCGAATACATTAAACGAAAACGAAAGTGGGCGGGACTGAAGGCAGCTCCATAATACTGGGCGATAGTATCTGTGGAGTACTCTTTCGTTTATTAAAGATATGCCAGCCTGCCATAAGACACTGCGTATTAAACTACACACGCCGCTAATTGTGTCGGTACAAGGAAGCATATTAAGTGCGTATCCTAACGTAAATTCAACAAGGGCCAGGTATAATGCGTTTCACATAACATCCAGCTGGCGTGCTGTAGCTTGCAGCGTGTTGCACCACCTGTTGGCAGTGAAACCTGCCCCACATACAGGAAGTCATCAGACAGTGGGACAAAGAACTTCCTCGCATAACCGTCAATACGACTGCTATTAGTGCCCGAACTTCTATGCAGTCGCTACTACCAAGCCCACGGCCATCTTTTAAAGACGAAAAAGCTTTCTCCACACCTTTCCTCTTCCCAAGACGAAGGGAAGACGAAAGAAACCAATAAACTGAATTCTTGCATGTAAAGGCGTATAGTCTGGTACAAGAGTGCCGACGTTTCAGGCGAACATCACAGATCCATAACAACTGATCGAACTATCCATAACAATAGACCGGATATACTTATACTTGATAGAACCATCAAAGAAACGTGATTAATCCCCCCCCCCCGTGGCACGACAGCCCCTAATGGGCCTAGGCCTCCTCATTATCGAGGCTTCACGATCACACTCAGACACACCACACTCGGTAGGACTACTCTGGACGAGTGATCGGCCCAACGCAGAGACCTCTACCTGACAACACACAACACTCACAAGAGACAGACATCCGTGCCCCCGGCGGGATTAGAACCCACAATTCCGGCAAGCGAGCGGCCGCAGACCCACGCCTTAGACCGCGCGGCCACTGGGATCGGCAGAAGCATACTTAACAGATGTAGCAATTCCCAACAGTCACAACCTTCACAGCACCATCACCGAGAAGTTCCACAAGTATACAGACTTGAAAGAAGAGCTTATAAGAATATGGCACCTGAAAACGGCTTCTATAATACCACAGGTACAATCCACAATGGGTATTATTCGAAACAAGTTACATGAAAGTTTAAAACTGCTTAATCTTCGCCCTGTTCTAAATTTCTAATTAACAAAGCAGCAACACTTAATGCATGCCGTATAGCCAGAAAGTTTACTGGCAGAACTGTGAATAGGAAGTGCTTGGTCAGT
Source organism: Reticulitermes speratus (assembly GCA_021186555.1). Lineage (NCBI taxonomy): Eukaryota > Metazoa > Arthropoda > Insecta > Blattodea > Rhinotermitidae > Reticulitermes > Reticulitermes speratus. The sequence goes on from JAJKFL010000001.1 coordinate 10,547,464, forward strand.
GAGACCGTGCTCTTTTGAGAAACAGCTAAACTGCTGTGAGGTAAGGAATGTGGTATGTGGATGACGACTACGACGACGACGACGACGATGATGATGATGATGATGATGATAATAATAATAATAATAATAATACACGGCAAAGATTTGGAGTTTATTCACCTCAGTACCTAGTTTATAAATACCAGAATACTGTCCTAAGGTACTCAATGGCGGACAAGATTCATAGTTATTTTCTGGGTTACGACACCTTGTAATCAGGGGGGGGGGGGGGGGGGCAGGTACAGTGTTTCAGACAGGCATACTCCCCCTAACCTCAGGCCTGAAGTGGGCTAAGTTGCGAAAGGGAAGCTTATAAAGCTGAAAGAGAAAAAAAGAACCTGGTCAAGGAGGATCAGGAGTGGCACTCACATTCTCAGCGACCCGGTTTTCACCCTGCTTCCCACGAAGACAGGGGCAATATCGTCCTTCAGAACCAGCCCCGGACAGCTCGATGTGAACAAGAAGACAACACAACGCGAATTGTGTTTCTTCTTAAGACTAACACACAAAGTTTAACAGCAACACAAAAACTGGTACAAGTTACTGCTTTGTATAATATTTAACGTTTTGGAAACAAACCGAGTAGGAGGTGGTATCATGTTACTCAAGAAAGGGACCACTAGCGGACTTTTGTGAACAAGAAAATGAAACTTCAGGTTTCATAAAAAGACGCGAAATTTCGTCGCTAGATTAGCGGCTATTACCCCTTTTCTGCCCCACAGAGTTTGTTCCGAAAAGAATACTGAGTTTTTGAACCTACGCCTCAAGTTAAATTTTGTGCGTAATGCCCACGTATTTACATGCTAAGAAATCTGAAACGATTTACTACCTATCGACACAAGACTTCGGTACACGTCCGTGACGTGTTTGTAAGGTACATTTGGTATAGGGGTCCACAGATTTTCCACAAATCTAGAAGCCACGTCAAAATTATAGACCCCAGAAGAGTGAAATCAAGTTGAGATCTGCGCTCTTCTGGGATATTACGCAGCGTCGAGTGGTAATCCATTACCTTTAATCAAGTCCCTGTCGCTCCAACGCGGAGCCTCCTTTCGGAGGTTCTACGACATGGGACCGACGGCTTTACTTCCCCTCTGAAGGAAGTGGTGCTACGGATTTTTATCACCCTTAAAAATCCATCGCCCTCGGTCGGGATCGAACCCGCGAACCTTGGGTCCAGTGGCGAGCACGCTAACCACTAGTCCACTGAGGACCCACAGATATTAGGCGCCACTGTATAGAATTTAGTCGCCCGTGCAATGTGGCGTACATCTATGATTTAGTATTACCCACATTAAATTCTAGTCAATTTTCATTACTACATATACGTATTGTTTAACAGCATGCACAACGATACCATAACACAGACTTCAATACGAGTGATGTCAGTTCATTATAGCCATACACCGTGTAATCGGCCATGATTCACAGACAGGCATTTCAGAATTTCATGGCCAATCAGCGATTACAGTGTTTGATATTATTATGCTTATTGATACTGTCGCAGTGCCTTTCGTCCAAAGCCTGCTTCGGAGCCACAAGAAAGACAGCTGTAAACCTACACCATTAATTTCAGCCCCTAATTAAAGACCACACTTGTCACATCTAATACAGCTTCATACACCAACTATATCCTACATGTTTTGATGGTTAAAACTGAAGGCCGGCTAACGAAGAACGGCATGCAGTCTCTGCACCATCAGTACCACCACCACCGCTGACCAGCCTATAACACGGTGACATAATTCAGGATGAATTTTCATCGCCGTTAAAACGTAACACCTTACACAATCATCAATACTATCACTATTGTTGTAGTACTGCGCTTTCTGCTATGACTTTTTTTCTCATGGCTCGATAGCCATACTGGGTCTAGGCCTCCTCTATGAGGTTCCTCGATCGCACGCAGACACACCACACTCGGTAGGACTCCTCTGGACGAGTGATCGGCCCGTCGCAGAGACCTCCACCTGACGACACACAGATTCGAACCCGCAGTCCCAGTAAGTGAGAGGCCGCAGACCGACGCCTTAGACCGCGCTGCCACTGGGATCGGCTCCTGCTATACGTATCTTCAGAATATAGGATGCCGGGAGGGACGTGTACTGGATTGATCTGGCCCAGGATAGGGACAGGTGGCGGGATCTTGTGAACACGGTGATGAATTTTCGGGTTCCATAAAATTCCGGGAATTTCTTGACTAGCCGAGGAACGACTAGCTTCTCGAGAACGACTCTGCTCCAAGTACTTAGTGTTTTTACTCGCAGCTCACCGCCTGCTATGCACAGGCACACTTTTACCGAAGGCAAAAAAAAAAAACAACAAACAATAATACCCGTTGGTTAATTTTTATATTACCTAACCCTTCACAGCGCAGTGCAGCCTAAACACCATGCGTAACGTTAAACAACGCAGCATGTCGGAGACAGAGTTTGTTTGTTTGTCGCGTTCGTCCGTTCTCAGAACAGTGTATACGTAAAGACCAATACTCTTTGCAGAATACGCAGTGTTTTTTAACGTAAGGCGGAACCCAGTTTTTATTTAGATGAGCTTCGACTTCAAGAAGGTCAATGGCACCGTGTGAATACAGCACCTAATTCCCATTGTATGGACAAGGATTTTTTTGGATTATTTAATAACGCTTTTCCACGTACAGTTATATGGCATTCACGATTAAATGAGTTGGGATAGGAGGTTTGAATCCCGCTCGGGGCAATGATTATGTACGCGGCTTTCTGTTAAATTGCTCGGCGTAGGCTGCGGTCTTAAGGCGGTCCTATGGCCCGTTCAAGAGGGGGACTGAATGTCTAAATGTCTCATCGTTTTATACATTAAATTGCAACATGCCAGAGCGCGTACTTTACTCATTACAGCCGTGGGAGATACGCCGCTGTTTTCTTATACATTTATTTATAGCCTAGCGAAGTTCAAATATCTGGAAAAAAAATTTTAATACATCAAAACTGCTTTCACGAAAACAGTAAGAGCAGACTGAACTTAGGGAATGCCTGCTAGCATTCGGTGCAGAATCTTTTGTTTTCCACTTTGCTACCCCAAAATACAAGGATTAAAATATGCAGACTATAATTTTGCCTGTTGTTTTATATGGGTGTGAAACTTGGTGTGTCGTAATGAGGGAAGAACATAGGCTGACGGTGTTCGAGAATAGGGTGCTGAGGAAGATACTGGGGCCTAAGAGGGACGAGGTAACAAGGGACTGGAGAAAACAGCATGCTGAGGACCTTCATGATCTGTACTCCTCAACAAATATTTTTCGGGTGATCAAATCAAGAAGAATGAGATGGGCCGGTAATGCGGCATGTATACGTTCGAGGGGAGAGGTACATACAGGGTTTTGGCGGGAAAACCTAAAATAAAGACATCACTTGGAAGACCTAGGCGTAGATGGAAAGATGATATTAAAATGGATATCCAAGAAATGGGATGGGGGGCGTGGACTGGATAGATGTGGCTCAGGATTGGGGCAGGTGACGGGAAGGGTCAAGAAGTCCAAGAAGACCCTTGAAGATGGGACCGATACGTTGTCCGAAAGTCGATAAAGGATTACCACTCGAGGCTGCGTAATATCCCAGAAGAGCGCAGATCACATCAACATCGCGGCGGAAGCCTGCAATCACGGTAATAGCCTTCGGTTTCCATAAAATGCGGACAAATTCTTGACTAGCTGAGAAACCTTTAGTTTCTCAAGGACTTCGCTCCACGGATTAGGTTTGCTAGTCACTTACATTTACAGTTTTATCCAGTCTAGTACACATTCGACCAATCCCACTGTGCTGCCCATGTCCAGCTTGTTTATACAGTCTGAGAACTCCGGTCGCCGCCGTCCCTCTAGAACGGTATAAATAGAAATGGTCATAACCCAGTAAACACGAATAGAATCAGTCATGGAGCGGCAGTTTAGGGGAGGGGGGACACTAGGAAAACGGAACCACGTGACTTGCCATCACGTGTCAACAACCTGGGATCCTACAGCCATCTTCATTTTGACGGAACCAGCCAAATAAACGAACATTCCTTTGTTTTTCTTCTTCCACGAGTGTGGAAACTCCGCCTACTGAGAGAAGGCGCTAAGTTCCCTCCACGGCTTTGAACTACGAACGTATTGCTTACTACGTTAGACACTGGCTACTGCTATCAGTATCACTGATTAAGGTCATAGCCTGTTGGGCTACAAGGAACAAAGCCCATGTTCCTCTTCGTGTTTCCCTACGCTGCCATCATCCCCACCTTTCAGTTTTGAAGCACTACTTCCAAATATTCTGCCCATCCCAGTGGCCACGCGGTCTAAGGCGTGGGTCCGCTGGCTGGAACTGTGGGTTCGAATCCCGCTGGGGGCATGGATGTCTGTCTCTTGAGTGTTGCGTTGTCAGGAACAGGTCTCTACGTCGAGCTGATCACTCGTCCAGAGGAGTCCTACCGAGTGCGGTGTGTCTAAATGAGCGCGATCGTGAAGCCTCCATAATGAGGCCCTGGCCCACTAGGGACTCTTCCGCTATGAAAAAAAAAACTTCCAAATGTTGTAGCCACTTCTGAGAATGATATTTTAATAATGCATTTGCGTCTGTTATTTCTCCCCGGTTATCTTCATTACGTTACGCGTCACTGTCTCAAGCGAACGCTCTGACAAAACGCATTTCTACCGTCCCACGCCTCTCACCTGTTCCTTCGCGAACGCCGGCCGTTTGTATCCACACAAAGGCATGTGGAATTTGTCCCTTGTACGACACATATCAGGAGGACACAATACTCAATATGCTGCCTCTACTCTGAGTCTCAGATGAATGTCATAATTTTTCATCGATTTTATCTTCAAAATCATGGCGACAGCCGGGATCGAACCCACCACCCTTTAGACACTAACTCGAATGCTAGCAAACACACCGTAAGGGTAGCAGACAAGGCTAAAATCCACAGTGTCCCAGGCTCGATCCACTGCTTCTACCCAACAGATCAGTCAGTCCAACATCACAAAGCGACAGAGTAACGTTCATTCCCGAAACATCCTGTATATCGAATATGCCTCATACAAAGCACACGGTCAATATCAGTAAGCTGTCATATATCAAGCATCACCACAAATCTTTAAAAGGTCACAAAGACTGTGTTTCTTTTCACAAACGGCCTTGCGATTATTAAAACCATAGATAGTTTGGCACAGCACGCAAAGTGCGAAGCCCCACTGGTTCTTGCTTGATTTTAGGCTTCCGCCGCGATATAAATGAGGTCTTCGCTCTTCTGGGATGTTACGCAGCATTTATTGGTTGTAGTTGATTATCGACGTTTCGGTACAGCCTCTCGGTCCCACTTTAGGGGTCGAGCAGTCCAAGACCCTTGAAGATGGACAGATAGGCTGTCTCAAACGTCAGTAACTACCAATCATCGCTACGTAACATCCAAAATAGAGTGAAAACTTGGTTTTTTGCTTATTTAACGACACTTTTTTAAAAATTTATTAGAACATAATGCGGAACGGTGAGATCATGAATGAAGAATTTGAGAGGGCTGCGGAAAGTCAGGGGGCTAAGGACAATAACAAAATAGCTGAGGTGCAGTCTGCGGGACTAGAGTCAAATCAGAAACTTACTGAATACGAAGCAGGAGAGCCAACGTGCATACAGCAACGTCCTATCTCCATTAGTTTAACGCCCACCTCACCTTGCCACGTACCGCACCGCCCGAACAAACAACGCTCCAGAGAGTTATATCAATTTACATCTGTTTGTGGAGAAACTGTGGTTTTCAACGGCTCGTTTGAACTGTTCTTTTAAATGAAACATCATCACATACGTAGTACGCCCTCAGCAATTCAGTACGTCTTAACCTCAAGAATCAGACGCCCATTACTCCATACACAATCATTTTATCAGATGGTACTCATTCACCTGATCAAAAAATTCCAACCTGTTTCGAGGCCAATGCGTTCATCATCGTCACATGACTCCAACCTCAGCCTGTTTAGCTGACATGTTTCTCAGATCCGCTTTAATAGTATCCTTCACTTCCACTTAGACATGCATACCGACAGTCACATCCTGTGTTAAAACAAAGGTGTTTCGCTAAGGGGTCCAACAGTACTGTGATTGAAACACAATCGAGTTTAAGTGTGTCAAACAGTTTGCTGCAAACTCCGACAATTCGACGAAACGATAACTACTTAACAAGAAACTGTGGGCATATCCTAAACCACATGACCATCCTGCTTCTCCTGTGAAACACATTTTGAGGGGATCAATAACGTGTCTGCTCATGAATTTTGTAATCTTTAGAACAAGACACAATCGGCGAGGTATAGCGTAGTCGCAATAGCAACTCGCTACGGGCTGGACGGTCAGGGGATCGAATCTCAGTATGGGACGAGATTTTCCGCACCCGTCCAGACCGGCCCTGGGACCCTCCCAGCCTCCTGTACAATGGGTACCGGGTCATTTACGGGGGTAAAGCGGCTCGGACGTGGCGTTGACCACCCACACCCACCTAGCGCCGAGGTTAAAGAAAGAGTAGGGCTACTCCCGCTCTGTGTCTTCATGACAGGTTATCGGGTGATGTTTAACTTTATCTAGTGGCGCAACTAGGTCGTTTGGCGGTCGGGCCGACCGAACATACTGGCCGCCTCTAAAAAAATCTAAACTTCAAAAAATCATAATTTTTACTGAATTTCCTTGTACTTGGCTGAGTAATTTAAAATTTGCTAAGGGCAAAACCTTTTTTTTTAATTTAAAAAGTTCATTTTGCCGCCTGTAGCGGTCACATCACCCCCCCCCCCCCCCCCAGCTACACTCCTGGGTGTGCCTATGAAAGATATAAGTTACTGCTCAACATCTGTGAAGAAAACGGGATAGGTTGAGCCAACATTTACGAGTAAACGTAAAGATGTTTCCCCTCGACGGCTCTAATTTTTCTCTCAGTGAAGAAGACAAACGTTTATTGTTTACCTGCAGACATCACACTGTACACAAATATAAAGCTGACCCTATCCTCGTTCTGTTTCGTTACATATAACATATATGATCGCGGTTACGAATCTGTGGGGCTTTAGGAAGGGGCGCTTAATCAAACACGCGGACTTAACACATTGTCCTGCGGCATATTTTCATCGTCACAGACTACTCTGCTGTGCCCCTTCAGACATTTGTCCTTTGTCTAACGCCTCTGCCTTCTTTTACCCCTCGGTTTATATCTGTACAGAAACTTCGTAAATCGGTTTTCAGCATTTATTACTATACCGATTTCTGGTCTGCACCAGTACTTCTCTAATACAGGTATAGCTACAATGAATACATAGAACAAGTAGTCGCCGTCACCAGCAAGGGGTGGTCCTTCCGCCTGGGGTTTCGACAGGACGTAACAACTGCTTTCTGTAAAACACTGGCACAGTGGTGGACAACTCCCAGGCGCCAGGTGGCGCCTAAAACTGTACTTCAGAGACCTTGCAATGGTCATTCCTGAGTGGGGAAAACCACCTCTGCTGTTGGACGTGACCTAGAATTTGTGTCAAATGTGTGTGGGGTGTACTTTACACCAGGTTAAAGTTACACATAACTGGCGATACAGTACGCACCAGAAGCAACATTCATCTGTTTTCTCAGCGCCGTGGAAGAAGCAATCACGAACTCTCACAAGGCAATGCCCTTGCACTGCATGAAGTGGAGGAAGAAAAAAACGAACACGAAAACTGGCGTCGGAATTGAAAACGTGATACTTCCTAGAATGGTCGTGATGAGCTCCAAGGTCAAATCTACACTCTGAAAATCACCAGTTTTAACGGAAAACCAATAACCCCCCACTCCCCGCGTTTTCGAATCGACAGTATCATAGTCGGTAAAGGTAAAGTTGGGCCTGCGCACGCCATGCCATTATGGGGAAGTGGAGGCAGAGCTCCAGTCATTCTTAACCTGAGCGCAAGATGTAGTGGTCACTTTTACGCCTTCGAGAGTGCCCCCCCCCCCGGTACCCAGAACAGTGTGGACGGTATGAAGAAGAGAAAAATAACAATCTCTTTCACCTGTCCGCCTCTTAGTCAATACGTCGGTCGAATCAAATATCTTGTATTCGACCTGGCAAACGTAGAAGTCACACCGTTTTCCACAAAAGAACGGCCGTATTTGATACAAATATTTACTGAATGCTGTTAGAACAACAAATGGCGCCACACCTGTCAAGGACAGTAAATACATGCGTAACTGTTGAATATGGGTTCCAGTATATCTTTCACGTTGATTATTAAAACCCAGAACACTAAAATATAGCACCGACTTTTAAGGTAAACTGTGCTGTGCTCTCACAAACATAGCACTTTTGGGGGGGGGGGTGAAGGGCCCCGCAGCAGATGCTACGGACGGACCGCAGCCTTGAGGCTTATTGTACAACCCTGTGATGGAAGATGATCAGTTTTTTTCATTTTTACAAGTAATGCAGCGCCGGAGGAATGGAACTGACAGGGGAAAACCGAAGTACTCGGTGAAAAACGTGTCCCAATGCCACTTTGTCCACCACAAATCCCACATGGACTGACCACGGGATCGAACCCGGGCCTCCACTAAACCGCCTGAGCCATGGCACGGCCATCATGCACTTAAACACAGCACAAAGTTACGCTTTTCAATCACTGAGATACGTGTTGTACGCCCAACACCATTCGGTGGCAGTTTCCGAGTTGCGATCACAACTGATAACTTGGCCTTCACGTTCACCCGATCTCAGTCCACTGGATTTACTTTCGAAGGTGGGGTGGGAGCTTAAAACTACCACGTGCACTCTCCAAAACAGACGTCACAGCAACATACAAGAGACAGAGAGAGAAAAAACACTTTGGAGTGAGGCGTATCACTGAATTACAGACTGAAGTTACACCAGCCTAAAAACAAGCATCTCATATTCCAATCATAGATGTCAGCAAAGACGCAGTTTGTTTAAACGCCGTATCATATCGCATCCAATTAACACGTGAACTTGGAATATCGGCACTCTTTTACGGAAGATCATATTACACGCGACTCCGTCTCATTTAGCACCAACACGTATTGGCAGATTCAGCTTACAGGATATCCGCCTATCTGATTTCAATGACATCCACACTAACTAACGTACGATAAGGTACATATCCACACCCCTTATTCAGCTCAGCGAGTTTCATTACGTCCACGTTTGACACTGGCGATGATAACTTTACCTTATTAAAAACACTATGAAACACGTCTGACATATGTACTACGTACAAAAACGCGGTAGTTTCACGATCGTGTCTTTTTAGACAATTGTGATTCATGTTAGGCCAGATAAAAAGACCGCGTTTCAAACCATATGAACACCCGGCATTGATCGTCAGTGTTTCGGAGAGCAAACGACATGATAAATTTATGAACCGAATAACAATATGTACTATCTACATTTCCCCTCCTCCTATCTTTGTCATGGACCTCCATTCCACGGTTCCTTCAGATTGTGCCACATGAGACCTCGTAAATGTGCGTACTACCGTAGTATAAGTCGGTTAGTCTATAAAAGCACCCCTCCCTCCTCCTTAAAACCAGATTCCAGTCCACACTTTAAGTAGCAGGCACTGTACTACACAGTCGCTGGTATTACACGCTCTTTGTTTACACAGGACAGTGGCGCAGATACGTTTTTTGGTGCCCGGGGCGAGGAATCACATAGCCGTCCCTAACAGAAATTACGAACTTTAAACAATCACGATTATTTATTGAATTTCCTTATATTAGGCTCAAGAGTTCAAAATCTGTAGCGTGCTGAGAATCAATTACGTCATTTAAAAAAATTATTTTGCCGCCCAATTTGCTGCCCGGGGCGGCCACACCACTCCCCCCCCCCACCCCCAAGCTACACCACTGACAGAAGATACTTTACTTCATGTATTACCAGATTCAAGACAAAAAATTCTACATTCTACAGATCTGTATTCATGTGTATTGCACGGATATCAGAACGGCGATTATTTCCTCATACGGCGCTAATTGACCGGTTTCCGTAACCTAGACGAACTTTGTTTTCTACGCGGTACGAACTGAATCTTTAACTATAATTCAGTTTCATCTTAGTCTTCAGACGTATTATATAATCCATGTAAAAGATGCCACCTTTTCTGTTAGTGCCAGGTTAAAGCATTCGTGCAACTTACCGGAAATTCTCCAACGACACGCGGATTGCTGAGACTCGCAAGGGGGGAGGGGAAAGTAGCGTGAGACAGAGATAGCTTGGCGCAGCGCAGCTCACCGACGACACTCAATTCACTGCACTACGCAATCCAATCAGGAACGTCTTTAGGAGCACAAGTGCCTAAGACGCGTCCATTCGGCATTATACCAATGACAGTGCACGTAATCCTCCGGCAACACACACCACGTCACAACCCAACATCACATACACCAAACGATTCATAAATCTTACAAACACTGAAATGCTGTAGTGTTTCACTGTGTTCACACCGCACTTCACGCAAAAACTCGAAACGATTATGTACGTCGAACTCTTATTGACGTATTAAACACCTTGATACTGATTTATCCATACTCCTTATTTCTCCTTCTATCTGTGGTAAGAAAGCGAAAGTCTACGCTTTAAAAACACATGGCGGACAAAGGCAATTACACAGAACGCAAGTCGGCAGGTAAACGCACTACAGCGAGCACAAGTAACGTAGGCACTTTGGTGTTTGGTCCAATACAACGCCAGCAGGAGCTTCGGGTTAGTTTGGCGGGATTAGGACTCAGTGGCAACACACAAAGAGGGGGACACAAAATGGAGAGGGATAAGAAGAAAAGGAGGGGGTAAACAGGGGTAATGGCACAGACCCCCCTTAACAGTTGGGAGGGGGGAAGTGTCCTCTATCACAATAGATGCAAAAAAAAAAAAAAAAAGGCGGAGTAAAGCGAGAGAGACAGACAGACAGACGTTGTGAGATGAACATGGAGTACATGTATTATGTGTTTCGAAAACATAACAGCATTACAGAACAATTCTGTCAATGCAACTAACCGAACGGCATATGCGTGCCATGTTATTTACTGCATCGAATGATTACAGAACTAACACTTGGCTTCGCGTCTATCAACAAAGTCTAAAGATTAAAATACACAGCACTAAAAACATTCCTGTTATTTTGCACGGATGGACGGAGCATATTCGTGCACCGGGCCCTGAAAATATCTAAATCTGATGCACAAGATTCGAGAGTAACTTCGTAATCTGCACTTCGACAAGTGTTACTAGTATTTGAGTGACCAAAGAGCTCTGTCAACGTGGACTTGAACCTGGGAATTCCGCAACGCGGGAGTTCTGACCAGATGACTAGATGAGTCACTAACAGGGTAATAAGAGTCCATTCCGTACACATGCCACCTAGCCTACGCAATAGATGCCTAACTCCATGGAGCAGGGTCCATCTTGAGAAGCTTAGCTAGTCAACAAATTCCCCGCATTTTATGGAATCCTAATTTTCATTACAGTCTTTGTCGCGAGCCAGATCAAGTCAGTCACGCCCTCCCCTGTGGGCCGCGATAGCGTAGTCGGTATAGCGACTTGCTACGAGCTGGACAGTCCGGGGATCGAATTCCGGTGGGGGCGAGATTTTCAGCACCAGTCCAGACCGGCCCTGGGGCCTACCCAGCCTCCTGTACAATGGGTACCGGGTCATTTCCGGGGGTAAAGCGGCCGGGGCGTGGCGTTGACCACTCACCCCCATCTAGCGCCGAATGTTAAAGAAAGAGTAGAGTTATGCTTCTAGGATGAACTTTACCACGCGCTCCCCTATCCCATTTATTGAAGACCCATTTTAATATTATTCTCCCATCTACATGTAGGTTTTACAAGTGGCCTACTTGCCGCGGGTTTCCCCAGCAGAATCGTGTACGCGCCTCTCTCCTCATGCCCACTATCAGGAAACAGTTCAACATACAGATGGACAACGTGACAGCCTGGAGTGTGGATATTCTCGCTGGCCAGTTGATAAAAATGCTAGTTTGCACCTGTCAATGTGCAAGTGCTATCAGATCTGAGAGTAACCTTGCTAATAATTACAGAAGTGGCGTACAGATATCTACACCACTGCCCGCAAGCGAAAGGATTATGTATAATGTCAAAAATTTCTTACGTACTCAACACCTTTCTATTGTTTTATCCATACCCTGAAATTTGTTGGAAAGAAAGCGAAAGTCAGTGCGTTAAGAATAAATGACGCACGAAAGGAATTACACAGCACACCGGTAAAGGCACTACAATGCGCACTCTGGTGCTGGGTATCAGCTTAGTTTATACATGTATATTAGATTGGTTACTTCATGTCGAACGCAGGGTGACTGTCAATAAACGAATAGCAGGTCTAGACATACAGAGTGTCAACGACCTGTTTCAAAGTACAACCCCAGCATTTCGTAAAGGGGATGACAAAATCCCCATTACATGTTAATCAGAATACCGGTTACTGTCTTAGAACGAGACGCGAAATCTGGTCCTTCCAACAAATGGCAATACAGAACTATGTACGTAATATGTACTGGATAGTACGGGAAAGGAAGCACATGCCTTTAATCACCCGGCATGCAAATCGAACCCATGTGGCGCCATACTATATTTAAATCGTGAACTCTGTTTCTCGTTATCATCTCAACGGCCAGATATCACAAATGTACGTAGATCTTCATGCGAAGTGTCCGATATTTGCGTCCGATTATTTGTAACGGAGAAATTCTACATAGTGTTTTATACATATCTGATGTGTACACTCCCTGATGATGATCCTACAAGGATCGAAACATGTAGCAGTTTTTTATTTTTCATTTCTAATGTCTTAATGTAATATAATCGTGAGAGAGAAATTGTGCATCTGGTTGGCTTTTGTAATATTTTAGTTATCAATGCATGGAATGAATAATATTAACAAATAGTCCAAAAATGTTTAATCATTTGGTTCCCTAAAAATACAGGAATAAACCGCAGGGAATTTTATGTATTAAACGAAAATATTTAGACGCGATGTAAACGAAACACAAGAAAAAATAAACTCTTGCATTTTTCGCTGTCATATCTACAGTGTGTTTCTTTTATCATTCTACTGAGCATCACTGCTGTCACGGGACGTCTCGACCGAATCGATAAAGTTACTGTACTCGGCGCGGCGATTAAGCAGAGGCCCTCTACATGTGATTGGCTTTGTAGCAATAAATTTGTGGCATTAAATTAATGCAGGATGCATCCTTTACAAGCTGTTTTAAATCCACACATGTCAATTTCTTTGCCACTCTTAAACGCACTGTACGAACGGCGGGTGTTTTCAGTAATTATTTTTACCACCTGCTACTCGCCACTTGTCTCCGAAGTGCAATGCATATCATCTACGTGCACTCTAAACTCGTTACAAACAATGAGTTACGTTGTAAACATATGTCGCCAATACCAGCTTTTTCGGTGAATCCCAGCGGCTGTTAAAACAGAACGATAAAAAGTTATTACAAGTTGTCACAATAAACTGAAATATGCGCCTCTGTAGTCACTCAATTCCGTTCTTTAACAACACGCGGGTTAAAAAACATTTCTTCTCTGCATCAATGCCAAGCTTGCGTGTTTTTGCTTTCACTAGTATAACATAATCGTGGGTTTCCCCTGAACTGCAAAACCAGGTTTCTAAGAGCCGAGGGAATTCCTCCAGACGACGTATACATGCCTGCCTCTTGTGTTATTACGCGAACATAGGCTATCACTTCTTTGTCAACATATCAGATAAACCAAATTGTGGGACTTGTGGAGTCTACAAAACGCACACACTCTGTAACCACAGGCTAGATAAATTATATGATAAACTTGGTACGTATCAAATAACTCGATGCTGCAAGGTCTTTACATGACCATCCTCACTACATATCGAGAATATTAGGACAATCATAGACCTAACATATCCCTAAGTACTCTACTATTTACTTAATATTCTGTCTCTTACCTAAAAGTGGATGTTCTATAATGGTCATTTACACTTCGACAACAAACTGTTGGCGTGTTTCAGAACAGAGTGGTCAGGAGAACACTCTGATCCACCAGTAAAACTGAGAAATTAACGGCAGACTGGTACAGCTGCTTACAAACGTTAGCAGTGCTATCAGACCATGATCATCAGACAAGTGGGTCATACAGCACGCAGGAAAGATAAGAGGAATGTACAAAAAGTTCTGGTCGAAAAAAACCTGAAGACACCTTACAGGAGGAGACTATGAGTAAATGGTATAATATTAAAACAGATATTAAAAATGAGTACAGCGTGAGGATGTGGAGGGGAATCAACTGTAGTGCCCTTCTGAAGATGGTAACGAACTTCCAAGCTTCATACACGACGACAAACTATTAGTCTATACGCGATTTAAAATAGACAGAATTACCATCAGACCACTGGCAGCTGTAACGAGGTGAAAGTGAAACAATAACCCTCTCAAATCATAAATTCAGCTAAATAATATGTAAAAATTGGGGGTACAAGGTGGCGCAGTTGGTTTAGGCACTGCGCTAAAGCCGAAAGGTCGCGTGTTCAATTCCAGATTGGGTCACTGGGGTTTTTCATTGACTTAATCCTTCCGGCCGCACTATAGCCATGGGGTCGACTAAACCTCTAACAGAAATGAGTACCAGGAATGTCTCCTGGGGAGCCTCAACCTCCTGGAGCCTTAACGGCCTGTCCAGGCGTATGTAGGAATAGCTTTACCTTTCATATGTAACAACTGTGCCTACCTCACAGCTAACCCAAAACACATGCGCCTGAATATACTGTGTGGGCAACATGCAGCAGCAGATGGTGAGGACAGTAACCTGTGCTTTACAGGGTTAATAATCGCCTGCTGGGATACCGGATGACCGACATCGCGTCGATGAGAAAGGCAAGAAAGAAATAAAGTTTGACATGTGGACACAAACAGGTGAAACACATTTTGTTTCCAAACGCGGCTAAAAACTGTCTCAACCGACCACATCAAAAGAACGTACCCCTTTCTCGCTCAAATGGGCATAACAATGAAGGCAAGCTTATTGCATCGTTACCTCGAATTACTACGGCCATGGATCATTAGACAACCCTCAAGAGTAGAAATAAATCGATTCCTCTTAATATCAGGTTCAGAAAATTTCATCATCTCGTCTGCTTTCAACACACACACACACAAGTAATACGTGAAATTACAATTTATTCGTGCTCTTACATCCAGGAAAAAAAAATCAACGAATCTAAAATGAAGTGCTAAAGGAAACTTCGTAAAGTAACAACAGACGCCACTTTTACATTTTTTTTTTGCATTTAAGTAAAGAAACATTAGGAGTCGCATTTGAATCTCACCCAGCAAATTCAAAACCAACAGTTGCACATCGCTCCAACAGCCACATGTAACGTACATTCTACAACAAGTTATGGAAGTCGATGGTAACGTCATACGCACAGTTCCACTCGATCGACATTAGCCAACATCAGCTTAGCCCTACAACTTCTGGTGCAGACCCTGATACCATTTTACTTAAAGCTGTACACAAGTACAAGTGGACACACAGCCTCGTACACAAAACGCACAGTCAATGTTCCACTGCAGCCACACTTGAAATGTCTACAAAATGCCGATTTCACAGAACCAGTGTTAACAGACACGTCATCAGGTGAAATAAAAATAAGAGGCATTCTGATGCACGTCCAAGACGCAGGGGCTGGTATTTCAAAGCACACGTGGGAAGTGGTTTTACTGTGGAACGAGGGGTTGGGGGGAAATTCTACCTTGTACTGTGGATTCCTTATTGGTTGGCAATACTTAGAAAGAGGAACGACCTGACATACTCCTCACCCTTTCAAAGTCCATTTCTCAAACGCATTCAAAATACCAGTCTTATTTGAGAAACAGAGGGTCCACCACATAGGACTCTTGATTCAACGGAGCAGCCACACAGAAAGTAATGTCACTGTCACTACCGGAACTCTGGTGCCTTCTGGGTTGTGACACCTTGTTGTCTGGAAGGCTTCGGGTGATATTACCCAGTAAAAAATAACGATATCCCTGTGCATGCCATTAATGCACATAGGAGGAGTAAAAGTGCAGCTCCACTCATCCATAACCTCGCCATTAGTTGAGATAAGTGGTCAGCTTCACTCCTCAGAGGCTTTACCCCAAGGAGAAGACCCCCCCCCCCCCCCCACAAACGGAAGACACTAAACAGAACGCTGGATGTGCTACAGAGCTGGTCTGCACCTTCTGTAGCAGAGAAAAACCTCTTGCTCCAGTTCCAAACCTAAAACTGATCTTTCGAAACGTCTTATGGGGCACCCCCCCCCCCCCGGGAATCCCTCTTGATATGCAGATGGCAACAATGCTAGGTATATATCGGTCCTTGCTCAGGCGCTGTATCAATTACTGTCATATACTCTAACATGCAATGTGCCCCTGCCAGGTGCGCACACGTAATTGCTCACTGGGGGGGGGGGGGGGATGACCCTGAGGCTACATATAATTTACGT
The DNA here is from genome assembly GCA_021186555.1 of Reticulitermes speratus. NCBI lineage: Eukaryota > Metazoa > Arthropoda > Insecta > Blattodea > Rhinotermitidae > Reticulitermes > Reticulitermes speratus. The sequence continues at coordinate 10,564,010 of JAJKFL010000001.1, forward strand.
TTGATTTTAAAAAATATGTTATAAAAATCATGTTGTAAGTACAACTGTAGAATAACACTGTTTGCAACTGCATTGATATACATACAAATGTAACTACATGTTAAAATATTACAAAAGCCAACCAAATGCACAATTTGTCTCTCATAATTATATTACATTTAAACATTGAAATTAAAAATAAAAAACTCCTACATGTTTCGACCCCTGTAGGATCATCATCAGGGAGCACAGACGTCAGGTAATTATGTACAAAACACTATGTAAAATTATTCATAACAGTCGGCGCTTGATACGTTGTACATCGTGTTGCAGAAGCGAAAGTACACAGCGGACTGTTCCGTGTAAAACAGATGTAAACATATATAGTGACATGGAACTCTGATGCTCAATATATCGGAGACACCTTGTGTATATGACGAAGACTAGCACTGCGTGTTCCATAACCCACCTAATTTAAATCACAATGTCTAAACCCGGTTTCTGAAATTTCATCTAAGACATCCTAGATTTTTTTTTTTCCACTATCATAACGCACTTGTCATCAGCCGAGTTCGGTGGCTGATTTCGGCCGAAGGGTAAATCACGTAAAACGTTCAATGTCGTGTCTACAAAATCTGTTTTTAAATTTCGATTTTGGGGAGGAGGGGCTCCTGGGCTACAGCCCCCCTTCGGTGCGCCCCTGGCCCCTGAACCCTGTCTAAAAAAACTTAACTTATATAGAGAGATCTGTCATTACAGGCAAATGTCTGTCATCCCAACATAGCTAAAACGCTAATGCAGATTTGCCTGTAACAAAACGACGTGACTAGAATGGAAACGTAAAAAAAAACACGCATTTAACGGTGAATAGTCTCTCTGAGGCTTTCCAGTCATATACTTTTGTTCTCTTCCTCCAGTTTCATTCAAGTGGAATATCCGACAGTCGGGATAGCTCAGTCGCTACAGTGAACACACTACTGACTGGACAACCAAGGGACGGACCAGACCGGCACCGGGACTTACACGACCTGCTGTCCGGTGGGTCACAGGCACGATTGCCCTAGACAGAGTTGCCGGGTCTTGAAGCTGACCACTCACCACCACCTATCACCGTGGCTAAGAATGCGAGGAGCTGAATGGCATGATGCTACATGAAACACAGCAATAAATTTACCTTCCTGCTTCAGCTGGGAAACGATGCAGTTCAAGCAGACACTACGTACTGTAACACTGAGCTACTGGGAGAAAGGCGCATAAAGGTGGAAAAGAAGAAACTAGAAAAAAAAAAGTGAAACTCGTCAGTAACAGCAAAGTGTGCACCTGCAGTATGGATTTCTGACCTTCATTTTCGATGTATGTGGTTTCATTAAACAAAAACCAATCTGAAAATCTGGGGGGGGGGGGATTATTACTTGGTACTCCATTAAGATCACTCCGCAATACATCTTGATTTCTCTCTTAAGTTTCTCTCACGTGGTTTATTTAACAATCCCGTCAACAATTGCTAAGATTACATAGCATCGGTGACAGTTCAGTGAATGAGTACGGAGCATTGGTGGAATGATACTGACCGGGACAAACGAAGGGCACTAGTTGAAAACCCTCTACCAGTGCTACTCTGTCCACCACAACTCCCACAAGGAGTGGCCTGGGATTCAACCCGGACTCCGCAGTGACATCATGAAGTCTAGCTGCCTGGGCCATGGCACTGCCTTCTCATTTAAGGTTGCATCCTTTGGGCATCGTGTAAATCTCGCCAGAGTTACCCTTCAATCGCCCTTTTTTTCCTTCGTTTACGTCTCATTACCGAAACATAAGCCACGTTTTCACACTATGCCGGAATGTTATTCGGTTTCATTTTACATTAGGAATTACGTAACAAAATCATTACGTCATACACACCAACACACACTAGACCTGCAGTTCTTTCAACTTTCAACGACTGCTGTATAACTATTAAGTAAATCTGTATGCATTAGTTTTAAATTCATCTCCAAATCTTGATATTAAAGTAATCTCTTACACAAATCTATGTTTTTGGAAAGGCAAGATGATGAGGGAGTGAGACAGTTGAATTGTGGGTGGGGAGTGGCCTTGTGGAGGGGAGGGGGCGTAACCATGACGACGTTGTGCGCTGGTTTATGCATGCAGGCAACGCAGTACAGCAATATAACACAGTGCATGAAAACTGCTTCGGACGAACACGGAAAAGAAGCTAAACGCTGGGTGGCACGCGACGCTTGAGGAGGAGAAGGAGGGGGGGGGGGGGGGGGGGGAGGCTACCGACTCCACAGCTGCTACTATAAGGGACATTTGGAGTGGGAAAGGGGCAGGTTATTAAACGGATTTGTTGAAGCCGGCATTCTTATTAGCATGTATTACGCAGATCAGAACTCCATCTAGGTCCACCACTCAATAATCACTAAAAGAACAAAACAGACGCTAACTCCAGCCTTACCTTCACCTGGTACACACCTTTGTTTTCACAAATTACAATCTGACAATAGGGTCCTGTGGTGTACAGATGATTTCAGTCGCGACAAATTCGAACACAATACCGGTACGTCATGGCAGTGCAACTACACGTCTTCATTATACGACGCTGCGATAAGTCCGGCGTAAGGGGACTAGTCTAAGTCGGCTCGCTTTTACAAGCCTGCTCGTGATGTAACCTGACATCCCCGTATTACGTCTGCTGTGAGTGAAAAGCCTGTACGTTTAGGTTAGGTTTTGCTTTTAGTTTCTGGGTGTCTGCCTCCCCTCTTAACCGTTTAAAGCCTACTGGTTACTTCTTGCACCAACAGTTTTAACATTCAAAAATTGTACATTCTGCTCACACTGTATTTATGTTTTGTATTTATCTAACAACAAACAGCGACTTTTGTCCTATATAGCATAAACTGATTGGTTTTTATAACCGAGATGAAGTGTTTACTGCGCGGTACGAACTGGGTCTTTAAATAAAACAGTTTACGGTTCGTCTTTAAAGGGTTAATGACAATACACCGATCGAGCTGGCTCAGACGATAGCGCTTCAGGCATGATCTGATGTACCCCTTCCGAATTTCGGTCGGGACACAGACTATCTTAAGTGAGGCGTTACATAGGTATCCTCAGCCACTCCAGGCAGGTGTCACGATACTAGCACACATTACGTCACAACTGCTTCTTTCCACACCCCTTCCAATTCATTCTTCAAATACCATCCTACCATTCGTCGCTATTAGTCGACTCAACTGACGCAGTTACACAAACCGTCAGTAAATAAAAAAATTACATACGCTGACGGACTTTCACTAAACTTGGTATGAATTTCATAACACTACAGATCACCTCTCCTTCGGAGTTTTTAAACTTCTGCCTTCAGTAATGCCAACACACCGGCAGAGCAAAATTCAGATGTGAAAGCGACACTAGCGCCTCTTAACGTATAGTCTTAAAACGATGCGTGGTAGATCTTCGATGAATAGCGACAGTTTAATTAAGAGCACTCGCTTTTGTGAAACGTAATACATAGCGGCCGGCCTTAAGGAGATTATTATTATTATTATTATTATTATTATTATTAGCGGTAGTAAGACAGGAGGAGGAGAATCACAGGCACGTCGGTTGCAGTAGCTATTCAAACCTGTGGAAGACCTGTGGTATTTATGCCTTATATTACTATTAAAGGCCGATCCCAGTGGCCGTGCGGTCTAAGGCGTGGGTCTATGGCCGCTCGCTTACTAGGACTGTGGGTTCGAATCCCACCGGGGGCATGGATGTCTGTCTCTTGTGAGTGTTGTGTGTTGTCAGGTAGAGGTCTCTGCGACGAGCTGGTCCCTCGTCCAGAGGAGTCCTACCGAATGTGGTGTGTCTAAAAAGTGTGATCGTCAAGCCTCGAAAAATGAGGCGGCCTAGGCCCCAAAGGGGCTGTCGAGCCACTGGAAAACAAAATTACTATTAAAGATGTGTCTTTTAGAGTAAGATGTGTACTGTAAAGATTTTGAAATTAAGGCCAAGAATAAAAGAAACAACAGTAAGCAATGCTAATATATAATACAGAGACATTTTATCTGACAACTTTCGCTACTCATACAGTACAGGCTTGCGTAACTTGCAAAAACTTCGACGTGCGAAGAACGTGTTTATGGGATGTGACGCGTGTCTGGGAGCCTAAGAAACCAACATCCTGTGCCTTATTTAAATACCGTGAGTAAAAACGTATCATTAACTGCAATACATTGCACCAAGACAGCGGCGCGTCCTTTAAATATGGTGGACCCCGACTCAAGGCAAACTTGATAGCAGCGACCGCTGCTCTGCCTGCCGTTACGCCATATGTTCTGAGTAAAGGGTGATACGAGCTGTCTGATAAAATAACGTCCCTGTATACATTAAAATTACGTTAAAGTTGTTTTTAAGAATTAGACCGACTTGGCAAACCCGTCAAAAAAAACCGCTACATTATGAAAACTATGCACGTGAACCATTATTCGTTTTAGCAATTCACAGTCCCTGCAAAACTCATAATACCGAATAAAGAATTTCAAAATAAATACAGAACTTCTCGTAAGTCCTTATTTGGTCCGACATTACATCTGCTAAGGTTATTACGTACATATGCTGTCGGCGATAAGGATTATACTGTTTTCATATGTAACACGAATGTTCCTTCCCAGATAAATTCCAGGAAGCACAGTACAGCCAATACATGTATTGTGTTCATATAATTATCGCCTGTGCTATACAATGAACTCAGACCGACCGTCAGCGGAAATTTTCAATAATTCCGAAAATATACGGTAAGACACACAACAATTTCTGTCAAATGCTTGTTGTTCCATCATGTTTCTGTTTGGGGGGGGGGGGGGTTGCTATACAGGACAGAGCACATTCTAACGTTTCGGTTCACTTTTCTTAAGTATTAATATATTCGTAACTCCCTCTAAACGAAACCTGTACTCCGTAAAACAACACCAAGGCATTGTTTTATGCCCTAGTTGTGTTCCTGAAAAAGTGGGAATAAATAGAAAATATTCCCATAAGGAAAAAACGCTTAAATAAAGGCTAATAAATCAGCCAAACGGCGTTGAACCGAAAATGAGAGCGCGCAAATTAATAATAAATTGTTAAGGGGCGTTTAAGGAATAAGGCGTAAAAAAACGGGCGTATAACAAAGCCTTTATGTTCTTTTAACTTCCCTAGTCCACGTGCGAACAAATGTTTCTCAACCGTTCGGGTACCACGGATCCCTTACAAACTCTCACTAATTGTGAGTACCCCTTAGGAAAAAAAACTCGAGGTAACATTTAAAGCTGGAATATTTACAAATAAGAAATAACTAACATACAGGATCTTTCCTGTTGAAACCCCACCACTCCTGTTGCTTCGGTTAGACGGCAGGCTAGTCTCTCTTTGTTACAACATGCAAACACGCACGACAGAGACAGACTAGCCTAACGTCTAACCTAAGCAACAGGAGTGGTGGGGTTATAACAGGCTAGATCCTAATTAAATTTAAAGCTCACTAAGAAACAATAATTTCCCTAGAAGCCGTAACAACACACAAAGAGTAGGAAAATACTTCTACTCGCGCACCTCATGTTGAGAAACAATGCCTAGACGTCGTAGCCAAGAGGCGACCTTAACACGATATGGGTCGGACTGACTCTACGGGAGGGGTGGCCGACTCTTCCATCTCTGCCCGCCTCGCAAACAAATCCCACAAAACATTTGCACAGTTCCCGTACACACACACACACTCACTGCAACAGTTGTTCCCTACAACGAGGTGCCAGACTGCTACTTGTGGTATTTTTCCTACGCGTTCTTCGCATTACGTCAATGTGGCTACATGTGGAGGTCGTCGCTGTCCGTCTGTTCTCATGTTTCAACTCCGGAACTACTCAACTGCCAGCGATGACACTTATGGCTGTACAGTACATATTATTTTACGCATTTAATACCACTTCTTATTATAATGGCCGTCAAGCTGTATAAAACGAAGGAAAATGTCTGACCAGTTGAGAGGTTATCAGTTTCTGCATGATGCCTCTGCACCACGCAGTTTCGTGGCTACTTTCTTCACGTCCAACACAGACCCTATTTTACACACAGCCACAGAACATCGCCGTCGCAACCCTGCTTCGTATTCGGCGACATCTGGATTCAAAACACCCGCATTTGTACAGGTAAAATTACCCCTTTGTCATTTCATGACGGTATGTTCTCGTACTGGGGCGTCGTAGGGGTAAAACATGCATACCTCGGCTATACTGAATGACTTTTGTATGGTTTTACTCAGTACCCCAGGCAAATTCCGGAACGGCACCTCCATTTACGCCGTGACTGGTCCATTTCATATCCTATACAAATCGTTATAAACTAATTATCCTACAACGCGACGTAATAATGTGCAAATACCATGGTGCTGTTCAATGAAACACAACAAAAACGGCCTGCATGACGGTCCTATTAAACTTCATACAGAAGATAATGTTATCCCTGTCCACGCTATGAAGGAATATAGGGGGAGGAGAGGTACAACTCCACTCATTCTTAACCTCGGCACTAGATGAAGGTGAGTAGATAGCTTCACGCCCCCGCCGCTTTACCCCAAGGAAATAACCCCAGTACCCAGCGAACAGGAGGAAAGTAGGACCCACAGCCGGGCTGGACGTTTTGAAGAATAAAAATCCCTTGCTCTTACCGGGATTCGAAACCCGCATCGTCCAGCCCGTAGCGCCAATACGTCATATATGTTCTAAAAACTGTTCATAGGACAATAAATAATTGTTAGATAACACAACAAAGGTCATTAGAGATAAATAAGCACTGTACCTTGTATTTGAAAAAGGTCTATATTCCGATGTGGCCAATATTAAAGGAAGACACGATGGTTCTATTCAGTACGATCTGAGAGCACAGCTTTGCAGCTTTGTGGCCAACAAACACCAAGGCCAATGAGATATGCAGAACAGCACACAACGCAACTGAAGGATGTGTACTCTACTGGACGACGTACTTCAGTCTTGTTTCAGTATTGCGTCATAGTGTTGTTACATATTCATACACGCTAGATATCTAGAGCACAAAATAAACACATAAGGAGGGGGCGCGCGCGCGAGGGGTGTGCCCTCCTGCGCGCCTTGTATGAAATCTGTTTTAAGCGATTTCGATTAAAACAGTAACTGGAAAATATACAACAAATGTTTCACGGAGAATTCAGTTTCTGTCCTGGTTTCACTAAGGGCCAGACGCACCAAGGCACATACTTATGGTACCTTCCTGCAGTTACGAATCGAGAGGCATATCGAGAACGGCCCTTCGGGTTTTCCCCTGACTGAATCACGCCTCCACAACCCCATACCCACCCATTCATCCACCATCGACGCTACACAATCTTAGCAACTGACAGTATCGTTAAATAAAACATTCTCCCCTCCCTCAAACGAACGGGTATTTACCAGTCAACACGGTGTAACATCTCAGAAGACATTAATCTTCAGCAGCACTGCTGTGAGGACCTCATATTTCGCGCTAACCAAGCACCAAGCTCAAACACACGCCTTCACCACATGGTCACAGCAGCAGTTTCACTGTTACCAGTACCAATACGTACTGCGGACCTCTTACCTACCGAGAACAAAATATTTCGAGCCCTTTTTTTTTTTGGCACAAAACATTATTTTCATGAGAACAGTGTTTTATGCAAATATTCCCATATTTTCGTGATCCCACGAAGGGTCAGCGCTATTTATGTGTGATATGCAGGCCTTGCTCTCTGAGTGCCAGGATGAAACCATTTACATGTGGCGTAAGCCTCCGAACGCGGACGTAAGCAACCGGAAACGAAAATTTCCGCTCGCTTCCACACATATCGACCATTACACACCAAGATTCCTGTGGTTCCTGATCCAGGAAACCCTGCAACTGCCAAACTGAATTTCAAAATTGGGAACCTTCCTAATTAATAACACAATAGAAATATGTGATTTGCCCTTTCAAAATCTTCAGGCCTAGTAAGTTTCCTGGACAGGTCAGCCGCGAACGTACTGAGGCATTATGGGTCGACTTGAGGGTAAGCGCAACCCCCCCCCTCTCCCACAAAGTCTGTCCCTCATAAAAACCCTAAATGTAGAACGCTTAACAGAGCCCTGAAAATACAACATACATAGAATGACTCGCACAAAAGCCGTACTGAGTCACAGACCTTAATATGAACTACATATACGAACTTTTCAGAGTTTCGTACGCATTTTGGGTCTTTCATGGCCATCGTGCAGTTATACAGGGTGTACTGCTTAGAGTGGAACCCGCTGACAGAACCCACAAACCTGCTCAGTGCTGCACTGATATGATGGACGACGCTTCCCGCCTCTCTAGTATTTAGGTCCGCGTTTAAAAACACTCTCTGTACAAGGCATCGTGAAACGCAAGCAAAGACGTATGGCATGCAGAGCCTCTTTTAACGAACCATACACTGTCCGCACGTCACTCCGCGTCCGGCAGCTAATAAAGATGCCAAAATTTAAAACCTTTCACGCCTCATAGTTCTGTCCACTACACACTCATAAAACCGCTGGCGTCATATGCGCCAGATGGGTATAGTACCTGAATCAATATTTATATAAAAAGCATCTATATAAGCCTGTAAACAGATCCGATACTACACAGTCCTGTTAGTGATGAGCAACACAGGGCCCACGAACCACATGTGGGCCGGTTTGAGTTCGAGAAAGAAGACTAAAGATTTAAACCAGATGAAAGATTTCACTGCCAGAAACCGAAGTTCGACAATACTGCAGTAAAAGGTAAAGGTAAATCTTTCCCTGTCAATGCCATGAAGGCACACAGGGGGGAGTAGAGGTACAGCTCCACCCATTCTTAACCTGGGTCATAGAATGAGGTGAGTCGCCAACACTACAGTATCTATTTTTTATGATAAATAACCAACAAAACGCACAATATTGCAAAATATAACTTTACAACTAAAACTTTAAAACTCCCGACACGTTTCGATTTTTACGAATCATCCTCATGGAAAAAATCAACAAAATGTGTATAAAACATGGATTACATAAAAATAATGATACACGATGTATGTGTATAACCTGCAGTCCACGGTAGGAACAGAAATGTGAAGAAATAGGCTATTCCATACGACGAGAACACAATAAAAGCGAGTAGAGGCGCTGGATTACAGTTACTGAATGTCGTGGAAAGCAACGTGTGGATGGCACGACGGTAGGCACGGTGAAAAAATAAAATTACATATTACAATATTGTGCATTTTGTTGTTTATTGTATCACAAATTGTCGTTTAATGCACGGATATGAATTTCATAAAACTAGAGTACCTGTTGCATCCACCAGTATTGCATAAATGTGATTGTGGTGGTGGTGTTAGTTTGTGTGTATGCATGTACATATTTATATCTGTGTGTGTGTGTGTGTGTGATTTAACGACGCTCGCAATCGCTGCGATTATACAGCGTCGGTGATACATGAATGAGTACGGTGCGCTGGTGGAGTAATTCTGAAAGGGGAAAATCGAAGTACGCCTACTCGGAGGGGGGGAAAAAAACCTGCCCCAGTGCCACGTTTACAACAGCTGTTGAGGAAAGTTTCATACTTTGATCTCCGAACAAAGTTTTGAATTTTTAAACTTAACCTTCGAAGTTTGTAAGATGCCGATGGCTTTCTTCTTGTACGCGTCTCAACTGTATTTTCCCTTGAACGACCGACCAGGCTTCCTGGAAGCGCGTCAGTACACTGCCGTTGCTTTTTCTTCAGGCCCGTCTTAGACAAATTATTTAACGATACTCTACAGCGACTACCACGGGACGAACGGACGATACGAAGTTCGAATCCCGGCAACGGCATTAATTTTTTTTCCCAAAACGTCCAGACCGGCTCTGGGACTCACCCAGCCTCCTATTCAATTGGTACAGGGACTCATTTCCCGGGGGTAAAGCGGTCGGGGCGCGAACCTGACAACTCATCTCCATCCAGTGTCGGGGTTAAGATGAATGGATCTACACTTCATCTCCCCCTACAAACCTTCATGGTGTGTGTGTGGGAAAAACTTTACCTGTCATTACAAGCTGAAGATATTCAGCATTAACATCCATGATACCGAAGACGCCGGATATCAGATCGAAAGTCGTATTCGAAAGGTCCTGGGTTCAAATACCGGGCTACAGAGCGCTATAATCCATAGGACTCTTCGTGTGTCCCTCACGTCAGACAATTTTCATGAGCGCTTCCTTACAATTCCTTTCCAGTTCATCATTCGTCGTCTCATAATAAAACCGGACGAAGGCGCCGTTAAAGCCCAAGAACTGATGAGTCACACTTTCCACCATTGCGCTGGGAAGAATAAATCCCGACAAAAAAAAAATCGATGTTCCTGCACGTTGTCCAACAGCACCGCATGTATAACCACAGCTACATATATAAACGCAACCACAAGCGTCCGCTTTTCAGAATTTCAGAGTTTATTTAGGTTGCGTTACAAATTTTCTCGCACAAAATTTTCTTTCTAAGTCATATTTTCTTTCTAATAATTTAAATCCTACTAGGACAGGCTTTTTTGAAGCTGAACCCGTATTTCAGAATTATTTAGCAAGAAAATCAATACAGTTTTGTTTCACGTAAGAGTAAAAGTAAAGTTCTTCCTGTGCACGCCACGAAGGCGTTGTGAGGGAGTCGAGATACAAATCCACTCATTCTTAACATCAGCACTAGATGCAGGTAAGTGGTCAGCTTCGTGACTCGACAGCCCCCCAGCACCCCCTGATCAGGAGACCGGGTGGGCCCCACAGCCGGGTTGGACACTGCAGAACAGACAAATTTCTGAACTCTGCCAGGAATTGAACCACGATTCCCCAGTTGTCCGCCCAGTAGTCCAGTCGCTATACCGGGCGCTCCGTTTTGGACATTTTGAGCAAACAGAAAAGTTTTAAAAGTGACGCCCAGTCGGCGACCATGAAACTAACATCTACAAAACACACACAGAGAACTCAAATACTTACGGGCTTTACTGCAGTCCGTGTGCCGATTCAGTGAGGCGTTGTATTCCGGCAACTGAAAATACAAAGAAACATGTAAATGGGGGCACAGCTACTCGCTGGTAGACACACTACACTTCACAGAGTATAATGACACTTCCCTTCACTACCGAAGAGCAAGACTCAAAAGCATACAGCTTAGGCCCCTGAATGGTAACTTCACAACAATAGCATATAGTCATGTTCATACGTGGTCTGGGAACTGAAAGACGCGGTGGAGCTGTTTCCATAGTATTACATAGCTAACAATTATCACCTGATGTAGACCTAATGCTACGTCTAGTCTAAATCGCATAGTCCACAGGATTTTTTGCAAGCCTCTTCTGGGATGTCACGCAGCGTTGACTGGTAGTTAGTGACCGACGTTTCGGGACAACCTATCGGTCCCATTTTCAAGAAGAATTACCTATTTGTTACAATGCTGGGCAAGATACTAATATACTTGTTACTTAATTTTTTTTTCCAATGGCTCGACAGCCCTAGTGGGCCAAGGCCTCCGCACTGTCGAGGTTTCACGATCACACTCATTTAGACACACCACACTCAGTAGGACTCCTCTTGACGAGTGATCAGACCGTCGCAACAACCTCTACCTGACAACAAACAACACTCAAAAAAGAGACAGACATCCACGCCCCGGCGGGATTTTTTTTTTTTTTGCCTGTCCGGGGTTTTTCCCCTTTGATCCATTTTTGTACTGTTTAAATCCTTTCGTCCTTCATGTCACTTTACGTTCCTTGCCACCGTCCTTACAACAAACACAACACAAACATCCATGCCCCCGGTGGGATTCGAACCCATGATCCCAGTAAGCGAGCGGCCGCAGACCCACGCCTTAGACCGCACGGCCACTGGGATCGGCTGTTGTTTAATTAAAATACTTAATTACTCCTTAGACTAAAACTGTAGGAACTGTACAAAGTTTAGTTTTATTCTTGTAGATTTTTTTAATTGTTTGATTCAATGAATTATTAAACGCCAAAACGCCAAGGCGGTGCTACTGCACCCCTCTGTACATAAAATTTCGTCCAAACACATACCGTTAGAACAAGCTGCTCCACGTGTTAAGGACATACGAACGATCAAGTCGAAGCTAACATCTGCTACGCATTTTCTTCCATTTCCCTTTTCGAAACAGCTGAAAGGGATTTCCCCTTCCTCTATGCACACTCCCAACGTCACTGTCACTACAGTGAACTTACAAAACTTAATGGCCTTCATTAAATAATAAACTGCAAGCATCTAATTAAAATATAAAGTGAAAAGTTTTGTGGGAATAATGCAGTTGGGTTCAGATGGACGCCATGCTACAGTAGGTCACTGGTGTGAGATACTACGCGCTATCGCAATGTGAACGAGATATCGAACTGTTATTACGCACAACCGTTACTACAGCTATTTCAAATAACAGCACTTAGAACAACGGACTGAGCAATTAGCTCGCAGCACAGCGTGAGGGGCCAGCAGATACGTAAAATTCCGGAACCAACATGCCTGGAATTCTTGCGATCATCTTCGTATTATCAGTACAACGTTTGAGTGATCACAGTTCAGTCACTACTTAAAAATCGCTACACATAAAAAATATACACGACAACAAATACAGCATGAGCTGATCTGTAACTTTTATATGAAACACGTTTCGATTTGACGTAGGCTAACTAACTAACTAACTAACTCCATGGAGCAGAGTCCTTCTTGAGAAGCTAACAAGTCCTCAGCTAGTCAAGAAATTCCCCGCGTTTTATGGAACCCGAAGGTTCATTACCGCACTCACAAGAGCCCGCCACTTGTCCCTATCCTCAGCATTAAGTTGTACCAAAGAATCAGTCCAGGTCCGAGGCTCTGTATAGTGTATCGTAACATGGTAATTTTTTAAGGTGAGGAGTTGTTAGCACCTCGCCCAACCCCCAAGCTGGAGGACCACCACTTGTCGGCTGTCCGCGACTGCATATTCGCAGCTACCCTCCATATTCGGAGGCCGTTCCTCCATCCGCAACCCGAAGACGCGCCATGCCGTGGTGACAGAGACCCACTAATCATGGCTACGTAGGCTACATTTAACAAAGTACAAGTACATTCAAATTCGTACACTATGAAGTGTAATTATTGTTCAACAGTGTTTGTAACTCTATACAGGTATAGCTAAAAGCTATAAGGTACAGCAATCCCATTACAGGCCTGGACAGGCCCTTAGGGTTCCAGGAGGTTGAGGCTCCCAGATTTCAAGATAATCGGCACATGAAGGTGGTAAGGTTGTCAGCCCTACGCACCGGCCGCCTTTACCCCCCAGGAAATATTCCTGGTACTCATTTGTGTTAGAGGCTGAGTCCACCCCAGGGCCATAGTGCGGCCGGAAGAATTATGTCAATGAAAAATTCCAATGACACCATCGGGAATCGACCCCGCGACATTGCGGCTTGTAGCGCAGTGATGCAGGTATAGCTAGCGTACCCTAAATCAGCAATATTAACAACAGGTAAGGGTCTGAAATAAACGATACATCAAGGCGAATTATGTAAATTCGAAACCAGTTTCGAGAGGAAGTACATGTACTTTCTCACAGCACACACTTCAAGTTCTACATATCTATTAGTATTATTACTGTTGTTTTAATTTGTAATGAACCTGCACAGGGTCCGCACAGCAACATATACAGCAGTGTTTCCCAGCAGGGTTCCGCACAGCATCGTCGGTTTCCGCGAGAAATCGTGGAATAAATAAAAAAAAAAATATGGAACACTGCGAAAAGCTACAAATATCCCTCGGAATACCGCGGGAACTTCTGTCCGGCAATTGACACTACTGGAGTAATCTCCGAGCCCTACCAACTGCCTGTTTGTTTCGTTTCCGTTTTCACAATTGTGGGTTCCTCGAGATAAGACAAATTATTTCACGAGTTCTTCCATGGAAAGAAAGGTTAGGAAACACTGACTTACAGAACTGTAATCGACTCGTACAAGAGGAGTCATCTACAATGCATGTTGCCAAGTACACGCTGTATTCCGGCCTTCATGCAACGGACACTGCAAACAGGACAACACAGCACTGTTGAGCCAGCGTCGTGATACTACGGACAGGACAACAATGCACTGTTGAGCCAGCGGTGTGATACTACGGACAGGACAACAATGCACTGTTGAGCCAGCGGTGTGATACTACGGACAGGACAACAATGCACTGTTGAGCCAGCGGTGTGATACTACGGACAGGACAACAATGCACTGTTGAGCCAGCGGTGTGATACTACGGACAGGACAACAATGCACTGTTGAGCCAGCGGTGTGATACTACGGACAGGACAACAAAGCACTGTTGAGCCAGCGTCGTGATACTACGGACAGGACAACAATGCACTGTTGAGCCAGCGTCGTGATACTACGGACAGGACAACAATGCACTGTTGAGCCAGCGGTGTGATACTACAGACAGGACAACAATGCACTGTTGAGCTACCAAGAAGGGACAACGCTGCAACATTTGAGCCAGCGGCATGATACTACAGACAGGACAACACAGCACTGTTGAGCTAGCGGTACAACACTACAGATACGACAACACCGCACCTCTTCCGTATCTGTTTTTATACCGCTTCTCCGATTGATCACATGACGTCACGCGTAATGGCGGGACATATTACGTGCAAGGACAGTTTGTTTACACTCGCATTTCGCGTTTTTGCACTGACGAATACGCGAGCAGGGCAAACCTTCCCAATACGTCACCACGTACCAAAACTGTTCACTGATATGTGGACTGCCACTTTGTACAGTTCACATTCGCAGCGTCATAATTTGAAAGCTCTGTACATAGCCTATGCGATGTGTATGTGTAACTAACGCAGCATTTAATACGAAACACGCCTAAAAGCGAACTGTGTCATGTACAGATCACAAATATAAACACGTTGTACGTGACAGCTGTCGATATAAAATGGATGACCAAAATCCGGCTAAAGATTCCGGGGTAAAAAGTTGGATGTAAAACGCACGAACACATTTTACAAATTTACAAATTGACATGTAACAAAACCTAACTGCCTCCAACCACTGCATGCTTAAATTCCACAAAGCAAGGGCTTAACAAATTAACTAGCTAACTATTAACCAACTGCTTGGAGGCAAAGTACTCTTCAGAAGGCAACAATTACTCAATAAATTCCTCACACTTTATAGAACCCGAATGTTCATCACCGTGTTCACAACAGGCCGCCGCCACCTGTCCCTGTCCCAAGCCAGACCAATTCAGTTCACGTCATGCGATCCTACGTCTTGAATATATACGTTAACATTAGCCTCACATCTACGCCTAGGCCAGAAACTGTTTCACTTTGTACTAAATGAAAAGTACTAACTACCATAAACTTATTATTTTTATATTACTTGTTGGAATTCATACAATCACAATACCAAGACTATTATAAACCAGTGGCTCACCATGATCCAACTGATTTTTATACTGGCCCCTGGGTCTAAATTTTGAAAGAACTTAACGTCTGTATTAGCTGTGAATGATGACATGTTGCATGTAAGATATCAGTATACAGGACGGACCAACCAGGATCTAGCGTAGTTGTGGTAACAAAACACGGAACAATTATTTGTACCTCAAATCTTTCAAAATATCAAAGAATTTTAAACGCACTCTGTACAACGGAAGAGGAACGCAATGACTCTCAACTACATCACTTGATATTTGGATATGTGCGGGAGTACCCGTTTTTGTCGCTTCAAATTCGCTATCTACCAGCTTAGATTCCCTCTCTGTCTGTCGCCCTCTTCGCATTGATTTCCCTGGCTCGACTGCCTGCCTGCCTGCCATACGGCGGTGTACAGTACGATGCAGACGCTACATACAGTGGCAGGGAGTCACAAAGTGCAACAAACTCTCGGGAATGTTCGATATGTAGGAAACACTGGCTATCCAGAGTTTACGGCAAATCAACCTTGCATTTCACAGCGTACCGTTTATAATACGTGTCCCCAATACGATGTAAGGCACCCAGTCGACTAATTTCTGAACAAACTATACACTCAGAACATACGTGACATGAAGCACGCCTCTCGGACACACCGTGTTGGTCGGTCCCGCCGACTGTCGCGTCTTTACTCCTTCCACAGCACAGTGATAAGTCTGCCACCTGTTTTAACTATTTATCCTACCTACTACACTGAAGGATCTTCTTTGGTTCTCCAAATAAACATCTACTCCTAGCCTACACATCAATTAACTAAGTCCATGAAGGAGAAACTTTTTTTTTTTAACAGACAGCAGTCACCCAGCTGGTGAACAAATTTCCCACTTCTCCTGGAACCTGAAGGTTAATTTCCGACTCAGCAGAGCTCGCCACCTGTCCACATCCCCAACCACTTAAATTCAGCCTAAATCCTCTTCTTCTATTTATTGCGGATTCGTTTCAATGTGATCGCCCCCCATCTTCAGTAATCACCCTAGCGGTCTCTTACTGGTTTTCCAACCAACACATTGTATGTACTACTTATCACGCACATTCACGCTACATGTTTGCACCAATCCCACCATCTTTGATGTCGTGATCATAAAAATGCATTTTCAAATTATGACACTGTTAACGCAAGCAAGCAGTTAAGCACATAGCCCGGTCAATGAACCATCACATAGTGAAAACACTTTAGTGTATGTAAAAAAATACAACTTATGCAGCTCCTAATATGCAGTTTTCTCCACACTAAGACATTGATGATTGATTTCTTGAAGGTATGCATCAAATTTATTGATACTGTTTGGATGGGCTTTGTGTTTCAAATGGTCTAATTTCTTATCTCTGTGTCAGATAATACTCAATGATAAAACTGCGTGCAGGTATAGCGAACACTGTATTCAATTTTCAGTACACACATGAAAACAAACGCCTATACTGTAAAATACAGTAGCTAAAATGAACTGCGTGCAGGTATAGCGAACACTGTATTCAATTTTCAGTACACACATGAAAACAAACGCCTATACTGTAAAATACAGTAGCTAAAATGAAGGATGCCTTCATGACAATTTTTATATTTGGCTGAGTTTGTATGCCCCTATAATAAGCCCATTGTACAAAGCTCACAAAATCACCACATCCGGTGCATACCAAGAAGTTTTCATTGGGGGGCAGGGGGTCTGACCCTCAGGCTATACATAATGTATGTTTGACTTTAAAAATTATGTTATAAAAATAATGTTGTAAGTACAAATGTAACATAAAACTGTTTGCAGCTGTATTTACGTACATACAAACGTAACTACATCTTCGATGTCTCACTCACCACTTTAAATCACAAGTTCTAATCGCCTTTTTTTATTTCATGCAAAGCATCCTAAGTTTTTAATTTTATTTTTCAAAATTCTAATGTACTAATCATCAGCAGCTCTAAGGTATATCATGTAAAACATCCGACATCATCATGTCTACAAAATCTGTTTTTTTTTTAATTTGGGTTTAGGGTTGGGCTACAGCCTGGCAGCCTCCACACCCCCCCCCCCCTTTTAGGTGCACCCCTGTAGCATATTATGGAGAGGTTACGTCCGTTTTTTGCACGTTTCAACTACAGAACAGATTTGAACGAAGGTTGATAATGTAGGTCTACACTGCAAATTACTGAAAATTTAAATTTGCTTTTATCCATCCTTACTTTACATGAAGTGACAATAAAAACCCCCACTGAATGTCTCAATAACTGTAAATAACAAAAAATTTACATTTCATTACAGCCCACAATTTTTAATTTGAACATTTTTGACACTAATTGACTGCAGAAAGCATTCATTTCTTGTTGAAGGCATTCCTTGCACAGGTAGAAAGCACTGGACACTACTAACCCTAATTCATTACCCTCTATTTCTCTACCACATGTGGCCTTAACTTTACAGGTTAAAGCTAAGTCTACATTGGCAATGTCAATACTGCTAAGCCCTATCACGGCAGACAAATACCACTTGTTGGACAGTACACACACACAAGATGCAGACAGACCTAACTGTACTGTAACATGTTTTGTGAATGGTCATTCGAGTACACTGGGGATCACCTCTGGAAGACCAGCGAACTGTGGATTCACGACCACTGCTATAAATTTTATATTATATAGACCGTGCATCTTGTCACAAACTTAGTAACACCAACAAATGCACATGGTAAATACGTATACAATATGTATTAAAAACCCGTACATATGTTTCAACAAACCTCTGTCATCTTCAGGGGGTTCATAGCAGCAAAGGTGTACAGGAACTTCGCATCCATTTACATGTTGAAAATGTCACACATCATAAGTTCAAAACATACAAATTCATAGTCATAGTTCATAAAATACGATGCTAAGATGTTCTAATGTGTGACAGTTGCAACTTATAAATGGGTGTAAAGTTCTTGTACATCTTTGCTTGAACCCCCCCCCCCCCCCGATGATGACAAAGGTTTGTCGAAACATATGTAGGGGTTTCTAATGCATGTTGTATATGTATCTGCCATGTGCATATCTTGGTGTCATTAAGTTTCACCACTGTTATAGTCTGTGTAAGGGTTTGGTCACTGGCCGCAAGAATGTTTCGCGCGTTCACAAATTTCTGACAACGCAATTAAAAAAATATGATGCTTGAATCTTAACACTGAGTTGCATTTGTAACGAGGCACCACGCCATGAGGATGTATATGGAACAAGGTCATAATATTCAAGGCACTACAGATGTCGACACAGTACACATGTCAGTATCACACTTGGTTAGCACATAGCAAGGACACCAGGTGGCCCCTTAAGCTGTTCTGGGCAATTCATCTGTTGATTTTGAAATCAAAGCCACTCACACATTATGAGTAACTTACTGTGAAATGCACAACACTGCTTTGAGCCTACACTGACAGGTGGGGACCTGTGGAATACGTTATGCAAATTGGGTACTTTGGAGTATCAGCCTTCTACGATATGAGGTTTGAGGTTCTTGCAGCACAGTTACTGAACATTCATGGCTTCTGGGATGTTTTTAAGTGTTGATCATCACCAACATTTCAAAGGACTGTAACGCTTTCATCTGCAGGGCAAGAACACTTGGCCCTGAAGATACAGGTGGTATGACACTTTGAGACATCGATAACTGTTAACAGTCAGCAGAGTGTAACATCCCAGATCAGGAAAAAAAATACAGTCTACTATTAGAAAATTTCAGATGAACCTGCTGTCACATTTGTCAGTGTCAACCAAGGTTCCTCCACGACATTGGCAACATTTTTATTTCTTGAAACAGCGCTATACATAGCAGGTAGCATAACAGAGAGCGATCACAGTGACGACCTCAAATGCCACTGGACACACTGACTAAGTAAGCAGTCTCCATTGCTTCACATATAAAGTTAGTACAGGTGGCATGTCGAAACACAAATGACATGAGGGCCCGCTAAGGCCACATTAATTTAAAAACACTAATGACCTGTTAAATGGCAAAGGTCTCTACAATGGGCCAATCCCTTGTCCAGAGGGGTCCTACCAAGTGTGGCGTGTCTATGTGTGATCTCGAAACCTCAACAATGAGGTAGGGCTGTTGCACCACAAGAAAAGAAAATGACTTGTTAAACATAATTTCACAAAACATTTTTAAAAGGATTCATTCAACACAACATCGGCTCATTTTAGAAATCATGTATTCCTCAACTACTGAATTTTCCAGAAAATGCTAAAAACATTTCATAAGCATAACATTTCATAACGCAACACTACTGATAGGAGATTCTCTACATTTAAACAGACATACAGGACAATGTTTAAGCCAGAAAATATATATATGTACTATTAATGATAAACATCACATACACAAGACTTTTAAAAAAGTCAACATACATTCAGTAAGTATGCTGTTTGCTGCTGACTACAACCAGCATTTATCCCACCACTGACTTTACTTTTGTACTTCCTACACAAAGAAGTCAGTGTTCTGTTATTTCAGCCATTATTAAACTCCTGTCTTCAGATGAATTTCAATGTTTTTTCCAAATACAGGCTCCTTAAAACAAACAGCAAACAATTACCCAGTACCACTTTTTTAAATGTGTTATTTAACGACACTGTGAACTGCTGAGATTACATGGTGCTGGTGATAGATAAACGAGTATGAAGCATTGGTGGAATGATACTGAGAGAAAACTAAAGTACTCAGAGAAACGCTTGTCCCAGTGCCATTGTGTCCACCTCACATCTCGCATGGCCTGCTCTGGGATTGAACCTGGGCCTTGGCAGTGACAGACAGGCAACAAACTGCCTGCATGATGGCATGCCCCCTCAGTACCATGTCAGTGCTACAAACATGGTCCATTGTGAACAGCTATAGTACAATTGCAACAACAAGGAGAGTGGAGTACAGGAGAGTGAGAAGTTGGACAGCGACACGTTCTGTATGAAAACACAACGTTAATGGTGCATCACTGTTAGAAGGAAATGTGTAGATCTCTGCAACATGCATTTTCTATGAATACAGGTACAGGTATGGTGATTAACACAAGCCTCGTCTCATAACAACACACATGAAAAATACCTGACCTTTGGTTGCATATCATTACGTACTGACTTCCTTTAAACAGAACATTGTGACACAGAAATACAATCTGAAGTAAAACATTGTTGTTGATTTATGGGTTTGGTAGTGCTTGGATTGAAAATGATGAAAAAGAAAGAATTATTCAATTCTGTTCATACTATTTCATTTCAGAACAGTCAAAGTGTTGATTACTATGTCTTTAGTACCATACATATGACGACACTCAACACAGCAAAGTGTGGTACAAGAAAACCAACGAACGAAATTATTATGTAATAAGAATATTGCATCTACTAAGTCCACATTCTGCCCTAATGGACTATAATGTGTAGGACAAGAATTCAAAACAAAGGTTATGAGTGTGACACAAGCAATTGATTGGAATTATAGGTTGTGGCAGTAGAATGTGAAGATTTTCAGATCACTGTTTGGATGAACTGTGTTGAATACAAGAAACACAAAAAATTAGGGAGTACCAGCAGTAAAATGTCATTTTAATATTCGCCTTTTACTTCTTAAATTACTTTTCTTAATTGGGCTCCCTGGCGTGCAATTCCTGTGATCGTGATCGGAAATTAACCTAACTGCACAAAGGCACACAACTTGCCCCGAAGTTGCAGTACGTTAGTGACTTACTTTTGTGGCATGTTAAGGAATCAAAGAGCATGTCAAGGTCAAAATTAAAGCCACTGATACCCGTCTGCTGCAAAGTTATGGTTAACTTCAAATCACAATTACAGAAATGTACTGCACACCAGGAAGACCACTTAGGAGATGTGATTTTTAAAAATTAAAAAATAAGAAGTATATATTAACTGGCATTTTACTACTGATAATTCGTAATTTCTTTCTTATATTCAACCCAATGCATCAAAACAGCTATCTGAAAATCATCACATTCTATTGCCACACACTGTATTAAAATAAGAGTGAAATAAATCAGTGTAAGTTAGCAGAAGATTATGAAGAAGAAAGGTGGACAGAACTTGTCTCGTGACAGTGCCCAGTAGCAGGATTTGGTACTTGCAGTGCTGAACCTTCAGACTCTACTTACTAACTACACTAGCAGGTGCATAACTAACTAACTAACTACACAGACTCTCCTACTCACTCCCTGCACGGTGAAACATTACTCACAAAATTCCTCACCTCTATAGGCAACTTGCAGGCTACGAGCCCACTACTGGACCTCTGGCTGTTTTCAAGAAACCACTGAAGACTTGGGCCATGTGTAACATTTTTAGGGTCAAGCGTTGTTGGCCCCCCTGCCCAACCCCCAGACCTGGACGATGACACTTTGTCAGCTGCCCAAAAGTGATTATTTAATACAGTCTCTGGTACCCTCCGCATCTGGTGACCGTCTCCTCTGCCTGCAACCTGAGGTATCACCATGGCTTCATACACATCACAAACCAAAGAGACATTATTGAATGTATGTAATGTATGTAATGAATGTAATGAATGTAAATCATAACATGGGCTAGCGACATTCTGTCTTAACCAGCTCCATTATAAATCACAGCATCATGGTATAACTGTAAGTATGTGCAAGAAGGACTAACAGTGTAGAGGTTTGGGTTCATCACTGCAACATCAGTCAGTCTGACAGTATGTGTTATATCCAAACACAGGTTCCATTTTAAACGTTCAATGCACGGGAATCCTGTTCCTTGTTTCTAGACATCAATTCACTTTTCTGAGACAGTTCAGTGTCCTGTGTCATAAACGTAGGTGTCACGATTTCACATGCAAATGGCTGATCAAATCTGAACCTTCCGTGTGAATGTCAAAGGTGCCATAATCATTATTCAACACAATTGTCATCCTTATCCTTCCTAGCATTAGATGTTGTCAGACTGTTACAGCTGTTCTCATTATTCGGTGGTATTCAAATTCTACAGCTGCTCTGTTTAGTATTCTACCAGACATAATTTTTAACATATTACCTCCAATTCCATCTAAACAGTGCTGCATAAAACCCAACCTTGATAAAATTTGTAGTTCTCAGAAAGAACATATAATTCAAAATTTGAGATTCACAGCAGTGTTGCTGAAGTTTCTAATCTTCTGGAATGTGACACTGTGTCATTCGCTATTTCCCAATGTTCAGAAGGACTGTACTGCCATCATCTCAACAATCAAGCTTACAATACTTCAAAATGTGAGAAACCAGCACAGCATCACGTTCAAGAACACCTGAATCTTCAGAATCTCACATATCTACTGCAACTGGTAAGCACATCCTTACAGACAGAATGAACTGATGGAAATCAGTATGACACAACATGCTTACATCTGTCGCCTATTCAACAACAATATTATTACAGTCTACACATCTTCTAATTAGCGCAGTGTGTGTTCAGATGGCATAATGATGTAACAGTTTGGCTTATGCCACCTGTATATGCACTGGTGTTCCCATAGTAGCTTCACAACCCATGCAAACAAAAGGTATTTACATGGGGACAAACATGGGGGATAAGAGGAGTGTACCAGTGCCTATGAACGTCAGGCCTGTAGTAAGTTTTGAACATCACAATAGCGCTGGGATGGCCAGAACATTATGTCACAATACTGATGGAATCGATTCCAGAAGTAAAGCCTTGAACTTATATCCAGAGGGTGTGTAGGACACAATTATCTCCAACTTTTCCATGGTTTTTCCTCAACCCCACCAGGCACATTCTAAGGTTCTTTCCTTCCACATCTTTCTTGGTTCATTATTCCATCATCCAATAATCCTAACGCTGTACAGTATGAGTTACTTAAAGTGTCATTAAATAAATTATGAGTACAAAAAATGCCAAGTTACAGCAGCTTTGGTTGTGTCAACTGCATCATTACAACATAACAGTTATCTGGAACACCATGTGATGGTTAAAAACAAGTCTTTGACAGGTGCCTGCACTGAGCAATCTTCATCCACAGTGACACTGATGACCACATCTGAACACTTTTCTACTTCATTTTGAGCCTGACTGAACGCAGTGATGACTCTCCAGTGTCACTAGAATTATGTGGTGCACTGTAACATATGGATGGCACCCTGACCACTGTTCGAAACACACTCTGCATGGATCTTCTGCTTCGCCAGGCATTTGATAAGGATGTGAAACATGACAAAATGATGTATATGCATTAAGCACTGCACACATGGCACCCACGTGCCATATTAGTGGCACTTCTTCGCACACCACTGTGCAGTCAACCTGTTGTCTTCCCATCCAACATTAATGAAATCCACCAAACACTGAACAATTTAATATGATGCGGCAGACAAATACGAGTGTTCGAATATTCACCACTCACTCTTTGCGACTGCTGTGCACTCAGAAAACAAAACTTGCATTAACAGGGTCCTACCTGGAATGACTGAAGACATTTAGCGCAATGTGACAAAAGCACTCAATGGACTCTAGGAAAATTACTTCCAGTACAGTTTTAGGCATGGCAGAAATAGAATGCGTGTATAAATTCAGTGCACAAGCACTGTGAATATGATTAACATTTCTGCTGGCAGCTGCTGAAGATCCCACACCAGCTGCCAGCGGAAATGTTGATCCAAGTCTGGGCAGAATTCATCAAATTTTTGGTCAGAAAGTTTGTCATCATTAAAGCAAAAGAACAATGTGTGGGGCAAGTTAAACAAGGGCTGCCTTTACTTAGCCATCAGACAAGTGACATGTACAAATGGAAGAAAAACAAACAATGGTTCATTTAATCCTTATTCTGGTTACTTGAGGTTCTACTTTACATCATTATGGCTACTTCATTAACTTTCTTGCTATGTTCAATTTTCAAAACAGATCCATTATTCTGAAAATGTGATACGTAAAAAACAAGGGTTATGAGATCATTATAAATTTTGTGGATTCTTTTGGAAGCTCCAACTTATATGAATTTTACTTTAAAATTATTATTTATTGAAATTATTAACAATAAATCTGATCTTACTTCCCTCACACTATCACTTACAAGTTATCGTACTAACAAGGATTAAATCCCAATAATCCCATCGGGAATCGAACCCGTGGCCTTCTGACTTGTAGTGCAGTGCCTGAAGCAACTGTGCCACTGCATACCCCTCATTACCTGGCAGTAAGTAAACACACTAGATGTATGGACTGCACACAATTGAAATAACAAAATGTGATGGATGTATAAAAAACTGTCTCACAATCAATTTTCAAATGAAATATGTAAGGTTTATGATAAGTGAAGACGTGAAGTTGGTTACTATCAAAGAAATTGGTTTCACAGTTGTACAAAGTATCTTAAATCCTACTCCATGGTTTTTAGACACATATGCTCTCCTACATTATTTCAATAATAAAAACCACAATGAAGAAGAAAACCCCTACAAACAATTTAAAAATAATTAACTGTGAGTCCAATCATCAGCATCAGGGCAAGAATAACATAAGAATGACAATGGTGATGAAAATAAAAATACCAGTTTTAGTTATTAACAGCTGATTCAAAATTCAAGTCCTTTGATTTAGCTTCCTGTTATGGAATAAGTTTATACTCCTTTTTGGGTCAAACAAGTGAAACCAAAGATGCAAAGTGCAATTTCAATGTTGACACTTTCACTCTTTCCTCCGCAAGCACCTCTGACTTGCACACAAATATTGTTTCTAGACTGTTTAAGAGTGAAGAGAACTCAATTCATATGGATGTGAATGGGACATGATAAATTATACTGTAAAGTGGAAATTTCTCTTATCATGACAGTTTTACTGACCCTTCATAACTACGTTTGTAGAGTCATAAGGCTCAACACTATTAACACCAATCCAAAGATTCAAAATCATTAATACCAAAAGCCACACTGCATTTTACAGTATTTTGAAATTATGTTTGCTAGAGATAATGCCAAGTAGGCATTGCTAAATGTAGTATAAATCAATCTGCAGAGATTTCTGTGTGTGTGTGTGTGTGTGTGTGTGTGTGTGTGTGTGTGTGTGTGAGTGCATGCGCATGCGTTTCTTCGTAATAAATGTATATAATATTCTGCCTTTAGAACTCTTTTTACTCTGCACCAGCTGGAAGACTGGTTCTGTCTTACCTTAAGAGGGTTGAACGTGAACTTGCTCTCAGTCTCTTTCCGTGGAGTTGCTATACCAGTGATAGGGGCCATGTCCATCACCTCTGTCATTTCCTGTAAAGTGAAACAAGCATAACAGGTGCAGTCTAGCATACAAATTTGTACATTACAAAGAAAGTAACAAACCTAAAGATGAAATTTAAAAGCAAAATGCTTTCTGTCTCTTTTCTCTCTTCCTTTACCACCATACATCCAACACAGCACCAGCCATGTTCTATCTCCCATCACTATTCACTGCATATGCTGCATTACAAAACAAGATAATTCTTACAACCAGAAGAAAAATTAATTTTAATTTTGCTTCTTTCACAAATCCTAGAAGAATTTCTATTCAGATATATTTCTATAGTATAAAATAAAGTCCCATATCACTTCCTGCTTTTGGTATTAATCTACTGGTATATACATTTCACACGTACTAAAGATTGAAGTCTTCTCACATTTTATGCTGTTTAAACACTGTAAACTGTGAGAATCTCAAACCTTGCATCACATGTTTTCCTATTCATGCAGCTAATATATGTGTGGATGCTAACTTTTAATTTAGAAAACTTAGCTTTTTTTAATTATCACTGGCACGTTGTCCAATTGCACTAATTTAGGCTCTTTCAATGTCTGTGGCTTGAAAACCCCCTTCACACTTTCACTTGAAGCCACAAACGATCATAACTGGCCATTCTGTTTTTCTCTATCATAGGTAGTTGACACTCCAATATTGTATGATGTCATAACCACACTTTGGCTTTTGCCACTTTCAAGCATCCTAATTATACCAAGTTTCTGTGCAATTGTTAAACTTAAGTGTTTCTTCTTGCCATCAGTACCTTGTTTACTCATCTTTGGATCTTCTGAAGCCATGATAATAGCTCAATGGGCTCAATAAGGTCCTCATACCCCAAGATAAAGTCACAGAACCAGTAAATAAACCATTAGTTACCCATGGTGAAACTTCTGGTCTTGGGACTGTTTTACTTTCCCTGATGTGCCAAACTATCATTAGTGCCAGATTAGCAGTAGCCAGATTAAAACAATTCCACTGTATTAGGACCACATGCTACTATTTTTATTTCAGAGCCTATAACTATTTGGATTTCTTGGTTACATAATACAGCAAAGTGGTCCACAAATACTGCTACAGCCAAGAAGGCACAAAGTAAATGCTGGAATGACAACTTAAAATGCAATATGAGGTTCTCACAGCAGTGCTTCCGAGGAGTGAGGTTCCTGGGATATTATGATACTATGTCACTGAGTGAGTAGTTCCCAGCGTTTTGAAGCACTGTAGTGCCTTCACCTCCAAGTGTCAAACAGTTCACGAAGACTGCTTGACACCTGGCAATGTATAACAACAGCCTACCTCATCAGAAAGGTCAATGACTTTCATTTGAAACATGTTCAAAATGGTGAAAATCTTTCAAAACACACGGAAAAATACATTCTGACTCTACATAACGTAACGAAGTTTGAAACAGCAGATTTGTATATGCAGCAAATAAACATCTTGCAAAATATGTGGTATTGCACTGGACTATATCTTTTCATTCTTGATTGGCTGAAATGGACACACCACATGACTTCAACCATTTGCTAGTTACAAGGTCTTCAAGTGAACTTCTTTCTAACAAACGTACAGCTTGATGAAACATGAACAGGATGTACGCACATAGGAAGTCCCTGTTCCAGTCAGGTTGCCACACCAAGTGACTTGGATTAAACATGTAGTTTGCACGCATGCATAATTGTAGAAGAAGAAAATGAGAATGACCTCTAATTTATTCTCACCTTCAGGATGACTTCAACTTCAGTTGTACCTGCAGTGCCCAGCTGTGATGATTCTCTTACACCCGGCCCTGGTGGCTGTAACAGACGATAAATCATTTTTACTAAAACCATAATACAATTCAACTCTGAAGGTTCAACACAGCTAACAGCAAAACCCAAAACTGCACACAGTGGGTCAGGCCAATTCAGCCCAATTCATATTTCCACATCAAATTTCCCAAACATCCATTTTCATCCTATTCTCACAATTCATTCATGGTCTTTCACCTGACCACCTTTCCATGATATCTCAATGTCAAAATAAGACAAAGGTTTATCATTTCCCTATCCATCCCACTGTAACATTCACCATTTGATTATTCAAACTACACCATGTGTCACAAAGCTGCTTGTTATACTACCATACCCTAGTTTCTCACTTTCCCTGCAAGCCTGCTTTTCTCACATTCACAATTTATGTCCTTCCTTAATAATAACAGACATTTAACTGACATGCAGAACAAAATGTTATTTTTACATTGAGGAAAGCAGGTGGGGTTCTAACAACTTTTGAACTGAATAACACAAAACATTTTCTCAGTTCCTTTTCATCTTCAGTTTTGATTGCAATAAGGTACTGTACTAATTCGTATGGCATTTATCGACTTGTTATTACAGGTATCACTTGCTGCCAGCGGTGTAGCTACAGAGGTAGAAGTTGGCCACCTAAGGAAGCAGAGTGCAAAGGACAGGAAAACGGATGATAAAATTAAAATTATTTAAAACTCTTTGATTTTTTGCACTCAACAAATTTTAAATTATTGAACCAAATAAAAGGAAGTTCAGTCAATGATTGTGATTTCTTTTAAATTAATAATTTCCATTTGGGTCAGCCATTGTGAGTTCTCGCTCCAGGTACCAAAAACGTAGCTACATCAATGCCTGCTGCCACAACAAACGGACAGTATTCTGGTGGTTAAATAGGGAAGTACTGGCTGAAGAGAACAGGTAAGTGCACTGATTAACCACCTTAAGACTAAAAATTACCTAAATAACATGTAAAAGTTCAGTAGGTACCTAACAGAGAATGCTGTGCCACTACTGCAAGTTACAGAAATAGTCCCCGAGTGATTTTTCTGTGAATCACACAAAACCCACAAACACCCTGGGTGGGAAAAATGCAGTTTTAATGTTAAAGTATGTGGTAGAGATAGTATCCACTGTGCTTACAAGTTAAATATACGAAACACAACTGCAAAAGTCCAACACACTTACTCTGGTGCAATGGGTTGAGTACTGTCACAGAGTCACAGACTACAGAATCATTGTTTACACAAAGAGTACCAGGAGGCATATGCCATACTTTGGGAAATGTTTCTTACCTACATTTACACTAATGTAACCAACATACATACACCTGAAGCTGATGGATTATAGATACTATGATGTGAGGAAAAGGTGATAGGCCTATTCTTTCAGTTCCATGTACTGAACCTGTGCTGCCCGCACACTGCGTAGGTCCATACTTGAGCCAAAGCCAAGCCAAGACATATGCAGGCCAGTTCATGCTATTTAAAGTACTTGGAACCCTAAGGATGGTTTTTATGAAACTCGTACGAGTTTTTCTACATTAATTAACGTCTTCATGTCACTCAAATGTTACTTTGATGTTAAGTACAGCTAGTAAAATTACAGAAGCTGCAAATTCCTTCTTGTTTTAATATGAACTTGGTAATAAATAAATGTGTAACAGCTATCACTCTTTAAAACTTCTTTTGCCATTATCTCATAACCATTCAACTTCATATATAAGAATGTTTAGTTATGTCAATGTAATTTAACCTAATGAACGTTCTCCAAGTATGGCAGATTCTTCCTGGTACACCCTGTTTTTGATAAGCAATTCTGTCCATAATGTACAGCACCTTTTCCATCTGATGTAACTGTTCTGTATACGGTAATGAAGGGGTTACATAACCTACACTGCGGTACGAAGCTTATGCATAATTGGATTTTATGGGAAAATGAAATGTATGTGTGTAACAAGCCATTACTGAAGTGCTGTCCTGTCCAGCACTCTCATTACTCATAACCAGGAATGTGGCAATTTCCTTGTCACCTAGGCCTAAACTCATCAGTCAGCACAACATGACTGCACAGTGGATATCTTATCTCTGTGCATTGTTCAGACACAGATTCTTCTACTTACACAAAGATACTGTTGATCAACTTTGGTGCACTATAAATTCTCTGTTAGTTTCCACCAGGTTTTTTCTACAATGGCATACTTTCTGCCTCCTTCCTTATTTCATAAAGAAATACGGTTTATGGTATTATCATGTCTGTTTGTATATCTATCTACATACAATAGAACAACAGCTAGATTGATTGACACTGTTATCATCTCGACTATGTAGTGAATATGTCAGGTGGATGAAAACGAATACAAAGCAATGGTGCAATTGTCACTATGTCCCCACAAGCAAGTCATTCTTAAAGTTACTGATATGTACACCGGGAACACTCTCCTAAGTAATCTCCTCAGTACGAAACAGTCCACAAGAACCTATGCTTCAACCGGTATTGCACCTTTAACCTTCGTAATAAAAGTTATCTCACGGTAGTACCACTACTTCTGTCGAATTGTCTGTCATGAACTTCTCAAGTTCATGACATGCACACTTAGTGAAACTGTTGGCTTCACAGTACATACAGTCAACTCCCGATATAACGCCACCCTCATTTACCGCCCATGCAAGTCTGTGAACAGAAATTCGCTATTATTTTAACCCTGAGAAACCTCGATATAGCACCATCCCCGCTAGCCGCAATCCGCCAAAGACTGGTGATACAAATGTGCCTATAAGCATTAAATGATGTCCGATATAGCGCCAGGTTGGAAGGTGCGTAACGAATGCGGATGGTGTGGGTTGGGATTCCTACCTGGCGAGACAGTATGGGGCAGCAACTACAAGCTGGGCAAGAACATTCGGCGTCTACGCACTGCAGAAATCTCTTTTCAAGTGTTCTAGCGGCCTATGTATTTGGGACTGGTGTTATTCACTGGCTCGCTGTACCTTCAAACAGGCACTGACCTCATAACCCCAGCATCCTTTTGCCTCTTTGCGCCGCTTTCTCAGCTCCACAAGTTTCAAGTTACCAATCCTAGACTGTTTAAACGACTGTCTAGAAATTTCACTATTCTTGCGCACTGAGGCGATAACCAGGCTGTTGAGTCACTTGCAGACGAACGTAACATTAACAGTACAGTCTTTAATCGTCCTAACTCTATTATGCTATTGAAGTATGGGAAAGGGCAGTATTGGTCAGTGCTTACAGAGAGCAAATTCCTATAGCTCTTCTGCAGAACAGAGCCAACCACTTTTTCTTATTATGGGACAAACCCATCAGTCGACCCTGTATTGGTGATACAGTCAGTGAAAAGAATAAGTGGAACAATGTAGCAAGTGCTAACATAAAATAGATGGAAGGAACAAGGCACGAAAACCTGGAGGATGCAGGTGCGCACCCAAAATTTTTCCTTGAGGGGGAGGGGGGGGGGCTGACCCTGAGGCTACATATAAAATTCACGTTTGATTTTAAAAATTATGTTATAAAAATCATGTTGTAAGTACCACATTACACTGTTTGCAACTGCATTTATATACATACGAATATAACTACACGTTCCATGACTCAATCACAGTGTCCTATCTTCTTGGTTTTTTTTAAATTTTATTTATTTTCCAAAATTCTAACGTACATGTCATCAGCCGATTTCAGTGGCTGATTTCGGCTGAAGGGAAAATCACGTAAAACTTTTGATATCATTATATCTACAAAATCTGTGATTTTTTAATTTCGATTTTGGGGGGAGGGAGGGCTGCAGCGCGGCAGCCCCTCCCCCCTTAGGTGAGCCCCTGGGAGGAAACATTAGCAACATGGATAGGGCAGTGAAATATTACATACGGTACAGCAGCACATACGGTTGTTAGGGAAATGGCGAGATGTTCTGAAAGTACCGCGCACTGCTACTACATTAGACGTTCCTCTAATGCGTTCGTATTTTGTAATTATCATCTTTTTATCACTTTAAGAAACTTCGACGAGTTCTAATATGTTCCAGCACCTTTACCGGCACCTTCGGTATAACGCCACAAAGTGGGGTGAACAAACCGTGGCGCTATATCGGGGGCTGACTGTATTCCTCAAGGACTGTAACATATGAGCACGGATCAGCGGCAGGGTTATCTGCTGAAATCACAGTCAGGGATAGGAATTATGAGCTTATCCCGCTCAAATTTCAACAGATTCTACAGCAGTTCCACTTACAACTTTTCAACCTTCTGATAACTTACTCTAATACCCGGTACGAACTAGTTAATTCTCTGCCATCAATAGATCAACATGGTAGCCAGGCACACTTCTACAGTGGATTTGGCGCTCTCCATCCCGTCGTGTATACAGAATTACATACATAACGCTACGTACTCCGTCTGAGTTTTAAGTTTTTGTATAAAAAAAATACCTGATGACGATCGGCTTGATCGAAACACGTAGTGTTTGAAAAAATAATAATAAATAAGAGCTATGTCACACGGAACACGTAGTGTTATTTGTGTAATTCTAACGTTCACGAAATGAACTGAAGTACTTCCTCCTTCCCAAAAATGTAAACCTGTAAATGGTTGCATGAAATCTATATTTAGCTTTGTCTGACAGCACTCTAATTACCACAGCAACTGCATGGATCAGAGCCCTCCATGATAAGCAAAGGGTCACTCAGGTAGTCAGTAAAATTCCCACCCTTTACGAAACCCATCTTCTTTAAATACGGAGAGTAAAAACCTGCTACCAACTACAATACATCGAACAAAAACGTGTGGAACCTGACTCACGGCAAATTGAAACAGCGGCGTGCGCTGTGCTGCCTGCCTTCAAATAAAACGGTCCGGAGTGAGAAGTGATTCGAATTGTCTGTTAAAATAATATCCCTGTATCTGACAACTTTTAACACAGTGGGAATTCACGCGAGTGATAATCTCGCAGAGAAATGGATCACTAAACTGTATAATTGTTGATTTCAGGCTTCCGCCGCGATGTTCATGAGATCTGCGCTCTTCTGGGATATTACGCGGCGTCGTGTGGTAACTGTTTACCGACGTTTTGGGACAACGTATCAGTCCCATCTTCACGGGTCAAGAGTCCGAGCAGGAAAGAAAGAAAACCAGCAAACTATAACGTAGATTCTATATGGGAAGTCTCTTTTGGTCTGTGACGCACAAATCCCAGGTGCTAGGTTGCCTGGGCGACTAAATTTTGTATAGTGTCACCCACAATTCTGAAATGGCTCCCAGATTTTTGGAAACTTTTCTGCACGAACGTCATAGCTTCTTTATATATTTTAAGTATTTTAAGTACAGGAGTCACATATCTCTCTATAACTCAGCGAGTGAGCCAATGATGTTAAAGGCTCCAAAATGTAGTGTGTTTTAAGGACCTGCGAAACAGGAACAGCATGACAAGCGAACAACAAAATTAGTGATGTCATTTCCTCCAGTAACAGTTTACGTAGTCCTAAATTTTTTTAACCAGCCCATCTTAACATTCTGAATTAAAGAAGGAAATGTTATGCTCCCCCCCCCCCCCTACACACCATCCCACGCGAAGTATACATAAAATATTAAAGCAAAATTCTATATATGGTCTGCGTGAACCATCCTGTCTTCTGTCCGCATCAGCAAGTGCATACAATCCATTTCCAAGATAGGGCACCCGAAGGGCATAACCCCGTGAGAGTGTTATCACGAGAACGCTGGCTAGCAAACGACCTAGAGCCAGACATGAACTTCAAACCCTCGGGAGTGATTCTTCCAAAATTTTGAAAGAATTACCTTTGACAGACGTGATGGTTTGAGTCTGTAACCACAAAAACTAGTAACATACATCTGACTGGTGATCGAATTCTAAACCCTCTAACTGAGATTCCAGTGTCCTACCCCGTGATGACCAAATCGTTAAAAATTAAAACAAAATTTTTCACTTCCTTGAAATGTAAATGAACTGTTCCGTCAGCACCTACATTTCCCGATAACTGTACAAAATCGTCGTATTACTCATCTGCTTTAAGCATTTCTTGGAGGTTCCGTGTAAACTGAGTAAAGTGCTGCAAAATTCATGTGACATTCATAATTTAAACATTGAATGGAGACTCCACTGTGAACCCGTGCCAACTTGTGCTAACAGTATCCTCACACATGATGAGAAAGGAGTATTTGTCACTTTCCTACTGCGAACAGAAACAATGAAATGCAATGATATTATTAAAAATAAGAATATCCGCAATACTCAACAGCCACTTTACATTTCTGGCATCTTAGTCGATAGCATCATTTTTACATTCACAAGGTTACAGCTCTTATATATAAATTCTACAAAGAGACAATTAAATCGACTTGTGTGATTGCTACTATATCACGTGACCTTGCAGCAGAAGTAATAACACCGCGCAACACGGCCACCTCCACTGACGTGACGAGGAAAGTATTGTACATTAGTTAAAATTTCCACTCTAGTTGTTAAGGTCTGTGCAAGGTTAATGTAAAGTGTGCTCGTGGACTGTGTGGATACTGTCATCTGACGGGCGATGTTGCGATCGATGTAACAGCACTATGCCAATACTCCTCTGGAGCAGTGGCTCATGACTGATGGCTCACTAGCGCACTGTGCTGACTGACTACCAATTTTAGGCTATTTATACAGCTGTATCAGCTACTGGTACCAAACTGTGTTGAATGAGATGGGAAGGTTAGCAAAATTTCAGGGTACGTAAGAATTTTGGAAGACCTGCTTGTGACCCATCCCAGCATTAATCTGGATGCCATGAACGCACAAAGGGAGAGCACAGGTACAGCTCTACTCTTTCTTTAACCTCGGCGCCAGATGGGGGTGGGTAGCCAACGCCACGCTCTGACCGTCTTACGCCCTGTACCCCTTACACTGGAGTCTGGGTGGGCCCCAGGGCCGGTCTGGACGGGGGCGAAAAGTCTCGCCCCCACCGGGGTTCAAACCCCGAACCGCCCCAGCCCGTAGCGTAATCGCTATACAGATAGCAACTACGCTATCCCGGCCGACCTTCATCTGCATGGACAGTGTAAAATCAGAGAAAACGCTTTCACGATAGCCCACTACTCCACGAGGACTGAAACATGGCACATTGAGGGCACTGGTCTACAGCATTCCTGTCATACCAACCTGAACTACAAATGTGCTGAAGGCACACAAAATGCTTCAGATGTTTTGTAATAAAGGCTATGTAGGCCTGCTAGCAGCCTGTGCATGTGTCAATACTCTATTGAGCCAAGTCTGCCAATAAACAATGCAAATGGTACTGCAGTTCTCTTCATCTGTTTCAGCAAACCATTTTTATAGTGCTTCCTACTTCGACAGCAAAGACGCACAGGCCCACTACCTTATTTTTCAGAAAGGAAATGATCTGTGAAACATCACTGGAAGTTGTGGTGCATGGGGGGGGGGGGGGGGGGGAGACTGCCAAGCTGGTGACTTGAAAGAGGGGAAGAATCAAGTTAAGAGGGAAGTTCTTGGGGAAAAATATCATACTCTGAGAGCCACCTACCGTCTATGACATAAATGAGAATGAATGCTAAACTTTCCTCACAGGAAATTTCAGACTACACGTGGAAAAGTCACAAAGCAAATTTCCGACTACAGTCTAAATGTGTTAACAAGCTAATGTGCTACAATAC
This sequence comes from Reticulitermes speratus, assembly GCA_021186555.1. Classification (NCBI taxonomy): domain Eukaryota; kingdom Metazoa; phylum Arthropoda; class Insecta; order Blattodea; family Rhinotermitidae; genus Reticulitermes; species Reticulitermes speratus. The sequence continues at coordinate 10,599,223 of JAJKFL010000001.1, forward strand.
CTTCATGCGTATCCTCTTTACCATGTAAATGGAGGAGGATTCTGTTTGCGCGGAAAGTTTCTTCAATTAAGAAATATTAATGCACTCTGCCACTAACAGGTGACCCATCACGTGACGGCACTTAGTTCACCATTTAAATTCGCTAGAAGAGTACGTTAACATTTCCTTATCAAACACGGTGTGTGTGTGTGTGTGTTCATTTTAAATGCAGACCCCACATAAACTTTATGTTATTTGTACCGTACATTATCTTGATTACATAAAATCGTGATCCGACAAATGTACACTCTTTATTATATGCTATTTAATACAGTTTATATTAAAATAGTCCAACATGTTTCGAACTATGTTACAATTCATCTTCAGGGACTCAATTGTTTATTACACCAACTATAGACGTATATTACTCATTAAAATATATAAGTTAGGTAGATTCACCATGGTGAACACGAAGCAGCAGATACAGTGACCACAAACTCAACACAGCGACATTTTATCTACCTAACTTATATATTTTAATGAGTACCACACGTCTATAGCTAGTGTAATAAGCAATTGAGTCCCTGAAGATGAAGTGTAACATAGTTCGAAACATGTTGGACTATTTTAATATAAACTGTATTAAATAGCATATAATAAAGAGTGTACATTTGTCGGATCACGATTTTATGTACCCCACATAAACTACAAACAGTATATGAGCAAAGTGGTCCCTGGCCACATTATGAAGGTACATGGATAAGCAGAGGTATAAGAATATCTCCATTCATTCTTAACGTTATATTAATACAGTAGAACCTCGGTTATCCTAACTTCGCTTAACCGAAACTCGGGTTAAGCGAAACGCCTTTTTTTAAAGCGATTCCCAGAACTGCCTGTCGCGAGACACCTCTGAGCCTCTCCCCATCAGTTTGTTGTGAAAAGTTGACGTGTGCGGACTGTATCTGTAAATATCATACACTTTCTTGAGCCATAAATTTTATTAACATAAGACGTGTTTCTGAATAAATGTTATTTTTATTGCACCTTATCGCGTCAAGCCGAATTTCCGAATTATCCGAAATTTTGCCTATCCGAAATCCGGTCCGCCCCCTTCATTTCGTATAATCGAGGTTCTACTGTATCTTAATATTATACAATGATCAGTGAAATACGTATACGACCACCGACTGTAAACTTTCATGGGCATGGGAGAAAGTGCTGGAGGTATATTTGAAGATGCCTTCCTGGCATAAGCTTGGAGGGTCTGGGGAAAACAATGGAGCACCTACTACCGGATCACTGTCACCGTGACCAGCATCTACTAACCTGGTTAACATTTAGTCTTGGCAGAGTCCGCGCAACTTGCTGCACCCTGCTATTACTGCTACCACCTCCACCTTGAGGTGGCCCCTTTGGCGGCACAATGCCACCATTGGACCGGTGATCGTTGCTGCCTCCACCATGTTTTACAGGTTGGCCAGGATATCCACCCCGTCCACCATGGGGCGGTTTGCTATCCGCAGGCTTCAAAAAGCCACCTCGAGGAGCACTGTGGGGATAATAATGATTGTTTCCTCGCCCATTATTCCCAGCATTGCCATGTTGATGTGTTGAGGGCTTCTTGAATTCTGGTTTCTGTTGCAGTCGTGAGGCAGCGGCAGTCGGGAAGAAACTGTGGCTGCCCACAGGTGCGGGGCTGGCAGGGACACCATCAATCCCTATCAAGCGCTTCGAATCGTCTTCCAGGATCTGCTGCACCGCATTATAGTCGCCCAACTTGCTCTGTATCTGCCGGGTTACTTTGTCGTTAGCTGCGGGGATCACCTGCAGCAGAATCAGACAAACAACTTACATAAACACAGAAATCTTGCAGAACTTGGGCTTGGAAATAAATCAAGAATAACAATGACAAAAATCTGAGGTTTTGGATTGCGTCTTCTGGGCCTGACATCATGTAGTTACGTAGGCAGTCATTAACTTTCACAGAAAAACTGCTGTGTCCATCTTCTACCCTGAAGATGGAGATCCCTATTCCTACTAATCCTAATGCTATTGCTAAATAAGCTACTGAAGTAATAAATTAACACAAACAACAAGACAATAATGCACACAAAAACCTAAAAACTCCCTCAAACTATATTATATTGAAACCACTGATTGACCCTACCATTAAAAAGAATTCAATATAAACCCAGACCACCAAAATACTCCATCCAACCAGAATCAAAAACCCTCATCGACTTACACCAAATCCCAAAGGGCCAAAAGAAATCCCATAAGTAGAAAAAAATGGCATAAATCACATCGAACCAGAAAATGATGAAGCACCATACCAATACACAGAAAACAAATAATCACCAAAATTAAAGCAAGCCATCTCATAACCGACTCAACCACCCAAAAACACAACAAAAAAAGTAAGAAACCTTAAATAATAAGGTACACAAACAACACAAGGAGTAGGACAAATCAACCACATCGTAGCATCACCACCAAGAATCTTCTGCCCTGAAGATGGAGGCAGCATGTTCCACCTACACGCTGCTAAATTGTTATCTGACTACATGGTGTCACACGAGAAGACGTACTATACACAGCCATATGTGTCAGAATCTCGTATCTCACAAACATCCTGCGTGGTTTAGCATCTCTTGATAAGATAAAAGCAACAGAGAATCCCTTGAAAAAGAAATCTACGTAAAAGGTAATGGTTTTGGCAATACAACCCGTTATGGACCTTGGCCTTGGCCTACATGTGACGGTACAGCTCGTCTTAACCTTCGACCCTAGATGGCGCAAGTAAAAACATATACGCCAGCTTCAAACCTGGCATAAATCGTCACCAGTTAAAAGTGTCTTCCAGAGCAGTTCCCAACAGCATGACACAGCGTGTCACACTGCCAAAAGCAGTTACCAGGAGCACAAGCAATTCCCATTCCTACCCCGGTATACAGCTGGCAACTTTTAAACTATATTCCACACTCATTCCACTGCAAAAGGTAAAGGCAAAGTGTCCCTGTGCTCAACTAGACATCGCACCACGAAGATGTATGTGTGGGAGTGGGGAGTGGTCGTCTTGTCACATTGGTCGCTTTACCTCTGGAAGGGTTCCTGGTACCCACAGAAAACGACACTGGCTGGGCCCCACAGCAGGCGCAGACGTGGTGGTATAAAAAACCCTCAATCCCCACCAGGAATCGAATTCCGAACCATCGGTCGCAATGGTCGTAGCCTTTTCACTATACTGAGTCACGGTGTCCATGCCCGGTACAATATGCAGTTACTGTGCGGATGGAGCCTATGAGATGTCGGTACACTGACTAGCTAAGGACCTGTTAGCTTCTCCGGAAAGACTCTGCTCCATGGAGTTAGTAGCTATATCACTTTATTGCTCTGTATTATGTTTCATTAGCGTCGCTGTAACCTCAAAATTCATGCTTTGGCCATGCTGTTATTACCTACTGTGGGGAAGTTATGTATGTCTCGTGTAGCCTCCCGAAAAATGGATCTTCAAGAAGTGGGATGGAGAGGCATGGACTGGATTGTTCTGGCTCAGGATAAGGAGATGTAGCGCGCGTTTGTGAATGCGGTAATGAACCTTCAGCTTCCATAAGACGCGGGGAATTTCTTGACTAGCTGAGGACCTGTTAGCTTCTCAAGAAGGACTCTGCTTCATGGAGTTAATATCATGACCGAATGTTGGACCAGCACATCCTTGTCGGAGATATAATATTTCATATGTAAAACCTATATATACTAAAACACTGTGCATTTTGTTGGACATTATATTATATTTTGTCAAATAATGCGCGGTACGAATACTGTAGCATTTGTCAAGTAGCTGTTGGCCCACGCTGTAATTTCTGGACCCCACGCTGAAAAACGATACTGTTCAAAGTACGCAGGCCATTAGGTTGCTACTAACGACGAAGAACTTATCTGTACACCACGCACGTTGGGGTGACTTCAAATGGCATGACCTGTTCAGCTGATCCAAAATTTACTGTGCACAGGAAACGCAGCTAACAGCTTTACATTCTGTCACGCTCGTAAGACAGCAACGTGAACTTTTTTAATCACCACACATTTCTTACATGTGGGCCAGGATAACGCAGTCGGTATAGCGACTCGCTACGGGCTGGACGGTCCGGGGATCGAATCCCGGTTGGGGCGAGATTTTCCGCACCCGTCCAGACCGGCCCTGGGATCCACCCAGCCTCCTATACAATGGGTACCGGGTCTCTTTCCCGTAAAGCGGCCGGGGAGGGGAGTTGACCTCCCACTCTCATCTAGTGCCAGGGTTAAAGAAAGAGTAGAGCTATACCTCTACTCCCCCTCTGGGCCTTCATGGCCCGTTCTAGGGAGAACTTTGCATTTCTTACATATGCAACTTTTCAGAACATTAGGACGAAGTACAGACAAATATACTCAGTTTTCATGCTGAAGGGTTTCGTTCATTCGTGTGCAGCTTGGCTAGTCGCCTTGCTTTCACCCGGATCAACACTTTGCATGAGTCAACAATTGCTAGTACTTGCCCCGGAGACTGCCTTGAACATATGCAAAGAACATTACAAGCCAGCGCCTATCAACTGGTGAACAATAAATTATCAAAGAAAAAGGCAACAATCTCCTTCAATGAAAAGGATTTTCTTGGACTTTTCATGGATATCAACAATTCCAAAGTCTGTGACTCTACATACAACGCAATGTCGTGTTACCATAGCAAATTTGCAATTTAAATGCTTCCAATAACATCTTCACACACTCATAATCTGATTACACAAACTCTCGCTTATCCAGTACAACCTTAACTTAAATCATATAACTGTTACAAGGTGCAGACACACAAAAGCGTCCAGCTGTTCTGCCGTCTCTCTATCGAGGCCAAACGTTTTGTACATTTTTCTTTAATAAGCAAACTCGTTCTGCATTGCAATAAACACATTTTTTTGCCCCTCACTAGTGACAAGGAATCAGTGCACTTCCAACAAAACATTCACATTTTTCGCCTTACGTCCGAGAATAATCGCAGTATCTGCAAGTCACTGTGTGCCTGTTTATGACAGGTTTGAATTTTATCATGTAGTTGAAATGAGGGACCATGGTAACAACACACTACCAGTTATTAGACGCCTAGTACCCGTTAATCAGTAAATTATGAAACTACAATTCTGTCTGTTTGCGTTTCTCCCTATTTAAACGTTTCAACCAGCACACAGATTTGTTATAAATGTTATTCCATTGATGGCCACCCAAAAACAAGTACAGTGGACCCTCGAACTTCGAACGGTTTGATGTTCGAACAACTTGAAACTCGAACAAAAAATTCGAGGAAAATCCGGTTTTGAAACTCGAACAAAAACTCGAAAGTCGAACAAAGAATCACGTGGTCGCCTTCTCTCTCTGCTTGGTCCAGATGAAAAAAGGGTAATTCACCTTCCAGTAAACAGTAATATCCCTCCTACTATTATTATTGATTGATTATTATACAATATTTTTTATGTATGTACTATTATAAATAAAAATTTTCAATTATTGAAATTAAATATACTTGTTTTATCATTATGATCTTTTGAAATAGGCACTTAAAATGTTTTATATTGGGTAAATTTTGGGGGTCTGGAACGGATTAATTCAATTTACATTATTTCTTATGGGGAAATTTAACTCGAAAGTCGAACAACTTGAAAGTCGAACCGTCTCCTGGAACGGATTGTGTTCGAAGTTCGAGGTTCCACTGTATTTTTAATTACCTATATTCAGGAATAATGACACAGGGCACGAGCAAATTTAGAGACACCAGTGTCACCACATTTTCTTCCCGAAATGATGTCTAGTAACACAGTTTCGACATATACTGAATCTTTATTTCGGTAACATTTTCTAGAACGTAAAGTAAGAAATGGTTGTCATACGAGAATTTTCTGCAGCTTACAGTGTCATGGCAATAAGTAATGACCCACTGGTGTAAGGCGAAGTTTCTTCTGGTGGAGACATAACGAACACACCTATATACAGCGTGTGTAAAAAAAAATGGAAGCCAACAATCACAAGCATGGCCACGGTGCGAAACATCTAAGACTATGTTAGACGAATTTAACATACAAAGAACCTGCACGTAACAAGTACGTCAACAAATAAAATAACAGTAAGCCATACAGGTGGTCACCTGTAACTTTATATCCATCCATATTGATCGAACTCAGATTACAGCTATGAAATCTACATAACCACGTATGGTCAACCGACCCCAAGTATGAAACAGCTACGAAATCATTTACGTTATAAATAGACTGATTTTAGCAGGCCATTATATGAAGTCTTCAGAAAAAAATTACCGTTATGCTTAAATCGAAATTGGTGTCGAAAACAGACATTTGGAAATTACGACCAACCAAAGATGGAACACTGTGGCAGCAAATCCCGAACGCTGAACACTGCTAATATCACGACCTGTCGGTCAGTGAACACGAGTCTGGACCTGTTCCATCACATTCCACACACACAACTGATTTCCCCACGATAACAAAGCACAACAAATTCCAACATTCGATGAAGTATACAAAATTAAGCTGATTCTGACCAAACCGAGTACGCCACAGAACGATAAACTTAATACAAGACATGCTGTTGTGTTTTTAAACGAATAATAATTAATAAAACCACCATCAAAAGCAACTATATGTGTAACAATAAAGTGTTTAATAACAAGCCACATGTTTCGGTCCTACCGGTGCATCATTCATTCGTTCAATCATTCATTCTGCAGTCTGTCTTACGACAGGTCCGTAGCCCCTTCCAAAACGAGTTCTCCACAGGGTGCGATCTAGTGCTTCCTCTTTCAATTTCCAGTATCTTCTCTTTTCCTTGAGGTAATCCAGTAGCTGCTTACGCCTTCTTCCTCGTCTTCCCGTCATTTCTATCCTTCCCTCTAACTTTCCTTCAATCACATGTTTCAGAAGGCAGTTTCTACGCAAGATGTGACCAATCCAGTTAGCCTTTCTTCTTTTTATTGTATGTACGATATTCCTCTCCTCCTTGACTCTGTGTAATACTTCTTCATTTCTCACACGATCGGTCCAACTGATCTTCTCCATTCTTCTCCAGCACCAAATCTCAAAACTTTCCAGGTGTTTCTGATCTACTTTCCGAAGTGTCCACGTTTCAGAACCGTACAAAGCTATGCTCCTAATGTAGCACTTTACTAGTTTCTTCCTTAAATTTACGTTCAATTTGCTGGTGAAAAGAGCCTTCTTCTTGTTGAATGCTGCTTTTGCCATGGACTTGAAAAAAAGGTAAAAATATAAACATCACATATACACATATCTCATATGAATCACAGGAGATATATGTGATATTTACATTTTTACCTTTTTTACAAGATTTTACATACAGCCTGACGATGGTCTGGTAAGACCGAAACATGTAGCTCGTTAGTAAACAATCTATTGTTACACAATATAGTTGTGTTTGATGGCGGTTTTTATTAATTACTGACAATCAAAAGTTCTAGGGCACAGATTTCTTGGTGTCCTTTTTCTCTATTCGTATGCAAGAGCCTAACTTGAGTGTACACACCGACTATTAAGCAATTTTAAACAATTGCGTTATTTAGATGAGAACAAACTTCCATTCACTAACAGCACACGTTCTCACGTCATACATTGCCTGTACCCTGCAGTTCTGCCAACACTCACGAAGTCGTGGATTCTCAAGTGATATCACCAGCAATTTATCGAGTACTCACCAGCTGTTTTCATGACTAACATTTGTTGAAAACCTTTTCTTCCAGGATTGTGAAAAAATCTTCTTCGTTATCTGCCGCACATTAATTAGTTCTGTGGTAAACGCCAGTAACCCTTCTTCACCTTAGGATGTTTGTTGCGTGGGTGAGATGCCAGATCAACTGAGTCCACACTTTCATACAATTTTTCTCACATATCAATATATAGGCGTCTTTCTTTTATCGCCGCATCGAGCAAGACAGCGTTATCGCATACAAAGCCTGCATCTGCCGGGACTTCCCGCGAAAGCCGCGGTACTAGATACAGCGGTAACAACAACACACTGTACTATACATACTTCTATCTATGCCTAGGCCTTCCAAGTGCGCTGTCCCATCAGGTTTCCCGATTTAAATTTTGTACTGTTGTGCATGTATTTCTCTCACCACATTTCGTGCTGCATGCCCCGCCTACTTCCTGCTCCTTTCTTTGAAATCTCTAACGACATTTCGTTGAAGTACAAACCATGAAGCTCCTCATTATGCAATTTCACTCGCGCTACTGTTACTTTCCTCTTCTTCTTCTTCGGTCCAAATGCTATCTGCCTTCTGTCACCCGACGTAAAAGAACCGTAGCCCACTGAAAAGTTTTCGAGGACGTTGAGGCCGCAACAGGCATTCAGTTTACCTCACCCACGAAGACAAGAAGAATAAAAGGCAGTGGATTCTAAACACATAACTGACCCTATAAATACAGCCCCACCGAAATATACGTGTTAAAGTTAAATACTACCGGGAACTACCTCTGTTCGTACATTCCAACCCAAAAGTGGAGACGGTCTGTTCCTTCGCAACCCTGAATTTACCTACCAAACTACACAGTGCCATAACTCCGACGAACACACACATACACAACATGAAGTTATCAGGACGATGTGTGTGGGCCTGTATGAAATCACAGATTCCCCATTAAGCCTGCAAACACACGTGAAATGTTACGTTCCAGACTTAAAACACTGAGAATTGTATGCTGAGTTAGTTACCAATTATCACGTGACACGGTAGAAGTACTGACGTTTCGCACAAAATATCGTGTATAGAAGCTCGACGTTTTCGTTCGTAAGGCTTCTTACTATACCAAAATTCACAGGGCTCGAAATACATGCAAAAAGATGCCTAACCATTGGCGTAGATAAGGCACCCGCAGACGCCGCGGCGCGGGGACCACGTCGGTTTGGGGGCCCCAAAACGTATACAATACTAAAATTTGTTGTGGGTTCTTTCGGGCTGGATCCCGTTCTTCTGACAGAAAGCAATATTCTGGATCCTTGTTATCAGATTTAGGAACAACATTGATAACAATTATAGGGGGACCCCGATCGAGTAGCGTGGGTGCCCCCGACAGGTTATCTACACCACTGGGAACAACTACGTTCCTTGATAGCCAGAACACCGTATCTTCGCAAGACACAAGATATAAAGTATAAAATGTCACTACTAAGATAAATCTACAATCTGATAAGAAACCATTTATGGAGCTAATCAGTGACATATTTAAACACACAGCTGCCATGTTTGCGACTTGTGAGGTTCTATTTACAAGCTACAGAGGGGCCGAGTATCGACTGCTAAGGATTCAAGTCTTCTACACCGTGTAGACTGGTAAAAACTTAATGGCGTCATATCCCAGAGGACTTGAATCTTCAACAATTTCGCTTGAGACCCTCCACATTCGCATCGAGTGGTCGTTCGTCATTAGCATAAACCGCACATAAATGATGAGTACGGGGTCACGCATATCTTTCATCTCCACACAATAATCTCTACAAATTAGAACACACAAAACTATAACTTTATCTGCTGTGTCATATGCAAGTTAAATTTATTTACCGTCTCAACCTAAGCGACGAATATAATTACAGTGTTCGATATATCTGAAGCGAAGCTTAACATTAACAGAGGAATGGAGAATATTACACAATGAGGAGCTTCAAAAGTTGTACTCTTCACTAAACACACTTTCGGGTACCATACAGGGCGTGGTATTTTGTAATTATCTCACAAAGACGGGCTCAGCTGCATGACGTTAACCAAAAGAGAAACAGCTTCCACCATGTACAGCAGCGATGAGCAAATGCCGCCTGCGATCTAATTTCATAAACACAAAAAAAAAATGATAAGAAATTCGACGAATAATTATTTTATCCCAATTCACACACAAAAAAATATTCAGTTATACATTGTATTACTGACAATACAAGTCAAGGAGGAGAGGAAAGGAATATCCTACATACAATAAAAAGAAGAAAGGCTAACTGGATTGGTTACATCTTGCGCAGAAACTGCCTTCTGAAACACGTGATTGAAGGAAAGGTAGAAGGATAGAAATGACGGTAAGACGAGGGAGAAGACGTAAGCAGCTGCTGGATGACCTTAAGGAAAAGAGAAGATACTGGAAATTGAAAGAGGAAGCACTAGATCGCACCCTGTGGAGATCTCGCTTTGGAAGAGGCTACGGACCTGTCGTAAGGCAGACTACAGAATGAGAATGTGTAATGAAACACGTCCATTTTCATGGACAGGCAAGTTGTGCAGATGCAGTATGTTTTTCCTTTGCGAGTAAAACCCACGTGACCGATTTCCTTCTGTCACATGGAGTTTCATTAACTGATACGCACTTTGTTCAGCAGCGTGTTGAAACTCAGTTCGGATTTTCTTTCAAAGTTCTTCGCCCTTGACCCACGCCTTCACACTGTACTGTCAAAAACGTGTTTCCTCGAAACTGTTCATTTTGTCGGAACAAACAGGAACGAACTCTGAACTGACTCTGGAAAACGGTCCGGTTGTTTGTTTGAACTCTTAGTAGCTTACATTCTTCATTTCTGGAGGTCAACGTCAGTTTACTTCCACACAAAATGCCACATTCAGTAAGCACTAAAAACACTAGCCACATGCATCATGCAATTTTGTGCCCTGAAGGATTAGCCTATACGCTGTAGGCATAAGTTCACTAGATACCATTCTAATAAAAGGGTAAGCACAACGCGGTTCGCGCACGTCACTGGTGCGACTCGCGTTACGTTGCCTGTAAACAGTAGCATTCATGTAGTTTACATCCGTACGAGACTGACGGTGGACGTCGTTCTTAAAAGATTTTATAAAGGAAAAGAGACTCATAACTCAAACCAACCTAAAGTAGCTGGATAAAGAGAAATAAGAAGCCATCAAATAAAGGGGAAAAATTTATTTCATTAACGCATGGCTCTTGTCTAAGTTTCTTTTTGCAGTATGTGTGTTTTGTTGTTTTTGTATTATTTAATGTGTGGGTGTTTTTGTAATGTGCGTGTTTTTTTTTTGTATTGTGTGTGGATGTTTTTGTAACGTGTGTACTTGTATTTACTGTATGTATTTTGTTTTGTAATTGTGTATAGTTTGTTTTGTATTGTTACTTTTATGTATATTATATTTCCATTTGTATTGTGTGTACTAGTGTAAGGACTACTGCCACCGGGTGAAAACATTTGTATTGTGTGTACTAGTGTAAGGACTACTGCCACCGGGTGAAAACATTTGTATTGTGTGTACTAGTGTAAGGACTACTGCCACCGGGTGAAAACATTTGTATTGTGTGTACTAGTGTAAGGACTACTGCCACTGGGTGAAAACATTTGTATTGTGTGTACTAGTGTAAGGACTACTGCCACCGGGTGAAAACATTTGTATTGTGTGTACTAGTGTAAGGACTACTGCCACCGGGTGAAAACATTTGTATTGTGTGTACTAGTGTAAGGACTACTGCCACCGGGTGAAAACATTTGTATTGTGTGTACTAGTGTAAGGACTACTGCCACCGGGTGAAAACATTTGTATTGTGTGTACTAGTGTAAGGACTACTGCCACTGGGTGAAAACATTTGTATTGTGTGTACTAGTGTAAGGACTACTGCCACTGGGTGAAAACATTTGTATTGTGTGTACTAGTGTAAGGACTACTGCCACTGGGTGAAAACATTTGTATTGTGTGTACTAGTGTAAGGACTACTGCCACCGGGTGAAAACATTTGTATTGTGTGTACTAGTGTAAGGACTACTGCCACTGGGTGAAAACATTTGTATTGTGTGTACTAGTGTAAGGACTACTGCCACTGGGTGAAAACATTTGTATTGTGTGTACTAGTGTAAGGACTACTGCCACTGGGTGAAAACATTTGTATTGTGTGTACTAGTGTAAGGACTACTGCCACCGGGTGAAAACATTTGTATTGTGTGTACTAGTGTAAGGACTACTGCCACTGGGTGAAAACATTTGTATTGTGTGTACTAGTGTAAGGACTACTGCCACTGGGTGAAAACATTTGTATTGTGTGTACTAGTGTAAGGACTACTGCCACTGGGTGAAAACATTTGTATTGTGTGTACTAGTGTAAGGACTACTGCCACCGGGTGAAAACATTTGTATTGTGTGTACTAGTGTAAGGACTACTGCCACCGGGTAAAAATTCAATTGCAGTAAATAATAATAATAATAAAATAATAATAATAAATAACATTATGTGTTCCGTCTGACACAACCTTCATTTATTACTTTCTCAAACACTACACGTCCGATGAAGCCGACAATCATGTGTTTATTTATACAAAAACTTAAAAATCCGGGTAAAAATGTAATTTTGCGAGATTTCACTAATGATATAAAGTATCAATTACATCGACTTGTAATTCTTGATGGTGTGTCATTTAACACAGACGGTGTGGTGTGTAAATTAAAACTTAAAAAATTTAGGACGGTAGTTCCTAATTAAGTGTTAAAACGACTATTAAACTTTTTGTGTTCTTCAAGTTTCCGTCTACAAGTTGGCTCAAGAAGTCCGTCTAGCTGGCCACCCACACTCTGCGACCATACGAATTTCACAGGTCATGGTTCTTCAGTTGCAGTATCTCATCCGAATATAAGCCGCAAAGACGCTTTGCTGTTACTTTCCATTTTCCTATGAACGTACTATAATGGAAGGCAATTTTAAGACTAATCCCCTCAAACAAACTTCCGACCTGACGGGCGCTATGGCTGTACCGCCTCACGGAGTCACACCACAACATTGTTTATTTACGTGGTATGTGTTTATTGCTTATTTAACGATGATGTCAGCATCGTTAAATAGCAGCATGATTATCGAACAGCGAGTTGGAAGGAAGCGGCCTTGACCCAATTTCTGGCACAATCCTGGTATTTGCCTGGAGGCACTGATGACAAACACCAACAAAACCTCTGTGAGGACTGTCGGTGTCCCGGCTGATGTTCGGACCGGACACCTACCACATACAAGTGAGAAGAGTTACCACTTAACCACTCTTGCTCAGTGGTTGTACGACAGATTACAGGAAGCTGTACGTGCTAAGATGTGGACGTATTGACAGTCAACCAGTTTCACGAAAGTCTGTCTAGCAGTACACGTGAATTGCGAGAAGAGAGGCTAACTGCACGAAGTAAATTAACAAGGTAAAAGGTAACACGACAAAGTCTTCTCTGTCCACAACACGAAGCCTGATAGTGGGAGAGGAGGTATAGCTCCACTATTTTTAACCTCGGCGCTACGTGGAGGTGAGTGTTTAGCTTGAGCGCGTTTGCCCGGGAAAGAACCCCGGCACCCATTCAACACGAGTCTGGGTGGATCCCAGAGCCGGTCTGGACGTTTTGGAGAGGAGAAAAACCTCTTGCCCCCATCGAGATTAGAACCCCAGACCGTCCCACCCGTAGCCTATTTGTTCTACCGACTACGCTACTCAGTTCGTTCAACAACACGGTTCCCAACCACAAGAAACAACTCCCACGGTCATACTATGCTCATTCACGCGCAATACGACAATGTTGTCAATGCACCCTCCTCACAAAAAGACAATGACATGCCCGTATCAGTCGGTATGTTCTCCAGTGCTTATGTTTCGTTTAGTGACACACATAGCATCAGATGCCTTCTTATGGAGTTTCTCATATCTGCAAGTTTCTTCGGCGGCGTGACCTTCAAGTGTAGTATCTGATCACAAAGCACACCCAAAAAGGAAAAGGTACAACATAAATTAAGGTGACAGACTGAACCAATCCCCCCAGCAAGGGACCCGTTTTCATTTGGTTTTGGAACAATTACTCCGTATAATTACTTTGTATGTCCCCTAAGTGGTGGGCCGGAATAGCTCAGTCGGTAGAAAGACTCGCTACGGGCTGGGGGGTCCGGGATCGCATCCCGGTGGGAGCGAGATTTTCCGTACCCGTCCAGACCGGCCCTGGGATCCACCCAGCCTCCTATACAATGGGTACCGGGTCTCTGGTAAAGCGGCCGGGGCGTGGAATTGACCACCCACCCTCATCTAGGGTCGAGGTTAAAGAAAGAGTAGAGCTATACCTCTACTCCCCCTCTGGGCCTTCATGGCCTGTTCTAGGGTGAACTTTACTTTACTTTACTTTTATATTCCCTAAGTCTAAATACTGGAAAACCATACAAAAGTTCCAAGCACCAACTATGAACACCGTCACACTCTGGAACTACACCAAACAGGAGGCCAAAATCAAGAGAAACAAAAATGAGGATGGGAAAGGTTTACCCCTAATGTAGTAAACAAAATTCCTACTGGCACTCTTTACATTTTATTAAGTTTATTTTCAGCCTGCGTATACACTTTGGTATATGTTGATGATATACAAGGAAACGCCCACTTATGGTCTTAATAAAGTGGACTAATTCGGATCACTATGAGCTTTCTGTGAAGGAAGAATCTTCACAAAATCGGTCCAGCGGTTTAGACGATGGTAGTTGGCCACACATATGGACAGACATAACCTCCACGTAAGGTGTTAAACTTTACTTTATGAGAACACAAGATTATGGATCCCTCTACGACAAAATAATGGCATTATTTCAAAATTTGAACAAGTTTTGGTTACGACATATATCTCGAAAAACAGGCGCCTGGAAGACGAAGAAAGAGACGGGAAGCATAAATAAGATGGATTCCAGGTAAATGACAATTGTGAAGATGGCATAATGACATAATTGGCTGAGCACCGCCTCCAATACTGAATGATAGCAGCGGCGTTGATCACCTGATTCTACTGCCAGAGCGTAGGCAGTTAGTTCTAGTTTGCTTTCTCCTCATTCTTACGTTTTAGATACTCAGCTGACTTTCTACATTCGTTTCGTTCAACAAAACCTTAACCTTTTCTGCATGATCACACATTTCAATAAAAATTAACAAAACTGCATGGGAAATTATTCCCATCTATCCCGTCACTTGCAATGAAGGTCTTAAAATACTGTACTTTATGAATAAGACCTTGCCTCGGTTGCTACTACCATTACTGCAATTCATGAGCTGTTTACTGGAAACCGTGACCCACTTCATGCTATTTCAAGCTACCACAAACCAACATACATAACAGACGTCGGACTGAATAATGACTTGTCACCTCGGACAACCCGGAGAAGAGTAGTGTTGCCGCATCAGCTTCTGCCGCCACACAGGAAGACATAATAATAATAATAACAATAACAATAATAATATACTTGGAACATCACACATAATAAGGAAAAGTATTTCAGTCAGAACTTGAAGCCTGAGCGATGCGGATCACCCCCTGGTTCAAGAGAAGTACCAGGGAGGAAAGGCCTGCGACAAGAGACAAAATAATAATAATAATAATAAGCTATCCCTACGTTACTCTAACGTACAAAATTACGCCCGAGAATAAGCGGAGACTGGCCGACGTATGTTCACTCACAGAATTTAACACGCAAATACACTGACAGATAAACTGTGTGTTCCATACACATACAAATTTTATCACAAATACAAAATTTTGTCATTTGGGAGCAGGTAAAGTGACTACATTACGGGCTGGACGATTCGGGATTCAAGTCCCGGTAGGAGTCTCCAAATCGTTCAGACCGGCTCTGGGCCCACCCAGCCTCCTATTCAACGTGTCCTGAGGTTCTTTCCCGGGGCTAAAACGACCGGGGCGTGAAGCTGACTACTCATCTCCATCTAGCGCCGAGGTTAAGAATTAGTAGAGCCATATCTGTTCTTCTCCTGTATGCCTTCATGGCTGGACAGGGACAACCTTACCCTTCACTTTTACAAAGTTGTATTTATGGCAGAGTAACAAGAAAAGATTTCTAAATGGGTGAAACTAGCAGACTGGAATAACGACAATGTGTCGGACTTCATTTTGGAGGCACCCGGTCAAAATCTTAGACAAGGCACAGATTATTCTAATTGGCATTTTTCGTAGCTTTTCTCGACCATTCAATGCACAAGCCGGCCATCCTTGAGTCCTGCGGTCACATCAAAACAACTCCCTCAGGTCTTCAGCCAGTCTCCAGCAGCGATTACATCCACTTCACTGTGTAACAAGTTGGCATATTGTACTGACTGTTTCAATGTATCACACTGCTTGTTTAATGGTGAGGAGGAAACAGCATAAGAAAACCACACGGCAAGAAAAACAAACAAATTAGAGAAAGGGTTACGAAAAAAAGAAAATAGGTTGAGAAATAAAAAGGCGAGAAAGGCGTACCAGGAAAAGGAATGAGAAATAATAACAGAAAGTACAGTACTAACTAACTAACTAACCAACCAACCAACCAACCAACCAACCAACCAACCAACCAACCAACCAACCAACCAACTTGCCTACATGTAACAGAGTCATTCTTGAAATCCTAACAGTTTCTCAGCTACTCAGAAATTCCCCTTTTCTATCGAACCCAAAGGTTAATTACCGTGCTGATAAGAGCCCGCCACCTGTCCCTGTCCTGAGCCAGATCAATCCGGTCCACACCCTCCCCACCTTATTTCTTGAAGATCCATTTTAATATCATCCTCCCATATACGCACAGGTCTCCCAAGTGTTCTCGTTCCCTCAGGTTTCCTCACCAAAACCCTGTATGCACCTCTCCTCTCCCCCACACGTGCCACATGTCCCGCCCATCTCATTCTTATCAAGCAACAACACTATCTGAACTATCGTATGTTGCGATGGCGTCATTTAAACTACATCGTCTGGTTTATTCACTCGCTCACTCGGTCGTCTGAATCATTATATTAATACGCATAACATTTAAAAAGTTAGTTATGTCTCAAAGAAAACACACCGTGTATCCATTACAAAGATAAACTGGTTAATCCTCTGTAGCGAAATAATCGCTGTATATTCTCGGAATCATATGAAATCCATACAAATATCGAATGGGATAAACGCACGTGTTCTGAATGTTAAATCAGGCAGTACGCAGGCCTACATGAAGCAGTGCGCTGAATCGTGATAAGATGGCTAGTTGGATAGTCTTGCTGCACATAACCTGTTATCAGCAACATTACGCCTATCTCGTATTTAGGCAACAAATTACAAAAACACACGATACTGGTGGCATGTAAGTATTTACTACACTTTACACATACGCTAATTCCACGACACAAGGTCTTCAGTGAGAAGGGGAAATTTATTCAGCTGATTGAATAAATCCTCGTTTGCGGAATATGAACGTTCAACACTACTATCCCCCCCCCCCCCCCCCCCCCCCGCCACGGTACAGTACAAAATACAAAATACCAATTTATGACAATCAAACAGGACAGCTGCGAACACTTTGAGGGCACTCCAGAACTGTGGGTCCTCAGTACAAATCTTGCTTCATGTCGCCCTTCTGGTGCCGAAAATTTGGAGGTGGTTCCAATAGTTTTGGACAATTTGTGGACCCTTGCTGTAGCATCTACACACAGGAACTTCCCGTACACTGACGCTCGCTGGGTGTCATTCGGACCCGGTACCTCCCGAATGACATAACCAAACGCTTTACTAGCAAAAAAGGTAAAGCAATCCCTGTACAGGCCTGGACAGGCCCTCAGGGTTCCGGGAGGTTGAGGCTCCCAGATTTCAAGACAATCGGCACATGCAAATGGTAAGGTTGTCAGCCCTACGCACCGGTCGCCTTTACTCCCCAGGAAATAATTCCTGGTACTCATTTCTGTTACAGGCTGTGTCGACCCCAGGGTGCGGCTGGAAGGATTATGTCAATGAAAACTTCGAACGGCACCATCGGGAATCGAACCCGCGACCTTGCCTTCACTAGGAAATAAACATTCGAATTTTCAGTGCAACACTACTGTATATATATTATGACTTATGTACGAGTATTATGTATTATATATGTATGGTATTAGACTGAAAATTCAAATGTTTATTTATTGATATCGAAAACACAACGGGATCACAACCATCACACTGCTACGCTCTACTGTCATGCTAAAGAACCCCTTAAGACATATTATTTCCGTGAATGCCATTTTGGGCTGGGTGTGTTATGTTCAGGACACGCAGTACGCCGCTACGGACTGGAAAGAATGGACGACTAGCGTTTCGGTTAAAGACACTGAGAACGATGAAAATGACATGCAGCGCGGCACCACCAATCACTTCAGTCTACTTGCACCATACTGACACCAACTGTGCCCGTCCTCGAGAAGGCGTGCTGACCGTACTAATTACAAACGTGCGATACATTGACAGTGCCTTCCTTCTAAAACGCGTTAGCAATGCGTAGTCCTGTCGTCTCACAACGCACTGCGACTTTCTCGCTGCTGCCATGTCCGTACTGCAGTCAGAAAGTAACTAGGCTACACATAAAAAGGATTTCTCTGGTACTGAACACAGTAAAGCAATCAATGGAGTAAACCTTGCGTAAAAATTATTAGGAATTCCATAAGTTGAGGAGACGACTGACATATGTGGTTATTTTGCGTAGTGCTTGTAACTGTCACCGCAACGTATGCTCTAAGGACTGGACTTGCTAACTTGTAATGTCGTTCGAAAAATAATGCATATGTACGTTAGGCGCTAAGTCCAAACTGGCACAAGTTGACTTGAAGCCCTCTTACCGGGCACATAATGCATATGTACGTTAGGCGCTAAGTCCAAACTGGCACAAGTTGACTTGAAGCCCTCTTACCGGGCACATAATGCATATGTACGTTAGGCGCTAAGTCCAAACTGGCACAAGTTGACTTGAAGCCCTCTTACCGGGCACATAATGCATATGTACGTTAGGCGCTAAGTCCAAACTGGCACAAGTTGACTTGAAGCCCTCTTACCGGGCACATAATGCATATGTACGTTAGGCGCTAAGTCCAAACTGGCACAAGTTGACTTGAAGCCCTCTTACCGGGCACATAAGATTCTCCCTTTTACTGTGTTAAATGTTACCTATTAAATACGCCTCAAATAAAGGTTGAGTATCTTACTGTCGGAATACTCGTATGTTACGTACAGCAGTCAAGGAGTCAGATATGGACGTCCTCTTTGAACCGGCATTTTTAGTAAACGGCCTCATACATACACACACACATACATAAATACACACATATACATACATACATACACAGACACACACATTACATACATACATGCATACAAACACACACACATGCGCGCGCGCATGCGTGCGTGCGACCTACAATAATTTAACCGAGAACACGACATGAGTCATATCCAGATGTCAAATAAAGACGTTTGTTTAATGACGCCCTCAGCGACTCACACTTTCGGCTACAGCCTCCAACGATGGAAAGAGTGTGCCCTAACTTCACGTACCATCCCGACGTTCGCATGGAAAGACTGAGTAAGACCACAAAAATCCTCCGTCACTGCTGGTCGCTTGACTAAAATATCTCAATTCGAGACATCCCAAATACGAACAAGAGTGCTAACCAACCGATCGCTATGTTTGGCGATGAGCACAAGGATAATGTGAAACGTAGGTAAATGCCACCATACTGAAATTTACAGCAGTGCCGAGCTGCACGTTCTGGTGCGAATCTTTTGAAGGTAACTATACATATCTGGTTACTGGATGTAAGAAAGAAGCGAAGTGCTATCCCCAGTTTTCCTACGGGAGTCAAGACAATGTGCATGACGGAAGCTGTTCAAAACAATCCAAAGCAACCCTCTTTACGCGCATTTTCTTGGAAACACACTACGAGCCTGTGAGCTCAAAAGTACATCCACAAAGTGTGTACAATTTACAAACCCACGCAGCTGTGCCACAAGCCCCTTCCATCTGCTCTATGCAGCTTATATCCAGTCGTTTCGCCAGTGCAAATTCATTTTCAAAGCAATGAAAGTTCCTCGAAATACACAATTTTCAGAACACTACAGATTCTAATTTAATCTGATTGAAATGACGCCCAGTTTCAGAAATAGAGCTACATTTCATTACAGTACCAGGAAAAGTCTGCAAATATCCAAAAATTCGAGGAAATATAAACGATTTTCAGGGAGTTAACCAGACGCATGACTTGTGTTTCATAGGGGTTCAAAATGTAAAGCGTGGGAAGCAAAACAAATGTCATACGCTGCACACTGGCTGCTTGTAAGGAACAAGGAGACTCAATAAACGGCGCCATCTGAACGTCGCCTTTCCGCTTTTCTATTTTAAGGAACTGAGTTATCTATCTGTCCAGTGTCTGCTCTCATTCACCTACGAACATCAGTATTAGCCGCGTAAAACCCACATTTACGCCCAGGGGTGCACAAATCCTGGGCGTCAGGTCGCCCGGGCGTTGTACGATGGCGCCTAATATTTGAGGGTCCTGAATATGGAACTCGCCTCGTGTCACGCTTCTGGCGCCAAGAATTTTGAGCTGGCTTCTACATTGTTTTAGAAAATTTATGGACACCTCTGTAAGCTTACACGTAACGTCAGGTTTAACAAAAAAAAACTCTGAATTCTGTCCACAACGTGTGTTTATATCGGTCCACTCAAGTCTTACAGTAAACAGCGATAACTTTACATAACATTAAGCCAATGATTTTTAAAACCTAAGTAACAAGTGACTTCCGTGAGGTATAACCTAAATCTCTAAACAAAATACAGATTAACTTTGTCTTCAAACAGTGAACTACAGTCGAACCCGATTATAACGACATCGTCTATAACGTCGGATATTCTGTGGTACCAATTAATTCCGCACTGTTAACCATAACATTATTCTACTCGGTTATAATGACACTCATTTATACACACAAAATATTCAATCCGTTCCATGACGTTATAACTGAGTTCGACGGTACATTAATTGATTGGTACTCCTTCAGACACTAAATGACTGTCACAAATCTCTATACAGGACTGTACTTCATGCCTGTGAGAGACGTCCCTGTCCCCGACGTGTCTTATTATTTCCACGTACTCAGTAACACACACTTGACGACTGTGCCAATTTACGAAGCGGGGACATCATCATCTTAAAATATGCGTAGTTGGTGTGATAACTGAATAACAAACAACTTAACCTAAACATCAGAAATTATATTGGGACATGCTAAAAACAAATGAGCTAGTAGTGGCTGTTGAAACGTACTATACACGGTCCAATAATAATCCAGAATTCTAATTTCAACACAGACAATTTCGAAATGTTTTTAAATATTCCTTATTTTATGGACTTAATATTTTTCTCACACACTATCCTCAAAAAAACACTAAATGTTTGCTCTGGATTTAAAATACCACACTTCTGTTTCTGTGGCTCTGTGCACGAAACCCGTAACCCACACTTAGCCCATTCAGAGAAAATCGAGCTTTCGTGCACGGTAAGCACTACTCTGGAAATAATTACTGCTGTATACTGCCAACTGTACTTCACTGTAGGCACCACGTAACGTGTCCCTGTTTTGGGATGTGACAGATACTTGGTCAGCCGACACACAGCATTATCTCAATTTTTTCAAATTTGAGGGTTATGAAATCTGTGGTCTTTTGGGTAATTACACGGCGTCGTGTGGTAATTATTTACCGACGTTTCGGGACAACGTGTCGGTCCCATCTTCATGGGTTACACAGATTACATCAACATCGCGGCGGAAGCCTGAAATCAAGGTTGAGGGTTATGAGTTTCATGCACGGAGCCACATAATTCTAATCAACTACATTAACAGCCATTAGCTTCTAAGCAAAATGTCAACACAATAACACACACACAATGCAAAGGACGAAAGAGGGGACGAACTGAGAAACGGCTTAAAGTAAAATAAAAATTAAACCACTTCATGAGAAGCAAAAAAACCACCGAGGGCCTGAAACAGGTAACAAGAGGCAAAAGAGAAGTGAGACGAAACACATAGACACAAGAACGACAGAAGTAGTGGGGATGAAGAAGAGAGTGATAAAGAGCGAGTCAGTGCATGTATTCCGTACGTATCGTCGGATATAACGACGTTACCTAGAACGTTCCTTCCTCCCGCTTCTCCCCTTTCTGGCTGCTAGAATTCTGGAAGCCAGCGCAGTCAGGGGAATCAATATCCCAGCAACAAGACTATCCGCCGACCGCTGTGGATTATCTCTAACGATGACATGTAAGCGACAGGCGAATCTCTCTTTGTCAATCTAGACCTAAGGTTTCATATGCACCAAAGTGACCTCCCGACCTGTGTTCAGTAATTACAACTCAAGAATAGACGGTGTATAATACAAAGCTAGTTAGTAGCTCTTAAGTAAGGATTCAGGTTTTGTGGGATGTGGGTAACCCAGTGACACAGCGTCGCATATCAGCAGAACTGAACCCTCGGCAACGCCGCTGTGAGAACCTCAAATAACACATCTATGGGCTGACGCTGGTTACCTGCGATCCTTTTTAGTTTATTCGACAACGACATATCAAGCGTAGAACATAACATCGAATAAGACGTGAAAAGATAACAAACGACGCGTTATTCCTTATGTCATTTAGCAGTTCTGTAACAGCGAAGTAATGCAGGGTCAAACGAAGGATGGCAGGGTGGCTAAATATGAATACTGGACCAAGAAGGATGCAGGAAGCACGGCGCCATATTTAACCCTTTAAATACAGAGAGTGACAAGTCCCAAAGGGGTGCAGTGAAAGGCATTGCATTATTATTATTATTATTATTATTATTATTATTACGGATGGGGGAATCACAAAGGTTTACTGCTCTGAAGGTTCCCTGGCAATGCCCGCTCGTCCTTCTGCTAAAGGTAGGCTGGAAACAAGTTAAAAAGGTTTGGTAAGAAAGTAGTGTGATGGGAAGTGAACTGTTGGGAGCATGCGACAGAGGAAAGAAGTTGAGCACGAAAACTGACATTAATCTGAATTATAATTATAATTATTATATCATTATATAATATAATTATAATCTTGGTGTATAATTAAACACCAAGATTCAGTTCGTACCGTACATTAAACGCAGTTCGTCTCGGTTACTTAACTAACGCTGTGTAAGGACACGACCACAGTTTGTCCTGAAAACTATACAAAATACATAAATCCACTCCGTTGGCAGAAGGAATTCTTTGATGTTAAACCTGGTGGTACAGAAAGTAACCACTAGCCTTCCGAGGATTAATGAGCATCCCCAGCAATTATAATGTAGCCTAAATACTTTATACCTCGTGATGAAACCGTCTGACATTCTTCATATTTTAGTGGTTCGAATCCTGCCCGGAAAGCGGGTTCTCCTGGAATTCTCATGGTTTTACTTAGTTCCTCAGGACACAATTCTGGCACAGTACGAGTACTTTAAAGCCTACCTTGTTCCACGTCCCTCCTCCGAACTCGCCATTCTGAATAATTCTGTCACCTGACGCTTCTAACCCCTGTAGCTGACAAACAAATCGTCAAACTGCTCAACAAACAAACAAAGACTATGCCTATATTACGGAGCGAAATAAAACTTTTTTTTAGGCGCGTTCGCGTAAGTCGCGAAAAGCTCTGTCATGTCCGTCTGTCCGTCCTCCTGTATCAGCAAGGCTCCCACTTACACTGCTGACGGCAGTACGAAATATTTTGCAGCTAGGGTACAGTGCACAGGCAACGCATTCTTGTATTTCCATGACAACACTGAACACTTCTGTATTGCTGACAGCGAAAACAAAAAAAAAAAAAAAAAAAAAAAACACAAAGGGAACGTGTTGCTGCGGTTCGACGGCAACAATGGTTACGCGAACGCGACAGCATTTACACTGCCGATCTTGTTATTATCATGCACATTCCACAGCTTCTACCCACATTTCACACGTCTATAAATTACTGCTGAATACCTAGTCAGTACAAAGTCGAACAAGACTACAGCACGCCTTCTCGGACCGTC
The DNA here is from genome assembly GCA_021186555.1 of Reticulitermes speratus. NCBI lineage: Eukaryota > Metazoa > Arthropoda > Insecta > Blattodea > Rhinotermitidae > Reticulitermes > Reticulitermes speratus. The sequence goes on from JAJKFL010000001.1 coordinate 10,623,080, forward strand.
ACAAGCTCTGGATGTTTTGTGTAGCCGACAGTAAAGACTAACTACACTCCGCAACCGTCACTACGTGCCTTCATGAGAAACGGTCCGAGCACAAGGGACACGCGGGGCCATTAAAACAAAGTCCCTGTGTGTGTACGCTGCAAATTTAATGGACCCACATATCTTCATTTCTCTTCCTAATTTCAACACAGATAGCATAAAACATAATCCCATACAATTTTACATTGGTCTTCTGCACAGTTAGGCATATACACATATTTACCAAAATCATACATACAAATATTCAAATAGCTGCTTAAAACGATCTACACACAAAGACGTGTGTGCTTTTAAGTGAAATGAATTGGTGAAGTCAAATATTTCTGCAAGATGGCGATAATTTGTGAAGTGAAAACACTGAAACTATGTCAAGCAAACAGGTAAATTGTCATAAATGTGACAACACGGCTCTACAAATATCGGAGTAGAAAAAAGGTTTGGGCAATGCTTTCAAATGCGGACATCTGAAAGGCACTGCCTATTGTATCGGATATTTTGCTTAAAATCAGTTACTTGTATCTAAATATGAAATAACATACCACACGCTTGCATGCCTTTATTCAGTACTTCTGTCTGCTACGAATACTTATCGAGTTACAACGAAAACGTATTGAGCAACTTAACGCGAATGAAGAACTGAAAATTACATACAGCAATAAGAAACTTCGTTTACACAAAGTTCTATCAAAATCTGCCAAAGGACTTAAAATATAGTCGACCTATATACAAATGCTAATTTCGGCCTTTAAAATAAACCGAACTAAATAAACTCATAATAGTGTGATAACATTTACTTAGTCTACTACATCGATTTTAATCCAAATCGGTTCCATGGGTTAGACATTGTTAACTGTGCGCAGGCAGGCAGACAAAATCAGACGCGCATTCCGAATTCCCTTAATAAAACGCATATAAAAATAAGACGTTGAGCCGTGTAAAGACAACATGCACTTTGTGTAACAACTAATTAGGCCTGCATATCCCGTGATACGAAGCAACGGTACTTATTATATGACGACGATAAAGCTAGACTCGTGAAGAAATAAAAGTTGAAGAAATTGTTCACGTTTATTATTCCTTTCCACTTCCAGATGCTGTGTAGCGCCGTCTTTCACTCCCAGGGCGTCAGGCGTTCAATGTACAGTACTTAATGAAAAACAGTGCCAAGAACACAGAAGCCCTAACTTACGACGACGTAACAGACGAGTGTAGAAAATGACCTTACACGGGGCGTGTATTGTTCACAAACACTATAAGGCGGTGGTTCTTAACCGATGTGCCGCGAGCACCTGACGATCTGACTGTAAGAATGATTACATAAAAATTAAACACACCAATTAAAATTAAAAATTGACAACGGTGTTACTTGTAACCACGCACAAACGTAACAGAAGGGTGACGATTCGATGAAGTATTTGTTAAGGTTAGAGGCATCATTACATAGGCATTAAATGTAACAAGGGTTATATGAAATTTAATATGCAAATTACAATTAAAATGAGAACTGTTGAAGGTGCTCCTTATACACACGCATAAATGTAACAACGGGGTGAAGGTGGGGTTCGACGAATTATTTGCTAAGCTCAGACGGTATCACTATATAAATTTGGAAACCATTTCATGTACCGGTATTTATTCTTCTTCTTCCATGGCGTTACAGCCCGGGTGGGCCAAAGCCTCCTTCTTTTGGGATTTCATCCCGAAAGTTTTCTGGTCGGTAAGTGTGCATTCTGTAGTGAGTGACCGGCTCACTGACACCGGTATTTATACTTTTTAAATTGGTCTCTGTATCCAAAACTTAATAACCTTTCTCCTTTACGAAAATTTTATGTTTCATACTATACACTATACTATACACTATACTATAAACTTTAGTTATGCATTCCAATTCTGGTGTGCCGTGAGAAGATGAATGAATATCCCGTGTCTATCTCGAGTGCCAGAAGGATGCCAACCTCTGCCACAGACGATGATAAGGATTTAAAATACGGTAAGATAATATTCGATGAAAAACGTTAAGACAAGTACATTGGAAACTACAAACAGTCACCAACAAATGCACAAACCATCAATAAACGTACAAATTAACTTTTTATCATAATTAAAATCCTACACATGTTTCGGCTCACGAGGAGCCATCATCAGGGGTTACAATAGTGCTTATCAAATGCTGCGTTGGGTCTGTGAGCCTCGTGAGTCGAAACATGTGTAGGGTTTTAATTATGATAAAAGGTTAATTTATACTTTTATTGATGGTTTGTGCATTTGTTGGTGACTGTTTGTAGTTTAAAAATGCACGGTGAATTAAGACTAAAGTACATTGGAAAGTTATGTTAAAAAGAATCGTAAGTATAAAGGAGGTGAAGGTCGGGATATATAGTGAATAATAAAGGTAATGGATAGCGACCAACATTTATGTTGTAAATAATAACAAGGCATTTCTTTAACGCCTAAATATTTACTGAATGCTCAAGAAGCTTCAGTTATTTTGGGTTAATTTAGTGACTGCAATTCTTTCCTCTACGATAACGAAATGCGACTGGACGCTCAATGTGTTGGGAAGTTTCTTCTATTTTAAGATACCGCCTCGGCATTCACATGGAGAATTAGGAAACACTACACTGCCAATAAAGGATACTCCGGTTCAGAAGTCGATATGCGTATCTCACAAATACGGTCACTTCTTGAACGTACCGACGCCGAATGACGCAGTTCTGCAGTTATTCTTGTGGTTGCGACACTGTCGGATAATACCGCGTCGAATGGTGACATTAGTGATGAACGATTAACTTAAAAGCACTTGGATGTAAGCAATCGCCGCATAATCGATACAGTACGACGGCATTTGCCTAAAGAAGCTGACAAAAATCACGATAAACCTGTCAGAATAACCGAAGGTCCCCCCGAGGTTCGAACCAGGCACCTCCCTAATGCTAGCCTAAGAGCGACACCGCTACAGCAAGTCGCTCGGTTGCTGTGATCACACTGCCTTATTCTATATATACATACAGAGAGGGGTACACAAACTTTCCACAGATTTAGGAGTCACTTCAAATTGCAAGCGCCAGCAGGGTGATATGAGGCAAAATCCATACTGAAGACCCACAAATATTAGACACCACCGTACAAAATTTAGTTGCCCGGGATTTGTATACCGCTGCACACACACAAACGTAACATTTTGGCTCACTGACAGTTGCACATGCGCACTTTTAACGTTTAAAGACGTACCCATACAATATAATGCAAGTGACAACTCAAACATAACGCAGGCTACAATCAGCCGTAGCGAAGAAGCAAGCAATTCGTGTGCAATGTGTACATGTTTGCAGAAAGGCTATAACCCTGCGCAAAATTGCTACTAGATATCTCATATTCCAGTACTAAACACTCGTAATTTGCTAGCTTCCTTTGCAGTTCCTCCGTAAGAGTCGAGTGCTTGACGCCCAGAAGTTAAAACAGGTCTTTCAATCCAGTCCTAGTTTCTCACCTCTACCTACAATCTGTCTACATACTGCCTCCTATTTAATTTAGGTCCATAACCGCATAAGCATGAAGAGTATTTCTCAGTCTCTGTGTATTACTTGTTATATAAGTTAATAACAGCAGCGACATGGCTGGGATGCTGAGTGCTCAGACACTTCCGGAAAAGGTTTCACAGTTCCAACACATGACCAAACTGATCGATGGTAGAGCAACACTGGGAAAGACAGAGAAAGAGAAGAAGAAACAGAGAAAGAAAGGAAGGCTGACAGAAAGACGAGGGTAACTGTACACATACTCCATGTCATAGCTGCGACAGTTCTGCATGTGGGCTATGTAACAACCGTCTGCATGGGAAGAAGGAGCGTGATGAAGCAGGAACACCGCAGTGATGGCGAGCGGGAGTCTGTCGGCACTTGCCTGACGTGACGACTAGCACTGTCGCCCTTCCTCATGCACAGCGTGCATCGCCTCTAACCCTTCTATCACGAGATACAGCGGATCCTCAGTTTATGTCACTTCGCAGACCGTTTTGCATGGCGACATGCAGAGTAGCGCTTGTCGCTATTCCAATTCGCCGTGAGTCGGAACCACCCGCTTTGTCTCGATGTTGGGCAACTACAGTTAATAGTAGGACCTTACTCAATATATTTAAAGATGCTACAAAATTTTAGTTCAATGCATTGCAGTTAATATTGCGTTCTTATTCACCATATTTAAAGAAGGTGATGAAAATGGTTTCCTTCGGCTAGCACGCACGTATCACACCTAACAAACACTTTGTTCACTGCACGTCAAATTTCTGCTGCTGACATTGAAGAAACTACATCCTAAACGCTTATCTTCAGATCGTCTTCAGTGCGAAGATTATTAGCATGCACGTACACTTTAACCTTTAACACGCCCCACAAGTACGCGATCTCACAGGTTCCAATCTGACGAACGAGACGACAAAATCCTCTGCTTATTATTCAGTCACCAATAACACGCATCAAATGATTTGCGGTGTGAGGTGTAGCAGTGCCTAGATGAAGGGCTGGGGAGGGGGGGGGCATAGGTTCTCTCATGCTCAGGTGATCAAAAAAGCCTGTTATCCAGTGTTATTTAGTTCTGTCAACGTGTTGTTTTCGTGTCTTCGCACATTTACTGTTACGGGTACAATAACCGGCAGAACGACAGCGCGAGGGTAACACTTACAGCCGTATTCAGCCCGGTAGCACAGACCTCCAGACTACAATTCGTAACTTCCTACAAGCGTTTTCACAATCAAGAGCACACGATGCAGACCCTGACGTAGGCGTCCACAGTACGCGAAACTGCGACCGTTGTATCACCACATTAAAATCTAATCTGTGTAATCACAAGCACGTACTGATATCAGGCCCGTAGCAAAGGGGGTGCAAGTGGGTGCAGTGCACCCAGTACGAATTTGCAAACTATCAAAGATACACAGAACGATCATCCCGCTAAAAAAAAAACATACGACATGCTACCGTATCCATGTGTTGCCTATGTTCAATCGTCGTGGTTGGAAACAATTCATTTTCAAAAATGTATGTATATGCATGATATTTTTTGCAATGTTACACAGAGCATTATGTAATTAAAGTGTTGATTCTGTGGTCCCGACAAAGGCGCGTTTTGCGCTCATGTGTACACAACACATACGATACACACAGTATACGTATAGTACAGCATTATACACGCATATAAACGTATGTAGGCTACGTACATACAGCCGCACTGGAAGCCGCTGCACTCACTGTGTTCATGGTCTGGCTACTGGCCTGATATTCATTGCAGGAAAATGCTGGTGTCAAAAGAATTTCAGCAAAACATGGCAGAGGCAAACTTAAGCTGCTGTTTTGTATGGATATGAAATTTGGTGTCTGAAATTACGGGAAGAGCACATATTGAGGGTGCCGGAAAGAAAATGGTGCTGGTATCACCTGGACCTTATATGGATCACATCAAAGCAGACTAGATGGGCCCGGAAATGTAGTTTGCATTTGGGAAATGAGTAACGCTTAGTAGGTTTTAGATAGAAAACATGAAGAGTAAAACCACTCTGAATAGCTACATGTGTATATGCAAATGAAAAGGGTCCTTACGGAAGACACAGTGACAGGCATAGAGAGGATTCATATGTCAACCTTCTGCATAAATGAAATCAAATTAATATAAATATCCTTTTCAACTGTACGTTTCAAACTCCCGTCATATGATGTGTTTAAATACATGGAACACGTATACAGCCCTTCGTACGACAGCAGTCTGTGTTACTCTATTTGATAACTATGAGAAATCGATTTCAGTATCGCCCAAAAGCACCAGATCTAATTAAAAGCTGTTCATCCAGAACGCTGTTACGGCTTGGGAAAGGTCGAACAGACACAAAACACAGCAGACATGACTTACACGCCGCCGATGCAGGGAATTTTCACAGCTTCTGTAAGAATTACTGACGGAAGGATACCCAACTGGCCGTGAATAGAATTTCTAATGGCCAGGTGGATGTTCAGTAGGAATACGGGTGAACGACCCGCGACACATGCTCCATATTGCGGAACAGTGGCGGAACTATGGTGAGATGAACGGGGCAGCTGCCCCGAGAGCAGACGAAGGCGGGGGGGGGGGGGGGGGGGGGGGTCGAGCAGAGTCAAAGAGATGCCCTTCAATTTAAATATGAAGGAATGACGGTGTGGCTCTGTATTTCATTTCGTGCGAATTCTCAGTGTGGCATTATATTATTACATTACTGAGTCAATACATTAACAGATTGTTATTACTATTAAACAAAATATGTTTACGCAAAACACAGCAATAAAAAGACATGCAAGATTCTGAACTCAAAGAAACATGTAAAACTTCTCTCACAATCTACTTCTTTGTTAGGCTGGAAGAGACGTCAAGTTTTCCCAGGAGCAAATACTGTTACTTCCAGCCTGAATATTCAGGTATTATGAAAATGTGACGCTGTATTGGGCGAGTAGTTCGCGACGTTTCGGAGGCACTACGATCATTCTAAACGTCAGCACCTATTTGCCCAACAACACAGTGCCACATCCCGTACTTGAGTCTTCAGCAACACCGCTGAGAGAACCTCAAATCTCGTGCCCTAGCTAGGTTTTTTGATGCCCGGGGCGAGCAATCACAATGATCGCCCCTAAAATAACTCATGAACTTGAAAGAAACCACAATTGTTTATCGAATTTCTTTTTAATTGACTCAATAGTTTGAAATATTTTAAGCACAGATCTTTTTTTTTATTTCAAATATTCATTTTGCCGCACCCCCCCCCCCCCCCCCCTCACAACGCCCCTGTTGTGCCAACTTGCGACATACGATCCTGATAAATACCAGCATGTCTCGTTCCGCAGGTGTTCCTTTAAAGTGGATCCCAAGGAATTCTTTACTTTCTTGCAAAACTATTTCCACTCGCACTTATCAGCTGAAGGCTGAAATCTCTGTCACGCGCCATCCAGCCGGACCTGACCGGATGCGGTACGCCGCCCGTGTTGTGTGCGGCGGGCCTGACTGATCGCACGTGGCAGGGGAACAATGGAACGGATACTGTGAAAAATGTCAATATGGAATACTGCAACTCTTTTGTAATTCAACTATTGGGCAATACTGAAATCACACGGTAAGCGCTAAGGTGATCTGTCGCGTGTCGTTGCGAATACTGTGCTTTAAGCACAGATCCGGACGCTAGGGAAACGGAGGGGAAACGTGTGGGTAGACTCGCCCGCCAAAGGCACACGTTTCAAGTGGATACTGTGTGTTACACAGTTTGAGAACATTTGTTGCAAGCGCGTGTATGAGGCACAGCACTGTCAGCTGGTGGGTAAATGTCTTTTTATTGCTAGTACGTGAACTACACGAGTTATGGAGTGGCTCATTTTCAGTTCCTTCCGAGACGTACGAGTATAGCTCCGTCCCGAGCTGCGTATAATACAAGCACCATGGTTCACTACATACGTAATGTACCGTAACGTACAACAGCCTTCCAAACATAACAATACCCGGTTCACACTTAAAAAATCCTTCAATAAACATATATAACTACGAAAATTGGTCCCGTCTCCTTAACAGTACATCTGTTAGTATACATGTATCCAAGGAAATAAGGGAATTTACAGCAACATATTTAAATATGAAATAATTAATGATTCATGAAGAGACAACACTACGAATAACAAGGACCCATACTAATCTTGTAATCGTATACACTACCTATATCCACTACATGTCAATATGTCTCAGTGCAGGAGGACCTTCATCAACACAGGGTGCTTAAAAACATATATCCAAAACAATAGGGGAAATTCAAGGGCATAACAAATTTAAATTATCCATAATCGTGCACAGAGCAATTAGGTATGATATAAAAACAAAAAAATGCACGTAAGTGTATGAACGTATATTATACACAACGTATACCTCCTACAAGTTTCCGCCACGCATGTGGCCATCTTCAGGGAGGTGAATTACAGAGGATACAAACATCGAAATATTACAGACGTTTTTGAACCAATGCACAGATATAAAATATTGAATTTAAAAATAATACATATAATAATAGTAATAAATAATACCATTATTATTTTTCAAATTTAATATGTTATATCTGTGCGCTGGCTCAAAAACTTCTGTAATATTTCGACGTTTCTATCCATTGTAATGCACCTCCCTGAAGATGGCCAAATGAGTGGCCGAAACTTGTAGGAAATATAGGGTGTATATAATATACTTTCACACACTTATGGGCATTTGTTGGTTTTGATATATTATCCATTCAACGGCATATACCGGCTTTTACTGGTTTTATCTATTTTAAAATACTTCATTCTGCAGTCTGTCTTACGACAGGTCCGTAGCCCCTTCTACAGCGAGTTCTACACAGGGTGCGATCTAGTGCTTCCTCTTTTAATTCCCAGTATCTTCTATTTTTTTAAGGTCATCCAGTAGCTGCTTTCGCCTTCTTCCTCGTCTTCCCGTCATTTCTGTCCTTCCCTCTAACTTTCCTTCAATCACGTGTTTTAGAAGGCAGTTTCTACGAAGATGTGACCAATCCAGTTAGCCTTTCTTCTTATTATTGTATTTAGGATATTCCTCTCCTCCTTGACTCTGTGTAATACATCTTCATTTCTCACACGATCGGTCCAACTGATCTTCTCCATCCTTCTCCAGCACCACATTTCAAAACTTTCCAGGTATTTCTGATCTGCTTTCCGAAGTGTCCACGTTTCAGCACCATACTACTGTACATTAATTATTATTCCATTATGGAATAATAGCTTAGTTTTATAACAACACATTCACAGTTTGTAACAGGAGAGGCCTCTTCCTAGGTCACTCTTTCTTTGTATGGATTTGTATACTACCTGATGATGGCCGAAACATGTAGTAGTAAATATACGAACATACAATACTTAAAAGTTGTGTTTTGCGGTGCTCATACTTGATAACTGACAAGCACCTTGGCATACTGGTATTTAAGACCTCGCGAGCTACGGACCAGTTGCCTATTACCACGAGAGTACAAATTATGTGGCTCCTCATTATACAATCTTCTCAAACATCCTGCTATTTACCCCTGCTAATATCAAAGTCTTGTCCGCAGCAGCTTCCCCTGAAACACCCTCAATTTGCGTCCCTTAATGTGAGAAACTTTCATATCTATACAAAGACAAGAGATATAATTAGTTTTGCAATTTTATCTTTACGTTTTTACACAACAGACAGAAGATTAATGATTCTGAATTCGCTGGTAACGACCATTCACTAATTTAATCTATTCTTCATTTCATCGTGGAATTAATATCCGAAGTTGGGCAATTTAAAATTGGCCACATTTTCGAAAAAAAAATTATTAGCTATCTTTACACGGCGATTTGTATTACATTCCGGCAAAAGATACTAAGCTTTCTCCTTCTTTGCCTCTTAGACCAAGTTCTCTGCGGAATTTAATTCTGCGTCTACCAAATTAACTCCGTCATCATCGACCAGAATAAAAGGTAACTTCATTAAATTTCAATCCCTACTGACTCGACATTTCTAATGGCTACCAAAATTCCCCTACATCAGCCAACTCGTTTGTAATATGAACCACGCGTCCCCACAACTAATTAACTAACCACCTCCACTTGGTCGTGCTTGAGAAGACAATAACCCGGTATAAAAAAAGTCAGAATTTTATGCAAGCCGAAGGTTCATTACCGTGTCCACAAGAGTCCGTCTCTGGTCAACACCCCAAGCGAGACAAATCCAGTTCAAGCCAAACCACCTTATTATTTCAATTAACATTATACATTAGCCATCATCATCATTTATTTAGTCGTTCCCAGTAGCCACGCGGTTTAAGGCGTGGGTCTGTGGCAGCTCGCTTGCTGGGATTGTGGGTAGAGGTCTCTGTGTCGGGCTGATCACCCGTCCAGGGGAGTCCTACCGAGTGTCGTGTGTCTGAGTATGATCGTGAAGCCTCGAAAATGACGAGGCCCTGGCCCATTAGGAGCTGTTGCGCCAAGGAAAAGAAAAAAAAAACATAATTTTCAATGCTTAGGTCGTCCCACAGAATCTGTCCAAACGCTAAGGCCAGTGTAATACTCCGTAACTACGAGTATCTCAATTGTACGATTATGAAACACAGAACACTGCATCTGTACCAACGCAAATATGTGCTATCAAGCTGAGATAACAGTCTTTGGTTGCTGTGAACCGATTTAAACCCCCTCCTCACGACAGATTTGGGCTGAACTGAATTCAGTGTCTCAATTTCAAGAAAAATCACGGCACAAAAGAGAAAAAAAAATCCGTCCTCCAATATGACTCTCCGTAGACAAAGACACTTTTATCACAAAAAGTCACAAATGACACAGAACGTATTCAATGCAAGTTCACTGGCAACTGAAGTGTTCACGTCTCATACAGGAAAAACTCTGATGCCAATGTCAGACAGCCCATGTCACACAAAGGGGCCAAATTATCGCAATGGAATTCTGTAATATTTGGGAGCCGAACTATATCTCTTACATATCAATGGTTCTCAAAGTGTGTGCCGCACAATTTTGAATTTTATATTACTGCAAATAAAAATAAAATTTATAAACAATTTGGTTAAAATAAATTTCACGTACATATACATAGTATGCAGTATAAGTACAGTATTCGGCAGCTCTTCTTGAAGCGAAACTCGCATGCGCGCGTCTCCGTCTCTCCCGTACTGTTGCCATCTTTAAAACGTTCAGTTTGACTCGATTCCTCGCGGCAAGGAATAGGGCTACAGGACCGTGAGCAAAAAGGCCGAGAACTGTTAAAAATTCTTAATTCAATAACTGGTATTGAATTGTTCAGAAATTTCCTGTCATTAGAGAACCCGTCTTTCATCCTCTTCTCAAAAACCTTTCGACTATGGCCCTTCACTCCACTTTCACGCGTTACTCCTTTAAATTCGTTTAAATATTATAACCCCATCTAAGCTTAGGTCTTCCAAGTCGTCTATTCTCTTTCTAACTGCGTTTCTCTGCGTTACAACACCGTGTAATCTGTCTGGTAATTAGAAACCAAAGTCATCTTCATACTAGTGGGTGAAGGAGACAGTATCTTCCTCCGAAACGTCTGGACTCACCTGCTAGACTGCATTGTATGATGACACAGAAGACGCTCGATCTTGTCATCAAAGCCCCATGTATTCCGACCAAAATTATGTAAGTAGTTTTCATTTCCCCACCTATCATTCTTGGCGAGTGTAAATTACGAAGATCCTCATAAATCATGATTTCAGGCTTCCGCCGCGATGTCCCTCGGACTCGGACTCTCGACCCGTGAGGATGGGACCGATAAGTTGTCCCGAAACGTCGGTAAACAAGTACCACACGACGCGGCGTAATACCCCAAAAGACCGCAGATTTAATTTCCTTATAAATCAGTTCTTCCAGTCGACTGCATAGCAATTTCCTCTTTCTTACGTCCAAACAGCATCTCAGTACTCCGTTATAAAATGACCCTCAAAGTGCACTGAGGTCGCATTTTATTCTAGGGATGCGTTCCTGAAGACAACGCATAATTCGAGAGCAATTTTTCTCATTGGAATAAAGGTAAAATGGGCGGGGGAATAAGTTCTCGGAGCGCATAAATCTACGACTGTAGCGTATTTTTGGTGTTATAAATACTGTATGTGTTTAAGTACAATATAAATAAATAAACCGAATTAAATGACAATTTTATTAATCAATGTAGTCTAGGGTAAAAAAAAAAGAAAAATCACCACATTCCGACGAAACTGAAGGAACAGAAGACGCAACAGGCACCTAATTAGAACGCGCTATTTCCCCACCTGATGCTGAAGGCTGGTCTGATTCCAATGAAAGTCTTTTGCTGAAAAAATAATCTAATATAGATTCAGTTCGTTCGCTTTTTTTTTCCTCCCCTTCTTCTTCTTCTTTTCTGTGGATTTCTGGTATGCAGAAACGCATCCTATCATCTGCCACGCTGCCAATTTCAATTTTCTGAAATTACATTATTTCAAATTTTGCGCATAAAGTGGCACTTTATTAACATTTTTTTTGCATCCCACTACTTCATATACGCACAATTCAAATCTGCATACAATGGCACTGCAATGTATGACACATAATGTTACACTACGATTAAAGAAAATACAGTATAACCAGGTTATAACGACATCGGTTTATACGACACCTCGTCTATAGCGTCATATAGGCCTTTTCTGTGGTACAAATTAATTCCTCATTACCATTAACATTATAATCCTCGGTTATAACAACACTCGTTTATAACGACACAAAATATTCAGTCCCTTTCATGAAGTCATAACCGAGTTCCACTATATATCGTTATGCTATACATGTGATTCTACCCAGACTGTAATGCAACTAACTAACTAACTAACTCCATGGAGCAGAGTCCTTCTTGAGAAGCTAACAGGTCGTCAGCCAGTCAAGAAATTCCCCGCGTTTTGTGGAACCCGAAGGTTCATTACCGCACTCACAAGAGCCCGCCACCTGTCCCTATCCTGAGCCATATCAATCCAGTCCATGCCCCATCCCACTTCCTGAAGATCCATTTTAATATTATCCCCCCATCTACGCCTGGACCTTCCAAGTGGTCTCCTTCCCTCAGGTCTCGCCACCAAAATCCTGTATGCACCTCTCCCCTTACCCATACGTGCTATATGCCCCGCCACCTCATTCTTCTTGATTTGATCACCCGAATAATATTTGGTGATGAGTACAGATCATCAAGTTCCTCATTATGTAGTCTTCTCCATTCCCCTGTTACCCCGTCCCTCTTAGGCCCAAATATCCTCCTCAGCACCCTATTCACGAACACCCTCAGCCTATGTTCCTTCCTCAGTGTGAGAGACCAAGTCTCACACCCATACAAAACAACAGGCAAAATTACAGTTCTGTGTATCTTAATCTTTAATGCAACTCTTTACAATAACCAGATACAACAAAGCTGATGTTGACCAGGCACTGGGGCAGCTTTACGTCAGTAATTATAACATACACAGATTCTCCTGTGCCTGACAACAGACGGGAGTTACTGAGCCCCACAGTCGTTCTGAGCATGGTGATAAAGAGAAATTCCTGCCCCTGTGTGGAATCGAACCCCGGGACACGTAAATGAATTATCGCTGCTCACGAACGTATAAATCAATACTCCAGAGCGATGTTCGTTATTCAAATTAATAAAACAGTATACTTTTCACAAACTGCTGTTGCACTAACATGCACTTCCAGCTGCGCTCCACACATGGGTCATGGAACGAATCACGCACGTGTATGCACAAACAGCAGGTCACAGTTCACGGTCCAGGGTAAATGGACCAGTGCTACTACATCTTGTTATACAGTATTCGGTTATATTTCTAAGAGGATGGTCAAGCAAACGCTTTGGTTTTGAAATTACCAAAATCTCTTCGTAGCTGTAAAATTCAGAAGAAACAAACGACAAAAAGGCCAAGATTATATAAAGCAGTCGGTATTCCGCCCCTTATATTCGGCAACAAAATTTTGAAAACGAGAAAAATAATTAAAAAAACGATATCTCGCATTGCATTCGTTAGTTACGGTTTTCTTTCTTTCTTTCTTTTTTTGTATGGCTCGACAGCCCTATATGGGCCTGGGCCTCCTCGTTTCGTCGAGGTTTCATGATCACACACATTTGAGACACACCACAGTCGGTAGGACTCCTCTGGACGAGTTATCAGCCCATCGCAGAGACCTCTACCTGACAACACACAACACTCACAAGAGACAGACATCCATGCACCCGGTGAGATTCGAACCCACGATCCTAGTAAGCGAGCGGCCGAAGACCCACGCCTTAGACCGCGCGGCCACTGGGATCGGCAGTTACGTTTCCTTTACCTCGTATAATTCGTTACATATCTCGGCTAACCTTACATGTAATCATCAGACCATTCCCTACAGTGAGAATTGAAATTATGTCTTACTAGCTTCAACATACTATGTACTGTAGTTTTACAATAAATACCAGCTACACAATATGCTACGGAGAACAAACCTAAGTTTAATATTCCCGTACATGTTTCGGCCAGCAAATGATGGCACAGCCTAGCCCGTATATGTAGGGGGAGGGGGGGGGGGGAATTTGTAAACAAATAGTTGAAAGTAAAAGTGCATTTAGTTGGTTATTTGACAGTGAATAGAAAATGCACGGTGAAAGTCATACAAAAAAATGTAGAGGGTATATTAATCTTCTGTACTCCAGTGGTTATAACATTTACCACCAGGTTAACATTTAAAACATTCACGTTCAGCCAACGCAATGCATTTCTATAGTTTCTATGGATCTCAGAACAAACAGCGATTATTTCCCTATACAGCATTAACTGATTGGTTTTTATAACCTGGACAGTGTTTACTGCGCGGCACGGACTGGATCTTCAAATATAATGCAGGTTAATGCTAGTCTTTAACAACACAGGCGATGTACGTATAAATGTAACACTGAGGCGCGTTCGCGTAACCACTGTTGCCGTGGAAAAGCAATAAGTATTACAGATTCCGTGTGTGTGTGTGTGTTTGTGTGCCTAGCCTTAGTTATCCATTATGCAATGCGCGCAGCGTATTATACTGTCATCTGTGACCTGTCTGGCTCCACCATACTTTTCCACATTATCTCACAAACGGCACGATTTTCGGAAAAAAACGTTATTGAACATAAAATGCGTGTTTTGATTTTCTCTACAACTTTTGTCTGAAACATATCTCATTTTAAGAGGAATTCATCGATATATTATCATAAATATACACGGGTCTTCATGTAAAGTACCCGTTATTCTTGTCAGATTTTAAACTAACTTGGCTTTTCTCGACAGACGTTCGAAAAATACTCAAACATAAAATTTCACGAAAATCGGACCAGAGGGAACCGAGCTGTTCCACGCGGACGGATATACAGACATGAAGACGCTAATAGTACCTTTTCGCAATTTTGCGAACGCGCCAGACAGGTTAAACTTACGTCTGTTCTCCATCCCATACAGTGTAACGTAATGCAGGGGCGTAGTTTTGTGGTGGGGGGGGGGGGGGGGGGGGGGGGAGAGCGGCCGCCATGTGCTGCAGAATTCAAGGGTCGGCAAAACGAATATTTTAAATAAAAAAAATTTGTGCTCAACATTTTAAATTACTCAGCGAAACTAAATGAAGTTCAATAAACAACTGTAATTGTTTCTTAAATTCGCGATTTCTGTTAGGGGCGGCCACTGTGATTACACGCCCCGGGCACCCAAAAAAACCAGCTACGACGTTGATGGTCTTTATTGTAGAAGTATATATAAAACTGAATGGTGAATAACGCTACAATTAAATACAGTATGCATTATTTCCATGTTGCCCTTAATGATACAGGCCTATATGAATATGGTGCAGTGGGTGTACTGTTCCGCAATCTAGAGTCACAAAGTTACAGTACATTTAAACAATAATTTTTAAAATTAAAACAATCTGGCAAATATCTGTAAGGCTGTGGAACTGATGTTCCTGCGATGATCAAAATATGTGTTCATTCAGCACGCATGATGGAGAATGAGAAATACACGCAACATTGTAACTATGAACTCGGGAGAAAAGAAGACAATAAAATATCAACATTAAATATATATATATATTATTTATTTTACTGCAAGTGGGTTTATTCCCCGGTGGCAGTGGTACTACAATGACACACAACACACAATAACATACATCACAAACAACAACACAAAACACTCAAAACAATACACTACACACAAACTTACAAAAACAATAAAATACACACACTACAAAAAAAGTAGCTAAACCTAACAAAAAAACCTAATCTGGATGAATCAAAACCTAATCTAGATGAATAAAAACCTAATCTAGATGAATGAAGACCTAATCTAGATGAATCAAAACCCAATATAGATGAATCAAAATATATGAATGATAGTATTTTCTCGGTGGCCATATAATGGACAATACGAATGACAAGACCTTGGCGGAACATATCACACGAAAACATTGCGCACGGCACTATTTACAAACATGTCTGATGAAGGATTAAAAAGTTTACAATGGAGTACTTCTAACGAGTTACACAGTCCGACAATTATATAATGAGACTGAGGTTATAGAATAAAACTGGAACAAAAGACTTGAGTACTATCTGTATTTTATTCAAAGTACATCCCTTCTGCATCGATACAGCGAGTGGCACGATCTAGCAAAGACTGGAACGACCTCTGCACGTCTTCTTGTGGTATGGCCCGAAGACTCGATGTCACAGCTCCTTGGATGTCTTGAACATCTTCAAAGAGGCGCCCTTTCAATGGTAACTTCAGTTTGGGGAACAGAAAATAATCACAGGGGGATAAATCAGGGGAGTAAGGCGGATGATTGAGCACGCACACTTGTTTTTTGGGCTAAAAATTCTTGTACAGCAACTGCCCGGTGAACCGGTGCATTGTCGTGAAGAAGAAACCAACTGCCTGGTGCTGAGTACTCGGGCCGGACACGGCGAATCCTCTTCCATAGGCGTTCCAGAACACTCAAATAAAAACTTCCAGTGACAGTTTGTCCCTGAGGGACAAACTCGTGGTGAATAATTCCCTTGCTGTCGTAGAAACACACAAGCATTGTCTTCACTTTTGACTTTTGAAAACGAACTTTTTTGCCTTTTGGTGATGCTGGTGACTTCCATTCAGCACTTTGGCGTTTAGTTGTGGGATCATAGCGAAAACACCAAGTTTCATCCTCTGCTACAATCGAATTCAAGAAAGTTTTATTTCTATGAGCAGTTTTAATGATGTCTTTTGCGTACTGAACACGCTCGTGTCTTTGATCATCATTCAATGAATGCGGCACAAACCGGGAAGCGACCTTTCTCTTGCCCAGGTCTTCCACTAAGATTTGACGAATCGTCTCCCTGTTAACACCAAACTCATCAGCCATCATTCTCACAGTCACACAACGTTCTTCTTGTATTCGTTCTCTCACTTTCACAATGAGTCCCTCGTTACGAACAGAAAATGGACGCCCAGGCCTGGCTTCATCTTCAATCGTTTCCACACCACTTTTGAATCGTGCATACCACCTGAATATCTGTGCACGAGATAAAGAATTATCCCCATACACTTGTCTCATCAATTTCACAGTCTCAGCTGCAGTTTTCCCGAGTTTAACACAGAATTTAATGTTCGCTCTCTGCTCCATGCTGCTACTGTGACCGCGTCCTCTCAC
The DNA here is from genome assembly GCA_021186555.1 of Reticulitermes speratus. Classification (NCBI taxonomy): domain Eukaryota; kingdom Metazoa; phylum Arthropoda; class Insecta; order Blattodea; family Rhinotermitidae; genus Reticulitermes; species Reticulitermes speratus. The sequence goes on from JAJKFL010000001.1 coordinate 10,640,356, forward strand.
TACCTACACAACATGGCGCCGTATTTCCCGTCATGCTCAGCGTGGGACGTTGCGGTGTTGCCAGATTACAGATGAAGGTTGGGCACTTGGATGGCATGCATTGCTTCATAGATGGCACTTCTATCTTGGTCAAAATAAAATCAGTCTCATTATATAATTGTCGGACTGTGTATGTCTGAAACAAGGTTTACTGCTAATTTAACGAACAAGCGGTAAAGTACAAAACGGGCGCTATGTATTTAGAGAACTTTGTTTATTGGCGACAATTCAAGGCACGGCCACAAGAGTACAAAATACACAATACACAGCGACAGACTTAGGATGTGCTTCTTATTACTGTGAAGGTAAAGGCTGTCCCGTTATATGCCAAAGAGCCACAGTGGGGAGGTGGGGGTATACCAATAGTCGACATCGACCCCGGTTGTTGACGGGGGGTGAGTGATCAACGCCACGCCCCGGCCGCTTTACCCCCAGGAAAGAGACACGGTAGTCATTGTACAGTAGGCTGCGTGGGCCTCGGGGCCGGTCTGGATGGGTCCAGAAAATCTCGACAGCGCCGGATTTCGCAAACCGGACAGTCGCTATACCGCCTACGCTATTCCGACCCCTCTTACCGACATCACTCAAGTATATTTTCCACTGACAAAGTGTTCCATAAAATAATTTTCGTGAAACCGAAGTACAATCCAGATGGTCACTATAAACGATCCTACCGTATTATTGCTCCTTTGCTTCCTCCGAAAGCTGCGAATTTAATACCTGAACAACATACGGTCTTAATAACATCCGTTTACACATGATCAGTTACGCAGTACATTGGTTCAGTGACAACCAAGTTGTTTGCCTGTCTTTGGACTAACACTTCACTTCCTTGTCCTTCATGGAAACTAACAGCAAGGAGAAAAGTAGAGGGGGGATACAGCCGTTCTGAGATAAGATGAGTGTTAACTGGCGACAGCTGCCTGCCTGCCTGCAACATCTCTATAACGCAACTGCAGACTGTGATTTGGGGTTTTCACAGAGCTGCAGTCTTCTGGGATATGACGCCGTGTTCACCGATTTGTCACCGAAGTTTCGGAGGAGCACGCTGCCTCCATCTTCAGGGTAGTCGAAAAATAATAAGTTGCTGGAAGAATATGTAGTCAACGGCTTACAAGTGTGGTACCCAACATGCCGCTAGAAAGCAAAGAATATGCTACAGGCACACAGTTCTCTTTAGGTAGGAATGTGATGGGTGGGAAACGTAGCACGCACAGAGAAAAACATATATAAAATATTTTTTTGTCGAGAACCGTTTAGGAAACCTGGACGTAAACGAAAGCATAATTGTAAAGTGGGTCTTAAATAAATGATGGAGCAGGATGTGGGCTTGATTCGTCTGACTCGGGGTCTGAAACCATCGACGGGCTCTGGTGAAGATGTACAGAAACTTCGGTTTCCATCAAAGGCGAGGAATTTATCCATGTGTAGTTTAATTTATGGCATCGTAACGTAACGTACTTGCTGTCTACGCCATCAAGGCGTAGAGGGGGAGCAGAGGTACAGCTACACTGGAGATGAGAGGTGTACTTCATGTCCCGGCCGATTTACCCCGGGCAAAGAACCCTGTCCCCAGAACTGGTCTGGGCGTTTTGGAGAAGAGAAACACCTATTGCCCCTACCGGGATTCGAACCCCGGAGCGTCCAACCTAGTCGCTATACCGACTACGCTACTCCGGCTCTTTACCGTAAGGCACTGTCACTAACACGGGCAACAGAGCGTCGAATTGTACGACGGGTGATGAATTATGAAGGATCTGGGTGGACGCGGATGTGGCCTATTAGAGGTTCATCATGGAATTTGCTTGGAGGGACTGAGGAAAGCCACAAATATTATCACGATAGCCAATGACCCGTCCGCAACTTACAGCTGCTGCTCCCCACAACCAGTTCGGTTGGGATTTCTGTTTCTGTTAATCATTTAGTTGCCTGTGTGATACGACAGAACGCTTCCGCGAACCACCGGATCTTTAACGAACAGACTCTTCGCCTTTGTCGTCACATTAATAAAGGTAAGGTACTGCTGACCCTCTGCATGCCACGAAGGCATGTAGGGAGCCTGGAAGTACAAGCGAACTCGGTTATAACGTCATAAAGGAGAATGCATATTTTGTGTCGTTATAACCGAGCAGTGTAACGTTATGGTTAAGAGTGAGGAATTAACTGATACCACAGAATATCTCACGCTACAGACGAGGTGTCGTATAAACCGATGTCGTTATAACCGGGCTCGACTGTATATCTTCACTAATTCTTAGCCTCAGCACTAGACGGATGTGGTTGACGTCACGCCCAAGCCACATTACCCCGGGCAAAGAACCTCGGTAGACAATGAACAGGAAACTGGGTGGGCGCCACAGTTGGCCTGGACATTCTGGATAAGAGATATATCTCTTGCTCCCGCCGGGATCTGAACCCCGGATCGTCCAGCCCGTAGCCTAGACACTATACTGAATATGCTACGCCGGCTATTTAATACTCTTTTCAATACATTCTCCATCTTACCCACTTCATTCGCACAACATTCAATCTGGCCATACATTTCCCTATTTATTTCCCCTATCTTTCCCACTCGTCTCTTCTCTGAAACTCGTTAACTGCACCTCTTTTTGAATAACAACCGTCACTCCAGTTACATCCACTAATAACCTCCTCACAGTACATTAATACTTCCTTAAGTATTAGGTTCGTCTGCCCAACCTTCATCCCTCATTTCTACCTACATCTGCATACATCGCCTCCATTCCATGACGCCATTCACCCCGGCACATAGGCCAGTATGTTATCTCTGTAACCCACACGGTCCAACATTTTTAATAGGCCTCAAAATTATCATGATCGATGTTTGAACTAAAGAAACATTCGAAACCTTTACCCCTTTACCCTTCATCCACTTAATGAGCAAGCTCGGCTGTAATGCATATAGTTTAATATTGCAGATGTAATGACCTACAAAGGTTGTAATTGTCATCCTGCCACTTAGAACTACAATCTACACTCTACGCCTTCTAACAAGGGTTTTGCTATCACTAATAGGATTACTTTAAACAAAATTTAATTCTCCAACAACACAGTGAAGTCCTTCATACTTTCCCACCGTTTTCTACGTTACATTTCCTTTCATACGAACGCAAAACCATTGCCCACTTCAAGTTAAAAAATAAACTCTTAAAAATTATTACGAAAACCCTCACAAGAAAAAATAACCTAAAAACAAGTTTAAACTAACTAAACCCCCCCCCTCCCTCCAACGGGCTCACCAACTCAGATGTCCATGCCTTCCAAAATAATAATAATAATAATAATAATAATAATAATAATAATGACAAGTCCTTAATATTATTCATACCGTGCATGTTCACTATCACTAGTAAAAATACCAACACATGCACTATTTGATAAAACCTTTATAGTTTTAAAACATCGGCCCTACATATGTTTCGGCCAGTTAACTGGCCATCCTCAGGGGCAACTAGCGTTTAAGGCACAATTACGCTCATAGGCATTACATAAGGTGTGTGGTTGTTAAAAATTTTTAAAAACAATAGTTTTTCGTCATAGGGAATCACATCCAAGGCGTATTGTATATCACTGACGTGAACACCATATTATAGAATAAAACACTGCACTAGTTTTCCACCGTTGCGCAGCATGCGTAGATCTCAGTTCGGTGAAGCACTTATTTATGAATCAACTGACTGTTGTTGCGTGGCGTATATGGCAATTTTTTGTGAAGCACATACGTTGTCCAGATTATATACTGGAACAAGACTCCGATCAACATAAATCTGGACAACGTATGTGCTTCACAAAAAATTGCCATATACGCCACGCAACACAGTCAGTTGATTCATAAATAAGTGCTTCACCGAACTGAGATCTACGCATGCTACGCAACGGTGAAAAACTAGTGCAGTGTTTTATTCTATAATATGGTGTTCACGTCAGTGATATACAATACGCCTTGGATGTAATTCCCTATGACGAAAAACTATTGTTTTTAAAAATTTTTAACAACTACACACCTTATGTAATGCCTATGAGCGTAATTGTGCCTTAAACGCTAGTTGCCCCTGAGGATGGCCAGTTAACTGGCCGAAACATATGTAGGGCCGATTTTTTTAAAACTATAAAGGTTTTATCAAATAGTGCGTGTGTTGGTATTTTTACTAGTAATGACAAGTCCGTTTATCTGTCTGGCTGTATAACCGCCACCGAGATGCAATTATGGTATAAATCTCAGGCAAAATATAAAACACCGTAAAGATGTGTACGAAAATATAAAAACAAGCCCAGTTCTGTAGCAGTTCTTTGGATGTTCTATTTAGATAGCTACATATATTGTAAAACTGTTATTACATATAAACTATTGTTAGTGTATGATCAAGTGTGTATCAGTCGTGTTGGACTGCATTATACTTGTTGCTTAATTTACGAAAAAACAACGACATGTTTTCCATTACGATTACACAGCCCTCTTCCTTTAACTGTCCTCACTTCATCTGGTGTAACCCACTCAAATCAAAATAAAAAAAGACAGGCAATGTACGTATAAACGTAACACTGAGGCGAGTTCGCGTAACCGCTGTTGCCGTGGAAAAGCAGTTAAGTATTACATATTCTGAGCGTGTGTCTGTAGCCTTAGTTATCCAGCATGAAATGCGCATGCGCCGTATTATATTGTCATCTGTGGCCTGTCCGGCTCTACCATATTTGTCCCCATTATCTCATAAACGGCATGATTTTCGGAAAAAAGTTACTGAACATAAAATGTGTGTTTTGATTTTCTCTACAGCTTTCGTCTGAAATACTTCTCATTCTAAGAATAATTAGGCGATATATTATCATATATGCACACAGGTCTTCATGTAAAGTACCCGTTATTCTTGTCAGATTTTAGTGAAACTTGAATTTTATCAAGAGATATTCGAGAAATCCTCAAATATCAAATTTAGTGAAAATCCGTCTAGTGGGAGCTGAGTTGTACCATGCGGACAGGCAGACGGACGGACATGACGGAGCTAATAGTTGGTTTTGGCAATTTTGAGACCGCGACTAAAAAAAGGAACAAGCTGTGGAGACAAGAGCTGTGGAAGCATTACCATTTACACACGATGCCACTACCTCATTCCTGAATACTGAGTCATTACGATATAACCATTGCAGACTGCACAGAGCGTGGAGAGAATGCAACTGCGAAGAGCACGTTATGTTCCTTGTTAGTAAGGTCATTCTAATTTTAATTCTTTGATGCCAATAGAAGTGACGAATCATTTGCGCAACTGAAACACCTACAAACCTACGACACATTGAGTATCAGTATTAAATTCGTGCAAAGGATAGCGGATACGTGCGTTTGGCTAGTGGCCACTGTAACGACAGTGACGCTTTACACGTAACCTATGGCCGACTGTTATTTCGATGAATTGCTTTGTACTCATCGACAGGGAGATAAAGCATAAAATATATGATTCTGGTAATCCGACTGAGAATTGAACTGGGTAAAGACCTCCGAAATGTCTGCGTATTTACTTGTTTCAAGAGTTGCGGAACTTTTACAAACCATTTTGCCTACCAAGTGTTACCTTTAACAAACTTACTGCAACTCGCCGACGGCCGATACACATGAGGCAATCTTCCTGTCAGCTAGGTCATTACAGAAGATACAAACATGATAAGCAGCTAACAGAAAGCCAAAAAAGGCACATCGTTCGACTGCATTTTACTGGAACACGGAAGGTAGGATAAAGAGAAAGAAAGAGAATAAAGAGTGGGAATTTCAATTCAGCATCAAACTATGACAGAGGTGTACTTACACGTAAAAAGACGACGGAAAATACGACACGAAGAACGAAAAAAGATCAAAACCACGAGGCCTAAGAACTAAAGACCAACAGAAGGAGAGGTAACGTAAAAGGTAAAGTTCACCCTAGAACAGGCCATGAAGGCCCAAAGGGGGAGTAGAAGTATATCTCTACTCTTTCTTTAACCCCGGCACTAGATGGGGGTGGGTGGTCAACTCCACGCCCCGGCCGCTTTACTCCCGGGAATGACCCGGTACCCATTGTACAGGAGGCTGGGTAGGCCCCACGGCCGGTCTGGACGGGTGCGGAAAATCTCGCCCCCTACCGGGATTCGATCCCCGGACCGTACAACTCGTAGCGAGTCGCTATACCGACTGAGCTATCCCGGCCCACACAGAAGGAGAGAAGAGGCAAGAACTCACATAAAGAGAGGTAAAAATAAAAGAATGAAAGAAGAGACAGAAACAAAAAAAGGAAGGAAAGCACGAAAAAAGGAAATGCTGATAGAAAGGAGACAGCGACAGAGAGCGAGGGCACGGCCCGTTTGTGACGTCACGACTTGTTTCCAGATTGACGTTCGGTGTAATCAGTAGACCAGTCGCTAACGAACAGCGAACCTTACTTAGCGAACCTTACGAGCGACAGAAATGAAAGGCGTGGGGCCACCTGTCCCATCACATGCGTACTCACCGCAAGTAGCACATGGAATGTGTGGGTGCCAGTGGGTGGCCTTGTCTGTTACCTGGAACCAACAGCATCCCGTTCATAACAAAAGCCGGCATGTTTCACAAACGTGGGTGAGCACGCGGAAACTTCTGCATGTCCACGTGGCCTGCCCGAAAGACTTCGGGTGAGCACATTTTAATCAAATATATTATTTAAGTACTTTTAAGTGTGATATCTCGTTGTGAGATAAATATAGAAAGGTGCGGATGACATCGTCACTCACAGCAATCTTCGTATATTAAAAGTTGAAATTTGAACTTAATTAATATATGAAGAGCGTTAAGTGCCATCAATAAATTTATATAGCTAACTGAAGCCGATCCCGGTGGCCGTGCGATCTAAGGCGTACGTCTGCGGCCGCTTGATTGTTGGGATCGCGGGTTAGAATCCCGCTGAGAGCATAGAAGTTCGTCGCTTGTGTTTGTTGTGTAGGTAGCGGCCTCTGCGACGGGCTGATCACTCGTTCAGAGTAACCCTATCTGGTGTGTGTGTGTGTGTGTGTCTAATTGTGTGTCATCTAGAAACCGTAACACAAAAAGAAAACTGTGACACAAACTGAACAATGTAAAGCTCCAAATAACTGTTCACTGGTCCAGGATGTACCTGAAGATTCGTACCATATGAGGTTCTCACAGCGATGTTCATGTAACTTTAACTCTTCTGGGATGTTGCACCGCATCGACTAGTATACTGTTATGGATCTTTTCAAGAATGGCACTGCCTTCATTTTCAGGGTCTTCTTGGACTGCTTGACGGTGGGTGGTTTGGGCAGTACGCTTCTCCGAAACGTCGGTAACTATTTAAGAGTCAGTACGGCGTTACATCCCAGAAGCTTTGAATCTTCACTTGACGATTCGTTTACTGTCCCCATAACAGCAAGACAATAAGCCCTAATGTTGGCCTGTTCTGTCCATTCCATGTCATAATTCATCTATTTAACATTATTTTAATATCACTGTCATCTTCAGATATGTTTAACTTTTAAGGGAGAACTTTAATTGCCCTCGTTCTTGTATACAAGTTTTCACTGAGGGTAATAATACGGAAGTTCACATGACGGCCCAAGGAACGGGGCCATTTGTGTCGGCAATGTCCCCTCTACCTACTGAACACGTGAGTGCACGAAACATCCCTGAACATCGTCGTAAGAAACCTAAAACTAACACAGCAATATCAGTACTGTATCTTAAATCCTGGAAGCATGAGGTTCATGTAAATAACATTTAAAAAATGGAGTCCCACTTCACAGAAAACACCGCGTCTCTATTACAGAGACAACCACTACTCTGAGGATCGTATGAAACATACAACTACACTTGGGGTACAATGCAGAGTTTCCTTACTGTTAAAACAAGCACACAATGAAAAGCTGTTTTGATGAAAATGTCCCATAAAATGTGTTTATACACAAGGGGGTGCGGGTTCGGTGCAGCAGGCTAGATTAACCGGCTCGGGATAGGATCGACAAGTCAAAACGTACAGAAATAGGGAGCTAAAGCTTCACATTTCGACTATATTATTTAGAGGTGGGGGCCCCCCGTATCACTACACAGGGGGTTCCGCGGGTCGCACAGCCGGTCCCGTCGCTGTGGAAAATAAATTCTTGCTCCAACCACAAAATACAACATAGTCACCTGGCCCATAGCCGGTCACTAGAGGTTTGAACTTGCGGGCAATGCAGACATTCCTGCTGCTACCGGACAGACAACCCTGGTCCTTCAGCCTAGACCCAGACACATTGGCGACTCAGGAGTGAACATACTGGCGAAGAGAAATATTCGGTATGCGTGCTGGGAGTCGAACCCAAACAGTCCCGCCTGTAGCGGGTCAATTTATTTACTAAGTTGGCCATTACTTATTATTGCTTCACTTTCCAAGGAGGCTCGTCCTATCTCTACGGGTCTTACCAGTGGGTAGCATTTACATTTTCCGCTTAAGCTGAAAAAAACAAATGGCTGTTAACATACCCTGACAGGCGGCCCGAAGAATGGTGCCCCCAGATTCTCGGCTTCGCGCTCCGCTTGAGATGACATCTGCGCGCGGGCCTGTCGTTCCCGCTCCCGGAGTCGGTCGCGTTCCACACTGCAACAAGTAACAAACCGTAAGGAGTATAGAGCAGCTCCATATTGCAACAAGTAACAAACCGTACGGAGTATAGAGCAGCTGCACACTGCAACAAGTAACAAACAGTACGGAGTATAGAGCAGCTACACACTGCAACAAGTAACAAACCGTACGGAGTATAGAGCAGCTACACACTGCAACAAGTAACAAACCGTACGGAGTATAGAGCAGCTACACACTGCAACAAGTAACAAACAGTACGGAGTATAGAGCAGCTACACACTGCAACAAGTAACAAACCGTACGGAGTATAGAGCAGCTCCACACTGCAACAAGTAACAAACCATACGGAGTGTAGAGCAGCTCCACACGCAACAAGCAACAAACCGTATGGAGTATAGAGCAGCTCCACACTGCAACAAGTAACAAACCATACGGAGTGTAGAGCAGCTCCACACGCAACAAGCAACAAACCGTACGGAGTATAGAGCAGCTCCACACTGCAACAAGTAACAAACCGTACGGAGTATAGAGCAGCTCCACACCGCAACAAGTAACAAACCGTACGGAGTATAGAGCAGCTCCACACCGCAACAAGTAACAAACCGTACGGAGTATAGAGCAGCTCCACACCGCAACAAGTAACAAACCGTACGGAGTATAGAGCAGCTCCACACCGCAACAAGTAACAAACCGTACGGAGTATAGAGCAGCTCCACACTGCAACAAGTAATAAACCACAGTACAGAGCAGCTGCAAACCGAAAAAAATATGTAAATAACCAACCGTATAAACGAATCCCCATACTTTCACGAATTTAAAGGTAACGCGATTTGAAGCTAATTTCTTAATTACCTCTTTTAGAAGAAATATAATTATCAAACACATGTAAAAGTTGGGGCCTGTAAACTCTATTTCCACCTATACCGGTCCTCACAACACACTTTTATGAGATCCTGAGTCAGAAAAGTGGAGGAAGAACGAGAGGGCAACATACCGACAAAACTGTAGCATTGTTCCCCATAAAATTGCGTACGTCTGCACTATAATACAGGTCAGCCACACTTCTCATCTAGACAGCCTGCAGAATATTGTCAAGCGTTTATATCAAATCTAAAATTTAGTGTTATGTGCTACGCAGTAACTTGAACAGATATGCCATACTACGTATTTCCTCATGGAACCAGCATATAAATAAAACAGTTAAAACACTTATGGTCAGCTGAAAAATATTCGTCAGTTTTCCAAGCAGCAGATAAACACGCATGCGAGAAGCAGCCCACACAGCTTTGTCTGGGGCGCGATGCGTCACGGGCCGGCACTAATGACATGATAACCAACTTCTACACTGACGTCACACACACACTCCGTCTATAATACATGTTACGCGTGCGGTCAAGCCACTGGGGTTGTTGACAGCACCAACAAATTTTGGTACTCCACGGACGGGATGCAAATGACTTCTGAAATCGTGTGACACATATGTTCACATACGATATTCCACTTTTATTTAAAACCACCGGAGTTGTATCGTCTTTCTACGGATGTCTCTCAAAATCGACTGCGCAGAAATGATAAATTTCCTTAACTCGTAAGCAGGCATGTTTTTTTAAACCCTTGGTTAAAATTTGTAATAAAGGATACATTGGAGTAATATTCCACACGAGTCCTTAATAATGTTATAAACAATATTAACAGCAACAGGACACTTTCTCTTCTTAACTAACAAAATAAAGGATGTGACATTACACCACCGCACAGAGGCAACCATCGAAATGCTGCAATACCAAATTATTTTGCAATAAGAACGTTAATGTGTGTGTTGAATAAATTCACTGCGGCTGAAATACATTATACCTTCATTACTTCAAACTTAACCTGCAATTAAATTCTAAAAGGTTCTAACGATGGTATGTAACATTGAGAACTAATTGGTTTCTGGACTGTCCATCATCAGGAAACCTAAAATCACGACGTTTCGGACGCTGGATCTGCTTCCGTCCTCGGGTGAAGGGGGAGGAAGACACCAACTCTGTTGGGTCCCTTAGACCGAGCTAATCTCAATCACTGGATTGAGATCCAGCTTACGAAACGTCGTGATTTTAGATTTCCGGACAATGGACAAAGTCCAGAAACCAATTAGTTCTCAATGTTAAGCTGCAATATTTATCAATTTAATCGTAATAAATACAGAACAAAAAGAGAAGACCACAGAAAACAAAAAACTGCGAGTGTTTACCAATCCTTCCGCACGCATGCCAACTCTGAACTCCACAATTCGTCACAACTTCTACCACAAGTAATCTTCTGCACAGGTACCGCTGTCACAACAGACATGGCTGTCCTCACAGGCGTTTCTTCAATATCGGATCGTGAAGAAGCTGTCTCACATCAACAGACAATAATTCCTTCTCTACTAAAAAAATTTATCACTTGTAGGATGACGTGATCCAAGCTCAGAAGTAACACGTGTCATGGATACTCCACTGTATTCTCTCACGCGAACCTCAGGGCATTTCCTTTTCTGTAATTTTTGTAACTTTTGTTCCATACCTGACCTTCATGCAGTTGATGGGTAGGAACTGCAGCCGCCTCAGCAAACTGTTCCAGCATTAATCTTGTAAATACAAAGTACGACAGTCGCTTTCTCTGCATAGGTGTAATGATAGAAACCTTCACAGGCAATGGCACAACCACAGGACAGTGCTTACAGCACAGTTGCACACCTAGCAATGCACGTCTCGCTAACGCTTCTAATCGCTACAAACAATGGTAACTTCTTTAAAATGAGAGCCGTACAGTGACGCAATCGTTTTTGATCCCACTACCATCTTTTGTGCGGTCCACTACGAAACCCATATCCGAGCGCAATTTTCCAACTATTCTTGCATTTATAGCAGCCACATTAGCTGTAGTAAGTCAACCTCACCATTTTTCACATCAAGGCAATGCGTAACAGACACGACCCCCCAAAATCGCGGCGATAAAGCAAAATTTGCAATGTCCTATTTTTAGGCGCGTTCGCAAAATTTCGAAAAGCGACTATTAGCTTCGTCATGTCTGTCTGTCTGTCTGTCTGTCCGTCCGCATGGAACAACTCTGATCCCGCTGGACGAATTTTCATGAAATTTGATATTTGAGTAATTTTCGAAATTCTGCCAAGAAAATTCAAGTTTCATTAAAATCTGACAAGAATAACGGGTACTTTACATGTAGACGTACATACATTTATTGTAATATTTCGCTCAATTCTTCTTAGAATGAGACACGTTTCAGACTAAAGTTGTAGAGAAAATCGAAACACACATTTTATTTTCAACAACTTTTTCTCCGAAAATCGTGCTGTTTATGAGATAATGTGGACAAATATAGTACAGCCAGACAGACCACAGACGACAATATAATACGGTGCATGCGCTTTGCACGCTGGACAACTAAGGCTACAGACACGCGCTCAATGGTTGCACGAAAGCGCCTTACTGTTGCGTCACACGTACATTGCCTCTCCTGTTTTTATTGGCATATCATTTAAAAGTTCGTTTATTTGAGGTTTATTCCACATGTAATGAAATGGCTGGTGACTGCACTACCAGCATCAACACTAGCTTTCCACTTGTATGAAATTTCATACCTTTTGTGTTAGGAGGCGCCATCTAGACGCGTTTTCCTTATCAATGTTTAAAATTAACTAAAATTCTGTCCTTCCCTTTTTGAAAATGTCGGCCTTCGTGTGCCCAGGCTAAACCTCAGACATTTTACTGTAACACAGGGTATTTACAATTATATACCCGAAATAAACCATGCTTATAGGGTCTATATTGTTACAGCTATTCTGTAGTTACAATTTACGGTACATGTAATGTTACTACCCATGATAAATGTTCTGTACTTTTACATCAGTACTTCCCGCAGTATGTGTGCAGTGCCAGTATGGCTGTTTTCTGTAGTTATTTGATGTCGTGCTTTCCCGGTACGTTGCTGAGGTATTTCCTGAATGATTCCGAGATGGTTCCAGTTGCCCCTATTATTACTGGTATCACTTTTGTTTTCAATTCCCCATGCGCTCTATTTCTATTGTAAGCTCTTTATATTCCAAAATCTTTTCGGCTTCTTTCTTGATCACATTCCTATCTCCTGAAATGGCAATGTCTATTAACAGACATGTTCCTTTTTTATTATCACAGATTATGATGTCCGATTTATTATTATTATTATTATTATTATTATTATTACTAGCACTACTAACTCCACAATGCTGGGTATCTTATCCATAAGCCCTAGCCAAAACATCTCAAAACCTGTTGTTGATCCTGTTGTTGTTGTTATTATTGTTGTTGCTGCTGCTGTCGTCCTCGTCGTCTTACATGTTGTCCTTGCAACCAGCAGGCAAACAGGACGATAAAAACAATACTGCATAGACAGAACAGTTCCAGGGTATATTACCTACGCATAACAAATTACACAACTACGTAACTTTTCTACAAAACAACACGTGTGATAGATTAGCACGATTTCCGTTTTGTAATCGTCCAGCATATATTTTCACCCTCTGTTCGCAAAATTCTATTCGTGGTTCCGAAAGATTAGAAAACTTAAGTTAAAACCACCGGTACTAACAGCTGATGTATTCTGACATGTCACCATGCAAATATCAGAGCTGGCGTTACAATGACAGGCCTATGTGTTACTATCCTCGCAATGACACAGTCAAATTATCGGCAGGAATCACGAAGAGATTAAGGATTTCCGAAACATCCGCCACGCATTGCACCACTGCCCAGAAATAGGATCCAAATTAGCACTCGACCGCTGTGAGGACTTAAGACCTTCTATTTCTGCACCAATTATCATGTCAGCAGACAATTATCGTCTGTAAAATGAGACTGGCACGTCAAAAAGTACGGACCTTCCAGATCCAGGACTTCTGCTTGCTACCTGTTAGGAAGGCTACTTAAGATACGATGGCGATACGACTCAACCCTTTGTCTCAAATGGGACCTCGCATACTGAAGACGAAAAAACGATATTTTCACGACGGGCAGATTCGATACGATGGCGACTCAGCATGCTGTTTTCGTCTATCGCTCAGTCGTAAACGTGTCGCCACAGAAGGCGGAAATCACACGGGCTTCTAAAACGCTTTACTGGTTCATGCAGACACAACTGACAAAGCAAATGTTAAACTCGTGGAGCTTGTTGGGGAATACTCCATCTTCTATGACTGGAAAGATCCTGATTATTCAAGAAAGGGCAGAATTTAAAACTTCCCTATATCCTCCTGTATAAAACGATCCAAATCTTTCACTGTCCTGTTCCAGTTCCCTGGCTACAACAAAACCGCCGAGTTCACCACTTTTGTTGAAGTAACAACGAGCTCAGTACTTCCTTCTTGTTACCTTCTCCTTTAATCTTCGTCTCATTCACCAGATAACAAAACTATTTCCTCTTCGCCTGATGGCATGCTCAAACTGAACAATGCATATCGTCTGAGTGGATCGCCTCCAGGAAGCGATGTCCATATCGTGTCACTGTCGTATCGTCATTGCACTGCCATCGTATCGTAAGTGCTGTCCTGTGGGCTAGCGTCCTTACTGTACCCTAGGCACACTTACGGAACACACAGGAACAAATAACGTCGCCCTCAACAACAGGTCAGACAGATATGTTCGTGGGGGTTTCAGCCCTAATTTCTGCCGCATTCATTCATTCATTCTGAAGTATGTCTTACGACAGGTCCGTAGCCTCTTCCAAAGCGAGTTCTCGACAGGGTGAGATCTAGTGCTTCCTCTCTCAATTTCCAGTATCTTCTCTTTTCCTTGAGGTCATCCAGTAGCTGCTTACGCCTTCTTCCTCGTCTTCCCGTCATTTCTATCCTTCCTTCTAACTTTCCTTCAATCACGTGTTTTAGAAGGCATGTGACCAATCCAGTTAGCCTTTCTTCTTTTTATTGTATGTAGGACATTCCTCTCCTCCTTGACTCTGTGTAATGCTTCTTCATTTCTCACACGATGGGTCCAACTGATCTTCTCCATTCTTCTGGAGCACCACATTTCAAAACTTTCCAGATACTTCTGATCTATTTTCCGAAGTGTCCACGTTTCAGCACCAAACAAAGCTACGCTCCAAATGTAGCACTTTACTAGTTTCTTCCTTAAATTTAAGTCCAGTTTGCTGGTGAAAAGAGTCTTCTTCTTGTTGACTGCTGCTTTTGCCATGACAATTCTGAAATTAATTTCGCGTGTACACCTTGCATCATTTGTTATCATGCTACCCAAATAATTGAAATATTCCACATTCTCCAATTGGTTTTGATCTATCATAATTTTTATTGGGGACGGTTGCCTTGAGATTCTCATTACCTTAGTTTTTTTCCACATTCATTTCCATTCCATAGCGTCTTCCAATTTTAATTAAGACTATCAACCATGCCCTGGAGCACCTTTTCTTCCCCAGCCAGTAGCACAAGGTCATCTGCATATTTCACAGTGCGAATTACTTGTCCTCCTATTTTGAAGTATCGAAACCCTTCAACAGCTTCCTTGGTAAGGTACTCGCTGTATAAGTTGAACAGAATCGGCGACAAACAGCAACCTTGTCTAACTCCTCTTCCAATCTTCACACTCCTCCTGCCACATTAATACAGCACAAGGCGACGATGCAGATGACAGGAGGAAGGGTATTTAATATTTTTATTTCATCCCTTCGTGATGCCTCAGGTGCGAAAAAATATTAGTAAATAAAACGCAAAGAAGGATAAAATATCTCGAATTTTTTTTTTTAATTTTTAAAAAGAGCTTTATTAAATCTTTCCACTTTGAAATACAATTTGACGATACATCAGCCGTACCACTAAACCGGCTGCGGCAACCTCACATGAGAGGCCAGCCCCTCCTATTGACCTAGGATCCAATTTCATGAACGAATTGTTGTAGTAGTGAAAATTAGAAAAGCATATTAAAAACACTACCACATATCTTGAATAACTTAACTACAGACTTATTATGTTGTTACACGCGTTTCTTTCAATTTTAGCGTTCGTCTCTACCATAAGAGTTCAGCATAAGATGAAGAGATGGAATTTGCACATGCAATGGACGAACACAACACTACAGAAACATTCAACTGTGCAAAGAGACGAAAATAGGGAATAAAAAGCATTCGGAAACACGGAGCTGACATTCTCGTTTTTGTTTCTTGTTAACCTAACTGCACACAGCTAACAATCCTGCCTTATTCATTGAAACAGTTCCCTATCTAACATTCCGAGATAACAAATTGAACATTATTCCTGCTTTCTGATCTACGACACTCTCCTTTGCCTGCACATGCTTATCCCAAACATCCACACCTTCAGACACATCACCTGTTTTTTATTACTGTTATTTTTAGTTTTGTTCTTAGAACGCTTATCTTATGCTATCATATGCAAACTAACACTAAAATTTATCATGAAAACTGCGTGACTATTAGCTACGACAATGACGTGACTGTTAGTTACCATAATGCGCGTGAATCGTAGCTACGACAATGCACGTGATTCTTAACTACGGAAATTCACGTCACTCGTAGCTACGACAATGCACGTGACTGTTAGCACAATGCGAGTGACTGTAGCTACGACAATGCACGTGACTCTTACCACAATGCACGCGAATCTTAGCTACGACAATGCACGGTGACAACTGTTTATCTGCCCTACAGTTTATTGAACGACTTCACTGCGTGGATTGCACAGCGTCAATTGGATGGACGACCGCGAATAATAAAATCGGCTGTTGATGGAAGTGGCCGTAACCTAATTTACAGTCCTTTCCTAACATCTGCTGGAAGGACAGAGAAAAATTACAAAGTGTGACGACAGAATGTCAATGAGCAAAAAATTCGGATCCCAGACCTCCCGAATATGAAGCAGAAATGTTAACCTGCCTTCTGGAGCGAAGAGTTCATACTGTCGAACAAGATATGAGATCACTGTAAACGACAAGTTCTTACTTATTTGGACGAAACTGATCCTGGTCTACCTGAAATTAATATCCCAACACTCGCAGGGATGGGCTTCGAAAAGCCACAAAAAAAAACAACTTAGAACAGCAAGTGTACCTGCAAGGATTCGAACTGGCTACCTCAAAAATACAAATCGCTGTATCACCCTGCTCGGCGGTATTACACTGATTCTGAAACAACCGTCTGAAGGGCCTATCAGTTACATCACTGGATATTGAATTTCCATCGGGACCCCAGATGAAATATCGACATCGACTCACTTGACAAAACTACGCATAAAAACAAAGAAACATTTTACACAGGTACATGAAATAAAATACAGTTGGAAAAGCAGACTTCAATTCCTTCGTATGAATACGCATAAACTTTTATTTGCCTTCGTCTTGCAGAAGAACTATGAACTTTCAACCAATGATCTTGAAAGAGTCTCACTGTGTGTGTGTGTGTGTGTGTGTGTGAGAGAGAGAGAGAGAGAGATGTCTGCATGTTATGAAGATATGTACTCTCATTACCGTTCAGTTTTCGAGTTCATTAAATTGATCAAAACGTAACACCACAAATAAGGAAAAGTTTCATAAAGTACAATAAAAATACAATTTACTCTCGTACACACAAAACCGTCATTTCCAACAATCACGTAAGAATTCGTTGTTACCCCTCCACATCTAGTCTATAATAAAGGGTCAAAGGTCAAAAGCCGTCTTTTGGGGTAAGACACGTGAATACAGTACAAGGTTATATTCGTATCTGGTAGGACAGCTAACCATACTGTGCTGTTACCTGTTTAACATTTAACACTGTGGTTTGTTCATGGAACGAGTCGGTCGTAAACAAAAGAAGGTTAATAAAACTGTAATGGTGCTTAAAACAATAATTGTATATTGACAACTGTTGAAAAGGGGGAAGGTACGTTTGAACAGCGGAAGCCAAACGACTTTTTTGACGGCAAGAAACAACTTACACTTAACTAACAATTAACACTTTCCCGTTCGTAACAAGTATTACATACAAATGCAATCTGATGGCCATCGATTAACACACTGAAGTAAAGGTGTCCCAGTACACGCCATGAAGACATACAGACAGGGTCAGCATTCGGACTGATTAAACAGAACACAATACATACCAGATATACAGTCGAACTCGGTTATAGCGGCATGAAAGGGACTAGATATTTTGTGTCGTTATAAACGAGTGTTGTTATAACCGAGCAATATAATGTTGTGGTTAACAGTGAGTAAATGGTACCACAGAGTATCTGACGCTATAAACGAGGTGACGTATAAACCGATGTCGTTATAACCTGGTTCGGCTGAATTTTTTTTAAACATTATCCCCTTCGAAATAGTCCCCGTCTGCATTAATACAATGAATTCACCGACAGCTCCATTAATTCTTAACCTCGGTACCAGACGGAGTCCAGTGGTTAGAATCACGGTCCGGCGGCTTTACTACAAGGGAAAGAGCTCCCGCTACCCACCAAATAAAAGACGGAGTGTGCCTCGAGTAAGTGTGGACGCTTTAAAGAAGCGAAAAAATCTCTTGTCCTTTCCGGGAATCGAACCACCATTCCTCGATTGCCGAGCCCGCAGCCCGGGGATTAACTGCCTACCGTATGCAACCTTCATAGCAATCTCATATATAATGTACACACACGTACGCCCGTATGCACAGTAGGCCTAGACAGGCCAGCAATGCCAAGGGTTATTTTCTTAAATGAAACCCGTAAAAATTAAAACAGTATGCATAATTTGTTTTGGGCAGATACATTTTAACGGGCGACATCTGGGGTTTTCATGGCGAGGTGAACGCAATAAAAATATAGAATTTTCAATAAAATAAAGTTCAAAGATTTTCACGAAGTATTACACAGGCTTACATTTCGTTGAGAAGCTTGACAGACAATTTATTAGTGACGTGATGAAGCCTGAAATTAACACGCCCCACGGCATAAGCGAATCAACGACTCTTCAAGTGTGTGATACGAGCGACAAGCAAGCACATTATGGCAGCCTTTGCCGTCAGTTGGGGCTTCACATCTGACTAAACAGTCTGAAAATAAAGAGAAAAACCTAATTTGACAGCACCAGGCACTTGGCTCGATTCCGAGAACAGACGTTACATAATTTAAGCAGCCTGCATTGAATTAGTCTTGCACGCCTTGTATATGACCTACATCAAGACCAACCCCGCATTAGTCTCAAACATTCTGTAATGGGACCTGAAGGTGCACTTCTGTCTTTACAGAATCCCTGACCCTGGATCTTACCAACAGTCAAGTTTAGGCCTACTGCATTAGCAACCACTCTAACGTTCAATGTTTGTCAACCTATGGGTCACGACTCAATACAATTTCATGAAACTACTTATTACTAACTCACACTACTTTGATAAAAAGCAGTATTTCTTGTAAATGCAATCACTTGCAGTTATATTGCAGCAATGTTGGCTTGGCAGTCATGTTACAAAACTGACACAGAACACTGCCTACCAGGATTGCCAGCATCTCAAAGAAAAATTATCACATCAGCCACAGAAAATTATCGTTTTCTTCGCGAAAGTTACGGTACGGTAGGCAAAACTGCCTCAATTTGAGGAATACCTAGCAAAACAATATCATAAAGACTAGCTCTAGATGTAAGAGCCATAAGAGGAGTCACAGTATTAAACTGAGGCTCACGCAGAAGTATGTAAATGCATATATATTTATCTTCATTTCATTAAATCAGTAAAACGTCACATCGTTATACCGAATCCTGTTTCTTTACACTTGTCTTTATTTCTAACTCCTGGGGTCGTCAGACAACGCTATTGGCCCAATCTGGGCCGTGGCTCAAAAAACGTCGAGAAACAGTGTTATAAAGGATCTGCGGTTCCCACAGCCGTGAGTATTCAAACTGTTGTCTTCTGGGCTACCGTTGGGTACTGACGATTCGGGAAAAACATACTATGTCCATCTACATGGTCGAAACGATGGACGCAGCAAATTCTCCCTAACGTAAGTATTTAGCCATCAACTACACGGTCTTGCAAGCCAGCAGACTACAACATGAAAATATTTTAATGTCATTCCTCCAAAATTATGTACTAATTCTTTTTTACTTCCATTATAGGACTACGCATCCGTCTTGAATTTGTTCATCTCAGCAACACTGCAAGAGGTTCCTCAAAAATTAATATTTTTCCACTGGAATTCCCTTTAAAAATTTTGCAAACACTTATTACGTCCAACTTAGACTGAAACAACATTTCGATGTACAGACAGCATTACGACACTGTGTTTCTGCCTTTCAGTTCCTTGCCAAGCACTGCTAGTATAGATGAAGCGAATGACGTACTTCTGGCTGTACGCAAGCCTATAGCTCGGGGGGGGGGGGGGGGGGGGGAAGAAAAACGGCAAAGTCACTGTACTTAATTAAGCAAAACACCATAAAGACATACGAGGGGAGTGAAGGCATAGCTCCACGCATTCTTAACCTCGGTACTAGGATGGAGGTGAGAAGTCAGCTTCACGCCCCAGCCGTTTTGCACCTGGGGAAAGAACCCTCGGTACCCAATGAATAACAGGCCGGGTGCGCCCCTGGGCCCACCTGGACGATGTGGAATAAAAAAAAAATATATCTTTTCCCGCTCGGAATCGAAAGCCGATTCCTTGGTCGTACAGCCCGTTATCTGGTCACTACACCTACTGAGCTATCCCGTCTCCGAAAAAGAAATCAAAGTATGCTTTTAGAGTGTCTTTGAACGCTCAAACCTGGGAAACATAAAATGAAATTGGAAGATAAACTTCTGAAAAGCCTTGTGTTTCCATTGAGGAAAATATGAGGAAAGCATTAGGATTCGTCTTCATTTGTCAAAAATTCTCTCTTCATTTTTTCACGCAACTGGTTTGTTTTTTGCTTTCGCGCACATTAATCAGAAAACTGAAATGAGAACACATCGGTATTCTGAATAGGATAAAAATGGCTGAAGACTGGGTCCATAGGCCCGCTTTTGTGCCAGTGGTGACGAACTTCCTACTTCTGTTACTAGTTAATTTTGCCGTCGTTTCGTATTACATTTGACATTCGACCTCCGGACCACGACTAATGTTATTCACGAGGCAAGCCGTTCAGCTCATGCTAGTTATATCAAAAGGCTTACCGACAAAACATGATGCAGAATAATGCAATACGTCACGAATTTTGCTACCACTTAAGCACTCCTACTAACAAACGTCAAAAAGCTCATTAATTACATGTCGCAGTCCGTACTACTGGTCTGAATTGTCACACTAACACGACCACAACTGACTGCCGCAAATTCTGCAGAATGCTAACGGCATAAAAAGCCCGCAGATCAGCAGCTCTATTCCGCATCCAGCACAGAGATAGGCTTACGTTCATAAACGAACACCTGCCTTAATATGGATATTTCCCCGGTCAAGAGAACAGACAGAAAATTCATGTAAAACTACTTCTAATATACATAAAACGTTAAACGTGGAAAAGGAAATATAAAACAAGAAGGCAACGGAAAACTGCGTACCTAAATAGCTATTACTAAGGTCAGGATTATATGCATTTTGCATACTGCATAGGTAAAATAAAACTGCATTTAAACTTTCACTTCGGGACAACCATATAATAATGAAATGTATATTTCATTATTATATGGTTGTCCCGAAGTGAAAGTTTAAATTTAGTTTTAAACACTATCTCAACCTTTACAGAATAAACACAACACTATCTTCATGCTCATTTTCCATTATCCTACTACATGTTTCGGCCGCGTATGCTGGCCATCATCAGGTAGAAGCTCATAAACATGTAGTAGGATAATGAAAAAGGAGCATTAAGACAGTGTTGTATTTATTCTGTAAAGACTGAAACAGTGATTATATACACGCACAACGGGACGATGATTCAAAAAAAAAATTAAATGTAGTTTTATTTCACATACGCAATATGCAAACTGTATACAATCCTAATCCTAGTTATTACGTTCTACCCGCGTATTTTTGTCAACACTGCACTTCGTGAGAAGGAACTTCACTGATGCAAACGCAATGGATTAATATGCGATGCTGTGTCGTTGTGTGGGAAGTTCTCGGCGTGTCGGAGGGGTCACACTGGCTTCTTCTTCAGGGTCAAGCTGGACTGCTTGATCCTGAAGATGAAGGAATTACGATCCTTCAAAACGCCGGGAACTACTCACCCAACGTCACACTGTAACATCCCAGAAGATACGAATCTTTAGCAACGGCATTGTGAGAACGACAGATCTCGGGACGAATTAAGTCAGCGCACCGTGGCCAGAATAAGTGACGAATATTGCCGTTAACTACAAGAAAGCAGAGGGATAAGAATCAAACGAAAATAAGAGGAGGGCGTAAAGGTTGCGACGTGCAACACTAAGATGTACGTGATATACGGTATAAATACGTGCAACACTAAGATGTACGTGATATACGGTATAAATACGTGCAACACTAAGATGTACGTGATATACGGTATAAATACGTGCAACACTAAGATGTACGTGATACACGGTATAAATACGTGCAACACTAAGATGTACGTGATACACGGTATAAATACGTGCAACACTAAGATGTATGTGATATACGGTATAAATACGTGCAACACTAAGATGTACGTGATACACGGTATAAATACGTGCAACACTAAGATGTACGTGATATACGGTATAAATACGTGCAACACTAAGATGTACGTGATACACGGTATAAATACGTGCAACACTAAGATGTATGTGATATACGGTATAAATACGTGCAACACTAAGATGTACGTGATATACGGTATAAATACGTGCAACACTAAGATGTACGTGATATACGGTATAAATACGTGCAACACTAAGATGTACGTGATATACGGTATAAATATTCAGTTCCCTCGGGAAATCTGTTCTGATAATGTTTTATTGTTTTTATGCTTACTTGGTGGGGTGGAAGGGGGGCGGTGGATCTGTACCCAGATATCCGTTGGTGACGTATCAATATTGTACATTTTCACCATCTGGAAATTAAAGATACTCTAACTATCCCGCAAACGCCATGTTTGTAAACTTCAACCGAAAAATGCATGTTTCATGCCAAATTCCAAATGCTCACAGAAAGCTTCATGCTTTCAAAATTATATTTTTTAATTTATACAACTAAGAAGACGTCAAGCAATTAAAATGCCATCAAAGAGAACTACAATTTATTGAGAAAAAAAACAATATTTTGTTTGCAATATGATACATGTTTCGGCCCTAATGGGCCATCAACACGCTTTCTATAAAAATACATACATTTGCAAACGGAGGTCACCATTCTGGAATTACACTGAAAACACTACACTCGGTTTCTGCTGTGAACAGGTAGTGCGATTTATGGACTGCTGACAACTATACCCGTTCTAATGAACGGCCTTCTACAGTCCAGTACAGTCAGTTCTGCTATTACACGTGTTTTGTTAACGCTGATTTGCTATAACGCCATTGATGAATAGCTGAACGCTGTTTGTACAAAGCGAACTTTCGGATAACCATGTTGGCTATTACGCAATTCCAGCGACCAATGTGAAGATATAAGTTTGTATTACGGGCCAAATCTTTTCTCATCTGACCCTATTTTTATTAGGCGATTTTTTCTAAAGCAAAGTCTCACAAGACCGCAACTATCGCGCTATAAGAAAACTGACTTTGTATGTGCATGCACAGGGGTCAAACAAACCATTTAGATTGTGTCAGAAGGACGTGTTGCCACAACCCGATAGGATACGTAAGTAACTAAGCAATCAAACCTCCAGCTGATATTGCCAGTACTGCGCGGAAAAACAGAGGACTCCCCGCTACGACAGACAGGAATTCCCATTACACAGTACCACACCTCTTTTTTTCATGGAACTTAAACGCTCGGCGAAGGAAACGACTGAACAGGTACTTACACGACAGTTCCTCTCGTTTTTATTGGTGCTGAACATACATATACAATAATCGGTAAATTTAACTACCTAAATTAGGGCCACCAGAGCTAAGTGTGTCTCGATGTACGGTTGAACCCCGTTATAACGACATCGCTTTATGCGACACCTCGTCTACTGCGTCAGATATTCAGTGGTAACAATTAATTCAACACTGTTTACCATAACTCTATATTCCTCGGCTAGAACAACACTCGTTTATAACGACACAAAATAGTCAGGCTCTTTTTCATGACGTTATAACCGAGTTCGACTGCATTTAATGGTATCAGAACAAGATGCCGAGGTACACATTTGCAGCCGGCAGGAAGTAAAAGCAGACTGACCAAAAAAACACCTTAATGAAGAGTGTCATAATTTGTAACTTTCACCATACAAGTTTATTATTATTGTGACCAT
Organism: Reticulitermes speratus; assembly: GCA_021186555.1. NCBI lineage: Eukaryota > Metazoa > Arthropoda > Insecta > Blattodea > Rhinotermitidae > Reticulitermes > Reticulitermes speratus. The sequence goes on from JAJKFL010000001.1 coordinate 10,664,366, forward strand.
ATCAAGACACCACCATCTAGCGCCAAGGTTAAAAATGAGTGGAGTTATACCTCTACTCCATTCATACACCTTCGCGGCATTCACAGGAACTTTACCTATTACAACCTTATCAAGAGTGATAAGATGGGCAAAGAATGTAGTACAAACGAGACACGAAATACGCACAAAATTTTAGTCGGGAAAGCTGACAGGGAGATGAAGGTGCAGATGGGAGAATTCTTTCAGTGCCCTTCGTGTAGCATTATGCGAAGTTTCAGCCTACACGCTAACAAGCAAAAAAGGCCATCCACTCACAACAAAAGATCGTCTGTTCATAATCGCCTTCAGGCTGAGCTGATTACAAGTCTATATCAATCCTCAGTGCGCGACATTTGTTTCAGTCAAGGTCAATAAAAACCATATTTCTTTTTCACGTCTTCCTCTGCTGTTTGAAGCAATGTGCACTACTCAACGCTTTGTTTTCAAGAACGGATATCAATACGTAAAAACATCAACTTCCTACAGACCTGTTTTAATTAAAATAATTTTGTTTGGGTGTCAGAACATTCTGTGGGCCGGGATAGCGTAATCGGTATAGCGACTCGCTACGGGCTCGAAGGTCTGGGGATCGAATCCCGGTGGGGATGAGATTTTCCGCACCCGTCCAGACCGGCCCTGGGGCTCACCCAGCCTCCTACACAATGGGCACCGGGTCTCTTTCCCGGGGGTAAAGCGGCCGGGGCGTGGAGCTGACCCCCATCTAGTGCCACGGTTAAAGAGAGAAGAGCTATACCTCTACTCCCCCTCTGGGCCTTCATGGCCTGTTCTAGGGAGAACTTTACCTTTACCTCTTATCAGCACATTCTGCAGACTATTTTTAAAATAAGCTTTCATAATTCGCCCCTCTTTGGATGCTTATTTGAAAGCAATCAACAATTATAAATGAATAAATAATTATCCAACTCAGTGAACGACATGTGTGTCGGAACAGCATACTCAGAAATTTCGAACCAGGATGGAGGACAGGACGATGAGAGGAAAAAACATAATGAGGTTCATAATTTGAAGGCACTTTACTTCGCCAATTATTATTATTAGGGCGAAGAGTTCAAACAGGATGACATGATCGGAACACGCAACACGCACAGCCTAGACCAGTAGCGCACCTGAGGTTAAGACGACTTCAAAGGCCTTGGGGTAGCTGGAATGATTTTAAAGTGGATACTAAAGCAACAGCGAGGGACACAGTGGACTGGATTCATCTGGCTCAAACAGGAATCAATTGCAGGCACGACGAATACGACGTAGTAGACCTTCGGGTTGAAAAAAAAGCGGTAAGTTCTTGGCCCGTTGAGTAACTACCAGCTTACAGGGTGTCCACTCCACGGAGTTAGCAGCGATATTCGCAAGGAAGAACAAAGGAAAATATCAAAAATCTCCGTCAGGATAACCTGCGCTGTGGCCGACGTTAAGAAGGATGTCGAAAGAATTCAAGGCATAAGTGGGCTACTGCTGCGGAAACACTCGTAACTTTCTGCTTGAACTTCATATTTATACAGACCACAAACGGTCGTGTGCTGTAATCCCGAACACCATGTCGCCAGGGCGAATAAATTTTGTATGCTGGCGCCGGACATTTATGGTCCTGCGTACGCAACTTGCTCCATGTCATCCTTCTGCCGCATGTAATTTTCAGACGGCTCCCAGATTTTTGGAAAATTTGTGAACCACCTGATTATCCTTATACATAAATTCAATTTCGAATTTCACCTGTAATTCAACTGACTACGTGTCAAAGTAGGTGCACTTTCCTTAAACAGCTTACGACTGAACAAAGAAATATTTCACCAACCATTTTAAAGTACGACAGTGTCGCAATCTACATGACATCAAGCGATTGAGCAGTTCCTGAATTCTCCCTGACTTGACTGGACTAACATTTGGCTTCAGTGCCTTCTTTTCCTCTTCTTTTATTTTTTACAATATGACGTAATTTATTATACTGTTATGTCTATCGCGTATCGCATGGTAACTAACGATAACAATATCAAGTACGAAAATGAAGGCGGACATGTTAAGTGGACCACGTAACTGTACAGAGGTCTTCACATGGTAGAAGAAAGGCATTCCGCTGCTGCAGGAAAAGCGACTGCCCATTACAACACGAATCTGCGCACACTACACGAAGCATATCGTGTATACCCAATTTCTTTATGGGGCAAGTTTTGTTTCCCACTTCCATAAAAAAAAAATCTGTCTCAAAACACTTATGACTGTGTAGAATTACACACACATGTTAGATTTTTACAGAGTAACCACGCACTTCCAATGTTCAAGAGCAAATGGCTCTAAGACGCAGACCGGTGGTAGACGAGAAGAAGTCGACGCCTGAGATAAACCTCAGCGCGAGTGGCGTACTGACCTGCCTCACATTCCACAGTGGCTGAAATCTGTCTCAGTCTCCTTCAAACTCGCAGGAATTCCATGACTTAATTCAAACAGCAGGAATGGCTGCACTGAGATAAGTTACTCTGCAGGTATGAAGGGGTGACCATACCCACTCCGAGGCGCGGGAAAGATGGGGACGTCTTACTGACGAGATTCAAGAAAGTTTGTTGGACTGCCAGACTAACTCATCAGTAACATTTTTAGTCACAGAAAAAAATATATATCGCGGGCCAAATACACAGCTTATGCATGTAGAAATTCGGGAACTGGCAGCTACTATTCGTTCCGGAATCACTGACACTCCCGTTCGAACCTCCGAATATAAACATTAAACCATTCGTATGCAATACTATGATTTTTCCTTTCTGTATGAGTGTGAAACATGATCTCTTACCTTAAGTGCATTATATAGCCTGAGGTGTTCGCAAATAAGGCACTGAGGAAGATATTTGGACCTAAAAGGAAGTAACAAGGGACTGGAGAAAACTGCACAGTGAGGAGCTTCATCATTTGTACGCTCCGAAGTTTCAAGATATCCTGAACAGCGAGTAATGCCCACAACATGGTCTGACAATTCGCAGTTTTTTCCGCACCCGTCCACACCTGCCCTGAGGCCCATCCAGCCTCCCATACAACAGGTAGCGGGTCATTTCCGGGGATAAAGCGGCCGGGGCGTTGGGTTGACCATCCACTCCCATCTGGCGCCGAGGTTAAAAAAAAGGGAGTAGAGCTGTACCTCTACTCATGGCTTCTTCTAAGGTGAACACAATTACAGGACACAGTTCCGTACCGTACTTCTTTACATGCGTAAATAAATGCATTATGGATATACGTCACACTGTTGCATCTCCTAAACTATACGTAAAGGTAAAGCAATCCCTGTACAGGCCCTGAGGGTTCCAGAAGGCTGAGGCTCCCAGATTACAAGAAAATAATCGCCTTTACCCTACAGGAAATATTCCTGATACTCATTTCTGTCAGAGGCTCCGTTGACCCCAGGGCTATAGTGCGGCCGGTCAATGAAAAATCCCAATGACACCATCGGGAGTCGAACACGAGACCTTCCGGCTTGTAGCGCAGTGCCTCAACCAACTGCGCCACCGCGTGCCCCCTAAACTATAGGAGTCTACCACAAAAACTGTCCGGCGAATATCCTATTCGTCAGTAAAATGTACCTAGCATTAAGACGAGAGCATTTTTTACGCTGAAACTATTTTTCAGTGTGGCTGGTATTGACGACATACGAGCACAATCTGTCCGCATACAGTTCACATCTGTACTGCGTCTGACATCTGTCAACAACAAAATTTACGACTATGTAGTAAGGTTTCTGCACTGTTGATCACATTTACAACAACACTCGTATCCGCAATACTGTACATATCAAGGTCACTAAGTTACACAAAATCGCAAGCAAAGCGTTTAAATGAATATATACCCTATACTGGAGTCATCTGCGATCAAGATAAAGGTAAAATGTAACAAAGCTGTTGCTGTGCTTAATTAAGGAATAAAGGGGAGTGGAGGTATAGCTCCAAGCATTCTTAACGTTACCATTATGGCGTTCGTATACAAAGGACATGACCGACGGTAAAAAGAATTTGATGTACTGTCAAAATGCATGTTCCACGGCAATTCTTGTGTTTTGTTACATACGATGTGTCATCAGAGACTCATTTAAGACTTACGTTAAACACTGTCCCCTTTACTGTTCGTGTGGAGGCACTAGACTATTCCATTTCACAACCGTATGTACCGGCTTGCTCCAGGCTATCTTTTGCCATCCATCGGGCAGAGAGCCAAAGCGAGATTCAGCACCAAGCCTTGTCCTCAATCTACATACTACACACTACGTTCGTAATTCCAACCACAGTCAAATCACAAGCCAACGCGTTACTTTGCAAAAACAAAGAGTAACTCACTTCGAAATAACGTTACCTAGATAACGGGGTTCTTAAGGGGAAGGTAAAGAAAACGGAATGTCTTCCGCACGGTGCCCCATTCGGATCTGTCTGGCGTAATATCGCCTACTGTACTTTCGCTGAAGTCTCAATGGGCCGTGTTTGTGGGATTCTTAAACGTGACACATTATTATTTATTAAAAACCTATCATCAAACACAACAATATGCTGTTACCAGTTACGCCTTTTGGGCCGAAACACGTAGCTTACTGGTAACAGCATACGGTCACACAGAAACTACAGTTCTGTTTAATGGCGGTTTATATTAATTAACGTTTTAAAACACAAAGACGTCTCCTTTACAAAAAGTAAGTGACAAAATATGAATCTGAGTTTCATTTGAGTGTTTCAGATTGGCACTTTGCTTGAATATCTACACAAAGAGACACAGGGCCCTGCCTTGTTATATAAACGTAGCACAGCCGCCCCTGTTGAAAAGGTGATTTACCCCTGAGTTAGTTAAACATGCCCCACCTTTTATAAAACCCAAAGGTTAATTGATTAGCAACGAGTTCATATCGGTCCTCATGTCTCTTTACTGAAGATTCGTTTTAGTAATAGCGCCCACAAAACATCCACACCCCCGAAATCGTCTCTTCTCTGCAGTCCTATTGAAGCTGCGAATGACTTTATAATCTCCGTCCATCTGATATACCTTGGTCACCAGAATATGCGGCTATTATTGTATCTGATAAATATAATTTGACACTTCCTGTCGGCTCGCTTATCGTATTAACCTAGCGCAATCACCGGACCGCACACATGCTCGGTAAAACAGCGACGGGAAGTAACAAACGATACTTGTCAAATAAAATATGGACTCTCCAGCCGTTACTAAGATACCAAGTTCCATACTCATACAATACAACAGGTAAAATTTTGGATGTGCATAACTTACGACTTACTTACTGAGGAAGGATAAGGGAGAGCGGCAACGGCTGCGCTGAACGCCAGCAATCATCCGTATGAACTTCGTGTATTCAACTTACAAAATACATGCAAAACAAAAATATGTAACTGCCAACTGACAGGAACCAAAGGAAAGTACATGGCGACAACAAACGACCTTATACACGTTTAACCCTTTGGCGCCAACGGACGAACAGTCGTCGCGCTATGTAACGCTGACAAAGTAAGGGCGGTCCATTTAGTCCCGATCTTTCCCAGAGTACACTGCGCACTTAATTCCGGCGCCAAATGGTTAATAATTTATTCGACAAAAAAGTGAGTTACGCACATTAACTGAAATTTTCAGAGCATAAGAGGAAGTCTCAGAGATTTGACTATTACTTATCGGATTTCGATGTGTACTCCACTGGAGATTTAACACACGTAAAATAATAATTTCATCCCAGACAATGCACAACATTTCCATGAAAACTAAATCACAGGCACCACTAGTGAGAATTCTGAGTCCGTCGCCATAATGAGGCCCTTGGGAGTAGACAAATAACCGTGGCTCTGTTGCAGGAGTTGCATTCCTGGCAGGGGCAGGAATTTGTGCCCTTCGCCATCCTAATAACATTGGCTCTGGGGCTCAGTCGGCCTTTTATCCAGTGATTGCCAAAAGATCTTGCCCAGGAGAAAAAGTGGCAGAAGCGTGAAGCTGGCTAATTAAAACTGCTTTTTAACGCGCGCTTTCCGGATTACATTATCAGATAAAATTAAAGTACAAGATGAATAAAATGTATTACAAAATTGCCGTTCTTTGTGTTCTGTAACACTAACTCGTATTTATACCGGAGCAAGTCAATATTGCGTTTGAATTCCTCTTGAACTATTACATAGAAGGCACAGTCACGACTTATGCCCTTTTCTCTTACTTACACGCCTGCATAACATTCACACGCTTTGAAACATATATGTAACAATATTAAACTAATACTGAAGCTGTATTTTCTAAACGCTGCAGCCGCACAGTACCTACTGGTTCGAATCCTGACAAACACCGACATAATAAGAATTCTGTACAGTAAAAATTGTATTATTTCATCATAACCTACAGATGATACACTTTATTCGTAAGACGTCAAAACAGAACTTAAAATATTATGATGGTCACACAGGCCAATGCTAATATTCCATTGTCGAATGGTAACTTCTCTCAATAGGTTATGGGTCGTATAATGTAACAATGCAGAACGTTCCTTAGTACCTGTATCAGGGACAACTGGTACATGATATAGCCTATGCACACACGTTACTGCAAATAATCACAACAGTCGTATTTACTACGACAGCCAATCACCCATTTCCATTCAAATCTAAAGAGATCGCGAATTAGTAAAGCGTGAACTGGTGTTCCTCTTTGTGGACGCTTTCACCCCTGTGATTGGCTTCGGACAAGGAATGGCTTTCAGTTCTACTCTCATAATCACGGAGTTACCTTGACTTTCATTTCTTTTTTCTAACTTTCTTCTTTTGTTTTCTATAACCAGTTACCCCCACATAATCATAACATCAAATTAACACAGAACTTTGCGGAATATTTTTCAAAATACCGTTTAGATTGCTTGAAAACACGATTACAAACCACTACCAAATACACTCTGCAAAGTCGTAGTACGATAAAACCTGTCTTAAACGGAACCCGGGTAGAAGGGAATCCTGCATTTAGCGGAAAACTTTAACAGTTCCTAGGATTTTTAATTTAACTACAAATACCTGTATTAAACGGAACCTGCCCGCAACGGAAAAAAAAATTCGTCTTACACATCCCGTTATGTTTTATAGTATTACAAATTACTATGTAATATGTTGATAGACTGAGATCTCAATCATATACTTAAGCATGCAAGTGTAATTTATTTTATGAAAATACCGACCTGAAGATGACCTAAATACGGGTCACAACGTGCTGCCATATACTACAAAGATGTAGTAGTAATATTAAAGAACAGCCGTGTCACCGGCAATTACATAGTAATTTGGAAAAATTCCGGTACCTTGAGGTTCCGTTATGGGTAGGTTTCACTGTATTAGCGTTCACGTATGATACTGAACACACAGTGTGGGCGGCGCACGGACGGGATAAAAAAGGCACAGACAAGTGAGGCTGGGGAGGGGGGACAGGCAAGTTTGACTAATAATGGCGAGAATTTGCAATGTCAGAATATCTCAAGTTCAAACCCAATTTCAGACATGAAAACTGAACAAATGAGCAAAGAGTGTCATAAAAACTTATGAACGTATTTCGAACTGTGGACAATCATTAATCAAGTCAAAACAGAGAAAAATGTCAACAATGTCACTGTTATTTGTCACAGACATAATGAAACTGTTTGAAGACAGTCGTGTGACCTATTTACTCTTCGTGGTTTGTTTAAAATATACCAATATCGTAACGACGCGAACTTCCTACACTGTTTGCCAACTTGAAAGTACGCGTATTTGGTGTACAATACCTGCAAAGTTCTGTAACCAGGTTACTAAGTTAAGAAGTGAAAGTTAACTTTGTGTCACCGCCAGCAGAGCAGTAACACAGGACAAAGAGTTTATACACTTTACACACATTATCAATACACCGTATGCTTATCGAAACGCAGCAGTTAAATCTGTACGGCAATGAACATGTCTAAATGTGCGATCTCACATTTCAATGCCTGATATTCTCCGACTAATGTAGTCGCTGACGAAACAACCGGAACACAAGTGTTCGAATACTGGCTCGGCATACAGCTACTTGTTGCTGGTGTCATATACATACGACTGCAGAACACCCTGCAATGAAGTAAGACCCCAAGTAAGGTTCCTGTCGTCTACCTGAACAGAATTTCTATACCATCTCAATTACAATGGAGCATGAAAACGCTGTAATCGGAGAGTAGATTCAAGCACGACAGTATAGAGCGGGAACGTACCGCCAACCGCTAATCCGCTGACACTGATCACCCTACAAGGTTTTTTGTATAAACAGCCACAGTTTTAAAATATTCACATTTACGCTCACAGCCTAGTGATTACTTTATGTACCACAAGGTTTATCTTTAAACAAGACAGGCAATGTAAGTACAAACGTAACACTGAGGCGCGTTCTCGTAACCATTGTTGCCGTGGAAAAGCAATAAGTATTACATATTCTGAGTGTGTGTCTGTAGCCTTAGTTATCCAGCATGCAAAGCGCATGCTCCGTATTATATTGTCATCTGTGGCCTGTCTGGCTCCACCATACTTTTCCACATCTCATAAACGGCACGATTTTTTAAAAAAAGTTACTCTACATAAAATGTGTGTTTTGATTTTCTCTACAACTTTTGTCTGAAACATTCCTCACTCTACGAAGAATTCAGCGAGATATTATCATAAATATACATGGGACTTCATGTAAAGTACCCGTTATTCTTGTCAGATTTTAATGAAATTTTACAAAAATCCTCAAATATCAAATTTCATGAAATTCTGTCCGGTAGGAGCCGAGTTGTTCCACGCGGACCGACAGACAGACATGACGAAGCTAATAGTCGCTTTTCGTAATTTTGCGAACGCGCCTAAAAATTCTTTCTACATTCTGCCCGAAGAGTGTACTCATGTTCTATATAGATCTCAGAACAAACAGCTCTTATTGCCCTGTGCAGCGCTAGCTAGTTTTTGCAGCCGACATGGAACGTGTTTACTTCGCTTTACGTACTCAACCTTCACACATAATTCAGGTTTGTCTGTCTTTATCCAGTCCATAGGCAGCACAAGCACACTCTGAGGCAGTGTGAGCTGGAAAAAAATATTTTGGAAAATGTATTCACGTGAAAACAAGGTAAAATGTTAACTTTTCTCGGTAGATTCGTACGGTGTCCGACAAAAATTATAAGCATAATCTACATGCTTGTCAATGGCAAAGGTCTGTGACTCACGGTAATGAGAATTCACGACCAATTTCATTAAATTCATATCAAATGCTCAATTTCAAGTACCCAAGTGCAGTATAAATGCTCGTGCATATCTCTGAGGAAAGTGCTCTGCATCTAGCCTAAAAGAGGAAACGTAAGATGTCTCCACAGACGCACGAGTTGACGGTGCTTTGCAAGCTATTAATAGTTCACAACCAGTGGTCCAGAAGTACACCAGCAAATCGGAAAGACAATAACAAACGCAGAGTGGCGACACACGAAGATGAAGCCAAATTCTGGGGTAAAGTACAACGTGGTTTATATACGTACGAGCATTTACAGTAGAACCCCCCCCCCACCCTTCCCCGACTTGAAATTCCGACTTGCGACCCCTGCTTTTGACAACTAATAGTTAAAAAAAACTCAGGGCAAGGGCTGAAACACATATTCAAGACCAGCACATGCAGAAAAGGCCCCAGAAAGCAAGAGTTTCAACACTCTCTCCCCCTAGCATTAACCGTTTCTCCCGGGGTCTTAACGGAGTCCCCCCCCCCCCACCAATCTAGTCCTCCTCCCACTCCTGTAATAACATTAAAGTTTCATGATTCAGATTATCCAGCGCCCCCCACAAAGTGCTAAAGATGTAGGAACTCTGTAAACTGATCTTTTTTGTGCTGTGGTTCACAAATTTTCAAATGTACTTTGTATGGTCAGCTTTTTTATTGGGTGTTAAGTTTTTACGCAATAAGAGCAAATTTTTGTAACACTGTATACAATATTTGTATTTCATTTTACTTTCATTTACTTTTGTAAAACATTTGTATTTTTACGTTACGAAACGGGTTTCCAGGAACGAAACCCCCATATATGTCATTCCGCTTATGGCAAATAAGGATTCCCCTTACGACGTCTCGCTTCGTCGCCGTCGTTAAGTGGAACCAATTAGGTCGTACCTGCGAGGGTCGCCTGTCGGGCATACAAATGCCAGAAGTATATTGAAAATACAAAGCAGTAACTTTGTGATGAAGACGTAACGATATACTTTAGTATCCGGCGATCAAGCAACCTAACAAAGTTTCAGACTGCGCCTGCCAACAATATTAAGGACACCTGGTGTCCCTTCCAGCCATCAAGATCGTATGACCAACACGTTTTTGTCATTTACGGCAGGGAAGTAGAACGCATTCCCAAGTTAGTGTACGAACACAATCCAACCGGCAGGGAAAAAACAACATAGTTCGACCAAGGAGAAGACAGAGACCAGCACTCATGAAGACGGAACAAGCCAGGCTTACACCCTGCTGCTGCTGTTGCTGCTGCTATTGATGATGATAATGACGACGACGACGAAGCAGAACGTACAAAATCAGTGCCGTATTCAATGGCATGATGTGATGTAAACATCAGTTCAATAGCAATAAGGAGAGGGCAGAAACATGGGCACAAATTCCTTACATAACAATGAGAGTAGCAGAAGAGAAACAAATGATTCCGCAACATTAAAACATGAAATTACGTCACGTTACATGCTACAACATTGTAGTTTCATGCTTGTTAAATTTGTGTATTTCAGAATTTTAATATCCTAATCGTTCCCATAAGGGCGACATAATATCTAGATTGACGTGTTGGGCTTGTGCTCCTTTGTTCTGAATAACTCCCTGATGATCGCACCCCGGTGCCGAAACATGTAGGAGTTTTATACTTGTTCTTCAATGTATTTTATTAAGTGCATAAGTTGGTTGATGTATTACACGTTACACGCTCGTCTATTGCACACGTAAACCTGGCCCCGGTTTTCACAGCACTCCATGATGGTGAATACCATATGGTAGGCAAAGTTCAGCTTCAGGCTCCTGCCACTTTATCCCACGGGAAGGCAACCACACTCCTAGATATCCACTGGACAGGGAGTTCCTTGGACCATAAGGCGATTCTGGAGATGAATTTCAGCAGCACTACATGGACTTGAACACACGGCATCCAACCTAAGACTTACTCAGCTACCACGATCATATACATAATTAATATTGTCGTATTACAAAAAACACCAGAATGTTAGCTGAATAAAATTTCTGTTTAGCTATGCATTATTTCCGCTACAACACACCCACGTTCTGCACATGCCATCTTGGGGTCAATATCCGTCTGTAATGGACGGAACTAGGTTGGGAGCTCCATCAACTCCTCAAAGAAGAACAAATGTGTCTCAAAAAGTTCACTAGTTCAGGGATGTACAAAACAGCACGTATATAAATCCCTCCTAGTCTATCGATTCATTATACCCCTTCCCCCTATCAACGTGCATAGTCAACAAGCGTATCACCAGAGATGTGTAACTTGTATTATACGTTTCCAAACATGTTAATGTCGTGTGCTGTGCTTCTCGGTTTACCTAATGACGCTATATCAACTGTTTATGTAACTTGGAATGGTAAATGAAACACGAATGTTGATTTGGGAACAATTTAGAAACGGTAACAAAACATTTAACATACTACCCAGGATAAAGAGGACTTAAGTCTTTTGGGATTTGACGCTGTGTCGCCGGAGTAGTACTTCCCGACGTTTCGAAGGAATCTTGCGAAAGCGCCTAAAAACGGTTAAATTTTAATGAAGCCGTGCTAGCGCATTGGAAAGATTGCGACTATTAGCTTCGTCACGTCTGTATGTCCGCATGGAACAATTCGGCTGCCATTGGACGGATTCAACATTCAACCTTTCTGTTTTGGAAGTCAGGAACTAAAATATATTTTTTCAGTAGTTCTTACTGCCTCTGTAATCCAGGATAAAGTTCAAAATCGGACCATTTCCCCATATTCCGGACTAACAAGGTTCTGCCGTACTTACTACGATAAACCTTGTTCACAGTAAATTAGTCTCCTAGACAAAATTCTAAGCAAAGGGCAACACGAATATGGGGTTTAAAACAATACTGCACGTTGCTCGAAGCAGGTCAAGACTTAGCTAAAATGTACGGCTGTATATAGAAAATACTTTTATCCGAATTTCAGACATGAAAAATGCTAATAAGGAAAGAGACTGCTAACCATGCTAATACAAGATACGCGGCAGACTATACGCATTACGAACGCCATCTTCGCAGTTTTTCATAAGTTACTCACAGAAATCTGTTGTAAAGCTAAACGCACTATAGGTACCACACTACATATAACGAAGAAAACATCTTTAATTGTATTCCATTGTATAACAGATTATATTGCCCCTTTCGAGGAAGGATGGAAGTAGTGTAGTTGGAGTGGGTGTTTTGCAGCGTCTGCACCCCATACAAAAGGCAGCTAAGGATATTGGGGGTCCGAGATTCAGAAAAAAGCGCAGTAAAACAAGCCATCTTGCTAGCCGTGGGAAGGCTATGCACAGAACACTAGGAGAGAAGAAGAGAATTGCAACGGGTGCGCTCCAACCGCTCGCTGTCAGCAGAGAGACAGAGACCTTAAAGATACGAGCCTGTTGTAAATTGTGAACGAAGAATATTGTGGTTCAATTTTGTCAAATATATCAGCTTACAAATCACCTGATTAATTTTTCTGACTTGGTTGCTTCGGTGTGTTAGATTTGTTGGTAACTTGATGACAATTAACAGTTGTACGTCCATCGCCCAACACCCCTTCCACGTCATAGTCCCTGAGGTAAGCCTTGATCTCCACTGTACAAGCTAGCAGCTGATCCTCTTACCTTCATATCGAGACGTTAACACATTAAAAATAGAAACCTACTGATTGCGCGGAAAAAGGTAAGAAGTAAGGATCAGTTAAAATTGTCATTTATGACAGAGACAAGTGTTTCCATAATCCATCCCTATATGGCACACGCGTATGATACAAGACACTTTAAGTTTCACGATCATCACAATGATTTAAAACACAATCAGTACCCATTCAACGGCGTTTCTTGTACTGGTCCTGCAACATCATAACTGCATAAAATTGGTTACAGTGAAACGAAGCGGTCTGTGTCTTCAGTCAGACACTGCACAACCTTCAAGTCAGCCGTACGTTGCGCTAATCACGTGCCCAATGATCAGTGTTCTAATAACATAACCTTGAACACGAAGTGCTGACAGCGATAAAACCTCGGCGATGCCAAGCAGACCGCTGCTTCTAATTAATATGGGACATAACACGAAACATACTTCCACACATTTCAATGCAGTAAGTATCCAACGGCACCGTTACCGGTACTGAAATATCTCTATTGCCACGAGTGAGTGATGTGAATGAATCACTAACAGACAGACATGTTTAATGCAAAGACGGCAACGCAAAGTAACAATGTAATCGTAAAAAATTTGAATATTTAATGTGTTCTGTTCACGTACGAACTTCTGTTAAGTACTGTGATTGCTGAAATCTGTAAAAAGATATGAGAGTTCCAAACAGAATTCGAAAGGCAATATAGAAAGAAAGAAAGAAACAGTTTCAAAGAAATTATGTAGCAACAAGTTTAACTTAAACCAACTAATGTACAAGAATTATTAACAAAGTATATTTGTAACCCCTACATACGTTTCGGCAATCAAGTTGACATCCTCAGGGGACGCATCAAAGAATCACAAATATCTATGGCATTCAGATACACATACATTTGGCATTATAATGGAAGTACACATGCCGCTCACAATATTAAAATGAATTGATGTCTATAGTCATAAAACTAAACGTTACGAGTAAATAATACAATGTGTCTTAAGTCGGTGATGTAAGCTGATACTTCATATAAGACAGTAAAAATTATTATATACAAATACTGATACATGATTCGACTTAGACGGTTAAAACATATACATTTTTTTATGTTTTACTGGCTGTTTGCAATGTACACAATCATACAGTCGATCTACGTCAGTCGTTCCCAAAGTGGGCGGTGGGATTACCGAGGTGGGCGCTAATAGGTACAAGAGGTGGAAGGGAGCGCTGTTATTATCACAAGGGGGCGCTAGTAGACAAGTAGAGCATTTATTTTTATAATAACATTCAAATAAAGTAATTTTTGTGTTAAAAATAAAAAATGAACTAAATTTCTTAGTGTTTTAATTTATGAATCTTATTCAAGCACATGTTATTTTTTAATAAACTATTGCTAGATGAATTATTGTTAATCATAAAGAATATAACAAATTTTAATTTATTAATTAATTTTCTTATTAATTAATTGTTAATTAATTTAAACGATTTTTAAATATAAAATAAGAGTGGAAACAAAAGCGCATTTTTGTTTTTTAAAAAAGATAGGGGGCGCTGTGGGTGTGTATATGGAACCAAGGGGGCGGTGGACCGAAAAAGTTTGGGAACCTCTGATCTACGTCGATCTCGTCCTGTGGCTTGGAATGTTGAGTGTCCGGTGGTGCCGTGTACTCGATTTGTATACATGGCCAACAGCCAGTAAAACTTAAAAAAAAAAAAAAACTTTTATGTTTTAACCGTCTAAGTCAAATCATGTAGCAATATTTGTATAAAATAATTTTTACTGTCTTATATGAAGTATCAGCTTACATCACCGACTTAAGACACATTGTATTATTTACTCGTAACGTTTAGTTTTATGACTATAGGCATCAATTCATTTTAATATTGTGAGCGACATGTGTACTTCCATTATAATGCCAAATGTATGTGTATCTGGAAGCCATAGATATTTGTGATTCTTTCATGCGTCCCCTGAGGATGTCAACTTGATTGTCGAAACGTATGTAGGGGTTACAAATATACTTTGTTAATAATTCTTGTGCATTAGCTGGTTTAACTTAAACTTATGACAAAATGCACGGTACATATAATATAAAATATGTAGGAACAATTTAACGTCCGAGGTACCCTCCCCTAGGTACTCCTACAACCATTGTTGTCCACATCCGATGCCAAGGGATCACAGTTCATGCCTCTTAAGTCATTATAAAGGGAAGGAGGGACTGTTAGGAACACCCAGACGTTGTTTGACAGTCTGGTTGCGTCCCAGGAAAAGTGGGCATAAATATAAAATGATACTCCCATCAGAAATAAGGTGTTATCATAATACACTGATACTAGCCAAAGGGCATTAAACCGAGAATGAGAGAGCGCTAATGAACAAGTGGCGTAAATTGGCAAGGGGTGTTAAAGCAACAATGCGTAAAACGGGCGTAAAACAACGACTGGGTGTACATGACAGCCGATACGTTTGCTGTCTGATGTATAACTCACACTTACTGGTGTAACGTTAATGGGATACAGCTATGATTTCGGGCCTGATTTTTCTGCAAACTTTCTTCCTTGAAATTCGGAACCTTACTTCAAGGTTAAATTACCATCCAAGGCTCAATTATCAGCCACCTACAGTCATTACAGAATCTTTCTTTTATCTGACAACTAACGTTTGTAACTTCCCGCTGCAACCTACGTCGCGCGTATGCGCGGTCGGCTGAGTGACAAAAGTGGCAACCGGCAGTTGTCAGATAAAATAATGAAGCCGTACTTATGTTCAAATAGCATAGGCCTACTATGCGTCGCACTATATTAAAGGCCATGTTGCAGTCGCGTTAGACAGAACCCCGTAATCTTACAACAGGTAGCCATTACACTTAATTTTCATTTCTTTACCTTCGGTAGCACTATTGTCAAGCAGTAATGAAACCCAGAACCCTTTGGTAAGCAATTCTGCATACTAGCCACTGAATCACGACGTCGACGAGAGTATACGTTAACTCCCGCAACGTCGTATATACTAAAGGGAAGGATAGAAATGACGGGAAGACGAGGAGGAAGGCGTAAGCAGCAACTGGATGACCTTAAGGAAAAGACAAGATACTGGTAATTGAAAGAGGAAGCACTAGATCGCACCCTGTGGAGAACTCGCTTTGGAAGTGTCTACGGACCTGTCGTAAGACAGACTACAAAATAAATGAAAGCGTAATAAATCAACTACTGACACCATATTTTGGACAATCGCCACTAGACGTGTACCACCGGCAGCACCCTACGGTCAACCTCCATAATCTTGTCCCGGCAGGCACATCGACACTATCCCTCCCATCCCGGACCAATTCCTACTTGCATGCCTGCTTGCGTGCGTGCGAGCATGTGTTCATATAACAGACTAAAGAACCGACAAATGCATGTAATCATTGTAAAATCGTTTAATCGGTGAGCTGACCCCAGAAAGTCTTTCGGTGTGTGTTTCACATAATCAGATTTTAACCGCGTGTTTTCCTATAGTCAATTACTTGACTAAGGGACTGAAGGAAACTACAAAGACTTGGTCAGGAAAACTGGTCTGCGGGACGGGATAAAAAAAACCAGCACTCTTTAGAACAGGAAGCAGTTCTAATTACTACACCGTGACCTTGAGCTTCGCTGCCATAACGTGCGAAATGATATGTTTATCTACATATTATAGTTGGCACGTATGGGGGACAGGAGAGGTGCATACAGGGTTTTGGTGGCAAGACCTAGGCGTAGATGGGAGGATAATATTAAAATGGATAGCCAAGAAGTGGGATGGGGAGGAATGGACTGGATTGATCTCGCTCTAGACAGGGACAGGTGCTTGTGAATGCGGTAATGAACCTTCGGGTTCCATAAAATGCGGGGAATTTCTTGACTGGCCAATGAACTGTTAACTTCTCAGGTAGGATTCAGCTCCATTAACAAAGTCATACTCTGATTTAGCGGGGAATTCAATTCCTCGTATTACACAGCGGAGACATTCAAAAACAGCACATCAATAACGGCGACAGCAGTACGCATGCTGTTTCATCATGGAAACTGTTGCTAAACAATCTGCAACAACAACTTGTGTTATAGCTAAATATAAACTTACCGTACAGGCCTGAGTTACGCTGGAAAGAATGGCAGGGGTGTCAAGGCTCTCAACGCGAGCAAACAAATCAACCTTCAGTTACTGTATGTACCATAAACCGCGGCTCAACTCATTTTAACATTTCAAAGCCTACTGGTTTGTATATACGCCACCAGGTTTAACACCAAAACTATGCACTTTTCATACACTGTGTATTTATCTATTCCGTATGATTCTTTCGACACACAGCATTTAATTATTTGACTACGCAGCATTCAAGCATTCATCTTTCTATTGGAAGCACAGTGTTCTCTGTGTGGTATGAATTGAACATTCATATATACCTACACAGATTGAAACACAGATTAAGAGTCGACAGACAGATAGACAGGTAGGCAACGTGTGAACCCAGACAGACATTTCAAGAGCTACGAGAACTTAAAACGTGCCGCTCAGAGTTCAATGCGTTCTCTAAAATACTATGACGTTAAAAAAACAAATTTCCGGCCAGGGATCTTGAAGTACGATCCACGCACAGTAAACGACTTAACAAAATGCAGCAGTGGGCAGACTTTAACATTAAATTTACACAATCTTTAACTAATTCAAGACGGCACATTGTGTAACGGAAGGCCGATAACATACGGGTATAAGTGGATTTTAATGAACAGCTAGTTCATTTCCGTTGAATTTCTTGATCCCAAACCCCGGAAGTGTTACCACTAAGTATGTAACAAAACGAGGGGTGTACTGTTGTCTGACACACACTGACATTACGGGCTCTAGTCCAATTCGGGGCATCGGCGTCTGTTTTTGTTTCATGTGCATGAACAAGTCTTACGACGGGCAGATCCCCCACCGAAGGATTCCTACTAAATGTCTACAAACAAGATTCACAAACCTGGCAAAGAAAAGGCCCTGGGCAGCACTGGCCTGTAGTGTCACACGACAAGACACGGAGAGATTAGGCAGTGACATAAAATGTTAATCAAGAAACAAGTGTACACGTACGTGAATAAGAACAGAAATATTTATTCCTTCCTGGCTGTTTACATCATTACAATACAAACAGTTACGTAGAACAAACTTCGCTTTTTAAACTCGTGTGCCGGTCCGCAAGTTGGAGGCGGTAACCGACGTCTGACGATAAACAAATATACAAAGTTGCTATAAAAACTGTTGAATTTACCGCTAAATATTTTGAACGAATTCAGAACAAGTCTGATTATTGAAGTTATACATTACATGACATTATTATGTCACGTATTCTACATACTTACGGAATGTGATGTTGATTCTCAAGGGACTGAGGGTGGGGGGCGGGTTATTATTCGTGACGTAAACACGTAACTTGCATGCTCAGTTACGCTGCTTCGGTCTAACGTTACGCAACCTTACTAACACAACAAAAGGACTGAAAGTACTTTTCTGTCCAACATTCCCCCCATATCCGAAAGATCATTGTTTTGTTTGAAGGTTTGCAGACTTCGCCCGCTTGTCCTTCTGATAACATGCGAATGAAGACAGCATTGGTGAGATGATAATGGCAACGGAAAACCGAAGCACTCGGAGAAAAACCACTATCACTCCGACTTTGATCACCACAAATCCACTTGGGATTGAAGTCGGGTCTTCATCATATATAAAAGATTCAGACCGTAACTCACAGAGAAAATATCACGCTTCGATTAGAAAGATCAACCGGTCAACGATGCATAAAAGGGAAATAATGACTGTTTGGTGTACGAATCACACGAAACAAGTAAAGTACACTGAGTGGACAGAATGGCAGAGATTTTAGCGTTAAACCTACGGGTACATACACCAACCACTAGGCTTTAAAGGATGAAAGATACCTTTCAGCTATTGAGCTCGTATCGTGTCAAATCGGGAGATAATTATGAATGCTGCGTAAACATGTGATTAGTTGACTACTGGTTACTTGCCGGCGCTATTTCAACTACGTAGACTTGCGTATCCTAGCGTTGAATTGTACAATGGCTATAACTGAAAGCTGAACTGGGAATCATGTGACGGAAGCGGCGCTGACCTATGTTACGATTTACCTTAAGCGGCTGGGGACAGGTGGGGACAGCTTGTCTCTGCACAGAGATTCCAATCGCGGATCTGCTCACGAACTGAACCGTACCAATGACCACTCTGCCCTACGTTTGGCTTTAACGTTGACAAATTTAGCGGACACAGATTCGATGGACGTCGCCCGCCCACTCTGATTAGCGCTGTTTTCTCGGGTACTTTTATTAATTCTAACGTTGAGACGGGGGGAGTGCTGCGTTCAACAATGTTTCACTGTACGCTGCGATTTTCAGGAACGTAACACCAGCGTTAACCGAAGACTTTTTTTTTTGTGGTGAAGGGCCCCGCAGCAGATGCTAAGGTCGCACCGCAGCCTTGAGGCTTATTGTGCAACGCTGTGATGAAGATAATCAGTTCTTTTTCCCCCATTTTCCCTGTAATGGAGTACCGGTGGAATGAAATTGACAGGGGAAAACCGAAGTACTCGGAGAAAAACCTGTCCTAGTGCCACTTTGCCCACCACAAATCTCACCTGGGCTGACCCGGGATCGAACCCGGGCCTCTGCGGTGAGCGGCCGGCAACTAACAGCCTGAGCCATGGCACGGCCGTAACCGAAGACTTGCTGTATCTAAGTAATTTTACGGTCATCTAGTCACAAAGCAATACGCAAGAGAGATACAAACTGTAGACAGCACACAACGTGAGCCATATCCCTGTTAGGTGTTGAGATTAGAACTCGGATACAGTTCACACGGTCACAAGGTCACAGCTGGTGTGTAAACGTTGGTTGGTTGGTGTGGCATGCCGCATCCAACCGAGCAACGATAAACTTCATTGTATCGCCCAACCACTCCACAGACAAAACTTTCTTGACACACAATAATTCTTCTGCGTGGATTATGAATGCACACGTTTTGTTAAAAGTTACCTTCGGGGAGGGAGGGCGGGCGGGGAGGTTAGACGTAATTTTTATAGAAGTATTTACACAACAAGAATGTTGTCATTTACAACTCATCTAGCACATAACAATAATAAAACATACGAGAAGTTGGACATGCAGTTTTAATACATGCATAACTAACTGTACGACCAGTGGGATATACATTATTAAGTGAAGCAAGCTGGGATAAAACAATGAAGACTGAACTGGTTCTGGATCGTGTCCCTTTGCGGACTTTAGTTCAGGGAATAAAGTGACACTGCAGATTACCGAGTCCATGCTAGCAATTCCATCGATTTCCTGCCAAGTGATATCACTTAATATTCCAGTCGGTGTGACTGTTACATGGGCATTATTTCATACAAGAAACAAGAACAACAACTACAAACAAAAACGTCACTAGGATTGCTTTTGCGTGTCAATTTACTCGTCTTATTTATCATTTACATAATGTTGTCAATACGACGTCCACTGCCTTAAATACGCGGTAATCTGCATTTGTATTAAACATTAACCCGTTCGTTAAAGTAACACTTCATGTACACCCTTTACGATGTGACACGAAAACACAATCCTCGTGACATTTTTATTAATTTATTATTCGTTTGTTACGAAGAATATGTTCCTGTACATTTAAGGGCAGATCAGGCATTGCAACTACAGTAGTCTGTAATAGGATAATCGCCTGAAAATGGCTACTTATGCCGAAACACGTAACGAGTTTGTGGCATGAAATAAGATCCACGAAATATGCAGATGTACTGTACTGCCAAACATTTACTGATATTTGGATAATACAACATGACGCTAAAACACACAACCTGCCAAATGATTTTTCTAGACAGGATGAGTATTAAGGACGTACAGTAAATGGAAAACGGAACATTACGTTAATGCTATGGCGCTTTGTTCAACACTGGTACACATAACCACGTATTACACGACGTTAAGAACTAAATTACTGATACCTGGTAGTTCATGAAGTGCACGTAATGTTGAAAGCCTCACAACTCTGCCGTTTGTAGATCTCAAATGTAATTATCTTGCTGTCTTCTTACAGCATAACGAGGTTCGTACTGTTTCATCACGCACTGTTTATCAGACACGCAATGACGTTACAAGAACATATACATAAAAATCACGAAAGAAACAGTTTCTTGGTGACCACAAATTTATTCGGCCATCACTTACCCTACACGCTTTTCGTATTACAATGACACTGTTCTCAGAAATGTTTCTCGTCCAGTATTTTCGTTTACGCTCTATTTGACATTATACTCGTGTCACTATTCAATTTTTATAATGCATTTCCGTCATTTTAAAGGATTCTCATCTACATCTTTCACCTAATTAAAACATGCCGAAAGGCAGGCACGTTTAGTTATCACTAAATCTCCACTCTTTGTCGGGCTGATTGGCTTGTCTACACTTAACATGGAAGTATCTCTTTCTCTCTCTACTGTGCACATACACAAGGTCCCTGACGTCACACCAGTCCGAAGTTGACAGTGGGAAGGAAAATGGCCGCTGGCATTAGTCTCTGTGAAACTGCAGCAAAGCATAATCTACTGTGGCGAACCTTGGCCTAGTTTAACGGCGACTCGAAATCCAATGGTGAGAGAAATATCAGACATTACACTGCGTGACGAATAAAATCACTGGAACCGGAGATAGCGCAGCATACGTAGTTTCTGTGAATCTTCCTACGAACATCAGCTGCCTGCAAGATATCGTGATAATAGTCTGATACAGACACGACACGACTCGGGCGGAGATCAAAAGAGGACACACCTCCCAGATACACATATTCGGAACCACCTGTTTTCGCTGTACCCATCCTCTGATTATTATACCAAACCTCTACACGGTTGATCCCGTCTCACGCTAAATGATGCATTCAACACACATCAGTTCTAATACGAATATCCACAGCTAGTTACTTACATACCTCGCTGTATGCTGCAATGTGCCGTGCCTACTCCATGCGTTATACTGGAGAGTCGAGGCCACTGCATACGTCATCTGATCAGTGATAAAATAACATCACGGTACACGATCTTCAGCAGCTAATATCGGTCCTCACCACCTTGCAGTAACCCTCCTATGCAGTCTGCATCTCAACACGTCTCCAAATTTTATTTCGATATTACCCTCCCACCAATACCTAGGTCTCTGAGGTGTCGGTTCCTTTCGTGTTTTACTAGCACGCCATGTCCCCCTGTCCAATGCTTTTTTATTTAAACACACTACGAATTTGGGTGAAACAGACGGATGATGAAGCTTCATAGGCACCCACCCCCACCACCACACACCCCTGTCACAGTTATCTCGACCAACCAGAAATATCGCCTTCTACACTCTGCTGTCAATCACCGCCAGTCTGCTGCTCTGATGACAATTCTACAGCAACTTATCAAAATATATATGACGTTCAACGCAAAACTAAACAAATACAGGTCTGAAGATAATATGACATGTTAGACCCTCATAAATTTCACAAGGTCAGATCATTTACGTAAAACACTTTAGTGGATTAAATAATTACGTAAAATAAATCAAGCCTTCAATCAAAATACGTTCTACGAGATCCATAACAATTTAAATGGTAAAAAGTAAGTTACATTAGAAAATAAAGTCCGTATAAATTAATCCCACTTGCCAGTTAATGACAGATTCCTTGTCTGATACCAGGATTAATGAGACGGTACGCTTTCAACATCACATTTGATCGAAATTCGCAGTCTCGAAGACAGACACATACGACAGAAAGACGTTCGGAAGTCGTGTTTTGAATTGTGTACAAAGGAAGCAGAATTAATGTTTAAATTACTTTTAAAACGCAATGACACGTAAAGACGACTTATTGGGGATGCACACATGTCGATCATTTTTACACTATCAATTAAGATAAAGCTTCTTGTTACTTGCATGTTTTTGTGACGTCCAATTTTGAAGATAATGCGACAAAGATAAAAAGGATTCTGATAATTATAGTGATAATGATGATGCTAACAGCAACCATTTCTGTCCCAAGGTTGTCTGCCACTGGACTGATTCGCTGTACTGCGTCGTCCTGTTAAGGGTTTGGATTCGAATCTCGTCGGAAACCGAACAAACTGACGGGGATTCGGGGTATTCTTCAGGCCTTGCAAATAAATGCTACTAAAATTTGCAGATATGAAGAACTCTTTCATACTGGTTAATATCAGAAATTTGTTAACTGGTTCAGAAAAGTGGGATTAAAATTACCTGAAAACCGAAATAAGGAACCAGCAACAAAAAGCACGGCAACCAGTAAAAATAAATAAAAAGTGTTAGCTTTACTACCGCCTGTCTCATTCAGACACCTGCAACTTCAGAAAGCCTAAAATTAAGAGTTAGCCTTTACAACGATCTGCACATATTCCCAAAACCGACAGGAGTGAATGCAGTGAATGCAATTTCTTGAAGGGGCTCAGTTCGTTTCTGGATAAATAACTGCGTCTTAAAACGTTTGGGGCCGCGATAACACAGTCGGTATAGCGACTCACTATGTGCTGGACGGCCCGTGGATCGATTCCCGGTGGGGGCGAGATTTTCCTCACCCGTCCAAACCGGCCCTGGGGCCTACCCAACCTCCTGTACAATAGGTACCGGGTCTCTTCCATGAGGGTAAAGCGGCCGAGGCGTGACATTAACTACCCACCCCCATCTAGCACAGAGGTTAACGAAAGAGTATAGATACCTCTACTTCCCCTCTGGGCCTTCATGGTCTGTTCTAGGGTAAACTTTACCTTACCTTAAAACGTTTACACATATGGCACAAAATTTACGACAAATGTACATTCTTCTGGCTAGGCTAGAGGTTCAACGATCAAGGAACCAGGGTTCGATCCCCAACGGAAGCAAGACAAAATTCTCTTCTCCAAAGCATCCAGACCGGCCCTGAGGACCACCCAGCCCTCTACTCAGTGGGTAAGACGGACTCCTCCACCGGGGGTAAAGATGCCCACCTCCATCTAGTGCGGAGCTTAAGAATGGGTGTACAGATATCTGTACCTCCCCTCCCCCATACGCCTTCACGGCGCGGTGCCTGAACACTGCGACTTTACCTTTATTATGTAGAACAACAGCCAGCCGAGTTCTTTTGAACGCAGCAAAGAAAATTCGTTTCCATACACGTCGGGGAATTTCACACCCAGCTGAACGACATTAGCTTCCTGACAATGTAAACATTACGATCACGCTGTCCTGTGCAACAAACCTACGAACCTTGTATGAAACTGACTGCTCTATTAAAACATTTGTAATCTTCTCATTCCTAAGCGTGCATAAATTTTCTCTCCAAAAATGTAGTTTCCTATTATTTAATGAAATGTAACACATTTCTTATATTCATTTGGCCTTTCACAGAGTCAGTTAACCAATAAACTGCACAGTGAAGTGTCCTTTATGAGTCACTCTGGCAGCCAAGAAATCACCAGCCTTTATAAAACTACCGTGTTTAACAGGCCAACACATCCACCACCCACTGGTCCCTAACCTAAGTCGGACTAATATGTCCACATCCCATTCGTTTAACATCCATTACAAAAGTATCATTTCATCAACTCCTAGATCTTCCCAGTGCTCACTTCCCTTCAGATAAGCCAACTAAAATTGTGTATATATCTGTCATCCCTATCATGAGCGCTAAACACCCCTCCCATTGCATCTTCCTTGTTCTATTACCTAAATATCTGGTGAAGTGTGCAAATTACAAATGTTTTCAACTTCAACCTCCACTCCCCTCATATGCCCTCACCGCACGCACCTTTACCTTCTACTTTAACTAGTCATTAACCGACGGACAGACGCACAGGCAGGCAGATATATAAGCAGTGCTTCGTGTTACGCACAAAGTTCACAAAACTCTTCGCGTACAAGCATACGGTTACACAGTGCTGAACGTGCTTATGAGAATAATCCTGCTCCGTCTTAATTTCCAAGATCTCTCACCTACGTACCAATTCAACAGGCATTTCGAGGAAACAGTAACATCACTGTTACAGTATAAAAACGTGCATCACAGGCAACGAAAAACGTTCTCGAGTTATTTAACAACGCCGTGTCAGCTGAAGAAGTTGCACTGTGTGAATAAGATGAGATACATGTACGGTGCACTGCAAAGGATGCAATGTGATGTAAAATACCATAAAAGGACTTCCGAAATTCGGCCCAAGGAATGGAAGAAATCCACAAAAATGCTCAAAATGCACTGCCTGTCCCGAAAGGAACTGAATCAGGGTGTGTTCACAAAACAGAACAATTTTCTACATGTACGACTGATACGCGCCCAAATCACAGGGTGGCAGGTAAAGCTCCACGAACCACCAGTCAACAACAGAAAGAAGGGTGAGGGGGAAGAGGGGAGAAAAAGAACGAAACAATCAAAACATATAAACATGAGCTTTTTTAGGCTTTTTCGCAAAATTGCGAAAAGCGACTATTAGCTTCGTCATGTCTGTCCGTCCGCCCCTCTGCCGGCATGGACCTCAGCTGCCACTGCACGAACTTTAATGAAATTTGATATTTCAGGATTTTTCCAAAATCTGTCCAGGAAATTCAAGTTTAACTAACATTTGACGCAAATAACGGTTACTTTTACATGACGACCTACGTACATTTATGATAATATCTCCCTGAATTCTTCTTAGTATGAGAAATGTTTCAGACAAAAGTTGTAGAGAAAATCAAAACACATATTTTTATGTTTAACAATTTTTTCCGAAATTCTTACCGTTTATGAGATAGTGTGGAAAAATATGGCAGAGCCACACAGGCCACAGATGACTATAATACGGCGCATGCGCATTTCATGCTGGATAACTAAGGCTACAGACACACGCTCAGAATGTGTAATACTTAACTGCTTTTCCACGACAACAGCGGTTACGCGAACGCGCCTCAGTGTTACGTTTATACGTACATTGCCTGACTTGTTTATTTACGCTGAGTGACACAACAGGCCCAGGCCTTGCTTGTCCGTTATCTAGCAATGTCATTTCAATTACTTGAAATTACTATAGTCTACGCCCAGAACAGTTAACGAATGGACAATGCTGTAAAGACGGCAGGCAGAATGACACAGGAACGAAAAAACCGCGAAAATAGTGCTCCTAATAAACTCGCCCCTTGCTACAAAAAACACAAAAAGTTAAACAAATGAAACACAGAAGCATGTGACAGTTTCCAGCCAGAATCACTTCAAATTAATTCGCAGTGTAACCGGACAATCAACTAGGCCCATTCGTATCTTCATATTTTCCGTACAACTGGTTGACTGGCAAATATATCAGAAAACTTCACGTTTGGAACAAATTTCTAACATTATTTTAGAAATGTGTCCTATTAATACACTAAGGATAGTTCAGAACTCATAAAAATTCTACCAAAAAAAAAAAAAAAGACAATAAGCTTGATATGCTTAGCTTGAAACAATTATCGGTTGCTGCTGAAAAATGATACATCCCGTTCCACGTCCGACTGATTAATATAAGTTTGGAACTTAAAAACGTTCGTAGGATTGGAACCATTAAGAGTACATTCACATAAGAAGGGGGGGGGGGGGGTAAAGCAACAGAAACCTCAAAGCCATGTAAATTTATTTCACTCCTACGTTAAATTTTGTATACAGTACCTGGTGTGAACGATAGAAAACGTCTTACGGCACGGCGGGAGCACGTACGTGTTTTCCTGGTTCTAATGAACTGTGGTTGATTCATTTTGACGCAAGTATTGAAAATGTTTAATTCTCTAAGGGCAATCCGATCTTACTCCACGAGAATGCTGACATCGACGTTTAGCTGCACGTTCACGGCGCGAAAGTTTCCGGTTCTCTGCGCTGTCTGGCGATGGTAATGCGATGCTTTGGCTGATCCTATGCCAGCCGCAATCCTACAGCATGTTGACAAGATCCACTACCTCAGATTTATTTCTGACGGATCAAGAGCAAAATACGGTCGAGAAAGAAGAGAAAAAAAAAAGAACAAGAAGTGAACATAATTGCCTCATTCCCATAACGATATTTTCAACGTGAAAAAAGTCAATTTAATGGTACCGAACGTTCTTAACAGTCAATTTAACGGTGCCAAACGTTCTGAAGAGCCAATTTAATGGCACCGAGCGTTCTGAACAGTCAATTTAATGGTACCGAACGTTCTTAACAGTCAATTTAACGGTACCAAACGTTCTGAAGAGCCAATTTAATGGCACCGAGCGTTCTGAACAGTCAATTTAATGGTACCGAACGTTCTGAACAGTCAATTTAATGGTACCGAACGTTAACAGTCAATTTAACGGTACCAACGTTCTGAAGAGCCAATTTAATGGCACCGAGCGTTCTGAACAGTCAATTTAATGGTACCGAAAGTTCTGAACAGTCAATTTAATAGTATCGAACGTTCTGAACAGTCAATTTAACGGTACCAAACGTTCTGAAGAACCAATTTAATGGCAACGAGCGTTCTGAACAGTCAATTTAATGGTACCGAAAGTTCTGAACAGTCAATTTAATAGTATCGAACGTTCTGAAGTCAAGTTAATAGTACCAAACATTGTGAAAGGTCAATGTAACGGTACCGAACATTCTGAAAACTCAATTTAATGGTATGGGCAATGGAAAATATATGCAAGAGGCTTTAAAACTCGTGCTATTCACTTACTGTTAGGGGATTACATCACCGAAAATGTGATCGACATATGCACGTCTCTTTGCACACCCCCGCTTCCCATCTGTGTCTGCATCTGCACGTCATGGGGTGACCTTTACCTTTATTTATTATGCGAATTACGAAAACAACTTGAACCTCTGATCTGTGGATAGGTGACGTAAGATAAACCTTCTGAGATCGTACACACGTCTCAACCTCCCCCATGCCTTTTCAACCCTTAAGAGCCCAAATGCGGATGAAATCAAACACCTGCCAGCTCAAAGAACAGCACACTAATAATGCCTATTCAGACAGGATAAAAGTGAAAAATTCTGTACCGTGGATTTAATTCGTAACCACTGGAGATACAGCAAATGTTTACGGGACAGAAATGCCAGTTTCCACGGAATATATAAAATGTTCTGAATATATACTCGCAGCGATATAAAACTGTCCCAATCTCTGAACATCGATAATAAAATCACTGATACTATACAGAAAGATACAGCCGCCCACTCATTTAATCTTAATGTATATCTGATATACAGCAGAACATTCTTTGAGAGAACAATCTGAATGAAGACAGAAAGATTTTTTCTTTGCCAGGAGTAAAATTTAATGTACAAGATAAAATATGTCCTTGACGACACAATGCACATAGAACAATATATCATAGAGGTGCATACACAGAAAACCAGATGTAATAAAATTTAACCCTTCAGTATGCGAAACTTTACTATAAAACTCCGCGGTACGATGCTTACGTGCAAAATCCGGTGTGCAGCCAGTCATGAAATTCGCTACCTTTACAGAACCCAACGGTTCATTCCTGCATTCCCAGGAGCACGTTAATGGAACGTAGCCCGAACCAGCAGAATCGTGTTCACACCTTCAGAACCTTTTACTCACGAACCCACTTTAATAGTATACAGTCGTCTATGGCTATGTCACAAGCGTCTATTTTCGCTGACTTTTCCAACCCAAATTTTGTACAAATTTCTCAAGTTTCCCATGCATGCCACATACTGTCAATTCTCCCTTACCCGGTCACCTTAACATAGTATCAGACGGAGACAATTATGAAGCTCCTCATTGTATCACTTTCCCTGCCGGTGTTGATTTTGAGAAACTAAACCTGTTACCGCCCTGTGGAGGACACTTCGAGTTACATACAGCCGTTATTTTAAATGACAATTATCGTCCGTCACTTTCTGTCGGCTAACTTTTCGTATTCGAGTGCGCCTTCAGCCGTGGTCCCACACGCACGCACAACCGCGGCGGAAAGTGACAAACGATATTTGTCAGATAACATAATTACATAATACACGATAGTACACTACACGCTCAAACAGGTTGTTTTACAAGAATCCATGACACAGAAAGTGTCATACCAACACAATCACTAACTCCCAACACTGGGCTAGCTTACCGTCATGCACATGCAGAAATGGGCTATCAAGATGGTACTACTGACAACCCCACATGCGAGATTATGTAAACGTCGTAACCCGGGTTCTCAAAACCTCCATAATGAAGTTGCAACTCCAGCTCCATTCCAACAAAATAAAGGTTACAGGTCAGCAGTCTAGACCTAATGCAGTCATCAGTCGATGACCTGTAATTCCCAGCTGATAGTCTGGCCCAATAGCCGGATACCGTCTGAAATTGTGGACATCAACAATCATCACAATCTAGAAGGTACCTGCACTTGAAATTTGTGCACAACATGATGGAACATCGTGGGAGTCTTGAAACCCAGTCATTTCAGAAAAGATAACAGTGATAGAAGAAATTTTCTGTGCCTAACACAAGTTCAATACAGATAACATGTGTAAAAATTAGTTGTAACGTATCTACGAATATTTACCGTACTTGCTGTTGCACGACAACATGATTTTAAATGTAAATATTAAGAAGAAAAACATAGCGAATGTATAGTACTTTATTCAATAATTCTTTGTGTTATAATGGACGCACACACCAATAATCCATAACCGAAACAAATACATGCATATTTCTGGATCGTCAGTGCATGATAATTTTCAGTAACTTCGCTGATAATTCAATGTAAATTGAAGTTTCAACTACGATAAAAATTATTTACTTATTTCCTTCGCCAGTACACGCCTTCACTTACTGACGTGTCAGGCCTATTTCGAGCCCGTCAAATTGTGACAGTCTACATAATTTTCGTCACAAACCTTCGTTAGAAAGCCTGAGGGTGACGGGAGGACGAACTGTTGACAGAGAAAATGGGTCTCGTACACCGAATAATACGCACCCAATGTTTTGAAATCTAACACGAGCACAGAAATCCCTTTTAGAAGACTTTTGCCGTAGTACAAACGCAACAGCTTACTTCAGCGTTGCTCCATCCCGCATTTTGGACAGGGGGGCGTCACGTGTCAGAGCCGACAGCAAGTAGTGAGCGGTCGCCAACCCGTCACATGCTCCTGAGATACACAATCGTGACGGGACGTAGCCGGGGGTTCCCACACTTCACTGTCAGCCTGACTGGAGTATATCTCGTGAATTTTCTCAAACCTCAACACACATTCTGTGCCACCTTACAATAAGTTACGGCCTCGCTTGCATCACCTTCCGCGTGTGATGCGATACAATGATGAGTGTGCATCAGACAGCCTGCACACGTATTTAACCCAAAAGCAGCAAAACAGTGAAACCGGCACATACTGTACTCACTCAAGCGGTAACTCTACTACCGCACTGTACCGACTTGTATTCGGTTTTCGATTCAGTTTCGGCTGGAGCACAGACTATCCTGTGGTCTTTCGCGGTCTTACTCAGTTCCCCCTGCAAATGGCAGGACAATACCTTAAATCTGGCGAACACCGCTTCCTTCCGCATCCCTTCCCATCCAGTAATTCGACACTGTACAGTCCGCGTCGTTAAAGAAACACAGGGCCGCCGAGAGCGGGTTCGGGCCCCGGTGAAAACAATTCTTCCGCCCCCCATCCCCCCAACAAGGGCGGACCGGCTAAAAATATTTACACTAAATCTTTAGACTGGCTCTCAGTTGCAGAGTGACTTGGGCTTGGTCTGAAAGTGTTAATTTGTACAATTGACAGACAATGATACTACCGAGAAAGACAAGTCGGGCCCCGGGCCCCCTTCCGGACCGCCGGGATCTGGTAATTTTTACCGGCTTCCCCCCCCCCTTCTCGTTGGCACCTAAGAAACACACTAAACGCGTACGGAGTAAAAATTAACAAGAGTTGAAAAAGAAAACAGGACACACACGCGCTAATCTCTTCTGTAATAAAAGCAAAACGAAACTAGGGGCAAGGAACAACATTGGCAAGGAATTATGTTATTTTCTTGCAGAACAGTGGTCGCGGACTACAGACTGAAAATAACCTCCTTGTATCGTGTCCCGGTAGCGGCACGCAGCTTTTTCAGCTTGTCTGATGTTACGTCGTATTTCGATGAACTTTGACAACACCGCTACGTCAGTCAAGACACAATACGTCACAACAGGGGGCGGGGTGAAGGGGGCATGGCGTCAGGCACATTTCATCCTTTTCCTTCCCGCCTCTTTCGTCGCAATTAAACGTCTGACATACGAGTACCAAACTTTCATGACTTGGAATCTAAGCATATCGAAACAAATGTACAGTTGTTACAATCTCATACGAGGGCGAAATAATAACATCAGAGTAAACGACACGTTTTACCACCATCTTGTAAAATTCACTACGGTGTACATAATTTTCTTCGAGATCGGCAAGGCTTCTAACAAACCACCGTGAGGTGAATTAAATTTTACGAGGTGAAGTTCGTAGCACCTACTGTAGCGGATATACGCTCACGATTCGAATAACTGTAATTTTCATACATGCCTCCCTGGATTATTTTCATACATCCAAACTGAATCTGCCGCCAAAATTAATTTTGTACCAGTCATACACGCCTATAAATCACTTTTATATACGTGTTTAGCTCATTTCAGAACTAGGAAAAAGCAATCCACATTTCCACAAACCCTCACTTGTTGCATGTCTAAATAGTACACATATTTGTGATGATACATAATGGTATCCAACAAAATCGTAATTCAAGGTCAACTAAACATAAAACTCAGTTACGATACTACACGTCGTAAGATCTCAAACCATTCCAACGCCGCAGCTTACAACTGTAACTGTTGTTAAGACCGATAACTAAGTAAAACCTGCGTATATCACGTGATCGGATACCTCTAACCCTTACTGCATCTGTTCATCCCCAGCCAAGTTTTCCTGCTTTATATTAGCTACCCCATCTCCATCAATTATAACCCACCAACCTCTTGTAAGAATGCCAAGTAGGTCCACGAAATATTTCAGCCTAACAGACCGACAATATTTAAATTGCGTGTACATACGACGTAAATTCGCGTACACTTGGCAGCATCACGATACACCAACACGACCAAATATACAGACTGAAAATTACCATCATGAATTCTACCTTACCGTGGTCTCTTCATCGGCTGATACAGTACACGATGGTGGCTATATCCCAAGTTGCAGTCCCAAAATACCACCACACATTATCCATGATTGTGAGCCTGGTACGACGTTCGTTTCCGCACCAAAATATTTAAATGATGGAAAAAGGTCCGCTACTTAACCTTACGCACAAAATAACTGACCACTTGTTGTCGTCACTGACCACACAACCTGTCGATTAACTCCACACACACACACACATGTAGCAAAAAAAATAGTTTCAATTCGATACACACTACCAAAAAAACACCCGCCAACTTATTTGATACGCGAGACACTCAACCACACGCATTCATTGGCTAATCTCGTTACTCCGCACACCCACTCCACATCAACGTAAAATCTATCCACTCCGTAACAAAAAATGTAACTACTCTGATTATTTACACTAAATTACTTGCCCTGACTCCTTCCTTCGTTACGAAAATCCAACAATCCCGTGAAAAAATGGGCACATCACTCGTTCTGTACAGAACTTGAATCAAGGCAGCAGCGACCACCAATCAGCAAATTGCCATACACTAGATTTACACCTCTTTCTCTCTCTCTCTTTCTCTCTGTTTAAAGTCTTTTCAAGGCAGCTAAATGACTCAACGACCTTTACTTGAATTAAGACACAGACAACATAACTGTGGTTACCATTTCACGCACAAAAGAACTGTCATACCTTTGGTGTAGCCAAATGGAAGATATCAAATAATCACATTAATAATTGCACGCACTTGACTTACTCCAATGTAAACCAAAGCTTCCACCATTTTCTGTCACTTTACACTCTTACTTGCGCGGAAGCCATATTGAGATCGTCCTGAAGTTACGGACGGTGGGGGAAAGGAGTGGAAGGGACAGAGGGGAGAAACAGACTGTTGAACGAGTGTCGTAGCTAGCGGGAAATGGTACAGCATACGCCGCCCTAGTGTTTATCAAGCGAACCTCGTGCCAAAACACGGCAAGGTTGTGCAGCGCTTGCTACATTGAACCTGCGAGGGAGGAGAAGGTAGCGCGAGCGAGTACACGCGTATGTTCACGTGTTTTGTTCATCTCATGCCATGTCATTAAAAATCAACAGGAAATAGCGTTGTGTACTTGAGGACGGCTTGCATAAATATAGTATCATAACTACAGTAAAACCTGATGACAAGAACAAGAGATGGTTCTCGAAACGTTGGTTTACTCACCGCTCAACCACCTGACGAGGCTGCTAGCTCGGAAAAAGTTTTCTTGAATACAGCAAAGCCGCAGTTTCAATAGTCGATAAGAGTGTCAATACAACAGAGTTCTCTCGCGTCAACCTAGGTTTCCCCACCAAAGTGTACATACGTTTCAGGCTTCGCCAATCGACTCATCGGACGTTACTGTGATAAGATATGTACAGCCATATCAATCATGTAGATGTATTTTTGAGATTTCCATGAAACGAAAACTTAAAACGCTTACGATGGAAGGAGTAGGCTCCTTCAAAGCGTTTGTAACCATCCATCACACCAGTGTGGAATTTCTACCCTGAAAATACAGGTAGCAGATCCTTTCTAATTTCCTACATTCCCCATAAAAATAATGTCTTCATTAAAGATTATTGCTATTTGTTACGACCTTCATACAGGGTATTTAAAATTATAATCCTGAAACCATGTTTCTAGGGTATTAGTGTTTCAACTATTCTGCAGTTACAATTTCCCATATTGAATATTTGGCACTTTTACATTAGCACTTTCCGAAGTGTGTGTGCAGTGCCCAATATAGGCTGTTTTCTGTAGTTCCATGATTTCGTGCTTTCCCGATATGTTGCTCAGGTATTCCGTGAATGAATTTGAGATGGTTTCAGTAGTCCGTATATTATTATTATTATTATTATTATTACATGACGTGGGCCGGGATAGCGTAGTCGGTATAGCGACTCGCTACGTGTTGGACGGTCCGGGGATCGAATCCCAGTGGTGGCCAGATTTTCAGCACCCGTCCAGACCGGCCCTGGGACCTACCCAGCCTCCTGTAAAATGGGTACCGGGTCATTCCCGGGGATAAAGCGGCCCGGGCGTGGCGTTGACCACCCACCCCCATCTAGCACCGAGGTTAAAGAAAGAGTAGAGCCATACCTCTACTCCCCCTCTGGGCCTTCATGGCCTGTTCTAGGGTGAAATTTACCTTTATTATTACATGACAGTATCAGAAGATTTTTCATATAACATCAGATTCAGTGTATATACGAAAGGAGTTCTGCTGGTGCTTTTCGTGCCAGGTTTCGATGGCCCTTAACGAAGTGCAGACACGATCCCAAGGAAGGATTTTTGTCTTAGACCCTACAGACCTACAACTGATACTGCAACAGCAATTGTTGTGTTCACAATACTACTTCAGTATAACCAAACCCGCGACTGGACATGATCGTGTGTCAGTTCTGTCGACCTCAGACAATACAAATCCCAAAGACCCATCGTAATACCGTAATATGACACTCTTACATTCTTGGTCTTAATAACTGAGACATTTACTTAATATATATAAGTGTAAACACGCGTTCTAATAACAAGCAGATAAAACGTATGCAAGACTGTTCCAAAACAAAATCACTAACCTGCCAGCTGTGCCGAAATAATTGCATTAAAAGCTTGTTATGCACATGGTCTTCGTGGCTTAGGGAAACTACCCGCTTTCAGCTTCTTCAGAACGTCCAAGACCGGCTCTGGGGCCCACCCAGTCTCGTATGCAGTTGGTACCGCCGGTCTTTTCCCCGAGTCATGAAACTGACTAGCCAAATGACTCAAGTTGGGAGGCTTCTTACTTGTATTCGGGAGATGCCCTTATTTCCTGTCGTGGTTTTCCTAAATCCTCCGGCCAAATGCAGGGACTCTGCCTCAATTAGGACAGTTCACTATACAGTCATCGTCCTACCATTCGAAACTATACTGCTTCAGACACTGACAGTGCCATGAACCCTCTGCAATCCAAATTATTATTGTGAATGTCAACAGTCTGGTTCAAATTAATTTTCCAGGAAATCTCTAACCTTCTAAGTTCAAAAGCAGCAATGGCAGAATCTTAAAAAAAAAAAACTACGTCGATCTGAGCTCGACACTGGGCTAGTAAAACGGAAGGCGCTGTCAAGTTTAACTCGACATTGGTCCCATAAGGGTTAACTAATCCAGAGATATAACACACAGATACGAACAGAAAATATTTCGTATTGAAGGGACTGATTTCCATTGCATCCCTGTAACGGTTCAGAACCTAACCGCTTATTATTACACCAGGCCCTTGTTTTACGCCCTAGCAGCCTTCCTCAAAAAGTGGGCGTAGACAATAAAGGCGTAAATCGAAAATGATATTCCCATAAGAAATAACGGGTTAGCGTAATAAAACGTAGCCAGCCAAAGAGCGTTAAATCGAAAATGAGAGAGCGCAAACTAAGTGGTATAAATTGACAAGAGGCGTTAAAGCAAACAGGCGTAAAACATGGGCCGTGTGTATATGTTTCTTATGATTTAACAACTCATTAGTAGCTATATAGCGCCGAATTGTAAAATGGATAGTGAATAATGAATCTGAAAGGATGTGGAAGGTGGCGGCTGAGCCCAAATTTGAGGTTCCACCCCAGTATTTGACTAGGGGGAGGGGGGGGGGGGAACTGAGGGAAACAACGATAAACCTCGATCAGGAAAGTCGGTTTCCTGGCCTAAATTCGAACTCGGCACGACTCGAAGACAGGTCAGCTGCATTACTGCTTGGATAAACTTGTTCGGTGAACACATGTTCATATGACATTTCAGGCAGGGAATGACCTCAGGATTAAACGCCTGAACTACTGACATAATCATGAAACTTTCTACGTGGCGTCTAATGCGATATCGCAATGTTCAATTGCTCCCATGACGTATTTTGTGGCATTATCCGGTATTTACACGGACAGACTGTGTGATAACCCTGTGAGATTCAAACCCAGTACCTACTAAATAGAAGTCACAACCCTTACTGCTATAGCAACTTCCCTGATGTTTCGAGTTCGAGTCCCCGACATGTCACAAGGCCCCCGAGTACTACTACGAAATGCAGAGACGAGAAAGCTGTCACTGTTGCAGCTGAATGCCACCAGGTCACTTTCACCCGACTTTCTGTAAAACGGCGGCCGTATGTGCGTGGGTTGTGAAGCGACGCAGCTAAATACAAACACCGCCCACTGTCAACTCACGCAAAAGCCTAACAGTGTTATAATTTTAGATATAAATCTCATCCTCTATAACCATATCAATGTCTGACTCACGAATGGGCATGATACGATGAAAACCAAGTTGTTAATGACAATGTAATACAACTGCACACACTTCGAGTGACTGACGAACTGCTTTATTAAATTACAGTCAAACCAGCTTATAATAGAACCAAACCTCCGCTTCCGGCAGGTTTCCGTTTCAAGCACACAGGTACTTAGTCGTAAATAAAGTTCTGGACATTCTCCATCGTCTGAGGCTAAAAAAACGTTTCGAGGGCTGGATGTGCGTCTCTCTTCAGGTGGAGCGGTGAAAGGGGACGACTACCCTTGTGGGTTTGTTAGAGAAGACTAGAGTAGTCAGCTCCAAACACCGGCCGCTTTAGCCCCGGTACCCACTGAAAGGGGGGGAGGGGGCTGGATGGGCCTCAGGGCCGGTCTGGACTGTTCGGAAAAGAGATGAAGTATTATGCCTCTAGCGGGAATCGACCCAATATTCCTCGGATATCAAGCCCGTAGCCTGATCACTATGCAGGCTCCGCGTACACGAGAAACAAACATTCCACTGAACTATTTTCGGTTTAATATCGTTTATTTCTTTTCGTTTAACTGCTTCTGACTATTACACGTAAATTTACGTTAATTCTCGCTCAAAATACACAGGACCACAGAAATCGTACCACAAAGATAGGTGTCCGTTTAATGTCAACTCTACTTCCGTCTAAGTATCAACTTCTTGGGGCAAGGTCTTCCTTAGAAAAGTCGATAGCTCAAGCATTTCCCTCCTCATGAAACCTTCTCACCAAACTTTGGACAGTTTCCAGAAACAAGCGACCCTACTCCACACCTTCAGGCCCTGCTTCCACGAGACCCAGTTATCTTATGATTACCGCGATACATTACACGTGTGTAGTCTTAACAAGATAGTCATGGACTAGGGCTAACAAACCTTTATCGTAAAAGCTCTACGTCACAGGCATTTCAAGAATACCACGAACATGGAATGCTGATCGTGGGTGTTTGAGGTCAAGGTGATTAGGGGCCCATCTGGACCTAAAAGGGAGAAGGAAACGGAAAAGTGGATACAATTTAATACTGCAATATTCGCTGTTCGCACTTCTTTCATCTTCAGTATCAACGTATTATGCTATATAACGTGTCCCGATTCAGAAACAAAGAATCGAATCCTTTAACCCTCTCGTAGGACCCCTTAGAAGAGGGACTCTATCTGCAGCGCCTCTATCCACAAATACCATACACCGATGCACCAAACGGGGATACAACCCAGGATGCTACGGTTCAGGTGAAGGGCGTTTTAAGGCGGCCGGGCGATGTGTTCATACTCGTATTTTGTAACTGCTAACATAACAACAATCAATCAATTACTACGACGTCATTGTAATCGGTAGTTATTTCAGAAAGAAATCGAATAACTGTTACGTAATTCCTGGCTTGGAAATACAGAACAAAGCTTCAGTACATCCTGGATTATAACACGTTCACAAATTTACCGGCTTTTAATCAACGGTTCATTTTTAATATATCTGAAACATGGAAAAGAAATGCATCAAAGGCCTATATAAATTAAAATATCACAAATTTAAGAAATCTGAAAATGGGCGGCGACGCCGAAAAAAATCCGATACCCATATTTCTTGAAAAGAAACCCTATTTCACATCATCCGCTAAAACAAATAATTTTACTGTAAAAAAGCAAAAAAATATTCGTAAGAAGCGACAGGAAGTGATCCGGCAGGTGTGATTCGCGTTCTCTGAAGATACACTGCCATGCTAAGCCGCGCTCAAACTACTGTGTACGACGATCTTTCTTCAGTTCTAATACCGTTTTACAAAACGTTCATAATTAATGGTAATATAAATTAAACATGCTGTCGTTAACGGACAGATGAGGACAACGTACACCTCACCAAATATTATTCGCGTGATCATATCAAGAAGAATGAGATGGGCAGGGCATGTGGCACACATGAGGAAGAGGAGAGGTGCATACAGGGTTTTGGTGGGAAAACGTGAGGGAAAGAGACCGCTTTGAAGACCTAGACGTAAATGGGAGGATTATATTAAAATGGATCTTCAACAAGTTGGGTGGGGGGGTTCAGGATATGGACAGTGGCGGGTTTTGTGAATGCAGTGATTAAGGTCAGAGTTCCATAAAATGCGGAGAATTTATTGACTAGCTGAGGAAGTATTAGCTTCTTAAGGAGGACTCTGCTCCATACAGCTAGTTAATTATAAATAAAACACAAGAAAAATAATACGTTCTCTGGCGAAGAGTACGCACGTTACTGAACGGGCAACAACAAAAGAACTGCACAACTTTTAGTGCTGGCCTCCTAAACCAGTTTGGGTCTAATTCGAAGTAGTGGTTTGGGAGACTAACCACGTGGGAGGTCGGCTGTATGGACACACCCCACTTATTACGGGTTTAGCTCACGTGCCTGAGCGCAAATACCGGATAGGAAGGGCATTATTTTAAAATGGAGTAAAATGAGACGAAACGGAAAAGGAAAATGAGACAGAAGTCGGGAGAGTCTGAAAATGGGAAGAAAACTGGAAAGAAAAACCAACAAGAGACAAGACAGCTGTTAGAAAGACAAACAAGATGAGAGAGGAGATAAAAAATACAATGGAAGGAAAAATGACAGAGGGAAAGCAGAATTTGAA
Organism: Reticulitermes speratus; assembly: GCA_021186555.1. Lineage (NCBI taxonomy): Eukaryota > Metazoa > Arthropoda > Insecta > Blattodea > Rhinotermitidae > Reticulitermes > Reticulitermes speratus. The sequence goes on from JAJKFL010000001.1 coordinate 10,703,419, forward strand.
AGAAAAGTGACAGGTATACACATAAACAAACACAAGGAATTAAAAATTGATATATTTATCATTGATTTATTTAAAGCCTCTTTTAAAGTATTAATATATAGCGCCGAATTATTGGTGCGGATCATGTGCAGCAAGGCGATCGTGGGTTAACTGAAGGTAGTGTTACGTCGTATGTCTGAACGAACTGTAGAGAATTTAGTAAACCCGTGAGGATAACCCGTCTCGGAACCGAGATACGAAACCAGCACCTCCCGAATGCAATGCAAAAGTGCTAACTACCATGACCGTGACGTTCGGCATGAAGAACGAATGAAAGAAGGAAAGAAAGCAGGAAGGAAAGAAAGGAGAATAAATCAGAAGAAAGTATGTAACTCGGAGAAAGCAAAACACTGTACTCATTAACTCTCGCACGGGCGAGACTCGAACCACGAACTACTGCATCCGAACAACCCACGTAATGAACAAGCACGTCCAACAGTACCGCAATTTACGTTACAGCGCATATGGTTGCGCCTCAACCCACCCATAACACAACGTTCACCGCCCACTCGTGTTACTTTGACGTACACGCAATCAGCAGGTAAGTGACGTCACGGACTTCCCACTCTACGTCACGTGTGACGTCACACGCACAGCATCCTGGCCGTGTTGCCATGTTTCCAACCGCCTTCGCAACACACAAATGCATCTCCAAAATGAGTTATCGTGCCGCGTCCACCTACACGGCGTAATCTAGCCACCGCATCCGTTTCATCTTCCGTGTCACGTGAGTTTCTATCAGAAAAAGCAGATATTAAAATACAGGTACTATAAGTTTGCCTGTTAATCGTGTATGAGTGTGAAACGTGGTCTCTCGCGCATAGGAAAGGGTCATGAGAACCTAAAATTTCACACAGACTGATAGTTTTTGAGAATTGGGGTGCTTGAAGAGAATATTGGACCTACTAGGGAGGAAGTGCCAGGAGGCTGGAGAGACTTGCATACTAAGTAGCATCGTAATTTGTATTAAGCAAACATTATCATGACAAGCCACATTAAGAACAGTACGACGGGCTGTTATGTTGGACAATGAATGTGAGCAGTTAGAAATGCGTACAAAGTTTTGATCGAAATATCTGAAGGAAAGAGTGTACTCGAAAGACCTAGACTTAGATGGGAAGATGCTATTAAAATGGGCGATTAGAGAAAGAGGGTGGGAAGGAGTAGACGGGAGTCATTTGATTTTGGATAGCGTCCAATGGTGGGCGCCTGCGAACACGATAATGACCCTTATGGTTCCATAAGAGGTGGGGAATTTCTCGAGTGGCTGAGTGACTGACCACAAGTATTATTTTCTCAATAAGGTGTCTAAAATGGGGGGGGGGGGGGTTAAGGTGGAGAATTTATACGCGTCATCAAATATTATGGCGACTGAATCTAGGAAGATGGGGTGGGCGGACGATGTAGCCAAGTATAACAATACTGGGCCAACAACAACAACAACAACAACAACAACAACGACGACGACGACGACGACAACAGTACACAAAGCACACCAAAATGTATAACTTACTGGATGAAATGCTTCTTCGAGGAGGTCTGAATTTTCTATTTCCTGTATCAACAGTTCAGGTATTAACAAATCCATTCTGATAAAAGGAATCCTCACGTGTAAACGAAACGTCGTTCAGAGTACCAGATTTCGCTTCAATGAAAACAGCAACTGGACGACAGAAGTCTGCACGACGAAATTTGGCATTATGACTCATCATCGCCGATCCTGGTGGCCGCGCGGTCTAAGGCGTGGGTCTACGGCCGCTCGCTTGCTGGGATTGTGGGTTCGAATATCGCCGGGGGCATGGATGTCTGTCTCTTGTGAGTGTTGTGTGTTGTCAGGTACTTGTCTCTGCGTCGGGCTGATCACTCGTTCAGAAAAGTTTTACCGAGTGTGGTGTGTGTGTCACTGAGTGTGATCAAGTGCAACAATAACCGTCTGCACCAACAATGAGTAGGTAGGTAGAAAGAGGTCAGACTAAGAAAGAAAGACATCATCATCATCATCACAATCACCATCAACTGTTCAGGTTCAGGTCCATTCAGGCCTGTTCCTCTTGATCTTGAAGATGCTCCTGATACTTTCCCTCTTTGTTTTGGTCTCCCCAGATTGCGCGTCCACTCGCATACCGGAAGGCCAATAGTGTGAGACGATTTTCCATTCCTGCCATGTCTCAATGTTTTAGAAATCCGGAGCTTGTATGAAACCATTTCCGTTTGAGAATTTCACGTCTTTATGCAATACTAATGCAAAGCTGTTGAGAGAGAGGAGAACCTGAGTTGCTTGGACTTCTTTGAACTTCTTGCCACAAACGTTGCACGGCTTCATCAGACCTTACAGTTCGCTTGCCGGGGCGTGACGCTCACCAGCCATCACCATCTCGACACGGGGTTAATAATGCGAGGAACTATACCTCCAGCCCCATATGCCTTCATGGCGTACACACACACATATATCTTTGTCCCTTAACGATCGCTCAGGTACAGCAGCACCGAGCAGTTTCTTACCATTTCCGTACAAAACGTTACACAGTTTCTCGAATGAGTATCACAAACGTAAAACGTCCGTAATTTCTTTGCATTTGGGCAAAACGTTCACATGTTAAAAACAAGTAATCAAAAGTAAACACCCTCTATTCTGTACTGTCAGACGCCAAACAACACTAACGCTTTACTTTTTGTTCACCGTGCATTATGGTAATGAAAAACACTTATCAACCAACAACTGCACTATTGAAGTAAATTATCACTTAAAATTACCCTACATATGTTTCGGTCACCACATGACCATCATCAGGGGTATCTATATATATATATATATATATATATATATATATATATATATACACTTCACTGTGCGCTGTCCACTTTTTGTTGTCCACTGTTGAACAAAAAGTGGACAGCGCACAGTGAAGTGTATATATATATATATATATAGATACCCTGATGATGGTCAAGTGGTGACCGAAAAATATGTATGGTAATTTTAAGTGATAATTAACTTCAATAGCGCAGTTGTTGGTTGATAAGTGTTTTTCAACACTAACGATGTCAAATTAAACTCTGTCTTATCCTGCACACCGTGTAGCTACTTGGCAATACAAACTTGCTAATTAATGCATGACGTAGAAGAAGGAAGACACGACAAAAAAAAGATTGGATTTTTATCCCGTAACACGCGGACATCAAAAATTAAAAATTAAGCATCAAAATCTACAGTACAGTCGAACTCGCTTATAACGTCATGAAGGGGACTGAATATTTTGTTTCGTTATAAACGAGTGTCGTTCTAACCGAGTGGTGTAATATTACGGTTAAAAGTGAGGAATTAGTTGGTACCACAGAATATCTGACGCTATAGACTAGATGTCGTATAAACGGATGTTGTTATAACCGGGTTCGACTGTATTTACAAATTAAATGTGCGTTGCCTAAATGCAGCATGTTCGTATTGCCTGGTTCGACACCCACGTCATAGTACGTACTCCTTGGTTCAGGAAAGACAATGAATACTGCAAGTAGGTAGCTGGATATTAAGACAAAAGGCGTATAGAGAGAAGTACAGGAGGCGGCCCACTCACGCCGAAAGGAACATAATCTAGTCAGACTCCCCCGCTAGCCTAAATGCCTAGGCTCCTAAACACAAGAGAAGCTTTAACGACACCACTTTATACGGCTATTTAACGACAGAGGTCAAACAATATTAATGGGAAAGACATATTAAAAAGAAATGCACTGGAGATTGCGTAACGTGAAAGACAAATTAAGGCCTAAATACATATTAATGGAATGACGAAACTGGTCACAGACACTGAAGGACAAATACCCTCGTATCAGATCACATCGGGCAAGTTGCCTCAAGTGATAACACTTCCGACTTCTACTCGGGAGGCGTCCGGTTTGAACCTCGGCTATCTCGACTGAAGTCTTACGTGGCATTCCTCAGTACCTTCAGGCAAATAAGGACAGTAGCTACTTCAAATTATATCGTCGTTAAATACAGCGTAAAAGGGAGGCGCACAAATCCCAAGTGCCGGATCGTCGTGGCGCCTAATATTTTGTGGGTACTCAGTATAAAACATGCTTCATGTCACCCTTCTGGCGCCTAGAATTTTGGAAAATTTGTATACCCCTCTCATAAAATATACCAGCCTGTATCAAATCGCGCCATTTGCCACTGTAACGAGCCACATCCATCCACATCCAGTCTAGAAAACCTATTTATATTCTACCCCCTTATTTTATCATTGTGGCGCCTAATATTTTCAGCATAATTACTGCAGTTCTTTCTGTCCTTACATACAAAGATGTGTATAGCTATAAGCACCGAGCAGAAAGCGCCAGACGACATTAAGTTTTACACGACACTCCACATTTGTAGGTCCACAATGTGAAACGTGTTTCATGCCACCCTTCTGGCGCCAAATATTTGGAGGTGGCGCCTATATTTTTGGAAAATGTGTGCATCCCTGCCCTAATATTATTATATGATTAGTTACAATCATTTATTGAGGGCATGCGGTGGCGCAGTTGGTTAAGGCACTGCGCTATAAGACGGAAGGTCGCGGGTTCGATTCCCGATGGTGTAATTGAAATTTTTCATTGACATAATCCTTCCGGCAGCACTATGGCCCTGGGGTCGACTCAGCCTCTAACAGAAATGAGTACCAGGAATATTTCCTGGAGGGTAAAGGCGGCCGGTGCGTAGGGCTGACCATCTTACCACCTTTATGTGCCGATTGTCTAGAAATTTGGGAGCCTCAACCTCCTGGAACCCTAAGGGCCTGTCCAGGCCTGTAATGGGATTGCTTTACCTTTATTATTATTTATGTGATTCTTATAGTTTAGGAACAGGCTTAGAAACTGAAAACCTTAATCTGAAAATCACATATGGATCTATATAACTCCAAACGCGACGAACAGAGATACCGCACCATAAGGGCATCTTTCTAAAAACAAGAACCAATATTCAGTGCTCTTGGGCCCAAGATGGGTCCGTTACATACTGATATCGTGTCACAATCAGAAAGGCCTAAGTCCAACCAGAAGAATCTCTCAGCATAGCCGGTCCCGGCAGTCCAAATCAGCAAATACCAGCTGGGCTAAAGACGGTTTCTCAGGTAATACATCTGGACCGACTCTACAGCCTACTCATCGTCATATTCAGCAGGTACCGCGGGTTCTTTCCTCGTGGAAAAGTGGCCGGAGTATGTCAAAAATAAGACTGGGCGGAGTTTATATCTACAGTTATTCAAACTTTTTACCGATTGGGTCCTTAAAATGAAAGCAGGGGCAATTTTACCTCACTCCACTCGTCCTTAAACCCCCTCTTGTGCAAATGAGACAGTCATTACAACAGCAAGAATAAAGTTCTTCTATCCCTTCAAAATATGAACCCACTGCGCTACAAGAAAACCCTCAGGTATACAAAGGAAAGTCAAAATATCTTGGACTATCTCCAGATATTACACCAACTACGAGCGTAACAGTAAATATAGTAGTACTATTTCCACTGCCCACCACATCCCATCCTCAATCAAGAACAATACATGGGTGGGAAAGAAATATTCTCTTATTACACAACCACTTCCGGTACTTCGACTGTTGTCACATGTCAAAACAGCAAATATTTTCTCGTCTAGAAACAAAATTAAAGTAACATAGACCTGTGTGTCTACGGTATGCAACTCAGCTTCCATATGGGCTATACGTAAAGTGAAGGTTTTATATACATTTAATACGGCACAGCAATTAGACCAGCAGTGGCCAGAACGCGGTCTCTGGTGCCTGTAAAGAGTAATATTCAGGTGGTTCACATGCACACGAAGCTGACCGCGAACAACGTTTTAAAACATTTTACAAAGAAAGGAGACTCATAATTACTTAAACTAACCTACTGTAGTTGGACAGACAGAAATAAGAAGCCGTCGAACAAGTAAAAAATATTTTATTTTATTAATGTGCGGCTCTTTCCTAAGCGGCCTCCTAAAGGGCGGCTCCCAAAGCTCGTCTAGTTGGCCACCCTTGGCATACCGCAACAGAAATTGCTCATCCGTTTCTTTCTTATGGACTTTTACCTTGACACAAACAGATCCGACGAAAGAAATTTGTTTTAGCGTAGTTTTGCCAAACTTGTCCCAACAGTGGGCACAAACGTGCTTAAAACTGAAAAGTGTTATATGTGCATTAACACTTTGGAAATCATTCAGAAGAGTTTGCGTCCTATTCTTGGGGCGAATTAAGCTGGCTGTGCAAGACCTACCACGAACCAAAAAGCAGCTAATGGTTAGAGGCTGATTTACAATGCTTACAACTGGTATATACGCGTATGTCAAGACAAAAGTATAACTTTTACAATATTTTCAGTACGTTCCTTCATGAAGATTCAAGTCTTCTGGGATGTTACGCCGTGTCGAATGATAAAGAGTTGCCGACGTTTCCGAGTCCACCTTTTGACTGCTTGATCCTGAAGGCACTACGCTTCTTCGAAACGTCGGTAATTATTTACCAGTCGACAAGGCCTATCATCACATAACACTTGAATCTTCATCTTCATCATCACAGTTGTGATATTCTCCAATCCCACACCTTCTTTCTTCCTGTCTTGCTTACAGAAGTGCCTCAACCTATCTCTTGTTAAGTGTGATTAAATTTTTACCAGCAGTGTTTACAACTCCGCAGCACGCGTCCTGTAAATACTACAGCAAACTGATTAACACCCCACTCCAGTCATACGCACATAAATTATGACGATATTATTTCGTGAAAGTGGTAGACTAGATGCCTTTCGTCACACCAGAGATCATATTTCTGAATTTGCCTCCCTGGGGGTAGGTGCTGAAATTATTCAGTCATAATTTCCAGAACAGTGAAACCAACTCCATCTGTTCACTCATGCTCAATATGTCAGTCATACAGAATTAGTTATGTCATGTAACATGTATTACAGCGCATGTACATGCCATAGCACATCACATTCGTAATTACGTTTTGCGATTCAACTGTTTGTTCATTCCATATATCACAGAATCCTGACTGGTAGCAGGGAAATAAACTTGAAATCGCTGAGAAGGGTCCGATTACAAACTGCATGGTGCATAGCGTCCGCGACACTTTTTTCTCGCCGTCCTCAACGTATAAATACACTTCCGAATGCTGTCATTTTATTGAGTATGGCACTTTACATCAATGGACATTTCAACATTTAGGATAAAGCTCCTACTGTGCTTATAAGAGAGCAACTTCTTTATACAACTGAGGAACTGAACGATAGACATATGCAATATGCAGAGGAAATCCCAATACCTAACTAGATATAACATGATCTTCCATGATAAGTGGGTCCCTGTTACCACGGCATGGCGCGTCCTCAGGTTGCGGATGGAGGAACGGCCTCCGGATATGGAGGGTAGCTACGAATACACTGAATAAGCAGTCGCGGACAGCCGACCAGGGGTGGTCCTCCAGCTTGGGGGTTGGGCGAGGTGGTAACAACTCCTAACCGTAAAAAATTACCATGTTACGAAACATATCACAAAGCCTCGGACCTGGACTGATTCTTTGGTACAACTTAAGCAACGGAAAAGGGATATATGGCTCAGGATAGGGATAGGTGGCGGGCTGTTGTGAATGCGGTAATGAACCTTCGGGTTCCATAAAACGCGGGAAATTTCTTGACTAGCTGACGACCTGTTAGCTTCTCAAGAAGGACTCTGCTCCATGGAGTTAGTTAGTTAACACGGTCTTACAGCGTAATTATTTAGTGCGGTATGGAGGAATTGCCACTATCAAATACAGACTAAGTTTAGGTGTAGTTGTAACTCCAAATATATCAGTTCAATGTCCTGTCAATAGTAACTCAGTGCAGTCGAGTAAAACTTAAATCAATGGATCTGCTCAAACACGTTACTACGTAATTATTTTTCTGCAGCGATCATCAACTGCATAAGCTGTAGGCACCTTGGTGCCTTCGGTAAATCTGCAAGTGCCCGGCAGAATTTTAAAAGATTCGTAATAATTGCTTCATCCCCCCACCCCTATCGTCGCAAAGCACGTGGCGACTTCCCCTCCATGAGCCGTATCTCTGCCCAGTGACTAGAATTTCTAAAACCTTTAGTTTGTGTGGTGTCAGATTAGTTGAAATGTTTTGATGTATTACTGCCACTGTCTGCGTTACTTATCATTCGTCACATACTTTCTGAGTGATAATAAAATAATAATAATAATAATAATAATAAAAAACAACGATTCGGAAAATATCCTGCGTAAAAACACAAGGCGCAAAATTATTCTTAGTCTAGTTCCTTCAATTCGCATTTTTTTCCGGCAGACGTACACGGTGCCCGCTATAAACTCTAAGTGTCTCCTAGTTGCCCAGTGCCCAGAAAAAGGTCGGAATTATTCTTTACCGCACAGAATAAATGCACCAAAAACATTAATTTGACGCTATCCATCCCGTTGTGTATACAGAATTACATAAATAACACTACGTGCTCCGTCTGACACAACTGTATTTATTATTATTTTCTCAAACACTACATGTTTCGATCACGCCGATCATCATCAGATGTTTATTTATATAAAAAAAAACTTAAAACTTAACGCAAAAAATGTAAATTTCATATTAGTATCACCGTGCATCTTTATGAATTAATAAATTTATAACCAACTGATACACAATTGAACCACTTTTATCGTAGCGTCTATATTATTATACGCCCCTACATATGTTTCGGACCTCAGTCCATCCTCAGGGGGTCTTGTTCGTAAAAGCCACTAAATCAAATACATGTTGTCAGGGGATATACAGCACTTATGTACCACTATTGTGGTAAAATTGTCTTAATATAACAGTACAAATATTAAAACACAGTTTTTTATGTTAAAAACCTTATTAAAAGATTTGTGTACTGGTTGTATAAAATATATGGATGCGGAAATACTGGCTTATATTTAAGCGTCTGGAAATGCGTAATCTGTAAAGCAAATAAATCATAGTTGTATGTCTTAATAATATAGACGTATAATAATATAGACGTATAATAATATAGACGTATAATAATATAGACGTATAATAATATAGACGCTACAATAATATAGACGTATAATAATATAGACGCTACAATAAAAGTGGTTCAATTGTGTATCAGTTGGTTATAAATTTATTAATGCAAAAATGTAAGTTTTTGTGAGATCATTTGCGAGATATATTTTTACCTTGGGTTTTAAGTTTTTATATAAATAAACACCTGATGATGATGGGCTTGATCGAAACATGTAGTGTTTGAGATAATAATAATAAATAAAGGTTGTGTCAGACGGAACACGTATTATTTACGCAAAAATATTAAACTTAATCATTAGTGACTTGACGGCCGGGTTTCTATTCCCGTCAGGTGCAAATATTCTCTTCGCCACCATGGGAAAGCATCATGTCTTCTATGTCATGTGTGCCGGGGTTGAGGTCCGAGTCCTTCCCCGAGATAAAGCAGACGAAGCGTAAAGCAGGCCATTCATTTCTGTCTAATGTCAAGCTGAAGATGCAATTTAATTTTACTTCCACCTTTACGCCTTCGTGGCATGCTGCCACTTTTTCACGCACTACGTCTGTATATCCTCCTTTGCATGACCCACTTCGGCTGCCAGTCGTCACGCCGCCATCTCACTGTTAAAAGTTTTTAAGAGGAAAGTTTCTTCATTAATTCAACTCACCGCCAACAGGTGGCGACAGCAGTAGTTACATGAGTGCACGAAGCCTCTCAAAACAATCATTGTGCTTGTCCTCCGCTACGTTTCGGCGTCGCCTCAGTAGCACTAACATAATAACCCGGTTTCAACAAACAGGTGAATTTCTTTAAAATAGTAAAGGCACGAAATTTCGTAGAAATATTATAAGTTACAAAAATGCCTACATACGTAAGTATTTATCGACTACAGGCATTACAGGTAGTCCTTGTTTTACGCCCCAGTTGTGTTCCTAAGAAAGCGGACGTAATTTTAAAAAGGCGTAAATCAAACATTAAATTCCAATAAGAAATTACAGAAAAGGCGCGGGATAGGGAAAATCATAATACCAATGACAGCCACTTCATATACCGCATATATACTATAGTGTATCACTGAAAATATAAAGAAAGAATGTAGCATTGTTTTTTTATCATCGACCCAGGTACTCAACGTCTTTTCCATACATTCCATATTCAAACTTCTTGAAAAACAAATTGTTATAGCGCTCACTTTAGTTCCTGACTTAGCACACCTTTTAATTTCTTCAGCATCATTTCGAATTGTATGTACTGTACTCTCTTAGCATAGCCAAGAGATCGGCATATAAGTAGCAATGCATTCTCGGTACCTCTAGCTCCCTTACGTTGCATCTATCCACCCCCCTCTCACCCTGGTTCTACCCTATCGGCTGTCATCACGCCTACTGACTGCTACCCCGCGCGCACTTTCCATATGAATCTACGTTATAGGTTGCTGGCTTTCTTTCTTTCCTACTCGAACTCTTGACCCGTGAAGATGGGACCGATACGTTGTCCGAAACGTCGGTAAAAAATTACCACGCGACGCCGCGTAATATCCCAGAAGAGCGCAGATCTCAACTATCAATGCATTCACGTTTTTCAATCCGATTTATTACACCTAATTTGTCTTCCATACGGATTGCTAGTCGTTGCTTTTTCTCTGGGGCTGTTCTATGAGATGATTTACGTGCCTCACTCATTTTGATACAGTTAAATAAAGGCAGATAAATACACCACAGAAGATCACTGTGAGTCAAACAATACGCGCACAGTGACAGGCAGTTTGCAATGAGCGCTGTCCCCTCCAGCCGTGTTCTACGCTGTGAGTTTCGTACACTCCCGACAGCATGCTAGTGCGTAGCCAGCCAAACGGAGTAAATTAAGCAGTGGTGTACCATGTCAATGGGAGTCAAAGTAAAGAGACGTAAAATAAAATGACGAAAAACAAGTACAGAATGAATTTAGAACCGAATACGATGACAGCTGTATTGATTGAGGCTATTTAACCATTCTATTCCTGTTATATGGTTTATAGAGTAAATCGTAGAAACAGGTGACCGCGAAAGGTGACTGGGTAAGGTTTGGAAAAAAAAACCCAGTCGTGCCACATTTTTAGGTACGATCCGGCATTCATCTGACAAACTTAAGAAACCCCGAGGAAAACCTGTCATAATATCCACAAATGGGTCCGAAAACGAGAACCTACAGCGCTGTCACTGCACTTAAATGCCGGACAGAGTCTATGTTGTGCTCTTGTTGAGGTCCTGGGCCACTTGCCCGGTATGGTGGTAATATGTCGATCGCGTATCGGTGCTACGAATATGACTTCAAGAGGACACACATGGGGAACCGAACGTAGCACAGATTCAGTGGCACCCATGCCTCGTATTCTGGAACTCCCAATGTTCAAACCTCGGCACGAACACCTACTATCCTGACTGAGGGGTTTTCTGGCTTTCCTCAGTTCGCCCACGCAAATTACGGAATAGTATCTTAAATCAGACCACGGCCGCTCAGCTCCACATCGATAATCATTAAAAGGTACAAAATAGGTTGTTCAAAGCGTAACTAGATAAATAAAGAGCTAAATCAAAGAGCTTCATACACAAATTATGAAGCTCTTCATAGTGAAATTATTTACATCGTTACTTTCTCTCGCTCACGTCCAAATATTTTCCTCAGTTATTCCCTCAACAGATCAAATTTCAAACTCATAAAAAATAAGTAAGACTATAGTTTTATAAACCAAGAACCCAAATTTAAAATTAATTTAGCATGTTTATTAATTTTTAAGACTGTACAGACTGACAGACTGAGCCGGACAGGGGGTATGAAGAATTCTCCAGTAAAACGAAGATTTTATTTAAATATTCGCGCTGCGTAAATGAGATTTTCGTTCTGCAAGCATGTTCGACACGTTTACTCTTGTCAAAGTGGCTTTTCATCTGCTTCCACAGCTTTCACCCGCTCGCACAAGCTCGGTCGAATTCTGCTGTTTAATCCAATACAGCTCTTGGTGCTGGCATGATTACAGTACCCTTATTTAACAATTAGAACACTGTATACCACCGGTTGACGCAAACAGCTGCCAGTACGTGGCTTAATATATGTCACTCAATTCTTGTTAGCATTAGGTATAGCAGTGACCAGATTACTTGCTAGCTGTTGCTGCTTGTGAAGAGGCATGCGGGTACGAAGTGAAGCACTGCGCACGCACCACCAAACGTTTTCTCTGTACTTCAAGAACGTTCCCAAACTTTTTTACTGGCCGACTCCTTTAGGCTTTGAAAAATAACCACGGACCCTCACATCCTTGCTCACGCAAATATAGTGTCCGGATGATAGGTATCCAAAATTAAAAATTATATCCCAGAACTGATTTCAGGTAGCTACGAATACAGACCAGTAGCATATGTAACAACGTATTGCACGATCTGGCCTTACACTGACTGTCGCTCGCTTCGTGGGTACAGGAGGTTTCTAAAGGGTCATACGAGTGGCCGCGCGGTCTAAGGCGAGGATCTACGGCCGTTCGCTTACTGGGATTGTGGGTTCGAATCCCGCCTAGGGCATGGATGTCTGTCTCTTGTGAGTGTTGTGTGTTGTCAGGTAGAGGTCTCTGTGACGGGCTGGTCCCTCGTCCAGAGGAGTCCTACCGAGTGTGGTGTGTCTAAACATTGTGATCGTGAAGCCTCGAAAAATGAGGCGGCCTTGGCCCCCAAGGGGCTGTCGAGCCATTGAAAAAAAAAGGGGCGGGGGTGATACGAAATAAACGTATCGTCAATTAAAGAAGTGCCACGATTATTCTTAACAAAACATTATTCCTTTAATTAATATATAAGTAAACTTCAAAGTAGCCATTACAGAAATGTATCCACGGATCCCCTGGGAACTGATCGCGGATCCCACACTTTGGAAACCACTGGTTTAGAGTGGCAGAAGCTACGAATATACTCCCGTCACAGTAAATGTTTTTGAAGTGGTTATAACGCTGCATGGCAGTTCCGTGGTAAGCCTAGCAGTGGCCAGACCGTGCCGATAGCAGCTATGTACAAAGTTACAGAACTCAACTATCCAGTTACCTGGTCTCTAAATACATTCAGAGCTGGTAAAACACACTATTTTACAATTAAAGCCCTTTTATGATATTGCAACGATAAACAATTCGTGTTAAAACAATACCTTTTTACCCTCGCAGTTTGCTGTGACTGAAGGGGCGATATTGACATCTGACGCTGCACTACTCACGGAACTGCATTATCTCAAAAACATACTAGGGGAGGAGCTCTGGCACAATTTACGACGCCCACTGTCCTTAAAACATTGACTGTGTACGGTAAAGCCTAAAATAACCAATAATTAAAATGCGTAAGAAGCCGGGATAGCGACTATTCTATGGCGTTGTTCGAACTCCAGCAGAGGCAAACTACTTTCCTCCGAAACGTACAGACCGGCTCTGGGGCTCACCCAGCCTCCTATTCGATGTGGAATGAAGGCATACAGGTGAAGTAGGTGTATAGTAGCTCGACCCATTCTTAACCTCAGCACTAGATGGAGGTGAGTGGTCAACTTTACATCCCGGCCGCTTTACCCTCCGAGGTTTTTCCGGGGGGGGGGTACTATACACCTACTTCCACCGTATGCCTTCATTCCGTGGACAGAGACGACTTTACCTCTTTTGTAAAATGCATCCAAGGAATTGTTTTAGACAACCGCGATATTACAGGGTATTTTATATTTGAAATTTGCAGTATCAAATTACAAAGGAAAAACTTCAAGACTTAAATGACTCATCCAGTTTAGCAAGGAAACAGAATCACTTATTTCTAAGCAAATTACCTTTCCTTGTATCAATGGCGTTTCTATCAGTTTCCATTATGATAAATGTGTAAGTTAGATGACCGGTTAAATACTCATAATTGCGATCCAACTACAAATATGATAGTTCTAAGGCAGGAAATGGAACTTGGAGGCCGATGACCATGAAATGACACCGGCGATTAATAAGATTTAACTTGTGACTTCACTAAATGCTAATACTTTTATTGTTTGCCAAAACAGATGTGAGCACTGCATTAGGAGACTGTTACGACAGAAGTCCCTAATATGAGACAAACCGATGTCTATAGTAATTATAATAAGGTTTACGTAACCCAGCAAACCCACATCTGCTCGCCTAGTTTTTAAACTAGGATCGATGTCTATTGATTCCTATCCTGCTTCTTAAAGGAAAGTGAAACTGTGTTCAGAATTAAGTTTATAAATTTTAAATAATGTCTTTGTGATTTTACAAGCCTATACCTCAAAGACAGTTGTTTATTTACTGCCTACAGACCCACAATTTTTTCCAAACAACGGAGACCCTTCGTCGTAAGGCTATCACAACAATAACAGAAGTGAAGGTAAGGTTTTCCTTGTGTAGATCAAGAAGGCACATGGGGAAGCGGAAATTTAGCTCCACTGATTCTTAACCTCGGTACTAAATAGACGTGCTCAGCTTCACGCCCCGCTCGCTTTACCCCGGAGGAAGGGCCACCGGTGCCTATTGACTAGGAGTCTGGGTGGACCCGGAGTCGGTCTAGACTGTCTGATGAGGAAAAAAATGTTTTTCCCTTTCCGAAAATCAAACCTCGATTGCTCGGTCGCCCAGCCCATAGACTGGTCACATTACCAATTTGGCTGTCTTGGTGCCATGTAACAGATGTTATGGTCCGAAATAATTTACGAGTATTTTGTATTTATAAAATTTCTTGAAGTGTATTTTTCCTACAGGATACTGAGGAGAGGTTATAGGCTTCTGAAAATTGACATACTTCTTTAGCTTGTCAATTTTTCTTTTACTCACTTCCTGCCTTATAAATAAATAGCTTTGTTCTCAGTCTATAAAGCCCAATTTAAGCTTCATGTAAGAAAGGTGACACATTGGCCTAATCTGAAGAAATTTTTAATTTGGCAGGCGTCTGATGTAGACAACAAATACGTAATTTCACCAATATCAAACCAGCACCGTGGATCAAACATTCCGATTGGCACACGACCTTACAAATACGCATGCGCGCGAAGAAAACAAAACAGCACACCACGCCAGTGACCATAACTTTTACCTATATAATTTAATTTGGGTGAAAATTCAATTTGGTTAATGCATTTTACGAAGGGCTATAAAATACAGCAGACTTTGTGTTTAAGGATGCACGGAGACGGCGAAGCTAGGCGCGTTCACAATTTGTTACGAAATCCGTCTATAGAGGTCGCTGTCTTAGGCAACACTTCAATTTTGTAACGGGTTAACACGTGCATCTCTAAAGAAACGTTTTTAGACTACGCATATTGCTTATCTACAGGAAAACAGTCGAAAGTAGAAGTCAGAAACAGATGCCCAGAGCACGGTAACAGCAATTTGTCCACCCTAATAATACGGCTGTGAACAATACCAATAACAAAGCTGTTCATGTAACTGTTTCCAGTCTCCTGTCCTCTTTATTCCAAGGGTCAGACGAATACAGCCAACCCACAGTCGAGAAATGTATTCGATATTACGTATACATATATGCCTGCGAATCTATATCGATATATCGGTTTGAAGTTAAGCAGTATTGGACGACTAACATGCATTAAAAATTTGCATGGTACAATGACAGTGCGATGTAATCTAACACTTCGCGAATTTGCACGGGCGACACACTTCATGAGCTTCCTCCTGACATGACTCGAGCAACATATTTTTATTCTGTTCGGTCCAAGAAAAAGACTTATTAGATAAAACTGAGAAATGTTGATGACAACACAAATGTTGGAATCTCGTAAAGTACTGTGGAATTGCATATATACATAGTGGTGCAAAAGTCACTTCACGCATGATGTTTAACATGTTGCCTCTAGTGCCAAGTAGCTTCTGCACCACTCTGTATGCTGCTCTCTTAATGTGTTTCAGTCTTCAAGCAGGGCTTTGTTCTTGTTTAGCAGAATACTAGACTTGCAAAATTTTATTTTCTCACAGCGGTGTTAATGAAGATCCAAGTCTTATTATGATGCTACGCTGTGTCGAACGATAACAGTTACTGACATATTCCGGACGACTGGTCGCCCCGGCGACTAAATCTTGTATGGTGGCGCCTAGTATTTGTGGGTCCTCAGTATGGAACTTGCATCAGTGTCACCTTTCTGGCGCCGAGAATTTTGAGATAGCTCGTAGATTTTTGGAAAATTTGTGCACCCTTAGTTTGTAAGCATCGTAGTACATTGATCTTCGGGGTAAGCAATCGACGAAGCACTCTTCTTGGCGTAATATCCGAGAAAACATGGGTCTTAAGTAGAGAGTGAAGCGTCCAAGTCTTATTTTAGGACTACGAGCAGTCCAAGCAGAATTCTGCTTGGACTGCTTGGCCCTGACGATGGAGGCACTACGGTCCTTCCGGACGTCTGCAGTATTTTGCAGACGACACAGCGCGACTTGCAACACGACCTGAACCTTCCAGCACAGACGTACTATCATATCGCTATCCATCGCCTGTGGTAAGCAAAGACATGCAAATGCTCCTCGCAGCCAAACCTGGCGCTCCGTCCGCCACTCGTCCTACTCCGTGTCAATCACAAAGGTACTTTCGGCCACTGGCACAAAAAACGGCGAAATTGCCTGCCTTCATTTTGAAGCTTTCTTCAGTGTTGAGATATGCGCTCTTCTGGAATGTTACGCGGCGTCGTGTGGTAATTGTTTACCGACGTTTCGGTACAACGTATCGACCCCATCTTCACGGGTCAATCGACTTGTTGACCCTTGAATACGGGACCGATAGGTTGTCCCGAAACGTCGGTAACGCTGCGTAATATCCCACAAAAGCGCAGATCTTACCTTATTACAATACAATCATTTACTGCGTGTTCCGACCTATCATGGTCATCATCCAGTAAATATTCTACCAACATCAAACGTACAAGTTCTGGCGTATCGTCGTACGAGTATACTCTTGCTAGCAGACACAACGGGATGGCAATACTGACGTCGGAACTTGCAAGCTGGCAAAGCAAATCGAACTGTAGCAACCGAAATAGATAATACAGGTCACACAGGACACGCTGACGCCAACGTAATTTTATTGCAATGATGGATTATTATATATCGTAAGCACCCGCGATATATATATATATATATATATACATACAGTCGAACTCGGTTATAACGTCATGAAAGGGACTGAATATTTTGTCGTTATAAACGAGTAGCGTTATAACCGAGAAGTATAATGTTATGGTTAACAGTGACGAATTAATTTGTACCACAGAAAATCTGACTTTATAGGCGAGATGTCCTATAAACCGATGTCGTTATAACCGTGTTCCAACTGTGTGTGTGTGTGTACATATGTACAAACTTTGGGTTTTACATGTACATGTTTTGCACTTTAACAGCGTGATGTGTATGTAATATGGCATATACGCATATAAAACTGCTTGACAATATTCTGTAAAGCTTTAAACCCAGTACTTCCTGCCTTTTGTTAGCGGAATTCACTCGCGGGCCGCACAGTGCGTCCCACAAGCCGTAAACATCCCCCAACTGATCTGCACAACGCTTCCAAGAACGTCACTCGCACTCAGAACGGAACGCGCATGGCGGCACGTGCTATATGAAGCAATAAGGTAAGACCACACGACGTGCAGCGTCGATACATTGACTGTACTCATTTTTTTTTTTCTGTTTCGTTTCTTGTGCCGGTGCCTGATTAAGTAGGCCACAACGCCTGACGCCACAAGCTTTCCTTTCCGCCCATTCACCCTACAAGATTTGCTTCCCGGAGAGTATTCATGCAACCAAAGATTTAGAATCGGCTACACTGCAGCGCTTAGAGCGATGTTATGTGCCCCGCACATGTAGATCCAAATCAATAACTAACAAGCTGTAGCATTTTTTTACCATACTCCCCTCCCCTACAAAAAAAAAGTAGGCCTAGGTCGGTATGAATGGGTTTCTTGCATTTCAACGTTGGCAGAACGTGACAAATTTTTACGCAACGCTATATCTATCGACATTATGTCACTGAGCATCGCCCCACGTCTTAATGTCCTGCAAGCAGTAACAACACGTGAACTTCTGAAGTGGGAAACAGGCTTCGTGGGTTCTGTCCAAGCGCCTCTCCCAGCGTGCGGCAAAACCCGTAAACACAATTATTACCCCGTTTGCAGGTTTTCACAGCGGTGTAGCTGAGGTCTCTGTCCTTCTAGGATGACACTGCTTCACTGCATAATCGGACCCCGACGTTTCGCGGCAACGTAGTGTCCGTGTTCAAGGGTCGAAGGGTCTTATCCACTCGGGGAAAATCAAAAGTTATATTGTAGAACTGTTGCTAGATTACATGGTAAAAGCAGTTTTTGTGCACGGGCAAACAAGTGGTAAATAAAAATATAGCTCATTTACCATTTACAACGTAAGAAAAGCAGTTACTACGTATATTGACGTCGTATGATTACATGATCAGGTTTACAACAGTGTTCAAAAAGCGACTGAAATTTTATGTTATTCATACCGTGCATATTATTTCAATCAATACAACAACCAACTTATGTACTTAATAAAATACATTCAGAAGCAATTATAAAACTCCTACATGTTTCGGCACCGGGGTGCCATCATCAGGGAGTTATTCAGAACAAACGAGTACAAGCCCAAAACGCCAATCTAGATATTATGTCTCCTTTCTTAAAGTGATTAAAATATTAAAACTCTAAAATATATAAATAATCATAAAATTACAACGTTGCAGATACAGGTACACGTTATGATTAATAACTTGTATATTTTATAATTTTAATATTTTAATCATTTTAAGAAGGGACACACAATAGCTGTTGGCCTTGTTACTCCTTTGTTCTCGATAACTCCCTGATGATGGCACCCCCCCGGTGCCGAAACGTGAAGGACTTTTATAATTGCTTACCGATGTGTTTCATTAAGTGCATAAGTTGGTTGATGTATTGATCGACTGACATTTGTACACCTCCTAAAGCAGAACACGGACCTTACTACCCGGAATCCCTTGTTTAAATTTGACATTGAACATTCTTACTGCAAACAATGCAATGTTTCAAAAGCGCCCTCCTAGGCTTAAACATAGACTGGGGCTGGACAACACACGCATACACACAAAATATACGTACATACTAACGACGAGATAACGAATTTTCGTTGGGCAGTCGATATGAACTTCACCAGAAAATGTTATGCACGCTTCAAGGGCAAAAATGTTGTTCTGGGCCGCAAGACGTTAATAATTATGAACACAGAAGTCTGGCACTGAGGTTTAAGTTCACATTTTCAGAAACCATTTCAGACTCATTTTAATATTATCTTCCCAGAACACAAACAAGGAAACGGAAATTAATAAACGGTAGTTTATGGAGAACATAACATTCTGATATACGAATATACTCGTTTATGACATTAGTAATGAAAGGATTGGACAAAAAGTTACCGAAACCTCCCGTTCCTCGTCTGTGCTTGTGCTGCCTGCCTGGTATTTTATTAATTTCATCACACGATAATACAAACGTCAATTACGTAACATATTCTGGCTCGCACTTCCCCGCGATCCCTTTATTTATAATAACTCTGTACCTTGCTATTCAGACTTGATTGCGAAAGTCATGCCAAACGACTGTTTATAAAAATTTCAAAGACAACTGCATGGTTGTGACACTAACAAACTTGTAACGTGTTATGTGACCTACTGTGGCAAACTTGCAACGTCACGTTTCTAGGAAATTGGACCACGGAAACAGCCTGCACACGGCCGAAAACATTAGGGCCTGTCACGCTCACACTGTGCTAGCTCCGAAGCTACGTCGCCAACACTGATTTTCTGCAATCACAATTTCAGAAGGACACTTCACCACCTAATGTTCTGGAATATGGACTCTACTCGATATGATGAAAAATTTCAGGAAAACAAATCAAGACGACACTGTACCGTGAAACCGAAATTTGGCACAGTGGAGACAGACAAAACAAATGTTAAAACATGCGCAATAAAAAACACTCCACTATCTAGCAAGCATCAGTTCAGCGTGCAGAAGGCCTACGACTGAACTGGACTTAGTTACGGGAATTCTACTTACATGATAACGGAGAGCGGGGGGGGGGGGGGGGGGGGGGGGGGGGGTACGTTTAGAAGCGCATCTCCACTTATTAGCATCGTCTGAAATGCTTCGGTACTTTCTACCATGCTACACGGCGTCACATAATAGAATACAGCAAACTTCATATCTAAAATCTCACACGCGTACGTGAATGTGTAAAATTGAAAATTATAATGAAAAAAAAAAACACACTTCGTTAAGGACCCTATTTTGTAGTCTTCATAATACAAACGCGGTAACTGCACGTACGCTATAGTTACTTATCGTACAATACAAAGAAAACAGGAAATAGGCCAGCCAACGATCATTTCTTTGGTAAATCCTGTGCAAGCAGGTCAGTGTGGAGTAAAGTCTAACACGTGGCTAACATAACAATAAACAGCGCAGTCAGCATAGTGACTACACTACAGGCTGGACGCGCTCCGGTTCGAATCCCGACAGGGGTACGAGATTTTTCTCTTATCCAAAACGTCAGACCGGCACTACAGCCCACCCAGCCACCACTCCATGGCTACCGGAGTTGTTTCCTCGGGGGGGGGGGGGGGGGGGGGGGGGCAAAGCCGCCAGAGCGTGAAGTTGATAATTCACCTCAATCTAATGTCGAGGTTAAGAATGTGCTCCCCTATATGCCTCGAGGGCGTTGACAGGAACAACTTTGCTCTTTTATTACATCTGGAAATCGTTCTGCATACAAATTCGTAATCAAACAACAAAGGCATTGTACGTATAACGTAACATTGTGACGCTTACGAGTGACCACTGTTGGAGTGGAAACGCAACAATGCGTTCTGTGTTGTTGAGCTACATGTCACTGTCAATTATATAAAAATAGGTTATTGAGTATTTCACAACAATGCTTTTATGGCAAATTTATGTTGCCGGCAAAAATAAAACGTTAGGTCTCAATGTAAAGTGGCCGATGCTGCACTGAAACAAAAGCATGTTCGTTTGCTCATGGCCTTCTTCAGACGTACAATTTGGCAAAAAGATCGTAATGACAGATACGTCGTTGCGTAGTTCCTCAGCTTTAGTAAGTGTTGCCGTAAAACATTTTACGACATCAGACGGAGTTAATAAATTATGAAGCAGTAAGTATTAAATATTATGAGTGTGTGTCTGTAGCCTCAGTTATCCGGCATGCAAACTGCATCTTTTCTGCGCCGTATTACATTGTCATCTGTGTCCTGTCTGGCATATGTTCCCACATTATCTCATAAACGGCACGATTTTCGGAAAAAAGTTATTAAACGTAAAACATGTGTTTTTTATTTTCTCTACAACTTTTGTCTGTCACAAATGGCATGATTTTCAAAAAAAAAAAAAATTATTAAACGTAAAATATATTTTTGATTTTCTCTACAACTTTTGTCCGAAATATTTCTCATTCTAAGAAGAATTCAGCGAGATATTATCATAAATGTACATAGGCCTTCATGTGAAGTATCCGTGATTCTTGTCAGATTTTAAATAAACTTGAATTTCCTTGACAGATTTTCGAAAATTCCTCAAATATGAACTTTAATAAAATTCCTTCCAAAGGAAGCCGAGCTGTTCCATGCTGTTAGACAGACAGACAGACATGACGAAGCTAATAGCCGCTTTTCGCAATTTTGCGAACGCGCCTGAAAATGATAGCAAGGCCTACCTTTGTACCACATAGAAGTGGTTATATTACATTGTGTACGGGCTGGGCGATATACCATTTGAAAAAGGTAAAGTTTTCCCTGTTCACGCCCTGAAGGTATATGGACGAGCAAAGGTATGGTTCCACTCACTTTTAACCTCGGCATAGGTGGAGCTGATTAACTTCGCGACCCGGCTGCTTTACCCCGGGAACAAACACCGGTACTCGCCGAACAGAAGGCTGGATGAGCCCCAGAGCCGGTTGGGACGGTTGTCGAAAAGATAAAATCTCCTGCCACTGCCGGGATTCGGACCCCAGACCGTCCGGCCCGTAGCTAGTCGCTATACCGACTATGCAGTCCCGCTCCTAAGTTATAATTTACCTAAGCAATACTTAATACTTTTGGAAATCTCTTCGCTGAGATGGGATATAATACTCGTAATGTGTACGATAACTTCACCTTTCACTTACAGAAAGTACGTTTCCATGCATATGTAACAGGAAGGGGTCACTTACAAATTAACAAATGTCTCGACCGCGTTTTAATGACATTCAGAGAACTGTAACCTTCACAAGTCTTAATACTGAAAACAGAAAGGACAGTTAGCACAACCATCTTTGAGTCTGCATTTATAATTTGTTCCTACAAATACGTGCAGAGGCAAAATGACAGTGAATACACAACGAAGCTGAGGAAAGAAATAACCATAACGTCAATAGGTTACACTAAAAACAGAAAGGTTAATCCTCCACGCCTTGACACCTGTCGGCTGTCTGAGTACACGCTATGGGCTATACATCAAGTAGACAAGTTACTGCAGGCCTCTCAGCGAATTCTTCGAAAGCTTTGAACTTCGTTAAAATGTTTCCCCCGTCATAACACGGTAAGAGACTTCTTGAAAGACCTTGACGCAGGTGGAAGAATAATATTAAAAGAGATATTAAAGGAGTAGGGTGTGAGGATGTACGCTGGATTCATCTGGCTCAGAACCAGTACAATTGGTAGGATTTTGCGAACATAGTAACGAACCTTCTGGCTCTAAAAAAAAGGAGAAGGATTTCTTAACAAGCTGAGTGACAGATCCATGAAGTTTTAACAAGTGAAACTTATGGACGCCTACACCTTTTAAGTCACTTTTCTCTCCGGAGATACGCATCAGTAGGTACATATGACGTAATGTCAGACCTTTTGGTCTACAACTACAACAATTTTCTGTAACATTTGTTGAATATGGTGAATGTTTAAAATAAAGAAAAATAGTTATTGACTTTATGCAGTGTCATAGCTGCAAAGTGATCACCTCCACTTCAACTGATCCTTATCATCAATAAATGCACACACAGCAACACCACAAGGCCAATGAGGAGTATAATCCGCAGAGGTCGCACTGGAAAACATTTCTGTTGAAGGTAACAAACCGCCTGCTAGGATGTGAAGGCATGTAGTCCAGTAGACATGTACCGACGTTTTAGAAGAAACTTCTGCTTCCATGATCAGGTTCTTCTGAAAGTCGGTATACATCTATCAGCATCATATCCCAGGAGACAATTGCCTTTATAGTCATCGATTTGAGAATTTCAGATCGAATTTCTACTCAGAATTTCAGAAGGCACTTCCACTCTTTATTGACGACGTGTATTTTAAACCCACGCCGTGGATGGTCGGTGGCAAACTTCCAGAACTCAAGAGAAAGAATGCTTTGCTTTGTAATTCCTTTATACAATTTAGAACTCGGTACTGGTTCAATTAATGGCTTTATTTCAAGTGGCTAGTTTATTGTTGTCATATAAACAGCTGATTTGTGAACGACGAATTGGAAGAAATTTGAATGAGAACGTTGGTGGGTTTTGTAGGGTTCTTACGGAATTTAACAAGATCTTTTGAAAATGTTACCAAGTCCCAACAACAACAACGACAACAACAACAAATCAAAACGGCACGCAAGGCGAAATTAAGGCAGTTAAATTCGAGGAAACCCTGCTACCATTCGGTTTAGGAATTTTTCCCTCCCGCTTGCTAAGAATACAAAGGTTAAAACACTCGTAAACACTACCATAATTCTGCCTCTCGTTTTATACGAGTGTGAAACTTGGTCTTCCACATTAAGCGAAGAACAGAGGCTGAGGATGCTCGAGAATAGGATACTGAAGAAGGTAGTTGGGTCTAAGAGAAAGGCAATGACAGGATGATGGAGAAAACTTTAGAATGAGGAGGACATGATTTGTACTCCTCACCGAATGTTAGGGTCATCGTAATCTGAGGTGGAGATGGACTAGGCTCGTGGCAAATATAGGAACAAGATAAATGCATTCACGGTCATTCACCATGAAGACCTAGGCGTAGATGGGAGGATAATATTAAAACGGATCTTACACAAACAGGACTAGAGGGCGTAGATTGAATTCATCTGGCTCAGGATAGGGACAAGTGGCGGGCTGTCATTAACACTGTCATGCTCATTCAGGCTCCATAAAATGTGGAAACATTTTTGGCTATTTGAGGAAATATTTTAGCTTCTCAAGAAAGACTCTGCTCCGTGGAGCTAGTCAGTTGAGCAATTTAACCTCTGGGACTGAAAAAATCAAGATAATCCTCAGTACAACGGGCGACCGGTCCTGGAATCTCCCAAACAGGAAGCATTAGTAGCTACCGACAATAGTCCACCGCAAATTTCGGCTTTACACAACAAAACCTATTTCCATGCAACAGAGACTAACATTTTCTAATCACCTGTGACGTCCCTGATTAAAGCAAACCACGACATAAGATTAAATGTTTAGATTCGTGCACTCCCGACAGTCGAAGTCGACAGTACTTGAACAATGTGTCTCAGGTTACGTAGAGGCCTTTAGTTACGTAACTGCAAATTACAGCATAGAAAACGCTTGTATGTTATCTGCTACCCGGAAGTGCGTTACGGTTTACGTAGTACCAGATGTTTGCAAAGTTGCAATGCCATCTAAACAACATATTTCACAACACATTCCATATTTCCCCTACGCCGTATTACAACTTCCACGATCCCATACGAATTTTCATTTAACTCCATGGAGCAGAGTCCTTCTTGAGAAGCTAACAGGTCCTCAGCTAGTCAAGAAATTCCTCGCGTTTTATGGAACCCGAAGGTTCACTACCGCATTCACTACAGCTGTACTGTCCCTATCCTGAGCCAGATCAATTCAGTCCATGCCCCCCCCCCCCCATGCCACTTCTTGAAGATCCTTTTTAATACTATCCTCGTATTTTCATCTATTACTCTAAATACAAACGTCAATGGTACAGATAGACGTACTAATTGACAGATTTTAGTGAAACTTAACACTTAACTACAAGACGAAATTCGAAGGAGTGAAAATCTCCGAGACGTCGTGAATACAGGACACCATCATCCAAAAAAGATCAACTTATTACGAACACAACAGTCTAAGTGTCTACTAGGATGAGTTGCCCCTTAGTATAGGCACCACCACATGCATGTCAGAGTATACAGTTCAAGGCAGACTTCTCAATAATTTACCCTGTTACTCCATACTGCACGAATTATCACCAGCATCACAGAAGGAAAACAACATCGGTATATAACACTGACTTAATTTACATGTACTTCTCCATTAAAATTGTGTCTAATAATTTGTTTCATGATCATAATATTTACCCTACTTACGAGTGCAGTTTTTATTCACACAGTATTAGGACAGATTACAGGAGTTTAAGCATTACCATGCACTTCTTGAAGCCTTTTGTATATTAACACTTCAAAGACTCATATTTACCTCAATTATACTTAAAGATTCAGTTAGTACCGCGCAGTAAACACATTCCGCCTCGGTTACAAAAACCAATCAGTTAATGCTTATAGGGAAATAATCGCGGGTTGTTCCTAGAAACATACGAAAAACATAAACACAGTGTGGGGAAAATGTCGAATTCTTTTAATCCTAAACATAGTGGTACATATAGCAACCACCGGACCTTAAAGGTTTAATGCCAGCCTCTCATTCCCATTCCATGTTATATACACAACTGTTTCACAACCTGCGAGATTTGAGATTCTCACAGCTGTGTTGATAAACATTCAAGTCATCTGGGATGTTACACCGTGCTGATTGGTAAACTGTTACAGTCATTTCGGAGGGACGTAGTGCCGCCATTTTAGGGTCATACAGTCCAAGATGGGACGCGATTTCTCGAAAATAAGAGCTTCTGTTCATAAATAAGTATTAACAAGTATTATGCAAACGAACTCACTCCATGGAGCAGAGTCCTTATTAAGAAACTTGTAGTTCCTCATCTGGTCAAGAAATTCCCCGCATTTTATGGAAAGTGACAGTTCATCACCGCCTTCAGAAGAGCCCGCCATCTATCCCTATCCTGAGCCAGATCAATCCAGTCCGCGTCCCCCAAATAATTTCTTATCCGTTTTAATACTATCCTCCCATGCACGCCTATGTTTGCAAAGTGGTATCTTTCCCTCGACGGACGAAACTGTAAGAATTCGTCCATTGGGAAAGATTTGCTTTTAGTATTGTGGAACTTTCGACAAAATGGCGGCATGAACGTTGGCCACAAAAGGTTGAGAATTATCGGCTACTTATACGAGGCACTCACAAACAATGCTATACCGACGGAGACATTGCCGAACAACCACGACATCTGATATGAAGGAAATGAAACTACATGATTCAGGTAGACCTATTTATGGAGATATAATCATTGCATCTGATCTGGACGAAATGCTAATACCATAGCGTATGTTAAGCATATGATGGCCTCTAGATACGTAAAAAGGACAGCAGGTTACAACGGCATCGGACTTCGTGGGCTTTTGAGAGAGCGGTAATGAACCGCCCGGTTTCGCAGGTGGGGAATTTCTTGACTATATGAGCTGCTATTTACTATTAGGTCTTCAACAATTGCTCCTTATAGCTGAGTTTAGCTTACGGTCGAGAATGCACAGTGGAGTCGATTTCTAACTCATAATATAATAAGAGGCTATAGGAGCAAACTGAACGTAAAACTGGGCGAGTTCTGAGGTTTTCACAGCGGTGCAGCTAAGGATTCCGTTCTTCTGGACTAGGCCTACGACGTTGTCAGATTCACATCGAAATGTCCTAAAAGAATAAATCCTTTCATTTTGACCTTCGAAGGTGAGGACACTACGTGCGCTGGAAACATCGGGATTTCATTACCCATTGACGCTGCGTCATATTCCAGAAAAATGGAATCCCCATACCGTAAAGTGTTCTTACGTGTGTTCGCACCCCTACAGAGCTCCCATTACAATCGTCCTGTGCGTCTGTCCGTACGTAACAATTCGAATAGTGCCGAACAGATTTCAAGAAATTGAATATCGCAAAATCACAAGAAAGAATGTGAAATCATTGCAATTACGCTTCAAAATAGACAGAAATGACGCATACATCATGAAGAGGAGGCGGGACAGCATCGTCGGTAAGGTGACAAAGCTACAGGGTGGAGGTCCGACTCCAGGCAGTGCAAGAGATGCGTCTCCAAAGTGTCCAAAACGGCTCTGACGCTCACACTGAATCGATTAAATGGGTGCGAGGGCGCATTCCCAGTGGGTAAAGAGGCCGGGGCGTGACACTGACCACTCAAATCTACCTAGTGACAAGGTTAAGAATGCGTGGAGCTATACCTCCACTCCCCCATACGGCTTCATAGCGTACACAGGGACAACTTCACCTTTTACTGCACCTTACACTTCATTAAGATCTAAATGCATGTCTGAGTGCATCTCCAGCGCAACTCTTTAAAATATTTGCCGGAGTGAAAAAAAAATCCATTCGAAGGTTGTAGACACATTTCATACACGAAACATTTTTCCCCGAAGTTTCACGGTTTTCGAAATAAAGACTGGGAACGCTATGTATACATTTAAAAATGGCCCCCACGCCTACCCATCGTCCTAAATCGTGATTACGTTTGAATGTCGTTAAAAAGCGGCCGCTTTATTCTTTTGCTGTAGGGTTCTGTCAGAATACCATTTGCATGCATACACTGAACAACAGCCTATGCATACATATGAACTACATATAATTTTAATGTATGTAATAACAGAAAGAGTAAATTTTAAAACTGATTGTTTATTCATTCAGTACACATAGTTTTGTCTTTGAATAAATACACTAGCGTAGAGTTACGTGTCAATTTAACGTTTGTTTGTTTATTATAAGAGAAGAGCTCATCGTGGACTTAATATTTATTTATAATTCAAATGAATTTAAACGTGGCAAGTCTGTTGTGTAACAAGTGTACAAACATTTAAAATAGGTACTCCCATTTATCAGTGTCTTTTTTTTTAATCACCCATTCTACCCCATTTGTAAAAGTGCATCAAGAGTAAATATCCACAAACTGAAAATTTAGAGGCAATAACATTGCGAACGAACCAGACCTACGCTATACATACGTTCCCACCTTATCATTACGTGCACTTTAGACCACAACACAATACTGACGGAAAAGGACGTTCTCAAAACACCATCCCTGAAGGCGATCGACCACCAGTAATAATCAGGACAATTTCGGCCACGTTCCAACTTGCAATCTACTTTGCTTTCTTCGCCCACCAACACTTCCTGTAGCTATGTTTCATGTCAACCAAAGAACACCCGATATTTCAAATATCTCCCTATTGAAATAACAGAGATGTGTCCAGTTAATAACTAACCACAGGATAACTGAAGAACTCAATTTGTGCGATTACATAAACCATAGGTGCACAAATATGCCAGATATCTAGAAGCCACTTCAAAATTCTAGGTGCCAGAAGGGTGACATGAAGCAAGTTCCATAATCGGGACCCACAACATTAGGCGCCACCGTAGAAAGACCTGGCGTCTGGGATTTGTGCACCCCTGACGGAAGCTTAAGATCTAAGTAGGTAGCCGAATAAGCTTCACCGATCATGTGACAAACAGAACAAGAGATATCTGATATCCTGATTGATCTTCTGGGTTGTGATGCCGTGTTGTCTTGACGGTGGATACCAACGTTTCGGAGAAACATGTTGCCTCTATCTTCAGGGTCGGACATAAATATGGAGGCAGCATGTGGGCTGCACCTCCAAGACTCACACTGTGTCACAACCAAGATAATCACAATCTGAAAACTCACCGCCAAGAAAACCTAAAAACTTACATCACTGTCCTTCGTAGCACGAAAAGGACACAACACCTCTAATTACGGTCTTGTGAGTTGTGATTCCGTGTAGTTTAGCAGATAGATACCATCGTTTCAATTTTCTACTCAGAAAATTAAGCAGGTTCTGCCGAAACGTCGGTGTCCATCCCACAACACCGTAATCTTGATACTCATCCACAGTAACAACCACGAGATTCTCTGATTTTTGTGTTTAGTGGTGTATAGCTAATAATGCGGTGACTAAGCTTCTCTTTCCAACTGACATTTACATAATTAAGACAACACAACATTGCTTCCCAGATCGCCAGAACCAGCTTTCTCTTCTGACTACGTAAACAGAGTACCAAGACGTACGTTTGGGGATATGGGTATGTGTGCTTGCCTGTTTTGACATTTGTTATTTTCCGCGTAGTTACAGTTGATTTATACCAGGCACTGCTCATCCATCAAAAAACACACACACACGTGAAAAAAAAACTCAGGGGAAGACAGTACTTGCAAGACCTAGGCGAAGACAGGATACTATGAAAATAAATCTTAAAAACGAATAGGAAAGAGGAAAGTGGGTTGGACTATACTCCTATGGCTTGTTTTGTGATTTTGGGAAAGGACCTATTATCAACGGGGTGCGCGGTGGCGTAGTTGGTTGTGGCACTACGCTACAAACCGGAACGTCGCGGGTTCGATTCCCGATGGTGTCACTGGAATTAATTCCTTGACATAATCGTTTCGGTCGCACTATGGCCCTGGGGTCGACTCAGCCTCTAACAGAAATGAGTACCAGGAATATTTACTGGGGGGTAAAGGCGACCGGTGCGTAGGGCTGACAACCTTACCACCTTCAAATCTGGGAGCCTCAACCTCCTGGACCCCTCAGGGCCTGTCTAGGCCTGTAATGGGGTTGCTTTACCTTTTGCCTATTATCAATAGAGACTGCACTGAATGTACTTTATTTTACTTATTCTTGGCTTACTTAACGACGATTGCTAGCATTATTTATTACGGTGTACAACAGGCCTGCTCAATCTTCGATGTGGTCCTGGCAACTTCGGCAAATGTTGGTCTGCTGGGGCAAACGCGAAATTCAGTACACAGAACAAAGAATGAATAAGTACACGTATAATTACATGCATAATTTTTAATTTATACGCACATCACGTGCAATAAACATATGCTGATAATAACAGGAAGAGTGTATAAAAATGCAATTCACAACCTAGGCTACGGTGTCACTATTTGTGTCCCATTTTTACCAATTGGAATAGTAACATAAGGTATGTCTCCCTAAAGAAACAGCTTGTGAGTTTTAAAAATTGCTTCGACGTTCTATCTCGGCTTTACCAGGGAAATGGTTAAAAGACGTTTTTCTCATTTCAAATGTCTCCGCGGGCAAAGTACCAGTGCGCGATTTCAGGCTTTCGCCGCGATGTAGAAGAGATCTGCGCTCTTCTGGGATATGACGCGGCGTTGAGTGGTAGTTCTGCACCACCGACGTTTCGGGACAACCTATCGGTCCCATCTTGCAAGGGTCAAGAAGTATTGTGTATGTAGACTGTACCGCATATTAAAAGTTATTACTCGAAAATTCGAATTAAATTTTAAGAGTTGCATGCGTAAAGGTAAAAAACAATGGTGTCCTTGTCAAGGCTATGAAGGCATATAGAGGGAGAAAGGGTATAGCTCCACTCATTCTTAATTTCGGCACTACAGGGAAGTGAGAACCCGTTACCCATTGTACAGGAGGATGGGTAGGCTACAGAGCCGTTCTGGATGTTTTGGAGAAGACAGCAACCTCTTACCGCTGTCGGGATTCGAACCCCGGATTGTCCAACCTGTAGTCTAAGTCAGTATACCAACTGAGCTATCCCGGCTTACATGTGTCCGGTACTAATGTACATTAAATTTGTTGGATTACTTATATTTAGTGTAGTCCTCCAATATCAAATTTAATCGAAATCCCATTTGGGGGAGAAATATCCAGCGAGCAGACCGACGGATAGGGCCACATTTACATGTGGTCAGTTCATCCACTTGTGCAGAGAACCCTTAAAAAACAATCAAGGGCGGTTTCTTCTTTCACTGTTCGCTCTCTGAAACGCACAGCACTCCATCAAGTCACTCGACACTCACTATTTACCACTTAACCAACTACAGCCAGGTTATACTAATACAATGGCTACATTATAAATTTTAATGACAGAAAATATGTTCGAGCGGGCCAAAGACTTTAATTGTAAACTTTACGTCAGTAGGCCTCCAACAAATCTATAGTGAAAGCAGAATGACTGTTACAGATATCAATAACCAAGTACATCTAACGGCATTTTAAGAATTTTATATACCAATATTATAGCTGTTGTAATTTCAACGAAATAGCCCCTGAAGATGAGCCTTATATAGGCTAGAAACATGTTGGGCAGCATTTAATAATAAAAATTGTGTTAAATAACATAAAACTGTGTACATTTGTCTGCATAAGATATATACTTTAATTGTACTTCGAAAAGTTACGGAACACTTCTAAATGTTTTCACTAATCGCAACAACGGAAACAAACCCATCTCATTAACCTTCATATAACCTCAGGCATAATCTAAGAATAACAACAGAATAATGTAGAATACAACCGACCACAGTGGCACTTTGACCTGCTTAAACTATGGGACCGCTGCTTCCCGTCCAGCTGGGGAAATGGGGGGGACTCTTCCTTGTTTAGTGTGGTAGGATGGAGGTAGATGAATACCGATAGGCCGAAATCGGCCCAAGTAATTCTATGTATGAAGGGCTCATGGTCCAGAATTAATTCTGAACCAGAACTGAAGGACACAATCCGTGAGTCTAAACGAAAAAAAAAGCAACATACGTTACGCTGTTCAGTTCAGGACTAAGTCATTTATGTAGGAATGTGCTCACTAAGGCCACTCCTCCTTGCAACACGAGGGACAAATCCGGTGAAAGTTTGTACTGCCGCGTCTGATGTCACGACATTACACTTTGTGGCAGTAACACAGGAGAAAAGAAAATGCTGTCGCCGCTTTGAAGTACTTTGTTGAAAGATACGTCTGCCGAGGACTGGCATTACACGTCATAAGAGGGTACGTCAAGAGCAATACAGAGCTTGAAGAAAATATACACGACATTTACCAGTGCGTCTTATTTAACGTTGCACCTTTTGTTCGGAATAATTCCCAACACCCCATGCAATGAGACAAAATACAAAATAATTTACATCCTACATTCATTAATTTGTTGTTTATTTAACGACACTGTCATTAATTCAGATTACACAGCAACAAATAACTGGAAGGTGGCAAATAATAAATTGGAAATACGTCGACGGAAGGGGTCGTGACCTACTTTATGGCAGTATACAAACAGTTCTCTGGAATAACTAAGGCAAACCATAAACACTTCGGCGGTGATAATCGGTGTCCTGACTGAGACTCAACCCGCGTGCGTCCGGAGTGCGAGTCACAGCCAACGTACTCGTTTTCTACAACAAATTTAATCTGAATCCTAAGAAACCAATAGAACAAAATATTCCTCGTTTTATGCTTTGTCTGCAACACTTCAAAACAAGTCACTGAAAGAGCTAAGGAACAGATTAGAACACAAGTAAGAGAGTTATCTAGCAGACGTGCCAGGCTGAGCAGTTAGCTAACGCAGAGTGGCAAATACCTAAGGACTGCCACTTCCTTCAACGCCACACAGCCGTCAGCAACCAAAAACAAATTAATCATGGGACAGCCAAGTGTAAAACTGATGATTTGGTACATGAATTTTCTTTCTGAACAGTCGATACCTTCGCTGGCTGCTCAGAGCGATGCCAAATATCGCATCCGATATGAGAAGGGAACTGAATATTCTTGAATTAGTTAAATCCTTTCAGTGCTGGATCTGTAGTAGCCAATGCATGAAATCCTTTCACCGTGCCAAATTAATTACCTCAACTAACGTCCATTAACTTCATTATTAGAATTCCTAGAAGCGCAGTGTTGCATTGCTAGAAGTAAAAAAAAAAAAGAGACGAAAGATAGCAAAGTGTCACGAACAGGTACATTATATATATATATATATATATGTGTGTGTGTGTGTGTGTGTGTGTGTGTTCGTCAAACCTTTAAACCTACGTCGTTGTTGTAGGTACCGCCAGGTTCAACAAAAGAAAATGTCTGCATTTTGAGCACACAGTGTAATGTCTGTTCCCTATGAGTCTTACAATAAAGTCATTATATTCCTAAAAATATTCACCGCTTGGACTTTCTAATTGAAGCACATTGTATTCTCTGTAAGGCAAAGGTAAGGTAAGGTTCAACCTAGAACAGGCCATTAAAGCCCAGCGGGGGAGTAGAGGTATACTTCTACTCTTTCTTTAACCTCGGCGCTTTACCCAGGGAAAGAGACCTGGTACCCATTATATAAGAGGCTGGGTAAGCCCCAGGGACGGTCAATTCTCTGTAAGGTACGAAATGAATCTTTATATACCCTACACTGTAGATTAATTTTAGTCTTCAAAGTGTTAACACAATAACCAGTTTCACTTTGAACAGATAAAGAGCAAGACCGCGTATGTTGTACTCCGTGAAGAACGCAGATTTACCAAGGCGTTCTTTATTTTCTAAATGTCATGTCATACACGCGTAAATGTACTGCCGTTGACTCCCACGAGAAAAATACCGTCTTTGCTGCGCCGATTTTCACGAAACCCATTAACACTCAACAGCATTCATAATGCAACTCTCTTACACAGAACACCACCCAAATCTGACGAGCAATATGGAAAGTGCTGAAGCAATCCCATTACAGGCCTCGACAGACCCTTAGGGTCCCAGGAGGTTGAGGCTCCCAGATTTTTAGACAGTCGGCACATGAAGGTGGTAAGGTTGTCAGCCCTACGCACCGGCCGCCTTTAACCCCCAGGAAAGATTCCTGGTACTCATTTCTGTTAGAGGCTGAGTCGACCCCAGGGCCACAGTGCGACCGAAACGATTATGTCACTGAAAAATTCCAGTGAAATATGGAAAGTGCTGAAGCAAATTAATTTAGGACCTAAGTAAAATATAGCTTTCAATGCGTCGAGTTTCATGAAACTCGCTACCACTTGAATGCTTACACATAGAACAGCAAGTTACTTTAAGTAATACAAATTAGTGGACAAGCAACACAGTACTGGGCACGACAAAAATAATGCCAAGACTGTTCACGTTTCACCCCAAAAGTTAATAAATCTGTTTTTCTAACCATGTGTTTTCTACACATAATCTCAGACATGTTTTCTCTGTGTTAGTTAACGCGTCATTTGTAAATGCCTATTGCCTGTTCCACTATTAGCTTCCAAGTATTTCCATCATTTCAGTCAAAAGGACAGCATGCATATCAGTATGATAAGATTAGAAACGTGTCCGGATTTGATCTGTGTACTGAATGAACATTTGTACTGTAAACTTTCAGTTACAATTAATGCAAATTTCTAACACGGGACCGCTGGGCACCAAGTCTATTTTACAAGTAAATAATTTACCGGTGATTTTACCGGACCGTGAAAACAACCACTCCCCTCTATACGCAGGCAAATTTTACCTTCATATTAACACAAAATGCAGTATGAAAGTCTGCACGAAAAATCGTCCGAAATGTCGTAAAAAAAATTAAGTTCAAACAAAGAGACTAATTTCTCGCGTTCAAACGATCGGAAGTACATGTCGTGAGACCGACATACGAGTGACAGACAGCAAAGTCGGTACGCAGGCTTAGTAGATTATTTAACGACGACGTCACAGATGCGCAGATTATTTAACGTCCAATGAGGTGACAGGAGTCCTGGCCACATTCCGACCAATATCGGCAATCGGTGACAAAACTGAAACCAAAAACTTGGCACATAAATACAGAAATCTAAACAACACTGTAATGTGGACACGCCAGTAACGGAATATAATGATTTAATGAGGTAACTCACAATCGACAAAAATTCAGACGGCAATATAAATTTCCTGAAATGACAGACTGACTCACTCACCAGCCTCCTGCATTAGAATTCCTAACGTGCACAAAACTCATTATTGGATTAATTTCATAAACAGTAGATGCAGCAGGTCTCATAAAACAAAACAGTAACCCATTGAAACAAAGCATCGATAGTCTTCCCTGCCCACGCCATGAAGGCACACAGTGGGAGTGGAGGTACAGCTCCACAAATTCTTAACCTTAGCAGCAGATGGAATGAAAATATCGGTCTGAACACCTCTGCAAAGAGTAAACGAATGTGGCAACGGATGACACTGAAACAGTTTCAGCACGTTAGGTATAGTCACGATATTCCATAACCTGGCAACAATCTGGTTAACCTTGACTACAGTACCATCTTAACTTTTAAATTTACAGTGTAGTTCTCCTCCAAATATGTGACCATGCCTGACAGTTTCTGAATGATATCTAGGAGCAGTGACAATGATAACAAACACCATTATGAACCATTCAGTGTAAACTGTTTTAAAACAGGAACGAAGTGTAAATTGGTGTCCTGGAACATCGTTTCTAAACCACTGTCCATGGATCACAATCGCTCGCTGAAGTCGAAAACACGGCAGCAACTTCCATTTAAGTATTTTTATATTACTTACTATAGACTTTTCTGGAATTTCCCTAATACAGACATGAAGCGAATTTCTGAAACTTTAATTCCTCAGAAATTAATTACGTATTGCTACCACGTGGAACAAGTGCACACAGAAACTGTAACTGTAACCTGCGTAACTCGTTTGATGGATGATCACCTTTTTATACAAGGATTTTGGTAGACACAGTTCATCGTCTCGAGAAGACACGTCTGTATTTTGGAGGTAGGCTCTCTTTACGTTCTCGAGGGGCGGGGGGTGGAGATGGGAGACGGAGTATCCATTCTGTTGGGCCCTTACAGAACCTGTAACATTCTAAAGCATTTCTCGATTAGGAGTAGGCCTATGGCTGACGGAGCAGAAAGACAGACACCTGTGCCTTATAAATGTATTGTCATCAGCAAGACGTGAGGCGACACGATGTCCTGTTAACGTGCAAAAACGTCCCCCCCCCAAAAAAAACCAACACCAGTATGTCCAGGTTACGACAGGAATTCGTATGTCAGCATTAGCCTTATGAAAGGTTTTCGTAGTAAAACTCTCTATCTACACTAAGTACTTGTAGTTCTATATACGTTTTAAAACTTTCGCGGCGACATGATTCAATATAGTCTTCTCGGGCGATCAGCCGCGTTAACTGGTTTAAATACAACGTTTCGGGGACTGGCTCCGCCCTGCCTGAGGATGGGGACGGAGCCAGTCCCCGTAACGTTGTATTTAAACCAGTTGACGCGACTGATCGCCCCAGACTATATTGAATACTTGTAGTTCTGTTCACAGGCGGTTTGGAGGCAAGCTGGATCAACTCGATCAAGCGAGAGGCGCCTGGTTATAATCTCGACCCAGACACTGACAATCCTCTGTCCCTCCAGCCAAATTTCGGAATAATTGAACATAAGCCATGACCGCTTCCTTCCACATTATTTCCAATTCACTGTCATCCAATCATTCGACCTTATATAGTCTCAGTTATTGACAACTTCGTTATATAAATTAAGTACAAAAAGAGTTTCTAAGACAGATCTCCTGGACAGTCTCCTCCGATTCTCCCGTTAAAGTTAACAGAAAGTTATTTCTGGCTCACAAATTAAAGAAAATTACGACACAAAATTAAGCTTCAATACGCGAGAACAAAAAATCAAGTACAACTTCCATAATTCTGTTGCAGGAATGGCAGATAAAATTTACTTTCAAACATGTTTTGTCTCTTAAAAACATGCTGAAACAAACGCAGTTCCTCAAGCGCAGACTCCTACCACTAAGTACCCTAATGAAAGACACTGCCTTGATAGCTTGTTACATCTGATATGTTTTCAGGCTTTGGAGGTAGAAGTTGTTCAAATGACGGTCTTCTGGGTTATTATACCGTATAGGATAATCGTCTGTTCCGACGTTTCGGAGAACGCGCTGCCTCTATCGTCCTACATTGTGTAAAAACCCAGGAGACGGTCAAGTGTTACATCTGAGTCATGTATTATTCAGTAGGACTTCTTATTCTTCTTCCATGGCGTTACAGCCCGGGGTGGACCAAAGCCTCCTTCTTTTGGGATTTCATCCCGAAGGTTTCCTAGTCGGTAAGTGTGCATTCTGTAGTGAGTGACCGGCTCACTGACCGCACAAGTTTTTGCTCGATCCTGATGAGACTGCCAGAGCCATCTGGCAGGCAGGCAGTCAGGAGACTTGGGTGAGAAATGGCCGCTTGAATTTTGCTTACGGACACTACTAGTTCTATTCATGCCGAAGGTTCTACGACATGGAACCGACGGCTTTACTTCCCCTCCGAAGGAAGTGGTGCTCCGGATCTTTATCACCCTTAAAAATCCATCGCCCTCGGTCGGGATCGAACCCGCGAACCTTGGGTCCAGTGGCGAGCACGCTAACCACTAGTCCACCGAGGGCGACATTCAGTAGGGCAGGCACACACAAAAAATGAAATGCGGGTGGAGGGGAAGAAACAGCTAGCTGGTGGTTCCACTTGAGAATGGCCGTTGTAAGCCAAAAACAAGAAGTTTGAGGATCGCTACTCTAATTGAAATCGAAGTTCCTGAACGTTAAAAAACATCAGTCTGAAATTCAACATATTTATTTACATTCGTAGTATAATATGTCAAAGCAGACACACACAAACACACATGGAGCAGTCACGAACAGTGGCGCACAGCTACTTCTACGCGTCAGTAAATTCACGATTTCTCTCTAAGTCACAAATGAGACTTCCATTAAAAGAAAGCACAGGCTGCCTACTATGTCTGCATACTGACCAGGCGGTTTATCGCACACGGCGAGTGTGAAACGAACATTTCTTACAATAATGAACTAAATTAAAACTTCATGGTGCTTGCAAGTACCTGGACTCGAAATCAGGTAACTTGGGGAAAAAATTCAAAACACCGGCCTAGTCATACAAATGCACATTCGATAAATCCATAAAAAGTACTGTTTAACCTAATTACAATAATGACTGAATTCAATACGAGCTGCATTAAGAGGGAAGCATGGTGCATGCAATGCGACGTCGATGCATACAAGTTCGCCACCGCAACTATTATCAATTGGCTCCCAAACTGCAGTCCATGAAGCCCTAGCCGGTACACAAAATGGTTCATGGAGCCAGGCGGGAAAACGTATAACGGTGGAATTTTTTGTGTGTTAAAAATACTGTCTGAGGCAAAATCACATAAAAGACTATGAACAACATAATTACATTATTTTCCACAGACTCATTTTTGTAACCTGTTCCAACGGCAAAGAAGCCGGGATAGCGTAGTCGATACTGTGACTAGGCTACAGGCTAGGCGAACGAGGAATCGTGGTTCGATTCCCGACAAGGAAAATAATTTTCCGAACTCCCAACGTGTCCAGGCGGACCTGCAGCCCACCCAACTTCTCAATGAGTTTGTACCAGAGGCCCTTTCCCTGGGGATATATATTGGCCAGGGTGTGAGGTTAGCCAATCACCTCCATCTAGTGCCAAGGTTCAGAATAAGGGAGCTTTAACTCCAGTCCCCCATTCGTACTGAAGGCGCGCACGTGGAAACTTTACCTTCACTTTACGTGTCCCAACAACACGGTTTCATTTCAGTCAGTAAGGAAATGATCTGAGCAAACGACACAAATTTTTAGTTGCCTCGTTATGGATCCGCTAAAGTAATTGTCCTGGAAGGCGAGAAAGGAAGAAATACTTTTACAAAAAATGTAATTTTTCAATGGACCGCGAGTATTCTATTTTACAAGGAATGGGTTCATGGAACGACACAGTTCGCGAATCAGTGCTGCAAGCTGGAAGCAAACCAACAACGAATTTACTAAACTATCTGCAGCTCTCTCCAGAACACATATTGTCCTCTCCCACCACCCAACACCTTTGATCACAATATGCAAATAAACAACAACGCCATACGAAGGAAAATTAACTTTGTACCACACAAAAGGGGGCGGGAAATAATTTCTGGATGGCGAAAGTCGAGGGACGTGTAGCAGGATGCTGTGACAGTGACAGGAGACAACCTGTTTGTTTACACATTCATAAATACTTGAACTCGGTCAGCCACATTACGCAATGACAAAGCCTGTCTGCTTGGCCAAGTACGTTACTCTGTTCTTTTGAACACACATATATGACTTAGGTAAACAGAGGTAACGTGTACCTATCTAGTCACATTTTCTGAAGGATGTGAGTACCTCACAGTCGTCACAGCAGTTTAGCATAACTAGGCGAGTAAGGATCATTACAATGACTTGATTTTCTGACGCTCTTTCGAACAAGTCAATGAAGTTCCGAAATCAACTATGCGAGCAACACAACACTTTCAAGAATTTATAGTTCCATAAATGTTTATTTTCGGAACACAGAAATTATTTTCGGCATACAAATATTAACAAAAGTATCACATTTCTTCGAAGACGCATCAACACCGGAATTCCCAAGATCTCGCACAAAACAGAACTAATATTGCTCCTATCTCAGAAGCACAAAGAAGCAGTCACTCTGTTAACTCCCACTGTTCCAAATCAGGATTAAGAAGTGTGGGAAAGAAGTAAGAAAGAAATAAAGGGACGACAGAAAAATACAAAATAAAAGGAATAAACAAAGGGACAGGAAATTATGGGTAGAACTAAATGTGTCTTGAACTGCCGACACTCTGAAGATCAATGCAGCAAGCCACTCCCAAACGTCGGCGCCTATTTACTAATCTACGCGACGAAATACGCCAGAAAACCCAAATCTTCATCAACAGCGTTGTGAGTCCGTAAAATCTCGCAAACGAAGTCCTGAATGAATTATTTCGGTGTTTCGTTCGTCTCTCCACGAAAAATGCTGCAGCAATTCCTTAAGAGCCTACAACTGGGTCTTCCCTCGTTCTTTCCCTCGTATTCATAATCATCATATCGTTCGACACTGTATTATGCACATAACGTATATCATCATAACGTAATCATCATATCGTTCGACACTATTATGCACATAACGTATATCATCATAACGTAATCATCATATCGTTCGACACTGTATTATGCACATAACGTTTATCATCATAACGTAATCATCATATCGTTCGACACTATTATGCACATAATGTATATCATCATAACGTAATCATCATATCGTTCGACACTATTATGCACATAACGTATATCATCATAACGTAATCATCATATCGTTCGACACTGTATTATGCACATAACGTTTATCATCATAACGTAATCATCATATCGTTCGACACTATTATGCACATAACGTATATCATCATAACGTAATCATCATATCGTTCGACACTGTATTATGCACATAACGTATATCATCATAACGTAATCATCATATCGTTCGACACTATTATGCACATAACGTATATCATCATAACGTAATCATCATATCGTTCGACACTATTATGCACATAACGTATATCATCATAACGTAATCATCATATCGTTCGACACTATTATGCACATAACGTATATCATCATAACGTAATCATCATATCGTTCGACACTGTATTATGCACATAACGTATATCATCATAACGTAATCATCATATCGTTCTACACTATTATGCACATAACGTATATCATCATAACGTAATCATCATATCGTTCGACACTATTATGCACATAACGTATATCATCATAACGTAATCATCATATCGTTCGACACTATTATGCACATAACGTATATCATCATAACGTAATCATCATATCATTCGACACTGTATTATGCACATAAC
Source organism: Reticulitermes speratus (assembly GCA_021186555.1). Lineage (NCBI taxonomy): Eukaryota > Metazoa > Arthropoda > Insecta > Blattodea > Rhinotermitidae > Reticulitermes > Reticulitermes speratus. The sequence goes on from JAJKFL010000001.1 coordinate 10,744,239, forward strand.
GTGTAGGGATGCAATGCGGGAAACCAACAACTAAGCAGGGCATATTTCGAACTGAAAAAATTCTAGCGAGCTGGAGGGCTTCTTTCCTTTTATTTTCTCTTCTTCCCTTTTATTTTCTCTTCTTCCCTTTCTTCATTTGCATGGTAAGTAACGATGTTTACCTTGAAAATCACACCTAAAACATTGCAATAAGCCTGGAGTATAAACTAGAGTGTTATACAGGCATCACAGCTCACGAGCTGATGCTAACAACAATCCAAATACGTATAACAATTTCAGCACACACGCCTTCAAATTCATTCTTTGCAGTTCTCTATGCCTCACTGTTCTGGACATACAGCCTAAGCTTATAATGATGCAGGTACAAAGTAACATACCGCATATGTTAGTAGTAAAATGAATATGCTAATAACATATATTGCTTGCTGTCTCGTTTAATATCAAAGAATTCTTCAAGTAAATGATACAGACCTACATCCCGATTAGCTCAACATTTCACAGCATACTTTTTTGGTCAGATGTTGCGCTTTTCAGAAAACTAATATAAATTCGATTTGAGAGTCGTCGTGAGATTTACATATGACAGATAAAAGGACAGTTGTCGCTGTCCACGCCATTAAGGCAAATAGGAGGTGTATTCTTGAACTCGGCGCCATATGGAGGTGTCAATATCACGTCCCGACCGCTTTACCCCTGGGAACCAACCCCGGAACCCATCGAATAGGAGGCTGGGTGGGCCCCAGAACTGGTGTGGATATTCTGGAGAATTGAAAAATCTCGTGCCCCCTGCCGGAATTCAAACCCCGGACCGCCCAGCCCGTAGCCTAGTCGCTAGACCGACTGTGTTGTCCCGGCTCCCATAGTTGACAGAACTGGAGCAAAATACAATTTCGCCAGTTTCCCAGTGCACACCCATACAGGTCCTATCACTTTTCAAACAAACGTTTTGAGATGCTCCACAGGTGGAACATACTGAAAAAGACAGGAATATATGAGAACTCTCCATAAAGCGGTCACGTCCCGAATTTCGTGCAAAGACCTCAGAGAATAATCCCAATTTCTTGTTTGACAGACTTATACAGACTTCCACAGCGAATAGTGCCACGCTGAGCACATCTGACGGCTCAGCGAGTTACAAAGAATTTTTATTTATTTGCACATTCGGTTTATTTAATGATCCTTAACATATTACATAACGTCCAGCAATAGGAAGCTCAATGAATAAATAATCAGAAATAATGCACAACGAAGAGGTCGCGGCGTAATTTAAGGTTGAACTCCACCAAACAGCCGTAACACCCTTCCTAGATTTGAACCTGGGACATCCTGCACACGCAGAAGTGATAAACAACCGCAATATTCGGTAAAATGCGAAGCGGTATATACTATACAGGCCCGGGTTCAATCCTAGTGTAGTCCAGGACAAATTTGTGGTAGACAAAGTGGCACTGGGACAGTTTCTTTCCAGTAATTTCGGTTTACTCCTGTAACTTACCAATCTGCCAATGCGCCATACTAATTTCTCGTCGCCACCAAGGATTGGTACACACATGGTCCATTTGGGACCTACCCCTCTCCTACATTGACAACAATTTAGGTAACGGATCTTACCATGGACGTGCATGGTACTCGGGAAACGTACAAACAACGTAACAACTGTGTACGTTAACTTTGGAATTATATTCATTAGCATACCGCATCATCTCTCGCTTTCATTTTCAACATATAACACCGCCGCTCAACACACAATGCGCCAAAAATGGAAATCTGGCGCAATAGACTGTTTGAGCTTTTCCCGTTCTCTAGCAACGGCGCTTATATGAGTTTTCCCGGAACATGTTTGGAATTTGCTACAAGGGTTTTTCCCCAATCAATGGATTTCCCCTAAAGCGATCCGTACATTTGGCTGGAATTCTGTAAATAACACTTGTGCATAAAACTTTTCTCTCGGTAACACTACGAACTACTCAGCCTCCAGTTGAACGTGCTCACACTGACTGAAGCATACAGAAAAGCCACTCTTCAAGTAGCGAGAAAAATGAAAGTTGTATAACGAATCTAGGTTAGGAAGACATTTAAAACTAACAGAGTGCACTTAATGCAGTTCAAATGAAGCTTGCTTCTTAGGCCATTGTCACTATTTTCCAGCACAAAGCCTTTCTAACAGTTACTATATTTACACAAAACTCCTAACTCAACTTACCCTGGATAAGGCTAGAATTAAATATGTATATGCCAGTACAATACAATTACTACAGCTTTTACCTCAGGGTCTACATTTAAAAAAAAACAGGATTATTCACGGTTTTATATAGGTATTAAAACTTGGTCCCTCTGAATACACGTTGAAGGATTTCAAACGTTCAGTTCTAAGTAGACTGTTAAGACGTAAGGGGGCATAAAGTAATGAACTTACGAAACAAGTTACATTTACAAGGACTTCACAATTCGCACTCCACAATCTAATGGTTGGCACAGCACGTAACTCATCCGTCATACGGAGTAAGCACGTAATGGACGTGAAACAACAAACGAAGAGTTCAGATAATAGACCCAGACGTACAAATTTCGACAACCTATTCAAGATCGATTTTAATATCATCCTCCCACCCACGCTCAGGTCTCGCAAGCGGCCCTTTAACTCGGGTTTTCCGACAAGAATTACTCCTCCTCCTCTTACTACTACTACTACTACTATTACTACTACTACTACCAGCAGCACAGTAGCACTACAGCCACACCATTCCCACTACCCACGCCTCATTACATTACGTCATAAATTACTTTGCTTGCGAATATTCCTTTTACGTTGCAGGGCCACCGAAAGTTTTCGTTTGCACTTTCTTCATTGTAAAAGTCCCAGCTACCGAAAATGTGACAAGCAGGGCCCACTACAGCTCAATACCCGTACAAATTTTCGTTCTATACAATGAAAGCCTTCATTCAGTCTTTTCTGGCCTGGTGTTTCCGATGTACTCGGGTTTTCTTATGTTCTAATCTTATTTAACGACCCTGTTTCAGTTGAGAGTGCTGTACAGCGTAAAACGAAATTGTAATATTATTAGGAATGGCGAGTTGGTAATGCATCTAGAAGGCAGGTACCATCTCGGCATTCGCCTGGAGGCTGAGAAAGATCACGACAAACATCCGCCCGATATTTCCCGAATTTGAGCGTTATAAGAACCTGACCTCCTGCTTCGTATTCGGGAAGTCCCGGGTGCATATTTCAACAAGGACATCTATCATTAAACACATTTTCGTGTTCTCCTTCAGTCACTCCAATTAAAAACGATGGAATGAGACTCAAGCGGGTTACGACCGGTTCCGCACCCTTCCAAACTCATTATTCACTGATCACCTTTTCATATCGCGAAATAGGCCTACAGTCTAAGCTACGGACAGCGCGTTTCATTGTACCATAAATAAATAAATATATGAAACAACCTGGTCTCTTACTTGGACTTCTCGTACCATAATCAGACTACTTCCACTCCGATTACACACGGTGTCCCGTACGGAACGCAACCCAATATTGTAAACTGTTCTGACTTTTACACTTTTAAGACTACCAATAATATGATAATGCTATAAGCAAGCTGCATATGTCCCAAACCTTCTTGAAGACAAGCATTCACCCATTTCCATTGTAACAGTCCATTACAACGGGAAGGAGTCCATTACAGCCAGAGAGCAGCTTCTTATACGCTTGTTTCATTATTGATACACGTCTTCTCTTTGGGTTGCGGCTTGTACAGGATATACTGTACTTTGTTTTACGATTTATAAATACAAATACTATATCAAACATTTTGACTAATTTGGTTTGTTAATCGCGAATAACACCATGCGGCCGGCAGCCTACCTGCTGGTAAGGTCACCCGTGACGGAAAGGACTTGAGCGACGTGCCTGACAAAAAGGTAACCTGGCTCTCCAAGCTAGGGATCAGGCGTGACGCTGTCATCCTGAACTTGCAAAAACTCAAAAGTCTCGAATCCCCGGCAACGGGAAGACCGTGGGCCGAAAACGGGCGGCAGCGCCATAGAAGAGAAAGAATAAGAATTGAGAGTAAGAAGTGTCTGTTGGTTCTTCCTCTCATCACAATCGTCATCTCCCTCTTCAGCAACATAGTAAGAACTATCCACAAAATTGAACAACCACTATCACCATCGTCATCAACCTAAAAACGATGTCTAACTTCCCGTCACCGCCAGGTTAAACGTCTCACACATTATACGGTTACAACCAATTACTGCATGCAGCATGGTATGTCTCTGCTGTACCCTTTGTGTAACAACACAGCAAACACCTCGCGACCTCATATTTGTCGCGGCCTTGCAGCACGAACTACTTCTTTTTACTTGAAGGCGAAGAGAACATATGAGAACATTCTACTGTTCCATTTCTCATAAGCAAATGTGATATACGGCGTGTGCAAGGTGTGACTGACTGGCCGACGAACTACTAAAATGTGAGTAAGGACAAATAGGTATATGTAGAACACAATATATATTTGTTAAAGAGAACAAACAGCTACATGTTTCGGCTTTTAACTAAGCCATCATCAGGCTGTACATCTTGTACTGCCTGATAATGGCTTAATTAGAAGCCGAAACATGTAGCTGTTAATACATCAACCAATTTATGCACTTAAAACACATTCAGAAGCAAGCATAAAACTTCTACATGTTTCGGCACCGGGGTGCCATCATCAGAGAGTTATTCAGAACAAAGGAGTAACAAGGCAACAGCTAATCTAGGTATTGTGTCACCCTTCTTAAAATAATTAAAATACTGAAATTATCAAAAACACAAAGTTAATAATCATAAAATTACAATGTTGTAAATTTAAAATGTTTAAAGTAAGCCGTTCCAGGTAGAAGTTTCCAGTTGTTTGCACTCTGTATGGTACATGTATATATCTCTCTCGATCTTATATGATCCGAAGAGCTCTCGTCCTGATAGAGCGTGTGAAGTATGAAGTGTGTCGTGTAGTCGCTGTTGGTTCTCTGTAACACATATACGTCGTGTTCGACAGATATGTGTTGGTTTGATATAATTCGCAAACGGTATGAGTCACGTGAAGATAAAATAAGAGCAATGCGCCGGACACATTCTATTTACAGTCTGACTGATTGTGTCAAGTGATTATCAACCAACTGTTTCAAAAAGAAATGTACGGAAGTTATACTACACACAACCAAGAAAATGCGAAATTTAACTCTCAAAGTGGCTTTTTGTCAAAACTTAAATAGTCTGTTACAAACTGCCAGTTTTGCAACATCCTTTTGTATCAGTAGATATTGGATGTCCTACATAGGGATCTAGCCATGTCCATCCTCTGCGAAGTTTACAAGATTTATCAATTCAGTACTTAAAATTTCCTGGCAAAATCTCATGTACTTTCTGTTGGGAGACACTAGCGGAAACTTGTTTCGATTTCCACATTTTCTGCTAAATTGGTAAATGCAATTGCTATTGAGAACCAACTGTCTTCTGGACTTTGTCCATCGTCCGGATAAAATATTAAAATATAATATAAAACCACGACGTTTCGGAAGCGGGTTCTTCTTCCGTCTTCAGGTGATGGGAGGGGAAACACCTACTCAGACGGGTCCTTTTAGACTGAGCTAATCTCAGTCCAGTGATTGAGATTAGCTTAGTCTAAAAGGATCTATCTGAGTAGGTGTCTCCCCTCCCATCACCTGAAGACGGAAGAAGAACCAGCTTCCGAAACGTCGTGATTTTATAGTATATTTTAATATTTTATTCGGACGATGGACCAAGTCCAGAAGACAGTTGGTTCTCAATATTATACACCATCGTCAGAACCTTTTAGAATTTATTTGCAATTGTTATGTTTATATCTTGAGTCCCTTGTGCATAGCTGTAAAAATCATTCATTTTGCTGAACAACGCTTGCTAGAAAAGTTGACATCAAACACGTTAAGTCTCCTTTTTGCATAATTTTCTGCTGGTTGCTTTGTAAGAAATGCTTACATCAACTTCCAGAAGATCAACAATAAGTCAATCTTTTGGAACATATGTTACAGAGCTATCAACCATTTCCACATCTACCTGTTATTAATCAAAAGTTCCTTCTCCATTTTCAAATCCAATGATTCCTCTTTGTTCCGAGTATAACAGTTACTGCAGAGCGTTTCACTTGGTGACATTTGGATACGGGGACCAAGAATGGTCTACAGTGGCGAAGCCCAATCACCAACTCTGAAAACATTTGTATATGGTTTACATATACTTTCTGAGGTCTTGTATCCATAGTCAACATAATGCACTCACTTGCTTCTGTAGCATTCTCGTCGATAACGAAACTTCAAAGACTGTGAAGACTTCACCAGTGCTGGCCACATTGTGAGGCCGGCTAAGCAAATGAACTGCTTTAAAAGTACACACATGAAAGTCTGCTAGGAAAAATGTAAAGACTGTCACTGGCAAATGCGTCGAAGACCATAATATGCAGCCTGTAAATTTCGCACATATCTTCTTTTTATTCTTCTAAAAACATTTTTGCCAGTATAGAAACAAACAAAAAACCTCAAAATATAAACTTGTAACGCACCAGTACATGTACGGCCCTGGACAAGTTTGCCGTTATGCAATGATCGTTGCTGGTTAAGTGTACTGCCTCAAAAAAAAACTATATACAGTAACTATACACAATATAGGCCGGTGATTACTACAACAGACAGTTACACAGGCCTATACAGTATTCGTGCAGCCTACAGTTTGCAGCATTGTATACACACAACTGTAAGTGCCACCGAAAATTAACAATACAAATATTACCAACGCTTTATTCATATTTTGAATATATACTGGTAGAAAATAAGAAAATATTTTCATAATTAAAGAATGGTTTCCTTTGTAATTAAACTGTTTTGTAAGCACAGTCACTATTCTGAATAATCTGACTGCAAAATTCTGGCGACCAATGTAACTTAGGAGCAACAAATTTTGTGTCCTACTTTACTTCAAGAGAAGAACACAAATCAGAAGCGTTTGAAAATAAAGTACTGTGCAAAATATCTGTACGTAAGGAGGATAAAATGGGCAATTTAATATTACGTAACGAGAAACTTCATTATTATACAGCTCACTTAATACTGTTACGACAGTGAAACCTAGCAGGCTATGCAGAGTTGGGCAAGTGGCTAAGATGGCGGAGATGAGGAATGCATGCAGAAGTTCGGTGACGGAGCCCCAGAGAATGTCCACTTGGCACCTTCTGGAATAAGAGGTGTGAAAGTGTCAGTTGGCTGCACAACTGAAGGCGGTATCCAGCGGTAGGCTTTGGTAGGCCTATCAGTGACGACCAAATTTCGGACCCTGCTTCCACGACGTTGTTTTAATACAACAGAGATACACTCAAGAGAATGTGTAGGGGCGTGGTGGCAGATTCCATGCATTCGTAACCTCTGTATTGTGCAGAAAGTGATTAATATCAGGGCCCGAGGGAAACAGATGCAAAAGTGAATATACTGGACAGGCTCCTTCTGGACATGGCCGTAGGATCGAATCCCGTTCTGTGCCAGACGCATGACCACATCAAAGTTAACCAAGCACACGTAATACGGCGGAAACTGCCAGTCCCCATACGAGCACCAAGTCAAAGGGATCGTCTGCCTTCAGTATTCCACCTTCCATCCCGTTTTCTCCGTTTACTGCGGCACACAATCACGCGCACATGCGCGCACGGACACACACACACAAAACGTGTACCTGGGCTGTATAAAAGACTGGTCAAACTTTTAGATCTGCAAATGCGATTTCTTCGTACCTATTTTGACAAGATCCATTCGAATCAATGGCATGATATGACCAACAGACTACGCAAATTGCATAAACGTGGCTTCATAACTGCAACAAATGATAGGAAAGCCATGTACTAGGTTATATCAGAGAATCACGAAACGAAAAATACTGAGACACCAAAAAAATGTGTGGTTCCTATAATTATTCGCGTTACAACTGCACATTAAGGCGCGGTTTTCATTGCGGCCAGGCTCGTCCTTTCACAACTACGCCAGCTGGTTTTGAACGCAGTGTCTCGTGAATGGGACACAGACGACAACTGACCGCAAACTTCCGAGGTGGGACAAACATTGTCAGGCACACATATCAGCAATTAAAAGGACAAAAGCTGATTCCTGACTTAACAGTACATTTTGGATGGAAATGCAAACTATTACGAAAGTGAGCCGAGCGAAGAGAACACACTGAATCCTTTCCTTTCTTAACTCTTATTTACAGTCTGCCCAGTTTATTAGGCTCTACAAGATCACAGGAAATTCCTGCGATTGTGAACTCAGAAATAAAAAGCAGTATTGGGTTATTCTAAGATACTTCCCCGGCACTGGGCGGCATGGACTGAGAAGCACAAACAAGACAGGCATGTACGTATAACGTAACACTGAGGCGCGTTCGCGTAACCACTACTACTGAGGAAAAGCAGTAAGTATTACATATTCTGAGAGTGTGTATGTAGCCTTAGTTATCCAGCACGCTTTGCGCATGCGCCATATTGTCATCTGTGGCATGTCTACCATATTTTTCCATATTATCTCATAAATGGCACAATTTTTTGGGAAACAGTTCTTGAACAAAGAGTGTGTTTTGATTTTCTCTATAACTTTTGTCTAAATATTTCTCATTCTAAGAATAATTCAGCGAGATATTATCATGAATGTGTAAAGTGCCCGTCATTCTTGTCAGATTTTAATGAAACTTGAATTTTCTGGCCAGATTTTCGAAAAATACTCAAATATCAAATTTCATGAAAATCCGTCCCGTGGGAGCACAGTTGTTCCATGCGGACGGAGACAGGCAGGCAGGCAGATAGACAGACAAACACACAGACAGACATGACGAAGCTAACAGTCGCTTTTTGCAAATTTGCAAATGCGCCTAAAAATCGGAACAGCTCTCCAGGCCAATAATCAACGCCGGAATCTCCAAAACACGCATCAGGAATGTTATTACAGTACTAAATGCGACATTCGAAGAAAGTACTGACAATTCTTGCAACAGGTTACGACTCAACGACTCATATGAAACATTCATGACAATAATATCCAACCAGTCGAAACAAAATGTTTCAAGAAAGTCATACTTCGCTTGAGTCTGTCTTTGGTTGTTACACCACGGCTGGTTGCGCTTCGGTGAAAGACAAGACGTAAAACAGAAAAAGACAGAAGAGACAAAAGTAGGCCAGCGCCATCATACCGACATTCCTGCAGCGAACTTGAGTTCCGCCATCTCGGCCGTCAGAGGCAGAGTGGGAGATGGCGGCTTATTCGCAAGGACGTATGAAGTTGATCAGCGCAAAGGGGCGTAAGGGAAGGTATAACCATGGCTTTATAAAACGCGCATTAAAAATGTCGTCTGCTGAAGACGCAATAGGTAGTGAAAGGTCATCACAGAAGGAAACCTGTTCTCTCTCCTCATCCGTTACAAACATAATCTGCATATGCGTTAACACCTAGGGTCAAACTTACAGCAACTCAGTGATACGATTTACAGATTTCGATCAATGTGTGTGTTCGAGAATAAAAAGACTCCAAAGAAGAACAGTTCTAGAGTGGGTTAGCAAAGATCTGGAATAGAAATGTTCAGTAAACCTTTCTTCAGTCATTACAAGGCCATCGGCTTATGCACATAAACTTTCTCCATGCAGACTAAATTCCGATATCACCTAATTTGCCTGAAATTTACGTACAATAACCTATACTGCAATTATGCGGGTTTCAATTACACTGCGTTTTACTAACTAAAACAATCAATAAAACACCAGGCGATTGTATCAATCATTTTTAAATTTCGAAGAGTGGTATAAAAAGATATACAGTAGACCTTCGATTATCCAAAATAAAGGTGGCGGATCCGATTTCGGATAAGCAATATTTCGGATAATTCTGAAATTCGACTTGATGTGAAAAGGTGCAATAAAAATAACATTTATTCAGAAACACGTCTTATGTTAATAACATTTATGGCACAAGAAAGTGTATAATATTTGCAGATACAGAACTACAAATTTCTACGAAAAAATCTGATATTTTAGTTTTAACTTTTTTGTCACAGCGTTTTTTGGCTGCAATGTCCCTCCGCCGCTTTATCAATAACACGTTGGCCGGTTTCGGTTAAGCGAAGTTCGGATAACCGAGATTCTACTGTTTATGTATTACTGGATTATATAACACTGGCTTCCAAAAAAATTAATATTTCAACCCATAATTAGCGCAGAAAATTATGTACATATCCAAAAAATTAACTTCAATAAAAATCTCCCCAATGTTTTTGAAGATGCGGTCCTGATGCTGACTTTTATAAAGAGGACCTAAACATGCCGTATGATTAACTGTTGCAATAAATGACGATAGCTGCGCTGACAGGAAACAACAATTTTATTATATGCCGATAAATCGTGAAATGGCCAGTATCCAAAGCAGTAATGTTTAGAATTCAACATTTTAAATCAGGAAACTGTTAAACAGATGATTATGATGATGATGCCACTACACTGCGCAATCGTAAGTTACTTTTCTGCTAGGTCCACAAACTAGGGTGAGCCATTTTGACAATGGTCGATTTGAGCTTCATATGACGTTTCTAATCGAACTTATAAGAAGCCAAATTAATTTTTCACCATCCCAAATACAATGTTGCATCGAAATACGTTGGGTATTTTCGCAGATAAAACTAGTGGGTGAGTGGACTGAAATGAATTTCTCTAAAGAATGCCTAAAAACAAAAACAAAAACATTACTAACTTTAACTTCTGTTCGCTGACTGTCCTTTCAAATTCCGTTATTTCTTATATTATATCATCTTATTTCAGACCATAAGTGGACTGTAGTCACTACCGGGTTAAATACTCCGGCCTTCCTGCTTTGCCCTACTTGGCTGACAGTTACTCCGTCGGTCTGCGTTACTGCAGTTCCCCAGTCTCCTCCACGCCTTGATGCCAAGACCTTGGCACAGTGCTCAAGAGCCCCACTAGCACCCGAATTATCGTCCGACCAACACCTGTTATCACCCATACAGACAAAAATGACCTTGCGTCCGACTTACAAATTCGTTTTCTTCATTCATTTATTACCCGACAAGTTCATTTTAAGACGCTTTGTCAACTGATTCGTCCGTGATCAGTCAACAACTCGACCTGGCGAGTACAAACATATATGACTTCCGATATTTATAGTGAAGCGATCAGGAAACTGACAAACTTACTGCATAATCTGTAAAATTTGCTAACGTTTGTTAGCTCGGGTGATTAACACCAAATAAACTGCGTAATATTCCTCGCTTAAGAAATGGGATGCGGAAGAACATGCTCGAGGGTTAAAGTAAATCAGCACAACATCCGTCACAATACGTGCCCCCCCCGGCCCCCACCCTCCAACCAACCAGCTGAGATTTCAAACGGCGTCCTATAAACTGAACACTTGGTACGGTTCCAAAATTTTGACACTAGAATATAACGAGCAAAACCCGTTCGACGAAATTCCATTTCAGTCCTATCAGAAGCGTAAAAAGTAAACGTAAAGTCATCACTGTGTTTACTTCAGTAACACACAATGAAGACACCTGGAGATGTGGCGGCATAGCTCCACGCATTCTTATCTTTGCAATAGGCGGAGATGGGCGTTCTTCTTCAATCCTTCACCTCGCGATATCCATACAGTAAGAGGCTGGGTGTGCCCCAGAGATGATACGGAGGAGGTGCTCTGTCGAGAATCAAAACCCGTCCAAACCCGTTCGCCTAGTCACTACAGTGACTGATTACTCCAACTTCTAGCAGCGTAAAGTACATGGCTAATGATATCTGCGCTCTTCTGGGGTATTACGCAGCATCGTGTGGTAATTGTTTACCGACGTTTCGGGACAACGTATCGGTCCCATGTTCACGAGTGAAGATGGGACCGATACGTTGTCCCGAAACGTCGGTAAACAATTACCACACGACGCGCGTAATACCCCATAAGAGCGCAGATTTCATCAACAACGCGGCGGAAGCCTGAAATCAAGGTTACATGGCTAATGGTTCATACTGATACTGCAGACATCGACGTAAGATTTCTTTCACGCGTTATGTCTGTCACCTGTCAACACAGTGCTTGAAATGCTCACTTGAATTGTTACACACGTAATCATTTCGTAAAAATACACATTGAGTGTGGACAACTTCGCATCATACCTAAATAAACAGATCAAGAGTGGTCAACTTTGCAACATATCCACATAAAGACATCCCCCGTTTGCCTAAACAACAATCCATAACGGCGAACGAGTGGACATTAACCTCCAAACAAGATAAAGATGAATGATCTCTAAGCTCCGGAATCTTTATCGCCGAGGCAAAACTCCTGGAACTCAATATGAGGCCTGCAGTCGGTACTCATGCGGTGCTTAAAAAAATACATTCTTGTCCCTACGAGAATTCCACCTACGAAATTCGGGTCGAAGTTAGCAATTAATAGACTCTTTAGGTAAAAGTAAATACACCCTTAAATCCCAGCAAAACATAAAAGCGAATAGGCCGGGGATGGCCACAACGCGGCTCCAGCAAGTTGTCGGTAAACAATGATATTCAGGTAAGTTCTGCGGTCTTCTGGGATATTACGAAGCGTCGTGCGGGAATCCTTTACCAATGTTTCAGGACAACGTATCGGTCCCATCTTGAAGGGTCAGGAAGTCCAAGAATAAGTCACGGTTACTATTCAAGTAGTTTACATGCACACGAGGCTGACTGTGAACAGCGTTTTAAAAGATTTTATACAGAAAGGAGACTCATGACTAAATGAAACTAACCTGTTGTAGTTCGATGAACAAAATAAGAAGCCATCAACCAAATAAGGCAAAATATTTTATTTTCTTAATGCATGGCTCTTGCCTACGCGGCTCCCGAAAGTCGTCCAGGTGGCCACCCTTGGTACAGGCGATGTGAAGGTACAGCCCAAGCATCTCTGCACCAGATGGAGTTTATTTCCAACGGAGGACCGAGAAGTAATAAGGTATGAAATCGCTGATACTTCCAAACGAATGCTTCGGGATGACAAGAAATTAAATCTCACACTGCACTGGTTCTGAACGTTTTCTGTTTGTGGGTCGTTAAGATAGCAGAGTGCCCTCTTCTGGATGTGCCGCTGCCTGACTGGGTGACGGGTACCCGACGTTTCGAAACATCGTGGTGGTCTCACCTTCAAGAGCCGAAATGACGTTGCGCCACACCCCAAACAAACGGAGACCTCAACCCCCCCCCCCCCAGTGAAAGCCCAAAAACTCGCAAGATAGCAGACTGCGAGGGCTGGTACACTGGCTCTCTGACATTGGGCAGTACGAGTGACAGCCTACACCTGATCTAAGTGAAATGTCCAACAGTTACTAAAAATAAGCTACGCTGCAAAACGGCCTATTACTGTAAGTTTTAAAAAATCGGCCTATTGAACACCCATGATAAAATAATCAGATCATATGAATACCTTAATCAGATACGTACAATCGAAGTTTAACAATAAATGCAATAGAATAAAGCGCTCCCCTAACATAACGACGCCAGCTTCACGCGGGGTACTCGGTTCTCACAAACGAGGATATGACGACCGAACTGTGGGCGGTACAAACATTACAACCAGTGTGAAGTAAATTTCAATACCAAAATTTACATTAGTGGTGAAAGGCGCAGGGTTGATTTGATTTATTTAATGTGTTAATAGTCGCAAATGACACAAGAGGACTACAGAGCCATTAACCACTCAACCACAGTCATTAAAATCTGTTTCTCACTACGTACTTTGTAGATGAAATTCTTCATGCTAAAAACACGAAATATTACCAATACAAATAAGCCAGAAATAGTACAAACAGATATATAAACTACTCTGAGCAAACAAAGGGCCACAACACACTCACTGCAGCTTTAAATTTAAAATTACAATTTAAACACCACACTGACTACCCGACATTACTCGTTTTTACGTCGCCTTGACTGACAGGGACAAACAGAATCGGGTGACTCAGAGGAAAAAACCCTTAATAGATAACAATAAATAAATGTTGAACATCATATGAGATCAAGATAATATTAAATGCCACATATGTAGAAGGACACATCACATTACAAACATAGTAAAGATGTAGATTAAAAACTAATGTGCTTATATATTTAGATATTCTTATATTGTGGTTTAACTGTCTTGTGAAACCCTTATGTTAAATTCGAGGTTCGAAGGAACACCATTTAGGAAACACTGACCTAGAGAATTACAGAGCCACAATCGGTGGAGGCAACACAGACAACAGTGCATAATAATTCATAGTCCAAAAAATGACCTTGACTTATATTTGCAGAGATAAACACGTATGGTCGTTTAAATATCTTTTCTTGTTAGTTGAACCACGACATATTTAATTAGTAATAAACAAACCTCGTTCTTGTGTTATCAACGAACACCGTAATTACAGCAACAACATTTAATTGTCCCTCTGCACCCCACTTCGCCCTCGAGTATTACCACCGTATTACATGTTATTTAGACACACACTCTAAGAGTGTAACACAGAAATAGCTTTTTACAAACAACAGTTATGCCTGTAAATGGACCTCACAAGTAGACACAGAAGTATTTCATTTTAGACAAAAGAAGTACAATGAGATATGAAGTTTCCATGGCGGAGAAGATTTTTATGGTATGACGCCGTGTGGTCTGGTAGGTGGTCTACCAACGTTTCGGGAAAACATTTCTCCTCTGACAAGTAAGCAGTCACCCACTAGTGTCCAGCACAAGGAGACGATCACTGCTAGGAATGCGATAGATGCGCATGCACAGGATTTCAAGGCGAGTGACGAGATGCTACTACCCACCCTGGAAGGCATTCGCACAGTGCACTCGATCACTACACGCTACTGGAATCGCTTCTTGTTTTTAGTCTGTGTGTACTAGCATAACTGTCTGTTGCTCCTACAAATAGCAGTCCCCTAGTACCCTCTATAGTCAACACCCCCCCCTCCCGGGGGATCATCTCCTGGTCTGCCATCTATACACCGTGTCATAACGAATAAGAGCACAACGAAGGAAGCGCGTATTCAAATATGCACGCGTTATTACAGTCTCGTATGGCACTCATCCCATGATAAGTGTGTCCCTGTCACCACGGCATGGCGCGTCCTCAGGTTGCGGATGAAGGAACGGCCTCCGGATTTGGAGGGTAGCTGCGAATACATTGAATAAGCAGTCGCGGACAGCCGAAAAGGGGTGGTCCTCCAGCTTGGGGGTTGGGCGAGGTGCTAACAACTCCTCACCGTAAAAAATTACCATGTTACGGAACATATCACAAAGACTCGGGCCTGGACTGATTCTTTGGTACAACGTAAGCAACGGAAAGGGGATATGAGATTTGGGACATGGATCGTCTTCAAGAAGTGGGATGGGATGGCGTGGTCTGGATTGATATGGCTCAGGATAGGGACAGGTGGCGGGTTCTTGTGAATGCGGTAATGAACCTTCGGGTTCCAAAAAACGCGGGGAATTTCTTGACTAGCGGACGACCTGTCACCTAGTCAAGAAGGACTCTGCTCCATGGAGTTAGTTATGGCACTCATCATAATTATGTTTACGTGTATGGGCGACAGAACACAACAAATACGAAGCTTGAGACTGGGTGGGCTTTACGCATGCTGTTGATAATACAATAATGTTACTCAGATTCTAATTTCACAAAACTGCAACGGTTCAGACGAGCTACTGAACACGAGAAGGCAGTTTACATGGCGTATAATTTCACAACTAAAGAACCTTGGAACATCCCGCATACAGCCCTCATCTGGCGCCGAACGATTACTATCCGTTTCTAGCTTGGCGGCTGCAAACTGAAAGATAACCGCGAGGTGGAGACAGTTGTGGCACGATGGTTGTAAACACAGGGCAAGGACATAATAGAGAATAGAGAACAAAAAAGCTGATCCCACAATATGACATATACCTTAACTATGGTGGGCAATACATGAACAATTAGTGGGTTAGCAGTACAATTCAATGTCGACTGTTCTTTTTTACAGTCGAAAATAAAGAACCCGAAATAGACTCATTTTCTGACCGACCCTCGGAGAATTACAATTACGTCCAGAATTTCAATTTACTACAGACACAAAAGACGAAATGGTGTGTTCACATCCAGTACGTTTAGTTGAATGTGAGTAAAACGTAATTCAATATTAAATTATCATTATAGAAAAAAAGCGTGGATTCCTATTTTAACATCGAAATCCTAGTTATAACTTTATTTTGATTGCATCCATAGTTTTTAACATACAGTTCTAAAATAAGTGTACTTATGTAATTGAAGGCTTCCGCCGTGGTCGTAATGTTGCTTAAAATTTTTTGGGTTGTTGCCCGGGCTCAATTTTTGGTGTATGACCAACGTTTCGGGAACACTTGTTTGTCCCATCTTCAGGGTCGTACCAAAAATTGACGCCGGGCAACAACCCAAAAAATTTTAAGCAACATAAGCGTACTTTGTACCAAAATCCGTTACATCAATGGCAGTTCTACAAAAACAGACAACTGGGCATCCGTGTAAAAGTAAAAATCCTCTTTTCTTTTCTCACGAAATCTCATGAACGGCATGAGACAGCATACTGTGGACTGGATTTCTCTTCTTTCACTGTTCGCTTTCATAACATTAATCGTAACGCCAAAGTCTCTTACGCTGCAAAAGCCCAGTATACTATAAACAAGATGAGGTTTCAAAGGAGTCACGATTCACACTGTGGTCTTCTGGGCTATGACGCCGTGTTGTCTGGTATGTAGGTAAAACATTTAGTAGGGACATAATGCCTCCAACTTCTGGGGAGAAGTGCCATGACTCGAATTCCATGGTCTCATTTGTCACAAAGGAGTATTACGGTAAAGACTGCTAAAGAAGGTCCGCTCAACCCGTAGCTCGCGTGCAACGTGTTACACGCGACACAGTGTTATGCTGCCCGCGGAGACATTTGCAATGATAAAACGTATTTAACCCTTTCCTTGGCAAAGCCGAGATAAAACGCCGAAGGAATTTTAAAAACTCATAATCATTTTATTTACAAAGACATACAATATATTCCTAATTCATTTTGTACAATGTGCTAACATAGCGGCACCTTCGCCCAAGATGTGAATTGCATTTCTTATAAATTGTTCGTATTATTATCAATATATTTTTATTACACATGATGTACAGAAAAGTACACAGGTAAAATTATACATATAATTATACGTATACTTGTTCATTATTCACTCTCTGTATTGAATTTCATGTTGCCCGCATGCAGAACAAATTTTGCCGAAATTGCTCGAGCCACATAAGAGGTTCAGCAGGCCTGGCATGACGCATAAAAACGAGCAACGCTTGAAAATACCCTGTCTACTACGAAACAGAGAACACCTTCGCACTCTTAACATCCGCTGAAAGTGTGATTATAAAAACAAAGACAAAATACAAAGCACAAACGATAAATAATTTTCTCTTTGTATGGATCCACAAGAGACATTGCGGTACCCATGTAGCGTAAACACCCATCACGACTCGCCAGTTGCTGTCAGTGACGTCACAGAAATGATTTGAAGCCACAAAAGAGAAGGGAAGCTGAGGGTGGGGGAGAAGAGGACAGCAGCAGCGAGGTGAAACAGAAATCCCATATTATAAAACGCACACGGTGAAAGTGTCTGGCAGCCATGTTGCTTCAAAACTCTAAGGAACGCAAAGTGCACGAATGTACAGTCCTAACAACAGAAATCAAATCACATACGAGTAACTTCTCTATTCCACAAAAAACAGGCCTAGTGTATTTTCCAGAATATCTTTAACAAAAAAAGGTAAAGTTCATCCTACGACTTCACATGAAGGCACGGAGGGGGACTAGAGGTATAGCTCTACTCTTTCCTTAACCTCGGCGCTATAGAAGGTGGGTGGTTAACACCAGGATCCGGTCGCTTTACCCCCGGGAATGACCCGGTACCCATTGTATTGGACGCTGGGTGGGCCCCAGGGCCGGTCTGGACGGGTGCAAAAAAATCACCCCCACCGGGATTCGATCCCCGGACCGTCTAGCCCTTAGCGAGTCGCTATACCTTCAGTCCCCCAGTCCCTTGGACTTAACTTTGGCTTTTAATTAAATTAATTGCAATGCTTTCTTCCTTTTTCTTGTCCTTCTTGTCCTAGCTTTGCTTTTAATTCAGTTACGTGCACATTCAGGTTGTTAACTGGTGCGATTTCTTATGCTTTCTCGTTGTTATGTATTTGCTTTTACGTTCCTATTCTGTCTCTGTAACTGGACTTACGGATGGTGCGTCAGAACATTACTAAAGAAATGTATTTATTATTATTATTATTATTATTATTAGTGTTAGTATTATTAACCACAACAACAGCAGCAAGTTGTGTCAGGGGAACACATTGCACACCAGTAATACATTTTATGGCTACAGTAAGTCAGTGAAACATCAATATTAGGGTCCAAATGTTATTTCGACAGCTACAATGGTTTCGTAATTTAGGAAACGTACTGTTACTAGGGACGGTAGGCTCGTCCCCATGATCATTACACATATGAAATGTAATATTCGATGAACCACACACTCACTACTTGTTAAGATAAGTCTGTATCAGAATCAACACGACTAATGGCTGCAACACCGCACTGCGTTTGCACAAAACACCCTGGAACCAATCCAAATGAAAATAAAGTCCTCCCATGATAAAATGCAACCCCAGCAATCAATATACAGCCAAGTGATGTGCAGGCAAGCAGAGGTGAAGGGGAAACAAGGAGGGAAGTAGTGTTATCTGTAAAGGGCTCCCTGGAATCTGTCACCAGCTGCATGAGATAATGCACCAAAACCAATAATCACGTTTACTTGACGTTTCAGATATGCATGTGCCGTATGTTAGCCCAAAAACTATGGACACACTGAGAACAGATTGCGCTCATTGGTCACTTTTACGTTGAGTTTCGTGACATATTGCGTATAGGGGAACATGTAGACTACCAGCTACAGTACGAGTATATAAGTCACTTAGTTCTACAGATTAATATGAACATGACTTAGCAGTAGAAATACGGACGCAAATAAAATATCTGATTATAACCACAAGACACAAGTAGTTACTTCAAACAGGTTTAATCACAGACCACAGACCACGAGATGATCTCCGCGAGAGTCTAGGCGTTTCCGGTACGGTGCGGGGGACTCTGGACTCCTAACAGTAGAAACGACAGACTCTCCTACTACTACACAGACTGAAAATGTTGAATATTTCGAATAGTGTGTAGCGAGCGAGTGCACTGTGCGAATGCTTTCAGAATGGGTAGCAACTTGTCATTCACCACGAAATTTTGTGCATGCGCATATTCGCATTCCTAGCTGCGACCATCTCATAGTCTGTGGACAGTATATTCTGCAGCGGGAGTACCTGAAACTTCTAATAATTATACAATTTAGAGATCCATTTCTGAGGGACGATTCGCACTATAACACAGTCCCGTTACATCTAAGCTGTCAGATATAGTGCCCACACTCAAAATGCCTATGTAGGATAACTGTTGCAAATTACGAATTGGCACAATTTGGAAAAGAAGCCAGCGTGACTTACTTCTCGTAACAATAGCGCAAATGCAGAAAATTAAGCCATAGTAAAAAAAAAATCAGAATGACGGGCACATGGGCCGGAAATCTGAACCCGAACGTCACGAACATACTGCAGGAGAGCCAACGATTGAACTGCGCTGTCTAACATGATGACGTGATGGACTTACCCTTGTGACAGGAGTCATGTTATCCCTTCAAAGACGACAAAAGTTATTATTATTTTCTACCCAATGCTCTCCGATTTCCTTAAGGGCAATGCTTTGTTGCAAGGTTCCCAAACATCGCCCGCTTGTCTTTATGATAAAGAGTAGTATCAGGATGAAGACGAGGGCGCAGCATTTCTGGAATGATGCTGATAAGGAAAACCGAAGAACTCGGAGAAAAGCCTGTCTCAGTGCCTCTTTATCCACATTCATTCCTTTACGATGTGTTCAACACCGCCTAATACGTGTCTTAATGTTACCTTCCTCTTGGTATTCGAAGTGGGCGCTTTCAAAGAGGCATTCCCATCAAAATTCTGTACTATCTCCTAATTACCGCTACACGAGGGGCATCAGGCGCGGGGCTAAAAACTCTTCTTCAGAGAATGTTTCATGTTACAAAATTTTTCGAAACACAAGCCCACGCAATTAACTTCCTAGCTAAGCAGAGAAAGTACGCAGACGATAATTTTACCACGTTCAGGCCCAAGTATTCAAGTTTCAGCAATACTGTTAACACTTTTGTATGCTCATTTAGCAAACTACTGATGTGTACATGTCATAGTCTTACTGCTAGTTTACAATTGTTTATCAATGACCAAAAGAAGGAGATAAACGTTTGACGTCGACCTTAAACCTTTCCTTAACGGTTTTATAAACCACTTTACAATCACCTAATTAATAACAACACAATTTGATATGTCTACACTTACCATAAGCTCTGTAAAAGTGTGCGATCTCAGTCTTCCACACACAGTATATGTAAAATAAAACATTCCTTTATGTATTTTCGTGGGTCAGACCTAAAGATCGCTTAATTTTAAAAAGCCGCAACATGTCTGCCTAATGCTGTATGTTTGTAATACAAGTATAAAGATCGTGTCAAATTGAAATGTTCTTCTCTAGTACATCCAAAATACTGACGCCTCCTTCAGCAGCAGACCTGCGGCCACCTTACGGTACTTGTTGGCCTACTGCGTAACTGTAAAGTGGGTTCTACACACTCAATTCCTTTTCAATACGACACGCCACACGGATAAGTACGTCGTTAATACATTTTGTATTGACGTTCTCTGGCGACCTACGATTTAGGGAATAACAATTCAAAGTATCGTTACAATTCTGTAAAATGTTGGTCACAAACGAAAGTTAGGGAAAAGTAGGTTCTCTCAAATTTAATTTGTAAGTACTTAAATTTGCGTTTCTTACCAGATGGTCGCGACTTACGTGATTCGTCTGATTGGCGAATTCTACTTAGCGAGACACGCGTTATTTTAAATACGAATGATGTACAACGTACTATAAAAAGACTGCGTCAACACTGCCGGTTGTCGAACTGATCCACTACACATTTTTTCTATAAACTAGAGATCTCTTCTATACTAGCGCTTTAATAGTTACATTTGGACAATTTCATCTACTGGAATATACGCATTTAAATAAATAATCATTCCTTATAGGGAATAACAGGTAATTATATGGTTTTTTATATTTTTAACTGTAAAGGGGAGGCCTCCACCTCAACGTATATTTTTCTTTTTATGATCTTGTAAGTTCTACCTGATGATGGCCAGCGTATGCGGCCGAAACATGTTGTAGAGATAATAAACGGTGCATGTGAGAAGTGTTGTGTTTACTGTGACAAAAATTGAAACAGACAAATAATTAATATGTTTACGGTAATAATGACACCTCTTCCAACAACATACTGATGCCTTTGTGTTCACATCACAAACATATTTAGACTAACTAAAAACAACTACATTTGATATCTCTTATTTACATTTTACCCCGTGAAGCAGATAGGCTAATGGTTCAATCGTTTTAATCATACGGTTTAAAATCACTGCTCTAATGCGCATTGAAATTATACGCATCACCACCTGCTTTAACATTCAATAACAGGGAAAGGTAAAATCATCCCCGTACTTAAACATTGCGCTATTACCAGACGGAGTAGAGTGGCAAGCTTCACGCTAAGCCCGTCTCACACACAGGGTAGAAGTTTCTTGTGTAAACTGAACTGCAGGCTGGAGGACCGCAGACCAGGTCTGGGTGCGAGGGCTTAGAGGATAATTCATACCTATACCGTAAATCGGATCATGGTTGTCCAGTCACTACAATAACTGAGCCACCCTGACTCTGCAAATGCCACGGCATAAATTCCACAGAATGTGTTTGTGATTTTCTGTTGGCCTTCCGAACACCATTAACTGGATAATGTTTCAACGGACAGGGTGGGCTTTCTTATAGGCCTTCGCGACTTCAAATGTCATTTAAATGAGGTTCTGGTCTATGGATTGTACGGCACTGCAGGAGAACAGGACCACACATTAGTCTGGTACTGTCTTAAACAACAGCATTCTAAATAAAGCTCTGACAAAAGGATCAACGTTGTGACTACAGGCCTGAAGTGACAAATAATGTAAAACTACCTTCTGTAGACGAAAACAGAAATTCTGCTCAGCACTGCCTCTGTTAGAATTTATCACAAAATAAATTTTCTTGTTGCCATCGGGAATGGATACGCCAAAACCCGGACAGACAACAAAACTATATGCACAAACTAATGACGGGAGAAGGAGGGTGAAAAAAACAGGTACGAAGAATAGAAATGTGCATCGTGTGGCAGCACAGTCGTGGGCATGTGCTGAATGAGTAACTGACACTGAATTTGGACCATAAAAAGTATGGTAAGCGATGTACAGCAATCGTGAAATGATGATGATGATGATGATGATAATACTGGACACTGTGCACATACTTCGGGAACTACGATGTGAAAGTACAAAACGTTTATCACGATAACACATGTACCACAAATTGTGACTACAGATTAGCTGCAACATTACATACCCTAGAAACATGGAAGTTTCAGGTACATAATTGTACATACACTGCATATATGTAATAAATAAATAATATCAGGAAATGGTCAGATACCTCGAAATACCTTTGTAAGATTTACATTAAGATGTCAATATAGGTGAAGTTATCCCTGTGCATACTATGGAGGCATATGGGGAGTGGAGGTATAGCTCCTCGAATTCTTAAGCTTTACATCAGGTGGAGGTGAGTGGTCAGCATCACGTCCCGGCCGCTTCACTACAGGGGAAAGAAATCGTTGGAACCCACAGAACACGAAGCTGGATGGAACCCAGAGCCAATCTGGACGTTCTGGGGAGGTGTTCCCGTGTCCCTGCCGGGAATCGCACAGTTCTCTGTCGTCCGTTCCCGTAGCACATTCACTACAGCGACTGCGCTACCCCGGCTCCCTGAACATTGTAACTGTGCACATTTCGGCGTCATGCTGCAGTACCTAACTATCACTACAAGTCCGGTCACATACTGCAGTATATTCTGTGAATAAGTTATTTTCACGTTACACACTAACTACATGTTTCGGTATTAAGATAGCATACCTTCTTCAGGCAAATATCTTCCGCAAAACATAAGTGCAAGGTTTTCAATCTGTTCGTAAAACTGATAATAAGATAGTAAAATACAAATCGGCAAAATGCCCTGTATGTTAAACTGTTCGTCTCGACTATCACGTTACGTACGGTTGTCAACAGCACCAGTTATGCCTCTCACAGTCTCGCGGATGCGCGGGGCGTCCCACTGTTCGGTGGGTCCCACTGTTCGGTGGGTCCCACTGTTCGGTGGGTCCCACTGTTCGGTGGGTCTCGAAAAGGCCGGCTGTGTCTCAGATTTTGTACCAAACACATTTTGTACGTATGCTCTACCTGCATCAGTCTGCTGAACAGTGGGTACCGGGTCTCTTTCCCGGGGGTAAGGCGGCCGCGGCGTTGACCACCCCCCCCCCCCCCAAGCGCCGAGGATATAGAAAGAGCAGCACCATACCTCTAATCCTCCTCTCAGCCTTCATAGCCTGTTATAGGGAGAACTTTACCTTTTACCTTTTCCCTTTACCTTATGCCCTATCTGCATTCTCAGCTCAGGACTACGCATAGGTAGGACCCCCAAATTTATTTTTGTACTGGGCCCAGAAATACCTTAAATCGGCCCTGGTTATCAGTATGAAAGTCAATTTTTAAAGTTCTTAAATGTGGTGTTGGAGAAGAATGGAAAAGATCAGTTGGACCGATCGCGTGAGAAATGAAGAAGTATTACACAGAGTCAAGGAGGAGAGGAATATCTACATACAATAAAAGAAGATAGGCTGACTGGATTGGTCACATCTTGCGTAGAAACTGCCTTCTAAAACACGTGATTGAAGGAAAGTTAGAGGGAAGGATAGAAATGACGGGAAGACGAGGAGAAGATGTAAGCAGCTACTGGATGATCTTAAGGAACAGAGAAGATACTGGAAATTGAAAGAGGAAGCACTAGATCGCACCCTGTGGAGAACTCGGTTTGGAAGAGGCTACGGACCTGTCGTAAGGCAGACTACAGAATGAATGAATGAATTAATTAATGATGATCGCTGGAGTCCTATGTACCTGTTGTTACTGTTCTTATTTGTATTTTCTTGGATATCGTGCGTTGTCTGTTGTTAGGGTCAAATAAACACGTTCCAATTATTGTGAAACGCGTTTTTAGGTTCGAAACCGTTATTGCTTGTGTTGTGACTGTGCCCACGCTTAGGGTACAACGATGTTAATAAACTTATACAAACAGCGCATCTGTATTAAGTCATACAAATGGACTATCATATATGAACAATTCCCGTACTCTACAACGTCTGCTGGATTTACACTCTCAATTACATTGCTGTAACATTCCGTCACAAGTAACTGTGCAAATCCTTCTTTGAAAGGAGGTTGACTTGCACTTATGTTGCCGTTAATGGGTCGTGAATTAGTCCGAGCTCTGCTACGTATCACACAGGCAGTGTAAGGTGACTGGCTGTAACACTGCTTGAAGACCTACTTTATTCTGCAGCTCCGTTAACTTTCCAACACGCTGTACGTCACAGCATGCGCAAGGACACCAGCAAGTCCTACTGCCTTGATTGCCTGCCACTCTATTTGGCTGACGTGTCATGAACTAGGATCCTGGCTGACGTCGGCATGTACTAGTAAATGTGTGGAAAGATGTCCTCCAAACTGGAGCTAACTGCGTGTGTTCATTCCTGCTCTGGGATTTTGTATACTACAATGGCCTTCACGTTCATATGTCACTGATACAATTACAGTAATGCAGATGCAAATAGTTTATTATTTTACAAACAAAGCTATAAACAGGAGAGAGAAATTGTACTCATCATCATTATCATCATTCACACTTACACACCTTAAGTATGGTGGCCTGCTACCATCACGAGAGCGTGTAAAAGTGGTTGGTAACCAATTTGTGATGGACTCCTTCAATGGGACTTATGTTCCAATAATAACCGACACATCTTCCAGCAATGACCTGCACATGTTCCGGTAAAAAGAAAACCAACACATGTTCCGGTAAAAACCGAAATATACTCCGATAATAATTGACACATGTTCCAATAACAACTGACACATGTTCCGGTAATAATCGACATATTCCAAGAATGACCAACACATGTTCCGGTAATAATCGACATATGTTCCAATAATAACCAACACATGTTCCACCAACCAGATCGGTTACTAGACGGCTCCCACATACCTTTCGGTTATATATTTCTCAGATTAATGAACGGCACTTTCGGAATTGTCGTTACGTACCGACGAATAAAATTAGGTAATTACGTGTGAACAGCGAGTTTGTACGGATTAGGAACGTGACAGTGAACTTCTCCAAGGTACATATTCTGCATTCGCACGACAGACTGAGAAAAATCGCGAAACTCCGAAGATGAGAGAGCCGACAGCGAATAAGACTTCAGCCGGCAACTTCTGAATTCAATGCAAGATTTGAGGTCCTCATAGTTGTGTTAATGAAGATCTAAGCCTTCTTGGACGTACTGAATCTCCTTCCGAATGTAACTTCGGAACGTTACCGCTACATCTAATTGGCTCGATTATCGGTTATTTAACGACTCTATTCCAACTGCAAGGCTATGTAAACGAGGGAAAAGCAGTCAGAAGAACTTACTACTTCAATACTCACGGAACTGAGTGGGATTCCGTCTTCAAGCTATCATCACAAAGAACTCAAAAAGTTACAAACCACATACACGGCGTCATAGCGTAGAACAGAACAAGACACAACTTTCTTAACTGAATGATAATTCGGAAGACAGAAGGGAGGAGGTGACCACGACAATTTTAAGATGCTGGTCTACTGAGGAAAACAACGACAAACACCACCCAGAGTGGGATTTAAATGGAGTACAGATGCGCACAAATCTTCAACCAAGATTTGGTAGTAGAGGATAAATCATCTTCTACTGCCCCTACCTGTCATTACTAGTACAAGAAATGATCAGTCTTCCTCTGCAAACTCATTATGCCGTTCTTTTGCCCCCTGACGTGCATAAGAGTTCTACATATAACAGACGATTACAAAACTGAAATTCAATTTACACAGCTATTACATGGACATGCAAAATATCAGGTTATATTTGATAACTGATATCTATACTGTGTCTACATATTATGGCTAGTGGATAGTCATTTTAAAGTCAATCCAGACACTAGCCATAACATCTAGTCACAGTATACATCAGTAACCAAATCTGACCTAATGTTTTACGTGTCAATATGACAGCAGTGTCAATATGATTTCAGTTTTTAAGCATTTATAGCTACAAACAACACAGCAGAATGTGTCAAGAAAATGCAAAGATGTAACAGACATCTGGGGATCTCCCGCATAAAACTCATGCGCGTTGGTCTGTGTCTTAGTTCACTTAACGACATTCTTAACAGCGCCGACTGTACACCTACGTGAAAGGAGAGGAATGTTGTTGTTGTTAAGTGGTGGTAGTGGTTAATTTACCGGTGCTGTCGATGCCTCAGCGCGGAAAGAGGGTCTTTAGTGAACAATAACCTGTAAAGGGCATGGAAGCAACGGCCGAGGGCTAATTTGACGTATTGTCACGGCATTGCCTGGTGGAAATGAGGAAAACCACGAAAAACTTCCGTCACAAGAACCGGTTTCCGGTCAGAGACCTGCAGGAGCGACCTCCCCCGAAACAGGAGTGCCAACCGCACAATAATTCGAGCAGTTCATTCTTCTGAATGTTAAAGTAAAAAATTACATATTACGCTTGCAACAAATGAATACCAATAATAACTACGGCTGCGTAGTTCCAAAAACAGCGCGACAGTCCAGATGAAGGAAGTGCCATGTCTCAGGCCGTTCGGTCCCAGGCCAGTCAACGTGAGATCTGTGGTGGACAAAGTGGGCACTGCGACAGGTTTTTGTTCGCGTACTTCGAGGTTGTCCCCAGCCAGTATCATTTCGCCAATGCTCCATATTAATTTTCATCTTACTACTCTTATCAGAAGAACAAACTGTATAGCCAGCGAAACTTCAGACAAACCGACGTTCTTTCAGCTATCGAGAAGCACCGGACAGAAAAGTACTTTCACGTTGCTTTTTTTAACGTTGACTTCGGTATTCTCACTATTCACGTTCAGTCCACTGTGATTCTCAGTGCCTTTCCCTGGAATCAGTCCAGCGCTGAAATGAGAACGATTGCAAAGTGACTGCGTGAACAGGATCTCTGCGCGATTCGGAATGCCCGACAGCAAAGTGATAAGGTAACATATACCCTTGAGTTTAGGACAGACAAAGTAACAAACGACTGGAGAATATTAAGTGATGAGGAGCACTACAATTTGAATTCTGAAGCCCATGTTCTGGTCATTACACGAAGGATAAGGAGAATGGGTTTGTAGCTTGTATTGTGATGAAAAATATTTGGTTTGAAAACGTCTAAGGAGAGGGCCACTTCGGAAGCCGTAAGCATCCAGCTCCCCAACATTATATCCAATATTCTGATAACTTTCGATAAACAAAAGCTGAAAATATTATCTCGTTCTCAGATATAGTAGTTTAAATTCCATTGTATACTTAATGCCTGCTGTACAAACGCAGCTCAGATTTTAGACCGATTCCCTCCAAGCATTATGAGCTCAACATTTTGCGTGTGTCCCAGTTCCAACTTCGAACCACTTGACCTATTTTCACGAATACTGGTATGGACATAATGCCACAGTACACTACAACGCCGTACTATCCAGTTTCCTACAATCAGTAACAGAACATGGCGAAAGCGCGAACTTGTGCAGCGGGAGCCATACTAGCACCACTTAATTTAGGGCATGATGGAGACTAGCTACCGACTGGACGGTCCGGGATTCGAATCACGGTAGTGGGCAAGAGATTTATTTTCTCCAAAAAACGTCCAGACCGGTTCTGGGGCCCACCCAACCTCCTATTCAATGGCCACCGGTGTTCGAACCCGGGGGGTAAAGCGATCGGGGCGTGAAGTTAACCACTCACCTCCATCCAGTGCCAAGGTTAATAATGAGTGGAGCTCGACCTCTAATCCTCCAGTATGCCTGCATGACGTAGACAGGGATAATTTTACCTTTTTTTTTTAAAACAAAACCTGGAAAATATTTAGTTTCTGTTACGGTAATATTTTTGTTGAATGTAAAATAACAACATGGCGCCTGTGCGAAAACCATTTTTATGTTTCCGTTTGATGACTATATCTAATCAAATACTGGGCCTGGGCATTTTATACGAAGGCCATTAAATACAGCCCTAATATGAAGCGAAAATTCTGGCGATCTCTAAGAAAGTTTCCGTTGACATTCGTTCTGATTTGCCCCACCGCTGAAATGTAAAGTAGTAAAGTTGGCATACTGTTACTTTTAAGTTACTTTCTGTGCGTGTTTTCCCGATACTACGAAGGAACGAACTGCCTTCATCTTCAAGGATTGTTGAGGGGTGTAATGACACCCTGTATGCAGGGTGGTAAACCACATGACCATGCAGGCCACGCAAAAGGGGCTGGGATGCGGTGAGAAGCAATTACTGACAGTATGGTATTGTTCAGATGGGTTTCGAGCTTGTTATTGTGCGGATCAGGCCCATGCTTTAACTGCCATGATCACTGTTCATGTACTATTAAACCCTTTATTACAAAGCATTGTGAGGAGGGGTGACCAAACAGCTTATACTGTAAAGAATGAAAGAAGAGAAAGTTTATGCAACTCTGTGCTCATCTTTAATTACTCTTTTCCCCAATTCTCACGAACTATGCCGCTGTTTCTCAGTCTTCACTCTTCCGCCGCCTTCCTGGTTGTTCTGGTTTGCGTGTTACGTGACGCAGCATTTCGTCAGACTCCTTACTTTCAAAGTGGCAATATCCAGTGTGCTGACACATGCACACAAAGTTTCAAGTGGAATTCAGTTATTTATAAACACTTCATGCTTCAACTGAAAATGCGTTGGTTAAGCAAGCTACACGTAATTTAACGGCAGTGCATAAGCAACCTGTGTATCATAACATGGGTCTGAAATTCGTATGAATGCAGCTATAACGGGTGAATTGAAATTTGAAGAAAAAGCCCAAATTCATATTCTGCTGCTCTAATCATTAGCTTCTGCCGCCAGAAACACCGAGGTTACGTAATTATGTTACGTAACGTTTCCTCCCCCTGACAGGGACGATGACGTAGCGGTAACGATCTATTCCACAGGAACAAATTTAAAGCTTCGACCAGGTTACCGGATATGCTGGCGGAACTTTTTTCGCTGTTCTCCTCTGCCTCTCCATGTAAATGCCAGAATAAACGGTTGTAAGATGAAACAGACTATGTCTATTGTTATAGTGACTGGTGTAGGCATGAAATGCAAAAAAAAACTGCACGTTTCAAAACTTACGCGTAAATAAAGAAAATTGCAAGACACGACTTGTATTAAAACAACTCACTCAGGGTCCACAGAATAGGAGGGTGGGTGGGCCCCAGAGACGGTATGGACATTTTAGAGAAGATAAAATTGCCGGAAATCGAACCAAGATTCCTTAGTCGTCCAGCCCTTAGCCTGGTCACTATACCTCCCTTCCAACCATGAAATATGGGCCCAAAGGTCCAGGCCTTATTGTGTGAAGTCGCTGTTCATACTAATGGCTGTCTTATCACGAAATATGGAAAACAAAATAGGGCCTTGATCCACACAAATACTATCACAATGAGATGGGAAGTCGCGACAAAGCGCATCCATGAGGTGTCAATAAATCGATTCGCCCGAAGTACATCTAAACAGATACACACTCATCAAAACACAACAGTTAAAATCGTGTTAAACAGTTGACTGCAATCCATCCTGGCAGTCTACATATTTCATGTATTTAGTGTGCAATAAGGTCATGTAATCTAAAGTACATGCCAGTTTCTAGGCCTTGCTTACTGGTCATGAATTTTTCCCTTCTATGTCACTATCTCATTAAATCTTAGATGACTAATTCAGAGTATGTAAATGTACCTATCCTAATTACAGTCGAACCCAGTTATAACAACGGTTTATACGACACCTCGTCTACAACGTCATATTTTCTGTGGTACCAATTAATTCCTCACTGTTAACCATAACGTTATAGTCCTCGGTTATAACGACACAAAATATTCAGTCCCTTTCATGACGTTATAACCGAGTTCGATTGCATTTATATCTACACCGAGGACTTCAGCTCAGCTGTAATGCGCAGACTGTAGCCCTGCTGGAATTCAAGTGGCAATTTAGTGAAAAATCTTCTTCTTTTGGACTTGTCCATCTGGACGATGGTTCGTAAGACGGCTCTGCTTTCGTCTTCAGGTGAAATGGGAAGTACCTAATCTGATGGACCTTTAGAAAGAGCTATATTAGGTAATCCTTCCCATTTTACCAGAAGACAGAGGCACAGCCGGCTTCCAAAAACGCCGTAATCCGTAAGGATTAAGACGTTGGACAAAGTGAAACAAAAGAAGATTGTTTCACTAAGTTGTGTAGCATCGTCAGAGCCCTAGAGAGTTAAATCAAGTCGCAGTACCCATTCTTCTTGAGCTTGGCGTGAGGTTCTCGGTCCGGGGAATACCATAAAGGTACCTTGAAAGTGGTCACGACACCTGCATTCAGAACATCTTACAGGCCTGATTTAAAGCACACAACTGTCAGGTACTCCCACTGCTTTAATATCCTTTAATGTCGATAAGGCTTTGTTAAATGCATCTCACAACACACGTTAAAAGGCACCGTATGTAAACTCAAGACCGCATATAAACCGGGAGCTGTCTGTAGTTTATTTGAAATAAAGGTCTGTACTAACTTATCTTTACAAGTAGAAAATTCATTTGTACCACTTTTGCTCTCAAGAAGTTTCCACGTAATTACAATACAGGCAAGTATTGGCAGCGGCACTAGCAAAATTAAAACAAATAACACCATTGTATGTAATTGAAGGCTTCCGCCGTGGTCGTAATGTTGCTTAAAAGTTTTTGGGTTGTTGCCCGGCGTCAATTTTTGGTGTATGACCAACGTTTCGGGATCACTTGTTTGTCCCATCTTCAGGGTCTTAGGTAATTTGTAATTTATTCTTCGTATTTCAAGATACTATACATTTATACCCTTCCAACAAACCCGAATTCGATGACAGTTTTGTGTTCTGTTGGATTACTTTACCTTTCTTTAATTTACGTCGGTGTTGGACCTAACAGGCATAAATAAAACACTAATCTTGAGGGAAGTCGAGTGGAAGTTGCAACCACATGTTCGTCGCGCCAGAGACAAGCTCGTGGTATCCGTGCTGTGCAGGTGTTCCGTAATACCATCTTGTCCGAAGTAACTGAACACCACCACCAATAGCCTCGCCCGAATCCTCAGTCGGCTGCCTGACCGAGTTTCGGATTCAGAAACCTCGCAAAAGTATGTCTGAGAAGTTAAGGCTGACCCACCCTGCTCGGTTGTGTGGCCAAAGGTGGGTAAGTCGGGTAACAGGCTTACGTACGCTGCTATCATATAACTGTACATTTTCTTACCAGTACAGAGCGGTATTTACATAACAATATAAAGACACACAGGAATAACGCCTTACCTGGACAAAGTCCCTTTGAGCAGCGGGTTAGCTGGTCCATCGTAATACCCGCCCATCATCTTTCTTGAGTAATCCTATGAATTCCAGGTTTAATCACGACACACCAATATCACCACTACACCACACACCACGAGATTTCATCATTCTACACTGATCTATCAAAAAAGGGCTTAATTACTGATAACGAACCCATGTAGTAGCAGTAGCAGCAGCACCAGGTGATGGACATATCCACCATCATCGAATTAACCACCGCAGGCGATAATCTCATATTGTGTTAAACCACAATTTCATACAAGCTCATGTAACACCACACACAGGCACGCATATGTATCACATTGTTTTTGGCATACATAATTTAATGCTGGCGTTTCCGTCACGTTATGCCTTGATGAAATGACAAAACAGAAATGTAATGCACCGAAGTGCAAGCACAGAGCTGTCCTGCTTTACACTAGCTACCATTTAACAAAGTGATCGTTCTACATTTTCGGAGACGCTTGACGAAAACGGCGAAAGAGAATGGCTGTCACAGTTTCGTTAGAACCACCACTTTTTGGAGACATGAATATGTTTCTGTTACATTAAACGAGTATTGGTAGATATTACACTGGATGACAGCCATCCGAGACATCACATCACATTACCTGTTCAGGTAATCAAACATCTGCACCATACTTGACATATTATCTTGATAACGTTCTCGAATCGGCACCATATATATCCCATGTCAGCTGTATGAATATGCACAAATACTGCACAAAAACGAAAATTTTACTCCGTAACCCCCAATAACCTTCTGACAATAAGATGCTACCATAGATTATGGCCCCAAATAACTCAGTAATTCCAACAAATTAAATTTATTTCAACTATAAGACCACGGGGCCAATTAAATGACATGTATCCATCACATAATATTCAGTTCCAATGGTCTTTTGTGTTGGTCATATCCGCTCCTGACGGCACAATTTGTCAGTCATCTGCACCCGTTAAACTGTGCCGTTGTCCACCACAATCACAGCAACATGATTAATGGACATAACAAACAAAGCACTTGGATTTGTGTGGGGTGGGGTCAACAGGAATAAAGTTAACTCACTCACAGAAAACTTCCGCTTCACAACACAAAACCTCTTCTTTCCACCAACTTGCAACAACATTCGAACATAACACTTAAAGTCACATGATATGCACTTGTCCTCGCACCTGGAACAAAATTAACCATCGTAACCAAGTTATCCATATGCCAATTCGCTGCATAAACGCGCGTGTCACAACCGCGATGCTCGGAGCGATAACCGACTTAACATACGGTTACAATCATGCAACACACTGCTCACACAGACACACAGCACTGGCAGGCTGGCCGAATGAGTGCTTGGCTGCGCTGCCAGGCCGTGCTGCAGAGGCGATGTAGCAGCAGCCTCTGGTTGTTGTTGTAGTGGTAATAGTGTCCTTGATAGCAAGTCAACCTAGCCTAACCAGTGGCCAGTACCGGTGAGAATAACATGCTTTGAAAAAACATAAACCATTTCCAGCTATTCTTGCTCACAGTTGTTACTAAAACAAACCTTTTAAATTTAAAGAGCTTTTAAAAATTAGAAATGACACACAGAAGAAATCCAAATGCGATCTGCTTTACACCGTACACCTCCTGCCTGGTATTCCGCAGTCCCCATTTCGAATGTAGGCTTGAAGATCTAGCCTTACTAAAACATTTCGTGGTTTCCCTTCTCAATTTTCGGTAAAATTCTTTTACGGGACCTTAAAATGAACCTCCCATCCTTCAATTTAAAGTTATACATACATACATATGTACATAAGTACATACATAAATACATACATTCCATGGATCCATAAGTGTGTCACAAAGACAACAGGATGTGGAACAAGTCATAAGTACACAAATACACACAATTTTACAGCGCCAGATACTATAAACAATTTACAAAACAATATCATAGATCATCTCTACACATAAAACATTCATCTGCAGAGTAAAAGTAGTGTGTATTTAAGTATTTTCTTAAGGCTAATTTAAACTTTGCCTTTTTATTCTTAAAGACTGTCAGACTACGTGGTAAGCTGTTGAAAATTTTGATGCCAGCATAAAATGTACTTTTTTTGAAAACAAGATAGGTTGGCATTTGGTCTATGAAGGTGGTGCTTATTCGTTGTATTAATATTGTGTATAGATAAATTTGTTTGAAATTTTTCTTGATTACTGACAATGAAGGTGGGCCGGGATAGCGTAGTCGGTATAGCGACACGCTACAGACTGGACGGTCCGAGGATCGAATCCCGGTGGGGGCGACATTTTCCGCACCCGTCCAGGCCGACCCTGGGGCCCATCCAGCCTCCTGTACAATGGGTACCGGGTCTCTTTCCCGGGGTAAAGCGGCCGGTGCGTGGAGTTGACCACCCACCCTTATCTAGCGCCGAGGTTAAAGAAAGAGTAGAGTTATACCTCTCTCCCCCTCTGGGCCTTCATGGCCCGTTCTAGGTGAACTTTACCTTACTGAAAATGAAGTTCATTAATGCAAATATATAAAGGCACGGAACAGGTAAAATGTCTAATTTTTTAAACATACTTGTACATGAAGTTCTGGGTTGTGCACCAGCCATAATTCTGACAATTTTCTTCTGTAAAGTGAAAATCTTCCTACTGCTGGAAGAGTTACCCCAGACAATTATTCCATATTTTATAATGGAATGAAAGTATGCATAGTAAATTTATTTGAGAGTGTTAATGTTACTGATATGGACCATCAACCTAACAGCATAACATACAACCTACAAATACAATAGAAAGCATTGCGACCCCTTCATATCACAACGGTTACCCGCTAGAAGGTTAAAAACGCGCATTTTTTCCATACAGTTTACTAACGTGTTTAACATTACTGCCGTAATAAACACGGACTATTTCTTTCAGCGGCGTCAAGTCGGATGGCCTTTGAACTGGAGACACTGTATCTTCCGTCTATAAAACTAAGGAACATACCACACGACCTATTTTACTTAATTTTCTCACGACTGATACACGGGCTTAAGTCCACTGAATTGATAAGAACTGTCATCTCACATCATATACAAACAAATATAATCTGGATTACTGAACCTAACTAAAACTGCACTATCTTAACCTCTGAGTGGTATTTCGTTCGCACAAGAACATACCTCTATGTGGCGGCTCAACTTAACACATTATTTTACTTGACAAACATCGTTTGTGATGTTACTTAATTTTACTTAATTACATTAATTTACTTAATTTACATTAATTAATTTACTTAAATTATTTAATTAATTTACTTAATTTATTTAATTTACTTAATATTTTTTTTAGTCGTCCTCTTCTACCTACTCCGGTTTTCCCGTTTCAGTGTCGAGGTTTGTAATTTCTTTTGATCACACTGAGAGACACACCACAGTCGGTAGGACTCCTCTGGACAAGGGATCGGCTCGTCGCAGAGGCCTCTACCTGACAACAACACACAACACTCACAAGAGACAAACATCCATGCCCCCGGTGGGATTCGAACCCACGATCCTAGCAAGCGAGCGGCAGAAGACCCACGCCATAGACCGCACGGCCACTGGATCGGCACTTAATTAATTAATTTACTTAATTTACATTAATTAATTTACACTAATTTACTTAATTACATTTTACTTAATTTTCTCACGATTGATACACGGGCTTAAGTCCACTGAATTGATAAGAACTGTCATCTCACATCATATACAAACAAATATAATCTGGATTACTGAACCTAACTAAAACTGCACTATCTTAACTTCTGAGTGGTATTTCGTTCGCGCAAGAACATACCTCTAACTGGCGGCTCAACTTACATTATTTTACTTGACAAACATCGTTTGTGAGTTTCCATTGCTACTGCGCCGTGCGTGTGGGTGGTCGGGTGAGTGCGCTGCGTTCATACGGTAAACGTGCCGATAGAACGTGCCAACCGATAGTCGTCATAAAATAAAGACTCTACACAATAATTAACAGCCAAGATTCTCTCAACACAGTCTCCTCGCTCGTGCCTGATTTTAAAATGGGTACACTTTATTTTCACCCATTTAATTTAATGCTGCTGTACTGACGGCATGTTATACAGCGTCGAATAATTGGATGGAGTAGAACATGGATGCTGTCGTGGCCCACTTTAAGACTAGAATTGTCTTATATAAACATCCCCTTAAGCCTTAGTACAGGTCTTAATGAATATTTCGGACTTGGAACGTATAAATGAACAAAGGTATATAAATATGTAGTCCGTATAGGGCTTCGTTATTTTTATTTCCTGAACAATAGGCCCACATGAGTTCGTACTTCGCCTAACACCAGCTGTGTTCTCGACTTTTAGTGTTTTTTAAACAAATAAAAGAATTTCAAAGCTAAATAATGGCATGTACTTCATCCTCCTTATTTGGTACACAGTAATTACTACAAATACTACTCCCGTGTTTCATTTGATAAATATTTTCCTGCGGGGATAATGATAGTGTGAAATGGCACACAAATTGATCACATCAAATGTAAACTTCGCAAATTTTGCAACAGATCGATATATTTCAAGTAACAATATCATACTACAGACGTAACGTACTGATTCACAATTAGTGACAAAGTGTGAAGATGAATGTTTGTGGCCGGACTAGTAGTTGCTTACAGCGTCCAAGCAGATCGCAACCGACTGGTTCACCTAGTTTCATGGCGAGTACTGGCGAGAAACGTGCAGCTTTGGGAGACTGGCAACTTCGATACAAGTGCTAGACAACTGAATTCGTAGTTTTATCGATAACAATATACTTGTTTTTGTATAAAATTAGAAGCACAAACTACATCATAACATTTTAGCCCTTCCAAAATACTTTCTCTAGAGTCACATAAAACGCATAGGGTGGCTCTTTAAACTGGACAGTTTTTTTTAAATATTTCACTTGCTTCTTTCTTACAAACTGATAGGCCTACTCCAAGTCATTCTACTACGGAGCACGCAAAATTTTTCTTTGAAAGTGTTGTCAGTGGAATGGATAGTTTTTGCTCATCCCTGTTTGTTCACGATTTGAAAAAGTAAATAACGGCATTCACTGACAGAAGTTTCTGTTACAAAATGAAGATGTAATTGGGACAATCAAGATGAACTGTTTGAAAGCCCTAAATTACAACTATACTGTGGTATTCTAGGTTAGGCTACCGTGGTGTTTGGCTACCAAACCCTGTAAAGGTTTATTAGAATCCAACCAAATATACTATTTTTTACATAATTTATTATTTACATTAACGTATCATTATGTTTCGGCTCCTACTAAGCCATGATCAGGGAGACGTATACAAGGTAATATACATTTGATTATACAATTAAATTCGAGCGCAGTATATATACGTGTATATAAATATATATATATATATATATAATATACATCTCTTTGTATGTAAATTGTGGCGGTCACAAATATGCTATTTGTTATAGTTTTTGGGCGGCTTTGCAAAAATTGCCAAAAGCGGCTATTAGCTTCGTTATGTCTGTCTGTCCGTCTGCCCGCATGGAACAACTCGACTCCCACTGGACGAATTTTCATTAAATTTCATATTTGAGTATTTTTCAAAAATCTGTCCAGAAAATTCAAGTTACATGAAAATCTGACATGAATAACGGGTACTTTACATGAAGAGCTATGTACATTTATATCTTGCTGAATTCTTCTTAGAATGAGAAATATTTCAGACAAAAGTTGTAGAGAAAATCAAAACACACATTTTATGTTCTACAACTTTTTTCCGTAAGTCGTGCCGTTTATGAGATAATGTGGAAAAATATGGTAGAGCCGGACAGGCCACAGATGGCAATATAATACGGCGCATGCGCTTTGCATGCTGGATAAGTAAGGCTACAGACACACACTCGGAATATGTAATACTTATTGCTTTTCCACGGCAACCATGGTTATGGGCAGGTGCCTCAATGTTACGTATATACGTACATCGCCTGTTTGTTTGTTATTTGTTATTATTAAAAGTGTATCTGGAAGGCATATTAAGCCTAAAATTGAAGATTAAATCGTAGAGAATAGCAGTGACGAATATTGCATATTGTATTCAGTTGTTGCAAGTATTCCTTCGTATGTGGGAAGCAGACATTCAATTTCAGCATTCACTTCTACAGACTTGTACATACCTAAACTATTCCAATCACTGGCAAGAATGTCCCAAATTTGAACCAGACAATCACAATATAAATCTCCATCATCGTGAAAACCTCATACATCACTCTAAATTACATTTTTAAAAAAACGTTCTACATTTTTTCAAAATCCTCTTCAATTACAAAATTCACTACACATATGGAAAATGGGCTACTTCAGGGCCAGATTTAAGGTTCTTACAGCAGTAACCACAACTACTACCTTATTCTGGTATATGACACCGTCGAGTCTCGTAGAAATCTACCATGAAGATAGAAGCAATAATTTTCCCCGAAACGTTGGTAAATCTCTATAATACTAAATGGTTTCATACCCCAGTTGACAGTAACCCTCACAGCCAATTAAATTTTGTCAGATGCAACATCTTTCCAGAACGACACATTTTCAAATAAATGAAGTCCAGGAATAGTGTATAAAATGCGAATTCGGGTCTATTTAAAGAAATATAACAAATGTGAAGCTTTGGCACTTGTCCCCATCAAAAGTAAATTCTAATTCCAGCAAACAGCCTACTTGGAACACGTTATTTTGTACCTCCAGTACTGGGGTTTGTCCAGTGACAAGTCAGTCACCTGTACTTCACCACAAATCTCGATCGGTATACGAACATTTTCACACAAAGCGACTGTCATTAATTCAGCAAACTCATTAAATTCCACAACTTTTCTATAATCATTTACTGTCCCCTATGATGCGATGGCAAGTCACTTGCTAGAAACGTTCCAACGTTTCGGAGTAACGTACTGTCTTCACCTTCGCAGCAGATTCCTCTGAAACGTCGATAAATTTCCTACACGACGTCACATCCCACAACCGTAACCCTGATGTTCACTACCGTGGCATCTCTAATCTTACAGAGTTACTATTCGCCGATCACCAAATGTTGCTGCGGAATTGGCAGCATTTGCTACGCGTACATCTCGGTCATGACACTGTGTTACAGTCTCGTTACGCTGCGTCATTGCCCACCAGTCCACAGCACGGATCATGACCGCCATGGATGCCACACAGAAGTGGGTAAAACTCCTGAGCAGTGTTCGGGAGGTCAGGGTTCAAATCTCGGTAAACAAATACCAACACACGCTGCGTAACAACCCCGAAGGAGCGATAGCTTCATCCACTCCGCAGCGGAAGACTGAAATCTCGCAAGCTACTGCATCGTCACATAGTCAAAAAAATTCCCTGAATTTCGTGGAACCCGACGGTTCGTCAACCTGTTCACAACAGCCCGCCACTTCTCCCCATCCTGAGCCACATTAATCCAGTCGACGTCCCCATCCTACTTCTTAAAGTTCTATTTTACTATTATAGCCCATCTATGCCTAGGTCCTCCAAGTGGTCTCCTTCCCTCAGGTTTCCCCTACCAAAACACTGTACGCACCTGTCCCCCATACGCTCCACATGTCCTGCCAATCTCATTC
Source organism: Reticulitermes speratus (assembly GCA_021186555.1). NCBI lineage: Eukaryota > Metazoa > Arthropoda > Insecta > Blattodea > Rhinotermitidae > Reticulitermes > Reticulitermes speratus. Next base: position 10,783,703 of record JAJKFL010000001.1, read on the forward strand.
TCTTGATTGCATCAAGTAAATAATGTACGGTGAGGAGTACAAATCATGAAGATCCTCATTACGCAGTCTCCTCCAGTCCTCTGTTACCTCGTCCCTTTTTGACCGAAATACCTTTCCACTTCATCATTCTTCAATTCTCTTAACATTCGATATTCGATGCTATATAGGCCACTAGCGGTTCCTTCCAGACCCTTTTTACTTCATCATTCACAAATTCTCTTACCCTTCAACGCTATAGAAGCTAACATACTGACAACACTGTTAAAATACGATAAACAAATAAATACGTACGCGCTAAAGATCAAGCATTACAGATAGCACAGTGTTATCCGTGTGTCCCCACTCGTGCTTCTTCTTCAGTCATTATCATCAGTCCCGAGTCAAAATTAATCACGAAAGAATACAGCTCTTAAACAACTGGCAGTACTCGGGATAGCGTGCGTAATGAGTACAATGACTAAGCTACGGGCTGGACGATTCGACGTTCGAATTCCGACGGGGGCAAGAAATTGTTCTCTTCTCCAAACCGCCCAGACGAGCTCTGGGTCCCACCCAGCGGGAGTAAAGCGGCCGGGGGCGTGGAGCTGACTACTAATCCCGATTCAGCGCCGAGGCTAAGAATGAGTAGAGCTATACCTCTACCTCCCACCCCCTTCCCCACATAACTTCATGGAATGGAGAAGAACAACTGTACCTTTACTTTGCCTTACCTTCGACGAGGAATCAGCCAATCGTTAAATCTCCAATTGCACACAACAGAGCACAGCAAAACGCGAGCCCAGTGCCCCGAGCGAGTTCAGATAATCTCCTTACGCACTTCCAACAGTACGATCACTTCAGTTAGCTACTACCCATCCCCACTACTATCTTCAGCTGCCATACACGGGAATTCTGACCTGTTGCAGTTCAGAATTAAAAACTACATGTTTTTCTTTGGACATTTGGTTAACTTCTCGGAGGGCGGTGGAGGGAGGCGTCGGTCCATGGCAACAGAACACAGAAAACAGCGAGTATACCGCGTGGGATCAGAAGTCGCAACCCTAGTGTTCGATCGGTACAGGAGAGTACGCATCTTGCACCGAGTGGCCACTGTAATCGCCTATCACTCCATTATAAACTCTAAAACTGAAATCCAGCAACTTTTGTGTTTCGTCTTTCTGTCGTTAGCAAAATTAAAGCGAAAACAAGCCTGTTGTGGATTAGACAGATGTCATTTTGACGAAACAAACTCAGCTGAAGTTTGGAAGTCAAAAAACGACGGTGCCATCTACGCCTCAGTCTGAAACGCAACAAGTCAACTGAGGAGATAAATGGAACACCTGGCCAAAAAATTAGACATAAACAGACCTTACCTAAACAGTCAACAGGCTACCAGGTGGATGGAGAATAAACCGAAGGACGCAAAGAAATCGTGTATAATCACAAACCTTTTGGTAAATTTTGATATAAACTTTGTTCATAGGAATTACAGGCTCACATTTCATTCACTTTCAATAACCGGATCTTTAGGTGTATTCTTTTGACAGATTTTGGTTAAGAAATTGTTAGGTCTGCAGCACTTGTATTACACTTGCTTGCCACGTGTAAGTTACACTCACAGAGATAGGAAGGCGCGATAAGCAATTTGTATACTTGACTGCATCTCATGCATAGTTGTTTTCCATCGATACAGCTAATCAAATAATTACTTGGCTGTAGTCACATACGTTACGCCTCAATTACGATAAAACTGATGTAACACTGGCTCACCGAGTCCCCTACAATCATGTATTTTGCAGCTGAAAGAGAAGCAACCAATATTCACACAATATCTGAACCAATGCAGAAACGATATCGGGCTGACGACCGTGAAACAAGGCCGCAACTAACGGGGCAGGGAGTCTCATCAGTAACAAGACAGGCAGTGTACGTATAACGTAACACTGTGCGTTCGCGTAATGTTTATACCTCCTGGGCTATCCTAACAGCCTGATACCATTTCACTCAATGGCAATTTAATGTTGCCGGCAAAAATGTAGACGTACTTAGGTCTTCGTGTAAAGTGCTCTATACTTTTGTCCGCTTTTCATCAAATTTGGAATTTCTCTACAGATTTACTCAGAAGTCCCCAGTATCAAATTTCATGGAAATCCGTCCAGTGGGAGCCGTGCTGATACATGCGGACGGACGGACACGACGAAGCTAATGGGCGCTTTACGCGATTATGCGAACGCGCCTAAAAATTAACAAAAACTTCCATGGGGATAACATTGAAATGTTAATTTCATAAATGCATACCGTCCGTCTGATGCCTACGTACATGCAATGCGGTGCGGATATCAGCCATTTGACACAGTGATCACAGGAACTCGGAAAACGATTCTGATGGCGCACACTGCATTGGTAATGTATTACATTAGAAACTTTCTCGCAATCAGTGAGCCTTGTACAAATAAAGTATGAGACATAACACTACAGTTTATCGATACGTAAGAACTTTCATTCAGGATATTCTTCCTTCAGTAAATCATACTTGTGTTTTGGCCTTGAAAATGAGTTAAAGTGAGCGAAACACATCACAACACGTGACGTAAACGAAGTTTACTCAAAATATGTCTACAGACACATAAAATAAAGTATTGCAAATATGCACTTACGCCTCTAAATAAATCTGTCATTACGGCGAGCGAGGCTGAAGTCGCGTTCCCAAGACTGGAGCCCCTAACAAATGCGCCAATAATTGTGCATTGTTCAAGGAGCCAAGTGAATAACTGACATCTGTTTCCACGACCGGTTTATTTGGCAAACATTCATACTCTCAACAACACGCCTCGGTTTGACGGGTAAACAAACACTGGCGAGTCCTTTGACGTGTGTCACATTTACCGACAGTCAGTGGGAAACCGACAAGTTGCCAATATTTTTACAAGTGCACGGTTCCCATGATGTGGCAAGTATTCACTACTGACAAATGTTTGTCAAATATACCAGTCATGGGAAAGAAGCTTAAGACAAACACAAAAGTGTCTCGACAAACTTCAGCACAGGCCTGCCATGCAGTTTCACAACTCCTCGTCACAGAATATGCTCAATGTTATCAACTGCTCCTCTCTTATACTGAACGATCCTACTGATTACTGTGATAGCGATATTTGTTTCCGTCAGCAGTAGTCCAAACTGGTAGAGTGGTGACCACAGCAAAAGCTCTCAAACACCAGGAGTCATACAGTGGCACAGATGAGAGTCGCGCACACCCCGTGGCCCCATGGGTCAGATGGACCTCCAAAATACATAATACTGTTTGTTGTTGGTTGTTTCGGATTAAATTCCATCTTTCTGATAGAGGGCAGAATTGGGAGACATTTGGGAGTAATTTCCCAAATAATTATATGGGAGACCCCGACTGGTTGTCTACGCCACTGGTCGTATCCAAGATAAATGGTCTCTTGACGTCTGGGAGAGCCGTCAGGCGTCATGAGAAGACTGGCGACTCTAACGGTATCTCCGCACACTCCTAGAGGCGTGGCAGAAGAATCTTATGCTTCATCCATGAATCTGTTGTATCTTTCAACCCGTCGCCATTCTGCACCTCTTACTACAGTGGCCTATTCAATGTTTGTATATTGTATAGGCTAGTACAGGTGTAACGCGTGTACCAAACTCCAACGAACTGAGTCATTTAACGATGTCGTGTCATCTCTAAACGTTATATAATGACGATGGGAAATGACAGGAAGCCAGCTGCATTCGTGTGTAAAGGGACAGGCGAAAATCTGGACTAACTCCGTCAGGACTTCGTCTAACGGACAAGATTCCAGCTCGTAGCCACGAAACTCGAAGCAGAAGTGTTAAAACCAATGCACCATAATACTGCAGAGCAAGAACAGTGGCGTTACACGTGTACACTCTTCTTCTTTTTCTCCTCCTACTCCACCACCACCACCACCATCATAACCAATGTCATCAGCAGCAGCAAGGGCAGCATCTTCATCCACATTTCCACAAGCTCTTTTTGGATTCAGATCAACATTTATGAGATATCCTGATACATTTTCTTCGATACCGACAATTTAGAACGGATTCTGATAATTTTTCTAGCATTTTCTACCTACCTACTAACCTGTTCCCCGAAATAGCCACATCAAGAGCCAAAATTTGTTCAACTAGCTAGCTAGCTAACCGACCAACCGACCGACTATCTACGAAACTCCATGCAGCAGAGTCCTTCTTGAGACGTCTAATACTTCCACAGCTAGTCAAGAAATTCCCTGCATTTTCTTGTGTCCAATGGTGGACTTTGGTATTGACAGTACTGAAATTTCGGGTTAATTAACTACAGTCTGAACCGCCAGCCTAGAGATGTATGGTCAGCATACTCAGTCCACTGGCCATTCCAGTGAGAACTTTGTTACCCTGCGATACTGTGCTACAGCACTGATGTTTGTGGACACCCAGCGACGGAGCGCAGTATTCCAGAGGAATGGATTTCTAACTCCACTGCTTCCAAAGCCTGAACGTTTTAAGCGGGCAAAGAACCTTCATGCCTATTGTATTGGAGTCTGCGTGGGCCACACAACCGGTATGAACATTTCAAAGGGGAGAAAAACCTCTTGCCCCTGCCGGAATTCGAATCCCGGATCGTCAAGCCCGTAGCCCAGTCAATACACACCGACTACGCTATCCCGGCTCCTCGAAAGCCTGAAAACTCGCGTTTGAATAAAGTAATGATAAACTCCAAACGCTCTGGCACCACCCCGTCAAGGCATACAGGCGGTGTGGAGGTTAGGCATTGCGTAATCCTAACTTCGGCACTACAATGAGGTGAGTGGCCAGTATCACAGTCAGCCAGTATACCCCCCGAGGCCTACTGGATACGAGACTGACGCAGAGAAAAATACCTGTCCTTACCCGGAATCTAACCAAGGTCGACCTGAGCGTACCCACTCACTTGACTGACTGAGCTATCCCGGATCTACAAACTCCATGCAGCGGAATCCTTCTTGAGGAACCAATAGGCGCTCAGCTTGCCACGAAAATCCCCTGCCTTTTAAAGAACCTGAAGGTTCATTTCATTACATTACTCACAACAGCCTGCAACTGTATATACACTTTACATTAAGTAGTATGACCGCATCTGCCCTTAGGGGCTCAGGAAAACCACGACAGACTTCAGTCGAAATAATCGTTTTCAGTCCGAGGTTCAAATTCGAGACATCCCGATTACTACATAAGAACTTAGGCAACTTAAACAAAGAGTTCGAATGCCATTCAAGTCATGCCTGCCTCACCACGTCTTTCTGCAAAATTGGAGGCCTTACTACGGCCTATTCCATCACCTAAGGCGTCGAACATCCTACCCTAATACGATTTCGAAGAAAGGTGGTGAAGTCTCGAATCAAGTGGTAACACCACTGAAAAATAAGGCAGGATATTCGAACTGTTCGAAAATACGTACGTAAAATTGCACAGGGCGGGAACTGCTGCCCTGTACATGCCTTGGCCTTCTTGCGGATATAAGCGTCAACCTTATTTAAACCTTCACCATCTAGGTGAGCGGTTATTGTGAAGCGACGGACTGTTTAATGCAGGGAAAAGAACACCTCGTAAGACTGAACAGGAGGCTCGGTTTGCCCCCGAGTCGCTATGGACGCAGAGGTGAAGAGAAACACCTCCGTCCCCAGTGCGAATATAACCCCGATTAACCAGTCCTGCACCCAGCAGCCTAGTCACAGTACTAACATACTCGGCTTCCAGAATACAGGATCATTACTTTTTCTGACAACTATCGTTTGTCATTTCCCGCTGCCACCCGCCACGCGGTAGATAGCCAGCTGAGTAACTATATTAATACAACAAACGATCCTGCAGGAAGTGATATCAGACAGATGTCAGTAAAAACAGGTGACCCTACAGAAGTACAGCTATGATTACGACGTACCAAAGTTTAACCGGGTGGGGACACTAAGAACAATAAACTATTACACTACATTAACCTTTTCAAGCCCAATGTTTACTTTATGTAACATCAGTTTTAAAGATTCAAACATTCTACGTTCTGCCCGAACAGTGTATTTATGTGTTTTGCATGGATCTTAGAACAAACAGTGCTTTTTGCTCCATACAACGCCAACTGATGGGTTTTTGTAACCGAGAGGAAGAGTATTTACTGCGCGGTACGAGCTAGGTCTTTAGATAGAACACATTAGGTTTCGTTCTTAAAGGGTTAACCGTCTCCGAGTAGGATGTCTGAAACGTCGTCGATCAACAAGCAAACTGCGTTAGAACTGCGATGGATCGGTAGAACGATGCTCCTTGAAACCGTTCAATTGTGGCTTCGTGAGGATCGACACGAATTCTCTCTTACAACTCCCTGGCACAGACAACATGCAGAAATGTGAAAGCGTGATCGTCTTATTGGGCACAACGTATCAGACAAAACGCAGGTGTCTTTTTTCTTACATTCCCCCACTAAAACTTAACTTTCACCATCCGCTCAATACTAGTTGCAGTTTATAAATCTGTACAGGGTGTTTGAAAACATAACTTCATAGTGGTTTTCTTTCAAGCTTACGATGCGTAGAGCTTTCTGGAAAGAGAAATCAAAGCAGCTGTTAATCGAACGTGCATTTATCTGCACGTGCACGCCAGCGTGATATGTTACGAGAACAATAATGGCGATAGAGTAGCACACGCGTCTAACACGTGGCCACTGAACAGTCTATACACATGAATTCTGTCCTGTCAACATACATTTAAAACGTATGGTATATTTTATATGTGGACTTGGTTCCGGACGACTCCTTAAACTGCACTGTTCTATGCATGAGATTCGTCTGCTTTTGAGATCGGAGTCTTCACCAAATTTAACTACGATTTCTGGTCCTGGGATTAGTTGAGCCTAAGGGTTAGTTAAGAAACACTTTCACGTAAGCACGGAAGTGGAACGGAATGTCTTTCTAGCGACTGTGTCATCAGCCAGCCAAAACTGTACCACGAACTATATTAGCGGATGTAATTAGGGCAGCAGCCACATACAGATTGTGCAAACACATTTACACTCAGTAGGCCTATAAGTTGTTCGTAACAACACACTTCAGGCCCGTCTCCCAAGAATGTCTGCCATATCCTACAATGAACACAAAAAACAGCTCTGTAGTAATAATCGTGTTCTGATAAGTCGCGTGCAGAAACATTTCTATATAGGACCTAATTTACTGCCCAAATACAATTTTGGACAAAATTGGACCTACAACCTGTAACAAATTTATATGAAGGCTTTACTTTTAGCCCACTTTCCTTAAAAAGAAGGAAAATTAGGCACCCCATGTTGTGTGTGTCTCTTGCTTGAACTTCCGAGCGGGCTGACAAACGTTCATAAAATTTGGCATGAACGTTACGCCGCTGGAAAACGCCCTCAACGCCGTGATTTTTAACTTCCTACAATCAGTACTAGAAACATGGTGGACAATCGAACTTGTGATTCGGGAGCAACACAAGCGACAAAAGGTACACTGAGCAGGATGGTGTAGTCGTCACACTGTCACACTCTATACTTGTGTTCTAGAGGTATGGGGTTCGAATCTCGCGTCAGGCACAGACAATTCTGAAGTATATTGTAATTTTCTTCAGTTACTTCAAGAAACAGGACAAAATGCCTCCATTATGCCACAACCGTCTCCTTCTAAATCCTTTCCATGTCATCCATCAGTCACAAATCAACGTACCGTCTTTACGTTGGACATCCCGTTGTGTTATATAATGTTACAAAGCAGTATTTAATCACCATAAACCCAACTATTTACTACTGTGTTGATCAAATCGAGTTACAGAGCTACATGTTTCGACCGCAAGGTGATCATCCTCAGGCCTTTAAATTACATAAAAGTAAAATTACAATTGCAAGTTCATTTTTATGTGGTTACACATCCCAATCCTTGGTCGTTAAAGTATACCTGCTAATATAAAATATTTAAAAACGATGAAAATATATGACAAGTAAATTACAAATCGACATGGTGTGAAGACAGAGGATGCAATCTATTTATTCCTTTTCCTGAATATTTTTGCGTGTGTGTAAATAAATAAAGCTCACATTGCATTCACTAAAAATAAGCAATAACACTGTTTTCTAATTCATGGGTGTTGTGTACAAACGGCACCAAAGCTGAAACTCGTTAGGGCGTCTGCTGTATCCGATATGCCATCCCTCTTCATGCCGCCTACGTCTCTCAAACATTACAGGCCAGTGAATACGTGCTGTGATGTTCCTTACTTACAAGAACACGGACGGAGATTCAAAACAAAACTTCACGAAATCTCTCCGGTTAAATGCTGGGATAACAAATACGTCACAGCGGCTTCCTTTCACATCTAATTCATCATTCAGCGTCACCGACAAAGTAATGCAGTTAAACAGACCCCTACGCAATTCAGCAATTACAGCTACATCAATGGTATACTCGTATGCATTTCAACCCTTTAAAGGCCAGTGGCTGACATGTACCACCTGCTTTAATAATTAGAAACTAGCTTCTTCTACACAAGTATTTATGTTTCATAACTTCTCGCCATGAACATCGATTCTTTTCCTACACAGTACAAACCGACAGATCTTTGCTATAGAGAAGAAACATGTTTTCTGCGAGGTACGTCCGGGATTTATATTACAGCTGAACTCGGTTATAACGTCATGAAACGGACTGAATATTTCTTGTCGTTATAAACGAGTGTAATGCTATGGTTAACAGTGAGGAATTAATTGGCACCACAGAATATCTGACGTTATAGACGAGGTGTCGCATAAACCGATGTCGTTATAACCGGGTTCGACTGTATTTAGATAAACGTCATGATTCTGTGGCTTTAACCGACTATCCCAGTAAGAGGACGGTCGCTATACCACAAATGCAGTCCTCGATTAATTCACCAAAGCTTGTAAACTGATATCATTCATTGACACGAAACTTTGGACTCTGGTTTTACTCAGGAAAGCTATCTATATTCCTGCTACTACTACGTCACATTGCGAGATTCTGGTTCACCTTTCACATAGTCGAGTAGGTCCGATACCTCTCTCGGATCTGCACAAACACTTGAAGCTCTCAGAGTACTAGTAGGTTACCACCAGCATAGCCTGCACACAGTGTTACTGCCGGCGAGGTCGATGCAACCAGATCAGGGCCCGAAGTCCACGTGGTTTCTGACAATGCGACATATGTAGGTCAAGATTTCTCATTCTTTCCGGTCAAGGGTCCAATCTTCATAACCAGAGAACATTCTCTGTCCCTTCCCTGCATCAATACACATCGTAAATTGATTCAGCCTCTTCAAAAATATAAAGACTGCGGTGTACCTCAGTCCTCGTGTTATTTCTACTTTCACTGCTTGTTTCACATCTCCCTTACTAGCTATTTATCTGCGATTTATCCAATTATTCACAGGTAATACTTTATACCTAATCATTAAGCCATTACACGCCATCTAACAAAAACGTATCCTTCAACTTGCATGTGATGTGAGGATACATTTTGCTAACACCATAACCGTGTCTGCCATAACAATATGCTAGCCTATACCTTTCAGAAATACCGCTTTTCTTTACCCTGTCCATGGAAGATTTTAGTAACTTTCGTCTAAAGATTCGTCCCACTATCTTCTGGGATGTGACGCCGTGTAGTCTGGTAGAACGTACTGAAGTTTCAGAAAAACCTTGTCCCTCCATCTTGAGAAGTAGGTTCTTCCGAAACTTCGGTGGGTCAGACTTCATGGCGTCACATCCCGGAAGACATAAATCTTCATAGTCACTGCCGTGAGAACCCCAAATTTTGCAACTTTCGCCTGCTGTAATACTCCCACGGTAGAAACGCAATTTTTAGCGTTTAAAAAGTTCGACCCTCTAAAACAATAAATATATGTAATCTACGTGGGACAAAGTTTCTAAGTGATAGATTTAGCACATAATATGGGGAAGGTTAAACATCTCACATCTCAGTTCAAGGATTTTATTACATCTCTAGTGAAAGCGCACGATATTCTCCAGAGTTCTTTTAAATTAAACCATTAAATAATAAAACTATTTATTATAATTTTACGAATACATAATTCTGTTGACCACTATGGTAAAGGCAAGGTTGTCAAGTCCTTAATCAAGGTGTCCCTGTCCACGCCACGAAGGTACAATTCAATTCATTATTAACTTCGGCACTAGATAAAGGTGAGTGGTCAACTTCACGCCCCGACCGTTTTAACCCCGGAAATAAACCTGGTACCCACTGAATAGGAGGCTGGGTGGGCCCCACACACGGCTTTTGGAGAAGAGAATGTATTGCGCCTGCCAGAATTCGAACTCAGGATCGTCCAGACAGTAGCCAGTCGCTGTACAGACTAAGCTTATGGTGGAATGGAGGTATAGCTCCACGAATTATTAACCTAGGCCTACATGGAGGTGAGTAATCGTTTCACTACCTCAGCAGCTTCACATCTTCCATCTCCGGTTCATATTGACAAGGGGGCTGTGTGGGTCGCAGAGTCGATCCAGAAGCTTTGGAGAAGAAGAAGAAGAAATATCTGTTGCCGCTCGTATTCACCACCAGTGAGTGCTGGTGGAGTACAAGGTTTGCAGGCAAGAAACAGCGGTGGACATGGATCGCTTTCTACACTACAAAATCCGGTTTTGGTCACACAGTAAAGTAACCAAAAGACTGTAAAACTGACCAGAAATGTGAAGTCACTACAAAAGTGTCTGAAACAGAGTTACGACTGATAAACTTGCCACCGTACCGAAGGAACAGTCCATCGAGTCTCACTGCTGATTGATGCAATTCTTTTATCTTTTTCTCAACTCCAAAACCGTCCAGACCGGCTCTAGGACCCATCCAGCCTCCTATCAATAGGTACCGGGTTCTTTACCGGGGGTAAAGCGGCCGCAGCGTGAAGCTGACCACTCACTTCCATCTAATGCCGGGGTTAAGAATGAGTAGAGCTATACCTATTCTCCTCCTATATGACTTCACGGCGTGGAACGACAACTTTGTCTTCACCTTGTTTGAAACCTCCTACCACAGGGATGAACATGGACTTAATAATAAAACAGGGGGGGGGGGGGGGGTGGTGTGGTAGTGACAGATGCAGCTTGTCCCAAATAATGGGACTACGGATTCCTTCTTCAAGGTCTTAACAGGGACGTGCTCCATCCAGAATAGAAGGTGCGAATGAAAGAATGACAATTAATGAATATCTAATAAATTATTACGAGTGCACACAGCTTACTGCAGTACAAACTGCAACACCTTCCCACAGCAGGTGGCTATTCACCGAGTGTTTCATAATTCCCACAACATTAACAATTTAACTTGCCGAACTCCTATTTGCTGCGTCGTTATCTTCCTTGCCGCTAATTATAACGCCTTATGCAGTTGTGTCCCTCGAACTCTTCAGGTTACGTACAGCACTGTGTAACAGTGTTTACTGTGTGAAATGCCAATGCGTTTGTATTTTCAACGTATTACAAGTGTTTTAGGCGCGTTCGCAAAATTGCGAAAAGCAACTATTAGCTTCGTCATGTCTGTCTGTCAGTCCGCACGAAACAACTCGGCTCCCACTAAACGGATTTTCATGAAATTGATATTTCAGCATTTTTCGAAACTCTGTCCAGAAAATTCAAGTTTCAGTAAAATCTAACAAGAATAACAGGTACCTTAGGTGAAGACCTATGTACATTTATGATATCTCGCTGAATTGTTCTTAAAATAAGAAATGTTTCAGACAAAAGTTGCAGAGAAAATCAAAACACACATTTCATGTTAATAAATTTTTTTCCTGAAAATCGTGCCGTTTATGAGATAATGTGGAAAAATACGGTACAGCAGGACAGGCCACAGATGACAATATAATACGGCGCATGCGCTTAGCATGCTGGATAACTAAAGCTACAGACACACACTCAGAATATGTAATACTTATTGCTTCTCCATGGTAACAATAATTACGCGAACGCGCCTCAATGTTACGTTTATACGCACATTGCCTGTCTTGTTGTGTCTGCGCTTTGTACTGTAAGTGCAAGCTGCGGCCTACTATCACCCATGCATACGTCTGCATTCAAGGCAGTCACTTCTGACAACCACAAGGTTGGCTCCAGATATTGGTCAGGAACCACACGGGGTGACCCTCCTTTTGGCTGGTCAGTCTTCCCTACACGGTACGTCTTAATCCTCACTGGCTCATCGAAATGGAATATTCGTCTCGGAATAAAACACCTTCAATGGAAGATGCTGCATAAGTTATATAAGGCGTGTGGTCTAAGGCAGGAGTATCCAAATGATTTTTTAAAAAGGTCACAACCGTTATTGTGGGCTGATTCGCGGGCCGCGCTGTAAAAATCGCAGTAAATGGTATACCTGACCACCTAACTCAACCTACTCCAGCTTTAAGATCCACTAAAACTGTGAAACAAAAGTTGGGTCTGTCCGAGCGCAAAGTCCAAATGTTTTTTGTGACAAATCTAAAACGCAAGTGCAGAGCGGCAAGTTATAACGATTACTTCACGTTAAAGCGAATCAGTGAACACCTTATTTCTACGAAATAAGATGTCAACCAGTGGCACAGATAAAGCCCCAACAGACCCCAAGGCGCGGGGGGCCGCCAAACGTACAGAAGACTAAAATTTTGAAGATTTTAAGCTTCCGCCGCGATGTTGATGAGATCTGCGCCTCCTGGGATATTACGCGGCGTCGTGTGGTAATTCTTTACCGACGTTTCGGGACAACGTATCGGTCCCATCTTCACGGTCTCTTGACCCGTGAAGATGGGACCGATACGTTGTCCCGAAACGTCGATAAACAATTACCACACGACGCCGCGTAATATCCCAAAGAGCGCAGATCTAAAAATTTGTTGTGTGTTCCTTCCCACAGCATTCCGTTCTTCTGACAGACAGCAGTATTCTGGATCCCTGTTATGAGGCCAGAGGAAAAAACGTCGTTCATATAGGAGGGACCACGATTTTCGTGTAGCGGGGGCCACCGACCGGTTATCTGCACCACTAATGACAACGTTCACTCGTATACAACGGGGTGAATCGTCCGAAATCGAAGGGGGAATGTGTGGCTACAACGTGTGAGGTGTCGCTCTTAAAATCTGTTTGTCAGCTGTCCTTCACAAATCAGACAAGTACGAATAAACTCCCTTATAGTAATCAAAGAGATTTTCGCGAAAGTTTCGGTTCTCATGATGTAGCTAGGATTCAGGTCTTCTGGGATGTGACGCTCTGTCTTTGGGTATTGCCAAAGTCGTGAGGGGTCCTTCATTAACCCTGAAGATGGACGCATTACATTCCTTCGAAACATCTGAAACCACTCACCCAACGACACAGTGTCACATCCCAGAAGACCTTAATCCCCACAGTGCTTTTCCTTGTAAAATGCAAAAGACTTTGGATGTTGGCTTAAGGACTTGAAGGTCGTTTCCTTCAGACGAGTCGTGCTGACAAAGGCATGAGACGTGCATTGTGCTTATGTTTATGGATTATTCATATAGCGTCTTGAGTCCACAAACTTAAACCCCAAATAATCATATATAACAGGCACTTTTCGTTGCTCGCCCTGTAGTTAGAATTAAAGACCAGCATTAACATACAAATGAATCACTATGTAATGTTAACAACCTTCGACATTATCCACTCAGTAAACACCAAGGAGACTGGAACAAGTAGTTCAGGGAATTCCCCGCATTTTATGGAACCTGGAGTTCACTGCCGTGTTTAAAATACCGCCACCGTTTCCCTTATCCTGAGTCAGGTGAGGGAACGACTGTACACTAATAACAGTACCCAGTGTTCAGCGTTCCATTTCCGAGCACAATTCCCAGCGATGTTAAATTTCTCGCGGGGTTATACAACCTCAAAATTGCTACCAGTCGCCACGTTCGTAATTACTGACACGTAAACACTACTTCATATACAATTTATAGATACGTGTACGGTCTATGTCTATACCAAATATCACAAGCCCATGCCTAATGTTTTATTAGCTACAGTCACCAAACTGAATGACAAATTTACATTTCGAGCGGACCACGAGCGCTTGTTCGGCACGTTCGCAAAGTCGCGAAAAGTGCAATTACCTTCGTCATGTCCGTCCGTGTGTCTGTACTTCCGCATGTATCAACACGGCTTCCACTGGACGGATTTTTCGTGAAATTTTATATTGAGACTTTTATGAAAATCTGTTGAGAAAATCCAAATTTGGTTAAATTTAGGCAAAAATATCGGGCAATACATGAAGACCTAAATATGTGTTCTTGCTGCTGGCGACAAAAAGTGGTCATAAAAGCGCTCTCTTCGAGTGAAATGGTTATCAGGCTATTAGAATAGCCGAGGTAAAAACAATACGCGAACGCGCCACATTGTTACTTTATACGTACACTGCCTAGCTTGTTTTAGTTGACAGAGTAATTTAACCAAAATCGCAAGAAATGTTTTCGGGAAAAAACACGTATTTAATGTTTCTGTCGTTATGAGAAGTTTTCTTGAATTTTAAAGCGCAAGGTTTACATTCACCGGACACTTATGCACAACCAGAAGACACCAACAAAACACACTAAAACCCCAATAATTCCCAGTAGCCACAACCGATATTGCGTCTGAAGTCAACTTCCTACATGGGTGTGAAACTTGGTCGCTCACACTGAGGGAGGAACACAGACTGACGGTGTTCGAGAATACGGTGCTGAGGAAGATACTGGGGCCTAAGAGGAATGAGGTAACAGGGGAGTGGAAAAGACTAGATAACGAGGAGCTTCAGTGTTTGTACTACTCGCCCAATATTATTCGCACGACCAAATGAAGAATGAGGGGACGGGAAATGTGGCATGTACGGGGGCGAAGAGAGTTGCATACAGGGTTTTGGTGGAGAAACCTGAATGAAAGAGAACACTTGGAAAACCTTGGTGTAGATGTGATCTTAAAGAAATCGGTTGGCAAGGTGTGGACTGGATTCATCAGGTTCAGGATAGAGACAAGTGGCTGGTTTTTTTGAAAACGGTAATGAATCTTCGGGTCCCACAAAATGCGGGATATTTCTCTGCTACATAATGATGTATCAGCTTGCAAGATTTCAGGCTTCTGCCACGTTGTAGGTGAGGTATGAGCTCTTTGGGGTTGTTACGCAGCGTATGTTGGTAATTGTTTACCGACGTTTCGGGAGAGCCTATTGGTTCCATCTTCAACAGCCAAGCAGTCCAGGCTTGGCCCTTGAAAACAGCTACTGCGTAACAACCCAGAAGCGCGAATACCTCCAGTATCAGCTTCTCAAGCAGGCCTTTGCTCCACGGAGTTAGATGATGTCAATTCCCAAACGCCTATCTTGTCATAAGCATGGCTTATTAGGTATAAGGTAAAGGTAAAGGTAAAGGTAGATAAAGCTGTCTCTGTGGACACCACGAAAACATACACAAGGAGTAGAGATATGCCACAACTCATTTTAACCTCGGCACTACAGTAGGGTGAGCGGTTATTTTCACACCCCCGACGTTTTACCACCGCGGCGTAGGGGGAGGGGGGAAGTTTGACGCCAGAGCCAGTCTGGAAGTTTTTGGAGAAGACGAACGTTCATTATCCCTGCTGGAAATTAAACTCCGAACCGTTCAGTCGGTAGCCTAGTAACTATACCAACTACGCTGTCCCCAGTTGATAGAAGAATATTAATGACTGTTACATTGGAAAACATTTGGGTGGAAGCGGTCGTGGCCTGATCTGAGGTACTAACGAGGCATTTGGTCAGAGAGAGTAAAGTAAAATACGAAAACCTGCAGTCAGGGCATCTGAGATTTGAACCCGAGACCTCGCAGATAGCAACACTAGTGCTAATAACCACTCGCGTGTGACCTACGGTCCACTGTTTATTATGATCGCTCGACAGTAGCCCAATGTTTTCGACGCATTTCCTCTTTAAATAACCTTTCACTAACCTTTCTCTAACCCCCCCCCCCCCCCCCCCGGGACGTGTAAATACATGTTTTAGGCAATACGTATCATTATTATTTCAAGGATGAATTTACTTCTCCTGTGTTGTGCTGATAATGCACAAGATGTTCCAAGTCACCTCGTAACAGCCCAATAAGTACGCTACTGCGGCTGCTTCTGACAGCTGAACAGCCTATTTCTTTTTTTTTGCAGCCATCGGAAATTAACAGCACATTCTCTTTCTCACCACAAATTAATCCCACGGTCGGACTTTTCATTATCTACAGAAGCTAATCATGCTGCCAAAACGACTATAAGTGTGATCTAAACAATCTGCGACGTCAACAATTCGTCAAACGGACCGGATTGAAGGGGAGTGGGGATGACCTTCTCTAACCGTAGCGATCTCTAAAATTCTATTCCGACAGGCGGTAGGGTTCCTTACAACAGTCATCAGTTCATCTATAGCCTCCATCGTCACTGGACAACACAAAAAAGGGGAGGCATTAACCTTTTAAAGACTCAGATTAACTTGAATTTTTTTTTGTCCTATGGCTCGACAGCCCTACATGGGCCTGGGCCTCCTCGTTTCGTCGAGGTTTCACGATCACACACATTTGAGACACACCACAGTTGGTAGGACTCCTCTGAACGAGGGACCAGCTCGTCGCAGAGACCTCTACCTGACAACACTCACAAGAGACAGACACCCATGCCCCCGGTGGGATTCGAACCCACGATCCTAGTAAGCGAGCGGCCGAAGACCCACGCCTTAGACCGCACGGCCACTGGGATCGGCATTAACTTGAATTATACATATATAATTCCGGCTTATATATATATAATTCAGGTTAATCCGAGCTTTACTTATACACATATATATACATATAAGTAAAGCTATCCCTCTACAGGCCTGAACAGGCCCTTAGGGCTCCAGAAAGTTGAGGTTCCCAGAATTTCTAGACAACCGGCACATGAAGGAAGTAAGGTTGTCAGCCCTACGCACCGGCCACCTTTACTCCCTGGCTGGGTAACCACAGGGCCATAGTGCGGCCGGAAGGATCAAATCGATGAAAAATCCCAATAACCCCATCGGGAAACGAGGCCGCGACCTTCCGGCTTGTAGCGCATTGCCTCAACCAACTGCGCCACAGTGTACCCCGCATATATAATATATGTAATATATATCGATTCAATTCGTACGTTTACTTAGGCCTATATGGCTTTGTTTGGAAAAGAGAAACAATGGATAGACTACGGTGGAGGGGTTATATTCAGGCCAAGGCCCGATATCAGGCTGTTGCGCCACACAAGAAGAAGACGCAGACGAACAAGACGAAGAAGGGGAAGTAAACTATGAAGAATAAGAAGATATGGTTTGGTTACCATCCGTCAAAGTTGATCCGTCAAAGTTGGAAAGTACCAAAGACAGCGAACCCTAAAAAAAAGGAATTTCCTGTAACCACTACGAGACAAAACAAAACTAAATACAGGCCTATTATACTGTGAAAGCCGTATATAGAGGTAAGTAAAGGGGTGGCTTCCAACTGGAGAAATGGACTTCGAATCCTTTCATTACATCAAGAACTGTTCCCAACCACCCAACCCAGCTTCCTCGTATCTACTAAGAACAAGAGGCTCTTTTCCAGAGCGCAAAGGCGGCCACAGCATTACGCTTACAACTGACCATCCATTGCTGCAGTTTAGGTGTTGCGTGGTATTTTTACCTCCCCGAACCGTGGTTGGTGCTACGAACAGGATTTATAAACCCTATTGACCTCAACAGGTTCTGACGGGATACGTTCCGCGTTCCGGCTCACTGAAGCTGTTAGGACTCCTAATATGGTCCGCGTAGCAAAAAGTGTATCCACTTGACGAAACGTCTACATGAAATCGACGTGTCGATCAAAGCAGGAAAGTGTTAGTTAGCGTGGAACTTCTGCAAGTGGCATTTAAGAGCACGGCAGCAGTTCAATAAACGTGGCTGATGAATTATATATATATATATATGAATCTGCACTTACAAGCCAAAACCATGGTGACGCCCTCCGCTGTGATGATGTCGGTGATGCTGATGATGATGGTGATGGTGTCCCTCCATCGATCCACCTGCAAAAACAAATATTACAGAAACAGGCAATTCATGATGCCAATAAACGCGATACACTACTGTGGAGATATAGCCTATATATGAAGCAGGAATTCGCTTTTAATTTTAAGAATTATAAACTATAAAGTACGTCACTCAGTGGCATTCTTCTGTTACTACTGTTAACCACTAGGCCTACGCATTCCATTTACTTGAATTTGACATACATAACATAATATATTCGCTCAATCAAAATGCCTTAATTTTAACACCAAAAGAGTTTTATGTAAAATCTGCTGGCACGCTTACAACACGTTCGTATCAAATTTCACATTCCCAGCTGAAACTTTCGAAAAGTCAGTCTTACAAAAAAACGACATATTTCGCACGGTGAATACTGTGTATTTCACGTTCTACCAAAAAAAAAAAAAAACTCGAAAAGGTTGCTTCATATGTAAGAATCTTTTACCACCAACTTTCCCTCTAATTTGTTTTACAGCTGCGCGGACCTGCTACTGCTATAAGCAGCACATTTTTACACGACCTGACGACTGCGCGGCACTTTAAAAGTTTCTTGTAATGTGCATAATAAGAAAATTCCAGCTGCGCGGCAACAATTCAGTGTGCGCGGGAGCATTTCAGTTACTGCGCGGCCGAGCACCCGCGCAGCTTAGAGGTAAAAAGGTAAAGCAATCCCATTACAGTCCTGGACAGGCCCTTAGGGTCCCAGGAGGTTGAGGCTCTCAGATTTTTAGACAATCGGCACATGAAGGTGGTAAGGTTGTCAGCCCTACGCACCGGCCACCTTTACCCCCCAGGAAAGATTCCTGGTACTCATTTCTGTTAGAGGCTGAGTCGACCCCAGGGCCATAGTGCGACCGAAACGATTATGTCACTGAAAAATTCCAGTGACACCATCGGGAATCGAACCCGCGACGTTCCGGTTTGTAGCGCAGTGCCTCAACCAACTGCGCCACCGCGTGCCCCTCAGCTTAGAGGGAAAATGGTTTATCACACAAAATTTGACTCACATTAGATGGTGTTAGTGATGAAGCCATTTCAGAATTTCGGACGATAGCCATGTTGGTATTAATGGTAGTGGGAAAATAAAATGTAGACGACTGCGGGACAGTGTCCGATGACCCGAAATCCATTAAGTGACGTGGGATTCTGTCCTCTGGTTCAAGTTACTATTAAGGGGGTCAGACACAAAAACAGTCGAAGGAAACGGCATATTGGAAACAAGCAGTAGTGAACTTACTGCTCACTGAAAATACCACAGTACATGTATACTCTGGCGGATACCGAATCCTCTCATTTTAATTTTACATGCATTGCAACATCTTTAGTCGGACCTTGGCTTCTCCTACTGTAGAGGTTGCCAAAACACTTGCAGCTGTGGTCTTCGGTGCCACAGGCAACATGTTCCTTCGAAAAGTTGGTAATCAGTTCCCAAATAACATTGTCATAAGATGCAGAAGCATAATCTACAGTGCGATCATCTGAAAGCTTAGCGCAAATCGTTCAACCGCCCAGAAGGTAGACGCGGACGCAAGCGCCTGACATGCGGGTAGCTCTCAGGTGATTTGCACGCCAAAGAAAACTCAAATCTCACTTTCAAAACCCCCATTTATACGTGCGGTAGGATTCCGTGGGTGTATTATCATATTGTCGCACTTCAAAGTGACTGAACGACTTAATTTCAATTCAGAATTTATACAGCATGGAATGTAATGGACAGATAACTAACACTGTCTTTTAGGTTATTTCGCCCTGTAGCCTGATAAACATTTAGCTAAGTTTCGAAGAAAACTACTGCCTCCATCTTCAAGGCGTGACACACTATAATAGTATTATCCATAGTTACCATTGTGAGAACCTCAAACCCCACGAGGAGAGAAAGACTACTGTAAACGACAAATTTAACTAAATTAATTTTAATCAACTTACTGTGCCGTAGATTAAATTTACACTTAAATTTTATTAGCGCTCAACCTCAGTCTGAGCGCACAGGGTCACCGTTACAGCAATCTGCTGTCTCCCCCCCCCCCCTGCATAAGTGAAGGAAATGTTGCCCCTAAGCCTAAGGACCACCACAAAGACGTGTGCAGAGATACAAAGTTCCGCTTGGTTGGTTTATTCAGGGCTTTTACCACTGTCCATGCAACTCCGGATTCATACAGTTAGCAGTCTACTGTCATTCTAGTAACGGTGATAAGTCCAGCTGTTATATTCCCAGCGAAGAGCCACCGTACCCACTGGTTGCCCCCGCAAGAGCCACCGTACCCACAGGTTGCGCCGCAAGAGCCACCGTAACCACTGGTTGCGCCGCAAGAGCCACCGTACCCTCTCGCTGTGCCACAAGTCACTCGGCGAACGTGGCGGATAAAAGTCTTTGCCACTGCGGCAATCGATGACCCATTATCCAAACCGTATTCATTCTACTCACTGAATCAACTCCGCTCACAGGTCTTAGGGTAAAGCATCTAAATTTCTAAGAAGTTTCTAGCGACTACTATGTTAGATTTAACCTTCTGAAACACAAAGCTATTTGAAAGAACACGAGGAGCCAGTTCCTCCACGCAGTAAACAAACCACGTCTCAGTTCCAATGAAAAACATGTTGATGTTACGGACCATCGCTGTGTATTCTCAGAATGATAAGAGTATAAAGCCTTATCACTAGAGTGTGGGCAAAACACAAGAGCTTTTCAAATGCTAAAGCAGGTGGGACGTACAATAAATAACCACTATGCTTTCAAAGGTCAAATAACATGCGATATGTTATACAGGAAGCTGATAAGGGGAGAGGAACTGGCATGAGGTGACTGGCCTTGCCGATATCCAAACTCCGTAGTTCTTTGAACTCTACATATCAGACACAACTGCACACAATTAAGGATTAATTGCATAACTTATTTCCATCCTACCCACAGATTCAGCCTTTCTGGATAGCTTTACGTGACCGAAAATCCGGATATTGCCCAGGGCCAGCCAGTGATACGACGGTCACCAGATCAATTCCAATATTTTGTGTGAAACTGCTACGCTGTCCATCGTTCCCCGACATCTGAAAAATAACTGCATGTTTGAAGGTTCGTAGGCTTCACCCGCTTGTCCTTCTGATAAGAGCAATATAAATATGAAAATGAGTATGGCGCATTGGTGAAATTATACCGACAGAGTAAGAAGCACCTGTATCAGTGAAACTTTGTCCATCACAAATCTCATATTGACAGGTCCGGGATCGAACCCAACCCTCAGCCTACATTATATATAAGATAACATTCGTATTTCGCAGAACACATGCTTCCACTAGATAGACCAATCAGTGAATGACGTCTAAGGAAATAATTGCTCTTTATTGTAAGAATCACAGGAACACGTTATCATCACATTACGTGAGCACAATGCAGGTTTTAATAGTTAAACCTTGCAGTTTGCATGCGTATAGAAACCATTACGCTTTAAAGGGTTAAATTCCACTGTATGCCACCCATCTGCGTGTGTAATTCCACTACGAATTTTGACGATATCGTCTTTACCAAAAGGGAAAAACCTGAACTTTGAATTGCTACGTAGGCCTAAAATGAAGATGGAAATACATGCATACATGCTGCCAAAACTGAACAACACAGACTAACGCTACTTTCTTCTTCTTCTTCTTCATTGGCATACAGTCCTTATAGTTTACCCAGTGCCTCCTTCAGAATGATAGCCCCTACAGATCTGTCTTCTGCTTTATTCCTCCATGTCTTGACACCGATCGATTTCAGATCGTTCTCAATAGAGGCTAACCACCTTAATTTTGGTCTTCCTGCTTTTCTTCTTCCGTCTGGGTTCCCCAGCAATACTTTCATTACGGTCCTATCATGGGACATTCTCACCAGATGACCAGCCCATTCTAGTCTTCTTAATTTATTGTTGTTACAATATTTGGCTTTCTATACATAACCTGCAATTCATCACTGGTTCGGATTCTCTAGCCATTTTCATCTTTTATTCGGTCACACAGCTTTCTTAATATTTTCCGCTCCCATGTTTTTAAGGGATTATTTCATTTGCTCTGGCATTGCCCATGTTTCACAGCCTATAGCACTATAGATTTAATCACTGTAGTATAAATATTTAGTTTTGTGTGTTTTGAAACGTACAGACTAACGCTATTACATTACGTTTAACGATAATGTTTCAAATTTAGTGATTATATAACATGTAAAAAGATACGGCAACTATATGAAGGTCAATGATAAGAGTATGACAAAGAGACCGTCACTGCGTTGTACTCGGCCCACATGGCAACATGAGCCCAAAACAGTCCAGCTTGAACAGTCAGTTACGAAATTCTCACCTTTCATGGAAACCTAAGGACATCACTTGTTCAAAACAGCACGCCATAAGACCCAGTCCTGTGCCAGATTAATCCAGTCCACATGCTCAAACCCAACTACTCTGATGCCCATTTTAATAGTATGCTATAATATAAACCTGGATGAGTTCTTCCTTCGGAATTTCCAAATAGAATTTTTTACGCATCTCAAAATATTGAGACGACATTTCACATCCATATTTCTATTACTGTTAATGTATGCAGTTCCCAAGTACTCTCTTTCCCTTCACGATTTCATACTAAAATATTGTATAGGTTTACACGTACATGGCTTGTCAAACCCATTCTCCTTGATACGATAATTACAACAATATTTGAGAACAGTACAAATTACGAGGTTCGCCATTGCGCTGTTGTCGAAACAACAGATCTATCTTCTTACATCTGGATCAGAGTTCAGTATCCTACGGTCCACGCTGTACTTTCATACCCTCCACCCCCAGGACGTTTCAATGATCTCTTCTTGCAAACTATAGCACCGAACTGACAGCTTCCAAACTACTGTTCGAATTCACACGCTATTTTTTGTGACAACGTATTTACGAACATCATTCAGTCCGTCACAAACTTCCAGATCAAATTACAGTCTTCTGAGTTCTTACTCCGTACAGAATAAGTGCATGCCGGCGTCTCGGAAGAACGTGCCGCCTTCATCTTCAGGGTAACTGAATTTGGGTCAGGTGCATGTTGAAGTGATTGTGAGCAGGAAATGTGTTAATTATACATATACAGGAAGGGTGCAAGGGTTGTGGCTAATGACAGCTAGGGAAACGGAAGATGTGATATTAATTCTGTTGCATCCAAAATTCAGCCACAAACCTTCCATTACAGTTAAGGCGAAATGTCAAGATATTTAATTTGTTCAACTCCACATGCTTTGAGTTTATGAATTTATAAGATGTCTATACTGTAAAGCCATTAAAATGAAGCATCTGAACAACTGAAGCTGAATATATATATACGATTGTCTTATTGTCAGTGCGCAGTTAGAGACACAAGTCCTGTATTTGAAACGCTTCGCATGCCTTACAACTAATTCAGTGTTACGTATTTCAGTTGTTATGTTGTTAATTAACAAGCAGTTACTATTTTTTTAACTTTCACAAAACTTCCACAGAATTATCCATAGTACGTTCAATAAAGAACGGTCAAATCGGATCCATAATATATGTGAGAGATTTTGCTGCTTTCAGTTCACTGGAAGGCCTACCTGGCCCACTCATAATTCACAACCTCCGTACAAGGGTGCAAGGTCTCTGCGTTTTTGGTATAATAATAATAATAAATTTCCTTGCTCTTGTTTGCTACGGGGGCCATCCCTAACATGCTTAACCAGAGCCTGACTAACCTCAACATACGCCACGCCTACTGTCCCAGGTCCAAAAAGTGGCCGTACTAAACACCTGTACCGTCGTCAGAAAATTCCTCAGTGATGAAGTCCAGTTACCTGATGCAGAGGCTGATAACCCCTAATCATGTCATTTTACCATGTTCCCGGCTTAATACACTCATTTCATTATTCCCTGATGCAGCCCCCCAGCAGATACTTGGTTAAAAGCCCGTGCTCTGTGAGCTTGACAACACCGGGCACAGCCTGACACAATTCGAAATAATAATAATAATATTTATTATTATTATTATTATTATTATTTTTCTGGTCATTCGACAGAAAACTAACTTCTGCGTCTTCAACGTACGACTGAGGCCAGGCAACGACATGTGGAAGTGAACTACTCTAAAAGAGGAACCATGCAACGGATGCCAATCAGCTTGCTCCTTCTAACAAACTTAGTAAATGAAGTCGAACCCAACTGGCAATCTTTGTGACTCGACACATCAGTATGTATAACAGGCATCTGTGCGAAAAGAATCTGCAGACTGGTGCCATCTGGTGTGAGGGCTACGGACTGCTAAGGCGATATCGTGGAGAGGTATAGAGAACAGACACGAATTCGTGGACATACAGAAGAAGTGTGTGATGCCAAACAAACATCAGTGTCAGCAGCACATTATGAAAATATGACGTCATTATCAAACCTCAACATTTATTTAACCTTTCGAATCTGCATGGGTATTAGTAGAACGTAAGAAAGTACCCCTGCTGCCCACAAATTATTGCCACTAGAGGGGTTCAAGACATAGCCATTTTCATGACCAACTTAAAAAATATATGCATTACGTGCATAAAGCGAATGTGTAATATTCGTCTGTCCGTCCACAAATTTCACCTCCAAATGAAGTACCACCTCATGGTAAACACATCAGATGCAACGCCATGTTTGTGCATACTACCAAGGAACATACGTGTCGCCAATTTTTTTCTTTTTCATGGCACGACAGCCTGTAGTGGGTCAGGGCCTCCTCATTGTCGAGGCTTCACGATCACACTCGGTAGGACTCCTCTGGACGAGTGATCAGCCCGACGCAGAGACTTCTACCTGACAACACACGCAACACTCACAAGAGACAGATATCCATGCCCCCGGCGGAATTCGAACCCGCAATCCCAGCAAGCGAGCGGCCGCAGACCCCACACCTTAGATTGCGCGGCCAACGGGATCGGCAGGCGTCGCCAAATAGCTAATAAAAATAACAAGTAGTTCTACTAGGGACATCAAACCATTTCCGTCAGAACCTGGAATTTTATTTATTCATTTTTGTAATTAATATTTTACCTGGGCCCTGAAAAAGTAGAAATGTATAATCCTACGGAGGATTACTATTAATAAAACCATTACTGCGGGCGTAGTTAGATTTTTCTGTCCCCCCACACCTTAGATTCTAAGGCTTAGAACATACTGCCCACCCCTGATCCACATATACTTGACGGTATCTCGATACTTCATTCGCTGACGAAACAATTTTATGGTATGTTATTATATACGTAATAATTACCATGACATCAATTATCCAGTTTTTATTGTGACGCTACAAGCTGCATTGGATTCAGCTCTTTTTAGCACGTGAATCCAATCCTACCGAGCCATACGGTTAAACTCTACAACGAATATTCGCATACATCCAGAGCGGGATTCGAATCCGTGTTCTCAGAGTTTACAATCACCAGGACCCCCGGCAGGCGAAGCTTGTGGATTAGCTGAAATAAAGGGAAAAGGGGGGGGGAGGAAAACGTAACAGCCACGAATCCTTCCACAAGCATTTCAATTTTGACACCAATTATCCAAACCATCAACGCTACATATTGTGAGTCGTTTAAGAAACCGTCAATACATTTTATAAATATGTCAGGCACTCCCCATTGTGTAGGGTGTATTTACTGACTGTCATTGTACTTACATCCTTTTATTAGGCGTGTTCTCATACTCACGAAAAAGTGCCTATTACCTTCGTCGTGTCCGTCTGTCTGTCTGTCCGTCCGGCCGCATGTATCAGCGCGGCTCCCACTGGACGGATTTCCGTGGAATTTGATATTGGGGGGCTTTATGAAAATCTGTGGAGAAATTCCAGTATTTAGTTAATAGTGGGCAATTCACATGAAGGCCTAAGTACGTTCATATTGTTGCCGGCGACATTAAATCGCCGCAAAAGCGCTCTCTTCGAGCGAAATAGTATCAGGCTATTAGGAAAGCCGAGGAGGTATAAACATTAAGCGAACTCGCCACAATGTTACGTCATACGTACACTGCCTATCGTGTTACTTTTCACTCACTCATTCCGTAGTCTTGTCTTAAGACAGGTCCACAGCCTCTTCCAAAGCGAATTCTCCACAGGGTGCGATCTAGTGCTTCCTCTTTAAATATTCAGTATCCTTTCGTTTCCTTAAGGTCATCCAGTAGCTGCTTACGTCTTCTTCCTCGTCTTCCCTTCATTTCTGTCCTTCCGTCTTTCCTTCAGTAACGTGTTTTAGATGGCAGTTCCTACGCAAGATGTGACCAATCCAGTTAGCCTTCCTTCTTTTTATTGCATCCTTGACTCCATGTAATACTTTTTCATTTTTCACATGATCGGTTTAACTGATCTCCACACTTCTCCAGCACCACAACTCAAGACTTTCCACGTATTTTTTATCTGCTTTCCGAAACTTTTCACTACAGGATCGAAATCCGAAACTGTTGAATATCTGACTAATATTCTAATCAACAGACTGACAAATGCGGCGCAAGATTGGCTGCTATTACTCTCTGCTTAGCATACGGCACACCGGCCTAGGGGACAAAGATGGCGTGAAACCCCAGCAAGCCATATGGCCCGACAGGATGATGATGTTACACATGCAGCTACTTCCTGTATCGTAGTATAGGGAATCGTGTGGAACGTGGTTGGCTGATGGTCTGTTCTGTTATTACGCTCCACCAGCCTGCTATGATGCATTCAGTTTCACAGTAATCCAGTATTCTTCTCTATAAGCCAAATTACTTCAGACAGTGGAAAATGTCCCACATAACATTGCTACGCGTATAATAAAGTGTCACAAAGTTTTACGGTGGTCCAACGGGTTTCACACAGACGTCCGCAGATGCACTGTAAAATGCTGGTCAGAACATCAAAACTAAGTTGCCATTGAAAAGGGGTACGTAACGTTTCACTGAGGTACGCGAAATTTAACTCTAAGAACCCGTCTCGGACATTCCGACCCTTGAAGATGAGACCGCCGCGTCGTGTCGAAACGTAGGAACCAATTACCCAGTGACGCAGTGTCACATCCCAGAAGAACGGAGACCTCAAATCTGCCACTACATTTCCCTTCACGTTACATCTCGCAGCAGTCTGATAAGTTAACTTATTTTCACCATTCTGCTTCAGGATGAGCAGCTATGGCTCAGTCGGTAAATGGCTTGTCTACGGAATGGACGTCCGAGGAATCGTGGTTCGATTCCCGGCAAGACATTTATCTCTTCTTCAAATCGTCCACACCGGCTCTGGGGCCCACTCAGCCTATTCAACGGGCACCGGGTGCGCTTTCCCGGGAATAAAACGGCCTGGGGGTGAAGCTGACTACTCAACCACAGGGAGTGCCGAGGTTACGAATGGGTGGAGCTATACCTTCACTTCCCCTACGCCTTAATCGCCAGCACCGGAATAACTTCATCCGCTTCAAAACAATGAAAGGATCTGAAGTCAGTTCTTACACACAGGAGATTTAGGAACACGTGACACAGAAATTTATCTCCCAAAAAAGAAACCCAAGACAAAGTCAGGAAATGGCTGAATCTGTAACTTTAGTGACAACAGAGTAGGCCTGCTTAAAATATGTAGCGGTACAGCAGCACTGTGAATCAGAAAAAGATCATACACACAAATTTTCAAAATTGGAATCCGTTTTATCAAAGTTGATAGTTCAAATTTTATATTTACCACGT
Organism: Reticulitermes speratus; assembly: GCA_021186555.1. NCBI lineage: Eukaryota > Metazoa > Arthropoda > Insecta > Blattodea > Rhinotermitidae > Reticulitermes > Reticulitermes speratus. The sequence goes on from JAJKFL010000001.1 coordinate 10,811,442, forward strand.
CACCGGTATGCATTACATAAAGGAAAAGAAACATTTACACCGACACTAGTGCGACTAACCTAATGTGTCATAATTGGTTGTCATGGCGCGTATCAATTCCTCTACGAACGATAGTCTAGAGTCAGGGATGTACAACATGCGACCCACTGGCCAAATGCGGCCACGCCTGTTCCTTTAAAAAATGTTTACCTAATTAGCTAGCAAACACAAACTAGCGGACCAGTAGGGCCATGCCATGGCTGAGGCGGTTAGTCGCGAGTCTATCACTGCAGAGGCCAGGGTTCAATCCCAGGCCAGCCCACGTGGGGTTTATGGTGGACAAAATGGCACTGGGTCAGGCTTTTCTCCAAGCACCCACACAGCCTCCTGCATGCGCCATATCCATTCACTCATCTACCACCGACGCTATATAATCTTAGCAATTGCCCTTGCTATTCCTGCTTTAACTGAGTGCCTCCGGATATAACTGAATTAATATTCATGTCTTCGGAATAGCTAACAGGCTGTTATCAATAAACAATTCGAGTGGCCTGCAGGCATGGTCCAGTACTGGAGAATCTTGGACGTCCCGGGTGTAGATAATCCCAACCTGGGAAAGAAAGCACAGGCCCACATTGCACAGTGGTAAGCTTGCGAGACAGGTAGTGATATATAGGTTTTGCCTGTTGGGCATACCGCTGACTGTCAATGAAAAAATTGCCTCAAACAGTGTAACGGTTCTGTGATAATACCAAACGGACCAGTGAACAGTGAAGTGAACTTCTCAGTGTACCCCTGATGATGGCCGGGTAGCGGCCGAAACATATGTAGGGTGAATTCAACAGAAATATGAAAATACAAGTGCATTCGTTAGTTAAAAAACCGAAAATTAATGTCTCCCAAATATTTGCGCTTCGACACAATTTGGAAGAATTTATTTTCTATGTCAAACCTAACCTGGCCTTACTTTTCTCTACCTCTTTTTACCTTTCTTTCTTCTCTTTTTTCTGATTAGTTTAATCCGGAAATGCCTGCTGCCCGCACGGCGAGACGTTACTTACAACAGCATGATACGAGGTATCCGCAAAGATGTTCTTAGTATTCGTGCTCCCTCCCTGTCCACTTTGGCCTTACTGGTCTAGCAACAATCCAGGTGAATTTACACAGAACCCGTCATAGTCATTATTCTGAGACTAAACAGCTGCACATCGATATGCAGACAGAGAGAGTCAAACACGCACACACACACACACACACACACACACACAGCTAGGCCGCGAGGCACCCCACTTGTTAGCTCTGACCACGGGTGGGAACACAGCTGACAAAGGCATCTTTCAGCTGAAAAAAATTCCAAACTGGTTAGCAACTGTTCGAGCTTCATCTCTCTTAGGACCGAACATCTGACAACTAAACCAGTACAAGTTGGGTTACTTGTCAAAATACGAGTGCAAAAATGAGGAAGCAAGGCTTTGCTGCTGTGACAGTCCCAGGTGACCTAATGTTTGTGCAACACGTTCACTGCGGTAGTACATATCAGACAAGGTTCCCACATGGTTCATTATTTCTTAGGGCATTTAATGACGCCTCAGCTGCAAAGGTTGAGGCAGAAAGATGACCATGAATGATTACATAAGGATTTTGAAGCTGGCTGTCGTGGTCTATTTCAAAGAATTTCACGGGTATGAGTTTTGAGGATTGCGGTCTTCTGAGGTACAACGCTGCATCGTTGGGTAAGTTGTTCTCGACGTTTCGAAGGAACGTGCCACCTTCATGGACCTTGAGACCTTGAAAATGAAAGCGATACGGTCCTTGGAAACGTCGGGAACCGCTTACCCACCAACGCGGCGCCACATCTCAGAATACCAGTACCCTCAACTTGAAAATGTTCGACTGGGGTAAATGACGAAAGAAAAAAAAATTCAGGCCGACCTTCGATAGAAGCTTAAGATTAAAATGGGATGCCCCCTGAACATAAGTCTATCGTCTTGTTATTTAACAACGATATTTTAAAGGAAATGTCACATAACTATGACTGAAGATCACAACGATGAGAAATACGGGTTTGTTGGACGGAGGTGACCAGTTTTGAAGTAAGCCTAATGTAGGGGAAGCATGCAGAAATTGCAGTCCAGGATGGCTCGACTGAGATTCGAACCAGACACTTCCCAATCCAAAACTACAGTATTATCGCTACACCGACTACTCCGTTCACAGACGGTACATAATGGACGATGCACAAAAGCTAGTGTACTGAAGGTCACGTTTGAATCGATAGGACAGTAGTTTCTCACAACGAATATGAAGTACACAACGAAATACTGCGACTAACGGGACCGTAGAGGGATTGGGGGGGGGGGGGCATTCTACTGGTGGGGTTACAGGAAACGACAAAAGATGGTACCTACATTCGAACGGATGACGAATGAGAATATCCATAACATAAGCAAAAGGGAGTACAAAGTTGAAACCTTAACCCTTTAAAGCACACTGCTTACTAGTCGTACATGATCACCAGCTTTAAGATTGAATATGCTCTGGATGTTTGTCACGTAGTGTATTTATTCTCATACGATTATCAGATAGCGATTATGTCTCTAAACGGCATTAACAGACGGTGTTATGTGATACTTCAGGTTTTCACAGCGGCGCCGCTGAAGATTCTTCTTCTTGACCCTGAAGATGACGGCACTACGATCCTTCGAAACATTAGGGGCCAATTACTAAACAACACAGCCTACCCTCCAGGAAAACTTCCATCTTCAGAGACGAGATTTCCTGCGTATTGCAAATGTATTTTTAAATAGTATATATATATATATATATATATATATATATATATATATTCGACAAACGAATTCACGATTTTTCTCTGTCTTCAAGCAAATGCTCGTATGTTTCCCAAGTCCCAAGTTGCTACTACATGCTTCTCATGCAGCCCTCCTCATTCAGATTCAGAGAAAAATCCCTTCCTATGTAAGCTACTAAATTATCCTTCCAAATCATGCATTTCACTATCAACCAGGATATCAAAAGTCCGCGACTCGTGTGGAACTGCACCGTCTTACCAACGAAACGTCTTCACTTTCGCACTACAGGTGTCTCTCGTTATACGAGGTTTGCTTTCCTGAAGATACACGCGTCAGTCTGTTGACCGGGATGGCATAGTCGGTATAGCGACTCGCTACGGGCTGGACGGTCCGGGGATCGAATCCCGGTATGGGGCGAAATTTTCCGCGCCTGTCCAGACCGGCCCTGAGGCCCACCCAGCCTCCTGTACAATAGGTACCGGGCCATTCCCGGGGGTAAAGTGGCCGGGGCGTGGCGTTAACCACCCACCCCCATCTAGCTCCGAGGTTAAAGAAAGAGTACAGCTATACCTCTACTCCCCCGCTGGGCCTTCATGGCAGGTTATACGGTCAACTTTACCTTTCACATTTTACAAGCGTCAGTCTTAAACGGAATAAGAGGCAAAAGTTTGACACGCAAGTGACAATGTGTTCCCAAAGCGCAAGACGATTTCGACCGTACAAGATTAAATGAAAGCTTAATACATTTATTGATCATTCATAATGATGACACTTTATTGAGTTTAGTTCGAATTTACATGTACCTGAGCCGGTGTAACACCGGGTTTTTTCGAATCTCAGATGTCTGCATCTCATACATTTTAATATTCGTCTCTTTCCTCATTCTTCCTCGTGTATACATATTGCCCGACTATTAACACACTACTAACCTAACCATTCCCCTTCTCATCACAAAACTCTTGGGTTACACCTTCCACCGTCCTGTAACCCCATATAACAGCTGTACCGTACTAACTTTTTCCCATTTAAATCTAGTTGTAAATAGGTATCTTCCAACACTTTTGATCTCCATTACATCTATACACCTTAAAACGTCCCTACAGGCTACTTCTTCGTTCAATTCAACCATTTACCACACACACGTTTCCCCACTTTTTCGTTTCTGAAAATTTTAATAATACATGTTTGACATTCTTAGGCTCTAAAAATACGGGCATATTCAGAAGGCATCTGCCTTTCTCAGCTCCTAACCTTTTCCCTCGTGGTTTCCAAATCCCTGTTTGCAGCCACATTATTCCACTTCTCTATTACCTGTACGGAGCTCTACATACTTCTCTATGCCCAATTTATGTGTCAATTCACCACAGTAAAACAAAAAAAAAATCCTTTTGGTTACAATCAGCAAATACGTACATTAATCATACACATTAAGATTAAGACAGGAAGGCAGTGAATGATTACGCAGTTATAATTCATAGGCTGAAACCTTGACGAAGAACTGTGAACTTCTCAAGGCAGCTGCTGGAGGAGTTGTTTGGCAGCTTGGATCGTCAATGTCAGATGACAAGGGAGCTGAAGATGGGAAGGCTGAAATACAATTTTGGATATGCTAAAACGCGAATTACGAAGGATGATCTGACAAAAAATGGGAACCTAGTAACAAAGTAGAAGCTCTGTCTTCCCCACAGTAACATGTCTCTCACTTACCCCGTAATTTTCCCTTTTCGCCTACTCTCCTTAATATTCAGATGGTTAAAAGACATGAGGGATAATACGACAGACAGACATATGGAAAGACGTGGAAAATGAAACCTTAAAGCACTCATAAAGTGTTTTAGCCGGCTTTCCTTATTTTATTATTATTATATTATTATATTTATACGCCAACGGTTGGTTCTGGCATCATCACAGTTATGTAGCTGCCTCCACACTAACAAATTTTGAAATAATCGACAGAATTTCATGAAACTGTGTTCGAACATCATGCACGCAGACTAACAAACCTTTTTTCTTTTTTAATTGCTCACCTCAACAACACAATAATCCGACGTGCGAACTTCTGAAGTGGGATCGTCACAATTGCCGCTTACTATTGGGTACTAAAGTTTTGTGTGGGAGAAGTCTTCGAAAAATGCTACATTGGTTCGTAAATTTGTATACAATGTGAATAAAAATACAACATGCGCTATGAATCTGCGTAGTATGCCTATAATGAACTTTCGAGTTGAAGATGGTAACTATGGAACCAGTGGGGTAGGAAAGTGCAATTTTGTAAGGAAGGAGATCATAATCATGCCAACATATTCCGTAAACATACTTTCTATGTGCCAGCTATAAAATTCTCGCTTTCTGTACACTAAAAGTATAAACTTTGTATCGGTGCGAGAATCTGATTTACACAGAGCAACTTTAACTTAATTCGGCTCTGTCGTAGCTGGTATCACCCACTTAGTAGTGCAACTGTTGCTTCTGGCCTCAAAACAGACTTATTGTTTTAAATTAAAGTCGGCATTCTTTCCAGAACTTCTTGTTTCTCAAAATGCGGTGACAATCATCATTTACTACACTGCGACACTTTAAAGCCCTGTCCAGGCTGCAAGACAAATTATAACACTTATACTTTATTCAATAAACATAATAATTTGTTCCATTTTCAATTAAAAGCAATAAAACAACATTTCATTGAGGGGTGCAAATCCCGGGCGCCAGGTCGCCCGGCGACTAAATTTTAAAAGGTGGTGCCTAACATTTGTAGTTCCTCAGTATGGAACTTGTTTCGTGTCACTGTCTTGCAGCCTAGAATTTTGAGGTGGCTATTAGATTTCAGAAAATTTGTCAACCGCTGATTTAAAGACGCGTTCGGTATGTCAGATTACAGGCCTACAGCTTTGAATAATGGGATAAATAATATGAAATGATGTGGGCAGAAGCGATCGTATCCTAATTTTAGGTACTATCGCGGCACGTGCTAGAGGAACTAAGTAAAACGACGGAAAACTTCAGGACAGCCTGTCTCCGAGCCCAGAAATGAACCCAGGAAATTCCAAACACGCAGGAGTGCTAGCCATTAGACCACGACGCTCCGTAAGTCACTAATAACGCAAGGACAATGTGAGAATTAATATCCTTAACACCCCACCCCCGAGACGCGGCATACGATGCAGGCGTGGCCGAGTGTGCGGCAGTCGCTTTTCGGTCAAGCAGGAAAAGGTCCACCCTGTAGTTTAAGTTCATCACTACGGCTTCGGTCACTTTACACATCTAAACACAAGTCATCATTTAAAAGCAATTAAATTACATAGGATTGGAGCACATGCCTATCAAAGTACTCTCTTTGAAGTTTAACTTGCAAGTAGTTTTACAATGTATACCGCTTTGATACGGCTTCGGACTCGAGACATTTCGCGATCTACAGACCAATGCTCACATAAACCCTGATAACAGAGAACTGTCATAGAAACTGGAAGAACTGGGCTTCATCTCTGCCTCGGCATTTCGCTGGACTCGTATCAGAGTAAAGAACGTTAATTTTACTTTAAATTTCAGTCCTTTACCAAATAATAATTACAAACTTGTAAATGTACGTGTAAATGTGTGAATGTGAGAGTGTTTCGGGGGGGAAAGCCAGTGAAGTTTCACACATTCCACACCTCGACACTAGAGGGAATTTCCACACCCTGACATTGGAGCGATGTGGGCGGAGGGCTGCATGTTCCGGCATATATTCCACCATTCCTTATCTACATTTCAGGCACAGTCTCCAATATCTGACATTACACGCCACCGTCTGTTACAAAGGTGAGGTATCCAATAGTTCCAAGTGTATTTTTAGACTTAACAGGGTTTTAACTCTCTATAACTTTCACTTCACTTATCTGCTGAAGACAGCTGCTGCATAAACGTCCATGCCAAATCAATGGTCAGCACGTATCAGGGGTGCGAAAACAATGCCGCTGGGCCAAATAAATAATGTTTTGGTATACACATAAAAGACTAGAGAAACTAGACGAACTAACAGAAAGCACATGCAGGAGAATTTAGGTGATCTAACACATAAATGTACTTCTATAGCACTGTGTGCATTTTCAACAATAACCATGGACTTGCGACACATTTAAAACACTCCGAGAACAGACCAATCCTCATGTCCTTGACAAAATTTTTATATTGCAAAGGTTATGTAGAATTGCACAATATGAGAAAGCAGTAAGCTGTGATCTATTTCTTGATACTATTCCATACAAGTTAGTTTGGATAGCCTGCAACCTTGCTGAAATTTGAACTACCTGAACACATGACTTGACAGTGAAGAGCAACCTGTACAGTCACAGAAATAAACTACTCAACCAAAACGCCACAGCAAAATGCCATTAGGAAATATTCAAGCTAAAAAGATCAAACAGGGGCATCCAGTAGTTAAAGTAAAATATATGAACTGCTACTAGGTACTGATCCGTTAACACATTTTAAAAAATACTTGGAAAAAGTGGTGACAGACATAATTTGGAACACTCAATACAAGTACAATACTGATTTATAAGAATGATCTATGATGCAAACAGTTCAGGTTTCAAAATAATTAAAATGTTACTAAGTAAGTGAAATCATCACACAAAACATAAATTTCTTTTTCTAGATGAGGTCCTTGTTATGTGAATATCAGACATCTGTTTTCCCACACACACACACATACAGCCATATATTTTTAGAAACTACATGTAAAATGTACCCATGCTTCCAGGGGTCACATTTGTGGACCACAAACTTTCCACCAGAAAAATGGTTTCAATCTCGCATGCCTTCTGCCAATTTCCCCCATTCTCCTGCTCATGATATAAGCTCTTGTGCACAATTTGTAGAATGTATTGTACACAGCAATCCAATCCACATTAGCTCACATTTTCATAATTTCCTATGGGCAGAAATGCTCTGCTTAGGGGGAATTTTCTTTCAATGACATATTTCTGGTCCCAGTTGACCAGGGGTCATCAGGACTCCCTGCACTTACAAAGTGAGTGCTGGTAACTATATGTCTGTATGGCACACTACTGTGTTTACTGACAGCAACTACAAGAGTTCTTAAGAATGGCACTCATAGGTTATGGTTGTTACCAACACAAATACCTTCCTTTTAATCCCTGTGTGGATGTTAACTTTTGGTAACTACACAAATTAACTACATTAGTAACTTTCCTGCTATTAACACATACATACACTTGGCTTGCAATCAGCTATAATAAATCTTAGGAAGTTAGGCAACTATTATGAGCAAAAAAAAGTATTCAAGGGTGTATTGTGATATTTTCACTGTTTAGCACTTTGGTACCATATTATATCTGTGCACAATCTGCATTAGTGTCTATGAAAATGTACCTCTGGAAATAAACCAAGATCATTCTTAACTATTGCCCAAATGGTTACCAAACAACCATATAATCTGAGAGAAGTATGTATTCATCTCATAAACACATCACCTATAGCACACAAAAGAAGGCATAACAAAACAAACATGAAAAAAACTGAGCAAATTTAAAACATGAACTTACATCTAAAAACCCAACACTCACTTGGCAAATGAGAGGAATTTAATAACGTCCAATTTCTAAAATCAGCACTACAATGATAAAAAAGTGTACTGGTATGCATATGTACCCAACCATCATAAAATAGGGCAAATGTTCCATATGAAACTGCATGTTGGTACATGTTTTGGGCAATTTCACCCTGGCAGCAGCCCTACTCTATTCAGTACGCTGAAACACAATAACTCATGGCACAGCAAGCATAACAACTGTACCAGATAGCAATGTCAATCTAATATGTACACTAACCACAAGAAAGTATTTCTTTTGTCTGTCATTAGTGTACATGGAATGGCGAGCATGTAAAACATTGCTTATTCTTGCAATAATTAAAACTTTGTTTAAATTAAAAGAAAGCGACCATGTCTGCAATACAGACCCTAACTTCTCTGAAAGTCATCACATTTGTTGCGTAGGTGTCTGTAAATGGCTAAAGACAATGCTGGACGTGACTGAAACCAGATATAAACATTCATAACTTGAAAATGAAGCCACTGTGGCAATTCAAACTACTTTCAAATACTTCTTTTTTATTTTAATGGCAATGAGAACAAGTTACACAGTGGCATTCCATTCATGGTTATGGACATGTGCAAAACCAACTAGGCTTACTCTGTTCCTCCCCTAAGCCCCTTTACATTCTTACGAAAACATTATATGCATAACTACGGTCCTCAGTACGAAGGCCCACATTTTAAACTCAATATTCACTTTGAACCTAAAATTTTGCATATACGGTTATCTCATTAAAATATGGATCAGATCCCAACAAGCAGATCATAAGGTTCTCAGATGCACAGATTTTACCACTTACCCATTTACCTGGTACCGTGCTTTGGATGCCCCAAGTTCGGCTTTTCCCCTGAACAATGATATTAACGGATTATCATCAGACGATCGAACACATCACTCACTGTTCACGATTTCTCTGACTCGAAACTTTGATTACATTGCACTCAAGTCATTTGTCTAGTGGATCTTACCAGTTCACATATTCCCGTGTTTTCAGCTACATAATAATCAAAGTACACGCTAAATACATTATATATTTACCAGTCACACCTGTAAATTAAGTATATACACTCCTCACAACACCAATTGAAGACAGCCACTTCTCCATCATGACCACTGCCTTCTAGATTCTGTTTCGGTCAATCAACAGCATGTCCATATGCTACAAGATACACTTTATGTCAATGGATTTAAAACAAATTCCAAACATCTTTCTACTGTGTTATTTACATCTCTGTTGGGATAAGAGTTTAAGAAGTACAGTATTCAACTAGCTAATAACGCCGCGTTGTAATTACTAAGCACGGCGCGAACAAAATGTCATTATTTCGCACCCCTTTCGTAAAAAAACCGTGATCTCAAAGCCCAGATCGCTTTCCAATTGAAATTAGTAGGGTTGGTACCTCACAGGCTGTCCAAGCCCGGAGAACTTTCCCAGATCGTAATGTAAGCGGTAAATTATTCGTTCAGTTATCAGTATGTAAGCATGTATTCATTAATAAATGTACAGACACTTTTCCAGAATGTCCTGTAATATTTACTGGACAGGCCAGTTAGTTACTGGGCCAAGTAAGGTAAAGTTGTTTCTGTGCTCGCCATGATGGCACGTGGGGGGCGTGGAGGCATAGCTCCACTCATTCTTAGCCTTGGCACTAGATTGAAGTGAGCTTCTCACCCCTGTCATTTTAATCCCCGGGAAATAGCCCCCAGCGCCCATTGAATATAAGGTTGGGTGGGTCCCAGAACTTGTATGCATGCTTCTGAGAAGAGATAAATCCCTTTTCAGGAACTTGACTTTTTGTTCACCGTGCATTATGGTAATATATAAATGGATATGTCAACCAACAACTGCACTATTAAGTTTTACACTTTATAATTGCCCTACATATGTTTCCGTCACAACGTGACCATCATCAGGGGCTTCGTATGCACGTATGTGCACTTTACTTCACGTAGTCCATTGTTTTATTAAGTTATGCGTGGGGGTTATTTTTTGTACACTGTTCCACAATACTGTCCACTGTTTTAACGATGTTTTGGGTTTTTTCACTGCACTGCGATGGTGGGAACTGTTGAGTTTCCCGCTGTACTACTATAGTAGATGACGTGGTCTCTATTCCAATGGTGCGTTGGTGAGCTGAATGATATCCACTATTGTTATGTGATGTGTGTGTTTTATCTATGAAGTTCGGCACTGGGGGTCTTGAGTACACTGCACTTTGTAGGATATAGCACTAGATATTCCTTGGGTGCGTCATATGCCGGATGTTTTCCTTGTTGAGTTTTCACTGTTTTGCTTTGACTGGTATCACACTATCATTAGTCGTCGCGCTCTTAGTATTGGTTGTTGATGTTTTCTAGCCATGAATTGCACAAGTATTTGAATTTGTAAAAGTTATTTAGCAACTGCATACAGCTTTTTAGTGCGTTGCTATGGCGTCCGTTTATTTGTACTCAAGAGCCGGCGTGTTGCGTTGTGCTGTGTTGGGGTGTAACTTTTCGGGAATTGAACCACAATTCCTTGGATGACCAGTCCATAATCCTAGTTAGCATGCTGACTACACTCTCCTGGTTCCTGGCAACAACATATTGTAAATGATTACTGCTGTTATTTCAAGAAAGTATCATGTGGTGGATATAAAACAAAACAAAAGCCAGGCACATTGTTAAGGTTCTCAAAATGTACTACATTGTACATAATCCTTCATCAGAAGTCCATAGTTGCATTGCTGGTCAAGAAATAATCTGCCATATATGGAACCAGAAGGTTCATTACCAAGAATGTAAGAAGCCATTACTACACCCTAGTCTGAGTTAACTATGACAGACCACATCTCTGCACCCTATTTCTTTAAAGGCCCATTTTAATATTCTCCTCCCACCTATGCCTCTGCCTTCCAGTTCATTGTCTTTATGGATCCTCTAAACTAAAGTTGTGTATTAATTTCTTATCTCTCCCATTTATTTCACATATTTTCACTCTATTGTACAGTATGGAATAATTTTTTGGGAAAATTCGACCAACAGCAAGAAGATATTTACATTACAAAAGAAAATCATCAGAATTATGGTTGGTGCACATCCTAGAACTCCATGCAGAAGTCTATTTAAAGAACTAGACATTTTGCCTGTTCCATGCCAATATATATTTTCATTAATGAACTTCCTCGTTAATAATCAAGAAAACTTACAAACAAATTCATCAATACACAGTATTAATACAAGGAATATGAACCATCTTCGTAGACCAATTGCCAACCTATCATGCTTTCAGAAAATTGCATTCTATTCTAGTATCAGGATCTTCAATAGCTTACCATGTAATATAAAAAATCTTAAGAATGAAAAGGCACAATTTAAAGCAGCACTAACAAGATACTTAAATGCACACTCCTTTTACTCTGTAGATGAATTTCTTATGAGTACTGTTAACCTATAATACTGACGTCTAAGACTGCACATAGAATGTTTAAAGCATTTTGCAATGTACATTTTTGTATGATTTTGTATGTTATCACTCATTCCACATCCTCTTGTCTTGTGACAAAATTATGGATCCATGGAATGTATATATGTATGTGTGTGTATGTTGTATGTATGTATGTATGTATGTATGTTGTATGTATGTATGTATGATTATGTATGTATGTATTATTGTTACATTCATCACCCATCCAATCTTCTTTGAATTGGTCGTCATAACAGCATGAGGTGAAAAGTGCAACAGCCTCATTGTTCATGCAGCAAAGATAGTAGTGAGGATACCTAGAAGAAGGATTGAAAAGAATATTGAGGACATACTTGGAAATGGTCAGTTTGGATTTAGAAGAGGAAGGGGAACTAGAGATGCAATTGGGATGCTGAGCATAATGTCAGAACAAACTTTGAACATAGATGAAGAAGTGTGTGCTTGCTTCATAGACTGGCAGAAGGCATTTGACTGTGTAAGCTGGACCAAATTGCAGATCCTAAAGGGAACTGGTATCGATGGGCGCAAAAGAAGATTGATCAGCAAATTATACATGGATCAGAGTGGTAAACTAAGACTGGACCAAGGGGAGACAAGATGCTGTCTATCACCGTTTTGATTCAACTTATACAGCGAGTGCCTCACTAAGTTAGTTCTTGAAGTGTTTGGAGACTTCAAAATAAGAATAAAGGTAATTTGCACTGTGAAATATGCAAATGGCCTTGTGCTACTGGACAAGGAAAAATCAGTACTAGACTGCATGATTGATAGACTAAATTAAATTGTAAAATGATATGGACTGGAAATAAACATGGAAAGAACTAAGGTAATGAGAATCTCAAGACAACCATCCCCAGTACAGGTTATGATAGACCAAAAACAACTGCAGAATATGGAATATTTCAAGTGTTTGGGTAGGATGATAACACACGATGCAAGATGTACATGTGAAATTAAAACCAGGATTTCCATGGCAAAAAAAGCATTCAACAAGAAGAAGACTCTTTTCACCAGCAAATTAGACTTAAATTTAAGGAAGAAACTAGTAAAGTGCTACATTTTAAAAATAGATCAGAAATACCTTGAAAGTTCTGAAATGTGGTGCTGGAGAAGAATGGAGAAGAACAGTTGGACTGATCTTGTGAAAAATTAAAAAATTATTACACAGATTCAAGGAGGAAAGAAATATCCTACATACAATAAAACGAAGGAAGGCTAACTGGATTGGTCACATCATGCTTAGGAACTTCCTTCTAAAACAGATTATTGGATGAAAGATAGAATGGGTTGAAAGATGAGGAAGAAAATGTAAGCAGCTACTGGATGACCTAAAGGAGAAGAGAAGATACTTGAACTTGAAAAAGTAAGCACTAGATTTCACTCTGTGGAGAACTCGCTTTGGAAGAGGCTATGAACTTGTCATAAGACACACTATGTAACGAATGAATGAAATGAAATGAAACACAATAATATTTGGATATCACAACAGGAGGCCAAAATATTCAATCATTTGTTATGGTGTAAAATGTAAATAATAGACAAGAGATGGAAAAAGGAAAGATTCTGAAATTAATTGTACCAACCATTCCCAAATTTAATTTCCTTTAATTTCCATGTTATTACAAAATATGTTATTTTGCAACATTTTCAATTTTGACTCTCTTGACATTCATTCATCTGGTTATCAAAGATATAGCAGTGATTAACAGTGCTGTAATGGAATGGAATTTTTCATGAGATTAATGGTAATTTTTTACATATGGATTCAGTTGTCATTTGTTCACACCTTATTTATAAGAAATATATATTTGTTTTAGTCAAACAGTAAATGTGTTATTTTGGATGATGTTATGGTTGTGTAGGTCGGCATTCATACAGCTGTCTGGCCATTCTGGTGCACATACACCTGCTTCTGACCATGAAAATCAATTCTCAGTAAACTTAGGGTAGTTAAGTATTAGCTGTTGAGATTTGTCTATAGTTGCTAAGAGATGTACAAGGTTGCACAGAATTTTTCTGAATGTCCTTTGGAATTTACTGAAATTCTGTTCTATTCAGAATAGGTATTGATACCTTTAGGATAAATGGGCACTGGAAATAAATAGTGTCAGAAACTAGGTTATGTATGGTGTATGTGTTTCATTTGGCACCACTGACAGTTTCATTCTTTAGTTGCATTCAGCTTTATAATTTTCAGTCACCTTTACTGTATTTCTTTACTTAAATCCCACTAAACTTCTTTCCACCACGTCTTGCTCAGGTTAGGTTTGGTTTGTTTTGGAATAGGTTGTGTGGTGCTGGTGCAGCCATCTTGATGTCCTACTGATTTTGGCTTCTGATGTTGAGAATTACTGAAAGATATTTGGACTCAATTGGATTTGTTCATTGCGAAGGGCTGCACAGAATTTTCCATAGTTTCTCAGAGTTACACTGAATTTGTGAGAGCTGCACAGAACTTGTCTGAGTTATTCATTCTTGAACAGAGTAGCTCAGTGCTGCATGTATTTCAGGTTACTCAAAACTGATACATGAGACCTGTGCATAGTAACTCAGAGCTGACCAGAGTTGAAGAGAGATATTCAGTTTCTGTTAGTCTTTTTCCTGTGTTTATTTCTTAAATAAAGAAAGAAGACTTGAAAGATTGTCCATGTTGTCTGTCTGTCTGCCTGCTGTATAGGTACAATAATTCTATTCGATGGAGCAGAGTTATCTTGAGAGGCTAACAGTTGCTTGGCTAGTCTAGAAATTCTGCTTCCCCCCCCCCCCCCAAATCAAACTTTCATGAAAACCAAAGTTTCATTACCATAATACCCACACCACATTACCAATCCTTATTCCTCGTCCTTCTGCAGGCAAAAAATTGGAAAAGGGCGCAACATCCCTTGAAGAAGATGAACAAAGTACAGTAATATTACAATGTTACAATGGAAATGTGTACATTGTTTTATCTGTATACTGTAATTCAACATACTAAAATTCCAGCTGATGCTTGCAGCGCAATCCATTTGCATCTATTACCATCTCATGCATGTCTCAGCCTTGATCAGCCAGCAAGATATTTTAAATCTGGTGTTTAGTTGGGTCTCTAATTCTTCCTCAATAGTTTGTAAGTTTTTAGTGCATTAACTCGTTGGTTTGGCTGTTCATGAATGGAACTTGATATCTGCTTGTAGCTTATACCTATCACAGCTTCTGTGGAGCTTTTCAATTGTTTTTCTTATGTTCCCTTACAAGCTGTCTAAGATTCATGATATTGCCAGAATATATTTTCATATTCAGATTGGTTTTGTATGAAATTTATTGCTTATCTGTTTCTTCATATAGAGCAGGAGAACTTGGGCATACACTGATACTTTAAAGCACAGTGTCTACTATATGTACCACTTTAACACTTAACACTAAAAATAAGTCTGCATTTAATTCACAGATTGTATTAATTCTTAGAATGAACAGCAGATTAGTAACACTGGTGTTAGTATTGGGAACCCAGCCTTTTCTGTGAAGTAGAAACTGTATTCTTAAATCTTATTTAGATCAATGTTTTTCAAACTTTTTTGCTCATTGCCCCCTTTGAACTTGATTTATTAGTGTGCCCCCCCACCCTTCGTAGACACTGTTACTTATGAAATGAAGTTACTTTATTTCCACATTGTTGATTTATATAATAGAATATATTTATATTACTTTTATTTTCAATATGATATTGTTCTCAAATATTTTGTTTATGTAAAACACATTGTTTACTTATACAACTAAAAATAGTCCATTAATAATTGGCATTATATTCAGCGCGTTCCGTAGGCCTAATGAAAACTTGCAAGTTTTAAACGTCCTATTGCAGTGTTGTCTGTGATAAGTGAAGATCATCTCTTCACAACATCACGGCGGTTACATACTTTTGACAGCAAATAAGTCACCCAACCGAAACCAGATTCAACCAGATAAGATGTGTGAAAAACAATAAGATACAACTTTGCCTTCTGTGTTGCAGGGGATGCAAGGGAGAAGGGAACCTTTGATTCAATTTTGAATTTGAAATATTTTATTCAGGCAGTGATGTTTCAGTGGCCCACACAAAATTACTGTGGCCGCCTAATTTTCTGTTATTCTCTTGTGGTTCCTTAGAAACTTGGTGTGGCCCCCTGGGGGACCATATGGCCCATGTTGAGAACCACTGATTTAGATGATGGTCAGGAAGATGCAAGCAGATTACAGCTAGTAGAGTAGAAGTTTCAATATAATATTAATACTTTGCAGTCCAAATTACCCATGAAAATTCCCACGATCTGGTCCAAATTAATTTTCCATAAAAGCTCTTATTTAAAAGTTCAGAAGCATGCTCTAGATAACAGAAGCTTAGGGAAAACCAACATAAACACTTTAAAATAACTTGTCGATTTGAGCACGACAGTGGTACAGTGGAAAACTTTCCTAACAAACAATGTGCAGGTCTCTGTATGTTTGCTTCGTAGCAAGTTAAATGTCCATGCTAAGCTAGGAAAAACCCTGGCTATCAAGGGATACAAATGGCATTTAAATCTCTATCCTAAAGGTTAACTCGACATTGGACTGATGAGGGTTAAGGACAAAATGAAGGAGGATGTAATTCGAAATAATATATAAGTACAAACACTATACAAAGAGTCTGTGACATAAAGATATATCAGTACTGTAATCTTCCAAAGCTGAAATGTTACATAAAATATCTCATCTTCTGAAATCCATTGTCCCACATAAAAAGGTCAGAGCATTTTTCTGCAGTTTTTGGATGCAATGAATGTTCTGAAAATGTACATAATACAACTGTCTCTTCGCACGTTTTATTGCCATAATAATGAACTGGATCTGTCTAGCTTTTACTAATGGAGATTTACCATAAAATTATCTGAGAAACTTCACTTTTGTCTGTGTGAGTCTAATATAACATAAACTTGACCTAAGCCCAGAGAAAACCGAATTTTTTTTGGCCTATTTGTATAAACATGGGAAAATAGCAGAAAATACAACCCTGATTAGGACCTATAACTTCTGAATGGAACAATTTTCGAGATGGTTGATATTTAAGAAAATGTAAAGACAGTAGTTTAGGCTTCTGAGCAGTGTTATACTGTTAATTTCTGCTGTAGATAGAATTGAAGGCCAATTAGGAGACAAATATTGCAGCAGAGAATGTGTTTGGAAAGAATAAGAATACCTTGCAGCATGTTATTTTACCCTTCTTAATACTTATTAGTGGGTATTAATTTTTGCATTATTTAATTGTGCTCTTTCAACTGGAGCTCAGAACTGGGACCAGAAGGGGATTCTTGTGAACGTGGTAACGAACGTTCAGACTGTATAATAACCAGGGGGTTTATTGAATGGTTTGGCAACTGTGAGCTTGTCCTCAGGTTGGATTCTACTGTTTGGAGATAGATTGATTAGTTCCAGGTGCTCACGTTATATAGTGCTGAAAGGGAAGATGGGCATGAATACAGATTACAGATGAGGAAGGAGGTGTTCATGACGTATTGCAAGCTACTATACCAGTATTTTGCTGGTGGTACTGTTGGAAATTCGAAGCAGGAAAGCTGGCAACCACTCCACTATTGAACATTGCACCTCCCACAAACAAGTTTGGAGTTTTACGGCTATACAAACCTGCTCATTTCAAATAGTCAAACGATAAAAACTAAGTTACATTGTTCCCCACAGTCATGTAATGTAGTAGTAATCTGAAATTTTATGTCTTATTCTTCGTGTTTTTGGTATCCTTTGTGCCACGTGTCAAGATCAAAGGTTTAAACTGATCAGTGCGTGACAATGTGTGAAATTCCCGCCATGTATTTTCCTCTAGTTTTCCAACCTCCGCAGAGATGGCAGGAGCTGTTGAGAGATGGAAGAGTCATCTAACAAGAACAACTGGAACTTTGACACGAATTTGAAAGTGCCGAAATAGTCCTGTAGGAGGCAGGAGATGCTGGAAAACTGTTTGTGCCATCTAGCAGCTACTAGGACCGACTTTTATGGCATTTACTACGAACTGTAACGTGTGGCTGGTAATTTGAATTTTTCTACAACTGGTTTTTACCTGGACCCTGACTTTCATTTACACACACACAAGGTACTTCTCGACCGTTAGAATAAAACACAGCTT
This sequence comes from Reticulitermes speratus, assembly GCA_021186555.1. Classification (NCBI taxonomy): domain Eukaryota; kingdom Metazoa; phylum Arthropoda; class Insecta; order Blattodea; family Rhinotermitidae; genus Reticulitermes; species Reticulitermes speratus. Next base: position 10,829,430 of record JAJKFL010000001.1, read on the forward strand.
ATAAGGCGTGTGTGTGAGCGCCCCTCTGTCTTCTGTTTTTGTTACGAACATCAGTACAAGGCAGCGGATTGACGTTAAGTTGGAATGAACAAGTTACTGATGCAGGGCAGGCAATGTTGCCAGCTTTACACTTCACTGCCCACAGTTCGCTCAAATGATGTTTTAAAGTTCAGTTTCTATCTCATAGAAAACGCAATGTGTCTCAGTTACAAAGACTAGTGGCTATTGATTCTGAGGAAAGTATGAAAAGCACTCCTATAATGTATGGGCAAAATCAGCAAGTTCAGACCGTACATTCACAGCAACACTAATATTTCCAGGTATAGTCTATGGACCTGGCATATTTTGATTATTCATGTTATATTTAAAATTAGCGGTAACCTGTTAACAGAGATATCACTCCTAACAAAGCGGTGACTGATCTTAATATATCATATAAAAGTCGGTGAGCCGCGGATGGCGCAGCACTGACAGTTTCGTTAGTGCTTTGCGGAAGAAGGCTAGCAATTTAAAAAATGTCTGCTAAAACCTGCCTAAAATGGATGTCTGAAATGACAAAGTAGTAGATTAACGTTGTCCATACCGTGTACGTGCCTATATTACAGCGATATATATTAACACCAACTAGTACACAATGTTAAAACACAATATTCAATCATTTTTCATAAACCCCAACTTGTTTCGCTGCACTAGTACACTATCTTCATGGAGGTGTTCCCCCATGAAGATGGTGTACTAGTGCACTGAAACACTTCGGGGTTTATGTAAAGTGATTCCATATTGTGTTTTAACATTGTTTGAGCTGTTGTTAATATATTGCTGTAATACAAAATAGTAAGTTAAAGCCAGAGAGGAAAATGGTACAGAAGAAGGAGCTGGTGCCCCATAATTTCTAATTAATTTGTGCAAGGTGTCCAAAAATATGTAAAAGAAAAATTGTCCTAAGATCCATTTCTCATAAGTGGTGCAAAGTGTCCGAAAATGTATACGAGAAAAAACTGTTTTCAGAAAAGCTTCTAATTAATTTGTGCAAGGTGTCCTAAAATATGTGCGAGAAAAAATTGTCCTTAGAACTGTATCCTTCGGAAAAGTAATGTAAAAATTTAGCAGTCCCTCGCTAGCAGCAACGATTACTTACACTGCATTTGGGAAAAATCGAATACTGTTGCTGTTGACATTTTCCAAAACCTGAGTTTGTCTACAAAAAAAATTTTAGTCGAAGAAATTAAATGTTATATATCAGAGCATTTGGAAGACCTAGGCGTAGATGGTGGAGTAACGTTAAAACCATTTTGTATGAAACATGTGTGAGGACATGGAATAGATTCAAGTGTCTGCCAAATGTCGATCTTAATACGGAAGCCACTCGCCTTTTTCGTGTGTACAAAATTTACAGACGGTGGATTCAGAAAAGCAATATCGCTTTTGGAAAATTAGATATAGATGGAAAATCGCAGATAGGCCTGCAATCCACGGTTCAATAAGGATTGGTGTACTTGGCCTCAACAGCCAAAATTCTTTTTATCTCGACTCCACGCCACTCCGCACCACTCCGCGTAACAAGTCCATTTTCATTCTGCAGTAGCTAACACGTTTCGTCAAGACAGGGCATTGTAACCGCACACACAGGAGAATCGAAATCCATTTAACTTAATAAAACAACTTCATTTAAAATTTACATAATATAATTAAACAAAGAGATATTTCCTCCATCAAGTCAGTTCACAGAAGCTGAATGTAATTTGTTGGAACTGCAAAGACACAGATGTTCCGATAAGACGCGTCGGTTTAAACGCTTCGAAAAGACAAAGAGTGAGCTGTACTTCGAATGACATTACAGGGTGTTATGCGTCCTTTGTACAAAGTGCAGGCAGTGTTTTACACTCTGATGTGCGTTTGTAACACACAATGAAGATAAACAGAGCAAACACTATTGAACAGAACAGCAACAATTTTTAGCCACTTAAATTACACAATTATATTATTATTATTACTATTACTATTATTATTATTGTTATTATTAGGGATTGTGTCAGGCTATGCCCAGTGTTGTTGAACACCCAGAGCACGGGCTTTTAACCAAGTATCTGCTGGGGGGCTGCATCAGGGAATACTGAAATGAGTGTGTTAAGCCGGGAACATGGTAAAATGACATGATTAGGGGTTATCAGCCTCTGCATCAGGTAATTGGACTTCGTCACTGAGGAATTTTCTGACGATGGTACAGGTGTTTAGTACGGCCACTTTTTGGACCTGGGACAGTAGGCGTGGCGGTATGTTGAGGTTAGTCAGGCTCTGGTTAGCACATAAGACCAATGGAATGACAAAAATCTTGTTCAGTTGCCACTTTAATTGATTTCAAAAGGCAATTCCTGATATTTGCTTTGTTATTCTGTAATTGTGCCTTGTAGACTGTGGGTTAATGGAATTGCTATGTCAATCAATGCAGCTGATTTGATTTATAAACCAGTGTTAAGCCTGGCCTATTTAAGTAAACAGTCTTGTTGTTAATAGCGTATGATCCTAGTAGTGACTGTAGTTGTTTACCTGGACGACCTGTGGCTCATATTTATAATATGTAGAATGTGGTCCTTAAGGTTATTATTATTGTATAAATCTACCTTTTCAAGAGATTTTCAACCTCACAGCGTAAATGTGCAGTGCAATCGACATACAAAATTGTCCCTCGACGACTATAATATATACGTTGGGATCAATACACGGTTTATTTGTGGAAGCAGTAGCTAGAGACAGAATCAGTCAAAATTTTCCTACGGCTTGACAAAAGATATTCCACTAACTTAGGGGTGAAAAAATTCCGGGCACCAGGGCGCCCGGGGGAACAAGTTTTGTACGGTGTCCCCTAATATTTTCAGCGCAACTGTTGCAGTATCGTTCCTGAGAAAAAAAAGGTCTAAGTTCGCATGCACCGAGCAGAAAACACCACATAGCAGTGAAGTTCACAGGCAATTCCAAAATTGTGGCTCCTTAGTATGGAACTTGCCTAATGTCATCCTTCTGACGCGTAGAATTTGGAGGTAGCTCCTTAATTTTTCGAAAATTTCAGGGCCAGAAAACTAGTTAATATAATTAGGGCGGGTCGCATAGTCGCGAAAATCGCCTATTACATTCGTCATGTCTGTCCGTCTGCCCGCATGTCTCAACGCGGCTCCCACTGGACGGATCTAAGTGAAATTTGATATTGGGAACTTTAATGAAAACCTGTGGACGAAGTCCAAATTTGTTTAAAATCGGGGGGAAAAAATATGTGAAACTTTATATCTAAGTACGTTTTCTTGTTGCCGGCGACATTAACTATGTCTTACATAAAATCGTGATCCGAGAAATGTACACTCTTTATTAAGATTTTATGTAATCAAGAAAAATGTACGGTACAAATAACATCAAAATTCAACCTGTCTCTTCGAGTAAAATTGTATTTGGCTGTTAGGGTATCCGAGGAGGTATAAACATTATGCGAACTCGCCTCGATGTCACGTTATATGTACATTGATTACTTTGTTTCTACACTCAATTTTAAAAGAATACTTCAGTTAAACTCTCGTAATAAACCAAGGGAGTAAACAAAACAGCCCAAATAATTGGAATAATGTATGTGGATATATGCATACATGCACATAGGTGTGCAACCAGGTGCAGTATTCTTTGGCAACACATTTGCCTGTCAGTTGATCTGCAGTCCTACCGCCACAACAAACCCAACAAGACTATTTGAATGGAGTACATACATCAAATGCTTTCATTGATGTTTTGCATACCTAATTGGTCGTGTTATTCATTCTGTATTGATACGACCTTATTGTCACACAACACTGCACAGAGAGAGAGACAAAATGACGTTGGCGTTGATTAAATATTTTCCATATAGAAAAAATATTTCAATTACAAGTTGGAGAAATGAATGAAAGGTGTGTCTAATGTTGCGTAATTTGTATGAGGTCCCATTTTTGAGAAAGTCCATACAATTTTGGGCTCTGTGTATTACAAAGTGTAAGTGTTCTACTGGGTTCATTGGAGCCGACATTGATTTTTAACAAATTTCGCTGTGTACCCTAACACTAAAGCTAGTATAAAGTCATTTGTTTGGCGTCTTTGCAAAATTGCGAAAAGCGACTGTCAGCTTTTCTTGTGTGTGTCTGTCCGCATAGAACAACTCGGCTCCCACTGACGGGATTTTCATGAAATTTGATATTTCAGTATTTTTCGAAAATGTGTCGAGACAATTCAAGTTTTACTAAAATCTGAAGAAAATAACGGGTACTTTACACAAATACCTACGTACATTTGATAATATCTCGCTGAATTCTTCTTAGAGTGAGAAATGTTTCAGACAAAAGTTGTAGAGAAAATAAAAGCACACATTTTATATTTAAAAATTTTTTTCCGAAAATCTTACCGTTTATGAGATAATGTGGAAGAACATGGCACAGCCACACAGGCCACAGATGACAAACAATACGGCGCATGCGCGTTGTACGCAGGATAACTAAGGCTAGAAACACACACTCAGTATAGGTAATACTTATTGCTTTTCCACGGCAACAATGGATAGGCGAAGGCGCTTCAGTATTACGTTATACGTAGCTACATCGCCTGTCTTTTTGTTACATGCAGACGGAAATATTACCTCCAAATTAAGCTGCAAAAACACATTTTCTGTAAGAGCAGACACACTGTGCTGTCTCACAGGACTAGAAACGTTTATGGATAAGGCTATCGTTAAACTCTGATGAACAACGAGTGGTAGGTCTGTTCTTGCCTCTTCATCAGAAACATTGACATAGGCCTAAGGTTAGGTCTGAACTTTGTTATACACATTTTAACACGAAACTTTTAGAGAGTATAAATGTAGTTAACATTCTGTTTACATTTTCTCTTATATTAGAAGCGCTTTCTAAGTCGGCATGTACATGCCGGATATAAGCATGCAACATCAATGGCGTTCTGATAGCAAAGTACAATGAGGCAAAGAAAAGAAAAGTAAAGAAAAATAAAATAAAATGCCATGAAAGCGTATAGGAGTAGAGGTATAGCTCCATTTATTCTTAATTACGGCACCAGATTGAAGTGTGTGATCAGATTTATGTCCCACCCGCTTTATTCTCCAGGAAACAACAAATATGGGGCTGGACGTATAGGAGCAGAGAGAAGTGTATTGCCCTTGCCGGGAGTCGAGCCCCGAGTATTGCAGTCTGTACCGTCGCCCCCATAAAACTACGATATTTCAGCGTCCTTAATAAACGACTAGACAAATTGGAATTGAAACCTGCAAGGCCTAGTACTTCGGAAAGCTTAATTGAGCATCGGCATGCCACGGAGGCCCGGTTCTACACAGGGTTGTCCATATGAAATTTGTGGTGGACAAAGTGCTACTGGGACAGACATTCTTCGAACACTACTGCCAGTTAGTATACCACAAATACAAAGCTTATATCTCCCACTGAGGGCTGGTACAATACGTTCATGTGATATGGCACAACAGACTCAAGTCATATCCCACTCATGTAAATAAAAAATAAAATAAGCCAATGAGACGTTTTTTTAAATTAATCCACTGAGGATTAATTTTTATACGAATTTTAAATATAAATAAAAGCAGCGTGTAGCAAAATGTAGAGTCTCTTATGCTACAACAGATGGTATATATAGTTACCACTGGGATTTAAAAATGTTAATAGTATGCGTGGTTTGTAGAGGTTTTTTAACCGTAAAATGGCCTCTTATATAGCACATTGAAAAGTAATAAATTTCTCTCGAAATTCGGGTAAAGAAATTTTCTCTATGCAGAGGCTACTGTATGCAAATATATGATAATCTAATAGAGCTTAGAGTGGAGCTAGTATGGCCCGACGTGTTCATGTATGGTTGTTCGAAGACAGGTTTATTAACTATAGAAGCAGGGCAAAGGAGCTAAGCAAGCAACCAACAAAACAACCAATCAAACAACCAACCAACAAATTTATTCACTCGCTATCTCACCGACGACGTAGTACCAAAGTGTTTTCACAGTAACTTCTCAAAGCTTTGTGCGAATGGTACACTCCTATCAAGAACCACATCTCCCAATAACTCACAGTGTCTTCCATTCATGATTTCCTACTAAAATGTAAGAATTTCTTATATTTCCTATGTCTGCTACATGCACTAGAAATAATATTATCTTTCTTGGTTTCATAAATCTAACAATAATTGGTGCAGAATGCAAACTGCCAAAATTATCATTGCGTAATTTTCTACAGTCTTTTATTATACTATCCCTACTCCCTGGCTCAGAACATCATCATCACAGATCATCAACACCGCAATATTCTTGAGTATTAAGCGACCAATTACGTGGATCAGAAGCCTTTTGAGAAGCTAATAGTCTTTCATGACGTCAATAAGTCTCCCAGACCTTAGAGACAGCAATTTCTGGCGAGTAAAAATTAAGACAGGAGCCGGGATAGCTCAGCTTAGTGGGTAGGCTACGGGCAGGACGGCTGGATTTCTATTCTGACAGGGAGGGATAATTATCTCTTCTTTACTGTATTCAGACCGGCTGTGGGCCACATTTACCTCCCTCTCTGCTGGTAGAGTGCCTAAAGGGGCCAGGGCGTGAAGTCTATCACTCACGTACTTTGCAATTCTACATGTCGTTGTTCAACAAGGTGAAGGGGTACGATGGAGTAGAGGTACAGTCCCAGTCATTCTTAACCTTGACATTAGATGGGGTGAGTGGTCAGGTTTAAGCCCTGCTGCTTTACGCCGGAGGAAGACGCCACCAGTACCAACGGCATATGAGACTTGGAGGGCCACAGAGCTGTTCTGGAGTCCGTGGAAAAGAAATAAAACCCTCTTGGAAGTCTGTCGTTCAGACCGTGAGCCTAATCTCTATACTGACTAAATTATCCCGGATTACTGGACAGGAAAATTACAAATTATGGAGATCCTCAGGACACAATGTTATATAGCCTCATTTTTTACGTCCTGTGAAGTTAAAATATTTTCCTTAGTACCCTGTAGGTAAGCACCCTAAATTCATTAATACACTACACCGAATACAGTTAAATTAATATTTACTGTAACTATAAAATATAAATATATACACGAGCAGATATAAATAGTACTGATTTGGTTGATAAAACGTGAATAATTACTTTCTTGAAACAGCTTTCTACACCTCATAGTAGCAAACAAAGCTGTAACTTTATTAGGATGTTGCTCTGCTGAGAATAAGCTTCCTCTCTTCATCTAAAATCTTTATGGCGACATTTAGTGTCTAATATCACTTGACATATATTACTGCTCTCCGTGCTTCGAAACAAAAATACCCTAATTTGAAGGCGAAGGGAAAATAGAACGAAATTCATTCTGGCGTTGTACATAATTCGTCTGCTGAAACACATTACCGAAACTTAATTATTTGTAGGACTTAACCTCATATGTAATCAAGAGAAGCGAAAAATTATATCAGGAAGAGAGTGATTGCGTAATTTAATTTGCGTTTCCAGTCTTAAGTGATCCAGACTACAAAAAGGGAAATAACAGCTTCCACAGAGACGGAGCGCGGGGGGGGGGCATATTATCCCCAGCGACAGACAAAGTAATAAAGTGACGTATCTGCTACGGATATTACTTTCTTTCATTCCTTCATTTCTGTGTTTATCTTCCTCTCTTCCTTTTGTTCTTTAACCGAGATATATTATTTACCGTTGTGTAAAATTTTTGACTGTATAAGAAACTACGACACACATGTATTTCACTAGGAATGTCATGAGACATTGAAATATGTTTTCGATGTTGAATTGCTTCACTGGTTTGGTAATTTTTTAATTTTTTAAGTACGCATATATAATTAAATGTGGTCTTACGTGTTATACGCTGCCTTTATCTTTATTACATGCTGTGGGACTTAAATATGAATTGCTTTTACTAGTTTATTTATAATTTGGAGTATCTAAGTATCATTTAAATAACATAATTCATTCTTAACTAATGCATATAATGTTTATGTACGTCAAAGATATCACGGCGCCCAAAGCACTGTCTGCTATAAGCAGAGATGTTAGGACGGTAGTGTATTTTTTCTGCTTCTCTAGACTTTTCACTACTCCAATAAATCGTCCCTATTAGTGGAACCTATGTCCAGGAGAGGGGTTTTTTCCCATGTAGATGTTGATGCAGCTGGTAAAGTGGTACGGCTGTTCTGTAAAGTAATGTATAACCAGGTGGAAATATGTTAATAAAGCTTTTATAATAATAAAAGAAAAGATATCACGGTAACACGAACATTTTTCCTTTCTGATAAACACAAGAAATATCTCTAGATTTTTTTTTCAGTTAGCAAAGTTTTGAAGTTAACGTGTTTTCGAATAAGTTTAGAGTAAATTTCTGTTATCGAGAAATTATGCTCTGTTTCACAACGATGACATACCGAATAAATTCCCACGATATTGCGTCATATCTGTTTTGAAACTAAGAAAAATGTGATTATTAATTCAACTAATTATTTTGGAATTTTTGGGAGATACCTGGTTCGAATCTTGGAAGACGCCATTTATCCAGACGGCGATTAATCCCGGGCTTCCACTTTTCTGCAAGCAAATTATAAAATATTCCAAAAAGGAGCTAATGAAACTGTCTGTAAAATTCTTCCCAAAATATCATTAATTATCGCCCTCCCATGCAACAATGCCAGATATGTCCTGCAGTTAAAAGAGCAAATTTGAATTATTTATAATTCATACACGAGAGGGGACATTTTATACGGAGTGGAGCAAATGAACGTATAAATATCGTATTAACATGGTAAAATGTCTGGCGATTTGCGTTTGGCCATGTCACAGGAACGGCAGTTTAAACTACTTATCGGAGGCTTAACAATTTAAAAAAAAAATTTCGAATATTTAATGTTGTATATAGTGCGTGTAGTTGTCTTATAGACATTGTTTTATTTCCAACTACTATACAATGTTTAGTTTTGCGCTCCTACATGTTTCGGCCACCTATTTGTGCCATCATCAGAGAGCTATAATATTATAGACATAAGCAGCGTATCGTCTAACTTGTCACTAAATGGTAAACATACATATATAATATCATATAACAGTTAATTGAAGTACAGTGTTATTAAACACTATAAACAGGATACATCCAATACAACAAAATCTTTGGAGACAGTTTTTTTTACATTTTAATATTAAACTTCTGTTTTAATCTCAACAATTTTAATAATATTACAAATCAATTAACTGTTGTATGATACCAATGTATATATGTTTACTATTTTATTTGGTGAAGGGACCCGCAGCAGATGCTACGGACGCACCGCAGCCTTGAGGCTTATTGTGCAACCCTGTGATGAAGATGAATAGTTTTTTTCGTTTTTACGCGTAATGGAGCAACGGTGGAATGAAATTGACAGGGGAAAACCGAAGAACTTGGGGAAAAACCTGTCCCAGTGCCACTTTGTCCACCACAAATCCCACATGGACTGACCCGGAATCGAACCCGGGCCTCCGCGGTGAGAGGCCGGCGACTAACCGCCATGACACGGACTTATGTTTAGCATTTACTTGCTAGTTAGACGATACGCTGTTTATGTCTTTACAATATTATAGCTCCCTGATGATAGCTACAATGGGTGGCCGAAACATGTAGCAGCGCAAAGCTAAATATTGCGTAGTAGTTGGACATAAAATTGTGTATAAGCAATTTCGAAGTCGATTTTTACCTGATGGGGAAGATTATTTGCAAAGAAGAGGGGTTTACAACACCAAAGAACAGACAGGAAGAGAACTGGTCGGCTGACATATACATCTGGTACCAGAACGTAGGATTTTTATGTTGCAGCTGACATCTGCTGTGCGTGTGAATAATTAATGTACACGCAGTACGATATAAACTAGTCACAGTGTAGGCGTGGTAATGTGATTACCGAATACGCCGGCAACAAATTAGTGATGTGAGTGTTAATTTATTACGTAAAACATAACCAGCATATATATATATATATGTATAAAAAGTTCAAAATACCAACCAACAGAATAAAAATTCGGGCGTCTTTACGCCACTCTGTTTAATTATGTCGAAAACATATCTGAATGACACGTGACCACTGTGTTGCATATTGTAGCATAGGTGCATATTGTAGCATATGTTGTAGAACCTAATAGAGAATACTAATTACGGGATTATTAATTAAGATTTTTTTTTTCCTATGACTCGACAGCCCCTAGGGGGCCTAGGCCTCCTCACTCTTCGAGGTTTCGCGATCACACTCAATGACACATACACAGTCGGTAGGACTCCTCTGGAAGAGTGACAAGCCCATCGCAGAAACCTCTACCTGACAACACACAACACTCACAAGAGACAGACATCCATGCATCCGGCGGGATTCGAACCCACAATTCCAGCAAGCGAGCGGCCGTAGACCCACGCCTTAGACCGCGCGGCCACTGGGATCGGCATTAATTAAGGTTACAGTGTCTAATATAATTTTATTCTAATACTGGACATAAGTGTCACCAGACAACTGATGCAACATCTCAGTGTAACATAGTGTGATCAGTACAACCCCAACGTTAATCCACAGTTATCAGTAGCAGACATATGACAAAGTCCACTGCTAGCCTCCAAGTTCAATTCTAATAAACAATGGAATAATACCGAGAAAGAGCAAGGTTGCTCCCAAGTGGACTATCTTATATGATGGAAACTTCAGATGACGAAGGCGTAAACATAATCGTTGTAAAAACCTATGTAACGCCCAACCTAGGGCTTTGTCATTCTGAGATTTCCAGCTTCATGGAGGAGATGGGCTGTTCTCTCTAAGAGCCGGTACTGTACCAGCTGAGGTAGAGGGGTAACACATTTCTTGAATCCAGTGTTCGGCTCTTTTAGCCTATTACTTTGTAATAAATACATTTTAGCTGCAGTGACACAAGAATTATTCATAGAATAGCAGTACCTGCATTCCCAAAGGATCTGCTCGCCTTAGCCAACCTGTAAATCCTAGCTCAGGAACAACAACTGTGAATTGATTACAAACTGTATATATATATCCTTTGTCTCTACGGTGTACGTTCAGAAGTTATTCCGCTTCCAGTAGGTTCAGAGAGATACAATTGGCACGTCCACATAAACACAAATACATCCTCAAGTAAAGTGGCCGTTAGGCCGGCTGCTTTTTGATTATAACCAAACGCAGTTTAGTACAACATCCCAATATCAAATTTAATAAAAATCGGTGAGACGCATGGACAAGGAAATATTAATAGACGTACTTTTGAAACTTGGAATTCCGAAAGCGCCAAAAATGGATATTCAAATTTGATGGAGCTTAATGTAGAAATAAATGCATATGAAGCTAAGTACAGACAATATTAATTCTTTGTCATTATAATAAAGAAGAAAATCATACTTCAAGAAAATATTTAAAAATTACATGAGGTCAAAATAATTTCGAAAAACAAGGAGAAAAGATAGACTAAAGCAGCAGTTCCTGAACTTCTATGTGTGTGACCCTAAAGTAGCAAATGGTATGTGACACCCGACTCTACCATGGAAAGACAATAGTCAGTGATATTTTCGATAAATAAACTAATACTAATGCCTTTTCTTGAACATCACATAACATTTCCACTTATTAAAAAAATATTAAATTTTTAATGTTACTTGTCAAATCAAATATTTTTTGGGACAATATTAAATACACAAAACATGCAAATACAATAACAAAGTGTGTTCATTAGTTATTTAAAGTGTAATTGCTCCAGTATGTTTAAATTTATAAACACAGATTCAATAATTACATTTTCTCCATCATTCTGTTTGAATTTAGATACAAATTTTGATTTTTTTCATAATTATCGAGTTATCCATAAAACCCTCTCGTGACCCAAAGTCAGATCCCTCGCGACCCTGACTTGGGTCGCGACCCGAGGTTGGGAACCACTGGGCTAAAGGATTTCATAACGTAATTAAGGCACAAGAAACTTAGCGTTACTAATGATGGTAATCCAGTTCAATTAAAATCTTGTTTATTTACATGCTTTCTTAACAGCGCAAAGACCAATAATAATAATAATAATAATAATAATTTTATTTTTTATTTACGTGCTAGTCAACAGTCACGTGGCGAATAAAAGGAGCTATACCTCTAATCCCCGTCTGTGCCTTCGTGGCATGTTATGGTGTGAACATCACGTTTTTACTCTTTTCTTATTCAGGTGGAGAAGGAGAGACAAAGTTAACATAAGTTATCGGGTTTGTCTCCCAGAGGACGCGTCGCAAACTGCATCCACATCTGATGCTGCTGTGATCTGTCTGTGAGAAAATAAAGGAACAGCCCCTGCCACAAGAGATTCATGTCTTCTGATTTGTTGTTTAATAAGTGACATATAAATACATCCGTTGGCGGTTTCCTTTTAAAAGCAATTCATACATTTTGCTTTATGTTTATAAATCCTTTTCCTTATCCCATCTGTATCCATTTAGGCTTAGTGCAACATTCCAGCATTTCTATACATAATGTATTTTTCAGGGTTAAACTTTAGGAGTATGAGAAATTTTACAACATTTACAGAATTACACTTCATAGGAATCTATGGATCCTTTATAGTGTAGTAATATATATAGGCTCTAGGCCAACCATTCTGAAAACCAAAACGGGACACGTCGCTCATGGGTTTCATTTAGGCTTTCATTTCATCCTCAGAGGGAAGAGAAAAATGTTTTTGCGAACTTAACAAAAGTTTGATGTACATTTTGTGCCTTTGACACCGTGCAGGATTCCAAAATTTAAATATTATTTTGTGAACTTTTCCTGTAACTAAAACTTTCACCAAAGGCGATATCGAGGTATAATCATATAACAGAGCAGAAAATAGAGACAGAAGAATTCTAGACGAAAAATTGGTCAGCATCTTCACTGATACTCCGAAAGAAGTACTTCACACACTGACACCTAAGTGTTTACAGGATCCAAATACCACAGTTCTGCAATTGTAATTAAATTTGGTGATAGTCATAAAAGCAAAATGATGCTTCTCAAATTTTAGAAGTTGCCTTTTTAATTTTTAATAATTCATCTTTGAATTATTTTACTTTCAGATCTATTAATATTTACCTTTAAATATATGCATGGTTTTACGCCGCAATACCGAGATGATGCCTGATGACGTTAGGGCCTTACCGACACGCCTAACCTTACAACTTTATATAACGTGGGTGGCCAGACAGACGAGCTTCGTGAGCCGCACTGTAGACTGCTAATTGGGCCAGAGCCATGCGTTAACAAAATAAAATTCTCCCTTATTTGATGGCTTCTTATTTCTGGTCATCCAAATCCAGCAGCTTCGCTTCAGGTAGTTATAAGACTGTTCTTTAGAAAATCTTTTAAAACGTCATTCCGTTCAGCCTCGTGTGCATTTAAGCTGCCTAAATATTACATTTTTAAAGACAACTTGAACAAGCCGCAGCAGTGACGTGCAATTTCCATCTTGTGGCCACAAGTGGTATGTAGTGATTCACAACGTTGTATAGTGAAAACTAAAGCACTTTCAACACATTTTGATTAAGGAACTACACAATGACATTGCCTTACGATGGAGGTGCAATATCTCAGGCGGTTAGCCGTCCATTTCTCGGGGCCATGTGGTATTTACGGTGGGCACTGTGGCACAGCAGCCTGCTTTCCTATAAGGTATTACGTCTACCCCTTACAAATACCCATCCAGCATTACAGACCGGTACAACAGGCACATCTGAGGCCGCAGAATCGACATACGCAGGCTCACTCCACTCCTCCAATCTTACACAGACAACTATCGCGCAAACGTACACAGAGCGTAGCATGTCTCGCTTTAAGACACTGAGTCGCGTATCCGCATAAGGACACCTATCGCGCAAACGTACACAGAGCGTAGCAAGGCTCGCTTTAAGACCCTGAGTCGCGTATCCGCATAACGACACCTATCGCGCAAACGTACACAGAGCCTAGCAAGCCTCGCTTTAAGACACTGAGTCGCTTATCCGCATAACAACACCTATCGCGCAAACGTACACAGAGCATAGCATGCCTCGCTTTAAGACACTGAGTCGCGTATCCGCATAACGACACCTATCGCGCAAACGTACACAGAGCGTAGCAAGCCTCGCTTTAAGACACTGAGTCGCGTATCCGCATAACAACACCTATCGCGCAAACGTACACAGTGCGTAGCATGCCTCTCTTTAAGACACTGAGTCGCTTATCCGCATAACGACACCTATCGCGCCAACGTACACACAGCGTAGCATGTCTCGCTTTAAGACACTGAGTCGCGTATCCGCATAACGACACCTATCGCGCAAACGTACACAGAGCGCAGCAAGCCTCGCTTTAAGACACTGAGTCGCGTATCCGCGTAACGAGAACCGTTGTTTCGAAAAGAATGATTGTTTAGATACCTTACACAGCTTAGTATTGAACGCTAATGAAACACGTAACACATGACACAAAATTCGAGGTCCTGACAGCGGTGAGAGAGTAAGAATTGCGTAGTCGGTATACTGACCAGGCTATGTAGGCCTACTGAACGGTACGGTGTTCGATTCCTGCAAGATGCATGGGATTTTTCTTGCTCAGAAACGTCCAGACCGGCTCTAGGGCCCACCCAGTGTCCTATTCAATGGCTAACGGAAGTTACCTCCCGCTGGTGACATTAAGCTGACCACTCGCCCTCAAATAATGCCAGATTTAAGAATGTGTGAAGCTGTGCATCTATTAACCTTATATAACTTCATAGCGTGTACAGGGACAACTCTGTCTTCGTGGTGGTGACTATAAATTTCGTTTTCTTCAATGTGACCCCGTGCAGTTTGGGAAATAGCTGCTCTGAATATTGAGACAGCGGGTTCAGCTTTAACTTTTCTTTACCTGCCTACTACAGTACACAGTGTCGTAACTCAGAACCTCTTATTCTTCAGTATAAAATATTACTTTACAAATCTGTACTGATGATTCACCAACATTTGTGCAGGCCTCCACACCCGCCACTTTGTCCCACAATCGTCTTGCATCCATCTCTTGGGTATTATTACATACGCGAGGAAGAGGGTTTGCCTCAGTGCAGTGGGCTGACTATTTGCTAGTAATATAGCGGATCTCTACAACAGAGGTTTCCTACCACCTTTCAGACTGAGTATGTTTTTATTTTCCAACATGAAACAAAAGCGTTACCCAACTTTCAAAATTACATACATGAACATTCAATGTAGTTTAATTATAACTTTAGGTTTTAAAAGCAAACACAAAGGAACACAAAGCCGGGACTGCAATAATAATGCATAAACATGAGAGCAGTACTTTTTTTTAAAACTTTTGCGCAATTTTAGCCTCGCGGGCAGACACATACTGGTTTTCATTATTTAGGGATTCTTTACTACCATTCGGACACAATTTGTTGAACCGAGACTGGTCTATTTACATTGGCCTTAATGAAACCTTTAGTATATAACTGCTATTATCTCTCATCGAGCAATCTGTCATACCGGGAAAGCTATAGGCTTGCTTTCGGGAAACGCCCGGCTCAAAGCCAGACTCCATTGCCAACTATACTCCGTGAATATTCCGTAGTTTTACTCAGACTCTGCAGTAAAATTATGGGCTATATTTCTTACAAAATTATGACACTAGCTAAAAATTAAAAAAAAATCTGATCCTTTTCTGACTACTAAAAAATAACATATTACAATTCAAATTTGAAGGGGTTTACTAGCAACATATATATTTTGTCCTTCCGTATTATGCAATATTTTCTCAAAATGGCAATAACTTGCCACAAACGTTTGTCACTTCAACTTATCTCCTTACACTTCATTACCTCCATGTGCTACGGTTTTAAGTTGGCATGGAACGTCTGCTCTTTTCTCTCTCTCTGGTCATTTATTTCTTTCTAGCAGGAACAGGGGGAGCATGCTAGACTATTGGCCGAACTGCTTCACGTGCGATAACTTGGTCAGCAGGACTTTTCACGTTATTATATCGACTTCAAATTTTGTTTTTGCGGCATCGGAAAAGGTAAAAATTATTACGTGTTGTGAAATGGACAACTGTCGTAGCCTACTGCAAGTTAGCGTATTTGGCTGAATACATTTCGTACAACACTTAGCGAAATGGTGACTCCTCATTCAATTATATTTGGTGTGTTAGTAAAAGTTGTGAATGAAGATGTCTTTTCTTAATGAAATTAATTGATTTCCCTGTATGCTGCGACAAGGATGGGAATTTTGTCTTTACATTTAACCTTATTCGTCAGTGACCAAAAAACGTATATTTTTGTGTTAGCAAACTGCAGCAACACTTGCGTCAACTTCCGCAATTAAGGAAAAATAATGTTTAATAAAATAAATAAAAACAAGTATTATTCCGGGTAATGCCACCGTTATTCCGGTAATGCCCACCGTTATTCCGATAATGCCACCGTTATTCCGGTAATGCCCACCTTTATTCCGGTAATGCCCACTGTTATTCCGATAATGCCACCGTTATTCCGGTAATGCCCACCGTTATTCCGGTAATGCCCACCGTGCAGTACAGAATCTGCACTATTTAAATTTCTTATTTAAAATCGCAAAGTTTAAAAATAGAAATCCCACATTTATCTAAAACTAGGTCTGTCAATGGAAGAGCTCAGTCTGGGAATGTGTGGGAGCAGAAGGCTGAGGACAACATGCTGACCAAAGCGACAGAAATTATCGGGAGAAAATTGGACAGTGAAGGCTTTTGTCATTTGTATTAATCAAATAATACAAGTAATGAGAAAATGGGACTAATTGTGCACAGAGACATCACTGCAGTCCACACACCAAACTGCTTTTGTAACGACGGACCGGTGCTTATTCTCACAGTGTTTCATGTATACACGTAAACTCTCCGACTGCAATGCGTTATGCTTCTTCAACTCATGGGAGTTAATAAAAGGAGAGAAGGAAGGAAGCAAGGAAGTAATAAGAATGAGGAATGGAGAATCACGAAGATTGGAACTCAACGAATTCCGGGGATGTCCCTTGTGTTCTTTTATATTTCATGGTTCTTCTTTAGCACGTGCAGGAAAACTGGCCGTGTCAACGCGATATGCAACTACGGCAGTCTGTATATGTTATCAGCATCATTTGGTTATTAGCAGGCCTACAAAAATAAATTGTTTTAAAGATTCAAAACGTTGTATTTCCATTTGCTGTCCTCTCAAATTAAAAAAAAAAAAAAAAAAAAGTGTTCAGGATAGCCCGTAGTTAGAAGGTTTAAATTTTGTTTTCCGAAAGAAGGCTGACTTGAATGGAATTTTATAATGGGGGGAGAGGGAGAGTTTCAGAACGCTTTAATTTCGACCCCAATTGTTAGTTTTTAACGCATCTTGACCCTTAATGACTCACCCCTGTTTAACATGAGCTCAAAAATCAATGATGTTTTCAAAAACTGCCGGTTAAAAAAACAAACTTGGCACAAACCACAGAACTCTACTATATTTACGTGAAACCCTTTTCGATAAGGTGTGAGTCATATTAATGAAATTCAAAGACATGTACACTGTAGTATCTGCAAAGTAATTAGCCTTGCAACAACGTTTATCTGCAATAAAGGTCATTACAGCCAATGATAAGTAAGGTAAAGCAGTCCCATACAGGCCTGAGGCAGGCCCTTAGGGTTCCAGGAGGTCGAGGTTCCCAGGTTTTTAGACAATGAAGGTGGTAAGGTTGTCAGCCCTACTCACCGGCCGCCTTTACCCCCCAGGAAAGATTTATGGTACTCATTTCTATTAGAGGCTGAGTCGACCCCAGGGCCATAGTGCGACCGAAACGATTATGTTAATGAAAAATTCCAGTGACACCATCGGGAATCGAACCCGCGACGTTCCGGTTTGTAGCGCAGTGTATCAACCAACTGCGCCACCGCGTGTCAAATGCAATATCACAAGGCACGTGTAGAAACCCCGCTTTCCTCTCCGGCATTACTACCTGAATCCACGTTGGACGAATGGAGTATTACTGTACGGAATTAACTGGGGCAGGGAACGCGGCCGTGATAAGTCACAGTAAACGAAGAATAAAATCTTAAACACTGTGCAAGAGTATTCATTTATACACACTCAGTTTTTGGAAACAATGAGCGAGGAGGTGAAAGACACGGGAAGTATAAATTGTGGGATGACATTTGAATTAGTATTTGCACACAGTTAAAAACAACAAGCTGGTTATATAAGTACATACGTAAAAGCTAAAGAGTATTTAGCTCTGTTAGACTTATTTTACGAAATGTACACAAATGAACGCTTTACGTGGGGACCTTGTCTGGCTGTGACTTAGTGTCAGAGACTAAACCATTTGTCGGGGTTTAAATAAATTCAGCACAGACGTTGCTTGCATAAAGTTGTCGAGCAAGGACGAGTTTCGTGAAAATCGGCTCAGTGTGGTGCATAGTCTGTGTAAGGTCGTGAAATAAATGCTGTGACAATCTCGCAACCGCATGGGTCAAATGCTATCCTTTCTCACTTGTATATTTTTAGCATAATGAGTGAGAAAACCTTACAGAAACTTGATAACATCAGAAATGGTAGGAATTCACTGCAGTATCGCTTCAGATTAAATAACTGAAAATGGAGGAAGAATTCCGCAACTCTGAATGCATGCTGTTTATTGGTAGCCTAGAAAATTGGCGTTCCAAAACTACATAACCAGCACTGTTTTATAATGGTAGTCATGTCTCTGGGGATTCTAGAAATTAGCTCCATTTGCGTAACGTGAGGTTCTCAGTACTTGGAGATTAGCTTCTTACAACTCGTAACAAAGACCTGTTCAAAGTTTCCGGATATACGAACTTCAGAGCAGACTGTAGCTGATTTTCCTTAACAAGGACGCAACTGGTAAAGCGCACTGGTGTTATCATGAAGCCACGAGCCTTGAATATTCTCAGAATATATTCTGCATTCTTAAATTCACAGAATGTTTCAGGCTTTGTAGCTTACATAGAATCGAAGGAGGTGGTAAGGAAATTCTCTAGGATTCTGACAATGGTGTATCATATTTGTTTTCACTTACTGTATAGACTTCAGTCATATTTTCGCGTTAAAAATAACAAGACAGGCAATGTAAGCATAACGTAACACTGAGGCGCGTTCGCGTAACCACTGTTACTGTCGAAAAACAAGAAGTAATGTATATTCTGAGTCTGTTTCTGTAGCCCTATTTATCCAGCAAGCAAAGCGCATGCGCCGCATTATATTGCCATCTGTGGTCTGTCTGGCTCTACGAGTATCATATTTTTTCACATTATCTCATAAATGGCGTGATTTTCGGAAAAAAGTTATAGAACATAAAATGTGTGTTTGGTTTTCTCTACAAATTTTGTATAAAACATTTCTCATTCTAAGAAGAATCCGGCGAGATTTTATCATAAATATACATCGGTCTTCATGTAAGGCACCTGTTATTCTTGTCAGAATTTTTTAAAAAACTTGAATTTTCTCGACAGAGTTTCGAAAAATACTGGATATCAAATTTCATGAAAATTCACCCAGTTGGGCCGAGTTGCTCCATGCGGACAGTCGGACGGACGGACAGACAAAGAGGACGAAGCTAATAGTCGCTTTCCGCAATTTTGCAAACACGCCTAAAAATGCAATATTTCGTGGTCTGGTTCTGTCCCGGTCCTTGGTCAAAAACTAATTTTGGCATTTACGTTTTTGGGCCTGATAAGGAAAGCTATTGTCAACGTCTGCGCCAGATAGGCTAGTGTTTTTATTTTTAACGCTGGACGATGGATAGAACTCATAAAGTAAATAATGCTAAATGAGATGGCTGGGATTAAAAACGAACCATAATAAATAATGCAACTTTATAAATGACTTATTACTCACACTGTACCGATTAACTTTAAATGACAGATAACAATTTATGAACCTTGAAGCTAAAAAATTTTTAAACAGGAAGGTACAGTAAGAATGCTTCAATCAATGAAGCAATTTTCTCTTTTTTGTTACAAGAATTAATCCTAATGATACATTTCTCCAAGAATAAATCCTAACGATACATTTCTCTTCTGGCGCTGAGAATTTGAAGGTGCCTCCTGGATTTAAAAAAAAATTGTGCACCCCTGTAGTACGCTTTAATTCAGCCACGAAATTTATGTGCATGTAAAATCGTAGGAGTATTTTAGGGGTATTTATTTATAAGATAAAGCCTAAGGACAAAGACAACAGCAGTACCTCAGCTATTATCGTGAGATGCATGCGACGGACTACAAAATGTAGATGGTGAGTCTAGAAGAAACCAAGATGGCGTACATTGAATGAAATAAAGGCACAGTAAATACTGACGAACATTTTGGACTACAAGAATAAAGACATTTTTTAGGATGACAGAATGCCGGGGGAGGTGGAGGAACTCCCCAAAGTAACGACAAAAGACAGACTTTAGGAACCAAGAACTGCGATGAAAACTGAAAATAAGTTTTACACAGTGGGCAGCAGAAACGGATACCAAGCTGCCCAGCTTCCTTACAGTTTAATAACTAATTGATATGTGGTTATTTAATGACGTTACTTCAACTGAAGATGTTACTTGACGTTAAATATATCAATAAATGATGAGTACATGAAGACTATTACAGATGCGGCTGCGTCTCTTCTATACGCAGTTATACCGACATTTGCTTGAAATTAATAAGAAAAATTAAGTAACACTTTAATCAGTCGGTGTGATGAGAGAAATACGAAAGATCAAACCCTCACATATGCTACCGCAATCACCTTTTTTTGAGAGTCTGAGGATAGTAAGAGATGAAATTGTCATATTGTAGCTCTCTTTGCTATTCGGTTTCTATACAACTCTCTTTAGATCTGGTTGGGTAGAGGTACAAAATGAGAAGTAAACACGCATATGTCAGGGAGAATAGTCACATTACCCTGTCCGAATCAGACCCAATTGCATCTTACTAAACGTGGTATAGAAAAAGAGACCGGACCATGCCATGGCACAGGCATTTCACTGCGGAGGCCTGGTTTCAAAGCCCTAGCAAGTTCACGTGGGATTTCTGGTGGGTGACGTGGCAATGCGACAGGTATTTTCTCCGAGCACTTCCGTACCCCCCTGTCGATATCTTTCCACCACTGTTCTATATGCACATTTCATCCATCTGTCGTCGACGTTAAATAATTTCAGAAAATGAGACTGTCGCTAAATGAAAAGCAAAAGGCGAGGGTAAAGAGAAATGATTAATTATTTGCGTCACACAACGAAATTCACTTGCACCGCAGGAATAACCCTATTTTGAAGGAAGGACATTAAATGTTGTTAATTATCTGATCTCTGTTTCTGGAAGAGACTATCCAGGAAAAGTAATAATGTGGTAGTTTTTCCATTTGCTTTCCACATCGTAGTACAGCAGCCGTTCAGACCACTCTGGTCACGCCTGTTGCTACACGATCTTGAACCATCTCGAGCATCATTTGCTCTGTGCTTCATGTCGCTACTGATGTCGCTGCTCCCGGCATCAGGGGAGTTTTTATTCGGTTTCCCATCTCCTAGGCATCTTCTTCGTCTGGTTCCTACCCTTTTGATCTGTCCGGCTTGGGAGACCCTACTGGTAGCAATGCTACCGCCGGCTTATCTCTCAGGGTCACTGGAACTCACAAGCCCCTCTACCACGGCAAGGTGAAGATACCAACAAAGTAGCGAGGATACTTAGAAGAAGGATTGAGAGGAAAATTGAAGATGCACTTGGAGAAGATCAGTTTGGATTTAGAAGAGGAAAAGGAACTAGGGATGCAATTGGGATGCTGAGAATAATATCAGAACGAACCTTGGTCATAGATGAGGAATTGTGTGCTTGCTTCATAGACTGGCAGAAGGCATTTGACCGTGTCAACTGGACCAAATTAATGCAAATCCTAAAAGGAATTGGGATAGACTGGCGCGAAAGAAGATTGATCAGCAAATTGTGCATGGAACAGAGTGTCAAAATACGACTGGACCAAGGGGAGACGAGAAGTGTGAAGATTGGAAGAGGAGTTAGACAAGGTTGCTGCTTGTCACCGATTCTGTTCAACTTATACAGCGATTACCTTACCAAGGAAGCTCTTGAAGGGTTTGGAGACTTCAAAATAGGTGGAAAAGTAATTCGCATTGTGAAATACGCAGATGACCTTGTGCTACTGGCTAGGGAAGAAAAGGTGCTAATTGAAGACTAATTGAAATTGGAAGACGCTATGGAATGGAAATGAATGTGGGAAAAACTAAAGTAATGAAAATCTCAAGGCAACCATCCCCCATGAAAATTATGATAGATCAAAAACAATTGGAGAATGTGGAATATTTCAATTATTTGGGTAGCATGATAACAAGTGATGCAAGGTGTACACGTGAAATTAAATCCAGAATTGCCATGGCAAAAACAGCATTCAACAAGAAGAAAAATCTTTTCACCAGCAAACTGGAATTAAATTTAAGGAAGAAACTAGTAAAGTGCTATATTTGGAGCATAGCTTTGTATGGTGCTGAAACGTGGACACTTCGGAAAGTAGATCAGAAGTATCTGGAAAGTTTTGAAATGTGGTGCTGGAGAAGAATGGAGAAGATCAGTTGGACCGATCGTGTGAGAAATGAAGAAGTATTACACAGAGTCAAGGAGGAGAGGAATATACTACATACAATAAAAAGAAGAAAGGCTAACTGGATTGGTCACATCTTGCGTAGAAACTGCCTTATGAAACATGTGATTGAAGGAAAGTTAGAAGGAAGGATAGAAATGACGGGACGACGAGGGAGAAGACGTAAGCAGCTACTGGATAACCTTAAGGAAAAGAAGAGATACTGGAAATTGAAAGAGTAAGCACTAGATCGCACCCTGTGGAGAACTCGCTTTGGAAGAGGCTACGGACCGTCGTAAGACAGACTACAGAATGAATGAATTATCTGATAAAGCCAGCGCTCTGGTGGGCTCTTACGAGGTAAGCTAATACGACGTGTTACGTTTAGATATTACCAAGTCGATAAAATTCAGCAAACTGAAGGGCACGCGGTGTGTTACAACAGAAGTAGGGTGAACAGAAGACTGGGTTCAGAGGATGTAGGAATGGTCTTGTTCTTTTATGGTTCTGGCGAGGGGTGTACACATCCCGAGCACCAGCTTGCCGTGGAGAATAAATTTTGTACGGTGGCGCCTAATATTTGTGGGCCCTCAGTATGGAACTTGCTTCATGTCAACTTTAATGGGCATAGAATTTTAAGGCGGCTTCTAGATTTTTGAAAAATTGTGCACCGCTATTGTAGGCACTATCTTTTTTTCTAATCATAAGGCATATCACAGAATGATTCAATTAACGTGCCATTTTTTCTTTAGGCTTACTTTTCTTTATCAACGTAACACGTTATAAGCAAAGTTTAATTTCTAAGAGAAAGTAAACATTTGTGGCTGCATTTCCATGACAACTTACAATTCACATTGTTGGTAGAATACAAAGGTCGTTCAAATGAAAACCGACAAATCGGGATCATAATTCTTGAACATTATCTGAAATAAAGATAAACAATGAAGAGCGAAAGGTAGATCGATATGCTTCGGAATCAGCTGAAGCCAGCAATTGGAAGAAAACGCCGACGCTTGTTGTCTTCTGGCGTGTGTCCGCAGCATGACAACGTCCGACCTCATACAGCGCGTCACACCGTGAAACAGGTTTAGGATTTAAAATTGGATGTCTTACGCCATCCGCCATATTCACCAGATTTTGCACCCAGCGATTTTCACTCCTTTTGGCCCCTAAAAGATGCTCTACGTGGAAGTCACTTCAGGTCAGATCAGGAGGTAAAGAAGGCGGTGCATGACTGGCTGGCACAGCAACCAGAAGACTTCTTTCCTGAGGAGTTTATGCCTTAGCTAAAAGTTGGAGGTGGTGTATGTAGAACGTGGTGGGAAATACATTGAATATTTATGTTATTGTACTCTTATCTATTTTTGCAATAAATCACTTTATATAATTTTTCCTGTTCTTATTTAAATGATCCTTGTATAAATTGTTGGCTTTGATTGCCAACAGGTGGTACGATATTTCTTTTATCTGTCACGACTCCATGGTAAAAACTGTGTACAGTAGAATGGACAACTCTCCTAAATAACGTAAGTCATTGGTAAGTTATCGTGCATAAGGAATAGCAGTGCTATGTTCACAGCTTTTCTAATAAGGCTTATAGAGACTTTGCTTTTTTCAAGGTTTACTTATTATATTAAATAATGCTTAATAAACATACACGTATTATAGAATAAAGTAAATTAAATAATGCATTTATTCTTTGTTCTCTACCATCCACACAGATTTAAAATCAAAATTACGGAGAAAATACTATGTACATTGAAACCTGTCTTAAACGTAAACTTGGCGTAACGTACTATGTAAACCTGTCTTTAGCGGAAAATAATTACAGTCTCAAGAATCTGGAGTCCCGAGAATCCAAATTTCAGACACCTCTGTGAAAGGGAAACTGCTTGTACCTGAAAAATTTTCGGGCCCTGCTGTTCCGTTGTGGGCAGGTTTTACTGTAAAGTGGACTTGAATGGACTGTGGAGAAAGCGGTGTGATGCTTGCAGGTAATATACTGATATCTGTTTGCGGATACTGATAAAAACTACGGAAAGGCAGCGACGATAGCCAATGCTCTGTCCGAGGTTTGATATGAGGATTTCCTTTTTTGCAACTTAAGCTAAACCTTCAGGTCATATGTTGATATGCCGTACAATAACGTGAAATGTGTCGGGGCGATTCCTTTCCTCTGCGTTAAAAGGACGAAGAGTGAAGCTGACGGCTAACCTCCATCTACAGCCGAGGTTAATATTTCCTGAAGGTATACCTCTGCTCCGCTAATCCTAGTGGCCGCGTGGTCTAAGATGTGGCTTTCTGGGAATGCGGGTTCAAATCCTGTCGAAGGCATGTATGTCTGTCTCTTGTGAGTGTTGTGTGTTGTCAGGTAAAGGTCTCTGCGACGGGACAGTCTCTCGTCCAGAGGAGTTCTACCGAGATCGGGAAACCTCGCCAATGAGGAGGCCTGGCCCACTAGGGCTGTCGAGGCATAAAAAAACCTCTGCTCCCAGATAAATCTTCATAGCGTGACGTTTACTGCAGCAAAGAGGTGACTTTATCCTTTTCCATAATACACCACCAACACTCTTCACAACTAAATGGACATAATTTTGGCTGATATATTACTAGAATTAGGCGTACAATGTCCCTTTTGGCGCTACAAACATAAAGTTTGGAGGCGTATAGCATTGCTCTTAGTTCTGAGAAGCTTCCGAAGTTTCTGAGACTGGGGATGAAAATTTTGAAAGGAGTTTCTCTATCAGGGTAAAGGGACTTGTGGTTTAGAAATTCGTAAGCCCACAGACTGGATTCCCATGCCAAATGAGTTTTCTGCTGCAATAATAAGTAGGGTACATGTTGTTGAGTCCTGCAAGAATAAAGTCATATTTTATTGAAGTATACGCTGTATGTTAATGACGTATATTTCTAATGGAAATTTTGTACGTTTCTTTGAAAAACTGCATGAAATAAGGCCTAAGGTGTAGGCGGAAACTCCGTCTCATATATCTCCAAAACTACACTTATGAATGAATTTCCCAGTAATTCCCACATTGTAGGCTGCAATCTGAATTTAATTACATGCAGGCTAATTGCAAGGTCTACTTTACATTAAGCCCAAACTGAACTTCGAAGATACTACATCACAAGTGGCTCACAGTACAACGTGTAGATCAAGAAGAAATGCAAAACATCTCACCAAGATTCGCTGTTGAATGGTTTTGTTTAAAGCACTTTTCAGGGCGGAAAACATCTAATTAAGAAAAAAATTTTGATTTTGGGTGTGATTAACGTCGTTTTTAATTGTGTAAATAAGAAAACTTAACTATAATGATAGTTAAAATTTCATTACGTACCGCACAGTAAACACACTTCATCTTCATTATAAAAAGCAACTTGGAATATAAGAGCTGTTGTTTCTGAAATCCATATAAAACACAGCAGAATTTTTGAATGAACATGTATTAACAGTGGGGCCTGAGAAGGTCAAACAAAGATAAGGCCAATGAAGTTCCGGTAGCCTAAATGGCAAACACCTTATGTGAAAAATGTGTACTCAATCCATGTTAACCCATTACGCCTTACTTTTGCACTAACTTCAGTAAATACAAGACGAACAAGTGAAGGTTACCTTAAAATAGATCGCGAATATTTTTAGGCCTCTCTCTCCAGCAACATCTCGCGCTTACCCAACGACACACCATTTGACGCAAGATCTTCATCGCAAAATAAAAGACAGCACAAAAATTCCTGTCCGTTTATTATAAGACATTTAGATATTATTATGTAAATTTATGCTGACACTAGTCACGTGACTGGCAACCACAATATTCATGTACCAATTCACAATCTTTTTCATCGATCACTTATTTATTCTTAGAGTAAGCCAAGCGTTCAATTCATCTATCTGCTTGCTGCCATCTGGGTATGTTATATTGCATTACGTCTTGATGCTCAACTCTTTCTTCAGTCTCAGCGGGTACCTCACAGAAAATAGAACAACACGTTATCCATGGCAACCGAGAAGTGACTTTCTCACACCATAGAGTATACATTACACACACACAGATAGCGTATATGAGAGTATTCAGACCTAATGAGTATGAGCCATGTGCATTAAAGCTGTGTTAACCTGATCCATGCAGCGTGAACTAGCAAAGAAGTACTCTTTAACCCCTTTCACAGAGATGGAGAAATTTGTGTACAATAATGTAGAGTGAATACAGCGTAAGAGGATGTGGATAAATTTTTTCACAGACAAATCTAAGTATGTATATGACGTGTACAAATGCTCACAATGGACAACAGGGCGTCGAGATTTGTGAAACGAGACAGGTAGATGATGGGAATTGCGGAAATATTACAGCAATATAAGGTTGGGGACCAAACATAACGGAGAGAGAGGGACGTTTTATCGAACAGAGGCCGACAGAAATCGGATGCAGTGGTGGGAACTGAAGATAAGCAGCTGTATATATTTGGGATCAAAGATAGACGGACAGTGAGTGACGAAGTGTCACAGACAGAGAGATAAGCGTACAATCCAGTAGCAGCACTTACAAACACAGCAATAACATTTTGAAATCTCACAAAATCCTGGAATATATTGACCAGATGAGACATTATCAATTTTCCAAAAAAGAAATCTCTTCAATTTAATTGTGTTAATTACTGATTAATAACTCCTGTTTACCGTTCTTCTTAGATGGAAGGACCGAACATTGCTGCCCCGTGGGTGAAGGACAGGGAAGTAACTTAACCCTTTAAGGACGAAAGGTAATCTGGTTTATATAAGCAGCCAGTACGTACCGCGCAGTAAACACTTTCCTTCTCGGTTATAAAAAACTAATCAATTAATACTGTAAAAAGCAAAGTCGCTCTTGTTCTGAAATCCATAAAAAACATAATTATACTCTGTGAGCGGCATGCATAATTTGTTACTGTTAAACATTACGGCACATAAATTAACCGCTAGGAATTAAAAGTTTAAAGATCGCCCATGCCATAGGCACTTATATTTATAAACACACAGTCATTACCGCTCCTCGTCTTTTATAAACAAGTGTGTCCCGCGTGTGTTTTAACTTAATCCTAAATGAAGGATTATGTACGATGTTAAAATAGTGGGCAGCACTTCTGCTTCATACTCAGGAAACTAAAAGTTTATCCCGGCCCAAAGACTTAGATCAAGTCCTTTTCTTTCCAAACCTCAGCTACTGACAGCGTCGTTAAACCACAGACAAGCAGGAATCATTAATTTAGTCTCAGAAGTTTTGTTTCATGAAGGATGGCCGAGATTAAGAGGGGAATACAACATGAATCTATCGTGTGGATTGACCTGCTAAGAAACGCAGGGCCCTGTGAAAGCCGGCAAATTAGCCGGCATTATAAGATTCTGGGAAAACTTTATCCAAGTTTCACCATTCCCCCCTTCCGTGAGATCAGTAGGAATTGTAGTTTAGTCTTTCATTACAATTAAAAAGTGGCTGTAAACTAGATGGTACGTGTATTAACCTTACTGAGAGTATAAACCTTAATTGGAGTTGTAATTGGTTGGTTATGGGATTATTTAACAAAGCTGAATGATGCATTTTTTTCATGGCTCGACAGCCCTAGAGGGTCTAGGCCTCCTCTTTGTCGAGGTTGCGATATCACACTCAGACACGTCACACTCGGGAGGAATCCTGTGGAAGTGTGATCGGCCCATCGCAGAGACCTCTACCTGACCACACACACAATCACAAGATACAGACATCCATGACCCCGGCGGGATTCGAACCCGCAGTCCTAGCAAGCGAGAGGCCGCAAACCCACGCCTTAGATGGCACTGTCAGCATGATCGGCGACCCATGTATATAGCTGTAAACAATCAGAGTCGGTAATTGTGAAAAGTGAACTGGAACAAGTGTGGCCATAGCATAATGCATCACAGTCTTACGTTCCTGTGTTTGCTTTTAATGTCTGACAAAGTACAATAAAACATTAGGATAATTGGTGTTCTGGACATTATTCGAACCCAAAACCTCCGGAATGTTCCAGAATAATTCTTCGGGACTGTGATGCAATTATTCAATAGTGAGTTCCTTTTATTTTCCTCAGTTCTTGCCTATTTCTCTGGCAGGCCAGCGTAAGAAAAGTGCGAGTCTGTGGCTTTAGATTTCACAGCAAATTGCACTGTAGTGTGTAGATAGTCTGACTCCTCCTCAACACTCTGCATCCTGTATGGCTAAGGAATGTGTGTAGATGGGATGATAATATTAAAGTTGTCTTAAGGAAGAGGGCGAGAGGTCTAATGAATTCATCTGACTCAGGATAGCGACAAGTTATTGGAGGTTAGGTAAAAAGATAAAGGTAAAGCTCTCCCTAAAACAGGCTATGAAAGCCCAGAGGGGGAGTAGAGGTATAGTTCTACTCTTCTTTAACCCTGGCACTAGATGGGGGTGGGTGGTCATCGCCACGCCCCGGCCGCATTACCCCGAGAAAGAGACCCGGTACTCACTGTACAGGAGGCTGGGTGGGAGCCAGGGCCGGTCTGGACGGCTGCAAATAATTTCGCCCCCACCGGGATTCGATCCTCGGACCGTCCAGCCCGTAGCGGGTAGCTATACCGACTACACTGTCCCGGCCCACTATGTGAGGTTAGGCTCACAGCATTGAACGTTCCAACTGTACAAAAAGCAGAAAAAGTCTTGACTACCTGTTCAATGGTTTAGCAAGGACTGCGCTCCATCGAGTTGCCTGGTTAGTTAGTTGGTGGAGTATGGGTAAGAAAATATTTACTTTGAGCCGTACTTCCCCAAGCGGGATTCTGCTGTATGGAATAAGAATATATGACGACAGGAAGACGAAGAAGAGGTCGAGAAAGATAATGAGGAGGTGGACGAAGAGGAAAGTAAATTTTACGGGGAAAAGAAGGAGAAAGTAGAGGATAAGGAGAGGTAGAATACAGAAGCAGGGGAAATGAAAGAGTTTTTGTTATGTGTGCCATTTCAAGGATGATTATTGAGCTACTGTGTAAAATTCAACACAACACTGAAACAAGCTTCGAATCGTCTGTGGTGTAGAGTGTCTTCGCTTAAGCGTTACAACTTCCGTATTTTTTTAGCCCTCTTTGGCCCTGTAATAGAACACTTCAAGAGCATCAAGTGCAGCTGAACTCCAGAAAGGGTAGCTCTCTAATGCTGTGAGAATTCAGGTTATGTTGTTCATGTTTGCGGCAAGTTGCAAGAGACAGTTCGGAGGACGGTGACTTATGGGGCTGACATATAACATCGACTGTATACGCGGAACTTAGAGACACTGCTTGGACTTCAAACTGTTACCCCATTTCGTGTCACAGGGCGAGACATTTTGTTGTACCTAAGCCCGAATAGCACGTGCCGGGATAGCGCTGTCTGTATAGCGACTATCTACGGGTCTGACGGTCTTGGTTCGAATCCCAACAGTTTTCTCTTCTCCAAAACAGTCCAGTCAGGCAATGAGACCCACCCAGCCTCCTATTCAATGGGTACTGGGGTTCTTTCTCAGGGGTAAAGCGGCCAGGGCGTGACGATGACCGCTGACGTCCATCTAAAACCGAGGTTAAGAGTGATAAAGCTATAAATCTTCTCCCCTTATAAGACTTCGTGACGTGGACAGGGACACCGAAACCAGAACAGAAGATGGAGGCAGTATGTTGCTCTATAACCGAGGCACCCGTCAACCATTACAGCATTGTCATAACTTGGAAGGCCTCAATGTGCGCTATACCTTTAAAACAACCTATTATACGAAGATAAATTGCTATTTGCCGATCCCAGTGGCCGCGCGGTCTAAGGAGTGGGTCTATGGCCACTCGCTTGCTGGGATTGTGGGTTCGAATCTCGCCGGGGGCATGAAAGTCTGTCTTTTGTGAGTGTTGTGTGTTGTCAGATAGAGGTCTCTGCGACGAGCTGGTCCCTCGTCCAGGGGAGTCCTACCGAGTGTGGTGTGTCTAAAGTGTGTGATCGCGAAACCTCGAACAATGAGGAGGTCTAGGCCCATATAGGGCTGTCGAGCCATAGGAAAAAAAAAATCGCTGTTTAAGACTTAGTTCGTAATGACTACTGAATCCTCCAACGGAGGAATTCCGCTTACTAGCACTTGTTACATGAAAGGCACCTCAGGCTTTCCTCACGTCATAATTAGTTTTGAACAGGATGGCAACAGACAATAGGTTGAGTAAGCTTTTTAAGGCCGATCCCAGTGGCCTAGCCGTCTAAGGCGTGGGTCTGCGGCCGCTCGCTTACTAGGATCGTGGGTTCGAATCCCACCGGGGGCATGGATGTTTGTGTTGTGTTAGATGTATGGACGGTAGCATGGAACGTAAAGTGACATGCAGGACAAAAAAAAAGGACTTCAACAGTACAAATGGATCAAAGGGGAAAACCCAGGAATTAATAAAAAAAAAAAAAAAATCCCGCCTAGGGCATGGATGTCTGTCTCTTGTGAGTGTTGTGTGTTGTCAGGTAGAGGTCTCTGCGACGAATTGGTCCCTCGTCCAGAGGAGTCCTACCGACTGTGGTGTGTCTAAAAAGTGTGTGATCGTGAAGCCTCGAAAAATGAGGCGGGCTAGACCCCCAAGGGGCTGTCGAGCTTTTTAAGGAACAGGCTGACTTCACGAGTAGCTAACTAACGCATTAACTCGTTTACCTATCAACTCACGTGTTGAAAATTAAAGTCCTCTGGGATTTCACATTATATTAACCGTGCATTTTTGTACAATTGATTAACTCACACCAATAAATGCACCAAATAAAGAAATCAATGACAAAAGTTGTTTTGGTGCATTTGTTGGTGTGAGTTAATCAGTTCCTCTGGGATGTTGTTCCTTGTTGACTGATAAGTACTTATCGATGTTTTAGAGAAGCGTGGTGCTTTCATATTTAGTGCCTCTTGGTCCCAATTTTCTGGACAGCTATGCCGTGAAAATGGAGCCAGCAGGCTCTTTCGAAACGTCGGTAAGTGTTTATCAGTAGGCAAAGCGTGACATCCCAGAAAACTCCATTTTGTCCACTTGTTAATATGTGGATATTCTAAAACCATATCACGGCATTTTAATAATTATGACCCGTATGAAAATTACTACACGAGAAATAGCATAGTTGCTAGCCTTGAGTCACGTAATAGTAACTTGAGTCGCACTCACTGAAGAACGCAGCGTTTCCACATTATACACGACAAATACGTGACACTGCTTGCCTCTTAATGGAACTAAATATACCAAACCTGCGGTTCCTGCGCTTAGCTTCTCGAACTCATTTAAGGAATGCTTTAACAGAGTCAAGTTCCACCACTGTGCGTCTACCTTGCCTTTGTAAACTTCTTATTCCCTTCTCCGTGTTTCGTTAACTTTCTTCTAAATACACAACATAGAAACTGACAGCACATAAGCATATTCATCTCTTTCGTCCCGTTTATGCCATGTAACTCCCAGTTACATTCAACAAAACTTAATGCATGCAGAAAACTAATATTGCGTTCCACTAGTTAACACTCCTACTAGATATTCAGCAAGTTTAAATCACGACCGAGACCTGTTCATAGAAATGGTGGCTACGAATACTTCCATCCACATTATTTGCAACAAGTGCTCAATAATATATTAATCCTATAATCCGACGCGATATAAATTGAGCCATTGAAATAATCGTTAAATAAACTACAACCTTGTACTACTGCCAACAATGTAAGTGAAAACTTTTAAAAAATGTAATTCCATACGGTTTTCTACAAACAAAAAAAGAAAGGAAAGACGCACACGCGGCCTGCAATATTGATTTAACAGATATGTCATTAAACCCAAAATACATTTAGTCATATTTTCAAAATCGATTGTTCTTTTCTCAAAATGAACACAGGATAAAGAGACTTCTCTTTTCGTTCCGTAACGTTTAATATCATTTCAATATTAAAGACATTACAAAAGGCGCACCTGAAAACCAAAATATACTTGCGTGATTTCAGGCTTCCACCGCGATGTAGAGGAGATCTGCGCTCTTCTGGGATATTAGGCAGCGCAGAGTGGTAATCATGTACCGACGTTTCGGGTAAACCTATCGGTCCCATCTTCAAGGGTCAAGATTTCTTGACCCTTGAAGATGGGACCGATAGGTATGCTGGGTGGAAATAATTTGTTTCATATATCATGTGGATGGAAGATTCACGCGGTGTACTAGGTGGGTGGCATTATCGAAGTGTTCGAAAAAGGGCCCAACCAATTTTGCATGGAAAGCAGACTTTCATACCTGCCTCATATCTGTGATAATATTAGGCTTTTGACGAAACTTATTTTGTTATCTGTGATTTACAGCGCCAACATATTCCAGTGATTTTCAATCATGAAACTCTACTGAACAGTGCTGGGAAAAGAACAAAGGGCTTCAGTTTCAATGTGGTTGTTCGTGTAGACGTGAGGTTGCAGGCATGGTTCGGGAGGCGTCTCCGGTAATCCCACTGCCTTACCACTGCACCTTACCCTATATCATGTGCAATAGTCGCCATATATTTTCACTGACCCACAAAACAACAATTTACTATATCTTTATTTTAGATCACGTTTTGCGTGTAGTTTGAGGGTAGAATATCCCCAGTTCTAACAAGTACGAAGGGAGAAGGGAAGGTAAAATATAAACCAGTAGTTAAGCCGAAGCGGAGTTTCCTGCTGTGATTGGTTTTCTTTTCCAGTTGGGTAAGCTTACCCATTTCTCTGAGCTATATTTCTTACATTTTCACGTGTGCTAGGCGGTCTGGTAGACACTGGAGCGCGCACCTGTAATTGCTTTCTAGCTGCACGAATGATTACGTCGCACAGGAAATGCAACATTTCCTGTCATTGTACATAAAATGGCTGTTCTTAGAAAAACATATAATGAAATGGAACACAGAAGTGCATTATTTGGTGATTTGTATTATAGTGCAGGCAGTAGAGGGGATAGTGTGTTGCGGGGAATACGTGAATATAAGGGAAAGGAAATACCTTTATAGTAGCTTAGAGAAAACTGCATAATATGGGGCCCTGATAATTTGTACTCTTTATCAAACATCTTAAGGGTTATTCAGCTGGATGTTAACGTAGGCGTGACATTTGGCA
Source organism: Reticulitermes speratus (assembly GCA_021186555.1). Lineage (NCBI taxonomy): Eukaryota > Metazoa > Arthropoda > Insecta > Blattodea > Rhinotermitidae > Reticulitermes > Reticulitermes speratus. The sequence continues at coordinate 10,863,153 of JAJKFL010000001.1, forward strand.
TGAATAAGACAGATGTGTCATGCAGAACTTTAATAGACAGATCTAAAGAGAAGATACTGTCTGGGTGAGCTATAGGCGTAGATGGTTGTTAAAGGTAAAGTTGTCCGTGTTGAAAATTAAGTAACAAGCCATGAAATCATAAGGGACATTGGAGGCATAGCTCCACGCATTCTGAATGTCGGCTTCAAAACCCCGCCCAAGTTACCATTAGATAAAGAGCCCGTTTACCCATTAAATAGGAGGCCCTGTGGGTCCTTGAGTCGGTCTGAAAATTTTGATACGAGAAATATTTCGCTTCATTGCCGATAATCGAAAACCGGTTCCTCGGTAATCTATCCCATAGCCCAGTCACTATATCGTCTAATACTAAAATTAACTTTGAAATAAAAGTATATGAGGGCGTGAGTCGGATTAATCTGGCAAAGGAAGGGGAACACTCATGTGTTCTTGTGAACATGGTGAAGAATCATCGCGACCAGCTGTGTGACTGTCAGCTGCCCAAGAATGTTTCCCCTCCGTAAAGCTACACACATGTAATGTAACACTTTTGCGACTTGGTTAAGCCTGACTCAACTTATAACAAACATCTAAATCTGAAAACCAAGGTTTTTTATGCACCTCACTTGTTATTCGTCAGTCTGACGCAGAATAACGTAACAACCGTTTAGAGTTTGAAGGCTCCGACTTAACTTCGAGGGTGTGAGTGTATGTGTGTGTGCGTGCGTGTGTGTAAATTTAGAGGCGCGTCAGCGTCGACGGATATAGACGCCTATCCGCAAATTACGAAAAAGTAAAAAAAGTTTATACTTTTTTAAAAAGCATGGCAATGCTTCTAGTGTAAATTGAAGTTAAAAAAAACACCCTATAAAAATACGGTCACATTTACAATTATACCATTCGACAGACTGTAAAGGACTTGTCATCCGAGACCCAAAATTCATGTTAAGGCTCACATACCTACAAGCGAAGGTAAAACTGCCATACATTTCTTTTAAGTACAAAACCAGGTATAAAAGATGATACAATATAGCAGATAATAGGCGTTTCTCATCGCAGTCTTTAGACTTAATTTAAAAACTTTCGCGAACCCCCGCACGTTAATAGTTATGCTTTAGGCTTCGTTTATTCAGAAAATGCATAATAATAAAAATGTTACAAAATCAGTTATAAATAAATTCGGAAATTATTTATCACAACAAATACACGCATTCGAAAAATAGTAGTAAAATGCTAGATATATTATGTAGTCAGAACGCAGAATGTATATTTGTACACCCCTTGGAATAATTCCCACCCCCAACAAACTCCGTAGCTCTCGTGTCTCGGCGGCCCGGTCGATAACCACTGATGTAACCTTTCTTTTACTCGTTCCTAACATTTAACAGTTTGAGGCACGAAGCTTAAGACAAAGAAACAGGAGCTGTAGTTACAGACACTACATTTATTGGGGGGCGGGGGGGGGGGGGGGGGTGGAATAGAAATTTGCAGTTCTGAAAGTTCCCATTTAATATACAGTCGTCCTCGTAAAAGGTAGACTGGAGGCAGGTAGAGCTTTGGAAAGTGAGAAAGTTAAGGTGGTGGGAATTGGACTTTTGGAAGTATACACCAAAGGAGACAAATTGTGCATTTGGGGTGAATTTTCAAATGCGTTGGATTTTTAATTTTGTAATTGGAGGGATTTATTGCGAAGAAAAATTAATAACGCTGTGAGGGTTGCGTTTGGGCAGAAGTTTCGAAGTATATATATTGTGGGTTGCATAAGAAGCATGAAGTACGCCGTGCAACGCAAAATTTGGGTACTGGCTCAGCATCTGTTCTCGGACTACAGAAAAACACGGACAACCTCGATCGGACTGGCCGGTCGCAGGGTTGTCCGGCTGCATATTGACTTTTAGTTGTGGGCGTAGGTGGGGAGGGGAGAGGGTGGTGTGGCCTTCCTCAGCAGCAGAGTCTAAGGGATGGCAAAATGAATGTTTTAAATTAAAAAATGATTTTATGTGCTCAAAAAATTTAAATTATTCAGACAAATAACAGGTAAATAAATAAATAAATAAATACATAAGATTTTTTCTAAAAAGTTCATAATTTTTGCTGGGTGCGGTCGTTGTGATTACTCGCATCGCGCGCCAAAGATCCTAACTACGCCACTGTTTCTAACCAGCAGCCTGCGTTAGTATAGTGCATGAGAAACCTAGCGGCAGCCTCTACATGTGTAGTTACTTTATTTTAAAAACGTCCAAATGTTTTTGTATTCAGGAGGTACCCACTTCGAACGTCGACCGGAACACCTACTATTCTGAGGTTTTAGTGAAGGCCCTGATTCTCTGTAGGCGAATAATTGGATACCATCTACAATTACTAAAATAACCCTTCCTTCCACAGCCATAAGTTTTCATTATTTACTGTCATCCAACCATTCGACACTACCTAACCACAGTTACTGAAAACGCTGTTAAATGAACTACAGAAAAATAAGAGTCATACGTTCAGTTGGAGGTATTTTTAACTGTATATTTTATGGCAATATAAGACATTTAACTTATTTCATTTTCACATACGTATGGCACATCATTTGTATGCAGATTTTATGTAAAGTCATGAACTTACACTGTACTGTATTCTGCAAGCAATAGCTACAAACTTATGGAGTTCTTACAAAACACTCATGTATTCTACCACTGAGCATCAAAACTTATTTCTGCAGCCAGGAAACACTGTGCGTTTTATTTTTGTACAGGTTTACACATTGCATAGCAAATAGAGGTCCATTATATGTCATATACGTCAAAATTATGAAGAATACAAGAGAGATGTTTTGCATACACAAACTCTACCATACTCACCATTTGTGGCTACTTTTATACGCTCGTCTCGCTCTTTCTGTCTCCCATTTTAACATTTCCCTCCCTATCTCTGATATTGTATTTCCATCTCCCTATTCCCCTTGATCGTATTTGGAGGTATTCAACACGTCTCTAGGGCGCAGTTTTCAAGCCCCAAACCCGCAAATTTCCCCGCCTTGCAGCTATCTCAAAAGACTGGTCTTCCTCAGACCCATTACTGCGTTTCGGTCCACTGAATGTGCATTCGTGCGATTAATGGCTAGGCCTAGGAAAGGAACACATTCTGTTCAAACTTTGCCACTTTCCTTCATGCCATTCTGCCCTTTTGTTCAATTTCTCTTTATTTGTAATCAATTACTCTCCGGAGATGAAAAGCATCGATATGCAACGCAGTTCCTACTTCTGGAAACTACATGTATCCGTCATTTGGTGGTCGATAAACTGAGTGACATAAATTGGTCAATGTAGAGATTATAATTTGAGGTTCTAGCGAATGTTATGTAGTTCCCGCGACATGTAAACAGCCATTCCCATGACTAGTGTTTAGCTGTACTGTATTTGCCAAATTTGAGCCTGTGGTAAAACTGTAGGCACAGTGTTTTTCCTACACAAGACGTAACCTTCATACCTCTCATACTCAATCAACAGAACCACATCTGTACCTAAAACGAGGCTGACTCTAGATACGAAATACTTTCAGAGACGCATTCTGCCTCTTATAGACGTTTAACGGGCCAAACCTACAACTTTAATAATGAGGGCTATAAACACAGACACAGGTACGAAGGTCTAACACAGTCCATTTCATACTGTTCAAGGAATATCAGTGGGCGAATTTAGACCACTCACACCAGAATAAACCAACTCAATGACGCTGTGCGTGGATGTGACAGTGAGTGATGTCAGTACGTTACCAACCTTACAGTCGTCCTATATCAACGTTGCTTGACTTCGAATCCGTAAATATCTGCGTTGCTGCATCATGGTAGCTAAGCTATCCCCATTGTCTCTCTTCTGTATCGTTGCAACATAAAATTTAACTTTCCTCTCTGTCTCCTTGCAAAATAAAAGTTTACCTTTTCTCCCTTCTTGCAACATACTTTTATCTTTCTCTCTCCTTGCCACATATAATTTATCTTTCCTCTGTCTCCTTGCAAAATAAAGTTTATCTTTTCTCTCTTCTTGCAACATACGTTTATCTTTTCTCCCTCCTTGCCACATAAAATTTATCTTTCCTCTGTCTCCTTGCAAAATAAAGTTTATCTTTTCTTTCTTCTTGCAACATACGTTTATCTTTCCTCTCCTTGCCACATACAATTTATCTCGCTTCTGTCTCCTTGCAAAATACAGTTTACCTCTCCTCTTTAAAACGCGGTGGCGCAGTTGGTTGAGGCACTGCGCTACAAACCGGAACGTCGCGGGTTCGATTCCCGATGGTGTCACTGGAATTTTTCACTGACATAATCGTTTCGGTCGCACTATGGCTCTGGGGTCGACTCAGCCTCTAACAGAAATGAGTACCGGGAATCTTTCCTGGGGGGTAAAGGCGGCCAGTGCGTAGGGCTGACAACCTTACCACCTTCATGTGCCGATTGTCTAAAAACCTGGGAGCCTCGACCTCCTGGAGCCCTAAGGGTCTTCCTAGGCCTGTATGGGACTGCTTTACCTCTCCTCTTTCTATTTGCAACACCCAGTTTATCCGTCGTTTCTCTCCATGCAAACATACAGTCGACCTCATCTCTTTCTCTTTGCAACACAGAGTTCATATTCCTTCCTTCTCCTAGCAGCTTACAGATTGTCTCCTGTGTCTCCTCGCAACTTAGCTTTACCTTTTCTCTCTCTCCTTGCAGCACACAGTTTATCTTTTCTCTCTCCTTGCAGCACACAGTATATTACTACGGTACAAAGTAATTTTCTCATACCCACAATTATGCATCTCCAGGCTATGCCTTGGACACAACTCAGCATTACCAGACGGCTGAAAGTTACAAAGCACAGTACTTGTGAAGTAAATAGCCACAGTTTAAGAACAATGCTGACAAGGGATTTCATTACATGGCTTTATAGAGGTGACGGGAATGTTACTACAGGCGTCTCCAAATATGAGCCCCAATCGAATCAGAAATTACGAATGTAAAAATGTATCATTGCACGCAGTTATTCCTGCCTTTCCGCGTGATGTCATAATACGACCAATCCGTGGAAGAGTTAAAAAATACGGTAGGATTGCAGTGTTGTCTGTTCTATAGTAGGCCTACTGTACTACTGGCTCAGTAGGTTACGTGTAGCCCATATTTTTAACACAGTGTTACTGCATGCAGACCAGAACACAGGCGTCTACTTGGCAACGTAGGTTACATGACCCCGCCTCTACGGTTCGATTACAACGTTGCGAATTTTAGGGACTCACCGGCTTTGAAAGCAAGTTAGACGAATTTCGGACACTTGAATTACATTGCACGGTAACGTTAGCTAATGCGGCTTAAAACATGAATGCGAACTAACTGTGATGAATGATCTGTCTTTACTGATTACTCACTGTTCACAGCACACTGGTGTGAGGCCAGACATACGTAATCATTTATAAAATATTATCGAGGATTAGTTAATAATCTGTAACAGCTTTAATCTAAACATGCAAAAATGTGATAAGTTCTGTAAGGAAAATTTATAGGTTCTGTTCAGGAAAAAGCTTCTGGAGTAGTTTCCATTACTGGGGCATGTACCATCGTTCAAAAAGTTTGGAACAGCAGTAAAGGCATTAAAATAAAAATGGCGACGAAATTAATAGCAGTTGAATTTCGGAAAACTGTTGCTACATCTACTTCAGGGCCTTCTCTTTCTGCATTCTGTCTTAAAACATAAAAAATAAGAAATAAAACTTGTAATTTACCTGCCGTTTTATATGGGTAAGAAACTTGGTCTCACACTTTAAATGGAAGGGTACAAAATAAGGATACTTTAGACAGAAAAATAATCAGATTTAAGATTACAAATCTAACAAACTGAAGTCCGGGATCCGTGCCATGGCTCAGGTGGTTGGCTACATCTAATATCCATTCACGAAAAAGTATATGTATATATTTTATACTCTGAGTTCCTAAGGCGTATTTATCTATAATCACTACTTGACACATAACGTATTATTGTTCTTAATTTTTAATTTTATAATATATGCATCTATACATTTTAAAATTGTGAGCTGCTTAAATACTGTTACTGTAAAACAACATATCATGTATTGGGATGCATTACGTGCTTGTAATTCTTTGATAGATAACCCAGGAGGATAGAAATTTATTTGCCGAAACTTATGTAGAGGTTGTAAATACATTTTATACTTGTTAATTATTTTGTGCATTTGTTGGTTTTGACTTCAACTCACGCTATGTGGATTTTATGCATTTATTTAAGAATTTCAGTTTTCCAGTCACTGATTTATCGTCACAGCAAATCACCCAGGCATTGAAAGGCTACAAGGGTACAGGATTAATAGTATAAAGGGCAAAATTAATAAAAATTAAATATAAAAATTCAGTTCCTACTTCCATAATAAAGACTAATATGTCAATGCCTTTCAGGGATATAACAGTGCTTTGTTCAGAGAATCATATGAAACATATCAATGCACTCCGTAGGGGGAAAAAAAAGAGTTTTCGAATAGATGGTACACATATTTACCACTGAGCTTTAAATGGTTACATGTGTCAATCTGTGTCTACGTTAGCAACAAAATATTTCTTCACACGCCATATTCATGTTGGGAAAACATGTTGCATTCTTTCCTGCTAAGTAAGGACAGAAATATAAAATAATACCGCATGTTAAATGCGAAAAAATACCCGCTCTTCAGCACAGTTACAAACCCCGTCCTTCATGAGAGAGCTGCACCATCACATACGTGTATGACAAGGATTCAACAATTATGACGGGTTAAAGCAAGGATTTGTTTCTACTTAGCCGTTGAAGCCCAAGTGCCAGTTTATAGTAAATTCCATTGCTTACTTTTAATGAAACTGTCAAAAGGAGATGCGTGCATATGCGTGACATTCGTGATTAATACTTCTTTTGTTTTTTTTCAGATCTGATCCCATAATTCATTCATTTTGAGCGCCATTATCCCCTTACATTTCTGACGGATTGTCACCTCTCACATTAAAGAGAACAAAGCTGGCCGAACAAACAATTTATCAGATCCAGTAATTATTATTATTGTTATTATTATTATTTAAGTTATTATTTTCGGAGAAAAGCCCATAGTCTAATATTGACCGCCGGAAAAGTGAGTGCTATATTAAAAGCGATCAGAATAACGCGGAAAAAGGCCACACATTAAAATAAATTGCTGATATCGCATGTACAGCATATTTGAGGTCTCTGTGGAGGTTATGATGCTTATTATTGACGGGGATGTAGCTCAGTGGTAGAGCGTTCGCTTTGCATGTGAAAGGCCCCGGGTTCGATCCCCGGCATCTCCATGGCTTTTTTTTTTTCGTGACAGATGGCTACTGTACCATCCACCGCAGAGCTCAAGTCAGTCACGGAAGATATGCCATCCATCCTCTCAGTAAGCAGAGCGAACATTACCACGCCGTACAGGAATACTCTCAAGTATTAACAACATCGTTCTTTGAATGACCACTGGCAGAAGGAACGAATATTGGTACTGCAGTGAAATGCAAAAGTAAAAAACATTAATAATTTGCAACACAAATAGAATCGACGTTGCTACCATCTTGACATCGAACTACCGGCGAAATGCTATTTGACCCTTGAAGATGGGACTGATAGGGTGTTCCGAAACTTCGGTAAATTACCAAAATATGCTGCGTAACAGTCTAGAACCCGAGGACTTCAAATTTAAAGTAGGCCGAGTAATAAATTAAAATGAAACAAAAAACAAGAACAAGAATAAAAACAACAATAATAATGGGATTACAAGCATTTTGAATACAAAACAGGAAATTTGGATGTGTCAATTCGGTTCGGAATCTATTGTTGTGCGGATAGGTGTGGAATGAAGGTAGAGGCACTTGGATAGATGGCTGGATGGATGAAAGGCCACACATATACGCAGAAAAAGACAGACAGACAGACAGTCAGTCAGTCAGTCAGTCAGTCAGTTTGAGACAGAAACTAGTTGACAGAAATTTTTTGCTGTGCCTCATTATTTTATACCACATTTAAACACAGTGTATCCATTTTATTGTGTTTCTGAGAGAGAGGCTTTATTGCCTAGGAAGCCTGCATCTGTCAGGAATTACAGCAGCATGAAACCCTCTTACGAAATAAGCTAAGTTAAACTGTAGGGCAAAAATACCCGAATATCCTGGTGGATTTAAACTTCCAATGGGATGAAGCTCCAGAGACAGGTCCCGTGTTAGGGACACGATAAAATGGACACTCCATATGTTTACATAATGCAACTTCAGCATTTTCTCCTTCCCCTTAATATTCCGTCATTTACCGACTGTCAGAAGTAGAGTATATTATTTGTTACGAGTTTCTCATCCTCCAACTTTCCTACAGCTCATTTGCGTAACCAGTAATTCTGACATCCATTTCGTCGTTCGTTATATACATATATGTAGAGTACCAGATAGACAGACAGACAGATAGACAGAGAGAGGTATCGACTGGCACACAGAAAAGAGAGGGCATGTATGATATATTATTGAATATAATCATCAGACAAAATGCTAAATATATTATTAGCATTGTTTGTGACTGACAAATATATGCACACGTTTAATTGAATGCTACGCATAATTGTGTTTTACCTCGAACTGTACTGACTAGACACAAAAAAATTTACCTCACTCCCCGAAACCCTATAATGTGTTTGAAATTTGATAAATATTATGGATGTGTATGAAATGTGTGTATTTGGTGACCGGGGTTACAGGGATTTTGTTCATTTTTATAATTTAGTGGTTGCACATAACCACAGGATTTCTGCCCTACGAGTTGAGGCCTACGTAGCCATCGCAAAGCATCTGAAACTTACACACCGACAGCGAGTGGTGTACGAAGTGAATGGAGTAGTTTTTCCATCTAGTGCCAAAGTTAAGAATGCGAGGAGCGACACACATACACCCCTTATGCCCTCATGGTGTGCACAGGGGTAACTTTCCCTTTACGTTTTTAGTCCTCATAGCCCTGTTGTCAATGTTACAATTTTAAAATAACATTATTCCTTTTTTTTTAAACAACGTGAAACGTAGCATTTTTTCTTTATTCTTCCACCTTACGGTTTTAAACATAACCCTCTGAATATATTTTTATTACAACGCATACCCACGTTAACAGCCAACTATTTGCTTTATATTACTATCCTATGAACATGTCGTCAAAAATGAAGTGTTTTTCTGGACCTCACCGCTCTATTTCCATATACGGTTAAATGTACCACAAGAAAAAATCATGGGGTAATCACTAAATCACATGGGTTAAAAATGTACATTATTTCTTCATACTTTTAATTCCGTGCATTTTCTATAACCAATTCACATCACTCAACCAACAAAATGCACAGTACTGTTCCTTAGATGTTTATATCATAGTACCACACTGAATATTCCTCCATGTTTCGAAATGTGTAGCAATATTCAGTGTGGTAATATTAGGCATTAATTCACAAAATCATAAAGAGTGATTCAAGCTAAGAGGCTTAGACTGGGTGGATACCACCCAAATTCAGACCTACGTTCCTTAATTATACGAAGGGTGATAATTTGAATTCAAGGGCCATGTATTTCCACAGGGCAAATATCTCCTTCATGTTAAGAATTATTCAGAACTTTAAAAAGTTTCCTGTCTTGTATAGGACTCTTAGTTTAATCATCGCTTTCCCTAGCTATCTAGCAGTAGATCGTGTCTGCAGCCAGACGAATTATACATATCCACATATTCATACCTGTTTCAGTCACGTTCCTCTACCATCTTCGTACAGGTCTTTAAAATCGTCTCTTACTTCGAAGATTTACATCCGTAATTCTTCTGAATTTATCTTCACTTCCGTGCCTGGTTCATTCCCCGGCCAGAGTGGCTTGCTATTTATTCATCGTGACGTCTGACAAAGAGCATAAATTATGAAGCTGCGCATTATGCAGTTTCCTTTAACATCATATTATATCTTTTCTTTTAGATCAAAATATTCCCCTCAGTATCTGAATCTCAGGCTCGCTCAATATGCTATATGTTCTCCCCTTAGGATCATATATATATATATATATATATATATATATATATCTTGCCGATATTCTTGACAAAGTAGAAGATCTACTTTTCCACCACTTCGAAACTCAAAACGTTGATATCGACTTGTCTAAAAACCTGTAGGAAACTCAGGTTCTGGAACCAATAAAATAACTATCATTATCAATACTGTGTCGGTGTAATGACATATTCCACATCAGAATAGAGAATATGAAATTGAAAATATAGAACATGACGTTGCTCTGAGCCAATGTTAAAGAACACAGACGATATTGCGCCAAAACACTAAGAAGGAAAATATGAATATATGAGGAAAATTGTGAAGTGGCTTAAAGGAACAGCCTCTTTATCATAAATTTGGTAGTTACACAGCTGGGCGAGTAACGCCATGCTTGTATGCAACCCGCAAGTCCATCTTTGTATCTATAGTCTGAGCATTGGACACTATCCCGAGTCACTTCGTCTAAGTCCAGCCATTATACTTTACAAGGTCGACTTCATATTATTCTTTCTCCTACAGTCTGTTCTCTCAAGTGTTCCTTTCATTTGGTAAAAAGGTAAAGTTCACCATAGAACAGGCCATGAAGGCGCAGAGGCGGATTAGAGGTATAGCTCTACTCTTTCTTTAACCTCGGCGCCAGATGGGGGCGGGTGGTTAACGCCACGCCCGGCGGCTTTACCCTCAGAAAACAGACTCGATACCTATTGTACAGGAGGCGGGGTAGGCACCAGGGCCGGTCTGAACGGGTGCGGAAAATGTCGCCGCCATCGGGATTCGATCCCCGGAACGTCCAGCCTGCGGCGAGTCGCTATACCGACTGAGCTATCCCGGCCCGCGTGTTCCTTTCGATTGATGGTTTTAAAACCAGTTTTATGAGAATTTCTTTTTCCACACGCGATAAAGGTTCATTTATTAATAACCTCCCGATATTTCTGCCAATGATGTGATGTTGACATCGAAATTATTTGGGCGCTGTCCACGGCAAGATGTGACGATATGCTTGTGCATTACATGACTTTTCGAACTCAACTTACGTAACACGTTATAGCGAACTACGCATTATTTTTACTGAGAATAGTAAAAAAGCTGGTGACCGAATCCGAAACTCTGAAAAGGGGAGTATATTTAAGAATGATCAAATTTAAATTTTTGATTGAATCACCCTTATGGACCTACTACGAACTGGTTATTGCAATTAAAAGCTAAGGCAGATATATGGTGATTTAGTTACGACGACACTGAACATTTGTGGTAATGATGTAGAAGTCTCTCAATGAAGAATATCTTCGTCTAACAGATTCTAAAGATTACGATTTCATTTTTCTTGTCTGAAAACTGACATTGATCCAAAACATTGCAGTTTATAAGTAACTGTCCATATTTTATCGACGATGAAGGAGAATTGTCACAGAACAATAATTTCCATTCTTGTCCTTTACATTCATCATATCGTGCAGTAACAATTTCCAAGACTATAAAAGCTACGGCGATGTGATTGGCTGTTTTGGTGATTGCGGAATGGAAGGGGAGACTTCTTAGACTTGTCTTTGGGGCGGGAAGCACGTATGGTAGTTTTTCTATATCTTCGTGAGAATCGTGGTACTGTCATCAGAAAACAGAAGACGGGGCAAGAAAAGTCGGAATTCCTTTTTTTTTTCAAGTGGTGCCTTCCCCTTCTACCAATGTCTCCCTCTCATTTCAACAGTCTGAATTTGGAGTGAGCCATATTGCTACTTTAACCTCACTTTCTCGAGCACATTCTGCAGAAACAAAATAAAGAACAAAACTTCCTTTTTCAGTTCTTACATTCCAGGCTTAGAATGTACTGTTTACAGGCTAAAGCTCAGAAAATTTACAGCGCACTCTTTCCAGCTACGAAGTTCATTTAACATATTCAGAAACGCGAAACTTTCAACAGCTCTTGAAATAAAGTCAAGACGTGAAATCGGATTTGAGTGACATTCTAAAAGCTTTTAATAAAGAAGTGAAATAAAGGCTACTCAGCCTTTCAAAGTTCGTAAAATCTCTCTTCCTTCCATGAAGATATCTTGGTGAGATAATTTGTAACCGACATCAGTATAAAAGACTGGCAGACTGGGTAGCAAATGAATCACTTAACCACCTGGCTAAAAAAATAAAACAGGCAATGTAGGTATAAGGTAACATTCAGGCGTGTTCATTTAACCATTGTTGCCGTGGAAAAGCAATAAGTATTAAGTATTCTGTGTGTGTGTGTCTGTGGCCTGTTTAACTCTACCATATTTTTCCACTTTGTCTCATAAATGGCACGATTTCGGAAAACTCTGTGTCTTTTAATTTTCTCTGCAAGTTTTTCCAAAATACTTGTCATTCTAAGAAGAATTCAGAGCGATATTATAAAAAATGAACATAGGTCTCCATGTAAAGTACCCGTTTCAGATTAAAAAAAAAAACTTAATTTTGTGGAAAATTTTTCGAAAAACCTGCAAGTACAAAAATTTAATAAAAATCCGTCCAGTGGCAGCGGAATTATTCCATTTGTACAGTCGGGTAGACGGACAGACATGGTGAAGCTAATGGTCGCTTTTCGAAATTTTGAGAACGCGCCTAAAAACTAGCTAGCTAATTGCATTGCTCAGATTATTTGTTGAAACGATAACATATTTACAGAGACACTACCGAAAATATCTAACAACATGGCGAAGGAGAAATTGGAACTTTTTGACTCGGTTATTTACAATAAAAATTAGACTGTGAAGCGATGAGATGGGAACATAAACAAAGGTGATATTAACCCTTTAAGGAGGAAAGGTAATACGATTTAAAGGCACAGTTCGTACCGCGAAGTATACACTCTACCTCGGTTATGAAATCCATCAAATAATGGCTGTGTAGGGAAATAATCGCAGTTTATTCTGAGACCCATAAGAAAACACTCTTTGGACACAACGTAGCCTTTTGAATGTTAAAACCGGTGGTAGATGAAGTAACCACTAGGCTATAGAGTGTTAATTACACATCTTTTAAAAATAGTTTGGAATTCTTGGGATGCAAGAAACGGGATATCAATATTTAGATTGTCGTTTGGATTATGGATGTTATATTTTCGTGTAAACCTGAAAATTAAGCTGCACTTTTTCTGAAACCACTTACGAACCTGCAGGTTGTCACAAACCATACAACCAAAATAATTACAAGTTCTCAATTCCCTGAAAATCTCACATCTGTGTTAGAACATCTTCAAATAGGATAGGACGGTAAATTCTTAGAGTTATATTAATGGTACAAATATTCCTCCGATAAGAATTAAAAATAGAACGCAAGAGAATTACAATCCTTACTGCGCTATTCATCTGACTGTGCAAAATATTGTGTTTTGTAAAAGTATTCTTTCCTTTTGTTGAGGAATGTTTTATCCGTGTGAATATTGTGACGAACACATGAGTCCCATAATTCGATAGAACTCCTTGACCAATAGCGTAATATACTTTTCACAACTGAGCTAATATATTATATCCTAGACAGACCAATTTTTGGGAAGCTGATAATCGCTCACCTGGTCAAGATTTTTCCTGTAATTTATAAAACCCGCTATAAATTCGGTGAAATCATGAATACTAAACAGTACTTAAGGTTTACCCATTAAAATCTTGAAATATCTTCAAACCTAGCAAAGCAACGCCCTGCTCTGCTACAATTGTAGGGACAATGTCTGCCTGTCTGACTGTCTACCCCTTGTTAGCATACGTTGCTTTGTTTGTACAAGTCTGCGCAAGGATTTGTCTGTCCGTCCTACAACGCAACGCTAATTACTCTTGATCTGTTTTCCCCTGAAAATCTTATGATAAAATGTCAGGATGAAAATCACTTTTTATCACTTTGTAAACCCTACATCAGAATGCATACAAAAATATCAGCCTGTCTTAAAAGCAAAGAATTTATGCTCCCTACTTGCTATAAAATTCCAGTTTCAGTTTGGTGATTGAGTGGAAATAAATCCTGTTTTGCGAATTATCTAACGCACATCAATAATGAACGTAATTTCTGTCGGGCACAAATTAGAGAAGGATGTGAACCGTAAGTGGGGAATAAGTTACTTTGTTCAGTTTCATAGATTGTTACAGAACTGAAGACAAAGAAGAAGAAATTCAGATGTGATACTCCTAAGTATTTCCATTCGAGTGTGTGTAAAATCTGTCAGCCGAGGAACTGCTCTGAGTAATTGAATACCTTAAACAAGTCAAAGCGGCATAACGAATCTTTCGCTGTGCATTTTTGTAAAACTGTGTGTGTGGCGTGTGCGTGTGTGTGTGTCTGTGTATGTTTTTATCCTTCTTTCAGGTAGCGTGTTAGACCCCGTCCATGTATTTCTTATATAAAGTATTTTTGGAAGGCGAGAGAGAACAAGACACCTATGTACGTATAAACGTTAACAATGAGGCGCGTTCGTGTAACCATTGTTGTCGTGGAAAAGCAATAAATATTACATATTGTGAGTGTGTGTTTGTAGCCTTAGTTATCCAGCATGCAAAGCGCACGAGCCGTATTGTGTCGTCATCTGTGGTCTGTCCGGCTCTACCATATTTTTCTACATATCTCATAAACAGCACGATTTTCGGAACAAAGTTATTGAATATAAAATGTGTCTTTTGATTTTCTCTATAAACGTTTCTGAAACATTTGACATTCTAAGACGAACTGAGCGAGATATTATCATAAATGTACATATGTCTTAAAGTAAAGTACCCGTTATTCTTGTCAGATTTTAATCAAGTTTGAAGTTTCTCGACAGATTTTCGAAAAATACTCGAATATAAAATTTCATAAAAATCCTTCCATTGGGTGCCGAGCTGTTACATGCGGACGGACAGATACACAAACAGACGGACAGAGACAGACAGACTGATATGTCGAAGCTAATAGTCGCTTTTTGCAATTTTGCGAACGTTCCTAAAAAGAGACAAAACAAAGGAAATAGAAAAGACAGAAAAAATAAAAACAACATATAAATAAACGCACACAGTATCAAGCATTTAAGCTGATGTATGGCTTCTCGGATGTCCCAGAAGGGGATTAAGAAATCAAGTCTGGAACTGTATAACAACCATAGAATAAGTTCGAAATAAGAAAAGTTTTCTTTCGTTTGAAATAAGAATTCAGCCATCAGGGAATCTCCTGACATTCAGAATGTCTTTTCACAGGTCTTATCAATTATGTCCTTCCTTGAAGCCTACAATGTTATGTTGTCTTATATTGCTCCTCTCTACATCCTTCATCCATTTATATCTACAATAGTGTGTCCGTGAAGAGAAATCTGCATTGAGTGATTTATGTTCCCTCCGTAAGTTAATAAGCATTGGATTTGATCCGATTCTGATTTAGGGGTTTCCCCATATGCTAGAAAGGGCGAATAATTTTGGATTTCCCCGAACATGATAGAAATATCACAAGAGCATTTTCCACGAGCACGGCCTTCTCTCCAAGTGTGACAGGACCTGGGTAAGATAATGAGCAATAAATTACTTTCGGCTGAAACATATGCATGGAACAGCAAAATTAATACACTTCAGATTTTATTCCCTGACAGAACAACGTTTACGTTTTATACATATCTGCTATCGTTAGTGGCTTTCGAGATACGAAGCATAACGGACGGATCGACTCTCTACTCTCTATATCGATTTATTTACATTAGTGACTCCCAGCCATTCCCTACTTCTTTTTCCATGGCACAACAGCCCCTAGTAGACCAGGGCGTTCTCATGATCGAGGCTTCACAATAACACTCAGACACACCACACTCGATAGAACTCGAGTGATCAGCCCGACGCAGAGACCTCTACCTGACAACACAAAACTCACACGAAACAGACATCCATGCCCCCGGTGGGATTCGAACCCACGATCCCAGAAAGCGAGCGGCCATTGACACAAGCCTTAAGCTACGCGGCCACTGGAATCGGTCCCTAATTTTTTACTTTGTGTAAATTAATTTTTTTTATCTCTTGACAGTGATAATTTGAGCTTCCAACATGGGACAAACCTTATTTTGGTCTTGATTTCTTTCGTGGTGATATAATGGAGTCCTTCTCCGGATTTTGAACATTAATGTGAAATTGTGACTGGAATCGGTCACAGAAACAGCTACGTGAATATAGCGTACGAATAGTACGGTTGTAGTGAATTAATAACAACGATAGTGGAAAATTTGCAGACTTTGAAAATTTTAAATACGTTTTTGCGTCTCTGCATACCTCACTGGCTTTCACGTCCAATTACTGCAAATACAAATATATTAAGCAAATAAAAACCTATTTGATTTCCGTCTGTTTTATTCCTGGTTTCAAGGTAATGGCAATTTTACCCAAAACCGAACATATTAATCCGTACATAAAGAATGAATACCCACTCTTTCAACAGGCAAATGAAGAATATCGTATTCAGAAGGAAAGACATGAGCAAAATTGTGGATTTTAGAAATAAATGGATTTGTCATATGGAGAATACATAAAGGACACACCTCCAGCATTAAAAAAGAAACACTGACGAAATCAGAAAGAAAATATGAAGGTTTAAGCCATCATGCAATGGCCAAAATAAGTAAATAAGTGGCCTGATTATATTTTTTCAAAGCTTGTAATATTATACCGCTCAGTATAATTATGTTTTCTTCGTTGCTTATCGTTAAATAAATTTACACACCTTACTTTGAACATTTAAAATGAAACCTATATAACGTAGTACAGTCTAGGAATTTTTTCTTTGTAAATGATTTCTCTATTAGCCATTATAAAAAACTAAAAATCGATTTCACTTTCACGTAAGTAAAGTGTTGTATGGGAACGCTGTATAAACGGAGATTTTTAAATGTAGAACTATGCACTGCAGAGCGCGGGCCGTCATCTGCCGCTATGCAGCAACTGATGTCGTCCGCTCTACAGCGGGCTGAGTTCTGCATAGCGGGGCCGTCATCAATCGCTATGCAGTAATTGATGTCGTCTGCTCTACGGTTCGCAGTCCTGCATTAACGCGAGACTCGCGGGACTGAGTGTTGCAGAAAGGGAGGCATTATCTTTTTCTGTGTAGGAGTGAATCTATGACCAGGTTTTGTAGATTCTACGTGTGAGTTCCCATCCAAGCTTTACAATACGTAGAACCAAGTTGAATTAAGGCAACATTTAAAGTAGTCCCCAAAATAACATTTGAATGACGGACATGAGATTTTCACAGTGATGTCTCGGAAGATTTATCTTATGAAATGTGAAGGTGTATAGTTTCGTACATAGTTTCGTTACGAGGAACGTGCTGCATTCATCTTCAGGGCGAAACACAAATATTGACAGTATTTGGGAGATTTCTGCTTTCCTCCGCAGTGTGGACGCGATCTGAGCCGCTCTGAGTTTTTACCCAACGTATATTGGGTAACTGGTTCAGACTTTACGGGACATGATAGACCGTCCCTAAACCTCGGTAAACACCAATCAACATACGCCGCATAACAAAGCAGAAAAGCGAAGACCTCAAGGACAACATTTCACTGAAAGCGCCTGAGTAGTTTCGGAAATGATACACAGAGGCTTGCATTACTTTCACATTATGCTTTGATTTTATGAAATTTGTGAAAATAGTGCACAGAATGGCCTCAACTTTATTCCAAGAAGGCGGAAAAGAATATTGAGTTCAGGCTTCTTTTTTTATTTTCTTTATCGTGTCCGGACCATTAAATTAAAGATGTTTTGCCCAGTATTGGGCTACGTCAAATCCTTTTTTATTTGCAAGCCATAAATCCTTAAGGGTGCATTTCTGGGGGCAGTCCCTGCATGATAGGAGATGTCCCATGTCTTGTACCTCTCCACAGCCACAATACAGGTCGTCGGAGTTTGTTTTGCCCCATTTCACCATATTTGTTTTTACTGGTGCCACCCCTGTTCTAATGCGGTTAAGAGATTTCCAAGTATTGAAATCAAGGAGGTGGCTACCAGGGCAAATCTGGGTAAGGGGGAAGTCTTCAGGTGGTTCAACTTGCACTGTTCCGAGGAAGCTATTCCGCGATTTTAATCTTCTCTGTGGTGTTCTGGCTCCGTAGAGTGCGTGTCGCTCATCGACAGTTTGCTTGATCTTCTCTATGTGTTCCGCTGCCTTCCGACGAGATGTAGGAGCTGCGAAGCCTGCCGCTCTATAGAGGTTTGGCAATGGCGTTAGTTTCATACATCCTGTCACTATCCTACATGTCTCGTTGAGCGCCGTGTCGACTTGATTGGTGTGGGCAGATCTATTGCACACAGGACATGCGTATTCTGCAGTTGAAAAGCAAAGTGCTTGTGCGGTTAGTCGGAGAACGTTAGGGTTTGCTCCCCATCTACTTCAAGCTTCACATATTATTAAGCTCGGAATAGATGCAAATAAATGAAAACCCGTGAAGTTATAAATACGGAGTGTAAAATATGTCTTAGAATTTTGCAGCATATTACAATAAAGATTAATTTTACAATTAACTTCGGTAGCGACCAATCTAAATCAGGCGGCCTAACAAAAGAAAAAAACATACGAATAAATAACATAAAGGAAAATAGTGTCGATTTAACCGGATGTAGCTTTTGTGGTTTATGGTGCTGATTGTATGGTTTCGGACCATTAAGTGTCTCAAAGGGTTTCGAGTCATCACACTATCGCTGATGAAGTGAATAGAAAATATTTACACCTGCAGATCATCTATCAATGTTAACACTAATTATAAACTGACCACCGAGGAAATGAAACTGCAGTGAAACATTCCAATTAATCTGTTCACATACGCATCATCAGCCCGGGAAATTCTGCTGAAATGTTCAGTAATCACAGATACACATCCCAACAGGAAAATGAGCCGATTAGCGTAGGGAATATACGGCTGAGTTGTAGTCAACTGTTTATGGGATGAAGATCATGAAAATAATACTTAAAAGTCGGTTCTTACCTCCAAAAAAAACAAAAAGCATCTCCATAACAAAGATCAGTCTGCTAAAGATGTTAAGGAGGATGTAACCGTTTCTTTGTAGAAACTTGTGAAACCCACATAAAGATGTTTAGATAAAACGCCGCGTTATTCCATGTTAAAGCATATAGTACATATAGTTAGACTACACAAAGAAATGTTAATAATTAAGGGACTGAATTTCGACAGTGGACCCAAACCAGACAGTTCACGTAGAATTATCTTTTCAGCGGTTTTTCCTTCCTTGCTCACTCCAACCCTCCCTCCAGACACATTTTACGAAAGCAGTCTTACGTAGTCCGAATACAAGTTTTATACTCACCGGCCATAATAATTTTCACTAACTTTTTACACAGTTGAAACTTCGTCGACAACAAAATTTCATTTGTAATATCCGTCAATTATCACAGCGGGATTGACAAATCCCTAAACCTGTGACATATGAGGTTCTGTCGACTGTGTTTCTGAAGGCTACTGTCTTATTCGACGTGGCGCTGGGTGGTTTGACAGATAGGGACAAAGGTTTTGAAGGAACATGCTACCTCTGCCTTCATGAAAGATGAGTAAATACCTCCACTTTCACTAACATACCTACCTACCTACCTACCCTCACACTTACCGATCTACCTACTTACAACCCACCCTGTTATCCTTACTCCCACCCAGATATATAAAGGTAAAGGTAAAGGTAAAGCCATGAATGCATATACTGGAGCACATGCATATCTCCACTCATTCTTAACATCAATATTATACAGAGATGAGTGGTATACATCATACACCAGCCGCTTTACCACGGGAAAGAACTCAACTAATCATAAAATAGGAGGCTAGGTGAGTCACAGCCGGTCTGGAGGGCTTTGGAAAAGATACATTCTTTTGTGCCTGCCGGGATTCGAAACACGCTTCTCCCAGCCCGTAACTAGTAGATATACTGACTACGCTATACTGGTTCCCACCCACACATGGATTTCACTGAATTTCTTTGTTTGTGTGAGTGTGTGTATATGTGTGTGTAGTTTTGCCTATTTGAGATTTTAAAAGTTTCAAGAGATTTTCACAAAAATTGTATAAAAATTACAGCATTGAAAACCACCAAAATCGAGCAATTCTAAATATTCTACATTCAGTAATACAAACATGTTCGGACACGCGAAAATATAAAACGGAAGCTTCACAAGCGTCACGTACTTTGGGGGCGAAATTTACATGCGGTAGTGCATTTCAGAAAATACGTAACTTTTGTCAAAATAGTAATTTTGTAGATGTAGTAATCAAAGTAACAAAATAAGGTAATAATAAAGGTACAGCAATCCCATTACAGGCCTAGACAGGCCCTTAGGGCTCCAGGAGGTTGAAGCTCCCAGATTTCTAGAAATCAGCACATGAAGGTTGTAAGGTTGTCAGCCCTACGCACCGGCCGCCTTTACCCTCGGGAAATATTCCTGGTACTCATTTCTTTTAGAGGCTGAGTCGACCCCAGAGCCATAGTGCGACCGAAAGGTATATGTCAATGAAAAATTCCAATGACACCATCGGGAATTGAACCCGTAATCTTCCGGCTAGCTAATGAAATTCCGGAGCTGGGAATGCAAACTTTGGTACACAGAAAAATCATATCACATTTATATCTTACGCACAGACTGCTTTTATAAGTCACAAATTACAAATATGATGATAAGAAATTCTGGGTTTATATCCAGCAAATTTAACTCATAGTTACTCTGTACTCAAGTGATCAGTTCTTTGCGAAAGTAAATACAGGAACTGCCATAATACAGGAACAAATCTGTTGGACTGGAATAGCAAAATAGGCTTTATGGTATTTGGTATTATTAGATCGGGTTTCAAATCCCGGTAGGGACAAGGAATTTTTCTCTTTCCCAAAACCTCCAGTCTCGGTCTTGGGCCCACCCAGCCTTCTATTCAATGGTACCGGGTTTTTTTCCTGGGATAAAACGGCCGAGACGTGAATTTTACCACTCACCGCTCCAGTCCTGACGTTAAGAATGGGTGGAAGTACACCTCTAACTCCCCTATATGCCTTCATGACGTGGACAGCGGAGAAAATTACCTCTTTGGCTTTTAAATTTCAAACGCGTTTATCTTTAAACACACGTATGAAAGTATCAGTGTATTTAAATTTAGTTATTTATGTAATAATATTTTCAATAGCCAAGCTATCCTTAAATTCAGTACAATTACCACCAATGAATTAAAAATATGCGGAAAAAAAACTGTTGTGGCGTAATTCAAAATAGCATCTCGTTATTGTTTAGAGGAACTGAATAAACACGAAGAATATCAGCATGATAGCCAGTTTCCGGACCCAGGTCCTTCCGAATACAATGGGGCATTTAAACCCTCGATTGCAATTCTCTTTTTTATTTTGTAATTTCTGATTGTCAAATAAATTTCTCGTGTGTCAGGGACTGGAGCATGAGTTCAATACTAGAATCACGTTCATGTTCCAACAGATGATTTCCCCTGGGCTCGATCTCCTGACAGTTCTTTAACAAATTCCCCCACAATTCAAATAAATGGTTTTTGATTTGTCTAATGCGTGAGATGTATTGTCCTGCTTGCAGATGGCATTTGATTGTAAAGCACAATGGCTAATTGTCAGACCCGGCAGCACAAACAATTTTCACAATTAACAACTTGTTGCGGTCTCACATACATTCGGAGGCAGAAGCAGACTTTATTCTTTCCAAAATTAAATTAGTGGCATTAGTGAGGAAAAAAAAAAAAAAAAAAAAAAAAAAAAAAAACAAAACAACAACAACACAACAACAACAACAACAACAACAAAACAAAGCTCATCAGAAATAAAAAAAATTAGCAATTACAAGCTTGATATTTAAGGTTATCACAGATTGTGGTCTTTGCGATGTGACACTCAGCACTGCGTTAGGAAGCTATCACTGTTTCGGAGACACTTGCTGATTCCATTTTCCGAATAACATAGAGAAGTTCCACAATGCAAAATGAGATAGGCAGCTGTGCTAAGAGGAGGATGTCTGGCCTATTGAAAATATTAACCCGACATTCATCCTGCTATAATGGGAAGACCACGAAACATACCAGTAAAGTTAACTGGTAACCTACCTGAGACTTAAACCATGCACCTTACCAAAGCGAATCAAAAGTTTTAACGCTACATAATATCGGCCGGTTTTCAAACATCGAGTGTTTATTTATAGATTATAATTCGACACACTTTACGCCGCCCCTTGCTTCCTGCTATGGGCGGTCTTCGTTCTTCAGGCCCCTTGCTGTAGGTGTACAATTTGTCGTGTCCCCTACCAAGGCAGTTCTATTGCAAGCAAAGCCTGTATCCGCCGGGACATGCCGTGACATATACCGAACTCACGGACACCATAACAGCGACACTTTATGCAACAGCTTGCACTGAACAAGTTTCTCCGAAGTTTTTGTCTTTCTAAAGCAGTCCAGTTCTCTATTTCACTTGAACAGTATGTTTCATGAAATGGTCTGATATATCCGTACCATGAAATTTAAGGAAACTGGAAACATAGGAGGAAGTAACAACAGGCTGGCTAAAACTGTATAAGGAGGATTTCACACGCATTATTTACCAAACATCATTAGGGTTATAAAATTAAGGGTATAAGTTGGGAGTGGGATTCAGCAAGCAAGAAACTGATAAGAAATGCATGTAAAATTTTAATAGAGGGTCCGAAAGAGATTCAGGCGTAGATTGGAGGGTAATATTAGAATATATCTCATTAAAAACACGGTGTAATTATGGTGACCGTGTTTATATAGCTCAGAATGAGAAAGGGGGCTGGGCTTTGGTAAACACAGTAATAAATTTCCTCTTTTCTAGAAGGCGAAAAATATATTGACTGGTTGAGCGGCTACTAGATTCTCAAGGGGCAGCCAGGTCCATGAAGTCAGGATAAGGTTTAGGTCTTTTAAACTTCGATTTTGTTGTAAACATACATAACAAGACCCTCACTTCATGAAAACAGAAGTCTTGAAGAAAGAATTATATTGAAGATAAATTAAAAATCTTCACTCACAATGCGATGTTGAGAATACAGGATGAACAAAAATGCGAAAAAACTGAATTTTGTCATAAAATAAGAATAAAAAATGGCAGGTGCTTTTTTCTTTAGAACTTATGTGCTTTTCAGTCGTTTATATTAGTCAGTGCAAAAGTCTTAATTGTAATGCATTACTACGCTATTTACATTTTTCAATACTGTAATTGTTTCTTCACTATTGACAATCAAACGTAACTTTTTTTACAATACATCTCCAAATGATGACAATAATACACTGCTTGTTCTTCTTAGTGACACTGATGCCTGTGAAGAATATCAAATTTTATGGTATTATTGCATGTGAAAAATAGAGAAATGTGTGAACTGGAGCAGTATATCATAATTCAAATTTTTATTTTAAGTCTATTTCTCCTAAAACAAGTGAAGGAAACCCCCGTAAACCTAAACTTCAGATATGCAAATTATGTCACTGACATAACTTGTCATGTGCTAAATAAATCCAGTCTCTTCCACAAAATATTATTTGTTTAGACCACACTGTAGAATGCATTGGTCTTGCACATTCTGATTCAAATCCGAGGGAATCTCAACCAACGGTGCTTTCACCGGGCAGACGTCAATGGTCTCTCAATGGTCAGTCAGTAAATACAGCAGTAATTTAAGTCTTTCCTCATGAAGCTAATATGAACATTTCCATGTCAGATGGCAAAATGAGAAAAATATACAAATCTAATTACCTAAATATTTTCGCATATTTTGTTTTCGTTAAATTCTTCAGTGTAGAATGCATACGAGTCTTAATTTATTGATCACTTTGGTTTTTTATCATTATATTATTAGCATGAGCGGAGCACTGGCTATTTTTCGGGATCCTTGTTAGCCGGTTTGTCTTTCTTTACCATGAAAACC
This sequence comes from Reticulitermes speratus, assembly GCA_021186555.1. Lineage (NCBI taxonomy): Eukaryota > Metazoa > Arthropoda > Insecta > Blattodea > Rhinotermitidae > Reticulitermes > Reticulitermes speratus. Next base: position 10,887,108 of record JAJKFL010000001.1, read on the forward strand.
GAATATAAATACCTGTTACAATAGCAACATCAACAATGAACGTCATTAAAGGTCATGGTTTATTTAGGTGTTATTCTAGTGTCAACCATTGATGCAAGAAAGTTGCTTCTACACCACACAACAACCACAGCTCAGTCTATAGAGCTCTCTTCACATTATTTTAAAGAGATCATATTCAATGCTTTAAAATGACCATAAAAATTTATGGAATTGTTGTATCCCGCGAACATTACGACATTGAAGCATATGTTAGCTGTGACATGCCTGTACAACAAACGCGACTGGGACAAAAAAAATTCTAAAACAAAAACAGTGAAAATCACAGTGAAGCTGAAAGGTAAAGTTCAAAAATAAGGCAGAAATGTTAGAAGGTGTAGATCAGCGAGGGTGTAAACTATACAGATATCACATAACTTCCACTATTTAACATTACATAAAGCATGACAATAAAAAAGGTGGAGCTTAAAAGTGATTTGCAAAGATTCTTTAAATCGGATGCTTTACGTGAAGATAATATTTACGATATGGTTATAACAATTTCACTGGGGAAGGCTGTTACTCCATTTTGCTGAATAGCAATAGCAGTAGAAGTGGCAATAACTGTTCACTCTTGTAACAACAACGGTAATATTCTGCCCAGGAAAATTTCTTTGGCTTAAAAGGAAACACTACTTTATCAATATTCGTAAAGAAACAGAAAATGAGACTATTCTAACCATAAAAATAACATGAAAATTTAAAAGGGAGAGAATTTTTTTTTGTCTTTATGAGGCAGAGAGTAGAAGGAAATAGCGTCAGTACGGTTAAGATTTGAATAACGCCCCGACACAGAGGCGATATCTCATGTCAGAAGTGTGCACTGGGGAATGTGTGCTCCACACTGCAGGGGGTTCTGAAAGAGCGCAAAGACGAGCTGAATTCTACTGTTTTCTCAATAACACCAGAAAAATGCCCTTAAATTAAAATTGGATCAATTCTCTCAGAATAAGCCTGGAAATCTGGATTTATTCATTCTAAAATCATTTGAGGGAGCTCTCTGAAAACAGGGCACTGAGGAGTTTATTGGTAACTAAGCGACAGGAGGTGCAGAAATAGAGAGTTCATGATCAGAAATCTCATTAGAGTTATCAAATAAAGGGGATAAGATGGACGGACTATACAGCACGCAGTTGTTTTCATAATTGCAAGCCAAACACCTAAAGAAGAGACAATTTGAAATATCTATGCATCTGTGGAAGATAAAAGCCGCTGGAAGCCGATGGAGAAGTGAGATGCAAGTGGGTGAATTCAGTTCCTGTAAGCATAATTTGTAGAAAATGAATACTTTACTCTAAGAATGTATGAAATAAAAATAAGGAACGTCAAAGGTAATGGTTACTAGAATCTGTTTAAGAACCATGTATTGAGGAATAATGAAGGAGTAGGTAAGAATCCACTAATTCGTAAACTCGGTACAAATGGTAGTAATTGTTAATTTGCCACTCCGGTCGCTATGCCCCCGTACTAATTTATAAGAAAATGGATGATTACAATGCTGTGTAGTCGCAGTGCCGGATATTTTAATTTTATTACAAAGTCATAGCACCTCTGAAACATTACTCTTAAATTAATCTGCTTTTACTTGAAAGACGAAACTTTCTGATTTCACTGCTAATTTAATGAAATATTCAATTCGCAGAAAGGAACAAATACATCGGGGAAAGCGATGCAATTTAGACGAGAACCTTCGACACCAACTGTTCATATATTAGTAGCAATGGCTTTTTGAATTTTACAGAAGTTATGCCAAGATTTAAACTGTAATTTCAGTTCTATAATACCTCTACGAGAAGAACATAGACTAAAATGTTAAGGAAATTATTTTGACCAAAATATAAGGCACAAAGGAAAGAGACCAATTTGAAATAAAACACTAATATTAAGAAGAAAAATCGAGAAACCCAGCTAAGGTAGCTGGCAATCTGAAAGAAATTCGAACCCAGTACTCCCCCATAAAAGTCTGGACTGTTACTGTTATAAGTCCCTCCTGATATCAAACATCACGGACATTTAAAAAGATGTGTATAAAGAAACACGAGATGCAAAAATATCAGTAAACTGATGCAAATTCTGTACACCCTGTAGACCCTAGGGGCCCGTTTTGTTCAGCCAGCATCGACCACAGCCGGAAAACACTTCCAAATCGTTCCATTTTCAGAGCGAAAATAAAAAATAGAAAGGTAAAGTGAAACCAATAAAATTCGTGAAACTCGCCCATGCGTATAAACAGCCTTAGCTTTTTTGTGTATCCTTAGAGATAAATTCTGACTTACAAAAACCCTTAATAATGCACATTTTAGAACATAAAAAAGAAATGCTTTTTAGCTATTCTATGAAACTAATTACATGATTGGATCATTATTAAGCGCAGTTCAGTAAGTTACTTAAATCTTGATCGAGCAAACTGCAGCGCGTATTTATAAATCAGTAGAAGAAGGAGAGGAATAAAAATACTTGCAATTGTTTTAGGTTATAAAGTGTGTACAAACTGACTGAAAAGGCAAGAATAGAAGAAAAACAGACAAAAAAAAAATAAAACAGACATAAAATATAAAGATACTCTAAACATTTGTAAAAAGGTAACACTCCAGTGTCTAAGTAGGACATATTTGATACACAGAACATTTCGGGAGGCGCCTCTGCTCCCGTTTCAGCTGTTAGCGTAGTGTTAAAACAGGCCCTGGCTTCGATCGCAACATCCAAAACTGTCAGACCCAGAAAATCCTTCATTCTAAACATAAGAACTTGGAAGACATGACGAGAGACACAGTGGATGTCCGACACAATACTGGCACTGTGCAAGAGGAGAGCGAGCGTCTGTTAAGGTACCATCTGTAGCGTATCCAGGATTGAGGTTTCTTCTGAGATGTTACATCTAGTCGACTATTAAATATTTAGGGACATTAATTCTTTTTCTTGAATTGTTTGGCCCTGGAAATAAAGACAGTGCCATCCGCCGAAATGTCGGTAAGTATTTACCAGTCGAAAAGGCATAACATTCTAGAAGTCTTGGAATTTTAATCAGCACAAATGTCGGAACTTCAAGTCTCGTTTATCCTGGAATAGGTACACAGGAAATTATATTTTGTATTACTTATTTTCCTTTGAAAGTTACCGCGATATTTGGATTTGTGTACTTCTGCTGCTTATTAGGCGATTTAACGGCACTCTCTTAAATGCAAAGATTATAACAAGTAGAATGGGATCAGAATCATATATGGCTGGTGAGAAGAAGGAAATTTGAAAGAGGTTGTGGTGGCCAATTTTAGTGCACTACAAAATTAATCTCTGGGGGATATTAAGAAAATCACAAAAAGAATACAACTGTATACTGCTATGTTACATTGTGCAGACTGTAAAAGCTCACAGACATTTTAGACGACTGTAACTACTGCTTTCGTCTTAAACCATTGTCTGTCCTGAGATGCAGGTCCCATGTTTCTGTCCAACTAACTAACTCCATAGAGCAGAGTCCTTCTTGAGAAGCTAACAGGTCGTCAGCTAGTCAAGAAATTCCCCGCGTTTTATGGAACCCGAAGGTTCATTACCGCACTTACAAGAGCCCGCAAAGAATCAGTCCAGATCAGAGGCTCTGTATAGTGTTTCGTAACATGGTAATTTTTTACGGTGAGGAGTTGTTAGCACCTCGCCCAACCCCAAGCTGGAGGATCACCCCTTGTCGGCTGTCCGCGACTGCATATTCGCAGCTACCCTCCATATTCGGAGGCCGTTCCTCCATCTGCAACCCGAGGACGCGCCATGCCGTGGTGACAGGGACCACTAATCATGGGTTTCTGTCCAACACTGGTACATTTCATCCACACCACACGGCATCACATTCCGGAAGAAAGTTTCCTTTACAGTCGCCGCCTTAAGAATCTCAAAGCTCAAGAGAAAGAAAACCTCGATTATCGTGACCAGTAAATCTGCATTTACAGTACGCGGATCCATGCCGGCAACACAGTACTCTACTTCAAAATTTTATATTTTTAAGTACAGATATTCCCGACGCAAGCAATTTAAAGTTGCGCATTTTTAATAAGTAAAAATGTAAAATAATACAGTTATTAAGGGCACCGAATTTTTCCTTGCGTAAATTAATTCTCAATGACACAAATTTTGCGGAAGTATACTGCTGGGCGATGACACGTGCGGTGGGGTGGACATGCTGCCGCATACCAGGTTCCAGTGTGTTGGAATTTGGATTTAAATTAAGCACCCTTGTATATACATGTATAGTTGACCTTACGTATATTAAGGTCCTACTTTCACAAAGTTCGAATTGCACTGTACCTTTCGGAATTTAACTGCTGCGTAAGTCGAGGCGTGTCTGTATGTGGTAAGGTTTACGATGGACAAAATTACATTAGAATTGGTAAAAATCAAATGTACGAATCATAAGGCGACAGTGATGATAATGCCCTGTAATTTGTACCATTCTGTGTAGGCCTGTGCAATATGGCTTTTTGGAAGTTTTGTTCCAAATAATGGTACAACTTTTCCTTGATACTGAAATTCCTACCAGCTCGGAATTGTCTTAGATATGTACCAAATATGAGATTAATTCTTCTGATTTATTCTGCATTAATTATCAAATTTTAGTGCCTAGTGGTTACTATATGTACCACCTGCTGCAACATTAAGAATCTCGTCATTTAGCCCACACATCACACTTTATTCTCACAATAAACACCCATCACTTCGTTAAACATCATTAACCTGTTTTTTATACTACACGTCTGGTAAAATCCTACGTATCAACCTTGTGTATTAGATGGACTCTAATACTGGTAGTTACCGTGAACACTAATGTGTCTTCAGTCGGTTTTCAATTTCAGTCCGAAATCTTTTTTACCGCTAGACATAAAAACACGCGGCTCCCTGCAGCGCTGGGCAGCACTGCTGTTATCTGTGTACTTACATGAGATTAATGAGGTCATTAGAGCCCTTGCGCACTTCGGTTATGGTGTTGGGAATGGGCCAAGTTCGAAACACAGAAAGATCTCTGTGCTTGTTTTACTTGTTATTAAATTATTGCATATCTTGAGCAGACAGGTTGAAGCTCCCTCGACTCAATAATGTAACCAGTGTTGGTCTGTTCGATTGGTACATAATCATCCACTAGAAAACCTTTCTACATTTCACATGCAAAGAAATTTGTATCAGGATTATTTACAACATATTTCCTAATACAATGCCTAAGGGGAATCAAGTATACAGCGGAGACGAAAGATTGAATATTATCTTTTGAAAACTGACTTTTATGTAACTTGTATTACATACAAAAATTTGGTTCCTATTTCACAGAAAACAATATCTTTCTCCGAGACTAATAAAACTGCAAATGACGTATTCCGTGACGTATTACACAGACGTTACCGGGGTTCAAAATATCATATGGTTTCATGGTTAAGTTTAATTTTATAAGAAAGGTACGACTTTCCATGCGCCGATTTTCACGAAACTCATAAATTCTAACAGAATTTTGTGCACATGTCATGCATGGAATTTTATACAGCTCGGACAAATAAAGGGCAAAGTATGGACAGAAATTCATTGACGCTCTTAATTAAAGTATGATTTTCAGGAAGTCTATATTACGGAAACTCATACATACCCAATAGAAAGTTGTGAAAATCTTCTGTACCGAATTTATTTCCCAATCGGACAAAAATGTAGAAAATATGAGCAGGATGTCTTTGAGTGCCTTAAGTAAAGCATACATTTCCCTAAAACGGCCATTACGACTCGCGTTTTCTCAATAAAATTACGTGAAAATCCCCTACACCGAATTTCACCCAAATCGGTCAAGAAATATGGAAAGTATATACCTAAGCGTAGAAGTTAATATACGCTCTTAAGTAAAGTGCATCTGTCACTTAGACAATTTTCACGACAGTCACGCTTGATCCAAAAGTTTTGCAAAGAATTTCATGAACATCTGACAAGAATTTACCCTTCGAAATTAGGTCACAGACAGACAGGCGGATGAACTGACTGACGGACGGACAGACCGGTGGAAGTGGTCTCCATATAAGACGTTATTTTTTACTTCGTAATAAAACCATAGAAAGCAAGAGTTTGTTATTTAAAGATATAATTAATGTTCACCATAAGCATGTGAGACGCGTAAATACACTGTGGGAAAACGTGGTTACAGCGAGTGGTACACAAAATTACCACTGGACCTTAAAAGTCTAAGTCAATAAACATTTCACTAGACTAACAAGATAACCTGTCGGATACCTGATTAAGTAACTGGCTGATTGAGTATCAAACAAACAAACTGTCATGCATCATGGTCCATACGAGCGGATTCTTTAATGAGACATTAAGAAGACTGATTTCATTCTCATTACGTGACAAAGCTTGGCTGCTCAGGATAGAGAGAACAGGACCTAGGTTACTCCAAAACGCAGGAAACCCAAGAATTATACAGTATATGTTGTACCCACATACAGCAGATCCTAGATACTTCGAAGTAAACGGGAATTACCGAGAAGCTGGTATTACACGGATTGCAAATATCATTAATAAGTATATTTTATCATTCTATGTCAGGGTACGTTAAAATACATAACAATACACAAGAATACATAAGGGAAACGGCTGAAAGAAAATGCAGTAATGCTGAAAGGTACGTCAGCAAAGAGAGATACACACTTCAACTCGATTCTGTACCCACCAGAAACAACCTTGACTATAGTGCAACGCCTCAGAAGAAACGGAACCTCGAATAGTCGGGACTCGGAGAATCGAGATTGCACTGCAGTTATGAAACTACTCCTAACAGGATCTAATTTTAAGGCTATAGGTTTAATAATGACAGCAATACTTTTGGGAATAGAGACGTAACAAAGAATCTATACCGTTCATATACGTCACTTGTTTTCTGTTTGGTATTGCCTGAGAATCGAAAGAAGAAGAAAAGGAAACAGGAGAGGGCAGAGAAGGAAAAGAGATACGCAAAACAGAAGGTGAAATAATAAACAGAATGTGGAGGAACTGAGAAAAGGCTGATAAATACATGTTAAGAAAGCCTTTCAGTAAAATTATAAAAGGATGAGTTTTATAAGTTAAATTGCATCAATAAAATTATAAAAGTCCTTAGATGGCTGTCAAAGCGATCTATAATTTGTCAACCCTCTAAAATGTGGAAGTCTTTTCAGAATCGCTTGCAGACTTCCATCAATCATAGGGCTCCCAAAACATCATCTTGTCATTATAATGGAACCGTCGTTAGCGGTCACGTGACGCGATATACCACTAATAAAGGAAGGAACAATCATCACTTTCAGTAACAAAATCAATAACGCCTGAATACATGCACGTTTATGCGTGGAGTATGTCAACACATTTTTCACAGACCTTCAGTATCAAAGGCGGTGTGTAAATAGAGGCCGCTATCCAAACATTGTATGTTTTATGATAAACTTTAATTCTTAACTTAAGCTGATGCTCTAAATAGACAAAATTACTTCTAAGGTAGAATCTGTAAACAGGCAGAACCTTTCATCCTTGTATCGTTGTTTTGTGTGGGTGTATATGAAAGCGGAGTGCTAAGGGAATATTTAAGTCTTTGCAAAAGGAATCAAAGAAAAGAGGAATTTAGGATGTTAGATAAAGAGGAGCTTTACATATCGTAAGGCGACCTAAACTCTTAGTAAAGTGAAATGAAAGTGGCGGATATATAGCTCTTATAGGGAGAGAAGAAATGTCTACAGAGTTTTGTAAGGAGGCTCTCTTAATTGCACTTAACAAATGAAAAAAATGGGAGGATGGAAATAAGAGGCCAGTAGGTTGTGAGGACGTTTGACAGATAGAATTGATCAAGGACTGTGTCCAATGGCGGACTTGATGATGATGATGATGACAACAACAACAGTAATTTCTATTTGTGTAACATCCTGTTCCGAGTATTCAAGACTATAGGGTGGATGACAAAGTGATCTGGAATATTTTCGGAAGAAATTGGTCGTGGCGTAATCGAGTAACTATCCCGTCACTTCCCTGAATAGTACTGAGGAAAACTACACTAAAACTCAGAGTAGCCAATGTCACACCGAGATTCGAAACAGAAGCCTTGAATATAAGACACAAGTCTCACAGCTACGTCAACCTGCTAGTTACCAAGACTGTTTGACCGCCGTTTGTATTAATAGATAAGTAATTAATTACTAGGTTATTCAACGGCATTATATGAGTTATTTAATATCAGATGAGATGGGAATATGGTCGTGAAAGCTTATTGGGTACAAACTTATTAACAGGCGGTTTTGCACTACTTGAAACTAATATACCAGCATTATCCTCGGAATAATGAGGAAAGCTACAGCGGATCATACTAAAAAATAGCTGGTGGCGCCGTCGAGATTCGAATTGGTTTCTTCCGAATAGAAGTCTGAAGTGTAACTGCTAAAATAACCGTCTCGCAACCAGACAATTTGCTTATGAAACTAAAGGCATTTCCTCAGACATTTATATCAAACTTTCTTAAGCCAGATTCTTTGGCACTTTATACTTTCATGAACTGAGTTTAGAGAGACTACGGCATGTCGTCCAACTTCCATTTTGGATGGGGTAATGGCAGTTTGTAACAGTCCTTATACTACCACTTCAATTTTCTCGGACTGCTTAACCTTTGAAGATGGGACGATAGGTTGTCCCGAAACGTCGGTAATTAACTACCAATGTAAACTGCGTAACATCCCAGAAGAACGAAGATCTCAACATGACTCTTCTTATTCAGGTGCTTGGTATTGTTTTTCTTATAAAGGTCTCGAATGAGGTCTTCTCCAGCCAAAGGTAGAAAAATCTCAGAAAGATGTCACAGGTTTACCAACACATGCACTTTCACTATTAAAAGTTAATAGTATGTTAAAATGCCCTACATATGTTTCGGTCGGTTAACCGGCCATCATCAGGGGCGACTAGATTTACTTAATATAAAACACATCCAGAGGTGTGGGTTAAAAAAAACAGTCCAGTGAAGGTATTGTAGAAACTGCGTATTAAAATCTAATTTCACGTCATATTAATGTTCACTTTTCACTTTTCACTATTGTTGCACGACGTGTTGTAAATCATATGTTACGCACCATATGTTGTAGGCCTACAACATATGGTGCGTAACATATGATTTACAACACGTCGTGCAACTTAAATTTCTTTAGCACAGGCCTTCTTGAGAAGCCAACAACGCTCAAATCCATGCCTATCATAAGAACCAAATGAGACTTACCATGTTCATAAGATTCCCCCCCCCCATTCTTGTACCCTTTGTTACAATTTTATATTAGGCTAATTTTTAATCTAAAACCTTTATTACTCCTCTGATACTCCTCACTCTACACAAGCCAGAGGACTACTCATTGGCTACTGACGACTGCTTACTTGATGCACGAAAATCTGCCACGGTGGCAGTACGTTGCTAGATATTCAAAGCAGGAATATATTTAATATGCGGCAACAGTGATGACCACTACATTGCGAAATTGCGAAATTGCGAAATTAGTATTCCTCTTGGTAGATATTTCAATATTATCTTCCTAGATCAAACTCAACTTCCCAAATCACTTTCTTTGAAAAATGTTGACGACAAACAAACTTCGAACCACGCGTCGTGCACACCGAATTTTGCAGATATATGTACCCTACCGAATCACACTAAAAGTTTTCTAATTTTAACACGAGACAGGCCCAGTTTACATTCGCTTTTGATGATAAATAATTAAAACTCAGAATATGAAGTTCAAAATAAACTGCGTGTGATTATTTTATGATTGACGCATGTTGCTTTGGAGTTGTTGTTCACTAAGTCAAACACATACAAACCAACTGCTCATATTTAAAATTTTAAATCCATATTTTTCATTTTTACAGTTCTGTTTCTGCAATGTTTTTGTCCCTGCACTTTTTATATAGTCAGCCTCACATTTTCAATCCGACATAGTTTGATGAGATCCTCTCCGACTGTACCGGTCTTTATCAGTCAATAATTCATAGAGTACTGAAATACGATGCTTCTAGGATATTTTTATTTGTCTGCAAAAAATGACCATCTAAATCCTTTGGAGATCACTCCAACACGCATACCATTGTTACTGAGAGAGACTGCTTATAGGATAGCTTTATTTGTCTGCAAAAATGGCCAGCTGAATCAATCGAAAAGACTTCAACATGCATTCCCTTGTTTTAATGCAGTCAACATCCATCTCTATAAATTTTTTATGGGTTTTTTAAAATGACACTTCAGTCTCATATTGTTGTACTTCCTGCAGCAAGTACTGTGCTGCTCTTCAGCTTAATTGTAAATAATTCTCATAAATTAACATTGTTAAGATTCTTTTCACATGAACTCTTTTACAGAATTCATCCTTGAAGTAAAAATTCTGAAATTAGGAATTCTTCAAACAAACACAAAAATTTCGATTTCAGGCTTCCGCCACGATGTTGAGGGATATTACGTGGCGTCATGTGGTAATTGTTTAACGACGTTTACCACATGACGCCGAGTAATATCCCAGAAGAGAGCAGACCTCAAATGTAAAAATTAATTATTGCTAGTCTTAATTTGAAGACCTAAATTTGGTTATGTACTGTAGTGTAAATTATACCACACTACATTAAGAATATGCATTGTCTTATAAATCGCCAATTAAATTAAGTACTTTAAATTGCTCCTTTCATATGCAATTTTGGCACTGAAAAAGGACGTAACTTCATTAACATATATTATATTAGTCATATTTACTAAATAAACAACATATTTACTTTTTCCTTACAAAACGTAAAAAACTAAAAAGTCAGAATTTTAATTTCAAATCTTAAAATAAATTTGTTTGCATCATTTTCCATCTTAATTTAAACATTAGCCACTACACTCCGCTGTTAAGGCTGAATGCCAATTGATTTCACATGTAGCTTGTGATTCAATAACAGCTGATTAGTAACACACTGTATATGTCTCTGCAGGTAAGATCAATTTACGCTGCAGTACGCTTTACTACTGTATGATACACTGCAGCAGTTTGGAAGGAAGACTAATATGATATTGTTAAATAAAGTAAATTAACCAATTTAACCACATCGCCCTTACGTATTTTTAATTTGATTTAATAATGCCATTTTCTGAGTGACTGTTCTGTATTGATTTGAAAGATGTAGCTGACAAGTGCATTACCTTTGAAATATGCAAAATTATTAACTGCCGCCAGAATTAAGAACTACTGTCTTACAGCACAGTGGTTATTTTAAGCAACACGTCCTTAAACATTAAGAGCTTCTAAATATTGCTCACTGAGTGTGTTTATCGTTTTGTATGATTGACAGAACAAATTACATTTGTTTTCTTAAAGGAACTTAACTGAATGTCCTTTATGTAGAAAATACAGGGTGTTTTCTGGGAATAAGAAGGCCTGTTCTAAACAATTACATGAACACTAAGAATAGGTAAAGGTAAAGCAATTCCTATACAGCCCGCCTTTACCCCCCAAGACATACCCCTGTTACTCATTTCTGTTAGAGGCTGAGTCGACCCCAGGGCCATAGTGTGGCCGGAAAGATTAAGTCAATTAAAAATCACAATGATCCCAGCGGGAATCGAACCCGTAACCTTCCGACATGTAGCGCAGTGCCTCAACCAACTGTGTACCCCGAACACTGAGAATATCATTCTCACTTCTTATTTTGAGATGACATATTATTATGGCTCTGATTGCGTTTTTAACGGTACGGTCTTCTGATGTATAACACCCTTAGTTTGGTCGATACGTCGTAATGTTTCCGAGAAACCTGTCCCTACCAAATTTTATCCTGAACTTTGGAAACAACAGGTTTTCCTGAATTAATATTTATCCATAAAAGTACACGGCGTCACATTCAAGAAGACTGTAATCTTAAGCATTTAGGGCATTTTAGAACGAAGTTCTGGGAATTATATAAAAGGAAGGTTTATAATTTATAAGGTATTTTTTTATTTTCACTAGGCATGAAGCCACAGCACGCTCTCTCAAATTCCTCCAAAAACGTAGGTTATTTTGTAAGAAACGCCACTCTAACACTTTTGGTTGGTCACCCACTGCGGACACCACTTTTAGAGTCGACAGCAAAGAATAGAATGATTGATGGATGTGATTCCTTTTTGCTTTCCTGAAATTTACTCCTTGCAACAGCTCAGCGGGTCTAACGTGTGAGTGCCTTGAGTCAGTCGTTTCCCATAAACTAAGGTTCAATATATACTGCAGGAACGTGACGGCTTATAGAGTTCAGCATGACATTGAGAGAAAAAGGTCAGCTTCAGGTTTCGGCCACTTAACACCACGTTGTAAAGCCTAGCCATCTGAACGTCACCGTGGTAGTGTATATGTGCTGGTCACATGTCACTAGAGACCTAGGGGACAATTGAATCTATTTAACTCACGGGGTACTGGTACTGACTTTCATTTAATGCAGATTTCATAATAGCGAAACAAATGGTAGGTTTGTTGTTGATGTATTTGGTATACTGTAATTATTACAAAATTATTACACGTTTAATTTTCGACAGAGAAGAAAGAAACCCATCTACAATGAACTAGACGCGGTTTTACATTCTCAGCTCTGAATACGAAGCTGCAGCAGTAAATCTGTAGGTCAGTATTCGCTATAAAACACTGTTGTTAGAGTTTCTGCTGAACTAAACTTCGTAATTCTTGTTTTTTTCAAGAAAAGGCTGGGATACTAGGTGCATCTTCAAACAGGCCACGATAATTTTCTCACACTTTCTTACCTACATATTGCTGGCTACTAGATATTTTAGCGGGCGGCGATTTGAAACCAAAAGTCCACAAGTACGAATCAACTGTCTCACAAAGTCGTGCTCATTTGCAGTTTGTCAGATTATATTACTCTCTTTGCTGTAACTTTGATAATCGTGGAATAAATGTATTCGAGATTGGTTTTTTAATATTTGGTTTCTACATAGTTAACGTGCTGAAGTAACGTTGTTACTTGATCTAAAGGCAGTGGAAAGACCTTTTGCTAAAGTTGGGGTATATATTGATATATTAATGGACCGATCGTGTGAGAAATGAATTATTACACAGAGTCAAGGAGGAGAGGAATGTCCTACATACAATAAAAAGAAGAAAGGCTAACTGGATTGGTCACGTTTTGCTTAGAAACTGCCTTCTAAAACACGTGATTGAAGGAAAGTTAGAAGGAAGGATAGAAATGACGGGAAGACGAGGAAGAAGGCGTAAGCAGCTACTGGATAACCTTAAGGAAAAGAGAAGTTACTGGAAATTGAAAGAGGAAGCACTAGATTGCACCCTGGGGAGAACTCGCTTTTGTAGAGGCTACGGACCTGTCTTAAGACAGACTACAGGATAAATGATCGATAGTCTTCCATATCAACGATATTAAATGCAAGTATAAATTGTCTTAAGACATCTCAGCTGATGACATTCATGTGAGGGTTTGTACTGTATTGAGAATTTTATCGTAATATCGTTTGTAGTTGTGTTCTTTATTGTAGCGTAAGTGGAACGACAGAAGTTCGTCAGCTTGTATATTCTGATATCGTATCGATGACGTGTTTTTTAATAACTACTTCCTATCTTCAGCACTTATTATGAAAGCCTATTGAGCCTGTTAGCTTTCACATACTATTTCTGTCGAGTGTATGAGTATTAAATGTGCGAGTTACCAGAATAGGCGCACAACCGAACCCCATGACAGATGACAAACGCCTCCCCGACTGTTCGGCACAGGTGACCGCACATACGGCGTAGTTCAATATCATACACATTTCGTGCACTGTACATGTTAACTCGCATTTATTTCCAACTAATTGCATGTGAGGTAGCAACCACACATTTATATCACCCCACAGTACAATCTCCTGCATGTGTGATTTCAGGCTTCCGCCTCACTGTATATAAGATCTGCGCTCTTCTGGGATATTGCGCAGCGTAGAGTCGTAACTCTGTACCGACGTTTCGGGACAAGCTATCGGCTCCATCTTCAACGGCAAAGAAGTCCAAGATCTTCTGTGACTTCTGGACTCTTGAAGATGGGACCCGATAAGTTTTCCCGAAACGTTGTTATAGAATTACCAATCTACGCTGTCCCAGAAGAGGGCAGATATAATCTCTTACATGTTTTGGCTATTCTTAGCCATCTTCAGGGCGAGTTTCTACAAAATAAGAATTTCTTTGTATTAAAAACTCTCCCTGAAAATGGCTAAGTATAGCCGAAGTATGCAAGAGATTGTACTGTGCAATGATAGGCTCCTACCTCATGTGTAATTAGTTGTAAATAAATAAAATTTAATCCGGCATAATCTTTGAAGTTTTCTGTACTTGTTATTAATTCTGGAAGAGCAAAATTAATCACTAATCCGTTTTTGGAACATTCCTAACGAACAAGTCCAAAACGCGCCTATAAGCCTTGCCGTGCAGCCTGTTTGTAGTCACGTAATTGAGAAAAGCTGAAAGGGCCTTTACGACTGCGATATGGCAGAACCCTATAAAAGTTGTTGTTACGTATAAATTTTTATTACAATTGGCTCAAAACAAGCGAAACTTTATATAAGGACCTACGTGTGTTTCTGATTTCAACAGTATTATAATTTCCGAAATATTTGTCGGAGTAAAAATATATCCAATAAAAGACGTAGAGAAAAATAAGTCACACATTTTATATGCAATTAATTTTCTTTCAAAAAATCAAACTAAAGTGAGAAAACACGCTAAGGAAATGTACGCGATGCGTATATTTCCTTAGCGTGTTATAAATTTAAATATCGAAAATTCGTTTACGTTTCCAACACAACAAGTTACATTTTCAAGAAATTAAAAGAATGAATTAAATTACTGGCCACACGGATAAGGGTGGACTAGTGTCTTCATAAAAGACTTCGTTCTCTGTAACACACAAGTAGAGCTTAGTCTGCACGAGTGTGAATTATTCAAGCACCTAGCACCGCAGTACCTCTAGTCTGCCCCAGGAGCATCAAAACATCAACAATCCAAGTCTTGTTCTTTATGTAGTGCTATAAAAACGTCTTGGTCGATAAAATAGCATGTACCATCATTATCATTGCATGAACAGATCCACTCACTGTAACCAGTCTACAATGTTTGGTGTAAATTACTTCTGAAAAATTCTACCTCTACCGGATTTGACGTACAAAATCCAATACAAAGAACGTTGTGGTTTGTACTGGTCACCTAGCGTTAGGAGCCGAGATATCGTGGTCAGCACTCGTACAGTGACTACGCTACGGGCTGGACGTCAGAGGAATCGTGGTTTGACTTCCGGCAGCGGCAAGAGAGTTTTCCTTTATATCCAAAGCTTCCAGACCGGTTTTGGGGCCCAACCAAACTCTTTTTCAATTTGTAACGGGATCGCTTTTCCTGGAGGTGAAACGGCCGGGGTGTGTGAAGCTGCCCAATCACTTACATCTATTGCCAAGGTTAAGAATGAGTGGGGTCACACCTCCTCGTCCCCATATACCTTCATGAGGTGCACAAGGACATTTACCTTTACTTGACTTTACAGAGTACTATTAGGATAAATTAATCAAAGAGTGATGTAAATTAATGCAACAATGATGTTATGCGCAGGAACTATACTTCCCATAAGGTAGAAAATTAATACAGAATTTTGGCTGGCAAAGCTCTTGGAAAGAAAGTGCCCGAAAGACCGAGAAAGACGTAAAAGGATAATATTGAAACGGATTTGAGGAAGATATTCACGATCGGCAAAGTATATGCTTAAGAGCTGTACGGTAGTGTTTTGTTCCTGATCAGACCAGTGAGTTGTGGCAGTTGAGCGTGTTAAATACGTCGGTAGGGATAGTAAATATTATGCTACATTTTTATGTATGGAACGAACGTAATCCTAGCCCCATTATTATACCGACAATGATAAAAGATATCGTCCACATTATCACCACTACCATCATTATCCTAGTCATCATCGTCAGCAGCATCATCGTCAGCAGCATCATCGTCGTCGTCATCATCTTCATCATATTTTGCAAAGCGTGAGACTTGTATTTGTTGTCCGTCTGTTTCGAATCTCGGACCGAACACTACTCCTGGTTTCTTTACAATTTGCTTTAGTATCCCCAGACATGCGCTGGGCCGTAAAGTTAAAATAGGCCACAATCTCTTCGTTTCACTTGTTTTCTAACGTATTATTTTACCACTGCCCTATATTTAGACACTGACAGCATCTTGAAATAAACTGCAAAGTATAACTATATATATCATCTTTAAATAAACTACAAAGTATAACTATATATATATATATACTGTTTTCTGCAAGGTGAATGGCAATTTTTATTAAGACTTTAGCCTATTAACGCTTTAAGGACGTATCATAATCTGTTTTATTTAAAGACCCAGGTCTTACCGCGCAGTAAACACCATCCATCTCGATTATGAAAACCAATCAGTTAATTCTGTATAGGACTAATTCACTCTTTGTTCTGATATACACATAAAACACATAAATGCATTTTGTGGGCAGAATGTACAATTTTAGGCGCGTTCGCAAAATAGCGAAAAGCGACTATTAGCTTCATTGTGTGTGTCCGTCCGTCCGTCCGTCTGCTTGTCTTTCTGTCCGCATGGAACAACCGCTCTCCCACTGGACGGATTTTCATGAAATTTGATATTCGAGGATTTTTCGAAACTCTGTCGAGAATTATCAAGTTTCATTGAAATCTAACAAGAATAATAGGCACTTTACATAAAGAACTATGTAAATTTATATCTCTCTGAATTCTTCTTAAAATGAGAAATATTTTCGACAAAAATTATACAGAAAATTAAAACACATTTTACTTTCAATAAATCTTTTCCCGAAAATCGTGCCGTTTATGAGATAATGCGAAAAAATATGGTACACACAGACAAGCCACATGTGACTATATAACATGAGCTAGAAAATATGCTATTTTCATGGCGAGTAACTAAGGCTTGAGACACACACTCATAATGTTCAATACTTATTGCTTTTTCGCGGTAACAATGGTTATGCGAATACGTGTCAATATTGCGTTACATGCACACTGCCTGTCTTCTTTAAATTTTAAATATGGAAGTATATAAAGTAACCGCTAGGCTGTAAAGGTTGAATTTAAATTTTCCTATGCCTTATAACTCGTGTTTCAATATATATTTTTATAATGGACTCCGTCCCATATTTTTCATAACTTTCTCCACTTTACATAGTTTCTGCGATATATTTAACTTTATGCAAAATACAGATTATAATGCGGAAACGTGAAACCAAGTTACACGTTCCCCAAATATTTCAGTTTTAGATGTGTGTCTGGCAGAACCATACAAATACACAAATACAACATGGAAATCTCGGGGATTGAACTCAGGCTTCTGATGTAACAAGCTGGCTTCAAACGATCTGAGTTATGACACAGTATAAAGCTTCTGTTGCAATTTGCTGCAGGGATTAACTCGGTTTGGTCTGTAGAATGTGTAATTGTTGCTTTTAACTCAACTACGTAAATCCTCCTCACACGAACGACAACACAGTGTTGATTGAATTGATATCAGTATTATTAGAATGGCCGATCCCAGTGGCCGCGCGTCTAAGGCGTGGGTCTACGGCCGCACGCTTACTGGGATTGTGGGCTCGAATCCCGCCTAGGGCATGGATGTCTGTCTCTTGTGAGTGTTGTGTGTTGTCAGGTAGAGGTCTCTGCGACGAGCTGGTCCCTCGTCCAGAGGAGTCCTACCAGGTGTGGTGTGTCTAAAGTGTGTGATCGTGAAGCCTCGATAAATGAGGCGGCCTAGGCCCCAAGGGGCTGTCGAGCCACTGGGGGGAAAAATTATTAGAATGACTCTCTAGATTATTAACTAAGGAATTGAGAATTCTTATAACTATTATACGTGAAACTGCAATCACACATGATTATGAATAGCCTTTTCTAGCCTGTTTACCATTATATGACATTTTCGTATTGATTCTTGAGTTCAAGAAGAATCAGAGTTCTTATTGTACATTATAATTCTTAGAAAATGATGTCACATGCGAGATATCACTGATGTGTATCTGGACTTTTTCCATCGTCCTGATTACACAAACACGACATTTCTAAAGCAGTCTGCTTTCGAAACGTCGTGTTTGTGTAATCAGTGGCGATGGAAAAAAGTCAAAATACATATCAGTGATATTTAAAAAAAGAGTTCTGTTACTGTAGTTAACAATGCCTGTGCATATAATAAGAAGGAAGTCTTTAATACGTACGAAAGCTTACATTTACAAATCCAAGTACATACGTAACCCTTTGAAGAGTGAAAATTACTTAATTATATAAAAAGTCAGGTCCTAACTCAAACAGAACAAATCCATTATCCAGTACAAAGACCCGATCAGTTAACGTTGTTTAGGGAAGTAATGTGCTTGGATTATGAGAAATATACGAAACAAAAAATAAATACAATGTCTGGGCATAATGCAATATTATTAAATGTTACAGCAGTTACTGTGTAGTTACAAACAGGTTTTTAAAATGTTAATGCAAATACGAGTCAGGATAACAGAACATGCTTCCTGTTAAAGTCAAATGCCTTCAGCAACAACATAAACAAGAATTGATATGTACCTAACATACTTGCAAAACTAAGAACAAAATTTCTGATTCGAGTACGATTAACTTCTATTCGCTCTCACGACCCCAACAAACTACTCCGTCATTTCGTTTAACCTTATTTGTGAATTATAACCATGCATTTTTTTCCTATGGCTCGACAGCCCCTAGGGGGCCTAGGCCTCCTCAGTTTCGCGATCACACAATTTAGACACACCACACTCTGTAGGACTCCTCTGGACGAGGGACCAGCTCGTCGCAGAGACCTCTACCTGACAACACACAACACTCACAAGAGACAGACATCCATGCCCCCGGCGGGATTCGAACCCACGATCCCAGCAAGCGAGCGGCAGCAGACCCACGCCTTAGACCGCACGGTCACCGGGATTGGCATACAACCATGCATTGCCTAACACAATATTAACAACACAACATTTGTAGAATTAAAAGCCTATGTAACAAGCAAGTCGTCTGCTTTTATATGATGCGAGATTTTAGGTTCTCAAAGCGGTTTCGCTGAAGACCGAGTCTTCTAGGTTGTTACACGTAAATAGTTTCAGACGTTTCGTAGAATCGTAATGCCTTCTTTTTTCAGGCTCAAGCAGTAGAAGTCCGAAACATCAGAAATTATTTACCCACCGACACAGTGTAATATCCCAATAACTCGAAACTTCTCCTTCCATTGTAGCGTGCCATTTAACACACATACATAAACCTTTCTTAAAAATTCGTGCACAGAGAGGCAAGTTGTTTTTCTTTCGTATCCCTTTTTTATAGACCTATCTCAGCACAACATGAAGATTATATTTATTATACTGTAGGCCCTACTTCATAATTTATATACTATTGGAAAATATTTATAGACTTGGCGCCTTTCGTATTTTCTCACCGAGGATGTTTTTACTGAAAAATGTGTATGTCTACGCACGGGATATATACAGTGAGTGTTGCGCGAACCGACCCCATTCCTTACTTCATAGTATACAATAATGTTCTCTCTCTAGTCCATATGTTGTCTAATATTTTAGTTTCCCAAGCAGGAAAACACGCATCTTTGGCATTAAAATTTGTACACGAACGTACAGCATGGCACTAAGGCTGCAAATTCAGGCACAAAAGTATAAAAAATTAAATTAATTTGTGTCATGCGCAGACCATGATAACAAATTAAAAGTTATGATGCTGAATTCGATGGCCGCATGATTGTGGCGTCCACGACGCTACATCACGTTCATTTCGAAACACTCTGAAAATATCAATATATTATATTCAATAATTTTCTGGGTATTTTTTTGTACAAGAATTAATAAACAATTCATTCATCATTCATTCTGTAGTCTGTCTTACGACAGGTCCGTAGCCTCTTCCAAAGCGAGTTTTCCACAGGTGCGATCTAGTGCTTCCTCTTTCAATTTCCAGTATCTTTTCTTTTCTTAAACAATACACATTATTTTAGGTCATTTATAAAGTAAATAGGAAGAACCATATGAAAATGGCTAAATAATTTTGTTAGAATGATTGAGGAAAATTTGCCGAAACACAATATATTATCTCAATTTCAGGCTTCAATTACCACACGACGCCGCATAATATCCCAGAAGAGCGCACTTCTCTACAATATATTATAACAACAAGGGGTGCCGATAAATCAGAAGACCTTGAAATATGTTGAATGTGTATGTGAAGACAGAACAGGCTTGAAATGCAAGATGCACAAAAAGTATAGACGCGAGGAAAACCGACAAGAATTTTAATTACGTAATGTATAAAGTCAGATAGTTTACATACTTTGCATTCGTTTCTTACATATCACGATTTTAAGATACCAAAAGACTCCATTATCCATTTTAACCAAACAAACTGAAAAACTGGATGGTATGTGGAGGTATCAAAAGAAAAAGAATCAGTACCCTTCCCGCGCACAATCACAGCAGGGAGGCTGACAGCGTCGTGCCCCTGAGAACAATAGGAATTTTGAAATTTAGGCCAATACCGATATTTTGACTATGTTCGCAGTTTTATAGATCAGGTCGGATTGAAGTTCACTTAGACGATATAAGTGTAGGATGGCAGGAGGCGAAACAGCAGTGAAGGGGAAGGGAAATTACGATGCGCAGACACGTCTACCTGCACGCTCAGATGACACAAAATTACATGAAATATATTTAGTTACACATATATGCATTCAAATACATGTGTATACCTCGAACTTTGTCTATCGTGTTGTATTCAAAAAAGGAAACAGCACGTTTGGAAATTAAATCCGTTTCCTTCTTTAATGAAAGAGTGAAGTGACACTTGAGGACAAGAAGATATGAAGTTTGGTATACTACTGCTACTACTACTAATACTACCACCACCAGCACTACTTCCAGCATCAAAAACAACATAAAAGACACTACTGAAAGTGCAATCATCGAATGGCTGTTAGGCTCTGGAACTTTTCCACTGACATGTCAATAAAAATAAAAATTTATGGAATCTGATCTTTTCCCCTCCGCCCACCTAGAAGGCGGGGGAGTGTTTTCGTTCTAGTCACGTTAATTGTGTAATATATTTCGTTTAGTCACAGATACAAAAAATATTTCATGCTTTTATGAACAACAGGCTTTGGACAGAGTCGAGAAATTTTGTAATCCCAAGTGAAATCTTGCATAAGAGACTTCGACCTGTGTTATAGCAATAGGACGTAGGGAGAGAATTTGTATGACTGCATGTCTGCACAAAGGAAGTTTGACTTTACGAGTTCTGCTCGGAATTCCTGCACGTTTAATAAGACCGAGTATTTATTGAAATAGCATTACATGTAAACAGGTGGCAAATAAAGACTAATTAAAGAAAATTACAAACGTGGCAGTGAATTTTGGATTCTGATGGTCCCTACGAAAACACTGAAATTCTTAAAAGGCCACAGTTACAGTATAATATAGAGTTATTCTATGCAAACTTGGAAAACTTGTACACCGTATTCTAACATCCGTGGACCCCTGCACATTGCAACTGCATCCTTTGCTCTATTTCATTGAATGCAAAAATATTCTTACATCGATAATCACATTACAGAAATTTCAGTTCATCGAATTATATATTAATGTTTTTGGTACTTCATTAATTAAATTAAAATGTTTGACTCGTAGTGAGGTGGTGATATGCTGTGGCATTTTTCATGTTGTTTAGTGACTTTTTTTTCAATAAGCACCTTTATTTTCCTTTTCGATGCTTTCGCATTTCTGCTGAGCGTCTACCAAAACCTATTTTTTTGTACTTCCGTCCGTCTGTAGTCATGTCATAAAATTTGATACTGGGAAGTGTTAAGACAACTTTTAAGCCATCTTAACTTCCGTTTACATAGAAAAAATTTAACGACCACTTTACATGGAGACTTACGAATAAGTACAAGTTACGCCCATGATTTTCCGTGTACTTGCCATGCTCAGCGCATGAGCAATTTATATTTTTTTTGGATACGTAAGCAAGTTACGAAACTGTAAACAATCTCTGTATCCTTTAAATCCCTTGTGCTAGAAAGGGAAGTGTGGTACTCCGCATCTTTTGCGTGTCCTGTGTATATTAGTAACAGTGCTACAATCGACATTATAAGGAACTGCTCGTTGATTTTGGCGCTGTTGCTAGGATTTGTAAATTAGGGGAACACGCCATAGTATTTAGACCACGCCTAAGTTTTCTATCTTCCTTTTTGTAAGAATAAAAACTTAGATTTAATTTTACGTAATTCAGAATTATATTGGGCTGATATAAACCAATTCGCTCAACAACTTTTAGCGCACATCCTCAATACAAAATTTCGTCAAACAGCAGCCGAATAATTTCAGAGATCCTTTCGAGTTTTTGAGTAATGTGGAAAAGTTTGCATTAATGTTAGTCTCTTTACATATTACGGAAATTTGTATTATCGTTAGGCCGATTAAAGTCAAAGCACAACGCGAATTATAAGCACCACATATTTTAACGTGTCAGAAATTGGCAACTTGCACACAGAATGCGTGGCGTGTATAGATTTCTTTGTTTCGCGGAATAAATGCCGATTACCGCCAATAACCGCCAGATCAATTGACACATGCAATGTTTCCTTAAGATATATAAATAGCATTTTAAAAACTATTTACATAGTCTTTGTGTTGAAAAGGGTTAAGGTAAAATTGTGTTGTTGTTACTAGCAGGAAAACTCTAGACGGAGATCTCCAAGCATGTCCCTCGTACCCACCTATCGACCAGAACGACAGACCCTCGAAAGTTTTAGTTTTTGAGACGCCGGTTGCATGCTAGCTGCTGCCATGCTCATTTGTTACGCCATGGTGTCTGCAGCGAAAAAATCGACAGCGATTGGAGCATCCCATACAAAAGCAACACTCAACACACAGATTTAACGCCGAGCATGAGACACACCTGCTGTTGTGACGTCACTTGTCATATAACAAGCTGAAAACATGTACCGTGTTACAACATGTTCCAGGGTTGGTGGGGAGTGTCTCTGTTAAGCATGCTTGATTCGACACTTGCAATCAGCGGACGTGCCTGCGTCATAGTAACATGCATTTTCATCCCATGTACATATCACACTCGACTCATTCTAATACGCTTACATTTAAAACGTATGTATCCATACGCTTTATTTATGAATTTGCGTTTCTGTGTGGTTATAACATTTATTTATTGCTGATACCGTTACAGCTGTACCCTATGCAAAAATCGCAGTTTTGTCAAAACTGGATACAAATGGAAAACTGCTTCTGGCGAGGCAGTATTGTAGTATTTTTCCATTTACGTTATTTTTCCCCCCAGGCTTCACAATCACACTCAGACACATCAAACTCGGTAGGACTCCTCTGGACGAGTGATCGACCCGAAGAAGAGACCTCTACCTGACAACACACAACACTCACAAGAGACAGACATCCATGATCCCGGCGGGATTTGAACCCACAATCCCAGCAAGCGAGCGGGCGTAGACCCACACTCTAGACCACGTGGTCACTGGGATCGGCATTATTTATATCTAATGACGAAAGTACCGAAGAAGTTAATTACACACACGTGCATACAGAACAGTAATAACTGTAATGCCTATTGATTGCAATTGCAGGGGACAAGGATGTATAACGAAGTACAATATTAAAACGCATCTTAAAGAAATAGGGTATGAATGTGTACATTTATCTTGCTGGACTATTAGAAATATGGTTCTGAATAGGCTATTGAAATTCCACAAAAGACAGGGAATTTGAAACGTTTTAGCAACTAATAGCCTCTCAAATTGGATTCTGTTCCATAACTTTCGTTAGAAATGTGTTGTTAACAAAAGTTGTCTGGAATAAACAATATATTTTTTATTTTTATTTCGTGAACTTAGTACTTGAATAGTTATGAATATTTTATATTTTTGAGAGCGCCGGTTTTGTAACTCACTAAGTCCGTGGAACAGAATACTTCTTGTTAAACGAACAGGTCCTTAGCTAGTTACGAAACTCCCCACGTGTTATAGAACTCATCGATCCATTACCGTGTTCACAACAGCCCTCCTCCTTTGCATATTCTGAGACAGATAAATTAAGTCCGGGCCCTCCCATCCTATTTCTTTGAGATTCATTTCAATATTATCCTCCCATATTCGCCTAAGTCATACGAAGCTTCTCCTTCTTTCAGGTTTCCCCACCAGAATCTTGCATGCATGTGTCTTCCACCAATACCCGCCGCATGTCCCGCCCATGTTGTCCACCTGGATTTTATCACGCTAATAACATTCACTGAGGACTACAAGTGATGAAGCTTCTCATTATGAAGTTTCTCCAGCCTCCTATTTCTTCCTCTTTCTTAGGCCCAAATACCTTCCTCAGCACCCTACTGTTCGAACCCCATCAGTCTATGTTTCCCTTAACGCGAGAGTCCAACTTTCCAAAAAATACACCCAAGTTCGGGGCTCTGTGTAATAATTCGTATCATACTGATTTCTTACGGTGAGAAAATTTTACCTTTTCGCCCAACCCGTTAGCTCGAGAACCATTCCTTCCAGGGTGTCCGCGACTGCTTACTCTATATACTCGCGGCTAACTTACGTAATTGGTGGCCTTCTCCTCCATCCGCAATCTTGCAGACTAATTTTAAATTTTTATAAATTTTGAAAATTATTTTCGTTTTCTCTATGAAAGTAATTCCAATGTTTCTGTTAATCGTATCAAGTAAGAATTTGGTTGTTCTTTAGAAAGGCTACATTTTGCGGCCCACAGAAAAATTAAAGTTTGGCAAAGTAGTTCTTCGACATGAGAAATTATGATTCGGTGTAGTAAAGTACAATAAAACTGATATGAGTTTATGAGTCTGCCATGTTGTTACATAACTTGCGCCTGAGGCTGCATAAGAAATGGACTCCCAGAATAAAAATTGTAATTACAGAAATAAATTTATAATCTTCATATTCAAAAAACTTGGTTTTTACATTAGTTTGTTTTGTGATCTGTCGTATAGTGTCAAGTAGCAGGAAGGCTGAACGGTGAATATGAAATAACGTGGAAAGAAGCGCATGTTGCGTATTTTATCACACTATCACGGAATTTTGGTGAAAGGTTAGGTAAAACCACGAAAAAATCTGTCGGTGTTGGCAACCTCAAGGTTGAGATTTGAACCTGTAGCCTGCCGGTCACGACGTGGGGATTCTGATTTCTACATGGAGGTACCGAGCGCGTTCTAGATCATAAACAGCTGTAATCGGGAGATGCACCTTCAAATCTCTGCCATATTCGTGGTTACCAGCACATATCTGCAAAAATTCCGCATCTGTTCTTCCACATCCTGATCTGCTATTTAAAACCCCTTTCCTATCATACTATGTTAAGTAACAACGTATCACTGAAACGGAATTGTTAAAAAGCACAAGAATTAATCATTATATCAGGATGATCGGGAAATACTTGTTCATGGAGAAATCAGAATTTGCACTGATAAAGAAAATCGGTAGAAGTTTTTTAATCGTCTTAAGACCTAACTCTCAGAAAATTTATTTTGCCAACACATCAAATTACTATTATGCGTGATTTCAGGCTTCAGCCGCGATGTAGATGAGATCTGTGCTCTTCTGGGATATACGCAGCGTTTAGTGGCATTTCTGTACCGACGTTTCGGGACAACATATCAGTCAATCTTCAAGGTCAAGAAGTCCAAGAAAAAAACCTTCTTATTGGATTTCGTGATCCTTTAAGATGGGCCGATAGGTTGTCCCGAAACGTCGGCACAAATCTATCACTCAGCGCTGCGTAATATAGCAGAAGAGCGCACATCTCAAGTTACTATTATTTATACAGTAAGGTAGAGGTCTCTGCGACGAGCTGATCCCTCGTCCAGAGGAGTCCTACCGAGTGTGGTGTGTCTAAAAAGTGTGATCGTGAAGCCTCAAAAAATAGGCGACCTAGGCTCCCAAGGGGCTGTCGAGCCACTGAAGAAAACAAAAAAAAAAGTAATACGAACAGAGAAAATCTTTGTTTACTTCGTCATTTTGAAGTATTTGCAAATTTACTTTCAAAAACATCTCGATGATTATTTTTGCATCATAAGGAATATTTGTGGCTGCACACGATAATGTAATCCTTACACATGTACTTTAAGGAGTCTGGGGTAGCTCAATCGGTGTATGGAATACGGTCTGGACCACTGAGGAAAAGTATTTGGATTCCCGTCAGGGGCAAGAAGTTTTACTCTTCTCCAAACTTACAGACTGGCTGTGGGACCTACCCAGCCTCCTATTCAGAGGGTACGGATGGCCCTTTCTCCGAGATAAAGTGGCCGGAACGTGAAGTTAGTCACGCACCTCAATCGAGTGCCGCGGCAAATAATACCAAGTACATGAAGCTGAAATTTATTCCACCTTAATGCATCCACGGAGTAATGCTTAATTAAACACAAGAACAAAATTAGTATTACGATATTTGAGGTTCTTACAGCGGTATTGCTGAAGATTCAAGTCTTGTGGGATGTTACGCTGTGTCGTTTGGTGAACAGTTATTGTTTTCATCTTCAAAACCAAGCAGCACGGGTTTAGAGAGAAAACCACGTTGAATTTGGGTTGTTAGTATACGAGTAGATAGTAACTGAACGTACGCGATGCTTGTCAGTGTAGGTAAAAATGGTATCCAGAAACATTAGTGTATAGAAGTGTTTTCGACTATGAAAGGGAAGCAGAACAAATAGTTTCGCAAATTGAATGTGTGATTTTAGAAGCGTCTTACGGCAGAAATCTAGACAGTAAAATTGTTTTAAGTTTTTTATAGAAATGTGACTTGAGTTTATGTTAACAAAATAAATATTCACAGCCTAAATTTGGTGACAATATGAAAAGGCCAGTCTTGCCGGAACACATTTTGTTTTAAATGCATGTTTTTATTTCTAAGTTCAGATTTTGTTTACAATGAAAGCATAATATCTTACCGCAGTGTGTTACATGTTTCTTATGTACCTTGGCTACCATGACGATTTAGTCCGTGCTGTACAGGTAGTCCTAATCTAATGGGGCCTGAAACATGTAGGGTCTAATACTATATGTAGTATTATACTTTTTTTTCCAATGGCTCGACAGCCCCTTGGGGACCTAGGCCGCCTCATTTTTCGAGGCTTCACGATCAAACTTTTTAGACACACAATATTCGGTAGGACTCCTCCGGACGAGGGACCAGTCCGTTGCAGAGACCTCTACCTGACAACACACAACACTCACAAAAGATAGACATCTACGCCCTAGGCGGGATTTTTTTTTGCCTCTCCGGGGTTTTTCCCCTTTGATCCATTTTTGTACTGTTTAAATCCTTTTCGTCCTTCATGTCACTTTACGATCCATATTACCGTCCTTATACAACAAACACAACACAAACATCCATGCCCCCGGTGGGATTCGAACCCACAATCCCAGTAAGCGAGCGGCCGAAGACTCACGCCTTAGACCGCACGGCCACTGGGATCGGCGATTCGAACCCACGATCCCAGTAAGCGAACGGCCGCAGACCCACGCCTTAGACCGCACGGCCACTGGAATCGGCTTATATTATTTTACCTTTATTTATATCTGTATTACAGTTAATATTATAATCCGAGTAGTAACATGATAATTTTAAACACACAATCTAATTAATATTCCAAATTACGGCTTCAGATTCATAAGCACAAGACAAACGGCAGAAACTCTCTTCTAATATACGTATATATTGCTGTTTGTACTGAGTATGCATTCAGTGCCATACCTTTGAGAGTCCAGCAGCACGGTTTTGGTCTTCATTTCGTACGACGACCAGCAGACTCAAGGTTTTCAGTCCAGTTCCAGGGAACACCAAATGCAGTATTCTCACCATGGCACATACACTACCACAACATCCTAATAAACCCGATTTGTGGAGAAAATATCAGGGCACGCAATACAGCAGTAGATTATTTAGAATTTACACACATTTCTGTTGCAAGGTGTTAGCTACTACTCTGTTCAGGAGGGCAATACGACACGGAATAGAACGCACTTTTAATACTCATACCACCTCACATTCCAGTCACCAGGAAACTAAGACGGAAAGGAACCATGATTGTTAAAGTGAAAATGTGAAGTTCAAGAAAACGGAATTACTGCAGTAAGGTTTGTCAAAACGGAATCTGCAGGCTGTGTGAGCTGTCGGATTGCCTATCACATTACGTAATACATAACGGGGAAATTAAAAGACGAAATGGAAGCGTGATTACAAGAGGAAGACGGGTTGCGGAAGGAATAGCAGTGGAAGGAGAGGCGTTTAATAAAAGCTGTCCACGAGCCACTATTTGTCTGCGAACGTAATTTTATTGTTTCACATGGACGTAGTGGTCGAGTGCACAGTATTTGCTGTATTTTGGAGGTTTCGGGATCAAATCTCAGCCCCTAAAACCAAGAATCTTAAGATTTTGGTAGATTTTATGAGTTCTTACACACACATGCCAGAGCTTTACCTCAAACCACGTACTGATAAATCACTTTCAGTTTCTTGTTCACTAAAGCTTATCCCAACATACGATGGTACATAATCTGAGAGGGAAATCCATGGAAGGTCGCATATTGTTTATTCTTTATTTACTTATAATAATATAATAATATAACCATGGCTCAACAGCCCTATATGGGCTCGGGCCTCCTCTTGCCTCCTCTTTCCGAGGTTACTAAGTCGTGTGCATTCGTGGCAGTTGGTGACTGGCCAACTGGCTCTTTATTTACTTGTTTCCAATCTATTCACGATGCTTTGATTAGTGTAGTCAGAATAGTGACTGGAGGACCAAAAATCATGGTTGATTCACATCAGGGGCAAAGCTTTCAGAAAGGATCTTCTATTCAGTGGGCACAAGAACGTCTTTCGCCGGGCACAAAGCGGCCGGACAATGAAACCGACCACTCACATCAATTCAGGACCGAGGCTAAGAATGATTGGAGCTATAACACCGCTCCCCTCCATACACCTTCATGGCAGGTTTTACCGTCACTGACTACATAGCTTTGAATGTGATGACTAGTAAATGGCGAACGGGCAAGCAATTTGAAGGAAGCGTTAGTACGCCAGAATTGGCTTTCAGTGACAGAAGGAAGCACCCAAAATTCACTATCAGGGTAGCCAAACAGGGCGAACCTTCCGAATAAGAAATATTAATGCTGGCAACTCAAAATACAATAGTTGCTCAGCCTGTAAAGAAATTCTGTTTCTTTTATTAAAACTGAAGTTTGCTAAGATTTTGAGAAGGACCCGTCCCTGGTCTCTAATCTGAGCTAGCTAAATCCAGTACGAGTATATTAACACCCTACATCTTCAGATATCACTTTCTAATTGTGCTTCCAATCTTTAACAACCGAAATGGTCTATTGCTTCTTTCTAGGCTGCTGATGAACCGAATTAGCTTTTGGGTTAAATAGGTTTTGTTTGGAAATCCACTTGAACAAAAAATTAAACCCCATCTCCAGGAGATTAATTACTTGCTGCTTTATGCTAATATGATATATACTCTATACTATTTAATACAAATACAATTCCATGCTTTATAATTGCATTTAAAGGAAAATGGTCGTTAGATAAAATAATTCTCTGCCGTTGGTAGAGAAATAATCTCAAAACAGATCATAAAATTTAAATGTGTTGGGAAATTTATATAATTTCTGACATATTTGTTTTTGTTGTAGAAAGGAATGCGCATTTCATTCTAATTTCCAGATGGATGGGTCATTAACATAAAGCTCTCCGGTTATCCAAACGCTTAGAATTTAATCTTGTGGAATAAAAAGATTAGCGCACGCCATTCCTCGTCATTGTTGTTACAGTGTTATTTACAAGGCGTTTTTATGAACTGCTGATTGGGAAAATGTAGCTTATAAAATGAAATCTGATTTGTGCTTTACTGTATTATTTAATGGCAATTTAATTAATTTCTATCTACCGGTAAATTAAAAGTCCATGCTACACATAATGAGTAATCAGATAATGAAACAATTTTTTTATAGAATTTTAATTCGGTAACAATTTTTAAGGTAACTTGCACGCTTGTACACTCAGATACACAGTACTGCAAAAATCGGTAAAAAATTTCGTGCTTTACGCCTACTTATCTTCTCCATTGAATGAAAAAATGGGCCTATGACATCACCAAGCTGTCTGCCTGTCCCGCAATTCAAAAATTGAATAGGTGATATCAGTGTTTATTTTATCAATTCTAACGAATTTAGTGTGGCCTTATGTCATCAAAGGCCAACTTAACCTCATAGATCTTAATCTTAGGTATTAACAATACGGCTCAAGCAAAAACTACAAAGTAAGAGAGACACTGCAGTCTATTATTGTAGGGTCGTAAAATGATTTACTGTAGTAGATCGCGAAAAACACGCAACTATTGTTGAGTAATTATTTTTATCAAATTTAATACCAAAAATACAGACTGCGTAAAATGTACACACCGTTTTCAGTTTTATGACCACAACTACTGACCCACATTGAAGTATACTTACCGAAATTTGCTAAAGTACACAGATCGTGAGATTGAGCAAAGAGTATCATAAAATGTCGACTGTATTTCGCCAATTGCACAGTATTCAGGATGCGAATTTTACAAGTTGTGGCCAACATATTTAAATTACACGGAATCTCTATGGTAATATAAGATACAGTAGTTCACGTGCACGTAATGAAGGCATGTTGCCGTAGTGGAGATAAATTTCCACTCATTCTTAACTTCGGTATTAGATACAGGCAAATGGTCAGCTTGACGACCTGGTCGCTTTTTCTTCGGGGATAGATTCCCGGTATCCAGGGAAGCTAATAGGTCCCAGAGCCTGTGTGGATATTTTTAGAAGAAAAAAACCTCCTGTCCCGTCTGGAATCGAACCACGACTCCTTAAATGAGACGCGATCAGAAATCGATCTATGAACTTATGCGACCACAGCAAATTAACTCATAATCTAAATTATCGGATTATAAGTTTGCATTATTGGAATAATAAATTCTTAGCACTAAGTTTGTAGGTCCGGAACTATTCAATACCAGTTTCGGTTTTGTGTGTTTTACCCGGCACTAAATACCCAATCTCTCCTATTAGCACACCAAATTGTCAATTAGATATGCTTGTTATGTTCTCTCTTGAAATTCACTACAATCGCCAATCTATATTGTGTCATCAGTTACTGTTCTAACATGTCCCGCATGCATTTTTTTCACAAGACCTTCTTCCATGCGTTGAAACAAGTCACATGAGACAGAAGGGCGCTTGTATCTCATTATGCGCCCCTTCGCGGCATATAATCAGACGCAAGATGATGTCAGTGACCTCAGTTAAATGATTATGACTAAATCTAGGACCCAGAGTCCTTCCTGATACGTTCGTAATCGATCAGCTGATCAAAACATTCTCCACCCTTTATGAAAGCAGATATTTCAGTACTGTGTTTAAAAAGACTGCCACGCTTCACTACTCTGGGCCTTATACATCCACTTCACATCTTCCTACCCCCAGAACTTTAACACACACTTTAACTTTGTCCTCCCATTATACCCACGCCTCATGAATGGCCTCTTGTTTCGTCTTGCCCGGAAAAGAAAGCTCTACAAATTTATCATTTCTCTTGAACCATTATAACCACCTGGAAGAGCGCAGATTAAGAATCCCCTCATTAGACAATTTTCTCCATACTCCTGGCACTTTATCCCCTGCGGTTACAAGTATTCTACTCAGCATTCAATTGTGAAATATCATCAATGGTGATGGGCCTACCACCGTGACAACCCAGTGTTAATAGGAAGGTAGCCTTAAGAATTTATAAATATTACTGCTTTTGTTTGAAAGACAAGTTTCACACCCAACTAAACAACAGGTAATATTAATCTATATTTTTTAAATTTTAATTTTGTTGTTTTGAACCAGTAATTCGGGACACAAAATATTCAAAAGAGAATGGGAGGTAACAAGGTCTGCTGAACCGCAATTTGCTCTTAACTTCATCGCAAGTAATATTTTGATTGATACAACCAGCTTAATGAGAATATTCTTTCATTTTCCTTGCCCTTAGTCGAATAACTACATCGTGACAACTGACGACATGATCTTTGAGTCTAGAAACAGTCACATTTCAAGTACAGAACAGAAGAAAAAGTAGGTTCGTGGAGATCGTAGCCAACAAGACAAAAGCACTGACTCCTTCACTACGGAGAATTTCACCTAGTACCGCCCCGTGATATCTATTCAAGAATGCTAAATTTAAGTAAACTCTTCCGTGCAAGCCATGAAGTCAGATTGGGGAGTAGAGTTATAGCTCCACTTATTCTTAACCTCGGAACGAGATGGAGGTGAGCATTTAGCTTCAACCACCGGCCGCTATATCCCGCGGAAATAGCCCCCGGTTCCCCTTAAATAGGGGATTGTGTGAACCTCCGATTTGGTGTGGATTACTTGCAGAAGTAACAAATCTATCTCCAGCCAGGAATCGAATTAAAGTTTCTCGGTAGATCCGATATACTCGTCCAGACATACTTTCGTCCACCATGTGATTACATTTATTCGTCTTTAAAATGATAAAAAAAGACTGAGCCTAAAAATCAAGTACTTTGCTCTGATATCATTTATTCAATTGACATACTCTTTACGTCTACTTGCTAAAAGGTTACAGGCATTCGTTAATGAGTTCGCGTTACTGGAATGCAGAACTGCACGTACCTACACGCTCTGTTGCAAGAGAAAGAGGCAATTTGTGTATACCTCAGCGGTACTCCGCTCAGCGGTCAACTTCATGGACATTGACATGCAGACCTATAGCTGAGGACTCCGAATGGAAGTTATTGCTTTGTTCTGTACACTGCTTCATATCAAAGCTGTGAGTATACGATTCACTTTGATGCATTTACAACACACTATTGTTTGGATATTGCTGTCAAATGCATGATAAAGCAGTCTTTCAGTAATGCAGAGTCACCAGTAAAGTTTAATCTCCTATTGTTTAGATAGGAATTTGAAGTTTATGGATACCAATTTTTTTCCCCCTACACATAGCAATAATTGTGTAAACTACTCGTGGTATTGCACTAGTACTTTAAAGTCTCACTCTTCGATATAAGCTAGGTAATTTGGACATAACGACGAGCTTTAACGTTTTGTACCCTTCACGATATATTGTGTTGCTGAATCAAATTTAGGAGAATGAGTACGATGTAAAGGGCCACATACATACAAAATTTCAGCCACAAAATTGGAAGGGAAGGTATACTCTGAGAGACCTATACATAAATGATGATGATGATGATAATAATAATAATTATAATAATAATCAGAAAATCAATCTTAAGAAGAAATGAGATGTAAGAAGCTTACTGGATTAAATTGGATCAGGAGAAGGTATAATGGAGAAATCTTGTGATCTTAGTAATTACCCATAGAAGGCGTGAAATTTCTTAATCAGCTGGCGACTATTGGTTTCCCAAGCAGGATTAAAAAATTTATTTTAAGCAATAAGGGAGAGAATTGTTTTTTTATTTCACAATGGGTTGCCACACGTAAAATTTAGTTTTTTTTTAATTCTATGCGCCTCGTAAGAGAATTGTGATGAATAAAGCTAACTCATGGGTTAAAATTAGTCGATCCCGGTGGTCGCGCGGTCTAAGGCGTGGGTCTGCTGCCGCTCGCTTGCTGGGATTGCGGGTTCGAATCCCACCGGGGACATGGATATCTGTCTCTTTTGAGTGTTGTGTGTTTTCAGGTAGAGGTCTCTGCGACTGGCCGATCACTCGTCCAGAGGAGTCCTACTGAGTGTGGTGTCTCTGAGTGTGATCGTGAATCCTTGATAATGAGGAGGTCCTGGCCCACTAGGGGCCGTTGCGCCATGAAAAAATGGGTTTTAATTAGATACTTCTTAGTGATCGGTTGGAAATGTCAACACAAGAAACAAATTAAAATTTACAAAGCAATGCCTCCATTGCCAGGGCCTCATTTATGAGATGGAGGAAATCTTAATTTAGCCCAACCCACATAAACTTACAGACGAGACAGTATGTCCACTCCACTTAGCTGGTTAAGGTAGCAATTAAGCTACGCTTGTATTCTGGTACCACAAAGGGTTAGTTGGGTTATACTATCCGGGGCTCGACTTCCGGCAGGGGAAATTGATTATTCTTTCCAAGAACGTACAGACCATTCTGAAGTCCACCTGGCTTTCTATTCAGTAGGTGCCGGGGTGTGAAGCTCACCACTCACCTGCATCTCTCGTCGAGGTTACGAATGTGTGGAGCTGTACCTCCTCCCCTCCTGTATGCCTGTATGGCGAGGAAAGGGACAACTTTACTTCAACCAGGGTCAATGTTAATCCGCAGGTCTTTAACGACGTTTATGTGTTTTCCAGAGGAATGCTGTTGGACCTACAGTGTTTTAATGTATTTCCTGGCCACTTACCTTCAAACCCGTAAGCATTCAGATAATTATGATTATGGTGCCACACCTTTCTTGAATCCCTTAATTGATACATTATTACAACATTTAATTATTCTATTGATGTTTATTTAGAAAGTCCACTGTTGTACTTTACTTATTTCATAATGCAAGGCCATGAAACCCTCTCTACTGACATCGACAGAAATGTTAAAAACACAGGTTGAACGTAGCAAAATTAAGAAGGAGTGACATAACAGTGAAATGCATTGTCAGTATAAGGTTAAGGCACTTGTGCCAAAATACTCAATACAGTCTTGTACAAAGAGAAATGAAGAAACAGGAAGAATGGGGTACAGGCCCAAATTAAAAGAAAATATTATGAGAACTCTTTTCTTCTTTTGAAAGAGGTGAAATTTAATGAAATGAAAACGCGTTACACAGCTCCCATCTTAGGCAGCATCTTAAGCTGGTAGGAAACCGCTGGCAAAACTGAAGAGAACATGTCTTAAATAACTGAGAGGAGAGAGTTTCGTTCGAAGTCCTTCTAGCCAAAAGAGTGAAATGGAAACGGTGTTAAGTGTGAGCTAGAAGATAAATCAGGCTGGATAACTGGATTTCGATTCTCGAGAGAAAAACAGAAGCGACGACATAACGTCTGTTTTACGTCACAAATTTTTAAAGCGTTCAAGTTAATAATTCCAAGGAAAAATGTTGCGTAGAGTAACTGAAAAAAAATAAATGTGTGTTAACTTTTAAAGGGGCGTGTTTTATGTGTTCTTGGCCCGGTTACTGACATATTCCCAAATGCAGCACACAATAATTTAATGTCTAAGGTGCAACTACGCTGTACGTAATACTAGAAAAAGCACAAGTCCTTACATTTCTCTCCTTTCCAATAGAACATCGAATCCTAAAACAACACATGTTGCATTCCGATATACTCATGCATATGCCCTGAGCTACCATACGTGAAGGTGCATAGGCCTATATTTCCAACGTCACTCTGTCAGACCCGAACAAATCCAACAGCATTTCCATTGAACGTGCATTAACAAGCTGCAGTCATTTGGCATTGATGTGGGCACAGAACGTCATTTGAGAAGAATAGTCGTAATGAGAAGGCTCTTACTGGAGCAAAATGAACAGGAAATTAAAATGCCTATCAAGCTGGTGGGTGTTTGCTTTCTTCTGAATTAGTGGTGTGTAAAATCATACAAAGCCTTCACCATTATTCATACACGAGAGAAACAAATGGAAGAATTTAAAGAAGAGGAAGTGTATATTGACAGATGGCAGTTTATTTAGTGACACTTTATCAAATGTATTGTGTGGAATGATAGGACACATACGAATGATGAATTGAGAAAGAAGTATGATAAGTAGAAATATAAATCCAGCATCAAACAGTTTGTCATTAAGAGTTAAAAATGTCGCTGAATGCAGTGTAATATTTGCTGAACATATTTGTGCTTATGGACACTATATTGACGACGTACTTTAAATGAATAATATGTGAGCTATGGGGAGATAATTTTTGGGAGAATGTCGGCTGGATATGTAGATGACCGCTATCTACTCTAAAGGTTAAGAATGTGTGGAGCTTCACTTCCACTCTTTCACATATCATTGTGATGTGTCGCTTCAACGCATGGGCAAAATTACCAACATTTACCTCCGGTAGGAGGATCGTACTTTCTAATCGCTACGTTCAATGAACGTATCTTCAATGGCGAACTGTTGTCATGCATGTCACAAAGGGCACGCCAAAGAAGGCACGGCTGTAACACGAAAAGTTTATCTCAAAGAAATATGTTGGAACAACAAATTAGTCTTAGGGTGTGACATCCCGCTTTGACGTGTATATAAACAGATGAATAAAAGACAGCCAGTCACAGCTATATGTGAACAGTGTTTATGCTCCAGTATGCAACATGTTTCGCCTTATCTGTAAGGCATTATCGGGCACAGGTTAACAATATGTAAAAAAACCCTTACCTACGACACATGTAGCACATTTTACAATAAACATTATCCAATATATTTGTGATTGACGACTATTTTATTCATTTGTACATACAATAAATTAGTAACTAAATTTTATAATAGAATAAATTTATCTCTTTACACGTCACCAAGTTATATAGGGGGGAGCAGATTTATAGCTCCACTCATTCTTATCCTTGGCACTAGATGGACAATGAAATATTAATTTGCGTGTTAGTACTTGTGGCTGAGTGTAAAATTTATGTTCACATTTGCAAAAGATTTGTCCTTAAAGCTGTGGCCTTAAAATTATTCAACATTCTTCGCTTACAAGTTGCTGTTTTTACTTCAGGTAAAGAGATGACCAATTTTCTGTAAATCAAATGCTATTTTACTCCGTGTTAGTATACGAGATTTGAGGGCCTCAAAGTGGCATGAAAATTGTTGTCATCTGTGATGTAATGTCGTGTATTGTAATGTAGAGTATGAGCCTCTTCTACCCCAAAGATGGAAAGAGCTATTTTATCCCAATCGTTGGTCCCTATTTACCAAAGTACACTGTGTCATATCCCAGAAGACAGTATATTCACTTCATATTATTCTTTGTATACGGGGGCAATAATACTCAGCTGTGAGTGTGCAAATAGAGTGTAGGTGTCGTCATCCACTGCACTTAGAAAACAGCACACACCAGGGCTGTTCACTTTTATTTTCACGAGCTCTAAAATGTGTCAGTTCATAACGTCTGTAATGGAACTGAAAGGCCTGCTTATGGTTCACATTTTTGCCACATGAAAAGCCACGCAGCTGTGTCGTTTATATTGACTGGAAGGAGGGAGTTCGAAGTAAGGGCGACAGAATTCGCAAAAAATAAGTTTCCTTATATTAGGAAAGTTTGGGACCAAATTGCTAAAGAGAATTTTTGAAATACAAAAAATTGCATAGAGTAAAGGAGGAAAGAAACATCCTAATAAAATGAAAATAACGGAGGCTAACTGGATTGGTCACATGTTGCGTAGGAACTGTGTTCTTAAACGCGTTATTGAAGGAAAGATAAAAGGAAAGATAGAAGTGAAGGGAAGATGAGGAAGAAGACGTAAGTAGCTACTGGATGGCCTCAAGGAAAAGAAGATACTGGAACTTGAAAGAAGAAGCACTAGATCGCCCTCTGTGGGGAACTCGCTCTGGGAGAGGCTATGCAAGTCTCGTTAAGACTGACTACGTGATGGTGATGGGTGGTCTACTCCCAGTCTGTTCATAAAATATGGCACCCGTGGATTATATCCTGCAAGGAGACTTTTAAAAAATATACTAGGTAAATTTTCCATGTATATTTTGTGCGAGTTGAAGCAGGATCACCCGTATTTAAAAACCCCGCGGGTAATGTCACTGTTTAATAAATTCACGACTGGGTAACCTGCTGCTGGTTCATTCCGAAACTCATACAGGATCGACAATTTTGAGCGGTGTCGCAGACCTTGCAGTCAAGTGGGCCGGTGATGTTTGGTGGTAAAGGTAAACGTAAAGTTGTCCCTCATACACGCCATGAAGGCATATAGGGGGACTGGAAGTACAGCTCCACTCAGTCCTAACCTCGGTAATAGATGGAGGTGAGTAGTCAGCCTCACCGTCCGGCCGGTTTACCCTCCGAGAAAGAAGCCTCGGAACTACTTGAATATGGTGCTGGTTAGACCCCAGAAACAATCTGTACATTTTGGAGAAGAGAGAAATCTCCTGCCCTTGCCATGATCAGACAACCGGCTCGCCCAGCCCGTAGCCTGACCTCTGGTGGACCATTTAGTAAGTAGACACAGTACATCCTCCGTGATGTACCCTTTTGTGTGGCGGAGTGACAGTCAATTCGTCGCCTTGCATTTCTAACGATTTAAGACTTCTTGTAAGCTGGAGCTTAAGTTGCACACGGCGGTGCAAATTTAGATTTTGGACATACGGGTTGAAGACGTGTAGTCTATAAATGTTACCAACATTTAGGAAAAACCCGCTTCCTCCGTCTCCACGACACAACTTATGCCATCTACCATTCCATGTAGGGTAACTGACAGTTGGAACGCCTCGCGGAATCACAATGACGATACATTTCCGCCCGTATGGGAATCGATAAAGTATGGCCATGATGTTGCACTGATCTGAAAAATGTACACTTAACATGTTACTGTAACATCAGTTTACAACATTTTACACTTATTAGATATAATGCGTCTGTTGGATATAAAATTCTGGAAAATATATGAATAGAGAGTGGGTACTTCAGTTCCAGCTCTGTTATTGGCAGTACATCCTCTACTCCTCTAATAACCACTCTCTCTCTCACTTGCCCAAACCTTGCTTTTGTACTCTTGTAGAAATATGTATTGCAGTGCACAATATGAGGGCAGTCTGGCAAATCCAATCACCCCAGACATTGCACGCGGTTGCCTGGCGACAAACCTGTGTTCGGCACGTATAATTCTATGATTCATTATTAGTTTATTACAGGTTTACAATATACAGGGTGTAATAACTAAATAAGATGAAAGACTGTTCAAATGAAGTGAGAAAGCATCCGGCGATGACACTCCAGACATCTGAGTTGGTTATTCTGTTACCAGTTGCAGGCATGAACAGGTCACACGGTCACTGATTTTATGTTTTAAATACTTCGTAACAGCCCCTGGCCATCAGAAGATGCGGAGAGGACTAAGGAGGGAAACACGTGGGTTAGAATAATTTTATGATACACTTTTGTATAAACATATTTCTTACTTATTCTGTAATTCATTTTTATTTTACTAACTGACTGGCAGTAGAATTTGATATTTTAATATCGTCAAAAACAAGGCCCGCCATCTGACATGATCTTGAGCTAATTACAAACTCCTTTCTTTTTCGGCATCCTAACAGGCAGTATACAGTTGTCGTCCAACTTCTTCTTGGTCTTCCAGTCGATCACTTTTTAATAGATGTTTTTATTCACCAGAACACTGTATGCAATTATTGTCTCCTTTGTCCGTGTTGCATTTCGGGCCCAAAAAGCCTCACTGATGTCACTACCCTAACAATACAGTGTGACCTATAAAAAAGCGTAAAGTATCTCTTAATATATTCAATTTCAAAGTGCTGTCATCCTTCCCAAACTCAGATATTAATTTTATCAATTAACACCAAACAAGATATTGGTAAATATGACAGAGCTTAACACTTCTTACATTTTTACGTCGCTCTCTGCCCATATTTATCACAACCTGGTGTTGATTCTCTTCTTAGCACTGTGCTGGAAGCATCACTTTTCTTTCAGCGCTATATGTTAAATATAATTTGAAAAATCCAGGAATATTAATCCATCGTGATGTAGTGATTCTAAATACGACGAATATTTTTATGCTCTTCGGATTCCTTAAGCTTATACATTTAATTTTACACATCTATTACTTCCCAGA
The DNA here is from genome assembly GCA_021186555.1 of Reticulitermes speratus. NCBI lineage: Eukaryota > Metazoa > Arthropoda > Insecta > Blattodea > Rhinotermitidae > Reticulitermes > Reticulitermes speratus. The sequence continues at coordinate 10,927,078 of JAJKFL010000001.1, forward strand.
CGTCATATATATATTTCCTAGGGCACCAGAAAATAATAATCGGAAAAGATGAAAAATTAATGACCCCCTAAATTAACCATTTGAACAATTAAAAATCGATTAGCTAAGTTTGTTTCTTTTTCCTTAGCATATTTCTGCAAATTGAATGTACAAATTTCCATCACATTTCTAAAATACATTTAATCGTACAAAAATGTCATAAAAGATGCGTAAAATTTACTGTAATAGTTTTTTTAATGCAGCCCACACCTCTTTTTCTCTTTGTTTAATATTTACAGACATTATTTACTTACTTTAAGGAAGTTTTGTCTTGCTCAGAATTGCCTAAGAACTAACGTGAATTAAATTATATAAGGTATACAAAATAGATCCAACCCTGCAGCTGATTCGTTTATTAGCTGAACTTGGTAATGAAGTTCGCTTGTCCTTCGTACAAAGTAGAAAAGATGTATCTGAAACTGTATCCAAACCCGGAACAGACGCACTCACCGACAACTTAGTTCGTAACGGAAAGTAGAAGAGTCGTGTCCTTCCGCGTCACCGAACTTCACATCACAACACGAGAATGTCACGTTCAATATCACGTGTCCGGGTAACGGCAATATGTCCTCCCGTACACATCCTGAATAGGGATTCGTTCATCTATAGGTTCCTCGCCGCTCGCCAGCAGCCGGTCTCTAATCTGCAAAGATTGAGAGAAGTAACACAAGTTGGTCAATATTATTCGGGAAGAGTAGACGAGTCGTAACAGAACTGGGAAAGGCAGTGTCAGTCAGTGACACAGGGCGATAAAGACAAACCAAGCGATAACAAATGCAGGCCGTAGAAATAAAATTATTTCGAGCAGCAATAAACATAAACCAAACGTTAAAAAAAAAGACGTACAGATATCCTCCGAATTGACGAAATTTCAAGCAAAGAAATTTCAGATTTGCGCAACTTTTTAAAGGGTAGAGAAATAAAATAAAATTTTTGGAAATGAAACCAAATTTTTTTCCTCCCCGGAATGAAAGCGCAATGGGACGAAGATGGTGGAAAAATACTGCTGGGCGATAACACATGCAGCGGGACGGTCATGTTGCAGCCGATCAGGTTGCAGTGTGTTGGATTTTGGATTTCAACTGTACTCCCTTCAATAGGAGTAAATTGGCTAATAACATTGGAGGGGGCGCGGGACAAAATTTACTGCGCCTCTCTTCCTTTGTAAACGGGCGACTCAGATGTCTCTATTCTGCTTCCAGTAAAAGCAGGTTTTTCATTTTTTTCTCTTTATACCACCCAAATAATCGTCTAGAAAACATTTCTATTTTTTATTTGTCCTTCAAATCAGCAGCTGAAAAAAACTATTCTTATGTAGGAAAACACTACAGGCGTATTTCCCTGTCTTCCACGCCTAAGTTACGCCTATGCCCTTTCTATATACATATATATTTGACAATGCTCAATACTCAATTCCGATTTGCGCCGGACCTCCCAGAACGTAACTATTGCATAAGTCGGGGATTGTCTATACTCAATTTAAAACAAAGGCAAATATATTGTTAAAAATTGAATAAGGCAGTGATTAGCTATCGACTGTGTAATCAAGAGTAGCAATATCATTCTATCATTCGGTCAGAAATAAAAGCAACATACTGTGCAAGGAAAAACAAGCAGTCGGACCAAATAAACAATATGAGTCGGAACGGGTCCTACACATAAACATTAACTGCGTAGTGATGGTTTTTGCTTTACTCTTACTGAAAAAGCAATGATCAGTCCACATGCGTGATTTCAGGCTTCCGCTGCGGCGTAATGATATCTTCACTCTTCTGGGATGTTACGCATTGTAGATTGGTCGTTACCGACGTTTCGGTACAACATATCGGACCATCTTCAAGAGTCAAGCGCTCCAAGAAGAATGGACTCTTTGATTGTTGAAGATGGGACCTATAAGTTGTCCCGAAACTTCGTTAACTAACTACCAGTCTATGCTGCGTAACATCCCAGAAGAGCGAAGATCTCATCAGGGCGCATAATTCCCTTCCAAATGCATCCAAAATGTACTAATTTCATGGAACATGCAAGTGAACACCGTGCCACTGGATTTAGAACGGGCCCTATCTATGTAGGAGAGTCCTTCCATCGTGTTCCCGATTATGGCAGGTTTATCGCATGGAAAGCCTTATATGCCGGAACATCGCATGACAGCTGCCGTGCTCAGGGACAAGATAAAAGGGACACTGTAATTGTAACTGACCGTTATCGGTAATTATAACCTACATCAGTGTTATAATGCGAAATTACTAGATGCGAGTGTTTGTAGCGTCGTTAGTATAAGTAATAAAACTTTTTAAAAAGAATTGCAGCTGTTGTTAAATTTCTTTGCAGAGAATGTAAAATAACGCGAAGAATATTTAAGCCTGTGGGGACCTAGCTAATATGAAATTTATAGCTTTATTATAGTAGCCCATAAATACACACTGAAATCTTAGAAGCAACAATTATGCTACAAGAAAAGCTCACCTCTTCAACTTTCCTAAACACTCGTATGAGATTTTTGCCGACTAGTTTCTGCAGATCAGCCTCCGTCCAGCGGCCGGAGCCAAGCAATTCGGCCAAGAGGTAGGGGTAACGGGATACGTCCTCCAGGCCGAGAGGTGTGCTGGAAACACGTCAGAGAAATAAAACTAAAATATAAAAACTGACTGAGAAATACAGAAAATATATATTGAGGAGCTTCATAATTAGTATTCTTATGATAGCTAAATGATAATTAAATCAAGGAAGTTTAGACTGATGAATCTTGTAGCATGCTTGCACGCGTAAAATACGCAATTCATAATCAGAACTACACCCTAAAATGTACACTTTATAAGTATAATTACCTACAGGTACATATGTTATTTATTTAAATAATCGAACATGGTCCCCCTTCAGAGATGGTATTGCTGAAGGTCGCCGATAGGCTGAAACATATTGGAGTGTTTAAATAAATGATTCATGCATTTGTATGAAATGTTCTTGTTGGTTACATTTTTTATTAAATTTGACAACATGGTAATAATGTATTCCAAAATGAATGTATAACATCTGAACCTAAAACATAAAAAAGAGGTCAATGAAAAACAGTGAGGACAATCTGAAAAACGGGTTTCGAGAAATATTTCATAAAGATGTGGAGGTAAACCTCCAAGTCCTGACAGCTAAAAGAAGACAAATTGTCAGCTAAAAGTTGTAAGCATTTACACTGCTAAAGGAACAGTCGGTACCGTACAGTTTAGGGGCTGGGACAATTTAAACGATAAAGGGACTAGGCCACTTACTGAAGGTCCGAGTGATGGTGGTTCGATTCCAGGTTGATGACAGATATTTATCTCTTCTTCAAAGCGACCAGACCGAAACTCGGGTCCACCCAGACTCATTTTCAAAGGGTATAGGGGCTCTTTCCCCAGAAGTAAAGCGGCAGGGGCGTGAAGCTGACCTCTCACCCATTCTAATACCGAAATTAAGAATAAGTGAAACTAGACCTCCACTCTCCCAACATGCCTTCATTGCGTGCAAAGGGGTAGATTTTATATGTTGCATTTTGGGGCCAGCTGGGAGGTTGTACTGTGAAATTAAAACAAAGAGTTTTATCGAAAAATACATTTTTCTCTAGAATATGAAGCAGAAACTGACATAAAATGTCCTTTGATAACGAAAGAAAATATAGCACACAAATAGAATGGGAACGGAAAAACCGAATTTGAAATGTCTCTTCAAATTTTTGAATTTCAGTTACACATTTTCTTCCGTTGACTTATTCGTTTCCTTAAATTTAATTTAGAAAATATTTTCTCCTCAACTAATAGTATAAATATGGGGTATTTGTACTTATAAATATTGACCGCCACTCTAATAAAATTGGTAATGTATTTCTTTAGTGTGTAAAGACCACTTGCCTGAAAGTGAACGTAACAGAGCGATATCGATATCGGCAGCCTAGTTTTCCGCTGTCGCCTCCCACTCATCATTCACAGTAACTTTCTCGTCTAATTCGACGACATAAGGATTTAATTACTAAAAAGACGCGTCGTTAAATAACCCCCAGATCAATATTACGATAGCACAAAACAGCTTATTTAATACAGTAATGAAAGCAGTTCACAGGACCCTGTACAATAGGAATTCTTTCCCCGAACAATGACGCTATTTCAACCATTGTGCTGATAACATAAACTTCATTAAACTGCACCCCGGTGGACGCTAAGTGACGCTCAAACAAGCGGCACGCTTTCAACAAATCGTGTGTCCCGTGTCTGCTGCTCTCTTGTCAGTCACCATCCATCATCCCGTCTAACGCACCATCAACGTCATCGCTATCCTGCTGATATCGGTCATATGAACTCCGCCTCCACTGCAGATTTCGCCTTCAGTGTGCACGGCCGTCTTAAAGACGCTCGGGCCCCCTCCCTTTAAAGAACACCCCACTCATGCCGTTCATTAATTCATGGCAGTTTCTATTTCCTGTGATTTAATAATCCAAGCAATGCTCATTTAGAAAAGAAGTACTGGGACTGGCAAAAATTGCTTCACGTAAATTTACATTATATCCATCATTAAGTAATGCCCAGTCTGAGATAAAAATTACTTTACACAAAGTTTCAGTGCTACAGTGGATCCTATTTCTGGGTGAGGGCACCGTACAAATGTCATCTGCATTGTTGGGCTTTCGGAGACACTTTAGTTTCGTCATCTTCAAGGCTCTGGGACTGTCAGATCTTCCATTTCAAAATTCAGATAAATGGTTGTTATGTATATAAATATCTGACATGCCTTTGCTATGGTTATCAGTGGCAGTGATCGGAAGCGAAGCGCAGATTTCCTGAATACTTATCTATACTATACTATACTATACTATACTATACTATACTATACTATACTATACTATAATATACTGGACCACAGGATCCCAAAGTGTGGTCCGCGGACCCCAAGCTTCTTTCGGGTGGTTTATGAAACGGCATAACTTTTGCATTAAAAATGAACACTGATTTTATGATGTATTTTAAACGTACTTATTTATTGACAGGCCAGAATTTTATACTATTAAAATTTTGAATCCCACATAATTTTAAAAATAATTTAGCACCATAATGGGTAAAAACAGGCAGAAGAATCACTAAGCAGTCCGCCAAGATCCTAGGCAATTTTCAGAGAGTCCAAGAAGAAGAGAGTTTTGGAATATCCGCACCGAAAGGAAGGAATAAATAAATGGAGAAACACAAAAGAATATGATAAGAAACAAAAGCGGAAGGGCAGAAATAAATAGGAGAAAGTGGAAGAAAGAGGAAACGAGGTAAAGGAAAAAATGAAAATAGGCGAGTAAAGAAAAAATAAAGAGCTAACAGAGAGGAGGGAAATTAAAATATTCATTCATTACAGAATTTTTTATGTTGAACGTACCGACAGTATGATCACGCCAGGAGAAAGGGTTCAGAATGGAGAAGCAGAGACCCGTCTAGGCGTAGTAACTCGGCAATTTACTAGACAAATATACTAATAAAATATCAGACAGTACAGACGAGGAGCAACTGAGATTCAAACTGGACACCTCTCGTACAAATTGTAAAGCGTTACCGCTAAGTCAGACTGCTCTAAATATCTAATTTCACATGGAATAACAAAGTCATGCAATGTTCCTAATAAAGTTGTTACATAAACGAGTTTCTTCTCTGTAATTTATTGCTTTGTTGCAGTACGGAAATTTCATAAGTGTAATCGTCAAAAGTTTGAGAATTATTAGGGAGAAAAAGCAGAGCAATTCCCATGGTTGCCATGTACTTCATACTTTACATTGTCTACTCAACAATTTAAATGAATTGCAACAGAAAATTATACACTTTGTCCAAGTAAATTTCCCCAGAGATGCTAAGCTTAACATACGAATAGCGAGAGACATTCATAGATAATGCCTGTTTTTCATGCACCAGAAAAGTCTTTAATTTATTCTAAGATCAGTAAAATAATTTCAGGACCACCCTAAAGAAAAATTATAGAGCTTTCTAGATAAACCCGGCAAAGGGACAATAGGTAGGTCCATGTGAAGCCCTGTCCGGTACAAAATCCATGCAACAGACGTAAAGATAAGGTCTCACTGTGAAGGTCTGGCTCCACTCTTTCCTAGAGTAGACATTAGATCGTATGAGCGGTCAGCTACACAATCCGGCCGCTTTATCTCCGGGCGAAAAAGCCCCCAGTAACTGGTTGGGTCCCAGAGCCAGCCTGGACGCTCGGAAGTAGAGTTAAATATCTTCCCTCTGACGGAAATCGAACCACGATTCCTCGGACGTCCAGCCTAGTCACTATAACAACTACATTATTACGGCATGTTGTTTCCTAAAAAATTATGTTCACGTGGAACTCCTTAATAGCTTATGGTAAATTTTTATTATTACGTATATTCATCTAATATATTATCATAAGATAATCAATTACAGCTTTTCCTGTTTGTATTCTAACTTTAGGTATGGGGAATTCTATGTTTAATCGTTTGAAGACAAGAATTAGTCTATATTATACATAAACAAACAGTCCGTACCTCTCAGGAAACAGTTTGCTTCCATTAAAAGGACGAATCGGCTAATTCTGTACAGGGAAAGAATCGATGTTTATCATACGAATTATTTACACCATATAAATAAAATATCTGGGAAAAATTGAGGCTTAAATTTTTAAACAGTAAAGCTCTGCCAATAAACAATAAAGTATGCACTTATTTCATGCCATTATAAATGACAAGTGAAGGGTATCACAAAAGTATGTGCACATGTGAGGACTTTCATCAGCATGTAATTGTTAATTAATTGTTCAATAAATTCATTGTAATTACTAAACAGACAGCGAAGCAGCCAGCACAAAATCCACCAATCATGTTGCTGTTAAACTGCGTTCTTTAGCTTAGGGTATCGCTAAGACCCAGTATTTAAAATTGTATGCGGAAGATACCGGATTTGCGTTTATCCATATTCAGATTTATCGTAAATCTTTATACGTCAGGCACATGTCCAGATAAAAGGCTACATTAAACACATATGAGGCCATCTGCTTCAAACTCCTTGCGTATTCACCACTCATTACCTTCAGATATCATTAAATGGCGCGTTAAATAGTGTAATCGTCTTTAAATAACCCGACAAGAACGGTTCGTATCTTCTCAATCTAACCACTACGGACCCATTTCAATAACATCCACATACCTACACCATACCGTAAAGAATGCATTCTAACGAGAGTTTATTATTCCTTTGCTAAATTTCGGAATTCCTACATGTCCTGCACATTTCAAAACTTCTTGAATTAATCATACTTATCACACAATATTATACGTGGATTACAAAGTATGAGATCCTTGGTATCTAGGACACAGTATGAATTATGAGATCCTTTTTATCGTGGATACAGTGTATTATGATAACCTTGTTATCTTGGACACAGTAAAAGTTGTGAGACCCTTGTTATCTTGGACACAGTATATTATAATAACCTTGTTATCTTGGACACAGTAAAAGTTATGAGACCCGTGTTATCTTGGACACAGGAAAAGTTATGAGACCCGTGTTATCTTGGACACCGTAAAATTAAGAGATCCTTGTTACCGTGGACACAGTACATTATGATAACCTTTTTATCTTGGACACAACAAAATTATGAGACCCTTGTTATCTTGGGTACAGTACACCTGCCAGGCGTGACTTACATGTTGATGCCGTCGTACCCGGCTCCTATACCAACGTGGTCAACCCCAGCCACATCTCGGATATGGTTGATGTGTGCTGCAACCAGAAACACAGCACATCAACTTAAACGTTTGTTTTCAAGGAATAGAACTCTCGTAATACAAAATTGATAACAATTAGTTTCAAGAACTGGACATCATGTGAAAGGATATAAACTAAATTTGATATTTAATAAAATGCATAACCAGCCCTTAAGCCTTACGTCTACCAGCCCAAAGTACAGTGATACCTCAGCTAACGAAGATAATTCGTTCCGGAATCACATTCGTTAGCCGAAATCTTCGTTAGCCGAAATGTGAGCAACTTTCTGCTTCCCTTGGGTTTGTCGCTTACTTTTTTTGGTTGGTGGGTCTCCCCTATGTGATGTGGTCAGCTCATTTCTTTGTCACACACATACAGACGGAAAAGATAAGCTCCTGGATTGGCCCGACCGTTCATGTTTGCTGCTTTATGTTAGCGCGAGCATCCACTAAAACATTCGTTAGCCGAATCCATATTCGTTAGCCGAGTCCGAAAAACAGCGAAAAAAATCTTCGTTAGCCGAAAAATTCATTAGCAGGGTCACTCGTTAGCCGAGGTATCACTGTACTTGTGTATCGCGAGGTTTAACAAAGCCAGCAATAGTCTGACGAGAATGGCTGTATTACTGGAGGGGAATGTAGGGGAGTATGCTGGAAGAGTAAGAAGATTTCGAGGGAGATGTGCAGGGGGCCGACAGACATGAATTGTCCCGTGGTTTCGGAACAGTAGTTGATATAGTGATATTGAAGCTTAAAGAGACGTAATGCTTGGGAGTCCGAAAACGGACATAGCTAAGAGCGAGCTCATTTGGTACTTACATGTATCAGCCTTCTGTGTCTCATGGCATTGCATCTGTTCTGTCACACAGTGTAATATGCCTATAATCGCCTATTCGCAACTTGAGATCGCAGAGGAAGTTTCTCAATAGTTCAGTTTCTGTAAATGTTAGGGATTTTGTTGTCTTCATCCCACGGATATGGAAATACAGTCTTCACAGTGTTTAATTAATCTTCATCATCTCTCAGCCACACAACAAACGCTGTGTGTAGTACAAGTTATCTTTCAATTATTAAGTTGGAACCCTAAAGTTGCTAACAAGTGGAACATTCCGAATTCTTATTCAGAAGGCCACGGCTTCAAATCTAGGCCCAGAGCCTGCCTACGTAGAATGAAAGTTTCCGATGTTTTCCTCATTCGCCCCATACTAATGTCGTGTTACTAGGCCGGCCTAAAATTAAGTACCGACCTTATCCTTCCCAATTCTTTCCACTTTATTCTTTACAAATTCTGTAATTCGACGCTACACAGTCTATGATAAGAATTGTTTGTTTCGCTGAACCTAATAATATTTATACCACACTAGAGTAAAAGGTAAAGCAACCCCATTACAGGCCTGGACAGGCCCTGAGGGTTCCAGGAGGTTGAGGCTCCCAGATTTCGAGACAATCGGCACATGAAGGTAGTAAGGTTGTCAGCCCTACGCACCGACCGCCTTTACCCCCCAGGAAAGATTCCTGGTACTCATTTCTGTTAGAGGCTGAGTCGACCCCAGGGCCATAGTGCGACCGAAACGATTATGTCAATGAAAAATTCCAGTGACACCATCGGCAATCGAACCCGCGACGTTCCGGTTTGTAGCGCAGTGCCTCAACCAACTGCGACACCGCGTCCCCCACCACACTAGAGTACTCTACAAAATTTAATAATAAATTGGTTAAGCGGTATTTTTAAAATTTGTATACAATATTTTGAAATTAGTAAACAATTCCATGGATCAGCCGTGCTGACTTCTCTTAAGACTCTAATGAACAGTAACATAGACAGATAGAGTCTGGAAGTGTGGGGAAATTCGGCGTCTTTTATGTAGCGCAATAAAGTAGCTCGAAACGTTAGTCACCCAATAAAGCGATTTATCTGAATTACACCCATTGCACATTCTACTCCTGTCCAGACCCTTCCCATTCGTGTAGTTTTATGAATCGTAAAGGCAACATTCTGGAAAGGCTCAGGTAGGGGATGGCAGATTCCCACAGTACGTGATATACATTCCGTGCGAAACTGCTGCAGTGGACATGGCAATTCCATTTTCCAGACAAGTCACTTGTGCTAAGTAAGGGGCCACTCAGGTCATATTCTTTTGATGGCCCAGTGCACTACGTTGACGCCTTCAGATGTGTTATATAATTCAGTGAAAAACGCAATACGCAGCGATCAACATGGTTCCGGTACAAATGTATTTGAAGACAAAAGTTCAGGCTAATAATTGGGGGGATATTACATAGAAGAGAAATATATACCGAGCTGTTTCACGGCGTTTATGGTTGCATGTACGAAGTGCATTACATGACCACACACTAGGAAGCTCGTGTTTACCCATCTGTCCGTATGTTTCGTCTCCGAAGCTATGTTACGGATTTAGATGAAATAAGTCATGAGATGTACACAATAAAATGTGTAGAAAAATTAAATTTTATTTGCATTGGGCCGAAAATTTGTATGGAAAGCAAGTAGCAGTACGCTGTGTACATTTGGACCAGTATGCAAAGTGTATACAGTTGATTAGGCGGTTTACAAGTGTTGCTGTATTTAATGCAACAAGACTAACGTAAATTGCGACGTGCAGAAGCACTGCCATTTTACAAGAATTCAGTGCGAAAGTAACAAGCCTCGTGACAAATGTCTGGGGGACAATGACGTTCTACCGATACATGATGTGCCATTGCTACATCAACTGCAGCAGTCTAACGTCACATGCTCACACGTAAGGCTGCTAGACACTACAGCTTTGGTGGTTTGCAGACGAGGTCATTGACACAAGTCCCAAAGAGGAGATGACAAGTCTGAGGGCCTTGGTGGTCAAGCACAGCAGGTACAGCCAACTGAAGACAAAGAAGCTACAGATGAAAGTGGATCAAACATAGAGACTTGGTCTTAGCCTTAATGGAAAGTGAAGAAAAAGGAAGAAAGTGAAACCAGCAGAAATACAGAAAAGTGACAAGTCAGGAGAACGCAGTACTCTTACATGTATAATATCAGTGTTATCTAGAATCTTCTTCGCAGCATTCAACTAACAAAATGCACAATAATATTCCTTAAGCAAAAAAGCAGCAATCCCATTACAGGCCTTGACAGGCCCTTAAGTTTCCAGGAGGTCGAGGCTCCCAGGTTTTTAGACAATCGGCACATGTAGGTGGTAAGGTTGTCAGCCCTACGCACCGGCCGCCTTTACCCCCCAGGAACGATTCCTGGTACTCATTTCTGTTAGAGGCTGAGTCGACCCCAGGGCCATAGTGAGACCGAAACGATCATATCAGTGAAAAATTCCAGTGACACCATCGGGAATCGAACCCGCTACGTTCCGGTTTGTAGCGCAGTGCCTCAACCAACTGCGCCACAGCGTGCAGATTAAAGCATAATATTAAAATAGATCTTAAAGAAATAGGGAGGATCTGGTTTGATTCAAGTGGCTCAAGATAGGAGCCAATGGCGGTTTCCTGAAACCTCAAGAACTCTTAAATTTCTCTCAGGTATAAGCAACAGAGCTGATACAGTTTTGTTGCTGATGGTTGGCATCTGAAAGTACAAAGTTGGTTCACCTGAATAATGTTCATAGAACGTTAATATACTCAAAACTTATTACGGTGGCAGATACACAAACAAAACTCTTGCCTTCGTTATCGGATAATGAAAGTGGAATCAAAAGTTCTTGGCACAAAAAACATCTGTCAAACGAACTCGCCAACTCTCATCATCCTGCGTGCCTTACCTCTCTGGTAAACTTCGATAATTTAGGTCGTCTTCTTTTATTTACATATCTTATTTTATTCTTATGCCTCGGTCCAGTAGTTCGAAGTTCCACGTCCAATTGCCAGAGTGTAGACGACGCTTGTTTTGTTCTTGTTGTGTGTGTACTTCTTGATGTCCAAATCTGAAATTCTTTCTGCTGGGCCGTGCCATGGCTCAGGCGGTTAGTCGCCGGCCTCTCACCGCGGAGGTCCGGGATCGATCCCGGGTCATTCCATGTGGGATTTGTGATGGACAAAGTGGCACTGGGACAGGCTTTTTTTCCCCCCGAGTACTTCGGTTTCCCCCTGTCAATTTCATTCCGCCGGTGCTCCATTACACGGAAAAACGAAAAAAATTATCATCATCACAGGGTTGCACAATAAGCCTCAAGGGTGCGGTGCGTCCGTAGCATCTGCTGCGAGGCCCTTCACCACAAAAAAAAAAAAAACTACTTTCTGTAACGTCCGCAGGCTGGCATTTTGCGGAGGTATTGCCATGTAATCCATAAGAGCAGGAAATTTTGTGACCGGTTTAATAACCGGTTTAATAACTACCAGCTGTTGGACATCTACCTCCTCAGACCTGATAATACGCTTAACTCTTGTAACATTGTGCACGGAATCAGCGATCATAGCGGGGTTTTATTGGAAGTAGAATGGGATGAAAATTGTCGGGAGAAAAAAATTGAAAGGATAGTCCCGGTGTACCACAAAACAGATGTACTAGGTTTGCAAACCTTCCTTCGGGAAAATTTTAGCTTATGGGCTGGAAATGGTAGTAGCGTGGAGGAGATATGGAAAAGCTACAAGGAAATAGTCTTTGAGGGTATAGAACGTTTTGTACCTCATAAAATTCTGAGTACAAATCCGGATCCGGAATATTACACGAAGGAAGTAAAACGACTTAAGGTAAAGGTGAGGAAAGTTTACAATAAGCGAAAATTTGGAGGGCATTACCAAGCAGAGCTGAAACGTTTATCCAAAGAGTTACTGATAGCAAAAAAGAAGGCTCAGGAGACATTCTTAAGTTCGGTCTTACAAAACGAAGGTAAATGCTGGGCAGAGTTTTATAAGTATGTTAAAAGACGTAAAGGTAATAGAGAAAATATTCCTGCGATCAAGGGCATTAATGGAAATATCATCACCGAACCAATAGAAAAGGCCAACTCCCTAAACTCTTATTATGCGTCTGTATTCAGTTGCGAACGAAACACCCCGCAAATCCAATCAACAGATTCAGGAAAACCGTTCACCATTAGTATCAACATTTTAAGGAAACGACTATCAGCAATCGGGAGAAATAAATCCGTCGGACCAGATGGCATTCCTGGGGAAATTTTAAAGTTAGGTGGGGAAGCCATGATTCCATACCTCGCGAGATTACTAGATATAACGATGAACAACAATTCTATCCCAGGGGACTGGAAAAAAGCTATAGTGGTTCCTATTTATAAAGGGGGAGATCGATCGGTAGTGGGAAACTATAGGCCGGTCAGTTTAACCTCAGTAGTTTGCAAACAAATGGAGCACGTTATAGCAGGGTATCTAAGGCAAGTCTGGGAAATGAGTGAGTGGTTATATGAGGGTCAGCATGGATTTAGACCAGGGTACTCATGCGAAAGCCAAGTAGTCACAGTTTGTCAAGATATTGCTGATTCATTGGACGAGGGAGTCAGGACTGACGCGATTATAATAGATTTTTCAAAGGCTTTTGATTTAGTCCCACATGATAGGCTGCTTTCAAAAATTGCGGAAACCGGTGTGGACTTGAGGGTAGTGGTGTGGATAAAGGAATTTCTGCTAGGACGTTCGCAGAGAGTTAGAGTAGACGGACAACTATCTGATGAAGTCAGAGTAACGTCGGGAGTGCCGCAAGGGAGCGTATTAGGTCCGTTGCTGTTCCTCGCTTATGTTAATGATATTTGGAGAAACATTGAGTCAAATATACGGCTTTTCGCTGATGATTGTATAATATACAGGAGGATAATCGATAGTAATGACATTGAAAATTTGCAGACAGACTTAAATAGATTAGGGGAATGGGCGGTTGAAAATGAAATGAGGATAAATCCAGGTAAGAGTAAAGCAGTAAGCTTCAATAGAGCTAGGGTGAAAGGTAAACTGAGGTATTGTATTGGGGATCAACTAATTCCAGAGGCAAATAATTTTAAGTATTTAGGAATAATTATACGCAGCGACCTAAGCTGGGCAGATCATGTAAATTATACACTAAGAAAATCGTGGAGGGCTCTTCATTTCGTAATGCGTATACTCAAAAGGGCAAATAATAATACGAAAAGTTTAGCTTATACGGCACTAGTGAGACCGATACTTGAGTATGGAGCGGTGTGTTGGGACCCTTACAGAGAAGGTCAGGTAAGCGCTTTGAATCGCGTGCAAAAGAGAGCGGCAAAATTTGCAAACAGTACAAATGAATCGGGTTGGGAAACATTGACACAGCGTAGAGCGATAGCCCGAATATGCGCCCTTTTCAAAGCATACACCGGGGGACGGGCTTGGAAAGCAATAGGGGATAGACTGCTAAAACCATGCTACCTGGGTAGGGACGATCATAGTCGGAAAATTAGGATTAGGAAACAAAGAACAGATGTAGGTAAATATTCCTTTGTAAATAGGACCATAAAAAGCTGGAACCAATTACCTCCAAGCGTACTAGCGACTTTCCCCTGTAAATTAAGCACTTTTAAAAAAAGGGTCAAGAACGTCATTACAAGCTAAGGATTTTTAAGTGGAGATTAAATAAAAATAAGGGATGTGAAGTGAAAGGGTGTGAAGTGATGTGAAGTGAAGTGCTCTGGTTTCGAAGTGAAGTGAAGTGAAGTGAATTAAGTTCTTGGGGGATATAATTAGCATGTACTTTGGTCTGACTTTATACTGAGGATATTCTAACGCACTGAATTTGATTAATGTGTGGGTGTTTTTTGTATTGTGCGTGTTTTTTTTTTCTTGTACTGTGTATGGGTGTTTTTGTAAGGTGTGGATGCTTTTGTAAGGTGTGGATGATTTGTAAGTTGTGGATGTTTTTATAATGTGTGTACGGTGTTCTAATATGTGTACTTGTATTTACTGTATGTATTTTGTTTACTGTATGTATTTTGTTTTGTATGTGTAAGGGTGTTTTAGTAAGGTGCGTACGGTTTTCTAATATGTGTATTTGTATTTACTGTAAGTATTTTGTTTTGTATGTGTATGGGTGTTTTTGTAAGGTGTGGATGTATTTGTAAGGTGTGGATGTTTTTGTAAGGTGTGGATGCTTTTGTAAGGAGTGGATGCTTTTGTAAGGTGCAGATGTTTTTGTAATGTGTATACGGTGTTCTAATGTGTGTACTTGTATTTACTGTATGTATTTTGTTTTGTATATGTATGGGTGTTTTTGTAAGGTGTGTACGGTGTTCTAATATGAGTACTTGTATTTATGCAGCTGGAACACACTAAGATCGCTCATGACGTGGTGACATAAATGTGTCCACCAGCACTTTATGCACACGAAATCCGTTGAAATAATTAAATAAGAAACCAAAGATCCGAATATCTAATTAACTAACACACCTCGAAGACCAGAGGTTCCTTTGAAAAGCTAAGAGTTCCTCAGCTAGCCATGGAATTCCCCGCATACTGTGCAAATCGAAGGATCAGTACCATGTTCAAAACAACCCGCCACTTGCCTTGTCCTGAGCCAGGTAAATGGAGTTCATATCCTCCCGTCCTATTTATGTAATATCCATTTTAATATTATGCCCTCATGTAAGCTCCAATCTTCCAAACCGTTTCATTCCATCAGGTTTACCCAACAAAACCCTTCGGTAATTTCTCTTCTCTCCCAAGCTTGCCACACGCCTCAACCATCGTATCTTCTTTCAATTACTTTACCAGACGATATTTGACAAGGGTGTTTCTGTTACTTCAACCCTCTTACGTCTAAATAGTCTCCTCATAGCCCCGTTGCCAAAACACCCTCGTTCGAAGTTATTCTCTCAATACGACAGGGTGTGTATCATACTCATACCATGCCAGGTGGGAAATTCTAGCTTCTTTACAGTCTTTGATAGCTGTTGAGGAAAAACAATATTTTGAACAGAAAAGTAGAGAGCTTTAAGGGGAAAAATTTATGACAGCTGAAAAAAGAGTAAGAGCAGGGGAAGTTACGTTAATAGGCATTAACGTTTGTATTTTAGCAGCGTGTCTTCAGAACAATTCAGTCCATTTACAAAACTGTTCCCCATGATCAGTATTTAGAAGGGCACTAAAAGAGGCAACACATTTTTAATCAGGGCTGATAAGCGTGTCAGCTGTACTCACCGACAACATCTTGAAGTGTTGCAGACTCGCTGCAGCTGATGAAATGAGGATAGAAGGCCACCATCATGAGGCCACCGTTCTCAGCCTGGAAAGAAGGCAGGAGAGGATTACACACTTAAGTAACCGAATGACTTCACTAAAACTAATGAATAAAGGATTAATTAATAGACTTCCTGACCGAGTAAGGACCTACTTACTTAAACAACCAACCAACCAAATAAATTGTTTAACTGAATATTTTTTGAAATTAGGCCTGCAGCAGTAAATAACTTTTATTGTGGGGTACATTTTGTTTATGAGAGACTTAAGGCAAAATTAAAAATAACAGGAACAAAGAGTAAGTTAAAAAAAAAGTAGGAAGTCTTTTGATATACAGAGTGGCGCAGAGCCGACTGGCACATTTAAGAACGCACTTTTGCCCTACGATGGGGGGTATGGGGCACAGTCTGCACACCAAGATAGAGATGACGTCATGGTCTTTCCAAACCTGTTCAGTGACAATAGATCGGCGGAGTACGTAACGTGTCAATGTGCCACGAAAAGCATTTTCATGTATCGGGCATTCCATGGCCTGTACCGTCACCGGAACTCACGGTCCCCGTTTTCTTCCTATGGGGATACTTGAAAGAGTGCGCCTACAGGAATCGCCTACACACAACACAGGAGCTGAAGCGTGCTATTGTGGATGAAATTGCGACCATAAGTCAAGAGCTATTGAGCCGGGATTTTTTTTTGACAATTTTGTAAATCGTTTAAGACAATGTGTTGCAAATGAAGGAGGCCACCTTCAAGATGTTATCTATCAAATGTAATAAATAAGTAATAAATTGCTTGCTTAGTACTTAAAAATTGTGCATTTCGTTTCATCCCTTTCTTATGTAAAACATTATCATGTTTAAAAAAAGTGTCAGTCGGTTCTGCGCCACTCTATAAATACGAGAAAATAAAAAGGACAACCTATGAGTTTCAGAAGAAACGGATTGGGAAATTACAATAGGAATATTTATAGTTAAAGAATACAAATTCAGTGGCTACAGTAAACTCCTTTTTCAGAAGTCAAGCAGAGGGGCCGTAAGGCTGAACACACCTCTACCAAATTACATGCGAGCTGTGACTGGTATCCCCCAGTTAAGAACCACTGCATCGATACAAAGCAAGCATGCATAGCTATATCAATATATAATGCGCCTCGCTGACTGGCTAACCAAACAACCAACTGTATATCCCCTCTGTGCGAAGGGGTTGATAATATCAACCAACACCAGAGCAAGCTGATAATATCCACGAACACAACAGACAGCTGATAATATCGACAAACACCACAGATAGCTGATAATATCTACGAACACCCCAGTCAGCCAATAATATCGACGAACACCAGTCAGCTGAGAATATCCACGAACATGACAGTCAGATAACAATATCCACAAACACCAGTCAGCTGATAATATCCGCGAACACCACAGTCAGTTGATAATATCCACAAACACCAGTCAGCTGATAATATCCACAAACACCAGTCAGCTGATAATATCCGCAAACACCACAGTCAGCTGACAATATCCACAAACACCAGTCAGCTGATAATATCCACAAACACCAGTCAGCTGATAATATCCGCGAACACCACAGTCAGCTAATAATATCCGCAAACACCACAGTCAGCTGATAATATCCGCGAACACCACAGTCAGCTAATAATATCCGCAAACACCACAGTCAGCTGATAATATCCGCGAACACCACAGTCAGCTGATAATATCCGCGAACACCACAGTCAGCTGATAATATCCGCGAATACCACAGTCAGCTAATAATATCCGCGAACACCACAGTCAGCTGATAATATCCGCGAACACCACAGTCAGCCTGCCTCTTATCTATAATTTAGATCGGCATCTCCAGAAGTAGAAAGCGACAGTGTTATGGACTACATCGCGAATATAATCACTGTTTCAAGATAACGTTGTTGTATCCCTTGGAAGAGCTGAGGAAAAAGAGCGAGGAACCTTATTCAGGATAGACAGAGCCACAGTCGAGCTGGAACCACAAACCTCCCAACTGTAAATGTGAAGCATTAACGTTTATATTCATTACGTTTCTTTCAGGGCTGTACATAACTGTCATTCATGCGCCTCCAGACCGAAAATGACACACACGTAACTCCTGATACAGGGCCATTACCCGGCCAATCACATCTGAGAATTCACAGCGTGCAGCGTGTTTCGGTATTTGGTTACATGCTGTTCACTTATCCGTGAAGTTCGTGATACAGCAAGAGCATGTTCCGCTGCCCGCCTCAATATGATCGGTCGCATAGCATCAAACTGTATTTTCGCAATAGCGGACACACTCAGGCTCCATGCACATGCTACATAGCCGTTAATAATATTGTTAATTGGTCAAAGAGAAAAGCTTCAACAGGGTCTAGCTACGTCGTCCTGTGCTGACGGTTAACGCAGTGTTGTAACTTGAGCCCTGAACGTATTCAAACACCGTCATTCATGTCGGAGTTGATAACCGGACTACATTATCAAATGTTGACATCAGCACAACGGATTAAAAACACTGTTTACTGACCGGGTGACTGAAAGATTAAACGGCTCACTGATTAATCTACCGAGTGAATGTTTGACTGACTGATTCACATTCTCAGTTAAGTGGCCCAGGGACTCATTCGCCGACCCTGTCTCTTGCATCCTCAATCACAGATTTGTTCAGTGACAAACGGCTCAGCCACTGGCTTGCCCAATTATTATGACAGTTCGTTTTAATATTGTTCTTTGATTAAAAGCATAATATTTTAAAAACACTTCGCCCCTATTTTGTAAAAAAGGGGACAAGCCACAAAATACCAATTTTACAGGAGAAGCAAGAAGGTGGCTACATTTTACATATGACAAATGGTTTGAGAGGTAGGATATCCCCCACCTATCTTGGATATTCTCGAAGATGGAGTTATCTTTTTACATTTCATAGGAATTATTCACTTCCGGACTTTTGAAAAATCCTAATGTCTTATTTAGTGTCAAGCCGTCCAAGAAGCGTAGCAGCACGAAAACATCTGGGAATATTGTATAGGCATCCCAGTGGTATTTTTCGATGTGTGTAATATTTGTAGGTTCGTAATATAATAATTTTTCAGTCAGTTGCTACACTGATAGAGATTGGGCAATATATTGGTCTCGACTGATTAATCCCATAGTTCTATTGAAAAGTGTCCGGCTTATTTTGAAGTTATTGTGCGATAGAATACTGTATATTAAGGCCTGAAATGTAAAATTTTAACGTCACACCTGCAAGGCCAAAGACTGTATTCAAAATTATGTATTAAAGTTCACCCAGATATTCTACCCTGATCATAATGGACACAAAGCGAATTATTCGCTCGTCATGTCATCGGCGGTACTCTCAAGCAAGTAACTCAAAACGAGATACGCCCATTCACACAATTACACACACATTTGGCAAAGTTATTGTTATTGTGTTCAGGTTCAGACTACCTTTTATTTAAAAGACCATCGGACCTATCGTGTCCTTCCAAAAGGCACGGCTTCTATTAACGACGTTATTTTAACGACTGCTTTTAATTAATTTTAACTTAATTCACCGTAAATACCTTCTGTCGTTCCTAATTCCAATTAAAGTCTTAACACATATTTTCTACTGCTGTATACAAGCAGTGAACAAGAAGATATTTAAATTAAATTAAATTGATGCTGTAGCAATTGATGCTAGCTCTTTTCCATTTCTAGTCGGTGGCTCCCTTTACAGTTGAGAGGATTTGAACTCTCCAATTAAATTCATGTTCTATTTACGTCGAAAATTTAAAGGGCGATTATAGCTGCTGCAAGTACTTTTGCTGGATATGACACATGGGACACTGTGATGAGATAGACAAGGATTAGTCCATTACACATTTTGTTCATTTTATTAATTTTATAATCCTGCACAAACATAGAAGCTTTAGTTACAGACAGCAAGGAGGGTGGTCTGCCGATCCCAGTGTCCGCGCGGTCTAAGGCGTGGGTCTACGGCCGCTCGCTTGCTGGGATTGTGGGTTCGAATCCGGCCGGGGGCATGGATGTTTGTGTTGTGTTTGTTGTAAGGACGGTAATATGGAACGTAAAGTGACATGAAGGACGAAAGGATTTAAACAGTACAAAAACCCCGGACAGACAAAAGAAAAAAAAATCCCGCCAAGGGCATGGATGTCTGTCTCTTGTGAGTGTTGTGTGATGTCAGGTAGAGGTCTCTGCGACGAGCTGGTCCCTCGTCCAGAGGAGTCCTACCGAATGTGGTGTGTCTAAGGTGTGTGATCGTGAAGCCTCGAAAAATGAGGCGGCCTAGGCCGAGTCATTAAAAAAAAGGAGGGTGGTAAAGCGGTATATACACTGAGCACATTCAGTGCATGTTCATGTGTCATGAACAGAATGCAGGAAGAAATCACAAAATGAAGGCTCGGCATTGTATGGACATGAATGCCCAGCCATACGCCCCGGCCGCTTTACCTCAGAGCAATAGCCCGCGTACCCACTGAATTGGAGACTGAGTGGGCCCCACAGAAAGCAGAACTTACCAATAATCTGAGGACGTGGTCAGGCACGTTACGGGAACTGTTGCAAAGCGCATGCGCCGATGAATGTGAAAAGATAACAGGAGCTCGACTCATCCGCAGTGCATCTAGCATTGTTGGTACCGACACGTGGGACAAGTCCACCATCATGCCAAGTCGATTCATCTCCCGCACAACTAGCTGCAATCAATCAATCAATTAATTAATCAATCAGTAAATAGATGAATGCTATAATCAGCGTTCATAAAATCAGGTACCTCGTTTCTCTGTCCCCTAGCAAATTATACTATCACATCAGTACGATCTCGCAGAGTTAATGTGAGATGTAACACAATAAAGTAATGGGTACAAACGTCACTGATAAAAATTGCGGAATGGAGTATGGTGCATATAATCTTAGAATACTAGACAACCCAGCGATCACAAGCAGCTTCTTTCCTTGTGGTTTATTAGTAAAAAAATTTTTATTAACTTATCTCACGCTTACCATGTGTGTTACAACTGACACAACAGTAGTATTTGTTATTCATACACCTTAACAACATTCCGAGAATAGCTGAAATGACGAGGCATAATTTTACCTAATATTCTCCAATGCTTAGTTTTCTTCCTCTATTTTATGCATAAATATTTTACTCGCGGTTTTGTACCTTATACAGTTTATTAATAGTCGTATATATTGGCAGGGATATGTCGTAAACTGCACTGCTTGTAAGTTGAGAAGTGAATTAAGAACCCACATGCATACATACTGTATATATATGGACCCAAGGTTCGCGGGTTCGATCCCGACCGAGGTCGATGGATTTTTAAGGGCGATAAAAATCCGGAGCACCACTTCCTTCGGAGGGGAAGTAAAGCCGTCGGTCCCATGTCGTAGATTTACGGCATGTAAAAGAACCTTACGGGCATGAATAAAAATGTTGCGTAAGCTAAATTGCCTCCATTTCTCACCCAAGTCTCCTGACTGCCTGCCAGATGGCTCTGGCGGACACATCAAGATCGATAGAACAGTAGCGCTGCCAGTTGACCAGTCACCAACTGCCACGAATGCGCACGACTTAGTAACCTCGAAAAGAGGAGGCAAGAGGAGGCCCGGGCCCATATAGGGCTGTTGAGCCATGGTTATTATTATTATTTATTATTATATATACACATACATATTCTAAATTAACAATGTATCCCATACCTGCATTTCGATTTTAGTAATACTTTTCTTCATTTGAATACGATATTTTTATGTCTCAGAATCTCGTGGAGGAGGTTTATTTTGTGTCAGTTTATCATTTTGACAAATACTGTGTTTCTTAAAAATTCAAGACATATGAAAGCTTATTAGGTTTCAATGTGACAATAAAATACATCGTGCTACACTTAGCTTACAAAATACTTTAAATACTGTCACAAGTATAATGATTCTTACGTTGTAAGCTAAACAAGCAAGGGTTACAAATATAAGCATTACGTTCTACACGGCACATACTGCTGTTAATTTAAACATTATACTTGTAATGTAAGGTAAATGTGTCCCTCCACACGCCATGAAGGTAGCCTATATAAGATGGAGGTATATTTTTCAATGGCTCGACAGCCCCTTGGGGGCCCAGGCCGCCTCATTTTTCGAGGCTTCACGATCACACACTTTTTAGACACACCACACTCGGTAGGACTCCTCTGGACGAGGGACCAGCTCGTCGCAGAGACCTCTACGTGACAACTCACAACACTCACAAGAGACAGACATCCATGCCCTAGGCGGGATTCGAACCCACAATCCCAGTAAGCGAGCGGCCATAGACCCACGCCTTAGACCGCGCGGCCACTGGGATCGGCAGAGTGGAGATATAGCTCCCCGTAATCGTATCCTCTGCACTAGATGGAAGTGAATCTTCAGCTTTATCCCCCGGCCCTTTAGTCCGGGGAAATTTCCCCAGTCACTCTCTCAATAGGAAGCCAGATGGGCCTTAGAGACGGTCTGGATGCTTTGGTGGAAAGAAACTTTCTTGCCCCTGTCGCGAATCGGACCAATATATACACTATATCTAGGTACATAATTGGAATGTTAGCTGTAGTGCAATATATGCTTACGTACTTTAAATGATGACTGGTACAGAATTTAATTAGTTATCAAGTTTGACGGCGTACCGACTGATGTTAATTAGGAAACTCGAGATACAGGCTGTCCCCTGCCAGCTGCAGGCCAACATCTGATATCTCAATGGCAGGCATCTATATGCCCATTCTTCACATTTCCCATGTTTCATGTCCGAAACTCCTCTAAAAATTTCAGTGACATTTTGTAACCGGACGATCTATACTAAAAAGCACTGAGTAAATTTAATTTTTGTTGTTCAAAGCAAAACCTCACTCTGTATAATACAGAAACTGTATTTTATCACTTCTCTGAAGTTAAAATCAAATTTGATAAATCTTCTTAAAGAACACCGATCATCTAGTCTCAGATACAGAAGTCTTGCATTAAGCATTAATTAAAAAAAAAGATGCATGCAGAAATCCAGAAGTGGATAGAGGATGTAGACACTATTCCAGAAGGTAAAAGTAAATTTATGCTGGTGCTCGCCGTGAAGACGTATGGGGGAGTGAAGGTATATGCACATTTTTACTTGTTATTAAAGTCCGCACCAGATGCAACTGAGTGGTGAAATACATGTCCCGTCGCTTTAACACCCGGGAAGGGCCCCCTTTATCCATTTTACAGGAGGCTGGGTGAACCTCAGAGCGGGTTTAGATATTTTGGAGAAGAAACGTAAAAATGTTTTCTCCCCTACTGGATATGGAATTACCTTTCCTTAGTCGTAAAACCCACTGTACAGAATAAGTCACTCTGTTTCCAGGAATATCAGACAGAACACTCAAAATCGATTTTGTATTATTTTTCGCAATCACGAAAATAGAGGCTCGTTGTTAGTCTTAGTACTAGCATGACCGTTGTTGAGGCAGAGAAGCAGAATGCGATCATTTATGGATGTACTTAACCCTTTGAAGTCTGATACGCTTCTGAATTATGTACCTGTGTTCAGTATCTACCTTACAGGTAGCAAGACCTCCAGTAGCAAGACATAGTGGTAAATGTTATATCACAGTTTCTTCTGAACACTACACAAGACACACAAATACACAACAGGCAGCACACACAGTCACGATTGCTCTTTAAACAATTAGTATTAGAAGAAACTAAAGTACAGATCGATGCGATTGTGAATCAAGTTTAATTAACATATTTCAGGGTAACATCCAGAATAACAATTTTAACCAAAAATCTTTTGAATCTCTGGTGATTATGAACATGTACATAAAGTTGGACGGAGCCTTATTACTCTCCACTTCGTTTTACGAAGAATTTCACGGCTTACGTTACGTGGACCGTAGCAAAATTTCAATTCCTGAAGTTAGTTTGTAATATAAGGCAAGCCACTCAAAACGCCTTGGCAGTATTTCGATAAGCTCGATATCGATTTAAATGGACTCCCAAGATTAAAACTGGCACTGTGTCTGACCGACACTACAATGTGTAATTCAAATTCAAAGTCAAAATTGATAATCGATTTTGGAATCTCTATTTCCCATCAGCCTTGGCATGCGCACTTTCACAGCGGACAATTCAGAAGAGGCATTTAGTGCCGTGTTGAGAATTCATGAGGTCTTTCAGTGTGTCAGGGTCCGTGGTTTATTTGCCAACCATGAAATGTTACTGATCAGACATTCGACTGACAGATAAAGAACAGGGAACGAACATTAATGTGTTGCCAAATGTTGCAGATTACAGCCCCCGTTCTACACCCTCTGCAAATGATTTCTTGGTCTTATTTAATGACAAAGTGAAAACTGCACAAGTGACGTAACGTATAACTGTCAATTAAAGAATGGTTATGAATGAATTGCTGTAAATATGTACATCTAGACAGTTTTATGCACTCATCTCGATGGCGGGCAAGGTTAAAGTCGTCAACACAAGGCAGTCTTCTTCCATCACTCAAAGAACGGGCGTACTGAACACGAACCACGGGACATGACTTTATAATGAAAACCTCTGCAAGTTAAGTCACACAAAGACACAGAAAACAAAAAAATGTTGAAGCAAGCACACAAAAAAACACACACATACAGTCGAACCCGTTTATAACGACATCGGTTTATGCGACACCTCATCTATAGCGTCAGATATTCTGTGATACCAATTAATTCCTCACTGTTAACTATAACATTATAGTTTTTTTTCCTGTGGCTCGACAGCCCTATATGGGCCTGGGCCTCCTCGTTTCGTCGAGGTTTCATGGTCACACACATTTAAGACACACCACACTCGGTAGGACTCCTCTGGACGAGTGACCAGCCCGTCGCAGAGACCTCTACCTGACATGACACAACACTCACAAGAGACAGACATCCATGACCCCGGTGGGATTCGAACCCACGATCCTAGTAAGCGAGCGGTCGAAGACTCACGCCTTAGACCGCACGGCCACTGGGATCGGCTATAACATTATAGTCCTCGCTAATAAAGACACTCGTTTATAGCGACACAAAATATTCAGTCTCTTTCATGACGTTATAACCGAGTTGGACTCTCTCTCTCTCTCTCTCTCTCTCTCTATATATATTATATATATGTACAAGTGTATAAAATAAATAGTTTGTCTGTTGGTTTCGTATGGGTTGGAACTCGGTTTTACTATAAGGAAAAAAAAACATATACTCAGGTTACTCGAATTCTGGGTCATGACACCATGTGTTAATGAAGACGGTCTTTGACTCTCAAGAAGAAGGCAGCATGTTCCTCCGAAATGCTGATATCCACCTACAAGACTGCACGGTGTCAAAACCCAGAGCACCACAACACGAAAACTCACCGCGGCGAGACCCTCATACAGTGCGTTATATCAGTGGTGCATAAACCCCATGCGTCAAGTCGACGGGGCGACTAAAGTTTGTGGCGTGGCGCCTCATGTCTGTGGGTCCTCTGTATGAAACTTGTCTCATGACATGAAGGACGAAAGGATTTAAACAGTACAAAAATGGATCAAAGGGAAAAAACCCCGGACAGGCAACAAAAAAAAATCCCACCGGGGCATGGATGTCTGTCTCTTGTGAATGTGTGTTGTCAGGTAGAGGTCTCTGCGATGAACTGGTCCCTCGTCCAGAGGAGTCCTATCGAGTGTGGTGTGTCTAACTGTGTGATTGTGAAGCCTCGAAAAATGAGGAGGCCTAGGCCCCCAAGGGGCTGTCGAGCCATTGGAAGAAAAAAAGAGTGAGATGAACCACGGCAATACACGTAATCTGAAATAAAACTTACAATGGGACAAAAACTGGGCTCCAAGTGCCTGCAGTGTGTTGAGATGTAACAGAGGTAATATCATTTTAGTTCAAGGTATACAGCAATAAAGCCATTACGAGGATAGCGGATAATTCTGAAATATGGGAACAGTAGTTATGGGACGGACGAGGCAGTCATCGCCTCAGAACAGTACAACATTTTATGCGCAGGTATAAATAAAAGATGACCCAGAAGGCAATGCATTCAAGAATGTGTGGAACGAAGAGCATTTATATTGCTTACTGGAATGTCTGGATATATATACGTATATATATAAGAAATCAGAAATGCTAAAATATGTGAGATATTTAATGTCGATAGTACAACTCCGGCGATTTGTATGTATACGAACTGATGGAAGGGACATGTAGAGAGAATGGGTGAAGACGGAATGGGGTCATGATCCTGCAGGGTTAAACATGAAGGTAAGGAGAAGGATACTCTGCAGAGAGGACTTGAAGGCCTGAACAAATAGTAAAAATGTGCTTAATTAAGCAATGAATTTGGGGAGGGGGTAACGATATTCCGTACATTTTAATCTCAGCTTTACATAGAAGTGCGTGGTCAAATAAATTCCTCGGTCGTTCTGGGTGAGCCATAATACAGGTCTGGGAGTGGAGGAGAACTGAAAGTCATTGCCCGTTCCCGGGATCGAACACCGGTCGTCAGGTCCGTAGCCCCTACGTGTAATGAGTGAACTAAGAAATATGTTTGCCTAATAAGTGAAAACAAGAAAGGCAATGACTGAGTCATCTTATGTGTTTTAATACTAATCAGAGTACTGGCAGAGAAACATACACAACCAAGTTAGGAGTTACGAATATTAAATGCAAATACGGATTTTATTATCGAATATTTCAACACGTACATGAGAACTAAAAAGCCCCAAATAGCCTTATTTAGTTTTCACCTTTTCTCAAAACAACGCCAACAAAACATACATAAGACTAAGTTTCGAAAATACATTTTTTATAATTACACACTGGTTTAATATTTTAAAGAGGGAAGCTCTTTTAAATATTATTACAAATTTCATTTTTTAATTGCAACATAAGATCTCATTTATAATTTGAGATTTGGGGCACTCAAAACAATGAACATTTAAGAATGTATTACTGTATGTGCCACCAGGATTTCGAGGGAAGCTGTTATAATTTTACTATGAGAATTAGTGAGAAAGTAAGGCTAAAAGTCAAGGTCAAGTTCAGATAAATTACGCCTGTATATACAGCTACGAGAGTTCATAAATATCTTGCCAGGAACGCATAGAAGCGACTTTAAAGTTCTAACAATTCTGCATACCTTCACGCTTCGACCGCAATGTCCTGGAAAGAACACTCGATGCGCATTCTACATGACACTGGATGGGTCCTAGTTTCGGACAGCATATGACGGAGGCAAGAAAAATTACTGCCTCTAAAGGCAACTGTGCCCAAACCATTCAACCCCTGAACTCTTTTTAAAAATTAAAATTTGTCGGTAAATAAACAAGTGGCATTTGTAATCTGCATCGCCTGGTGGAATTACCAACTTTAGCAGTAGCGTGTGACGTAATCTTTCAGCAGTTCTCTTTTGCTTTGTATGATAGCCACATAAATGTGTAGTTCTAGGCTGGCGTGTAATAACATTGCAGTTAAATGGAAGCTATGGTTAAAATTAACTGTGTGGAAAATGACCTACCACTGAGGGATATCTGGTCACGGCTCATATACCGCAGACCTAGTCACAGTGGGCAGTTGTTATGAAAATTACGGAGGTCTTTGCTTTCAGTGTGAACACTGCTGGTCAATAACTGTTGTTCAATTAAGATGGACCTCTTGATTGAAAGTGAAGTTCGCGCGGTCATCACGTTAGCATTCACTGCGTTAGACAGTATTAGAAGTAGGTTAAGTGGAATTCTTCAGGTATGAGGTTCGTATAAAATTTCATAAAAATTCCTCAGTAGCTTTTAAGGGTGATTCAGAAGATGCAGTCACGCAGGCACGATGATATTACAGGGCTGTCTTTGGGCCAGAAACAATTAATACAAATTTCAGTAAAATACTGTTACGAATTTCCTACTGTTTTACCCCTCTCCTATTGGAACAGCGGAAGCACACTGTTACTTTTACAAAGTCTGACGTTCGTTGACACTTACACGTATTTATTATTGATTTCAATTGCTAGCATTATATAGCGCCCAATGATAGGCAACAGTGAAGTTGTTCGTGTGAACGGGTGAAGTCATGTATGTGGGAGTGGAGGTACAGCTCCCAACATTCTTGACTTTGGCAAAAGTGAAAGTGATCCAGAAAGTAAAATTACGGAATAAATAGCATAACATAAATGATAAGACTGGCCGATCCCGGTGGCTGTGCGATGTAATGCCTAGGTCAGCAGCCGATCAATTGCTGGGATCGCGGGTTCGAATCCCTCTGAGGGCATGAATGTTCGTCTCTTGTGTTTGTTGTGTGTTCTGTAGGCAGCGGCGTCCGGGACGAGCTGATCACCTTTTCAGAGGGGTCCTACCGGGTGTGTGTGTTTAATTGTGTGTTTTCTACACACCTCAACAATGAGGCGGCCTAGGCCCGATTTGGGCTCCTGCACCACAAAAGAATAATAATAATAAGAATAAGGAGGAGGAGGAATGATCGAGACCAGTAAACAAATGTAGTTGATGCGTACTGGTAAAAACCTGGTGTTAGCAGTCAAATCCAAACAAAGTGCTTTGAGATCTGCGTTCTTCTGAGATATTACGCAGCGTTGAGTGGTTGTTCTGTACCAACGTTTCGTCTAAGAACTTCTTGAACCTTGAAGATGGACCCGATCGGTTGTCCCGAAACGTCGGTACAGAACTACCACTCAACGCTGCGTAATATCTCAGAGAAGCGCAGATCTCATCTACATCGCAGCGGAAGCTTTAAATCATGCAAATGTACTTTGATTTGATATGATTTTACAACGCACAATAAAATAAGCTGTACAGAACTCCTTCTTATAATTCCTTACCTATTCACCACACGTGATATTCAGCTTCTGTGATGAAAACTGAGACGTCATTCGCCATGTGTAGTGAGGTTTCCCATAGCCTTACTCAGAGATACCAGAATAATTCCAACAGATGTCACTCCAAGTTACCACACATAAGCAGCCTACAGCCACTGCCACTCCAAGTCCTTAATTCATTGTGCGTAACTCTAGTAATATCATTCGACGCTAAATAAACTTCCATTTCATGCGTCCTTTTTAAACAACCCAAGATTAGGTGATCGTCTTTCCGGCCTTCTGCTTACTTCAGGATAAGTCCATATATATTCTATACAGGCACATAAGTCCATATATATTCTATACAGGCACATAAGTCCATATATATTCTATACAGGCACATAAGTCCATATGTATTCTATACAGGCACATAAGTCCATATGTATTCTATACAGGCACATAAGTCCATATATATTCTATACAGGCACATAAGTCCATATATATTCTATACAGGCACATAAGTCCATATGTATTCTATACAGGCACATAAGTCCATATATATTCTATACAGGCACATAAGTCCATATGTATTCTATACAGGCACATAAGTCCATATATATTCTATACAGGCACATAAGTCCATATATATTCTATACAGGCACATAAGTCCATATGTATTCTATACAGGCACCTAAGTCCATATATATTCTATACAGGCACATAAGTCCATATGTATTCTATACAGGTACATAAGTCCATATATTTTATACAGGCACATAAGTCCATATATATTCTATACAGGCACATAAGTCTATACATATTCTATACAGGCACATTTCCCCACTTCTGATACAGCTCCCCAGATTCGGTGCTCTACTGAGTTCACGATTGTAAGGACGTTACGTCAGCCGTAATATTAACGCTCGATTACCCAAAAGTTGGGGAAAATTGCACATGAACGGAAAAAGAAGAAGAAAAAAAGGAATTTTATTGATTGAACACCTGAGTTCCGTTCTGTGCAGACCACAAGATATATTGTACCCTTGGGTTTTGTCATTTTTCGAACGTCAATTTTAAAACTACGAAAAGTCGCAACTCGGAAAACATCAGTCTACTAGCTACTATCAAGTATTGGTTTCCTCCCCAAACTGGATGTTTCGAAATATAATCAAGATGAGTTGACAGGTCACCTGAGTCCAGCCGAAAACCGAGCACACTTCTTGCGCTATAGTATAGGAAAAACGAAGAATACGGTGTGGCCTCTACATTGACTTCAGCTGTACCTCGGTTACTCAGTACAACACGCCCATTCTCTTATTTGACACGTACATAAATTACTTTAGGAGAAGTGGAGGTTCCTAAGATTGGGCAGAGAGAAAGAGATGGCGTGTTCTATAAAAGAGCTAGAACTTTATTTTGGTCACGAAATCATGAATTTGGGAGATGCGCGAGGCATGCAGCACGCACTTTGAATGAGAAATTTTGTTCGGAGTAACTGAAGAAAAGAGACCAGAGGAGCGGCGTACTGCAGAAATAATATTAAAACTAATGTCTAAGGACAAGATACGAGGTTTTGGTTCAAAAAAGGGGCAAATAGTGGACCCTATTGAATATTGTAATAAACTTAGGGTTCCATTAAATGCGGGGAATGATGTGGTGAGGTAATTGTCATTAAAAAATAAGGATTCCTTGAAATTATTTTCAAACAGGATTGTTATGGGCGGGATACATATAAATATTCTATGTAAAATACGAGGGAAAATAATCTAGATTATTAGGAATAAGATTATCGTAAATGATTTTATAGAGAAAGAGAGTCCGCAGTTAAGGGAGGTCAAATGATTGGCTGCTGTGTACACGTTAATGGATTTTTGAGCTTCATAAGCAAATGTGATTGTTTAAAAATCCGGAGAAAGGACATCCTGCCACACGGAATTAATTATTCAATTAAAATTTGCAACACGCTGATCAACTCACAATTTACTGTATTATTTCTGAAACTGTCGGCACAAAATAGCCTAATGCAGTTTTGATATAATGAGGTGTAAAATATGACGTAAAACAGAAGTTATATTACAAAAGGAGATTTGCTTTTGACTGTTTAGCTTATATTGCGGACGCAGTAAGACACAAACTTTTATCGTGCCTGTCTGTGTGGCAAATTTAGTGAAATGATATGAGTATTAGAGATCAGTTCAGTTTTACAAAATTTAACCTCTCTGAAATATGGGACTCAAGTTCTTCGAAATAATATTAAATATTCAGTTTGCAGCACTCAGAAAATACATCGCAATTCAGTGGGAAATAATCGCTGATTATTTCGAGAATCATACGAATGTAATCTGTGTGTAAAATGCTGTTTCAATATTGAAACACGCAATACAATAACTGTAGTGGCTTACAGGATTAATTTCAGGTGCCATCGGATCCATGGGATCCAAGTTCCTAAAGGAAATTGCATTTAGGCTTGTAAGGTGAGACTGCTAACAAAGCCTGGTACAGTCTGCGTACTGCTTTACCATTTGCATCTTGTTACATTTTGATGCACACCGCCAGTTTCTTGTGCAGGTAATAGCACATTAATACATTCAATACCGAAATTTCAATGTTTCGGATCTACAAGGGTCTAGGTGATTGCCATTTTTGAGACCTAGACTTTATAGACACTTCGGAAAGTAGATGAGAAATACCTGCAAAGTTTTGAAATGTGGTGCTGGTGAAGAATGGAGAAGATCTTGGACTGATCTTGTGAGAAAAGAAGAAGTATTACACAGAGTCAAGGAGCAGAGGAATATCCTACATAAAATAAAAAAAAAGAAAGGCTAACTGGTTTGGTCACATCTTGCGTAGAAATTGCCTTCTAAAACATTTGATTAAAGGAAAGTTAGAGGGAAGGATAGTAATGACGGTAAGACGAGGAAGAAGGCGTAAGCAGCTACTGGATGACCTTAAGGAAAAGAGAAGATACTGGAAATTGAAAGAGGAAGCACTAGATCGCACCCTGTGGAGAACTCGCTGTGGAAGTGGCTACGGACCTGTCATAAGACAGACTACAGAATGAATGGGACTTTATAGAACAGGGGTCGATACTGTGCCGAAAATCACAGCTGGTGTGATTGACGGTAATTTGCCGTGTTATTTCGAAAGGTAAAGCAGTTCTTATACATGCCTGGACAGGCCCTTATGCTTTCAGGAGCTTGAAGCTCCCAGAATTTCTAGACAATCGGCACATGAAAGAGATAAGGTTGTTAGCCCTACGCACCTACCGCCTTTACCCCCCCCCCCCCCCCCCCGAGGAGATACCTTTGGTACTCATTTCCGTTAGAAGCCACTGCGTACCCCATGCATGCCATCAAGGTTTCGTAATATAGCGTAACTCAGCGACAAGCTGACCTGCAGTCAATAAGCAGCTTGATACAGACGTAAAGCTCTAGATCTGTATATGACATGTTTCTACATTCCATTCTCGACTGGGTTCCTAGTCATCTGAAATTTCGGCGACAGCACCACCAACTTTTAAAATGCTCCATGGGAATATTTTCTCTGCCTGTCTTTTCCTCCTTCGATATATTTCATTTTCGAAAGAACTGAATGGACTTATACAATAAATAATAAAGACAATTTTTAGTCAACACAACTATCTTTTATTATAAAACAATATTTGTCTTAATAAAATGCTACATGTTTCGACGCCTAAGTGTCATCATCAGGCACGAATAAATAAAAAAATAAGAAATAACGGTATTTGACGGTTTTGTTTCTATTTATTCATGCCTGATGATGACCTTTAGGTGTCGAAACACGTAGCATTTTATAGAGGCAAATATTGTTTTTATAATAAAATAGTTTTGTTGACTAAAATTTTTCATTATAATTTGGCTTATAAAACACAGCGGAATCTCATATCTAAAGACTGTACGTGTGTAAATTTAATAGTACCTGAGATGTGTATATTAAAATCTGTTGGATGATTTTCACCTAAGCCTCTGTCGGTGTGCTATAAGAACTGATTAATTACAAAAAATTGGCTTGGGATAAAGTTGGTTAGACAGAGATGGGACGAAGTTGATAAATATATGTTCGATTTTTAAAACTAGGTTTAATGATATTCAAAGATAATCAAACAGAGACAAAATGAAAGAAAAGAAATCTGTAGTCTCATACTGGAACATGAAACAAGAAGGGGGGAGATATATATATATATATATATATATAGATCAGTGTAATTCGAATGAGAGAAATGGATCAGCATGGTTTAGTTTTGGATTATGGGAACTGAGGGGTAAAAGGAGAGATGCAGGAAAAGGAATACATTCTGTATGTAACGAAGATGAGAAAGTGGTTAATATATTACAAAAATATAATGAGACACAGAGGTGGAGAAAATAATTACTACAAAATAAATGGTTACACACTTAGATGAGGTTAACACCTGACAGAAGGTAGTAACTGGTCAAGATACATCTTAGCCACTAGTAACAATAATGGATGTACAGTGGCAAACATCCGGTGTTGCCAAATACATCAAAAGATGTAAACGGATCTCAACTAATGAATTTGATGTGATTTGAATAACTCCTAGGAGCAGATATATTTTGGGAAGCTAACAGTCGCTTAGACAATGAAGAAATTCTTCACCTTTTATGGAAAAATAAGTTGAAATATGATGTTTATAAGATGTGTTCATTGGAATCTATACCAAACCAGACGAAACCAATAAAAATCCATCCTCCATATTTCAGACGCAATTCAATGTTACCTTCCTACCTACACTTATTTACGCCAAGTGTCTTATCCCTTCGAGTTTTCCGATTGATTCGTTAGGGGCCATAATTTATAATTCGTTCTAATGACACTAAATTTCTCATTTTACAAAAATTTATAAGGACATAAAGTATTATCTTATAAAGAGCCACAATTAAAAGTACACTTGAGATATTTTTCGACAAGGTATTTATTTTAATAAATAAAATAAAAGTAATTCATATTTTTGTGTAAGGTGTGATGTGGTTTGTAACAATAAAATTATATCATCAATAAATAAGCATCAAAGCGAGTGAGGAATGCGCGTTCATAAAATGCATTTCTACAATACAATACCTTTTTGGAGCTCCCATTTAGACAGAAGAGTCGGACACCCTTCCCGTGAAGTCGGTTCAACACGTAAAGTCGATGTTCGCTTTGTGGCTGCGCTGTCTAGCAAACATGTTCTAGAGAAACTCAGAACTGGAGTGCACTTAAAGGCTACTCTCTTCTTCAGGGAGGAAGACTGAAGTATCTAGTCAAGATGACTCTTCCAAAGATGATTCAATACGTATCTCTGAGCAAACAAGGTGACGTTTACACTAAACGTTTAATAATTCTCAGTTTTGTTACTGCTAACTCTTGAAACGTACGGCCACGTTATACTCCTCTTGTTAGTTTATACTGCAGTGGGTTTACACTTTTAGAGTAGAATTTCTTTTAGCTCATGTCACGTAACTTCAAAAGAAACCTGTATTGTTCCTAGCTACTTCTAGAGGCGTGGAAATTGATGCGACACTAAAATCTCTGTAAACAGAACTTCTTAGAAAAAAAAAGGAAACTCACAATTCGAGTGTCTT
The DNA here is from genome assembly GCA_021186555.1 of Reticulitermes speratus. Lineage (NCBI taxonomy): Eukaryota > Metazoa > Arthropoda > Insecta > Blattodea > Rhinotermitidae > Reticulitermes > Reticulitermes speratus. Next base: position 10,961,442 of record JAJKFL010000001.1, read on the forward strand.
TAACTTTTCCCACAAAATTAAAGTAAGGTTCTCCTAATGGTCCAGCCGTACAAATTTCTGTGGTACAATATCTACACGTTCCGTTTCTCTTGTCTTATAGCCGTCGGTGTTCTTGCTCCTCCTTTCTCTCTCTCTCTTTACGATACCTGAGAGTTTTGTTGGCGCACACACGGACCTCCTGGGCCACTAATGGATTTACTATTTGTGCCGAGGTTCTAGGTCACGGCTGGTCTCTCGGGTGACGATGATCTGAAGCACCATTATTCTTCTTTCCTCACACGACAGAGAGTGAAGTTGCCGAACCTTGCAGTGTAGACACTCTACACGCTGTCTGTTTTAGCTAGACCTCCTTGACGCGCATTACAGAAGTAAGACGCTGACGAATAAGGGTATAGCAATAGCTACATTTCTTGTACAAATCATCTAGTTTTACAAGGGCATTGCTACCGAGTCCCTTGGTACTTCAATTACAAATGCGCCCATTACAAACAATCAACCAAGTCAGGTACGTAGAATTGTTATCTCCACACTAGCTCCTTACGAATGGAGGCTTCTGACGGAGAACGCAGACCTACAGTTCTAGCTGTAACATGCCATATGAGTTTCCACAGTTTGGATGCAGAGTTTTTGGGGCTGTCTCTGTATGGTTACACCGTGTTGTCTTGTAGGCGACTCTCATAATATTACCCAGAACTGGTTAGCTCTTTAAGCACAATGGTTGTTATAGTACCTGAATAATTATTAAAAAAATAATTTTGCCACAGAACGTATTTATGTGCTCCGTCTGATTCAAAAAAGGCATTAGCTGCTTGGACTTCATAATCGAGACAAAATGTGTCTACAGTGTGATGAAAAATGAACACTTAAGTATACATTGCGTGACTTTTATGCTCTAAGTGGTTAGGTTAGTGACAATTTAGACATATTTTTTCGTATCTCAGCTACTTCGTCATATTTACTGAGAGATGATCTGTGGTTTCCAGAAATTCTGTTCCCACATTGCTTCCGCCTAAGTTGATCAGAAAGTCTCTCGCAGAGAGTTCCTTGTAGGACCGAGAGTTTAGCATGCAATAAAGGCAACGGATACCGAAGTTTATGCCTAGACATATTCCAAGATAGCAAAATACCACAAAACCATTCAGTAGAATTCGAAACTACTTCGTACAAATGGGTTTCCCCTTTTACCAATAAAGCTTGAGTCTACTTGCACTAACCCAGAAATAACATAGGGTCTCAGGTCTAAGGAAATCGCCATCCTTTCCCTTGATGCGAATTTTTCGATAGGAGTAATTTGCTTCGGACATTCAAGGGATTTATATTTCGTTTATAACGGAACAACGAGAGAAGGCAGAGCAATAAAGATAAGGAAATCGAATGGAAAGGAAGGGACCGCAAAACACAGTGCATCGGTATTTGTCACCAACCTCTAAGTGGTAGAAGTTAGACGGGCGAAAATGCTCTTAGTTGCTGATATGTCAGTATTTATAACGTTCCTATATCTACTGAAGAAATAATTTAAGAAAAATATATGTTCATGTAACGTCAACAGAATACAAGTCAAAATAATAATCCTGCGTTCCTATATCTACTGAAGAAATAATTTAAGAAAAATATATGTTCATGTAACGTCAACAGAATACAAGTCAAAATAATAATCCTGCGTTCCTATATCTACTGAAGAAATAATTTAAGAAAAATATATGTTCATGTAACGTCAACAGAATACAAGTCAAAATAATAATCCTGCGTTCCTATATCTACTGAAGAAATAATTTAAGAAAAATATATGTTCATGTAACGTCAACAGAATACAAGTCAAAATAATAATCCTGCGTTCCTATATCTACTGAAGAAATAATTTAAGAAAAATATATGTTCATGTAACGTCAACAGAATACATGTCAAAATAATAATCCTGCGTTCCTATATCTACTGAAGAAATAATTTAAGAAAAATATATGTTCATGTAACGTCAACAGAATACATGTCAAAATAATAATCCTGCGTTCCTATATCTACTGAAGAAATAATTTAAGAAAAATATATCTGCTACCGTCCTTTCTAAAGTCAGCGTCTCTAGATGTGATTTTCCGCAGGCAACGGAAAACACAGACGTGGTAATCGACTAGTCAAGTTCGGTAGGTATGATGTCTTATCGTCAGGGATTATTGTCGTGTGGAACGTTAACAGACTACTGTCCTACACAACACGCTGCACTCCAAAATTAAACAAAGAAATTTCAATTGGTAGTTTAAACACTTCCCCAATTTATTATTATTTCGTAGCACTCAATACAATTCACTTCTGCAATATTGATAACTTTTAGCAACGTGTTTTCGTTTATTATATTTTAGTTCAGCAGAAGCCGACAATCTTGTGGGACAGCTAATTTGTTTCCCTAAACTCCACCAGATGAACAACCGAGCCTGTCTTGTGTTCTCTTACAACTAGTTGATCCCAATCTTCGCAGTTTTCGTTCTACAAATGGCCGTTTATGACACACAGCTGGTAACATCCCTACTAAATTTTATGAAGGTTCATTTTCAAGTATTAAGGTTTATCAACAAAGAGTCTGCTTTCTAAATTTTTGAATAACCCGGGAATTGACAAAAGCCAGCAAGTCCTTTTAGTTTCTTGACTACTCTCCCCCACCCCTTTTATGGCTGCCGGTCTGACCTTCCCTTTTGAGTCGCGTCTTCCTACGCCAAATGTTCTAATTGTTTTGCCAAAATAAAACTAGGGTGTCTACCAAGACGAAGAATAGGACTCGAACCCAAACTGTCCGGTAACAATATGTTCATGTGACTTCAACAGATTACATGTCAAAATAATAATCCTGCATCATGAATGTGTTATACAATTGAGAACATCGTGAAGGATCAAAGAATTATTGTTACAGGTTTATGCAGAGATTAAATTTATATAACAGACCTACATGATGTTGCTAAATCTCCACCTCTCCTAAAAAAGAATCAAATTTTAATTCACAGAATTTCATAATTTTACCTATTTTTTACATTTATATGAGTGTAAACTCGATGTATTTTTTGAAGCATAAAGATAAATTGAAATTTATTTCTGGTTTATCTAACAATGCTGTCAAAAGCTCAGGCTACTGAGGCAGGTTGTTCAGTGAATAATGAATTAGGAAGAGTGTGGAAGGAAACGGTTGTGACCTATTTGTAGTAATATCTCGGCATTTGACTAGCAGAACTGAGGCAACCCACGTGAACAATCTGTCGGAACATACAGCCTGCAGTCGATATTGGAAGCTAGCGTTTCCCGAATAAGAAACAGCGGTGCCAACTGCTCGGCCACGGATGTCAGTTCTATTTCACTGCCTGTGAGGCAATTCTGTAACGGCATGAGTCAATCCGTTCGAGGACTGAGAAAACTTGAGAAGAAAACTAGTCACAAAGGAAGACATTTTGACGTAGCAGAAAAGGAACAACAAAGGACTGGAAAGAGTTACTTAATACGGACTATAATTTGTTACGACAATTACAGCTATAAGGATGAGACGGAAGGGTTCTTACCATAAACGGGGAAAGGAGTAGCAGATAAACATTTCGGTCTTAAAACTTCAATGGAAGACACAGCTTGCGAGAATTTAGGGTAGACAAGAAAGAAGTACTAACGTTTGGAACAGTGGGTGATAGGTGTGGAGTGGAAAGAAATGGCTTAGGATACGGTCAAATAGCGACTGGATTTTATACAAAAGCAGCACATGTTTGGCGACATTAGAGGTTGATGAAGATTCAAGTCTTCTGGGATATTTCATCGTGTAGATGAAGGCATAATAATCCATCGAAACGTCTAAATTATTCACTAATCGACATGGCGTTATATACCAGTAGACTTTAACTATCAAGACATCCTAACCAGTTGAAGAAGTGTTGAAGTGTCTATCAATCTGAATCCGGTATATCGTAGCGTGTAAGATGAATAGGTTATGTGCTGGAAGACCAAGGAATCATGCTCAAATTCCCTGCACACCGGCTCTGGGGCCGAACAAACATCCTATCAAAAGGGAGCCGGGGACTCTTTCACTTGGAGTAAAGCGAACGGAGGATGATGCTCACAACTCACCTGTTTTCTTTTTTGCGTGGTAAAGGGCCCCGCAGCAGATGCTACGGACCGCAGCCTTAAGGCTTCTTGTGCAACCCCTGTGATGAAGATGAGCAGTTTTTTTTACCAAGTTTTACAATTAATGGAGCACCAGTGGAATGAAATTGACAGGGGAAAACCGACAACTCGGAGAAAAACCTGTCCCAGTGCCACTTTGTCCACCACAAATCTCACATGGACTGACCCGGGATCGAACCCGGGCCTCCGCGGTGAGAGGCTGGCGACTAACCGCCTGAGCCATGGCACGGCCCACAACTCACTTTACAGTAAAGGTAAGGTCGCCTATGACATGCCAGGACAGGCACAGAGGGGAGGCGCATGTATAGCTCCTAACGATTCGCAAGCCGGCACTATAAGGAGGTGGGTGGTCAGCACCACGCTCCTGCCGCTTTACCTCAGAGACCGGGTGGGCCTTGGGGCCGGTCTGGAGGGCACGGAAAACCTCGGCCCACCAAGAATCGATCTCCGGACCGTCCAGCTCGTAGCAAGTTGCTATACCAACTACTTAATCCCGGCCGCTACCCCCTACAGTAACGAGGTAAGAATGAGTGGAGCTACACCTCCGATTTCCCATGTGGTTTTATGTGGAGAGCGGGGATAATTTAACTTTATATTGTTACTTATCAATAAGGAACCTCTACCATATTCTATAAAAAATTCTGGACAGTGTGGTTTTTCATTTGTCCCTTACTGTGTTTGGTTAATGTTACTGCCAATGAACAGGCCCCATCTGCCGCACGCAGCAGTCACATCTGAGTACACAGAATTACTTATCATAACATTCCGGACAGCACAGTGTTCTCACACAAAAACGGTGTGATGTGTGGTGACTGTACTCAAATACCGAGTCGAGCTGATAAGTCACACTGACAGTAATTTAATCTTTTTTACGCTGTGTGCACTGCAGCAGACATTACTGTGCAGCAAATCTTCTGCAGCGCAGGCAAAGGTGAAGTGTGCGATACACAGCGGACAATGGACTACTTCTGCCGATTCGAAAAACATTATTTGTTCTGGTCGACTAAAAAAACTTGTCATCCAAAGAGGGATCGATTGCATAATCTTGCACTTATCCGATGATTTCTCTATCACTGAGCTAAAAACCCCTATTTTTTTTTTCAGTCAATTCATATTGAATTAGTCATCAGTGACATTACTGACGACCCTAGGAACGCGGGGAGCACAATGGGATTTACACAAGTTTGGCGGAGTCAAAGAACAACGAAGGATATATATTCAATATTTTATATAAAATATTTCAAGCAAAGATGTACAGTATTCAGAAATCCTGACTTAAATGATCTATAAATCCATTGGGATTTCTGGGCATTGCCTCAGCGTTTCCTTCAACGGGAAAGGAAAAGATGCGAAATAATTTTTCGCATTTCCTAAGTTAATGGACACTGTATTTGAACTCCTGTGTGACACTGAAACTTCAGTTGCTTCTCCTTTGTACTTATCTCGAACCCCGGTTTAGAAGTCATTATGAAAACAAAACCCGAATCTTTTTTTTCGTTTCTATGTATTCCGTCATACTTCATCTGCAGTGCCGTTTCTTTTGGAGTGGGCGCAACTCGGAAGCGACAGAAAACTTTGAAGGAAGCTGCTGACAGATAGTAAACCATTTATGACGTTCAGAACTACTTGATGATCAAAGGAGCAGGAGAAGCGAACATTCATCATCTTACTCTTCTCTCGGGATTAATCTTTGGCCAGTGGCAGTAGCTGGACATTGGTAAAGTTTCGAGAGCACAACGGTAAATAAACGTCTGCAGAAAGTTGGCCATAATGTAAGGTATTACATCAGCAGCGCCCCGAATTAGCACCTGACAGATACAGCAGTTTATTTCAGGACACATCAACTAAACACGTTACACAGCTGGCTACTATTATGGATTAACTTAAGACTAAAACAAGGACACGAGGCAATCGTCACAGAGAAAGGTAAGACATCGTGGGCTTGTGCCTAGTGTTTCTTCTTCATATGCAGAAAATTTAGCTTTCAAATTTCACCCTAAAACACGCTGCTTTGAGATTAATTGTGGTATTCCCCACTTCCTTATGCATCTTTTTAACATTATTATTTATGGCTCATGTTGCCATTTAAAGCTATGTAGACTCCTAGAGAGGCAACTACGAATTTTGAAAAAGATTGGGCCTACATTGTTAAGGCGTAAAATAATGCTTTCAACAAGCATCGCTTGCAATTACGAGAATCATATTGCTTGTCTAAACAGCACACATCTTTAAGTCAAAGTCAACAAAGATCTACTCGCATTCTGATAAAACGGGCAACAAAATGAAGAGGGACTGTACAGTAAAGATTGCTTATTTATTGGCCTAGTTCCTTATATTTATGACACACCATTTAGTGATGCAATACAGTTAAGATGCACATTCGTAGCTTCTGCCATTCGATACAGATGAAACGTTTATGGCTATCTCTCCTGTGTTCCATATTTCTGCCTGTCTTTATGTTTATTGCATTGGTTTTGTGATCTCGACTCCCACTGGACTGATGTATATATTTGCAAAAGGAGCAAACGGAAACATCGACCGCTTGCTTCAGTGCCGCTGATAGCACAACCATGCAATGCTATCTTTATACATGATATTCGTTAATAAATCATGGACAATACGTATATTAGGAACTACTGATTCTAATATGATGACAGAATCAGTTTAAGATTCTTTCACAATAAGAGTAATTTAGAACCCCACATCTATCTTTTTTTCTGATTCATCTGTTAAAGTTCTTGGGTTTTATCTTTATTATTTAATATCCTTGTGCTTACTTTGCTTGTGTCTTCCCTTCATTATTTAAAACCACTTTGTTTGATTTTTCTTTCATCTGCTATTTGCGGGTTTGATACATTTTTCTCTTCTTTTCTTTATTCCTTCATTCTTTGACGTATGCGTATCTATATTTAATTTCCTCTTCGCTTGTTTCTACTTATACGTATTCAGGATTAAATACGTAGTTACGTTTAATGCCAAAACTACAGGATAAACTGAATTCTTGGTTATTATCAGGTAATCAGAACTGAAACTTTAATCGGCATCTTGAATAGCCAGAACATAATTAGAAATGTGTATTTTACGTGAAATAGAAAAAAACAAAAATAGGTAAATAAATAAACAAATAATGTAATTTACTTCCTTTAATCGTGATAAGGGTAATTTTAATAAAATCTCCATTATTTAGGTTTATTTACAAAATTGCTATATTTATTGCTTTCGACGGCAATACACAATTATAGCAATATTGAAATTTCACGACATAACGGGATAAATTAGATAAAAATTATTTTCAATATGCAGCGTTTTGAAACTGGTAAGGTATTCTATATATAATCATTATTCAGGTGTTCAAAACGTTACTGTTGTCAATTGAAAGCAATTTTTTATTAACTTCAAAACGGAAATCTCTTCTTTTCCCCCTCCCCTTAAATACTTTAGTCTAGTCTGTAATTCTGCAAGTGCCCCTCCATCTTCAAAATTAACTTTTTCAACTGTATTTTCCTATGAAAATCTTATGTGCTTTTCATGTTTCCTCATGCTTTCTAAATATGTTGTCCTTCTCTATTTTCTTGATGTAACAGCCTTCGAACTACTGTAATACGAGAAGATGTTAAGAACTTTCTCTTCATTTAATATTCTGCTCCTGTCTCGTTATGCCTTAAATAATATTATTTACTTCAGAACATTATTTTCAAGCAGGCTTACATTGAAATTTCTGTTTTATCTCAGAGCGAGAAAAAATTAAATTTTATGCATGTTTGTACAAGGAGTATAGAGTAAATTCACAATATAATAATCGTTGTCACTTCACACGCTGATTGTCCGGAATTCTGAATATGTTTAATAAAATTTAATTTTGAGGCATAAGCTACATATTGTAGGGTGGCGATAAAAATAAAGTTTAATAAAACCGATTAAACATTAACGTTTGTGTATATCATGAATTATACATCTCATTATACAATAACGTTTAGTTTGAAAAATTTTTCGATAAACTGTACATGAAACAAAACAATGACACAAATATTGCGACTGAATGAAACGTATTTGTGCAGTTGATTAGCTTTGAAACAAAGATTTGTGTCTGCAATAAATGAGCATCATGTCAGTGAAGTAGGAAAAATCACGTAAACTGCATTTCATGTATATCAAAATTGGATTACACCTTCCTAAGCTTTTACACCACAGAAGGCATGTATAAATAACATAATCCTTTTTGAACTAAAATCCTGGTGGATTTAATTAGGATCATGGTTAATTAAAAAATAAACTTTGCTTTCTATATGAGTTGGGAGTGGCAATGGTAGAAAAAAAAACATCAATCCCTACCTAAATTGAGATAGGCTACAGCTCTTTGTTATGTGTATTTGCCCACAGAGTTCAATTAATTTTGGACAAGCTCGCCTCCAATTTGTACAGATATATAAGTAGCGTCAAGCACGGCGTAACTCGGGAACGCAAATCGTGTCATGTGATACAATGAAACACGATGGAAATGTTTAACATTCTGAACACGAGCAGCAGCGCTGATCTGTTTTGACAAATGACACATCACTTCCATCTAAATCAGCATGACATAAAGCTAAGTACCTGAAAGGAAATTAGAAGCAATTGCGAATGTTCGGGATGTGATTGCACTCCTCTCTGAGAGAATATAGGTCTAATTTCAAAGAAGTTGGTCACTGTGTTTTCTCCTACATGAAAAGATACACTTTAAAGTATTTGGGTCTAAAATTAACATTTTAAAATCAAGAATAATGTCTGCTATACCTACGGCAGAGTTACATGGAGCTAAGCAGTTAAAATAAAGTATAAAAATACTGTAAATATAGATCAAAACCATAAAAAGTATGTCAGATTGTGCAGTTAATATAAAACCTCTATGAAAAACTCTGGATATATTTTACAATAGGCCACGTTTATAGGATAGCTTTCTAATTCACAATTCATATTATGGCTGTTGTTTCCAAATGTCAAGTTAAATAAATTAATGGGTTTAGAAGGGGTACTTAAAGAAGGCAAGACACAAAAATGTTACAGCATGAATGCACAAAGACTAATTAAATTTTACTCTTTTGACGCAGAACAATTGCTGAATATGATTTCAGGCTTCCGCCGCGATGTTGATGAAATCTGTGGTCTGGTGTGGGAAACACAGACATAAGTAAAAGCAGGTGACCATATATAAAAATATCTACGTTTCCACAGCAACCAATGTACACTACAAACAATAGTGAGTGTGTAAGTGACGCAATAATATAGTGCATAATCTATAGGGAGTGTTTTTAAAAAAACATATCGGCTTGCGAAGTGATAAAGTAAGATTGGTGAGATAAGACGTTGACCGTATACCTCTACAGAGGATTAACATATGTACGTGTTTTGAGAACAGTCAGTTGTGACCCCTGAGGATGGCTCATTGGTGAGCCGAAACATGTCGGGGCTTTTTATCAAACAGTTTTAGAACATTTCAGTGTTTTTATAACAAGTGCATTTAGTTGGTGAAAAACATTGTCTATGTTTATATTGAGTTTTTAACGCACTAAATCTGAAAATTGTGACTTATCAAGGCAGCCAGTTTTAAATAACTCAACATCTGCTGACAAAGTTTTTGTACTTATTTTTCACCAAAAAGTTTTCCAGTATTCCCAAAATAACAACGCAGGGAAAAGTTATAATGTTTTGAATCAACCTGTCTGACAACTAGTTACACAAGTATGCAAGAAGGAAAGAAAAGAAAAAGAAAAAAATAAGAGTTTCATCAAAATGATGACTATCATTACATGTACCTGATAACTCTTAAAGTTGGTGTGGCAGACAATTTAACATGTTATGACATAATCAATTAACTGCATGGAACAAATTTCTTTTTCAGAAGACAGCCGGTGTTCATCTTGTAAATATATTTCCACCACTCTACGGAATCCGACATTTCATTACCGTGTTCAAAAGAGCCAAATATGTATTCCAATTCTTAATCGTTAACTTCAGGTCACACACACTGCCAAAGATTCATTTTAATATTATCAAAGACCATACACTTCGATTTTTTCAAGAGCTGATTTTCTTCCATATTCTATGGCAATAATTTTATATACCTGTCACATATTTACCTTTCGTTTTACGTGCATATTCTTCTAATTATTCTAATTCTATTACGGTAAGAATATTTGGTGGAAATTATGTACTAAGAACCTACTGCATTAAAGATGTTTGATGTGACATAAACAGACCCAATGTACGTTCCTGTGAAATCTATGAAGCGATTCACATTAAACGAGCAATGTAACTGTGTAAACAGTATGAAGAGCTTCATTTCCTAACCTGTCACAGTCGGACGGTAGTCATAACACATTATCAATACCGTACGAGGAGTAAAGGCTGTTCAGACTAATAGAACAATATATGTCTATGTGATAACACAGAAAACAGACATGCTGGAAACCGCCGGTAAGATTTCACAGACTCGGTTGCTTCCTATCAGCTGTTCCATGCTAACGAGACAATTGATTTGCAGTTGACATGGCTCCACTCCAACCCACCCCACAACGTCTCTTCGCTGACGATGCATACGTTTCGCTTCGCCGTCTCGTGCGACTGACTTCAACAGATAAACCTGTCCAGGACCTTGTTTCCAACAGCGTCTCATTTAACATCTTCAGAGATCAATGAATTAGAAAAATTACATCACAAACCACAGAGCAGCACGATGTGGTGATACTGCTCTTTACTTGTGCCCCGGAGGTACAATATTCGAATTTTGGCTGGAATGCAGGTTACCCTGAACGTGATTTGTCACTATATTCTTCAGTGTCTCCAGGTAAACGTGATATGTCACTATATTCTTCAGAGACTCCAGATAAACGTGATATTTCACTATATTCTTCAGTGTCTCCAGGTAAACGTGATATTTCACTATATTCTTCAGTGTCTCCAGGTAAACGTGATATTATACTATATTCTTCAGTGTTTCCAGGTAAACGTGATATGTCACTATATTCTTCAGAGTCTCCAGGTAAACGTGATATTTCACTATATTCTTCAGTGTCTAAAGGTAAACGTGATATTTCACTATATTCTTCAGTGTCTCCAGGTAAACATGATATTTCAATATATTCTTCAGTGTCTCCAGGTAAACGTGATATGTCACTATATTCTTCAGTGTCTCCAGGTAAATGGTGGGGTAACACCTTTAAATCTGGCACAGCAATGTCATTCCACGTAATTACTCAGTCACCATTCATAATCATTATTTTAGTCATACATTATAAATTAAAAAAGAAACACAATTACTGTCTTCCCATCTCACATGTAAAAATCTAAATTTTGTCTTTTGCTTTGTATGAGAGTAAAATGTCTTCTGAATAAAGAGTTTGATGACTGAACGCAGTCTACATTACACAGCACACATAGACAGGGCTTGTACGTGCCACACAAAACACTAATATTCTATCAGAAAAACCAACCCAGGTATGTGTGGGGCAGTGTTTCCCAATCAGGGTTCCGCGAAATCGCGGAAAAGGTAAACACATTTTGACATAAGGCGAAAAATTCCAAAGGCCCCTTGAAATATCGCAGGAACTCTTGTCTGGCGTAATTTCCACGTGCCACTAATTCCTGTTTGTTTTGTTTTACTTTTCACAGGTACGAGTTCCTCAGGACACAAAAAAAAATTGTTGCAGCGTGTCCTCCATTGAAAAAGGGTTGGGAAACTCTGCTATAGAAAACAATCTTTGTTTTTGTAAGGATAAGGAAGAAGAAAATACACTGTATGGGCAGAATGTAGAATTTTTAATGTTATAACTGGTGGTACATTCCCGTATGACTAGAACTTAAAGGTTTGTTGAAAGAACGTATATTTAGCGTCCTTGGCAGCAGGATCCTGAGAAGAATATTTGGGCCTAAGAGAGCAGAAGTGCGAGTAAGCTGGAGAGAGTTGCATCAGAAGGAGCTTCCTAAGTTGTACTCTTCGAAATTATATAATTATGGTAATGAGATGAAGGCGAAAGTAATGGAGAAGGAATTGAAGAAATTAAAAATACACACGACATATTTGTAAGCAAACCTGAAGAGACGAAACAACCGGGACACCTAAGTGTAAAGGGAGAACAGCATTAAAATATAATTTAATGGAAGAGGAAATGGCTAAATGAGGGAGTACTAGTTATCAAGACGGGCTCTGCTGCATTGATTTCCTTAAATAAACCAGAAATAAATATTTCTGCCCTCATAAGGAGGCAGTACGTTGCTCTGAAACGTCGGTAAATTGCTACCAGACTACACAGCCTCACATTCGAGACTGACATTCCTCAGAAAAAAATATCTGCATTTGTTGCACTACCGATTAATGTATATTTTGCTTCTTCTACCTTCAAACAAGACAGGCAATGTACGTATGACGTAAAAAAAGAGGCGCGTTCGCGTAACCATTATTGCCGTGAAAAAGCAAGACGTATTACGTTTTATGAATGTGTGTCTGTATTCTTGCCTTATTTACCCGGCATGCATAGTGCATGTTCCATATTATATTGTCATCTGTGGCCTGTTTCGCTCTCCACATTTGTCTACGTTATCTTATAAACTGCACGATTTTCGGGGAAAAAATGTACGGAACACAAAATTTGTGTTTTGATTTTCCCCACAAATTTTGTCTGAAACATTTCTCATTGTAAGAAGAATTAAGCGAGATGTTGCCACATATGTACATATGTCTTCAAGTAAAGTACCCTTTATTCTTGTGAGATTTTAATCAAACTTGAATTTTTTCGATATATTTTCGAAAATCCTCAAATATAAAATTTTATAAAAATCCGTCCAGTGGAAGCCGAGTTGTTCCATACGGACAGACAAACAGATAGGCAGACAGGTAGGAAGACGGACGGGGGACAGACAGACATATGAAGCTGATAGTCACTTTTCGCAATTTTGCGAACGCGCCTAAAAACATATGGGAGAACATTCTTCAGTAATATGAGAATTAATAAGTAAATCGATTAAATCGCGAATAAATCAGTATAAGAGTCTAGGAGTAAAGTTAGCGCTGTATCCATAAGTTTTGTGGTAAGGGGCCATGAAATATGATTTGTATGTAGCCACAAGAGCATAAAAGTTTTACATCGCATGCTATTCACAAAAAATAAATTCCACAGCATGGCAGTTACGTTTGACCTGAATTTGCTTCCTGATTTGATGGAGATAAATGAACTGGCACAGCAGCGTGTGTGAAAATGTTATGAGAAACAGTGGCTATTTCTAACACCAATTTATTCATACAAAAACCATATTACTTATGTGTATAACGACAACAGAAAACCGCCGGAAGCCGTAACGGAAGGACCGACAATCATGTTTGACGCAGGAGGTTACCGATTACCACAAATTATATTTGTCGCAGCTTTTCTCAGTGCCTCCTTAAAAATAAAAGTTTAGTTTCTTAAATCAGGTCATTACCACTTCCATCCTCATCCCTTGCCATATCAACACGGACAATTATTCAAAAATTTGACGCTAATTTATTTGGTTGAGATAGCTTTATTACACAGGCTAAGGGAGAACACTTAACTAAAAATGAATCTAATAAAAGAAACAAAATACCGTCAACACAACTAGTACTTGATATATCTTTAGTGTGGCAACATGTTTCGACATCAAAGGGTCATCTTCAGGCCGGCGGTATAAAATACATAAAAGGAAATATATGAAATTGTAATTACGTTTATAATTTTAAACATAATTAAAATTGCATAATTTCCTTTTATGTATTTTATACCACCGGCCTGAAGATGATCCTTTGAGGTCGAAACATGTTGCCACACTAAAGATATAACATGTACTAGTTGTGTTGACGGTATTTTGTTTCTTTTATTACAAATGTTAGCACAACGGGGTGAGAAATCTAAGAATAAATCTAAAATCCAATTCCCACAGGTATTATATTAATGAGTACAATACGAAGTTGTGTCTATTAACTAATATAAATTGTAACGACATATTTCGGCTAAAATTAGCCATTAATAAAGTCAATTTAAAAAATTTTTCAATTCAAAATATAAAGAATATAAAACACTTAAGTATCCAGTCCAACTTCTAACCTCTTTTGAATAAAATATCATGTTTATAATTTTGTCCAAATTCTGTAGTTATAAAACATGACATTTTGATTATAAAAAAGTTTAGAAGGTGAAGTGGATACTTAAGTGCCTTTAAGTCAGAATATTTCGAAACAATAAATATCTGGAATTGACGTTATAAAGGATAATTTTAGCGGAAGTATGTTCATATCAGTTAATAAAGATAATTTGATATTGCACTTATTAATATAACAGCGGTGTGAACTTGATTTTAAATCGATTAATTTATATCAAATACACAGATAGCTGCATGAAGCAAATGTAAACATAGAAACTTAATTCTTTTTATGTCACATAAAAATGATAACCAATGGAACATCAGCATCAAGCAATATAAACATCAGTCACTTAGTGTATCTCAATCACATATGTTAGTCGCATTTCTGTTGCTAATGATTCTATTCTAATTTGTGTCGAAAGATCCATAATTTCTATTACAGACACGTATTTGTAACATAAAGGGCTTGTTAACACCTTATACGAATACTATACATACATACAAATTAATTCATGTAGAGTTAATTACACTTCAGAACTCCATGTTATTATGCGTACGTCTTGAGGCGTCAGGTTTCTCCAGCTCCGATGGATGATTACATAACCACAGGAACGCGCGACACTTTGATGGTAATTGTAGACACCAAACAATGATATGGAACAGAATACAGAGCACCCCGTAATTGAAGTTAATGCAGGAAGATATTGTGTCCGCATTATGATGACACCGAAAAGCCTAACCCGTTTCCGGACTTCAACGTGCCATTCGTACCTAATTCTACAGAGCGTACATCTTCTTTGGAAGCGAAGTACTTCAGTTAGTCAAGAAACTCCCTGTGTTTTACAGAACACAAATGTTCATTATAACATTCACAAAGGCTTGTAATTGTACAAAATACTGAGGCAGATGGAGAATCTATTCCACATAATTATATCACGTATATTTAGGATTAATTTTAATGTAATAAAATAAAATTTTAAGTTTCAAGGGGTTTAATATTCCACATTGAAGATGGAGGTAACGTTATACACCGACATTTGGCTGGCCACCTACCACATATACGTGATGTCATGAGTTTTAACACAGCACTATGAATTTTCATCTCAGTTAGATCCTAGAAACTTACGCATAAATTATTATCTTTAAATTTAATCAATATATGTATAAAGGGTGTAGATATTGAGATGTATGAGATATTAAATTTCACAAATAATATTTTAAGATATATATTTTTTAGAAAATTTAGAACTTTCAATTTCAGTTCCATGTGAGGTAGCAGTCAACATTACACGGGTAGATGGTTTGTTATTTAAGGTACATATTTTTGAATTCTGTACTCAAGCAATAAGTTAGGGCATATCTTAAAATGTGATGACAGTGATGACGATGATGATGATGATGTTATAGTGGTACTTCTTAGGTAAAATTTAAAACTAAAACAATACAATAAGCACTGATTCAAGGACGGATTAATCGCATCACCATTTGATCACAGGTTCGGAAGGCTAACACATGAACAAAACTGCATGTTATTGCTTAATTATGAATTTACATTAGGTAAGTAGACAGCTGAGCCGATCCCAGTGGCCGCGCCGTCTAAGGCGTGGGTCTACGGCCGCTCGCTTACTAGGATTTTGGGTTCGAATCCCACCGGGGGCATGGATGTCTGTCTCTTGTGAGTGTTGTGTGTTGTCAGGTAGAGGTCTCTGCGACGAGCTGGTCCCTCGTCCAGAGGAGTCCTACCGAGTGTGGTTGTCTTAAAAAGTGCGTGATCGTGAAGCCTCGAAAAATGAGGCGGCCTAGGTCCCCAAGGGCTGTCGAGTCGTTGGAAAAAAAAGTAGAAAGCTGACAGCACAAATATCCGTGGATCAGTGAGGAATGACGTCGTGAACTTTGTCCTCGACATACTTGTTACTTATAACATCGTTATCTCGCTGTCAATACATGAGATCCAAATTATTTTCAAACGACTGAAACGTCTACTCGAAGGCTGTCGTATTTTTATTCTCATCGGTGAAAATACGACGGAAGTGAGCAGCATTCATTAAGCCTATACTGTTTTGTGGACGCAAGATTCTAGTGTATAAAAGTCATTCACTGAGGGCTCCGTTCTTCGGGAGAATGAGGCTGCGTATATGGATAATCGGTTATAGACGTTTCGAAGTCATTCTATGCCTTTGAAAAGTCGGAAACCGATTACCCACTAACTCGGCTTCTATCCCAGAAAAATGAAGTCCTCAACCACACCGCTGTGACAACACCAAGACTCACAAGTCATGAATTGTTTAAAAGCTTCCTACATCTCCTTCAAATTCACACTTTATTTCAGATCCTGCCATATTCCTACAAAACCTACATTGAACGAAGCTTGTGTTTATACCGCCCGTAAAACCAACACTGGGAAAAGGTAAGAATATATCTTTCCCGAATTCAGCATCATGCCATGCAGACACATGGGGTAGAGGAGATAGAATTTGACGAATTCTTAACCTCGTATTTAGATGAACGTGAAAGGCCAGTTCAAAGCCCCGGTCCATATACTCGTGTATCCTGGGAAGAGCCCCGTGTTCGTTTAAAATTCCCTTTCCGCTCTGGTAACCGTATCCCCGTTATCCAGACGGTAGCCTAGACCTATTCTTACACCCGTAATGTTACTAAATGAACTATACTGCAGAAAAATGTAACAGGCAAATCGTGATTTAAAATAGCGTCGAAGTTCGGAGATTCTACTGCCTCCATCGACAAGTAGTGACACACAGTGGCTCCTGATGATCCTTAAAATATGGGCCTTCTTAATCATGGAGACATTTACAATATTGGTTCCTGAAACAGTAGCAATACAACTAAAACGCGTTGAACTTGTAGCTGGAATGGACATTCATATACAATTTTATATTATATAGACCGTGCATCTTGTCACAAACTTAGTAACACCAACAAATGCATATGGTAAATATATATATACAGCGTGTATTAAAAATTCCTACATATGTTTCGTCAAACCTTCGTCATTTTCAGGGGGTTCATAACAAATGTGTACAGGAACTTCGCAACCATTTACATGCTGAAAACAGAAGTTCAAAAGATGCAAAATTCATAGCCATAGTTCGTACAATACGGTGTTAAAATATTAGACGGTAAAATGCAACACCAGAATTATAGTATATTACCATCTAATATTCTAACATCGTGTTGTATAAACTATGACTATGCATTTTTCAGGTTTTCAACTTATAATGTGTGATATTTTCAACATGTAAATGGTTGCGAAGTTCCTGTACACCTTTGCTATGAACATCCTGAAGATGACAAAAGTTTATGTATATATATGTAGGGGTTTTCAACACACGTGGTATACGTATCTACCACGTGCATTTGTTGGTTGATATTAAGTTTATTCATATAACATTTGTGGGAAATATTCTTGAAAAGGTGCCTCAGAAGTGAATAGTGAACTGAGAGAATGAGTGTTAAGTCTCATTTTGGACTTATTTAACGATGTTTTTCAACCACATAAATTACATAACCTATAACTGCAGAGTAATTTTAAATTTGAAAGTAATGGGCCGTGGTCTATTTGTAGGGGCTTATGCGCTATGTAATTGGTAGAAATGAGGGAAATTACAAAAAAAAAATTGAAAACAATAAAACCATTGCATGGTCAAATTTGGGACCTGGAGCCTCCAGGATATGAAGCAAAAACGCGACAACTTCGACACTCAGCAGCAAGTCACGGAGTGTCTTTTATTGTGTCCCTAAGCGCGGTAGATCCCGTGGGATGTCCCGGCTGAAACAGGCTTTCTGTGTGATAAGCCTGCCGTGCTCTGGGACACGACAAAAAAGACTTCCTGTACCACTAATTTAGACAAACAGGCTGTGGATGTGTGAGATGCACTGATTGGTCAGGATTACGTCGAAAGGTAGCCTTGGCTATTAGCGACGTAGACAGAACTTCGGGCCTAATGCTGAAGAGTTAATTATACAGCTCACAATGTAACACAAGGAGAGATGCGGAAGCCAATTCAGTCTGAAATCCGAATGCTTTGTTTTAATACAACGAGACTTTTAACTACACGATAATCCTTACGCTGCAGTAACGAAACATCTCTCTCAAACTCTCCCATATTTGAAAGAGCTAACGAGAAACATCGGGACTTTACTGCAGGATCATGCGAAAGTTTTCTTCATGTTACATTAAGCAACAACTTTTGCCTGTTGGCTTAATAAGGCTTCGTAAAGGGGAATATTTGTGTGTCCGTTAGACCTGCAAAGCTTTCTCCTCGAACGATTTTACGAATGTTGTTAATACGATTAGAAGTGATTTATGAAATCTGCACAGAACGACACAAATTGTACAACCATAAAGGTACATGTTAAACCAATTTACTTATATATATATATATATCGGTAGTCATTACAGCTTTATGAAATGACATTGCAAACATGCTGCACCTAAAAATCCAACTTCTTGATTAGTATAGCAAATTTAGATACTGACTCTCTAAAGCAGTGGTTCCCAAATTGTCCTCCGCGAATCCCATGCGATCCGCGACCAGTTTCCACGGGATCCGTGGATTCATTTCCGTAATGGCTACTTTGAAGTTTGCTTATTTATTAATTAAAGGAATAATATTTTGTTAAAAATAATAGCGGAACTTCTTTAATTAGCGATGTATTTATTTCGTATTACCGTTAGAGTATCTAATTAAGAAATCCCCTGTACCCAGGAAGCGAGCGACAATCAGTTTAATTAAGATCAAATCATGTAATGCAGTGTTACGTATGTTACTGTTATATACTCGCAGCTACCTAAAATCAGTTCTGAGACACAAATATTTAATTTTGGATATTTATTAACCCGAAACTCTATATTTAGGTGAGCAGGGATGTGAGGATCCGTGGTTAGTTTTCGAAGCCGAAAGGGGTCCGCGAGCACAAAAAAGAACACTGCACTAAAGGACTGTGACAACGATTAATTTATCACACCAATATTATGGTGGGCAATGTCGACAATGTGACCCAAATTCGATAATTTAAACTTCTGGGGGTGGGCTCCTTCACAGTATTCTTATGTTTATAGTTAAACAAAGAGCATTTTCTTTACCTTCAAAATATGTGGCTGACATTTTGTACGAATTTCTCAATTTCTTTGTGCCTAATATATATCCTGCCGAACCCACATTGCTCTTTATTTAAGCTGTAGGCACAGTCGAACAAAACTATTTATTTCACAAGCTGCTTTGTTGTCATAAGTATGGCAGCTACATGTTTCGGCTTGATTCTCATTAAAACATCATCAGGTTGTTGCAACAATTATATACAGATGAAGACCTTGAAAGGAGCTGAGATCTCTATCTTACGATTATTACCAAGGACTGTCATCGTCATTTGGTCAGATTATTATTATAAATTATTAGAATTATTAAAATTATTTTTATTTAGAATGACAAAGTTGTTACTGTTTACGATGGCTCAACAATGTAACATTTAAGAGTTTCTAATTTCGGGATGTATGTGTCATCTTGATGGGGGGGGGGGGGGGGGTTGAGTAGAGGGAATTCTTTTTTTTTCTGTGAAAAAAATGTTAGAAGAAGAATTTTATTCCTCTGAGGTGTGTAGTACTTTCTGTATTGTATTAGGGAAGTGAGTGGTTCGAATCCTGGCCGGTACATCTACCATTCTGAAGTCAGTCCCTACATTAAAATCCACGACAATATACAGAATTAAGCCAGAAACTCACACAAATTATAACCAACAAATTACATTTAATTTAAAAAGAAACCCCTAATTGTCTACAGTTTGTCTCCTACAAGTTTAGGCCCCTCTTGGTCCATTGTCAGGGAGCTTCAAGTATTTACAAAGGGAAGTGTGTAAAGATACGACACTGAATATATTAAAATATAAGAGATTAAAAATATAAAATTTACTATGGTCAATGTCTTAAAGTATCTACTTCAGTATCTGCTGAAACTAAAATGAATCTACCCTTTAATCAACACCTGTAAGTAGTCATAACCTACTGACAGCGTCGTTAAATAAACCAAAAATAAGTAAGGAGATATATTTTATAAAGAGGCACTATAACTAAAACTAACTAACTCCATGGAGCAAAGTCCTTCTTGAGAAGCTGACAGGTCGTCAGCTAGTCAAGAAATTCCCCGCGTTTTGTGTAACCCGAAGGTTCATTACCGCACTCACAAGAGCCCGCCACCTATAAGAGGCACTATAATAAGTTGAACTCCTGAATTAACAAAATAATTAAGTTATGTTACCAAGTATCCACGTACGTAATTAACCAGGGTTTACACTGTCCGCACATTTTAAGGTATTGGCTATGACACAGGACTAGCTACCCAAGTACTTAATATATACAAACATAAGTAGCTACATTTAACTATATACATAACACAAACATATATAAGCTGGCCGGCTGATTGAGTCATATTCGGGTAATATATCACGAAGATCCAATTTTGCTGATCACAGAACACGCCAATGGCCCAAATCCAACGGCAGTGTCACCCAAAAGCCTTCACACCAATTCACTGCCGAAGGGGACTGCAAGTCATTTGTTCTGTTAATTCCTCTTGAATGGCAGCTTCCTGTGTGACACTTTCGATTTCATTCCTGATCTTTTGTATGTGGCGGCAATGACGCCTCGTGTCTTTGAAGCTAACCGCTTGTTAGCTCAGAGAATGTCAACTCTTGGAATTGAAAGAGTCGGGAGAAGGAAGAGGAAGGACGGATCTAGCGTTTGCTGCACGATGAAGAGAGTTGTTCGCCAGAAGGCTGCTTGCTTTTCAGTTCTACGCAGCTTCCGGCATTTGAATGAGCAAGGTACTGCTGTCTTCTTACAAGGCAAAAGGCTTGCAGCAGAGAAATGGGGTGGGTGATGAAGTCTTACTGACAGAGAGAGATGTGCATCAGTGGCGGGCTGGCAGACATACGGAAGGCAATCAAGCTGTGGCTAGTGAGGTTGTACATCCTGCCCGGCATCTTTACGAGGCAAAGGCAGCAGCTGAACCAAGAGCTCGTCCTGAAGCCTGGGTTGAAGAACGGTCAGACACAGATCAGGGAATCCAGATGCGTCTTGTGAGGATGCAAGATCTGTGCTGGTGTCACCTTGCAAGGCAGCAACAGAACGATACTGCCAGAGGCATGGGACGGGGATAGAAATCTTAATCTTACCGACGGAGAGACACGGAATGAGTGGATGCTGGTTACAAGCCAGTGGCTCATAAGGCAGTATAACCTAGGTTTTCGGCTTAAGATTCGGGTTTTCCAGGACATATAGAGCCACATACCTGTCATTTACGTCTTTCCCGGAGGGTAAAGCTACCGGACCGTGAGGCTGACCACTCACCTCCATATAGTGCCAAGGGTAAGAATGAGGGGAGCTATATCTCCTCTCCTCCTATATGCCATCATGTCGAGGGTAGGGAAAACCTTGTTATTTAGTGATGATGTTTCGAGTGGGCCTATAGGAGCGACTGACATGTTAACATGTCATAAATTGCGAGACGGTAAGAGCCTGGAAGCAGAGATGATGCTCTGGAAGTTATAACATCGAGTCACGAAAACTTCAGGTAAAATGGTTGATCATGCAGTTGAGATTGGAACTGCGTACTACTACTCGTAAGCTAACTTGTCCGGCAATTTTATGGATGTTATCCTCTCACTGGCCTAGTTTCATGATTAATATATTAAAATAACAGATTGGGGGGAGGGTTATTCTGAAGCTTGTTAAGCCTAAAGTTTAAAGTTTAACCAAATCCGCTTTATTCCGGTACAGATGCAGCAACAGCAGCACGATAAGCCATGTCAATGACCTGAAATTTCGAAGCTAACGTAGGCAATGTTTTAAAATGCATTAAAATTCCAAGAAAATCATACAATACGCAGCAACCTAATTTGTTTAAATTAAGTTACTGACGAAGTTACCAGTTTGATTGTTATATTAATTACAAAGAAAGGTTTATTTTGTAGTAAGATATGTACACGAATATACCTGTATGACATACAGCTGAAAGTAAACATGGCAATAAATTTAAAAGGAGAAAAATTAAGTTTTAATTACATATTTTTATATGGGATTGAAATTTATGTTAACAAGAATAAAGAAGCTACAAGCATGGATTAGACTTCTTAAAATCTGATAAACCTTAAGACAGTCAAGATAATTACACGTTTTATAAAATACAAGTACTTATTTTAGTGCTCACAAGAGACCACGCCCGGTCCATATCCTGAACCAGACAAGTTATTTCACTCCCTCATATCCTATTCTTTAGAAAACCATTTTAATATTATCCTCATATCTAAGAACAGATATTCCAAGTTGTCTCTTCTATCCACATTATTAGACTAAAATATTTTGCTTACTAGAGGCCCCAGCCAAAAGGAAAAAATTACCGGTATAATTCAAGCTGTAAGGATGATGTTTTCAATGAATATTTAGGGTCTAGAAATGAAGCAGCAATAAAATATGTAAGTCTTTATTTACAAGAATATCGAAGGAAGGCAAAATTTTGATCAAAAATTTTTAATAGACGTTTTCATTATTTACAGTTATAAATTTCCAAGTTTTGCTTTATAAGTCTATACCAAAAGGGTATAGATACATTAGAAGACAAAAAGATTAATGGTTGAATAAGTTTACAATTGATACGTAGACAGACGAAGGATAACACATTGCGTGTACGCATATTCTATTCGTGTGTTACATGATGCATAATATAAACAGATTGTGTTTCTTTGTTGTAGCAACCACGAAGATTCGGCAGCAAGGGAATCCGTCGGAAGCTGCGGTTATGTAAAACCTTACTCACTAACCCGAAATAAATTTTGAATTGTGTGTTTAAAACATACTATGGGAGGGGGAGGGGTGAGGTTTGGGTGTAACAAAGAGCTACCGTTACACGACCCTCACAGTAAACGCCAGTAACATATAGGTTTCCTGTTATAACTAGAATATTTGAGGCTGACAACACAGAAGCGTCCACGGACAGTTTCGGCCGAGAAGCTTAATTAATTATTAGGAACAACAAATATGTGGGGACTCAGAATTCTCCTATAACCCCCTCTGGAACGTCCTTACCTATAGGACTCCTGTTATAGACTTCTAACGCTCTGAATTTTAGTTCTAAATGGGAGCAGCATGTAGAATGTATAGAAGAGAAGAAAAATGCATACACAATTTTTTGTCAAAAAACCTAAGAGATTAGAGCATTTTGGGTAGCTAGGGGTAGAGAGGAGTATGCTAAAATTATTTTTAAAAAATGGGCTGCATTCAGATAGAGTGAATACTGCGTGTTATGAGGAATATAACAGATCAGCGGGTTCTATAAGAAAGAGTAAATTTCTTGACTAAATGACTGACTGTCAGCTTCTCAAAAATAACTCTGTTCCGTGCAATGCGTTCGAAATTGTATAACCTATGCAATTGAAGTAGTGTAATTAAATAAACAGAGGCGACTGAAGCTCTCATTAATTCTAGAAAAATATTAGAATACTGCCTCAGATATCACACGATCTCTGATGTGTGTCAATCATCCTATCATCATATCATCGTATCCTCTAGGATTCTCTTATAATAGTTAAATTCCGTGGCTTAGAGTCGGGTGGGAACACATCCGAACCTATGCGGGAAAATAAGACTTCCTTAAGACTCCTCGTGCGTTTCCTTTTTCTGGGCAGATACCTTCAAATGCCACACGTTTACGTAAGTTGTCACGGAAGAGGCAAGACCGGCTCTTGGGCCCATCCAGCTCCCTTTCAATGGGTTTCGGGGTTCTTTCCCGGTACTAAAGCCACCGGGGCGTGATGCTGACCACTCATCTCCATCCAGTTTCAAGGTTAAGATTAAGTGGAGCCATAAATCTACGCTCTTAGTTACTTTCATGGCGTGGATAGGGACAATTTTACCCTTTTTTTAATACGGGTTTTGCAGTTGAGAAATATTACAGAATAACCTGAGAATTATTTATCTGACGTTATCCAAACTTTGTAAAGTATACAGCGTCGTTACAGTTAAAGAAGTTATTAGAATAGCTGAATGGTTACAAATGCTCTGAGAATTCCTCTACCAGGGATTTGAAATGTCATACCGACTTCTCTGTGTAGCGCCTGGATTGTGCGGCAAACCTTCCGACTCTGCTGTCGGGTACGAAGTCTGAGCAAAATGTCACAGGCGGTTTAATGATGTGGCAAAACATATTCGTGGTAGCGACCGTAGGCAAAGAAACAAGGATTTGCGAAGTTCTTACAGCCGCTGCATGTAGCGAATCAGTGGCGTATCCAGGCACGAATAAGCGACATTGTGACCCTTCCACACAAAGTATAGGGACAAAGAGCTGAAGTATCCACTAGTCTGACAATATTCTAGGAGCTGCTGGGGAAATCATACTGACCCTAGATTTTTATTTTCTGCCAAAAACTTTCAGGGAAAGGTGAAGAAGGAATTAAGAAAAGTGATTCGACATAAGTTTAAGGTAACAGATGGATGGAACTTCGAACACGCCCGATTTTAAAAATATGTTTACAGCAATGGAGTAAATTTCCCACCGAACTATTACATATGGGAGCCGGGATAGCTCAGGAAATGTAGTGACTTGAATAAGGCCTGGACGACAGCTGAATCAGCATTCGTCTCCAGGCACAGTGTACAGACCGGCTATGTAGCCTCCAGGTTCTTCTCCAACTGACACCGGGGACCCTCTACCAGCAATTAAAGTGGCTGGGGCGTAAATAGCCACTTACCACCATCCAATACGGAGGAGAAGAACGCTCTGAGACTAAGCTCTACATGTCATAGACTTTATGGCGTGGTGCGTAATTAAACACAGGTAGAATTTTATGTTTTACTGTTAAGTATTCTTGTAATAGAGAGTGTAGCATGGTACGGCGAATATAGATACATGGAGATTAAACGTAACGTAAAGTTTCAAACATACGACGGAATATATATGGATCTTATTTGAAATCATATCGGAAAAATAAACAACGGTAGCAAGCGTCATAAGGAGTAGCTGCGACGTCCTAAGATAACAATAGTTTTCCTCGCTTCGTTCCGTTTCGCTTCGCTCACATTCGCAGCGCTGTACCTCACCACGACGGTCAAAGCAAATAACATCGACCAATTGCAGTCTCTACGTGAACTATGTGTCATACATGAATCTTCTGCTGCCATGTCGAGAGAGTAAATTACCATTGCCTTTTCCTTTGTCCTGCATTGCAACGTCATTTTGAGATTGTCTGAGGAGAATAATTAGATCAGAGGTAAATAGAGCACCCTGAGGATACAGAAAATTAAATAATAACGGGCTTTACATCATAATTTGTACCCTTCACCTAATACTATCAGGATGATTTTATCAGGGCAGATGGTGCAGACTTGGCAAATAAATAATATATTTCGAAAACTGTTCGGAAACGCTCAAAGAACTCCCAGGAATAGTTAAAAGTGTAACACTAAAAGGAACCTTACAAATGTATTACTTTGAAAGGCAAGTAAGGTAAAGCTATCCCATTATAGGCCTGGACAGGACCCTGGGGTTCAAGGAGGTTGGGGCTTCCAGAATTTCTAGAAAATCGGCACAAAAGAGTGGCAAGGTTGTCAGCCCTACGCACCGGCCGCTTCAAAGGAAAGTCTGAATTAAATTCGTACCGTATAAACTTCAATGACCAACTTTACGAACAAAGTAACAGTTTCCCATTATTTGTAACACGGCATCTTCAATAATTACAAGAGTTCATAAGTACGTTGATAGGTCGGGGTATTAA
This sequence comes from Reticulitermes speratus, assembly GCA_021186555.1. Classification (NCBI taxonomy): domain Eukaryota; kingdom Metazoa; phylum Arthropoda; class Insecta; order Blattodea; family Rhinotermitidae; genus Reticulitermes; species Reticulitermes speratus. The sequence goes on from JAJKFL010000001.1 coordinate 10,987,500, forward strand.
GCTCATACATTGAAGCTCATTGCAGAAGAGAAGGCTTCACACTTACGGACATGACGCTAGCCGCGTCTTAAGTGAGTTTAAGATAAAAGTGTTTAGTATCAAGGACGTCACGTGGCGAAAAAGCAACTAAGTGCTTAGGTACTAGATAGATGTGAGTTAATGTTAGGGGGTTTCTCATTTCCAATAAACTCTTGTGTGTACATTTGCATTAGAATATTCACTATAAATCGCTACATACTTCGGCAATTTCTGTCATTTTCATGATTAGGAAACATAAATGGGAAATTGTAAATCACCTGTCATGAAATATGATTGAAATTTTAAACATTATCACTTGAATAAAAATTTAAATCATTCACGTGATATTTATTATGTTTTGCATTATTTATTAGCAGTCTCTAACACAGTTTGGGCCAATGAAACTAAAATACAAAGCCTATTAACGTCTGGATGACAAGTAATCTGCTTTCTACCTTTCTCCTTTTCTCTTTACTCAGCTCCTTTCACAGAACATTCACGCAAGTGCGTTTCGACACGTAGCTAATTGCCTCCTTCCACTGCTTCCTCGGGCTAGTCTATATATCCTATCCTAATGCTTAAACCACGTGTAACGCGGCTGGTAAGAAACCTCCCATAGTGTGTTTGTGGCAGCTTTGTCGCCCGACATGCGAGACGTAAACGCCTCCAACAGTTGCAAGGCGAAACCGAGGGTAGGCGCGTTCACAGACAACATATCTTACAACAGACACTTTTCGAGCACAAGGCCTGAACATGCTGGCACACTCTTCGTTGTGGTTCTCTGTGGTGCCGGGGCGTCTTACTTGGGTAAAAGTTGGATTTGTGACTTGTGAGAGAAGTGTGTCGGAATCGACCAATATAACCATTATAAAAGAAACACACTTCTCGAATATATTGCGCACTGTTTGCACTGGTGCAGAAGGACACCTCCAAACCATTGGCACACATGTAGCAATCCGTACGCAATATTTGAAAAAAAAACCGGAGGCTGAAAGACGATAGATAGAGGAAGATAGACGTTGAAAGAGGTGACTACAAAAACTCCTCAATGATGAGCTAAAAATTCCCAATAATCTCTCTATATTTTTAGGATAATAACATCAGTGAACACCAAATTCTTTTATATGGGAGGTACAAGTCATATAGACAAGATATCACCAGTCACTGTTCGGAAGGTCGGATAAATGACGACGAAATGGGCGGGGAATGCGGCAGGTACGGGGGAGAACAGACGTGCATGCACGGTTTTGGTTGGTAAACCTGAAGAAAATAGACCACTTGAGAGACATAGGCGTAAACTGGAGGATAATATTAAAATGGATCATCAAGAAATAAGATGGGAGCGTGGACTGGATTGATCTGCCCCAAGATAGGGACACGTTCAGGCCTGTTGTGAGCACAGCAATAAACCTTAGGGTTCCATAAACGGCGGGGAATTTAATGACCAGATGAGGAACTACTAGCTTCTCAAGAGGGAATCTGCTACAGTGCTGTATGGAGATGGTAACTTACTTGTCACAAATTTCCGGTACGTTTCACTTTGTTTATTGTAATTTTTAGTGATAAAGAGGCAGAACATTCATATTTAGTTAATAGATATCGAATTTTTAAAGTAGTTAGTAACTGTCATTTCTCAGAAGAGAACATCCATCTGACACAAATTTGTAGGAAGTATATTACAGTAGATACACATACATGCTTATACATATATGTATTGAGACTCAGTAACTTATTACTCGACTGGAGTTTCAATAAGTATATATGAATACTGCGGAAGTACGGACAGGCGATGAAGTGACGTGTGCGAATTCGTGCGGCTAACACACAAATTCCTTACACTTGATAGATCAGTACGCAGGGCGTCAGGCACGCCTTTGATCTTTACCCCTACCTCACCTACCGATTGCTGGAATATACCCACAATATGCGGTACAAACACATCGTTTCGGCAGAGCAGGTTAATGTGGCGGTAATGATCTATTCTTGTACTTGAAAGGTAATCAGAATCTCGCCCATCACTTTAGCTATCCTGCCGGAGGTTGAGTGCAGATACCATCAGCCTCTAGAGGCTGATAAACAGTGCATGAGAGAATCCTTCCGAATCATTGCCTTTACGTAATTTGTGATAGCATTCAGCGTTAGAAGGCCCAAAAATCAGTTACTCAGCTCTTTAATGCGTCTCACTTCACGACATACAGATGTTATAACGAAACTAATAAACATACATTCAACTCTTCGCAGTATACAGAGTGGCCTGCGAAAAAGTAGCCCAGTCTTAGTGTCAATGACAATAAAAGTTTTATTAGTAATGAAAGAACAACAAATGTCATATAATGTCAGTCCCCGGGTATCCCGGCTGCCTGTGGGGATTATCGTGATCATGTGACTACGAATGCTGCTGCTAAAACTGGGGCGGGGTTCCTTATCCGTGGGCGGGGCTACTTTTTCTTGCGCCACTCTGTACGAGACAGATATAGCTGTCTTTCTAACAATGACCTTAATACTGGACCTCTCGTTGTGTGTTCACGTAAATTTGTAGATATGAATGACCGCCAACACATATATTTATTAAAACACTGCTGAATAATCGACATTAAAGAAACGTGTTTCGCCTTTTCAATATTGAGTCATCTTCAGGCTGCATTACAGAATTATATAAAGATGATAAGCATAATTCAATGAACATATATTAAATGATAAATTGAGAAATCAATTTTATACGTTGTTGTCACACATGTTATTTTTAACCTTAATTAACAAAATGTTAAAGTACTTAAAATTCAAGGTATTAAAATCAATATATCGTGTTATATTATGGCATTTGTTGACGGACGGTCACTGATGTGTCTTGCTCTATAAACAGCGGTTCTTACGTTTACTGAATAACTCATGTTTTCTACTGTATGTGACATCGCCTCCAATTCTTAAAATTTAAGAACAAATAACCTGATGTCTTTCTCCATTGAACCTTAAAATACTTGGAGAAAAATTAAACCAGTACAAAAAGAATTTCAGATACAAGAGTTTTAAAGGGTATATCACAAATGCCAGTAAAGGATTAATATTTAAATTCAGACACGAGTACTACGTGGGAAGGTTAATGATTTTTGAGATAGTGTATGAATATTTCATATTAATTTCATAAATTTATATCTCAACACCAAACTAAATATTTTATATTTAGTCAGCTGATATTTATGTTGCGTTAGGTTTCGTTCCTATAGCCCTCAAGAGGGCTTTTGCAACTTCGTCTACCAGTTTCTGAAAACTTGTTCGAAATTTGGCAAAAATTTTCTTCCTGAGATTTTAATTAAAGTTCGTCGAAATTATAACTGGTACCACAGCCGGGAGTCTCCACCCTAAAAAACAAAGAGTGATTTGCAAGGCAGATGTTTGAGACAGACGTTTATATATATTTTACATTTTATGTATTAACACACAATATTTTAATATCATACATGATTTTAACTTTATGAGATCGCTGATACTGTATACTGACTACTGCTGTGAATAGGAAATGTACACACTACCATTCAATGACATAATGTACGCTGCTCACGTCTATGAAAATGACTCCCTGATGATGGCTACGATGGTTAGCCGAAACATGTAGGAGTATATATAGAATTATTGTACAGTAGTTGGTAATAAAATTAAAAACGTGTATGCAAAACAACTGCACGGAATATGTATAATATTAAGGGGAATAATTATTAAGCAGCACAGCAAAGATCAGCTCCTGAAGAATATTATGCACTTTATTAAGGGCGGTTCTTTAATTGAAATTGTAATACATGTACATGTAATTTAACTGCCGAAGTTCTCAGCGTGGTGTTAGAAAGCCTTATGCCCACTCCGGAATTGTCAGGTTAGAATGTAGGCTTAAAGACTAGGTACTGATTATCGGATTTGTAGTGACTTAGATCAGTTTCTACTTCCGGATTTTTGGATACTTACGTAACGTACGTACACTGTAAAGCTCTAATTATTAATATTTCTTTAATTCCAAATTTCGACACTTTACAATATGTTCAAATTAAAAAGTCATTAAATAACACAGGAATAAATACATGTGTTCAGAGCTTTTAAATATGGTAATCACACGTGCTAGAGAAAACGTATGCTTGTTATTCGGTAACAGGTTTCAATTTGTACGTTAAACAGATACTGCCAGGCAGGAGCGTAAAGAAACAAAGAAATCTGGCTTGAAAGAAAGCAAAATGTGTAGTGTGTTGTAACATGAATTCCACAAAGAAAAGAGCACGAAATTGGAAAGCTGCAAGTGAGACTAAACGACACAGTGAGAATTAAATAGAAGAGAGGGAGAGAGATGGAAGATAAATTCTAAAAGAGATAATTCATAAGCAGAAGAGACGGCCATATCTCCACGGGAAGGATGGAGAATGTAAGGAAATGTCTGCAACATTGTCTTTGAACAAACATTGAACATGTTTCCCCGGGGAAGAAGTCAGATAACAAAGACTTTTAATTTGACTCAAACAGAAAACAAAGAAGTCGTGAAAGGGTGGAAAAGGGGAGCAGATTTTCAAAGCTACAGAAGAAAAAACACTGTCTGACCCAGTTTTGTACATTATAACACATAATGACTACGTATGTAAATCTGATGAGGAAGGCAACTTACACGTACAAACATGACGTGTAGTGTGATGGCGCAGGCAAGTAATGAGTGTAAACTTTGGGGGGGGGGGGGGGGTACTGAAAAAGTGGCTGCTTGGAAGACCGAAATTTAATCCATCTTATTGATATGTGTAACTTATCAGGAGAAACTAGTGTAGGGATTTTGATTCGTTAATGTAGTTCGAAGAAGGAACATAAAGCAAGTGAAAAGAAAGTATACGAAGAGAGATATAAATATATAAAGAAAGTACGAAACAAGTCAGTAAGAAGGAAGGCGAAAGAACAGGAAAGCAAGAGGGGGGAAAATTCAACATAGAAAGAAAGGAAGAAAGAGAGAAAGAAGCGGAAGAAAAATAGAAAGGAAAATAAAGAAAGGACAAGAGAAAGAAGGAGATGCAAAGCAAGAAAAAAGGAAAGGAGAGAGAAAAGAAAAAGAAACAATACAAGACAGGTAAATAAAATTCGAAGAAAGGCGACAAACAATGACGACAGGAAGAAATAAAGTAAAGGTAAAAGTGATTATTGTTTAAGATCGCACTAGCTGATAAAGGGGGCTATATATTGTAAAAAAACCCTTTTCATACATCACCCGACGTAAAGTGGATCACGAAAGCACTAAGAAAGTCATTACACAGCACGTCCCCATTATTTGCAGTTCGCATTAGCCTGATGAAGCCGTCTTTAAGAAAACATCTAGAATGAAGATTACAAGTACGTGGTGACCATTACGACCCTCGTTCTTCGAGAACAATCACGTCTTTTCTTTGTCTTCCTCGCCAAGCAGTGGGTGTTCGTTCCGCTTGTATGAAAGAAACTGCTGATATCATGTGGAGGGCGATGTCACATTTTCTTTTGCTTTTCGTGTCTTAACGAATCTTCAAGACTTGACGCACCTCAAGAGAAGTTCCGCCCCGATACTTTACACTTCAGAATATCCCTATTAAAAATAATGCATAATGTTTTCTCCTCTCGCGTACATTCTTCTGGAATATATTTTACGAATTATTGACCTAAAGGGCTATAGCAGGGAGATACGTAGTTATACGTGCCAGAAATCATATTGGAAGTCACTGATTTATTTGCTTGATAAATATTCGTTCCCTCACTTTCACTATATTTCTATCTCCTACAGCACACTTAGTGTGAGAAGACCGTAAAGTTTCCTTTTGACTTGGTTTCTTGAATGATGAACCAACAGATTAAAATGTCTACATAAGGCATTTGTTGACTGCAGACTTTACGATGTGTTTTTTCGGTAACTCTGCCAATTATTGTCTTATTACGCATCATTAAGTCACTTAATCAAAACGTCAGTGCGAAAGTCACCAGTCACATATTAATCATTCAACCTCCAGTCAAATAACAGTCAATAATTAGCCAGTTATCAGTTGGCGAGCCTCTTCTTCCTTCATCCAGGTCTCTGCCTGCCTGAAAGCTGCATCTAGTGGGCAGGATTTACCTTTCGTCCCTTAATATAAGACGATGGCCTAAAATGAGAACCCGCAACCTAAGGACGGCATTAAAACGAGACCTGCATGGAAGGCCAGGGCCTTGCTTCGTGATATTCGGTGACCTTAGATCAAGAAAGCTTGTCTAGATAGACTAGGCCCAACATTTGTTAACACACTATTTCATTTTAACAACAGCATACATGTTCGAGCAACCTCTGCCACTAAAATTACCCTCTTGTATAGCCTAACTGAAAAGAAAGATGATGACATGATTTTTAAGATCTGATTTACGCAGAATGTATGAAAGACATTGAGGGCGGCATATGGTTAGGGATCCCGTTTTTTTAAAACAAATACCAGAACACATATTAATAGTTTGGTAGCGAGAGCTTGTGTGGCAGAACATAACATTTTTACCCGTCACGCAATGAAAAAAGAGTGATTTATTAATATTGTTACAAAAATAACAAACATAAATGTATGACACACAGATAACAAAAATTAAATTATAATACTAAGAAAAGTAATGTCAAACTCAGTCATTTCACTACTGATTTTTATTTACGTAATTGTTCCTCAACTTTCGCAGCCTCAGTCGAGACTGCATAGTCATTAATCTGGACACCTTCATCTGCCTCCCCTACTCATTCCCATCAGTGACTGGTTGATGGCTCTTCTACTCCTATAGGTGTATTCTCCCACCGTTGGCAAGTAAAAATATTCGTACGCATTATGACAAATGTCGCAGTTTCTTTACTTCGAGAAATTCAGAACATTTGGCGTCACGAACCGAATTTTGTGGAACACCGGAACAGAGCTCTTTAAAACCCACATAACCGGGACTGTCGCGGAAAAACGAGAGGAATTGTATCCCTACATAGAATTGTATCCCTACATAGAATTGTATCCCTACATAGAATTGTATCCCTACACAGAAGCCCAAACGTGCATTTGGATGCAAAACTGCGGTAGGGCGCAATGTTTTCAGGTTTTATGAAACACTGCATGTAACACAACTTTTAACTTTATTGTAAGGAGAAGACACGTAAATAAATTAAAACACGAATAAATTAATATAGCTATAAACAAATGTGAACAACACCGTCATGTACCTGTAAGGTAAGCCCAGTAGTTCGAGAAGAGTAGCTGCAGCTACCATTCTTGGCTCGCTTGACCCTGAAAATAAGGCAATACTAGTCTTCGAAAAGTCGGTAATTATTTGCCCAACGACACAGCTTATAGAATATTTAGGAACACTGCTAACAGAACCTCAGACTTCACTTACATTCTACTTGTCTGTATAAAGCCGTAACGATCATGCATTTAAATAATACGCTCATAGATTATTGCCAGAGAAAATGGGTGTTACCTTTTTTATATAATCATGTAATGGCCATCGAATAAAACAAAGCAAGTATCTTAACTAAAGGCCTTAAAGTTTTATTGTAACGTACCTTAATCTGTAACTAGAAACGGAATATAATTGTCATAATTTAGAGCATTCGCTTATGGGAGTCGCAGAAGCAGTAACAAATGCATTTAGTAGAAATTCTTGTCATCAGTGTAAACTAATAAATTAAGCACGGTAATAAACACATGATTTACGGGGGAGCTCCCCTATTAAAATCAAGGAAATGAGATAAGGAATGAGCTAAGGTAATAATACAATGAAAATCCAAATTGACCGACTGACATACCGACGAATTACTAGGTACTTTTACTTATTTCAATTCACAACCACACAGTAAAGTATTGCCTTTATCTTCTCTGTTACTGAACCCGGACACCTTATTCAGACACCCTGAGGATGGAGGCAGGACTGCCTTTGAAGACATCGAAACAAACTGATTATCCTACACAGTGAAACAAGCCAGAAGCCCATCATTTGAACAGACATATCGACCAGTTAATTAACTGGTCGATATGTCTGCTTGTTTCTGCGCTGCCTAATTAGGCAGCGCAGAAACAAGCAGGATTTCTGGTAACCCATTTCTTTGTAACAAACTTTAGACGTAAATTTGACACTGGGTAGCGATAATGTTCACCATTCCGGACTTAGAACTTTGCCCTGCCTCCACGCTACGGACAATGTAGTACATCTGTGGACTACTGCGGAGTTTGTAATGGAGCGCGCTGATGCCACGCGCTGGCTTCATAAACTTTGCATTATCTGGAATCCGTTTGAACTATTATTAGAGAATTGTAACATCGTAAGTGAACAGGGAAGTCACGCGAGAAAATTATCTATGTCCTGCAACTGGCACAAGAATCGCCATATGAATAACACCTTCCATTTCTCAGGCACATAACAGGGAATTCCATAATCGTGACACACAATAACGAACAAAAAATTGCAAGGGTAGTAATTTCAAAATATTTTATAATTAAATAAAAAGGTATCTAGTTGTGATAACTTACAAAAGACTATTGTAAAATATTTTGCAATCGGAGAAGCAAATGTGTTTCAGTATCTAATAATGCATGTGTTTAACAATACTGCTTTTGCTTCGACAAAAAATTCTGTGTTACAAAATAGACGCGTCAAACATGATACTGAAATGTTCAAGGGATTCAGTTTTCAAATTTCACACTGTTGACACCGTGCATCTTAGTTTTAGTGGTTTTAGTGTGCATCAGTTGGTCTGTAACTTAATTTAATATCAGTTTTCAAACTTCCGTCGCGCCCTCGTTTCTAACTCTATTCGGATTTCTCTGCACACAGTACCTTAGATTTCCCTGTCTGCCCTATATGAGATTTCCCTGCTTGTATTACCTTAGATTTACCTGCCTGCAGTATCTTAGATTTCCCTGCCTGCAGTATCTTAGATTTCCCTGCCTGCAGTGTCTTACATTTGTCTGTCTGCAGTACCTTAGATTTCCTTGCCTGTAGTACACGTGCTAAAATGTCTAACACCCTGAAGCTCAATTTCGAGGAATCACGTCGTCATACAAGATTAATACGACAGGTTGGCAGGTTAGCTTAGCTTTGACATCGTTCACTTGTATTCTGGAAATATCCGGTCTTATTCTGTCAATAAACCGTCTTGTGTAGCTATAATGCAGTAAATGCAGATCCGGGAGGTAAAATTTCGAATATCAGTTGAGTTAGTGGTTATTCTGACACATACATTCGTGGCTTTCCTTAGTTATCCACGACAAATACAAAGGAAGTTCTTGGACAAACGCCTCAATCGCCTTCTTAGAAATCCGCATGTATTCATTCATTATCCACTTTTAAGACTAATTTGTCGTTAGGTAGATTATAAGTTAAAACTCTGTTATTAGGAAACATGAGAACAAGACTCTCGGCACAGTCTCCGTCTGGGCATTGGGTACCACAAGTAGGCCCTTTCATTTATTTATCAGTGTCTCCAGTAATCTGCAGGGATATTAGAGTCAATTAGGTCATGGCCCTTACTCATCTTGCCCTCACAACTTTATCCACAGTCAAAAGCATTTACATTTCTAGAATGCACTAAGCCATATAAGAGGACACAGACACAACGCGGAAAATGTAGAAGTTTATGTGCATTGAAAGAGAATGTTAAGCGGGAAATAAAGGAAGGCTGCATAATTAAAATTTCATAAGGCGCTGTCAGTAGAAAGTTTACTTTACGAGAAATAAAATTAAATAATGAACCATTTCATTAAGCGATTTTTTTTCTTCTCCAAAGTTCCCAGACCAGTTTCGGGGCGTATCCAGTTTCATATTTAATGACAACCGGGGGCCCTTTCCAGTAGAATTCATTGATAGATGACGGGCAAATGCGCCTCAGCTACGTAAGGAAGAGATGCGTTCATTCTATAGGGTACAGCGCGACTCTACGAAGAATTTAAAAAGGAAAAGTTCACTCTGTAACATGCCATAAAGGCACGGGGGGGGGGGGGGGGTTAGAAGTATAGCTCTAGCCTTTCTTTAACCTCGGCGCTAGATGGAGGTGATTGGTCAACGCCACGCCGCTGCCGTTTTACCCCCCGGAAAGAGATTCGGTGTTTATTTTACAGGAGGCTGCGTGGACCTCGGGGTCTGTCTGGAAGGGTGCGGAAAATTGTAACCTTCACCGGGGTTCAAACCTCGAACTGTCCGGCCCGTAGCTAGTCGCTACACCGACTACGCTGTCCCGGCCAACTCAGAGGATGTAACCATTCAACCTGTGTGGGTTACTACATCAAACTCCTGTCTTAACATCCGTAAACTCGGTATTTATACACATCGTATGATTCTAACAACAAAACAGCGATTATTTCCCTCAGCAAACTTCAAGTAACTGGAAATTATAATGGAGAGAGTATGGTATGAGCTGCTTCACTAGAGTAAAGCGGCCAGAACATTAAGCTACCGCCGAGGTTAAAAATGCGTGGAGATACACCTCTGCTCCCTAGTACGCCTTAATAACGTACAGGGACAACTTTGTTTCAGTCCTTGCATTAGAATAACAAATCCTAACTATGAAGCAAGGCGGAAAGTATTCCGGACAACTTCGTAGTGGAGTCGAGCTCATTTTCAAGTAACCTAGCACCTACATTTCAAAGCCGCTTCAGTAAAGTGGAAGAGACACGTAAAATTGCACTGTGAATCTTAAAAAGCCACCCACAGTTTGTAAAGGGAGGACTACTATAATTTAAAGCAGCGTAGAACTACCTTCCACTGTTTAATGGCCATTTCAAAATCCCCAAACCCTATGCGCACCGCAAACCAACTGCAAACAATAAGTCTTATTTCTTAAGACAATTTATTATGTATTAAGCGAAGATTCATAACGCCAAGTTTAAACTTGGTCCGTTCAGTAGTTTAGCGACGGACCGCGGGTGGACAGACATGACTGTGCCATTACATAAATTAAGTTGTCCCTGTGATTAATTAAACAACACGTCATTAAGACTTTAGGGGGAAATAAGTTACAACTCTTTCTTTCCTTCTTTCTTTCTTTCTTAGTTTTACGTCTCTCTACCTACTCAGTGTAGATACAGATGGTTATTATGCACCTGACCACACTCAATGACATACACACAATCGGTAGGATTCCTTTGGAAGAGGGATCGGCCCGTCGCAGATACCTCTACCCGAAAACAGACAACACTCACAAGAGACAGACATCTATGCCCCCGGCGGGATTCGAAACCGCAATCCCAGCAAGCGAGCGGCCGCAGACCTACTCTTTAGACCGCGCGGCCACCCTGATCGGCGAGTTACAAAGCCATGTGTTAATAGCCTGTTCCTTCTTGACTTCAAACCCCGGCTGTTTTATTCCCCGGGGGAAAGAAACCGGGAACGCTTGAGACGGGTTGGCCCCAGTTGTGGAAAAGTGAAGAATGCCGTCTCCATGTAAGGAAACGAACACCTGATTCCTCGAAAATCCTCTACGGGAACTGACTACGTTTGCTCCCCTTAATTTTTTATGGCTCATACACAGGATTCATAAAGCATACTTTATGTGTGTGCTCTGTTCAATGCATGCCTACATAAGCAGTGAGATGCCATCTAACTGACGCAACTCGCCGCAGAAAATTCGCTTCGGTAATTATGTCAGACAACTCCGCACATTATGCAGCGGCACACGCCCTGTCAGGAACCACAACACTGCTGCTAAGCCTCTATTATAAAAGAAAGTTCATACTAAAATAACGATTTCCGACGTCGTACCAAATCTGCTCCATTTTATACTTCTGGCTCTTTAATGACCACGTTATGGCGACAGGAAGTGACTGTGACAGGAAGCCAGACGGACGCCTCTGGACTACACTAGAAGAGGATACAGCAGTAAATTTAACTGCTCTATAAAGGGGCCAAGAGACGGGGGGCAGATTGAGCAGACGGAATTCTGTTGGAAAGGAAAACACAGAATAACTTTGCACAGTTGTCAGAACTTGTGACCTCCCCTATAAGGGTTTATTTTCATAAGGAAGCTTACTTGTTTGGGACACTTCTAAACCTGTTATGATTTTAAAATAATATTGAAAAAAAAGCAGCTTAATCTACCAGTAGGTGCCGTATGGAACCAAAAATCTTTTTTTTTTATGGCTCGACAGCCTTATATGGGCATGGGCTTCCTCGTTTCGTCGAGGTTTCATGATCACACACATTTGAGACACACAACAGTCGGTAGGACTCCTCTGGACGAGGGACCAGCTCGTCGCAGAGACCTCTACCTGACATCACACAACACTCACAAGAGACAGACATCCATGCCCCCGGTGGGATTCGAACCCACGATCCTAGTAAGCGAGCGGCCGAAGTCCCACGCCTTAGACCGCACGGCCACTGGGATCGGCAAAAATCTTGACTTACCTCACTAAAAGCAAAAATGACATATAGGCCTAGATATATATAATGTTAGTTCTCTGAACGACTATGGTGCAGACGGTATACTGACTAACCTACTGGCTAGACTTACTGGGGTTCGCATCTCGGCATTAGTAAGAGATTTTTCTTTTCTCCAAAACGTCCGGAAAGGCTCTGGGAATCTTTCCCGGGGGTAAAGCGGCCGGAATGTGAATTAAACCACCTACTTCCACCTACTGCCGCGGTTAAGAATGAATGGCGCTGTACCTCTACTTCCCCTATGTGACCTCATGGCATGGACAGGGAAAACTTTAAGCTTTTAAAGTTAATTTTCATGCCAGTAGCGAAACTGTTATTTACTATTCAGATTGGGAGCTTACAAATTAAGAATAACCTGTTACGTACATTTCTTTAAGTACACTTAACAACCCGAAACAAAGAACTCTGCACGTAAGGCTAACAAATTTCGTAGTTGTAGTTTCTGCTAAACAGCCTCCTATTCAATGGGTATCTGGGCACCTTCCGCGTGGGTAAAGCGGCCGGAGCGCGAAGTTGAAAACTCCCGTCTAGCGCCGGAGTTAAAAATGAGTGGGGCTATACCTCTAACTTCACTACATGCCTTCATGGCATGTACACTTCGCTTAACGTTTGCTAAACATGTGTAAAAGTTAAGGGAGTGGCAAAATGTGGCAAAATATTATGAGAGTGATCAAATCAAGGACGAAAGGATGGTCGTGGCATATAGTGGGCGGGGGCGAGGGGAGAAGAAAATTGCATACAAGGTTTTGGTGGGAAAACCTGAAAGAAAAGGACAACTTGGAAGACTTAGGAATAGATGTGAGATAATAATAAAAATGGATCTTAAAAAATGAGTTGACACAGGCTGACTAAATTGCCTCAGGATACAGCCAAGCGATGGGCTTTTATGAATATGAAAATGAAAATTCGGATTCCATAAAGTGGGGGGGGGGGGACGTAGCTTCAAATGAAGAACTCCTCTCCATTTAATCAGTTACTATCACCTGACATAATTACTACGAAAGGTGGGCGACTTGCAACATGTGGCTTTCGTTGTGTATTTTAAGGCACCTTACAGAAATGTTTCTGCAGGAACTAAGTGAAGCTTAGGGTAATCGATCTTTGGGATCAGATTCGAACCCCCGGAAGTTCGAAGTACAATAAGTACACATGTATGTATCGTCAGCTTTGTTGAACAATTTCTTCATTGTCACAGGTATCCTGTAGTAACTTTGCGTATTTTAATAGCGACTCGGTCGGTAGATTCAGAAGGCAGCAGTATCGATCGCATTTCGCTGTGACCTGGACTGGAAGACTTTTATTGTATGTAACATCCCTGCGTGCAGCTGGTCGCGCAAGTTTCGTCTTCAAAGACGCTGTGGTTTAGTAGATGCCAACGTATTTTCAAGGATATTATAACGCTGATAATAGGGTTTAGTCGGAAAATTATGATGGATATGCAAATTGGGAGGAATTTTTTATGACCCAGTTTAAGTTATTGCGACAACTTGACAGACGAAAGCATCAAATGTTATGGCTGACTTAGGAATAGAAGCGGTTCAGAGTTCACGAAATTTTGAAAACCAGCAGGAACGTACACACTTGTGTCTAAATCGTCTCTGGTGCCATGGAAATGGTCAGCAACTGATAGTTTAATAAAATCACGTTCGGTAGCCCAAAGAAGGCTATATTTAGTACTCAAATATTTTATAAACTTAAAATGTATCTTATGTGTTCCTATGCCACACATCTCACGTTCACTAAAATATAAAGAAATATTTTTTTCTCAAATTATAACTTTTGTTTTCTTCAAAACGTCCTGTATTGTTTTTCGTGACTTTTCCCTTCCCTACAGGAAACGCATTCCACAAAAGTGTTAATCCATTACATTGCATGGATATATGTAGAAACATGTAAATAAGTCCTGAGAAAATTAAATACGATTCGAGTATTTAATAAATGTAATAAATAATACGTCCTGGCAGTATGAAGATTTTCAGTGTTATACCTGGCGTCACACATAGGAAGAATGAAAGTTAAATGGTTAAAGGTCTGAAGGTAGATCTCACAAAAAAATTCTGTAAGCGTTGGCATATTTATTATTTTCAAGAATCCTGCCCCTAACAAATAACATTGTGTGCCGTGTAACCATCAAGAAAGAAGATTAAACTGCTCCTGTGTATTCCATGAAGAAATATAAGGGGAGTGGAGGTAGAGCTCCACCCATTTTAATCTTGGCATTAGATGGAGGTGACTGGCCAGTTTTACGCCCCGGCCGCTTTACCTCCGGAGAAAGACCTTCGGTACCCATTGAAGAAGAGGCTTGGTGGGACCCAGAGGAGAGAAAAATATCTTGTCCCTGCCGGGAATCGAGCACAATATCGTTCAGCCTGTAGCCTAGTCACTATACTGACTGAGCTAAGCCGGCTTTCTTTGTTGTTAGAAAATTGAATTGAATATCTTCATTTACATCGACTGATCTTATTTTATTAAGCATTCTGGTTTCGGTTTAGACTAGAGTTTGAATTTCTGCAAGTTTTATGCTTCGTAGTTAATCTGGGTTTGTTTTCGGAGGAGTGTCAACGGCCACCACCACCACCGCCGCCACCACCACCGCCGCCATCGCCACCGCCACCACCACCACCATAATCGTCATCATCACAATTATAATCATTATGATCATCATGTCGCATCTACAGTGTTTCTTGAGCACAAACTTCTCCAAAAATATTCACTTATTTCTACAAAAGAAACGTGAATTTTATGATAGAATTTAATGCAGCGCGTCTTGGACTCTAACCCTAATCCTACCATATTAATCTGACTATACGTTCTCCTAAAAAGAAAATAAGGTAACAATCAAGTTAACTAAGGGGACAATTTCAATTTCAGTCGCTGAAAGCAAAGTCCAATTCAATTACTCTGGCTAGAAATCCATTGGAATCTGATTCTATGCAGTGTTCCTTTTCAGCGTGCCACCATTTGAAACCCAAGTTTCTCTTCTGCCCGGAAGCAAATAGTAGTAGGGAGAGCAGATATAGCATTTGGCCGACAGTGAAGAAGAGCGGGTGGATGAGAACAGAACTCGCCGAAGAGAGAGCAAAGAAAGAAACTTTCGGCCAGGAATTTAATTGAGAGAGTGCAGGGGGGTTTGGAATAGAACGGGGGGGGGGATAATACGGGAAGAATGGGACAGAGGAGAGCTGGAAATGAGATATAGAAATGTCCGTAGTGTAAGAACCTTCCTCCGTCGCCATCTCCTTCTTCTAAACCGTAAATCCGATTGCAACCACTTGCCCGTGCCTTCTTTCCTGCCCACGGTGTTTCTAATGCAACACAAGAAGGGTGTTTGAGTCTTCAGCATACTCAATGTAAAGTAACGTTACTGAATAGAATGGACAGAGGATAGGCTTTGTTTGCAGCAGCATCCTCAAAACATAGCGCCACCGGATAAGGGTATTCAAACAGCGTATACAGCAAATATACATAAAATATATGCATTATCTGAGTCGGGACAGCGTAGTATGACTGAGCTAAGGGCTGGACAACCTGAGGAGATGTGCCAAAACTAGCGGTAGTGCACATCTACGTTCGTACAACGTAAGATAGCATACGTCACGGAACTGGGTAGGTTTGACGTACTATGTATTATTTATTATGGCGGAATATACAGATGTTGAAATCACGCATCTGCCTTCAGTCACTGATCGAATTCAGCACCAAGGCACACAAAATAAAATAACAGAACTTCTGGTTATTTCTGTCGCTACAACAGCAGCTGAACTTTCGTTTATAGAATACGAGATGTAATTTACAGGAACCTCGGGCCGGATATCAAAAAAACACAGCAAAGGAAATGGGAAACAAAAGAAACGCGAAAGAATAAGGAGAATGCGTGTAAAATATTCTATATACCATGGATAAAGGAAAGGAGGGCTTTTGGCCACAGCCAGAAAAACGTGTATAAAGTAGGTGTAAACGAGATTTCACTTTGGAAAGTGTTGAATCCGGTCGCAAGAACGGAAAAACACGGTGTTACTGTCGACGTTCAAATGTTTCTTTTTGAAGACAAATATAAGATATCAAGTACTACGTTTCCTGTAATTTGTATGCCTAGGAAAGAGTGACAACACATATAGATCTCATATCAATTACTATATTAACCATATTATGCACATAATAAAGTACATTCAGCAGAATAAAACTCCTATAAAACTGCTACAGGTTTCGGTACCGAGGTGGCCAATCATGTAGGAGGTATACAGTGTGTACAATATACGAGTACTTCCATACACTTATGTGCACTTGTTGGTTTTAATATCATATCTAATTGCTCAATGCACAATTATACATCACTTAAAATAATAACACAACATTTTAGACTCTCCCCGCAAACATCACTAGGAACATCGGGCATGCTCTCCATTAACACCCTCTATGTATTGAATACTCTTTAGACAAATAACACAGCATTCTGAGGGAGCAAGTACCTCCTTGCATTTATCCTTTGCATGATGGGAGGTAATTTGAATGTAATTATTTCATTGTATGAGTTATTCCATGTAATGTAAATACGTTTTATAACAGCGTGAGACCCGTCGGTCGCTCGCTGCCGCAGCAGTTGGTTATGAAGTTACAGAAGCAATGTATTGTCCGATCTGCACCTGAGGAAAAGTATGGAATATTGGTGTGTATATATATATATTGCCTGTCTGAAGAAACCACTGAGAACAGTAACGATGATGCACCGAACCAAAAATATCTCATACAAATCCCGCTGTACTAAACCACATGCACTTCTAATTGGTGCACTCTGCCAGCCGATTGGGTCAAATCCTCTGCGCATTCACTTGCGCATTCACGAACAACGGACAACATCTGAAAGTAGGACTGTACACTGGATGAAATTCCAATAACTGCAGATATAAATTTGGTTCCAGACAAGGATAATTCATTTCAACGGGCAGTTTGCTGTGTTACGTCTGAATTACTTAAAGCTAATGGCTTTCACTTGACCGAGAGCATGATGTGAAGGTGTAGGGAAGGTGTGGAAATAAACATCCATGTCTTCTAAGTCTCAGCACTAAATGGAGTGGTCAGCTGTAGGCTCCAATCGCTTTTTATGAAGAAATTACTCCCAGAACACCAAGTGTGCACGTAGCATGGACTTAGCTACCCTTTTATTCCTAAAATATCGCCGCAAGACGGTAATAATAATAATAATAATAATAATAATAATAATTATTATTATTATTATTTTGGAAAGGGAGAGATTTCACTTACAGAGAAGGTTTCTGTGGTAATTTTGAGGCTTTTATGATTAAAGTTAAAAGATAACGATGTGTTAAATAACGCACGAATAAAGAATAAGTTACGAGTGGTGTCACCATTAACTCTTCCGGTGGTACTAAAAGAAAAACATACCGGAATATATAGCAGAAGTTTTTAACAATACTAGTTGTACCCAAGCGAATAATTCGCACTCAGAAACAGTAAAATACTTAATAAACAAAAATTACAGCACCTTAATCTTAACAAACACTAAAAATTTTACTTAATAATGCTTGATGTTAGGTAATTTCTTTCGGAGATCAACGGAGCAGAAGCAAAGTGTAAAGAAGAAGCAATAGCTTCCTACCACGTTTAAATAAGAAACAAAATGCTGGAATCGGCTGTCTAGCCTCAAGCAGAGGCCAAAGTAATTACATGAAATATGTTAGTTTCCCTTGGCTTCCGCTTGAGATAGCACTGTCAATTATTAACATTAGCGTGTTTATTAAAAAACATATTTTTTTGGGGATGGCATTAATAAAAACAATTAGATTGTCGTCACTGTCGAATAACAAGCTTTATAAAAATGTCTAAATTGGAAAGAACCGACAGGCAATTCAACAGATCATGGTGTAGCAAACAAACTACCGTGTTAATATATATGATTACATTTACTAATTCGATCAAGAAATTATCTACTTTATAGGGAACTGCAGTGTGCCTTCACAGAATCTGTCATTCGACAATTTCTTGAACCTGTTCAAATCAGTTCGTATATCATATACATCTTTCCCATAATGTTTCAACACCGTCTTCCCAATTACCCCACTGGTCCCCAAAGTGTGTTCGTCCACAATGTTTCCCAATGAAAATACTGTATGCATTTCTTATTTCTCAATTCCAGCTTCATGTCACTTTCATTTCATCATTTGACTTACACTCAAATACCAATAAAATCATAGGAAATAAGGAAAGTACGTAATTCAGTGTCCTAAATCGAGTACTTGTTTATGCTAGTCACGTTAATAATACAATTGGCACTATGCAACCCCACCACTTCTGCCTTACTTCCCCTCATGCGCAACCCAGCGGCCACCACATGAACGTCGGGCAATACAAGAATGAAACTGCATCAATGCGAATATAATACATAACTGACGAGTTCACATCCATAATATGTACGTAATTAATTAAGCATGTAAAATTGCTTTACAGAATTCATTTAATTGGAGCGCTCCAAAAATGTTAATAAATTTAACTGCCTTTTTTACCTCCTATAATTAATGCAGATACACCACCATCTTATTGGAGCTCATTGATTTGCTCTCTCCCTCCTTCCTGTGTTCATAATTTAGTGTCAAATTAAAATTCTCCATTACCTAATTAGCAGAGAAGAAGTTTCAAGCTTATTAGTTGGGTTGGTATTGGTAAAATATGTGCCAAATTCATAGGCTCGACAAATATCAGACTCTTGATTGCAGATTTCCAATTAGAATCTTCCTCTGAGAAAGGAAAAACGTAAGTTTGTCCCCAGGCAATAGAAATTATTAATTAAAATTTGAATACAGGATTCATTGAACTAACTGAAATTGTGAAGGAATGATAACAGCCTAATTGAGCATTACGACGTGTCGTTCGAAAAATTTCGTCACTCTGATGTAAGGAAAATACAAAACACAAGATAAACAGGGTACTGCGACGTAATGCTATTTGTAATAACAAAGCGCTTTCAACCGCGTAATTACTTGGTGAGCTGTGTTCGTACTTACATTGTAAAGGTTGACTCTTTGTAGTTAGGAGGGGGCTATTATAATATTTCTTACGTCAGGTAGGTTATAAAGGGCATTTTCTCCCAGTAGGCCCATATATATATAAGATCAAGTTTTTTGTTAAGACTAATTCCTTTCATAATCCTATTTTCCAGGCTCATACCTAAAAAAGTACAGAATAACTGACTACATGGATGAGGATTTTTATAGAACCGGAGGTTGTACTTGTGCTGGACATAAAGGCATATGGGGGCGTGGAGGTAATATTCAATGTATTGTTAACATCGGCAGTGGATGAAGGTCAGTGGCCAGCTTCACGTTCAGCCCATTTACTCTCGGTATTAATTGAACACGAGGTTGGGTGTGCCCCAGAGCAGTTTTCGACGTTTTGGAGAAGAGAAAAATCTCATGCCTTTACGGGAAATCGAAGCACGATTCGTCAGATGTCTAGCAAGTAGCATGGTCACTATACCGACTGAGCTATCCAGGCTCCCAGGGTGACTGGGAAAGTAAGAGTTGGTAAGCTAATCAAAGAATTACCCACGGTGAATGGAAACTGAAAATTCATTACCGTTTTCAAAAGGCTGTTAGTCGCTTTTATTCTGAACCAGATGAATCCAGTCCGCAACAACAAAACCTATTATTCTAACACACATTTTAATATTATGTTTCCATTTGCCCTCAGATTTGCAACTTGTTTATTACGTTGTGTTTGCGCATATATATATATATATATATATATTACTGCGACACCACACATGAACGGCTATGGTGTTTGGGGTCAGAATCCGACTTCTAGCTCGAGTTATGGCAAGGCGTGACCCTTTTTCGTTATTTTTTAATTTCCAAGTAATTACGACGAACTGCAGGAACAGATATACTTTACGTTAAAACTTTCCAAAGCTGCTAGGCGCAGTCCTTACTGGAGTGTACAGTTTCTACATGCATGATTTGTAGAATGGCAATATGAATGTTCCTAGTTGTTAAAGAGTATCTGTGAAGAAGACGTCAAAATATTGACTACAACTTCCAATTTAATTGTTATGTAACTGTGTCTCAGCAATATCACCACTTTCCAAATTAATTAAATATGTTTACACTTAAAAATATTTTATCATCCCTCTACTGTACAATTTATAGATTATATATAGACCACATTAGTGTTCAATAATACTGTCCTCCGTAAAGCTCAGATGTTCCTTGTTCCATTGCAAACTCTCGTGTTGGAAACTGTACATATCACAAAGTTCGTTCTGCAGTACGGCGGAAGCATAGATACATTTAGTAACGCAGACTGTTAATTCTGTGGCAATGTGCAATGGAAAACAGGAACATTACTCACGCAGTTGTAGATCTTAATTAATTTCTTTTTTGTATTTATTCAGAACTGGAGAACGAAACAATTATTAAATTTCTGTACTCAGTATGTAAATGTTTCTTTAAATATAATTTATCATAAAAGCTATTTCTTGTTCAGACATCCCATGTTTATGAGACGATTCGATGTGAATACGGATTAATACAATTCTGACAGGAAAATAAAATGTTTTTAAAGTGTGTTATTTAATGACGCTGTCTACTGCCTAGATCTGTCACAGATGAATAAGTATGGAGCTTGACACTGACACCTAAAAACCGAAGTTCTCAAGAAAAGCCTGCCCCAGTGACGATTGTCCGCCACAACGTCAACATGAACTGACCTAGATTCGAACGCAAGCCTCCACGGCGAGGCCGCCCGAACTATGGCACAGCCTTGAAAATAAATACAGACTGCCATCACTTATTTGTGTGTTTGTGCATATATAAGTCAATCTACTCTACGCAAGGCTTGAGGTTCTCACGGAGGTGCTGTTATGGATTGAGTCTTCTGAGATGTTATGCTTCGTCGACTGATGAATAACTTAAAACGTTATGAAGAATCGTATTCCATTTCCGATTTCGAAGGGTCCAAGAAGCTTGAACTATTTGACACTGAAGATGAAGGTACTATGAATATTCCAAATATCGGTAACTATTTACCAAAGGAGCCGATCCCAGTGGCCACAAGATCTAAGGCATGGGTCTGCGGCCGCTCGATTCCTGGGCTTGTGGGTTCGAATCCCGCTGGGGAAATGGATGTCTGTCTCTTGTTAGTGCTGTTTGTTGTCAGGTAGAGGTCTCTGCGTCGGGCTGATCACTCGTCCAGAGGAGTCCTACCGACTGTGGTGTGTCTAAAGTGTGTGATCATGAAGCCTCGAACAATGAGGCGGCCTAGGCCGAGTCATTAAAAAAAGGAGGGTGTTCTAGAGGTATAACACTGAGCACATTCAGTGCAATTAAGGACTGTTGCGCCATGGAAAAAATTTACCAGTGGATACGGCGTAATAGACATGAATCATCAGCCTACGGAAGTGCAGAGTCTTTGAAAACCTCAAAACACTGCGCAAGACGCAAACCGATGTTTAACAGTAAAAGTCTAAATTTTTAATGAAAATTTACTTTATATTAAGCGATAAAGGGACTGATACTACTACTCCTCAGTCATTAATATCATTGCAATAAAACTAATACATTAATTGTAATTTAATTTTTAGGGCTTACATTATTTTTGAATAATGGAAGAATGTCAATGGCAAGCTCGCCACTTTGTCATTGATAATGTTTTAAAGAAACACACAGAAGTTTCTTCCGTAAAGTTATTAAATGCCGATCCCAGTGGCCGTGCGGTCTAAGACGTGGGTCTGCGGCCGCTCGCTTATTAGGATTGTGGGTTCGAATCCCACCGGGGACATGGATGTCTGTCTCTTGTGATTGTTGTGTGTTGTCAGGTAGAGGTCTCTGCGACGGGCTGGTCACTCGTCCAGAGGAGTCCTACCGAACGTGGTGTGTCTAAAAATTGTGATCATGAAGCCTCGAAAAATGAGGCGGCCTAGGCTCCCAAGGGGCTGTCGAACCATTGGAAAAAAATGTTATTAAATTATTATTAGATAATATTTAAAGCTGAAGAGTAAGGGGGATGTTGGGAGCTTAAAATTCCGTAACGTTTTTACCCTTCCACTGTAAAGTTTCTCACATACGACGTTTGGCCATGCAATATGCACGAAGTGCCCGGCAACTCAACACTTTCACGCCGGAATTAAATGCCCGCACTGATCGGCAGCAAGCCGGGCTGCGTAAGAGCAGATATACTGTTCGCAGTTATGCACCTTAAGTATACCGTTCCATGCCAACAACTTAGATACGGTTTACTAAATGTAACCACACGTCCGACGTTCAACAAAACCACTCAAAAAAGTTGTCCGTCATTCTGACAGTAAAGCATAAGGAATGTTCAAAACAGGCGCGGCCCGCATATTTTTGTCCGGCGGGTCGCGAGTTCCTTGTCACTGACCTAAGATATGTTTACATTAGAGGCTCACTTCCGCAGCGTTAAAATTTCGCTGCTGTTTCAGCGCATGACGAAGGTTTAATGCATCACAAGATCACTCAACTGCGGATTTAAATAAGAGAATACACTCATCCCTCGATTGTCGCGGGTTTGTACTTCGCGGGGTGGCCACAATAATCAAAACACATCACTCGGACTCTTGAATGGATAGCAGCATCAAAACTGTTCGACAATTCGAACAAGTCTTCGAGACATACTGCATCATATTCAAGGAGCTGAGAGAAAAAAAAGGAGGCACCTCCACATCACAATGTTTGTATAAAGAAAATAAAATACTAAAAGAATATTAAAACATAGTTTTTGAGGGAGCGGTCAATTATTCGCAGATTCGCAGCGGATCTTAGAACCTAGCCCTTGCGAAAATCGGGGGATGATTTTATACCTGTCACGTCATAGCCTGTCATTTTTGGAACACCGATTTCATGATAATTAAGAACAAATCAGTTTGGTTTCACATACTGCACTAACTTCACGTATTAGTTAAGAGATTAAATTACACCGAAGCGGTACAAGAGAGTCCCCCAAGGAAGCACCAGAGGTCACTGCGCTGCCCTCCTGCTGACCGTATGCGTTTGTTGTGTTTCTTTGTGCTGGCGGCCGAAGTCTACTGCTCTAAGTCAGCGGTATTCAACCTTTTTTGTTCGCGTACCCGCAGATATAATTTCTCTTCAACTTTGTACCCCCAAAGTTGTTGGTGAATAATTCAAGATATACACAGTCTATAATCTACATTTAAATAAGTTAAATTAATTACGTCCAAAATAATGTATTAAATAATAAGTTTTAAATGAGAAAAAGGAGAGTCAAGCTATTAAATAACAAATATATTATATGCACTATGTGGAATAAAATGAAACTAGCCGCCCAGATAAGAATCGCATAAAGGAGAGAGAGAGAGAAAATGGCTCTCCCAAATCGTATGTCCTTATGTCCGGGTCTCTTGTGGCAACCCTAAATCTGGCCCTGATTATTCAGTGTTTATCTTGAAATAATATATATATATTTTTAATTTTACGTACCCCCTAAGATGTCTTCGCTACCCGCGGGGATACCCGTACCCCAGGTTGAATACCACTGCTCTAAGTAACCCGTATTGAATTCATTAACAACACATACACACATGGATATGTATGTGTGTGTTTACTTCACCACGGCGAGCAATATTCAAGTCATAGTCTGCTGTTTTGACACCCTGTAATCACGTAGTATTAACATCGACGTTTCGGAGGGATATGCTGCATCCACCTTCAGGGTTGTAGTCACTCACGTTGCATGTTTCTTTCTTCATATTTCCCCGAACCGAGCGCTATCTCATCTCTGAACCCTCAGTCTCATTATTCCAACGTTGACTTGGTTCATATTCTTTCAATCCTGAAGACAGAGGCAGCACATATTTCCGAAACGTCGGCGATAACATACATCACTACACGGTGTCAAAAATAGACTAGAATTAGTGTTCGACACTAGAAACTAACAAGCGGAAAGGTAAGGAAAAATGTCTCGTAAACAGAATGGTTTAAAATTTTTATACCAAACACAAAGACGTTTCGGTCTGTGCCGATCCAGTTCAAGCACTGACTACACTATGAGTAACAACACATTTCATATAACAAATACGGCGAAGTTCTGTTGGATTTACAATAAACAATACAGTAATGCATGAATAAAGAGTTACTTTATCAGAAGGAAAGTAAATTTACTTACTGTTCCGAAGGGCGAGAGGCCTCCGATGTGGGGAAGGTGACCTGGTTCGTCCGCTATTGAGCAGTCTGCCCTAACAGAGAGCAACAATCAGCTGACGAGTAACAATACGTGCAGCAGGATTGCCAATGTCACTAAACAACTAATTGTTCCTTAAAAACATTACGTTCTTTGAAGCTGCGTGTACTAAGACCGCACAGTCGCAAGGAAAATTTAACATTACATTTAATTTGAAAAATAAACGGAAGTGCAATAATGATAATTAATTGTTAGACTGACATAAATATTAAATTAAAAAAAACAGAGTAAATAAAGAGAATATGAAACTGTAAATACCATTCGGCATAAAATTTAAAACTGGAAACGGAGACAGGACTCAGACAATAGGATAAATACTTTTTACATGTTCCACGTGGGAAAATACGTAGAGAGGATGTGCATGTAGATGAGAAGTCAAACTAAACTTGTACTCCAAAAAGCGCTTCAAAGCTGCCAACTTTGTAAATAGATAATAATAAACAAAAAATAACAAAAACAGACTTACAAACGTCTGTCAGATACCTGGCATAATGACATGAACACTGTTTTTCTTTACCCAGGCTTCAAGAGTCTCAAAACGTTATTAAAATCACTGATTTACTTTAAATTACAAAAAATATGTTTACAATAATGCAATGAAATAAAGTGCGATAATGAACGTTGTTACAGCATATATAATTAATTAGTTTAAGAAGATAAAAGATAATTTTGACACCATTTCTTTGCAACAAAATTCTGTCTGTACCTCGACATTTAAAAACACCAACATTTTTACATGTTAGTGATATCCGCGGTTCTCACCACAGTCAATGTAAAGAGTAGGGTCTTCTGAGATGTGACGCCTTGCAATTCAGTAAATTAATTAGTTTCTCTTCGCATAATTGCTCCGGGAGTTACACTGAAAATTCTAGGGAGCTAATACATAGTCATAGACGTTTCGAAGGACTCTAGTGCCTTTGTCTATAGCGTCAGGCAGTACTGAATTCCTTGACAAATAAGATGAAGACGTTAACATGCCAAAAGACTTGAATCTTCAGCAACATTGCTGTGAGAACGTCAAATACCCCAAGTACATGTCACAATGAGATATTTTCTTCAAACAGAGTTGAAGTTAGCGCCATTTATTTCTGCACACTTAGAACTATTCCATAAATATGTACTAGTAAACTTCAGGGCCATAGAATATCCACACACGCTCTGCACTGCAAATACTAGCGTGTCAAATGAATGGAGTCATAAACTGAGAAAGACATAACGAATCAGAAAACATGACATGATTGCTAATAAAAGGCAGGTTGTAGACTGACCAAGGAGTTTATCATGTTTGCTAATAAAAGGGGGAGCTACAGGATTGGGAGGAACTCACCAAGGAGTTTAGCATGTTTGTATAAAAAGGTAGGTTGGAGATCACCAAGGAGTTTATGATGTATGATAAAAACGAGGTTCGAGTTCACAAGAGTTTAGATGTATGCTAATAAAAGAGGTTGGAGAATCACTAAGAGTTTAGTGTTTGCTAATCAAAAGTAGGTTCGAGAATCACAAGGAGTTTATCATGTATGCTAACAAAAGTAGGTTGGAGATCAACTAAGGAGTTTATCATTATGCTAATAAAAGGTAGGTTGGAGAACTACTAAGAGTTTAGATTTTGCTAACAAAAGGTAGGTTGGAGAATCATGAATGAGTTTATATGTTTGCTAACAAAGGCAGGTTTTAGACTCACCAAAGAGTTTAAAACGTTTGCTAATAAAAGGGAGGTTGGAGACTCACCAAGGAGTGTTGCAGGTGTGTGGAGTGTGAGGTATCGAGCGCCCAGCTGGTACAGCATCCTCAGCACACCGAGGCTCGTGCCTATGGCGTGGCCACCCTCAACTCCGATGAGGCTGGCCAACAAGCCGGATGCGTGCGCTCTCTCAATACCTGGCAGGCAGAAACGACACAAACATCCACGGTAAAACAACACGGGTAGTTTATTTAAGAATAAAAGGCATTGAGCATGGAATGTGATACTTCAGGCCTACGCGACTTCATTTAGATGGGTTCCTAGTCTGCGACCAACACCTAACTAAAGCACTGCATTGAAAGTAGCCTCAATGTCTGTGCCATAATTTCTTTATTGTTACAGTTATTGCAACAAAGACGTTGAGATGGGCAGGGAATGCAGACAGGACACTTTCATGGATGATTTCGGATTTACAACACCTTGCGAAAATACTGCCCGGGAGCCCGAAACAATAGAGAGGAAAACAATAATTAAAATGATATTAACAGAAGGAGAGATGTGAATTGGATTTAATTGGAGGGGCTCCAGTTGAATGTTACTTTCATGGTGGGAGGTTCATTTAAGACGCCGCCAGTTACTCAGACTATCCAGCTCCGAATATACGGATGATTTATAAACGACTAGTTGGAAAGGAAACGGAAGGACTCAGTAGTGGTATAATCGAGGTACTACCTCAGAATTTATCTAAAGTGACAGATGTAGGCCACGGCAGGTACGCCAATTTTAGTTTCATTTTTTTAATATTAACCTATTTTCAATGTTTAGGTCACCCATATGGTAATTTACCGTCAGGTTTTCCGAATAACATTTTGTATACATTCCTCGTCTCTCTCGTGCGTGTTACATACCTTGCCCATCTAATCTCCTTCATGAGATAACCTTAATATTTGGTGAAGAGCAGAAATATGGAACTCATTTGCTCGTAACTTCTTCGTGAATATAATTTGGATTGTTTGACACGTCTTTAAAAATAACTTAGCGGCACACCTTGAATCCTATGAAGGTAACCCGAATTTTCAACACCGTCATAATGGGTTCAGATCGAAAGGGATGGCTTAGCGCTTATGCTCTTGCCTTGTATTCGGCAGACGGTAAGTTTACACCTCCAGAATACAGGTCAGGAACTTCGCCGCTACAACAAACAGTTCGGTCTAATCCTGTTATGACAATGATTGCAAATCAAGTTACCTTCATAAGATTCAAGGTGCGCCGTTCGATGGTTTAAAGAAGGAGATGTGTCCAGTGCATCAAAATTACGTCCACAAAGCTATAAGCTAACGAATTTCATAGCTCTTCTCTTCACCAACTATTATTAGAATTATGTAATCAAGCAGATCATATGAGCAATTCATGCAGCACGCACTGGTAAGACAAGAACTGCATAAAAATTTTAGTCACAATATTTATAGGGAAGAGATAACTTGGGAGATCTAAGCATGCATGGGATAATACTAAAAATATAAAGGCATGAAAAGCATTAAACTGGCTCAAGATAGGCTTCTTTGGCAGGGTTATAAATTTTGTGGTCACATAAAAAGTGAGGAATTTCTGTGCTAGTTGAAAGACTACTAGACTTTCAATGAGTCTGCTGCACAGAGTTAGTCTGTTCCGTCGTTCGTATTTGACACACGACACAGCAGTAGTGGGTGTCACTGACAGGGCAAAAAGGCCTTGTTTTTAATACATGTAACGCTTTCATGATAATTTCCTCCTGGTAAATATTTCACCTTTGCCATATATCCTTTGTCATTTATAAATTCAATTTGCGAAATGTTAAAGAAATTGATATTATAATATGCAAAGTTACTAAAAAACGCGACGATTCTCCATGAAGCCACATACAGACATTCAATCCTGTTTTATGGTTAGATGAATGTGCCATCGCACGAAACGTATTCAAGTGTCCGGCAAATTTAAATTACACTGACATGACCACTGCTTATTGTGCAGTAAACGACACTAGGTAAATCCCGCCACAACGACAGTCCTTTATTATTCTGTATGCCAATTATGCATATCAATTGGATGGGAATAATTTCAGTTAATTAGTCCTAGAGCCCTATGGGCTTACAGACGTAAGTTTAATGCATGGCCGAATTCTCTTAATGTCAGTTTTGTCCTCAAATTTTGAAACACATTACATAAAGAGTAATAGTTACAGTGCATTTACCGAGTATAGTCAGTTCAATTAAGGCACATGGTTTACACTTTTCATTTAATGACAACTGGAAGCATATGCGTACATGCATAATTAATTCACTTCTGACATAGGTCGTTACAAATATGGTGGCAGTTACACTAAGCCCATAAATAACGTAGTTATGTTTTTGAAATCGGAATAACTTCGCTCATCCGTATTTCATTACAATTTCTTGTGTGTTTATATTTCGCAATACGTATATAAAGGACGCTCTAACATATTCCTATATGAGTATATTATGTTTTAACAGACGTTAGAGATCATAATTAAAAGGTTACTTTAGCATACATAATGTATTATCTTTAGTAGCCGAAAATGCTACATGAAATGGGAATGTTTAATGAAACGTAATGAGCGAAAATATTAATTTAAATGTTATGAGTATGTATCAAATTATACACGCGGGGTACGGAAAGGGAAGGGGACAAACCCCTTCAGCAAAGACAGAGAGAGTAAGTGTGAGAAAGAGAAAGGGAAAAAGAAGGAAGGAAAAAGGATTGACAAGGATAAAAGCAGGATGAAAAATAGGAGATAAATAAATGAATAAAGATTTCAAGATATTAGTTCTCTGCAATATGCTTCAATGAATGCTGATAGTTGCTTCGTTGTTGTTTTGATAGCAACTAAAACACACTTCAAACACAATCTCATATAAAATGTTTGCATACTTTTACCGTAATTAAACAAAAAATGAATGAGAAAAAAAGCGAGCGAGAGAAGGAAAGGAAGAATGAGAATGTACGGAATTATGGTTAAATAAAATGATTGGAGAACCAGAAGGACATGCCGCGGACACATAAAGTCGCCCTTCCTTTGGCATCGCAGTGGGTGGGAGATACACATGGTCAGTGAATGGAGCGTCTGTTAGTGAATACGTCACTACCTCCAGCAATCAAATTAAGTTGTGACGGTCTCCAGCTTTCATCACAGAATTCTCACACAAGTTCCACACACACACACACACACATATATATAAATTGCTTTCGGCAATGCGTTTCAGAATCCCTTATATGTTCAGCAAACACACACAACCATTTGATAGGCTATCTTGAACTGAACAAGAAAAGAGAAATTCTATTACTTTGCCATAAAGCAAACCTGCTAAAACTTTTATCTGGTGCTCGCAACTTCGGCAAAACTTTTGTCTGCATCAGGGCACCATGAATTTCTATACACAAAATGAAACATTAATAGGTGCACATACAATTTTATGAATAATTGTACATACGTATTTTTCTAGACACCACGTGCAATAAAATATGATAATATTAACTAAAATGTTTATAAAAATAAATTTCACAACACAGAATATGGTGTCACTATTTTTAGCTCGTTTTTTACAAAATTAATTCGTAATATATCTAATACTCTATGTCTCCATAAATAAATAGCCCATACGTTTTCAAAATTGCTTCGGAATTCTATCTCGGCTGTGCCAGGGAAAGGGCTAAAAGACGTTTTCCCCTCTCAAATGTCTCCGGGGGCAACATGTTGCCCGCGAGCTACGGGTTGAGCGGGTCTGCCTTAAAGTGTACTACATATGGTTACGTAGTTTATAGTTAGTCTATTCAGGTTTTCAAGAAAGGCGGCGATTTTGTTTATAGAAAGCTCGATGTTTCATCGTCACATCGTTACCTGCTTGTATTTTAAGTTGTCTCAGTCTAATCAATACGTTATTATATTTCCATCTAGACCTAAGTTTCCCAAGTCATTTATGTGGTTCACTATTATCACCAAAAATGTTACAAGAAATTATTATTGACAAATGGTACTATTACACAGTCAAACACTAATTTTTATTTGTAAATAATTCTTACAATACTCTTAAACAAAGAGTTGTGTTTGACGGTGTATAGTACCGTTTCTCTTTAAACATTACACAACGGGATGGCAAATATCAAAGGTAAGACATTCTTATTTGCTCCGAGCATTCTACATATCCAACCGAATCCATCCTTGTCTATTTAATCACCCTAACAGTATTAGGCGAAACATATAAATTACGGAGCTTCGAGTTATGTAATTTATTTAAGTATTTGCTTATTTCTTCTTCGTTAGGGAGTCTTAGGCCTTCCTATTTCTTTAAAACACAGATACTCAGATTCACTTAAACTGTGTTCTAACCTCGTGACAAAAAGGTTTCATGGCAAAACAAAACCTGTAAATTCGTCGTCTCTTGACGGAAACCGAAGAGTTTTTTTTTATCGTGTTCTTCCGAGACCCTGTGTAACATTTAGTAACTGGACGCTTGCACGGCGAGCATTTGTGAGGTCTCCTCCCAATCTCCAAGCTGGAGGACCAATAACTGAGGAATGTTACTCTACGTATCAACAACGACCCTCAGAGTCTGGTGACCGTCCTCTCCTTCAGCGACCTGAGGACAATCCATGTCCTAAGGACACTTATTTTTTGTATGGCTCGACAGCCTTATATGGGCCTGGGTCTCCTCATTTCGTCGCGGTTTCATGGTCACACACATTTGAGACACACCACAGCCGGTAGGACTCCTCTGGACCAGGGACCAGCTCGTCGCAGAGACCTCTACCTGACAACACACAACACTCACAAGAGACAGACATCCATGCCCCCGGTGGGATTCGAACACACGATCCTAGTAAGCGAGCGGCCGAAGACCCACGCCTTAGACCGCACGGCCACTGGGATCGGCCCTAAGGACACTTACCAAATTAAAATATGGAATTTAAACAGGAAGCGTTAATGACCTCGAGATCTGGGGTTCTCGGAGAGCGTCGAGATATAGAATTATGTCTCTTGTGATATGACGCCGTGTCCTGTGGTAATTAGTTACCGATGTTTAGGAGGTGTTCTTGCCTCTTTCTTCAGACCTTATGCCCTAATGTTATATCTAATGAAAAACTGTGGAGGCTTGCATAAGAGAAACCAGAGGCAGAGTAAATCAAACACCGGAATTGGAAGTGGAACGGACACACACTGAGGAAGGATTCCTCTGTCACAGACAAACAAGCATTTAGTTGCAAACCGCAAGGGCAACGAAGAAGAGGAAGATCGAGAAGGAGCTGGTTAAAAGTGATAGAGGAGAAAGCTGAAACAGTGGGAAAGACTTGGGGAAATATCAAGACAACAGCTGGAAACAGAGGCCGCTGGCCTTGCTTCTTAGAGGCCATATGGAGCAGCTACTTCCTCCGAAACGTTTATAACTACAGAATGCGGCAATAGAATGTGACGATTTTCAGACCGCTGTTAGGGTTGAATATAATGAACACAAAAAATTACGGAATGTCAGCAGTAAAACGACATTTAATAATAGCCTTTCACTTACTAAAAATTACATTTCTTAAATTGTCGGCTGGCATGCTATACGTTCCTGTACTTGTGATCGGAAATTAACCTAACTGCACAAAAGCACAAAACTTGCCGCCGACGTTGAAGTACGTTAGTTACAGTTTGGTTCAGAATATCGTCACGTTAAGGGACGAAAGGGCACGTTAGGGTCGAAATTAGAGCCACTGATAAACGTCTGCTGCAAAGTTACGGTTAATTGTCTATCACAATTACAGAAATGTACTGCACACCAAGAAGACCACGTGAGAAATGCAATTTTTAGAGAATAAAATGTACACGTCAAATACCATTTTACTACTGATAGTGCGTAACGTTTTTTTTCCTTATGTTCAACGCAATTCATCAAAACAGTGATCTGAAAATCTTCACATTCTATTGCCGCACCCTGTATTTACCACTCGACATGGTGTCATATTCCACATTACTTGAATCTTCGTTGTTCCCCCGTAGCAAATACAGGGCTTTCTTTATAGTTTCCTCGAGTAAGGCAGCTTTATCGTATAGAAAGCTTCCATTTGCCATCACATCCCCTGACAGCTACCTTGTTCAGGAAAACGATAAAACAGACAATACATAGTTCACAATTTATACAAGGAGGACCTGTGTCGTTAGAGGAAGCGAAAGCTCAAACTGGACCGCAGCTCCAAGCAGATATTATTAACCAACACAACACAGGAGAGATCCCAGTGGCCGTGCGGTCTACGGCGTGGGTCTTCGGCCGCTCGCTTACTAGGATCGTGGGTTCGAATCCCACCGGGGGCATGGATGTTTGTGTTGTGTTTGTTGTAAGGACGGTAATATGGACCGTAAAGTGACATGAAGGACGAAAGGATTAAACAGTACAAAAATGGATCAAAGGGGGAAAACCCCAGACAGGCAAAAAAAAAGAAATAATCCCACAGGGGGCATAGATGTTTGTGTTGTGTTTGTTGTAAAGACGGTAGCATGGAACGTAAAGTGACATGAAGGACGAAAGGATTTAAACAGTACAAAAATGGATCAAAGGGGAAAAACCCCGGACAGGCAAAAAAAAAAAAAAACCCGCCGGGGGCATGGTTGTCTGTCTCTTGCGAGTGTTGTATGTTTTCAGGTAGAGGTCTCTGCGACGGGCCGATCACTCGACCAGAGGAGTACTAATGAGTGTGGTGTGTCTGACTCTGATCTTGAAACCTCAACAATGAGGAGGCCCTGCCCCCTAGGGGCTGTCAAGCCATAAAAAATACAAACGCCTGGAAAACGGCACTGATGTTTCCTCAGACCAAAGACAATTTAATTTCACCTGTCCGCCTATATGAATATATATGACTTCCTTGTACAAACGGGTAGTTTACCTTCTGTAGTCGTCACCAAGGTCATGTAGGTAGGATACTTTGCTACCAGACGTCTGATGACGTCAATCTGTTCCAAAGCCAACTGCACCGCATCCAAGTGCTGCGTCGAACACGGGACGTAGGCCGACCAAAACTGCAACATGGAGAAAATGAAGGGTAAAATTTTCTCTGTTTACATGAAGACATATGTGGGGAGCAGACATATAACTCCACTCATTCTTAACCTGAGTATTAGATAGAGGTGAGTG
The DNA here is from genome assembly GCA_021186555.1 of Reticulitermes speratus. Classification (NCBI taxonomy): domain Eukaryota; kingdom Metazoa; phylum Arthropoda; class Insecta; order Blattodea; family Rhinotermitidae; genus Reticulitermes; species Reticulitermes speratus. The sequence goes on from JAJKFL010000001.1 coordinate 11,020,998, forward strand.
GTTAACTTCACGCCCAGGGGAAGAGCACCCAGATGTTCCTGGGGCCACTTACTTTCGTTAAGCATTTTGTGTCCTGGCGCTTGGCAATGTACGTTCTACTGCTAACATGACGACGTACTTTTGTTAACGATACAAAAGAGGCAAAATTATTATCTGTATAAATTACCTTCGTTAAAGATTTTGTGCACAGTTGGTGAATTAATAACAGTTTTAAAGAAAATAGTTATAGTAATTAATTGAATTCATTAAATCTGAAATTTCATAGTGGACCCGATTGTCTTATTAAATTACGAATAATTCATATACAAGTTGTAAATCTGTACGTCACCTGCGTACTACAATCATTTCTGAAACAAGCATTTTAACATAATATGATAAATGTGATTAATACTGGTGTATAGCAGTGGAATACCAATACGGGCAAAAATTAAAATTGGCCGATTTTTGTCTGTGCAGACCAAACGTAATCGTCATATATTCACTTGTTTGTGAGATGATACAGGACAGATGGGACAGACAGGCAAGTTCTACCGACATGGCCTAATTTACACAAGTGACGTATTTGAGATCAATGAAATGCGTGTTCGTAGTCACTCCTGCTTTATACGATAGTGAGGTTTGTGAACAGCGCAAACGTGAGGCGACTTTACGCGTCAGACTCGGCCTTACTTGAGGGTAGGACAGAAAGTGTTTTCCGAGCTCGCAAGAAAAAAAAAAGGAAAAACTAACTGATAAAAAATCACAGGCTTTTGGGATATGACGCCATGTAAATTGGTGTATTGTTACTGACTTTCGGAGAAGCCTGCTTCTTATTGTTGGTATATTCTGTAAACGAATGCATCATGCACTTCCGCAACGTCGGTAAGTATACACCAAACCAGACGGTGTCACAACCTATAATAATGCTGTTATCAGCCCCGGTATAAGAACCTAGAGTCCTTCACAATATACACGTAACACAGTAAGTGGGTTACTTTCGTGAAGCCTGTTGTGAGTGAGGTGGGCACGCGGTGGCACAGTTGGTTGAGGCACTGAACTACAAGCTGGAAGGTCGCGGTTTCGATTCCCGATGGCGTCATTGGAATTTTTCATTGACATAATGCTTCCGGCCGCACTATGGCCCTGAGGTAGACTCACCCTCTAACAGAGTACCAGGAATATTTCCTGGTGGGTAAGGGCGGCCGGTGCGTAGGGCTGACAATCTTACGACCTTCATGTGCCTATTGTCTAGAAAGCTGGGAGCCTCAACCTCCTGGGACCTTAAGGACCTGTTCAGGCCTGTAATGGGATTGCTTTACCTTTACCTGTTGTGAGTGAGAATCATTTGTCGTATGAATGAGACAAAGATTGTCAGTGGTCAGACCTCTACAAAGCCAGTATGTCGGGGCAGTGACTTGAGGCACGTCGCTACACTTCAGTTGCAAGCAGTGTAAAGTCGCTTAGTATACAAATGTCTAGCTAAATGCAGCAAAAGAGGACGTGCGGAGAATGAACGGCGTATCCAGAGTATTAAGGTTAGTTATGAATATCAGAACAACCATTCACGGAGGGGACTTCTTGAATTGCAGCGCACACTAGGGCATGACGAGGGGACTTGTAATATCAACATGGATACTAAACCCTTCCTTATGCTACTTCTTATGTTACCCATTTAAAGCTCAGTGGTCAGGACGTCCAAGAACGACTTCTTGACCCTTGAAGATGGGACCGATACGTTGCCCCGAAACATCGGTACAGAATAAACAGTCTACGCTGCGTAATATCCCAGAAGAGCGCAGATCTCATCTACTTCGCGGCGGAAGCCTGAAATCACGCAAATCCCATTTAGGCCACAAATAAAAGTAAAGTTGTTCCTGTCCATACCCTGAAGGCGTATAGGCGGAGCAGAGGTATAGATCCATTCATTAACTTCGGCAATAGATGGAGGCGACTAGTCAATTTCAAGCCCCGGTAGCTTCAGCTCAGCAAAGGAACACGGTACGAACTGGACAGGGGGCTGGCTGGGCCCCAGAGTCGGCCTGGACGGTTTTGGAGAAGAGAATCTGTGGCCTCTGGCGGGATTCGAACCCCTGGCCACCCATGCCGTAGCCAGTCCCAATACCGTGTACGTTACCACGGCTCCGTTTAGGCCACACGTTCACTTCCAAAAACTTAATTTATATTTTGCCTCCTTGTTATTTCGTTGGTAAACTCGACGACAATTCCTAAAAGTATGTTACGAAGAACCTTTCAAAAGACTACCTTATGATCATTATTTGGCCCTCATGACTCGACCCTTCACAATCTTGCACACTGCGCTGACGTAATCAGCTCGTGGTGTGGCGGGGTATTACAGGTATACATTCTTCCAGAACTCTACTAAGGCTACAGATGGTGTGGCTGACGGCGCCAGAGGCTTCCTTCGTTCTTCCTGCTGCAGTGTTCACCTTCAATGCTTCTTGCTACCGCATGTTATCGCGGTGAACCGAAAGTTTGGACGACTGTGGGGGAATACAGGAACTTATGCCGGAGAGGGAAGTGCAAGCCTTCGACGGAAGTGTGGAAGGAGTTGATCTATGGGCTTTATTTCCTTGCCTCTGGTACAGTAACATACATGTCAACATATGTCATTCCTTCTTCAGATGCAGTGCACTGTCACATACATTTTGTTTATTTATGCTTTATTTAAAAAAAATATCAGATTAAAGAATTTCGAACGGAGAATTGGTTAAGGAATAATGCATTAGAAAATATGTTGAAGGAAACTGTCGTGGCTTAATTTAATGTACCATTCGAGAATATGTGTATACGTGCTGAGGAAAACTAAACAGAATTCTAAGAGCACCCGAAATACAGATCGAGATTTAAACCCCGTACCTCCCACAGACGAAGCAGGAGTACTAACAACAAACCCGCAATATTCGTTCAGTACCAAACAAAATTAGTTTCTTCAAAATCGACTTCATTTCCATTAGTAAAATCTTCGCGTTAGCAACCACTTCACACAAAACTACGCGTATTGACCGTATATGGGGTATATCATACGACTCTCTCTGTTTCATTCATCGCCTTCCTTTTATGAGTCAGAATCTGTAACATGTGTTCCTTCTTCTGCAGTGTTTCTTCGTAGGTAAAGCATTACAACCCTGGACAGGCCCTTAGGTTTCCAGGATGATGGAGCTCCCAGATTTTCTAGACAATCGGCACATGAAGGTGGTAATGTTGTGAGCCCTACGCACCGGCCTCCTTTATTCCCCCAGGAGACGTCCCAGCTACTCACTTCTGTTAGAGGCTGAGTCGACCCCAGGGATATACTGCGGCCGGAAGGATTGTCAATGAAAAATATCAATGACCCTATCGGGAATCGAACCCGCGACTTTCCGGCTTGTAGTAGCGTAGTGCCTCAACCAACTGCACCACCGCGTACTTTTCGTAAGTAAAGGGACGTCAAACTTTTTACGACTACTGCTGGAACACACAACACAAATAACTTAGAAATAAAATAACACACACAAAAAAAAAGATGAACAAGATGGTTGAAAACTAAGTCAAAGGAAAACACAGACATAGAAAGGTGGCATTGTTAACATTTATTTATTTGTCGTTCATTGCACGATACTGTCATCTTCCCATAATGCACAGCGTCGAATGACGGAATGATTGGTAAATGTATAATAAAGACTTTGAAAGAACTGGTCATGACACAATCGAGGTACCATGCTAGAAATTTATTGGAATGACTAAGAAAAACCACAAAAATCCTCAGTCACAGTAAGCGTTGCCGCCACACGAGATTCGAAAAGAGGACCACATGAACACAACTTTACAATACTACCGCGAAATAAACAATGCCCTTAATGCCTACGTGCCAAAATATGAGGTTATGAGTGCAAAGCCGTCTGCCTACGAGTCACTGATAATAATATCGGGGGTTCAGATTGTCACGGTCACAATGTGGACTATTTTACCTACAAATTGAGCACACACGAATAAAAATAAATTACATTAGCTGTTGAGAAATTTCATAAGTGACAATATTTTAGGCTTACACAGAAACAAAATGATTCAATTAGAAATTGAAAACGGTGGGCACCATATGACCCCTCTCACTCTTTAGTATTGCTAGAATTAAAGCCAATGTTACTCTATATACAGTAACCACTGTGAGGACGTTACAGTTTAAAAACTCTATTTCATATTCCAGGGGTGGCCAGCTAGACAAGCTTCGGGAGCCGCACTTTAAGAGGCCGCTTAGGCGTCATATATTAATAAAATAAATTAAAATAAAATACTTTGTCTTGAGATCTGCGCTCTTCGAGCGGTCAAGCAGTCTTCTTGGACTGCTTGACCGCTCGAAGATGGGACCGATAGGTTGTCCCGAAACGTCGGTAACAAATACTACAATATACGCCCCGTAAAATCCTAGAAGAGCCCAAATCTCATTTAAGCCGCAGAGAAAGCCTGAAAATACGCATATTTTTGCCTTGTTTGATTTCGTTTTATTTCTGCTGAGGAATCTCCTTTCTTTAAAATATCTTTCAAAACGCCATTTACGGTCAGCCTCGTGTGCATGTAAAATAACTGAACATAATTGTTTTTACAAGCAACTTGCGCGAGCCACGTTGTGTTCACCGCCGGTATAAGCTTATTCTGCTTGTAAGTCTTGAATAACACAAACTGTGTCTTTATAATTTGAAGACAAAAACTGCCCTATATTACACATGATAATTCGTACCTCACAAAGAACACAGTCTGCTTCCATTACACGGACCATTCGTTGAATGTTGTGTACGGAAACAATCGCTGTTGATTTTGAGAACCATACAAAACACACAAAAGCAGTAGGCAAAAAGAATGCGATTTTTTTTTTCATATTGAATCTGGCTTTACGAATTATAAATACTAGGCTTTGAAGATTTAAAGGTATGATTTATGGAATAAAAAGGGATCCACAGCAAAGACTGCCCATAAAAATATATTTTAACGTGTAATGGATGGAAATAAATTTAGTGCAACCTACATACATAACAGACCTATCGACCCAGAAATTCAGCAACACTGAAAATACGCCTGCAATTCAGACACTGTCTCAGTCTGACAATCTCTAGACTAGAAGGACTATGCTTTGTCAGTTGGCAAAATGTCTCTTAGCCGTACAAATCTCCAAGACATTCACTGCAGAGTTTCCTTCATTCTAAACTCTGTTTTATACAAACACTTTTTTGGTACAGTACTTTCAAATATTCATAATTTAGGTCCATGTCCTTCTGCTGCCATATCCTATAACCTGTTTCGATTTAAAATTAATTCTCATAAAATCTTTTCGGTACTGTTGTTTGAAAATTTTTAACAAGAAAGAGCGCATTGTAAAGCCTCTACCCACACAGGATAATACTGCACAAAACAGTACGCCGATGCTACGTAATCCTCGCAAATGACAACTAAAGCACTAAAAGCACCGTGTGAATACACATCTACATTTCGATCGAGATTTGACAACTCAACACCGATAATAGAAACATCCAAGTTTATCACCGTCTATTACTTGTTCTATTTCAACATTTCATTTTTGGGAATAAGAAGGCATGGATATTCCATAAAAATACTCTGGCACCTCTTGTAAGTTGAACCTACTTGTGGATCTATTCAATACAAAACGCCCACAGGAACAAAGTCATAACTGATTTTACAGATCAAAGTTCTTATTGAGAAGCCAGTAGTCGCTCAGCTTGTCAAGAAAATTATAGCCCGTTAAAGCAACCTGAATTTTCACTGCCTATGTCACAACAGCCACCCAGTGAATCATGTCCTGACACAAATGAATTCAGTCCCAAATCCTCAGCCAAAATGTTTCTATGACAAAGAGTTTTGCAAAGAAACGATGGATTTAATGTGGGAATCCTACCTTAATACATGCGTGTTTGTGCGTGGGTGTGCGTGAATTTGTGGAAGACAGTAGAGATGTATACAGGGGCTTGGTGGGGAGACCTGAGGGAAAGAGACCACTTGGAAGATGTAGGCGTGAATGGAAGGATAATATTAAAACGGACCTTCAAGAAGTTGAGATGAGGGGGCCTGGACTGGATTGATTGGCTCAGGATAGGGGCAGGTGGTAGGATGTTGTGTACACGGCGATGAAGCTTCGGGTTCCATAAAATGAGAAGAATTTGTTGACTAGCTGAGAACCTGTTGGCTTCTCAGGCAAGACTCTGCTCCATGGAGTTTAATTCAGTTTCGTCTAGTTTATATATGTGACTATTTAATTTTACTTCTTCTAAAGCGTGTATGCTTTAGAAGAAGATAAAGTTTACGACACGATATTTTGATCACATTTTTATTACCATTAATGTTCATACATAGCATTCTCGCCCTATATATTCTATACTGACCTGAGTATCTATATCAATATATTTCAAAAGGTCTCGAGCCTACCAACAACTTATTCTAAAAGTTCCATATCTACAAATTTTTCAAGATTTTTTACTTTATATGTACAGCTACTTTAAGCCATGAACCTAACAATTATGAAAATATTAAATGATATTCGAAAACATTAATCGATGTAACAAGTTTGAGATTTCAACTTGAATATTTAATAATCAGAGCTGTAAATTTTATCTTTTTAATTTCTATACACAACCTGATGACGAAAAATGCAGCTGATTTTATGACTTCCAAACACACATCTTGTTGTCCGGACATACATTGGTTTCACTGTCTCTAAGAGTGATTTAAATAATAACCACCCATATCGCTTAGGATTTAAAACAAGTTTTCTTACTAAAATTTAAATTCCTCATTGTGCTTATGAGTGTTACACAAACCTCGTGGTACATCGTCCATGACTTTACCACCGAATAGTTTGATATTCATTGAGGAGTACACATCATAAAGCTCCTCATTATCAAATTTTTTCCATCTTCCTCTTACTTCATCTTAGTTTCCAATATAATCCTCAAACAAATTAACTTTAATCTTTAATATTGTATGTCTATATATATATATATATAATATATAAATATATAAAAATCGGCACAATAAATTTTATTTCTTACATTAATTTCTTCCGCAATTGTGTTAGATTTGCGTTTCTCACGCCTACTGACAAAGATTTTTTTGTCATTTTTCCCAAGATATTTAAAATTTTAAAGAATTTTAACACGATAATAAATCTATTTACGTGTCAACTACCTACAACACCTTTCAGGACATACTGTACGAACCACCCTGCAAGCGCAAGTCATTTCCGATACAATAAAAGCCCAGCAGGCGGCTTATAGAACAAAATTAAAGAGGCGGAGACCCTGTATTTGCTTGTAACTCGAAATACGGTTCAGAAGTTGTTCAGCATTTCGTATGTTCGTCACGAAATCTTGTTTTCTTCCGCTCTGCCCACAGAGCACTACCAACCGCTGGAAAAACAGCAGTAGTACTGTATTCTATTGGCACTCACGCAGAAAGTAATGTACACGACTATTGGATGTCATGACAACACGAGACTACCCTCATAACAAAAGTTTTTGTGCCCCGGGGTTGCAGCCGTCAATCCAGTTTGTCTATATGTTATTCAAACCCCAAGAGCAAACTAGAGCTGGCAGGCAGGTCAATGAAGACGCACAAACAGATGATGTGCTAGTGAGAAGCCTGCGAGTTATCTTGCAGTTAAATAACTGTTATCAGACTGTACACAAAGACGGAAGGATATTTTGATGAAAAAATTTAAATTAATGTTATCTTTATGTAGTCATCCTGTTGTGTCGTGCATAGAAACATACTAAATACCCGTCAAACGTAACGTTTCTTTAATAAAAACCTCATTGCAGCTACATTTTTCGCCTCCTGTTAAGCTACCCTCAGTCTATACAATATTTATAAACAGAAACCATAAACCATGAGTGTAATATTTTAAAAAAATGAGACCTAAAATTTGTCGCAATTAGCATATTCATAAATAAAAAATATCATAAATTGTTTTGTGGAAAAATAAATAAACTGACATCTCACTTTTGAATAATATTACAAATAATGTTGTATATTTTCTCTTTATACAATTTTGCATAGCCTGAGAATGGCTTAATACGAGCCGAAACATGTAGCTGCAACTAGCTATTTGATAAACACGTGTTGTGTTTGACGGATATTTATTTTGTTTTGTTAAATCACTATGTTTGAACAGCATGAATATGTAAAAGCGACATAAGAAACATGAACGAGGTTCCTGTTGAAGGCCGCAGACTACTGACAGCTTGCAAGCCACTTTTCACACGTTCGCTAAACATTGGAAGAAGTATTATGTTCACACATTTAATTAACACTGAAGATACTGAATACTTTAATTTTAAAAAAATAAGTACTTTTAACGACATTAAAGAATTAACATTTTATAAATGTTGCTATTTTTTTTTACAAAATAACAGCTACAGACGTCACACCTGTTCTATTAATATCGTAGTTAGTGAATCAGGAATAATAAAAGTCTTGACCTAGGGAAAAATTACAGCTGTTGCTGGGGAAGCCGATGAAGTTTATGGGAGGGAGTGGATTTGTAGGCCTTGCCCTTTGCCGTTGACTTGGATTCGAATATTTAGATACGTTTTGTTTAAAAATCCCAATATCAAATTCCAAAAAAATTGATTTAAGACATTTTCAAGGTCTTTTAGCACGCAGGCAGACGAGCGGACAGATACTGCATACACATAGGCGCATTTTTGTAACTCTTTGTTACTTAGGCGCCAGTAAACGAAGTGTAATTCGCTCTATGTATGCCGTGATGTAGCACAGAATGGATTCTTCAATAATGAAATAATTTTGTAATTCACGCACGGAAATCACAAAGACAACGTAAAAATAATTCAGAAAACAAAAAAAAAATCACATGGCAATTTCTGGGAAAAATTACTGTAACATAAATCCCTTTCGCACTCCCAAAGGATACGTATGTGCCTCGTCCTCCTGCTCCAATTAATGTCGGAAGGGCTAGCTCAGCGGTTGTAAATTAGTAAAGAGACGATAAAATAGATTCCTGGGGCAAATGTACAGGAAATTCAGCATCCTTTGATTCAAAATATCCTCAAGGTTCTTAATTTTAATTTTCACATCGTAAGCATATTTACTCGATGCGTCCTTTGCTTCCTTCCACCGTATTATCAAATTATCTTCATGCATAGCCTGGAACAAACTTCACTACGAAACTGGGTTTCTTATTTATACAAAACATAATTAACTGCGTAAGTTGTACATTTCTCTCAGACGGGTCTAATCAATAATTTTTGTTAAAGGAGAAAATATGTTTACGGAACAAAAACATTTAATAAATATGTTTCATTTCAGTTATAATATATGGAGGTAGGGCTATTTCATTCTGCACCATGAAGTGAGGTCCTTCCTAAGAAGCTAATAGTTGCTCAGCAAGTCGAGAATTCTCCGCTTTTTATGGAACCCAAAGGTTCATTCGTTACACTCTCACGAGGGCTTGTCCCTGTCCCGAGCCAGATGAATCCAGACCACACGTCCCATCCTATTTCTCTAAGATCCATTTTAACATTATTCTCCCATCTACGCACATGTCTTTCAAATTGCCTCTTTCCATCAAACTTTTCAACCAACACCCTGTATGCATTTCTTTTCTACCACATTCGTGCCACATATTCTCACTTTACATATTATTTTCTTGTGTCGTAAATTATTGTCATGATTCGGGGTTTACGTACTGACAAATACTGTGTTATCGTAGCCTAAATAAGATTTACGGTAATGAGAAATTTCTGATGAATAGGGAACACCCCAAGGAATTCTCTCAACCCCTGTTTATCAGCTACAAATTACGCCTGAATGTGTCCCAATTGTGTGTTTTTTAATCCTCTGAAAATTAAAGTAAAACAGTATTATGTTTAAAGTTTATTTACGTACCTCACAGAGAATCCAGTGTGCACCCGTTTGAAAGACCAATTAATGCTGCATAGTCAAATAATGGCTGTTTATTGTGAGAATCATGGTCAACCATAAATACATTGTAAGAGCAAAATGCACTTTTAGTGTCAAAAATGGCTTCAAATGGTTGAGGAGTGTAAGCGTCGATATTTATTTGTTAATATGGCCTTCCAAAACACTGCATTTTAAAGCTATGCATTTTGGTACATGGGTACCAACATTTTGGAGTAAGAGGCTGCTTGCCTTTTCAGGGTAGACGTAATATTCTTGAAGATGTATGCAGCTGATTCACCCGAAACGTTGGTAGCTTTTTACCAAACCAACAAAATTCTGTCCGATTTAGTGTCTTTAATCAGAGGTAAAAGATGCTGCTAGACTGCTAAAAGATACTTATATGAAACCTCTTTCCAGTCTCACGGTACCTTGAGTTACTACAAATGGCACTGATGACGGAGTAACTTTTGGGCTACATTTATTTATTTATTTATGATTTGTTTGGCGAAGCTTTCAAAATAGTAGTCTACATAGTATCCTAATGATAATTTAATCAGTCGATAAGCAATCGAAAACTGTCTGAAGGAAGCTGTCATAGTCCACTGTTACCCCGGCTGTTACTTGGAAGAATAACAGAACGCCACAGAACTTAACTTTTTCTGATTTTCTGGCCAAGATTTGAACCCGTAACCTTCCGGTTACGAAGCAGGTGTGCAAATTAAAATACCTCAATGTTAGGTCAATTATACACGATATTTAGAAAATGCTATTACATAATTAAAGGAAGCAAGTGAGGCGACGGAATACAATTTGACGTAAAGGGAATGCCATTGTACGAGTGAAGTAGGAAGACATGGCGATACAACCACTGCACCTGGTGTGGAGTGTACATCAGTAAGGAAAAACTAGGTTATTACATTTAGTTATAATTCTTAGGTTTCAAATTTGATCCGATCTGCATGACTGTGATTCCCTCAATTACAAAACGTCTAACCACTGAATAAAACACTGTGCTATTCACCTCTGACCCTAGGCAGGAGAATCATATGCTAATAAAACACATCACTTGCTGTGCAATACTGTGCAGCATTTACATTCAGGCCCTCTGCACTCAAATAAGATTACTCGACGACAAAGGGAAGACAGGCTATTTCACAAACCGTTTTTTTGCAGCAACTTCAAATGACCTTACCTCTGGCTGGTACAAGCATAGCCTGGGAAGCTTTGTGAGTGGGCCTGTTTTTGTATAGAGAAAGAGGCTGGTCTAGACGCAAACGAACAGCAAAATAAGTAGGCCCTGCGTGATCACGGTTCCACTGGAATCCAGGCAAGAATCGTGATACAAACACAATCAATAAATACTGTGAAATTTAGGATATATGAAACATTCGATAGAATCATCTAGGGGCGACTAACCTAGCTAGTTTGGGGTCCTGGTCGAAAGTTTCGAAGATCTTTCTATCTCCATCATCATGGAATGATTTAAAGCATGTGAAGAAGTTGGGTGGAAATAAAATTTAGTTTCATAACGAAAAAGAAAACAGAACACACTAAATTTGAGATACGCTCGCTACGACGCAATTCAGAATTTATTCTTTTTTCTGGTCTGTTACCTAAATTTGTAAAGCTTTATATAACGGATCGTAACTGTAATTTTGCCTTCTGTTTTGCACAAGTGTGAAAATTGGTTTCTAAGTAGGAAATAAATAAACTGATGGGGTGTAAATGAGAAAAGGGAGCAGAGAAAATATTTAGATCTAACAGAAATGCAGTGGCAGTAATGATGAGTATGATATTTTGTGCTTCTCACAAAGTTTGATCCGTGTGATCAAGAAACGAGTGACGAGTTGGGCAAGACAGATGGCACGTGTGGGAGAAATGAGACACCCATAGAGAACTTCAGGCTGAAAACTACTTGGATGAGTCAGACTTAGATGGGAGGTTAATATTTAAGTGGTCATTAAAGAAACAGCGTGCGAAGGCGTAAGCTGGTCCCAACTGTCGTAGGACAGGGTTGCAGTGGTGGGCTCTTTAAACCCTGTAATGAAACTGCATTTTCTATAAAACACAGGGGCCATACCATGGATCAAGCCGTTAGTACGCCGGCTTCTCACTGTGGAGGTGAAGGATCATTCCCAGACCATTCTACGTGGAATTTGTGGTGGATAAAGTGGTACTGGGACAGGGTTTCACCGAGTACTTCGATTTTCGCGTATCATTACATTCCGCCAATGCTGTATGATAATTGTTTTAACATATATCTGACGGCACACTATCTTAATAACTGAGAGGGGTAGTTAAGGACACAATTAAAATAATCACACGTGTAAAAGACAGGAAATATCTTGACCAGTTGAGTGACTTCAAGTTTCTCCAGTAGAACCCTGCTCCATGGATTTAAACTATGTAAAGATTCCCACACATCTAAAATGGGGAAATCAATGAATCAACATTTTAGGAAACGAATGTAACCGTCGAGTTTCGAAATAAGTGCCCAAAGCTTGATTGATGCACACATTATTTGAAATGCTGTTTCAATTAGAATGAGCTAGAATATTTTAGTGAATAATGAACAGGTATGGATTTGGAAGGAGGCTACGCTGACTACATTAATGAAAATATGGTATTAAAAGGATTCCATTGAGGCACCGAAAAAATCACAAGAACCTCATCTTTAGTAGGCGGTAATAGGCTGGTCAATAAGTGTGTATTAGAAGAGTCAAGCAGTGTATGTCTAGAGTACAACGGTTAAAGGAATCCGCCTAGGTTTCCCCTAGATTAAAGTTATCAGTCGCTACTTTAAATAGGGCTGTCTGTATCTTACAACATTTTTCCAGAAAGTCTATACGGAAATTGGACTTACATTAAATATTTTATATATTGAAGATATAAATAACTTGTACACAGATTTCAGAGTTCAGGAAAATACAAACGCACGACAAAATGAAAAATCTTAGCCAAAGAAACTGTATTTATATGGTGTAATATTTTATGAGTTTATTGTTCTTACTGAAGTTTTACTCAGATGTAAAAAAGAAATATGGACATGCTTGTCATCAGAAATGATTCAGGGTCTCTGGGTTCTTTGCAAACTTAAATTTGAAATGGATCTAATAAAAGCAGATTTATAAGTAGCAGTCTGTCATATGATTCTGTGCCACATAGCCATCGCATGTTCGCGAAGAACAATGCAAAATTAATTCACAGCGACATGGAATACTGAACATGGTCATACAACTTCCCCATAAATCACGAACAGAATTCCTTGCAATTTACGTTGTAAATAAAACATTATGAAATCTATCATTCCTAATGCAAATTATCTGTAACATACATTAAGATTCTCTAAAATAAACTGGTTTGAGTCCGACTGTATGATATTTTAAACTAACTAAAGCATTTGACTCAATAAATTATCCTAAAATTCATTCAGTAACAAACTTATTACGTTGCCGGTTTAAATCACAACTGTCACCATTAATATCAGGATAAAGGTAAAATAAATTTGTCAGTGTAATAGCAATCAATGGCAAAAAAAAAAAAACGGGAGCACAGCCAAATCTTCAGACGCGTTGCACTTCAAATATGTCACACGCTAGACAAGCAGCAAAAATAATATTCTTGTCAAGCTCTAGTAAATTCAGTGTTACTTCTGTTGACTAGACGAGATAAATGCGTACTTAAAATAAAACAAATTTGGCAGGCGCAGTGAGGATTGTGGCAACTTTGACAGAAGCTGAGGTTCACACAGACACACAAACAGAGGCCGTTAGTCCGATGGTCAATCGGATCTTCTCCCACAGAGGCACATAAATCTAAACCAGCGCATTTCCATTCTGAAACCGCTTTGGAAGGATCTGACCTCTTGCCCCTGATTGATGCAACCACCATGGAGTGTGAAGAACACGCCCAACTGACATGTATCAGACACGCCATATACTCGAGGGAAGGACAAAGGGTCCTGCTGGGAGGTGGAAGGGTATTGATGCTGCTTCCTACGTGCAAATTTACGGTAAGCTTATGTTCTGTTGTGTCGCTAGAAGAAACAGGGCTCATCCTGCCTCAGAAAGCTTTGGGGATTTCAAACTTGCCACGTTAATGCAGTAAAACGTAGTGAAGTTAAATGTCGGTTGCCGAGCTTAGGGTACTAAAATTTAAATGGAAGGGCAATTTAAAAGACAGACAGAAAGAAGGAAAAAAATACACAAAAAATATGGACAGAAAGAAGAAAACAAATGAAGATATGCGGAAAGAAATGAAGAGGCAAGGAAAGAAAATTTAACGAGTAGGATAACCTCAAGAAAAATCGCATTTTTATGGTTCCACGTAGGGTTAAAGAAATGTAGGAGTAAAAGAAAATAAATACAAAGTTTCCATTCTGTTTTTTATCACTTCCTTATTTGCTAAGAGAACAGATTTGGAGATTATATTTGCGGACTACCAAAACGACATGTTAGCCTGGTGGCCAATTGACTGTTAAGTCTGCGTGAAAATGGCTCTTCAACAGCTAAGGTTTTGTATTGAAGAATGGAATGTTGTTCTTGTGCATGAATTTGGAAGACTGTAGAGAGAAGCTCACTAATTTAGATTACTGTCAACATAATCCGTTTTAAAGGCCGAAGAAAAGTCAGGTCACGATATCCGGAAATATAAAATATAAGCAGGAGAGTTAGCCGTGAAGTGCGGTCGCTATTTTAGAAGAAAATAAATTAAATCACGGCATTCGTCAAGAGGGCATATTTAGAGATTCGAATCACGGACCACAAGAAGCGGAACTAAGTTTCGTAAAATATCCCAGTACGGAAATAGATGGCGTGCGGGTGAAGGTATTAAATAATGTTCATCTTGAGGGAGGAACATAGGCTGAGGGTGTTTGAGAATAGGGTGCTGAGGAGGATATGTGGGTCTAAGAGGGACGAGGTGACAGGGGAGTGGAGAAGACTACATAATGAGGAACTTAATGATCTGTACTCATCACCAAATATTATTCGGGTGATCAAATCAAGAAGATTGAGGTGGGCGGGGCATGTAGCACATATGGGTGGAGGGAGAGGTGCATACATGATTTTGGTGCGGAGACCTGAGGGAAGGAGACCATTTGGAAGACTCAGGGGTAGATGGGAGGATAGTATTAAAATGGATTTTCAAGAAGTGGAATGGGATGGCGTGGCTTGGGTTGATATGGCTCAGGATAGGGACAGGTGACGGGCTGTTGTGAATGCGATAGTGAACCTTCGGGTTCCGTAAAACGCGGGGAATTTCTTGACTAGTTGAAGACCTGTTAGCTTCTCAAGAAGGATTCTGCTCCATGGAGTTAGTTAGTTAGTTAGTTAGTTAGTCTTACCTTCAGCACCAGCAATAAAACTGCCAGACCAAGATGAGGGCCACAGCCGGGAAGAACGCTGCAGCTAGGTAGAAATCTGTCTCGTTATAAGGGTCCGCTTATTCGTGGCTTCAATTTCCATTACCTCTCACAACTAAGTGGCAGACCTAACATTAACTAGAAGTACAAATGCTATTGTGCTTAGCTTATTGGACTTACCGTTTATTCAATGCAACTACAAATATGTTTTTATGCTGTTACTTATTTAACAGCATTTTCAAAAGTTTATCGACCTTACAAAGTTAGTTTTGTTGTTGAGTGCGTGAGTGATTAGTTGATGATAGTTCCGTCAGATAGCAGTAGTTTTATGAAGCAGTCAAGAAGTACCTATGCTTCGGTCGGCATTGCAACATCCGTGGTTTCATACTATCCGTCTAGAGGTAAATATATATATATATATATATATATAAAGAAATCTACTGAAGAGTTATCTGTGGAAGTCATGGAAACAGACTCCGTGGATTAGCGCGTGAATGTTAACCCCGCCATAAGAAGGGGCCGTCTGTAGTTATTTTATACAGTCGAATGGTTGTGAATAACGAGTTGTAAATCCCGCAGAAGAAGCGGCACTAATCTAATTTGAGGCAAATTATTAGACCGACTCGGGAAAACCATGCATAATCTCAATAAGGCTAGCCGATCTCTGTGCCGCAGATTGGACCTAAATACTCCCGAATACACAGTAGGGTTTTAGCATCTACCGGAGAGTGATGCACAACAGCTGCAAATCAAAATTATAACCGTCTCATAAACTTCAGTGTAGACCTCCAATACAAAATTTAATTAAAATCGATCTAATAACTCCTTCCATAAAAAACACGCTGACCGACAGACGGAAGAGCACGATTTTTCTTAGCATATAGAAGGTGTTTCGAATGGGCGACCATTATCTCACCCGTGGTTGAAGCACGTTACACATAATCCTAATGATCATATTATTATTATTATTATTATTATTATTATTATCCGCGTGTTGATGGACTCAGTCTCAAAATCACATTCGCAGTCTCTTCGTGGTATTTCTGCCTACATAACACGAGATTGACACATCTTCCTAATTGTGATAAATTTTTTACCCATTTTAGTGACACTGCATTTCTTATTTTGTTCAATAAGTAATCACTATAATAACAATAATAATAATAATGAGCTTGACAAGTCTTACTTTTTAGCAAACATTTGTAGGACGACCAAATAACAGATGATATTTTGAACGAAGCATGTAGAAAGCATGGAATAGATTATAAATTAATACAAAACGTAACTGAAAAAAAACTGAAAGACAAATAATTTGGGGGACGCAGACATGGATCAGTGAAAGTATGAAACTTGGTCTTGAAGAAATAGGTGTAAATGTGTGGACTGAAGTACATCCCGGTTGCATGTTGAACAGAACTTTGCAACACGGAACTACGCCCAAAACACTGCTGTATCTCAATTAACGTTTAACATGAAATGTCCAGCATGTAATGGGAAGCGACACTTACTTCCAAATCCCTCACAGAAAATGGTTTCCATTGTACTGGTGACAAGGTGAAAAGAGGAAACGGAAGTGAAAAAGGGTCGAGGAAAGCTAGAACGCTTTCCCGACACGCTGAGAGTGTTAGATTAGGACACAGCAGAGAGATCTTCTTGTCTCTATCCCTTTTCTTGTTTCTTGAGCAATCTTTCTTCCTTTTCCTGCCGACAAAGATGTATCCAACACCCATCCCGTAGTATTATTTGTTCTGCCACAATTCTCAACTGAGAATTTCTCAAAGAAATTCACATCAAACATACAATATTCACTGTAACTTTGAAACGGTATGCCAAACGTTTGCTGCAATGGTACATTGGAAAAGCAAGTTCAATATACATTGAGCGTGTCTGACTTCCTTAGGGTATAAATTCTTATGTTACATTAGCCTTCTTCCTTCCTCTACAATTCACATAACTGTAATAAAATATTCTGACAGTAAAGATTTATCCTATCCCAAAGAATACATTAAACTTACAATTCTAGTATGGGAAGAAAATATAAATAAAATCCCATTCGACGTCAAGCGGTTCATTCCCTTTTGACAAGACCTGAAACAAGATCCTATATTCCTTTTTCTAACAGCCCATAGATCGGGGGTTCATCTTTGTCCCTACTGACAGTGAAGAAGGCTACGACACGTGGAATGCGAATCACGAAGAGGTGTTAGCTGTCTCTAACCCAAACTGGCAGAGTCCATCTCAAGAATCTGTTAGTAGTGTAGGTCGTCCAGAAACTCTCCATTTTTCATTGAACCCGAAAAATTACTTTCTTCAGAGACGCAATCACTTGTACTCCATTATGCGACAGATGGCCCATTTAACACTGACTAAACTTTTAGAGATGAAAGAGTAGGGGGAAATTCGCAGTGAGTTCAACCATCCCGAAAACGACATTATTTTTGCGAGTAGGGATTTTAAGGACAGATCTCTTACTTAGGACTGTAACCATTGTCATGATGATATGCTGATAAGAACTGCTATTATGTAACGCTCACGTGATGCGGTTTGGAATCCGAGAAGATTCATTGTAAAATATATCTCACTATTCTTCGGCTAATTTCGGCTAACGTCGGCATACTTCGGCTACGGTATTGATTTGACATTATATTATACTTCATGGCATACCTCAATAAACCTAAATATGTTGAAATTAAGTTGTATGACTTTGATGAAATTACTGTTTTATTTGTTGCCAGAACAGTTTGACTTTAACTCCCAAACGAAGTCGTCAGTACTAAACGGCCTTCCGCACTTTAATACACCTTTCTTTTGTACAGTCACTTTCGAAAGTACAGAGATATGTTAATGCTATTTATTTTGTAATTTTATTAGTGTTAAATTTTCTTTGAAACAAAGAAATACAGGTAGAGTCATGACCATTCTACAGTACAAGAGTTTTGATACGACACACGATAAGCCGTGTAATATAACAGCTGTTATTAAGTCCCTAAGTGTGCCCAATAATGCCTTCGACGTCAGCTTTAGTATCTGCTGGTGATCTTAAAATACCGACCGATTATTGGTGGCAGACACACTTCTTCAGCAGCCCTCTAAGGAAGTAGAGTCAAGGACTTAGGTCAGGTAAATACGGTGGCCAAATCAAAATATGTCGGGAAAGCGTTTAATTTAAGCACGCTTACTAAATAAGTACCTAAAGATTACAGTTGGCACAAATATATTTAATACTTGAGGAATTTATAAGTACATGTACATCTTTAAGTAGTTATTGAAGGTCATCCTGCACAAGTTAACGTGCTAATTAAAAATTAAACGCAGATAATAAAACCCTTATGAAGGATACCCGACATACCTGCTGAGCCGGGACTTTTACCAACCTCGAACGAAACTTGTGTCCAGTTTCCCAGAGCCCGTAAAGAGCAAGGTGATATTATTCGCAAGAAACTTCACATAAGGGAAAATGATGGGAGACTTTTTCTTTTAAAAGTTTATATCTGTGTTTGCGAAACGAAGAGATATCGTTCAGTTTTATGAGAGCCATCCTATGATCACAGCCTTTCATTTAATATGTTATTATTAAAATTCGCTGTTAAGCTGGTTAAAAGTCTGTGGCTTTTATGGGCTTTCTTGAATTCATTCATGCATATGTAGGTATGGTAAATTAAATTAGGCACGACCGCTTCCTTGCACATTTCTTCTAATTTCTTATTCGTCATTAAATAAAACACAATGACATTTACTAATTTAATTTTGAAAATGATTGAACAAGATCATCTGGGAAGAATTTATCGTGTAAAATTGTCTTTACGCATTGCGCTGGGAAGCAGAATGTAACTACAAACTTTCTTGAATATTTATGAATTAGTTCACAGATTACTAAATTTGGACAGAAACATGGATCTGATGATAGAATAGCACGCTTTTCTAATTGAGGCTAAGGAAATGCTTTAAAATAAGCAAATGTTGATTGAAAACCTGTAAGCTATTCACAATCTGTCCAAGGAGCAGAATCGTTTATTCAAAAGACAAAAATCTTTCATCCAGTCAATAAGTATATCCAGTTCGCTTGATTTTAATCGAAATTATTGTATTCTATTCATTTCCCAATTCTGCTTGAATTTCTTCAAAATTTACGACACTTTTCTCTAATTTATAATAAGAAATCGAAGCGAAGGCGATATTTTAATCTTACAGTTGTCTCAGTTTTGTTTGTAATTGTCACTGTTAAAACTAGCCAACAGTCCATACGGGGCGCAGGTTCAAAAGTTTCTCAGGGCAACTCGCCACGTGTTTCACCACATGGAAAGAAATACAGATGTGTTTGAGGCCCCCCCCCCCTTCTCCAGGTAAACTTCGACTACATTTCATCGAATACAGAACTTTCTTATCAAATGACAGTCTGTGTTACAACTATGATCAATTAATACTATACTGATTTCCCAGTAGAAACATTCTAAACGGTAACTTCATGGTAAGAGTTCTGAAGTCTGGAGTTGTGCAGGTGACAGGCGTCCCAGAGCAATTCTGGAGCATCACCGGTATCCTGGTAAAGCAGACAAACTTACAACCACCTGAACTTTGCAGAGAAGTGTTCTTACTGTGAAGGCGAAGGTGGTTTTAAGGCTCCAGATAAGAGCTCTGGGGGTATAAAGTTCGAATTCTTTTGAGCTGCAGGCTCTTGTTGCTGGGATACTCGTGATTATCCTGAGCACCTCACAAGGAATGCTGGGAAAAGTCGATTGCCTTATTTCACGTCCTTACCGACCCGCCATTGAATGATCGTCTTCCCATTTCATACGACGTCATAAAGGTAATAAAACAGTTGCAATCGAAACAGTATAAATGAAGAAACAACCACTGAATCTCCGCGCATTGCAGTTACATGTTTAGAAGTTCTGCTCCATAGTCGGATAAAAATGAGCTTTCCGAAGTTTTCCTAAACCTTCACAAGCAAATACTGAGGTACTCCCGTTTTCAGATCAAAACCCCTTCCTTCTTAATCCCTTTCATTTCATCACACACACAAAACCGCCCGCCATTTAAAGCAGTACAACATTTGCAATTGAAAAAGCGTCCTTAAATAACATGAAAATAAACAATCATCAGTTTCTGCAGGCGCATGGAAGCATGCACAGTGACAAGAAATACCCTTTACGACTGTACCCTTTCAGATCAGTACACTAGATCGCAACCTGTGGAGAAATAGCTTTCGGAGAGCCTACGAACCTGTCGTAAGACAGACTACAGAATGAACGACTGACCCTTTCAGATCCTTGCTTCGGTCGCCAATCATAACTACATTTCCACGTCATTCAACGTCATGCAAGGTAAGTAGCTGACATAATGTCTTAACACAGTGGAAGCGTAATCGGTGCAGTGACTAAGTTACAACGTGGATGACCCAGCTTTCGAATCCCGGAAGGGTTAAGACACTTTTTCTTCTCTACAATGCCCAGACCGACTCTGAGGCTCACTCAGCCTCCCAGACAGTGCCTACACCAATTAAACAGGAGGCTGGGTGGACTAGCATTGTTCTGGACCTTTGTAAAACACACAGAACTAGGATATATCTTGCTGCTGGCGGAATCAATCTATTTTCTTAAGTGGAATACTCCGTTGTGATGAATATATACAAATGAAAGGACAGTAGCCGTAAATCACAAAAATTCTTTATATGTTGTAAAGTTTTACTGCACCATGTTTCGGGTCATGCATAGAAGCCAGCATCAGGTTGAAAAAATACCAAAGAGAATAACATCAAATAATATAGCCGGCAATGACTGCATATGTTAGCCTGTACAAGTAATTAGAGTCTACTTGCCATTTGCTTATTTTCCTATTCTGAAAGTTCCCCCTCCCCCTTTCGTCTTGTTCTTCTTCTTACTGTTGTTATTAAAATTTCACAATATCGTTATGTTTTGTAATTTTCAAGTTACATAGAATATGCCATACGTAATACCTAGGTACCTTTATGACCTACCTCCTCATCACACTGCGCACGCCTGTTCTAATGGTGCATTAGTTATGACAATCAAAAACGAAGATATAAAAATTTTACCGCACGTCGACCGTACTGTTATTTTGTACATCAAAAGAATATTACCGCCAACATCTATAACCTTGCATCATTTCGGGATTCTAAACCCAGCGGCGCTAATGTCTCTACAACGTCAAAAATTCACGCGTCCGCCATGTTGTTATTATGGGTTGTGGGGAATAATAAATTACGTCCATAAAAGAAATATAATATATTATATTGTGAATATATACAAGTTGAAATGCAGAAAGAACAACACACCTTATACACAGCAGGATGGTCTTATTAGCCTACTGACTCCGTTTTAGGAAAGAACGGAATTTAATCAGAGCAGGACGAGCACAGGGCTACATCAACAGGACTGATTCTTTATCCAAACAGTAATCACACATGGAACTTCAAACGCTGTGTATGCAAACTATGTTCAAAATCAAATAGCGACGCGATTTTCTATCATTTGAATAAATGTAATTATTTAAATGTTCTCAGAAAATAGTCAAGTCGCTCGATGGAGCCAGGCACTTGGTATATATATTGTACTGGCGAAGAAATTCCTTGCTAAGAAAGGCTCTGATTCATCACCATGATAATAAATACCGTTGGAACACTTCCTGAACTGAAAGAATGCAATCCTCATGTTTGTGCTGTACATGCATTGCTAGTATTACACTCCCTCAGTTCTCCCAAGTGTTATACATATATAAAAATATTCCATTTGAAATTGTTACACTATTTCTTATTTTCCTGCATCAGTGATATATTTCCAGCTAGGTGATCCTAGTTGCTCTCTTCACCTTAATAGCCTTACGCCATGGATACTGTTATGAGGTTCCTGATTAAGTAATTTCTTCATTTTTCTACTTCGACTCTTCAGGTCCAAATATTATACTTCCCTTAATTCACATCATTCTGCCAGAATAATCTCCGTTTTCTGATTACATTTTCATGTAAAATATGAGAACACAGTACAGACCGTGTCTTCCGAATGCTCTGTTTATCGTTCCGCTTGCTAATTCATACGACTTTATTTTATGGTTTACCTATTTCGGCAAGAGACTGTAGATAATAAAAATACTCCTTTTGCCCTGGGTCAGATATTTTCAACACAGTTCACTAGATAAACGTGTAAACAGTTCACTAGATAACGCGTAAACAGTTCACTAGATAAACGCATAAACAGTTCACTAGATAAACGCGTAAACAGTTCACTAGATAAACGTGTAACAGTTCACTAGATAAACGTGTAAACAGTTCACTAGATAAACGTGTAAATAGTTCACTAGATAAAGTGTAAACAGTTCACTAGATAAACGCGTAAACAGTTCACTAGATAAACGCATAAACAGTTCACTAGATAAACGCGTAAACAGTTCACTAGATAAACGTGTAAACAGTTCACTAGATAAACGTGTAAATAGTTCACTAGATAAACGTGTAAACAGTTCACTAGATAAAAGGGTAAACAGTTCACTAGTTAAACATGTAACAGTTCACTAGATAAACGCGTAAACAGTTCACTAGAAAAAAGTGTAAACAGTTCACTAGATAAACGCGTAAACAGTTCATTAGATAAACGTGTAAACAGTTCACTAGATAAACGTGTAAACAGTTCACTAGATAAACGTTTAAACAGTTCACTAGATAAACGTGTATCCTGTTCACTAGATAAACGTGTAAACTGTTCACTAGATAAACGTGTAAACAGTTCACTAGATAAACGTGTAAACTGTTCACTAGTTAAACGTGTAAACAGTTCACTAGATAAACGTGTAAACTGTCCACTAAATAAACGCCTAAAAAGGCCTATTTTTAAGAAGAGCTTCTGTCCTTGATTTCAAGCTTCCCCGCGATGCTGACTAGATCTGCGCTCTTCTGGGATATTACGCGGCGTCGTTTGGTAATTGTTTACAGACGTTTCGGGACAACGTATCGGTCCCACCTTCAAGGGTCAAGAGTCAAAAGTAAACAATTACCACACGACGCCGCGTAATATCCCAGAAGAGCGCAGATCTCAAGAGCTTCTCTCGTTTGCTTTCGAATTTAATTACTACACTTACAGATAACATGTGATAGCTGATCTGTGATGTTAAGCGAGTAGTGTTTCAAGAAACGACGTCAGTTGCTAAGATTATGCTATATACCGCCGATGTTTAACGAAAGATAAATTGAGCATTGATGAAATGATGACGTACTCGGGGAAAAACCTGACCCACTGCCAGTTTTTCCAGCACAAGTCACACATGGACTGGTCTGGAATTGAGATCTGTCCTCCGCGGTAAGAGGACAGCGACTAAACAATTCAGCAATGGTAGGTCTATATTAACGGAAGACAAAGCACTGATAGCATTTGAGAATAGACGCTGAGATTATGCTAACCTAAGAGGAAGTAGCAGAACACTGTACAACATAATTAAGACCTTCGTGTCTTTTTCTCGTCATCAAATAATGTAGAGATATAAATTACAAGAGGAAGAGAGGGAAGCAGTGTGCAGCAAGCACAGAACAATTAAAAAATTTACTGAAAATTGTAGTCGGAAATCCCGTAGGTAAGAAATAAATTGGAAAAACTAGATTTGGATTGAGAGGCAATATTGATATAATGGTTGCCTTGAGATTCACATTACCTTAGTTTCCTCCACATTCATTTCCATTCCATAGCATCCAATTTAGTCTATAAAACCGTTTCTTCCTTAACGATTAGAGCAAGGTCATCTGCATATTTCACAGAGCGGTGCGGATTGCTTGTCCTCCTATTTTGAAGTCTCCAAATCCTTCGAGAGCTTCCATCACGAACAAAGGTTAAGATAGATAAAAAACAACCGGACAATGTGGAATATTTAAACTATTAGGCTAGCATGATAAGAAATGATGCAAGGTTTACACGTGAAATTAAATCCAGAATTGCCATGGGAAAAGCAGCTTCAACAAGAAGCAGAATATTTTCACTAGAAAACTGGACTTAAATTTAAGGAAGAAACTAGTAAAGTGCTACATTTGGAGCATAGCTTTGTATGGTGCTGAAACGTGGACACTTCGGAAAGTAGATCAGAAATACCTGCAAAGTTTTGAAATGTGGCGTTGGAGAAGAATGGAGAAGATAATTTGGAACGATCGTGTGAGAAATGAAGAAGTATTAGAAAGAGTCAAGAAGGAGAGGAATATACTACAAACAATAAAATGAAGGAAGTCTAAATGGATAGGTCACATCTAGCGTCTGCCTTCTAAAACACGTGATTGAAGGAAAGTTAGAGAGAAAGATAGACATTACGGGAAGAAGAGGAAGAAGGCGTAAGCAGCTACTGGATGACCTTAAGGAAAAGAGAAGATACTTGAAATTGAAAGAGGAAGCACTAAATCGTACCCTGTGGAGAACTCGCTTTGGAAGAGGCTACGGACCTGTCGAAAGACAGACTACGGAATGAATGAACATGATTTGAAAGGAAATTGTTGAAGGAGGAGAGGGGGTTGTAAACTGGATTGTAGGTCTGGCTAGAGCCAAGCTGTAGGCGCTATTAGACGCAATAATGAATTTTCTGTTTCCACAAAAGGTGAAGAATCTTTTTTTTTTCCCCAAATATTTGAGTATTCATATGCACTAGCGTCGCGAAACAACCAGTTTTGCAGCGATTTCCACACCCAGCGAGACACAAGCTTTTCCTTTGTCGGTGGCGCAGGGTCTCTTGACTCAAAAAGTCTCTCGCTTCCTTTGTTAGCTTAAAAGCTTTTAGTCCAGTGAGGATATCGGTGACGTTGAGACGTGTGACCAGAGTTCAGTGACTGCAAGGCTGCAGCAACTACAAAAGAGACACATGGAGAGATGGCGTGCAAGTATGAAGTACGAGCAGAATATCGAAAAACCATCAATAATATCGGAGTAAAAACGCATTCCACAATATCGTGAAAGTTGCCTCTATTCTTTTATACAGAGTGGGATATCATTGTATTAACATATCCTTTTAGTTCTGTTCACTTATTTCAGACATTAACGTTTGGGTTCTGTGTCGCATCCCGATGTCTTGTACAGGACAGGTGGCGTGGCGGTAGATTGACGTTCAGAATTCACCAGCACAGATCTTTCAGGCTACCGCTATTTGCAAAACTACGCCTAAAATATATGCGAATATATTTCAATGTAATGAAAACTAGCAAACTGAAGACAGGATTAGAACCAACTGCCGGAAAATTATGTAGGCCTATATTAAAATGTACCTCAGAAAATGGATTAAGAATGCGTCCTACGTCCGAAATAATATTATGTTACAAAAGGAAATGTAACGTACTTTTGTTGTCTTATGGTGGCAGACGATATACATGTATTTCCTCTCATTTTTTGACAGATGTCGTTAACCGTCAAACGGCCTCGACGAGTCGTTCGATAACTCACGTATATATTTTTACATTGCTTGTAATAAACAACTAACCAAAGAAACAATCAATCAACCAACTGACCAACCACTCAACCAACCAACCAACCAACCAGGAAACCCACCAATCAATCAATTAATCAACCAATCAACCAACAAATCAACCAACCAACCACCCAACCAACCAATCAACCGACTCTATAAAGCACAGTCCCTCTTGAAAAGTTAACAGTTCCTCAGCTATTCGAGAAATTCACCACATTTTATGGGAGTAGAAGTTTCATTACCTTCTTTACAACAGCCCGGAACTTGTGCTTATCGTAAGCCAAATTCATTCAGTCCACGCCCTCCCGTTCTTTTTCTTTAAGATCCACCTTTATATAACTTACCATCCACGAACATTTCAAGTAGTCTCTTTGGTTTAGGTTTCCACATCAGAACCCTGGTACGCATCTCTCTTCTCCCCCACACGTACTACATGCCCCGCCAATCTAATCCTTATCACTCTAATAATATTCGTATTTTTAGAGGAGTACAATTTATGAACCCCCTCATTGCGCAATTTATTCCGTCCCTTGTTACCTCCTACCTCTTCTGCTCTAATATCTTCCTCAACGGCATATTCACAAACACCCTCAGCCTATGTTCCTCCCTTAACGTGAGAGACCAAGTATTGCACCCATATAGAACGTCTGCTTTAATATTTATAAAATTTAGATTGCGTATATTTTTGAGGTTACAGGATACTGGCTTTCGCGGAAAAAGTTGAGGTAAAGCAAAAAAAAAAAAAGTCTTCTGGTTTTAGGCGTTCTTTACAAAGTGAGAAAAGAACGTGTATGTAGACACCTCGCCCGCCCGTCTGTCCGTCCGTATGTGACCTATTATCAGAAACTAAACTTTTTGTGGGATTTTCATGAAACTCGCCATAGGAGTTCTTTACAAAAAGTTGTCTTTCAAGCGTGTGACTCATAAAAATCAGCACAGTGACAATCATACTTTATTTAAAGGCGTAAAAGAATTCGTACCCGTAATTTCCACATTTACAGACCACTTTGGATGACATTTGGTACAGAAAATGTCCACAGAATGCCGTTTAGAAATAACGAGTTTCGTGAAAATCGGCGCAGTGAAATGCATACCTTACTTAGGGGCGTAAATGGAATTTTGTCCGTATTTCGTACATTCTTCACTCAGAACGTTTTGCGGAGCGGCAGATAGCGAGCGCTCGCCGCTATTCGCATTCGCCGTGAGACGGTGTCCACGAGGTTTGCATTGCAGCTATTATTACGATTTTACTCACGATTATTAAAGACGGCGATGGAACGGGAAGAAAGAAGCGCTCGTTATCAAATAAAATAATATCTCTACAGAGAGTTATAATTTCCTGTCTGAACTTATAGAAACAAAGTTTTAAATTATAGAGCGAGACGTGCCAGAAGAAAGCCCTCTTAGAAAGAGTACCTACATTACGGAAGCCAGACAAATGGAACTGTCGTCTTTAAAAACACGCATATTCTCATCCCTGACCACACAATGCGAATTTTATAGTGACTGTACCAGAGAACAGAGATACGCGGGGAGAGGCTTCAACTCCAACTCCCTTGGGAGATAACACTGTGGGATGTGGTGTTGTCCCCAGGCAAGGATGACACATTCCTCCCCATGGGGGTCCCTCATCTCTCTAAATCCGACCACATTACAGACATGAGTGTGTACGTAACAGTATGACGTATACATAGCACATAACCACAGTGCCACCATTCTACAGGCTACATGTGTGATCTGTGTATGATATATAACGATGTCATATCAAGATGATAGATTTGTAGCCGAATCTGTTATGAATTTACTGATCATATGTTACAATTAACAGGAGAACATTTGTGATTTTTGGTGGGAAAATCCTGGTCACGTGGTTGGTTATTCAGACGACTTCGTGGTTTTGCTCAGTACACTCTGGCAGTATTATGTCAATGCTTCTAAGAGAGCTCGACCTACTTCTTTCTAGCATATATTGATATATCATTCACTGAGTCACCTAACTATTGCAAGCTGTGTAACTGCAGAGTACGCTTGTGAAGTGACAAAATTCTGCACTTGTATCCGAACGGTAGCTGATCGCAACTCAGCCTCTTTACTGACTCAAATTTATATCGTTTTACTCACTATTTCTCGGTGAATATCAGGACAGTAACACATAATAAACCGAACCACTACATGCTTCAAACTCCGATCCACAATCTTTTCAGATTCTACATACCATCTGCTACTGCAAGAGCGTCGCTCTTAAGTAACATAAGATGCAACAGAAACTTTTTGTTAACATTTCTGAGGCAATATTACTTTAAACTAAGAAATCAACGCTGCATCAAACGTTCAGGTTTTCTAGGGTATGAAGCTATGTCGATTAGTAGACAGTAATCGACACGCTGTAATATCCCAAAAGATTTGAATCTTCTTCATAAAAACACTGCGAAAACCTGAAAACTCGCAAAGTATCTTACCATTTGTAGATGTAGCTGAGAGTAAAATTAGTATTGGGGGGGGACTGTGAGTAGTGAATCGTGACAACGTGATAGGAAGGAGGTATGTCTTATTGTGGGGTACTGACTGCGTCCTAACCACGAGCTACTAAGTAAAATTTAGGTTCTAGAATAGGATTGGAGTCCTTTATCTTCCGAAGTTGTTGAACATTGTTGAGGGTCACGGGTCACCACACCGTTGTATGAATTACAAACGCGATGGCTGAAAGAGGTTTTGATAGATGTGCTATGTTGGTTATTAAAGCTCAGGGTATTCTTGCGAGTATTTATTATAAGTTCAGCAATAGGAACACTATGCAGATTTTCAAGTGATGGTGTTTGGGTTCTTATACCGTGTGGAGTAAGCTTGTTCCAACATCTGGAGGAGCTTGCTGCCTCCATATTCAGGATAACCGAATTTAATTCAGTTGGTTCATGTTCCTGCAATAAAGTGCTACCCTGAAGAAGCAGGCAGCATGTTTCTACGAAATGTCAAACTTATCCTATCTTGAGAACTTGAAGACATATAATATTAGTTCACATATTTTTTTTATTAAAGTTTAGGTAGGTCTAATAAAACGAATCCGTAACTCCTACATCAAGCCTAAGTTTATATATTTATGAACGGGAATGACCTTGAGAATAAAACCCTGGGCTTGAAACAAAAAGACGATGAAATATTCTTCACAACGTCGACTACTGTGCTATTGTACCGCTGTTAAAACTAATATATACATAGCAAAAGGACAAAGAGAGCTAAGGAATGGGTGTATTACGGTATATTAACAGATACTCCATCATACTAAACTTCTACTGCTAGACCAATTAGCCCACACAAATTGCTACAATTCCCTCATACTTACATCAAATTACAGCAATTTTTTATTCTGTGTATTAATAAGGCTCTAAGACCACATCTTGCTGTCTCCCCATTATTACTCACGGAACAGTGTACTTTAGCTGCACTCACTTAATTTTTCACTCATTTTCACTTTAAATACAGTTCGCCATTTTTGTTAGTAACTGTTACTTGGCTCCCCGTATCATGAGTTGTGCCTGGCGTGATGCGTCGCAAAATGACAAAGGGGCGGCAGTTGGGGGGAACAAATGCAATTCGTCAAGGAGAATAATTACCATACTTAAACAGCACGGAGACGGAGGGAGAAGATGCGGAGGGATGGTTGATACACCAATGATGATGAAAAGCTTAATGCGGTAAAGAATAAAGAATGTGTGAATTAATTTGAGGGAGGTGTTCCAGAAGTAAAAATTATTCATTTAAAAACTTCTTTTATTTCGAATTAAATTTCATCAGCCAGTGTATTGTACCATTTAGGTGGTACATTGTTTCCGAATGGGTGGGCCCACGGTACTTTGAACAGTCGACAGTTAGCCATCTACGTAATCAACAGACAAATTTTATGCAAGACAAATTTCGTCACCGTGGTCATTAAAACTTTAATTTTGTTCACATATATATATATAAATATCTGTAAGGGAATATAAAAATGCAAAACAAATATTCCTGAAATATTTCTTACAACTCTCGGTGTTTTTAAAATATCTGTAAAGAATTAATGAAGACATTTACTTACTATCACAATCTACTGCATGTGCAAGATGCTACTGAACGGTCTTAATAATGCTGTATATTCTGTCAATTAATTCTTAAAATAAACAAAATAAACATATATCATTTCGTGTCAAAATATAACTTATCTCGTATCATAACACATTAAGTCCGCCAAGAAGTTACATACATATTCCACAATTAATTTTGATGTTATCCATAGGTGGCTCCAGTATAAATCTTTAACTAATTCCATTTCCAAAAATAATGGATATTTGCTGAGGGTACTTCGAGGATCCTATAAATAACCTCTGAGAGCGAAAGAACAAGGCACCAAATGAAAGGCTTGTGACAGACAGGTCACAGAAAATTAACAGATTAAATTAATACTGTGCTCTGTTAGTAAGAACTCATAAGTACAGCATGATAGTAGCTGGTTCTTAATAGTGTGTGAATGTTAATTATATCTACATAATTTATTAATTTTATATAAGGACTGTTTTATAATGTAGGTCCGTAATCTAGTGTGGATCATCAATATTAATGAAGAATTATGAAAATAATATTATGTGTAAACTTTTTAAATGTTACTAATAATTTGTAAGTAAGAAATAGATGGGATGAAAGGAAACAGAAGTAAAAATAATTACTGAATATTTAAAAATTTTTAGAAGAAAAAGGGCCGAATTTTATAGAACGTAAAGGAAAGTGTTACAGTTTATTAGGGTACGAGTTTCCAAAGAAGAGGATGCTTACACATAAAGAATTTTACAGGAGGAAAAGAAAAGTCTGCCTTTATCTCTGTCAGAAAAGCAGCAGAACTCACACATATGAGCGAATAACTGAGATTCAACTGGAATCTGAGTAAAGGCATACAAGATTAAAACCGCATAGCTGAGAACGCGCAGAAACTACTGATTAAAGAATACGTTATTAAAACTACATAATAATTAATTCACTCCATTCAGTAAACTCCGGCTTGGGAAGTTAATAGCTGCTGAGCTAGCCAAGAAATCCCTAGCATTTTGCAAAACCTGAAGCTTCATTATCACTTAACCACTGGAGCCTATCTTCAGTCACATGAATTCAGTCCACATCCTCCAATCTAATTCTTTAAGGCCCATTTTAATCTTTCCTCCCATGCATACCAAGTTCTACTCAGTGGTCTCCTCCTTCAGGATGCCCCACTTAACCCTACACACAATTCTCTTCTTTACCATGTGCACTACATATTCTACCCGCCTCATCCCCTTCGACTCTTTAATTACTTCTGGAAAAAGAAATGTGTCCAGTATAATTGGACACAAGCACATCAGATATAAAAGAATTCACTAGCGATACTCGTATACTCTAATGCGTAAATGGAGATCTGTATTACAAGCCTTCTTTCCCATCTCCCCTTCCTCCTCCCTACCTCCTCCTCCTCCCTACCACCTCCTCTTCCTCCTCCTACCTACCACCACCTCTTCCTCCTCCTCCCTAGCACCACCACCTCCTCTTTCTCCCTACAACCTTCTCCTCCCCTCCCTGCCACCTCCTCCTCCCTATCACCTCTTCCTTCTCCCTCTACCTCCCCTCCTACCCTACTACCTCCCCCTACCTCCTCCGCCTCCCCTAACTGCTCC
Organism: Reticulitermes speratus; assembly: GCA_021186555.1. Taxonomy (NCBI): domain Eukaryota; kingdom Metazoa; phylum Arthropoda; class Insecta; order Blattodea; family Rhinotermitidae; genus Reticulitermes; species Reticulitermes speratus. The sequence continues at coordinate 11,052,378 of JAJKFL010000001.1, forward strand.
CCTCCTCCCTATCACCACCACGTCCTCCTCCTCCTACCTACCACCACCCCCTCCCCCTATCACCTCCTCCTCCTACCTACCACCACCTCCTCCTACCTACCACCACCTCCTCCTCCTACCTACCACTTCCTCCTCCTACCTACCACCTCCTCCTCCAACCTACCACCACCTTCTCCTCCTACCTACCACCACCTCCTCCTCCTACCTACCACCACCTCCTCCTCCTACCTACCACCACCTCCTCCTCCTACCTACCACTTCCTCCTCCTACCTACCACCTCCTCCTCCAACCTACCACCACCTTCTCCTCCTACCTACCACCACCTCCTCCTCCTACCTACCACCACCTCCTCCTCCTACCTACCACCTCCTCCTCCTATCTACTACCACCTCCTCCTCCTACCTACCACCACCTCCTCCTCCTACCTACCACCTCCTCCTCCAACCTACCACCACCTTCTCCTCCTACCTACCACCACCTCCTCCTCCTACCTACCACACCACCTCCTCCTCCTACCTACCACCTCCTCTATCTACCACCACCTCCTCCTCCTACCTACCACCACCTCCTCCTCCTACCTACCACCTCCTCCTCCTACCTACCACCACCTTCTCCTCCTCCCTACCACCGCCTCCTCCTCATCATTAAGGGTTTGTGCCTTCCATCCACCCAACAACAGGTTGTTTCCTCCACGCTGTTTCGAGTGAGAAAAAGCCCTTTTATTCTTTGTCTCGGTGAGGGTGGTCCAACATCTTCAACATCGTGGGCCACTGCATTTGAAGATAAAAGTTCGCTGGACACACGACATACTTTATCTTGCAAGACCATGTTAAAATATATGAGGATATTAAAACTTAATACGCAAACGACTTACTTAATGAAGCCCCTAAGACTGGGCATTTATAATCTTTAAGGAAAATGGTGCTCTAACAGAGCAGATACTGGTATCGACAACGCAAGTTAAAAATGGCTTCCAGCAGCGTAGAACCGCAATTATTAAAGAATCCCCCATTCCTGGTGGAACACATTTTACAGCCGATTTTATTTATGGTCGCCAAGACAGTTAATAGCTGGAGAATTAAAACCCGGACGATAAAGCTTAATTAATGGGTCATAATAACATTAATGTTATACTTTTATATAGGCCTATGACACTATAATTCCACAGCCTGCCACGCATATCATGACCTCTCTCTTTCTTCAACTGTAGAATTAACTTTATGTATGAGTTTTCGTGGGCCAAAAAAGTCGAAAGGTGGGACTGCTCTTGGACAGCCATGATTTAGCCGTATGGAAAGGTACCATTGTTTTCACATGGAGTGTATATTACTTTTAATTCTGTTATTAAATTTATTATACTCAAATACTTTTAATCACTGCATTAGAAGTCCGTGAACACAACATATATATTATTCTTAAACTAATATTAAATGTACGATGCTCTTCATAGATACATGAGCGCACATATACACATATCAAACTGCCATTTTGATATGCCTGATAATTAAAGGTAAAGTTCTCCCTAAGAACAGGCTATGAAGGCCCAGAGGAGGAGTAGAGGTATAGCTCTACTCTTTCTTTAACGCTGGCACTAGATGGGGGTGGGTGGTCAACTCCATTGCCCGGCTGCTTTACCCCTGGAAATAGACCCGGTACCCATTGTATAGGAGGTTGGGTGGGCCCCAGGGCCGGTCTGGACGGCTGCGAAAAATCTCGCCCCCACCGGGATTCGATCCCCAGGCCGTCCAGCCCGTAGCGAGTCGCTATAACCGACTGAGCTATCGCGGCCCATTAATATTATTCTTCAAAAAGGCAGATGCATTTCTTTGTCAATGGTTTGAATGCTATAGGTACGTTCCAGCTCCATTCTCTGTGTGATATGACCAGCTTTCAGCTTGTTTTCCATTATGCTAATTTAGAGGTGCATTTTTTTTTCCCCCTTTTCAGAATTAAGCAGGGGCTCATACGTCTGTTGAAAGGCCTGAGTGATACAGAACACACATTACAAAGGGAAATATTGCGTTGCAGGATCAGTGCTTCGTCGCTCAGGTGTCCGTTGGTACGGGCTTTTAGACAGTGGAAATGACTTTAAAATCTTGCAGCTGGCTAGACGGTGTCCATCCGTGTCCACTCGTGTGTACGCTTCGAAACGTGTGGTCACTGCAAGGCTTGCTTAGGTGGACAACGCGACATCTAAATGTAGGCACAGTCATCCCGTTTGCTGATCGATCTAATTATGAATATAAAATCCGAATAACACAACACGTAGTAGAAGAAAATCATACATTGCCTACATTTATACCAAAACATGTTTCGATCATTTCACATGGCCATCACAGGTAGAGATACAAAACATACAAAGGAAGGCCTCTTACTAAAATCATCATTCCCTTATGTTTTGTTTGACTACCTGATGATGGCCGTGTGAAATGATCGAAACATGTTGTAGTATAACTATAATTAATACACGATATTCCTCTACTAAGAGTTGTGTTATTCGGATTTATATTTATAATTACGATCTAAATATGATTACTTTAAGGCTTTTATGAACTGTTTAACCTTTACATAAATCTGAGGTTTAACTCCAATTACTGCAGAGGCTGAGAGGTTTTAAATTTATATTAACTTTCAATGCATTCACGACCGTACGGTGCACCGAGGTTAGCAGCATGTGAAGAATTAAAAGGTCCGTAGATTGCACCGAGGCCGGCACTGAAGGGTTATTATTACTCTTTCAATTCAGTACATTTCTTTGAACTTGTCAAATGGCCGCACTGTCTTCGCAATACTGCCGCTCAAATCCCGGTTATATGCACCTTCTTCTTGAAGCAAATGAGTTCCTGCTGTGTTTTCTTATATCATAAGTAGTGACGTTACATCTTGCGTCACACGAAACATTACGTAATACATTCAGACGAAGGCTATTCTTGTTACTGTCCCTCAATGCTGGCTGTTTAAAGATACACTCTGTACAGTGTCTTGAGACTGGAGTGTTTAAAACGTGTTAACAGTTACACGTACGTCTTATGCATGTCTCAATATCCCCTGGCCTCTTCAATAGTTCTTCTCCACATATCCCTACCCCCTACAAGTCTCCTCCATCCTCTTTATGTTGTCTTCCTATCTCAGTCTTGGTCTTCCCACAGGTCTTTTCCATGAAAATTTCCATCCAGTACTTTTTTCCGGTATTCTAGAACTATTCATTTGAATTATAAGACCGGCCAATTTTAATCTTTTGAACTTAATATTTTTCACTGCATCATGCCCAATTAAAATTCATATAGGACAACCCTACAGTTAGCTGTAATGCTCTCGACTTGTATTCAGTAGACACAGGCTTGAAAACAACTAGGACCACAAGTCATCCTTACCGGGCTGAACAGTCATTTCCTACTCGGACTTTTGACCCGTGAAGATGGGATCGATATTTTGTCCCGAAACATCGTTAAACAATTACCACACGACGCCGCGTAATATCCTAGAAGAGCGCAGATCTCAAAGTCATTTCAGATAATTTGGGGGAAAAATATCTTGAAATACAGCAGGGCATCCCTTCTAAATACTCAAAAGATAGAGCAGTCGTGATAGATTTCCCATCTTATTTGACCCCATAAATCCATGCCGTTGAATATACATGGTGGAACAATAAAAATGTATCAATCCACACAATCCATCGGACTGTGAAAATGTGCAAGGATTTTAATACGTATTATTTCGTATGGAGTTTTCCAGATTCTTATATTCGTTTTTCTACTAAAATTTATTCCCTGGCTTTACAGACTTTCATGAAACCCATACGACGAAATTATATTATATACATATTACGTGTTTTAATTCCTTTGGGACAGGCCTGTCAAAACCGTGGCCTGCTCACGTTCTGATAATTATAAAGGTCTAATCTCCTTATTATTTTTACTACACAACACACCAAAGAAATCCTGAAAAATAATAAGCACATTTTATACCCTTACATTTTTCTACATAGAAAAATTTACAAAAAATAATGAAGAGAATACATGACATTATTGCTCGTGTGTTGCTGCTCAAGATGTGCAGGCGGATTTGTGATTTGGCCCGCAATCTGTTTTCAGTTTGACAAGCATGCCTTAGGGGCACATTACTTAAAGATCTACGTGCATTCCTTTCAGCATCACGCAAAACATTCAGCAGAAAAAAAGGTTGTGTTCTATATTAAAAACTCCAGTTATATTATTTCGCTTCAGGGCTGAGAATGAGACCTACGGCCTATACTACGTAAGACAAAGGAGTGATGGCCACTCGCTACGTACAATATAATATGAACGTAGCGTTCGTCATCCCGTTCTGCTAGATATACAAAGAAACAATAATGATTCGTCAAACACAACATATGTTTGATATGCAGAACCTAAAAACAGCTACATGTTTCGGCTTTTAACTAAGCCACCATAATGCTGTATAAGATACACAAGAAGGTGTAAAGTACAACAGAACAAGCTATATTATGACATTTATAAATAACAAATGTGAAAATTTTGACTTCTCAGTCTCGATTAATCTTACTTGCATTGTTATATATTACGTATTCTTATAAAATCTTGTAAAGCCTGATGATGGCTAAACAAAAGCCGAAACATGTAGCTTTTTTTCGGTTTTTACGTCTCACCTTCCTGCACCTGGCTGTGGCCTCATGTTCCGGGGTCGCTTTCGCATAGAGCATTCTCTAGGCAACTCTACTTCCATCCTCTCCTTTTCCCCACTCCGAGTCCACCACGCTCCACTAACCCTATTGGCTAGCGTCACGTTCTCTGAGAACCAATCACCGCCCATACCATTCCCTTATATACCTGCGCACCTAAGTGTTCCCGGCATTCTTCTTGGACTGATTGACGCTTGAAGATGGGACCGATAGGTCGTTCCGCAACGTCGGTAATTACCAGTCTACGCCGCGTAACATCCTAAAAGATCGAAGGTCTGTTTTTAAGTTTTCTATATCCAATATATGTAGCGTGACGGTTACGTCTTGGTTCTTGGTATGAATTCTATCAACGTGTCTAAAAGTTATTGACTGCTATGTACACATATTATTTTATTGAATGTGGAGTCCAAATAACATAAATATGTAAAGGAAGTGAACTGTTAGCAGGGAATGCGGCTTTCACAATTATTGTAACGTCAAATTTACATCAGTCCCTGCAACAGACTGCCCTGTGAACTTACACACGGACCGGAATACTAAACAAGAACACTAGCGTCATGAACTCTGCGGTGAATTTTTTTGTAACTTTGTGAAAGCGTGAAAGTCATACCGAATGAAGAAATGGATACTGACAGTGGTACATACATTGGTTTCGAACGTGACACGAATAACACTATGAAGACAACCGCATGCTTCTTGTATTACATTTTTATTTCTAAGGCATAAGTTACGACAAGAAATTTCTTTTGAGTCCTTTATACTTTAAAAATGCAGAGGTTGATCTTTCAGATACTGCCAGTGTATTTAGTAATATAAAAACAAATCAAAACTGAATTCATTAAATTCAGATAAAATTAAATTTGCATTGGAAAACTCTGTCTTTCCATGCGTTATATAAAATTATACAAGACTACTGTCAGCGTACTCTTTTGTATAGACATACCACATGGTATCTCACTTTCAGAGAAGGAAACTGAGTAAATACATTTAAAAACAGGTCGCTGAGTGAAATACTGATATATATCTACGACGGAGAAAGTAATTGTGGGTTGAAGAGAGGTTCATAATTTGGAGATTTATAATGTCTGACAAAAACAGGATGAAGAAATGCGTCAGAGACATGTACGACACACGGGAGATGAGAAATGCTTACAAAAGTTTGGTAGGAAACTCTGAAGAAAGAAAGCCATTTAGGATATTTAGTTGTAGATAAAGGAACAGTACTGAGATGAACCTTGAAGAAATGGTTAATAGAGTGTGGACTACATTAATCTGGTTGAGGACAGAAACCAGTGTCCGAATTTTGTAAACATGGTAATGAACCTAATAGTTCCCTACAAGTCTCGAGATTTAACCAGCTTGCTTACTATAGGCTTCAGCAGGATTCTGCTGTGTGGAGTTATTGATATTGAACTGTACCAAAGGTCAATGTTTAGTTGTTAGGTCTGCCGCTTTGAAATTCTGAGTTTCAGTGTTTGATTCCCATCCCAGAGATCTGCTAACCTGATATTTCACGCTTTTTATACAGTCTGAAATAATGCCTGACAACATCTCAGCACGCATTTTCAAATTTGTTACGCACAATCAACTCGTCTCATGCTGAAATAAAGTATGGATTTGAGAATGTGTTTTTAAACCAGGAAACGTAAAAACACCGTCACATGCCGCCTTGAAACTCTGTCACTTTAAGGGAAGAAAACAGGCGAGGGCGTTCGAGAACAGCGTACTGAGGAAGGTGTTTGGACCTCAGAGGGCGGATGTAAGATGAGATTGGAAAAAATACATAAATGAGGAGCTTCGTACTTTGTGTTCCCCAAAAAATTTTATTCATATAATTAAATTAAGGAGGGTATGATGGACGGGGCATGGGGCACGTGTGGGTTAGAAGACCAATGCATAAATGTTTTTTGAAGGGAAATCTGAAGAACATAGACCACTTGGAAGACCTATGCTTTAATGAGACGATAATATTAAAGCAGATGTTAAAGAAACACGATGGGAGGGTGTGAACTGGATTGATCTGGCTCAGGATAGGGATAAACGGCAGGGTCTTGTAAATAAGGGCTCGTAATAAAATATCGGACTTTAAAAAATGCAGGAAATTTCTTGACTTGCTGTGGAACTATTAGCTTGTCAAGAATTCTGACCTATGGTGTTAGTTACTTGGTTATATGCCACTTATGTGTATAGGTTTTATAACACAACGACTCATTTGTTACCCGTTTTGATAAGAATTCTGAAACTTTTAATTTCAGACCGCTGAGGGATTTAGCTTAATGCAACTGGTTTTAATGACCGAAATATAATTTAAAATCCGGCTACAATATTACACTATTTAAGATATTTTCTTAAATCCACAAAGCTGTGTTATAAAATAAAAATCTAAAAATATATAAATGATTCGAATAAATAAGCGTAGGCCTATTTTAAAAACAGTTTTCTTAATCATGTTAACAAACTGCTTGTTTATCAGTTTGTCTGTCCATTGATTTAATTAAATTTCATGGTTTATACAAATATCTGATTCCGTTCTAGGCACGTCTTAACGTATGACGACTTTCATGTCGAAAATAAAATACCTGATGTTGAATTTCTTGTTAAAATTCCACAGCAGATGATATGCAGTAAAAAATTGCGTTTTACACTTCCAGAACACTGAACACGAAGAACGCCGATATGTACCATCGCACGCAACGGAACGAAAGGCACAGTAAACAGGGTACGTTTGGCTGCAGAATGAGGGGTAACATATGTACATACCGCGCGTGGTTACCATGATCCATGACCAGCAGCCAGCATGTGGTAAAATATGAAGCTACGAAGAGACATGACAGGAAAAGCTTATAACACAAAATTTCCTTCAAATATGTTCATATTAGCGAGATAATCGTAGACAGAATTGAACATTTAAGTCAGGGACGCATGTCTGAGCAAAATAAACGAAAGAAGCAAAGAATTAAAAAAATACAAAAGGAAAACAAAAGGGATGGAAGAATGGAAGATAGAAAGAAGGAAGGAAGGAAGAAAGGAGAACGAATGTGCGTATGAATGTAGGAACAACCTCAGAAAGACGTCTGCATAAAGCAGAATTCCTGCCACCACGGCATAGCGCGTCCTCAGTATGTGGAAGCAGGCGATGCTCTCCAGATATGTTGGGTGGTTGCAACTACAGTCAAAAGATGGTCCTCCATGTTAGAACAACAACAAAAACAACAACAACGTCGTCATAATAATCATAATCATCGTCGTCGTCGTCATCATCATAATCATCTTCTTCTTCTGTTGTGCTTAGGCCTATTGTTGGGCCGTGGCCTCCCCGATCTCCTTCCTCAAACTTCCTCTCTTACATATTAGCGTAACACGTTAGTAAATATTCCACAGTTCCTCTGACTTGGACGGATTATTTTGGAAAGACGAAAGCAACAGAACGCGCACATGAGTTTGGAAACTAGCTGCGAATACTGTTTTCCAAGAACTTTTTCCTCTTGCAGTCAGGAATTTGGCTCAAGAAGGATTTTGCTCGTGCAGTCAGCAAACCGGCGTCTCATAAACTTTCGCACAGCTTTGTGCCTATTTCTTACTTATTTTTGAGTCCGGAGTTGAACAACTGATCTGAACTTCTGAGGGTCATACCTGAGCGGCCACCATGCCTTCACGAAGTCTGAGCAAGTCGGTGTGGGACCACGAGCTGCGTGACCATGGCGACATCTCTCGCAGATCTTCTGCGAACCGGAAGTTAACGAGTTGATTCTTCAGGAATTTCCGTATGTTCCAGGGAAGATCGTTGTGTCTGAAAAGACAGGAGAAAAGGTAAGTCGTTAATGAGTCCATATTCCTGTATCTGTCCCTGGGAGTGGTATCTGAATTCTCCTACGTTGTAACACGGGTTACGACAAACAGGATATATCCGTCGAAAGAACAGAATACACATTTATACCTACATGAAGAGTGTGCACATTCCTCTGGGAATTTTACTACTAAGGACAGGAAAATTATGACTGTGAAATATTTCAGTCCCTTCTAATTTAAAAACACTAATTCTGAAGCAACCAACACACGAGCAGTCTCCTTGTTTTGTCCTTATGTGGCAGCCATTCTTGGTAGTGACACAGAGACTACAAGATTTCATAAACAAAAAAAAGTGAGGTGTATCTATTCTTGGATATCGATGCGGATTAATTCCAATGAATCCATATCGATATACTCGGACTGGAGACGATGCTGTGACAACTTTGGAATAGCAAAGGAATTAAAATCTGTTAACGGTATTTGTAAGAGTTGTGGTGGAACCTGTATCTACGCATATTGTTCCTTTTATGACCATAATAATGTTAATTGTTTTACGGACTTATACAGTGTATATTTCTACCTTAATACTCGTATGTTTTAAAGACCAATTACATGGATGAACTCCCTAAATGTCTTGCAGCCATACCTTAACACAAAAGACATGAATACCTATCGAATGTGTAGCTTGTATTGAAGCAGTTCATATGCTGCATTTGTGTAGAATATTTGGTCTTAAGAATGATGCAGTAACAAAGGGACGAATATTAGGATTAATTCCTGGGCTCCTAAACCTTTAAAGCTTTATGTGCCACCACGTTTAATAATAAGAAATTCTAAGTGTTGTCTAAAGAGTACATTCATATGGCTTGTATGGTTCTCACAACAAACAGATTGGCCTTTACAAAGGAGACGAAGGGTGTTTACGCCGCTGTACGAAATGGGTCTTTAATTTTCGATATTATCGTCTTTAAAGTTTCAAGTAACTTTTTGTTTTTTAAACTACGTTAGTGCATCGCTCAGGTGAAGATTACTATTAAGTTCTTCTTTACATTAATTCGTTGAGTACAAGTACATTACATTACTTCAATTTTAAAGTAATAACAAACATTACAAAAAAAAGCATGCCTTTAAGCGAGTCTTTGAAATCACTCGCGTGTGTTACACAGTGGTGTAACCTAAACTGACAGACTGGCCCCTTCTTCGCTTGTTGGACGTTCACATACCTTCAACCCTTCCGTCTGCACATTCCACCGCATCGCAATAAAGCTGACGACCAATTTTTCCTCTGAGAAGTGAATCCCAGAACCAGAGCTGTGTAAAATGGAAATAGAGCCAACTGCTCAGCTGTCGACAATATTGAACAAGGAGGAACCAGCCTCCTCCACTGGCTTTAACTTGATATTGGAAATCAATTCGTTACGTTCCATCACCGTCATCGCGACAGCTAATGGGATATCTGACCAGTATATTACTTCTGAATGTTACTAGCATTTGTATGCCCTCTACGTGAGTCTTCGGATAGTTGTGATCGAAATATTATTATTATCTCTCTTCTATTGCACAGCTCTGTCGCTCCCAACGTCTCTACATCAATATATGTCTACGAATTACGGGAATCTTTTCTTAAAGTTAAAAAAAACTGTCCACTGAAATACGTATTTTAAGTGGGCCGGGATAGCACAGTCGGTATAGCGACTTGCTACGGGCTGGACGGTCCGAGGATCGAATCCCAGTGAGGGCGAGATTTTTCGCAGCCGTCCAGACCGGCCCTGGGGCCTACCCAGCCTCCTATACAATGGGTAAAGGGTCTCTTTCCCGGGGGGTAAAGCAGCCGGGGCGTGGAGTTGACCACCCACCCCATCTAGTGCCAGGGTTAAAGAAAGAGTAGAGCTATATTTCTAATCCCCCTCTGGGACTTCATGGCCTGTTCTAGTGTGAACTTTACATTTACCTTACGTATTTTAACCATTCCTGTACAATTTCTAAGTTCCGTTAACCTCACATTCAGCTCTATACTGATGTGGCACAGTAAGAAGTAATGAACAGGTTTGGAAATCAATAAAGAAATAAAAAAACACGAAAGGAAGCGAAGTAAACAAGAGATAGGGTACCTGGCTAGAGGGGTGACAGATAAGTACATCATAGGTAAATAAACAGGTACACAGGCAAACACAAGGACAGCGAGAGACAGATGGATAGAAATAAAGAAAACGAAAGGAGGATGAAAAAGAGAGAAAACGGAATAAAGGTAACAGTAGTGGGAACATGCAAGCAAAGCCAACACCAGCTGTTTCTGTTTGAACTCACACCCGTTAAATGGCGCTTTACCTCCAGGCTTCATCTTTACCATAATCACATCTCGTCGCTCAAAATATCGTGCACACCCTCCCGCCACATAAACCAGTTGTTTAAGATAGTTTCTGTTTCTCCTTATCCTAGCAACGGCGATATATAACGTTTTCCCCGGGCGTGATGTCATTGTTTATGTGCATGGGGTTAAGCAATCCTAATCTGAAGTGACAGCTAAAATATTTCGAAGTGAATGAAAATTAAAATTTTTCTACAGTTTTTCTACAAAAAATCTCCAATATGAAATTTCGTGAGAGATCTGTTCAGCGGCATGGAGAGTTTGAGATAGACAGAAGAGCTTTAACGGGCACTGCAAAGAGATGTAAACATACCTGAAAAGGAACAAAGGATAAATAAGGAAAGAAAAAAGTATGATAGATTACGCAATACAAATTATGTGATGCTAAAAATACAATAGCTGTTAAATAATTTGATTATAATATGGAGCATTTATTTTTCCTATGGCTCGACAGCCCTTAGGGGGCCTAGACCTCGTCATTTTAAGAAGCTTCACGATCACACTGAGACACACCACATTCGGTAGGACTCCTCTGGACGAGGGACCAGCTCGTCGCAGAGACCTCTACCTGACAACGCACAACACTCACAAGAGACAGACATCCATGTCCCCGGTGGGATTCGAACCCACAATCCTAGTAAGCGAGCGGCCGAAGACCCACGCCTTAGACCGCGCGGCCACTGGGATCGGCAATATGGAGCATTATCAACTTAAATTATGAAATAAGTTCACAAACATTCTGCTGTATACTGACTGAGTTTCGGAGAAGCTAAAAGTTGAAAAAGTAAAAAATAAAACAGCATCACGAAGTTACAAAGATACCTTAAAAGGACAGAGTATATTCGCAGTATTACGTTATAACTATACAAAGTGACAACCACTTAGATTTTGAAATAAAAGTGAAGAATAATGCCGGGTTAAATAAAGGACTTTATGGGAACTTGTGTGTGGAGCACGCACTTTAGAGTACAAAGGGTATGGAATATACAACTATGTAAAACGCACTTTACAACATTTCTACTGCAATAAATTGAGGACAATACAAGGTAACGCGGCCTCTTCACTTGAAATTTTAGAAGAGACACACTTGGCAGCCCGGAATTTTATATAGCAGTGTGTCAAGGACGTCTCATTGCCCACCTCAAGAGACGTCAGGCGTTGGAAGTAGCGTACTGGGAAGTACTAAGTGGAAATTGCATTTTATTTCTGCTTGTAGAATGGCAAAGCCGATTAAAATAAGAACACTCAACACAATAATAAAATAGACTTGAATAAAACGAGGCAAAGTAGCTCGACTTACAGACTGAAGAAAGACTGAGATAAGTATCTTAAAACACTGAAAACTTTCAACAAGTCAAAGCATGGCTGGTTCAATTGTTAACAGCCTTAGTCAAATTTTGACAGTGACAAATGAGACTTTGCATAATGGATGATGTTCTTGCATTACATGTGCTACTTTACCAAACGTTCGCTGTAAAATATTTCTTTTTGTATTATACACCTTTCAGTGTCGTCACCATTAATTTAATGTGGGAGATCTGAAGTACTGTCAGAATTGAAAGTCGTTATAAACTCTCGTCAACTCAGAGTACTGCTTCTGCAGGCTGAGGGACACGGGACGGGTTTCAACACGTTACATACGAGCTGCCTCTTTTATAAATATAATGTACCATCTCCACACAATATAATAAATACTGTACACATGTTTAGAGTGTTGTGTCCTGTGCTAGTAGTTACGGACAGACTCATCAGGTGGCAGTGAGGGATACTTCTACGAATTTAAGTACCTCAAGGGCACTTATGCTTCAGTCGGCACTGAAGTCTGTACAATTGCCGAAGAGAAATTTCCACTCCTCCTGCAGCGAGTATATTCAGTGACAATTTTATTTAATATTTAAAAGTGAAACAATGACAAATGAGGTCTCGAGTCTGTAGTTAGGGAAAACAGTTGGTTACTTTGAACGTTCTGCCCGTTTTTTTTTGTATTTGAGAGAGAAGGATCGAGGGAAAAGCAGAGAGTGTAAAAGTAATGTAAAATTTAGATAATAACGGAATTCATATAAAACGCCAGCCAGTGAGGTTTGAGGTTTTCACAAACATGCTGATAAAGATTCATCGTCTTCTAGAATCAAGTAGATTCGTAAATAACGTTTTGAAGGAGCTTGCTGCCTCCACATTCTGTGCCCAAGAATCCCAAGAAGAGTTCCCGTCCCTTATTTTGTATAAGAGGACCAAATCACCAACAGCCCTCTGTCAGAATTACTTAAGTTGTGACAGAAAAATGCTTTTCTGTTGTTTATAGGTGAACTATACAATGGGAAGTGTTGGAAGAAAAAGAGAAAGTAGATATTTTTTACTTTTGATAGATTTGAAATACTCAGAGCTGCGTTGCTGAAGTTTTTTAAGTCTTCTGGGTTGTTGCGCCGTATCGACTGGTAAATATTTGCCAACACGTCAAACGATTGTAGTGCTTTTGGCTTCAGGGTCAAGCAGTACAAGGCTGCATTAACATCCTTCGAAGCATTGGTAATTCTTTACAGTAGACACGGCGTAACAACCAACGAGACCTGACTGACTGTTTTTACAAGCAAACTTTGCCGAGAATTTTGCAGCTAGTTAGCAGCACTGCATAGTATCACGTCATGTTATTCCTGCATTCGTACGAACTGAACTGTATTTCCTACATTTGCCGGTTTTTGAAGTTACGTATTTTGGAAGAAACTTTTCAAAACGCTTTTTTGAAATTCAGCTGGCTTCATAACGGTGCTACGTGTTAGGAATCATAAGGATAAAAAGAAATTCCGCCCATGACATGATCTGCTAGTAAGTAAAACATATTCTGCCGTTAGCAAAGTTGTGTTTTGTTTGCGAGATTACAGTCTTCCGCCGCGGTTCTTCTGGGATGATACACAGCGTAGATTAGTATTTACCGACGTTTCGGGATAACCTATCGGTCCCATATTCAAGGGTCAAGCAGTCCAAGAAGAATTGCTGGACTGCTTTACCCTTGAAGATGGGACCGATGGGTTATCCCGAAACGTCGGTAAATACTAATCTACGTTGCGTATCATCCCAGAAGAGCGAAGATCTCTTGCCTTTTGTTATTGGATATGAAATTTATATAATCTACGTATAACGTTAACAAAACGAAGAATGAACTTGCGGAAGTCTACGCAAAAAGTAGGCCTAAGAAGCTTTGTGTATTTGCCCCGAACTCTGTATTCCTCTTTGTATTTCGATGAATATATATTAGAATGAAAAAGGTTTGATACAAAGGATGATCTCAATCAGATATATATCCTACGCAGCGTAGAAGGTTTGTTGGGAGGAGATAACTTTTTGAGCAAAATATACATATCATGGTGATTTTCTTGTAAGGCGGGGAATTTATTCAAAGGATGCGGATTTAAAATTAAATTTTCTTTAAAAACATTTATTCGGAAGGTCCTATAAGAAGTGTAATCGACGTTCAGTGAACAGTTCAAAAGATGATACAGGAGCTACATCACCATTACGCATTCATTTTATACACATTATGGATAAAACACGACACCTATGAACAGTGCAAGTACAGTCGTTCGAAAGTCTTGTGAAAACCGGCCACTTCGCTAGTTTATAACTGCATGGGGAAGAGTCGATTTTTACAAATTGATAGTTGCTCAGCTAGGCAAGTAATTCTGTACATTTTATGTCACTCCAAGGTTCATTGCCGTGTTCACAAGAGCCTGGAACTGAACCGTGTCCACAAGTAGAAGCAAGTCCACATCAACTTTTGATCCCTATGAGGTACTGTAATATTATCCTAAGTCTGCGAAGTCGATTCTTCATTTAAGATTTACAGAATTAAATTTTCCTCCCATTTGTCGTCTCCTTAATGCATATTGTATGTTCGAGCCAACTCGTCCAGTTACATGGCCACCCTAATGATGCTGTTAGTAGGCTACCAGTAAGATCACAAGTCAATCCTCTTTCTCCCTTACTTCTAAGCAGATATATTCCACTAACACACACTCATAGGCCGTGCCATGGCTCAGGCGGTTAGTCGCCGGCCTTCCACCGCGGAGAGGCGGGTTCGATCCCGGGTCAGTCCAAGTGGGATTTTTGGTGGACAAATTGGCACTGGGACGGATTTCCCCCCCCCCCCAAGTACTTCGGTTTTCCCCTGTCAGTTTCATTCCACCGGTGATATGTTACTTGGAAAAAGGAAAATAACTAATCACCTTCATCACAGGGTTGAACAATAAGCCTCTAGGCTGCAATACGTCCGTAGCATCTGCTGCGGGGCCCTTCACTACAATAAAACACCCTCATCAAATTTTTCCTGACGTCCCCCCCGGCTACTCCTATGGCCGTGCCTTGGTTCAGGCGGGTAGTCGCCCTCTCACCGCGGACGCCTGGAAACGATATCAGACCATTCCATCTAAAATTTCTAGTGGACAAAGTGGCCCTGGGGCAGTTTTTTTTCTGACTACTACGTGTTCCCCTGTGAGCTTCATTCCATCAATGCTCCATACTCATATTTAATTACTTACCAACGACGCTAACCGCAGCAAATGACAGCGTCGTTAAATAAAACACTTCTCTTTCTGTACAGTCCCTGAGAGTAAAAGACCCAAATTCCACCCCCCCCCCACATAAAAGAAGTAAATTTATTATTGTGCAATTTAATTCTTCGGGAATACAAAAGGTACTTTTTTAAAGAACAAGTTGCGGTAAATAACTACAAAGACCAATTCGCTATCACAGTAAATTAAAACAAATGATATTTGCATTATACACAACGGTGGTTGTAGAAAGAAATTCGGCAGACAAATATTTGCTCTTTCCAAGATTTTTCTGAACTTCATCCCTTTTATCAACAACCCGTCTTATTTTCTTGGCTCTTTGCTTGTTCTATACCGCCTCGTCTCTAATTAATGTGTGAATAAAGGTCTACCACCCAGCTTTAGGCTTCCTTCTGGTAATCTACCCACACTCCTTACCTACCTTGATTAAACTGTTTACTGAGCAGCTTGTTCTTCGAAGATTCGATAAATTCTAAGTCAATTGTGATGAACAAAGTATCGACTTCCAATAGCATTATTTTGCTTGTCTCTGCCAAGGCAGTTTCTCCAAGTTTTTAATTGCTCGAGAATTTTTCATTAGAGTAATGAGTTTCTGGGCCTTACCAACAGACACATATCCGTTAAGAATGTACAGCTGAAACAGTACATCAGTTGGCCGCCTTTTCTTGGAAGGGTTACGCACAGCTCGACCAGTGATAGACCAAGAGAATGTAAGAGGCCGTGCCATGGCTCAGGCGGTTAGTCGCCGGCCTCTCACCGCGGAGGTCAGGGTTCGATCTCGGGTCAGTTCATCTGGGATTTGTAGTGGACAAAGTGGCAATGAGACAGGTTTTTCCCCAAGTACTTCAGTTTTCCCCTGTCAATTTCATTCCACCAGTGTTCCACTACAAGGAAAAGCGAAAAAAAATTAATCATCTTCATCCCAGGGTTGAACATAAGCCTCAAGGCTGAGGTGCGTCCGTAGAATCTGCTTCGGGGCCCTTCACACCACCACCACCACCACCACCATCACAACAACAACAACAAAAAAGAGAATATAATATAAGTCAAGTCCATTACCTTCGTATGTGACAGTGCTTTTTATAGAGAATGTCCAATGACTTCATGCCATAACTTCAGCATATAATTCCTGACCTCACACCGAGTCAAAAAATGTCATAACAACATGGGTCCAATTCGCAGCTGTTACAAAGCGACGGGACTTTGAACTCTGCAGTTTGTCCCTGCCGTTAACATTCAACATGCTGCAAGATGGATAAACACAACGGCTGACAGGTGACATTTACACTAACGTTTTAGAAAATAAAACTGCCAGCACTCTTAAAAGACATTCCTCTCCAAAATCACGAGGTCATAGGCACTACCAATATGTTGGGGCACCCGGCCATTTCTGCAGGCGCGCTAAAAAGGGCCAGACTGTGTATCCGGACCCACGGGCATTTTGAACACTTGCTGTAAACACACTTTAACATCGTAACATTGTTTGAAGTAAACAGGACCATGTCTAACTAACTAACTAACTAATTAACTAACTAACTAACTAAACTAAACTAAACTAACCACTTGTCTCCGTGAAATATAATCCTTCTTCAGAAGTTAAAAATTGCCCAGCTAGCCAAGAAATTCCCTGCATTTTATGGAGGACCTTCTAACTCCGTGGAGCTAAGAGACGCTTGTCGGGCAAGAAATATCCCAAATTTATGAAACACGGAGGTAAATTTTATTTTTCACAAGACTGATTGAAGTAATAAAAAAGTATATAAAGACCGACATTTCTTTAAAGGTCAAAAGAGAAGCGAAGAATATACCTGTTTCAGTCTCTTATCTTCGTTTCCAATGTGGACACAACTTGTACAGTAGGCTACTTGTAACCGACACCAAGCTCTTTATTCTTACTTAATTTGGGGAAGGAGAACAGAATGAGTAATAAAATGTTAGCAACGCGGTTAATATCAAGGAATTCAAAAGCAACCTTTTTACAGTTCTCTTAATTCTAACCAACTTCGAATATGTACCATAATACACATATTTCCATCCCAATACTTCAACCTGTCATCGTTCTTTCAGACATCAAGCCCTGTCTGTCGATCAACCAGTCATCAATTCGTTGAGTCAGGCGTTAATTCATTCAGCCAGTCGTTTAGAAAGTTAGACAACAAGCTCCTTTACGAAAATTCACTTATTAATTCGTTCTTTCACGTACACAGCTATCAATTCATCCATTCATTCATCCCCCAATTCAGACAGACAGTCAGTCAGTCAGACAGTTAATTCACTCGCTCAAGCAGTCATTCCCTCAGTCACTATGTCAGTGAATTACTTTCCGAGATTCTGTTTCTCTCACTACGTGGATAAATCACGTTACACGCGACGCATAAGAAATGAGCTCTTGAAGTTGCCACGGATGTCACAGAGACGTAAGACACTTTCAGAGATTATGCAAGTTACAGGCGCACGGACTTCAATTTATTAACAACATTTAAGTTCCAGCACCCTACTTAATTCTTGGCAGCCAGCGAGCTCAAGGCTGAGTGTAAGTCAGAGGTGCATTTTCGACTAAATACCTAGCGAATATCTTTGTTTTCTGAAGCTGTGCACAGGCACGTACCATACGTTTAATCGTACACAGTGTGAATTTCTTTACCTGAATTTTCTCACATCCTTTGTATTCGTGAGTAAGAAAAGTCCCTGTAAGACATATGGTTATTTTAAACGCAAAGGCTACCTGTGACCTATTTAGGACATCATCTTTATAGATTATTAATATTAAAATAGTTTAATACGTGGCCGGAAATTCGTCACGCTGCTTCCTCAGGCCGGTCTTCTTTCAAAGAGGCAAGTTGTTGCAGGCACATGTTTAATACACGCTGAAATTCCGACACGAGCAGATACATTGCAGCCACCGAAGTGAACGGTTAAGAGTTGGAGGGCCGGGGTTTGGTTTTAGCACCTCATGTCCTTTCTTTGTCCTCAAACGGCGTGCAGATTAGCTCAGGACCTACGCATCTTATTACTTCTGGGTATCGGGGGTGACTTTACCATTAACTGTCTTCTACTGTCGAGGTTATTATTATTATTATTTACTGCAATTGGGTTTTCACCCGGTGGCAGTAGTCCTTACACTAGTACACACAATACAAATGTTTTCACCCGGTGGCAGTAGTCCTTACACTAGTACACACAATACAAATGTTTTCACCCGGTGGCAGTAGTCCTTACACTAGTACACACAATACAAATGTTTTCACCCGGTGGCAGTAGTCCTTACACTAGTAAACACAATACAAATGTTTTCACCCGGTGGCAGCAGTCCTTACACTAGTACACACAATACAAATGTTTTCACCCGGTGGCAGTAGTCCTTACATTAGTACACACAATACAAATGTTTTCACCCGGTGGCAGTAGTCCTTACACTAGTACACACAATACAAATGTTTTCACCCGGTGGCAGTAGTCCTTACACTAGTACACACAATACAAATGTTTTCACCCGGTGGCAGTAGTCCTTACACTAGTAAACACAATACAAATGTTTTCACCCGGTGGCAGTAGTCCTTACACTAGTACACACAATACAAATGTTTTCACCCGGTGGCAGTAGTCCTTACACTAGTACACACAATACAAATGTTTTCACCCGGTGGCAGTAGTCCTTACACTAGTACACACAATACAAATGTTTTCACCCGGTGGCAGTAGTCCTTACACTAGTACACACAATACAAATGTTTTCACCCGGTGGCAGTAGTCCTTACACTAGTACACACAATACAAATGTTTTCACCCGGTGGCAGTAGTCCTTACACTAGTACACACAATACAAATGTTTTCACCCGGTGGCAGTAGTCCTTACACTAGTACACACAATACAAATGTTTTTACCCGGTGGCAGTAGTCCTTACACTAGTACACACAATACAAATGTTTTCACCCGGTGGCAGTAGTCCTTACACTAGTACACACAATACAAATGTTTTCACCCGGTGGCAGTAGTCCTTACACTAGTACACACAATACAAATGTTTTCACCCGGTGGCAGTAGTCCTTACACTAGTACACACAATACAAATGTTTTCACCCGGTGGCAGTAGTCCTTACACTAGTACACACAATACAAATGTTTTCACCCGGTGGCAGTAGTCCTTACACTAGTACACACAATACAAATGGAAATATAATATACATAAAACTAACAATACAAAACAAACTATACACAATTACAAAACAAAATGCATACAGTAAATACAAGTACACACATTAGAACACCGTACACACATTACAAAAACATCCACACCTTAACAAAAACATCCACACCTTACAAAAACACCCACACACAATACAAAAAAAACACGCACATTACAAAAACACCCACACATTAAATAATACAAAAACAACAACACACACATACTGCAAAAAGAAAGAGCAGCTAAGCCTAACCTAAAATCTAACGTAAATGAATCAGAGTTAAAGTAATTTGGTATAACAAGCAATGAGGTTAAGCGTAAGCGAAGATATATTATCACTCTCAAACGTTTTCTAGACATCGTGTTCAGGCATAGGGACACTTTACATATACCTTTTGCCAACCAACACCGATACATAATTGAAAATATTTTATTTCATGTTGCTTGTACGTTTATTTATCAACCGGTTTTAATTTATCTTAAAACTCATCACTGAAAACGCGACAGGAACTAGAAACAAAGTCCTAAACACTTCATCACTTCGCAAATTACAGTAAACCGTTAAATGACGCGAACAAATTACATAAAACTTTCGGATCGTATGTGTAAAACTTCGAGGGCTTTTGTAATCGCTGCACTGCAGGCATCCACAGATTATCTACAAATCTAGGAGCCACCTCAAAATTCTAGTCGCCAGGAGGGTGAGATGAAGCAAGTCCCATGCTGAGGACCCACCAATATTAGGCGCCGCTGTTCAAACTTTAGTCGCCTGGGCGACCTGGCCCCCGGGTTTTGTGCAACCCTGCTCTACCTTAAGTTGAGAGTTTAGATTCTCACACGTGTGACTGTTAAGATGACTCACCTCTGGAATTTGACGCAGATATATATATAATATATATATAATTATATATATAATATATCTATAATTATATATATAATATATATATAACTATATATATATTATATATATAATTATATATACTTTAAGGTTAACCTGCCGCATCCGTTATCATGGTAAAGTTGTTAATCCTCCTACGAGAAGAAAAAGCGTGTTTCTCTAAATACTTGGTACACATCTACTCGTCTGTAAGACAGAATGCCCTCCGTATTAAACCGTCGCATTTCATAAGAGACAGGGAGATCCTTGGCTGGGGGAGCAACTATCAGCTTCAAAAACAGGAGTGCACAAATCCCGGGGATTATGTCGCCGTGGCGACTAAATTTTGTGCGGTGGCGCCTAATATTCTTGTTCCTCAGTACGAAATTTTCTTCATGTCACCATTTACAATTTTGAAGTGGCTCCTACAGGAAATTCTGTGCACCCCTCTCTAAGTTATTCGTGAAACTAATAGTCACAAACTGCTATCACACAGTCTTACTGCCTTCAGATAGGACTTCCGTTGGCGTCTTTGTACGTAAAACAATTTCAACAAAGACTTCTTAGATCTCAACATTGCACTCAACTCACCCGTCTACTAGTGGCACCTCGTGGAGGATCCTACGCACTGTGTCCAATCGGGCCTCCAGCTGTTGTCCAAGCCCGACCCGGCCCGCCTGTAGCTGAAGCAGCAGTAGCCACAGCGCAACTAGGCGCATACTCTAGCCGGGCAAGTCTCCTGCAAAAAGGACAAGGCTCTTAACACTCTATAGCCGTGTGGTAAATATATGTACCACCCGCTGTAACAGCATCTGTGGGCTTCGTATGGTTCTCATAATAAAGGGCTAAAATATTAATTTATATGCCTTTATAATGACGACCGACTGTCTTGTGTGTGTGGTAGGATGTGAAGTTTAAATAGGGCATATAATGTACTAGATTAATTTTAGTCTTTGAAGTGTTAAACACGCGAAAGTGGAGTACAGTAGTGAAGAGTTCACTTAATAGTTTTTGACACTTGTACTGTTCCCTCAGATGTAGAAATGAAAGATAAATATTCACCAGATTATCTGGAGTTTGTTCAAATCCACTCTTTCGGAGCTTTGGTCTTGGAATATCAAAGTGTTTAAGTTATGTTCTTCTGAGATTAAGTTCTTCATTCAGTGTGGAGGTAGCAAGATAAAGATTTCCCTTTCCACGCCATGAAGACATATAGGGTTAGCAGAGGTACAGCTTTACTCATTCTTAACTACGGCACTAGCTGGAGTTGAGTGGTTAACTTCACGCCCCACCCGCTTTAACCATGGGAAAGAACCACGATATGCATTGAACAGGAGGCTGGGTGGCCCCCAGAGCCGACCTGAACTTTCTGGAGAAGATAAAACATCTTGTCCCTTCTGGGTTTCGAACAGTGTACCGTCCACCCCGTAGCCTAGCCACTAGACTAACTTACTACATCGAGCTGTTAACATGCCCCAGTTTTGAATAGAAAGGAAAGGTTACATAAAGGGTGAGTTGACATGACAGTTATTTAAAAGGAATTAGTCCATCTTTTTTTGAAGGCAAACACATAGAATTCTGCGAGAAAGACTGAAGAGAAAAAAAGGATAAACCTTAAGCCGGATAGTAACTATCCCGTTCTAGATTCGAACTTGTTATCTCTCTCATAGAATTTATAATTTATCAGTTTTCTAGGAAATAATGTATTTTAATAGATACTTGAGAATTGCTGTATGCAGTTAGATGCTGAGGAGCAATCAAAGCTACTGATTACACTTAAGTGGATTAAAGGAAATTCCATACATTCGCTGGTTGCATTATGCGGGCTGCATAGACGGCAAGGGGTCTAATGGCAGCCACTTGTTCAGCTTCGCGAGGAATGCTTTACAAGCACAGTAGGAAGGCCCTGTCTCCTGCCGCACGATCTTGACGCCACTTCGCAGCTTCTGCAGAATACTGCGCAACTTTTAAGGTCTTAAACCGAGATTATTGGTAAAGATTTTATTTTAATCCCATACTTTCAAAAGAGTCAGTAGTTTTAAAGGATATTAAAGTTTGATACCAGAAAATAAACTAACAAAATTACCTTCAATACAAAGTTTCTCAGGAAACAAAAGCAGCAGGAAGTTTAAAAATAAATTAATATACTTGTAATTTTTAATTAACTTCATGTAACATAGTTCTGCTTCCGAAGCTAATAGTCGCTTAGCCAGTCAATAAAATTCCTCTATTTTAAGGAGAACAGAGGAACTGATGCTGTAAACTGTAGTCTACACATCACACCCCGTTGTGACATTTATAAAGAAGGTAATATTAGGAACCGTCAATCACAACTCAAATTTATAAGTTTTTAATATGAAATATACAACATGTTTCGGTCTTACAAGGCCATCGGCAGCTATAAAAAATCATAAAAATATTCTGAAAAAATATCTGGGCACATAAAATTATCTCCAAGTATTTTTATAATTAATTAAAGCTGATGACGCCTTTGTATAAATTTCATTTTTGATTGATTCACTTAGGTCCAAATATTCTGCTCAGTGTTCAAAAACAGACACTTGGTTTTTTAATTTCTAAAAGGAAATTGACTGCGATATGATTAATACGACGGAAAATGTCTGACAGAACACAGCAGTTCCTCGGAATACAGTTTGTGAATCCCTGTCATGTGTTAAGATGTCATAACAGAAGCAATCCCACGTCTTTGTCGACAGAGAATGACTTACTGCAGACGAGGCCACATTATTAGAACTACTATTGTACTACAGAGACATCTCTGTTCCGTGATGACAATTACTTTCGGTAATCACATATCGCTGGATGAATACTGATGGAATAATAATTAAAGTATGGAAATGTGTCTTGATATTCCTCATTCTCCAGTTTCGTCTATCTTGTCATCTCTATGAATAGCTGCGGCAATAGAATAGACACAGGGCGAAGCGGAAACTTCAGCTTGCATTTCATAACCGTGTCGTTTCCGTGCATCGCCAGTTAAGTCTTCTAAGATGTTACGATGTGGCGACTGGTAAGTAGTTACCCACATTTCGACGAAAGCAATTATCTCCATTTCAAGGTCAATCATTTCATGGAAAGTGCTTTCTTCTCTTGGACTCCTTGACCCTGAAGACGGAAGCATTATAATCGTACGAAACGTCGGATAACTATCTACCAGTCGACACAGCGTAACGTCCCAGAATGCGTGACTCGTCATCAAAACCGCTGTCAGAATCTCATGTCTCTGCGACGAATCATCTGTCAGGCCAACAAAGCATCCATATCTCGCACTATCTATCCGTCGAGCCATCTCTCTATTCAACAAACCATCTATCTCTCCATCCATCCATCCATCCATCAATCCATACGTCTGTCCATCCTTCTGTCTGTCTATCTACCTATCTATCCATTCATCCACCCATTCGTCCGTCCGTCCTTCCGTCTATCTATCTATCTATCTATCTATCTATCTATCTATCTATCTATCTATCTGTCTGTCTGTCTGTCTGTCTGTCTATCTATCTATCTATCTATCTATCTATCTATCTATCTATCTATCTATCTATCTATCTATCTGTCTGTCTGTCTCTCTACCTACATACCTACCTACCTATCTGTCTGCCTATATATCTATCTATCTATCTATCTATCTATCTATCTACTCGTATCTATCTATCTATCAATCTTTTGTATCGAAATATTTATTTCTTCGTTCAACCATCTATCTATCCATCCATCTAAAGTCCTCTCGATTCGTCGAAACATCTACCTATACATCGAACCCCTATCATTTTTTCGAACCGAATATTTAGCTGTCGAACCATCTACTTATTGATCACACAAACCGGCTTTCTACAAATAAATGCAAGAAACTGACCACCTAACGAATTTTAACCCGTAGATAAGAGAAGAAAAACGCAAAGACCTTAGGTAGCAGCCTTCAGCAGAAGAAAAATGTTACGTGACATGTAAACGAATGCGTACAGCGCTGCTCAGTTCAGATATCGACACAATATGTAACTACACATTTTCTCGGTATATCTTCTTATTTCGGGCATCGTTAGGTGGATTTCTGTTGGGTTGTTTCTGCTTGAGCAATATGAAATTCATATAACAGAATTCTGGCTGTTCCTCTTTATGTTCTGTAGGGGCCGTCAGCCAAAAGCTGCTGTTTGGATCACAGCAGGCAAAAATTAATCAGTTTTATTGTAATTCTGCAGACAGGAAAGATTTTGTGAAAGTTCCGGCTTCGAATAAAATGAATCACAGACTGCAGTCGTTGAATTTGCATGAAGTTCCTTCTGTTTGTGTTGTATGCATAAGGAACATAAGGAACATCTAAAATTTTCGCAACTAGCTGACAGTTTGCGGTGGCCAATGAAGCTGCTAATTTTCCCAGTACCGTGTGTCTGCGCGTTGTGAAATTGTGAATATGACTATCCGTGTTATGAAGTTTGTTATGAAAACATCTGAAAGAATGCCTTTGCAGCACACTGCGCTGTTGAAATGGGAGGTGGAAATTATTACAGATGCGTGTTTTATGTTAAGTCGTTCACTTTTCTAAGTAAAATACATGGAAGGAAAAAATAAAAGGAAGAAGCGAAGACAGAATACAAAAAAGTTATTTGAAGAGTAATGGACAGAGAATAGTGTTTTGAATGAAGGTAGCAACAAGGAGCAAAATTTTGAGACAATCCGACACTGAAACCCAGATTTCGACCAAATACTTTGAAGAATCAGAAAAAAAGTAGCTTCTATAGATTTAAATTAAATTACAAGAATATTTTTAACGTCTTATCCTTTGAAAAGTCAGTTAATGTGAGTTTTGACATATTCCTCTTAATTGTCAAGCCATCGTGGCCCTGTACTGACAGCGAGATTTTAAGAAAATATTTGCCTTTCTTGTACAAAGTGCCTAAAAACATTTTCAAGCTGTCAATACTACAGATAAGGGACAAGAAAGTCCATCGATCACAACTTAATCGTTGACAAAAATTACATATTTGTGAAAAACGTACTACATGTTTCGGCCTGTACAGCCATCATAAGTTACCGCGTTACAAAAGTATTATGGAAAAATATTATATACAGTATCAAAATAAGAATTGAGATCTCGGTCTTATACAATAGATAGGTGCATACAACATTTATACTTAATCAAAATCCTTCAGCAGTTTCAGACATGAAACATAAAATTAAACACAATGTTTTCACTAGCAATTATTTTTAAACTTCGCTCTAGAAATACGTAAATACAAAGGAATATGTAAGTACTCGAAGATTTTTATGTTAGACGCACTGAAGACAACAAAACATGTTATTTCATCCTATTAGAACTAGTTCTTAACACCAAGCTTCTGATAACAACAATAAACCACACTTCTGCATGTAAACTTCGCTATCATACTCAGACTGTGTACAGAGGAAGCCCTTCTTCTAGTTACAGCATAGCCCTAAGTGCATGGCATTCTATTTAGACGACAATAGCTGATCCCTGCAAGCCATTGGCAGTGGGAAGCAGGAAAGTTAGAGCCTGTGCTAGAGAGTGAGAAAAATATGTTGGGAGGTTGCAGACTTCATCCTGTTTTATTTCCTATCGCTAGTCGTCCTTCCTTCCTCTGCCGCAGAAACTGTCTTGCCTCCATCCATAGTACAGTACCTCAAACAGCTACTGCCAAATGTCTGCAAAAGTGACACATATTCTGCGTCAGGACGACATACTGGGCAATTATTTCTTCTTTTCACGCTGTTTGTACTTTACAATGGGTCTCAAATTATCTATCCTTACAAAATGCAAACAATTATTATTGTTATAAGTTTTAAAACTTTCGCGGCGACATGATTCAATATAGTTTTCTCGGGCGCACAGCCGCGTCAATTCGTTTGAATACAACGTTTCGGACTAGCGTCCACCAGGAGTTGCCTGAGTGGACGACTAGTCCCCGAAACGTTGTATTCAAACGAATTGACGCGGCTGTGCGCCCGAGAAAACTATATTGAATATTATTGTACTGCATAATGCACAGTAGGGATGACCGCAACTTACAACCTTACAACGTCTGTCAATTTTATGGCTAACTGCACACGAGACTAGCACGCTAGCCCCTAAAATAAATTAAGCTTGCGAGTTATGAACTTATTGCAGTGGTGTAGCTGAGAATTCTGTTCTTCTGCGAAACGACGCTGCGTCAGTGGGTAAACGGATCCCGACGTTTCGACGCGACGTCAGAATCCGGTTAACCACTGATACAGCATCATACACCAGGACAATGGGAGCCTAAACTGGACTTTAATGTTGGATTATAAATTTAGATTCTCCAAATAAAACATTTAGGGTATAATGTTGGTAGTACTGTAAGTTCGTGCAGTACGAAAGCAGGCATTGTTTGAATTGATCTCCCCCCTTTCAAAGGACCCATACCAAACCTGTAATTATTAAAATCCTGTATCGACCGGAAATTTGCTGTGAGTTTTCACCCATGCAGTTTGACTTATCCTATTACATCTTAGAGTCTTAGTCTGCTTCAAATTCGCGGCTGATTCTGGCTTCCTTTGCGAATAAATCTGCCGTGCTGAGACATGATAAAATGGAAACATTAGTACATAATTAAACACAATTTTTATCAATTCCGTTGCTTCAGATCATCAAGCAGTGAGGCATAATCTAATAGTGCAGCACCTGAAGTACCAGTGACCTATTTCAAAACCTAAGGGACTGACAAATATCTATCATAATGCTCTAGCAGAGTTCTGAACACTGTACCTCCATAATAAATGTCACGGACATCTACCTGCTTAGATCAAAACTATCTGTAAACTGCAGGGTAACATTCCCTAAATACTGAATGACGTCAGTCATTCCAACTAGATGTGTTGGGCATCTATATGACAGGCGGTGAATAATTTAGTCTGAGTGTTACTGGTTCACCTCTATCACACAAGGGATGAGCAAGCAGGGGAGATAATCATGTCGATATGAGGGGTTTCACGCCGCCAAGCCGACAGAAAATCACCATCGTGAATTGATTTCTGGAAGTTTGAAAGCTCAAATAATCCATTTGCCACTCTGATGCTCTGCTTACAATCCTCTACTCTCCCAATTCCTGTTATTATCCGGTACAAGTAACCTCGTATTGACAGAGATGAACTATCTTTGAACAAAGCGTGATTTTATCTGTAAAACGAAATTTAATTATTTTTGTAATATTAAATTATAGGGCCTATTTGACTTGACAAGAATACGACAGTGATTCCTACAAGAGTCTTCTATTTGCAGCGTAGTTACTGAGTTCATAAGAATGTCTGAAGTGAAATGAAATGCACAAGTCTCAAAAAACTAAACAAATTGAGCTTATTCATTCTGTAGTCTGTCTTACGACAGGTCCGTAGCCTCTTCATTCTGCAGTCTGTCTTACGACAGGCCCGTAGCCTCTTCCAAAGCGAGTTCTCCATAGGGTGCGATCTAGTGCTCCCTCTTTCAATTTCCAATATCTCCTGTTTTCCTTAAGGTCATCCAGTAGCTGCTTACGCCTTCTTCCTCGTCTTCCCGTCATTTCTATCCTTCCCTCTAACTTTCCTTTAATCACGTGTTTTAGAAGGAGCTTATGTACTTGCATAAATAAACTTAAAATAAAGGCGTAAATCTTGATAATGATAATTTTCTTACATGAAAGGTAATGGCTATAATGCCATTACTCGGTTTCTGGAATCAAAAACGCATAGCGACTTATCGTCCACACTAATTTATTATTATTATTATTATTATTATTATTATTATATTAGAAAATAAACTTGACACGACAAATTATCGTGTTATTCTTTTAGGTGACTTCAATGTCCCTGGTTTTGATTGGGAAAGCGGCCTGCCTTGTGAAAATTGTCAGTTTTATTCTAAACTTAGGGGAGATGCTATTTACACCTCCACTTGTTTTCTTGGTTTAGGACAGTGTGTTGATGCTGATCACAGTAGAAATATGCTTGACCTTGTTTTTTCCAATATTACTGACCTTTCTATTACTTCTCCCGAGACTAGCCTGGTTAAACCTGACGTTTATCACCCGCCACTGTTAATTGAATTGCCTCTTATTGACAAAATATGTTATAAAACTAATAAACTATCGTACTTTAAATACGCTAGTGGCGATTATTTATCGTTGTATAATTTTCTTTACTTTTACGATTGGTCAAGTGTGTATTCCAAATCTTCTGTTGATGCTGCTGTGGCCAGCCTTAACTCTGCTGTCCATGAAGCCATTGATAGATCAATTCCCCTATGCTCTATTAAAGGTTCCAAATTTCCCTCTTGGTTTTCTCGCACTTTGCGGCATTACATTTTGAAAAAGAACTATTATCATAAACGTTTTAAAAAGAATAAGTCTTACGTACACTATAGTAAATTTTCCTACTATAGGAAGCTTGTAAAGAATACTATTAAGATCGATAGATCTAGATGGCTCAAATCTATTGACGAAAGTTTAAAAAACAATCCTAGGAAATTTTGGAATTACGTGTCTAATTTTAGGAAAAACAAATCAAATTCTCTTCAACTCGAGGTGGATGGCACACACTTAGTGGAACCGCACCAAGTCGCTGAAGCCTTTGCTAATCATTTTAAATTGGTGTATGATAACACTGCTTTTAAAGTTCCGTCTAATATTAAAACTTCTTTTGATGATATTTCTACTGATAATTTATCTGTATTTTCGGTTACTGACGCTGACGTACGTAAAGCTATCAAGCGTCTAAAGCCATCTAAATCTGCTGGGCTCGATGGTATTCCAGGCTTTATTATTAAGGGCTGTACTGACATTTTTGTACCCTTATTGAAGCATATTTTTAATCTCAGTTTGTCTCAGCAGTTGTTTCCTTCTTTCTGGAAAAAAGCTGCTATTGTACCTATTTTTAAAAAAGGCAACAGTACTATAATTGCTAATTATCGCCCTATTTCAATTTTAAATAATTTTTCTAAAATTTTTGAAATAGTTATATATAATCACGTTTCGTATCACCTTCAGCCTAAACTTAATTGCTGTCAACACGGTTTTATAAAATCAAGGTCTACCACCTCTAATTTGGTAAATTATCTTGATTATATAACCCCGTTAGTCAGGTCTCAGCGTCAAGTTGATGCTATATATTTTGATTTTAGCAGTGCTTTTGATCTTGTATCACATACTTTACTTTTAAACAAACTTAGTTCCTTTGGACTCTCAAGTGCTTATGTTAGCTGGTTT
The DNA here is from genome assembly GCA_021186555.1 of Reticulitermes speratus. Lineage (NCBI taxonomy): Eukaryota > Metazoa > Arthropoda > Insecta > Blattodea > Rhinotermitidae > Reticulitermes > Reticulitermes speratus. Next base: position 11,082,079 of record JAJKFL010000001.1, read on the forward strand.
TGTAGCTATTTATCGGGTAGATTTTCGTGTGTGAAAATTTCTGGTATTTTTTCGACGCCTTTTAGAATACTTGCGGGTGTTCCTCAAGGCTCTGTTTTAGGGCCTTTGCTATTTAATGTATTTATAGACGATATATGTAAAGTAATAACGCATTCAAAATTTCTTCTTTTTGCAGATGATATAAAAATTTTTCGTGCTATTACATCACTTGATGATTCTACTCAGTTGCAATCAGATATTGATTTCATACAACGTTGGTGCACTGCTAATTTTATGAATCTTAATACTGGCAAAACTCGAGCCATTACCTTTTCTAGGAAAACAAATACCCTTTTTTTGAAATATAAACTTGGGGATTCTTTTATTACACGTACGGATTGTATTAAGGATTTAGGAGTCTTTATTGATTCCAAATTATATTTTCATTCCCATGTTGATTACATTTTTTCTCAAACCATCAAGCTTTTGGGTCTTATTCGTAATATTACCTTTTCATTTTCTACTCTTGATTGTTTATTGACTTTATATTTTTCACTTGTTAGACCCAAATTAGAGTACGCATCTGTTGTATGGAATTCAATTACTTCTACCGATGCAAAAAAGCTTGAGCGTATTCAAAGGAAGTTTGTAGCTTTATGTTATAATCGATTCCTTTCCCGCGACAATAATGGTTATAGTTATGCTAAAGCTCTTCAAGTACTTAATTTACGTACTTTACAAGACAGAAGACATCAACTTGATGCAATTTTTGTCATTAATGTTTTATTAGGTTCCAAATCTTGTCCGTCTACCTTAGACATTATTGGTCTACGAGTTCCCACTCGAAACCTCCGAGACTTTTCTTTGTTTTATGTTAGCTCATATCATAAAAACTGTCCCTCCGGCCGGTGTGTTATCGCGGCAAATTCTATTTGTAATAATATGGATGTTTTTAGAAGGGAATTTGTTACACTTAGTGAGATGTAATACTTTATTACATTATATTAAGGTGTTTTTATTAATTCTTTCAGTAAGTTATCGTTTGTTTATTTATTTGTTTTGTTGTGTTTGTTTATTTTATTTTGTTCCTTGTCCATTGTTATTTGTGTTTGTATGTTGTGCTGTTTCTGTAATTGGCCATCTGGCTGTTGACTCGGCACATTAATAAACCAGAATTGAATTGAATTGAATTGAATTGAATTATCCGCATCCAGCGGAAGTTTGTATCTCTTTGTCATCGTCGTTTTTTTCAGTCACCCTACAGTTATGCTAATGTTTTAAATTAATTGAAATTTCATACTTTAAGTGATCGTAGATGCCACTTAGATGCCCTTTTGTTACTTAATGTTTACAATGGTTCAAAAATTTGCCCTACCCTTTTGGAAACTGTTGGCCTTCGTGTGTCGAATCGAAATTTCAGAGATTTTAAACTGTTTCATGTTGACTTAAACCGTCGCAACTGCCCTTCCTCTAGATGCGCTTCCGCGACTAATGCCATCAGTAGGATACTTGTATATTCAGTGGTAGGTGTGTTTTGATTAATGACTTGTTATTAATGTAAATCTTGAACTCGACGCTGTAGTTCGGTCACTGTGACATTTTTAAATCAAGTCATTATGTTCTGTCAGGGTATTGGATTTCTGCCCCAGTACTTCTTTTATATTGTTTTACTACATATTTGTTTTGTTTCTTTAGTGTTTTGTCTTGTGTATTTATACTGTTTTGTATTTTATTTGTGCTTTTGTGCTGGCTTTGTAATTGGCACTTGTGCTGTTAAGTCTGCATGTTAATAAATACCCATTGAATTGAATTGAATTGAATTATTGTGGGTGTTGTGCCAGCACATTAATAATAAAAAATTGAATTCAATTATTATTTAACACTGTATCATAATTTCATCTACAACAGATATTATGATTATATCATTAAGAATGGTTCATTGTGACTTTCCTTGTAGTAAGTGTATGTACCACATGAATATAATGTTAGCTATAAAGACTTATAACAAAAGATTTATGGCTATGTAACTATATGGTGCATGGGTTTTATTGAAATGTCGATGGTACGTTACAGAGCACTAGCTTATACATAAAGCATGGTTTTATTACCGGATTTACAGTAGCAAAACACTGAACTTTATTCAACCTATTTAATCCAGTCCACAATCTCTGCCTCTTTCTTAAATGTTCAGGGCAATAACGTTCTTCAATCGACGTCTAGAATCTGAAGGGGTGTTTTATGTTCAGGTTGTCCCACTAAATTTCTGGACGGATTTTTATTTAATCAGGTAATCATTTTAGACTGACAATTATTAATTATAAAAGTGATCGGTGTACAAGTTTCAGTAACATATTCTCAATCACCATTAAAGAAACAGTGTTGCAAACTTCAAGTGAGAGACCGTAACTGAACAGAAGTTATCAAGCAAGAGTATGATTATATATGATTATAAAACAAAACTCTTTCCGGCAAACTGTCGTGGCTGGTTACCGTACAGAACGTTAGTAAATTTACTTCGTTGTGAATGATTCAGATTTTAAACAGGTTAGGTGATATTTGGATATTTTAATTTTAATCTTACAGATATAGAATGTAGAAAGACAAAATTTCAAGCCTTAATGGTAAAAAGAACTTTAAACAAGAGGTAAAACTGTAGAATACAAGATCTGCCAAATACATAAAATCAGTAGCGGTTATACGTTAACAATAAAAGGCCAAAAGGTCTGATTCGTGGTAATTAATGTAAAAGCACATGAGTGCAAATAATTATTGGGGTGTAGAATGTGATTATTAAAATACGAAATGTTATTTATTTAAAAACTCTAAGCTTATTTTCAAAATTACTGTAATAAATAAGCATTTATTTGTTAGTTGTTCGAGTAAGTACTAACGAATTTGTATGTTATTCTAAACAATAACGGAGCATACGGCAGCAGAACTCAAAGGCTCAACACTGTTAATACCAAACGCGGCCATTACACAAGATGCCAATCCAGTTTAATCCATCTCCCATTCTTCCCAACCCATTTTATATAAATGCTTACTCCCGTCTATTTCTCAGTATTCCTACTGCGATCTTCAAGACTGACATACAGACGGCTCAGAATTGAATGTAGACCAACCCTTTCATTTTAATTAATTACTTACTTGAACCGAGGCAAACATAAAAAATAAAATTATATATATATATATTATATGCCATAAAGGAATAAGAAGGAATGAGGTATAGCTGCACTGCACGCATTCTTAATTTTGGCACCAGGAGGAGGAAAGTTGTAAGCTCCGGCAGCTTTAACTCAGGGTAAAAGTTTCGATACCTACTGTATAGGGGTCAGGATGGGCCACAGAACCGGTTTAGATTCTTTGCGTTGGACACACAGTCTTACCCGTCACTGGAATCGAATATCATTCCTCGGGTTATTGAGCCTGTGGCCTCATATTTGTGCCGAATAGTTTATCATGGCTCCTCTCTGAACTAGGGAAACGAAATTCTTAAAGTTAGGTGCCGACATGTCATCCATGACGTATTTCACAGATGTCAAAATGTGGGTCACTGGTGCATATTTCTGTGAGTTGGCCTACTTCGATTTTCCCTCTCAAATACGAGCTCACAAACCCACCACAGACATAAATAACTCATCATGACTGTGACAGAACTGACCAGACATCAGTTAATAGAAATTTGATTCTCTGTTGGGGTTTCTCTCTAAATATAGGTTTTAACACTTTAACTTGAATACACATTTCTCGTCCTCCAATGCCGAATCGGGTTTTCTACACATAGTGCAAAATACTCTCCAATGTTCTTTGAAGTCTTTCGTCACTTTCTCCAATGAGTTTCTGCAGACCAATCCCAGAACCTACCACGCCGCATCTCACGTCTAATTGCTTCTCCCCCACCAAAACTTCTCACTCTATCACAGTGAATGACAAGCTATCTGAATCTACCCAATGTACTGATAGCACATTCCCTCACTTAAATTCCCTTCCTAATGTCTTTCAGATAGTCCTGTGTCTGTCCTCTTCACAGACGAATATTCTACGTTGCTCCTTCACCAAACCTTCCCTCACCGCAAAACTAAATTTAACTACAAGCCAAATCACTGTATCAAGAAGAAGTACTGGGATATGAGAGCAAAGATCCACTGATTCTAAGCTTTGGGAATAGAGAAACTTCGTAATCTTTACTTTCAAAGTTGGTAGACAAATCAAGCTAAACTTACTGACAAATTTGAGAATACAAAATGCAAATATCTGAAGGGTAAGGCCAGTAGCCTATCTGGTTTAAAAAAATACACAAACGTAAAAGATCAACGCCAAAATACGTCCAAATCAAGATCTGTGGAATTTGAACACTGACGTTTTGTTACTGAATATTGTTATAAACTTGTACAGGATACAAAATGAACACGCTCGAAATGTCCCTACATTTGGAGGCTCAAAATGTTCCCACATTTGGACGCTCGAAATGTCCCCACATTTGGACGCTCAAAAGTCCCCAAATTTGGAGGCTCAAAATGTTCCCACATTTGGACGCTCGAAATATCCCCACATTTGGACGCTCGAAATGTCCCCACATTTGGACGCTCAAAATGTACCCACATTTGGACGCTCAAAATGTCCCCACATTTGGACGCTCGAAATATCCCCACATTTGGACGCTCAAAATGTCCCCACATTTGGGAAGAAAGTATGGCAGCTATATCGAGAAAGTCTTTTTTTTACAAATAAGTGCAATTTCAAGATATCCATTGCTTTGTCTTCACGTAAATGCTCTTCTTCAAACTCGTACTGAAAAATTCCTCTAGCATAAATAAAATAACACAGAAATTACGGCAGTATATTATTCGAAATTCTAGTAAGTTTAGTTGGAGGATTCAGGTTTTCTGAGACATAATGCCGTGTCAACTGGTAGCTGGTTACAGACGTTTCGAAGAATCATAGCCACTATAATCCTTCGTCGAAACGTCGGTAAACAGTTACCAGTCTACACAGCGTAACATCCCAGAAAACGTAAATCTTCAACATCGCTGTGAGAACCTCGCTTCCAGCAGTTTCTTTCAAATCCTACACGACTTTTTTTTTTGTGATAAAGGACCCCGCAGCTGACGCTACGGACGCACCACAGCCTTAAGGCTTTTTGTGCAACCCCTATGATAAAGATGAGCAGTCTTTTTACCAAGTTTTACAATTAATGGAGCACCAGTGGAATGAAATCGACAGGGGAAAACCGACAACTTGACCTGGATCGAACCCGGGCCTCCGTGATGAGAGGCCGGCAACTAACCGCCTGAGCCATCGCACGGCCTTACACGACCTTACCATCTAGAAGACTTCGCTGTTATATGATGAATTACAGCATATACATTTTTACACATAAGTAAACAGGAAACATAGCTTCAAAACGTCAGACATCCTCACGTCACATTCTGTTTTGCATATTTAATAAATTGTGTAGTCACGCGTTTGACAAAAATAAGGTTTACATAAGTTTATTTGCTTTCACTTTTTGAATGTTTTGTTCCTGTATGGCTTCATCCGGATGTTAATAGACCTCCGACTGCTTACATCTACATTGCTGACGGTCTGTATTCCGCAGAGACCTTCTCACCTACGTATGATTCAGTTATAATCTTGCGTAAGCCTACAGGGTTATAAAGTCAAATTTATGTCCAACATCATCAACCGGAATATTGTCAGACTGCAGGGAATTGGAACAGAAGCAGTAAAGACTCTTATTAAAGTACACAAAATTTAATACTTTGCTTCTCTGTTGAATATGTCTAGTAATATTCGTAAGGATAGAAGCCGAAATAGCATGACGTCTTCTATTTCAAATTTGAAAAAGTTTAGTCGCCCTGAGAGTACATCATAAAATGCATGTCGTCAAATTCCTTTAGCTACGTGTTTTCAAAAAAAAATAAATCAATAAAGAAACCTTATTGAATGGAAAGAAGTTAAAAACAGATATGCAGATCCAAATATTATCCCATCAAGTGGAAAGAAAGATCGATGTAGTAACAGGTTACGCGGTGGAAACAAACTCGGTTTTCGATGCCCCGTAGGGACAACAAAATTTTATCATCTCCAAAACGTCCAGACCGGATCTGGGGCCCACCCAAGCTACTATGCAAAGCGTACCGGTGACTCTCTCCCATGGGCCAAAGCGGTTGCAGCGTGAAGTAAACCACTCGCCTCCATCTAATGCCCAGGTAAAAGAAGAGTGGAGTTATACTTCTGCTCCTCATACATGTCCACATGGCTTGGACAGAACAACATCACCCTAAAAAAATGTTAGGACATCAATTTACACTAAAGGCATTCACATCTCAGAAATTTACACGGTAGAAGTGCCTATGTTGATAATCCTGTGCTACACTACACATTATGGGTTCGGTCACAATTTTATTTTACAGATTTCTTAAACAACCCAGGCCTATAATAATACATTCTTCTTGAACTGCTTCACCCTGAAAATGAAGGCAATATGTTCTTTCGAAACGTCGGATCTATTCGCCCAATGACAGCGTCACGTCCCAGCAAGGCTGGTATCTGCAGCAACACCGCTGTGAGGACCCCAGACAATGCAATCCAATCTTCCTTTTCACATATCAGTTTTTATCACTCAGTTGTCTAAGCATTTCATATGCACTTGTCTATCCTCTTGCGATTTTACAGAACGGAATACAGTCAAAGCAGAGGCGTCTACTGCAATTTTAACAACTTTTCTTCCTTCTGTTTTAACAACGGCAGGGATTCACCGGAAAAGCAGGTATTGGCGACATATGTTTACAACGTAACTCATTCTTTATGACTAGTTCAGAGTGCACGTAGATGATCAACACTATACTTCGGAGAAGAACTAATAGTAACACCAGCTGCTAAAAGTAATTACTGAAAGCACCCGCCATTCGTATAGAGAATTTAAGACTGACAAAGAAGTCGACAGCGTGGGCTTTAAAACCACTCGTAAATGATGTGTCCCGCATTCGTTTAATGTCAAAAATTTATTACTATAAAGCCAAGAGCATGTAGAGTGTCATTCCAACATCGCCGCACCGAGTACGGAAATTTTGTCGCATAGAAAGCCTGCATCGGCGAAGACATGGCGTGAAAGCTCGGATGGCCAGTAGAACGATAAAAGAAACACACTGTAGAGATCTTATTTTCTTTTGCGGCGCAACAGCCCAACTCGGACATAGGCCGCATCATTGTTGAGGTTTCTAGGTCACACACAATTAGACACACACACACACACACACACACACACACACAAGATAGAACTTCTCTGAACGAGGGATCAGCTCATGGCAGAGGCCGCTACCTACACAACACACAACAAACACATAACAGACGAACATCCATGCCCTCAGCGGGATTCGAAACCGCGATCCCAGCAACCAAGCGGCAGCGGACCTAGGCCACAGACCGCACGGCCACCTGGAATGACCACTGTAGATGTAATATTGCAAAATGCAAAAGTTTATTCTTTTCTTTATTTCTTTCAAATCATATCGAGTCATTTCAGTTAACAGATAAATGTCCCGGCATTTTATTCGAGTATTTTTATAAAACCAATTAATTAAACCTTCCTTGGACTGTTCAACCCTGATTATGTACACATCACGCTCCTTTAAAAAGCCGGTTTTTACCAGTCAGCACAGCGTAACATTACAGACGAATTGACTGTTAGAAACCATTTAAGTTGCGTACGAAACGTAAGCATTAAAAACATACAGAACTGTTACTTTGCTTGTAGATTTTGTATGGGTGTGAAACTTGGTCTCTCCACTAAGGGAAGAGCACGCACTGAGGGCAAGATTTGAGGATCTTAAGACGATGAGCATCAAAAGAGAGGTAGTACGGTCCGCAGTGGCAATATATTGACCTTTCAAAGCCTAGTGGTAAATATACGTACCGCCAGGTATTCTGTCCGCACAAGGTACTTATATATTACATATGATTTTCATAATAAATCGCCATTATTTCACCATACAGCATTAGCTGAGTGGTCCTTCTAATGGTAGAACGTTGTATTCTCTGTGAGGTACGAACTGAGTCTGTATATGTAATGCACATTAACATCAGTCCAGCTGTTGGCCAGTGGCACTGCTCCTGGGTATCGAGAGTCAAGCGGCCGGGGCTTGAAATTGACCACTCACCTGCATCTAGTGCCGAGGTTAGGAGCAGACTGTGTGGCCTTATGGACCGTTACTTGCAGAGTGCCACATGGCTGTTCTTCCGTGCTGTTACCTCTGTAATATGTCAGTGACCGAGAAGTTGGTACCCCTTCTTTGTATGCTGTAGGTTCCGGGTTCAATTCTCAGCTCGGAGACCGGATATCCTGAGTTTTCGTGGTTTTTTCTGCAGGCGAATACTAGAGTTGGACCTCAATTTAGGTGTACGCTTCCTTCCACATCGTTTGAAGTTAATAATTTACTGATGGTTGTATTGGCAGCTCTGTAACGGCCGTCATATGAACCGTAAGTTGAATCCGCACACAGTGAAAGGAAGTAAAGTTGAGGGAGTAGAGGTATAGCTCCCCTTATTAACCTCGGTACTAGATGGAGGTGAGTGTTTAACTTCACGCCGCAGCCGGTACCTATTGAATAGGAGGTTGGGTGGACTCCAGAGCCAGTCTGGAAATTTTGGAGAAGTGAAAAACATCTTGCCCCTTCCGGGATTCGAACCCCGTACCTTACAGCCCGTAGTTGCTATACCGACTACGCTAATCCGGCTCCTATAGTATTTTAGTGTGCGATAGAAATTCTTTGTCTTGAAATTAAGTCATTTTTGGTCGCGATATTTAGCTAAGTGCTGCTCATTCATTCTGTAGTCTGTCTTACGACAGGTCCGTAGCCTCTTCCAAAGCGAGTTCTCCACAGGGTGCGATCTAGTGCTTCCTCTTTCAGTTTCCAGTAACTTCTCTTTTCCTTAAGGTCATCCAGTAGCTGCTTAAGCCTTCTTCCTCGCCTTCCCGTCATTTCTATCCTTCCCTCTAACTTTCCTTCAATCACATGTTTTAGAAGGCAGTTTCTACGCAAGATGTGACCAATCCGGGTTAGCCTTTGTCTTTTTATTGTACGTAGGATATTCCTCTCCTCCTTGACTCTGTGTAATACTTCATTTCTCACGTGATCGGTCCAACTGATCTCCATTCTCCATTCTGCTCGTACTTCAAATTTTGTAAACCCTCTATCTGTAAACAACGCGTCACTGAACCTCACAACAAGCTGATATGAATGTGCAACAGCGACTAGGAGAGAAGAGGCAATGCTAAGGAAATTTGTTAAAAGCCGCCCTGTGAGTGCTGCAATGTTCCATGGAACTTCCTGCAGTAATTGCTCGCAGCACCTCCAAGTTGCGGTAAGGTCGTGAAGATGATGATGGCCATCATTGCGCATCCCTCCCTGTTCCTCATTGAACAGGACTTTCAGAGTCGCTTCTATCTACTCCGTTCTTCCTCTTCTCCTCCCAACTCGCTCATTTCCTGTCCGTCTTCATCACTCGACATCGAACCTCTGAGTGAAATTCAATAACAATCCTTTGTCACAGAGTACTGACATAGGGATTCTTTTGCATGCTGTAAAGTAATATTCAAAACAATGATTTATACATTATTTTGTTAAAATTAAGATGTGTATTCATGATTCGCTCGCTTACTAGGATTGTGGGTTCGAATCCCACCGGGGGCATGGATGTCTGTCTCTTGTGAGTGTTGTGTGATGTCAGGTAGAGGTCTCTGCGACGAGCTGGTCCCTCGTCCAGAGGAGTCCTACCCAGTGTGGTGTGTCTAAAAAGTGTGATCGTGAAGCCTCGAAAAATGAGGCGGCCTAGGCCCCCAAGGGGCTGTCGAGCTATTGGAAAAAAAAATTCATGATTAACAGTAATAAGAATGTATTTATTACTTGTTTATTAATTACGTTTTTTTATCGATTGTGTTACGGCAAAAGAAGAATCTTCGGAATATGTTGCCTGTCTTTACAGCTTCGACACTACAGGTGTGAGGGCTTTCGAACTGACTCGCCTATTCTTGCCGCCAGTACAGGGGCTGCAGTCTCTGTGACACCTAACAATTCAAATGTTTAATCTGTAGTCGGTATAGCGACTAAGCTACGAGCTGCACGGTCCGGGGTTGGAATCCCGCTACTGGCAACGATTTTTCTTTCCTTCGAAATATCTAAACCGGCTCTGGGGCCCATCCAGTATCCTATTCAATGAGTATTGGTTTCCTTCCCGTGGGTAAAGCTGCCGGGACGTGAAGTTGACCACTCACCTCCATCTAGCGCTAAGGTTAAGAATGAGTAGAGCTATACTTCTGCTCTCCTTATATGTTTTCATGGCGTGGACAGGGAACAATATATGAAAAGTTTTACTTATAACTTCTTCTTAGATCGTAATTAGTCTACATTCCTCATTTTACAAAGCCCGATTCTTATTACGCTACAGCGCACGTGGCTGCTCGCTATTTCCTCGTGTCCTTAATGTGCCTCCTACCTAACTGACGTTTCTGACATATCACGCAGCTTTCTCTTTGGCACTTCTTCTTCTTTTAGCTACGAAAATTACTTTTACATTTTACGCACATTTTGTGTCCGAAATACCGAAACGTCAGTATCTCATATAGTGAAAGTGTCACATAACTACTGCCTACAGTTAGCTCTCTGTGACAGCGTATGAAGTTTTCTTGGACATTACGACCCTTACAAGTAAGACCACTATGTTGTCTCGAAACGTCGGGAGCCAATTACCCAGTTACACTGCGGCATATCTCAGAAGAACGGATACCTCAGCATAATAAGTTTTTAGTACGATCCAAGCACCCTCCGCGTACTGGACACACAAACAACAGATTGAATATAGTGGGAATGTCAATCGATGAGGAATTCCATATTGATATCGGATGCTTCTCCGGTATCATATCTTGTCACTTTATCCATATCAACATATACACGTAGTATACACAATACAGAATGTTCTTGTCTGAATCGATATCGGTGCAAGACTGCAAATACACAGGATGACGGCTTGTCTATAGCACTGTGATTAGTGTTTTAATGAATACTGCACTTACACTGGCACAGGTTACGTCTTCACACTCTCGTCCACCAGTCAAAGTCATTTTCTTTGCGATACACTGACTTATAGTTAGAAACTTGCTATCAATGTAAATGTAAAGGCAGAGTTCATCCCTTACATGCCTATGCAGGCACAAAGGGAAGGCGGAAGTATAGCTCCAACCCATTTGCCATGTTGGCGCTAGAAGGGGTTGGGTGGTCAGTACCACACCCCTGTCGCTTTATCCCGGGAAGGCAACCGATACCCATTGTACACGAGGCTGTGCCATTAAAGTAACCCTTACAAACCTAATGTAACTCTTATGTCGGCTGATATGTCTGGAATATTTCTTCCACGAGTTAAAGAACTGAATCTTCTGGCCAAACGTACACTGAAGTCCATTGTATCAATGCTTGCCATTATCAATACGTTTGGGACAAGCTAGCATAAAAACCCTCAAGTTTAGTTTAGAAAAGTCGATAAACTGGTCATCTGAATATACGGAGACTTGCATGGTATTAAATATGATGTAGTACAAGAGTACGGTACCGAAACCGATGGCTGCGTTGTCTGAAGAGAACGCTATCTTATGAAGCTTAATACGGGTATAGCTGTTTCCAAACTTGTTCAGGAGATGGTACGTACGGACGCGTTCCATCCTGATCTCTTCACAAGATACAGAAACCTCAGGCTGGTCCAGCAATCCATCAAGGTTTTGAGAGAAGTCCAAATTTCTAAGACGGTCACAGCAAGACTGATATTAAACATCAAAGACAAACAGTAACGATCATACCGGGTGTCTCGTATATCCTTTCCCGATCACAGCAGCTTTATCGCACACAAAGTCCGCACCAACCGTGATATTCCATCACAGCTGCCGTTTTCAGAGCCATGATAAGAGAGACAATCTCTATTATTTGCCAGTAACAGGACTCAGATTTACACACATTTTTATATACACAGTATAATACAACCTAAGGTGAGGATTTATTTTTCATTTCATACAGTTCTCAAAACCATCACTTTACTGGAATTAAATTATAATTAAATTTGTGTAGCACGAGGATAGGCCATTTCCAGAATTCACGATAAAATGTACATACAGAAGCTCCGTGGACACATCTAAACCGCGCACTGTCGCTACGTAATCATTTTCAGATATATTACGGAAACTCTGACATCCCTTGCGCTGTGGTTATATTACTTTCAGTCTACCTTACCTACGTGGCATGGGGGACTTACTGCTGATTGGATATTGCAGTGAAGATGGAAAATTCATCACATTTCATTTTACAAGACCATCCCCTTTGCTTATCTTATATTCGTTACTGGGTGATCCTGAAAGCAGGTGTATGCGGAGAAACTACGTATTGTATGATAAAATTTAAACACGGAATTTACTGTTATCTTTATTTAAGTTTTAACTACAATGAAGGTTTAGATTGAAGTATTCTGGTTTAAAGCACCGTGTAAGTTGGTAGGTAGTTACGTGCGTCAGGGAAAAGAATCTGTCGTCTCTCTTTTCCTGCCCTGAAAATGGAAGCAGCAGATTCCTCAGAAACATTTGTTCGGAGTGGCGCTCGAAAAAGTAACCCGTCTGAGCGTCAATGACAATAAAAGTTTTATTAGTAATGAACGAACAACAAATGTCATATTAGACTTGAAACTTATTTTGGTTTTATTAAAAATGTCAGTCCCCGGGAATTCCGGTTGCCCGTGGGGATTATCGTGATCATGTGACTATGAATGCTGCTGCTAAAACCGAAGCGGGGCTCCTTATCCGTGGGCGGGCTACTTTATCGAGGGTCACTCTTTATGTGCTTAACAAACTGTATGGTGTCATGAGCTAGGAGACTACATTCTGATGTAAATTGCCTGTAACTAAATCCATTTGGCACAAACACTTCAGCAGTAGCATGCTGTTGTGTTCGCAATTACAGAAATGTGTACATTTTTCCTTCTTAGTCTACGTCAGTGCGGGTTTTGACGTTTCTGCTGAAACGTAGCATTATTTTAACCCATATACATCAAATCCTCAGCTGACCTATCTAAACAACCAAAAAGCTCAAGGCGGTGATCTGCACTAACGGCAAGTCTTCATTCTTCATCAATCGTTCCTTATACGAAACACACAGCTGGAATGTGCAAACGGTGTCTTAAAAATATAATAGGAAATATGCTGGCGGTTTAGGTGTCTTGGCCGAAGGCCTTTGGTCAAGGGCATCTAACCTTTTTCTGCCAAAAGTCCTCACCGGTTATTGCGGACCTGGTTCGCGGGCCACACGTAGAAAAATAACAGTAACTGATACACCTAACACCTAAATTATTGTGTAATTTTTATAGTATATACACAAATTACAAATGCGGCCGCGGGCAGCATAATACAAGCTGGCGGGCAGCGGGTTGGAGACCCATGACTTACGTTTTTATAAGCGCGGTTATTGCTGGTCGGGGAGGCTCTGTCTGGCAGATAAGCCTTTGGGAGGAAAACTTAGTGTGGATGGAAGTCTGGGGGATTGAACCCAGAGAGTTTGTGATGGTACTGGCTGAAGGGTTCCGAGACTGGGGGAAGTGGGCTGAGCCCTTATAAACTACTTCCGGGCATTTCCTTACAGCTAAGTAAGATTACCGAAAACCTCAGTCAGCCTGGTCTATTACACTAATCGTTTTATCGACTTGCTAGGGGCAGCTTCTTCTGGCCAGCTGAGCTTCCGTCGCTCTTGACTACCGCCGCACGAGACTTCACACAATCACTATTTGGAACAAGTACCTTCCAAGTGGCTAAAGTAGTAAGGAGTTATCCGGCTTGGGTAATTCGGTCGAAATTCTCTGTTAGTGTACGATTACAAAACCAACAGATGCACATAAGTGAATGAAAATATATTATACACAACGTATACATTCTACATGTTTCGGCCACTTATGTGACCATCTTCAGGGAGATGCATTATAAAGGATAGATGCATTGAAATATTACAGAAGTTCTGCAATATTTTATAACTTTATAAAATCCGGAAGTCATTCCATACTAATACAATATCACAAAATTTGTAAAGCGATGTGAAATAATCTACCTAACAAGTAAAACTCACACACATTCTTATAACTAATTTGTGATAATTAACCAAAGGCCCACCCAGTCTCAGGTTCAGGTGGTAGGCCTACCATAGGCTGTGTCGCCCGGGGCAATATGGGTTGAGAATTGGAGGCGACAATAATCCACTCTCTTTTTCAGCTGTGTTATTTAACGACGCTGTCACGTTCTGACATTATATAGAGATGGAGATAGATTAACGAAAGAATGAGGAGCAATGGTGGGATGATAATGACAGGTGATAAACCGAAGTACTAAGAGTAAATCTGCCAGATTTCTCAATTTGTCTGCCACAAATCTCACATGGACTGGCCTTGGAACTAACACGGGTCTCCGCGTTTGGAGGACGGCAAATAACTTCCTGAGGCATGGCACGCCCACTCTGAACTCGAATTGGGAAGAAAACAAGAGGAGCTTTATCTTCACACCCCACATACGCCTTCTAGAGAGCGGAATGTAGGCACAAAAGTAGCTTTAACTTACATTTGACTTTAATATAATCAAATAAAAGTAACTGACATTTAATCTTTAACCTAAAGTCTAAGTTCGGATTTGTTGGACCTCTTTGGACATTCGTTCAGTTGACGGCTGTTCAACTGACGGATCATTAAAGGCCTTGCAACTTGTGGAAAACAATGAGAGACAATTTCGGTTTTAAATACTGTAGAACCTTATCTAACCAACCGAGAATGACACTTAACGTGCTTCTGTCTCTATTGTATGTGGACATTACAATGGGCGGATAACAAGACTACGTACGCTCACAACACGACAACAGATATCAGGCCTGTGTGTAGGCGAGCGACAAGCATATATATTGATATTTCAGGACACAAATGGCATCAAACAGACGTACATTTGGAGCCGAAACAAAGCCAGAATATTTGAAGCTATCTCATTCTGGCGTCTAACGACAGAAGTGAAGTGAACAGTACGAATGTAATAGGGAGAATGTGAGAGGTTTTGTGGCAGTGAATGGTGGTGTGTGAGAAGTGTCATTTGTATCTCTCCCTAGACAACAATAGTGCGCTCCTTAC
This sequence comes from Reticulitermes speratus, assembly GCA_021186555.1. Taxonomy (NCBI): domain Eukaryota; kingdom Metazoa; phylum Arthropoda; class Insecta; order Blattodea; family Rhinotermitidae; genus Reticulitermes; species Reticulitermes speratus. The sequence goes on from JAJKFL010000001.1 coordinate 11,097,247, forward strand.
TTTCCACTTTACAACACTTCACACTTCACAGAAATGTCAGAAGAACTTGGACATTCCCCGCCGATCCCATCGCATTTCATCAAGCAAAGTTCACACTGATCTGTGAAAATGTTATGTGAAATATCTTCAACTTTAAGGCGTCATTCAGCGGAATAAGACACTTTCTTAAGAAGCAAGAAGCTCTAGGGCGTTAAAGAAACTGAAGAGACATGAAAATCTGTAACATTTAGCATAAGAATCTATAAATTTCATGTAACATAACACACTTCAAAGCACAGCGGACACTGTGTCAGCCTATACAACAGGTATCGACATTAAGAACCTGATTCAGCACAGAGCACAGGCTACCAAGAATATATAACAATTATTACATCAGATTCATTACCCGACTGGAACGAATATTCATAAAGGAGATTCAGTGCATTTTTTAAGGTATGAAGCTCCTGGTGAGATATGCAGTACAATTACAAGAAGACGTATGGGGAAGTGGACGTGTACCTCCACGCATTCTTAAACTTAGCATTGATATAAGAGCGGTTCTGGCCGCTTTACCCCTTGAGGAACAACCCTCGGTTTTCGTTAGTTAGGTAACTGGTTGGATCCCAGATTTAGTCTGCAAACAGCGGAGAAAATGAAATCATTTTAAGACCGCGGGATTCTGGGAAACGATACAGTGTAGTTTGGTGGAAGGTTAAGAACGAATCTGTGGAAGCTGCTGCTTCCATCTTCACGATAGAAAATGTACGCAGCAGACTCTTAGTTATACTGAAATATTTCTTACTTGCCAGTTGTCTAAAAGCGACCGGCTGAAGTAAAAGAACAAGCAGGAAAAACAGGAGACAGTGTGATTAATGTGTGCAATGAACGAAAGAGAAACAATTACTAAACAAATGTCTGCCAAAAAAAAAAAAAATTTGAAAATAGGTCTATGTGACTTACTATGCACCCCCCTCCTATTGTAGGTTATTTTGGTGCCGACGATCTGACATAAACATTTTTCGTATTAAAATATATGATTTTTTTTTACAAATAAAACACGAATAAAATTTGCTTAAACTTACTTTGATGCAGTATTTACTACTTTAAAAATAAGTAATTTTATCTGTAATGAAGCCATCCGGCACACCTTAAAAAACAGGGCAGAACGTAATGGGAATTTGATGACACATTTCGAATCCTGCATCTTCCACAGAGTTGAAATTTCTTGGAAATTTAAAGGACTTCCATTTTATGAGTTTCATTGTCGAAGAGGTTTTTACGAGGACTCCGAACAATACATAAGGACACTTCCATCGTTTCACTGAGTGCTTAATAAAGGTTATATGCATACACGTTAGTTGAAACCCATCCGCAGTAAAACACGTTTCATTACCTCCTTTTGGAAGGAGCCTTCATAACACTGCCATGAGTTATTTAACCGGCATCACCATCAGTTTCCGCTTTGCTGAACGCCTGAAATTATTGCATCGACGCAACACCTGTCTTTTAGTCTCATAAGAAACAAGTGTCGACTAAGTGACTGTTCTGAGTGTCGTGGTTAAGGGATTATTTCATGGGTCCTAGGTTGAAATCTTATTCCGAAGGCTGGTTTTCCTGACTGACATTTCTTTTGATTTTATTTATTCACTCCAGGCGATCCCGCTTCGTTTTGTTGCTTCAACATTGCTTCCTTCAAAATCCTTACCAATTAATTACTCATTAATTATCACATCTTTTGACGCTTTAAAATATAAGGGTATTCTGAACCACTGACAGCGTCGTTAAATAAATATGATATGTATGATGAAGATTCCAGTCTTCTGGAACACGACACCACGTCGGCTGACAAATAAATTGAGCTCTTCGCTAATTTACGTAGCGAAGTACAGAAATCTCCCTTTAATATGTCGTACTGTTTTTGGTCGTACTGACAGGAGAGTTGAGTATTAAGGGACGATATATCAGGTACTTGGGTCCTACTGCCCACTAATCGCCTTAAAATATGTAAACGTTTTTTGGTAAGGAAACAGTCAGATAAACAAACAAGCCAGGCAAAGAAAGTATAATGTAACACTGAGGTGCGTTCGCTTAACCATTTTTGCCTGAAAAAGCAATAGGTATTAAATGTTATGAGTGTGTGTCTGTAGTCTTGCCTTAGTTATCCGGCATGAAAATCGCACCTTTTCTGCGCCGTATTATATTGCCATCTGTGGCTTGTCCGTCTCTATGATATTTTCCCACATTATCTCATAAACGACACGATTTCCGGGAAATGCTTACTGAGCATAAAATGTGTGTTTTGATTATCTCTACAAGCTTTGTCTGAAATATTTCTTATCCTGAGAAGAATTCAGCGAGTTATTATCATAAATATACATAGGTGTTCATGTAAAGTACCCGATATTCTTGTCAGATTTTAAAGAAATTTGTATTTTCTCGACAAGTTTTCAAAAAAATCGCAAATACCAAATTTCATGAAAATCCGTTCAATTGAAGCCGATGTTTTTCTGTGCTGACATAGACGGAGAGACAGACGACAGAGAGAGCGACAGACATCACGAAACTAATAGTCGCTTTTCGCAATTTCGCGAATGGGCCTAAAATGCCCCACATCTTTTGGAACTACGGAGGTTAATTGCAGAGTTCGCTAGCTCCCACCACCGATCCCTATACGGAACCAAACGAATCCAAAACACATGCTCCCACACGACTGTATGAACTACCTTTTATAGCGGCGCTGAGCATGGCAACTAATACAGGATGTCTCGCCGGATGCAAGAGATAGAGTTGCAGAGCTCAGGAAATGATAAAAGAAACACCCTGTGTTCTCATGTTATCCACCACTTATGCCCAGCTGGCCAAATTAGCTCTTCTTCCTTTTAGTTTCTCAGACCATAACTTTGCAATCATTTCTCATCTACCCCATGAATGTTACACGCTCCCGCCCCATCTCATCCTTCTTCGTTTAGTCTCCCCAAACAAAACAGCACAGCGCACGTCACGTGACACTCGATGTTTAAAATGTTGCCTCTAGTGTCAAGTGACTTTTGCGCCAGCCTGTATATGATGAACAGCACAAGTACGAGGCTCTGATTTCGAAATACTTTCTCCAGTCTCTTGTTACGTTATTCCTCTTAGGTCCAAATACTCTCTGACTCACCGGAGCTAATCGTTATATTACTTCAGGCCTGAGATTCAGTCCTTTGGATCCCTAAATTGCATCATGCCGGACGTCCCTTAATGTTTTTAATTGCTGGTCCAGTTTAATTTGGTCCGCAGAAGTTACTGCAAGCGAATGAACTGTCCTCGTCCACCACATTCCTTCAATTTCCTCTTTGCAAGAGATCCTCTTCCGGCACCCTTCAGCCGTGCTATTCGAATACCCGGCACTAATATAAGCAACCTGCTCAACTCAGGAAAATCAAAAAGCGAGGACCAAATGTACTAGTATGCATGCTTTGTAGTCCTACACAGGGCAATGCTGTTGGGTTATATATCTGAAAGTCGTGCTAGAAATTTCTTGAGCTTAAAAAGTGTTGACGGTGATTGGATGAGGAAATACAGGAGAAAGAACCAGGACTGGGAAGCTAAATATTACAAAATAACCTGTAATGTTTGTTTATCGATTATGTTTGATTCCAAATATATGACTATAAATGTTGTAATAAATTCTAGTGACCAAACTAAATGAGTTCAATACTGCTTTGCTCTCTGTGGAACAGACTTTCATCTTCTTCAGATACGTCTTGTAAAGGAAAAGTTAACTTGGCCCGTGTACGTGGCATGAAGGCATATAGAGGGAGTGGAGGTATAGCTGCACTCATTCGTAACCTTGGCAATATATGGAAGTGAGTGGTCAACTTCACGCTCCGGCCGCTTTAACCCGGGGAAAGAACCCCGGAACCCATTAAATATGAGGCAGGGTGGGTCCCAGAGCCGGTCTGAACGTGATCTTTAATGGCGTAGACTGGTAATATATAGGATTTACCACTCAATTTCTTTGGAAAAGCTTTTGCTATTTGAAGATGTTTGGATGTAGAAGATTTCAATAAATGTCTTGTAGCATAATAATTGTAACATAATATGTGTATAACACTGTACATATATGTTTTAATTGTTTACTGTCATTATATACTTTACCGTGTACATGTGACTAATTTGTATGTCATCACTGTATGTCTTTAAGTATTGATACTCCCCGAAGAAGGCTAAAAACAATAGCCGAAACATGTAGCAGTGTCGTCTGTTTATAATATGCACAATTTGTTTGTTATAAACTTGTTTATAATTGATAATTGCACGAAATATGTACAATATTATGTTTGGCCCAAATTCTCGCTTAAGGAATCCTTACGAATATCTAAAAAATAATTTTTCTAGAATTAATTCTGACTTGGGACACTCAAACCTGTGATAACTTAACTAGAAGAAAATAAGGAAAATAGAGGAAGAAAGAAGCGAGACAGTAGGAAGAAAGAATGTACGAGATTAAAATAATAAAAAACGAACGAAATAAAAAAAAGAAAATACATAACAAGGAGTAAAGAAAGAGAAGAATGATTGGTATAGCAATAAAAATAAAGAAAGAAGGAAGAAAGTAAAAAAATAATAAAAAAGAGGACAGAATAGCTCTTTAATTTTATGGGGATAAAAAGGTAATAATTTCACTGTACGGATCCATATTTAATTATCACTCGATATGTGTGGATTTTACATCATTTGTCGCTGTATCTTCGTCTACCTCTGGTTTATGTATGACGTCAAACTTCCCTTTCTCCCTCCAATAATAATGTCAATAACTGTAGCAAGTATTGGCAGAGCGGTGCCAATATAACTAAATCAACCTTCAGCCTCAACTGGTACTTAAAATTACAAGAGGCAAATACTTCACTTTTTCAGCCAGATGGCGTATAAATGTAGTGACCAGGCTACGGGCTGGAAGATCGGATATTGGGAGATTCAAACCAGGTCCATTCGATTACACGTCAGTGACTGAAAAATTACATTCCTAGTTTTAACTACAATATTTATATAGGTGAATGAGATGGTTTTATGGCATTAAATAAAGAGCAGGTAATCATCTCAAAGAGGCTGCTTGTGGGCTATTAAAAGACACATCCAGTAATTTTCCTCAAACAGAAACCGCGATACACATCAACGATACAGAACGAACGGCAGAACATCGAACCTGTTACTGTAACTGTAGTAGTGTCTGTCTCAAGGCATGTTTGTCTTCGTACTAAACGACAATCAACGTTCGGCGTGTAATGAATTTAGTTTCAAGCTTTGTCAATCTGTCTGCTGTTGAAGCAGCAGGAACTGGCTAATTGCCTTATTGCTCCCACATTTAGTCTGTATAGGAAAGCATTTCACGTTGAAGGCCCTCGAAACTGTTCTGTACAGAAACATTTAGCAATGCGCCGTCCTGTGTGTCTGCTGAGTGGATGAGGCAGTCACGGGAAATATACGTAGAATAATTAATAATATAAATACATAAGCTATATACAATTATGCAATTTAATGATATCAGTGCCAAAAACGATGAATTAGTGGAGGAAATATTGCTTGTGTGGAACTAGAAGATTTGTCACAATGTTCATAAAGGGCGAACACTGGAACCCAGTTGATCCAGGTCTCCAGGTCAAACCCAATTTCTCTGAGATTATTTGAACATTAGGTTGCAATTAATATGTAGGTCTCTCAGTACTTTGTATGAATATGTCTTATCAGTCCATCTTCCACTTCTCGTCCACCTATCTTTCTTCATTAATCATTCTTAACCAAATTAAGTACGAAGTATAAATGATGCACTTCTCTGCAAAGGGGCCTCTTTGTTTCTCTCTTAAAATTTGGTAAGTTGAAATGATCATTCACATATTTCTGGCAACTTAGTTCTCAGACACATTCAATTTTATGTTAATTATGAATTAAAATTACTCGTGGGGAAATCGGAGGATTCAAGAATTCTGCCATATTTTACACCCTGTAAAATGGTAAACAGTTACCGACGTTTCGAAAGATCGTGGTTCCTTATTTTCCAGGATTAACCAGTGCAAGGAAATTCTTTGCGTGGATGATGTGGTATGAACTAAAATTTGCTTACATCCCCGTCTTACTCGCCCAAAGTCGTAGTATTAAGTATATCCTTTTGTTTCATTTTAATCCTTTCTTTCTTTTGTGTCTTTCCTTAGTAGCTTATATATTGCATAGTCCGAAAACTTTGTTCGGTGCGCATGAACTCCTGACAGCCTGCAGCAGTAACCTTTGATGATAATGTGACTCAACGAAGCTGCTCAGGGCAGAAAATTTGCATTGCAAGCAATTTATGCTATTATTAGCAAGGACAATCTTCAGTGCACTGCATCTTCATAGTATAAGACAGTTTAATTGAAATTATAATTATACATTATGTCTCATTACGTTAAATGACGAACGTGTTATATTATACAACACTATTAATTAAGTTCGGCAATTGTCTGGTCTTTGATTTATATTACCAGACAAACACGTGTATAAGTAATTAGCCCTTCAATGACGCTGGAATTTAAATTCCAAATACTGCCCAGAGAGGAAGAGTTTTAATGTGTAGCACCTTATATGCATTATGAACGTACGTAGCACCGAGATGGGCAGTATACGAGGAAGATAAATTGAACGTCGGTACAGTGCACCAAGACCGGCACTTAAGGGTTAATTAGTTCAGTCCTTTCATTCAAAAAGATTAACTTCACGTATGAAGTGTTTATAGTGAAAAGTTAAGCCTTATCGATGATATCTCCATTTGATCGTGGCGATGAGGTTTGCCTACGGCAACGATTATGACAATTATAGCAGCGGTAGCGTAGCTACTGGCATAGCCTCTTTTATTGGACATGTCAAAAGGTAGGCGTCAGATGAAGCGAGACAGCCTGCAGTTCTGAAGGCAGTGAGGTGGCAACCCCACAACTAGACCTTCCGCGGGCAGCGATCGTGATGCAGGCTAGCGGATATTTTGTTCCTCTGACAGTCTACATGGGAACAGTGCGAAGGATAATGAGGACAGACCACACTCATGAAGATGTCAGAATACGTCACGCTAATTTAGTAGATAACTTCAAACAGAAAGCGATCGATGGTAGGTAAATGAAATAAGAATATGGAGCATTGGTGGACTGATAGATGCGGGAAAATGAGAGGAAAGTCTCTCCCAGCGTCGCTGTGTCCAAAATAAATACCAAATTGATTGGCCTGGGATCTAGAAAGAGACTGACAAGGGAAAATGAACTACTTGGAGAAAAGCCTCTCCAAGTGCCACTTTGCCCATCACACATGACACATGGATTGGCCAGGGATCGAACCCGATTGTCCGGAGTGGGAGGCCACCGACTAACCACCCGTCTTATATATAGAATTGCATGTGGTCGCCTAGCATTCAAACTCCAGTTTATGACAGCAGTCACTGTCCCATTATTACGGTGTTACTGGAACAGATAACTGATGAAAGTCCCGGGACAAATTATGAGAAAATTTGGAACGGTTTTTGGGTTATTTAACAATGCTATCTTAACTACGATACAAACGAGACTATAACGTAACACTGAAGCGCGTTCACGTAACTATTGTCGCCGTGGAAAAGCAAGTAGTATTACACATCCTGAGTGTGTGTTTTTGTAGCCTTAGTTATCCAGCATGCACAGTGCATGAGCCATATTATCTGTGGTCTGTCTGGCTCTACCACATTTTTCCAAATTATCTCATAAACGGCACGATTTTCGAAAAATATTTATTGAACATAAAATGTGTGTTTAGTTTTCTCTACAAATTTTGTATAAAAAATTTCTAATTCTAAAAGTAATTAAGCGAGATATTATCATAAATGTATAGGTCTTCATGTGAAGTACCCGTTATTCTTGTCAGATTTTAATCAAACTTGAATTTTCTCGACAGAGTTTCGAAAAATAGGCAAATATCAAATTTCATGAAAATAGTCCAGTGGGAGCCGGGTTGTTCCATGCGGACAGATGGACGTACAGATGGACAGACACAGACAGAAGACAGACAGACAGACAGATAGACATGACAAAGCTAACAGTCGCTTTTCCCAATTTTGCGAACGCGCCTAATAACCGGTAGCGTCGAAATACATGGGACGAAGTTTATACATGGTGTGTATGAAAGAATCTGAAGATCAAAGCACCCTGTTTCATGGTGGTGTACTGATATTGGCCTAGAGACATCGAGAAAGGCAATAAGCAACATTTAGTACAAAAGAGTTTTGAATGGAAGCAGCAAAAATGAGATATTTAAGACCGCTATTATGACTCACAATACTAGACTGCCAAAGGATTTCTAACATCGGAAACCACTGAAAATATGTGACATAGAGGATTTGAAAGCACATCTCAAAAACCGGTTAGGTCACCTGAAAAGAACGGACATGAATCGACAACCAAGACCAGCTCTCCAACACCAGGCCTTCAGACGACGGAACATAGGACGACCTAGAAGAAGATGGAAAGATCAAGAATGCCTGCAGATTTAATGGAACAGGTTCCAGGACCTGAACCTTAGAAAAGTTCACGATGATGTTGATGAGTTTCGAGTCAGGCACCTCTTGGAATTTATCTACAGTAATATATATTGATAACCAACTCGTACACAAATGATAAAACACAACACTCAATCACCTTTATAAAGGTCATTGAGTGCTGTGTTTTATCATTTGTGTATGAGTTGGTTATCAATATATATCATGTATATACGCACCTGCACAGTATGGGCAATGTTAAATTAAATCTATAGTGTTTGTGGGTAGAAGAATAAGAAACTATTATGCAATGTATACTTCGTCACACGTGCCGCAAGGATTACCAGGTTTTGAACTCAGTTTCACCTGAATGGAAGGCTGTGCCAAGTACCAGGTACGTGGAAACTTCGCTCTGGCGCTGAACGCTGTGCATAGACAGTAATTTATTATGCACCAAGCTACTAAATCCCTCCTGCGTGTATCTTAAATAGTGTCTAAATTATTCAAGAAGGCTCAACAACTCTGAATACATCACTTTATATACAAACGACTCTGAAACCTAAAAGAGAATGAATTTCATCTTGCTTCTTCCTGACACCGTGCAATAGTCACAAGATAAGAAACTGAAATTGTACCACTAGAAACTGGCGGCACTGGACTGTGATAAATGAAAAATGGGGTTCCGAAATTCGTAACCTTGAAGGAGTAAAATGGCGGCATGTGATAAGAAGCACGGAGCCTACAAGGCATTACAATTACATTCTATGGCTCTAGCGGGGCCCGAAGAAGTAATATGGCAGGGATTACATCAGATCATGTACACAACACTTCACCGGACACACAACATCCCAAGCCACAGGAAGATATCGACGTAGATCAAACTATATGATTATATACATGGCCAACAGCCAGAAAAACTTTTTTAAAAGAACTTTATATGTTTTAACCGTCTAAGTCGAATCATGTAATAATATTTGATATAATAATTTTACTGTGTTATACGACGTATGATCTTTATATCACTGACTTAGACACATTGTATTATTTACTCGTAACGTTTAGTTTTATGACTATAGGCATCTATTCATTTTAATATTGTGAGCGACATGTGTACTTCCATTATAATGCCAAATGTATGTGTATCTGGATGCCATACACATTTGTGATTCTTTGATGTGCCCCCTGAGGATGGCAACTTGATTGCCGAAACGTATGTAGGGGTTACAATATACTTTGGTAATAATTTTTGTGCATTGGTTGGTTTGACTTAAACTTAACATTGCACTATTTGAATGTCCCCGACTTCGTCAGTTTTTCCCTCTGATAATAGTAGTATTAAGATGAGGACGTGTATGGAGTCGTGGAGAAATAATACTCGCATTCATCTAAATTATATACAAAATTCAGTTCCAGTGTCAGAGGACAGAGTCTGTAGTTATTAATAACACCAACCAGTATGACATTTAGAGAAATAATCGGCAGTTAGTCAGAAGCATAACAAAACACATTATGTGGGAAAATGCACACTTCCTTCTTGTCGCAGCAGACAGTAAATACAGTTACCAGTGGGCTCTAAAATGTTAACATATTTTCGATGCTCTTCAGTATTCTTCCTTCTGTGTACGTCACCTTAACTTGTTATTCTGGAGCTATCACGCCCGAATTTGGCAAAAGGCCCAAATTAAAATTAAACCATAAATATTCGGATATGAAGAAGCAAATCTGGCACGCTTTCTGTTCTAATATCTTGATATCTGATTGCCTAAGCCAAGTCATGTGGCGAATAGAAATTATGACAAAACTTTGTGTAAAAGGGGTCATAAAAAGCAGGCTCCAAAACCAGGCTTGGGAAAATGGCTTTTAGCTTTTATTAAAACACATTATTATTAAACACATCGAATAATAGCGTAAATTGTGTTCAGCGTAAATTTGTGATACAGCGAATTTCATGCATAGGCCTCTTGAATATTTAAAATTCCGTCCACCCTTTATGAGATATTAAAGATTGTGTTAAAAATGAATCATAGAAAAGGCAATAAACGTGAATATTTACCCTTTGAACAATAAAGGTTTTGTGAATACAGTCCTGTATATTTCATTCGAAGCGGGTGCTGCATAGGGGCCTATAACTACAACTCACTGCCATATAGAAGATCAAAGAAGGGATAGGGTTTGTGTCAGTTCACTGCTTCTGAAGTTGGAACTGAAATTCAATAGTCCTGTGCATGAATAACACAGAGCACGCAGCATATAGCATACACATTTTAGAAAGATACACTTTGGTTGCATGGTTAATGACAGCACATTGCCATACAACGGTTTGTATTCGTGAGGTCAGGAGATCAAATCCCAGCCCTGAGACCAAATATTGTGAGATTCGTCGTGATTTTCTTCAGACTGCCCTTACACATTAGGGGATAGTAGCTCAAACTTTGGTACGTGCGCTTCCTTCCGTAATCATACCAATACTCATCATATCATTCGACGTTGCATAAACCTAATGAAAATGTCGTTAAATAAAACTTAGATAAATTCACATGTCATGTATTATAAACCAGTGACCTCATTCCAGCAACATGTGGTGCTATCCAGCGGTTCGATTCGAAGTCCAGCAAGACTGAATTATTCACTATCTAAAATCAGAGTTGACTCTTACGCGCTGCCAACAGCCTCTCACTGAGGACAGGAGACAATTTCATCTCAGTATTTAATTTCTCTATTCCGTAACTTACTTCTGTATGCAACATTCCGTAATACAAGTTTATATTACTGAGTTTGTGGAAAACAGCCCCAAATTTGGTTTGGACCGCTTCCATATTAACACGTGATCCACGAAGAATATTTCGCCCGAGTTTTTTAAGAACATATTTAGATGTATCACTGCATTCATTCATTCATTCATTCTGTAGTCTGTCTTACGGCAGGTCCGTAGCCTCTTCCAAAGCGAGTTCTCCGCAGGGTGCGATCTAGTGCTTCCTCTTTCAATTTCCAGTATCTTCTCTTTTCCTTAAGGTCATCCAGTAGCTGCTTACGCCACCTTCATCTTCTTCCCGTCATTTCTATCCTTCCTTCTAACTTTCCTTCAATCACGTGTTTTAGAAGACAGTTTCTACGCAACTATCACTACACCAGACTTCAAATGATATTCTCCACTTTCCATTATCAAACGGCGTTCTAGACAGACCACACAATTAGCTCCTTCGCCATATTCTTCATTTACTTTATAGACATATGCTTATCAACACTCATTACAGGTTCATTCATTAAACGAAATTTTAATTGAGATCTACGCTCTTATGGGATATTACGCGGCGTGGCGTGGTAATTGCTTACCGACGTTGTCCCGAAACGTCGGTAACCAATTACCACAAGACGCCGCGTAATATCCTAGAAGAGCACATATCTCATCAAAATAGTGGCGGATGCCTGAAATCAAGGAAACTTTAGTTGTTAAGTTTCCTAAATTTTGCAAGGCCGCCATGTTGACATTAAAATATCAGGAAATTAAGTAGTATGAAAATGACATGGTCTCATTTTTATATCTCACTGTAAACTCAGTTACTTGTTTTGAAAGTTATCTAGTAGAACAAATTAGGACGATCACATTAAAAATGGCGCTGCTGAAATCTGAATCTACAGTTGTCCGAAAGGAAACCCAAACTTTTGAATCATCCTATACCTGAGCCTACATTTACCACGAAATTTGAAAATCGTATCTAGCATATGAACACAAACTACAGGACTGCTGATATGACGAGTATTTTGAACTTTTGAAGAATGAAATTAATACATTATATTATATGAACATATTCAGTCAACACTTCAAAGAGAACACATTGTGCTCCACTTAGAAAGGACCAGCCTGTGAATGCGGTATAGCGAATACATAGTTTAGTTTGGCAAATTGCAGATACCTGTGTTAAAATTAGTGGTGTATATACTAAGTACTAGGTCTTTATACGGTTAACAGAAGACTGTGTTACGTTCCAGAGAAGATTTTGTTAATATGAAGACGTTTCCTAGAAGTGAATGGCTGTGCTGTAAAATGTGTGTTTAAATTGAGGAAACGCATACAGCTACTTAATTAACGCGCCGTTTGACGGGAGACTGTAAAGTGAACACACATTAGGAACTGTCTGAAATGTAGCTTTGTCAGTCCTTTGATTAAGTAAATTATAAGAGAAAACCAACCTAAACCTGGAAGTAAAGCACTTGCACGTTTGTGGTTTTAGGTGCGAAATTTAAAACTACTTCAGATGCTTTTCTATTGAATACCCAAGCAGAAGGCTTGGGAAGGCTTGGAAACCATATCAGAATTCTGACGATGGAGTCGGTCTCTGAAAACGTCAGTTGATTTGAAAATGAAGAGGCTGTCAGTCAGAGAGGCTTTTATTGAATTCTGTCGCCGTGAAAGCTTCAAGACACATGTCATAAAAAGGAGATGCGCAAGAATGCTCAATGTGTTAAAACATACGTACTATAACTTACGATTAAGGTAGTCATATAAATTTCAGTTGTTGGCTTATTTGCCTATAAAGAAATTAGGCCTGCGGTATTATTTTTAGCGTGTTGTTGAATGACGCTATCAAATGCTGAGGTTATATAGCGTCGATTACATAAATGAATAAGCTTGGAGAATTGGTGGAATGACAGACAGGGAAAAACAGAAGTAGGCGAAGAGAAACCTGTCCCAATGCTTCTCTGTCCACCACAAATCCCACATGGATTGGCCTGGTATCAAATCGGTTTCACGCAGTGACAGGCCGACAATTAACGCCCTGAGCACGGACCTATAAGTAGCTGTCAGTTGCTAAGTTTGCCGGTTGAAAAGCAGTGGTTTTAAAACATAAATTCGTGTGACAAGGCAAATTTATACACGTGCCTAGAGTCTATGCTAAGAAGATATACACCAGGAGTGGGAACAAGTATCCACTCTTAACCTGAACATTAGATGGAGGTGCATGGACCAGGTTTAAGCTCCAGACGCTTTATCACAAAAGAAATGTACAAGTGGCGGCCAAGAACCAGTCCGAAAGACATAAAAAAGAGAATCCTTTCCCTTGCCACATACTGCACACCTCTGTCCAGCCCGTAGCTCTCACTTTACTGAATGGTCTTTTATAATGAAATATAACCTCGGCAGGTGGAGTTGAGAATGCCCATCTCAGTGAAGTATTGCAGAATCTGGTAAGGCCTACTGTGTCTCTAGCTGGGTTGCTACCAATATGTCATCTACAGAAGTAACGGTAGGCTATACGTGTCACTTGGTTGAGTCCACATGACGGGTACAGTTGAATAGAAGCCTAATGAGACCTGAATAGAATCACAAGGAAACATGCACTCCCCTGACATCGGCCCACCGCGTTTTGAAAGGATCACTTTCTGTGCCACCTCACGCAGGATGGTCCCTTCCATTAGATTTGACACGCCAGCAATTTCGTTTCTATTGACAGTATGAATGTGTCTGACGCAGGTTGCGGTCCTTGCATGTGAAATCAAAGCGATTTTATAGTCTTTTCACTGTCAAAGAATTGTGTCTTCACTTATTTATATCTTTGAAGGAACGTTAGATGGAAGGATAGAAATGACGGGAAGACGAGGAAGAAGGCGTAAGCAGCTACTGTATGACCTTAAGGAAAAGAGAAAAACTGGAAATTGAAAGAGGAAGCACTAGATCGCACCCTGTGGAGAACTCGCTTTGGAAGAGGCTACGGACCTTTCGTAAAACAGACTACAGAATAAATACTTTTATCTGTGTGATCAGTATTGCAGAAATTTTAAAAATTAATCATATACTTTACATGTATAAAATGACAAACCAACTAGACCCACTGACGCTCAAAAGTTTCCTTCACCTTCATACGACACTTTTTGGTTCCAACTTGCGTCGCACCGTAACACTTATTGCTATTTGAAAGGCTTTTCGACGCATAACACTGGCGAAACGGAGAGTATTTAGAGTGCAATACTGCAAGGTAGGTTGGAACCAAAAAAGTGTTTTACATAGACTAAAGCCTCGCGGTAGGTATGGAATAATGTTCTTTACCATGTTCACAAAAGCCCACAATTTGAGTCAATCCTGAAGTAGATAAAAGTCACTCCTGATTAAATGTATCCTCACGAACACACCGCTGAGCGAGATCTCAAATCGCAAATCCAGTCTTACATCACTTTATGTTTGTGCTACACTTTAATATTATCTCAAATATACGACCAGATATCTCAAATAGTGACTTTCATTCAGCTTTTCAGGCTAATAACCTTACACGCATTTGTCATCCTTTCCATGCCTTCCATATACTAAACTTTTTCATCATCCATCATTTGACCATCTTAACATTTTTAAATGTAAAAATTATAAAATTATAATATCCATTACCATTGGTTATTAGCTGACATTTATAAAGGTCGAACGAGAAATAAATTTGTAAAAGAAATCTAAAATCTTTTAACAAATTTTAGACTAATAACACAACAGTTCTGGACTTCACAAAGAAATACCTTTGACTTTTTGACAAGCAACTTAATGATCTGTACTCATCACCAAATATTATTCGGGTGATCAAATCAAGAAGAATGAGGTGGGCGGGGCATGTAGCACGTATGGGTGAGGGGAGAGGTGCATACAGGATTTTGGTGAGGAGACCTGAGGGAAGGAGACCACTTGAAAGACCCAGGCGTAGATGGGAGGATAACATTAAAATGGATCTTCAAGAAGTGGGATGGAGGGGCATGGACTGGATTGTTATGGCTGAGGATAGGGACAGGTGGCGGGCTCTTGTGAGTGCGGTAATGAACCTTCGGGTTCCATAAAACGCGGCGGATTTCTTGACTAGCTGACGACCAGTTAGCTTCTCAAGAAGGACTCTGCTCCATGGAGTTAGTTAGTTAGTTAGTATGAAGATGTCAATTGATAATGGAATTACTCATCAATAGTAACAACGAGCATTTCTCTATCCTGAACGTGGAAGCAGGAATTCTTCCGGAAAGCTGGCATCTACACAGTGTCACAACTCAAGAAACCGCACACTTATGATTGACAACCCGTGGTCACCTCCAAATACAGGACTTATTTTGCGACTCGTACACAAATACTACAGCTATTCGTTTAATATCACTTCAAAATCTAACTTCAGTTTAAAATCATCGCAGTCTCTTCAGGGTATTCACATCCTAAGACAAAACAAAAATCAGGTTCTTACAAATTGTGGACAATGACCTGCCAGACTACACGGCGTCACTTTACAGAAGACCTTAATTTTAAGTACTGCCATGACAAAAATAATTTACATGTACCACAGTGTCGAAGTGAAGTCCGAGTTCTGAGACTTACTGAAACAACGAAAATTTTTTCAAAAATAAAATGATTATGTGTGATTTCACTTTATCAGACTCGAACAGGAAAAGAAATACAAACAATTTTTGATTTTATGGTCACAGATAACTAAGGCGGTGAAAGATTCTTTCCCCCTTTACTTTTTAGTTCTGGACTGAAATGAAAAATTTCCAATTCAAGCCAGTTTGATTCTGAAAGTAGGAGGGAGTGGGAGAGAGTGAGGCTGATGCTTCTATTTCCGATTCAGAGGATGACAGCTTGTTGAAAATACTTCGAATGATATACTAACCAGTTTTCAAGTTACATTCGATTTGTTACGGTTCCACGCAAATATCAGAAGCTTCCTTTTGTACGCTATACGTTTCATCCTAGTTTCCACCGAAAATTATCACTGCGAAGTAACTTCTAGCGGTTTTCGGAACAGACAATCTTTTACCACGCTGTCAATATTACATTCTAAGTCTGTTAACAACACATTTACATACGCACTTTTCACTGAAATATTTTCAATTTCTGCTACTTAGTCTTGCTTGTATTCACGCAGCATCCATACCCTAGCAAATACAGAGAAGCAGCAGTCCCAGTAAAGACGAGCTATTCCGTTATCGCCGCCTTCTCTACAATGCAGAAGCGACAATTTTCAGGCTCAGGAAGTGAGGTTAACTTTAAAATGCAGCTTCCCACCGTGGAGGGACAAAACGTTCGCACCGCAGAATTACAGACGGCTTAAAGACGTATACTGAATATGAAGAAGGCAAATATATAGAGCGTTCCTCTGCACTAAATAATGCTGTTTAATGTACTAGAGGCAATAAATTCAGGGAAGCCCTTTATTTTCCCACAGACAATAGCATTCAGTAATACACTGTGTGGCCCGTGGTAACGCAATTTCATTAAATATACTTTAACAGAATGGTTCTTTGTGTTGAGATAATTTCAATGGCCTTAAGAGGAATTTTGAGTACTTTTCTTCTCTGTTTGTATCAGCGCCCTGAAGATACTTCTGTGACAAGAAATTCAACTGTAAACTCAACAATATCTTAATGCTATTTAAGAACTACAAAATACCTTATAGAATTTCAAATACCCACAGACAAATGCACAATATTTTCAGTGTGATATTGCCAATTAAGCGACTGGTTACTAGTTATCGTTACAAAACAAAATATATTAATTTTTCTGCTGATTATCTTGAGTTGCTGCCGACCCCAATGTCCGCGCGGTATAAGGCGTGGGTCTGCGGCCGCTCACTTGCTGGGATTCACGATCACGCTCAGTTTGACACACCACACTCGGTAGGAGTCCTCTGGACGAGTGATCAGCCCGATGCAGAGAACTCTACCTGACAAAACACAACACTCACAACAGACAGACATCCATGCTTCAGGCGGGATTCGAACCCGCAATCCCAGCAAGCGAGATGCCGCAGACCCACATCTTAGACCGCGCGGCCACTGGGATCGGCGATATTCAGAATTAAATACTTTAATTTATTGAACGGCATCTCGGTGTAAACCTACACGTCAGTGCCATTCTTCATCTTACACCTCACTTCGAAGTTCCATTTAAATATTCATTGCCTTTTGGACAGGTCTGGGGCGAGTGGGTGGGTATGTGGGTTTTGAGGTGCGTCAGCATTTACGTCTGAATAAAATTCAAGTTAAATGTCAGTTACATAACCGAAGCAAAATTAGATAAAACTGTAGTACGTGAAGCCTGTAGAGGGGGCTGACAGACAGACATACACGTCGCAGAAATGTAAAAATCAAACAAAGACATCTGGTGTGTTACAAGGTGAGCCAGAAAAATGACTGCATATAAAAGACTAACAGGGACGTCCTGAAATTTATAGTACTAAAACAATTACCGTCTCCATCTTTTCCAGTGATGATGATTACCACCACTCTGATATGTACAGAGAGAGTGAAAAGTCACGCAACCTTTTTCTTGAAAAATGCTCCGTTTGTCGAAAAAGAAGCGCATTAAAATCAGAAAACAAACGCGGTGTTATATTAAGGTAAAGGTAAAGTTCACCCTAGAACAGGCCATGAAGGCCCAGAGGGGGAGTAGAGGTATAGCTCTACTCTTTCTTTAACCCTGGCACTAAATGGGGGTGGGTGGTCAACTCCACACCCCGGCCGCTTTACCCCCGGGAAAGAGACCCGTTACCCATTGTATAGGAGGCTGGGTGGGCCCCAGGGCCGGTCTGGACGGCTGCAAAAAATCTCGCCCCCACGGGGATTCGATCCCCGGACCGTCCAGCCCGTAGCGAGTCCCTATACTGACTGAGCTATCCCGGCCCACCCAAGAAAATAATAACACACATTAAATGACCGAGCCTTAAGTTAGTAATAACACTGTTCTGAGTGTGACGTTTACACAGCGTCGATTCAAGCAATATGTTCATGAATGACTAATAATTAACAGCTTTGGAAGAAAATGCCGAAGCCTATTTTAATTCCATTATCTCGGCGCATGCGTGAAGACAGGAAAGCTATGAAATCCCCATAACCGGTATACAAGAGATACTACATTACATACAATATAAATCGTCCTCATTGTGCCTCGTTAAACATTGACCACATCAGCACGTATTTCAGAAAGAAGCAGTGGAACTTAATTAAGGTCAGTAACTAAAGCTACACGCACCATAGTTTTAGGGGATATATCACTTTTAGAAAATTTGACAACTATTCGACTCTAACGTCACGTATAGTTTAAATTACGTTGTTACTATTACGTTGTAACTGTATGTAAATCATGAGTCATAGTGAACACTTGTAAAATGCTTTACACTGGAACTTAAGTTGTATTGCTGGAGAAGTTAAGAGCAGACTGCTCGGGACATGCTTGCTATTATTCGGTCCAGAATCTTCTGTCTTCCCGTTTGTTATCTAAAAATATGAAAATTAAAACATAGAGCACTATAATTTTGTCTGTTGTTTTATATGGGTGTGAAACTTGGTCTTTCACACTGAAAGACGAATATAGGCTGAGAATGTTCGAGAATAGGGCGCTAAGGAAGATATTTGAGCCTAAGAGGATCGAGGTAACAGTAGACTGGAAAACCCGCATAAAGATGAGCTTCATACTCTGTACTTTTCACAAAATATTATTCGGTTCATGAAATGAAGAAGAATGAGATGGGTGGGGCACGGGAAAAGTATGGGAGAGAGCGGACAGGTTTAGTGGCGAAAACTGAAGGGAAGAGACTACTTGGAAGACCTAGACACAGATGACAGAATATTACTAAAATGGATCTTAAACAAATAGGATTGGAGGGCATGGACTGGATTGATGTGGCTCAGGACAGGGACAAGTGACGGACTGATGTGAATACGGTAATGAACATTCGGGCTTCATAAAACGCGGGGAATTTCTAGACTAGGTGAGGAACTATTACTTTCTCAAGAAAGACTCTACTGCATGGAGTTATTCATCATATAAAGTACGACATATTGCAACATGCGAAGTATGACTTGTACTGCAACTGTATGTACAATGTGACTTGTATCGGACAGATACGGACGAAGGAGATGCTAGAACTCTATGTACAATGTGACTTGTATCGGACAGATACGGACGAAGGAGACTCTAGAACTCTATGTACAATGTGACTTGTATCGGACAGATACGGACGAAGGAGACTCTAGAACTCTATGTACAATGTGACTTGTATCGGACAGATACGGACGAAGGAGACGCTAGAACTCTATGTACAATGTGACTTTTATCGAACAGATACGGACGAAGGAGACGCTAGAACTCTATGTACAATGTGACTTTTATCGAACAGATATGGACGAAGGAGAGCTAGAACTCTATGTACAATGTGACTTTTATCGAACAGATACGGACGAAGGAGAGCTAGAACTCTATGTACAATGTGACTTGTATCGGACAGATACGGACGAAGGAGACGTTAGAACTCTATGTACAATGTGACTTTTATCGAACAGATACGGACGAAGGAGAGCTAGAACTCTATGTAGAATGTGACTTGTATCGGACAGATACGGACGAAGGAGAGCTAGAACTCTACGTACAATGTGACTTGTATCGGACAGATACGGACGAAGGAGACGCTAGAACTCTATGTACAATGTGACTTTTATCGGACAGATACGGACGAAGGAGACGTTAGAACTCTATGTACAATGTGACTTGTATCGGACAGATACGGACGAAGGAGACGCTAGAACTCTATGTACAATGTGACTTGTATCGGACAGATACGGACGAAGGAGACGCTAGAACTCTATGTACAATGTGACTTTTATCGGACAGATACGGACGAAGGAGACGCTAGAACTCTATGTACAATGTGACTTTTATCGGACAGATACGGACGAAGGAGACGCTAGAACTCTATGTACAATGTGACTTTTATCGGACAGATACGGACCAGGGGAGCTAGAACTCTACGTACAATGTGACTTGTATCGAACAGATACGGACGAAGGAGAGCTAGAACTCTATGTACAATGTGACTTTTATCGGACAGATACGGACGAAGGAGACGCTAGAACTCTATGTACAATGTGACTTTTATCGGACAGATACGGACGAAGGAGACGCTAGAACTCTATGTACAATGTGACTTTTATCGAACAGATACGGACGAAGGAGACGCTAGAACTAAATAATGAATGTACGCAAAGTTTTCTAGAAGAAGAGACAAGAAAATATACCCAAATGTACAATCTCTATATTAAGGGTTAAATTTATACACTTTATGCAAAGAAGAATAATTACGAAAATAAAAGCATAGGCCTTCATCAAGCAGGGTTCGAAATCGTGTCCTCATGGTAGGAGATGCATGAACTCTGCATCGGTTATTAGTCATGGCAAGACACGTTCGGGGTAGAATAAAGAAGAAACATGAAGAAAAGGAATAAATAAAGCTATAACGTAAGACTTTCGATGTATTGCTCAATATGTATATATGTATATAAGATTCTCTTTTTTTGATAAAGTGCATGTCCGCCAGCCGTCAAGTGAATGTGTATTCAAACGTGCGGAGAAACTTAGGAATTAAATGGAGCATATCGTTGAAATATATCGTCTGTCACCAAAACTGAGATCTTTACTAAATACACTCTTCCGTTTCAAGGAGGGCAGGGCTTCATTTTTCTTCTCAGTTCAACCAGTGACATTTATCTTCTTCAGCAGTGTGTCGCTGTACCCATTTTATACGAGAAGTACAACTGCCTCTTCTTCATTAACCAGGTCATCATGGCAAGTAAAGTACAGTATAGAACAAGACAAGTATTAAACCAGCTTTTGACTGGGTACATGTTAAAATTCGCAATGATTACAGACACACAAAATCTGATAATGAGGGTGTAATAAAGAATCAGTTTCTACCCTAGACTGCATGGAAGTAGGGATAACGAAGAACAGCTCTACCCTGAAGATAGAGGCATAAGTTCGTTCCGAAACATTGGTATCGGTTTAAAACACTATAAAGCGACACATTCTAGAAGAACCTAATCTCCAAGAGGAGAATTCGCTGGAAATAAAATTTATTTCTGTTGGTCCATGTTAATAAGCTCGATTTGTGAATGTGTAGGGCATACGAACATACCATGCCGAACAAAACGAGAATCGAGACAAAAGAAAATGTAATTTTTTAAGAAAGGTTCCTGGCCACATTTTATGAGACGAAACAGGAAATCGAACTACTTAAAATGAGCTGCAAATATTCGATATCGGTAAGAAGATCGCAGACCGGAAAAATAACAGGCACGAGCTACTTGAACGAAGAACTCAGGCCGAGCAGATAGAGGGGCTGTGCCTTGGGGGTCGGTGGGAGGTTGAGAGGGCAGTCGCTCGAGAGGAGGATGGGAGGACGAAGGATAAGAATTTATATGCTACTGGGAACGGGCCTATCTTGAGGCTGACATTGGTAATGATGATGACTATAATGATTCTCCACTCATACAGGCCTACGTCCGTTACACACCTTTGGTCAGTTTGGAAAATTTCAAGCTTGAGCACAGTCAACGGACTTCAGTCAGATTCTGTATCTATATGACTTACTCCCTCGATGGTTTATCCGCCTTGTCGAAGGCACAGTTAGCTGGGTGTGGGGGCTTACGTGCATCAGCGCACTCGCAAAGCCACGCCGGCAGCACCGTAGCTGCTGGTAGGGCCAAACGTTGAGAGAAGGGCCGGACAAAGACGGGAGATACGTGCATCAGCGGACTCGCAAAGCCACGCCGGCAGCACCGTAGCTGCTGGTAGGGCCAAACGTTGAGAGAAGGGCCGGACAAAGACGGGGAGATACGTGCATCAGCGGACTCGCAAAGTCACGCCGGCAGCACCGTAGTTGCTGGTAGGGCCAAACGTTGAGAGAAGGGCCGGACAAAGACGGGGAGATACGTGCATCAGCGGACTCGCAAAGTCACGCCGGCAGCACCGTAGTTGCTGGTAGGGCCAAACGTTGAGAGAAGGGCCGGACAAAGACGGGGAGATACGTGCATCAGCGGACTCGCAAAGCCACGCCGGCAGCACCGTAGTTGCTGGTAGGGCCAAACGTTGAGAGAAGGGCCGGACAAAGACGGGGAGATACGTGCATCAGCGGACTCGCAAAGCCACGCCGGCAGCACCGTAGCTGCTGGTAGGGCCAAACGTTGAGAGAAGGGCCGGACAAAGACGGGGAGATACGCTGGCCCTCCAGCGTGGGGGTTGGGCGTGAGGGTGACATCATCACCTCGTAGAAAGTCAATCGTCTATAAACCCCGACAAACGGGAGGCCGTGGCCCGAATACGGACCGAAGCGCCATAGAAAAAGATGAGGAGAAAGAAGAAGAATTATATGAGTTACGTTTTATGCAGCCATCGATGATTAGCTTGCGGCCGAGTTAAGGAATAAGACTTACGGTGTGTTGACGTCTTTTAGGCCTTTCACACATGAATATGTCATGGCCGGGCCAACATTGTCATACAATCACAGTTTACAGTGAAGTTATACGAAAACTTTTTTTTTTGGCTATTTAAAAGAGTATAGACTAACCCAGACCAAACGTAGTGTTTCCCAGTTCGATTTACACTACATGCCGTTGAAAATAATTAAATATGTGTGGGAAAATTTGCCGAACGTTAAAAAATTTAAATACACGCCGATAAAACGCTGTAGCAGATGGCAGCACCAGCTACACAAGCACTCTGTAAAAGTTTAATGCACAAAAATTTGTGTATTTTAGGCGATGGAGGTGGGGGGTGTGTCCTTAAGCTTCCGCGTTCACGTGACCCTGTTTTTCACACAAGAATTTTACGCACCGCGGTTTAGCCAAGCGCGCCGTGATCACTAATCTTAACCCCTACGTTGGACGACGGATCACTGCATTCTGTGGAACACGTGCACACGCCATAGGTCTAAACGTGGCCAAGGTGGCTCCGTGTGTAAGGCCTATACCACAACAATGTATAGTTGACTTACATGAAAGTTTTACACTGTGTGATACAGACAGTTCTGTTGGTGGCAGGCTCACGTGGTAGCTGATATAAAAGCCCGCAAGTCACGCCGCCCGGGTGACTAAATTGTTTACTGTGGCGCCTAATATTTGTGGGCCCTCAGTTTGGAAATTGTTACATGTCACCCTTCTAGCGCCTAGAATTTTAATGTGGCTCCTAGACTTTTGGCAAGTTTATGTACCCCTGGGTATAACTGTGAGAGTGGGGCTTGGTGTGAGAAGGGTCTATGAGACTGAATTCGTGTCAAATTCCGCAGCTATTTCTATCGGTATACACTATCAGAATTTTATGTAATGCATTATAGGCGGAGCTCAATATACTCGTACATTACATTGTACAAGTAATACTTTCTCTCAAGTAGCAACATATAATGCAGTAACTAATATTAAAACAATTGATATCCAATTTTACTTATTTAAAATCAGAGCATGTAAAATCTAAAAACTTCAAATGGAACAGTTTCCATCTTTCCATTACATAGTTATGTATAAAATTACTTTCTCATTTGGAGAGCGAAGAACAAACGAAACACTGCTAAAGGCATTACACAAATGTAAGGGGAAGTTGTAACTTCACGGCAGGGTAACTTTGAACACGACTGTAATGTCAACTTCCTGTTCACTCTCCTTGCCACTTCCTCCCTCTGTTGCCCATTGTTATGCGATTCAGTGAATATTCTCAGTGGTAGGTACATTCCATATTACAGGGTTCCGTGTTTATTATCTAAAGTTACACAATTCATTTTTTTTTTGTATGGCTCGACAGCCCTATATAGGCCTGGGCCTCCTCGTTTCGTCGAGGTTTCATGGTCACACACATTTGAGACACACCACAGTCGGTAGGACTCCTCTGGACGAGGGACCAGCTCGTCGCAGAGACCTCTACCTGACAACACACAACACTCACAAGAGACACACATCCATGCCCCCGCTGGGATTCGAACCCACGATCCTAGTAAGCGAGCGGCCGAAGACCTACGCCTTAGACCGCACGGCCACTGGGATCGGCTACACAATTCATAAGCCGAATAAAATGCAATAAATCGTAAAATCACAAATGTGTCATATGAACTGTCGAATATTAGAGACAGACACTGATTTCGATGTGCTCAAGAAGTTCGTTGGTGCTAAAATTAGAGAAAAACACATAATTTATTTTCCCCCGCATTTTATTAGGCTTAAACTTCATGCAGCAGGGACTAAAGGAACTGTGATTGATCAAAAAATGAGTCGAAAATTTGAAACGAAAATTTTACATCAGAAATAAGATTCTTTCCTTAGGGTTTTATATCACGTATAAAACGCCCATCTTCAAATAGCTTTGTTACTTTTAAACATTCAATTGGTCTTCTTCATTGCAACACTATGTAGCCTTGCAGGTGGGTAACGACTTTCAAGAGCAGTAATCTGCCTCCATCTTCAGAGCTCACAACAGAATCATAACCTAGAAAACTATAATATGCGAGATTTCAGGCGTCCACCGGGCGTACTTTACGCCTTCGCTCTTCTGGGATGTTGGGTAGCTCAGTTTGGTAGCTGATTATGGACGTTTCGGGACAACCTATCGGTTCCACGTTCAAGGGGCAAGGCGAAGAAGAAAAATACATATATTCATGAGAGAACGGGTATTTTCAGGATTGTGTAAATTTGTATCTTCTCA
Source organism: Reticulitermes speratus (assembly GCA_021186555.1). Taxonomy (NCBI): domain Eukaryota; kingdom Metazoa; phylum Arthropoda; class Insecta; order Blattodea; family Rhinotermitidae; genus Reticulitermes; species Reticulitermes speratus. The sequence continues at coordinate 11,122,206 of JAJKFL010000001.1, forward strand.
GGTATCCATACAGAACGTCAATAGGTTCAAAAGATGCAGGATTCCTGTTTCAAATTAGTAGTTTTATAGCGTAAAATAGGAAAGGAAGACATATAAAGCAAATAGTTATAATTTGCAAGCAAAAGGCCTATTTAAAGAAACGTTATAATATATGATAAATAAATTTTGGATAAATTACAAAATCCTCACTTAATATAAACGACAGTCGCCTGAAACAGCTGCCAGGTGCTATATTCATGGCGATAATTTAGATACTCAAGTTATTTTTTTTTAAATTCGAATTAAAATATACATTATATTATCACTGTAGGTTTACAATTCAATATAAACCATCCATTTAGCCAATACTAATTGAAGATCGTGTAAACGAGGAAAAATCTTATCTAACTGATCTGTGCACCTCACGTTGACAAATATTCATTAATAGTTCTAAAAACTGATCACTTTACTTTCAAAACACCGACAACAGTCAGTTCATGAACTTCTGACAATCGCTTAGTGTAAAAAACCATTGGCCCATTCAAGGGGGTAAGGGCTGCCGGGCTGCAGCCCTCCCCAAAGCGAAATTAAAAAAAACACAGATTTTGTAGACACGATAATACCAAAGATTTTACGCGATTTACGTTTCAGCCTAAATCAGCCACTGAAATCGGCTGATGACTAGTACACTGGAATATTGAAAAATGTAATAATAACTTACGAATATGTAGATTTTTTCTTGTTCAGTTAGTTTTAATTTTCCCTGTAACCTAACTAGATGTCTGCTCGGAGAGTTTGATATTATCTTCATAACATAGATTTTAAAATCAAACTTTAATTATATATAGCCTCAGGGTCAGCTGCCCCCCCCCCCAAACAAAAATTCTGGGTGCACCTATGAACAAAATAAATGTTCAAACACTTGCAGTTGATGTGGTGAAATTTAATTTTCGAACTTTTTTACCTAAAGTTTTCCATGCGCTTAATTGAGCACTACATCGCGAAGATGTAGAGCGGAGTGGAAGTTGGTTCCACGAATTCGTAATGTCGACACTAAAGAGATGTGCTGCTTTAACCCCGGGTGATAGTCCCTTTCTCCTGACTGGGCAGAAGGCAGGCTGGGCTTTAGAATCGATGCGAATGCGGTGGTGTAGAGAAAATTCCATGCTAGTGTCGGGAATTTAATCGTGTTCTTCCAGTCCACGCTTAGAAAATTTGATAACGATATAGCTAACTCCATACGGAGTACTCGGTATAGCGACTCGCTACGGGCTGGATGGTCTGGGGATCGAATCCCGGTGAGGGCGAGATTTTCCGCACCAGTCCAGACCGGCCCTGAGGCCCAATCAGCCTCCTGTACAATGGGTACCCGGTCACTTTCGCGGCGGTAAAGTGGCCGGGTCGTGGCGTTGACCACCCAAACGGTATTGGGAATATGGGCTGGCCATAACGCTCACAAGAGGCAGACAGGAAGACGTGTTCAGTGTTGAGGAACGCACTTTGAAAAGCAGATACTTAAAGGATATGCGTGTATTGTTTAGAAGAATAATATTAAAATGAATCTTGGTGAGACAAGGTTAAGGGTGCGGGTAAATCGTCTGTTTCATAAACAGATAATTGAGGAGTTTTGTTTCATTGGTTCTGAATATTCTGATTTCACAATAACAGAGATGTTCCCTTGTTGGATGCTTAGCTAGGCAGGTAAACAATTTGTTAAATTCTTAGATATCTGATTAATGTTGGTCTATTGATTCTCTGAATAACACAACAATATAAATGATTTTATATCCATTTATCAATCACATTCACTATGACACGTTTCGGCAGGTAATTGTGGTTGAGCCTCTACGTCAGTTATTCCAGTACTACAATTATATAAATGGGAAAAACTGAGGCAGGGGCTCTACCTGAAGTTTTTCCCTTTTATATAATTGTAGTACTACCTGATAATGGGGGCAATTATCGGCCGAAACGTGTCGTAGTGAATGTGATGAATAAATGAATATACAGTCAGTTATAGTGTATTATTATACGGAGATTCAATAAACCAATATTGATTAAACAAATAAAACGGAATGATGTTACCCAAAAAATATATTAAGTCACTGAGGGATTGGCTTAATTACGAAGAGAAGTTGATAAATATGCATGTGAATAGTCACGTACTTAGTCTGTTAATAATTCACCGCGCGCAACGAAGTACAATACTCAGCAAAACTGACTAGAAACAGGGAGCATCTGTATTTGAAACTCAGTCCTCGACATCGATCATTCTGAGATATTTTCGTGAATTCCTAATCTCTCAAGAAAGTTTCTGGATAGTAAATTAAAATAGGCCACGAGGGCTTTATACTACACTCTTTATAATTCATCATTCACTTTCGCATTGCCACTTAACTCTATAAAAAATACAAGCTAAAGAATATCACTAAGAGATAAAAGAATTAAGTAATTCAATTAGTCGGTCAGTCGGTGTGTCAGTGACTAGTGCCCAGCAGTGTCGAAATATAATCCAGTTACACAGTAGAAAACACGTTAAATGTAAAGATGGCTTCAAGGAAAACGAGCAACCCTGCATATAACTCTAAGTAATAATCAATTAACATTACGTTGGCAACATCCCCATTTCCTCGCTCGAAAAGCTGATGGTGTGCTGCTGTACAGAGTGCAGCAAGTTGCCAAGTTCGGTATAAAATATGTTAATTCTTGCATAAATCCCCCCGGAGCTGTAGTCGTTTATGACAAGAACGTCGGCGATGTCGAAAGATGTGTAACAACCAAATGGGAGTTTGCTTTACACTGAGTTTTGGGATATTGGTAGAAGCAATGCTGTACTTGGCAAGCTTAGCTTTTTTGGTAAAGGACAAGAAAGTGTGTGTGTGTGTGTGTGTTTGTGTGGGTGTGCGACTACAAAAATATTTATACAACGCTGAAAATATTTGCTACACTTTAGGACTTAAAAGTACTGAGAACTTCAGTCAAGCATGGTCAAAATAATGTATGATAAAATCAAAAGGTCATCGTCACCCGTCAGACCCCCAAGAGGGCACACCAACAACTAGGACACTTCCAGTAAATATAATTTATTTTGGACGTTGTCCATTTTTTGTGGAGCCAGGATAGCTCAGTCGGTATACTGACCAGGTTGTGGGCTGTAAAAACGAGGAAGAGTGGTTCGATTTCTGGCATGAGCAACATATTTCCTGAGATCTGCGCTCTTCTGGGATATTACGCGGCGGCGTGTGGTAATTGTTTACCGACGTTTCTGGACAACATATCGGTCCATCTTCAAAGGTCAAGATTCCAAGAAGCCCCTTGAAGATGAGACCGATACATTGTCCCGAAACGTCGGTAAACAATTACCACACGACGCAGCGTCATATCCCAGAAGAGCGCAGATTTATCAACATCATGGCGGAAGCCTGAAATGAAAAGAATTTCCTCTTCGCCAAATAGAGTTCAGGCGGGCTCTGTGGCCCACTCAGCCTCCTATTTATGTAAGGGGGGGGGGACTCTTTCGCCATGGGTAAATGGGCCGGGGTGAGAAGCTGACAGCTGACCACTGACCACCACAGGGCCAAGGTTAAAAATAAGTAAAACTATACGCCCCATATTACTTTATGACATGTACAGAGGCAAAATTATTTTTACCCTCTTCTTGGGCCCTTTTCAGATATGCATTTTGGAAACTGGATCGAATTTCATCATCAGCTATACAGATCCTCACACAGTGGGGACATATAAAGAGTTTTCTACCAGAGCGCACATACTGTGAAATTCATAAAGCAGTGATATACATTCTATATACAGCGTGTTTCTTTTACCGTTGTCTTGGCCATCGCAGCTGTCACGCCATACACCGGCGGATGCAGGCTTTCTATGCAGTAAAGCAGCTATTCTCAGGTCAGTGACAAAAGACAACCTTTTACTGTATTATTCTTTTATATTTATTACTTTTTTTAACATTTTATAAAGTTCAAGTTATACATTTCAGGCATTCTATATTTTAGCTTTTAAAGGTTGAGATCTGAAAACTGAAATACAATTGTAAAGTGTACCCCCCTTTTGTATTCTTGTAATTAGGCCAGATCATGGCTAATCATTTGTAGCCGAAACATGTAACCTTATTCTTACTGAACATAATATTTCGTTGACTAATTGCAATATTAATTTGTATTTAATAACGCAATGGCAATGTGCCAAATTAAAGTACAAATTATATAGACGAAATGAAGTCACGAGTCTAAGCAAAGAAACGGGTAAGGATTTGGAAGCAATCGCGGCCTGCTTGTGGTATTCACCCAGCACTCATTAATGGAAATCATCAATACAGTCTGCATCGGCATGATGTTATCACTCATAAACAGGATTCGCTTTAAGAGTGGGGATGACGGGGCAATTTACCACGTCATGCGGCTATGTAAAGACCGTTCATAATACTGTTCACTGAACAGCTTTATAAGTAGTACGTAAAGAAAAATATCCCTAAGCAAGAAAATAATTTAAATAACATGTTAAGAAAATAGTCCCTACCTGATAAAAACAAATACTTCCTCCATTAAAAAGACAAAACCTTTAACGCTCTAATTATCATATTTACAGGAACTTTATAAATATGTGTGCAAAATTCATATATTTTATTGCCTAAGCAGTTAGTACATACAGTTACCCTGGACTCTGTAAGTGTAAAGAACTAACATTTCCTAAATGTCTCGAGGATTCGTGATTGAATGTCGGTTGGCTATACTGACTAAGGTTTTACGTACTCTCTACAGGCAGAATATTAGATAGAACATTAAAATAGGCCACGACGGCTTTAATCATTTAAAATTCACGATTTTTCTCTAGATTGCTTTTGTTTAGCGATATTCAACACAGCAGTATATACAGCGTAGCCATATTAATTCAGGAGCAAAAAACAAAACACTTTAAGCAGAAGCAAATTGGGGGTCATGGAGGAGCCTCAGTCATGTGTCCAAAATACTGAGTATGGATACAGTATGACTTTTAGAATGGAGATAAATTTGAGACAGGGCAGAAAACGATCTGAAAATATTACTGAATGCGTGCCTTGCAGTCATTAGTTTAAAAATTCTAGCTGCTTATATTTTGAATTAGTGAAGTGGATACATGTTTGCGAAAACCTTCTTAGTATACCATGAAGAACGAAATAATAAGCTACTCCGAAAAGTCGGTAGCTACTTACCAATCTACATTGTAAGATATCCCTTACGAATTGAATAGATTTAAAATGTTCGGTAATTGATCTGTTAGCCTCCTCAGTCAGTCACTCTCAGTGGTTGTCAATGTCAACAATTAGAATCAGCAATTAGCAAACTAATCAGGTTTTTAAACCGTTAAGCAGTCAGTCAGCCAGTCTGTCAAATATTCAGACTACTTAGTCATTGCCCAAACTTTAACTGTTTAATGATAAAACATATATCTATAATTTAAGAAAGTATCTTTTATTAATTCACAGCTGGGTAGTTAGGTACTTGGGCAAGTAATTAGCTACCTTGCTAATTAGATCAAATATAATAATCTGGCTAATTTAGTAGTAAGGTAGTCAATCACTTTATTAGGATTAATTATTATTTTTTTTGTATGGCTCGACAGCCTTATATGGGCCTGGGCCTCCTCGTTTCGTCGAGGTTTCATGGTCACAACATTTGAGACACACCACAGTCAGTAGGACTCCTCTGGACGAGGGACCAGCTCGTCGCAGAGACCTCTACCTGACATCACACAACACTCACAAGAGACAGACATCCATGCCCCCAGTGGGATTCGAACCCACAATCCCAGCAAACGAACGGCCGCAAACCCATGCCTTAGACCGCACGGCCACTGGGATCGGCATTAGGTTAATTATATGGTTACAAAATTATTAGTTGTGTGGTTAGATACGTGGTTAGCAATCTATTGGTCAGCCAGACATTCAGTCATCTATTTTTTTTTTAAGTTTAAGTTAAACCAGCTAATGCACAATAATTATTAACAAAGTAAGGTATATTTTGTAACCCTTACCTTGTTAATAATTCTTGTGCATTAGTTTAACTTAAACTTATGACAAAATGCACGGTACATATAACATAAAATTCAGTCATCTAGTTAACTATTCAACAGTATACGAAATATATTCATAATCTGACACATGCTGATGTCGCTGGAAGAATACAAACCGTTGAGTATATAATTCTAGAATTAAAATGCACATTCACGTTTTCACATGGCAAAGCTGGGCAGCATTCATGAGTCTGAATGACATTTGGAGGAGCTTCAAAGTAATTCCGTGGTGATGGACGGAACAAATGTACCGGTATAATCGAGGGAAAGTCGCCTCTTTTACAGAAATATGTCGGTATTTCCAACGTTTCAGTCATTCGTCACGTTTACCTTCGTGTTACAATTGATTACTTTCCATCTGTTAGTTCGAAAGAATTGCATTCTTTCATAAAACTTCCGATTTATTTAAAATTTGGAACACGATGACAGGTCTCAGAATGAAGGGTCTGCTGTTGATCCTAACATTAGCCTACTTTTCACGATTCAAAATACACTGCGTTCCAGTAATAACGACTCTTCCTTAATTATGTGGGTCCGCATAGCGAGGGGATGCTGGTAGGCACTCACACTTTCCAGCATAAAACGTTGGGGCGGTTTCCCATGACCATTTATACAGCATTTTTTCACAACATCTAGTTGATAAACCATCACAGAAAAACGCATGTATGTGGTTCATGAACGATGACAATCCACCTCATATTTTTCATTGCTGTTGGAACATTTTTTTTTTGAATGAGAAATACAGGATGATATGTAGATCGAAGCAAACAAATTTCATAAACCGCAAGATCACCGGAATTAAAAACACCTGAATTTTTTATGTGGCTACTTTAAAAGTATTGTGTGTGGTAACAAGAGAAAGCAACCGATGATTTAAAAAACTGATTTGCGTTAATTCGTAATGCTCGTGGACTTTAAGCGCATGTGAAAATATTAAAAAAAGCGTTGTGTGGAATCACACACAACAATTTTGACAATTTTTTTATATATTGTAATCTGTGACTTTTTTTGTCAGCTCTTTGTAAATACTTTCTTGTGGAACTGTTTCATAATTTATTTAATATCCCTCATATTCTAAAATTAAATGGTCCATGGGGCAACGACCACGGAACAGATGACTTTTTCCTTTGTTTTTACCACAGAAACATACTGTAAAGCTCTATGTGCATGATCCGCCATTTTAGTCTCTGAAACTAAGTCAGTCTTTCAAAGATTATTAACAGTGTCTTGGGAATATGATTGTGGTACCTGTAGTCCTAAAATATTAATTTACAAAAAAAATCAATTAAATTTTATCGCAATAACATCTTACCGTACAAGGCGCTAGAGCTTTATGTGAAACATAGATATCGTAAAGTTATACAAAATTTAACCGAACCATTCATGAATAAGGCGAGTATTTAATAAAATACACAGAAGCATAGTTTTTTACTTATGCAATGTATTGATAAGAATCACAGTAAATCCAGTCAAACACGAAATTTATTTATTCTAGTGTTAATTCAACAACATGTTTCGGCTTGATAGGCCACCATCAGGTTGACTAAGAATGTAAGAATATGTACACAGTTATATCGAAATTGAGACTGACTTGAATTACTGTGATTTTAATGGTCAAAACCACAAGAGGGATGAATCGTATTGGTTCTGCGACACTGCGTTAATATCCATAGAAACAGACTTGTATCGTCAAAAATTGACATCAAAGGCGAGGAGTTAAATAAGCAATTAAATGAGACATTCTGACAAAGGTTACTCCAAACTGGAGTTGACAATACTGCAGGAATGCACTTTTGAGAATTTTTTGTCTGATTTGTCCTTTCCAGTTAAAGCGGAAAATTTGCTATACTTTAATACTATTACTCTGTCTTTCTCAGGGCAATCCGTCAATCAACCTCCGTCTGATTTGAATTCTAGTATGATAGTGACTTGTGTTCCTTCGTTACTTCTTAGTTATCAATAAAAGGTTTAATAAATAATATGAATGGAAATTAAATTATTTTCCCCAGTACTGTGCTCTGTATGTACTACATACCTTATTACTCAATCAACTCCTCTGCAATTAACGCTCCTGGAGAGTGCGACCTTCAATTATACAATAATTTGTTTCAAACTTTGCGAAATTCGCATGTAAGAAGGGTATAATAATTATATGTTGGCCTATTGCTCACTGACTGTACCTGAAGCTGGAGATGGCGTCACCATAGTCGGGGCCCACAGTGAGGAGGTCGTGTGGCTTCATTCAATCTACATCCGTAAATTTTCTTACCTGTAATCAAAATTGTAAGAATGTTAAAATTAGTCGATATATATTATGACAACTACTATGATTATGACCGCCGCCGACGACGCCGCCGCCGCCGCCGCCACCGCCACCGCCACCGCCACCACCACCAAATCCACCTACATATTTACACACTTTTCTAGCATCAGAATGACTGTCACTGTCACATGTTTAACCTTTGAAATCGCCGTTGTTACTGTATGTAACTGTATGTAACTATGTTACTGTATGTAACTGTATGTTACTGTATGTTACTGTATGTACTTTAATTATCTTACAATTAAGATGTTAAAATATCCTAACCACTAACATTACATTACCTGCGGACATTTCAAGTAAGAAATTTTGCTTCATAGAATATAAATATCCCAATTAAACACACTATAATATCCTTCAAAATCACAAATTTCTTTTTGCTTCATACTCTTCCAAAGTACTAAGGCTGGTGGCTAATACAGGTCCCCTAGGTCACAAACATTAAAAAGAAGTCGCTAAAACGTAAAATTTAGCCCACTTATTCTAGTGAAGTGTCATTATTTCTCAACACAATTCCAGAGAAAACTGATGCAATCTGTCCCATTTTGGAACAAGTTTAAAAACTGCACCCCGTAGAAAACGGACCACCGCTTTCAGAACAATTCACGAAGAGCCATATCCACTTCTTCGTTGTCGTGGATTTGGCGACCTTCCATATGCTGCTCCAGCGGCTCAAAAAACGATCTGTTGTATATAACCCCCGCGAAAAGTGATACAACTTATCAAGAAATAAAAACGATTAACAAAATCGTTATAACCTAGGGAACCCTATTTCTTGAACATCTCTTGTCAAAATAAGAATTTACAGGGCCCACATTGGTCATTAAGCACTACTATTTATGTTGGATACAGAATTATATCTCATGAATAGTACAGCATTGTGCGACTGTTTCTAACACAAGTTATTAAATGGAATGGAATTACTTCTGACATTCTCTTTTATATGAAGCCTATTTATATTTTCAAACTCTCTCGGGTGTTGTCCATGGTGACAGAAACTGTTTTTGTTCACTGTCAAAATAGGTCCTCCAACTTTCAAATTAATTTTCTCGAATTCAGCTTATAGAAGGCTTAAACGTTTTTCTATTCCTTCAGAAAAGAGATTTTAACAGAGGGTCATTCTTATATTCGGTGTAGCACGTGAAGAATTATGTTAGAGTCAGATAAGTCTCAAAGGTCCAGTTCTGTACTACTGAATTTGAAACGATAAAAATGGCAGCTGCGTTTACCGGACACTCCGGGTAATGAATGTACTAAGACGCTAATGTACGCGCTTATACCGATATGTATTGTACTTTACAACAGGAACCTTATACACAATTGTAGCCACGCAAACTGACAATCTAAAATTTAAGGACAGTCTAAATGGACTGATTGGTCAACTTTGATGTCGTAAGGCAAGCAATATTTCTACCCACCTTTCAACATCCGTTTTCATTCGCTGATCAAAAGTTAGAACCCTTTAGAAGCATATTTTCCAGACATGAATGCGTACAGGAGACGTCACCTCTGTCGTTTTTTTCACTTCAGTTTATATCAGCCAAATTACTGAAATAATTTAATGACAATTACTGTAGTGATGGGAGGATATCTAGACTGAAAATTAAATTTTATGTGGCGCCATAACAGTTAAATAAAATTTATATGGCTACTTTATTCGAAGCCAAAATCGAGACTTATAAGCGCAAGAAAAGTTTAATCCCACAGAAACTGGCACAAGACAAAAAATACAATTCCCTTTAGGCTCAAATTATTATATAACCCACTTACCCATGTACCGAACCTGTAAACAAGTGTAGGCAAATTTTTCGTTATACTTGGTTTATATGCAGGTTTCCAATGATAAATACACGTGTGCGAACATCACTATTTCTCAAAACAAAACTTAACTAAAGTACACATTTAGAAATAGAGTCGAGCTCGGTTATAATGTCATTAAAGGGACTGAATATTTCATGTCGTTATAAACGAGTGTTGTTCTAACCGAGGAGTACAATGTTATGGTTAACAGTAAGGAATTAATTGGTACCACAGAGTATCTGACTCTATAAACGAGGTGTCGCATAAAACGATGTCGTTATAACCGGGTTCAACTGTATTTGTAGTTCACTGGTAATCCCTGACGAAATATAACATTTACTGAACTTGTGCAAATTTTTTGCACCTACTTTTTACTTTATCTCTATTATCTGTATATTATCCTCAAGATCTGGTTCTCCTCCTGCTCGAGAAGTACATTCTTGCCCTAGGCCTCGATATTAAGAATAAATGCAGTAGGCACGTGGAAGTTAAAGAGAATTAGAATTTAATACATTTGATTGTCGTAATACCTAAACTAAGTAGCGTACTTGGGAGACCTAGGCTTAGCGAAGAGCATAAGAGTAATGCGACAACTGAACTTAAATAAACGTGTTGTGAGGGTTCTGCTGGATTCAAATGCCTTAGAATAAGGGTCCAGTGACGGGACTGTCTTACGCGTTGTAAAGTCCCGAGTATCAGCAATTAGCACACTCGATGTAAAACAACCTCGGGCCGCACTTTTAAGGTGAAATACCGTGAAGAGGGCTTCACGTGGTTGCAGAAGCCTCAGAATTACAAATCCGATTAAAGTTTGGCGTAAAAAGTATTGTTCCAATTTTTCTTTTTTTCCATCAGTATTCCTACCTCACCACTTTTGTTGCGTTTCCTTTCTGTCTTTTCCGTCCTTCGTTTTGTGTCTTGCTTCCCATTTCTATTTAATCCACCAAAATACAGTTTATTGAGAGGAAAAATGCTTCAAATCACACGCGTTGGGAATCTGATATTCTGTATTATGTAATCACGTTGACAACTACCGACGTTTCGGAGAATACGTTTAGCTCCATAATAACTTCCGCCATGAAAATGGAGCTCCATGTTCCTTTGAAAAGAAGCCAAACATTCAAATGGCTAAATATATAAAAAACAGAACATTTCACCATCATGAAATTTCAAAATATTTATTTTATTACTTTACGATTGCCGGCAATTCGAATAAAGCGAGCCTCTGACTGGGATATTCCAATCCCAGTTGAGAAACGTAATTTGGACTGAAATTGTTTAGCATTATTCTGTTTTGACAATAACAAAATATTAGGATTTATCTTCAAAAAAATTTCTCAATCCCTTTCAACTTATTCCTCAACTATTAGCATCTGATCAGGTGTCATTTAACAAAGTGTAATCTCAGTACAATATACACTATGGGTATCCAAACCGCGGCCCGCCAGGTTGTGTTATGCGGCCCGCGGCCACATTTGTAATATATACATAAATTACACAATAATTTAGGCGGTTAGGTATACCACTTACTGTGAGATTTACACATGAGGCCTGCGAAATTGTGGCCCTTTCTAAAAAAAAGTTTGGTCGAACCCGATATACACCGTCTAAAATATTCAAATAACCAAGCAGATTGAGTAACAAATGAAATCTACCACAAGATTATTTCAGCATGAGAATATGAATATGTGTTGATGAAACGTAATTACGTCGGTTTAAAAAAGTATATAATAATGGCAATGATATATACACATAAATTTGCATTTTTCGTCATGATAAATATGTTATATAATACAAAGAGAAACACGAGACATACAAAAATCTACCCGTGTGCTTTTCCATCTGTCAGACTTCAAGAAGATAGGCATAATCAGTCAGAACTGCTAAACGTGGAGCCACTTCCTGCACAGCTACTGTTGTACATCGCAGCACATAACATCCCTGCGCATGCGCTATTTTACGAAAGAAGTCGTCGGGCCTCAGGAGACAAATCTCTCCATCTCGACTCAAAAAATTTATAACTTCCGAGACGAGTGGATCCAAGCTCACCAGTAACACGTGTAACAGATCCTCTGTTGTATTCTTTCACATGCACTTATGAGCCTTTATGTCTCTGTATTTTTTGCAGCCTTTCCTGCGGACCCCACGCCTTTCTGTAAACCGACACAGAGAGACGTAAAGAAGTGTTTTAACAGCGTTCTCAAATGTATAACGTCGACGGTAAAAGATACAAAGTTTCCCTTGTCCAAGCCATGAAAGCATACTGTGGCAGCAGAAATGTAGCTCCAGTCACTCTTTAACGTTGGCCACGCCCCAGCCGCTTTACGCCCGGCAAAGTACCCCAGTGTCCATTTAATATGAGGCTGGGTGGGCCCTAGAAACATTATGGACGTTGTAGAGGAGAGAAAAATCCCTTGTCCCTGCTAGGATTCGAAACCCGGACCGTCCAGTCCGTAACGTATTCACTATACCGACAACTCCACCCCGATGGAAGAAGAATGCAATAGGAGAGCAGATCATTGGTGGCATGACACTAACATGGGAACACCGAAGTACACTGAGAAAAACCAGTCCCAGTGACTCTTTGTCCAAAATAGATCTTACATGAACTGGCCGGTGTCCCGTTTATATTGTTCCCGTACACTGAAGCTTTATCACATAGGAAACCTCCACCCGCTGGAACATAGTGTGACAGTACGGACACGATAAAGGGGACAATCTGTGGATCAAGAAAATCGTGTCGATAAGGTTCAGGATTTTGACATGCATGCAATTCCTTCTTTCTTGTCTAAATGATATCCACGTAATGCGACCTTCGATACATGTATCAATACAGAATCAATGAAGTAATATTTAGACTTTCACTAATTTTTAGTTTATAATTACTCTGTCAACTCGTTGCGTTTCCAGTTGCACTTAAAAATCACTGTCATTAATTTTTTTTTTCAGAAATAATTGGTTTAAAACAGGATGTCGTGCCTTGAAAAGTAAAGGGCAACACGAAATTGGCAAGCATTCCGTTTAGGAGATTCAGCCATTTAACATCATGTTCTTACTTTAGAATCAACCTGTATAAGAATTATAAGATAGGCAACAGCTTGTCTGTCAAATTAAAGCAGTTAGTCGTTATTAACCTTTAGAGGACATCCATCTAAATTACATGCTAAACTTCTTTTACTTTAGAGAAAAGAGATCCTGCAACCATTACAAAGCCAGTTTATTAATTATGTCTAGGGAAATTATCGGTATTTATTGAGACAATTGCAGAAGAAATATGCGCACTCTGTAGCAAATATCGTGTTTATTAGTGTTACAGCAGTTGATAAATGTAGTTACCACTCCGCTTTCAAACCTTAATTTAAACCACTGTTTTATTTTAGACATTATTTTACAGCGGATGTTTTCAAAGATACGAGATTTAAAATCATTTTGCAGCTTCCTGTGAATTAGGACATAAATGAAAACGTACGTAGGCCTACATTATCACTTTTGGCCGGATAAAATTTTGAGATGGGGGCATGAGGTTCATTCATCTTTCAGCACGTGTTCTGGGTAGGATAATATACTTGAAAATATCGATTATGACGTTCTAACCAAATCGTAGTACCGCCTATAACGACACTTTCAGGTTGAAAGTTTCGTTAGCATGGAACAACTGGGGTAATTATGGACCAAAGAAAAGTATTTTGAAGATTAAAGTCTTTTGGAAAGATGCGCCTTGTCGAGGAGTAATTAGTTGCTGGCGACTAATACACAGTTGTCTAAGTTCTTAACACTGTTTGAATATAAAAATGCAGTAATTACTATCTTTCGAAACGTCGATAACTATTTATCAGTCGACACGGCGCAACATCCCAAAATATTTGACACAAAAAGCAAAGCTGTGAGAAACTAAATTCTTTCATTTACAGTTTGCGCTTAAACGACTGTCCCGTATATTAACTGTTTCAGGAAAGAAAAAGAAAAATAAATTCGGGCAGACAGCAGTGACAATATGGTGGCATGATCACTCCTGAAGAAAAGATTTATACCTCAAATCAATTAACAGTAAAGACAATGAGGCATGAAAATTCCAAAGAATGCACATGAAATATCTTTGTAATAGAATTGCATTGGAGTACTCCTTTTCAGACTTCTTTACTCGATTTTCTCCTTTAAAGTTTCAAAATCAATCCACTTCCGTCGCTGTTCAACATTCTTTGCTATTCAAGTACCCGTAACAGCATCAGGCATTCCTTCAAAAATAAATTGGGCTTACCTATAGTAAAGAATTCCTTTCATTGCAGATAACCGAAGGAATTTTTGGCGCAAGTCAAAGCTATATTACTTTTAGCTTTTTTTCGAAAAGATTTCTTGCCGAAGTATTCCTGTACAAACCACAAAGAATGAACTTTGGCTGGTGAGAGGGAGTCAACAAAATGTGGCGGAACTCAAAACGCATTACACTTCCGGTTGATTGGGCCAGATTCTCCATTGTCCACTTCTATCGAACAAAGAACAAAGTGGTTTGAAGCCACACTGCCTGAAGTTGGCGATGCTTTGTAGATAAAAAGGTAAATTTAGCTGGAAGTTGTTGAGCGAGCTAACAGAGCAGTGGTCTAGTTCTTGTATGACATCGCAGAATTGCATTTCATGCTTAATTTTGTTATAACCATGAAGTATGTAAGGTATGGGGTTTTCATGGCTGTGTTGTTGAGGATTCAAGTCTTCTGGAATGTAACGTTGTGTCGATGGCTGAGTGGTTTCCGAAGTTTCAAAGGATCGTGCTGCCTTCATCTTCAAGGGTAGATCAGTCTTTCTGGACTGATCTACCCTTGAAGATGACGGCATCACGATCCTCTGAAATGCCGGAAACCACTCATCCAACAAAACGCTATCACATTCCACATTCCTCAACCATATATTACTTTCAACGTGTGACTTATCATTTGTTAGTTACACAAAACGAAGATAAGCGTATGTGAGTATCTCTTCGGAAGACAGAACGTTTTAAACTAATTAGCCTTTAATATTCAGTTTTTGAACAACGAATTCACTTTTTATTTTCGTATTTCTGTTCAATTCACCCTACACATGTTTCGGCCGTGACTCTATCATCATCAGGGGTACATTGATAAATCGATAATGGCCGAGTATATACGAAAATAAAAACGTGCATTCGTTGGTTCAAAAATTGAATATTAATGTCAAGATGCACGGCGAACACAACGTGAAATTAATTAGCCTTTATATAAGGGGAACAGACGTTACATTACAGAACTTTGTAGAAAGTGAAAAAAAAGATCGCATGTAGAAAGGGTCGTTTCCGCCGACATATTTCATCCCTGAGACTACTAGGCAGATTTCGATTAATGTTAACTTTTGTTATAGACGAAAATTGCTGTGTAATTTAATCTTGTTTCGTATCGACTCAGTATAACCAACAATTTATGTGACACTAAACATAACTGTTACAATCTCGTTTTTTTCAACACAAATAACATTTGGAGAAGAACAGTCCACAAATTTTTGAAGTTCCCATTATGCAAGTAATCAATCCTGACACATGTTCCCTCTTTAGATCAATCATTCACCTCGTCAGCCTCTTCTGAAACACGCCCAATATTAATCTATACATTTATAATCTTCCCGTACAGACATAATATAATACTTGCCACTCGTTTAATAAAATAATCAAGTTGCAAAAAATAAATACAACAGAAGTTACGTATTCTAATATCATACATAGCTTATGCTCTCAGACAACGAAGATGATCTCCAAAAAATGCTATTTAATTTTAAAAAGCTACAAAAAATTTCAATACGAAAGTTGCTAATGAAAAAACAGAATCACTGACAATTGCTAAAATTCCCTTAAGATGTTAAGTTAGTGAATGATGATCAGATAATAGAACACGTCTTAAAAATAAAATACCTAGGTATAGATATAACAAGTCAAGGACTGCTGCAAGACGATGTCAAAGGTCAGATAAACAAAGCCAATAGAATTTCAGGATGTTTAAATGATACAGTATGGAACAACAAATACATTTCTAGAGGCACAAAATCTGGAATTTACAAAATTGTAGTCAGGCCAATTTTGGCTTATGTTGCAGAGGCAAGGCCCAACACTGCCTGCTCAAAGAAAGCTTTGGAAACTGCTGAAATGACAACGTTAAGGAAAATCAAAAGGAGTAGATTGAACGACAGAGTGCGGAATGAACACATCAGACAACTGTGTAACAGCCCACACGTAAATGAATGGATCCTTAGAAGACGGATGGAATGGAATGACCATATAGCCAGAATGACAAGCACAATAGTAGTAAAAATAGCACGCGATACAGCATCAAACAGGAAGAGAAACATTGGAAAAATGGCGCCAATCCTTGGAAACTGGTTAGGAACAGACTGAAAGCCTATCTACAAGAAGAAGAAGACTTTTATTAAGGTAAGTAATTTAAAATACACAATACTGCTTTAACATTCACATAAAGCAGGTGTTAGATTGGAGCAGTCTTGAAGAAAAGTAATGCTGTGCTGCAATAATGACTGTAGACTTGCAGTATTAAAATTTAACAGCAACCGTTTGAAGAGTTTGGGAGAGGAGATGAAAGAGAGGGACGATCCCCTTCATGCTATTTGACTTTTGTGCACTTCTTGTAAAAACGAACAGGTCTAAGTCTTACAAGAGTTGCTTACGTGTTGCAATATTTCGTTACTTTCAAGAAAAGTATAATGAAGAACTTTAAAATAAAGACTGCAGTTTATCCGACTGCATAACGGGTAGGAAGACTACAAGAGTAGAACGTTTGCAGATTCTGCAGTAGGAATTTTTCAACAGAGTTAATTGTGTATGTAAGAGCTTAGGAATTTAACTGTGAAAAAGAGAGAAATCAAACAACTTATTGTTGTAGCTTCAATGTGATGTAGTCATAAAATAAGTTTAGTTTCAGCGTTAATAATGAGAACTGCAGCAAGTACTCGAAAAATCCAAGCAAAGTGCATGAGCTTAAGTACTCGTACACTTTCTGACGCAGCGGACTGTGTGTATTCAAGACATAGATGCAAACTTTGCGAGTCTGAAATTTTGACAGCTACAGGTTTGCATTGTAAAGGGTTTGCTTTGATATGGGAGTTAGAGAGCAGAGAGGTTTTTACCTTGGGGATTGTGAGAATCATCCCCACGAAATATTCACAGCTGTTTAAAGAAAATGTTTCCATTAACCCGTTTATAAATTATGCATACATCATTTTAGTTATTTGTAAACTACAAATGGTGTAAAAATTTCTTGTGCTGTATCTATCAGTTTCACGCAATATTTCGGAACATTTCTTCTCACTAATCTTTTTTTGCCTTCTGCAACAAGTACAGGTAGAAAGTACATTAGATATTCGATAAGGGTACGCTCCTTACTCCCAAGAATAAATGACACTTACTTCACCCTTTCATTCATCCCAAGGAGAATGGCTATCTCTTCCTGCTGGCAGGTTGTTGATGGTACGTTGTCTGTCTCTGGCAGCTTAACTGCTGCACCATCAAAAAGGAGGAGAGGCTCAGCAACAGACGTTAGCAGGATAACGAAGGATTCTTACGAAATAATTTCTGAGGCAGCAGACAGGTTTTCAATGACTGGCAATTTAATTGGCGCCAGAATGATCGATGGTGAAATATTTGAAATATATACGAACCAGTTTTCCGGAAGAAGAATTGGATATTGAAGTACTATCCCAGTGTAGAACTAATTAAAAGCAAACTAGAATACTTGTATAATTGGATATAAAGTGCGGATCATCACACAATGAACTCACCACGAATGCAATTACGGTACTGTATTTTTACAATATTCCCCATATTACAATAAAACGTGTTTCCACTGAAAAAATAAAATTTCTAAGCTTCTACAAAATACTCTCAGTCGTAGGAAAGAAAAGTATATGTCAGTAAATGTACATTCGCTATCCTGTATGAGGATACAAAAAAGTTAGGGATGTCAGAGCCAAAAGAATACACTACGTCATGTGAGAGATTGTTAAGGTAAATGGTTTTCACGAATGATTAAAGGGTTTGGTGTGCATTTTAAAGTTTAAATAAAATAGCAGGAGAATGTGCCAACTTCTTCTTTTTCATCTAAATCTTCCTCCGTCTTTACTACAATAGACGGTTTTATGAAAGTATTCTCAAATACTAGCCTGCTGGTGCCGGGCGACCCGGGCAGGCTAGGCACACTCATTTACGTAGTTACCGTGGAAACCTCGCGACTCGGGCAGGCAAGGCATACCTACTTACTTAGTTACTGTGGAAACCTCAAGAATGCGTGTGTATGATATCATACTTTATAATGGTGCCCGTGTTTAGCTTAGTGGTTTCCGTTATTTATCATCTGCCCATCCGTGAGACTGAATTCTGTGTATTGTCGTCTCCTGCCATCTGGTGGCGGTCCGTGGAACTCCAACGTTCAGGCTAGTGACGTCAATCTGGTGACGGTCCGTGGAACGCCAACGTGGGAATGTGACATTTGGATCGGACGGACTGACACTACTGAAGTATAGTATAAGATTAAGACAGTTATCTTGCACTGTCGTCTGTATGTGCTCAAACGACAGCACCGCTTTAGTTACATTCAGTATAATAATATATTGTGTCGAGTAATTTAACAAAAAATACTAAAGGGAGGGAAAGTACACGTCAGTTGCAAATTTCTTGCTGTTGTACGTTATTATGGGTTGGTATATTTTTGTACTCTGTTTTTGTCCGGATCAAAGGACTTCCATTTACACCGTGGTCAAGATTAATGTAGCTGATGCAGCTGTTCTTGCCGTTTATCAGAGAAGAAATGTCTATTGTGACTAAGCTACGCGCTGAAAGAACGAGGAATAGTGTTTTGCTTCCCGACGGTGAAAAGGATTTTTCTCTTTTCCAAGGTTTCCAGACAGGCCCTTGGGGCCACCCAGCTTCCCCATCAGTGCGTCTCGGACACATTTTTCCCGGGTAAAGCGGCCAGAACGTGAAGTTAACCACTCAGTGCCGACGTTAAAATGAGTGGAGCTACACAACCACTCCGTCACATGTCTTCATGTCTTGCAGACGGAAAATCTACCTTTACTTTCGCACATTCTTCTGCAGTTTCGTTTCACCGCCCGCAGTTAATTTTAAAAAATAATAATTCAGTGAAGTTGATGGATATTTGTTGAGGTAGTTGAGTGATTGTGGGCCATAAAGGTCATTCGGGCTACGTCTGTTCATTGATCAACGTCACAGTGGTACAATTCTGGTTTCATGTAATTAATTAATTATGATTTAAATCCTTCAATTAAGCACATGTAATGAAGCGTAGATTTCAGTGATGGATTGCTGGCCTCTGCAATTACAAGTGGTCACAGTCTCTTAAATGCTCTTCGATTCGCCAATCTCAGCGAACATTTAAATCCTATAAATGACTGAATAATCACATTATGAATATTCAACCACAGAAACCAGAAAATGACATCTGAATTTTATGCAGTGGCTTGCAAAACTGACTCAAACTTTATTTACACTTAAATTTTTTCGCATTACGTCATGCAGATTTGCACAAATGTTCCAAAAATGTAGGACCTACCTCAAAATTCTAGTCACCAGAAGGGTGACGTGAAGCCAGTTCCATACTGAGGACCCACAAATATTAGGCGCCACCGTAAAAAAGTAGCCACCTGGGCGATCTAGCGCATTTCCTGTTCCAGATATTAAATTGCAGGTTGGTAGTATATGGAGGAAATAAGAACTGCGCACAATAGTTGGGTAGAAATGTAATATAAAATAAAGACGACCTACCAAAATTTAATCTTCCTCCAGCACTTTTAATATTACTTAAACTGATGAGATTGGAGAGCCTCTAACACTCGCAAAAGAAGCATTAAAAATCTGGATGGGATCACAGAAGACCCAGCTGTTGTTTTCACTTTATACTTTTGTAACTATATATACAGATGGGAAGATTATCAGTAATGTATAAACAATAACATTAACTTGGATCACAGATAAATACGTATTGTGTATTTAAACTGACTTAGGAGATGCTCAATGACGAGTTTTTGTGGTAGCGGTGAAGAAACGTCTGAACAAATGTGGGATTGTACACCTATATCAATTCTTAACTGTGGAACTGACATCCATACGATT
Organism: Reticulitermes speratus; assembly: GCA_021186555.1. Classification (NCBI taxonomy): domain Eukaryota; kingdom Metazoa; phylum Arthropoda; class Insecta; order Blattodea; family Rhinotermitidae; genus Reticulitermes; species Reticulitermes speratus. The sequence goes on from JAJKFL010000001.1 coordinate 11,142,512, forward strand.
TAGTGGAAGCATATGTTAAAACGCATGGAAAACTACAAGCGACACAACAGAAATTTTATGAAGAAAACTCTGAATAGGGTCTTGATATTCGATGCATATTGCAGGAGGATTGGCAAGGTTTTGATTATCTGTGTGAGCTTCCATGCCGATCAGCGCTTATAATTCAATATCAGCAGAGAGTAAGGAGCTTTTCTCATCCGTGAGAAAATCTTCACGTGAAAGGTTGGGCATACAACTCCCCCTCTCCCCGCTTTAAATCCGGGAGTGGCTTAAAGAGGAAAGAGAATAGCTTCAGTGATTCTGAAAATGCGAGCCGAAGAAGATATTGGAAATGATAAAATAGAAATGGACTGGAGAAACATTGAATATTAAGAAAAGTCGAAACAGTACTCTTCATTTCATGATGCTATTCGATTAAAATAAGTTACTGAAGGAAAGAGAAGAAAAGGAAGATATATGCAAGTAACAGAAGACCTTAAGGAAAAGAGAAGGAACTGGAATTTGAAAAAAGGAAGCACCAGATGCACTAAGTGGAAAATTCGCTTTGGAAGAGGTTTTGGACCTGTTGTAAGACTGAAGATGCAGTAATAGAATGAATGAATGAATGAATGAATGCAGTAAATGGATAAACGGACAGAAGGAAGAAAAGAATGAATGAACGAAATAACAAACTAACGAAAGAATGAGTGAGTGAACGAATGAATGAATAAATAAATGAACGAACGAACAAACGAATGAACGACCCATCGATCAAATCAATATCCTCTCAGCGTCTGTTCTGAAAAAAACCCTCAATATTTTCCTGCTCTTAGAGGGAGTAGCCACTACGTTCCAGACCCATGTAAATATAATATATGGGTTGTATCTTAAATGCTTGACAAATTTCAGGAGGAAGTTCCCTTCACCAAACAAGGAAAAATGTTAATATCAATCTGTAACTGCAAACTCTTAATCTTCAAGGTAGAGCCCAACAAGATGTTCAGCCCAATACAGATTTTTATCTGTGGAGAAACTTAAAATCCCTAGTGTATCCAGCTTCAATGGAAAATGAAGAGACACTTCACCAATGCATTTTTATGTTTTTTCAAAACATTCGCAACCGTCTTTAAGCCTTTTCGAAATGGCGCGACAGTTCAAGATCAGACGTGTCCATGCGTGCATTGAGGTGGGGGATATTTTGAACATTTGATGTGAATTGTGACTTGATAAAGTAAGAACTCAACAATCATTAAATTGGTAAATGTCATTATGTCAGTGGGAATACAATATTACGTATTTAATGTATCATTGTTGAACGTAATCTTTCAATAAACTAAAAAATCACTAATTTCTGGCATATTTATATTCTTTGTTTTTGATATGAAAAACTCACCCTTAAAGATTGTGCAAGCATTTTAGACACGCCCTGTATATTTAAATTCCTCAAGTATGACGCAGCATGGCTGTCTGTTGTAGGGCAAAAGCATATCTGAGTTACGTTAGCAACACCCTGTAAACTGCTACTCAGATTGAAATTTCAGCACTTCTTTAAAATGGCCTGCATTTTATTTTTCAATCGCAACTTCGTTTACTTTTGTGCACAATGAAGGAAAGTAAGTTAACTTAGAGATGTAAAGGTAAGCGTTTCAATTTTAAGTTCGGACGCTATACGCTTGCAAAGCATTTGGAAAAGTGATTTATCTTCAGTCGGAACCTGGCTGCATTAACGTAAAATAATTCACTGGAATTTTATTGCCTTTGAACACAAGCGGGATACGAAAGCAGTGGTTGCTAATGTTGTCAGGGAAAAGAACCGAGAGGAACCCACTCTCGTGGGAAAGTTAACAGACTTGGCATTACCATTTATTTTATCTTTGAACTTCCCGAACTTTCACCTTTATACCATGAGAGAACTAAGTTTACTGGGCAACATTATTAACGTACGCAGTTCTAAAATATATTCTCGTGAACTGTGGTGTAAAAATCACGATCGGTATTTTGGATAGATCCGAGTGTAACCTTTTATATGATGTGTCTGAGACTGACTCGTAGGAGACGAAACATGTAGCACGGTAACATTATGTACGAATTATAAATAAAGATAAGTAGAATAGAAAAACAAAAAAACTCTATTCTAATATCAACATGGAGTCACGTAACTTACTTATTATTTTTATGACGTAATATATATATACACATATATATACATATCTTTGACAGGGGATGTGTTTGCAAATCTGTGAGCACGCTTCATTTCTGAAACTACTAAAACGACTTCGATTAAACTGAATTGAACACATGGAATTTGCCTTAAGATCTGTCGAGCATGTTTCAATTCAGTTAACATAGGCCCAATATGAAACGAACCTTGAAATGAAATTTATCAAGATTTGCACAAATAAGTCTTCACATAATATTTGAGATGACATCAAATATGGATCACACTCAGATCAGTAGCTTCAATTCAAATATTTTTCTAAAGTTTAAGTTATAGAAAAAGAAAAAAACTGAGAGCGTCTTGCGGACATTACACTGGAAAGTACGTTTGCACTGCAGAAAGAAAAAAGATAGGGTAAATAAATTATACAGTGAGGGTTGTATATTATTTACCCTTCATCAGATATTACGTTTAGCTAGGGTGATCAAATCAGCGGTAGAGGGATGAGTGGGACATGCAGCATAGGAAGAATTACAAAACAATTTGACCGAAAACCCCGGCTGAAGAAAGAGAGGTACGCGGACAGTAATATTAACACTGGAAGATTCCAGATCGGAACTAGGAAAGGTCACGATTTTCTGGGCTGAGATGCCGCGTAGTTTGAAAATGAGTATCAGGTTTTCAGGGAATATTAGTCTCAATATTCCGGATAGAAAAATAATCTTCTAACCTTGAAGACGGAGGCTTAAGTTTTCTCCGAAACACTGGCACATACCCAAGGACACGGCGTCAAGTCACTGAATGTAGTGGTGTTAAATAGGGTGTTATGTTGGTAGGTATCTGCTTGCGCATTTTCAAAAAAGGTACAAATTCAAAATCAGAGCCTTCTGAGATGTGTCACAATGCCGACTGGTCGTCAGTTACCAAAGTTTCGGAGAAGCGTGCTGTCTTAGAAATATCGGTAACTAATTTTAACATTCTAAAAATAGCACGAAGATTATGGTGGGGAGGGGGTAAGATGGTAAAATGAACGGGAAGATTTCAAGGTCAAGCTCCAAGTTTCGCCAAACGAAACTGATAATAATCGAGAGGCCGTCCTGCGATAGAAGACTTCGCCTTCGTCAACAAACACGTGAGAAATTCAAATCACGCGTGACAGCAAATATTTTACGATGATATGATTTTAATTTTGTTTCTAATTTTAAAACAAACTTTTTATTATTATCTGTGTGTGCACTTTACCTAGTTGGCATTAAAAAAAGTGAGCTAATATGCAGAGAGGATAATCGATAGTGCTCCAATATTTAATTAACATTCCATTACTCATTCATACAAATCTTCCTTAAATAAATTTAAGCTTCTTGGAGAAGCCAAGTTTATGCTGCATTCAGTTAGTGTATGCAGTGTAATTATAATAAAGAATATCTTCAATTAAATTTATTGATCTGTAATGTAGTCCAATACTGAACCCTGGAACAGAATTTGAATACAGAAAATTTGTCGTCTGTGTACAGTAACAAAATCCTATGCACGGAAATTGTCCCTGAACAGACAAGCCTCAGTAGGAATGCCTAAGCGTATTACTGTTCCTCTCTCCTACTACTCTGCGTCTTGCCTGTCGGGTGAGCCTTTCGAAATTGCCTGCCCTGGTTGGCTAGACTTACTGAACTGAAAGAAATCTCTGCTGTCCTGCTACTAAAAAGGAAGAAATTTCCAGTGCCCTGATTCATAGTGGAGCAGAAGACATTTCAGAAGAACAGCACACTCCTCACGCCGGATTTCTTTCGGAAATAGTGCCATATTCTGCTCAGAGATGCAGTTTCTCAAAAAAGAGGTGGGCAATGAGGCTGCCTTCTATTGCATCGTAATACAGTGTATCTAAAATGTTATTTTCTCCATTCGAATTTTATTTGTTCTCTACTCCTTCTGTCCCACTTTATTCATTCATTTTATCAACTCGCGCTACCGATGTAAGTTTAATCTTCTAATTAACGCTTTCCCATTCGCCCTTTCTTTTAATGCTTCCTACAGTTCACACCGCATTATTTAATTATTTTATTTAACCACTATTATACTCCCATTCCGTAACATACTTTTAATTTGGCGTATATTATCTACTTAATATACACTTAACCATAGCTGCCACTGTTATTTTTTCCAGTATTCTTCCTCTGCACTTTTTATTCCTCGGATTCCCCCCCCCCCCCCGCAATTCATTTCATAAGTTGTATTAAATAATTTATCTTAACACTGCTTTCCTTTACCTTTCCTTACTAGCAAGCCAATTTATTTGTTTTGCTGTAAGTTCATCCCATTTCGTTACTTCAAATTTTTTTACGTGTTGAAAACAAATTCAGCTATTTTCTCCTCTTTAGTATTTTATTCTTTTATTATTTCTCTTTTGTGTTCTACGTTTATGTTTCTTTTTTCCCCCTTCGGTTTCTTCCTATTTCCTTGTTTCGGTTATTGCTGCTTTCCTTCGTTTTATCGTTCAGTTAATTTAAATCATCAATTATAATAGGCTTTTCATGTTTTATTTTCTGTTAGGTTTAAAATAATCTACTGATACAAGCTTCTCACACTGCTTCCTCAAATATAATTCTAGTTTCCTTCTATTTATAAACCTAACACACTACTACATTATTAGCTTCGCTGTTAACTTCGATTCACATTCCCACAAAATTTAAGCATGCTTTGGCCAAAGAACCCCCCCCCCCCTAGTCCACAGGGGGCAGTTCTGCAAATACACACAATCAAGTCACGCAGCTGAACACGTGCGACTCGTACACTCATGCTGGCGTGGGAATTAATGCCGAAAATATACCTCACAGACAGCTGACATGGCCAACTAGCCGGCAATTCAGGAAATACGGCATGTAGCACCCCTGAAAGCGGGCTGAGAGGAGTGAAGGGAGACAAATTGCCTGTAGCAGTGTGCCATGTGATACAGTCCGATTATTTTCTCGTGGCCTCTGGCCTACGCGACAAGTGAAGCAACATGAGAGTAGTTGGGGTGGGGGAGGGCAGATAAACATAGTGGCAGTGCTTGGAAGCATTAATCATTGTTATTAGTCATCACGGATGGATGTAGAATTACTGTTGTTGCGCCGTTAGACATGCATATCCAACCTGTGGCCTGTGGACTTGTTTTTTCCACGAATCTGTACTTTTTTTTAAATACCCTCATGTCATACATTTTTAATTTGAAAACGCCGTGTGATTCATTACGTGTTGAATTAATATAAACCCTGTGTTAACATTACAACTTGGTGGGGTAAAGAGTCAAGTTTTGGGGGTTTCCTACTGTATCTGCAAACACAATGGCCAAGCACTCAAGACAGAAGTTAGAAACGGGAGAAATTTAGAACTTAAGAGCAAACTCGCGGACGCGAATTTTACAAAGGCGCACAGAAGTTGCCGCCTCTGAGAGCGAAATAGAATTTTCCAACTCGATCAGATAAGCAATGCCAGGCACAGCACTAAATCTGAGCAGTTTAAATTCGTCCTAACACATACGGACTTCAATCAACAGTTATATTTACTTAATTACAAATGATAATTAGAAATAATATATGGTATCTCACAGCATGAATACTAACATTTTAAACTGGCCCTCGGCGAATTCCACATTTTCCAGCATATCGTGAATAACTTGGAAGAAAAAGCAGCAGGTTGAGAATACAAATAATATGGATGTTAAAGAAAGAGTTTTGAGGGTAAGGACCGGATTAATTTTTCTCAGAATAGAGACCAGAGGCAGTCTTTGCGAAAACTAACTAAATGAATGATGGCTTATCGAGAACGGTTTTGCTCAATGGCGTGAGTTAACCTATTGAGGACCAAACGTGTGTTTTTATATAAGAACTCAGTGCGTACCGCGTAGTAAACACTCTCCACCTCGGTTATAACAAAACCAATGTGTTAATGTTTTATAAGGCAAAACTCGCTGTTTGTCCGAGATCCATACAGAACATTTAAGCTCAATGTGAGCACCACGTAGAATTTTTTTAATGTTAAACTTGGCGGTACGTAAAGTTACCGCTAGGGTTTAAAAGGTTAATCCCGCTGTCTGAGTAAACTAGCAAACCTCTGCTATAGAATATATTTGACCAATGCCTCTCATGTTTAGCTGTACAAAATTTTGTTTTAGAGACTGGCGATATTAGTTGTATTTACAGTACTTTCAAGTAGTTCCACTACGCTGAATTCTCCAAACCACACTTCCTGTATGAGCAAACTATTAACATGAGAGGGAGCTTAGTTTTCTGCACAGAAAAACCTCATTGACCTCCATAAAATGTCTGGACTGTACTATAAATTTTATAGAGAATTTATGCTCTCCAAAGATCGACGAACCAAAACAATTGAATTGGGGTGTACTTCACAGCGCTGTGTTAACAGAAAAGGAAGTCACTGTCTTCCCCACTAACAAAACCAGAACCGCAACTGAAAACTCAATTACACTGAAAGGCAATGTGGATCTGTTGTACAAAATTGATCCCGACTTAATGCCTCTATACTACTCGTCACTAGTCGTGACGAAGTATGCCATACGTTAATTTAATTAATGCGCAAAGATATGAAGAAGTGTTCAACTACAGACTTACGTAGGTCCCTAGAGCGAAATAGTTTGCTTAATTTTGTAACAACAGATACATGGCTTCCATTATTTCGTACTTACGATATCGTTTGCACATCAGAAATAGTGGCATGTTACGGTAATTACAAATTCCACGAGCCTCACTAATTAACCATCTCCAGAAGACATGACGCACTAGTGCCGTGTCTCTGAAGTATATCTGTATTTGGCTAATAGTGGGAAGAAATGCACAGTGTAAAATCTTAAGATAAATCTATTTGTTGACTTAAGTAAGATGTTTTAAAGGCGCAGAGAGGGCGTAGTGGTAAAGTTTGGGCTGAAATAACGACCTTTTTTGTTTCCTTTGCTTGTTCGATTTTCTATACGGCTGTGCGTGCAGGCAAAACTGAAGTTGCCACGTGTGGTTTGAGTATTGCAGCATAAAGGCACATAAAGACATGTTGAGGTGAAACCTTGGGTTAAACTACACTCTGTTCTTCTTAACTTTGTCATTTGCTTAACTCGTAAGAATTATACTCGAATACGAGAAGGCGAAAAACACATTAGCCTCAATATTAAAAAGAAACCTTAAATTTGAAGGCGTAGGGAATCATAACGATAAAGCTCTTAGCCAAATAGTGCGGCGTCTTGTGAAATCTTTGCTCTCGAGATCTTCGCTCTTCTAAATTGTTACGCAGGGTATATTGGTAGTTACTGACGTTTCGGGAAAACCTATCGGTACCATTTGCAAGGGTCAAGCAGTCCAAAAAAAATTCTCTTTGGACTGCTTGGCTCTTGAATATGGGACCGATAGGTTGTCCCGGAACGTCGGAAACTAACTACCAATCTACGTGCGTAAAATCCCAGAGGAGCGAAGATTTCATTTACACCGCGGCGGCAAGCATGAAATCAAGCATTTTTGCTCTTCTTGATTCTTGCGCGGCGTAGGTTGGTCATCGACGTTTCAGGAGAGGGTATGGTTCCATCTTCAAGGGTCAATATGTCCAAGGAAAAACTCTCTTCTTGGACATCTTACACACAAAACAAATACCTCAACTACACCGCGGCAGTAGCCTGAAATCTCGCAGTGTGTTTTATTGAGTTACTTATCTTGACTGCTATGACATGTGTAACGTCATGTAAATCAATGAAGTTCCTTGCAGCAAGATATTCTTAAATTGCGAAATAAAAAGCTATATTTTTAAGTTTCGTGAATACATATCATGAAGCAAACAGAGAAAGCATAATTTTGTTTGGGAAACACCGTAGTAAAACGCCACACTGAACGTAACCTATGACACAGTGAACCGCAGTGGTGACTGTACAAATCCACGGAATAACACCGTGACGGGCATATTGTGGGGGCGCCAAAGAAACAAAGGGAAATTATTTTCAAAGATTCATTCATTCACTACTCCGGGAAAAGGTGTTTTCACAGCATTTGTTGGCTAGAGCTAATTTTTCACAATACACATATCGACAAGGAAATTATTTATTTCGGTTGTATACGGTCCGTAGAGAGGCTATTTTTGACACAAAAGGTAATAATGACGCCTAAATCATGGGCTAGCCTGGCAGATATATAGAAACAATGTAAAACATTTGATGTGAAAAGAGCCACAAAGGTTTACATATAGACTCAACAAAGACTCATTAAATTCTGAACACCTGTCACTATGCTACTAACGGGTTTCAGTAAAGTATTCTTCGATACAATTTGATTCTTTGTTGTGGGCACTACTCTCAAATACAACGACCAACAGTTCATCAAGTTCATCCTGCCAGAGGGTTTACGGGCTTCCACTGCTGTACGCTGGTAAAAAGGACCGCAACCACTCACGGTTGCGTCACGCCTTCTCAGTTGTCTATTGTTTTCTGTTTGTTTATAGTGGCAGCGATGTTTTGCTGTCTGGTGGAAGGAAGACAGAACTAAAATTCTCTTCTATCAACCTCTGTCCATAGAAACAGCGCTATATTAACCTCTTTAATCAAAGGAGAGGCCGGGTGCTGACAAAGAGCAAACTTCTCTTTTTGGGTTGCCTGTCAACTTTCTGATGAAAAGTGCTTTCAGGGAAGCTGGATAAATATCGTGACCTATTCAGAGCACTGAATTGTAAGAGAGCTTTGCTCTTCTGGGATGTTACGCAGTGTAGAGTGGCAGTTAGTTACCGAAGTTTCGGGACAACCTATCGGTTCCATTTTCAAGAGTCTTCCCGAAACGTCAGCAACTAACTACCAATATAAGATGCGTAATATCTTTGAAGAGTGAAGAGTGAACCGCGGAGGAAGCCTGAAATCACGCAATAAATTGTATTTGACATTACTCTCGAAAAACTCTTTAATCAGCCTTAATGCTGACGTATGCCAAATATGAAATGCAGAATCTTTATCGTATATACGTCTACGTTATATTACCCAGCAATAAGCGCCATGAAGCAAGGTCGTTATTGACATGCTGGTAATGGAGAATGAATTATACGTTATATAGCGCCATAAGAAGACTCTTTTCACCAGCAAACTGGACTTAAATTTAAGTAAGAAACTAGTACAGTGCTACACTTTGAGCATAGCTTTGTATGGTGTTGAAACGTGGACACTTCGGAGAGTAGATCAGAAATACCTGGAAACGTTTTGAATTAGGTGCTGGAGAAGAATGGAGAAGATCAGTTGGACCGATCGTGTGAGAAATGAAGTATTACACAGAGTCAAGGAGGAAAGGAATATCCTACATAAAATAAAAAGAAGAAAGGCTAACTGGATTGATCACATCTTGAGTAGAAACTGCCTTCTAAAACACGTGATTGAAGGACAGTTAGAAGGAAGGATAGAAATACGGGAAGACAAGAAGAAGGCGTAAGCAGCTACTGGATGACCTTAAGGAAAAGAAAAGATACTGGAAATTGAAAGAGGAAGCACTAGATCGCACCCTGTGGAGAACTCGCTTTGGAAGAGGGTACGGACCTATCGTAAGGCAGACTACAGAATGAATGAATGAATGAATGAATGATAACGCCATGCAGTTTAGTAAATACAGACGTTTCGGACAAGCTCCCTGCCTCGAATTTTAGGGTAGGACTGTAGACAGTTCAAGAAGATTAGAAAAGTAGCTATTCTCCTTGACTACTTAAATCCTGAAAATGTAGGCAAGCTCCTCTGAAACGTATGTACCTGCTTACAAATCGTAATCCTTTTTACCGCTTGGCAGAAGGAACAAGGGGGTGTAATTCCTCATTTTGTCCTGTGACCTGATGAAAAAATTGAATCAGCTTCCGAAAACGTCTGGATGAAAGACTGGGCGATTAACAGTGTCTAACCTATCGGTCTTAGCCGAAACATATAGCTGAGTGTGAATTTCGATGTGTTGTGTTACACGATAATTATTGGAGCATATCGCCCATGAAACAGCAATTTGTCGTAACCCACACAATCCTCAAACTGATATTTCCGCATTATTAAGAGTTACAAACACAATTTCTGTCAAAATATTGTGCCCACAAAAAATTATTTCTCCTTATATTTTCGTAAAAACATAACATGCTTACGTATAGGTCTACTGAGGATCTGTCAAGTATTTCTGTCTCCTGTAAAATTGTTTACCAGTGCGTTACGAAAAATTGCCGTTTCATGAGCGATATGTATCAGTCAAAAGATTCTATGTACCTTCATCACACAAGTTGGTAATTCATAATAACAAAAAAAAAACCATCTCGTATCACTAGAGGATTGTGTTAATTTTATTATTTATAATTAGAAGTTTCTGCACGGTAAATATAAATAAATTCACTCCGGAATTAGTTTTAAGATCTTCTTCTCCCTTTCAATAAGAAGATGCTATCGTGCTCCACTTCCCTTCGAGCGTTTACTGACAAATATTTGTAGCTCTGATTTATTATCATAATTTTGCCATCGTACCCATTAACACAACATAACCTTCATTTCAGCAGACAATATCCTTCTTTCATCTTTCAATATTAAAACACCAAGTTTCCCTCCTGTAGAATACAGCAGAAATAACCAGGACTTCATAAAGTTTAATCAAGACTTACACTTCTTCCTTTAAAACGTAAGATGTTTAAAACAGCTTCAATGCACAGCTGCAACTCACGTACATTAATGTATCTGGTGCGAGAGAATCTGATTAGATCCGTACGTGTGCCCCCAGCAACTGGGCAAGTCAGGCCTTGATAATGTCTTGCCTTCCACTGGGGAGACTGGAAACAAGACAGTGTTATTTCCCATTACTACAATTTATCATAATTAAAATGTCGAGTCGTTGTGTTAGTTTAATGGTTCGTGGGTATAACAAAGTTAGACTCAGCACACTGTTGATGCAGGGACAAGGCACTCGACTGTAGCTGGACCGCAGCTCATTGTTATTCCGGGGCAGCGGGCTGGTCAACCGTCCGTATGAATATGTACGTTACAACTACACTGAATGATCAACTAACTGGTCGATTGACTTCCTCACTAACAGTTAATAACTCGATGAGTAGTTTACTAACTCACTATACAAATGGGAAATCAAAAAAACTGGCTGCTTTGCCAAGTATTTAAATAAGTAGCTTACTAATTTACTGAGTGATCAAATATGAGTGGATGTATAGCTCCATGGATTCTTAACCTAGGCTTTTAATGGACATAAATGGTCAGTTTCACACCTCGGCCGTTTTAACTAAGAAAATGTTCCGGATACCCACTGAACAGATGGCTGACTGGGCCTAGGGTAGGTCTGGAGACTCTGAAGTGAAAATCAAAACAAATTCCTTTTTCTGGCGAAAGAAGTCCGGCCGGCCAACCCATTGCCTTAGCCACTGTACTGAGAGGTACAGTGGCTCCTTTTAAGACAAATGTCCACTTCGTATGGAGTGGAAACGGATTTCTGGTTTTATGTTGCAGAGTTGAATTACGTGTGAGAAAGTATGGAAGCAGGAACAAAATTACCGACTAATTCTTTCTTTTAAGATAATTTGTCGCAAGTTAAATCTGCCCCTGTCCAAGAAGTAAAATTTATATTTCAATCTTAGACGACTCAGAGGATCTGAATCCTCAGCTACGTCGCTGTGAGTACTTCAAATCTAGCGAATAAAACAACTGTTAATAGGTCCCGAAGCAAGCCAATAATAGCTGAGATGTAAGTGGAGTGGAAGATCAGCAAGAGATATCGAATGAAATCTACACAAAATCACGAAGTAATTCCATAGAATTCAAACCAAGTCCTTGTGATAAAGGAATGAATGTCACGGTATTCATGTCTCCGAGTCTACAGGAGAGCAGTATTATAAATCACTCTGAGAAAAAAGAAAAGCAGGGGAAGAAATTTTAAAAAGTAGAAGTAGCAGCAAACTCTCATAACTTTTACGGTATTCACAGCAAAGCTTTCTTTCAATTTCAGTACATCAATTTATTCCATAACTATTATGATATATTTTCTTCGCAACCACATTTCTGGGTTTCTTTTTTCAGGTAAGAAACTGTAAGAAGAAAAGAAGCCTTTCAAGGCAATGCACTGGAATTAGATTAGAAAAAAGTACAGACATAGACAACTTAAGGTTTGGAATTTATGTGGATTACTTTTAAATAGCATTCAGCTGTTAACCCAAAGCAAAAATCTGGAACACTCACATATCGATATCAATTATCGATATAAGCACATTCTACAAGGCGAACGTCGCAGGCAACTGGTTAGAACTTCTGTTTCATATTCCGGAGGTCTCGGATTTAAACCCGGAGACCTCGCCGAGTTCCTTTATGATTCTCTTCTCTCACTCCTGGCTTCAAATTAGGTCATTAGCACTTCCTTGCAAATCTTAAACAATTCATTATTCATGACCACAATTCCATATGATGCTATGTATTCTGATGTAATAGCAGCGTCCTTATATAAGCAATATAAATACAAACATAAATAAAAAAATAAATATAAAATAAATGTGAAGATTCCCATGCACCGGCTGAATGACGTTCTTGGTGTAAACCAGTGGAAAACTTGTTTCAACAATAAATCAACATAACTGCAAAGGGAAACGGATTATAAAAAAGTAAACTGCATTCAGTTTATGTATATCATCCAAAACAACATTTCTTTGTGGGGAGGAAATCTCTTTTAGGAGACAAGAGTGGCACAGCTTAGCGACATTTGGTCCATATTTCAAACAGTGACTGTCGTAAGAAAAGATAGATATGTAAGAAAGGGCTGAAGACAGGGAGTAGTGGGTGGCAAATAGAGAAAGAAAATATCGTTAAAAATAGAAAGAGTGAGGGCTGAGAGAAATGGAAGAGGTAGATAGACCAGAGTACTAAATGATGCTACAGTGTTCAGAAGATTGAAAGACGCAAAATGAAATTCCTTTTCTTTTTTATTTTTAGTCACATTTTCGCCCCCTTACTATTATGACCTCATCGGTGTCACAAGTTTCCAGGTCATTAAAATGAAAAATAAATTCTGCCGTTTTCATAGTCTTATGTCACAGTGAATGGCTACTTGTGGTACTCAAAGAGAAAGATATTGAAATTTTTGGGTTGAGGCACATCGCTCACCTGGCAGTGGTTGCACTGTGCCTCTTTTCTTCTACTGTGACACAAACACTTTTCATTCTGAACCTACAATTTAGTGGGACGTAACACCATTTTTCTTTATACGATAATAAATAACAAGCGTAAAAAGATTTTATTTTTTCATCAACATTATCATTATCATCCACAATATCATCATCACCACATTATTATCATCAGCATTCCACATCTTAGGCCTACTGGCCCGATACAATCTTTTTGTAGCCTTTGTAGGATTTTCCCAATGTCTTTAGTGTTCGTAATTTGTAATACAAAATTTAGAACGGGATTCCTTAATCGGTATATCGACTAGGCTACGGGGCGGACGATACGGGGGTTCGAATCTCGGCAGAAAAAGCGGTTTGTCTCTTCTCAAAAATGTCCAGACCGACTCTGGAGCCCACCTAGCCTCCTATCCAATGGGTACGCGGAACCTTCCCTGAGGTAAAGCTGCTGGGGCGTGAGGTTGACCAATGACTTCCATCTAGTGCCAAGTATAAGAATAAGTGGAGCTATGTACGTACTCCCTCCATGCCATTATGGCGAGGATAGAGACAATGTTACCTATTTACCTCATGTAATTTAAGGGGATATGAATATCTCAGGCTATAAAACGTCGATGTTGCGATGAATAGTAAATGATGATCTGGAAAAGATTGGAAGGAAAGTGTCCTCGAAATTGGAGATACTATCTCGGCATTTGCTTAGAGGGACTGAGGAAAACCGCTAACAACCTCAGAGAGCATAGAAAGTGCAATTCAACAATTAACCACATAAAATGGTGTTACTTATTGGGACATTAGACGACAATTCATTATGCTGTATCTCTGTTCTGTATCAATCTCAATACCGCTGTATTAACTTCTTGCATTATATCTAGAAGACGTTTATCATCCCAACGGGCGTAGCCTGTCATTTTCCTTAAAATTTCATTTACGATATTATTCCTCTTTAATTTAATTTAGGCGTTTTATTAAGTTATTTAACAACGCTGTATCAACTATAAAATTAAGAAGGATTAACATAAATACGAAGATTGTTATTCATTAAGTTATTAACAACGCTGCATCAACTATAAAATTAAGAAGAATTAAATACGAGGATAGTTAAATCAGTTAAATTTCGAGATATGGGGAGGAATCTAACGTGGCCTTTTTTTTGGGTAAAAGTCCGAGGTTATAAAAATAAAGAAACAGAGCGAACATTTATTTACATCAATTGGAGCCTCGCCTGATAATTCTTGTAGAGTCTCAGAAAAGTACATGTTCGACATGTTTTTGCTACTGCAGACTATTATGTGGAGCAATAAAGAGAAAAAAGCGCCAAACATGCGGGAGACAAACTGATTGATTCAGCACTATTTCAGCTTTCCAGGTTGAATAGCTGCGCATGGTAAGTTGATTATCTATTGATAATTTAACAGTGTGTGTAAAAAACAGCTGTAGACCATCTGAAGTTACTGTCACAACATTTGTCTAAACGGACGCAGAATGGCTGGTTTCGAAGTCGCGAATCCAATTCCAGATTTCAGAAAGACGAAGCAGCAATGCTTACCGCTTCACCGTGAAGTTAGCAGGAGGATGAAGAGATGATGCAGCGAAGGAGAAGAAAATGTAGTAGAAGAATAATGCAAGTATAATGAGAAACTTGCATCTTTTTGGATTGTCAGGCCGTACACAGTTAGCCCTTGGTTTACGACGGTTTGTTTTGCGAAGATTCACATTAAGGACGATTTTGAAACCAGAAAGCCAAAAATATAAAAAATTATAAAAAATGTAACAAATGCAGAACTATAAATACCGGATGTGATGTAAAGAAACAGCACAGCCAATCAAAAATGAGAGCTATCCCCATCTACTATCAAAGCCAATCAGGGATAAGGTGGCCGGAGATAAGAGGGAGAGGAACACTCAGTTCGCTTGTTGGTGTGCTTTTGTTGGGCCGCTATTCTGCAGTGTCAGTTTGTGAGTTTTAATTAATAAATTGTTAATTGAATTAAAAAACAAGAGCCGCCATGTCTAGTAAGAGAAGTGCAGTGACGTCATCAGAAAAGTAAAAACTCTGAAATACGCCACTGTCACAAAAGATCAATGCAGGAAACTTACAATGCCGCTTACAAAAACTTTCGTTCTGGGCTTTGAACACATCAGAGTAAATGTGCAAAAATTTAATTTTACCGTTTAATAAATTTTTTGGTTATTTTATACTGCATTATATTTAATTGCTGTATATTGATAAAAATGCTGTTTTCACATTCACAGCGTTCATTTCAGAACTTTAAATATAATAATTTTATATTACTTATGTCAATTTTGAGAGGGGGCTGGAACGTAACTCATTGACTTCCCATTGACTTACATTATACAATTAGGCTCATTTTACATCGATTTTGCGACAGTTCCTTCCGAAACGGAACCCCGTCGTAAACCGAGGGCTACCTGTAATCTGGCAGAAATTTACAGAAGTTTTAGAAGAATGAACTTTGTGACAAGAATTACGGCGTTTTCGTGGAGGTAGAACCAAATTTTTCGAAACTTTACTTCGAAGACGTTTGTACACTAAATGCTTAAAGCATCAGTCTCTCTTAAATAGCTACAGAAGTTTATCCAAACTGTGTCTAGACTATGGATTGTTACCCCAGGTGTAATGCTTGTTTAGCTAAGGACGTTACTACAGTGCAGTATGCACTATTCAAAGCGTCTATTACTGTGCCGTGCTTAGTGTTATTTGGTACGTAATCAGAAAACTTTATGATCAATCCACAGTAAGCTATCATAACATGCACACTCTGACGTAGGTTTAAGTGTGTTGTTATCTCGCAAATATGTTACGAAACATAGTTCGCCTTATGTTCTGCGTTACAGAGCACACCACTATGCAGACGATCCTGTGAGAGTGAAGTTATACCTAGTTTAACTTCTGAAATATAGCTTAGAGCCTGCTTAAAATTAACAACGGGCAAAACTATCTGAAAATTAGGATATACAGAGTGGCCCAAAAGTCACGTGACACTCCTCTGTATACATGTTACCTGTACTGTCAAGTGACTTCTGCTCCACTCTGTATAATTTAATTTTAATGTGTCTACAACTGAGCCTGCAGGCTACTGCAAGGAGGGAGAATATTATTCTGAAGTTATAACAAAATTAGTGTATTCAAGTACCACGTGCTGTAACTATGTGCTCATATTATCAGGCATGATGTTTTCATTTCTGCCTTTTGTGACAGCTTTTCACTCACACACAAGTCTCTGTATAAGCCTGTGCTATGTTTGCCAAATGTAACCTCCACG
The DNA here is from genome assembly GCA_021186555.1 of Reticulitermes speratus. Taxonomy (NCBI): domain Eukaryota; kingdom Metazoa; phylum Arthropoda; class Insecta; order Blattodea; family Rhinotermitidae; genus Reticulitermes; species Reticulitermes speratus. The sequence goes on from JAJKFL010000001.1 coordinate 11,159,072, forward strand.
TTTTGACCGTCTCAATGTTTGTAACTGTTGACTTACAAACATACTTCACTCACAAAAATAGCCATGTATGTGTTGTATCCCTGTACAAAATTTCCCTTTCACAGATAGAAATATTTCATTAGTTATTACCGTCAGACTTAAAAGCGAAAATACTCTCACTACCGACATATTTTATATTTTGTACAAATACTCTCATAATAAGTTGCGTATTTTTCTAGGATCCTTAAAACGTATCATTTCAGGATACTAAAGCAGGTGCCGCAAGGATTGCTAGCTCTTTACAAATTGGTTCCTTCGCTATTACGCCATTACTAATTCTACTTCAATTAAAAAGTAGGGCAATGTGGTGGTATCCAATGTACAACGTCCATAACAATTCTCGTAAAATTTGGTCTACTGGTTCAAAGTTAAACGGGGGCAGACATACACAACATGGTACTTTGAGAAGCGAGGGCAGAAAGATAAAATTTGGATCTCTCTCTATTTAAAATAATGGCCATGTACATGCAAGTAAATAAACAAAATAAAGAGCTACATGGCAAGGAGTGTTCATAGCGGATAAAATGCATATGAATAGTCTCAGGAATACGCTCCTCAAGTTAACACAACCTGCGAGTCGCTCTGTCCATCGCCTTGTGACCACAGTACTTCAAACTGATATACGAAAAGTAAACACAGGAAACTTCGCTGAAAGAATCGTCTATCCACGTTGCGATTTTCTGGGTTACTGCACTGTTTAGTCATGCAACCCTGACGATGGAAGCAGTCGAATTGTTACCCATTAACCAGAATATACGATGTCATAACCCATAATGCTACAGTAATAATCCTCACCGCTGTGAAGACCTTAAGTCTTAACATACTTTGGTACATTTGCCACGCCGTTTTGCACGATGTCGCGGTTAATGATGTTCAATATCAATGGCACAACAGTCCCTAGTGGGCCAGGGCCTCCTCATTATCAAGGCTTCACGATCACACTCAAGACACACCACACTCGGTGTGACTCCTCTGGACAAGTAATGAGCCCGACGCAGAGACATCTACCTGACAACACTCACAAACAGACATCCATGCCCCCGGTGGGATTCGAAACCGCAATTCCAGCAAGCGAGCGGCCGCAGACCCGCGCCTTAGACCGCGCGGTCACTGAGATCGGCAGTGTTCAGTACAGGATGTAGTAATTGACAAGGTCGTGTGGCCATGTGTCAGTAAAATGAGCTCCTAAACGAGTCACATGCACCAAAGACTGTTTGGAAGATAAAACAGAAGAAGTGGATTCCGATCGCAAGTTAATCATATTGCCACACATTTTAATAGAGATGTATGTTACATTGATAAATTCCAAATACGCGCTGTCTGACCACAAAAGAAATGAGAATATTTTAAAGAACTTAAAACGCAAGCAGTTTTGGTACACATAAACACCTATAAAAATAAATGGACACGACATGTTAGTAGAAGGGACAGATGAAGACTACCCCATGCTGTTATGAAATATCAACCTGCAGGGAAAAGGAACACAGGACGCCCTTTAAAGAGACTTCTGGGTTGTTACGCATATAGAGACCGGAAACGGCCACGAAGCCTAAGACCTTGAAATCGTGATAATGATGATAATTAATAAACTTATGTCCATGCTTTAATAATTGGACAATTAAGATGGAACAATCCATGCACAGCTTGGTAATAGGGCCCCACAAAATCTCCTCCTTCGCCGGAAATCAAGAAAAATGGGTCACTAAAAGAACTTGATGACCATGTCGAACAAGAATGACGCATCTTCCTTGTACACGTCACGCAGCATAACACGAACGTTACCTAACACTAATCACTAAAACAAGACCTGCCTCGAAGAACTCGCTATTAGGTCTGCTTGTTAGTATTCAAATTATCGATGTGCTCCCAGCGGCTTACAACAGTTAAGACCTAACTCTTTACGGTAGAATGAAGGTTGCCTTCTGTTTTATACCTCTCTCATGCTCCCCCATTCTATATTCTTCTCTCCCACCTTCCTTTTTATACATTCCACTATTTCTCTCTTTTACTTTAGCAGGGGTTATACAGTCTTCTCTATGTACGTAAGTGAATGAGAATACGGTGGTTGTGTTAAGAGCGGGTTGTTTTTGTGGTGAAGGGCCCCGCAGCAGAAGCTACGGACGCACCGCAGCCTTGAGGCTTATTGTGCAACCCTGTGGTGAAGATGATTAGTATTGTTTTCGTTTTTCCGTGTAATGGAGCGCCTGTGGAATGAATTGACAGGGAAAACAGAAGTACTTGGGGGAAGACCTGTCCCAGTGCCACTTTGTCAAACCAAAAATCCCACATGGACTGACCCGGGATCGAACCCGGGCCTCCGCGGTGAGAGGCCGGCGACTAACCGCCTGAGCCATGGCACGGCGCTAAGAATGAGTTGCATAACGGACCCGTAAATCGAAGTCAGGACTTCATGTTTATTCTGCAGGACCTCAACGCTGCTCAGGTGTTTAGTAGAGAAGACAAATTTTCTAAGTTCATAATGCAGGCTATGACTCATTCAGGAGGAAGTATTCGTGTCTAAAAAAAATTCATTAAACAACGTTTTAAACATATTAATTTAAGTTACCGAAAAGCAGATGATTAAATAAAAATGCGACACTAAGATAAGTACATAATTCCTGGATGTATTTTCTCTTAAATTCACCGCGAATTACCTTTAATATACGTTGGCAATTTGTACTATTTAACTTCATATCACAGGATGAATGTAAATTCGTCTAAAATATTTTAAGAAATAAACTTCGACAAAACGGAAATAATGTCCGTGTTCAGAGAGCGTACTTGGAAATAAGCATTGGTTTTTTTTTCTCGAAAAGGGCCAATACTTGCCACTAAATAAACAGCAACTACTGCCTTGTGTGTGTATGCATATTACACAATGTTATATTTGGAAGATTTTGCACGCAAAGTCTATACAAGGGATTCTGTTCTTAGTACACTAATTTATACTTCGGACAGTCACGAACTGAAAATAATTAAATATATTCCATTTTCTTTAATATTACGGGCACTTGAGCTTATAATAACCTTACTACTGGACATAAGAGAACACAACCACTTAAATGAAAAGAACATAAAGTGTGTAATACAATATTCCACATACTGCTGAATTCTAACTTTCATTAAGCGAAAATGCCCGACACCACACGGCAAACTCCGTTTTTCCCATAACATTTAGTCTCTCTAACATTATACGTCAGGTGAGTTCTACATGCCTGCTGCAATTGTTGTCGCAGTTCAGGCAGTTACTGTGACAGTAACGTACAAAGAGGCAGTTTTCTGCGTTATTTCAGTAAGAGAAAGTTAATTAGGCCCTCGTGTGTAACTCGCCACGTAACGGTAGCCTGCCTCTAACAGAAGAACAGGGCTGGAATGTAAAATATTCTGCATATTATACGTGGAAAATTATACAGGGAATTCTTTATGTAAATTTTATTACTCATGAGAGTATGATGGTGTTTCTGTGTCGTTTAACCGCAGTAAGCGTTTACGCAGAGGTTCCGTCCTTGTGGGCTTATTGTGTAAAGAATGTTCAATAGAAACCCAATTGAAAACAAATTCTTTCTGTCACTCACGTAAAGTCACTATAAGCACATAAACTCCAAAGTGTCACCATTTTCTGTGCACATTTTCACGTAATTCCTTAGTCTGTCAATAAAACCAGTCGTTCACATTCCGCTGCCCCCCCCCCCCCTCCCCAACTTCCACTGATATCGGCATCCCCACTAGTCCTGTCTTCAGAAACTCTCAGCACACAGCGATTACCGCACACACCGCGCGCATTAATATTAAAAGACTATGTATAGTCCATCGGGCAGGAGCAAATCTCAGCTACAAAAATGGTAAATGCGCATGCGCAAGATTTTTAGCGACTTTATCGCTCCCGCCAACAGCAGCCCTCTAAGTTTTCTCTAGAGTCAACATTCACCCGCACCGCACCACAGTCTTTCACCCACGGGGATTTTCTTATGGAAAGTATTTTGCCTACAAATATGCTTACGGTTTCATATCATTCTCAAATAAACAGTGATTATTATTATTATTATTATTATTATTATTATTAAAGGGTTGGTCTTTTTTAATCAGACGCATACGTTTTCTGTGAGACAGAAATGCAATTTAGCCTGCTTTCCTTCTTGAAGAAAAGAAACAGGGCTTAAGAGATTACCACGCTGTCAGTGTAAGACAGTGACGGATAATCTCCCATTTCAAATTCTTATGTAGTTAACCGGTTTACACAATATTTTACGTAAACATTATGTCACTGGAAGCTACTACTTCCATGGAGCACAGTCCTTCCTGAGAAGCTAGCAGATCCTCAATTAGTACAGAAAATCCTCACATGTTATGGAAGCTGAAGGTTCATTACCGCATTCACAAACCCCGCTACCTCTCCTTATCCTGAGCCAGAACAATCCAGTCCATGCCTCTCCATCCCACTTCTTGAAGATCCATTTTTCTGGAGACTACACGAGACATACATTACTTCCCTACAGTCGGTAATAACAGCATGGCCAAAGCGTGACTTTTGAAGTTGCAGCGACACTAATGAAAAGTAATACAGAGTAATACATTGATATAGCATTACAGTTCCGGAAAATATTCAGCTCTTATTAAAGGAACTTTGTGGTCACTTAAACAATAAAATGGTGGCTGCATGACCTTTATATATAGCCGTAAATTTGAAGGTGACAAGAATCTGGTGTAAATTTAGCTTACCAGCATACACACTCTGGTTTTAACACACTATTCCTAATTTACAGCACGTCGCTCTAGATAAACCAGAACCATTTTACCGCCAACACAAATAAACTGATTCATGAAATTTTGTAAATTTTAGAGCAGTACCTGATACTACACTACATGTAAATATACAATACACTTACTTCCTACATGGACATTGCAGAGGTACGGCCTGTCCGCGTAGGATTTATGTTGGACAGAGTGGCACTGAGAGAGGATTTTGTCCCAGTACTTAGGTTTTTCCACGTCACCATCCTTCAACCGATGCTCCATACTCACATTTAATTGATGTATTATTGAGGCTGTATAATTTTAGCAATTTATAGCGTCACAAATACAGACAGTTCTCTCTCCAGCTGACACTGTAATTCCCACATAAAGGATAAGTTCAAACATGTTCTTGTAGTACATAGAATGTAGAAATAACCATTTCGTTTAAATCTAACACCGAAAACCCGGAGGAAATGTGTTCTGCACACCACTGGGACCAAAGTGTTAAGAGCTGAGTCTGTTTAAAGAGAAAGAGTAAGGCATCTGTAAAGGCAGTCTTCCACTTCCCTCCGCCAATAGAAGAGATTGGTCGTCATCATTGTGTTCGTCCCTTTATATTCTTATATTACGTCTCCTGCTTAAATCAGCCAAACACTTGTAAGAAATATTTGTCCCGCCGCAGTCTCCTGTTCTCTTTACGGAATCTTCTCAGACACATGAAAATTAAGGCCTGAATTCTTCTTTGCTTGGCAGAACCATTTCATGACTCACCTACTGCGTAAATCTGCAAGCAGTATTTCCCTTGACATCACTTTAATTCATTGCTACTTTCAAAGCAATATTTTTGTTCAGACTTTTTCCTTTCAAATTTAACTCTACACGCTCTCTCTTTCAATTTCCTTAGCATTGTCATCTTCTTCGGCAGTTCTAACCCTGATATATAAATTCATTTTAATATTTCATTTCTTGTATACTACTGTAAATTGAAAACCGCAACGTAAGCCTAATAAGTTCTTAAAATTAGAATGTTGACTTGTTTTCTTTCAACACACTTCTTATAGAGTGGAAGGAGTTTCCAATTTCAGCCAACTGCAGACAGAATCTCTCTGGCATTTTCTCTTCAGTGAATTTATAACTTAACTTACATATAGTTTACATAATTATCTACAGTAATTTACACATAATTCGGAGGCTGATGTGAAAATTCTGGTGAGGTTTGACAAGTCTCTCTTAACTTCTACGATACAAGCAGTTGTACTATGGATGCCTTTCGTCCTTTACTGTGGTAATGAATGTTAGCAGTCATTTATCCGGTACTGAAGTCCAATCATTTGGCGCCGGATTTTTTTTTTTACATACTGACCACATAAGCTCCATTTTTTTACCATACTGACCACATAAGCTCCATTTTTACATACTGGCCACATAAGCTCCATTTTTACATACTGACCACATAAGCTCCATTTTTACATACTGACCACATAAGCTCCATTTTTACATACTGACCACATAAGCTCCATTTTTACATACTGACCACATAAGCTCCATTTTTACATACTGACCACATAAGCTCCATTTTACATACTGACCACATAAGATACATTTTTACATACTGACCACATAAGATCCATTTTTACATACTGACCACATAAGCTCCATTTTCACCTACGTTGACACAGCACACGAGCTGCAGGGATGTATAAATCCCACAGTGCTCTTACAATAAGTCCTATAATTGAGATGTGGGACGTACTGGGCATTACCTTTAGTGGACATTGGGCGTCTTCAGAAACACAGGCTCGTCAGCATAAACTGGGTACTCAGAAGTAGGACTGATAGTGGACAATAGGATATTTTAAATACTACTCCCTCTATTATTATATTATAGTCTATCAGGCGGGTTTTTTTTACCGAATACGCTGGATTAGCGATATCACTTCTAGTCTCAAAATGGAGGTATCAGTTTTTATCCAAAGTGCTGATAGTCACGAAGCTACACATAGTCGTAACCTAGACGTATAGTCGTAACCTAGACGTATAGTCGTAACCTAGACGTATATTCGTAACCTAGACGACAAGAATCTTGACCTATGTCATAGTTTCAGGACCATGGCCACGTCAGCAGGAGAAGAACATACAAAAAGTACTGTCTTAGCCTCCTGCATGTAAACAGACAATTTCCGATACACAGTGGATCAAGGACCCAACAGAGAGATAGCCTACAGCTTTACCTATATTGTTAGTTTGTAATGTGTAATTTGTAATTAAAAAAGTCCCTGATGATGTTCCCAACAAGGGATCGAAACATGTCGAACTAGTTCACAACGACTGTATTATAAATACAAAAACGTGTAATAAGAGGTCATCTGTTGGTCAAGTGTTGTGTGTACAAAAACGTGTAATAGGAGGGCATCTGTTGGTCAAGTGTTATGTGTACAAAAACGTGTAATAAGAGTGCATCTGTTGGTCAAGTGTTATGTTTACAAAAACGTGTAATAAAGAGGCATCTGTTGGTCAAGTGTTATGTTTACAAAAACGTGTAATAAGAGGTCATCTGTTGGTCAAGTGTTATGTTTACAAAAACGTGTAATAAGAGGTCATCTGTTGGTCAAGTGTTATGTTTACAAAAACGTGTAATAAGAGGGCATCTGTTGGTCAAGTGTTGTGTGTACAAAAACGTGTAATAAGAGTGCATCTGTTGGTCAAGTGTTATGTTTACAAAAACGTGTAATAAGAGGTCATCTGTTGGTCAAGTGTTATGTTTACAAAAACGTGTAATAAGAGGGCATCTGTTGGTCAAGTGTTGTGTGTACAAAAACGTGTAATAAGAGTGCATCTGTTGGTCAAGTGTTATGTGTACAAAAACGTGTAATAAGAGTGCATCTGTTGGTCAAGTGTTATGTTTACAAAAACGTGTAATATGAGTGCACCTGTTGGTCAAGTGTTGTGTGTACAAAAACGTGTAATAAGAGTGCATCTGTTGGTCAAGTGTTATGTTTACAAAAACGTGTAATAAGAGTGCATCTGTTGGTCAAGTGTTATGTGTACAAAAACGTGTAATAAGAGGGATCTGTTGGTCAAGTGTTGTGTGTACAAAAACGTGTAATAAGAGTGCATCTGTTGGTCAAGTGTTATGTGTACAAAAACGTGTAATAAGAGTGCATCTGTTGGTCAAGTGTTATGTTTACAAAAACGTGTAATAAGAAGGCATCTGTTGGTCAAGTGTTGTGTGTACAAAAACGTGTAATAAGAGTGCATCTGTTGGTCAAGTGTTATGTGTACAAAAACGTGTAATAAGAGTGCATCTGTTGGTCAAGTGTTATGTGTACAAAAACGTGTAATAAGAGTGCATCTGTTGGTCAAGTGTTATGTGTACAAAAACGTGTAATAAGAGTGCATCTTGTGGTCAAGTGTTATGTGTACAAAAAACGTGTAATAAGAGTGCATCTGTTGGTCAAGTGTTATGTGTACAAAAACGTGTAATAAGAGTGCACCTGTTGGTCAAGTGTTGTGTGTACAAAAAAAGGAGTTACGTTGGCCCTTGAATATCAGAAATTTCAGTCGCCTTTTGCCCCTGGAATTTCTGCACAATAAGCAAAGGATGAGGATAACTGTTTGTTACCTTTGCACTTTGGTGTCTAAGTGGACCTAGGAGATGCGGTGATCTACTGTAAAGACCGAAGTCCATAAGCCACAGCAGGTGAGGCCAGCACATTCTGCTCAATAGTTGAATGGCTGTATTGATATCAAAATGCTCCACTCTCCCGGGACTGTCGTATAGAAGTGTGTCTGACACTTGTCACATGACAGCCGGTCCGTACAATTCATCATCGCAACTCCAACAACAGCCGTTATTGTCAACACCCCCTCCCCCACCCCAACATACCCTTCAAAGAGCAGGAGTAGGGGTTCAACTATCGGCCTTTTTCTGTCAACTACACCGGAAAACTTTTCTTTTCGATATAAAATTACTTCTTTTTTTTTTACCCTTTCCCCTGTCTCCATCATCTCGGCTGGCACCGAAACTTGGAACTTTGTTTCTTGGCGCAAGGAATGGTTTAAAGTTTTGTGCCGTCATTACGGGAAATGTACAAAAGGAAGTTACAGATGAAAAAAATCATGACCGTAATAAAATATAGCATTCGTTTAAAAAATTGTAATAGCTTTTTGGTAACTTTCATTGGATAAGTAAAGGACATACCTGGCCTTAAGAAAAACCATTATTCGTAACCATTCTATCTTCACGAATTATCAACCATTAACCATTCCTGCGTGGGTGAGCAAGTGTGCCTATATGTATGTGTTTATGTACGCATCTATGTGTGTATTTATTTACTTACAAAAGTAGGTGTACCCCTTCTTTGTCTGGAATACGATTGCTTTTTTTATAAATTACGAGTATAACAGGCCCATATAAGCAAAGTATAATTTTTACAAATAAGGCTATGGCACAGCTAAACCTAATGAATTAAAGTTTATTCATGGAATTTAAAAAGAGGTGGAATATGACATGAAGATAACTTAAAGCATAATCATGTAATTAAAAAGCTAGGAACCCAAATTCGAACACCAACCAGCAAGTGAACTGTAAGAGTAGATACTGACATCTACCGTAGCACATCCAGTCGACATATGCAGTAAATATCATTTAAAATATTCTGGCAGGTAGTCAGTAGGAAACAGGAAAGAGAACTTACAAGAAACGATCATTTGTTTGCAAAAAAGTTTGTCTTAAACACAGAAAATATGGCAGTAAACCATTTACTAGGCACTAGTAATCGTGTATGTAAAATAGTTGAATGTTACGAAACCATAAATTCGCTAAAAGGAATATTTGTTAGCTTCAGTTGCTTCACAGAATGAATGAAAAAATGTTCTGAGCGTCATTACCTGAATTAACTGTACAAAAGATAATTTTGTCCTCTGTGAGGTACGAAAGAGCTTTATCTGTTCAGGGTTAAAATATGTTGAAAGATGCCTTTGTTATATTAACGTTTCTGTGAATTCAAATCTGCGTAGTCTCTTCTTTCCCCTTCTTCTCATTAGTCCTTCTGTTACAGACCTTTCTAATCCCGTCAGGAGATATTTGCTTCCTCTGGACAAGAGAAAACGAAAAAAAAAAAAATACATTTCTACATATAGGCCACTCTACTCATATGTTTAACTCTTTTGAATTGCTAAGGTTATACAGCGTCGAAAGTTAGGATCATGGAGAATAAAGTATTAGTTATTGTGACGTCGCTTCCAGTATTATCCGCGGACCTTCGGGACAGACGGGGGAAAAAAAACGAAAATATGAGGCAGGATACCGTCATCGAGCCCAGATATAATCCCAGGACTTCTAAAATTAAAAAATTCGTTTATAACAATTATTATTACTGGAAACACAGCTTCAAGATACTGACAGGCACGTATTACGGTAACTTCGTCTTAGCAAGTGCTCGCTCTGCCGCCAACATTTTGCCTCAGAGCTGGAAACAGAAGACAAGGCATCAGTGACGAATTCTCCGGGTATAACCACAACCAAAGCATGTTATTTAGACTACGAAAGTAAATGCCATGTTAAATTATTTTTTGACGGACCCTATTACGTTTCTAGCCCCACTCACACGTGTTAGTATAGAAACCACTCCATTTTTCTTGGTTTGTTCGTCCTTACAATTTTTCATAAAACAGAGATGATAAATCCGTGATAGTATCATTTTATTTGCTCCCTCGTCCTCTTGGATCCTCTCTTTTATGTACAAATACGCTCTTCTTAGCTCTAAATTCTCAAGCAACTCAATAAAAAAGTTCTGATAATAGTAACTAAATTATAGCACTGTTAGCAGTCTTGCAGTACTTTGAAATTTCTTAAGCCCGTTGCTTAATAAATGCAACAACAGTGAACACGAAAAAAAAAAGTTCTCAGACACTCCACTTTGTTTTTTTGAATTGACGAAATAGGTGACAGAAATTCCATAGTTTGGTATAAAATTGATGAATGCCTTACTATTAGAAAAAGTCCCAGAAGGGAAATTCATCAATTTCATTATCATTACATTTAGGGTGACGTAAATTATGTATCAAAATACATAAAATCTGCTTTCAAAACGTTTCATACAAGCCGCGATACTCAGTCGGTATAGTGACTAGGATACGTAATGGAACACTGAGTTATCAATTTTGGACTCTCAAAAGGGACAGCAGATTTCTTTTTCGCTAAACCGTCCGGACCTACAAAGCCTCCTGTTCGCGGGCACATGGGGCGCTTTCAAGAGAGGTAAAACGACCGTAGCGTGAAGCTGACCCCTCACCTCCCTTTAGAGTCGAGGCAAACATGCACGAAGCTACATGTCTAGTCCCGCAATACATGGCTTTCATTTAAGCAAACGGACAAGTTTTCTTTTGAATATTTCGCGTTAATACGAGTATAAACATTCTAAAACATAACAACTGAATATAATATTGAAGAAATAAATACATTAACTATAAAAGACAGAAATTTCCACACACAAAAGCGGAGATTATTTCGAAAGAATTCCAGAAGGAGGTTTTATCGATACCGATATTCATGTCAGCAACAATAAGTCTGCATACCATTGTAAAGCATGTCAGGCCATTCACAGCTATCAAACTAAATTACAATGAAATGATAAGTTGGCCTCAAAATCATTTTAAAAAATGCCATAAATCTTATTTAACAAAAACTTATTCATTCATTCTGTAGTCTGTCTTACGACAGGTCCGTAGCCTCTTCCAAAGCGAGTTCTCCACAGGGTGCGATCTAGTGCTTCCTCTTTCAATTTCCAGTATCTTTTCTTTCCTTAAGGTCATCCAGTAGCTGCTTACGTCTTCTCCCTCGTCGTCCCGTCATTTCTATCCTTCCTTCTAACTTTCCTTCAATCACGTGTTTCAGAAGGCAGTTTCTACGCAAGATGTGACCAATCCAGTTAGCCTTTCTTCTTTTTATTGTATGTAGGATGTTCCTCTCCTCCTTGACCCTGTGTAATACTTCTTCATTTCTCACACGATCGGTCCAACTGATCTTCTCCATTCTTCTCCAGCACCACATTTCAAAACTTTCCAGATACTTCTGATCTACTTTCCGAAGTGTCCACGTTTCAAGCACCATACAAAGCTATGCTCCAAATGTAGCACTTTACTAGTTTCTTCCTTAAATTTAAGTCCAGTTTGCTGGTGAAAATATTCTTCTTCTTGATTGAATGCTGCTTTTGCCATGGCAATTCTGGATTTAATTTCACGTGTACACCTTGCATCACTTGTTATGATGCTACCCAAATAATTGAAATATTCCACATTCTCCACTTGTTTTTGATCTATCATAATTTTCATTGGGGATGGTTGCCTTGAGATTTTCATTACTTTAGTTTTTCCAACATTCATTTCCATTCCATAGCGTCTTCCAATTTCAATTAGTCTATCAATCATGCCCTGTAGTACCTTTTCTTCCCTAGCCAGTAGCACAAGGTCATCTGCATATTTCACAGTGCGAATTACTTGTCCTCCTATTTTGAAGTCTCCAAACCCTTCAAGAGCTTCCTTGGTAAGGTACTCGCTGTATAAGTTGAACAGAATCGGTGACAAGGAGCAACCTTGTCTAACTCCTCTTCCAATCTTCACACTTCTTGTCTCCCCTTGGTCCAGTCGTATTTTGACCCTCTGCTCCATGTACAATTTGCTGATCAATCTTCTTTCGCGCCAGTCTATTCCAATTCCTTTTAGGATTTGCATTAATTTGGTCCAGTTGACACGGTGAAATGCCTTCTGCCAGTCTATGAAGCAAGCACACAAATCCTCATCTATGACCAAAGGTTCGTTTCTGATATTATTCTCAGCATCCCAATTGCATCCCTAGTTCCTTTTCCTCTTCTAAATCCAAACTGATCTTCTCCAAGTTCATTTTCAATTTTCCTCTCAATCCTTCTTCTAAGTATCCTCGCTACTATCTTTGCTGCATGAGCGATGATGCTGATTGTGCGATGGTCGCTGCATTTTGTAGCTTTGGGCTTCTTCTTTAAGGCAATCATTGTAACTTCAATAAAATCTCTGGGCCATTCTCCAGTTACATACATGCTGTTGATCAGCTGTGTCATTAGCCTTAGACCACCTTCTCCCAACAATTTGAGTACATCCCCAGGTACATCATCATCTCCTGTAGCCTTCTTATCCCTCATCTCCTTAATAGCTTTTTCCACTTCACTTTGCAAAATATAAGGGCCTTTCTCATCTTCATACACTTCATCTTCAGGTTCGACTTCTAGGTGTTCTGGTTGATTAGCTCGATCGTAGAGCTCTGTGATATACTTCTCCCAAATTTGCAGTACTCGTCTCTGATTTATTATTATATTGCCTTGAGAGTCTTCGATGCCAATGTTTTAAATCCCATGGTTTTCTTTCCAACCTAGTTCCTTTGCCTTCATGTACATTAAATCATAACGTCCTGTTTTTGAAATTCTATGATCTCGTCGCATATGCTCTCCAGATATTCCTTTCTTGGCATTGTCCGTGGCTCTTTTCAATTCATTCCTCAGTCTTCTGTAGTTCTTCCTTCCTTCTTCATTGTTGACATTCTTCCATTTCCTTCGTTCATCCATTTTACTGATCATCTCCTGTGTAAATCCATGGCTTTCTTGCTCTCCTCTCGACTTTTCCAACTAAATCACTCATAGTATCTAACACACATTTCTTGATATTGTTCCACTGCACTTCCACATTCCCACTTTCACATTTGATTGCACCAAGTTTTTCTTCTAGACTATCGTGTACTTCCTGTCGTTGAGCATATAGCTTCTCCAAATCCCATCTTGGTTTTTTCTTGTGGAACCTCATGATCTTCTTCAATCTGGTGCAGATCGTTGCAACCAGTAAATTGTGGTCAGAGTCAATATCTGCTCCTCGCATTTGGCATTTGTCTCTGTTTCTGGAAGAGACTATCCAGGAAAAGTAATAATGTGGTAGATTTTTCATTTGCTTTCCACATCGCAGTACAGCAGCCGTTCAGACCACTCTGGTCACGCCTGTTGCTAAACGATCATGAACCATCTCGAGCATCATTTTCTCTGTGCTTCATGTCGCTACTGATGTCGCTGCTTCCGGCATCAGGGGAGTTTTTATTCGGTTTCCCATCTCCTAGGCATCTCTCTTCGTCTGGTTCCTACCCTCTTGATCTGTCCGGCTTGGGAGACCCTACTGGTAGCAATGCTACCGCCGGCTTAGCTCTCAGGGTCACTGGAACTCACAAGCCCCTCTACCACGGCAAGGTGAAAATACCAACAAAGGGGAACAAAAACTATAGGCTCATAATTACGCTTATGACGTATCCGTATATATAATTCCACAATTCTGACTCCAATATTTCTTTATTTTAGACGTCATAAAACCAAAAGACACGATCATATTTCGCGCAATCGCTTTACTTTACATTCCAAAAAGAGCTGAATTATAAATTGTGTTTTGAAATATTTGTCACTCTGTATTATTTAAGGGTCCCACATTATTAAGCAGCTCTAAAGTTTCTGTAATCTCCCGACTTTATAGGCGGATACATTGGAGTAGTAGATGGAAGAAAAGCAGGGGTTATTTGGCTTCTTATAACATGATATGCATAACGGTTTTTACGAAAATCCTACACCTAGTCCAAATGTTCTCTCAGGAACATAAGTATGGATTTCAGGCAAATGTCAGCTGATTAGCCTTAAAAATAAATAAAGTAGGAGAAAGTTTACATCTCAGACTCTCTCCTTCTTCTCCTTCCTCTTCTTCTTCTTCTACCTCCTCCTCCTCCTCCTTAAGCACCAAAGTCCATTTTAAACTTGGCTTCCAAAACAATTATCCTCTATTCCTTCCTGTCTCTGGCCACTCTATACGATTTTCTTATTCCCAGTATCATCCGATTCTCTTCTCCCTCATCAGTCCATCAATTCCGTGGTCTACCTCGTTTCCTTATTCCGTCCATTCTGGCAGTTACTATTTGTTTAGGCATCTATTTAAAGTACAAGTAAAATTCAAGAGTCTTCGCATTTCTGAAGTCCAAGACCTTTGCCCCAGAACCACAGCTTTAAAATTTGAAATGAAAACTTTTTTTGATTTGTAAGTTTAGTCCCTTAGCTTGTTCACACGGCGAATCGATGGCAGTATGCAGAAGATTTAAATATTTTGTCTAGTACGAAGACAGTAACACACAATGGCTCTTATTCTGCGGGGGGAAAAAATAAACCCTGTTTTGAAGCTACGGTGTATGTAATTAGTATGAACACGTTGGAAGTCTTATAACATAAAAACGATTATTTAAAAATTAATACTTATTCAGCCTAAAAAATATTTCAAATAGTAGATTAGTGTGATAACATAAAATAAACCATTATATATATTATGTCTGAAATTCATGTTCCCGCGGACCACAGTTTGAGACACATTAGTAAAAGAAATGACCATCTGCTTGTTCCACACCGAAGTTCTGTTACGAACTAATTTTGTGGATTGGCATAATGAATATCAAAGTCAGGCTAAAGCATTAGGTGATTAGAATGCTGTGTGTGGTTAACTGACCGTGTGATGTTGATCTCATGTTGATCTCATCAAGGCTTTCCATCTTGCTCATGCTTTCATATTCATATATCAAACTGAATAACGCCCACCGGTAGACCAACAATACATTGAAGAAGACTTCACTGTCTACAGCATGTTGTATTAACAAATGTGTGTCAGTTGTTGTACAACATATCCGACTTTATCCTTGTCAGTTAAGTGGTCTGCAAAAGTCACGATCCGTTAAACAATATTCAAAGAGAATATCATTTTGTACAAGGCAGATTATAATAAGAGAGGATGCATTATGTGGGCAGAAACTGAACAAACAATGAAACTACAATGATGGAGAGGACTGTCAATTACAACAGTACTTTAACAATATTTTACTATTGATCGTGCTCGTTCTACATGTTTCGGCGGCTCACATAAAAGCCATCATCGAGCACCAGTAAACTTGTAAACAACAGATTATCTAACATAAATATTGTAGTCGGGAATTAAAAGTAAACATAATTTTAAAGTCTCCTACTTCCGAGCACATACTACAAATAACATTTGGACAACGCCATACAATGGGCACGTGATTTAAGCAGCCATTTTAAGTCCTTTAGACAATTACTATGCAATTTTAAATGCCACATTAAGTGTTATAGTGCAAAATGGTACAAATGGTGCCAACTTAACTGACGTACGTAATGACATCTCAGTTTTGCTGTCAGGTAAATAACATTAATTTGTTATAACAAGATCAGACACCCTGTTCAACTGCAGAATAACACTTGTTCTAGGTAGCATAATGCATCAGACATACACATGATGGATCTTAGATTTACAAATTTCTGAAATAATATCTTCTTCTTTTCAGAAGAAAGAATTTAAAATTTTTAATATATAAAAAGTTAGAAGATGTCACGCCTTTTGAATTTACAAGAAAAAGTATTTAGAGTATTTAACATTTTGGAGTATAAATTTAAGGTACACAATAGGATATTTTAAAATTTTATTTCTTACTTCACAGTGGACACTGCGTCTCTATAACAAGGGCCAACTCTTTCTTAGAAAAGGAATACAGTAGTTGTGTTTTTTTTAGAATAATCTATGCATGTAAGTACAGTGTATTGCAAAATGCTGAGTCTTTTAATGTTAATAGGGGGCGGGAAATCTGTGGTTTAAATGTTAACTTACAGTTTTAAAAAATCGCCCATGATGTGTACCATGTCAAGTCACCTACAGCATTACCAGTCTAATAATACCTGCGATGTGGTTTTCGGAAAGTACAAAATAGGTCTCTCGTGAACATAATGATCAATTTTAAAGTTTCACAAACGTGGTGAATTTCTTTAGAATTTGAGAAGAAACAATTTCAGA
This sequence comes from Reticulitermes speratus, assembly GCA_021186555.1. Classification (NCBI taxonomy): domain Eukaryota; kingdom Metazoa; phylum Arthropoda; class Insecta; order Blattodea; family Rhinotermitidae; genus Reticulitermes; species Reticulitermes speratus. The sequence goes on from JAJKFL010000001.1 coordinate 11,175,746, forward strand.
GAAAGACTATATTCTATAGAGTTAATATATTAAATTTATCACCTTTCTTTGCCCTTTGTGTAAATTCGAGTTTTATTGCGAAATATTAAAACAGCCACAGTTGAATTTAGGATTTAAACACGAGTATAGATGATACACGAAAATTAAATTCTATTCTAAAAGAATGATGGGGTCCTAGGTGCTTGAATAACACTTCCTGCCTTAATCGATGCTTAATTTGGGTACGTGACATTTAGGCTCACTCTGTGTTTCAAAGTACAAAATTGAATTGCATTGAAATTATTATTATTATTATTATTATTCAGTTAAAAGTCACATATCTTCAACTTTTTCAAAAGCCTGAAGGTCACTGTGTTCAAAACAATAACCCTATCAGTTGTTTTGAATTCTGTGAAGCGTTGTCTTTGCTAGGAGGTCAAATTTACAAGTGTTTGAAAAAACGTACCTAAGAGGGATGAATAAAGATAGACTTTCGTGGTTTTGGCAATAAAGATCTTGAATTTGTGGCTTTGTTACCACGGTGGTAGCTTAGTTTTATTAACAGATTTTAAAATTAGCAATCAAAAACATCAAAACCAAAACACACCTCACCGAACCAAGCCAAAAAGAACTAAATCGAGGTAAACGGAAAGGAACTGAAAGAAAACAAGTCATACCAGTACAAGACGAAACAAGGCGAATCTAACCGAAGCAAACCAAACAGAATGGACCAAGCCGAACCAAACGAAGCCGAACCATACCAAACTAAACTAAACTAACCTAAACAGAAGGAAATCAAACCGAACCAAAACAAACCGTACAGAACCAAACCAATCCGAAAGAATAAAATAAAACCAAATAAAACAGAACCGAAACAAACCAAACACGACGAACCCAGACATAAATTCGCCGTTCTATGAGTTACATCACAGATCCGCATTGAGGACGTCTGAGGCTCAAATCTGGGTCCGAAAGCAGGCTATCTTAATTGAGGATTTTTTTTTTGTTTACGCGCAGTCGAAATGGCAAACACCTGGGCAGTAACATAAATTATTCTGCAAACCCTTTTTTCAGCATCCTTTCCAAACAACTACTCAGGAAACATCCTTTCCAACTGAATTTCACATTTGTTAGGTTTATAATATTTGTCAATTAATCAATAATCAAACCTTTCCAACTTTCAACACCATTTATACCTGAGTTATTGAAACAGTCAATAAATAAACGCTAAATAAGCAAATAAAAATACGGATGGTGTGCCAGTTTTATTGACACATAAGGTACACGTTCTGAAGCTACGTACTTTTACGCTTCAGTGGAAAGCGACGAAAGAGCTTTGAAACTTTCACTTTGTGCTGAATATGCTTCTGAGTGCTGATAAGTCACACTGCCAGTCGATAAGGAGATCTCTCTTGTGAAGGACTAGTGACTCCCACTTGATACCAGCTAATTGGATTGAATCAGCATGAACCAAGCACAGACGCAACCAAAGCGAACACCGTCACAGAGCGACTAGTAAGGCATACAGAGTAATTTACGTTTTGACATATATTATTAAAGTCGTGTAAGGTTGCAAAAACGACCATGAAAATAACAACCTCAAAATATATATTAACAAACTTCCATATTTAAGGTATTTGTAATTTACTTAAAGCGTGCAAAAACGTATGAGTTCATGATATATAGAATACAGGGCCTATTATCTCTCTCCATTCAACAGAGTCTTTATGAAGAACGTAAGTTAGACTGCAGATCCGACACTGGTCCCTATCATGAGCAATTCAGTCCACGCTAACCCACCATATTTCTTTAACATCCCTCTTAATATTACCATTATATACACGCCTAGGTATTATAAGTGTATATAGCAATGTTTCTCTAAGTTTTAAGCCGCGAGCCAAATTATGCCAACGGCTTTATCTCGCAAGGCCTCAAATTGAAACAGTTTTGGAAACAGTAAAATAATTTTGGCAAAAAAAGATAACTTTTCGCTCAGAGGCTGGCAACCCTGGTAGTCAATGAACTGTGTCATTTTTTTAGAACATGACTGTCAAGCTGTGATCGATACAATAACACAAGTGACTATAATTACGGAAAATAAAGATTTTAATACACTAATGAAAGTGGCATTAGTTAGCTACATGCAGATCCATACATGTTTTAGCGACCCATTCAGCATAGCTTAGCGTCTTAGGTTTGGGTCATAACACATTCGTTGAAAAACACTACAGTGTTACAGTTTAACATTTGGTAGCAGAATTATGAGCTTTATATGGTACAACTACGAAAATAACACTTGGATTGGGAAAAAGAGGTGAAAATTCTTGATCAGTTTAATAAGCAATAAATCGATCAATAAGTCAGTCAGTAGTATTATCAGACTTGTTTACCTTTCTTCAAGCAATTTTGTTTAAATCAATCACTGTAACTACAGACACGATATAAAATGTTTATAACTCGCAAAATTCTGCTCTGCTAGTATACATGTATTAACGAATCCTGTGTTCGTAAATTTAATTTTACAATTCTCCGTTGCTCACTCCCAATTTTCAATCAAATTCGGGTAATGAAATCTCCCAATTTTCCGTATCCCTGGAAACAGCGGCTGTTTGCTATTCAGCCTTAGTGACGACCATGCAACTGTTTCAGGAAAATAATGCGGGCAGTTTACATACCGTTTCACCATGTCATTTACCACAATAACTGATATCCGTAGAGAACATGTAAAGCTTATTCATTTGGCAACATAACTGCATTATGATTTGGTTAATTAATGATACCAGTTCAGTTATATATTATGCATTTTAACCGAACGGGACAAATTACTATTTTATAATTAACAGCCTTGTTTTGGCTTTGCTGGTCATTTCTTTGTGTGTGTATTCAAAAATTAAAACATTTTAGCCGCTTTAAATTGATATCTGTAGTATCCATTTAACGAAAGTTTAATTATCTATGACACATGTAATATGTTATTAGTTTGCCTTTACATGCAAATTGTCACGTGAACCTATGTACCACCGGTTGAGGAAACTGACTCGGACAGAGGTAGAATATTCACTCATAACAAATACTTGAATTTTTATTTCAATTTGATCAATGTGCATGGATGACAGAAACATATTTTTACAGACCCCATCACCTCACATTACACCATTACACATTACACATTTCACCATTTTACAATCTGAAACTCCGAATCTGCAACTGACACTAAACATACTAGGTTTCTGAAGGTATGCGAGGTGACGCATGTCCTATTAAAAATCCGAAAGGAGAAATTTTATTACACTTAAAATTTGCTTTATTAGAACAAAAGATTTTGCTCTAAGATTATGATAATAATGCTTATGTTAATTTAAATAAATAACATAAATACACAGAAAATATGATTATAGTATGAAGAGTAATAGAGAAATAAACGCAGAAAAAAACTAAGTCGGATCGGCCTGTATGTTCACATCTTGTCACAAAAAAGCAGAACACTATCATAAATACAAAATATACATAGGAATAAATAATTCAGAAACATGGCACAGTTAATGTACGTTGAAATTACAGTAACAAGTCAAGTGTGTATTCAAGAAGAAACTCGGAAGGCATGAAATTCGGAGATTGCTTGCTCCCCGTAGGTTTTATAGTTTTTTTCCACCTTGCCTTCTATCTAAACTCGTAAAGATTAAAATGCAAAAAATAACAATAATATTACCTGTTGTTTTGTATGGGTGTGAAATTTGGTTATCCCTCCCTAATGGAGAAACATAGATTGACACAGGATGCTGAAGACAATACTGCGATTTGAGGGAGAGAAAGTAATTACAGTCTGAAAAAAACACGCCATGACGAGGAGCTGCATATTATTGGAATGAATAAATAAAGGATGATGAGACGGACGGGACATAAAGCAAGCGTGGAGTGCATGAGAAATAAATATTGAATTTTACTTGGAAAATCTGAATGAATTATTCCACTTGGAAAATATAATTTTGGATGGTAGGATAATATTAAGCTGGATTTTAAAGAAGAACGTGAAGTGGATTCATCTGGTTTAAGATAAAGCCGAGTGGTAAGGTGCCCTGGATTTTTTAATACACTTTTAGGGTGCTTAAATACAAGGAACTTTTGACTAACTAAGCGACCATTAGCTTAGGCGGACTATGCTACACTGCATTTGTTATTTTACGTGTTGATGCGGAGGAACATCTATTATATAGGTTGTTCGAAATTGAATTAGAATGTATACGGGAATCTAATTATTAACACAGATGGGAATTTCTAATTGTTAATTTCAGTTCTAATATCTACGACAATGAAATTCGTAAAACAAACGGAAAAATACTTCCTTTAAAGGAAATATACTACCTGATTATAAAGTTAAAGAATTTTCTTTACGCTAATGGTTTTTATACGCTTTACAAAATTCTCAAAGCAAACAGCGATTATTTCCCAAAACAGTCCACATTCATGTGCCGACTGCCTAGAAATTCTGGTAGCCTCAACCTCCTGGAAGCCTAAGGGCCTGTCCAGGCCTGTAATGAAATAGAAAAGCACACCGTTGACTATTAGGCCTTGGTAGTGGAGATGCAGTGTTTTCTGATATATATGAACTTAATATTTAAACGTCCTTTTTTTTGGCAAAGTCGTGCTTCAAAGCGTTAATTAGGACCAATGTGTGTGTACTGCTGTTTAATTTTGGACAGCTTGCGGCCTCTCCTTAAAAATTTTTATTGCTTTAGCTTCCAAGAAATTTCAGCTACTTTCTATATTAAGTGCTTCGTTCCAACTGCTGGACTGAAAAAACAAACCCTAACCATTGATGATGATGATGATGATGATGATGATGATGATGATAGATAATAATAATAATAATAATATTCCTCTCCCTTTTTTTACTTAGAGAGAAGCTGTAATATTTAAACTCCTGAAGACGAATCCTATTCACTAAGATGTGTAACTTCATTATTACTATTCTTTCGGAGGAACGTCCTGCCTCCACCTTCAGGGTGGAAGTGAACACGGATTAAACTCTCAGGTGCTCCGGAAACTTTGGTTAATTACTCATAAAACTGCACATTCTCACAGTAAAATCGCATTCACCTGAAATGGGCCTCAAATTCAGCCTTACATAATACACTTTGTACTGCTTTTGGTAGTTCAAATACTCGTTTCATAATGGACTTGTCTCCTTCATTTAAGTGAAACGTAATAATAACATTAGAACCTTTATGAACCACAAGCACAAGAAGACGATATCAGAGATAACTCGCCAACTACGGTGTCAGTTTTTCCCTTGTTATAAATGCAAATTTCACGACCAGAGAAAGGCGAGGTCGGCTAAAAGCGCTGGGTTGAAGAGGAAGTTTAACAATTGTCGTTTGACCTTTCCATTTACTGTAACAAAATTTTCCATGGGCATGATTTCATACGTAATGGTCTTTAAAAGTATCCGCCCCTGATTTGCATGCACACAGAGAACACGGCTGCTAAGCGCGTTGCATACATGCAGGTGCTACTGGACCAGAAATGTCACATGTTCGCATTCAAAATACAGGAGAGGACTGGCTAGCTGGCGTGTGCACAGCAATCACTCCCGTCATCAACAGTGGGTCTGCCAATTGCTGATTTCAAGTGTCTGCGGTTTGCGTTTGCATGTGCATCCAGTTTTAACAAACTGTGGATTTTGGTTATAATTTTGCGCTGCTTTTATTCTTGTACACGTGGAAAGAAAATAGGCAGCTTCGGCAAACCAATTTTGTACGTTACACACACCAATAAGTGTGGGCCTTTTCGTTAAACATTTTGCACCTTAGACCTACTTTAGGTCATGCCATGGTTCAGACAGTAAACCGCGGCCCCTCGCCGCGGATTCCTTAGTTTGATCACAGGACCATCTATGTGGGATCTGTGTTGACAAAGTGGCACCGGTATATAATTTTATAAGAGTACTTAGGATTTCCCCTGTCAGCATAATACCACCGATTCTCCAGACACATTAATTCATCCATCACCAACTCCATATAATTTCAGGAATTAACAGTGTCATTACAAACACACTAGTAAGAAAATGATAGCTTAATAAGCATTTTCCAAAACTAATTCGCTTTTGATTTCGTAAAGAACCAATTCCGATTCGTTCCTTCGTACTTAAACTTTTCTGCATGTTCAGATAATTTAATACATCTGCTTGTAGTATGATACCGCCATGTGTTCAGCGCTCAGACATGCATATGCGCATCCTTCTACGGTCTCTGCACTAGTTTGTAAACCAGTGTCCTAACGAGGTTGCTTGCTGCGTTCTCCGTTGTGCTATTTACGTTTCTCGCCACAAACTAGCATCAGAGCATAAACGAGATGTTGGTAAATTATACCCAGTCAATCAATTTCCGTCCTAATTATCCTGAACTCTCATAGTTATGTTTTATGAAGCAATGATAAATGTCTTCCTTGTCATGAATCATGCTACGTCATCAGGTTTACGACAGAGGAGGCGACATCTTAGATACGGAGGGTTGTCGTGAATATGTTGAATAAGCAATAGCGATAAACAGATAAGAGATGTAACTCCGCACCATAAACACAAAGACGCTTTTCAAAAGTCACGCGGTTTCTAAAAGCAGAATCGTCTCCTACACCAGCAAAATCACATTAACGCCACAGTATTCTCCCCCTTCGACTCTCTGGCATGTCCCGTCTTTAATTCATTTCATCTTTGCCTTGTGTATCCCTGTCTCTACAGACTATCAGTGTTACGTCTTAACTAGTCTGTCGTTGTGTCTGTCAGCAAGCAGCTACCAAAGATAGCAGCTGTCAGTTGCTGCTGTGTACTTTTAGTGCCGATACACAACGAGCCAGAGGTGCGTAGTGGTAACTAGAATGGCAGCGCCAGTAACCAGTATAAACCATGGGCCAATGAAATCTCAAAATTCTGCCTGATAGCGTACGAGCTGGGCCAGCCGTTGGCGAGTGCTGTCGATAACTTCAAACAAATCCCGGCGGCATCGTGCCAGCGTTACGCCGGCGGCAGTCTGCGTGCACTGAGACGTCAAACACGATGCCCCAGAGACAGACGGTGCTTGTGAGAGTGAGGTCTCTCTAGTGCAGACAGCAAGCCAGCACAAGATAGTGGTTGGCGGCGTTATTCCACTGGCAATCGCAGGAATGGCCTTATAGACTACTCGCGCAACGTGGATCTGCATTCTTTCATTTCACATTATATTCACCGTGCATTCTGTCTTATATAATAGCTTTTATTTTAACCAACACATGCACTACAATTTTGTCGTCATATATACCCCTACATATGTTTCGACTACTTATTAGTCATCATCAGGGGGATCAAAGTATATAAACACAGACTACACATCCACTATAATAGTTGGTTCACATTCAATGTTAAAACGAGATGAACTATGTTCACTATAAAAACAAGTAGCATTTTTGCTACATGTTTTTATAGTGAAAATCGAAGGCTAAACTACTTTACTCCTCCGCACCCTAACCTGACAACGTCAATACTGTATAAAATTATGTTCTTACAGAATATGTTTAATATTATACATTTTCCGTGCAACTATATAAAACACAATGTTTATTACCAATTTACCGCACAGCATTTGTATTTGTTATTAATCACTACTCAGACATTTCGGCCATAATTCTTGGCCATCTTCAGGGAGCTGGCAAGTTTCATCGACGTATACAGCTTATCTGGTAAATTAGGCTAAAGTGGTGAATTTTATACATCAGTGTCTAATATAATTAAAAATAATTTTTTTTTTCAATGGCGCAACAGTCCCTAGTGGGCCAGGGCCTCCTCGTTATCGAGGCTTCACGGTCACACTCAGACACACCACACTCGGTAGGACTCCTCTGGAGGAGTGATCGGCCCGTCGCAGAGACCTCTACCTGACAACACACAACACTCACAAGAGGGAGACATCTACGCCCTTGGCGGGATTCGAACCCATAATCCCAGCAAGCCATCGGCCGCAGACCCACGCCTCAGACCGCACGGCCACTGGGGTCGGCAAAATGAAAATATTAAAATTCTTGAAATCAGTTCATAATTAAATACAATATAAAACTACTTTATTTAAGCACTGACGTGCTATGCTGTGTCCAAACATGTGTTACTGACATGTCTCCAATTGAAATGAGTCGTTGGCTCAAGCTTCAGGTACTCAGTGTTTCGGCTATGAATGAATACGCTGTACAGCCTAAACATCTCGTCAATGGACAACTTTATAAGGTAGTTGTACCTTATTTTTCATAACTTTAAAATGTAAGTAATTAAACGGATTAATACATTCCACTTAATCCTTACCTCCCAAATGGTGGTTTTCCGTATATCCCACCAAAAGTGTATACGGATTCATGTCTCCTTAACGAAACTGCATAGAAGCCTACCCTTACAATACTATACAACCTAAAATTTTCACGGCACTTAAATGCAATAAAATTTTCTCGGGCTAACAACTGTGTCAGGCAGTTGAACGACAAGTAAGCTAATGTTTCGACAACAATCTCTGTTCTCTCCATCAGGGAAGAAACGTTGGTTTACTCGTCGTTCAACAACATAACGCAGCTGCTAGGCAGATGGGGTTTTACTGAATCCTTACAAGACTAGTGACATTTCAAAACTCAAAAAATTCTACGTTATGTAACATGCTAAACTATCCACTTTAAAGCCTTTTCAAGTCCACATAATCTTCAGAGCGCTTCCTTTTCCAGCAATCGTGATTTATTCCCACCTTCACTCTTGAGCCAGATTTCTTACCCAAATACAGCTAATTTCACCGTAAGGAATGTAGGCAATTCAATGTAGTTAAAGACCACGAATAAAACCCAGAAGCTCTCATTAAACAATATTCAGTTCTTGCAATATTTTCCCTGACGTTTTGTCTTCAAAAGTTTTTAAATTTTTTCTCCGAGTGAAACGCAAAATTATGCACACATCGAGGGTGTTTGCTAATACATTATACGGCATAGGTTATGCTGCGCATCTTCACTGCGTTCAAGTATTTCCGAATTACACGCAGGCACGTTTCAATTGCTACAAAATATTTCAATGATTCAGACAGAAGAACAACTAAAAATTTCGCAACAATGTTAAATAAATCTATAACAAACAAAAATACAAAATGATTAATTCACGTAAAGAAATATAGAGGAAAACTCAAGTTCACAAGGCAAGATTCATTTTAAAAAATTTGAAACTCACTTTTAATATCTTTATGCTTTTTTTTAATTCCCTTTGCGGAAATTGGAGTGCAGACAAACAGCGAAATTAAACATACAAATTAAAGAAGGTAGTTATTCCAATTTTATTTCTCTGTTAACCTAGTGAAAGGGCACAAAGCTCTGCTGAAAAATTCATCTGCAGAGACAAAAGAAGGCAAATTGTATGTCTTTATATTACATTCAGAGGGTACTAACATGCACATAATAGTAAAAGAAATAATTTGAACCCTTCTAAAGCATTAATTTTGACGTCTTAGGTTGTGCGTTACAGATGTTTGTCGCACGCAACTCTTTTAATGAAGAAAATAAAACTTCTTTCACAGAACGTTTACTGTCTTCAGGGACGTTATGTCATTGAATTCGGTAGATTAATTCCGACGTTTAGGAGAAACTTCTCCCATAATGAGGATTCTGAGAGACACGTATCAGAAGGCTCTGGAAACGGAGCATTTCTTTTTACAGGGGCTCCATAAGGGGAACCTAAAGGTGCTTAGCAAGGGGGGGCTCGGCCAATATGTTTATTGGGAGGGAACCTGTACTTGATATATTTTTCTGTTATGTACAACTTAGAGAGTTTGTGGCCTTATGTCGGGCCACAACACTGTAAGAAAACATCTGCATTTGGGGGCACAAAGGCCTGTTAAACAGGCCTACGTGCATCAGGCCTTTAAGGGCTCGAACCCATTATATGTTCTTCTTCTTCTTAGGAGAAATATACTGCCCCCTTATTTAGGGTGGCAGGTTCCTCAGAAAATTCTATGTCTATCTCCTACATGGTCCGACATCCCACAAGAGAGTAATATTGATAGTCAAGAGCCGTGAGAACAGAAGTATATTTATTATACTAAATTACGTAATTAGAACAAGACGTCATATCTAATTTTGGATTACATTCTCAGTATTGTGCTATGAAATAAACTAGACCACATGACGTGTTTTCCTCAGCAACTCACCATTATAAGGCTAAAAAAATTCCTTACTGTCTCAAACTTAAGTTCATTACTGGGTTCCAAGACGTCCCGTCATTTATCAAGTTCAGCCAAATCGAATACCCTCAAAGCCCTTCATGCAATGACGCTACTCTGAGGGACAAAGCTGTCTTAGCTTCAATTAATTATTCCTTTTACTTACGGGCTTTGCGTTTTCTTTAAAGTCCCTATTAGAAGACTGTACAGCTGCTATTGGTAAGTTTATAATTGACTAAAATTTGTGGAAGCTAGTGACTGTAGCCTAATTTGAAGTAGTATCCAGTACTTTCATTGGAGTAATACAGTAATGATAATGTTGTTTTCTCCACGCTATGTAGTCATATAAGGGAAGTAGAGTTATAAAACCCCTCATTGTTAACATCGGTGCTAGTTGGAGGTAAGTGGTCAATTTCAGGTCCCGGCCGCCTTACCGCCGGGAAAGAACCCCGATAATACCCATTGGATAGGAGGCTGGGTGGGCCCCAGAGCCGGTCTGGATGTTTTCGGGAAAAGAAAAAAATATCTTGCCTGCTTCCGGTAATCATCGAACCCGTCGGTGCCTGGAGAAATTAAGTAATTCTACAAGCAAGAAACGTTTAAGTTACGAAAGCTGGCCTCCACGTCCATATTTTAACACTGAAACTCTAGTATACGGCTGTGGCGGGCTAATTACTGTATCGTGACATTCAGAATTTGACTTTCTTGTTTATATCAAATTAGTACAGTATTGATTTGTCGTTATGCGTGCTGAAACCTACAATGAGTGACAATAAATGACGGGAGGCTGCGTGAAAACTACATTCACGTAGACATAGTCAGCAACTTTTCTTCGAAGTAACTCGCTTTACGCCTGTCTGAAAACACTGTTCAAATATGACGTAACAGAGCGACAACTTCATTAAACGAATCCAAGCTTCTGAAAGCGTGTTATAGTCTTTCGGAACATTAAAACTGCCTCTGATGTAAACTTCAGAAATTTATTCAAAAATCTAGAAATTAATCAAGCATTAAACTGTTGAAAGCTGAAATTAGTGTAAATTATATTTAAAATTTCAGAACCTAAATCACAAAAAAATGAATTTCTGTTACAAAGACTAACTGCTTAAACGTACCCCACGGAAATGAATGGATATTTATTTTTAAATGTTACGAAGCCACTCACACCTCCGCAAAAAAATGCAGAGTATGTTATTTTTAAATAAGGTGGTAAGCAGTATTTACTACTGTGCCTTGCCATATTAATCACCAAATTCGCGCTTTTATGCTTTCGACTTCAACCGTTCAGAAACACAGAGAACACTACTGTTGTCTTTCTAGATATCAACCATTCCTCCTGCATTCACTATTTTCTTGTAGTTGTAATCCTGATTTATCCCTTCTTTCCTCACTATGAAATTAAAGGTGCAGAACAGCCAGCCAGTAAGACAGCCACAAAATTGTGCTCAGTAAAGGGCTAAAGTAGACATGACTGAGGAAGATCTGTCAGCCTCTCCAGAAAGATGGTGTCTTGCTACAAGATATATATATAGTGTAGCAGCAGAAAACATGACAATTTCTCACCATGAAGTTGTAATCATAGTCTGTCCATGAAAACAGTCAATTTCTTGCTTCACAATCGGCGACTATAACGTACATTCATCAAAAGCACACAGTGCCGCTCCTGTAATGCTGATAGTTAGGGCTGTGTAACTTGAAGGTTAAAAACCGCTAATGAAAGAATTTCTGCCTCGAATCTTAATTGCCACCGTGAGTGGCTGTTTAGAAAGTCTGCCTAGTGTTCGCGGCATCAACGTCTTGGCTTATTCAAAAGCACAATAGCAACTATATCATGGTAAACGTACAAAAAAAATAGATTTCACCCTAGAACAGGCCATGAATGCCAAAATAGGGAGTAGAGGTATAGCTCTACTCTTCCTTTAACCTCGGGCACTAGACGGGGGTGGGTGGTCAACGCCACACACCGACCGCTTTACCCCCGGGAAAGAAACTAGGGCCAGGGCCGGTCTGGACGTGTGCGTAAAATCTCGCCCCCACCGGGTTCGATCCACGGACCATCCAACCCGTAGCGAGTCCCTACACCGACTACGTCAGCATAAGTACGGACAAAAAACTTCCTTTAGTAAAGAGACACTAAAGAAATCAGGTGCTTCAGTCTGTCTACTGCTTAAAAGAGAGACAATTCACGACGTCCAATACTACTGTAAGGTCCACCCTGCTGTAAAGGGTACTCTGTCTCCGAAGCCCGGAGTGTAAAGCTGACTTAACCTTGTGCGAGTGGATGGAGCTGTAACTCATTCCCTTACATCGTTTACGCCGTGCCATGCCTCAGGCGGTTAGCTTCCGGTCTCATGATGCTGAGGCCCGCGTTAGATACCACGCCAGTCCATGAGGGTTTTGTGGGGACAAAGTGACATTTGGAAAAGTTTTTCTCCAAGTCCTTCGGGTTTCCCGTGTCAGCATCATTCCACCATTGCTCCATATTCATTCATCTATTATCAAGGCCACATAACCTTTTACACTGACAACGTAGTTAAATAACGCACTTCGAAAGATTGTGGTCTTTTATAGTGTGATACTTATATACAACACTACATGTACCTTCATCCTTACGCCATTTTAAACAACAAGCGTATGAAAATTTATTTATTATTAGTACTAAAAATGTTACTCCTAAGTTTAACATGATCAATCCCGTGTGTATCTACACATCTGATAATGGTCTAAGGACTGAACTTGTCATGTGAGTGGATATTAAATACATTGAATAAGTTGTGCTGAACGGAATTTATTGTATAGTTTATTTGGTTACTCCTAAAATTCTCAGCATTCTTTTAGTATCGACACGGTTTTGTACAGGTAGTGACATCACCTAATAACCTGAAATTGGGGAAATTTAAAAACACTTAGTTCGTTGAATAAAAATTCTATATGCTAAAAGTTTATGAAACTTTATTATTTAAAATCATTTAATATTTTAATATTTAAGTAACGGACAGATAGTTAAGCGTAATATTTATATTTAAGAAGGACGTGGAAATATAACAAATATTTATTCGCAGAAGGGGATAAGTAGAAGAGTGTTTCTCCTGCCCGAAGATGGAAGCAATACCTTCCTCCAAGAAGTCTGTAAATTTTCACCAAATTACACGGCGCCAAATCCCGGGAATACCGTAACCTTTATACGGAATATCCGTTAAATCAGTCCTAAAACTAGTTAGTGATAAGATCTGCGCTCTTCTGGGTTATCCCAGAAGAGCGCAGATCTTATCAACATCGCGGCGGAAGCCTGAAATCAAGGTTAGTGATAAATTGGAATATGGTAATTGTGAGAATGTTTATGTATTTATTTACGTATTTATTTTATTTATAGATTATTTAACGACATTGTTAGCACCTCAGAATAACAGTGTAGAATATCGGATAAATATAGAATAATGAATTAGAATGAGTAATTGTGGTCTAATTTGAGGTAATATTCCTATGTCTGCTGGGGGTTACTGAATACAATTGCGAGTGTCTCTGTATTCTGGCCGAGATTTGAAACAGGCACCTCCTATTACAAGTCACAGACATTACTGTTCCGACCAAGCTGCTCAATATAACGAAGACACGAAAATAAGTCATAGTTACTTAGTTGGATATGAATGGTTAGACAAAAATTCTGAAATGCAAGCCATAATGCAATCACATGCAATTAGATGCGATTCATGAACTATTTGCAGGTTGTCCCTTTTATCGTGTCCCCGAGCATGAAATTTGTCAGGGGATGTCCTGTAGAATGCAGGCTATGAGACGTTAAATCTACCGTGCTGTGGGACACGATAAAAGAGACACTTCACACGCACAGCGGATGAAACTGTGGCGGAAAATACTATTCACTTCGAAGTGTGTATGTTGAAGAATAAGACGTAGCAACGTATAAACCGGAAAGGGACATTCGGATGTCGTTCAGTCATTAAAGTGTCTAATGCAGTAAGAGAACGAAGGAAGAATAACAGCAACTGCGGAGTCCTGCTATGCGACATGTTGCGGAAGACTATTCCAGACAGCGCAATTAAATATATGGGCCTATAAAATTCGAGATTAGCTTTCTATACGTAAAAACTAACACAAAATCTTACTTTCATCATGGGCCACAATTAATTTCTTTGGCATAAAAGGATAATGCCTTGAACCTGCTGCAGTATAAAACGGATGCAGACTCTTACAAACCGGAAGAAGGGTGCGAAAGAGACCAGAGTGGTAATGCAGGATACCATAACATGGGCTTGTTACTTTAATTAAAACATTAAAAACTGAGGTATCAGTAATGAAAACAAAGAAATTCGCCAGTTTAAGGGCGAGGGTACTAAAGAATAAAAGGAACAGAGTTGCCCGAATGTCTTCATTTCTTAGAGCCACAGTATTGTTACGTAATGTTCTCCTTATGCTCAGAGAATCTGCCAGCGATATCTGCTCACTGAAGTGCGTATATCTCAAGAACAAGTGATGGTGCTAGGCTTTCCTTAAGAAGCTGACAGTTACCCAGCAATTCAGAATACATCCTCCATTGTTACAGTCTACCACAAAAGTACTTATAACGTAAAGGCGTATAGAGGGCGTAAGGATAAAGCTCAATGCATTCTATACTTCTCAATAGGTACAAACAGCTTCACACTCCGGTACCTTAAGCTCCGAAAGCAAAGCTTCTGTACTACGCCCCCTTATGGATGTGGAAGCAAAGAAATGAGTTTATATCACTCTCATAGGAAGAAAAATTGTCATATGTCTTGATATAACGCAGTATTGCTAACTGAACCAGCATAAGTAGGTCCTAGTTCAGGGGAGCACAAATCCCGGGCGCCAGGTCTCCATGGCGACTACATTTTGTACGGTGGCGCCTAATATTTTTGAGTCCTCAGTATGGAAATTGCTTCATGTCACCCTTCTGGTTTGCCTAGAATTTGAAGGTGGCTCCTAGACTTTTGGAACATTTGCGCACCCCTGTCCTAAGTACACATTTTGTTTATTTTTTCGATGCTAAGTGGCATCAACAGCCGACATAAATTTGTTAAACAGTAAATTTGACAGATTCGTCTGGCCAATGGCTTTATAAGCCGAAACATGTAGCTAGAAAGTCGTCAATAATAAAGCAAGTATAAAAATTGTGCCGATTGTATCGAGTTTCCTTCTGTGAATTATTTATTAAATCCAATAGCACTACAGGATAGGCAATCAAGTAAAGTAATTTCATGCAGCGAAGTTCTTTTTAACAAATTAGCACTCGCTAAGCTAGTCAAGAGATTCGTCGCCTTTTAAGCAACTAGCAAGTTCATTAGGCCTACCGTGTTAATATAAGTTCGTTCCTGGCCCCTAGCTTGGGCCAGATGAATTTCACATAAATCTAGATTCACTAAAATCAATTTTAATATTATTCTCCAATATCATCCGTTTCTCTCCCAATCAGTTACGTTTTCAGATTAAAATATTTTACGCATTTACAACGTATTTTATGAATGCTGCATGGCTTGAATATGTTATAATTCTTTATTTGATCAAGATAATATATTTGATAAGGGTGCAAGTTATTGAGACTCTCATTTACAGAGATTTATCTAGCATCCTGCCATTTCCACTCTCTTAGGCATGTGTTTTTTTTCTTCAGCGGCACGTTTTCCAACAACCTCTATCTATGTTATTCCCATCGACTGAGACATTCAGTTTCACACCCCTACAAATTACTAACCAACCACCTTATAAAAAGACCGCCTATGTTGCCTCATACCCAAGAGGGTTGCCGACTAAGCTAAACTGAGAAGCAAACAGGGAGTATGTAAATTGGTGTGGACCCACAGACTACTATGCAAAATTGACTCTATCGACTATTCATGGGCTGCCTGTTGTGTACTAAACACTGTGGTGACTATTATAAACCCAAATCTAAAACCCTCTTCCACAGGAGCAAAATTCGTCTGTTTCTATTTTCTGTTAGATCATTAACTTATTCTAACATTTTCGCATTACTAACACAGCATCAAGGCTAGCTGTTTAAATACGTGAATTCATGCTACTAAAGCACAGAGGAGAAAGTTTTATGTGACTGTCCACACAAATATTATTATATTGTTGATATTGACCTTTAGCTCAACAATACATACGTAACCCACTGTTGCGTTTCCATTGCAACAATGGTTATGGGATCGCGCCAAAATGTTACATTATACGTAACTGCGTATCCTGTTCACAGGACTTAAAGAAACAAAAAGGACACTACTGAAACATAACATGTACATACTCCAACCACAGCAGCCAAGAGCGTCAGCTAAAACATTATGTTATGCCATGTTCACCCAGGGCCTTTGAATTAAAAATTTAAGTTTTCTAAGTTGCTGTAATAATTACTGTATTTCGTGGAAAGGTATGCTGCTGCAGTTTGTAAGGAAAGAAGGCAACATGCCACTAAATCCGTTTAAAACGAAGATAAGCACGCTACCGTCTAAGAACAGCTGAATGCACAATATGAATATACAGCCTGTGATTTCTTATTTAGCAAAATACTAAATTTATACTGTACACCAGGTACAGAACTTTTTTAAGTTAGTTAACTTACCAAGGACTTAAGGAACATGACCTAGACATTTGCTTACACGCACAAGTATAATCGATAACATTATATAATCCTCCATTCAAAATACCGTAACTGAAATCAGGTCACCCAAATCCTTCAGGGCCACATACAGGTTATTTATTTGTTTGAGAGGCGCCAGAGATCCTGTGTGTAAAGGTTTAATGTGTTGTAAATTATACACACTTGTAGGTATACCAGTTTTGAGATAGACTGTTAAGTATCATTTTAAGAGGCGAAAAAATGAAAGCGGAATGAGGGAGTTCATACTTGTACCTTTGCTAAAATTATATAAATATACCTCAAACTAAAGAACAGATTTCGGTTAAATTTTTTTACTGGATGTCTACTGATTTTGGTTGAAAAATTTACTTCATACAGAGCAAAACTTCAATTTTGTTTTCACAATTCATCCAAAAATTACATGTAACATGAAATACAGCTTCTGCTGAGACGTGGTAACTGTTTCTGAGGTCGCTTGTAACAAACCACAAAGGAAATATGAGAATTATAGATCGTGACATTTTTACACTGTTCAATTTTGCAACATTTGGTTTGTATTTCAAGTAGGCTTAATACATTTTCATCCAAAATATATCAACCTGAGGGCCTGTACAGTACGCAAAATGGTAAAAAAAAACGCATTTGCAAAATATACAGTATGCTTTTCTGGAGTGTTGTTTGCACAGATTCTCCTTGCTACAGGTATACAAATCGCTAGCATGAAACTGCCCAGGCCTTTCCCCCTTTAAATCCCTAACAACCCACAATTAATTATCATCTTAGTATCTAATTTAACGCTATACAAGCCCAAACCTTGGAAATTTAAGCAGCATCATTAAACAACCTGGGCGACGCCAAGCGCTTTTACAAACGTGGTTTTGAAACAAATCTCCACCTTTCCTACTGCGGACAGAAACCGCCTTCTCCAGCTCGTAGCTTGTTATTTCGTTTGCGAAGCTATAACTTTACTAATATAACTGGAGACATTAGCAAGCGGACTGTTTGTTCTGTTCTACTGTTTGAAACATGAATAAAAGCAGAAGTCACAGCGAGCACTGCAACCGTGAAAGAAGAAGAAAATGTGTGGCTGTAACAGGGAAAGGATTAATTTATGATAACACTGAGGTGGAAAAGCAAGGTGAGTTTACTCTCAGAAGCGGGCAGCCTTTGCAACGATTCAATATAAATTGCGATGAAAATACCTTTTAACAAAAGGTGGTAATTATGTATCCCCTCGCTCTCCCAAGCTGTGCAGTGTTTGGTTAGCTGCGCGGGCATTTGAACCCGTATATCAGCCGGTAAAGAGGCTTAGAAGCATCACGACGCAGGTAATAGGATTTCTCAACACAAGAGAAAGGCCGCAAGGAAATTGTAAGGACGGAGATTAGGGAATAATTACAGAAATGAAGAAATAATGTTAGTGTTTCCCTTCTTCCATTCTTTATTCTAGAATTCAGCAAGGTAACGTATTTAGATATGATATGAGCGCTTTATGCTTAGTATGAATGCCTAAGCTCATATAAATATTTCTAAGACAAAGCAGTCTTTCCTAGATATTATTATGGACAAAATTAAGGACGATGAGGGTGTAGCAGTCACAGGGTACAAGAGAGGGGAAGCTAAAACGTTGTTCTTTTAAAATTCAATAGACTTGTCTTATAGAAAGATTAAGCCTATACGAAGGTGTGGACTGGATTGATGTGGCTCTGAATAAATACACTCGGAAGGCTCTTGTGAATGTAGTAATGGAATTTCAGGTTCTATAAGAGGAGAGGAATGTATTGAGCAGCTAAGAGAATATTAGCCTCTGAGGAAGGACTCTGAATTATGGAGTCAATTTTATATTAACCAACTTTACTTCTTAGCTTGATTTACTTTGCCTTTGATTTTATACGCATCATGGTAAAAATTGAAACCTCGTTTGTTATCTATAGACTACCAGAAAGATAATGGTATCTAACACACCTTACTTCAGTACATGGTCGCGTTTGTCAGGAATGACTAAATCATTCGATGAGATGAACATAATTTCTCACACCCTTACTGCAGAAATATGGTTAGTTTAGGCGATACACACTCTTTAGTTATTTAATATATATCAAAGACGGAATACAGAAGGGGATTCTAAGGCTAAATTTATGCTCGTGATAATGTGGACAATAAATAAATATGAAGCGTTAGCGCATTAGAAATTTAAGTTAAAGTAAAGACAATGTTCCTGTGAGATTTCAGTTTATCAGAGCGATACTGCTAAGACAATTCGACTGGGATATCTTATATAATTCCCAGAATGCTCCACATTTAAAAGTAACCTTTAACACATCCTTTCAATTTCTTTTACTAAAAGTCACCCTGCACTAACAGTTAAGCTAAAACTAGTCCAGGCATTATGATCTGCGCTTTGCATGCCAGATAACTAAGGATACAGACACACACTCAGAATATGTAATAATTATTACTTTTCCATGGCAACAATGGTTACGCCAACGCGCCTCAGTGTTACGTTATACGTACATTGCCTGTCTTGTTTATTAAAGCAACAAGATCAGAAATATAAATTTGTACTTCGGTTACATGCCTTCCAAATTAATTCTTTGCCATTTTTCATATTTCACTGATCTTGGCTAGTTGAGCGCTTGGTCAGCAGCTCAAGCAAAATAATTTTTGGTATTCATGTCCACTTGTTTTGGGTACGAATATTTACATAAACCACAAAGAAGCCTCACAACTGACCTTCTATTGTGTGTTTCGTCATATATTAAACAAATCAACAATTATTCCGAACAATTATTGCAGATCTCGTTGAGGTCCATTTCTCTTGTCTAGTATTTGTAAGTCACAAGCTGTTAACCTTCTTAAATTCCGAGTTTGAGTTGAGCTTTTCTTAAAGTACGGATTATACCAGACAGATACAAAGTGAAAATAATTCAGCAAAAATGTTCGAATATTGACCCAAACCTCAAAATTAATCGATTAACGTTGCCCTTTTGTAACCTGCGAGACCAATTATACAAACTGAGTCCCTTATACATTCTGTTAATTATTACCTTCAATGCTTTTTTTTTTTGTAACACAGACCGAAGTATCTTTTGGTAGACTTTATTTTCACGTACATTCATAAAAATGTCAGCAATTACTTTGTGAGCTTAGATCAGATATCCGTCTGTTCCATCTGACTATTTTCGCAATCAAACACTTTGCATTTCTAAAATCATTCTGAATAGCAGAAATGACGCTGGAATCTGGGTTCATTGACTGATCATATTCAATAATAAACTGGAATATTAGTTTGAAAGTTTGTACACACGCGGTTTAAATACACATGCATTAAGCACAGGTCTAATCATCTGCTGCAGGTCTGAATGCGCGCTCGTCTGCTTTGTGTGCCATTACAATGACCTGCACAGTGGGACTGGTTATTTGATATTAAAGGGAGGATACAAAACTTTATAGAGTTCAGGTATTTTGAAACAAGTTTTTGTGATAGCTGTTAAGAGTTTTTCCCAAAAAGTTTATAAAAGGCCGTGCCATGGATCAGGCGGTTAGTCGCCGGCCTCTCACCGCGGAGGCCCGAGTTCGAAGGTCAGTACATGTGGGATTTGTGGTGGACAAAGTGGCACTGAGACAGGTTTTTCCCCGAGTACTTCGGTTTTCCCCTGTCAATTTCATTCCACCGGTGCTCCATTACACGAAAAAACGAAAAAAAAAAATACTAACCATCTTCATCACAGGGTTGCGCCCGTAGCGTCTGCTGCGGGGCCCTTCACCGAAAAAAAATATAGTTTATAAAATAAACGTTAAAGTGAAAAGTCTCATCTGTCCGACAGCGCATGCTTTTTCATATTTCATTTCAGATGTCATAAACTGATGGATTAGACATTTGATAAAAGTGGTTTAATGAAAAAAAAAACTGTTCGAATTAGATTCTTTTACACTCGTCCAATTTAACCCCTAAATTCCAAAGCTGACTGCAAGCCTCCTGTGTATAGCTGCCTAGGGCCTAACGTAACATTATGACACCAAAGAAATTCGTTCAATACACTCGTACCAAGTGACATATTTTAAACTGTCCAAACACCCCCAAAACCAAAACAAAAAATATAAAAGGAAAACTTCACAAAATGTTCTACATCCGACTGGCTCACAACAGTGGACAGCACCTTCCTTTATCAAACAGTAAACGAAGCATATTCCACTGTTTCACACTTGTTTCCAAGTACTTCATTACGACCCGGTAACATACGCGCCTGCCTACAGGCATATCTTTTTAAATAAAAACCCTTTAAACATTTTTACCTTTAGTTTTTATACATCAACACTTTTATTATATATATATATATATATATATATATATATATATATATACTAAAGCATTCTGTCTTAAAATCCTTTTTTAAAAACTGTTTAGATACATTTGTAATGTATTATTACATGTAAAGTTGGAGACCTCGCACATACCGCTTTGTCCTTTTTAACGTACTTAATAAGGGCCTGATGATGGCTTAATAGCCAAAATGTGTAGCCTATTTTATCCTACTGTGTGTGTGTTGCGTGCGACTGTTTTGAGTAATAAAATATGTTTCTGTAACAATTTTTCGTTTCAAACATTTTCCAACAATCAGCGAAATTCAGGCATCACCAAGTGAAGTCTGACACCCAGCCGGCAGTGGTAAACCATTGTACCAATACAATGACGTTTTACCTGTGCTTAAAGCACCAGGACATTAAGACGTGTGGGAGTGGTGATAGTTGCAAGCATTCACAACTTCGCACTGATAGACGTCAGTGTGTTAGTTGCCAAGCATTCACAACTTCGGCACTGGATAGACATTAGTGGTGTTAGTTGCCAAGCATTCACAACTTCGGCACTGGATAGACGTTAGTGTGTTATTGCCAAGCATTCACAACTTCGGCACTGATAGACGTTAGTGGTGTTAGTTGCCAAGCATTCACAACTTCGGCACTGGATAGACGTTAGTGGTGTTAGTTGCCAAGCATTCACAACTTCGGCACTGGATAGAAATCAGTGGTGTTAGTTGCCAAGCATTCACAACTTCGGCACTGGATAGACGTCAGTGGTGTTAGTTGCCAAGCATTCACAACTTCGGCACTGGATAGACTCAGTGGTGTTAGTTGCCAAGCATTCACAACTTCGGCACTGGATAGAAATCAGTGGTGTTAGTTGCCAAGCATTCACAACTTCGGCACTGGATAGACGTCAGTGGTGTTAGTTGCCAAGCATTCACAAATTCGGCACTGGATAGACGTCAGTGGTGTTTGTTGCCAAGCATTCACAACTTCGGCACTGATTAGACGTTAGTGGTGTTTAGTTTGCCAAGCATTCACAACTTCGGCAAATGGATAGACGTCAGTGGTGTTAGTTGCCAAGCATTCACAACTTCGGCACTGGATAGACGTCAGTGGTGTTAGTTGCCAAGCATTCACAACTTCGGCACTGGATAGACGTTAGTGGTGTTAGTTGCCAAGCATTCACAACTTCGGCACTGGATAGACGTCAGTGGTGTTAGTTGCCAAGCATTCACAACTTCGGCACTGGATAGACGTTAGTGGTGTTAGTTGCCAAGCATTCACAACTTCGGCACTGGATAGACGTTAGTGGTGTTAGTTGCCAAGCATTCACAACTTCGGCACTGGATAGACGTCAGTGGTGTTAGTTGCCAAGCATTCACAACTTCGGCACTGGATAGACGTCAGTGGTGTTAGTTGCCAAGCATTCACAACTTCGGCACTGGATAGACGTTAGTGGTGTTAGTTGCCAAGCATTCACAACTTCGGCACTGGATAGACGTCAGTGGTGTTAGTTGCCAAGCATTCACAACTTCGGCACTGGATAGACGTTAGTGGTGTTAGTTGCCAAGCATTCACAACTTCGGCACTGGATAGACGTCAGTGGTGTTAGTTGCCAAGCATTCACAACTTCGGCACTGGATAGACGTCAGTGGCCGGCTACAGCATTGTAAGATGATAATACGTAAAACAGTCAATCAAACTATATTACAAAAATAATGTCCTCGTTTCTCTAAAAGAGCGACACGCTTCGACTCACCTTCAGACTTCTATCAAGCTAACAAATATGTATAAGTAAAGGCTTTTTTTAGAATCATAAACTGCCTCATGATGACCCCAGATGGCTCGGAACAAGGAAATTGTTTTTATAACATATATAGTTGTGTTAAAGTTTTAAATTACTATCATACTATTAAGTCAAGTATCACAACGGTATGTGTTTTATCAAGATAGTTCTCGTTGTAAAGAAAAATAGAAAAGGTAATGTAGGCTACATATTTATATAATAGATGAATGTGTTACGTCTACTGTTTAGCAACTTCCCAAACGTAATTAGAATAGGCCTATGCCTTGAGACAGGCATAAAGCACCAACTACATATGCCAGGCATGCCGCTGCGGGAAATTCCGTTTGTAATAATTTTGATATCTTCAGAAAGAAAATTATTACACTTAGATTCGGTTTTATTTTTCGTTATGTCGTTAAGTATTCTAATGAATTATTTAAGTAAAAGTTTGTTCTGTCTTCGTTTCAAATGTGTACTGTTTATTGCCCTTTGTTATTTGTTTTGTATTTTGTGCTAGTTCTATTATTGGCCACTAGGCTGTTGACTGAGCACGTTAATAAACAATAACTTAATTGAATTGAAAATCATAAGTCACGCATGCGGAAAATAGGTAATGTAATTTTTACGCGTGTTTACTTTACAGTACCTATTATCTGTTTTACATAGTTCACACACCGGCACCTGAATCATCCGTTGTCAATAAATTTCTTTATCAAGAAAACTGTAATTTATTTTAAAGTTTAGGTCCTGCAATGCTTGATCTACAGATACTACAGTTCACAGTTCATATACGTACTTTGTTCCAATATCACAGTGACTGTGTTAATGGTTTAGTCGCATCAAGAGAGCCTCACCTTCAAACCGGGGACTGGTTACAGATATTGTCTGCATAAAACGGACGTGTGCTTAAGCTCATATGGACACACACTGCGTAATCGGATTATAGTAGTGTACCGAGGAAGCCTCGCTTTTCTATAAACCCTGTAGACATGTGTTAATGGTACGGAATATTAAAGGTGCCGGTTATGGCTTTTGTCTGCATATCAGCAACATATACAAGACACTACAAGAACAGCGGCGAAAGGAATACAATAGAGTTACACTTTGTCGGGTCTCTTAGCATCATGCTATTATGCTAGGATACTGCCTGCGCCTTTGATTATTCGCAGCTATTTCTATCGCCTCTTCGCTTTGTTGTTTCTGATGTATATATACCTCGCACAGCACTAAGTATAATAGCGGCGAGTGGTACAGTCGAAAGTATACGAAAGGTAAATAGGTTCCTCTACTAAGACTGATAAAACAAGTGACTACTGAAGCTTCAGTTTAACTCGTGGATGATTTATTTTGCACGTCTGACCTATACCTAGTTCTGGGAAATGGAAATCACTGTAGTATGAAGGTGTTTACTTCAGAAGGCGAAAACGCAGTCAGTACACTGTATTATACATGCCTTCCAGAGACACATCAGGCTAAAATTACGCATATACCTTAACTAAGTACATATGTATGTACGTATGCACGCACGCATATATGTATGTATGGATGTATATGCGTATGTACGTATGCATATATGTATGTATGTATGTATGTATGTATGTATGTAGTATGTATGCATGCATGTATGTACGTATGTATGTATATATTCATCATATTTAACGAGACATGTCATTACATGTTAATATTAGTGATATATATACATAAAGCATATAATGCATAAACTTTATACGCTCCCTGTTTACTAGTCTGCACACCCTTCCGGCTAATCACATTTTGTTATCTCGTCAATCCACTGCCTTTTGTTTTCCTCTTATACGATGAGATCATAAATATGTGGGTGTAAATGTGGAGAGGGGGCACGCGGTTGTGCAGTTGGTTGAGGCACTGAGTCACAAGCCGGAAGGTCGCGGGTTCGATTCCCGATGGTGTCATTGGAATTTTTCATTGACTTAATCCTTCCAGCCTCTAACAGAAATGAGTACAAGAAAGACTTACTGGGGTAAATGAGCCCGGTGCTTAGGGCTTCATGTGCCGGCTGTATACAATTTGGAAGCCTCAGCCTCCTGGAATCCTTTCTTTAAATGTAGGGTAGACAGGAGTAGCCTCCGACACCGACGGTAGATACACATGCGTGAAGTACGAGTACTTGCGGTACTGTCGAAGGTCCTTATTTCTATGCCAAAGATATTCAATTGGTAAGTGATCATGGTATTATCTCTCTGGAGACACAGAATTTGTGGAATGCAAACCCAGTGACAAAGAATGTCGCAGATTTCGGCATTTGTGACGCTGCGTGCATGGAACATATGTTGGGCGTCAGAAAATAATTTCAATATAATGCATTACAAAATTTAGAGTTGTACTTAAATATAGAGTGTAAGTGACGTAGGCAATAAATTCCTAATGAACTCCTAAAATGTCAGCATAAACGTTAGATAAGGGATGTACAAAGTTAAAACTAAGAACCAATTCAAAATTTGACGTGACATAATGATGACGCGAAGCAAGGTACATACCGAGCATCCACAAATATTATGCAACAACGTACAAAATTTAGTCGAAAGGGCGATCTGGTTCCCGGGATTTGTGCACCCCTGCCTTAGGTTTATGAAGCATTGCTGTGTCATTATCCCGTTCCCAGGTCCCATACTACATTTGTGGCATGCCTATGAGGAACAGATTCGAGACATGCATCTACTCTTACAGTACAAGGAGACCTAACGGACTTCCAAATGCTTTATGCCCGATTTTCTTTTAGTCTGAACTTCTTAATTCCACCTTGCGAAACAATGTTGCTCTTCTTAAAGTACAGGTAGTAAAGTTAGTGCAGAATGAATTCAGATAATTGATGTAGGACTGCAGGATTTTTAAACGGAAATAAAGCATCGAAAGCTTTGTTTCAGCATCTGATAGGGAGCTAAAAGTTGCAGATTACTGCTATCCAGTTAATTTTCTGACACCACAGTCTTACGTTCTATGCAACATATATGGCGTCACAATAGGACCCACCATCATATTTGTATAAGTTCATGTCCTTCAATCCATCATTCATCACGTAGTCTCTCTTACGACACGTCCATAGCCTCTTCCAAATCGATTTCTACATAGATTGCGATCTAGTGCTTCCTTTTTAAGTCCCCAGTATCCTCTTGGTTCCTTAAGGTCGACCTTACTTCTTCTTCCTCGTCTTCCCATCACTTCTTTCTTTGCTTTCCTTCAATAACATGTTTTAGAAGGCAGTTCCTATGCAAGATGTGACCAATCCAGTTAGCCTTCATTCCTTTCCTCCTTGACTCTATTTTCAATCTTTATTGTACGTCAAATGCTTAACATTTTTTTTATATATGGTTCGACAGCCTTATATGGGCCTGGGCCTCCTCGTTTCGTCAAGGTTTCATGGTCACACACATTTGAGACACACCACAGTCAGTAGGACTCCCCTGGACGAGGGACCAGCTCGTCGCAGAGACCTCTACCTGACAACACACGACACTCACAAGAGACAGACATCCATGCCCCCGGTGGGATTCGAACCACGATCCTAGTAAGCAAGCGGCCGAAGACCCACGCCTTAGACCGCACGGCCACTGGGATCGGCAAATGCTTAACATAATACACCATAAATACAAACACAAACGTCCATTAACCTTCCATTATAGATCAATAACAAAAAATTACATTTTTGCATTGATCATTTCTCGCCTAAAATATCAGTTCAAATTCAGTAAATTATCACGAAACTGTTAAAATATCGCGTGGACTGTAATTCAACTTTGGATCGCTGTACATAACGTATCACGGATTTCACTTCCAAAATTGTGCTGTGCACGCTCACTCCATAAAACAGATTCCTCTACGGTATTTTAACCCGTCGATGACGCCTGGGTTTAAACTCCAACCACTGCCCAAGACGGAGGGATTTCAAATTTAAAGTAACCTTAAATGGATTCACGACCGTACAGTGCACCGAGGCCGGTGAAAAGTGCGTGCCTTTATCAGCTCTTATGTACCAGGCTAATGAAATTTTTATTCTGAATTCACAGATCGGCTGAAAAACCTATTCTTTAGGATATAACAGCGTCGATAGAAGAGAGAACATGATTCTGTTAGTACTTGACAGATCGTCTCGCTAACCGTTCGCATTACCTAGCTTCTAGACCAGAATCTGCTTCCGGGTATACCGCCCCAATAAACACCTCGACAACACGGTATCGCCACTGTGCTGTAGGCCGTCACAAGTGGGAAGTTCATACTGAGGCTCAGGTGTTTAATCCCCTGTCCATGGTATCTACTTACGGTATACAGGTCCACATGGCAACCACAGGAGATTAAGTGACCCTTATACACTTTACGGCCCGCTTCTCTTTAGCACACTTGGAATTAGCACAGATACGTGATATGAGGTTTGACAGATAATCCGACTAATGCTACTGTGCACAAACTGGCAACACTGGTGTGTTGACTATATCAATCATGTGAGTCTACGATTAAGTAAATATATATATACCCGAGAGCACCGCAATGCACAGCAAAATTTACAAATTTACAGGTTACAAGTTTCGGCTTATCAATTAAGCCATCATCAGATCTAGTAAATATCAAGAGCAAAAAATATCGTACACCTGCATGTGGGATTGAGATCTCATTCCCTTACAGCATACATCATAGAAACTTGTGTTAAAATATATAAAATTGTGTAAAGTTACAAGATGAGTATAAAAACTATAGTGTTAAATAAAGATGGTAGGCAGTTTATAATTAATACATAAGCTGAAACTAGTAATCTGTAAATTTGAAAATTTTGTTTTGAATCACGGTGCTTTGGAATATACATGTATTTGTATAGTATAAAATTTATAAATGTATTTGACTAAAGCACAAAGGGATGTTTCGCCTAAAGATTATGATAGAGTAGTTTGTTTCAGACGGATGTTGGGGTTTTGTTCCTGTTATAATCATACTAAAACACTATTAAGGCTGCATTTTGTTTGCCAAAAACGTGAAGCCAGCAGCTCTCGAAAATCCGACGATTAGAGATTGTACATGCAATGCGACTTACGTCGACATTCAAAAAAACGCTGAAGTCTTAAAATGAAATATTTAGTCTACGAGAAGGAAAAAGGAAAAATGTCAATGTTAAGGGTAAAAGAAATACCTATGCATCTTCGTGTCTTTATACGTACAACGAAACACGCAACCAAGCTTCGCCTCCCAATACTTCTGCAAAATTCTCCTACTTAATCGCATTAAATCTTCAATAAATCTTGAAGATGTAATTAATCAAAACAGTACTCCTACATAAGAAGACCTTAAGAGAAAAGCACGTAATATTATGTTGTAGTCGCAAAAAGTATAAGCATAAACTCATAAGGGCCTAAAGCACCAAAAGTACAAAACTGGGGTTCCTGCATCACTGCACACTCCTGTAGTGAACCTGATGCAGGCTACTCCAGTTACAAGCTCAATTACAGCCAAAAGATCAAACCCGAGCACTAAAACGTATTACTTGTTTGCTACACGCAGTTTACATACACGATACACATAATGTTTGCTACACCCAGTTTACATACACGATACACAATGTTTGCTACACGCAGTTTACATACACGATACACACAATGTTTGCTACACGCAGTTTACATACACGATACACATAATGTTTGCTACACGCAGTTTACGTACAAGATACACATAATATTTGCTACACGCACTTTACATACACGATACACAATGTTTGCTACACGCAGTTCACATACACGATACACATAATATTTGCTACACGCAGTTTACATACACGATACACATAATGTTTGCTACACCCAGTTTACATACACGATACACACAATGTTTGCTACACGCAGTTTACATACACGATACACATTATGTTTGCTACAAGCAGTTTACATACACGATACACATAATATTTGCTACACCAGTTTACATACACGATACACACAATGTTTGCTACACGCAGTTTACATACACGATACACATAATGTTTGCTACACCAGTTTACATACACGATACACAATGTTTGCTACACGCAGTTTACATACACGATACACATAATGTTTGCTACACGCAGTTTACATACACGATACACATAATGTTTGCTACACGCAGTTTACGTACAAGATACACATAATATTTGCTACACGCACTTTACATACACGATACACAATGTTTGCTACACGCAGTTCACATACACGATACACATAATATTTGCTACACGCAGTTTACATACACGATACACATAATGTTTGCTACACCCAGTTTACATACACGATAAACACAATGTTTGCTACACGCAGTTTACATACACGATACACATAATGTTTGCTACACGCAGTTTACATACACGATACACATAATATTTGCTACACCCAGTTTACATACACGATACACAATGTTTGCTACACGCAGTTTACATACACGATACACATAATGTTTGCTACACGCAGTTTACATACACGATACACATAATGTTTGCTACACGCAGTTTACATACACGATACACATAATATTTGCTACACCCAGTTTACATACACGATACACAATGTTTGCTACACGCAGTTTACATACACGATACACATAATGTTTGCTACACGCAGTTTACATACACGATACACATAATGTTTGCTACACGCAGTTTACATACACGATACACATAATGTTTGCTACACGCAGTTTACATACACGATACACATTATGTTTGCACAACAAACTGAAGGGTCTTCAACTGCATACACCGGGCTTCATTCCAGCAGACGTGAGATAATTTAAGAAGTGATTTTCGCAAAAAGTCTAATTTTATTAGAATTAAAATTGGATTTAAGCGCCTAATTGTATTCCACAAGACATCACTCTATTATAACAATTAACATTACTACTACCATTACTGTGGGCCGGCAAAGCGTAGTCGGTATAGCGACTCGCTATGGTTCTGGCCGGTCCGGGGATCAAATCCCGGTGAGGACGAGTTTTCCGCACCCGTCCAGACCAGCCCTTGATCCCACCCAGCCTCCTGTAAAATGAGAAACGGGTCTCTTTCCCGGGGGTAATGCGGCAGGGGCGTGGCACTGACCACCCCCACCCATCTAGCGCCGAGGTTAAGGAAAAAGTAGAACTATACCTTTACTCCCACTCTGGGCCTTCATGACCTGTTTTAGGGTGGCCTTTACCTTTACTACCATTACTGATTTTGTAAAGATTTAATTACCCAAGTATGGATTTTATACCATTAAGTTTTACGTTTCATCATATGAGAGACTGCAATAATAATAATAATAATAATACTAATAATAATAATAATAACAATGCGTGTTATTAACAAAAATTAAATTTATTTTGTAGTGTATTCATGGTCCATCCTTGCACTCATTCCTTGTGCATAGTTACAATTATTCATTAGTCACTGCTATCAAACCGAGAGCTAAAGAAAATGTTGTACAACCTCCATGTTGTTATTTTAAATTCCACAAACATATCGCTTAAAATTACATTATTATTCCCATGCTTCACTTCAGAGCCCTAAAATGAGTGGCGCTACTATCGCTCCTGCTTCACAATTTCGGGTGTCTGTCATGTTGTTATTAATGGTTATAGGAAATTAAAAGTTGCTGTGTTAGATAGGTGTTCAATGGAACAATTTCAAACTTTATGTCAAGAACCTGGTCATCACCTTCAAAAGTTCAAAGTGGGGGACAGGCACACAACTTGCTGATCACATGAACCTAATTTATTTTCTTTCAATAGAGGAAAGGAGTATAAAATTTCAGCTCATACCTGCCAGGAAAACATTTCGCCTCAATTATAAACCGTATCGTTTAAAACGCACTTTAGGGAATTAATCACCGTTTATTCTCGAAATCATGTGATCCGTGATATACTGTGTGGACAAAATTCATGTTCATTAAATGTTAAGCATGTTGAACTATAGTTGCTGCTGGCATTAAAGGGTTCAAACGTGCTGCTTGGCCATTTTAGATGAAGCAGGACAATTTTAAGCAAGACAATACGTAAACCCGCCGAACACGAAAATTAATTCAATTGGACTCTTTAGACCCTTGAGACGAGGGCAGTGCAGTCTTTCGAAACGTCGGTAGCTATTTGGTAATCGACACGATGTAACATCCAAGAAAATTTACATTTTCGGCAACACTATTATGAGAAAGTAAAATCTAGCAAATTATCACAAACACACAGAAAAAAGAAAACACTTTTCCACCTTCTATAAATTTGCACGATTTTAGGACACGAGCACGTAACGCCACTGTCGTTCCAACTCCGACTGTTCATCCGTCTGCTACGTCGTTATGGCCATTTACAAGAAACGAAGAACCCAAGACATGGGGGTTGCCCTTAATTGCACCATAATCGCGTGGAATTTCACGAAAATCGGTCACATGAACGTAAATGTCAACAGAAAATCACGTACGCCCATACGGGAATACGCACGCATACAGAGATAAATTGCGTATCTCATAACGACACTTAAGGAAGACAATTAGTCTAATATATATGTATATATTTTTTTTTCCTATGGCTCAACAGCCCCTTTTCGGGTGCCTAGGCCTCCTCATATCGAGGTTTCATGATCACACACATTAGACACACCACACTCGGTAGGACTCCTCTCGACGAGGGACCAACCCGTCGCAGAGACCTCTACCTGACAACACACAACACTCACAAGAGACAGACATCCATGCCCTAGGCGGGATTCGAACCCACGATCTTAGTAAGCAAGCGGCCGAAGATCCACGCCTTAGACCGCACGGCCACTGGGATCGGCCAAGGTATAAGAATACCAATAAGAAAGAATCAGAAGACATACCAATTTTTAGGGAACTGCAAAGGATACACGTGGCTAAATGTATGCGGGAGAGTATTTTTACAAGCTGACAGTCGACAGTCGCTCAACTGGTAATAAAATTCACTGTATTTTATGAAATTCGAAGCTCATTACCGTGTTGACAACAGCCTTCTGATTTGGATTAAACCGGTCCGTATCATCCAACGTCAATCTTTATTATTGCTTTATTGCTTCATTGTTGCTTTTTTAGTGCTTCTTTGGCTGGAGCGAGGTAAATTTCACCCTT
The DNA here is from genome assembly GCA_021186555.1 of Reticulitermes speratus. Lineage (NCBI taxonomy): Eukaryota > Metazoa > Arthropoda > Insecta > Blattodea > Rhinotermitidae > Reticulitermes > Reticulitermes speratus. The sequence goes on from JAJKFL010000001.1 coordinate 11,207,735, forward strand.
GAACAGGCCACGAAAGCCTGGAGGGAGAGCAACCTTATAGCTCTACTCTTTCTTTAACCTTGGCGCTAGTTAGGGGTAGGTGGTCAACGCCACGTTCCGGCCGCTACACCCCCGGAAAGATATCCGCTGCCCATTGTACAGGGGGCTGGGTGGGCCCCAGGGCCGGTCTGGATGGGTGCGGAAAAGTTTGTTTTTACCGGGTTTCGATCCCCGACCGTCCAGCCCGTAGCGAGTCGCTATACCGACTACGCTATCCCGGCCCACGGGAGTGAGGTAAACCACTGGTATTCTCACTCTTAAGGGCAAAGGTCAAGTTGTGCCTGTACGTGCTAAAGGAATATAGGGATATCAGGGGTATAGCTCCACTACTCTTCACCTCATCGCTAGATGGGTGTGAATATCCTCACAGATAATCATCCACTACAATAATCAGACAAATGACCAATGTTAAAAACGAGGAATGTTAACCACTGAACGTAAAGTTTGATCATGAATATGTGTTTAATTGGTTATATGACGACCCTGTAATTGGCTTAGAGTATAGTACGGTTGGGTAATTAGGAATGATTTCTGGGGAGATATGTGCATTTTTATGATCGAGTGGTGGTAGTCGATTAGCGGTGAATTACAGTTGCAGTGACAAAACTTCCAAGTTTCTAAACAACTTGTTCCTTTAACGGAACTGAAATTAATAAAACACTGAAAAGTAAATAATTCTGTTTTTTTGAATTTAAAAAGTGAGTTTATTCTTACGCTTTGACCCAGTGTCGTCTCCGAGAAGAACAGAATCGGCAACCACACCGCTGTGTAAATCTCCAAACTTAAAGTTTAAAATTATTGGAATATTCAGTTAATTCTAACGCTCAAGAAGCCTGACTCAAATCTCGGCCGATGTACACGCTACCTGTAGATGCCTTCGCGCCTCACATGCTACCCGAGTGCGGTGCCTTACCGCAGGTAAATACGGCCTACGTCATAATCCCTGACCACTCACAATTCATGATGTCCGTACCGTCCAAATTCACATAGACAACAGTTTCATCCGGAAGATCTTCGTTAAGTAATATAAGAGTCAACAAATATTAAACGGATGTATTATTGTTTAAGGTAAAGCAATCCCATTACAGGCCTGAACAGGCCCGCAGGGTTCCAGGAGGTTGAGGCTCCCAGATTTCTAGAAAATTGGCACATGAAAGTGGTAAGGTTGTCAGCCCTAGGCACTGGCCGCCTTTACCCCCAGGAAATATTCCTGGTATTCATTTCTGTTAGAGACTGAGTCGACCCCAGGGTCGTAGTGCGGCCGGAAGGATTATGTCAATGAAAAATTCCAATGACACCATCGGGAATCGAACCCGCGACCTGCCGGCTTGTAGCGTAGTGCCTCAACCAACTGCGCCACCGCGGGGAGAGGTAGACGTGTAGCTCTACTCTTTCTTTAGCCTCAGTACTAGATAGGGTGGGTAATCAATGCCACGCCCAGCCCGCTTTACCCGAAAGGGAAAATAGTCCCAGTACCCATTGTACAAGAGGTTGAGTAGGCCTGGGCGCCGCTCTGGAAGGGCTAAGAAAATCTCTTCCCCACCGGGGTTCGAACACCTTACCGTCAAGTTCGTAGCGAGTCGCTATAACGACTACGCTATCCCGGCCGTCTGCACTCGTCAAGTGTTACCCTTAAATCAAGATTCATTGATCGCCTGCTTTGAATAGAAGCTTTTTGTGGTCCGCCGACCGCATGAATTCTTGGTTACTGATTTCAAATATGCTGCGACCACTTTTCTTCATAACTCTCTTATTCACTTTTCACTGTCATTAAAAAAATTGACAGGAAGAATCGATAAGAGATATTACAATTTCAAAGAGTAAATAAATGCAAGTTATTGTGATGATAAATTAGCTGCTAATGAAAAACAAAAACAGATGTTTCGTTCAGCAATTTTTGTTTTCATAGTAAGCAGGGAATTCAAGACCGGCTTTCGATGCCACTGAGCACAGTGGCCAATGTAAACACACAGAACGGCACATCACTTTTTGTGCCTTGGCAAATTCGAAAATCCGTAGAATGACAGCAGGATATAAATTACACCAAAGCCCTGACGACTTAATCCAGGATCGTTGTGGATTTGAAGCAAACTCTTAGCTGAAGCGCAGTCAAAGCTGACAATCGAGACTGCAGACTGAACTGCTAAAACACTAACACGTTAAGACACACCGTAGCCATCATTTTCTCTGTCGCTTGCTGTGACGGAGTGAGAGCATGTGTGCAGATGTAACATACTACAGGGTATTGTGGGTGTTTTACCATGTCGAAAATAAAATATTTCCCCCCACGTTTTGTAGGACATTCTCATTTATAACTGCACCGGCGTCGAACTTCCATCGTGCGATGAATTCCGAAATCTTCCACAAAATACTTTACACAGTGGACAAACATTTATTGGACAATTATAAATTACGTTATTTAACAAACCTGAATAGCAACAACTGTGGACTTGGAGCATGAGAGAGACATTTCAAACTTGATATTTCCTTGTGTGCATTAAACAAATAAATAAAAATATTCATATTCGTTCCATACATTTTAGTCCAACCCTCACAGTAAGAAAGGCAGACACAGCGTAGTCGATATACTGACTAAGCCATGTGCTGGATGACTGAAGAATCGTGGTTCGATTTTCAAAAGAGGAAAGCCATTTTTATGTCTTTGGAAAACGTCCAGACCTGTTGTGATGCCCAAACAGCCTTCTGTACAACGGACAGCGAGGACCCTTTCTCCGTGGCGTAAGGCGGCTGGAATGTGAAGCTAACCATTCTCTCTTATCTACTGCCGATATGAAGCCTGAGAGGAGCTACACCTCCACTCAATATAGTTTTCTCGGGCGCACAGCCGCGTCAATTCGTTTGAATACAACGTTTCGGGGACTAGCTCCGTCCCCATCCTCAGGCAAAACTGATTTAACATACAACTCGTCTGTCCCGTGTTTTTCTACCTGGCGCGGCAGGGAGAATCAGACCGGTTTGTAGTGCCCAAATAGTTAAGTTGGTGGGCGGGCTGTTGACTGTTGTGCTTCCACGCCTCGCTGCGAGGTCCTTATCTGACGTATTACGGGCTGCCAGGCTCTGCTCAGTATGAAACCGCCATCCCTGTTGAAGTTGTCCGGATGTAATTTTATTTCAACTTATTAAAACTATATTAAAACTTATACACCTCCACTATCCCTTGTGACTTCATGTTCTATTCAGTGACAGGCTTACTGTACCTTGCACAGCAAAATTTCACTAGTGATATATATTTCTTCTTGTAACAAAAACGTGTCTTTACAATCCGAGTAATCGTTTATTTTCTGTTGCACCTCGTATCTACGTCATACAGGCTTCTGCACATACAAGCGACGTGTCCTTGCAAAGCAGGGATTACATCGCGACAGGTACGCCAAGTGGATTACATTGTAGCGGCACAGAGGGTGGACTTGGATGTTTTAGTAATCTTACTGTTAAGACAGAATGATAAATGGAAGGACACAGAAGAAGACATCATAAAATAGAGTTCATAATGCAGTACTCCAATATTTGCTGCTGACGTTTGTAAGTACATCGAAGTCTGTGGACTGGTTCACGCCTCTAATAAGAGTCTCTGCAGTGCTTTTTCTGAAACAGACTCGTGGAAATGTCCATTTTGTTTTGTGGAGAAGGGCCCCACAGCAGAAATTACGGACGCACCGCAGCCTTAAGGCTTATTGTGCAACCCTGTGATGAAGATGATTAGTTTTTTCATTTTTCCAAGTAACGGAGCACCGGTGGAATGAAACTGGCAGAGGGAAGCCGAAGTACTCGGGGAAAAACCTCGCCCAGCGCCACTTTGTCCACCATAAATCCCACATGGACTGACCCGGGATCGAACCCGGGCCTCCGTGGTGAGAGGCCGGCGACTAACCGCCTGAGCCATGGCACGGCCAAAATGTCCATGTTGCTATACAAAAAGCTTTATGTGTCCATCTCTGTATCCACCCACCCATCAAGCTATCTATAGATAGATAGATAGATAGATAGATAGATAGATAGATAGATAGATGTAGATAGATAGATAGATAGATAGATAGATAATAGAAGGCACATATATTAGTAGATGATTAACCCAGAGAGAAAGGGAAAGAAAAGATATAAGAAGAAGGAAAGGAAACTGAACAGAGTTATAAAAGCAGAGAAGAAATTGAAGCTCACACACACATTTCAGTGTGGGATGCTATAATTAAAACCAAAGAAAATGTAATGTGCAAGATCTTGGTCCTCACAAGGACTGTGTTTTTTTTTCCTGACAGGGTAACAGAAATGGCAGCAGCGTGTTGTCTTTTTACTCCTACCTGACGTTGAATGACGACTGGAACCAACAGCAAATACGAGTATAATAACAGTAATGTCCATCACCAAACACTGGATGGATTGTATGTCATGTATCGGCAGGTTATCACCTGTATTGTGTAATAAAATTAATTAACTCATCAATATACAAGAATTTTATAAGCAGATTAAAATTGGTTACAAGTATCAGGCAGTGGAAAGAAAGGGATTTACTTTAATATAGGAATGGAACAACCAGATTTAAACTTACAAGAATTTGATTAGGCATTAAAATGAATGGGGTTAATCACAAGAACAATAAATAAAATGGCCATTTTCCCCAGTGGCGCAACAGCCCTTAGTGGGCCAAGGCCTCATTATCGAGGCTTCACGATCACACTCTTAGACACATCACACTCGGTAGGACTTCTATGGGCGAGTGATCAGCCCATCGCAGAGACCTCTACCTGACAACACATAAACTCACAAGAGACAGACATCCATGTTCCGGCGGGATTCGAACCCACGATCCTAGTAAGCGAGCGGCCGTACATCCACGTCTTAGACCGCGCGGCCACTGGGATCGGCAAATAAAATATTTACCATATGGATAAACAAAGAACAATAAATTTTAGTCACAACAAATTAATAAAGTCATAAAACGTGTTGTTCCTTAGTCAGAATCAGGAAACAGAGGCCACGTATTGTAAAGCAATACAGGCTACACGTGCTATAGTGAAAGTCTGCCACATTCACGTGATTTCTTGTGACAGTCAAATGATAGGTGTTTTTTGGAAGACAACTTACATTCATAATTTCTGTCCATAACCCGACATTGTAAATACACTTAATCATGCAATTCAATTCCAGTGCGATGGATTCCAGCTCTTCAGAAAATTTTAAGACGGTCTTGTATAATTGGAAGAGAACATTACTGTACCCTCCAAAAGCTGTAATATCCGTCACTACAGGCGTAATTAAGGTACGTGCCAAAAATGAACCATTAAGAAGCAATAAAGATAAATCCAAATTTGGCTCATTACACGCCATATGGTATACATCACTGCCTTAGGAAGAGCTGGGAGGGATCATCTCTACTCAAGAAAATGGAACTTCTATATTCCCGCTACGAAAACTTGCTGTTGGAAACGCGGCTGCTACCATTAGCTTCTTGTGTTCAGTTCAGCTATCTGTAATATGTATCTAAGTACCAGGAGTTTTGAAACTCAGGAGTTCCTTTCTCTTACAGCAAGGTTTAATTTGGGAAACACAGTTAAAAGCTTTCTACAGAGGTAATATTTTCGGTTGTTTTGAGACCTGATCCATTACTTTAAAGGAGGAAATTAACAAGTTTTTGAAAGCATGCCCAGAAAAATATATGGATCTCTGAACAAGGAAGTTGGGAATTAACTGCATAACGTGGAATCATATTTTACTACAGTCTTGGAAGTCAAGAATGTAGGCGTGGTATACGTGTCGGGGGGCGATAAGGTCATGAGTGCATACAGAATGTTGTTAAGAGCGTATAGTGTACCTTGGAAAACGTCAGTGCGAAGGAGGAAGTGGTGCGGATAACATTAAGGTAAATGTTGAAGATTTATGTTTGCCAGACATAAAGTATAGGGAATTTATTGCTTGAACACAATATACTCTCATTTGAGTCTGCAGAGTACCGTCGCTTTTACACATAATCACAATTATTGTTAACGCATTTAGTCCACCGGCCCATAACCTCCTGTATGCACAATGAACAGTATAACTAACACAGCAAAATTTAGAAAGAATGTATCTTTCCGGATACTTTCTGACACACCAATGCATTTGTAAAAACGGGATATGGAGAAAGTGGCTGGTAACAGTTTTGAGTGGGATAATTATTGTTATAAGATTTAAAGATTTTGAGTTACATTACCAGAAGGTTGCACAGACGGCCCAGCCATCTAATGAGCGAAGGGTCTTGTGGGTTCAAATTGAGCTTGTGTTACAGATATAATGTTTCCCTATTTTTTTCCCAGTAGGCAGAGATTACGAACGGATAATGTCTGTGAATGACATTCAGAAAAGTACAAAAGGCAGAGATTACGAACGGATAATATCTGTGAATGACATTCAGAAAAGTACAAAAGGCAGAGATTACGAACGGATAATATTTGTGAACGACATTCAGAAAAGTACAAAAGGCAGAGATTACGAAAGGATAATATCTGTAAACGACATTCAGAAAAGTACAAAAGGCAGAGATTACGAACGGATAATATCTGTAAACAACATTCAGAAAAGTACAAGAGGCAGAGATTAAGAACGGATAATATATGTGCAAGACATTTAGAAAAGTACAAAAGGCAGAGATTACGAACGGATAATATCTGTGAACGACATTCAGAAAAGTACAAAAGGCAGAGATTACGAACGGATAATATCTGTAAACGACATTCAGAAAAGTACATAAGGCAGAGATTACGAACGGATAATATCTGTGAATGACATTCAGAAAAGTACAAAAGGCAGAGATTACGAAAGGATAATATCTGTGAATGACATTCAGAAAAGTACAAAAGGCAGAGATTACGAACGGATAATATCTGTGAATGACATTCAGAAAAGTACAAAAGGCAGAGATTACGAACGAATAATATATGTGAATGACATTCAGAAAAGTACAAAAGGCAGAGATTACGAACGGATAATATCTGTGAATGACATTCAGAAAAGTACAAAGGGCAGAGATTACGAACGGATAATATATGTGCATGACATTCAGAAAAGTACAAAAGGCAGAGATTACGAACGGATAATATCTGTGAACGACATTCAGAAAAGTACAAAAGGCAGAGATTACGAACGGATAATATCTGTAAACGACATTCAGAAAAGTACAAAAGGCAGAGATTACGAACGGATAATATATGCGAATGACATTCAGAAAAGTACAAAAGGCAGAGATTACGAACGGATAATATTTGTGAACGACATTCTGAAAAGTACAAAAGGCAGAGATTACGAACGGATAATATCTGTAAACGACATTCAGAAAAGTACAAAAGGCAGAGATTACGAACGGATAATATCTGTAAACGATATTCAGAAAAGAACAAAAGGCAGAGATTACGAACGGATAATATATGTGCATGACATTCAGAAAAGTACAAAAGGCAGAGATTACGAACGGATAATATATGTGAATGACATTCAGAAAAGTACAAAAGGCAGAGATTACGAACGGATAATGTCTGTGAATGACATTCAGAAAAGTACAAAATGCAGAGATTACGAACGGATAATGTCTGTGAATGACATTCAGAAAAGTACAAAAGGCAGAGATTACGAACGGATAATATCTGTGCATGACATTCAGAAAAGTACAAAAGGCAGAGATTACGAACGGATAATATCTGTGCATGACATTCAGAAAAGTACAAAAGGCAGAGATTACGAACGGATAATATCTGTGAATAACATTCAGAAAAGTATAAAAAGAAACGACACGAAAATGGCACGATAAACTTAGTCAATGACTTCGGACTAACCCACTTTGAGCACTTTAAAGGCCGGCAGTATCAAGTCTGTGCCGGCTGCTTATTTGAACAGCGCTACACATCTCTGACACCGTGAAGTTGTCATTTACCCCAGCACTAATTAACGAAATGGTGTTTTTTACTGAAGAAGCGGTGAGTTATCTGCAAAACAGCATCTGAATTTTTAAACATGTAAATAAATTTGATGTTTCGAAGTCAGTCGCTTTGCCGTTTCCGCGGATAAGGCAAATTTATGAAGTTTCTATTCAAATCACTTACGACTTCATTATAAATTAAACGCGCTTCAAAGACGCGGTATAACTGCTTTTAAATCCCATTAAGAGACTTTCGAGGGAACTTTATAAACCCATCTACTGTTATCGATATACTAAATATTCAATTTGTTTACCACTCAGATATGAAAATAGTGCCCGAAACACAATACTTCCGAGCTTAGGCAACGTGGAGGTTACGCATGTGCAACAGAGAGCCAGGGACAGAAAGTGAACGTATCCGAAATCTATTCCTATAGAGGGCAGTGTCTAAAAATTCTCTCACGAGACGTGGACAGCCCTTTGACAGATCAGTGGCGTTGTTATTCGGTAGATTATACGACAAATAAACTAATTACATGTTTCTCTTCAATTTTGGATAAAATCATAAACTTATAACAGAGCACTAGAACAATATACTGACAGAAGCTGATATAGAGTGGCCAATTGCACACTGCTGATGAACGTTAACTCGGTAAAAGAGATCCATTTTCTTAATTACTGCTTTTAAGACTCAATGTAATCTACGTTTTACATAAACAGTCATTTTGTACCTCACAAAGGACATTCAGCTTCGCTTACAAACATTAGTGATTTAACGCTGTGTGTAGACATGATGTCGAAAGAGATGGGCGGGGCATGTAGCACGTATGAGGGAAAGGAGAAGTGTAAGCAGGGCTTTGGTGGCGAGACCTGAGTCACTTGGAAGACCTAGGCGTAGCCGGGAGGATGATATTAAAATGGATCGTGAAGAAGTGAGATGGGGAGGTATGGACTGGATTGATCTGGCTCAGGATAGGGACAGGTAAAGGACGCTTTTTAATGCTGTAACAAACCTCCAGGGTCCATAAAATGCGGGGAATTTCTTGACTAGCTGGGGGCCTGTTAGCTTTTCAGAAATAACTCTGCTCCATGGAGTTAGTTAGTTAGGTAGGTAGTTACAGACATGATGTCTGTTTACTGTACCAAATACATGGAACAAACAGATACACTGTGTAGGAAAGATGCAGAACTTTTTACTGTTAAAAACTGTGGTAAATCCAGCAGTCACTGGGCTCTAAACGGTTAATAGAAGAACGTATGTAATATGAAATGAAAAATGCATACTATTCGAAGGACTCAACTTACAAATCACACACGAGATAGAACCTTAATAATGAAGTCCACAACCAGTCATTGTACACGTGTTGTAGAAAAGAGAAAGTGTTTGATTCACAAGGTATTTAACAACATCAATTCAGCTACAGAGATATTATAATACCAATTGGGATGGGAAGATATTTTTATACAAGAATGTGGAAGGAGCTGGTGCTAATCCATACTGCAGACATGTCATGCGTTGGTTACAGAATTTGTTTAAAACAGAGGCTTCAGACGGAGTTCTAGTATTACATTCCGATAACCATTATCATTACTGAAGAGCCATTTTTTTCCTATGGCTCGACAGCCCCTAGGGGGCCTAGGCCTCCTCATTTTTCAAGGTTTCGAGATCACACACTTTTAGACACACTACACTCGGTATGACTCCTCTGGACGAGTGACCAGCTCGTCGCAGAGACCTCTACCTGACAACACACAACACTCACAAGAGACAGACATCCATGCCCCGGCGGGAATCGAACCCACAATCCCAGCAAGCGAGCGGCCGTAGACCCACGCCTTAGACCGCGCGGCCACTGGAATCGGCTAAGATACATATTATGGGTATGTTATTAAGAAGAAAGTGAAACAAATAACAAATGGAAACGATAGCCTTGACAAATGCTGCAATAAGTTGTATCCTTTCTTCAGATTTTAGAATGAAACCGTAAAATGACGCGAGAGTTTATATTCAAATATTAATTTGTTTAATTGATGGAGAAAGTATTTCCTATGTCAAACACACAAGTTGAAATAATGCTGGTAAAGGAGATGTACAGTTCCTTGAATAGTAGATATCAACAACAGACAGAGGTATGAAGTTAGCTCTACAGTTAAGACAATTTTACCTCTGACAGAAATTTTTCTGGTCTCCATTAAGAAGCGACTGTGTGTAATTAATTAGGGCAGACGGCGAAGAGAAAAGTTTTTGCTCATTTTCGGGAGTAAAGGCCGGCCATTGTGCGTATCGCCTTCCAATGTTTTAAGCTGTCCCGGGTTTGTTTCCGCGTAAGGCTGTGGCTTTGGAATTCAAGTTTCGTGTCCAGAAGATCGCGGTTAAAATCTCGGCCCGACCGGCCATTCTCACTGATGTTTCTTTGTGGATTTTTAAGTCCCACCAGTCCAGTGGACTTTGTAGCACTTTACATTAGTCCAAGATCGCTTGCTTTCAAAAACCACCACTTCCTTATTTACAAACCATTCTATCATTGGTAATACAAAGGCCTATATTCTAAGCTACTGACAACCGTGTATAAATAACATTTAAGAAGCAGGAAGTTTCTCTCCTGCAACCAATCATAACTTTGTTTCGCAGCACAAATAATACGTTGCGCTATCTGATTGTAACCTTTCGTCAAATACAACACATTTTCCTCGCTGTTAGTCTCGTATTAACCCGGCACGATTAGAACCAGTTGTTCAGTTCTCAAGGGTTCCATAAATTTAGACAAATATTCAGACTTTTTTTTACAAATATGGATGGTAATACCTGAAGAAAAGTGCTGTGTTTAACGGAAGTTTATAATCAATTTTTCAATAACAGAAAGGTAAGGAACTCAACATCAAAGATGTTCCGTTCTTAGCACAAAGTTTTGTAAAGATATGGAAAGTACTGTTTGTAATATCGCGGTGTGGCTTTGAAGTCGGAACGGACGAAGATGATTGAGATTAATATTGCATGTAGCAGGCACAGGAGAGTTCGTTAAATCATACAATTTTAGTCGCGAAAACAAGGAAGACATAGATATAAAAGGGGAAATTATTTTAAAAATAATAAAGATATTTTATACAGATCATACGCCGCCCACCAAAACTGAGTACACATTAACTCCCTCAAGCTCAGTGGTTACTTTATGTACCACCAGGTTTACCATTCACAAATTACACGAGTTTTACATATGTCAACATGGTACACTTAATGTGTTTTGTACGTATCTCAGAGCAAACAGCAATTATTTCCCTATACAACAGCAACTAAAAGACTTATAACCGGGACGGAGTGTGTTTACTGCGCAGTACGAGCTGAATCTTTAAGTAAATCTCAGGTCAATCTTTGTTTTTAGAGTGTTAGTATTCATTTTAGATTTCTATACTCAGCAATACTAAATGGCTTTTACATAACATCCACGTCGTGAAATACTGTGTAATTCCAGACACTTTCTAGAGCATTTTTCCTTCGGAAACATTTTGCATTCCTCTGTCAAAGTAAGAGACATGGCCAGCCTCGTATAAATCAGAATATGGCGCTTCTGAGTTACTGCGCTGCGTCAAATGGTTAAAATCCACCGACAACACGTCTCGAAACGTCGGCGAATTTTAACCAGTTGACGCCGCGCAATAACCCAGAAGCGCCAGGTTCTAGTAAACATAGCGGTGAAACCCTGAAATCTCACACAACAGAAACTGCTTTATATTCTGCGAGACTAAGACCTTACGATCATTTGCGAAGCATCAACGTTTTTCTATTTAAAACGCGAGGTCGATGAACAAAGCCCAAAATAATAGCCAGAAACTTTTCAGATAGGCAAACTGGATTCAACTAAAGGATATTTATAATCATGTCGCTGGACCAGAAGTTTGGTGACGTATTTGCGTTGACACTGGACCCCAGGAAAAGCTTTGGGCTGTAGGCCGCAACTCCTGTCCACTATACGTATCGACGAAACAGCTGTGTCCTCCCATTGTGTATTTTTGTCTCTAGCTTTCTCTCGCACACACCTTTAATAACGCAACCCACGTTACGTGAATTCCAAATTTCCAAAGCTGTTTCATACACACTCGTAATCCCTGGAGTACCGATTCACATTCCATAAGCCAGCCACGTTCTGAAGGAGTACCATTAACTTCTAACCCGCGGATCCATGCAACAATTAAAATTAGTAGGATGGACCATGATACTGGCTCAATTAAAAATCCATACAGCAGATAATTTTGAGAAACTAATAGCTGACCAGCTAGCCTAGAAATCCTACCCCCTCTTATGGAACCCGGATGTTTATGACCCTGTTCACAAGTATCGATATTTCCACATCCTCATACATTGTTTCAACAAAATCCTTTTTAATAATGTCATGGTATTTACTTCTAGATTTCTCAACACGTCTCGTCCTCAAACTTTTATTAATACTTTGTACGTGTGCTCAGGACAACTGGCCTCCGAATGGACATTCTAAATCAAAAATATTCTAAACTTTCATACGAAATATGATTCTTAATAGTGTATAACGGCTTTCGGTGTTGTAGTAACATTCGTGATCCGAGAGATGAATTTTTGATGTACGACCCGTCACGTGGCTTCGTTCAACATAGTGCCACCTTGACCCAAAGACACGTGATCAATCACTCCGGGATGGACGTGACGTAAAGATGGGCATCTCGTGATGTATTGATTTGGATTATGAAACATGAACATGATAGAGCGACCTTAAACTGCAGACATCTAAAGCTCTGAAGTACACATAATCACGTGTGTGGTACAACACAAACAAAGTGCTGAATGAGTTAAAAGGTTGACTTCCATGGTATGATTTCAGTACTCGGTCGACACGGAAGTACAGTAACTGCAGAAATAAAAGACTTCCTGAACATTTAATACTGATCTTGCCATATACATTGGGACTTCCCACGTTACCATGCTCTTTGCAATTGTATAGAACTATACCGGCTAATTTTGGTAGTCTGCTGTCTTGCATCGTGTCGTGCGCTGTTTCAAGTTGTGACTGACATTTCTGGACTTTTATCTCAGCATTTAATTTTCTCTTGTTGACAGCGCCCTGACCAGTTCTGGGGTCCATCTCGCCTCCTATCCAACAGAAAAAGGCGATTCATTCCCTTTCGACTAAAGTGGCCAGGGTGTGAATATGTACTTGTCTTGATTCTAAAATACTGTTCGGAGAAGCATTACAAAGGATTAATATTATTTTAAACAAGACGGCATGAGTAGTAGACTTTGATCGACAGATGACGAATTACATATAAATGGCGATACTACTTGGACAGAGACAAAACAATAAAGGTATTACTTTGTAGAAATGGAATTTAATTTACGTTCAATTAAACAGAATTCCTATCGTCATTGTCTAGCTTTTAAAATACAAAAAATGTATTGAATTCCATTTTTATTGTTAATTTAATCTCAATAGTGAGAATGTGATGTTTGTCAATCAGTTCGAAATTGGAGATGCAGAAATTTGACAACTGTATATACCGTTCCCGTCTATCAGCTTAAAATCTCCCCATATCCTAGACATGAGCTGTAATTTTCGTGTTAGTGTTGTTATTTCACACAAACAGTCATCTGGTGCTGAGCTGACCATCAGAACACAGCCTGACAAATGACATAACACAAAACCGCATGTGTGGAACTCTGCGAGTGAATTATGGGCCAGAGCAAATTATATTACATCACACGCACAGACACAAGGAACGACAGCCATGGTTACAATATCGTGATGGCTACCGAGAAAACAAAACTTAAGGGCCATAAACTGGGCATAGAACACATGGCTTTCGTTTTGGTGTTTTTTTTCCCCAAAAGTCTTCATTATTTCTGCACTTATTAGCCTAGAATATGCTGTTTTTATCCTGCTTTTCATCCTTAAAATATCTGACAGATTTTCACGAAAATTGATAGGGGCGATTTTTTGTTTGTGGCAACGTTACGCTGCAGCTTTTCATTTTCATGCATTACGTAAGAACAATATGGCTTAAGCACGAATTTCTGAGATGTGAGTGGCACTTGTTACACTCAATACAGTTTCCTGAAATTATGAACGATGAAATATCTTGAGAGCAATATGCAGGTTTAGTCACGAAACTTCGTAGTATATAACGAACACAAAGCTGCCATATGACAACATTCTCAAGCTTTCAGTTTGTCGGAGATAGCTAATAAACCACCGGATCTAGGCACGTGAAAATTGGTACGCAGCTAGGGCCTTAAACGTGACTACAAACTATGTATAAAACGTCAGAATTTCAAGAGGTGTCAGTTGGATGTTGCTGGAAGAGGTACAGAGCGTAGCTTTGAGCAAGTCTATAGGTATTAAACAGTTATGGACTGCCGACAAGGGGTAGTCCTGAAAATGGTCGTGAGACTAGCAGCACTTATTCTTATAATCTAGTCCGTTAGGAAATTACCTACATCACAGAAGATTTTATTGGAAAAGTTGTGTAAAAGAAATATTGTGGGCCTGAAACATACCAAGTAATATAAAATTTATAAATGCTATAAAATAGGAGAACAATTAAAAAAGATTTATTGAGGTAATGCACATTAAAAAATCCAACAAATAATCATTTTAGTAGTGATGTTTTTATTGTAACAAAGTCATTTTTCCATCAGTTCTTTCACACATGCATGAGACGAAAATATTTTCAAGTAAATTGTTCATAAACAACAATAATGTACTCCCTTATGACGGACCAGTCAGGTCCGCAACGTGTAGGAGTTTAGTGTTTTAAAAAGAATTATTGTGAATGAATGACAATTGTGTGCATTTGTTGATTAAAATTACATAAATTGAATTATAATTCACAGAATGGAAAATATAAAACTTGTTTTAAATGGTCACGTATCTGAAATAAATAAATACATAAATAAATATAAAGTGCAATTAGGTAAGAAAAGTAGTAATGCGTCTGGAATGTATGTGCATTCTTAATCAGGAGTACATCTTTCAACTTTCCACTTTTGTTTGTATAGGAGACAAGTTCGATCACACACAAGCCATTATATCACAGCAGTCAAGTGAGACAGGCAGCGTCTCTGTTATAACAATGTCTGGGCATCTCGATGCAACTGGCTGCCAAACTGACTGGCTAGCCGGCCGACAATTCAATTTCCTTGCGTGTGAAGTCGAAGAGACCTCCAAGTCACTTCCCATCGGTTTTCTTCGAAAGGAAAAAAAGTGTCAGAAAAGCGATGCAGGGGAAGCTCGACTTTGTTAACTTGAGAAGCGGAGTTCTGGTAAGTACTTTGTAGCTAAGTGAAGTAAAACAAGAGGCAAGCCTTCTACTTGTCAAGTGTACTTACTAGTTCTGTTGTGACCATTTATGTAGGCAGGAAGAGTAGGAAAACATAATAAAACCTTTAGCAACAGTTTCTTTGCCACAAAATGTCACTCAGATACTTCACAGTAATCCTATTATGTTAATGTAGCATTTTAAATTGAACATAACCTTTTCTTTTTAATCACATTATGTGCTTATTTTAAAATTTTGCTGTAGTAATTCGCCGTCCCAGATAATTTTTCGCTTGGTGACTTTCCCTGAAAGCTTATAACAAGACAGAAGAAGACAGCGACAATTTGTTGTCTGTAAAAGAAGTGCCGACAGCGAGGTACTTGAAGTACCTTACGCCATCCTAAGGCTAACTGGGCGTGTGGTGCTTTTCTGTGCAAGGTCTAAACAACGGCCGAAAACAACGTAACTACTTGTTTTAATTATATGCAGTCAAAGTTTAGTTAAAATCAGACAACAATAGCTGACACATTACATGAAGACCTTAGTACGTTTTATTGTTGCCAGCGAAAATCGCCATAAAAGCGCTCTTTTCGAGTGAAATGATACCAGACTCTCGAGGAGGCATAAACATGAGGCGAACGCGCTACAATGTTACGCAATACGTATACTGCTTATTTTGTTTTAATGGAGATGCAATGTGTGTTCTGTGAGACTGAATTAAGTTGTTGTATAAATTATTATTATTTACACTAATTTAAGGCTTTAATGGCTTCGGAGATTAAATTTTGTCAAAGTTAATAATTACTGCTCAATCTGTATTTTATGTCAGTAAACAAAAATTCCTTTCTGAGCAATACACCAGTGCCTTACTTAAGATGGACACCTATGTGTCACCAGTCTGGAAGGCGAAACGACGGGATCCCTGAATGGTGTAGAAATCTAAATTATTCCGTAGAATAAAGAAGAAAGTTTTATTCGATTAAGAGACTCTGCGATGGTAACTCAAACACAAATGCATTTTTAATAAATACGGATTGCTTTTTTCTTTCTTTTCAGCGCTTCGTCTGCGGAAAGAAGCGGTTAAAAAGTTCCATGAAGAAGTTTAAATTGAAGGAATGTAACCACAGTTTACGATGGCATTCCAAGTCGTATTTCTGACATGTTTCAGATGTGACAAAGAAAATAAAAATTATGAATTCACCTACACAGAGAAGCTTTACTAGTGAAACGATAATTCTATGGGTCAAAACAAAACGAATTTTAAAAGTAGCAACGAGAGGACAGAAATAGGCAAATGCTAGTAACTCGATCTGAAATTCGGAAGAGATACACGAATTACATACAAATAAATACTTTAAGGATACAGCAGTTAGACCAGACCTAACATACTGAATTCAGAATTTTTATTTTCGAAAATAATTTGTGGTCCCAATTTTCGCTCAAATTGTTTATTCCATACTCAAGAGAAAAGCAAAAATTATAAAAAAAAACGGTTGTACATACTACGTATGTGTGATCGATTCCAAAGCATACTGAAAACACGTATACTAACCTGTTTATTCTATCTGAAATTTGTCCAACAATTAAAATTTCACTCTGTACACACACATATACATAAATGCATACATACATACATACATACATACATACTACATACATACATACATACATACACACAAAAGGACATTGTGTTATGAGAAGTATAAAGTTCGTCAGAAAGGAAACTTAGACTAAATTACGCAGACAGACTTTAATGCTGCGTGAAATTCCATTTCAAAATTTTCAACAACAGAAATTAATTAAACGAATTTTTAATACATAATTAATTGGTGGCTAAAATCTAATTTGCACAATACAATATTAAATAAATTCTTTATGAACATAAATTGCAAAACAATGCACCATAATAGCAAAGTACAGTCCACTTTTCTACCCGCATGATATGTTTACAGTTTAGGCCTAGCCACAGATTTGTTTCTTTATAACGCTTGGCTGATTGAAACTTTACCAACAGCAGCAAATGCTGTCAGTACTTAGCACTAGAGGTCAATAATTCTGACACGAAAGAGTTGCAATGTCCGCACTCGTTCGTCTCGTCATTTCGTGTTTGTGTAATTGAAGTTAGCCTCGGCATTTTTAAAGATGTGAACGCATTGCTGACATATCGTTATCACGTAATAACGGCTACGTTTAAGTTGTATGCTGACATATCGTTATCACGTACTAACGGCTACGTTTTAGTTGGCAAAAGGCATAGTAAGACGCAATATATATGCACATACGAAGTAATGTATTCAATATAATGTACTAGACACGAAGTGTCTAGTACATTGTATTGAATACAAATTAGATTGCAGCTGACGTCAGGGAAAATTTATACCAAAATGTAATTTCTTTTTCTAACACGACAAATGCTCTACAGCAGTAATCTTCACGCTTGTTCCGCTTTCTAAAGCTACAGGATTCAATTTGCATCAAAAGAACGTATGACTGATAGTTTTTGTATTTCTCTGTTTCCCCAGTCTAATTTTGAGGCAACAGAATAGGCACACACTTCTAAATCATTCCATTCGATTTTATATAACCGGTGCCCTTTGACAATGTGTTGCAAACAATTTAAGTAGACGTACAAGGGAGAAAGAGAAACGGATAAAGACTTTGGTTAGAAAACTTCCAAGGCCTTGTAGCACTCTGAGATCTAGGGAGGTGAGGAGCACAATACGAAAAATGAGCTTACAAAATTGTTATATGAAAGGATGCACTGGATTCAACTGGCTCAGAAGAAGGCCAATTAGTGAGGTGTTGGAATTTAAAGAAAGATAAATTTTTGACTATGCCCTCTCAACCTCTTTCTGTGAGATCCATTTATTAACACTCCATCTACCTTTAGTTCTTCCAAGTGATCTCCTCCCTTCAGCTTTCCCAATCAAAACCCTACATGCATATTTAGGTGCGTTAGCGTATATAGTACGAAGCGCCTATTACTTTCATCATGTCTGCCTGTCTATTACCTTCGTCACGTCTGCTCGTCCGTCCAGCAGCACGTATTAACAAGGCTCCCACTGAACGAAATTTCGTGAAATTTTATACAAGGGACTTTTACGAAAATGTGTCGAGAAACTTCAAATTTGATTAAAATCGGACAAAAAAATATCAAGCACATTACATGAAGACCCAAGTATTTTAGATTGTTCACAGCAGTACAAATTACTCGTATTTTGTGTCTCGATAACAGAGCAAAGAGAAACAATTTTTGCTTTTCCATGGCAACGCTTGACGGTTTTATACTGCTGATAGCTACATGTAGGTCAACAACAATTCAAGGGGAAAGCATTGTTGCGTTTCCATGACATTGGTTACTTCTTCTGGTCCAGGGTAGGGACAACTAATGTACTTTTGTGAACACAATAATGAGTTTATGGATTTCATATAAGGCACAAAACTTATACTGTGAGTTTCTCAAAAAGAACTCCGCTACGTGGGGTCATAAACCAGTCCGTGTGCCACTCAAATAGTGCCTACATACAAACCGCCAGCCTTCAGAAGAGAGCTTATAGAATCTGGTTTTGGGTTATAAATAATTAAGGTACTAATCTGTCTAATTTTGGTACAGATTCAACATTTTTATTGCAATGAAAGCTTTCTATCTCTTAAGAGTTGTAGTTAAAATTTTATGAAACAAATTGAGTCTATTTATTACTTCTTTAACGAGCCTGTATACCTTGCAAAGTGATGAATGTGAAATGGTTAAGGTCATATGACTGCATTTCTTTGGGCGTCTAATGGAGTTTCAATTTTATGACATTCCGAAATTATCTCGACAGACACAGAGTGTGTACTTTACAGGCCCCCAAGTCACAGTCTATTGTGTAGCACTCCTGGTTCATATTCTGGTTGTCCCGTCTTTATTCGTCCCTGCCAGTACTGGCTATCCTGAATTACAAAATCCCTTCTCTCGTCCCTCCTACTTTACCCTTTCCCGTTCATGCTTCACAAACATCCCATTCGATGTTGAATTTATAATCTACGTAGTTGAAAATGCGCCATAAAAGAAGCAACCTCACAGAACGGAGTACAAAGCAGTCTTAACGATCTAATACGTATATAAAAGGGGATGGGCTTATCTTTCAGTTGCCACACATGCATGTAAATTTAATGATATAAATTTAATATATTAAACTTCCAGGTACTGAGATGGTTTTACAGAAACTGTTTTTCGGAGATTTAAGGAACTACTGCACAGGTGGTACATAACGAGATATAGGCTACAGGACAAAGGAGAAGTGTAAGATTTTCCAAATTTTATTTACCGTAATTTAAATAACATTTTTAAGTTGTAAAAATAAATTAGATTTCAAAGTGAACTAAACAGAAGTATAATTTCCGAGACACACTATAATTCTAGTACAGATTGATGCCGAGGTTTGTCGTCATCAATTAGAGCAGATGAAGTAATCCGTGCGTGCTAAATGAACATTTTTACCCCACAACTGTCACAGAATATATCACAAATACGCGTATGTGGATCGAAACCAGACGGGAATTAAAATTCAGATATAGCATTTTAATTTTGTGTAGGATATAGGGCAAGGGTCAGTTCAAATAAAAAAGTAACTTTTTGTTCTAGAAACTAATTTTAATGACGTTATGTCTGAAGATACTTTTTCCCCATACGTAGATTCCATTCTCCACTAAGCAGTATAAACTCGTATTTCCTGTATCATGAAAAATGCATTCGCTGTCATTCAGATATATTAAAGCAAAAAAAAAAAAAAAACTCAGCCCCTTATACCATTACGTAAACTCATTAGTATCCTTTTTTATGTGCATAATACTTGGTATTGGTCAATTTTTTAAGCTACTGTAGGTAACTTCTCTCTAAAAACAGCAACTCTCTGTGCATAACAGCGGTGGACAAACCCTTCATGTAGCTCGCCCCTACCTTCCAGGTCATCATTCGTATCATCACATCATTGTAGTCTGCAGGCCCACAGAGTCCTTCTTGAGAAGCTAACAGGTCGTAAGTAAATAAATTCCCCACAGTTTATGGAACCAGCAGGTTCATTACCGCATTCACACGATCCCACAACCTGTCCCCTTGCTGAGTTACACTAATCCACATCCCACGGCTCCATCTTTCCATCTAAGCCTAGATATTCCAAGTGGTCTCTTTCCCTCTCGTTCCCCTAGCGACACCCCAAACGTGTCATGTGCCTAATCTGTCTCATTATTTTCGATTTGATCGCTTGAATAACATTTGGTGAGGTGTAAAAGTCAGGAGAGCTCCTCATTATGTAGTCTTCCCCCGTCCCCTGCTACTTCGTCTTCCCATCAGGAGAGATGCCGGTGTATTTATGAATCTTTCGATGCAGGAACATCGTGCTCTTGACAACTAGATTTTTTTATTTGGCAAAGGTTACTACTCTAACACCATTATCATTAATATCCTAACGTAAATTAATTTCTAATTGTCGGTTTGAAAACATCTTCTCTCCCTAGTTTTTCATTAAATATCCTAATTTTCATCTGCTACTTACCCAATTGATCGAGTTCCTGCCCTAATTCATCACTTTTATTCTCACTTAACGCATGCGCATTCAGAAAAATAATATGATACCAGCGACCTCTCAGCACTACATATGATATTCTGTCATAATAAATTCTACTCCCTTAACTGCTAATCCTGTTCTCTGTTGTACAAAAAAATCCTGTCCATAAATGATGCTTTTCATGTCTTTTTCCATTGAAAAACAATGTAATCCTCTGCTCGTTCAGTGCCTCTTCATAAAAGATAATTAAAAATTAATAAGCCGATTATGTAGACTGGTATTTAAATTTTCCAAATGTGGTACATTAAGTTGTACCTACCGCTATTTTCCGTACTCCATTTCCAGGCGCGTTCGCATCATTGCGGCGCGACTAAAACGCTCGTCCTATTCAACTGGCTGGACGCATGTAACAGGTTGAGAATCGATTAACTGCGAGTCATGAAATCTGATTTAGGCGAATTTTACGAGAAATGATCGAGCAACGTCAATTGTGGTTACAAATTGACAAACCCAACAGTTACCGATGGGTCCTACAGAATTGCCTCATTTCTGACAAAGTGAGAATAAGGGTAAAATGGCGGTGTTTTCCCTGCCCACGCTAGGAAGGAAAATAGAGGGGCAGACGTATATCTTCACTCACTCTTAACCTCGCCACTACAAGGAGGTGAGTGCTTTGCTTCATGCCCCAGTCGTTTTATACCCGCGAACATCGCATAAACTCTGTTACTTAACGTATAATAAATATTCAAAATGGCGAACTTCAGCCTTAATAATACATCCTGGCACATGTAAGCTACTAGAAATTTACTAAAATTTTGAAAGAACGATCTTTATAGCAATAGATCTGCTATGATTTCTGGGACGTACGAACAAGTTTCTGAATATCACTTGTTTGGTTTGCACAGTTAAGTGTCTAGAGTACCAGCCTCCATTACATAGCTACAGAAGTTTATCCAAACTGTGTCTAGACTATAGACTGTTACCCCACGTGAAATGCTTGTTTAGCTAAGGATGTTACTACAGAGCAGTATGCACTATTCAAAGCGTCTATTACTGTGCAGTGCTTAGTGTTATTTGGTACGTAATGCTTGTTTAGCTAAGGACGTTACTACAGTGCAGTATGCACTATTCAAAGTGTCTATTACTGTGCAGTGCTTAGTGTTATTTGGTACGTAATCAGAAAACTTGATAATGATTCCACAGTAAGCTATCATAACATGCACACTCTGACGTAGGTTTAAGTGTGTTGTTATCACGCAAATATGTTACGAAACATAGTTCGCCTTATGTTCTGCGTTACAGAGCACTCCACTTTGCAGATGATCCTGTGACAGCGGAGTTAAAACCTCCAGACTGTTTATACGTAGTTTTAACTTCTGACATCTAGCTAAAGCCAGCTTAAAATTAACAAACGGGCAAAACTGTCTAAAAATGTTATAACTTAATTTTAAAAGCCTATAGCTGAGTCTCTACTATAGGGTAGATCGTATGTTGCACTGGTCGTGACGTATTCAGTGGGTAAAAGAAGTTCGGATTAAATGTAACTGGGGAAAAGCAGATGAGGAAAATGGAGGGGAGGTTGGAATGGGAACAGCAATTCTGTGTAAAGGCCTATACAGGCTGGACAGCTTAAATAAATATTAGCTACGGCTAAGAAAATAAAACCCAAGAGGAGAGATGAAAACTACAGAAAACTGAATACCTGTAGATCTGTACTGGTAACCATAATAACCATTATAGACCAGGAGATATAAGCCAGTGGTTCCCAAAGTGTGCTCTGCGGATCCGAAGGGTCTCCACGACCAGTTCCCACGGGATCCGTGATTCATTTCTGTAATGGTTACTTTGAAGTGTACTTATGTTTTAATTAAAGGAATAATGTTTTGTTAAGAATAATTGCGGAACTTCTTTAATTGGCGATGTGTTTATTTCGTATGACCGTTAGCGTATCTAATTAAGAAACGTCCTGTACCCACGAACCGAGCGACAATCATTTTAATTAAGGTCAACTCATTCAATGCGTTGTTTACGTATGCTACTAATATGTATTCGTAGTTATAACATCAGTTCTGAGGTATAAAGTTTGAATTTTGAATACCTCTCATCCGGACACTATATTTACGTCAGCAAAGATGTGAGGATCCGTGGTTATTTTTCGAAGCCAAAAGGGGTCCGCGAGCAAAAACTTTCGGGAAAAACTGTGATAAACGATATGGATTTTAAGATTAAAATGGACGCGTACTGCATAAAACCTGATATTAGCAGCCACATCCCTAGAAACACATATATTGGTCACTGACACGAAGTACTTGCGGGTGGCAATCTTAAACCTCTTACCGCTAGAGCAAAAATTTGTAGTTGTAAATAAATGCAAGGAAGATTATTATTTAATTTTATCATTTTCGGTGAGAAAACCTTCTTAAAAATACAGACTCCTCATATATTTGTGAGGTATAATTTAAAAAATCCAATCAGTAGCCATATTTGTAATTTTGGGCTTAGAGTATAATTCCACATCTGTATTGTTATTCACATGCCTGGATACAATATCTGTTCAGTTGTCTCAATCAGATTGAAAGCAAAACAAATATTTTCATGGCCACCATGTTGTTATTTCACATTCTGCAAAACTACTACCCGAACAAAAGTTGCACATCAGTCCAAGATATATAACCATACATTACTACGTGCGTAAGCGTCGTGTCGTCGTGCGTGTCGTTGTGTCGTGTCGTGTCGTGTCGTGTCGGTGTGTCGTGTCGTGCCGTGTCGTGTCGTACCGCTAACGCCGCTCCCGCCTCACACATACATGCGTTCGCCATATCGTTATTATTACTGGAAGAGATTGAAACGTATACGACGTAGCGGTGGAATCCAATATCATGAAGTTGATATCAGTTTTCCTGACAATCCATAGACTGATTTGAAGGTTGAAAGGGGAAGACACTACCCACCCCCCAACACACACACACACACACACACACACACGCGCGCGCGCGCAATAAGCACAGTATGGATATTTCACAGGTTCATTTTTTACCTATTTGAAAAGCAAAGAGCACTGAACGTTGTGTCTCTGTACGTAGCATAATGGTAATTAAAGTAAGATGGTGTATTTGTTGGATCTTCTAACCTAATAACAAGTGCGATTTAATCAAGAACAAGATATGGACCCTGTACAAGTAATAAGACATTACACAGGCCTCTGATATTTGAGTCGGAAAATCCAAGTGGAAATAGCCTAGATGCGAAATTACCATTTTGTTTTAACATTATTCATTCCGTGCATTGTGATTAAGTTTCTCATTTATAAAACCAACACATGCATACCTAACATACACAACCATAAAATATCTTGTTTACTACACGTTTCGGCAGAACTTCACCATCACTATAGTAGCCCTATAATACATTACAATAGTAATACATATTATAACGAAGTGATTTCTGCAGCTGAATTTAATAATGTAAGATCTCGTGAAACGTGGCTAAAATTCTATATGCCTGGTGTAGGCCTACCGTTGTAGGTTTCGCCATTGTATATAAGCATCTAATCTTATTCTTGATCCATTAAGGATATTGCCTTTATTAAATGAAGGCGACATAATACCTAGTTCAGCGTGCAGGCCTTATATTCCTTTGTCAGAATAACTCCCTGATGATGACACCTCGGTGCCGAAAATGTAGGAGTTTTACAGGAATTTTATACTTCTGAATGTATTAAGCGCATAAGCTGGTTAATGTATTGATTGTAAGAATATGCACGGTATGACTTAACATAAAAATGTTGGAGCAGTCTTTCATGTATACGTAGATAAGTGATATTTATTGTGCAATATGTTGGTAATAAAACTTATTTATGTATATGTATTGCACAAAAGGTGTACAACATCAAGAATTTCCGTCGTTTTCTTCGGTCCTTCCACAAAACGTCCGGTATGGTACTTAAAACAATGCCACGGTTTCCGGATCCTTTTCCTTCACCCCTCTCTCGAACACCGTACCATTCGGTGCTATAGTTTCAGACACTGACTTCGTAGTGACAGTTAACCGCCACATAACTGGGGAGCACTATTGAACTCAGGCCGGCCAGGTGTGGTCACAGGTCAGGTCTTTAATGTGGAAGGCATTAGTTTAACCAAACCGAACTTGGTCCTCCGTGTAAGGGTGTCACCCGCTGAAGAAATAGGTTGGAAAAACTCTTCGCTGTACTGGCCAGAGATGCAAAGACTAAAGTTGTGGAGGCTATAGAATTACACATTAATATGGAAAGTGGTGACTCAGAGTTATCGCGTGTCTACATGACGAAGTGCTTTGTTCAGTGAAAACAACACACTGTAGTGAGTGACATAAAGTCTTCCAATGTCTTAAGCCTTCTGAAGTACCAAAAATAAAATTTCATTTTCATTTGATAAACATGAATGAAGAGCTGCACAACTCTCTCGCAAACTTCCACAAAATAACAACAATTTTATACAGCAGTCCAACATAAATTCAATTCAGTTGTATTTATCACTGTCTTTTTAATCTCTAGTCTAACAAAACCGATGGTTTCACTAAAATGGGAAGCTGTAACATTTTAGGCTATGTCAATAGACATTACAAAGTAATTACAGTTAAACCTTTCAAATCGACATGGATAAAAGTGGAAAACTGCTAGTTTTTGGATCTTTGCACATAACACTGGTCGTTGTATTACCAATTGCAGATCTGCACATATTGCTTATCTATGAGGGCAATAGACATGGCACAATCATAAAATCTATTTTTGTCAGTGGAACAGAGCAATAGGTATTAGGTTCAGTTGACATTCTTCGTTTTGGAGAAATCAGTCAGTTGATGAAGAAAGTGTCTGACTTTTAGGGAACTGAATCTGCATTACCGTAGTAACAACATCCCACTACTGAAAATAGGTTGAATATTTTTGGCTACAGAATATGGGGGCGATCCAATTAGTCGGCGTGTCTACTTCCTTTATGTGGTGCAACAGCCCAAATTGGGGCTAGGCCGCCTCAGTGTTGAGGTTTCTAGATCACACACAATTAGACACACACACACCAGACAGGACTCCTCTGAAAGAGTAATCAGCTCGTCGCAGAGGCCACTGCCTACACAACACATAACAAACACAAGAGACAGACATCCATACATTCAGCGGGATTCGAACCTGCAATCCCAGCAATCCAGCGGCCGCAGACCCACGCTTTAGACCGCATGGCCACCGGGATCGGAGGTTGTTGGTTCAATAGTACGAAATAAATGAGTTTTATGTACATTTACATTACTTCATTACTGAGAAACATTTTTTTTAGCTTTCTTTCCTGTTTCTGTCGCTGTTACTTCTGTATCACTTCTCTTTCTACTCCATTAATGACTTTCCACGTATTATGAAGACACTTGATCTTAAACACTTCCCTCTTGTAACCAAATTCTCCTTCTCAGATAAATTCCAGAAAACATAAGTATTAAAAGCATATTTCGCTTATGTTCTTGAGTTTCGTTCAGTTTCCTAATTACAGAGTTCCCGTTTACAGTAACTGATCATCTACTGGTTATCACTCAGTAAATAGATAATAAATATTTTCCGATAACACAAATTTAACTTTAATCCACGGCGTCACTACGGTATTTGACTACTAAATAATACTTTATGGTTTTCGTTTAGCGCACAGTAGAAGGTGGGGAAGGTACGGAGCCCTCGCGTCTGTTGAATATCGCAATATATTGTGGTTCCACAGACAAGGAAAGGTTGAAAGCCACGGGTACAGAGGATTCAACTTTCTCTCCAGAAACTTATAGAGACTAATATGCGGTGAGATGCAGTGTGACGCAAGACACAAACCGCGGACATAAATTCTAGTTACAGTACAATCCTAGCAAGTGCCAGAAAAAAAAAAGAAAATGCCTACAGTCCTGTCAGAATAATACGTTCAACGTGGAAATAAATGTAGAAATCACTTGTGCGCTAAAAAAAAAAAAAAGCGGTACAGAGTGTACCAATATGACTCCGTAACTTTTCAACTTGTCACTGGGCAATTAAATTTGTGGAAGTAAATGATTTCATGGTAGAAAATTCTGAAGGTATGACTCCATACCAAATCTGAAGAAACTGGCAAAATGTCGTCGGTATTATTAAAATATAAACACTAGCAAGAAGAGCCTTACATGATTTAATTAGTGATCAATGATCTATCAAAAAAGTAAATGGCCCTACATGTTTTCTCTTGCGCACCAATCAAATGGTCGACAAATTAGCCATAGCCTTTAAGAAACTGATTCACCACAGTGTTTTCACAAGCCGTTCTTACAGAGTGACCAGTCGGCTTATTTGATTTCACCTTCTCGCAAACTAATTTTTAATTATGCATATTAACATTATTTTTCTATTTATTGACAGGATTTATACTTTGAAGCTTTGTTTATTTCGAAAATACGCCTATTGTGATACATACGCACACTGGTAACTAATTATTGTTTACTAAGAATAACAAGGAAAGTTCAGAAAAGAGTAATTAGAAGCACGAATAGCAGAAAGCTGAAGAAGGATGAAGAGCTTAACGATTTATAATTGTTACCAAAGTAGACTGCAATTTCATAAATTGGTTCATAATCAAAAACAAATACAAACCAATAGTCTACTTAACACAGCCTTTATTTACATCCTTTTCATAAGATTACGTAACAAGGCAGGCACTGAATAGAAAGCAACATTGTGGCACGTTCGCGGAACAATTGTTGCAACGGAAACGAAGCAGTGCATCCGTTTGTATTCTTGTTCACCTACATGCAGCTGCCAACAATACAAAACAGTTGGGTGTTGCCATGAAAACGCAAGAATGTGTAATATTTGCGCTGCAAAATATTTCCTACTTCTCTCAACAAGCTAAACGTACTTAGGTTTTCATGTAAAGTGCCAGACATTTTTGTCCGATCTTAACCAAATTTGAGAGAGCTCGACAGAATTTCGTGGAAGTCCCAAATACCAAATTTCACGAAAATCCGTTCAGCGGGAGCCGCGCTGATATATATGGGGACAGACGGACGGGAGACTTGACAAAGCTAATACGCGACTTTCGCTATTTACGCGAACGAGCCCAAACACTGACACATAATAATTGGTACGTGACTTGAGGATGATTTTAATAAGCCGAAACATGTAGTCAAGTATCATTAAGTCGGTTTCTACATAATTTAGTCTTAAGCGTGAAAATAAAGGCTGCATGAAGAAGAATACTGAAGAAAAATAATGACTTGTATTCATTTTTGTACCCAAGCAACACGGCGGAATGTAACAAATACATTTGATTCATAAGCAGCATGTACCTTAGTTGAAGGATGTTTGTCAGGCAGAGCCGAAACATGTCGGAATAAAATATGGGTGTCATTTAAACCCATTTACATGTAGGTTACGTGTACCTGGATTGTTTGTATTTCACAGCTATAACTGGACTGCGAGTGAGGAAGAGATTGGCGGAGCATGTGAAATGAATGGAAGAGATGATAAATTCACAGAAATATTTATTTTGAAAATTAAATTAAAGAACCAGCTTAAGAGTATATAGAGGTGTGAATCGTAGAATAACAAATGTGTCTTAAGAAGTGAAATATGAGGGTGTCGAATGCATTAATCTGGCAAGGGATAAAAACCAGTGTCTGAATTTAGGAAAACGGTTCACAAACAGCTGAGGAGGACCATTAGCTTCCAAAGGACAATGCTCTATATAGTTAATTAATGACAAAAAGGTTTATGTGAAACAAAAATAAAAGGCAACTTGTACGTGTAATTCAAAACTTCTGCATTATCATTACATAAAACCACATTATCTGTGGGCAGCCACTGCAAAGGGAAAGCTGGCGTGTACCAGTGGGAATAGTGCGGATTGTATGCAACCAGGCGGACAAATCGGATAACTGTAAAGATGAATGGCGTATTTTACTGATAAATATTACATATAATGCGTTGCCGTGCTTACAAGACCCAGTGGGCACAAGCTGACATCTTCAGGTACGTTGTACCCCATCATTCATACAGCCAGACTATAACCGACAGTTATCAAAATAAAACAGCCCAATTAACAAACCACAATACGAACACGAAGCACAGGCCTATATATTACATTATCTGTCGATCCCATATACACAGTCATTTCCAAAATGAAGCACTGTATATTTTATGTATGGTATCAAGACACTGTTAGTAGCTCAGGGTACGTAATATCGAATAGTAGATGTTTAGTGAATAATTAACTGGGAAACATGTTAAAAGAAACGGCCGTGGCCTACTGTGAAGCACGAATCAAAAGTTGCTTGCAGATTACAATAAAAGCAAATAACGCGAACTAAATAATTCACTAACTAATTCACTAAATAACTAACTAACTATACGAAGCAGAGACCTTCTTGGGAAGCTGACAGTTCCTCAGCCAGTCAAGATATTCTCCGCATTTGATGGAACCTGAAGGTTCGTTACCATTTTCACAACAGCCGGGCACTTGTAACTATCCTGAGCCAGATAAATCATCCACAGTCCCACACAATTTCTTTAAGATTCCTTTCAATATTATCCTCCCATCTTCTCGCTTACAAGTTGTCTCTGTCCCTCAGGTTTCTCCACCGAAAACCTGTACTGCACCTCCATACGTGCCACATGTCCCGCCCATCACATTCTTCTTGATTTCATCACCCGAATAATATACGGTGAGGAGTACAGATCATGAAGCTCATCGTGATAGAGTCCCTTCCTATCCTCTGTCACCTCGTCCCCCCTTTAACCCAACTACATTCCTCAGCAACCTAAAATAAAACACTGCCTCTGAGTTTAATTAAGCACCACGCCGCACAGATGTTTGGGGGAGTGGAAGTAGAGCTCCATGTAATTTTAATTTTGGCATTAGGTGGAGGTGTGTGGTCAGTTTCGTGTTTCGGCGTGTTTATCCCCTGCTATACAGGAGCCGACAGTCATACGGTAGGAGGTTGGACTGGCCT
The DNA here is from genome assembly GCA_021186555.1 of Reticulitermes speratus. Taxonomy (NCBI): domain Eukaryota; kingdom Metazoa; phylum Arthropoda; class Insecta; order Blattodea; family Rhinotermitidae; genus Reticulitermes; species Reticulitermes speratus. The sequence continues at coordinate 11,237,492 of JAJKFL010000001.1, forward strand.
CACAGCAGGTCTGAACATTGTGGATTCCTGGGGACCACAACACCACGAAGTACCCCAGAGCAGCCGATCTCCGGGCCCTGTTGTTATTAAGAGAGTGATCCGAGACTCTTTCAGAGAACACAGAACAGACACACTAGCACTGTCTCTAGCAACAACATATATGAAAAGGAGAAATGGAAAGGAAGAAGAATGTAACAGAACGCAGTGTCATCAAATATTCTGTTTCAGCTAACTGTACGGAGCATAGTACTCCTTAGGAAACTAATATTTCCCCACCACGTAAAAATTTTCACCGCATTCTATGGAACCATAAAGTCCTTTTTTTTTTTTGTATGGCTCGACAGCCTTATATGGGCCTGGGCCTCCTCGTTTCGTCGAGGTTTCATGGTCACACACATTTGAGACACACACACTCAGTAGGACTCCTCTGGACGAGGGACCAGCTCGTCGCAGAGACCTCTACCTGACATCACACAACACTCACAAGAGACAGACATCCATGCCCTCGGTGGGATTCGATCCCACGATCCTAGTAAGCGAGCGGCCGAAGACCCACGCCTTAGACCGCACGGTCACTGGGATCGGCATAAAGTCCATTATCGTGTTCAAAAAAGCCCTCCATTTGTCCATAGCCTGGACCAGTTCTTCCAAATGCTCTCTTTCCTTAGATCTCTCCAAACAAAACCAATTCACGCACCTCTCTTTTCCCCCAACACGTGTCACTAGCTTGAGATCCAAATTAAAAAAAAAAAACAAAAACCTGGTAAACTAATAAAATTTAGATGGCGGCGGTGGGACGGGGGGTGGGGGGGGGATGAAGTAGGAGGCAAAATTATTGACCTGTCACGCAAAAGTAATTTATTAATATTACTATGAGGTACTTCAGATAAAAAATTATGACACGCGGACACAAAAAATGAAATATTATTAAGAATACAACTTAAAATTATTAAGTTCACGTACTGATCTTTCTTCACATATCCATTCCTCACCCTTCGTAGTCTCAGTCGAGACTACAATCACCAATTACACATCTTCCTCTCCATCTCTCCTCTTCCTTTCTGTTAGTGGACGGTTGGTTGGTGACTGTCCTGCAGATTTCTCCCACCGGTGGAAAGTCAAAACGTATGTAGTCGTTTTCAGAAATTTCATACTTTTATGGGCTGAAAAATGGGACATTTGGCGTCCCGAACAGAATTTTCCGGGACATCGGGGCATAGCTCTATAAAACCCGTAAAACCGGGACTGTTCTGGGAAAATAGGGACGAACTGGATTCCTAAACACGCTTCGCCCATAATATTTTGTTTTCTTCTCTCCTTATATAATTTCGTTCGTCATTCTATTCAAGGCAATGTGCACGGCACGCAAGAGAGAAAAGTTATGTTCGTGACAGGAAACAAGAGAAATCGACAGTCGTCAAACTATGTACAGAGTATGTTAATATACTTACAGGACAATAAATAAACAGATAGAAAGAAAGTGTAAATGTGATCTACCCAGCCACAGTGAAACATATTGCACGGCATTATTCAGTAACTCTCTCAATTTCAACAATTATATAGCGTTTGCAACAGATTAGTTGATGAGTATGGAACACTGGTGGAAAGATACTGACAGGGGAGACCACAGCATTCAGGTAAGCCCTCGTCCCATTGCCACTTTGTCCACCACAAATTCCATAAGGCTCGCCTCCGCGGTAAAACGCCGATGACTAAGGCCCGAGTCAAGGTACACCCCGTGGTTGTACAGTGGCTATATGTACACACACACTGCTGCATGCTGTATAATTTTTTTTAAATCGATGTTGGTTCTTTTCACATTCCGTTCCACTTAGCTTGATCTCTTTAAAACACGGTGCTGCTTACTGATAAAAGTTCGTGCAATATTCATCCAAGATACTTGAAACCTACTGCACATAGGAAAGTACAAAACAACCTACAAACTAAGGTGACAATATTTACACAATCGATCTGCAGGAATCCATACCCTACACCGTCCAAATATTTTTGACGTATGGCACTTCAGGTCCTGAAGGCAATGAATATTAAAATTGCCGTCATACGTAGTGTAAGAGCTGCCAAAGTTTCAATGAGAACTGCTGCCTCTATCTTTAGGAAAAAAGGAGACAGTGGGCTCCTCAGAAACTTTCCCTATCTACCTACACAACACAAGGAGTCAAATCTCAGTTTATAAAACGATTGAAAACAAACTCTTAGACTCAAGAACATATTGGTTCCCCGCGATTTGAACTGCAACCAGCAGAATAAAAGACACGTAGCCGTTTTTTCTTATTTTGGCAATTAAAGCAATTATGTAGTTCATAAGATGGTTTTCTGGGCTTTTACATCGTATAGTGTACTGTGTTTCTTCAGGCCTTTCCGAAGATCGCGCTGCATCCATCTTCAGTATGACTGAACTTGTTTCAGGTGGACGCTCAACTATACAGCCATTAACTGACGGAGATCAGAAAATAAGTTTTTTAAACATATTTCCAGAGATTTAAAACAACGATTTTATGCAAGTGTCACACATTAACCTCATGTATAAAAACCCTTTTCGACAGAAGCTTAACAGTGGATCATCCAGCAAAGCAAGTCTCAATCTGTGACAAAGGTTTCTCAACAGCTTTCACAAGAGTCTGTAACTGGCTCCTGTCTTGAGCAAGATAAATAAAGTCCACAAATTCATGTACTATTTTCTAAGATCCATTTAGTATTATCCTCCCGTCTGTGCTTAAATCTCCCATGTGATCTCTTCATGTTTTCTGACCCAAATTTTGTCACACACACACACTCTACATCAACCCCCTAGCTCCATTCTAAGTGATTACATCCCACTGGGCTTTCAATTCTAATTAGAGTCTCGTATTAAATTTGATATATTCCACCCACATATCAGTCACCAGGGGTTTTGTAAAATGTAATTAAATACAATATACACGAGAAATGGCCAAGAATACCCAAGCGTGCATGGCTCTCTGCCAATGTGGAACTTATTTGCTATGGTTTAACGCTCCGAAGCGCACACTGCTTCAACGTAATGGATATTATCTGAAGAAAGTGGGTTCTAAGTTGAATATAAACTAAGATGCAATATGATTTCAGCACAGCACGGTACAAAGGTTTGGCTGGCAGACGTATAAGGGGAGATCTGAAGTTTTCACGGAGGTGAGTTTTTGGATATCTGGACAGACAAAGATTTCAAAACCCTGAGAAGAATTTTCCACTTATTTATATTTGCCAAGTTTCTTTTTTTTTTTCAGTTGCGAAAGAATTATGTTTTTCAAGAATATATTTTTGATTTCGACTAAAGCTTTCAGCAAAACTCTTAACTGCAGAATCACTTCGGCATCTAAAGATTACGAACGAACCCTAGACTGAAACAAAGATCTAGCTAATCTTGCACTGTTGATCATTGGCTCCGGATCTATTAGAAAGCCGAAACACTTCCATAATATTCGACATGAAATGGCCAGGATTCTAAGCCCGTATCGATTGCTGATAATGACAACATATATCCGAATACCCACCTTAATGTTATCTTCCCATTTACTTCCCAGTCTTTCAAGTGGACACCTTTCAAGAGCTCGTAGACCAGAATTCTCTACGCAGTCTTTCCATACCTCTAGCCTCGTACCCAATAGCCTCCTATGTTTCGCAGTACTCCTGACTATATGACCAACAAAAGTGGACGACCTTCACAGACTGCCTTATATAAACGACAATTATTCACGCCATTATTTGTTTTTTATGAATTCCAAACGTTCACAACCACTAAAATAAAGTTAATTACTGTACCTTAACTTGAACCCAATTAAATGAAAACTGTTTCTGCAACTTTAATTTTAATATTATCTTCCCATCCACGTCCCCCACATAGTCCCATCCGATGATATATATAATCAACTAAGTAATATGAAGGCATATCTGTTCTTTGTGCGTGCTACATGTCTCATTTCTACGTAATATCTCACCTGAATGACCCAAATGACTGTTCCAGAGGCCACGGGTTTGGATCTTGTTTCGAAGACCTGCTATCTACATACAGTGGATTTCATTGGTTTTCCTAAACACCTTCAGACAATTGCTGAGCCAGTATCATAAAATAGACCATGGGTTCTCAATTCCATATAATTTATCGTTCCTAATTCATCCAGCCATTTGTCACCACATAACCTAACACGCTCTTAACACTAGAGTAGAATCTCATCTGTCAGTATTTGGCCATTGCAAATAGTGACTAAAGGGTAAAAATTATGTATAAATTTTCTCTTCTTGGAATGTTATATATATATATTTATCTATTTAAGATCCGGGATAGCCCGGTCGGTATGTCTATGCTAAGGGCTGGATGACCGATGAATCGTGGTTCGATTCGCGGAAGAGGTGAGGATTCGTCAGTTCTCTGGATGTCCAGACAGAATCTGGAACCAAGTTCACCCTGCTATTCAATGGGTAACGCTTTCTTTCACCAGAGATTAAGCGGCCGGAGCGTGAAGATGGCCATCCACCTCCATGTAGTGTCGAGGTTAAGAATGAGTGGAGGTATACCTCAACTGCCCTCCCCCTTTGTCTTCATGGTGTGCTCAAGGACAACTTTAGTCACCTTTTTCATTACGGTTTACTGGTGCTGTTGGTAGCTCAGATTACAAAGTGTCCAACGGCAGGATGATTAGTGAAGAGTGATTTAGAGAAGGTGTGGACGGACATAATCGTGCACAATTTGGGATACTGTTCCCAAATTTGTCTGGTAAGACGAAGAAAACCCGCCAATTATAAGTCAGCCAGACTCCGAGTTTGAACCCGGGACTTTCCAAATACGAGTAAACAGAGCTAAATAAGTAATGTTCTTACTTTTACTGCAGTGCCAGAGACTTCGGTTAAAGTCAAAACTGCTGAACAATTGTACGTTTCCTAATTTAGACGCAGATAAAAATTGTGCGTCGGAGAAGTGTCAGCGAGCGTTCCGCATTTCTGATTGCAGTCTGTGGCGTACAGAATTTCCTTCCAATACCTATCTTCCTGACGTCATAACACTCGCACTTTCAGCATCGAAGCTGCACCAGCAATCAATAACGCTATTCAATGCAGCGCCCAGAGTAGGACAGCTGTGTTTATCAATGACATAAATTGATAACATTATATTAAAAAATAACATGGTTCATATTGGTACTTCGCGTGAGAACTCTATTGAAACTGAATATCACAGTCCGTTATATTTAATGATTTCTGAACAACAAATAGCAACGAAATATTCGTACCTATAGTGAAACGTGAAGAATCGTTGTAAAGTACTGCTTACATGACAAGGAACACGAAGTTCCACAAAGGTATTCAGGAGCTCCGTCACTTGAACCTCATCATTCGGCAGTCAGTCTTACGACAGGTCCACAGCCCCTTCCACAGCGAGTTCTCAACAGAGGGCGATCTAGTGCTGAGTCATTGAATTTCCAGTATCCTCTCATTTCCTTAAAGACATCCAGTAGCTGCTTAAGTCTTCTTTCTCGTCTTCCCGTCACTTCTATCCTTCTTTCTACCTTTCCTTCTGTAACGTGTTTTAAAAGGCCCTACGTCAGATGTGAACAAGCCAGTTAGCCTTCCTTCTTTTTATTGTACGTAGGATACTCTTTCTCCTTGACTCTGTGTAATACTTCGTTTTTCACATGATCCGTCCAATTGATCTTCTCCGTCCTTCTCTAGCACCACATTTCAAAACTTTCCAGGTACTGAACCTATCCTGAGCCAATTTAATCCACCTCGCTTTCCAACATCTTATTCACTCATCCAAACCTTAGTCACTAAGCGATTTCTCCTATACTAAGCAACTCCATGGAGCAGAGTGCTTCTTGATAAGTTAAAAGCTCCTCAGCTAATCAAGAAATTCCCTTCATTTTATGGAGCCCGAAGGCTCATTACCATGTACACAAGACACGGCCACTTTCCCCTATCCTGAGCCAGAGCAATCCAATCTACGCCCTCCCATCATATCTAAGATCCATGTTAATATTATCCTCCCATCTACGCCTAGGACTGCCAAACAGCCTCTTTCCTTTCGGTTTCTCCACCAAAACTCTGTATTAAATTCTCTTCTCCACTATACGTGCCACACGTCTCGCCCACCAACCGAATAGTATTTACTGACGAGTACATATCATGAAGCTCTTCATTATGCCGTTTTATTTAGTGCCCTGTTTCTTTCTTCCTCTTAGACGCAAATATATTCTTCTCTTTCCTCCACTGTTTAAAATACTATTGTTGTGAATTTCCAGCCCAACCATGAACTATATGGTCTCCAATACCGACAGCGTCGTCAAATAAGCCATCCTACATAAATATTATACGCCCCCGACCCACTTTAATCCCTTTATTTGATAATCCAAATAATATTTTATGTAGAGCGTAAATTATACATTATAATCTTTTCATCCTCCTACTCCCACCATCCTAACCAGTTTACATGTCCTCTCTAGCACACCTTCTAAACAATAAAATCACACTAAGGATCTCTTAGTGTTATTTACAACATCCTATAACATTCGACCCTCCAATCTGCTGGTCTGACATTTTCTCTATACGCTACTATATTAAATAACTCATAAACATACATAAAATAATACGTTATCTTTTACATCTAGCAGCGTACCGCCAAGTGTTTGCATTCGTAAGGTAAAAGGATGAAACGCCGACCATTCTTACATTTATCGTCGTTTTCTGTGATCTCTCCATGTGAATAGCAGTGCAGTAGTTTTAAATAGCCAATGAACGCCTCTTTTAAAATTCTTCCTCATTAACTCATTAAGGGCCGGGATAGCTCAGTCGGTACAGCGACTCGCTACGGGCTCGACGGTCCGGGGATCGAATTCTGGTGAGGGGCGAGATTTTACGCACTCATCTAGACGGGCCCTATGTAAAATGCGTACCATCTCTCTTTCCTAGGGGTAAAGGGGCCGGGGCGTGTTGTTGGCCACCCACCCCCATCTAGCGCCGAGGTTACAAAAAGAGTAGAGCTATACCTATACTCTTTTTCTAGGGTAAATTGTGCCTTTCTTTCCACCCATCAAGATAACGCTCCCATTTGTATCGACACTATATAACTTACACAGTTGTAACAAAAAGTTAATATAGTTCATTTAGACGGCGTGTTGTTAAGGTTCAAGCCTGCTAGGGTGTTACGCCTTGTAGATTGGTAAATAGTGACCGACTTATTAACAAAGGTCCAACCAAATGCACTTTCAGTCAGTTTGTGTGATTATTATTATTATTATTATTATTAGTAGTAGTAGTAGTAGTAGTAGTAGTAGTAGTAGTAGTAGTAGTAGTAGTATTACACATATGATCGCCTAAAGCAAACTGACTATATGTGAATTTGGTTGGACCTCATTTTTAGCAAAGGTTTAATGCACGGAAAATACGCAAAACATTAAGTTACCGATTGTTGAAGGTACGATGTTCTGAAACGTCGGTTAACTATTTTCCAGTCGACACGGCGCTACACCTCAGACTTGAATATGTGTTTAGAAACACCGCCCTGAAAACCTCAAATCTCGATTCAAGCTCCTAATTGGGGGAGCGTCCTCGAAAAGATTATTTCAAACACATATGTATGGTACATATATATATATATATATATCGCCCCTATTTTGTAAAAAGGGGACAACCCAAAAAAATATCAATTTTACAGCAGAATCAAGAAGGTGGCTCTCTTTTACTTATGACAAATGCTTTGAGAGGTAGGATATCCCCCACCTATCGTGGTTATTCTTGAAGATGGAGTTACCATCTTTGTACATATCACAGAGAACCATTAGTTGAGTGATTTGCTACACATAATTCAGTTAAGCTCAAAGTGGCAGTTAGCCCCTTTCTTAAAAAAAAAGGGGCGATATGTATGTACGTACATATACATATGTATGTATATGTACGTACATATACAGCACATCCGACGGTAAATACAAGTAACATCCAACGGAACGACGCTGACGAACCACTGAAGCACTTGATTCCAATTCGAAATCGAATACAGACTCTCCAGAATGAATCTTACTTCATCATAGAAGGCAAGATCTTTCTTGTGTATTATTTTAACTGCTTCTCCTACAGCAATTCTATCATTCGATTCAACTAATTAAAAAAAATGTCGTTATTAACCTACCTAAGTATCTGATAAGGGATCACTGCAGTTAATACAGGAGCCGGGACGGTTCAATGTATATGACTAGACTAGAGACTGGAACATTCTAGGTAAGGGCAAGATTCTTTTTCCAAAATTTCCAGAGAGGCTCTGAAGCCCAAAATGCTTCCCATTCAACGGGACTCTATCCAGAGGTGAAGCGGCCAGGGCATGAATGTGACTACACACATCCATACAGTACGAGGATAAGAAAGCGTGGAGCTATACCTCCACACAACTTTATGTCAATACTACATGGTGCTTGATTAAATACAGGAGCACCTTTACGATTTTATCTGTTCCTAATACAAAGGACACAGAATATTCTTCCGAAAATTACCGTTATTGTTTTCTTCTTCTGTATGAATTTTAAAATCTCGTACAGCGCACATCTATGAAGAGCCTGCTCTGTAGCTAACCGACCGTTATAGGTCCATAAATTTATTGGAGTAACTGAATTGGAACTAAAAGCGAAATTGCCTTAATAACCTTCAATGAAATGGGGCTTTACAGCCCTACAGAGTGTTTAAACCCATACGACCATATTAGTTTCCCCACGCTTGAATCGAAATTCACTTTCTAAATATACTTCACTCTACCACGTAATTCAATACAAACGCTCGCAAGAATAAGAGATCATGAAAAGAAAACCTTAATCAAGCAGAGTATCGTGTAGAGTTTATGCTGTTTCCTTGATTCGGAAGCGAGGATTACGTAGAAAAGTACGTCAAATAAACACGAATGTCAATGAAAAGGTATTTAAATGGACACAACTTGTTTATTAAAGTGGCTACATGTTTCAACTTTCTATCAAAAGCATAATCAGGCCAAATACAAGAAAACTAAATCGTACAGGAAATGTTCAGATAATACGAATGGCTTGTAAAATGTGACGAACACCTGGCATCTCAACACTTGAACAATTTTAACTTTTATATATAGGGCTAGAATAATAAAAATGTATATAAAAATCGTTATTTTTCGTGACGTCTAAAAAAGTTTCACATTAATTAAATTAAAACGTCTTTAAAGTTCCACCGTTAGTCTGTGTGTCTATTGCTGCAATATGTTTTCAATATTTTGTACATAAAATTGACACGGTAAATAAACGTTGGGCTAACACAAATTTCACTTGTTACACAGAACTACAAGTTTCGACCTATTCCAGATCATCCTCAGGTTCACAATTTGTGTTTGAAACATACATTTTGAACACAAATTGTGAACCTGAGGATGACCTGAAATAGGTCGAAACATGTAGTTCTGTATAATAAATGAAATTTAGTTGTAGTTTGACGAATTTCGACTGGATTTCTGCTTTAAACAACACAACGAGTTTACATCCTTTAAAATTGTTAGACTAGCAGTTTTTTTTCGGACATAAAGCATAGCGATTAATCGATTATTTCCTGTACATTTTAATGTTATTAGCATGGCACGATAAAGGCTTTAGTAGCAAACTCAGACATGTATCCAGCTGATGTTTAATCAACAAGTTGTGTCGATTAAAATATTATCTCACGGATTTCCTAAATTTTACACGAAGGAAAGGCGCCCCCCCAAAATAAGACTTCCAATTTGAATAACCATACAGGCTATTACAAAGATATAGTCTTATTTTATGTTATCCGAAATCCTGAAAGAGTGATAATACAAACTTCTACCTGGTTTTCGGGAGATTTCCGGGTCAAATGAATTCAAATATGCCGTTGCTTTCGTCATTATTTTACGTGTCTCTTCTTTCAATCAAATGGATAAGACTAGAGGAGAACAGACAAATCGAACGCAGTTGCTTTCTTTCCACACTAACCTTTCACTAATTTCGAGTCCAGTTAATTTTATACGCTTATATGACACTACTGTCATCACCAAGTCCGTTCTTCGTAATATAGCCTATATAGTTGATAAAGCATCCAAATTTGCAAGGAAAAATTCGTATTAATTCGCGGACTAAATCGAAAATGTTCCGTATTAAAAACGCCAAATATCGCACCGCTCGCTAAATGTTTCAACGCGAGAAGAACATTTTTGCACCAGCCGCATCATTTATATGCTCGAAGCATATAGTTCTATAGGAACAATTCAATTATGCTACGCATCTATAAAAAAAACCCATATCTAAACATACCTTGGTTTCAAATGTGGTTCTTGTGGAGCCAGCAGGATGACGATATGATGATTTAGTCCATGTCATCATTGATCATTGTCATTTGTAATTTGTAATTAGACTTTCGATGATTTGAAACCTTTCAATTATTGCACACATTTAACTCATAATAATAATAAAACCCCTAAAGCGGTGTCATAATTTAACAATTATTTAATGCCTCACATTACACTACTAATTGTCTGTTCACCAGTCACTGATTTTCCGGTAGCTAACGTTACTCGACGGTTAGAAGCCCCATTCGAGCTGCCTGTCCCCACATGACCAACACAGAAGAAGGTTGCGCCCCTACTGAGCAGTGCTAGGAGTCAGAGTCCTCTTACCACGACGGAAACCAGCCCACCCACCCTCCCCGCGCTACCCCGGACCGGCGCGTTCAGCATCTCTGCCCACGAAGACACATTTGAACAGATTCTGTTGATTGGATATCAGGTACTATTAGATTTAATGCAACGACGTCTTATTCGTACAGCTGATAATTTTGGAAAATCTTAAGGGTAAATATAACTTCTGGGAATCCATGAAAGCAAACAGAAAATAAGTGAAGAAGCATAAACACTATTACGTAAGGACAAAAAATCTACACTTACTATAATATTTTAACGGAAGAGGAAAGAAGAAATTAATTAATGTAAAGCTAACAAAATATTACACAGAAATAAAAATTAATTAGCCTGCTACCTTTTTTTTTTTTTTTTTTGAAAGTCGATCTCTTGGAAGGCAGAAAATAATGGATATTTACATTAATATGGACTTTACGGAAATACATTATTATGAGGAGGGATGGAATTAAGTGCCTAAATATCTAATGCAATGAAGAACTTTGTCGTTTGTGATCTCAAAATTGCGATCCTAACGTGAGAGTGACAGCGATTTGCTTTTTTTTTTAGTTACGTAGTAATCCACTGGTCTTGTACTTTCTTGACACATTTTTATACACGGCAGTTACGGTATTTAGTTACAGTTTATATGTCGCTGTTGTTAACTTAAAAAATGTATTTTAATAACTAATTTATGTCATTTAATCTGTGGTCTTTTGGGTGATTACACGGCGTCGTGAGGTAATTATTTACCGACGTTTCGGGACAACGTGTCGGTCCCATCTTCACGGGTCAAGAGTCCTTTCCTACTCGGACTCTTGACCCGTGAAGATGGGACCGACACGTTGTCGCAAAACGTCCGTAAACAATTACCACGCGACGCCGAGTAATATCCCAGAAGAGCGCATCTCAAATAATTTTACGTTCTTATATTTCTCAGTTTAAATTGGTGTGACTAATTTTTGTCCAGCGACCTTCGTACAATAAGGCCTTTCAGGGTACTTATGTGCATCAAGTTACTGCTCCAAGAAATTTAATTTCCTCTGTCTTTATTCTGATAACGTAAGTTCTATTGCGCTACAAGGTTTAATTACAATATATACCACACAGCGCTTCCATTATTTTAGAGCTGCATCATTTTGCTTGTTAATACAGGCTTTAGTTCTTCTTCCAGGGATTCCGTATTGTTTATTACACATAACTGAATCATATAATTAAACAATTCTTGGAACTACGATGTAAATTAAATTAGTTACCGCAATATTTACGCACATGGCGCGTCCTCGGGTTGCGGATGGAGGAACGGCCTGTGGATATGGAGGGTAGCTGCGAATACATTGAATAAGCAGTCGCGGACAGCCGACAAGGGGTGGTCCTCCAGCTTGGGGGTTGGGCGAGGTGCTAACAACTCCTCACCGTAAAAAATTACAATGTTACGAAACACTATACAGAGCCTCGGACCTGGACTGATTCTTTGGCTCAGGATAGAAACAGGTGGCGCGCTCTTGTGAGTGCGGAAATAAACCTTCGAGTTCCATAAAACGCGGGGAATTTCTTGACTAGCTGACGACCTGTTAGCTTCTCAAGAAGGACTCTGTTCCATGGAGTTAGTTAGTTTAATATTTACACACACGTCAAATATAATTTCCAAATAAATTATCCCACACGTAAGAAAACGTAAAGCAAGCTGCTTCGACAATAAGGCAACTGACGACTGTACAGGTGTCCGGGATTCGATACTCGTGGCAGGAACTGATTCCGCTCTTCATCACTCCTATGGGTAATCGATTAGAAAAGAAACCACCCAAATGCCTACGTGGGTAAGGATTTTAGGTAGGCTGAAATAAGTAGAGCTAAGCCTGGGCCTAGTTCTCTTGATCCTGAGATTACCATCATAATGTTGAAGAGTATATATCGCCGATATTGGTCAAACGCCAGCAGAACTGATTCAAACATAAAAAGTAAGCCTTAGGGGATAAAAAATAAGTGTATATTAATTCCACTCAAAATAAGAATTATCTGAGTAGTGGAGAAGTCATCGAAAGTCACGGTCGAATGGACAGGCATTCACACTTCGTACTCGCGAGATCCTAAGGTCAGAGTTCAGCTCGGACACTGCCTATCGTGACTGAGGATTCTCTCGCTTTCCTCAGTCCCGGTACGTAAATGCCAGAACGGTGCCCCAAAATAGGCCAAGACCACTTCCTTCTGTATCCTTCCCAGTTCATTCACTAATAATTATATCATTCGCGGCAGTCCGTTCTGAGCCAATGAAAATCGCAGTTAAATAATCCGTCAATACACGGCACTCTTATCAAAGCATAACACTGATATCAACTAAATCCTTATCCAGCATTCTTCTCTCAAGATTAACTCCGTGTCTTGACAAACCTGTATAAATAATCGTGTGCACGCTGACACAAAAGACAAATTATTGATATACTTTATGCATTCGTCAGTGCAATCACACTGTTGCTAAGGGACAGTGTATACCTCACTCACCTTTTCCTAATACAGGGGCCTAAAACGAGTGGAGCGTCTAACATCACGCCCCTTATACGACTTTTATCTATACGCCTAAGATATACACGGAATGAGGAAGGCAAATGGTTAGCTGTTCCTCATGTTCGGTAGATCCAGGATTCGGATTTCCCCGAAGACCGCTGGTAATGACTGAGGTGTCACGCATTCTTACTCATTATTTGCAGGACAACCACTAAACACTCCATGCAGGCGAGGCTTTTATAGTAGCTTAAAACATAACGAAAGCTTTCGTCTGTGAGCCGGGGTGGAGTAGCCAGTATAGCGACCAAGCTACGGGTTGGACGGTCTAGGATTCAAATTCCGGTAGGAGCAAGATACTTTTCTCTTCTTCAGTACCTCAAGACAGTACCTGGGACCCATTCAGCCAACTGTTCAATGGCTACCTAGGTTCTTTCCTTGGATAAGGCGGTTGGACGGTGAAATTACCATTCATCTACATCTATTGTGGAGGCTAAGGACGAGCGGGACTAAACCTCTACTCCGCTGCATGCCTTCATGTCATGGACACAGACAACCTTCCCTTTAACATTTTACCGCTTCCTTCTACGTCCTTTCCAGCTTATCATTCAACGTTAAATAACCTGTAACTTGAAAGAGTGTTGCTATATAATCTAAGAACCAACCACACTGAAAACATGTCTACAAGCATATGGAAGAGAGAGAGAAAGAGGGAGAGAACCGCAAAACAAAAATAAAAATAGCAATTGAAAAACAAATAAAATTTACGGATATGGACAACAATTTGCTGTAACGTTCCTATGATAGAAAGAGCTGCAATCATGTACGAGTAACAAGCAATGTCCGTCAGAAGGACAGTAAATTTGTTTAATGCTTCGGTGATAGAAAGCAAGTAGGTAAAGAAGTGGAGACAGTATGACATTTTGAAGGAGGTTTTGTGTTTGAATAACCTCAGTGGAGTTCTCGTGATGTCGCACGGAATCAGCACATTGGATTGTCAGGTCATGTCAGAATGGAATGAGTAGTGACAGGGGCTTTAAACAGTCGGTCCTGGTGCCACGCTCTGCTGCTGCTGTTCCTCTCTCGAATAACGTTGTTATTTTGAAACAAGCAAAGAGGTAAATGAGGAATTCTAGGAAGAGTTTGCGGTGCCTTCAAATGCTTAATACTTGTTATCACATCAAGAGATATAAATTAATAATTATGACAGTATTTAATCATCCATAAACATAATTACATTACTGAGTCATCTATAAGCATGATTACGACATTATTGAGTCATCTATAAGCATACACACGGCATTATTGAGTCATCTATAAGCATAATTACGTTACTGAGCCATCTATAAGCATAGTTACGACACTATTGAGTCAGCTGTAAGCATAATTACATTACTGAGTCACCTGTAAGCACAATTACGACCTCATTGAGTCACCTATAAGCAAAACTATGACCTCATTGAGCCATCTATAAGCATAATTACATTATTGCGTCATCTGTAAGCATAATTACAATACTGAGTCACCTATAAACATAATTATGACCTCACTGAGTCATCTATAAGCATAATTACCACTCATAAAGATATCGTGTCGTCAAAAGTTGTCAAATATGACTTCACATTTTCTCACTGTACTGATACTTGTGTTAACCCAAAAAAGTGTTTCATTCAGAAGAAAAGTTTAATTTAACACTAGAAATAGAAACTGAATGCAAGACCTGATTACTCCACTCAGCACTACATGGCAAATCATAAATTAGATTTCAACTTTGACTCTGAGAAGTCGGAAAGGGAAGAAATATAAGCGGGTTGTAGATTTCTAAGAAACGGCTCCTCAGAGGACACTCGGCAGCACGTCCCACGTCAGTGGAAGTAAAAAATTGTAACCAACGCCACTATCAACATTTTCTTTGATGGAGAAGCAAAGAATATGGTAAATTAAGTCACAAAAGCCATCGTCTTGAACGCGTTTAACATCGCTGCACTTTTAGTTTGAGCGTTTAGGCTTCCATGTTACACGCTGCCGGCGAAAGCTTATCCAGCGCCGCCAAGTAGCAAGTTTTGATAGACTTAGACACAGGCAGGTAAGTTCCTGACGTTCTGTTTGAGCTTTCTGCTGCAGTCTTCAGGGCCCAAGTAGTCCAGGGCTACTTGGGCCCTGAAGATGGAAGCAACAAGCTACTCCGATAGGTTAGAATTTATTATTTTGAATAATGTTGACGTCAAGGAGGAGAGGAATATCCTACATACAATAAAAAGAAGAAAGGCTAACTGGATTGGTCACATCTTGCGTAGAAACTGCCTTCTGAAACACGTAATTGAAGGAAAGTTAGAAAGAAGGATAGAAATGACGGGACGACGAGGAAGAAGACGTAAGCAGCTACTGGATGACCTTAAGGAAAAGAAAAGATACTGGAAATTGAAAGAGGAAACACTAGATCGCACCCTGTGGAGAACTCGCTTTGGAAGAGGCTACGGACCTGTCGTAAGACACTACAGAATGAATGAATGTTGACGCCCAAGACGAATAACCTAGTTCGCCTAATAGGCAAAGCCAGTCTTGTGTAAACTTACGGAAAAGTTGCGAAATACGAATTTTGTCACCAATTTACAGGTCGCACTTTCTGATTAATCTCCTGCTATCATGATTTCAACATAAACACTCTCCTGGTCCAAGTAACATAACCCTATATATTCGAGACAAAATCCTGGAGCCTGATGAGATCTGCACGCTTCTGGGATATTACGCAGCGTCGACTGGTAATACTTTACCGACTTTTCGGGACAATGTAACGGTCACATCTTCCCATTTGTTTTTATTTTTGAACCTATTGACCCTCGAAGACGGAGCCAATACGTTGTCCCGAAACGTAGGTAAATGAGTACCATTCGACGCTGCGTAATATCCCAGAAGAGCGCAGATCTCATCAACATTGCGGCGGAGGCCTGAAATCACGGATCCTGGAGACTGTAACCACGTCTAAGCAAAGGTTGCCAGCGTATCACTCTGTGAAGTCCGAAAATGGGTGCACAATATATTAAAAAAAGAACATATTAATTTCAGATTTAAATTATAAAGAACTGTAGGTAATATCCTTTTGGAACATGTTATAGCAATGGCTTGAGCCTCAAGAAGTACAGGCACGTAGCGCGTCGATGTTGCAGTGCTAAGACGTAACAACGCGCATTACTCAAACTGGTTTGTTATAAATTGCTGACAATATTAAATTCACTTCAATTAGCGTGGTGTGATCACTTATTACGTATACAGTGTCTCGGTTAACAAATAGCTTTTCAATTGGTTGAATAATATGAATATAATATGCACATCAAAATTGAACAAGGCAATTAGTACATTTAATTGACATTTCCAATGCTGAAAAAAACCTATGTACCATTTAATTTATAGCTCTTTTACTTAGACTGATTGATGTTAATTGGATAACAATTTAACTGGTGGCATGGAATTCGTTTTAGAACCAAATACCTCCAGCAGATTAAATATGACTCCCTACAATAGAGCTTTAATGCTACACAATCATTTCTCTGTGGCAGAGTTTTGTCCATTGCATATATGCTGTTCACGGAGAGGACATGCACCACTCACGGGACCAGTGCCACTTGTTCATCACTGCCTCTAAAACAAAATGTCTGCTGCCCCTATGTTACGTAGCCCTTCCAGAAAACCACTGGACTCTTAGGGATTAAATGTTAAATCTTTTAATTTTCTAGTAATATGTTTTACTCCTCTGTCAATCACCAAGACCAGCTGTGAAGCCGATCCAGCATCCAGTTCTACGGGTATAGACAGTTATTTCTCAGAGGGTAAAGCAGCCGGAGCGCGAAGCTTAACACTCACCTCCATCCAGTGACAAATTTGGAGTGATTACTGTTGGTTACTAAAACACAAGTTAATTCAGAGCTAGGCCTACAAGTTGCTGACGATGATTCCTAGACACATAGGTACAGATATATTCAGATGACTTGATACCTGAGCTCCCTAACACTTCACAAAGCTGTATTCGGAACGGTCCGGCCGCTGCTTGGCTCACGTCGGCATGGCCAGGCCTGTTTCAGAAACATCTGGTCTGTTGGGATTACGAGCACATTCTATATCTTCATCGCAACGCTCGATTACCCTGCTAATAATGCCTCTCTCTTTGTTATGAATTACTCTGTTAGAAATTGTTGACACTCCAATTCGCTCCATTGCTTTAACGACACTGCAGAGTCCTGCGAGTTATCAGACAATGTTTTTGAAACAGAGAGAAAAAGGTTGGAGATGCGGGCGCTGTGCTTCCCCCCTTGACCAGCTTGCCTCTTCACCCCTGCGCCAACAGGGATCAAGTTATCTGAGGAGGACAGTACACTTCCTTTTTTTGTATGTTGAGAAACAATTGGTGTCGATGTATTTCAAACTTTACATTCTACATAAGATTGCAGGTAGCTTAGTTTCCAACATGTCAGTGTAGTGTGATGGATTAATTAAACTTTGTATACTGTAATTCTGACTCGCGGCTCTTTGTTTACTGCACAACAACCAAAGGAAGCGATGACTGCACCAGACAGAGCGACTTGAAAGTGGGGCTAACTCATCAGCCGAACAGTTTGGCTATTTGGGAAGTTTGTAATAGCAAACTCTTAACTTGTCTGTTGCTTGGATGTGCAGGACCTGCTGCTTGCAGAGAGGCAGTCGGCGCGAATCCAGTCAAAATAAAGGAAATTTAAGTCTGCATCTAACACACGCCATAAAGGCGTAAGGGCACTTTAGGAGGGAAGGCTCCACGCGTCGTACGCTTTATAGTATGGCGTTATATTCAAATTCGAGCTACAACTCTTTATTTAATTATGAGAATATTCAAAAAGTAACGGTAAAACGTGAAGTTCACCCTATAACAGGCCATGAAGGCGCAGAGGGCGAGTAGAGGTTTAGCTCTACTTTTTCTTTAACCTCTCCGCTAGATGGGGAAAGGAGCTATTTCAAATACATAGGTTATGCAGTGATGAATAATGCGAGAATATGATTATATGGGGATGTATTAGGTACGCAAGGATAGGGAAAACAGGGGATCGTGAGCCATTTAAAAGTGCTATGCAACCTAACAGAGACTGAAAAATGATAAGACAGATCGAAGGATAAGCTGTAACCCCGCCGAACTTAATCCGACACCTGCTTGGTATTCATGGTGTGGTACCTTCCCTGTCACTCTAAAACAAAGGCTTAATTTTAAAAAGTACTGAAGATAATATTTTGGCTGAAATAAAATAAAGTTGCCTAATAGGGAGAAGCTTCAAAATTTTAAGCCTCACTTCATACTGCTCACGTGGTTATGTTGATGTGACAGAAATAGTGTTATAGATAAGAAAAACAACAAATTCGTTTTATGTGGAAATTTCCCATAAAAAGGCCACTTAGAAGAAGGATACGTGGAAGAGACAAAGATTTTATGAAACATAATGTGAGGATATGTGAACAAGTGGCTTTAGGTTCAGGGTCCAAAGGTAAATTAATAAAATTCAAATGTTTAAGAAGAATCCATACTAGGACACAAATTAAATTTCCTCCACCCCCTCCCGCCACTAATTCCATAAGTTTTCGACCGATGTCCGATTGCTGGTACTGATCATGGGATAGTTTCCTTCATCTCATAGTTTAGGGTCAATCCGCAACTCACCCAACCTCCTCTTCCATTAACCCTTTAAAGACTAAAACTAAGGTGAATTACATTTAAGAATTCAGTTTGTACCGCGCAGTAAACAAACGCAATGTCGGCTATAAAAATCAGTTAATATGGTATAGGTAAATAATCGCTGTTTCTTCTGAGATCCATAATGCCATGCAATAACACACAATGCAATCTGTGAGCAGATTGTAGAACTTTTGTAGGTTAAATCTGGTGGTATATAAAGTAACCACTGGACTTCAAACGGTTAGACAGTATATAGGGTCACATTTCGGGACGTCAAGTAGCTAGAATAAAATATGTCACATGTTTTAAATATTACAGAAGTGTAGTAAGTTACCTAGACTTCTTGATAATGCGATGCTTAGGCACAGCAACAAATTTACCTCTACTTAGACAATGTTTTTCACCAGCCAAATGCACTTGTTATAAAAGCACTAAAATATTCTAAAACTGTTTGACAAAAAGCCCCGACATGTTTCGGCTCACCAATGAGCCATTCTCAGGGGGTCACAACTGACTGTTCTCAAAACATGTACATATGTTAATCCTCTGTAGAGGTATACGGTCAACGTCTTATCTCACCAATCTTACTTTATCACTTCGCAAGCCGATACGTTTTTTTTAAAACACTCCCTATAGATTATGCACTATATTATTGCGTCACTTACACACTCACTATTGTTTGTAGTGTACATTGGTTGCTGTGGAAACGTAGATATTTTTATATATGGTCACCTGTTATCACTTATGTCTGTGTTGATATTGTTCGTCCTTTATGAATTCTTAAGTTGCTACGTAGATTCCTGGGCGTCATGTTGAATGTGAGGAAAATATGCGGATGTTTATGAGCGCATGTTCACCAGAGGAGCCTGGTATTGTAGTACTTACAACGTGGGATTTCGTTCTTGGATACACTGAACGTGTAGTGTGTGCGTCGTGGTTGAGTATGTACCTCTACTTGCTACACAGTTACCTCACTGTTAACGAAACCCTCATACAGTAGAGCCCATTTTGCTAATACAATGCCTACCCAGACAGTCAAAAAACGTCCCGGTATTTACCGTGTTCATAGCAGCCTGCCACAGGAAACTGTAAAACACCAGATAAATCCACTCCACTTTAATATTATGTACCTTCAAAATACATTCTAACATTACCCCCCATCTACTCTTATGCCTCCCAAATACGCTTTTACTTGAAGCTGCCCAATTCAAATACTGTACATAATTCTCATCTCGCTGTGGATCTTATACAAATGTCACCTCATTTGATTTTCTCACCCTCATAACATTCTGTGAAGGGTACAAACTACAAAGCTGTGCCTCCAACTGTTACTTCCTCCCTCTTAGTATCGAATGCTCTCCCTAAAGCCTGTTCTGAAACACATTCAATTCATTTCCTTTCCTTAAGGTGGAAGCTGTCACTACGGCATCGCACGTCTTAAGGTTCGGGACGGACAAGACTGCCTACAGACATGGAGAGTAGCTGTGAATATACTGGATAAGTAGTCGCGGACAACCGAAAAGTGGTGGTCCTCAAGACTGGGGATTGGGCGAAGTGCTAACAACCCCACACCTTAAACATCGAGCATGTTACAAATTGTTACACAGAGCCTTGGACCTGGGAAGGTGCTTATGAACACTGTAATGAACCTTTGGGTTGCAAAAATGCAGGGAATTTCTTGACTAGCTAATAAAATATTAGCTCCTTACAAGAATTCTGCTCCATGGAGTCAGTTACGATGGGGGTACAAGTATCAGATCTGCACAGAACGACATGTACAAATTACAGCCTTCTATATAAGAGTCCTTACACGTTTGAAGAACAGATCGAATGATAAAAAAATCTGTTCTTAACTCTTCCATGACTCCAGTGTCTTTCTGTCCTTTCTATCACAAATAGATGAACTTGCTCTATTTTCAAACAATTTTATTCAAATGGAACTAATTTCTGGACTAAAATTGTAGAAAGGAATAAATGTAAATTAGGTTATACACCCCTGTCTCAGTCAGTCATTTATCTGCGACACCACTGTTACTAGAGCAAAGCAAGTAAACGGTGTAATCTTCTGCCTGCAGGAGATGATATAGATTATTGCCGCTGACACGTCGCTCTGACGGGTAGCGCAACTATAAGGGGCTGTTCTAAACGACTCACAGCATCGCGTGTAATACACGCCGTGTGAGTCAGCACATTGCGCTCACACTGCGTGTATGGTCCTGTGCAAGGAACACTGGTGAGCGCCAAATAAGTTCATTTTGAAAAAGAAAAATTCATACGATTTTTAAAAGTGTTACAGAAGTTTAAAGTCTCCGCTCCGTCTAAAATTCCATGACATAAAAGGGTGTGAAATTCACGGAGGTGGAAATCACTGGAGAATTTCGCGTTCCAGCCGTTTTACCCCCGATACTGTTGACAGAATGCTGAGTGGGCCAGTTACTTGTCTCAGCGTGTAAGTGAATAAGCAAAACCTGCACTTGCTGGGGATTGAACTACGTCGATCAGGCCTAACAATCAAGACTCACAGGACATTAGGCTACGTCTTCTACACAGTAAAACACATTACGCAATACAAAATGTAAAATAAATGAAATAATCCGTCAAACACTCTCTAAAGCTGGAAGAGAAGATGATTATTTTAACACAGGTAGTCACTGACAAATAACACATTTCTTATTCTAGACATGGATTGAATACAGACAGCAAATAAGAAGTATTAAATTGCAGGATGGTCTCTATCTGTTGTTAAACTCACACGTGGTATTAGACATGTTTGAAACATGAAGCATATTTACGTAATATTTATCCGTGTACGATTATTATTCAAAACCCATCACAACGTACATATTATTCATTTAAATTAATCTTTTCATGAATCCGAAGGGCCGTGTCGTTGCTTCGCCTCTGACAGCGGAAGAACTGGTCAGGCTAGTCGATGGGGTCTTTGGTGGACAAAGTGGCACTGGGACAGATTTGCTCAGAGTATTTCGGTTTTCACCATATCATTATTATTTCACCAATGCTCCATAATCATTCGTTCATCAACAACGTTATATGATGACACCAACTGACTGCGTCGTTAAATAACGCAATTAAAAATGAGCCCGACAATTTTGATCACGTTTAATCACGCCATCAGCATTGCTATGCAGTACACTATATTAAGCAATTATGCATTCACCAACACTTTACGTCATAATGCATTAAAACATATAGTATGTTAAAAGTACAATTAGAGTGCATATACGTGTGCGTTAATCCGTAATAAAAATATTTTGGGCCTAAAGAAGAGTAAATGAAAATTAATAAAATTCGTGAGTGATGGGATTTGGATAATAGTTGCACACGATTAAAATTAAACAGTATGAACATGAATATTAAATAACATTTGTACACTCACTTTCTCTCAAGCAGAAAACATACTTGGTCTTCATTATAAACACCAAACTGTTAATGCTGCATACATAAAAAACGGCTGTGTTTTTTTTGTGAGAAACGTATGGAACGTAAAATTGCACTCTCTGGTCGTAATACAAACACCTTTAACATTCAAGTAAATCTTGCATAGTGCAAAAGTGTCATCGTAAGACTTAACGCATCGTTATTAGCCCTGTTACAAGAAAAATAAAAAGACAGAAAATGAAAATGTAGGTCCTTAATAATACAATTTCAGATTTTGAAAATATATAGATGAACATAGGCAAATTTATTTTCCACGCCGCGACAGCCCCTATTGGGCCAAGGCCTTCTTATTATCGAGGCTTCACACTACACTTGGTAGGACTCCTCTGGACGAGTGATGAGCCCGACGCAGAGACCTCTACCTGGCAACACACAACACTCACAAGAGACAGACAACCATATCTTCGGTAGGATTCGAACCCGCAAACCCCAGCAAGCGAGCGGCTGCAGACCCACGCCTTAGACCGCGCGGCTACTGGGATTGGCAACATAGACCAATTCAAAAATATAATTTTATCTCTTGTTTTCGGTCGATGTGAAATTCAAAAATATAATTTTATCTCTTGTTTTGGGTCGATGTGAAATGTGATGTCTTCGTGTAAGGTGAGAGTAAATGTTGTTGGTGTCTCCAAGGTGCTGATGGGAATATGTGGACCTAAAAGGAAGGAAATAAGAGGAGATTGGAGAAAATAACGTGTAAAGGAGAAGATTATTTATACGCCTGGCGTCATATTGTTAGAGTAATTAATTCGACAAAGGTGACAAGACTGAAGGTGGGATAATATTAAAATAGCATATGAGTAGTCTACTGGAATACGATACGAATATATCTTGTTTGGAACTAGGTCAAAAGCAGACTTGTAAAAGTACGCAATGGAACGTCGGGACCGAAAGGAAGTTTCATTTCTTCAGTTCGGTTACTTCCAAATAGTCAAGAATCTTTAAATTGGGTCTTCCTGTTGTGTGAAATTCAGTAACTGAAGTAACAGCATGCGGCAATCAACACAACGCATTTACTGGACGATAAAACGGCTACATTTTTCGGCTCTTACAAGGTCATAATCTGGCCAAATACTCGTATAAAATAGCATGTAGGAATACTCATACCAATCCAAATGCCATGTCATAATAATGAAAATTAATTGTATGGTAGAATCAAGATAAAATCCGTCTGAACACAACTACGTTCCATTTATTTACAGAACAACATGTTTCGACCGATTTAGGTCATCTTCAGGCTCACAACACTTATTTTTCAAAATATATTTATGAATGAATAAAAACTATAAAATACGATAAAAATGTTAAATTTGTTACGGTCAAAATCAGCAAATAATATGTGTGTGTGGAGAAAATTCCACCACACTGTTACAACATCCTGTACTAATATCAATCTCTTTCCTTGCTGCAAGTTGTCACAGCATGTTCACCAATTTGGTAAGACATTGTAGATCCATTCCAAGTTCCAACTAGGAATTGTTAAATGATGTATGGGTGGGTAACTTGCTTACTGCATTTGACCGGGCTGCTATGTTTTATCTACACGCTGTGCGGGTTGGTTACATGGTATACTGAATCATAAATAACCCTTTCGTAATCTTATGTTTGGCCTCACGATGGCTTTATCAACGCCGAAACATGTAGCTGCTTTATTGCATAATGAAACAGTCGTGCTGGGTCAGGCTTGCGAACACTTTAAGTTTTCAAGTAATTTTTTATTACACACTCTCAATTTTGTTTACTGCTAGTAGTATCCCAACCTCATGTGTAAACTGTCAATACAATCGACTTTTCTTGTGAATACTCCAAGCACCAGAATTATCCACAGTTCACACTAAACAAATAATTGTTCTAGTTTTCCGATACTTTCAACTGTTGTGGACTGTGTCCGGGAGAGTCGATAGGATCGTGTCAAACTTCGGTTGTATACACGACATGCTTGTGCAGGTACAACACTTTGCTTTGTAGAGAGTGAAAGGAAATAAATCATGAATAAAGCAGAGCAGCTGTCAGCTCTTCCTGACTTGCTGAAAGGACCGTGTACAGCTATACTGAATCTGGACACTAATGCACTTTTCAGTTTCTGTGTGGGAAATGACTTCTATAGGAAAAGAAGGAAAATCATAAGCAAAGTAATGATATAACAATAAATCATTTGAAAATGTTTAAGGATATGTATCTAGAAAACATCGATAAACAAACAGGAATTAATTTTATAATGCAGTTTGATGCGAATAAGTTCAGAAAATATTTAGTAATTTTCTTTAATTGTTTTTATTTTATGTGCTTTTAAGAAGCCGAATAAACTCATAATTTTGCCAGCTGTTTTGCATGATTTTAAAATACGGTCTCTTACTTTGAAGTCATAACATGTAGTTCAAACAGACTGAGTGCCCTGAAAATGGCCACATAAGTGGCCGAAACATGTAGGAATTATACGGTGTGTATAACATACTTTCATACACTTATGGGCATTTGTTGGTTTTGTTATCATAACTAATTGCTTAATGCAGGTTATGGATCAATGCAGAAGAAAATATCTTGTGTGTGTATTAGGCAATTAGCAACACATTCTGCTTGCCTCCTACAGCACGTGACAGTAAATTACACGGATAACAACCAGCAAGTTAGCTCCTGTGTGCACAGTTGCATAGGCGCATAAGTGCGGATTATCTTGTGGAGAAACATGTGGAAAGTAGATACTTTGCCTGACCGAGAATTTAGGTTCTCACAGCGGTGCTAATGAAGTTCTAATCGTCCGAGATATGACGTCATATATATATATATATATTGGTATACAGGTACCAACATTTTGGAGGAGCTCCCTGAATCCATCTTCCGGGCAGTACAGGAAACGTGTCAATATGTGTTGATAAATTCTGGGTTTCCTAAAAGGCCAATTTTTGATACGCCTGCTTAAATTAACTTCTCAAATACAACCTTATAATCAGCTGAATCTCGTACTTGTATCAAATAATATGTATTAAGTCTACTTGTACGCACCAAGCAGTAAATCCTACACAACTCAGACGCAGGTCTTAAATCTTATCCCAGTAGCGGAAATAACCGGTTGCCCCCCCCCCCCCCCCGCGACTCGACAAACGAGCTCGCACCCCTATAATTATTAGCAAAATTGCTCCTAGATCAAGTAACAGGCGCCCAGAATACTGCCTTATGCCAGAAGAAGGGAATACAGTGCGAAAGAACCGAAAATAAGCGCCAGTATTCTCTACGGTTGGGGGCCTCCCCATGCCGCAGGGTCTGCTGGGGCCTGATCTACACCACTGTCTATCCTTAAACACATCAGTTGCAATAACATTCAATTTCAGCTGTCCCCATAACACAACCTCCGAACTTGTGTTATTAGAGAAAGTTTATCCAGTAACAAGAAAGTTAACTTTGTTCACCCTGCGTGCTGTTCAATTTGTGCGGCTGAAGAAGCATAGTGTGGCGTACAGTTACACAGATCTGACTTCAGATACACCCTACACCTGCCTGTACTCCATCCTTGCATTAACACATTTACATAACTCTAATTTACATGCTAGAAGTCTCACTGCATGTTGATTAGATGTCATAGTTCAAAGATTAAATGTGATAGTGCCTTGCGTTTTCTGTGTTCAAGAACTTCCAATTGAAAATACGTATGTTTCCAATATTCCTACATCCTGTGAATAATTTTATATCTTAGTTTACACTACGCTTATGGGCTGTAATATAGTTACGGTTATAGCCGCCCCTCGGTAATACGGAACCCGGTAATCCGCTCCCCCTTGTGGTCCGGACAATTTTAGGCCAAATATAGCTCACTATTTCCCATTGAAATTATTATAGAACGTTATTATTATTATTATTATTATTATTATTATTATCACCATCATCATCATAACATACTGTAAAGCACAGTATTTCCGCTTTAAGGAGTTTTACTTTAGCACTGAGTGATGATTTTTTGTATTTTACCTCCTATACCACGGAGTTTCACCTCGGTGGTCCGGATTTCCGGGTAATCCGGACCATCCCTCCACCCATATAGACCGGATGACCGAGGAACTACTGTTTTTGTAAACGTTTATAATATTACTTTCACAAAAAAAATATATGGTTTAAAAAACAAAGTAAAATATATTAATAGACGTTTCAATTATATGTGGAACAATTCGACTCGCGTTTAAAGAAAGTACTAAGGAAACGGCACTGTTAAAATTGCATGAAAGTGGAACTGAGAGAGCTGAGATTAGATTTTTGATGTCAGTTTCAGGATACATATGCACATTACATTACCACAAAAGAAATGCAGAAATAAGAAAGAGCCAAATAAATACAATTTAAATCAAATTGATGTGGATCATAAATGCCAGCGGATAAAACATTTATTAAGTATTAACGATACACGAATTCCATACTTAGGGTATGAATAAATTCTGAACGACAGAAGAAACACAGGTCGACCAAGCGAAAGATGGACACAATAACACCCATAAAGAAGGAACGAGCCTCGAACAGATCATACGTCGCTGCTGCTGCTGATAAGGATAGATGTAAACGTAAATGGCGGGCTAATTACTGTAATCTGTGACCTAACAATTATCCACAGATGAAACTGGAGATAATGGGCTGAAACAGACGGCGTCTAGTTAATTATATGCTCGTCTGAAAGGAAGTTCTAAACACTGTTACTCAAATCAGGTGACGTCAACACACATTTAGCGGAATACAGTTCAAATTACTGCTTTCTACATCTTAACCACTCACGGTTTCATATTTTCAACTCATTCCAAGCGAGGCACACATAAACACTACGCAGTTTAAACAGAGCTGTTGATCATTTTCATGTTGGACTACCGTGCATATTCTTATAATTAATACGTTAACCAACTTATGCACTTAATAAATTACATTAAAAATCAAATATAAACTCCTACATGTTTCGGCACCGAGGTGCCATTATCAGGGACTTATCTAAACAAAGACATATAAGGCCAGCACGCTTATGTAGGTATTGTGTCGTCGTCATTTAAAGGATTAAAATAATTAAAATATTAAAATTCCAAAATGCACAAGGTTAATAAATATAAAATGACAATATTTTATATTTAAAATTTTTTAAGCGAAATGTTACAGGCAGAAGTTTTCAGCCGTGTTTTCGCTCTTTGTGATTGTTAACCTTGTGTATTTTGAAGTTTTAATAAATCAATTACCTGTATTTTAATCCTTTTAATGAAGGTGACACAATACCTACATCGGCGCTCTGGCCTTATATTCCTTTGTTTAGATAACTCCCTGATGATGGCACCTCCATGCCGAAACATGTAGGAGTTTATACTTACTTTTGAATGTAATTCATAATTCATTCAGTGCATAAGTTGGTTAATGTATTAACTGTTGATCATTGTCAAAGAAAATTATTGTACTTTACGGAACTATTCTTTTTTAAATTAATAAATTAATAAAATCTGGTTGTCGTCACTATAAAAAAGCACATCTTTGTCTAGAACACAAAACACGTATGTAATTCAGTGAATGTTTAACGACACTGCATATGCAGTGTTTGATGTTATAACAGCAGGGCTGCTGCAGATTCAAACCTTTTGGTATGTTGCGCCGTGTCGATCATTAAATATTCATCTACGTTTCGAAGGAAGGTAGTGTCTTCGTCATAAGGACCAATGGCTAAGTGCTTACCAAACTACAAGCCCTAGATCTCACAAGTCTTTGGGTCAACACTGCATCCTTTAATTTATTGGTACCTGAATTTAAGGAGGAAAGACGCTACAATTTGTGAATAACTTTTTCATGTATCTGGACGTTTTTTTTACATGGTGAGGGGCCCCGCAGCAGATGCTACGGACGCACCACAGCCTAAGGCTTTTTGTGCAACCCTGTGATGAAGACGAGCAGTTTTTTTTTACCAAGTTTTACAAGTAATGGAGCACCAGTGGAATGACATTGACAGGAAAAAACCGACAACTCGGAGAAAAACCTGTCCCAGTGCCACTTTGTCCACCACAATCCCCACATGGACTGACCCAGGATCGAACCCGGACCTCCGCAGTGGAAGGCCGGCGACTAACCGCCTGAGCCATGGCACGGCCTGTCTGGATGTTAGCACATTTTGGTAGAACGACACGTTTTCTTGTATTTCGATGCAAGGCAGCGGTGTAGGTGGGCGTGCACTGCTAATGTTTGTACAACGATCGTTTGTCCATGCAGTGCGACGTCCAGCCATTACTGCCTGACGATTACCCTTTTTATTCTTTT
Source organism: Reticulitermes speratus (assembly GCA_021186555.1). Lineage (NCBI taxonomy): Eukaryota > Metazoa > Arthropoda > Insecta > Blattodea > Rhinotermitidae > Reticulitermes > Reticulitermes speratus. The sequence continues at coordinate 11,266,063 of JAJKFL010000001.1, forward strand.
TACAGTGTAATGAATTGTTATCGGTGTATTAACGTTGTCACAGGAAACCTCGTCAGGTCAAAGGCAGAGTTGCTACAGCTCTAAATAAAGCAGGGGATTCATTTTGCAGCAGTAAAATATAAAGAAGAGGGAACAGAACACCGCACAATACTGATTCGTATTCCACAGGTTCCATATTTAAAACCTCGTCCCTCATAGCGGCCATGTTTACTGAGGTTTTTCGTTAATTTCCTCAGCCCTCGAAATTCCAAATAAATTATTGGCCAATAATTCTATCATTCGACGCTGTGTAATCTGAAAAACTGAAAGAAATGAACCACAAATAAAATATTTAAGCCTTCTGGGATGTTAGGCCATGCCGACTGAAGGAATTATGTTCCTTCGAAACGTCGGTAAATATTTACCAGAAGAGGTTAACCTGACTAGTGACATCAGCCTAGGCTCGCTGACGTTACCCGCGCCTGACGCTGGATAATTTGTGGAATTAATCCTGCTATACCTTCACAGTGCTAGAGGTCAAGATTATCAAAGTCAAAATCTAAAACTAAGTTATAAGCCACAAACACTAAAGCAAGGCGGCCTTGGAAAATTTTCATTGCACTGTGTTTCATTCTTCTATCTGACGGTCAGATCAGCAAAAATTATAAATTAATAAATTGAGAACTTGGTTATTTACAGAGATTTCTGTGCGAAATTTCCAGAATACACTTTTCTATTATGTTGAATTTACAGCATACATCGTCAAACTTTCACAGTGTTTAGTTAAAGCCATACAAAAACTCATACGCACACACAACGAAAGTAAATACAGGGTGTACTCTACATACAACACCGTTCTTGGAGAAATTCCACAAATGTCAGATATGGATATCTTTAAAACAGGTTTTATTTGATTTACAACTAGACAAAATTATTAATTAGTACCAGATCAATCTAAAAACAAGGTGTTTTACCAGGGAATAACTTTTAATACATTTTTATTCGCAGATGACCAAGCTAGAGCCGTCCCATCAGAAGACAACTTACAGACAGATGGTTAAATATTGTATGTAAATGTGAAAAATGAAGAAGTATTACACAGAGTAAAGGAGGGGAGGTATATCCTACAAAAAAAGAAAAGAAGGAAGACTAACTGGATTGGTCACATCTTGCGTAGGAACTGCCTTCTAAAACACGTTATGGAAAGAAAAATAGAGGGAAGGATAAAAGTGACGGGACGACGAGGAAGAAGACGTAAGCAGCTACTAGACAATCTTAAGGAATAGAGAGGATACTGGAAATTGAAAGAAGAATCATTAGATCTCACTCTGTGGAGAACGTGCTTTGGAAGAGGCTACGGACCTGTCGTAAGACAGACTACAGAATGAATGAATGATGTAATTATAAGCCCATAAGTATCTATAAAAGAAGAGCACAGGCTTTTGTCTTTAAAGGAAATGGATGCTTGAGAATGAGATTTATAATAAATATCAGAATATTGCAACCAGTCAAATTTACATTTTTTTTACTGGGGATACAATAGACATCCTTTAGTCAGGATAATGACGTTGATATTAAATTACCTGTATGCCAGAAGGTATTAGGCGCAATAAAACAGACCATAATGGCAAGGGTAAGAAAGACTGTGGTTCTCCCGTGTTATAAAATTATGAAAGTCAGTCTTTATTACATATGATGATTTTAGCAAAGGATAAGTATTGAAACTAAAATCACCGGCAAGTTACACGTGTACGATCATACGCTAAAGATAAAGGTAATGCTGTCCTTGTACACACCATGAAGGCTTGTGGTGGAGTGTAAGTATAATCTCGGCACTAGATAAATGTAAATATTTTCACGCCCCGGCCGCCTTAATCCCGGGGAAAGAGGCATCGGTGCTCATTGAGTAGGAGGCTAGAAGGGTTCCAGAGTCGGTGTGGAAGTTTTGGAGAAAAGATAAAATCTCTTGCCCCTACTGGGAATTGAACCCAGTTTCCATAGAGGTGCAGCACGTAGCCCAGTCATTACACCGACTGACATACTGCGTGTCTCTTATGATCACACATATTCCTATAATGAGGAATTCAGATAAAGACTGAATGTAAGAAATATTATTATGATTATTGACAGGTATCGGATAAGTTGGCGTGAAAATGTCCTAATGACGAATCTGAACCTAATATCATATTGCCGAAATAAAAGGCGACAGGATAAATAAAGGTAAAGAACACCATGTAACTGATAAGTAAGAAGAAAAAGAAAGACAATTGGCAGTCATTTTTGGTATCAGCAAAAGACACAGATTCCAGAGCTAGGTTTCTCTAAACATGGTAAAGGTATACGTGTTTGTACCTCGCCTTGGAATATTATAGTCGATAAAGTTGGTACCACAGCTCACATATTCGGTATTGAGATTTATCGCTTTGAGCTCTGCAGGATACTATAAGACACGGGACTGAAAACTGTACTCCAGTCCAGTACATATATTTTATAACGAGCTTTAACAGAATAATTATATTGCCAGTCGTTGTATACTGGTGTGAAACTTGGTCTGTCGCACTGAGGGAGAAACATAGACTGAGGGTGTGGGTGCTGAGGAAGATATCTGGGCCTAACAGAAACGAGGTAACAGGAAACTGGAGAAGACTGCATAATGAGGAGCTTCATGATTTGTATTCTACACTCAATAATATTCGGGTGATCAAATCAAGATGGGTGGTGCATGTGGCACGTTTGGGGGAGAAGAGAGGTGCGTACAGGGTTTCTGTGGGCAAACCAGAGGTAAAGAGACAACTGGGGAGAACTAGGCTTAGATGGAAGGATGATATTAAATGAATCTTCAAGTAAGAGGATGTGGGCGTGGACGAGTTTATCTGGGTCAGGATAGCGACAAGTGGCGGGCTGGTGTGAAGACAGCAATCAATCTTCGGGCTCCATAAAATGCGAGGAAATTCTTGACTAGCTGACGAAGTATAAACTTCTCAAAACGACTCTGCTGCATGGAAAAGTATGACGATATTTGTATAATTAATTGCAAGTTATGTGGAAAGAAGCTGTATTGGCGATATTTTTAAGTATAATTAGGACATTTCAGAAACCATCAGTGAGGATAACTGATATCCAAACAGAGATATCTGCGGTCCAGATATTATTCCGTCATGCGTTATTTTTCACTTTTAAACTCGATTAGCCCCCACCCCAAACCCCAAGTTGGAGTGCCGCCTCTTGTCGGCTGTCCGGGGCTGTTTATTCACCATATTCGCAGCTGGAGAAATTCCGTGCCACCGGAGATCTGACGACGCGACACGCCGTCATGGCAGATACCGCCGGAGTACGGTCTTGGCAAGAATGTGTAACATTTATAAAGAAAGGCGTGAGCAGTTTTGTACAGACGTATTTATACTGAATACAAAGCAGTACTGTGATTGAATTTTATGATGGGACAGGTTTGTATCAGTATTCAATATTTGTGTGACTTCAGTGCTGAAGTGCGTCTACATATGAAACAAACATTCCACGCATCCAGGTAGATATGAACACTCACGCTGTCAGTAACTAACACTCACGGCTACAATACTCGTTTTTGCATCCAGTAGGCATGAGTGGGGAAGAGAATGTTGTCGACAGCCAATATTCACGAGATGAAAACACGATATTAAATTTGCACTTCGGTGTGAAAAAGTCGTCATCTGGGGTTTAAAAAAACCTATTATAGTGCGCGTGCACGCACATTTTAACGTACCAGTGAGATCGGGAAAGTGAAAACGTGTAAATATCTCTGTATACAATACGTGTTGTTATTTTGTTAAATAAAGAGCATTTTCGAAGTGAACTGCAGAATGAAAAAGAAGTGGAAAAGCTTCAATCCATAATGTAATAGTCAACAATGTAGTACTCGTACGTAAAATTTCAGACGTAATATTTAACAGTTCATTAAGGTTACACAATCATTTAGAGTCTAAAGGAAAGTGAACTTAACGGCTAGAATTTAAAAATGCCTTATGAGTTTTAGTGAAATAATTCCATATTGAATTTTAAAGCTAAGTAAAGCTATCGTTATACAGGCCTGAACAGGTCCTTAGGACACCAGGAGATTGAGGCTCCCAGAAGTTTTAGACAATCGGCACATGTAGGTGGCAATGTTGTCAGCCTCACGCACCGGCCGTCTTTACCCTCCCCAGGAGATACGTCTGGTACTCATTTCTGTTAGAGGCTGAGTCGACCCCAGGGCCATAGTGCGGCCGGAAGGGTTAAGTCAATGAAAAATTATAATGACCCCATCGGGAATCAAACCCGCGACCTTTAGGCCTCAACCAACTGCGCCACCGCATACCCCCATTGAATTTTAAAACAATCTTCTAAAGGATTAGGCGCTGAGACTAGATAGCACAGACTCCACATTAGGTGCTCTTAGATACTTGTAAGGAAGCGTAGTAAGTATTTAGATACTTGTAAGGAAAACGTAGTATTTAGATACTTGTAAGGAAGACGTGGTAAGTATTTAGATACTTGTAAGGAAAACGTAGTATTTAGATACTTGTAAGGAAGACGTGGTATTTAGATACTTGTAAGGAAAACGTAGTAAGTATTTAGATACTTGTAAGGAAGCGTAGTAAGTATTTAGATACTTGTAAGGAAAACGTAGTATTTAGATACTTGTAAGGAAGACGTGGTAAGTATTTAGATACTTGTAAGGAAAACGTAGTATTTAGATACTTGTAAGGAAGACGTGGTAAGTATTTAGATACTTGTAAGGAAAACGTAGTATTTAGATACTTGTAAGGAAGACGTGGTAAGTATTTAGATACTTGTAAGGAAAACGTAGTAAGTATTTAGATACTTGTAAGGAAGACGTAGTAATTATTTAGATACTTGTAAGGAAAACGTAGTATTTAGATACTTATAAGGAATACGTGGTAAGTATTTAGATACTTGTAAGGAAGACGTAGTAATTATTTAGATACTTGTAAGGAAAACGTAGTATTTAGATACTTGTAAGGAAGACGTGGTAAGTATTTAGATACTTGTAAGGAAAACGTAGTAAGTATTTAGATACTTGTAAGGAAGACGTGGTAAGTATTTAGATATTTGTAAGGAAGACGTGGTAAGTATTCATGTTCGACAGTTTTTATACGACGGAGCTCTGAACGACAGTCGTTATTAAGTCGCCACAGTAGCGACGCGATTATCGATGCTACAAGTGACGACCTCGGAACATGGTACCGATTAAGCACATATACCTTAAACCTTTACAACTGAATGCATGACCCTAACAGAGCTAGACTGACGGAGGCGGGGTTTTCGGACCCTGAACATTTCTTATACAGAGAACATGTCGTTGGGGTAAAGTAGCCGGGGTGTGAGGCTGACCATTTGCTTCCATCTAGTACTGAGACAGCGAAAGACGTGTTAATTAAGCCCAAGGACTTTATACCTCACATTGCTTACCCAAGTGCAGAAGTGTAGAAAAAGGGATTTTATATCCGAAGGAAAACTGACAAATATTAAAGTACATAAAAGTCCCAAATACAGTTTAAATTTGTCAGTTGAGGGAGATTGAGACGTTATGCTCCGTAGCTTTTAACTTCTTCTAACATTTAGCTTGAAGCAGTATGAACTGTTCTGATCACTTGATTAAAGGGTGATGTGCGTAAATAAATAAATGTCTCACACTTAATCTTTAGTTATTTGTTATTTGCTTACTGCGGATCAATAAACAACTTTATACTTTACAATTCAATTAGTAACATATGGATACCTATACACATATAATAAAACTTCATTTTGTTTGTGGTGAAGGGCACAGCAGCAGATGCTACGGACGCACCGCAGCCTTGAGGCTTATTATGCAATCCTGTGATAAAGATGATTATTTTTCTCGTTTTTCCCTATAATGGAGCACCGGTGGAATGAAATTTACAGGGGAAAACCGTAGTACTCGGGAAAAAACCTCTCCCAGTGCCACTTTGTCCAACATAAATCCCACATGGACTGAACCGGGATCAAACAAAACTTCATTTAGGGAAGCAATTGAATTAAATACTTTATCAGTAACTTCGTATGCAGTTTTTGATTTCACTGAAGTACCAATTTAAAGACTTACCCCGCAATGTACGACCCCACGGAACGTCTGTCTGTCGACAAGTTATTCATCCTCTAAGCAAGGGCGTTTTCAGGCAGTATATCTGTAAGAAACACAAGAGATCTGATAAAAAATTCCACATTCCTATGACTGTATTTGATATATATGTGACAGCAGGACTTACTTGTGAAGATGAGTACGACAGGTGGAGTTTGGGTCAGAAATGCACGCAGCTCTTTAAAAACCCGGTACTTTAAAGATTGATTCTAATTTGACATTTCACTTTAAACTACTCGAGAGTTTAAATACAATTGCTTTGATTTTCAGAAGCCTTAGTTGAATCATGGCACCACCTATAGAATCACGGCACCGCCTATAGAATCACGGCACCACCTATAGAATCACGGCACCATCTATAGAATCACGGCACCACCTATAGAATCACGGCACCACCTATAGATACTGCTGTGCGTCAGACATGGAGACAAAGTGCCATCAGCTTCACCACCGGAAACCGCCATCTTGCCGAGATTACAGGTTCCAACCATCACTGCCACCTTCTTCCCCCTGGAGATCACAGTTCGTCACCATAAACCCTTGTCTACAACCTCAACCCCCCCGTCTAAGTCTCTGCCACTTCTACCACAATTCACAAGTCTCTCATTACCTTGCAGCACTATAATCATTACACTGCTCAATTGTCGTGGCTAAATGGGTAATTTAACCGCAATTTTTCTTACCTTCCTTTAGGCCATTCTACAAACTAGCATACACCAGGATTATCTTTCCATCTTCCTCATTCTTCAGGATCATAAATATTTTCTTTCTCTATGGCTCGACAGCCCTATATGGGCCTGGGCCTCCTCGTTTCGTCGAGGTTTCATGGTCACATACATTAGACACACCACAGTCGGTAGGACTCCTCTGAACGAGGGACCAGCTCGTCGCAGAGACCTCTACCTGACATCACACAACACTCACAAGAGACAGACATCCATGCCCTAGGCGGGATTCGAACCCACGATCCTAGTAAGCGAGCGGCCGAAGACCCACGACTTAGACCGCACGGCCACTGGGATCGGCGATCATAAATATTTATCATTCGAAATTGGAGAACGACGCGAACACAATGGCGAAATTAACAGAATATTCAACATAGGCCAAACATGCCTATCAGAAGGAAAGTGAGATATAATTTGCACCGTTCCTCATTACACGCGTACGTGACGCCTTTATCGGTTCAGCGGACACCTACGGAATTTCAGCTGAGTTTCTGAGAGTCACTTCAAATTGCATCAGTTGAAATTGACACGAAAGATTCCCACAAATTTGCTGTGCATTTCTGATTTTCATCCATACCGATACATGATACAATGTTGTTTACATAAGACCATAAATAACGGATGTATGGGCTATCGCATAAATCGCTCCATGAATTTTGTTGAAACTTTACATGGAATGTTCGCATAAAACAAATTTCCAGTCATACTGATTCACACTGAAGTGTACTTTGCGTAAGGGTATAAATGTACTTGCCCATTAAGCCGAAATACTTTGCAAATTTATCTAAATTCGGTATTTATTAATTTTCATTTAACTATTCCCATTTTTAATAAGCTCACAAACTAAAAAGAATGCCGCTTGTAATTCTGCCTACTACCTTATTGAATTAACCCTTCCAAACCTTGTTACTGAACATACTTAACGACAACCCGGAAGTCCTCTGGACACCGACTGCCAGACTTGAGCTTTGCCTTTTCCCCTTAGCATTTTCTGGAACTCTTCTGGATAATAACGTCTAGAGTTGCGTCGGAGGTGGAGATAAAGTGATATTACTCCCTCCGACGGGGTCGAAATACGGTCATTCTGTGTCAAATCAATAGGCTTTAAGAAAAAACTACATGTAATTTTTGTGGATATTGATGATCTTTAAATTGTACCTAAATTCTGTATTTCATACTGCAGTATTCTGACTATTGATACTTTGTTTTCTTTCTTAAAATTCAGGAGGCCAATTTTTCTTAAACTATGATAACCCAACGGCCAGACCACGTGTTACCAAAATGCCATATATCTTCATTGCGATCACCGTCTCACAGCACGGCAATTAATTCAGTTACGGCGCTGATCATTGTGTCTATATGATTGCTTAACCACGCCCGCTTTCTCATTATGAGTCTTCATTTAGATCGAAATGCTGACCGATATTAAAGCGAGCTGCAATCGCACGAACCGACTCAATTTCAGGCTTGCTAGGATTTAGAACTGGAGATGGAACGGGAGTACGTGTGTGCCCGCGGTGCAGCGGTCCTTTCAATCGCCAATTTTATAGACTCGTGTGCCAATAGAATGTTTTCTCTCCCCCATGTGCTGACACTGCTTTTACATAATCAAATCCGCTACCTGGATATTTCGATGATCCAGGGCTATGGCTGAACCTTCATTATACTTGCAAGTGAAGGGATTATTTTATACTCGAAATGTAATAGTATTACTCTAACAGAAAAAATGCATTAGAAATAATGTACTGTGGCTCTACACTTTACATTTCCATCTATTTCGTAAGTAAAAAGGATTTCTGGACTCGTTCTGATGGACGACAGATAAAAAGTAAAGGTCACCCCAGAACGGGCCATGAAGGCCCAGAGGGGGAGTAGAGGTACAGCTCTACTCTTTCTTTACCCCTGGCACTAGATGAGGGTGGGTGGTCACCTTCACGCCCCGGCCGCTTTACCCCCGGGAAACAGACCCGGTACCCATTTTATAGAAGCCTGGGTGGGCCCCAGGGCCGGTCTGGACTGGTGCGGAAAATCTTGCCCCCACCGGGATTCGATCCCCGGAACGTCCAGCCCGTAGCGAGTCGCAATACTGAATGAGCTATCCCGGCCCACGGACGACAGATATAACAGGTATTAAATAATGACACTAATTTCAAAATATTAATCTTTTAATTAAATTATTTTATCTGAATGTTATTCCTGTAAAATAATTATCATCGAAGCAACAGACAGCTACATAGATTCTTCCAAGCCTCGAAGCATACCCTGGAGTCACTTTCTAAGATTGTTTAAGTCAATGTGTCATTTTCTCCATACACCTCCGGTAACGAATTGAATGTTTGGGTAGCAGTTTTCTTCAGTGTCACGGGAAATATGATGTCTGTTTCGTCCTCAGTTGTTTTAATCCAGCATGATAGCAGCAAGTTAAAAGCAGTTTATAAAAAATTATTAACTGACACTACGTGAACGTAACAAAGCGTAGTTCCGTGGTAACTAGTACGTACTTTGATAACCCAACGTAAAGGCCAAGAACTGTACGCGCAGCCTGGTCCATTAATAGCTACACCTCCTATAATAAGTCTTGTAGGCAAACCATCTCCATTTCTAGGCGCGTTCGCAAAACTGCGAAAGGCGACTATTAGCTTCGTCACGTCTGTGTATCTCTCTGTCTGTCTGTTCGTTCTTTCGCAGGGAACAACTCGGCTCCCACTGGAGGGATTTCCACGAAGTTTTATGTTTGAGTGTTTTTCGGAAATATGTCGAGAAAATTAAACTTTCATAACGGGTACTTTACATGAAGCCCTATGTGTATTTATAATATCTCGCTCAATGCTTCTTAGAATGAGGAATGTTTCAGACAAAATTTGTAGACAAAACCAAAACACACATTTTATGTTCAGTAACTTTTTCCAAACATCTTGCCGTTTACGAGATACTGTGTAAAGATATGGCACAGCCAGTCTACAGGTAGTATGATACGGCGCATGCGCAGTTTGTGCTGGATAACTAAGGCTCTAGACACACACACTCAGTGTATGTAACACCTATTGTTTTTCCACGGTAATAATGGTTAAGCGGACGCGCCTCGATATTACGTTTATGTACATTGCCTCTCTTGTTCTTCTTTGTCTCTCTTTTTACCCGATGTACGACATGTTAGATTTTGATAAACATTAGGTCAAGGTTATGGTACATGAAATTAAACAAACTTGTCAAATTAATTCTTAGATGTTGATTCCAAGTCTAGGTGCAAAAATTTAGAATCGCCTCACAGTTGTGAAAAATAATATATCGGACATTTTTTAAATATACCTTTCAAAAATAAGCACCACACAGTAAATTCTGACAACTGGAGAATAGAGGCAGTGTTTGATACAGAAATGTTAGTATATTATGTCTCATTACTGAACTAAATTACATTCCCATATAAATAACGTCAGTACTTAAAATTACGCAGTATACGGTATCTAGATGTAGCATACAGCATAATTGACATTATACTCGTATATCGATAGCATTTGTAACATTATATAGCGGTATCAAAGAGTTGTGTACAGTATAGGCTTGGACTTCTAATTTTTGTGATCAGAGTTACCGATTTAATAAAAACCAATTTATTTCGTGTAGCCTATTTTATCTAAAAGCGCTGAAATATTGTTGTTGTTGTTGTTGTTGTTGTTGTGTGTCTGTGACATTGGCAAAACGAAAAAGAGAGCGTTTAATTCGGAAGTTATTCTTGTCACCGTTTCCGTGCTGTGACATCTTCATTGTCGTACAAGAAACTTACAAAAACATACATATATACATAAATACACACATACATACATGCATACATACTTACACACACACACACACACACACACGAGACAAAATTTACAGTAATACATGATTTGAGGTTTCGTGAGATGGTGCGCTGACAAGTGGAAAACGCTGAGAAATACTGCTTTACCCCACTGTATGTCTCGGGCCAGTAATGCATTCAGCAATGAAGGCAGTCACGTTACATATACGGTGTGGTTTGCAGGAGAATTCCTCTTCTGACATTTCCTGAATAAATAGGTACTGTAAAACACGTTCGCTGTTTTTGTTGGTGTTATGCTGAAGCAAGGTACATATATATCAAGGCTTACAGTGACAACAGATACTGCAGTTGTGTTGTTCTCATACACGTCCACAATACACGTCACTGTTCAGAGATAATTACACAACTGAGCAAAGAACAGCTAAGTGGCCAGAAGATACCATTGACACAAAAGTATGGAGTAAGATATGTTATTCGAGAGAGTGGTAACAGGCAAGACAAAAAGACAGACGGACTGCAGAAAAAAAGACCAGTGATTATAACGAGAAAATTAACAAGCAACTTGTTACGAATGACAGTCCTAGCAATGAAGGAAACACTGATGACTTCTAGAACAGAAAGAATAGTCGTATTTTATCCTGAATTTCACTATGGTTAAGACTCCGAAGCAAGACATTTATTGACATAATATTTTAAGTCCCAGCCATTACTTAACAGAAAACACAGAAAAACTGGTTGATTCATCTTAGGAACCAATCGCTCTTTACCGCTTCAGTCACAGGGAACGAATGAATTCACACTAATATAAAATTCACAATTCTCTCATGTTCAAGAATGTGGTACACGTAGTTACTACTTTACTGTAAAACAGAAGTAGGAAATAGGATAGGAATGCGTGCCCCTATAAAGGCAACCTTCACTGTGTGATGCCTACGCATATGAACAAATTTACTTTGTACCGTTTGTTTAACATTTATAGGTGGAATAATTTGCTGAAGATGATGATACACTTATTAATCTATAATTATACAGGTGCTGTAATATGTCAGGACACTGTATAAGTCAAAATAAACACGTTTAAAAACTACGGTGGTTAAAACGTGAAAGGTTTCACGAGTCTCCGTATTTTAAATAAATAGCATGATTTCACATAGGGCAGGAAGTTGTGTGTCCTCATGCGTACTTTGTATTTGAACACCGGACCTTTTGCAGGACATCAAACATTCCGACAGAAACGCTTCGGGTCACGTATCTGACAGCCAACTGTATTTCTGATGCATCGCATTTACATACCTACAGGTGGATAGGCGCTTCTTTCACGGAGAAACGTTGTTGAGGCACATGGAATATTTGGTAAGGTATATAGAAAGAGGGAATATTATGCTATTATTGTATTGTCTGATATATATATATATATATCCATCTTTGCCTCTCACAGTTCTTTTATATGGTTAAAGTATCATTCAACGGTACACGGAGATTAATTCAAATTTATTAGAATACTCATATATCCTGATTTATCGGCTTATTCCTGCCGTTAGTTCAATCTGAAAAAGATCTGAGTGTTTCATAGCGGTAAAAATTGGGATTTTCATCATCTGGGCTATGACAGAGTGTAGTCTGGTACGTTGTTAGTAAGGATTCAGGCGGAACTGTTGCCTCCAACTGTGCTTTGTCCATAAAAACGAGGCAGCACGTTCCCGAAAAGCCGGTCGCAATCTAAAACTTAAATACAGTTCAAATTATTAGAAAAATACTATCTAAGAGCTCTCTCTTTTTATTTTCTTCGTAGAGATGTATTTCGTTATATTCTACTGCGACTGTATAAATTTATTTGTTTCCCATGTGTATGTCACCCATTCATTTGAAGTCCTCCATTTTGTGGAACAGAACACGAAATGGAGAAAGCTCGTGGCTAATCGTGATGAAGGTTTAGAAATCAAAATTATCACCTTGTTTATACAGGTTTATAACCTTCTCCACCTCTCCTGATAAATTTTGTAAAATAACTTGTTTAATCTCTGAAACAGAAAGTAAATTTCCGACACAGACTCACCTTTTAAAAACCCATGACGATTCTAAGCAGCATATAATACAATAAACTGTAATTTATATAAAGCATTTATGCAGTATAACAGATGTTTTGTAATGCTCTGGTCCCATATGTGAGAGGTCACACCATTTCTCTGAATAAAATTAAAATTTGACATATTACAGGAGGCCAATGCTAGAGAAAGATGAAGAAGAACAGGAACAATAAAGGAGAATTGAGTTCCAATAACTGGACATTTTGAATAACGATCCCAAATTGAAGACATTTCACACAACGTGCAAAGTACGATGTGTGAAAGTAAGAAAGGAAATGTCAATGGAACTGAGAAAGTCACACAATTACAGGTATCACAGGTTGTAATTGGCATATTATCTAGACGAAAAGCGATGTCAGAACACATAAAATCTTTAGGCTAATAACCTCTAATAAGTATGTTAAGGGAAAACACTGAAAGCAACATACGTAAATGAATACCATAAACATTTACGACGCCGTGCCATTTGGCACTAAGTACCCATGTACCCAATTATACGGCGTCACAGCCCGTAAGACAATAACCTGCTGTGAGCACCTCACATCCACATCAAACATAATACCTTAAACTGCGTGTCATAAGCATTTAAGTCCAATCCCGACACACAGATATTGTCAGTCTAACGACAGCTTTTTCCAATCTTGCAGCCTTAATTTTATTTCTTGAATTTGTTAGGCGAGAGGTAATAGCAGTCTGGTTCACACAGCTACAACGTTAGCAACTGAAGCAACTTCCTGATATTTTGCATTTCTTATCACACGCTTGGCTGTTTGTTATTTGAACTACTGTTGAGTACTGAGCAGATGAGAAATACAGCAGGAGTTTCATTAGGTCAAGTGCGAGAACTGTTTCTAAACTTATTAAAGTCTGACATAAGTTCACACACAGAGCACTCCCGTTAAATGTAATGAAATGAAGTTTGAAGAACAACTCGAGATCTCGCCTACACAGTTGCTGTATTCCGAGTCAAAAATAATTTTGTAAGCTGCTGGAAGTTAGAGAAAGCTGACACTAGTGTTTCACAAGCGATATTCCGTACACAAGGGAAACTATCCAGTAAGTGCCGGGGATTTTAAGCTTGATTTGTACTGTGGGAACCACCACGGAGCTGAATCTTTAAATACCTGACTCTATTTTACGGATTCAGTTCGTACCACGTAATAAACAAACTGAAATGTATTTTTAAAAAAATAAATTTAATTTCAACTTGCCTATCTTTTAAATTTATTTATTGTCTTGTTATTGATTTAATAGACTAATTTAGAAGCCAATGTATTACCAAATTACATATTTTTTATATTTTGAAAACTATTTGAGCATAATTGGTTTCCTTTGTAATATATCCAAAATATATATTGTAATACATATACACTCTACGTCTACGTATTTTATTTTCTGCATTTAAATACATTTTTCTTAGAAGAGATCCGCAGTTTTTACCAGAATCTCAAAGGGGTATATGGCAAAGAAAGGTTAAGAACCCCTGGTCTAGGTTATGGGATGGACGATCTCTGACTTGTAGTATGTTTCCCGACGGGTGGATGTTTTTCTCCTCGCCTCTATGTCCTTACCGGCTCTGCCCAAACAGCCGCCTGTCCAGTGCGTACCAGCAGCAGTTTTCACGGATGAAAGGCTTCAAACTGATCAGTCAACTCTATCTACTGCCAAAGATTAAGAAAAGGCGTCGTTCGTGGTGCAGTGCACATCTTTTCCATTTCTAAGGAATATAAATTACTGCCACTTTTGTTACAGGAGTGAAAACATTAGACGATTAACGCTGAGGTACGGAAATGAGATTTAACTGAGCGTCCCTTTACTTGATTGCTGTGCACGTAGTGGAAAATTGTGGTGACATGCTCCTTTCGGTTCAATCATAACATAAACCACAAGAAATCGTGCAGAAATATGAAATGAATCGAGAATATTAATGGGGGTTTGCAGTTGTTTGGTACACAGTCTACTGGAAAAGACATGTGTCCATCAAATATGCCAGGCACAAATGTCTTCAGAAAAACAGATTGAAATACACATTTAAGGTTAAATACACTCTTCTTGCTTCTGAAGTTCGGGTTTAATCCCAGTGTAAGACGAAATGTTTGTATATGAAATAGAAACTTGGCATGTATATATGTTTCATGAAAGTCCGTGTTCAATCTCAGGCAAAATTCAGCATGCATCCGGAAGGTTCTGCCACTGGCCAAATCCAGTAAGGTATAGAGTGGTTTTCCTAAGTCCTAAAGCAGATGTTGTGTCGGTATCTAAGCTCCATGTTCCACTGCATAATTCTCATGTAGACTTCTCAAAATTAACTCAAAATTTTTGCTCAAACGCAGCCTACCAAACTTTTTCAAAATTTTATCAATTTTCAAAATGTTCTGTGAAGTAACAAAGTTCCAGACGATTTGCGGGCGGTTCCTGTCAAGGCGATAGATTTTAATTTTACCACTGGAGCTTTGATTGTCACAAATAAACCCCGCCTGTCTAAATGAGGTTACAATACAATGAAGAACTTAGGGAAACAGCTTTTGAAAATAGTTTCAACCGTACTGGTTTAGAAGCGAATTCAATAGCTTACGTTGGCAACTATGTTGAAACATAAGGTTTATACTGTAGTATGTTTAGTTAGTTAGTTATTTCGTATCACGTACATGTGTAAGTGAATTATATGGCAATAGTCGCGAGTAACTCAAAAGGGATAATAATTTTCTTGTGAAACTAATAAGATAAAAACACAACCCGCCTTTCATGGATATGGAAGGTTCCCTACCATGTCTACAAGAATCCGCCTTTGTTCATCTCGTGAGCCAGTTGAGTCCAATATATACCCTACTTGTTTCCCTGTTTATTACTGTCCTTCCCACAAGTCTTAATTCTCCCAAGTAAATCCTGCCTTCAGTTTTTCCAGCCACTATTTTACATCCATTTCTTCTTTCTCCCAAGCACATTATATGACCCGCCCATCTCATTGTATTTTTCATGTAATAACCCTAAATTTTCATGAAGACTGAAGAAGTTATGAAACTCCACACTATGCAATTTTCTCCATTCTCATCTTCCCCCCTCCCAGGTCCAAACATTTTCTTCACAACCGTGTTCTTAAACACCTTCAATCTAATGTACCGTGTTTTAGACCTATACACGTCACAGTTCAAATTACATTAATGATGTAATACAATGCATGTAATCCGTTACTCGGAAAAAGATGATATGTAACAGTCGGATTTAACTTTCTCATTAAGATACTGCAGTAACTTGTACACCCAAATTGATATGAGGGAAAGAATTATGAAGCATGTTATTGGTTCGCGAGATGGTGTTCCATCTGTGATTTTACGTAACATTTTTCAAGACGTGAAGGATACGGTGTGGCAAGGCCGCGTTTCTGTTCCTTGTCATGTTTTAGGCGCATTTACAAGTTAGTCTCATCACCGCCAGCCGTCAGTCTGTCTGTCTGTCCCAATGGAAGAGCGTAAATACCACCGGAATGGTTGCCTCGCATAAGATTTGTACTGAAATGTGTCGACACGTTCCGACTTGGTTAAAATCGAAAAAAAAACAAGACATTTCACAAGAAGACATGCCTACGTTTAAGATATCTTGCAGTTACTGCTTGTTATAACTGAGACTGTTTGTGTTCTCTGAGAGATGCGAGTTAAGGCCCGAGAAACATCTGACATCATACATAACACTCGGACATGATCGATTGTAAATCTCGCCGTTTACGAGTTATCGACAATGAGCAATTGTAAATCAGTTGCAAAAATATGGTTAAAACATTATACTGTAAATTGTGTAGAACGTGGAAAGGTACATGCAAAATATTTGCATTTCAGGGTTTCTCTTGAAAATTTTCAAGAATTTAAAATTTTGGGAAAATAACTAGAGAGAAGGCGCCTGTAATATCAGATCTAGGGACATTTCCTAACTGAATAGGTCCACTACACATTTCAGGACATGATCACAATCACACTTATGTTACACATGATCACAATCACACTTATGTTACACATGATCACAATCACACTTATGTTACACATGATCACAATCACACTTATGTTACACATGATCACAATCACACTTATGTTACACATGATCACAATCACACTTATGTTACACATGATCACAATCACACTTATTTTACACATGAACACAATCACACTTATGTTACACATGATCACAATCACACTTATGTTACACATGATCACAATCACACTTATTTTACACATGAACACAATCACACTTACGTTACACATGATCACAATCACACTTATGTTACACATGATCACAATCACACTTATGTTACACATGATCACAATCACACTTATGTTACACATGATCACAATCACACTTATTTTACACATGAACACAATCACACTTATGTTACACATGATCACAATCACACTTATTTTACACATGAACACAATCACACTTATGTTACACATGATCACAATCACACTTATTTTACACATGAACACAATCACACTTATGTTACACATGATCACAATCACACTTATGTTACACATGATCACAATCACACTTATGTTACACATGATCACAATCACACTTATGTTACACATGATCACAATCACACTTATGTCACACGTGATTTTCTGAACGAAGTTCTGCAATTGGCGAGTTATTAAGCGGGACTTTCCAGACTCGGCTGCTGATCGAGTGCTGGCTACCTAACTGACGATTTTTATGGATTTCTTCAGTTCCTCGGCAAATGAAGG
Source organism: Reticulitermes speratus (assembly GCA_021186555.1). NCBI lineage: Eukaryota > Metazoa > Arthropoda > Insecta > Blattodea > Rhinotermitidae > Reticulitermes > Reticulitermes speratus. The sequence goes on from JAJKFL010000001.1 coordinate 11,283,525, forward strand.
AACAGAATACGTATTAAGGCACATTAAAGTGTTAAATAATCCACTGTCATTTGACTCTTAACTATCTCTTTTTAATTTGTAAACTTACGTTTCGAAAAGGAAGTAGAAGTAATTGACCAGAATCAAAAGAAGAAGAATAAGAAGAACAAGACGAAGCCTATTTATTTGATTGATATTATTTACTTTATGCATTATACATCTTTATCTAGTTAATGTCTTATTGGAGACTTTTTACAAGCATGTACCCCCTTATGTGTATTTACGTACAATTAACACAAAATCTGCATACTTAGAAGAATGGTGCAGAGATCTGGTACAGGAGGTCTGCTATTAAATTCCAGTAATAAAATTGCGATATTCCTAATGACATATATATATGTGCGCCCTCTCAATCTGTACGTCATCCATTCCTGAATTTGTCACCGTTTCCTGTGTCCTCCATTCTCTGTGTCAACACAAAATTCCCCGGAACTTTTACACAAATTGCAAATTCCTATATTCACCTTAGTCAGGTAGGCAGTGGACAGGCGTTAAGAAACAAACACGAATACACACGATATATTCTATCGGCTCCTTCCCTTCCAAGACAGCCTCCATGGCGGAAGGCCAGGAGACGTCACGTGTAGCGATGATAGGCACGGCGGCCTCATTAGTCTTGTGTCTGCGACAAGGGTCACATTGTCCGACATTTATCTCAAACGTTGCTCTTGTGGAGCCTTTATTAGCGTTAAAATAAATTTCACAACAGAAAGAAACTGTCTTGAATTCTTTGTAGACCTTTACTTTGAAGGGCTTTTAAAGGAAATTAATAAACTTAATGAGATGCGTAATTCTGAAGAGACTTTTAAAATATATATATATATAAGTCGAATAAATATGTTAGTATCATTGAATACTATGCAAAAGGGACCCCATTAAAGCCGTACAAAGCCGTGCAGTATATATATTATTAGAAGAAAACATATAGCTGGCCTACATTATATTTTCTAATATACGTAGCTTAATTGTTGTAAACGTTGAGAGTCAAATACTCAAAAATGGATCTAGTTAACTGAAGATATGAAACTATTACGCCAACCCCATAACAAGAAGTGTCTGCCGTCCTTAAAAAAATGTAAAAGAGAGACTTGAGGACTTGATATTATAAATGCTGATCAATTTAAAATACGTCTCGGACTTTACCGAAATTAGAATTTTATATATTCTAAAGCACATTGGAGGACACACTGGATTCCTGATGATCCTGAAGGACCAGTTGTTATCCCTAATTTCAACAAAGGTTTCAGGAACGACTGCAGTAACTTTGAGGCACTAGCCTCCTTATACTTAATTTTAAAAATAATGCCAAAGTAATTACTAGACAATTAAATTTTATGGGTTAGGTTCGTTACGTGAAGAATTACAGGATTTTAGAAAAGGTCGCCACTGCACGGTCTATGTACTCAAACCACACAAATAACACAAAGTAACAGAAGTGAACACAACTTATAAAATCGTATTTTATTTGTGGACTTTATTAAAACAGACTCCACAGTGTTTAGAAACATATTATGGCATACCGTGCCTTGTACGGTATAACGGCACCACACACCGGAAGTTCTGAACGCCAGAAATAAAGATGGGAGGACGAATTAAGACTTCCCCGTTATTGAGTTCGAATCCCGGCAAGGTCAGTAGATTTTTCTCTTCTACATAACCGTCCAGACCGACCCACCCAGCCCCATATTCAATGAATATTGATGTTCTTTCCCGAAGATAAAGCGACCGGGGCGTGGAGTTGACAAGTCACCTCCATCTATTGACGATGTTAAGAATGTGTGGAGCTATACCTCTACTCTTCCTGTATGCCTTCAGGGCCTGGAGAGGGACACTTTTGATCGGGATCCTGATAATTTCCTGGATGTTAATGATGATGATGATAATAATAATAATAATAATAATACAGGTAGCAATAGCTAACAGACCGGACAGCACAATCGATGAAGTAAACGATCGCGGCTGCAAAACAGATGTTTGATGCCAGGAAGTCGCTGCCATTTCTTTTCTCCAGCAACCTGCCCAGACACACTCGGAGGCCCATCAAGCTCCCTATAAAATGGGCACACGGAGTTAAGCGAGCAGGAGCAATAAGCTGACTATTCACATATGATTAACACCGAGGAGCATAATGCTGGACGACCCAGCTCATGGTACTGTGCTTGGCCAGAGGAGAACCTTTTCACGTTTTGCTGGCAGAAATAATCTTCCTCGTCCACTTGCACTCCCTCCGTCACTCTCTCTCTCTCTTCAGTCTCCTGATTGAGGTCAACAATATTCTAACCAGGAGAGCAACCAATCTTGTTACTTTCGACTGTCTTTCTTGAAGAAGAAAGATCCACGATAGTGCAGTTGGAAAAGACCACGGTCTGGACAACCAAAGAATCGTGGTTCCATTCCCGGCAAGGGCAAGAGAGTCTTCTCTTCTCCGAAGCGTCTCGACCGACCCTGAGGCCCACATACTCTCCTATTCAATTCGTACCGGAGACTCTCTCCCTTAGGGTAAAGCTCATCACTTACCCCCTTCTAGCGCTGAGGATAAAAATTAGTGGAGCTATACATCCATTCTGCCACATGCTTCACGGGTGGACAGGGACAACTTTACATTTACCTTCATCTCAAAGAACAACACGGCGACAGTACTAATTCTAAGATGAGTAAAAACGCCCTGTATATGACAGAGCTATAAAAAGTACGGACCGATTCTGAATTTAAATTTTTAGGTAAACACGAGTAGAAAGTAATTACGATCAATATTTTCTTCTGATATGTAACACCCTGTAGAATCATCCATATACACCAACAAATGCATATAATTTATGTAAAATCATAAGTCAACCATATACATAAAATCTCCTACATGTTTCGGATCGTAAAATGCACTTCTCAGGTGTTATTTTTACTTGAATTAGAAATATTTCGACCAAAATATACTAGAAACGCCGTTTACAAGATCTACAGTTGTTTCTTTAAAATTGGACGTCTTACAAGAAATATAATTAAAATATGTTATACAAAATAAAAACCAACAAAATATTCTAAATTCTTTAAATTCGTGAGTCTTATAATTGTGCGAAATTTAGTATCGTATTTTGTCTCCTCATTTTTGAAATTACTAATTTTCGGCTAAACGCAGTAGGCGTAACTCGGTGTTTCAATGCCCATTTCGCTTTACGAAACATGTGGTTACGTAGTATCCGTTCATGAAAGCACTAACAACCAGTAAATAATGTACTGAATGGTGCATTGAATGACGGGTGAAATTGGAAAGCTCCGAACAATATACGCTTGTATTAAACAAACCTCGAACTGGGTTCCATTTAGAGCGAAATCCATTCGATAACATTAAATTATCGACACGTATAAGCAGTGTTGGAATATTGAAACTTACTACGTGATGTCAATTTGCACGGCCTGAAATCTGTAGAGAATACTGCCAGATACTGAGAAGTGAATTACGAATTTCAAGCAAAATAAAACCTGCCATTGGTAACCAGAATCGACGCTTATGACAAATATAAAAGTTTCTTTACAATGTACACATTTCGGCCTACAGTCTGCGTATTTCTACAAACTGCCCCGATGTACAACATTCACGCCCTCATTTATGACGTCTTTCATCACACTGGAAAAAACCCCTCTCTTGACATACGTGGTTTTCGAAAGGTGTTCCGAAGCACCCTGGGCTTCCGCGGTCGACTTCCAGTGGTTTAGCAAGAACATTTCCTTGGCAGTGAAACTGGTGAATATAATTTGTTAATTTTTAATTTCATTTTTTAACTTTCTTCACCATTTTTGTGCATAATCGACGCTGGGTTTTATTTCCAGTGCAATTCGACCACAATAAATTTTGGTTTTCCACGCTGAAAAATTTTATTTCTTAAAATAAAACTTTCAAGGTGTCAAAAGTTTTATTTCACTCTTGCATCAAAAACGTACACTTTTATTTTAGAAGGATTTCGCGAAACTTCGGATGTAGTCACAAGATTTCCGAAGATATTAAGTGTTCGAAGACGGATTTCTGCTTTTCGCGTGGGTGATGTTTTCTCAGTATCTTAGCCAAATATTCACAATCGATCAAAACTTTCTTTCACTTTCTCCTCGTTTCCGGCTTATGACCCGGTTACTATGGAAACGGGACGCTGAAACCAGACGTCTGAAACCACGGAAATCTGGTAACTATGGAAATCGAGTGTTCTATATAACACAAATTTAAAAGGACAGAAGCTTCATAATTTTTGTATCAACATATTAGTATTATGATTACGTGAAGGAGGTTGGGACGACTAAAATTTGTAGCATGCACGAGCGAAACAAAAAAAGGCATACAAAAATGTAACCGGAAAACCTTAGGTTACGTGACCAACTGAGATAACATCATATAGACGGCGAAAAAACAGATCTTAATAACACAGTATGGGGTTGTGCACTAGATTCAGGTGACGCAGAACAGAAACCAGTGGCATGCTGTTCTGAACGCGGCTATAAATTTTCGGGTTCAATAAAGACGGGTAATTTGTTTACTGAGCAACAGTTGTCTTATAAATAGAGATTCCAGCTCACTGAATTAGACATTTATAAGAGTCATGTGCCACTCATGGTCACCGTTTGTAACGTCATCCTTTCATCGTGAACAAACACCCTTTGGCTTCACCCATCCACAATTCGGATTTGTAGCTTGTCTACTCATAGACTAGCAGCGGCCAAAATTACTCCCAAAGCTATGTCATAAAGAAATAACTTATCCAGTTACAAAATCACCATTATTGACTATCCCGATTTCAGGGATGTCCATGTGGGATTTGTGGTGGAAAACATGACAATGACACATGCTTTTCTCCATGCACTTCAGTTTTCCCCTTCAAATGTCATCCCACAAATGATCCTATTTATTAATTTATAATAATTCACCAACAAAAGTATAATTTTTAATACTTACACTGTTATTTTATATTAAGAACACTGAAAACTTCTACATGTTTCAATCCCTCAGGGATTTGTTGGTTGGTGAATTATTGTAAATTATATATATCTTATGCAGACAAATGTACACCGTTTTATGTTATTTAACACAATTTTATTAAATGCTGCCCAACATGTTTCTAGCCTATATAAGGCTCATCTTCAGGGGCTCTTTCGTTTAAATTACAACAGCTATATTATTGGTATTGAAAAGTATATAAAATTCTTAAAATTCTGTTAGATGTACCTGGTTATTGATATCTGTAACAGTCATTCTGCTTTCACTATAGATTGTTGGAGGCCTAAATAACATAAAACAGTGTACATTTGTCTGCATAATATATATATATATATATATATATAATTAAAAATGTACGGTACAAGTAACGTAAAGTTTATTGTAAATTAGTTACTAAAATGGACGGAATAAACAGCGTAAAAAAGAAGACCCTGTTCATATCAATTCAATAACCACTGATGCTATACAGTGCAAATTCTAACAGCATCGTTCCATAAACATCATCATGAATACGTCAGATGCTAACCTGTTTCGTAAGGGTTTCATTTCAAGGGTTCTAATCTTTCTGATGGTAAACTGCACTGCACTGCTGTGGTACTGAAGCAGACACTTATTCGAGTAGGGAAGATTTATCTAAAACTTGGATTATTGTACCAGTTTCTTTACGTAGGTAACGATGTGCTTGTTTCTACACAATGAATCAAATAATCGGTTAGACTCGTGCTGTAATTAAAGTAATACCAGAGCCTCTCCCACTTGAAAGAAGTTCGATACGAGATAAAATATAGAGGTGGGTCCCTTTTATCTTCTTTTAGCTGTGTCCTGTATTGGTTATCCATGAATCTTTGTGTTGATCAACAGACATCGCTAGAAGAAGACTTACTGGATGGCTGAAGGAGAACAGAGACGTCTGGGGCAGATCTTAAACATTTCTTATCACACACCCGCATACACGAAAGGTGATCCTTACAAAGACTATTACTTTATAACTTTCTTCACGCCGGATAATTAAACAAGCCTCTCACATAAGAACTCAAAGAAAAAATATGTTGCAATAAGAAATGCAATTGTTAGAATAAAATGAGTTAAACAAAAAATTACTCTATATAACGGCTTGACATTTTATTTCGAAAAAAATGTTTTCCAAACCTTCAGTTAATATCACTATATTCCTCTTGTTAGTGATTTTTTTGTGGGGAAGGGCCCCGCAGCAAATGCTATGGACGCACCGCAGCCTTGAGGTTTATTTTGCAACCCTGTAATGAAGGTGATAGTTTTTTTTCGTTTTTCCGTGTAATGGAGCACAGTTGGAATGAAATTGACAAGGAAAAACCGAAGTAATCGGGAAAAAACCTGTCCTACTGCCACTTTGTCCACCACAAATCCCAATTGGATTGACCCGGGATCGAATCCGGGCCTCCGTGGTGAGAGGCCGGTGACTAACCGCCTGAGCCATGGCACGGCCTTTGTTAGTGAATTACATTTCTTTCAATTTTAACAGATGTGTAGTATTACTTTTACTTGATTGTACAGACTGTTGATTTTCTAGAATATATTACATGTTAATCAGGAAACATCCTCATGTGTTACATCAAATTTCATGGCGACAGTTGTTCGGTGTTACGAACATCCTACTTAGAAACTCGCGTTTGGACCGCATGTCATTCGTAAGTATAGGGCCGACTGTACTCCCTAGATAACGTCAAGACAAAACCAACTCACGTCAATTGTCTTATTAGATGACGAATGAGAGGAAGAGAAGCGAAGTATTTCGGTGGAGAGTGGGGTTGGTGAAAGGTTAGTGAGGAGAGATCATAATTGTTACTGGAGAAGGTTAAAAGAGCGCCATTTGTGGTCTGAAAGGTTTGTTGGCTAGATTGTCATTTGACATGGCAGCAGCAATAGCAGCAGCTACAATTTCACGAACTTTCTGTCTCCATTAACTGTAACTGAGGTTGCACAAAAGAAACTGAAAGGAGTGCAAATTCAGTGCGGCAGGACATTACGTATTTACAGACGCCAAGAAAGCCTATAAACCCGTTAGAAAGGAGTAGCTGTATAAGGCTGTCATTGAGTTTTGTATCACTATAAAATTCTGCACTTTTATCGCAATACCTGTAAATTAAACATATCATAGGTAAATAGTTCTACACATTTCCTATACAGAATGATCTCAAACAAAGTGACAATTCATGTCTATCATTTTTAAATTTTGCTTAAAATCTTCCAAAAAAGAAGGTCAAACCAAACCGGTAGGAATTAAAATTGAATGGGCTAAATCAGCTTCAGATATATGCTGATGATGTTAAGGTATTGGATAAAGGCATGCACACTATAAATGTTTTGAGGGAGGAATAAAATGTAAGCATAATTTCTCTTATCAAGTCCTATTTATATTTGATATTCTCTTGTATTGCCGGGATAGCGTAAGCGGTATTGCGACTCGCTACGGGCTGGACCGTCCGGGGATCGAGTCCCAGTTGGGGGCGATATTTTCCGCACCCGTCCAGACCGGCCCTGGGGGCCCACCCAGCCTCATTTAAAACGGGTACCGGGTCTCTTTCCCGGGGGTAAAGCTGCCGGGGCGTGGCGATAACCACACATCCCCATCCAGAGTCGAGGTTAAAGAAAGAGTAGAGCAAACCCTTTACTCTCCCTCTCGGCCTTCATGGCCTGTCTAAGGATGAACTCTACCTTTATTCTTTTGCACTGTCAGAAATGTTCTTCCCTTATCTTCGCCTTGTCTTTCGACATTATACCAATATATGTCTGTGAGGCCCTCGGGATTGACCTCTAAACTGCATTTTGGTTCCTCGTGCTGTTAATCCGATTTATTTATAATTTGCGATTTTCATATTTACCTTTTATATTTGGATGTTATTTACATATTTTACTAAACATTCCTATAGTACGAGTGTTAAAATATATCTAGCTGTTTTGTTAATTAAGTTAAAGCAATTTTAATTCAAATTCCTCAGCACCGTATTCGTCCCAGCCTTAAGCAGTAAGAAACTTTCACAGTTCACAACGAAAGGGGTCACCGAGCAGGCATCTTGTTTCCATACCAGGAAGCGCGAGGCAATCAAGCGAACGATTACAGTTTATGGAAGTTTTGAAATATCTGATAGAGGGAGCTAAAGTCACAACATTTTACGGACAGTTAAATCCCCACCTTCTTTGCCCTAGAGGTTAAGTGGAATATAGAAGAAGAGGTTAACGCTGTACTTACCCTTCCTTTCATTCCAAGCTCTTGTTTCAGAAATAATTGTTTTCCGCGCGAAAGGGTTGCATTTATTATGGCGAAAATACAGTTGTAGCAAAAACCCTTCTCAAATTTCCTTTCTCCCTTCTTCTCCCTCACTCGATCTCTCGTCACACGTAGCTATCGTTTTGCACATTTAATTCCATTCCTAGTACATTCATATTAGTCTGAAGATGGCTCGCTAAAGAGCCGAAACATGTAGTTGAACTATAAATATCTTAATAGTTAATGTATCGACTGTAATCTTTGAACATATATTTTTCAGTTTTAAAAGTAGCTCCACAGTGCGTTGTCTATTTTGAGATGTTTCTAGTTACTTACATTACGAAGACATTCCGGACGTTTTTGAAGCCACAGAATTTCAACGCTGTTTTCACTGCGTCTGCTTTAAAAGTGGGAGGCCTACATTCAGGCGTACATTAAGAAACAGATACAACTCAACGTTAATGGCACAAAATAGTTACGGAGATTACATGTACTGGCTTAAATGTTACGAATTTTTGTCATTTCCAAATACTGCAATCAATATCAGTATTTAAAAATTGTAAATAAATTACAATAAATCTGATATACTTTCTGTTCCTAAGGATTACGTTAAGCTCAATTTATGTCAAATTTTATTGAATAAAGCCAATTAATTGAATATAAGCTCCTGCACATTCATGCACAAGAATGAACGAGATAAAGATTTATGTTGGGAAAAAACGTAACCGCCGCCAACTTAGTACATTGGACTATCCACCCGCGAAACTCCTGTGCAGCAGGGAAATAGGAAAATGGCCGTTACATGTCTGCGAACACTTAATCTTAGACTAGAGGGTCTTCTGCATCCAAAAAAAAAAAAAAATCTTGCTGTCAATCTTCACGCGATATAATCGTTATTTCTGTGTTATACTTTAAAGACGCTTCCGTTTTGGGTAAGAAATTTATACTTTACATCATACCTACTAACATTAGTCAGCAATAAGAATGACACTCTTACTAAAAGTAATAAATATGCTAATAACAGTGATATAATTGTTAATATCAGGGTCGTACTTGTGGGTTGGTGCGATAGTAATCGAAATTTCGGAGATAAAATTTGGGACCTCTGGCAGTTCTTCTAGTCATTATCAGGAATGTTACAAATCGTTTTGTTCAGTATTTTCAGCCGTAAACCGGGACAGTATTTCAAAAACAGGATCGTAGTTCAAGGGCCAATGGGCAGCATTATAACTAGTCCAACGCTTTTGTGATCTTCTCCCATTCTTTTAACACCTTTAAATGATGGTGCTTACTTTATGTTCCATCAGGTTTAACATTCAAAAAGTCTACATTGTATGTTCTGCATTCATGTATTTTGTGTGGATCTTAGAACGAACAGCGATTGTTTTCCTACACATAATTTACTTATTGGTTTTTATAACTGAGACGGAGAGTGTTTACTGCACGGTACGGTCTGAATATTTAAATAGTAAAAGTAAGGTTAATTCTCTTCTTAAACTTTTGAAGGCAATAGCACCTTGTAAATATATAAAGTCAATTGTTGGGAAGGCATTTAAAATACCTTAACAACAACTGGACGACGTAAAGACTTAGTGAAACCAATACATACATACATACATACATACATACATACATACATACATACATACATACATACATACATACATACAACATACATACATGTAAACCTCATAAAATAATAAAGATAAACTTGCAAAGACTTAATTCTGGCAATTTATCTTAAAACTTATGAAATATATGTAATAAATTTAACGTTAAAGAGATTCTCCTGAAATTATTAAACTAATTAAGTATTTTATGTATCTATTGGAAATAACCTGCCCGTCAACAAAAGCATTCTGCAGCATCCGAACTGTCATATAACGTCTGATTTTATCGGGAAGACAAAATGAATAGGGTTGATGTACCGATTCATCTTGTTACCGAGCAGTCAATGCTCTTCAAACACAGGGCAAAGATAACATAACAGATAATCAGATGTTAGCATCCTGTATAGTGTAATAAATCATTGTCATTTCTTATCTCTCTTAAAATGTATTAGATCTCTGAAACTGAATCAAATTGCCTGTTGGCAGTGTGTAAGCTTTAATGAACGGTTAATAAATTCTCTTCCTGTTACATCTATGAAGCTGACTTCCTACAGCACAGTGTAATTTCACCTCATAGACAGTGCAGTCTACAATGTTATATATTCTAACCATACTTCCTGTCATGTTAACATAGTAATGCCCCCTATGGTAAGAAAAAAGGCAAAATATTAACTATATTAAGCACACGAAATTTTAATTTGCTTTTATTTTTTAACACTTTCAGAGTTTCGTGTCTGAAGTTCTACTCCCTAAATGTATTCACTACCAAAAGTACACAATCATTTATTTAAAAAACGCTGTTACATGAACAGCGAACTCTGTTGAGGACAATTTTGATTAAGAAGCAGGACAAATCGTAAGGGAAAAGATAGAAAGGAACAGAGAGAGAGAGAGAGAGAGAAAACAAAAAAGTAATGGGGATAGAAGGCAAAATAAAACTTGCGGACACAAGTAAGGATAATATCTGAGATGGAGCTGAAATAGAGTGCTCGCATGCACGCACCCACACACACATACCAGGAAAAGTTCAGCGAAAACGACCATAGCAACTCAAATAATAAAACAAACGAATGCACTATTTTGACCACTTTTATTATGGTCTATGTCCCCTCACCCTACACGTGTTTCAGAACCTTATAGTTCCATCCTCAGGGGTTTGCCATGTGCTACCAATTACTCACATATCAGACTGTAGGGAGAACAGTCTCCCTACAGTCTCCCTACACACACAGCCATGAAAAGATAGCACAGTAACATTACAACACACAAGAAAAGGAACACGGAGACGTAGAAATTACGCCAGTAGTTCCGTAAAAAAACAGTGAATATTACGGACAGTTTACAACTTTTTTAAAACAGGTTTTAAATATACATTTACGTATGGTTTAAGATTTTACCAGACTATTGTACATATTGTGTATTTGTTTTGATATGTGAGTAATTGGTAGCACATGGCAAACCCCTGAGGATGGAACTATAAGGTTCTGAAACACGTGTAGGGTGAGGGGACATAGGCCATAATAAAAGTGGTCAAAATAGTGCATTCGTTGGTTTTATTATTTGATTAAAAAATACACGGTGGTAATACTGTGAGACCGTAGCAACATCTACCATTACGTATACGGTATGTACACCAAAACAATGCCAAAGATATCAATGCCATATCTGGGTGAAAAAAAAGCCTAATAATCAAATCTGTCAAAGTACTGAGGGATTACTAGAATCATTACAAGGAGGGACGAAAAATAATGAAAATAATATTTCCCTAACCGAAGTTTTGATATTTACTGCATTTGTGTTTGATAAAGTAGAAAAATCTGTTTAACATAAGTGTTATATTACGTCAAATTCACTAACGTTACTTAGATATATCTGTATGGAATAATTCGACGCACACTAAAACAAGTAACAAGGAAACATTCTTGAAATCGCACAAGATAACGGCGGTACCGACGCTGCTATAGGACTGTGAGAATTGGACTTTAATAAAGACAGCATGAAATAAAAAGTGAGGGAACGGAAATTAAATTTTTGACGTCAGTTACAGGATACACATTATATGACCATAAAACGAAGGAAAACCTCAAATGTATACAATTTACATGAAATTACTGTTGGCTATGGAGGAAAGCGAACATAACTCTTTTTAAGAAGGAATAAGGGGGCAAAATCCTGCGCGAGACTCGTCAGAAGGAGGAAGAGAGCCAGGGTGGGGAGAGCGATGGCTGTCTACCTTGCATTCCTGTGGTTCGCGATCGGCGATTGAAAGGAACCGATAGCTGGACTGACTTCCGAAGTCAACAGACAAAAAAGAGATTATTCATAATGAAAATTCTAGAAGGACATTTTACGAGAAAGCAACTGGGGGAAGATAACAAACTTTCGAAAACTTTGTGAAATCAGCTGGTAAAGAGAAAGGGTATTGCAGTGCAAGAGAGGCATAGGTGATCGATTTGACAGCTAAATTAACGATTTAGCGGTGGAATATTTATCTTTGTGTAATTGTTACAATTACAATTAAACCTATAGGCCGTGCCATGGCTCAGGCGGTTAGTCGCCGGACTCTCATCACGGAGGCCCGGGTTCGATCCCGGGTCAGTCCATGTGGGATTTATGGTGGAAAAAGTGGCACTGGGGCAGGTTTTTCCCCGAGTACTTCGGTTTTCCCCTGTCAATTTCATTCCACCGGTGTTCCATTACACGGAAAAACGAAAAAAAACTGTTATCTTCATCACAAGGTTGCGCAATAATCCTCAAGGCTGCGGTGCGTCCGTAGCATCTGCTGCGGGGCCCTTCACTACAAAAAATACCTGTACGTAGAAATTGCAGTGTCCCAAGCCTATTTATGAGGTTAGGTAGGCCCTATACGTCACAAGTAAGCAACTTTCCCCGTCCCACGCCAATATCAGAGAGGATGATCACATACGTGTGCAGCAAACCGGTAAGCTTTACTTAATTCTGATCAAGCCGTTCCTCGCAGGAATTTAGCGGAGTGCAACGCAATAAACCCACGAAATGTGGGCACCGGAAGATAATGAAGTCAGCACACTGTGCTAAGGGAAAGAACCGTCGCTTGTACTCGTATGTGGGCTATGTTAATTGGAATTGTTTGTGCCGCGAGAATACGCCTTTACACTACTACTACAGTTTTTTTCCTATGGCTCGACAGCCCTATATGGGCCTGGGCCTCCTCGTTTCGTCGAGGTTTTATGATCACACACTTTAGACACACCACAGTCGGTAGGACTCCTCTGGACGAGGGACCAGCTCGTCGCAGAGACCTCTACCTGACAACACACAACACTCACAAGAGACAGACATCCATGCCTACGGTGGGATTTTTTTTTTTGCCTGTCCGGGGGTTTTTTCCTTTTGATCAATTTTTGTATTGTTAAAATCCTTTCGTCCTTCATGTCACTTTACGTTGCATATTACCGTCCTTACAACAAACACAACACAAACATCCATGCCACCGGTGGGATTTTTTTTGCCTGTTTGGGGTTTTTTCCCTTTTGATCCATTTTTGTACTGTTTAAATCCTTTCGTCCTTCATGTCACTTTACGGTCCATATTACCGTCATTACAACAAACACAACACAAACATCCATGCCACCGGTGGGATTTTTTTTTGCCTGTTTGGGGTTTTTTCCTTTTGATCAATTTTTGTATTGTTAAAATCCTTTCGTCCTTCATGTCACTTTACGTTGCATATTACCGTCCCTACAACAAACACAACACAAACATCCATGCCCCCTGCGGGATTTTTTTTTCTGTCCCGTTTTCTCCTTTGATCCATTTTGTACTTTTAAATCCTTCTGTCCTTCATGTTCCATACTACTGTCCTTATACAACACAACACAAACATCCATGCCCCCGGTGGGATTCGAACCCACAATCCCAGCAAGCGAGCGGCCGTAGACCCACGCCATAGACCGCACGGCCACTGGGATCGGCTTTCGAACCCACGATCCTAGTAAGCGAGCGGCCAAAGACCCACGCCTTAGACCGCACAGCCACTGGGATCGGCTGCGACTACTACAGTAGAAACACAAATTTATTTAATTCCGTAATAAGTAGTTCAATAAAAACCACTCATATATCCTACACGTACACAGAAGAAGGCGCAACGTCACTCGACATAAGAGTCATCATGTTAATTGAAATTTACAGACACAGTACGTACACTTGTTGGTTATTTTGAATCTTCAAAGTGCCTTCAATCTATACTGACATACCGTCGAAGTCTTTCCAGAAACCTTGGGTACACTGTTTCACAAAAGTATCATATGTACAGCCCTTATGTTGTTAGGCATCACGTTTTGAGTGACTTTTGAGCCTAAACAGTTTTGGTTTCTTTAGTGTCTACACTTTATTTTTAGAAAACAGAAATACAAGAACCGGCCATTCCTCTTGTGTGCATGTGTATTTAATTTGCAAACAATAAAGGTAGCCCTCTTTACTCTTCAATCCACACTGCTTATACATTCATTTTGGAAACGAACAGATATGAAGGGGTAAAGATGGAGAGAAACCAGCCGAGTAAAATCAGACATCAATGTCTCAATTACAGGTGAAGAATCCATTTACAAGAAAACAGTTTATACTTCCATTATTTTCCAATAACATTACGGGTGTATTATCAATCGAATGAAGACACCGTTAAACACGACTGCAAATTTGTTGTAAAATAATATTGCTGCTTGCAAACACGCTACATGTTCCGGCCTCAGGCTTTATAAAAATATAAAAGTATGAAAAGAAATGTAAATAGATATGAAAATATAAAAAGTAGGTAAATGAATACTTTAAATTTACATGAAATCTGATGATAGCTCCTTCGGGCCGAAATACGTAGCGTGCCGTAAAAATAATATTGTTTTACAATAAATCTGTACATGTGTCCTGAAGGTGTTCTCCAACTGATACCCAGAAACATAGCGGGATATTCGTAAGAACAAAGAACTTTTCTTAGCTTATTTAGCGAAACATTTTGAAATCTGTACAGAACGTCAAAATTCAGGAACACCGTAAATGGGAAATTGCAAATTACGTGGATGCGAATTTCATGGAATATCTTGGGGCGATGGGTGAAAACGGTGATAACCCCACACAGGAAAAACCCCAGGAATATTAAATTTATATCATCATACCGTAAAGTTCAATTCAATATGAGTTGGTTTTCGTTGAAAACTGAATTATTAAATCTAATACTGTGCCCAGGGTTCAGTTTCATTATTTGACTATTCCACCGGAGAAATTTACATGGCAGCATACTACGTGGCAAGCAGTTCAAGTTCAAGTGAATTAGTTAACATATGCCCCTCTTATTCGCAGGGTTTAGCATATGACTTAACTTGTTAGATCAGCCAGAAAGGAACACAGAGCACACATATGTTTGTATGCGATTTCGAAAGGCACGCGGGAAACTGAGGGCCATATATCACATGCTAACTGCAGCCAGAAACAGGTATAACTGTGGCAGAAAGACAGAACTGACTAACACTCTTGTCCGGCGCTGCTAACAACTCTACACACCATTCAGAATGGCAGCTGCTAACCACGGCCTGTGGAACAATTTCACTAACCCAACAAATCCTCACACAAAGTGGAAACGTAACAGTGGCATTTGTGAATCGATCACTGGAGTTTGGGTTGTGATCTTCGGGGCCGCGTGTAGTGTAGTAGATGGTTACCGTGTTTCGGAGCGACCTAACTCAAGAATCAGAATAGACCCTATAATGTGAGGACAACAGGTTTGAAAATCTCAGTTATCATATAAACGTGTTATAATCATTCAGCTTTTCACAGCGGGAAGTACTCAGTGTGTGAACTTCTGTAGTTTTGCACCCTGTATCTTTCAGAAGCCCTGCAGCGTTTCGAAGGAAAATCCTGCCCCATCTTTCGGGACAAAGTAAATAGGGCGAAGATTTCCGTCCGGTTACTTATGCCGGCTGCACATGTTTCTACGAAACGTGCTGGGAATTTTATCCACAGAATACAACCCTCAAAATCATTTATGTGAAGTATTGCACAGTGCATATTTCTTTAGTCTTACGATACAAATTACAGCCACAAATTAATAACTAACTCCATAACTAACTCCATGGAGCACAGTCCTTCTTGAGAAGCTAGCAGGTCGTCAGCTAGTCAAGAAATTCCCCGCATTTTTTGGAACCCGAAGGTTCATTACCGCACTCACAAGAGCCCGCCAGGTCCGAGGCTTTGTATAGTGGTTCGTAACATGGTAATTTTTTACGGTGAGGAGTTATTAGCTCCTCGCCAAAACCTCAAGCTGGAGGACCACCCCTTGTCGGCTGTCAGCGACTGCTTACTCAATGTAGTCATAGCTACCCCCCCATATCCGGAGGCCGTTCCTCCATCTGCAACCCGAGGACGCGCCGTGCCGTGGTGACAGGGACCCACAAATTAATAATACGCAATAATAGCAAAAGGTAAAGCAATCCCTGCACAGGCCTGGGCAGGCTCTTACGGTTCCAGGAGATTGAGGCTCCCAGAATTTCTAGACAATCGGCACATGAAGGTGGCAAGGTGGCCTTTAGCTCTCACTGTGCATGACAGGAAGACATAAGGGAAAGTGGGAGGTATTCTTAAACTTGAAAATATATGGGTCAGATGCACGCAACGGCCGCTTTATCACCGGGAAAAATCCTCCGATGTCCTTTGAAGAGGAAGTTGGGTAGGCACCAGAAGCTGTCCGAAACATTTAAAAAATATACTAAACCCTTGCCCCATGTCGGAAATCGAACCACGATTCCTTGGTCATCCAGCCTGTAGCCGTAGTCATTACATCGATATGGTAAGAAATTTTTCTTTTCTTACAAAATATAAACATAATGTTCTCTAGAAATTCTACCGCCTTGTATGGGCCGTAGATCTCTCGTTGCTAGGAACTGACCATTTGTTTGAGGTAAGTGTAGGTCAGTGTGCTGAAGTCAGGAATGTTGTGGGAAGGACAGGGATAAGAGAGGAAGAGAAATATAACCCAATGAAACGCCGGGAAGTTCAGCCAAGTGGAAAGGGAAACCAATCACCGGAGGAAATTCGTTGAGTGTTTGTTACCCGACGGTTTCCGCTGCTTCTCGCCAGGGGACCTGCCAGTCGCTTTCATTCTAAGACTTCTTGCACCGGCTGACGCCAGGAAGTTAACAATTCGAGCAAGATTTTGCGACAGGAATATGAGAAGAACAATGGCTGTAACTGAAAGTGCAGGGAAGAGGGATTCATGGTAATGATAATCAGTAAAATCATATGTGAAAACCTCAAGAATAATCCCTTCCGTTAAGATACATGACGTCAGGTCCTGAATATCCAAATCCACATTTATTTAAGGCAGATGACATCTGATGTAGCCACAGTGTTTAAAGGCTTACATGTTATACTGTGGGTTATGCCAGTATATGGTCTAGAACAGTGGTACCCAACGTGAGCTCCGCGGATCCCAAAGGATCCACGACCAGTTCCCAGGGGATCCGTGGATAGATTTCTGTAATGGCTACTTCGACGTTTACTTATTTTTTAATTAAAGGAATAACGCTTTATTAAAAATAATTGCGGAACTTCTTTAATTGGCGACGTGTTTATTTCGTATGACCGTTAGAATATCTAATTAAGAAACGTCCTGTACCCACGAACCGAGCGACAATAAGTTTAACTAAGGTCAAATCACGCAACGCATTGTTACGTATGTTACTTGTATATATTCGTAGCTATCTAAAATCAGTTCTGAGATATACATTTTTAATGTTGGATACCTATTATCAGGGGGGGGGGCACACGGTGGCGCAGTTGGTTGAGGAACTGCGCTACAAACCGGAACGTCGCGGGTTCGATTCCCGATGGTGTCATTGGAATTTTTCACTGACATAATCGTTTCGGTCGCACTATGGCCCTGGGGTCGACTCAGCCTCTAACAGAAATGAGTACCAGGAATCTTTCCTGGGGGTAAAGGTGGCCGGTGCGTAGGGCTGACAACCTTACCACCTTCATGTGCCGATTGTCTAAAAACCTGGGAGCCTCGACCTCCTGGAAACTTAAGGGCCTGTCAAGGCCTGTAATGGGATTGCTTTACCTTTACCTATTATCAGGACACACTATATTCACGTGAACAGGGATGTGAAAATCCGTGGTTATTTTTCGAAGCCGAAAGGGGTCCGCGAGCAAAAAAACTTTTGGGGAACACTGCTCTAGATGATTACAGAAATTACGGAGGAATATCCTGCTACCATCTTCAGTGACAAGAAACTTATTTCCTAGCCATAGAAGCAGAACGTCCCTCCAAAATTTGAGTAACCACTCTTCACACCTCACGGTATTCTGAAAATAGATAACAGTTCGAATTTGATAAGGTGTAT
The DNA here is from genome assembly GCA_021186555.1 of Reticulitermes speratus. Taxonomy (NCBI): domain Eukaryota; kingdom Metazoa; phylum Arthropoda; class Insecta; order Blattodea; family Rhinotermitidae; genus Reticulitermes; species Reticulitermes speratus. The sequence continues at coordinate 11,301,771 of JAJKFL010000001.1, forward strand.
TAAATTGCTTGTGGGAAGAGAAATCTCTTCTACTTCAGTAATTCAGTCTCGGTCGCACTGAGGCACTTTTCTGACCGAAGTAAAGCAACCGATTTGCCATCCTCACGTATCTACGCTTTAGTAACATGGTCAGTGTATTAAATCGTCTGCATTCACCCGTATGTGTGTACGGCAAACCGCAATACCACGCCTGTTTTGCACCGCAATTTGTTGCGGTATATCGAAATACTGTATAACACGGAATTCCTTTTCACAAACTTTAATGGGCGCTGAGTAAGGGTGTTGCAACATCAGTAGTCGACCTATATAGCCTACGTATGTATGCTGACCACGCATCTACACATGCGTAAGCGTGTTTTTATAAATAAACATACACGCGACAGACGACATAATCCATAACAAAATAAAACTGACCGTGATTTCAGGCTTCCGCCGCGATCACGAGATCTGCGCTCTTCTGGGATATTACGCGGCGTCGTGTGGTAATTTTCGGAAAGCCATCCATTCCGAAGTACCAACTGTAACATTTTTACTAATAAACAGAAATAAAATAAGGCTTACGTGCACAAGAAAAGCAAACATAAACGAAGAACAGTGTTCTGAATATTTGTTTTCCGTCTATATGCTTTGGTTAGGTACTGGCGTTCTTTAAATTGGCATAAAAAGGGACATTCCTTTTACAAATGGGAAAGAAGCAAGCTCAATCAACGACAAAGTATGTACAGAACATTTTAATGGACTATTGGGAAAATAATAAAGAAAAAAAAGGGACAGAAAGCATCCGAACCATCTGTGATTCCCTGGAAGAGCACACATATAATATAGCTACATGTAAGTAATGGGCTCGTGACTCGTCCGCTGGTTCATAATTGTATGGGGAAAACGCTGTACGGTATTGCTTGTTTGAAAATAACTACCTTTGTCAAACCAAAGCTGTGTGAAATGGAGCTGTATGTGGCTCCTTTGGGATTTCGTTATAAGCTTATTTCATTATTCTAAAGTAACTGTGCATATCAACAGTGAAGGTGATAAAATTATGCTTACAAAGTGAACCAATGAATAGACCAAATAATAAAACCAACGAATGCACTATATTGACCACTTTTATTATGGCCTATTTCCCCTCACCTTACACGTGTTTCGGAACTTTAAAGTTCCATCTTCAGCGGTTGTCGTGTGTTACCAATTATTCACATATTAAAACAAATACACAATATGTACAATAGTCTGTTAAAGTATTAAAACCATAGGTAAAAGAAGTTCAAATCTCTTTTAAAATTGTACGATATGTACTGTATGTACTATATGTACTTTAACAGATTATTGTACATATTGTGTATTTGTTTTAATATGTGAATAATTGGTAACACACGACAACCCCTGAAGATGGAACTTTAAAGTTCCGAAACACGTGTAGGGTGAGGGGAAATAGGCCATAATAAAAGTGGTCAATATAGTGCATTAGTTGGTTTTATTATTTGATTAAAAAAATGCACGGTGGTAATACTGTGAAAAAAATCAATGAATAGACGTTTGTAAATACAGGGCATACACAAAAGAATGGTGCGGTTTTAATAGTGAACAGTATTAAAACCGCACCATTCTTTTGTGTATACCCTGTATATGCAGTTTTAGTGACATAAAACCCCTGAAGATGGCTCAGTGAGGAGCCGAAACATATGTCGGGGTTTTTTAAAAAGTTTTAAAGAACTATACAGTTTTTTAAAATAAAAAGTGCATCCAGTTGGTGTTTTGAATAGTGCTTATTTCATTACTTTACACATACAGACATACATGTATAAGTATGTAACAGGGATAGTTACAAGAGAAGTGAATCAGGCCTTTAACTCTGTAAAAGAAAATAACATTCACTTACTCTGATTATGTCAGAAGGATTAGTCGCTGAGCAGTTATCATCTGATTCACGCACAGAATAAAACCATAAAACTTAAAATGTTTATTTCCCTTATTTATGGAAGCAAATAATTAGATTGGACTAGCAACTTACTAAAAATATCTCAATATATGAATAGTGATATAAACATTCCAACCGTATGCCCCCCCCCCCCCCGCCGCTCCTCCTATTTGTGAAATGAGTCAGTGTTTAGCAGGAATTTCCGAATGCTGCGTCTTGCTTGCCTGTGGATTTTAAACTGTAGCCGGTATGTGTAAATATTTATACTACGTACTTTATATTAGTCTCACCGTGCATTTTTTAATAATTCACTTTTTAACAATTAGTTGGTTCGTGGACAGTGAATTTATACTACTTATTGTTATGGACCGATATATCAGTCTGTAAGTGACTGCAAACTGAAGAGCCTCCAGAGATGTGGCTGTAACTTATCTGTCTGATATCTGAAATGACTAAACGAATAATAATTACGAAACAAAATACTTAATAACTAGGCCGTTGATGAATACTTCTTCATTAGAGCCTACACGATATTACAAACCCTAGTTTAATCTCAGAAGCATTTAGGACATTTACGCTTAACCGCCTTAGAGACCAAAATAAAGCTAAATTGTATTTGTATGTAAAAAATTCAGTTCGTACCGCGCAGTAAACACTCTCCATCTCTGTTATAAAAAGCTATCAGTTTATGCTTTACAGGGAGATAATTGTAGTTTGTAGGTGGAATATAACATTTTTAAGGGTGTTCTGGGAATTCCGAAAAGCGACTAATAGCTTCGTCATGTCTGTCAGTCTGTCCGTCTGTCCGCATGGAAAAACACGGCTCCTACTGGAAGGATTTTCATAAAATTTGATATTTGAGGATTTTTCGAAAATTTGTCAATCAAATTCGAGTTTTATTGGAATCTGAAAAGAATAACGGGTACTTTGCATGAAGATCTAAGTACCTACATGATAACATCTAGCTGAATTCTTCTTAGGATCAGAAATATTTCACACAAAAGTTGTAGAGAAATTGAAACACACTTGTTATGTAAAATAACTTTTTCCCGAAAATCGTGCCATTTATGAGACCATGTGGAAAATATGGTAGAGCAGGAAAGGCCACAGATTACAATATAATACGGCGTATGCGCTTTGAATGCTGGATAAGTAAGGCTATAAACACACACTCAGAATATATAGTAAGTTACTGACTTTTCGCGGCAACAATGGTTACGCAAACGCACCTCAATGTTACGTTATGCGTACATTGCCTGCCTTGTTGAACGTTAAACCTGGTGGTACATACAGTAACTGTTAGGCATTAAAAGGTTTAAAATTTAGAACACATAAAACTGTCTAAAACGACGCAGAGAGAAGATGACTTTATTTAACGCATTCTAAAGGCTGAAACTAAATTATGCTCTTACATAAAGCTTCGCGTTCTACCTCAAAGGGAACGCAGCCCATCTCCATTAGACGTACCATCAAACGGTTACAGATGTTTGGCAAAAACTTCAGGGTTGACTGTGACGATCATACGAACACATAAGAATGCTACGTGGAAAAATGCGAAGTAAATTAATGTTACTGCAGCTCACACATAGCAAATAGTTACTTTTCACAAGACGAATGTCATAGGTCTACACCGTTTTACAAACTTTAAAATCCTCTTCCCCTTACTGATCCACGGACCGTATAACCATGAGATGAAAAGATTTCATTCACAATATAATCGGCGAACTTTATTTCAAATTGACATTCAACGTCTGAATTGTAGCAATGTTCCATTGTTAATTATGTTAAATTATGTGCTGACAGTATTGGAGGGTGAGAAATTTCTAAATTATAAGGTGCGGGAGAGACCGCCATTATCGATATCGACAAACGTTCGTGATGTCCATAGTCGATATAATAAAGGGTTTACTTTCACAACCATAAAAACGATTGTGTCACCATATTTTGTCGTTTTAAAGCGTGAATTAACATTGCACGTTAGGAGAATAAGGCATGTAATGAACGGCGGGAGTAATTTGTAGAACAATGTTTCAGTTGTCTGGAGATAATGCATAATGAGAAAGTTCTTGCTGCTTGAGATTTGGGGCTCTGATGATAGTAACTATGAAGAGGACTGTTTTTCCGTTCCACTCTGTAGTTTGGAAGATAATTACCGATGTTTCAGAGGAACTCCCAGTTCTGTCGTATCATTCTCCGGCCATGAAGATGGCGGCGGCGTGTTACTCCGAAATATCAACATTTATCTACCAAACTACACGGCGTAACATTCAGAAAATAATCTTTCTTTATGTGTTTCTTCATCCGTAAGTTTTACCTGCAAATTGGCCTGTATTCAATTAACTTAATCATAAATATGATTTAGAAAAGGAAGTGACTTTGGGAGAATTCCTGTCTTCTAGGACGTGATGCCGATGTTCCGGTTACTGTGTACCATAATGCATGACGTCATATCCACAAGACAGTGATGCCAACGTTCTGGTTACTGTGTACCACAATGCATGACGTCATATCCACAAGACAGTGATGCCAACGTTCTGGTTACTGTGTACCACAATGCATGACGTCATATCCACAAGACAGTGATGCCGATGTTCCGGTTACTGTGTACCATAATGCATGACGTCATATCCACAAGACAGTGATGCCAACGTTCTGGTTACTGTGTACCACAATGCATGACGTCATATCCACAAGACAGTGATGCCGATGTTCCGGTTACTGTGTACCACAATGCATGACGTCATATCCACAAGACAGTGATGCCGATGTTCCGGTTACTGTGTACCATAATGCATGACGTCATATCCACAAGACAGTGATGCCGATGTTCCGGTTACTGTGTACCACAATGCATGACGTCATATCCACAAGACAGTGATGCCGATGTTCCGGTTACTGTGTACCACAATGCATGACGTCATATCCACAAGACAGTAATGTTCACTTCCAATGCTGTGACAACCGCCAACATCATGAATTCTGTATTTCTCCGTAAACGGGCAAATTTACGACAACGTTATGTGAAAACAAAACTGAATTTTAACAATTTTGTGAGAGTTCCTCAAACAAAATGTTGGTACTCACTAACCTTATAGAGCAGCGTTCTTGAGAAGCTGACAGTTGCGCAACTATTCAAGAAATTCACTTATTTCCATGTAACACGAAGACCACATTACGAACCACACCCCCTTTATTCAAGTTATTTTCATGTATTCACCTCTCATCTACTCCTGAATCCCCCTTAAATTCAGTTCCTCCAATTCCGAACTAAACTTTCAAGTGCATTTATCATCTCCCTCTCTCCCGTGAGCGCTTCATTCATTCATTCATTCATTACGTAGTCTGTACGTTATTTTCAAAGTACATTTTTATTGTATATAGTCTTAGTCCGACAAATGTAAAATTGTACATTTGTCGGACTAAGACTATATACGTAGTCTGTCTTACGACAGGTTCGTAGCCTCTTCCACGCGAGTTCTCCATAGAGTATGATCTAGTGCTTCCTCTTTCAAATTCCAGTACTTCTCTTTGCCTTAAGGTCATCAAGTAGCTGCATATGTTTTCTTCCCCGTCTTCTCGTCCCTGCTATCTTGCCTTCAGTAACGTGTTTTAGAAGGCAAAGGAAGCTCATTACGCAGTTGTACCCAGCCTCCCGTTACTCTCACCGTCCAGGGACCAAATATTCTCTCAGCACCCCATTCTAAAAAGCCTTCAAAACGAGGGACCATGTTTCACACATTTTGAGAACAGACAGAATAATACCTTTTATATTTCAATGTTTTCATTTATAGATATGATACGGGTAGGCAAAGATTCTGTAATAATCGTAGCAAGCTTTTACAATAATGGAAGTGTTTTTAATTGTAGGTACATTCACCATTAAAAAGAAATAACCTGCCCGTGAGATCGGCGATTATTTTAATCTGTATCACAGTTTTTCCCCCAAACGCTCCACTGCGCAATCTCCGATAACAAGCTGCTGCCGGATGTTGCTCATGAGAACTAGCGATGTGACAAACGGGGAGGAGCGGAGAGGAGGGTGGCTTCATTAAAATGTCGACGCTTATAATGACTAATAAAGTTTAGCACAAATATCTCCTAAGTCTTTGGCACGGACTGAAGGGAAACCTCCGGAGGGCTGAAAGCGTACAAAATCAGGAAACTATCAGAGGGATGAGATCCTTGAATCCAGAGAGACCACAAGTAGATGTAAGGCGGGTTTTGCGAAATCAATTATCTAGTTTAATTAAAGGGACAATGTAACTACTCACATCACTCCTTGTGCTTGTGGTGCCACTATCATCACTATAAAAATACCTTAGGAATAAAGTGACCTAATTAACGATAATTCAAAAATCTTCCTAATCAGTAAGATTAAATTAATATAAAGGGGAACGCAAGATACGTAAAACTTTTGGCAGGGTTGGGGCACTTGTGAAAGCAAAGTAAAGAATTGCGGTTTAACAAGTGTTAATCGCTGCATTGAAAACTAGACAAGATGCCAATCTGATTATCAAACCACCTTATATTCGATCAATAAAACAGATTCAATTCATTTATATATCTAAATCAGTTTGAATTTATGAGAATTACAGTGTTCTAGAACATGACACCTTTTTGACTGGTAATTCACCGGAGGGGCATGGTGCATCCACCTCTACGGTAGTCGACAAAAAACATTATTCTTCCGACTACACTAAATATTAGGCAACCTGCTCCGAAACGTCAGTAACAAATCACCAAACAACACGGCGTCATGTCCCAAAAGACTATAATCTTTATCAGAAACGCCGTGAAACGTCAATCAACAGGAGATAAATGACATCAGGCGTCCGCCGCGATGCACATGAGGTCTACGCTCGTCTGGGATATTACGCAGCGTTGAGTGGTAATTCTGTACCGACGTTTCTGGACAACATATCGGTCTCATCGTCAGGACTTCTTGACCCTTGAAGATGTGACCGATAGGTTGTCCCGAAACGTCGGTACAGAACTACCACTCAACGCTGCTTAATGTCCCAGAAGAGCGTAGACCTCACGGTAGAGTTAATCCTAGAGCAAATTTACAGTTTTTTCTTCGTGTTTTGGAGAAGTTTTCTGCTGCCTAAAAGGTAATTTTGCCGATCACGTTTCCAAGAACGCCTAGGCGGGTCTCCTTTAATAGCTCCTTTCCTTATACTGAAGTAATAACAACACTATAAGAAGAAAAGACAGATGTTTTTAAATTAGGAAGGTAGTGGAGGGCGATTTGATATTTGAGGAGAACGACCATCACTATTATTTTCCTTAGGCAATAAAGGTTGAGCAGGGTAACAAATGATCGCAATATAATTCAGGGCAGTTGAAAAGAACATGCACAGTTATTGAATTAATACCACTAAGGACGATACAAAAAGATCTCATTCCTAGGAAGACGTGAGCAGAACACATGCTATTTCGAACTTCTGACCAAAAAACTGGAGCAATTACTGCAAAATGATACTTTAAAAAATAATTTTATAGCAGAGTTTATAGACCTGCAGAAGTTGGTGTATGTTAGCGAGCAGTGTCTGAACGGACGTTGGGACAGACCCTGGCATAAAATGGATTTGAAGAAATCAGAAAATTATTTCTAAGCCACGGAATAAGGCAGTTCATAACAAAAGTTACATACGATATTGCTGAATTTAAATTATAAACGCCATTTCTAGAGTACCTTAATACCTGTACAGGCATCTCATCTACCACCCGGTCAAACAATATTAAACTAACATATGCGAATTACCCACCGCCGTATGAGTACAATAAGTAAGTTAAAAATATAATGTGTCACAAAACCAGAAATTTTAAAATGATGGCGTAACGCTTCACGTCACCACCTGATGACGACAGCTGTATATTACTTCGTACGCACAAAAACACACAAGAGCTTCAGACAAGGATTTTGTCTACAGATTGTCGTCCATGTAATTAATTATCTTCATCATCGCCACTTTTTTCAAAGTACCTAACTTTCCACACTTTTGGACTCAATATCCACACGCTATGACGTTTCAAATTTTAATTACACACGAGCCACTACAGTAGATATGCAAATTAAAGCGGAACAAAAACATGATTTTCGGTTGTTTATAATTTAGACAGCGTTGCCACTTCGCAAACAAATGATGTTTACGTTTAAGGATAGAAGCTGTTAAGAATTTTAAGTAACTTAACAAGACTCCGCCTTTCTCAAGCAGGAATTTTACATTACTAAAAAAAATGATTGTTTTTATTTGTGCGGTAACGAACTCGGGACGACTTAATAGGAGGTTAGAGAAATACCACAGTAAGGAGCTTCATAACGTGCACCTATCATCAAATTTTATTAATATGATCAAATCAAGGAAGACAACAAGAGGGTGACGTGGCCAAACTGGGGGAGAACAGAAATGCATACAGAATTTTGATAGATAAACCTGAAGAAAAGTGTCGAGTTGCAAGATCTAGGCGTAGATGGGAGGATATTAAATTTGACCTTAAATAAATAGGATGGGATTGCATAAATTGGACTCATCTGGCTCTGGATAGGGACAAGCAGCGGGCTTTTGTGTGCAGGGAAATGAACCTTCTGATTCCATAAAATGCGGAAATTTTCTTGACCAGAATAAAACTGTTAGCGTCTGAAGGAGGGCTCTGCTGCATGAAATTAGTTCATTAGTTAATTAGTAAGTTAGTTTAGTTAGTTATTTAGTGAGAAATTCTAAAGTATAAGCATCTTACAGACGTGACATAAAGGTTCCACATTACTGTTGGTAAATACAAGTAATTTGATAATTTTTAAATGGGCTTGCAAATAGAACAAGGCTTCATATATGTTGAGTAATACCTAAAGAATTTTATAGGCAGCAATGTGTAACGTGTCGCAGATGTGAAGCTTCGCCTCAGACTACGACTGGCTGGTACCTTCGTTATTATGGTTCATTTAAAGTTTCAAAGCACGTATTACCATTATTCTGTGTAAGTTAAGTTTTCTTGACTAAAATGTTTCTGCTTGAAAGCATTATGTTATCAACTTATAAGGACTATGAAACAAGTTAATATAGGTTTACAACTTCGCATTTATTTCTCAGCGGTTTTAATAACTAGGTCAATGCCTCTTTTCAGACTTTCTTTCAAATATAATCAGGGTGAATATAATGCATACACGTTTAAAGAAATATTACGTTCCACAGCGACAGAAAAATTTTTTTAGATTACATCTTTTCAGAATTATTGCCATATCCGGTGGAATTCTGCATGGTAATCTGAAGTGTACAGTATGTTAAAAGTTGTGACTTCCGACTCAAGAAAAAAACAGGAAGCTGTAAAATACTGCTTTCTGTAAAAAGATTTATAAGTTTTCAGTTCCTGGTATAAGGGATTTAGCGGTGTAAAGAAAATGGCTGCTCTTCTTGTTCATCAAACTTGATATAAACTGATTTCAGGCTTCAGGCCGCGATGTTGATAAAACCTGTGGTCTTTTGGGTAATTACACGGCGTCGTGTGCTAATTATTTACCGACGTTTCGGGACAACGTATCGGTCCCTTCTTCACGGGTCAAGATTCGAGGAATCTTGACCCGTGAAGAAGGGACCGATACGTTGTCCCGAAACGTCGGTAAATAATTTGCACACGACGCCGTGTAATTACCCAAAAGACCACAGATTTGATATAAACTGATTTATTTTATGGAATTTGTCAAAGACAAGTCAGTATAAAACATGTAAGTGACCTGAAAGGCAAATTAAATTAAATTTGGGCCAAGAAAACTGTCGCTGAAATTAACAAAGTCGGTACAGCAGCCTCATCCTTAAGACACTATTATTCCCTCAGGTAATCGAGCAATTCTAGGCCTTTTATGCATCCCGAACGCTCATGACCGTTTTCACAAAATCTGACAATTTTCAACTGTAACGCTTTTGAAAACTTTTTATCCCTTCGTCGAAACACATAATGAATTTTCACTTCAATGAAATCACGCTACAATGAAAACACACCAAGTGGAATATCAGCTATAAAATTCCACAAATTTGTGTATCACCATCTGCCAGCGTTGAATAGCTATTCATTTTTTGTTACTTTTCCTCCTCTATTCATAATATATTTTGGGTTTAAATAATACAGTTCAGTTAAAATTAAGTACAGTTCATTGTAATAAATAAACACGCATATAGGATTACATGAGTAGTACATTACTGTGCCCTATTGTGAGAGGTCGCTGTGTGTACAGCCTACTATATATTACCGTATTAATAGTAGATTATTTTAGTACAGCCAATTTTCACTAAAGAAATTACGTTTGAAGGAAGGCATCCCTGTCGCAAACGGAGGAACCAAGCGCTGTGGAAAAAACACGTCATCACCATGGTTAGTATGGATAGCTAGATAAGAGATTAAGTATCATTGAAATGTCACATCACTACTGTCAGGCGCAACCAGTATTATATCCATTGAAAAGATATTACAGTAGTATACAATTTATTATATCTAATAATGTTTCATGTACTGATGCATTTAAACATTTAAAAGTACTTTGGTCAAACTGTACTACACACGCAGGTAGGAAAGGCCCAACAAAGAAGTAGAAGTGAAGTTAGAGGAGGAGGAGGAGGAGGAAAACCTCTTCTTGAAGAAAGCATACACACGCTTTGTAAATGAGGTTCTCAGCTTGGAAAGTTTTACTGGCGCTCCTATATAAGGCTATACAATCATTACTGGGCACTAAGTTTGCATGTTTCACGCCTCTGCTTGCGCTGCCATCTAGAGAGTGAAAATTGTGCTCCCATATCACGGGCGTGGATACTGAATGACGCGTGTCCCTTAGCTAAAGTACTGTTGTCTATTTTATGACAGCTCTATAAACAACTACACTGAGGCCATGGAAATATATCACATGCGTGGTGGGGATGACAGGGCTCGCTTTGTGCTATAATTTTGTGCTAACATTCAAGAAATAAAGCCGTGTCCGTTTGAATGTCTGTCCGCTTGCATTATCTAAGAAATTACTTATTCATGGATTACGATAAAATCCTTTTCTATTGATTTACACTAAAATTTGTCTTGTATCGTGTCTACATGAACCATATTTTACTTCAGTTTTAAGTGAAAATTCATTAATTTCTAAAAAAATTGCTCATTTAAAAAATTTATACAGGACAGAATATATAAGTCTATAGAGATCTGAGCTCTTTTGGGATTTCACTCAGCGTAGAATGGTAGTTCTGTACCGACGTTTCGTGACAACCTATCGGTCGCATCTTCAAGTCAAGCGGTCCCTTGAGGATAGAGCCGAGAGTTTGTCCCGAAATATCGATACGAAACTACCATTCTATGATGCGTGAAATCCCAAAAGGGCGCAAATCTAATTTATATCGCGGCGGAAGAATGAAATCACGCACAAATCTATAGATTCTATGTGGAAATGTATTTCATATAGTGATTATTTAAGAAATACACGTGAAAGTAATTACAGACTTTATGAAGGATACTTGTAATGTGATGCGACGGTGTTTATACACCGCGGTAGAATGATTAAGGAGAAAGCGGACGCGGTCCATAATACGTGTCCATGTATTCGCGTGGCCCATAATACGTGTCCATGTATTCGCGTGGCCCATAATACGTGTCCACGTATTCGCGTGGCCCATAATACGTGTCCACGTATTCGCGTGGCCCATAATACGTGTCCATTTATTCGCGTGGCCCATAATACGTGTCCATGTATTTGCGTGGCCCATAATACGTGTCCATGTATTCGCGTGGCCCATAATACGTGTCCATGTATTCGCGTGGCCCATAATACGTGTCCATGTATTCGCGTGGCCCATAATACGTGTCCATGTATTCGCGTGGCCCATAATACGTGTCCATGTATTCGCGTGGCCCATAATACGTGTCCATGTATTTGCGTGGCCCATAATACGTGTCCATGTATTCGCGTGGCCCATAATACGTGTCCATGTATTCGCGTGGCCCATAATACGTGCCCATGTATTCGCGTGGCCCATAGTGGGTTCCCATTCATTGGCATGGCCTATAGTATGTGTCCATGTATTCGCCTGGGAAGAATGAAACAACAACAACAATAAATCTCAAGACAGTTCATACACACCGGACAAAATTCTTATCATGTGTCTCAAGGTACAAGCTTCAGACCGGTCACATTTCGTGTCACCTTTATGATTTCACACTTAACAATGCAATAATATTCTGCGACACTAAAATTCACACTCGGTGTGTAATCAGACGGTCGGGTAATGTATTCTCACTTTGGAGTCCTGGGTTTGATATCGTGGTACTTAATTGTAAACACGATGCTCTGACTGCATTGTAACTGTTCTGAACTTTACTGACGTACATTTTGTATACTCTGTATTTCGGGAACTGGGTCCAATGGCTCTTGTTTGCTTTACGCTCACTGCCAGACATTTTAAAATGTTTATATTATTGATAAATGTCAGTTTAAATAAACGAACCGTTTAATAATGATCACGCACGACATGTAACAACAAATAAACAACTGTCTACTAGTTCACTGAAGAAAATCACCGATCACATTTTTAAAAATATAACAAAATATAATAAAATGAAACAATCTGCCAGTTTTTAACGAGTGGCTTCAATGTGGGACAGAAAAGACTATTCAAAAGTACCGTGTGTTAAGGTATGCTGTGACGCAGTTGGTTGAGGCACTGCGTACAAGCCGGAAGGTCGCATGTTCTCTTCCCGATGGGTTCATTGAGATTTTTCATTGACTTAATCCTTCCGACTGCACTATGGCCCTGGGGTCGACTCAGCCTCTAACAGAAATGAGTACCAGGGATGTCTCCTGGCGGGTAAAGGAGGCCGGTGTGTAGGGCTGACGACCTTGTCACCTTCGTGTTCCGATTGTCTAGAAATTCTGGGAACCTCAATCTCCTGGAGCACTTAGTGCATGGTCTGGCCTGTAATGGGATAGCTTTACCTTTTACTGTGTACTAAACTGGATCATTCTCGATGTACACACAGTAAATCAACTATGATCTCATATGTTTAGTAGACGTTCGCTGAAGTTTCAAACGTAAAAAATACTGTCAGTTGTATTTACTTCGTCGTTCTAATTAGAACATCAGCCCTTGGAACAGTAAATAAACGGAATACTCGTCTTGACGATTTTTGTCTAAATTTATAGTTACATATCTGATTAGAAATATGAAACGAAGACAAAGGCGATTACAGGCAAGTCGCTATCGTGTTTGTAATTCAAACGGAACACATTACCTAACAACCGAATTAACAGACCTGTCAAATGGAATTAATGCTTCTCGCACCCCCAAAACTTGTCTTCCGGAAATACAATTACCTTGCTCGAAACACAATTAGAGAAGCACAACTTTGTTCCCTATCTGCACGGGTTATTTGGAGGGGGAACGCAGGCATCCAAAGTGACCATCACGCACTCTAACTGATATTCAGTTGCTAGACAATAATTAAAAGACGTGAAGCGCATTCCCTTCCGGGAGCTGGCCGATACCGTAGTCACTTCCCAATTATTTCTTCTACAGTCAACACAAGAGGCGGCATGTGCGCCGTCTCGTATTCCACACTTCAGTGACTCGCTGTAACAGAGTCATTTTGAGACGCTGATAGACCCTCAGCCTTTCAAGAAATTCACTTTCTTCAATGGAATTTAGAAATACGAGTATAGTAGTCTTGATTAGAGTCTGCCTGAATCATTTGAACTCAGACCACCTCAGATCTCATTTCTGTACGATGCAATTCAATGCTACATATTTATATATAGAGCTAGGTATTTTCCCCTCAATATCCCCGACATATATTGTGTACATAGTATCTCATCTTTCCATGCGTGTTTCAAGTCCCGTCAACCCCATCATCATCATCTTGTCTGTCTTACGACATGTGCATAGCCCCTTCCAAAGCGAGTTGTCCACACAGTGCTATCTAGTGCTTCCTCTTTCAATTTACAGTATCTTTCCTTTGCCTTAAGGCCATCCAGTAGCTTCGTACGCCTTCTTCCTCGTCTTCCCGTCATTTCTATTGCTCCCTCTAACTTTATTTCAATAATGTGCTTTAGAAGGCAGTTCCTACGCAAGATGTGACCAATCCAGTTAGCCTGCCTCATTTGTATTGTATGTAGGATATTCCTCTCCTCCTTGATTCTGTGTAATACTTCTTCATTTCTCCCACGATCGGTCCAACTGATCTTCTCTATCCTTCTCCAGCACCACATTTCAAAAATGTCCAGTTATTTCTCATCTACTCGCAATTCCATTTATTTATGGACTTCATATTATTTGGAGTAAAGAATAAATTACGAAGCTCAAACACTCTCCTTTCTCCTGTTTCCTCTCTCCGTCTCTGCAGCAATCTTTTTTCTCACACACCGTCACGCTTTGTCAACTGCTCACGTTATGTTAAGGTCTAATGACAATGTTTATGAAGAATATAGGGCATGTAATGAAGTGGTAGTAGTCTGTTTTAAAGAAATAGTCTTGAGGGACTGAGAAAAAGTGCGCAACTTCTCAGGATGTCTTATTTTAAGCAGAAATTCGGGACCGGAATGTCCTTAAACTAAATTCGGCGTGTTATTCCTTTATGCCGGTTCCTCCATTGCTGTTTCTGAACCATTTGAAATTTGGGCAGTGTGGCAGTCAGCTAATGGTCTACCGCCATTGTTCAATGCTGTGCCCGTAATGAGACCAGAACACAGAACAGACGCTCTTTGAGTGTTTGTAAAGTACTGCAAATAACATTTAAAGTAAAGATATTACCTGTTAATCAGTTCAGAATTTTTTATCTTTTTTCTGCCGTCCCAAAACATAAAGGTTATAATATGAAATCTTATGAGTTTAAATATTGCTTTTTATGGATGATAAACACGGTCTCTCACCAAACGCCAAGAAAACAGATGTAAGGTGTCTGTGAGCAATTGGGACTTAAGAGAGAGAAGGGAAAAGGATTGTAAGAGAAAACTGGCTAATGAGAGAGTTATTGATTTTACTCTGCACCAACTCTTATCGGTAAGTTAACGTCGTGAAACACTCATATAATTTTTTTGGAACTTGGGGCGGCAAAAGGTCGAGAAAAGTCTGAAAAATTGTTGTACGAAAAGCTGAAGAGAGCAGACCACTTTGGAGACACATCACCATAAGCTGATACAACGTCCGAGTAAACCGTACCTTAAAAAGATTACTAGGGTGTAAAATGGATTCAGCTGGCTCAGGATAGAAATTAGTGGCAACCTGTTTTGAACAAGATTAAGAACTCCCAAGTCCCGTCAAAACTGTCTGATTTATAGACAAGTTTCTAAATCGGATTATGATACTTGAAATTATGCAAGATTATGTTAAATAAAGTCTGGCTCAGGACGTAAATTCCACCTAATGGTGCAGGTTTCCTTTTGTTTTTATAAAATGACTGATAGACACAATTCCATCAATGTCGAATAATTTCCATTCCATCAAAATCGTGCCGCAAAACACCCGTCATAATACGTCAAACTGATAAATGATCAGTTTCCCTTCCCAGATGTACGAACAACACGTTTGGCACAGAGGCGTCTTCAGAGAAGTCCCAAGTTAGCCGAAACCAATTTAAATATATACACGACTACTTAAAATGTTCTCGGTGTTGTAGAAACAACGAAGGGAAAATTCTGGCTAACATTTCAGTTTGGCAAAGACGGAAGGAGCAAATTAATTCTTGGGTCACATAAGGAAATTGAGTTTCGCTAATACGAGGCCTGTATCAGTTTTTTCTGTGTCTGAAATTTTACAGTAAACGAATAAACACAAACAGCACATCTAGAAGACAGGAGGACGGGAAATATCCTCAATACTAGCTACACGCATAACCGTATTACACAAAATCAATGTTATGCGATTTTATGCAAGAATAACATTTCAAATCCCATAAATTCCTATACCAAAGATGACTCAAACCTTCTGGAATATTAACTCCGTGTTGGTTGGTGCATACAGGTTTTTGGTGGGTAGACCTGAGGGATAGAGACTACTTAGAAGACCTAAGCACAGATAGGACGTTAATAATAAAATGGATCTTCAAGAAGTGGGATGGGGAGGCACGGACTGGATTGATCTGGCTCAGGATAGAGACAAATGTCGGGCTTTTGTGCATACGGTAATGAGTCGACCGTAAATACAGCAGTACTGTTAAAGCGACAAAAAATATCAATCAAAATACGTGCCTAGTACACAAACTCCTGTAAAGTATCCACACAAATTACAAATAAAAAACCCCAGTTTTTCCTACACGCGTTGATACTACATAATGTCTGATTTTGGCTCTTTGATCTGAAACCGGTAGCTTGATCACGTGTTGCAGATGTGTGTGTTGGTTGTGACTGTGCTATTGATAAGAATAAAATATAATTTTGATAAAGATTAAATGTAATCACACCAGTCAATAATGTCGTTCTCAAATACTCGTACCTGGAAGTATATGAAAAAAGCATGATGTAATATTCGAACGATAAAACTGTGACTTCCAACAATATGTGTCATATCTGACGCTATATGGACCGAGCTAGTGCCAGGTTCGTGCCGGACCGGGCCCAGCACCGTTTAAAGGATGGACAACACAACCAGCGCTAGTTACAAAGGGCACTAAAACGCTGACACCGTAACGCAAGGTGCTGCTGCTCAGGGTGAGCAGTTCCTCTAGAGAGCTGCAGAGGAATGGGCGGCGGACGCAAGGACAACAAATCAGTGCAAGGGATTGCATAGCTCTCAGGGGAAATTACCAAAATTAACTCTATTCTTCTCCGAGCTGCCTAGTCGGCATACGGCAGGCACTCACGCTCTTCCGCCGTCTTGTCCCTGGGCCTGCTTTCTACACCACTGTATTTCAGACACATCCCTTCAACAGTGTCTGCGTGCCATGCAAATCCTTCTCTTCCTATTCTCCGCAGATTACTGTTTCATCCCGGTCCAACTTCTTATTATTCTCATCCCCTCACCTCACTTCCTCTTTTCTCTCCTTCATTTCTCCTCCCAAACATTTAACACGCACGTACATTATAACTCTTACCTCCTCTCCTTTTGTTTCTAAACCAGATACATTCTTTCCCACTGTCTCATTCTTTTCCATCTCATTCTTTCATTCCTTAACTTTTTCGCTTTATGGAAGAAAAATGGATGAGGGAAATGTTATGACATTTCCTTCCTCACTACGTTTAAGAGGGAGTGTGTCTATATATATATATACTATAAATGCAGGAGGAGAAGTCGTTTGACGGCATTTCCAAGAGAAACTGAAATGGCAAAAGAAAGTGCCATTTTATAGAATGTTTGCGGTTTAAGTTTGTTGCATTTCATCTATTTGTTATGGCACAGTGTTCCAAAGCTGGACAGGAGCGCATTAAAACACACAACTGTGAACTCTGTTTGAAACAACAAAGAAATGGCAGAAACAATACATTGCAAATACCATTTTAGGCAGGATACGGTCCCGTTTTTTCCCACCCGAATTAATGACATAAATAATTTTTCGGTTCCACGACAACGTAGTGACTTCTAAAATTCCGGGTCGCTGTAATTTGATCTGAAATTATGAAGCATGCAACTAAGTGTGTAAGTTCCCGACTTACATTTTTGCATCATGGCAGCTTTCATTTTATCCGTGCAAACCTTCTTAACATGTAGATCGAACTCGGTTATAACGTCATGAAAGGAACTGAATATTTTGTGTCGTTATAAACGAGTGTTGTTATAACCGAGTAGTGTAATGTTATGGTTAACAGCGAGGAATTAATTGGTACCACAGAATATCTGACACTATAGAGGAGGCGTCGCTTAAACCGATGTCGTTTTAAACCGGGTTCAACTGTATATCTCTGACTAACTTATAACACACGTAAAAAGAAAAGTGAAGAAAATAACACATGTATATTTCCACATCATTTTCGTTATGTACTCTACTTTGATATTCATGATCATACTTCCTGGTTAAGACCTCTCCTCTTCACGTAACAAAATCCACGTCCTATACACAGAGCATTTGGTCTGAAAATTTATTTTTCGCCAGCTACTAACCTTGCGACTACATTTATTGTACAGCACCTTCTCCCTTTCACTTTCTTTGTTCTTCTATTTCTCTTTCCCATCAGCTCTGTTCCACTTGTTCTAATGCATTATTTAGTTGACATTAGCCAACTGATGCCCCATTTTATCCTTGTAGTTCCTCGATCCATTTCGGACCGTAGCTCAGGCTCTTGTTCGCCTTTCATACGCGGTTTGCAGTCGTAGTTCCTACAAAGGGAGTATTATCAAGTGGAAAACGAAGTAAGAAGACGTAAAACCTCCTACATGTGTAATATTTTACCTTTTCTCTTCGTATTTTCCTCGAGTCCTACCTGTATACATGGAAGACCCTTGCGTCTAAATCGAGGGAAAAAATATTCTGGCTTTTCACCTTAAGAGACGCCCGAATTCTGAAAATGGTGACGAAAACGATGACATTGAATACGATGGTTCATGTGGTAAGATTCCTGACTTGTATTCCGGAGGTATCCGGTTTGAATCTCGGACGAAAGACCGACTACTTGCAATGAGGTCCTTCATGCTTCTCCTCTGTATCCCCAGGCGAAAGTCGTGGCAGTATCTGTATTAGCCATGACCTCTTCCTTTTATATCCTAACAAATGCAGCTGAACTTTCGCCAGCAAGCAATCCCATTACAGGCCTGGACAGGCCCTTAGGGTTCCAGGAGGTTGAGGCTCCCATATTTCTAGACAATCGGCACACGAGGGTGGTAAGGTGCCCTACGCACCGGCCGCCTTTACTCCCCAGGAAATATTCCTGGTACTCATTTCTGTTAGAGGCTGAGTCGATCCCAGGGCCATAGTGCGACCGAAAGGATTCAGTCAATAAAAAATTCCAATGACACAATCGGGAATCGAACCCGCCACCTTCCGGCTTGTAGCACAGTGCAAGCAGGTTTGGTCCAAATTCAGACCTGCTACATATAAGTGATTCCGATGTGGCTGCCTGTAAAATTTCCGGATCAAAATTTTATATGCATTTCTCATTTCTCTTATTTTTGCAACATGTTTCGCCATCTAATGTTCCCAGTTTCTGTATTGTTTCATATTCCCTGGATCTAAATTTCTTAAAACTTTTGTCCAGTCACCCTCTTTTTAAATTCACAGGCAAGTTTAATCACGCGTGTTAAAGAACCTACAATTATTGTCTTTTATATTTAGGTAGTTACGTTTAGGATACAATATCAAATACGTGACACAGTTCTGTGGTCCTTTACAACCTTGAACTCAGTCACACAATAGGCAACGCAGACACGTGCACTGTGCATTCCATCTCCTAAATCCTTTGAACTTCAGGCAAAATAACTTCGTCACTTCAGCATGTCTGCGGGTGCCCGAAACATGTGCCAAAATTCTTTATTTCTAAAGTCACTTTTCAATTCACTCTCTTTTATTTGCATTTATTTATTTTGAGAGTGAGACGAAAACTAATGTGATATCTTCCCGCCAGGCTCAATTCATTTTTTTTATCTTCTGCTCTTACATCCCTCCACACCACTGCAAGGGTTTCATTTTCCCCAACTTCCATTTCTCTTTTATAACTCTTCTCCTCCTATCGTCACTTGTTTCACTTCGAACTAACTTTGTTCTTTTGCTATTGCTGCTTCTAGATTCACTTGTTCAGTTCTTACTTCTTCGTATCGCCCCCCCCCCCCACAATTCTATCTTACTTATCAGACAGAAAGTTTAGAACAGCACTGAGCTTGAAGTACATAGAAACTGCCAAGTTGAACATGGTTGATATAGCAGACAATGACGTACTGCAACACATTCACAATTGTGCAAATTAAAATACATATATGTATACATATATATATAAATTGTCACAAAGTAATTTTAGTTAGCTACAAGGGATAAAATGTTATAATGTGTGGTTTTATTATATTCCGAGAGTTACAGCCTCTGTATTCATATCCTCTCTTCAGAAGAGTTATTAGAGTAATTAACACTTGTACTTCATGGATGGAAAACACAAGAAAATACTCTGTCCAGAAAGAAACAATCTTCTAGCATAGAATGCAGTGTGCTTGATAAGGAAGAAAAAATTCTCAAGCATAAAAAACAATACTGCTTTTTCTGTAAGGACAAATTATTCAACATGGAAAACCTTTCTTGGTTGTAGAAGGAACAATTGAGTAGCATAAAGAATAAGTACAGTGGTCAGTTCGTAATCCGGACTCCGGTAAACCGGATCCCCGTGTGGTCCGGACAATTTTCGGTCAACTATAGAGCAGTATTTCCCACTGAAATTATTATTACTGTACATTTTATTTTATTAATATTATTATTATTTTGTATGTTACCTATCCTACGGATTTACCCTATCATCCCTCACCCCATATAGTCCGGATGACCGAGGAACTACTGTATGTTGTTTAGGGACGGAACAGTTGCACTGCACACAACGCCACTGTTCAGTATGACAGGGAATGTTAAAAAAAATCAATCTGCTGCTTATAAAAGGACAAGTTTTAATTACAATACAAACACATTTCGCTGCGGACAAAATTTCTCTATAGTACAATGGGACGGGTTTTCTGTTCGGACTACGGCTTTACCCTATCCGTAACATTCCACCAATGCACCGTAATCACATTCATTTATTTACTGTACACACTATACAATTTAACAACTGACAGCGTCGGTAAATAAAAAACTTCTGACACATAACATAATTGTCTTTATGAAAGGAGAAGTGCTGTCTTCTGTTAGACAACGGCAAACCGTTACCAAACTTAAAAAACAAATTATTTCTAAAATAAACGTTCAGCTACTAGTAATCGACATACTGACATGGAAATTGTGAACTTTCGCAGATTAGTCCTCGCTGTGAGAGAATTTCTGACAAAAATATATTTGTTATTTAAGTCAATGTAATCCGACCATAAAATGACGCCAAACGTACAGAAAATATATACATACATACATACTCGTATATTACGACGTTATTCGTGAAAGAAACCTTCGCGGTTGAAATGTTCAAAAGAAATTTCATCATCAGAAAATAGCACATAAGAAATACAGCAAATGGGCGACCTAATTATACTGTTGTATAGCAGTATGATGGACGCTCTGGGCGTGTCTGTAGCCTATATAAAGAATCTGCGTAAGCAATAAAGATGATGGAAGAAAGAATAACTTACGGAATGTTTACGTACTTGGTAAGATGATTGATGGTTTTGAAATTTCTTACACTAAATGGCGCGTGAAAGAAGCTTCATAATTTAATTTCGAACAAAATTAATGTCTCTCCTATTTACTACGAATATAAGACCATTTCACGTTTCAAAACTAGTCGCGTTCCTCATTATGCACTCCCGCAACTGCATTAATTAGATATGTAGCACAAATCGAAAACTCGTGGAAAAAAGGTAAAGCAAACCTGTACAGGCCTGGGCAGGGCCAGATTTCAAGACAATCGGCACATAAAGGTGGTTAGGTTGTCAGCCCTAGGCACCGGCCGCTTTTACCCCCCAGGAAATATTCCTGTTACTCATTTCTCTTAGAGGTTGAATCGACCCAGGGCCATAGTGCGACCGAAAGGATTATGTCAATGAAAAATTCCAATCGAAACTGCGACCTTCCGGCTTGTAGCACAGTGCCTCAATCAACTGCGCCACCGCGTATTTTGTGGAGTAGTCTTTATAAATAAGCTTCTACTACAAAATAAATTATTTTAGAAACTTAAGTTCCCCAGACGAATGACAAAAATTACACTCTCAATGTTTACATATTTATACGTTTTTAGGTAACAAAAATTAACAATAGAGATCATTAGCTTTGATAAAAAGGCTATATGGAAAGACATGTTCACATGTCTGTTTAATGTTATGGATGGAAGAATATCACTTGAACATTTCATAAATATTCAAATTTATACTCTCTTTGTTCCCTGTGTGCAACACTGGGTATTGTGGCGCACAGTAGATATGTCCCACAGCAACTGATTTATGGAGCACTCTCCTAGACTAAATACTTATTGATAAGAGGATATAAGAATATTATGCACAATCAAATAATCCGTCTTAATACTGCAGTCTTGTGAAAGAAATAAAGTCATATTCCTGAATAAATGGAAGTAATATATGTCGCCTCTTAAGCAGCAATGTGTGAAGACACGTTCATACTAATGATACCCTACACAATACATTGAATAATTGGCCCCTTTATCGAAGGCTGCAGCATACTGTGTTGGAACGCGATGGCAAGTACTTATGTAAATTACTTATAACAAAATTAAGTGTAGGAAGAAGCCTTTGACACAGACTCGATAATTTCTGCGGTTTATAGCAGTAGCTTCTGCATAGTGACTAGTCAGCGCAAGACTAAACATAAAGACAGAGTGCCTATCAATTTCTGTACAATTAACTCCAAACAAGGCCTTTTCTAACACAAGTTCCCCAACTTCGCTCTCGTACCATAACTTCTTCAAAGTAAACGAAGATCAGAATTCGATAAATTTAGTAAGCTTATTAAAATTCATATTATGTATATCTTATATTACTCTACACTGTGTTTTCTAAAGTTACATTCTACATCTTTACCGAACTAATAAAATCGGCAATCAGGTAGACAGACACATAGACGGGTAGTAGGCCAGAGAGATTGGATTTAAACA
The DNA here is from genome assembly GCA_021186555.1 of Reticulitermes speratus. Classification (NCBI taxonomy): domain Eukaryota; kingdom Metazoa; phylum Arthropoda; class Insecta; order Blattodea; family Rhinotermitidae; genus Reticulitermes; species Reticulitermes speratus. Next base: position 11,324,366 of record JAJKFL010000001.1, read on the forward strand.
GACATACAACGTATACCTACACACATGGAATAAGCAGTGATGTTACACAGCCATGTTACACAAAGTTAACAGATTTCAAACAAGATGAATTAGATTAATTGATTAAAATCTGAATGGTACAAAAATTGTAAGATTTTGTAATGTAGACAAGGCAGGTAAAGCAGACTGGACAGACCATCAGGATAACATTGGACAGACAGGTTAGATGCATAAGGCATATTAGACAAATAAGGCAGATTAAACGGTTTAGTCAATTCAAATACGTTAGACCAATTTGATAGAATTAGCAAGACTAAAAAACCTCGAGTCTCCCTCGATGGTTTCTCCACCTTATCGAAGGCACAAGTAGCTGGGTAAGGGGGCTTAGGAGCATCAGTTAACTCGAACTACGTGAGCCACCCTTACCGGACAGGCGTTGAGCGAACTGCGGATAAAGAGAGAAACCCTGGCCCTACAGGTTGGGGGTTGGGCGTGGGGCTGACATCTTCGCGTTGTAAAACCCCAACTGTCTCGAAACCCCAGCAACAGGGAGTCATGGCCCGAAAACTGGCAGAAGCGCCACAGAAGAATAAGAAGAAGAAGAAAAGACAAAATACGAGCAGAGAAATCCGATAGATTGGGTAGGATAAAATAGAACTGATTAGGGAGATGGTACAAAAGAAATAGATTAGAAACTTATACCCATTAGCCAAGTTTTAAGGCACGATATATCGGTCAGCGTATGCCTACACTTATTACGTGCAATTGACATAAACATACATCGCGCACGTGGCTGGAGGTAGAGTAAAAACCTACTTATCAGTATGTTTATTGGTTGTTAAGCTCTTAAGGAGGCGTTCGAAGGCTGTTTTTAAGCAATATCCCTGTAACTGCCTAGTGAAACTGAGGAAAACTACTAAACTTATTCATAGTTAGCGACTCAGCCGAGATTCGAACCCCGCAGAATTACCTCCCAGCTACAAATCTGCAGCTTCGTCGCTACATCAGCTCTTTGCTTACTGCAGCCTCGACTGTTACGGGATAGGAACCAAGTTACGAAGTAGAGGCTTCAGCCCGCGGTTCTACGGCGATGTCGTTCTGCATTCTGGATAGGGGAAGCGATCAGTATGTCAAGATGCGTCGCGACGTCTTGTGAAGACGTTTCTCCCATCATCTCGCTAGCAGTTGCGACTGCTTAAAGCTGACAGTCCTATACAACACACGACCAATGTTATGCATTTCTAGGCCTCTTAGAGTCCTTCCTATACCACAGCATTCACTGCGTTTGTAAACAATGACAAACAGCACGCAAATGTTTAGGACAACTTGAACATTCAACTTAAATCCTGACATTCTGCTTGAACAAATTACTTTAATTCATTCTGTCGGCTTGAGGTAGAAAAGGCTTATGAATCTCATAGGTCTTCGTATACGAACAGAAAGAGCAAATTTCATTTTAATTAGTAAGTTACACTCCATCAGACCCCCTTCTTTAATTCTTTTATAACTGTTACCAAGCTGATAGTAACACTATAAATATTTGATTTCATGGCCCTTGTATTAATCACGCTTATATCAATTCATTACGTTACTATCTGATAAATGCGTTAGACGTGATCGTTATAGCGACTCGCTTAGGGCTCAACGGTCCGGGGATCAAATACAGGTAGGGCGAGATTTTTTGCACCCGTCCAATCGGACTTGGGGCCCACCCAGTTTCCTGTACAATGGGTACCGGGACTCTTTTCCTGGGGCAAAGCGGTTGGGCGTGGCGTTAACCATCCACCCCCCATCTAGCGCCGAGGTTAAAGAAATAGTTGAGCTATACCTCTACTCCCGCCTCTGTGCCTTCATTGCAGGTTACAAGGTGAACGTTTATCTGATAAATGTAGCTATATGTATCTGTTGTAACGTAATAAATTAATACACCTATAATCACTTTACTCAGAGAAATAAAACATTAAATTGTTAAACTCCCTTGTGCCTAATATCGTGGTATGAACAGGTAGGAGGACTCCAAACAGTACAAAACAAATGTTTACGGGTTATCTCGAACTCTCCTCGTAACACTCCCATCCTCAACCTCCATAATACCTTAGGAGTTGACTTCCTTCAAACGTGTGTCCGTCATCTTGCAGCTAGGTTTTATGCCCAATGCCTGCATCATCCGAATCCATTGATTGGCGACATAGTAAACTACTCTCTCCATGATCTTATAGACATGTATAGGCGTTATAAACACAAAAGGCCTAAACATATGCTGCTCTAAATAGAGCGACTATGATGGTAGTGTTCTTTTGGGTGCTACAACCTACTTTTCACTACAGTTACGTATCTAGGTATTGTATACATCACAGTCACTTGAGTGTATCATTTTTGAATTCAAAGGAAGTTGGTGTAAGGAACAACTTGATACCTGTAAGACGAGTCTAGATGTACTAAACCAAAAAGGAAATAAAGCTTTGATTTAAAAAAAAAAGGTAGGAGGATAAGGGACGTTAGATATAAATAAGCAGTGGGGTTCAAATCTGGGCAGCTTTAGGCACACACATAATGTGTCCCGCTATCAGTAAACACACTGCAATAGGTCTACGTCTTATATCTATTACGTTGCTACTACGTTACGACCAGATTGATGTTAACGATAAAAGTTTATTTTTGGCTGCCAAGATTTAATTAGGCAGGCAGGCAGACAGTTCGAATCCCGGTTCGGTTACCGACTATCCTCATTCACATGGTTTATTGTCCTACTTCCTGAAAAAGTGTAATTTATTTTTGTCTTTTCGGTTCCTTTGAAAGTAAACGGTGCAAAGCTCTATAAATTTAATCATTTTACTTTGTAAGGTATGAATAAAACGTATGAATATAATAACTGGGGTTTTATATTCCCCGATTTTGCAACGTCTTCCTTTGCACGAGCAGTTACGCTTTAACATACTGCCCACAGCAGCCTTCGCAATTATCTGCTCATGATGCATGTTTATCTCCGTACTTCACTTAAAGTTAGGCCAATGTAACCCCAGCAGTTGAAACAGCGTTGCACAATTTGCTAAGAATGCATTATCGCCAGTTTTTATACACTCATTCCTATCTCTGTACACATCATATTATAATTTCACCAACTAATTTATAAGACATTAAAATAAACCTATAATTCTAATCAATAAACTGATTACCTTAAATGACTGGCAACATCATTACATAACTGAGTTACACTTTTTCAGAAACTAAGGCATTAGCAGCCATTTCCAGATTACACAATTCTTTCTGCCTTTAAAATCCTAGTGAGCGAACCTGTCTATTATAATACACATTATGGAACCAATTTTCATCAAAATATTCCAGTTACTTACTAATGCAACGGGTACTCAAAATTTTTGTTGGGCAATCCACTTAAAAATGAATTTTCTCCTTAAATCGTTTCTCATTTTTGGAAAGCGAATTTATCACACACTGCTCTTTTTTTGTTAAGGGACAAAGAAAAGACGACCTCCTGACACTTTAATTGCCCTATTAAAAATGCATTATTCGTGTTTACATTTTCACAATATTTGTTATCTTTTCCGTTCCACTGAACACGTATGATGCATGGGTTGCCTAACTTTGACATCTAACTTTTTCATCTTTAAATCTTTGAAGTATGAACTTTGCCTGACTGCATTCATCTGGTTCCTCTATTCTGCGATAATGCACGTTATTCTATACTTGCAACAATTACGCTATTCAGAATTTCTCGACGCCAACAATGCTGATGCAATAAAACTTTCAGCCCGATTGCTGGATTGCTTGGTTTTGTGCTTGCAATACAACCCAGGGCCTCAGCCACCTCCAGGCAAAAACGAGCAAAACACAAATGAGAATAATATTCATTCCACTAGCTGAATTCGAACCCCTGTTCGCTGTGCATAAGCGACATACAACTGTGAGATCCGTATGTCGTGGCGCTCCAAGTGTTTGCATATAACATAACAGACAATGGGAGATTTCTGTCGCACGTTAAACAAGATGGCGAGTCATTTAGGCTGCCTACACAGAAGTATGTGCCACTGCACAGAAATACGTCTTTACGTATACATACAAAAAAGGTCAGGAGTGTGAAGCTGAGCATTCACCTTCATAAAGTAGTAGTAGTAGTAGTAGTAGTAGTAGTAGTAGTAGTAGTAGTAGTAGTAGTAGTAGTAATAGTAGTAGTAGTGCTAATGATAATGATAGTGTTAATAATAATAATAATAATAATCCAATTTATTAATGCCAGGCTTAAAAGTTCGAGGTCAATTATAAAAACAGCACAAACACATAAATACACAAATACACAGGTAAAACACAATTATACAAAAAAAAAAACAAAAAAACAAAAAAAAACAAGGCAAGTGTCGGTATTAACACCCAGCTAAAATTTTTCAGGTTCTAACAAAATTCTAATGCAAGAACAAGAGTCTGCAATTTGTGACCAGCTAGCGCAATTAATATCAAATTTGTTTTCAAAGAGTCACTGTGTTCCTAGCTACGTCTACATGTCTGCAGACCAAGTTTGCAGCTTTCACATGCCTAGCCGAAGGACAGTTCGTATGTGTAGCAGAAAACATTGGGGAGTATCTAACGTTACGAGCTGGAAGAGGAAGTTCCGCGTTCGTCAAAACGGACAATTTTTAAACCAGTATTAAAGGTAATGATAAAAGGATCAATCGGAGGGTATACAACTTTAGACGCTTAAATGTCTCATCATAAATAAAATTGTAATAATAATAATAATAAAATTCAATTCAATTCTGGTTTATTAATGTGCCGAATCAACAGCCAGATGGCCAGTTACAAAAACAGCACAACAAACAAACACAAATAACAATGGACAAGAAACAGGACAAAAATAAAACTAAAACAACAAAATAAATAAGTAAACAAACAAATAAATAATAATAATAATAATAATAATAATAATAATAATAGCGCTACTGCCGTTGTATAACCGGATTTTGTACATGATTCTACTTCAAAAAGCCACATCTCAGGCAGAAGCGCACAAAGGAAAAGCACGTGGTTAACAGAGTGAAAACTCTGATGGGATTCTCACTGATTTTCCCATCACCACTCCCCTCCTGGAGCCTTTTTCTTCGGGAATAATAAAAGCACACTGTCTTCACACTCACTTACTTTCCCGTATTGATAATCGATAAAGTTTGTTAACGTTAAGATTATTAGATGTCGCGTGCGTGTACAATCCTTAACATACAGGGTTATTCACATGTTCAGAAATAAAGAGTAAGAAAAATAATGAAGCAACCCCTCCTCCTGTATAATGGAAAGACATAAAACTGTATTAAACTTGGAAATAACTGCCAGGAAAGAACGAAAGAAAAACAGAGGGAAATTTAATGTAAAACATGCAGCTGTTTCTGATTGTTTCATAACTGCTAAATGGCTTATAGCATTCAATGTTATAATCCTGTGCATGGAACACAAAGATATTTACATAAATAGTCCGTACGCATTGTGTACTTCAGCAATCATAAAACTATTCCAACGGCAGTGCTTAATCACGAAAGTCATGTTTCGTGTGTCATACAGATTTGTTACAAGGCTACTCAGTGAAATTAAATACGTTATGCCCTATTAACTGATTTCAAAATAAGAGAAAAGAGTCTGCAGAAAATTTCATAGCAAGAAGCTTCATAATTTTTTACACTTCGTCAAATATTATAATGGTAACTAAATAATGAGGGATTAGATGAGGCAGGCGTGTAGCTCTCACAGAAGAGGTGAGAAACGCATACAGATATAAGACCTGAAAGAAGAGAGCCACTTGACAGACCTAAAGTATAAGTAAGGATAATATTAAACAGAAGTTAAGTAAGGTGCAAGAATCTACATCTCCGTCATCTGGCTCATGAGAGCATTCTTAAATATAGTAATGATCAGCTGCTCAAAAGCAGTCATATAAAGTTTACAACTAACTAATAAAATTAGGTAACGAACACCAGGAAAGAAACCTTCTTGGGCAACAGACAGTCGTTTAAGTGGTCAAATATCACCTCGCCTATGTGAAACCTGAAGCATCGTGTCCGTGAATGCGTCCTGTCTTAAGCCAGCCGAATTCAGCAAACTTACGTTCAAAACCTATTTCTTCATTTGAACATTATTCTTCCATCTACTTAGAGATCTCCCAACCGATCTCTTCCTTTCGAATTTTATCAATTACAATCTGTACACACTTCTCTATCTACTATGCGTAACATATACTCTAGTCACCTAATCATGCTTGTTTTTATTGCATTACGAAGACAGGCACTGTACATTATTAAAACGTAATTTTAGGGCGCGTTCGCGTAACCACTGTTGCCGTGGAAAAGCAATAAGAATTACATATTCTGAGTGTGTTTCTGTGGCTTTATTTATCCAGCATGCAATACGTATGCCCGTATTACATTGTCATCTGTGGCCTGTCTGGCTGTACCATATTTTTCCACATTATCTCATAAGCGGTACGATTTTCGGAAGAAAAGTTATTGAACATAAAATGTGTTTTGATTTTCTCTACAATTTTACATGAAACATTTCTCATTCTAAGAAGAATTAGGCGAGATATTATCATAAATATACATAGGTCTTCATGTAAAGTACAAGTTATTCTTGTCCGATTTTAATCAAACTTGAATTTTCTTGACAGATTTTCGAGAAATCCTAAAGTATCAAATTTCATGAAAATCCGTCCAGTGGAGGCCGAGTTGCTTCATGCGGACAGACCAACGGACGGACAGGCATTACGAAGCTAATACACACTTTTCGCAATTTTTCGAAAGCGCCTAAAAGAAAAACTGCCGTTAAAATTTACAGCGCCGTCTAAGGCGTGCACTGTCTTCTGAAGCTCGGAAACTGGGATCAGGGACATGGCTGTATGTCTACGTCTTGTTACGTGCTTGTATTTTCCTGCGATGGGTGAGACCTTGCGACGGACCGATCTCCCGCTTATACCCAATGTCTATAAACAAATACACAAACCCAGAAAACTGGAGGTGGTTATAAGCTTTGGCCTGTAGGAGGAACGGAAGAAGAAAAAGGAGGATGGGGATGATCAGTAGTCAAAAGAACAAGAAAACAGAATAAAATGGTGGTGGTGTTAATAATGATGGAGATGAATAAGAAACAAATTATGAAGCTCGTTACTATGTTATGTAACTGTTCCCAACTTCATATTTCATCCTCATTTTCCTTCACACGTGCTCTACATGAACCGTCCAGAGAAGGACGTTAATTAAATAACTTAAGAGCGCACTCAAATACGAGGGCAGCACATGCAGCGACCAATTTCTGTATTTACGGTAGCCGCTACATAACTCGATTCAGTCATGTTGCGATGTCTCCTACCGCTGAATCAGCTGTTCGAAATTCATTTATACGACGGGCTGACGGTTCTGAATGTGTGTGGCGAGGATAGCGAAAAAAAATCACGAATTCTCTCTAAAAATCACAAGAACAAGAAAAAGGGAGACATGAGTCCATAAGAGAGAAGTGAGTGTGTGTTTGTATGTGTGTGAGTGCTGATTCTGCCGCTTCGGAGCCAGTCTTTGTCATGCTGTGTAACAAGGGCAGAACCCAGCAAGGGTCGTCTGGTCCACGTGACGGGAATACTCAAATTTCAGGGCAGCAGATTCCAATGATGTCTATAGCAGATACTGGGAACAGTTGGAAGAAAAACATATTCTCTTTCGAGAATTTCACCAATAAAAATTACATAACTGTCTATGACTGAAATGTAAATAAATAAGAAAATTCCGGTAAGAAATACACATAATATATATTCATGCAAAAATCTAGTAAGATTTAAAATTGTGGCATGCATCAAGCACTCATTTTATATTTAGGTAATTCAGTAATTTACGAAGCGCAGGAATTAATAACAAATCAACGAAACAGAAATGGTTAAAAAAATTGAGACGAAATGCTCTACGTTGCCTCCAGCACTCGTCAGAAGGACGAGCAAGCAATGCGTGCGAACCGTAAAATATTAAATGTTAAAACTTACCAACAAGTTGTGCCGGGTTATACCTGGCAAATGTTTGCATACCTGCTACGAAAATTCAAACTTAGGGGCTAGTTATCTGTAATTCGTGCTAGCTTCACCGTATAAGATATATATTGACGAAAATTATTCGTCTTATTATTCCTTTAATGTGTGACCTGACGTTCCCAAAGCGGTTCTCGTAAATATTCTTCGTAAATCTTCTGTGACAGGACGCCCTGTTTTCTGGTAATTTGGTACCGACGTTTGGATGTAGCTTGCTATCTGCGTCTTTAGGGTAGTAAATAAAAAAATTTTCCGGGTTAATTAGTGCAGGGAAGGAGCGGATTAAGCGATAATCCTATCGCTCGACAGCCCCTAGGGGGCCTAGGCGTCCTCATTTCTCGAGGTTTCGCGATCACACACAGTTTAGACACACCACACTCGGTAGGACTCCTCTGGACGAGGGACCAGCCCGTCGCAGAGACCTCTACCTGACAACACACAACACTCACAACAGACAGACATCCGTGCCCCCGGTGGGATTTTTTTTTTTTTTGCCTGTCCGGGGTTTTCCCCCTTTGATCCTTTTTTGTACTGTTTAAATCCTTTCATCCTTCATGTCACTTTACGTTCCATGCTACCTTCCTTACAACAAACACAACACAAACATCCATGCCCCCGGTGGGATTCGAACCCACGATCCCAGTAAGCGAGCGGCCGTAGACCCACGCCTTAGACCGCACGGCCACTGGGATCGGCTAAGCGATAATCACTCGATCCAAAAGAAGGAGAGATGTGAGGTGGGCGGAATGCAGTGGACTATGTCTTTGTATACCCTGAAAAAGGTAGCAGCAGAATTCCATGGAACGATGGTACAAATTTACCAAACTACACGGTACAATACTCCGTAATACCGTAATCTCGCGTTATATTTACCGCGCATTTTGATTCAATTAGCAGTATTATAACCACTGGACCACAGCCGAAACATGTGTAGGGTAAAACTGTAACAGAAATACAAAAAGTGCATTTGTTGGTTATAATACTGCTAACCGTAATCTTATTTCACGGACTTCTTTCCCAGTATTCCACTTGGAGCTTTGCTGTGCTCCACTCTCTCGCAGCATGATAATCTATCGCATTACACTACGTCACGACTTTGAGTGTAACCGACAATACGGATTTCATTCCGGATTATTTCTTCACACAGGTACAGCCCTGTATTATTTATACCTTATTCATTGCATCCTTTGGGACTAATAAATTTCCTGTGCTTGAAATAGCGCCTAATTCATGCCAAAGAAACCAATGTGTATAGCAAGGATATATCATGTTGGGTTTGGTTTACGTACCTGAGTTATATACCTGAAAAATGTCACGTGTAATAGCTTTTATTTTAACCAAAATATGCACAACACCTTGTCGTCATATATACCCCTACATATGTTTCGACTACTTATTAGTCATCATCAGGGGGATCAAAGTATATAAACACAGACTACACATCCACTATAATAGTTGGTTCACATGTCACATCTGAACCAACTATTATAGTGGATGTGTAGTCTGTGTTTATATACTTTGATCCCCCTGATGATGACTAATAAGTAGTCGAAACATATGTAGGGGTATATATGACGACAAGGTGTAGTGCATATGTTGGTTAAAATAAAAGCTATTATATAAGACAGAATGCACGGTGAATATAATGTGAAATGTCACGTGTGTTTGTAGTTTAAAAGGCGTCATATGTCCAATCACCGTTTCAAGTTTTCACATCACGTTATCGCAAAATTTCGTACCAGCACGGAACATATTATAAGAGCAAACGACATTAAATATGTTATGAAAACGTGTAACGGACCAGCGAATATGAAGGATAAAGGATTAAACTAGTGAACATTCTTGGAGCAAAGGAAATTTGCTGGATTAGGTGAACCATTTGAAACATTCTGAATGTGTATCAGGGATACTCCGAAAGCAATGAGACTCATATAAGATCAAAGAGATTATACCATAAAATAGGAATAGGCAAGTATATAACTAAACATTACCCCTCAGCTATCTTGGTACTTAGAGGCTTATTAAATTCGCTGTAAATCTACTGGACATAAACCAAGTCGTAGAAACATCGCAGAAGCTTGGATAAAGCTTCCAATGCTATATGCCCACCTCATAACCCCCCGTCTTTCTCTAAAGTAAATCCCAACATTATGGATCATTCTCTGTCTCCGTCTTCGACGTGGCTAATTTATTGTATTCATATCCTCGCCTATCTGCGTGCCCACACAGTCAACCTCAAGGCTTTGCGTTAGTGATTATGTAAATAACAAATATTACAAAACCTAAATACTGTTTTACACCAACCAAATGCACTATTTATATAAGAATAATAAAATATTCTATAAAATATCTAAAACTAAAAGGGTTTTAGATATTTTATAGAATATTTTATTATTCTTATATAAATAGTGCATTTAGTTGGTGTAAAACAGTATTTATATTCAAAAATGCACGGTGAAATTAGAATAAAGATTACAAAATCTAATTTATTAGTTTCATTCAATGGGGCAAGTTGCTATCCGTACAAAATAAGTGATTCTATGCATAACATTAGACGTCAAAGCGGACAAGCGGTACATACGAAGACAAACTAATTCATAAAAAAAATTTAAAATTAAATACGTAACTTCATATCAACTATATTCGTTTACTTTCAACCAATCCATGAAATTAAACCAAAAAGGAAGGACACAGACCAAACTACAATGCTCGGAATACCTCGTAAACTGTGATAAGACCCCAAGAACCAAAGATAATGAAAAGAAACATCATCCACTTTATTTACAACATGTTATTTGATGACTAATTAACAACTATCCAACAACTAAAGTACATAATACCAAACACTTCAAAATGGAACTACTTAACACAGTAACCGTGAGGCCCACTTTAAATTTTTTTTTTAGTCGTCCTCTTCTACCTACTTCGGTTTTCCCGTTTCAGTGTCGAGGTTGGAATTCCTTGATCACACTGAGAGACACACCACAGTCGGTAGGACTCCTCTGAACGAGAGATCGGCTCGTCGCAGAGGCCTCACAAGAGACAAACATCCATGCCCCCAGTGGGATTTTCTTTTTTTGCCTGTCCGGGGTTTTTCCCCTTTGATCCATTTTTGTACTGTTTTAAATCCTTTCGTCCTTCATGTCACTTTACGTTCCATGCTACCGTCCTTACGACAAACACAACACAAACATCCATGCCCCCGGTGGGATTTTTTTTTTTTTGTATTAATTCCTGGGGTTTTCCCCTTTGATCCATTTTTTTTGTACTGTGTAATCCTTTTTTGTCCTTCATACTACTGTCCTTATACAACACAAACATCCATGCCCCCGGTGGGATTCGAACCCACGATCCTAGTAAGCGAGCGGCCGAAGACCCACGCCTTAGACCGCACGGCCACTGGATCGGCTCCACTTTAAATAAACTCAGCATAATAGTGTCTCCTGTACGCACTGGATACATCTCTGCACTATCGTAAGCCAGAAGCTGTATAATCGTCAAACCCGCGTGCTTTGACCCTACTCAGAGCCAGTATTTTTGTTTTCAAAATGGGTTACAAAAATTGACTCTAGGCGGGCATGCGGTTTGTCCTATTTTCCTTATGGAAGCTGTCCAAACAGTTCTTCTCTGTGGCTGCAGCTGCATAGTCCTCCCACTGTCGCCCGCAGTGTTTGGTTATGGTAGGCCAAGCGATCGTATATGTTGGTCTGTGGTCCATGAGCGACCACGGCTGTTTAACATCACAGAAGCACACAGGAAACCTGAGTGACGTGGATCAGACGCCCCCCAACCCTTCCCCTCCTTTCTAAGCAGGCACGCTGGCTCCATTTATCCTAACTCTAATAGAAGTAGCAATAAGTGCATGCTAACCACAGAAAAAAGCCGATCCCAGTGGCCGTGCGGTCTAAGGCGTGGGTCTTCGGCCGCTCGCTTGCTAGGATCGTGGGTTCGAATCCCACCGGGGGCATGGATGTTTGTGTTGTGTTTGTTGTAAGGATGGTAATATGGAACGTAAAGTGACATGGAGGACGAAAGGATTTATACAGTACAAAAATGGATCAAAGGGGAAAAACCTCGGACAGGCAAAAAAAAAAAAAATATCCCACCGGGGGCATGGATGTCTGTCTCTTGTGAGTGTTGTGTGGTGTCAGGTAGAGGTCTCTGCGACGAGCTGGTCCCTCGTCCAGAGGAGTCCTACCGACTGTGGTGTGTCTCAAATGTGTGTGACCATGAAACCTCGACGAAACGAGAAGGCCCAGGCCCATATAGGGCTGTCGAGCCATACAAAAAAAAACCACAGAAAAAAAACAAGACAGGCACTATAGGCATAAACGTAACACTGAGGCGTGTACACGTAACCATTGTTGCCGTAGAAAAGCAATAACTATTAAATATTAAGAGTGTGTGGCTATATTCTTGCCTTAGTTATCCGGCATGCAAAGCGCCTGCGCCGTATTATAGTGTCATCCGTGGCTTGTCTGGCTGTATCATATTTTTCCACACTATCTCATAAGCGATACGATTTTCCGGAAAAAGTTATTGAATATTAAATGCGTGTTTTGATTTTCTCTACACCTTTTTCCAAATATTTCTTATTTCAATAAAAATTCAGCGAGATATTATCATTAATGTACATAGGTCTTCATGTAAAGTACCCGTAATTCTTGTCAGAGTTTAAAGAAACTTGAATTTTCTCGACAGATTTTCGAAAAATACTAAAATATCAAGTTTCATGAAAATCCTTCGAGTGGGAGCCGAGTTGTTCCATACAGATGGACAGACAGACAGACAGACACACGCACACATGACGAAGCTAACAGTCGCTTTTCGCAGTTTTACGAACGAGTATAAAAGAGAATCATCATCAGTTTGTTGGAGTACGCCTATGTGGGCCGCATTAATAGACATCTTTTAAGTATCTTTTCCCAAGGCTCTGTACAAATACGCTGTCTATATACAATCTGCCGCCCGTGTCATGCGTTCCGTCCTTTCACGTCAGCAACGTTCGGTAATCCGTTCTTTGTAGGAAGAAACCCTCTCTTATTGTTGAACGTTATCTGAGGTGTACTTAGCTTAGATGATGCTTCAAAAGTTGGATTGACTCACGTCTCCAGGTTGTCCTTGTACTCACAAATATGTTTGTATTCATTAATGTTAGCCCTTAGGGCTCCAGGAGGTCGAGGCTCCCAGGTTTTTAGACAATCGGCACATGAAGGTGGTAAGGTTGTCAGCCCTACGCACCGGCCGCCTTTACCCCCCAAAATATTCCTGGTACTTATTTCTGTTGGAGGCTGAGTCGACCCCATGGTCATAGTGCGACCGAAACTATTATGTCAATGAAAAATTCCAGTGACACCATCGGGAATCGAAACCGCGACGTTCCGGTTTGTAGCGCAGTGCCTCAACCAACTGCGCCACCGCGTGCCGCCCATTAATGTTAGCAGCTGACATTAAATCTGGAACCAGTTTAATATTAAATTAATCTTATACGCCACTTCTCTGGTCTAATATTCTCAAGTAATAAGTGTTGTCCACCGCACACGTAATAGGAATAAAAGGTATTTTTATTCCGTCAACACAAGTTTATTAGTCAGCAATCCTTTCTACAATATTAGCTACATGTTTCGGCTTTTTACTAAACAAGAAGGACTGTTTACTTATAACGTTGTGTTGGCAGAATAAAACATAGTTTGTATTTAGTTTAGGAAGCACAACGAGATGCTACCTACCAAGATAATCTAATTATGTATTATCAAAAACATGTTCCGAAAATTTTGTTACATGGATGTATTGCACATCCAGTCAGATTCGAGGCTTTTGATAATCCAAGTTTGTAAGAGTACTAGATATATGAAGCCAAATAAGTAGGCCCTATACTGATTTCAATTCTTAACATTTTTCATAAATTCCGTGTATTAGTCAACCGGCTTATTTGGTTGGACTTCTTAATAAAGGGCTTCAACTCGGTCACGTAGCGAGTATACATTAGTGAGCACCTGTTTTGTCCAAGTGATAGTCTTAAGGGAAATAGGGAAATACGTGTTACCTGCTTCTTCAGAGTGACTGAATTACGTTCAGGTAGCCGCTGAAACGACTGAGAGCAGAAAAGTTGTCGAAAACACAGGCAGGTTGTGGCCAATAAATCTATCCCCTTCTCCCTTTCCGCATCTTTGATTGGTCAGAACCCTTGACATCTTCTTACATTTTCGACATATTTCCTCCCCCCAGCAGCCACTTGAACCTAATTCAATCACACTTAAAGACAGATACACATTCCTCCAAAACGTCGCAACAAACTCATTATCCTACTGGACGTAAGAACCCAGAAGACCTGCCACTTCAGCAAGACCCTACATTTTGTTACTCTCATGTTCCTTGCTGACAAAGTTTTTGCTTCTGAAGATGGATGTACGACTAAAGTACAAAAGATATTGCTTGCGTCGTTTAAACGTCGCCTCTCAAGCGATGTATTGTGAGAATTTTACGTATGTAACATTTCTTTTCGGACGCATCCATGTATCCTCTTATCGGAAACGTTTTACGTGCCCAGAAGGTGTTCTTTATACACATTTCAGTGCTTACAGAGTGAAATAGAAACGTCGATAAGATATACTACCTGAATTCTGTGGCGAAGCAGCCAGGTTCGGCCAAGAGGATCTGAAATCTAAGCGATCAACATATATTTCGGTGTAGCAGCATTTGTCTTCCATTGAAGCTGTTCGAGAAGTGACTTTGAGAGTAATTTTGTCTTCAACTGATTACATCCGAAAACAGCAAATGGGGAAATTTATTTATAGGTAAGAATGGAAAGCCGTACGACGAACGTTTGCTTGGAGATTTTGCCTAACTTATTGACTTTGGTCTTTGTTCGCAGCGGACAGCAGGTCAAACCTTGCGCTAATAAAGTTGTGTATGAGAAAGTAGCGCGGAAAACAAAACGGGCTCTCAAAAACGTATGACTGTACCTTTTAATGAATTATCTTCATGGCCCTGGGGTCGACTCAGCCTCTAACAGAAATGAGTACCAGGGATATCTCCTTGGGGTACAGGCGGCCGGTGCGTAGGGCTGACAACCTTACCACCTTCATGTGTCGATTGTCTAGAAATCTGGGAGCCTCAACCTCCTGGAACCCTAAGGGCCTGTCCAGGCCTGTAATGGGATTGCTTTACCTTTACCTTAACGGCGTCTACATTTCCAGCTACATTTTTAAAACCACTCACCTTGTTTTAAGAAGTGGCGAAAAATACATAAAATATGTCAGCTCTGAAATGACGGCGGTACTAGGACCAGGGCTGAAATGAGGTGGACCGTGACAGAGCGATCGTGAGTACGATGTTGATAAGCTGCACATATAGCGCGAAGATGAACCAAATAAATTTGTCACATAAAATTCGTAGTGATTTATTGCTTGCAGCAAGACCGCAAATATGAAGGGAAGTCGGTTTGTTATCGTATGGATAATAAACACATCATTTTCAAACTGCAGCTTCCTGACTGACTTAGTGTTGGAATAATTTAGTTGATAGAATTGGTCCATCGTTTCATGTTAGAAGTGACAGAAAATTAACCTTTTCAAACCTGATACTATATATATGGCAGAGTTTAATATTAATAAGACAGGAAATGTGCGTATAAACGTTACATTAAGGCGCGTTCGCGTAACCACTGTTGCCGCGAAAAGCAATAACTATGAAATATTATGAGTATGTATCTGTAGTTTTAGTTATCCAGCAAGCAATGCGCATGCGCCGTATTGTCACCTTTGGCCTGTCTGGCTCTACCATAATTTTACACGTTATCTCATAAACTGTACCACTTTCGGAAAGGAAGGTATTGAAGACAAAATGTGTGATTTAATTTTCTCTACAACTTTTGTCTGAAATATTTCTCATTCTACGAAGAATTCAGCGAAGTATTATCATAAATGTACATAGGTCTTCATGTAAATTACCGTTATTTTTGTCAGATTGCAATGAAACTTGAATTTTCTCAACAGATTTTCGAAAAATGTTCGAATATAAAATTTCATGAAAATTCGTCCAGTGGGAACGAGTTGTTCCATGTGGACGAACAGACAGACATGACGAAGCTAATAGTCGCTTATCGCAATTTTGCGAACGCACCTACAAATTCTGCATTATGCTCACACAGTGTATTTTAGTGTCACGTATGTATCTTAGTAAAATAGAGAGACATTTCACCTGTACTGCGAAAGTTCTTTCTATCCCAATTCTCCGAAACAGCATTGCTTTTTGGAAGGCTATCACGATTTGCTCGTGTGTCCTTCTGGTAAGAGCAACGTAAAAATGAAGATGAGTGTGGAGCATTGGTAGAATGACACAAGGGCAAACCGAAGAACTCGGATATATACCTATCTTAGTGCCACTTTGCCCACCATTTCTTTCACATGGACCTATACTGCATTAACTGGCTGGTTTTTAAAACCAAGAGGAAGTGTGTTTACTTAGCGGTACGGACTGAATGTTTAAATATAATGCACCTTAAATTTAGTCTTTAAACAACTAATAAAACATTACTTTTCTGGAACAGAACGGGTCCCCGTCCTCAGGCTAAAAATGAAGTTGACATTTACTAAGTTCGGCCCGACAGCCAAAACTACAAGGTTTTCCTACTGGGTCAAATTAATAGCAAAACGTAAAGATGTAGGAAAGTTTTATTGTTTTAACACAAGGTGATGGATAAAGTCCACGAAGCAAATGATTCCAAATGTGATATAACATCGTCGGGATCTTATAAAATTTACTATTCTAACTAAATAAGAATTTGCCACGACACTGAGTGAAGGTATAGTCTTTGTTTCGAAATATGAAATCAACCACACGCACAGATTCAGAAGACCCACTTGTGGGCTGCAACCCACAGCACATGTATCACTGAATACGTGCTCTGTGAAAGGAGACAATATGCACACAAAGCCCGTGTCCTGCAATCAGGGCGTCCACTGTTCAATCAGAGAATGCAATTGCCCTAGTCCATAGTACCACGGTGATCTCCATCAGTTATTCTACGTGAATAGAGGGATATTGCTGGCTTGTTCGTCATCATCATCATCATCATCATCATACCAACAATAAACGCAGGCCGAGCTACATGGCTAAACAACAAGATAACGAACTAAACAGCTGTCCATTTAAATAAGTGTGTTTAGATCCTTCCAATGGCTAGGTGACTGGTGAGCAATGTCTGCTTATGAGGATAAATTTAACAAGCTGAAGGTCATTTCCGTGATGCAAATCAAATTAAATCAATAACAGTCATTCTTTTTTTGGTTTTTAATTAATATTTGATAATAAAATGTTATTATTCTTGTTATTATCTCGCCTAAATTAAACCTCTCAGAAATTTTTCTGTGTTAAATTTTGGCTCCAAACGTCACAGGTGTCCTGCCAGATGCTCTTCAGCTGCTAATGCCCTATGTGGAATTAGTGATATATTCTGGAAGGGTTTGAACTTGTTTAGAAAGTTAATAATGTAGTTACTTTAATTACTATTAACAAGTAACTTCAGTTATTACTATAGTAATGTTATTTCCAATTTTTTATTAAAAGAATAATTATAAATGTAGCTTATACATACATGCATATATATATATTTATTTATTTATTTATTTATTTGTATCAATCGAATTGTTCTACGTAACAACCTCGTAAATAAACAGCTTCTTTCTAACTGGGTACTGTTTTCTAAAAACTTGTCCTCTAGAGCAATTTTCAGTTAACACATGATTTCAAAATTGGATTTTTGTTTATTTTTAAAGTTTTATTTTATTTTGTTTATTTTGTTTGTTATTTCAAAATTGGATTTTTGTTCACTTTTAAAAGTTTTATTTTATTTTGTTTATTTTGTTTGTTATTTCAAAATTGGATTTGTATTTCTTATTAGTAACACCGTGCATCTTTATGAATTAATAAATTTATAACCAACTGATACACAATTGAACCACTTTTATTGTAGTGTCTAAACCTAAACCCTAAACATATGTAGGGGCGTATAATAATATAGACGCTACAATAAAAGTGGTTCAATTGTGTATCAGTTGGTTATAAATTTATTAATCGATTTGGATTTATTTTTAAAAGTTTTATTTTATTTTGTTTATTTTGTTTGTTATTTCAAAATTAGATTTTTATTTATTTTAAAGTTTTATTTTATTTTATTTTGTTTATTTTCCTTGTTATTTCAAAATTGGATTTTTGTTTATTTTTAAAGTTTTATTATATTTTGTTTATTTTGTTTGTTATTTCGGATTTTTTTTATTTTTAAAGTTTTATTTTATTTTGTTTGTTATTTCAAAATTGGATTTGTGTTTATTTTTAAATTATTATTTTATTTTATTTTGTTTATTCAGTCCATAATGCAGTTTATCTGTTCCATGACCTTCGGCTCAAAACAGTTCCCTAAGAATAATGATGATAGAAAAAGGGATTTTTCTATCAATCGCATTTCGTGTTATTACTGTATTTTATAATCCATTAACCTTCAAAGCCCAGTGGTTACTTCATGTACAGTACCATCTGTTCAATACACAAAATTCTACATTCTGCCCACACATTGTATTTATGCATTTTTCACATTTATCAAATAAAACAGCGAGTTTTTCTCTATTGAACATTATGTTGCTGGTTTTTGTCCGAGGTGGAGGGTGTTTACTGCGCGGTACGAACTAGAGCTTCAAATCAAACAGATTACGTTTCTTCCTTAAAGGGCTAAAATGCCCTTACCACGGATTATGACGTATTCCTCACTTGACCTTGCACTACACACACTAAACTCAGAACACACAGCAGCTGTGATGTATTTGGAACCATGTTTTGTTAAATATCGGCCATGATACCGGACATTATGACAGATGTTTGTGGTATTCCTCAGTTCCTCCAGGACAATTCCGGGAAGATAATTCAAATTAGACCAAGGCCACTTCCGTTTACATCATTTGCAATCCTTTATTTACCAATACGTCTACCATTCCACGATATATAATTCAAGCTACTGAAGTAATCGTTAAATAAACCGTACATACCGAAATAAAATATAACACAACTTAATATGCAAACGGACTTTCATAAATTTTCATATCCATTTTACACAGCAATACTCATGAACTCTCCGGTATCGAGACTAGGCTACGTGTTGGAAGATCCGTGGTCCGAATTCCGGCAGGTGCAAGAGATTTTTCTCTTCTCCAAAACGTCCAGGCCGGCTCTGGGACGCACCCAGCCTCCTATTCAATGTGTAACGGGGTTCTTACCCGGGTGTAAAGCGGCCGGGGCGCGATATTGAACACTCACCTCCATCTAAAGCCGAGGTTAAAAATGAGTGGAGCTATACGTCTACTCCCCCTATATGCTTTCACTACAAGGAACTTTTACCTTTCTTTTTTTACGTAAATGAGATTCACACATCGACATGAATCAAAATTTTAGGAGACATCAAAACGTGTAAAATTTTCACCGGTACTCAAATTTACTTGAATGTTTAATAAAATCCGTTAATGTTTCTCTCCGTCTATTTAACCACTTGTTAGGCAAACTAGCCTGCTGCAATCCCAAACCCTAACTCTCAAGTCAAACTCCTGTAACATCTTGTAGGACTCCTCGAAAAGGGGACCGGACAATCGCCAGGTCGTCCAGGCGAATAAAGTTTGTACCATGGTGTCTAATATTTGTGGGTCCTCATAGTGGGACTTGCTTCACATCATTCTTATGGCGCCTAGAATTTTGAGATGGCTCCCAGATTTTCAGAAAATCTGTGTAACCCTGTAAGACCGCAAAACAAAACTGACTGGCTTGTGAATTTATTCTTGTATCGTCATTGTGTTAGTTCCTCATGTCTGATATTGTAGTTCCATTTTATGTTAGGGGTAAATTAATCGCAAATTGAAGTCACGGTTTTCAATACAGCTATGTAGGTACAAAAGTCTGGATGCATGATGCATGTCGAAGACAGCTGATTTCTATCTGTCTCAACATCCGTATCTACAGGCAGAACACGGATATGACTGGCTGCAGCTGTAATGTCTACGGTACACACCATCAAACTCTCAGACGTAGCTTCGAATTCCATAAGACGAATTTTGATATCAGGTGAAAGATGCATCATTTGTCACCCCTTTTCCAGTAAACGTCTATTGAAATGCATCCCAGAATTCTGACACGCGATATTCTGAAAACACGTTACGCTGACAAACGTGTAACAGCTGATGAGTTCGTCATAGGTTGGGTTCCGAAAGGAACGATTTTGTGACAGAGACAGATTACTTTACCGAAAAGGCGGATAAATGTAGCTATTGGATGTAATGTGTGAGAGAGAGATACATAACCTGCCAAACATCCAAACCAGTGAAGCATATATATTTTCCAAATATCTTCTTTGTGGTTCTGCATACCTCATTACACATGACGCTCTTTTAATGCATATGCAAAACCAAACACGTTGCACAAACATACATTTTTCCATTGTATTCTTTTTTTGGATATGCACCACAGCGTTTCAAATAAAAGCTGTAGCTCTTAATACATTCTTTTTGTGTGCTATGTACCAATGTACGTACACGAAACTGATATTCTTCCGATAAGCAAACCACCAAGAGAAATGTACTCTGAATCTGCTTGAAAACTTTGGAGGCAAACAGACAAACAGTTGTCACACAGCAGTAAAACCACAGCAATAAACCAAGCTGAGTGAAGAAAAATCTTTGAACTCTATGAAGATATACTAACCATAGACCATATATTAGAAAAGGAAAATTCGACTTCGTAATAGTGACCATTCATTCATTCCGTAGTCTGTCTCACGACTCTTCCAAAGCGAGTTCTCCATAGGGAGCGATCTAGTGCTTTCTCTTTCAATTTCTAGTATCCTTTCTTTTCTTTAAGAGCATATAGTAGCTGCTTATGTCTTTTTCCTCTTCTTCCCGTCACTTCTATTATTCCCCTCTATGTTTCATTCCATAACGCGTTTTAGAAGGCAGTTCCTAGGCAAGATATGACCAACCCAGTTAGCCTTCCTTTTTTACTGTACGTAAGACATCCCTCTCCTTTTTGACTCTATGTAGGCCTAATATTTCTGCAAGAAAAATAACATAGTAAAACAAACTCCATTTTTTATTCCGTGTTTAATTTTCAGCCACCTTAATGATAATCCGAATTAAAAAGGGGTTTCCCGGAACAGAGTTTCGAAATGATTTGGCTTGTATTTAGCCGAATATAATCAACATTCCAATTTTTAAATGTGACATTTCAGAAAAATATGGACGTAATATTGCCGATCCCAGTGGCCGCGCGTCTAAGGCGTGGGTATACGGCCGCTCGCTTACTGGCATTGTGGGTTCGAATACCGCCTAGGGCATGGATGTCTGTCTTTGTGAGTGTTGTCAGGTAGAGGTCTGTGCGACGAGCTGGTCCCTCGTCCAGAGGAGTCTACCGAGTGTGGTGTGTCTAAAAAGTGTGTGATCGTGAAGCCTCGAAAAATGAGGCGGCCGAGGCCCCCAAGGGGCTGTCGAGCCATGGAAAAAGAGGCGTAATATTATGCTTCTTCAATTAATTAAATCGTTTCATTAACAAATTATGTTTGCAGGGATGTTTGTCTGCTTGTCCTTCGTTTCTATGGAAACCAAATGAAAATCTGTTAAGATAACACCGCCAGACGGCAGCAAGAAACGTCACTGGAACGCTTGCTTTAATTGGTACACTATTTTTGCGTCGGGGGCACACGGTGGCGCACTTAGTTAAGCCACTGCTCTAAAAGCCGGAAATTCACGGGCTCGATTCCCGATGGTGTCATTGGAATTTTTCATTGACACAATCCTTTCGGTTGCACTATGGCCCTAGGGTCGACTTAGCCGCTAACAGAAATGAGTACCAGGAGTATTTCCTAGGAGGTAAAGGCGGCCGGTGCGTAGGTCTGACAACCTTACAACCTTCATGTGCCGATTGTCTAGAAATATGGGAGCCTCAACCTCTTGCAAACCTAAGGCCTGTCCAGGCCTGTAATGGGATTGCTTTTTATTATTGCGTCGACCATTGGAAAAAGTACATTTTGTATTACGTAGAAATCTTATTCAGTCTACAGCGCTGACTTTGCACTATATGAAGGAAGCCGTGTTTAGTGTTCTAGATATTTAGTGTACGTTTAGAGGACAACATTATAAGAAGAATAAACATAACAGCAGTGCGCCTTTGGTGAAAGACCGCAGATCTAGATTATATTATTATTATTATTATTATTATTATTATTATTTTGACCTCCTGAGCACTTACGCACCATTTTAGCGACTTCTCCATATATTCTGTTACATGCAAGAATTATCCTTCTGGTAGATACGTAACATTAGTTAATTTGCTGTGCAGAGGGTTGTTATATTTATAAAACCAACCGGTACACTAAAACACGTTTTGCATGGACTGTTTACAAATGTCACGTTTCCCATTCACAGATTTATTTTAAGGTTCCAGGTCAGCAGGTATATAAATAGGTAATGTACATGTATGTCGACTGAATTCCATGAGGCTTTTGATTCAGTAAATAATTTTACACACCCTGTTGTTGCATTTGTTGTGTTTTGCGGTCATTTTAAGTTCCGTGTTCTGTTCCACTTTAATGGACCTTTTTTTTAAAAATGTAGGGAGAGCAGCCATGAATCACAATAGCTCTTTTTATGCTGAAAAGTTTTACTGCAACATGTTTCGGTTCATGTACAAGGAGCCAACATCAGGCTGACAATGTACTAAAGAAATGTTACCATGTAGAACACCTTATATCACTTTACACTGTGTATGTCTGCCATTGAGATCTGAACTTACAATATCATAAAAACATATGAAGAGCCGAAACCGTTAAATTCGGAATATATTCAGTGCACACAGAACAAAAACAGACTAAAACGGTATTAAAATAGTTACAATTAAAAACAATGTATTAGCGCTTCCAGATAAGAATGTGTGGGCCGGGATAGCGTAGTCGGCATAACCACTCGCTACTGGCTGGACGGTCCGGGGATCGAATGCCGATGGGAGCGAAAATTTCCGCACCCATCCATACCGGCCCTTGGACCCACCCAGCCTTCAATACAATGGGCACAGGGTCTCTTTCCCAGGGGTAAAGCGGCAGGGGCGTGGCGTTGACCACCCACCGCCATCTAGAGCCGAAATCAAAGAAAGAGTAGAGCTGTAACTCTACTCCCCCTTCTGGAACTTCATGGCTCGTTCTAGGATGAACTTTATCTTAACTTACATGAGAATGTACATCTAGGTCAGTGATGTCCTCGGGGGATGATATGATTAGTTTCCTTGAAACACGTTCTGGATAGGAGGACTGTTTGTGCTGGCTTCATAATCGGCCTTTTGCCGTTATGCCAACTCGTTAATAAATAAGTATTCAATTGAAATGCATTAAAGAACGGGGTTTTTTCCAATGGCTCGACAGCCCCTTGGGGACCTAGGCCGCCTCATTTTTCGAGGCTTCACAATCACACACTTTTAGACACACCACACTCGGTAGGACTCCTCTGGACAAGGAACCAGCTCGTCGCAGAGACCTCTACCTGACAACACACAACACTCACAAGAGACATACATCCATGCCCTAGGCAGGATTCGAATCCACAATCCCAGTAAGCGAGCGCCTTAGACCGCGCGGCCACCGGGATTAAAGTACGATTACTGAATCAAATTTTCTTTCTGAAATTTTCAAGTTTTAATGACACTAAATGAGTAGGTAAATTTTAAGTGTTACCGCAGTTAAAATGTGATGGGCCTTCTGGCATAATGCGACACATATAATTTTTCCGCGTCCTGCGCGAGGAAAAATGTAGAGAGAGAGGAAGGGGCGGAGCTAAGTGCAAAGGTAGAGGGCTCCTTGCACCATGTTTGCCACATAGTCACTCTCTCTCAATGTTCACAGAGGTAACATCGTTTAAACGTATTACTAACGGAGCATATATCGGGAACAGTTTATTTCGACTTGGCAATAGCGCACTGTACCCAGACCTGGGCAATCAACGCAACGCTGCCACGTTGTTATAACGTAAAGACAAATACCTCCCACTCCTATACGCTACTAAATAACCTTCTCAGGACGGTGGCTGAAAGGAAAATGACTGATGTAGCAACAATGGTGATGCTAAAAGGACAGAAAGGGAGTAGTGGGGGCTGACTGATTTCGGTCTCTGCGTCGCGGAAAAGATATTTGAGTCGAGTTCTATATGTCGGTTTGTGTTTGAGCACCAGCACTACTGAGTAAAGTGACGTCATGTCTGTCCACATAACTCGTAACCTAACAATGGAAGCAGCGGTTCCCTTGAAAACATTATCATCTAGCTACCAGAGTACGGAGTGTCACATTCCAAAGGACCTGACTCTAATACACAAAAATATTCTTTACACTTAACATAAAAACGTAACTTATGTCTGGGCTGTAGATTCTTACGCTGCGTGAGCGGCAAGGCTTTGCAATATTCATTCCTATCACATACTTTCTTTGTATTAGAAGGCAGTAAGTTATTTTACCCTAGATTTGGTTGAAAGGTTTTATGACACCTTTCGCAAATATCGATCTAATATCAAGAAATACTTCAAGTTTGCTCTGAAAAGAACGCGCAGTGTGGAATTCACCTTTTCGCTTTCTATATGGCTGACACTCCATTGTAACAAAATTCTCTTCGTATTTTAAACATAAATAACCCGCTGCCGGATATTGCGCTGACATCGAACATTCAACAAGCATTGTATCCATAGAAACGAACAGAGCGTAACAGGAAGAGGGAGAGAGTGAGACAGCGGTTTC
Organism: Reticulitermes speratus; assembly: GCA_021186555.1. NCBI lineage: Eukaryota > Metazoa > Arthropoda > Insecta > Blattodea > Rhinotermitidae > Reticulitermes > Reticulitermes speratus. Next base: position 11,349,211 of record JAJKFL010000001.1, read on the forward strand.
AGTTTTCCGCTTCCAAAACACTCCAAGACATTAGATTTTTCTCTCCTATAACACAACTGCTGTGTCCTGCGTGATGCGACATGCTTGGTACAGTACGTTGCAGGAAAAGGATAAACATTATCCTGTTTACCGGGAGTCACTCTGATCCCGCTCTAATGACGTCACGACCTTCCGGAGCCACCAAGCCTGACTATAGATTACAAGCCGCACAGTTCTTAACAGAAGTTACCGGAATTTGAATGGACACGTAGAAAGTTTCTTGTAAAGTAGAATCTAGTGTATAGAAACTACAATTACAAGTATGTCTGTCATTTTAATGTTCTTCTGTACAGTGCTGCGATCTACCCTCTTACCCAGACACACCAGATAAAGAGTCTGAGTGTAAAGTACTGTAGCAAAAATACATGCTTGATTTCAGGCTTACGCCGCGATGCATTTCGAGATCTGCGCTCTTCTGGGATATTACGCAGCGTTGAGTGGTAGTTATGTACCGACGTTTCGGGACAACCTATCGGTCCCATCTTCAATGGTCAAGAAGTGACACTTGAAGATGAGATCGATAGGTTGTCCCGAAATGTCTGTACAGAACTACCACTCAATGCTGCGTAACATCCCAGAAGAGCGCAGATCTCCAAATACACGCTCTTAATTTTTAACGTTATTTAAACTACTCGTATACACACAATTATCGCTATGAATCAAATCTTCTGGGGTACTGGGGCTACAGCCCCCAAAGTTTCGAAGGATCGTACCACCCTCCTCCTCAGACCAAATATCCGGAACAGGAACAAGTGTCTTAATGTAAGAGTAGCTCGTCAGACAAAGCTCTTACCATTACTCCTAGTCAAAAATTCCATGATGACTGTGAATACTGTTTTGTTTTACACGGAGTTGTGTCTTTCACCACGAAGATAAGAAACCCGTATGAAGTAATAATTTAAAATTTTCATTTCGCATTATATATATAAATATAATACCTTATATTTGTGGAAACAAGAGACGAAAGGAAAATTAAAATGCTAAAAAGTAGGAATTGATTTTGCCAGGGTCTGAGCTGGCTGCTGAGAGTCGCTGTACTTTTTTGTGTTCCACAGCGAAATGAGTGGTGAGAAACAACGGGGCGTGGTCACGTGACTCGAGGATAACATAACGACGAAAAGCATTAAAAGGGGAAGTACAAACCGTCAACCGCAACTGAAATTATATCAATTTTATAGCTTGCTACATGTTTCGGCTTTAGTACAAAGCTATCATCAGGCGATTGAATATACATAAAGAAAGATAATCAAATACAACCCATTAAAATATTACTTTTTCAGATAGCTGATTTCGCAACTTTAAAAGAATTGGGGTTGTACAAGCCGAAACTAGATAAAGTCTAGACTGCATATTGAAATATTGATATGAATAATTGTATAATGTATGAAAATATTAACATTGTTGTCCAGTAATTCAGGTGTGAAAGTAAGTTCTTTTAAAATTTTAAAATAAGCCTTGTAAGGTACAACTTGCATTAATTTGTTTTATAACTTTGAAGCTGGAGAGGTACAGTACACCACACAGTTTATTTCTCGTGGTTTTTCATTTTTTATATCTCGTCTAGTCAATTAGGGGATTTCAAAGTGAAATAGTAGATCGAATATAACTTCGTAAGCTGGGTAAACAAATCGATTAGATCTCCGTAAAAAAAGAAGTCTACCTTTCACTTCTTTGTTAAGGAAGCTACCTTAAATAAATCGATTAGATCTCCGTAAAAAAAAGAAGTCTACCTTTCACTTCTTTGTTAAGGAAGCTACCTTAAACAAATCGATTAGATCTCCGTAAAAAAAGAAGTCTACCTTTCACTTCTTTCTTAAGGAAGCTACCTTAAACAAATCGATTAGATCTCCGTAAAAAAAGAAGTCTACCTTTCACTTCTTTCTTAAGGAAGCTACCTTAAACAAATCCATTAGGTCTCCGTAAAAAAAGAAGTCTACCTTTCACTTCTTTGTTAAGGAAGCATCCCTAAAACAAATCGATTAGATCTCCGTAAAAAAATAAGTCTACCTTTCACTTCTTTCTTAAGGAAGCATCCCTAAAACAAATCGATTAGATCTCCGTAAAAAAAGAAGTCTACCTTTCACTTCTTTCTTAAGGAAGCTACCATAAACAAATCGATTAGATCTCCGTAAAAAAAGAAGTCTACCTTTCACTTCTTTCTTAAGGAAGCATCCCTAAAACAAATCGATTAGATCTCCGTAAGAAAAGAAGTCTACCTTTCACTTCTTTGTTAAGGAAGCATCCCTAAAACAAATCGATTAGATCTCCGTAAAAAGAGAAGTCTACCTTTCACTTCTTTCTTAAGGAAGCATCCCTAAAACAAATCGATTAGATCTCCGTAAGAAAAAAAGTCTACCTTTCACTTCTTTGTTAAGGAAGCTACCTTAAACAAATCGATTAGATCTCCGTAAAAAAAAGAAGTCTACCTTTCACTTCAGTATTAAGGAAGCTACCTTAACACTGAAGTGAAAGGTAGACTCCTCACTCTACAAAGAGCTCATCTACGACCCTATTGGACCCTAGAGCGAAAGGCAGAAAAACCTGACCTTCCTTGTTTCTATTACACCAACATCCTATAGGCTAAACCTGTTTGCAGATTTCCCCTAAAAGTACGGTGTTTATAAGAACATGGCATCTAATTCAACATTCAGTCAACATTTTACTTCACTGGAAACCGAGTGCTGACTTAAGATGCGATTTCTCAGAATAAATCAAAGGGAAGAGCCTTAATTAATGTTAGGAAGGCATTTTAATCAAAAGTCTCCGCTAGAGGCAATCCACTACTTGAAAGGATAAAGTAACAAAATTCCGCACCATATTTGAAATTCTAGACCAAATCATGATCTGTTCCTCAAAGAACATTAATTTTTCGTTTTATTGTTCTGACTTAATATGATATCAACAGCGAAAACGATATTTCTGCTGGGCATTTGTTACAACTTATTTTACTTCTAGAATTAACGTCATTCCGGTTATTTTACCGCTTACGGTATTGCGCCATTTTATTATTCTCAAAATCATCTGCAGTTCAAACAAACCGAGCAGGTTAGCTCAGTTCCCAGACGTAATTCAATTACGTTGCTAAATGCCAAAGATATTAAGAATGAAGAAGATATGTACTAGATATAAAATGATTTAAAACAGAACGCTGAGGAAAATGTCTGTGCTCAAGGCAGAGGAAGTAAAACAGTTTTGAGAATGTTTGATGACGTAGTGCTTCATTGGCCAAGTTACTTAACCTTCATCATATATTTTAGGGTCATCGAATCAAAAAGGCTCTGTTTGGTGGGACATGCAGCACACGCGCATAGGCGATAAATTGGTAAACGTATTTAGTTGGAAACCATAACGGTATGTATCACTTTGAAAACGGAGACTAATATACAGGATAATATTAAAGTGATCTTAAAGAAAGAAGTGTGGGTTTGTGACCCTGATTTGTCTTACTGCCGGCAATAAACCTTCACGCTTTCATGTAATGTGAGACATTTTTTTAATTAGAGGGAACACTATTAATACTAACAAAGGGGACTCCGTTCTATTTAATAAAGAACGCAATACGTGCGTCGCCTTAGATGTTAATCGCCGCTGTGTTGGTGCGTTCCCCCCTCTGAAGAGGAATATTTTAGTACTAAACTTACATACGAATTAATAAGGAAATGGGATATCATACATTTGGTATACGTAACAACAGACTTCATATTCCATGATATTTTCTCTTCGTTTCTTCCTATTACCATTTTATTACTCGTACCCCGAAGACAGCTTTCAGTTAATGTGCAGCGTTTAATATCAATTTAACTAATGAAAGATTTTAATCTTTCCCAGCGAGCAAATTCATTAAATTCTTTTAGATTACCAGTCGCCGTTTCGAAGTCCTGCTGCGTCCTCATTATCACGGTCAATGGGTGACGTGTATATATGTGTGTGTGTGTGTATGTGGGTGGGTGTGTGCGCGCGCATCCTACCGGACTGCTTTTATCCAGTCACTGGTGCGGCTATAGCCCTAGAACTTAGTCTGTTAAGACATTCGGTAACACACCGGTGACCCTCACGGTCCTACAAACACAGAAACGTACAGAAAGACGAACATATATACATTCCCCAAACAGGATTCAAGCCAGCTGCCACGATTGTGGGGTCACTGTGATGGGCTCCATAATCCGTCCTGCTAGATCTAAGCGGGAAGAAACGCGAATGGATCGCCGTGACGCTATGTTTACACTTCCAACGCTTGTGTAAGGCGTGTAACATAATCAAATTTCTACAAGCAGATTAACCTTGCAAAGTTTCGTAGTTAGTACATGCACTGCCACGTTCGACATTAAAAGACTGTACTTCGTTAACACTTTGTTCGTATTTGTGTGTTCTGTGTGGCTCTTACAATAAACAGCCAGTGTTGTCCTCCACAGCACCTTGCCGTTGGTTTTTCTTATGGAAGCACTGTTCTCTGAGTTACGAACATCATCTGTACAAGATAACCTTCTTTTGGGTTTCTGCAATTTAAAGTGGTTAAATTTTCCGAAGTTTCGGGAGAATGTACTGCCTGCATCTTCGGATTTAAATGTCAGTCACGTGAAGATGGAGACAGTACGTTATTCCGAAACGTCGTAACATTTAACAAATACACGATACATGAACTTAAAATCAGATAATCATCTGATAAATAACCGACATGAAAACCCCTTAATTTGAATCTTTATGCGTATATAATTCAGGTTCATGTTCAATTCGGACTTCGTAAGGTTAAACTGTTTTTTTTTCGGTCGGCTAAGACACGGCGTTATTTCCTTGCTTCAGAAGTCTACTGCCTTAATTTTCAGAGTGATCCCGGCCTGAAGATGGAAACAGCAGATTTCTCCGAAACACTATTAATCATCTACGAATCTGCAAGAACTCAGATTATTAAAATACTAATTTTTGTCGGCGCAAAAAACCTCAAAATTTGAAAGATAATTCATAATATCGTTTGGGTTTCGACTGCAAATAATTGAAACCGCAGATATGGATGGTTGATTACATCCACTGCCACAAAGCTAATGAACGCATGAATATGAAATAAACTTCCATGTAGTCTGTTAAATATTGACAATGTTCACAGCCCTAAAACCCTCAGATCTCGTGCGATTATCAGGGAATTTCAAACACTACTTCCGATTAGATGATATGTAAAATTCAGTGAGAAATACGACGCGCAGCCGGTCATATTGGACGGACATGTTAGAAGCTCCATCTGCAATCCGCATATTTGTAGCATATATACCTATTGTTCTGTTGAGTGACGGTAGAGTTCATCCCACATATAAAACATCCTACATCATGTCCAAAGGTTCGCTGCGTCGGGTTAGCAACGTAAAGGACAAATGTATCCGTGTACATGTCGTGAAGGCCTATGAAAACGTGGAAGTATGGCTCCACTCATTTTTAAACTCGGCACAAAATGGGCGTGGTCAGCTTCATACACCGCCTGTTGTACCCCAATATAACAGCCTCCGGTGTCCACTAAATAGAAATTGGCCTGAGCGCCTGAGCCGGTCGGGACACTGTGGAAAAGAGAAAAATCCCTTTCCCCTTTCGATTTGAAGAGGAAAGAAGATATATGCTATAAAGAAACACACAGAAGGTTTAGTGGTCCTTAGTAAGATGATTGGTCTAGAAGTAAATGCTGAGAAAACTAAGTACATGGTCATGTCTCGAGATCAGAACGCAGGACAAAATCACAACAAGAAGGTAGATAATAAATCCTTTAAAGGGTGGAACATTTCAAATATTTGGGAACAACCCTAACGAATGGAAGTTCCATTCATGAAGAAATTAAGAGCAGATTGAAGTCAGGGAATGCTTGTTATCATTCGGTGCAGGATCTTCTGTCTTCCAGATTGCTATCCAAAAACATAAAGATCAAGATATACAGAACTGTAATTTTACCTGTCGTTTTGTATGGGTGTGAAACTTGATCGCTCACACTGAGGTAGGAACGTAAGCTGAGGGTGTTCGAACACAGGGTGCTGAGAAACATATTTGGGCTTAGGAAGGATGAGGTAACAGGGAGTGGAGAAGACTGCATAATAAGGTGCTTCATGATCTGTACTCCTCAACAAATATTATTAGGATGATAAAATCGAGAAGAATGAGATATGCGAGGCATGTAGCATGTATGGGGAAGAGGAGAGGTGCATACATGATTTTGATGGGAGACCTCAAGGAAGGAGACCACTTGGAAGGCCCAAGCGTAGATGGTAGGATAATATTAAAATTAATCTTCAAGAAGTGGGATGGGAGCATGGACTGAATTGATATGGCTCAGGATAGGGACAGGTGGCGGGCTCTTGTGAATGCGGTAATGAACCTTCGGGTTTTATAAAATGCAGGGAATCTCTTGACTAGCTGAGAATCTGTTAGCTTCTGAAGAAGGACTTTGCTCCATGGTGTTAATTAGTTAGTTAGCTAGTTAGCTAGCTAATTAGTTAGTCAGTCAGTTAGTTAGTTTTTAGAAATTAACTTTAAATAAATAAATAAAGGGGGCTACGGTGGTTTGGACCTAGAGGTTAAGCAAAATAAAAGAAACATGTATAAATGTGGAGAATATGTGTAACCTTTCCTTTAGAAAACACTGCCCATAAATGTTACGTAATCAACGTTTAATCAACTGTATAATTTATACACCGTTGATGCCACGTCTCTAACGGAGACGACGACGGAGCGGCAGCATTAGAAAAGCAACAACGTGCTTCAAACAAACTGGCATGGAGTGTCAGATAACAAGGTTGTGAATTAGGTTCGCAGGTAATTACATACGGCTGTGTTCCCAAAAAAGGAAAAAGAAGATATAGAAGACAAAGCTATGGCACAAACATACCTTTAATTATAGAAACGAATGTTGAACACATCTCTTGTTGTGACTATGTGGAATATGGCCATATAAATGGTGTTGGTTTTCCCAAAAGCAAATCATACGTTCCAGGCACAGAGACGTCAAACAGCAAGTATATTTATGTAAGATTTTAATTATGTTAATTTCTCAGGGTGTTACAGAAAGGACACAAGACACACCATCAAAAGCAACCAAAAATAATTATTTATTAATATTACGACCAAATATAACTCACACAAACTGGTTTTAACATGTTATAAGTTATAACATACTACAAATCATTACGTGTTATAACGCCTTTGTGAAATATGCCATTGATGATAATTTTTATTAGAATAGAAAAGTGTTGGTATTTTCTTATTTTAATATTAACAAATAAGTGTAGTGTGTCCTTTATTTTTCCCAACGGCTCGACAGCCCCTTGGGGGCCTAGGCCGCCTCATTTTTCGAGGTTCACGATCACACTTTTTAGACACACCACATTCGGTAGGACTCCTCTGGACGAGTGATCAGCTCGTCGCAGAGACCTCTACCTGACAACACACAACACTCACAAGAGACAGACATCCATGCCCTAGACGTGATTCGAACCCACAATCCTAGTAAGCGAACGGCCGCAGACCCACGCCTTGTGTCTTTTATTTATTTAATGTATTTGTGTATGATTAATTTAACGACGTTTTTAGTGCTCCAGATAATAATGCGTCCAACTTTACGAAGATTAATCAATAATAAATTGGAAACGATAAGGAACGCAGCTGTCGTGACCTGAATAAACGTAACGTCTCAGGATTTGCCCGGGGAGGACCAGGGAAAACTAAAATAAATCTTCCTCACGATAGCGGGTCTGAAGCCAGATATTTGAACCCGGTACCTCCCGTACAAACACAGGACCGAGACATTCCTGGTGAAGTGACAGAAAGGTGAAAGAGCGCTGTCTGTTTACTTTAGTTGACGAGAAAAACATACCCGAATTCTGAGCGTTGTGCTGTAACACACATTTAGCTCACAGGTCCACGAAGAAAATTAGTAACTGTAACCACCACAGACAGGAAAGTTCTGTTTACGATAACGGATAACCACGAGTGACATGGAATACCATTAAGGCTAACACTGTGGCTTTTCGGACTGGTTCTGACCACAGATATACAGCAAGTAGCATGCAGCTGTGTGTGTGTGTGTGTGAGCGCGCCAGTGGTCAGAGGCCTCCACCGTACACAGTCATTGGCAGAAAGCTTCTTCAGTTCCTGCCTAAATTTATTCCCTTTTGTTTGTTGTGTTACAGAAAGAAAGACACAGAGAGACAAGAGTATTCACTATCTCAAACCAGCACCAACCATCCACTCAACAACATCCTCCACTACGTTCCAACACACGTAGGGAACAATTTGCATTTTCGTACTGTTGGAATGCAGTGGGGGGGGGGGACGATGAAGCTGGAGGGGGGGGCTTGTTGTTAGTCGGGGTGAGTTCAGAAATGGTTCTCCTTTGTCCTTTCTGCTTCACTCGCTGTGCCAGATTGTGCTGCAACCCGCATAACTCGCACTTCCCCCCCCCCCACCCGACCCCCCCTAAACTGTCTTCTCGAAGTGCCTATGATAGTTTGTTTATTGCACCATCCACACGAAATATCTCGTACTAAGTTCATAACTAGAGCAGTACTATTTCAAACTTACATTCCGTCATCATGTTGTGTTGTGTTCTTCCATTGATAAACTCCGTGGCACAAAGATTTTTCCTAAGCAGTTTAAAAGTATTCAACATTTAAAATCCCTTGTTTATACAAAATGTTGGCCGGGATAACTTAGTCAGTATAGCTCCTCGCTACGGTCTGGACGATCCGGGGATCGAATCACGGAGGTGGCGAAATTTTCCGCGCCCGTCCAGACCGGCCCTGGGACTCACCCAGCCTCCTGTACAATGGGTACCGGGTCACTCACGGGAGCAAAGCGGCCGGGACGTGGAGTTGACCACACAACCCCCATCTAGCGCGGAGGTTATAAAGAAAGAGTATAGCTATACCTCTACTGCCCTTCTGTGCCTTCATGGCAGGCGAACTTTAACTTGTTTATACAAAACATATTTTTAGTCACGTCAGAAGACGAAAGTTGCATACAAGCATCATGTTGCAGATTGACACCTGTGTCAATGACATCCCGTCGTGATACATCAACATTGTTGACGGTTTGCACTTTCACTTTGACTTTTCAGATTAACTCTTGAAAGCCAAGTGGTTACTATACATACCACCGGGTGTAATATTAAAACATTCTACGTTCTGCCAACACAGTGTATTTATGTGTTTTGTGTGGATCTCAGAACAAATGGCGATTATTCACTGTACAGCATTAACTGACTGGTTTGTATAACTGAGACGGAGTGTGTTTACTGCGCGGTACGGACTGTATTTATATGTTTTTGTGTGGATCTCAGAACATAACAGCGATTATTTCACTGTACAGCATTAACTGACTGGTTTGTATAACTGAGACGGAGTGTGTTTACTGCGCGTACGGACTGTATTTATGTGTTTTGTGTGGATCTCAGAACAAACAGCGATTATTTCACTATACAGCATTAACTGATTGGTCTGTATAACCGAGACGCAATGTGTTTTCTTGCCGGTAAGAAACTGAATTTCTCACGGCAGAGGCCCGGGTTCTATCTTAGGCCGGTCCATGTGAGATTTGTGGTAGACAGAGTGGCACTGGAACAAGTTTTCTCCAAGTACTTCGGTTTGCGACTGTCATTATCATTCCAAAATTTCTCCACACTCATCTTCCTGTACACATTGCTCTTACCAGGACAAAAGGGCGAAGCCCGGGAATCTTCCATAATACAATGCTCTTTCGTAAATCGGGAAGCATTGGACAAAAAAGAAAATTCACATTTTTGTCTTGAAAGGGTTAAGTAAAGACACTTCACGGTTTTACACAGACATAACTTAAACTGTATTTTAAAATAATTTACATCTCTTTCACGGCATTTATTCCATCGCTATTAATAACATCGACGATCACCTGACAGAAGATCGGGAAAACTTTACTTTTGTCTATTAGGCAAAATATCGTCCTGCGCTGTCAAAGAAGCAATTATGTTACTAGATTTTAAGCAGAGATCTATTAAGATGTGGATGGTAGAATAGTAATAATATTAATATGGATCCCAGGGACCCGAGGGTAGCTAAAACGACAATGGCTGTTATGAATCTACATGTTGTGCAAAAATAAAAAGTTTATTGGTTTGCTCTTCAAGAATGTTTCTATGTGATATACACATGTGACTTACAAGCAAAGTTTATTGACTTCCGCTGAGGCATTCTCATGTGTTTACCTGAAAACAACATCGTTAGGGCGTTGGCAGAATTAATCACAAGAACGTTCTTATTATATGAGCTTGACATATATGGTACAACACTATTTGACAGCTACAGAAGGCGCATTTTGACGTAAGTACTTAAGCAGTTAGTCACTTATTACATTTAGAGAGAGTTTGGATGTGCATTCAGCTATCACTTTGCGAAAATAGTTTTAATAAATTAACTTATTTTTATTCCTGTAAATGAAATATATACCTGACATAATTTCAGACAAGTGCAACGTATGGTATGGATAGACATAAAAGAGTATGCGACAGGAGTGGACAAATCCAAGAGGCCAGATCGCCTGGCGACTAAATGTTTTATGGAGACGCCTAATATTTGTGGGTCCTGAGTATGGGACTTGTTTCATGTCACTCATCTGGCACCTAGAATTTTGAGGTAGCTCCTAGACGTTTCGAAAATTTGTGTTCTCCTAGGTGCACCATGATCATGTATTTTACTTGTAATTTTTTAATCACATTATCAGTATATGGACAAAATAATTTCGATGGTACATGAATAGGAATACTGAGGCAAGATGGAATGATAACTGACGGGGAAATTGGAAGTACGCAGAAAAAACCTGCTCGACTGCCAATTTGCACCTCACAAATTCCACACGGAAGACCCCTGGATCGAACACGGGCCTCTACCGTGGCATTTCGGGGACTGACCACTTGAGCAGTCACAATGCACCTACACATTTCCTTACGCAATAAAAATATATGCTGAAATATAGCAAAATTTAAATATTCAGTGATAAATACTTACAATATTTTACTTACGGAGTTTCATATATTGCGTATATAAGAAATTAACACCAGTTTTACAGTGACGTAAAATGACGCTAAGTGTTAACTTCATTCGTTACGTTTCGACTGACGTATTTTCAACCACACCCTGCCTACCCATTCCACTACGTAAACTTGTCACTTTACATACTAACTTACTCACTTAGGGATACAGCCCTTCTAGAACCTTGACCTCCTTTTCGTCTCTGAACACTTCGTTTTCTGTAGTAGGGTCATTAACCCTACACATGACCTCAAACATGAATGAAGGATTCCCCCGAGTCCTTTGTCCCCAGACAGTAGGATTACGTAAGTAGGATCCATGACCATCCCCGGGCGCCCTCACACCATACAGACAAGTTCTACTACTTGCAGTCCGGCCAATAGTAGAAAACAAAAAAAAAGGAAACAAATAAAAAGCTTATCACGAAAACAGCTTTAACTTTTAACTGGATAGAAACCAAACAGAATTACAAGGTACATCGTCGGAAGCTGGCATTAAAGTTTAAATCCTATTCATTCTGCAATGCTGCAGACACGTATAAATTGTCCTTTCTACTACGTACAAGAAGCAGATCCTTCTGAAAAGGAAGCTAAAATATACGTCAATGACATCCAGAGTTTGAGAAGAATGTAGAGTAGTTTACATGTTACTGAACAGATCCTTGTAGTAAAGCACGCAGAGTAAACAAAACAGACCGACATATTTGAGTCTCGTTAACAAAATGCAGGACAATAATCGTAGTAAAGAGATAACTAATAAAACCTTCGATAACGTGGCAGAGTCAAAATACTATTTGTAGGTACTTGGAAACGTAAGTAGCAAATCAAAATTACTTCTATGAAGAAATCAACGAGTTCATTTAGGTAGTACTTTTACCACTGTATCAGAGCATCTTTTTGTCCGTCTCATATCTATAAATATAATGTAAGGCAGTTGCCTGTATATAGGCCTTAAATGTATAGAGGGAAAGAAGACAGAGCTCCACTCATCCTTAAGCTCAGAGGTAGATGGGGTGTGTGTCAACTTCACAACCGGCCACTTTACCCCCGAGAAAAGAGCCTCTCGTACCTATTAAATAGGAGTCTGGGTGATCCCCAGGGCCCGTATGGGCGTTTTAAAGAACAGACAAATACCTCGCCTTAGTCGGGAGTGAAACCATTTTTTCCTCCGACGTCCATCCCGTAGCCTAGTCACTAAACCGACTATGCTACCCTGGCTCCAACTAAAAAGGTAATTATTAAAACCCTTCTTTCTTCTACTATGGCTTGACAGCCCCTCGTGGGCCAGGGCCTCCTCATTATCGAGGCTTCAAGATCACACACAGACACCCCACACTCGGTAGGACTACTCTGGACGAGTGATCAGCCCGACGCTGAGACCTCTACCTGACAACACACAACACTCACAAGAGACAGACATCCATGACACCGGTGGAATTCGAACCCACGATCCAGCAAGCGAGCGGCCGCAGACCCACGCCTTAGAACGCGCGGCCACTGGGATTGGAAATTATTAAACCCAGAAAAATATAATTATACCTGTTGTCTTTTGTGGATATGAAACTTGGTTTCTCGTTAATTAAGAAGAAAACACGGATTGAGGAAGTTTGAAAACACTACCGCAGAGATTATGTGTGCCTGAATAGAAAGTAACAGGAGCAGAGAGAAATATGCATCTCTTGATAGATTTTCTCTAAAGCTTATGAGCTACATATTTTTCCTCTCCTTCGTAGCTGAGACATCTGATGTTCTCACAGCGGTGTAGCTAAAGAATCAAGCTTCTCGGATGTTACGTTGTGTCTTGTGGTAAACAGAGGCATTTAGGAGGATCGTACTGCCTTCATCTTCTGAGCCAAACAGCCTTGAAGATGAAGGAAACAAAAGCTATCGAAATGTCGGAAAAATCTAGACCATCGACAGAGCATCGAATCCCAGAATACTTCTACATTCTTATGCAGATTCCTTTCCTCTTCGTTCTTTCTACAGTTCTTCTTCTTCTTACTTGTACTACTACTACTACTACTACTACTACTACTTAAACTACTAATGGATAGGGTAGTCAGTATATTGACTATTTTATGGGCTGGAGGATCCGCGATTCTAATCCCGGCAGGATAACGAGATGTTTCTCTTCTCCAAAACGTCCAGACCGACTCTGGAGCCCATTCAGCCTCCTATTCAACGGGTACCTGGGTTCTTTCCTGAGGGTAAAGCGGCCGCGGTGTAAAGTTAATCACACCTCCATCTAGTGCCAAGATTTAGAATGAGTCGAGCTATACGGCTACTCCCCCTACATGCCTTCACGGTATGGAAAGGGACAACCTTCCCCTTTATCTACTACTAGTACAATATCTACTACTACTACTACTAACTACTACTACTACTACTTATATATACTACTACTACTACTACTACTCCTACTACTACTACTATACACTACTACTATACTACTACTACTACTACTACTACTACTACTACTACTACTACTACACTACTACTACTACTACTATACTACTACTACTACATACTACTACTACTACTACTACTACTACTACTACTACTACTAACTACTTACAAAACTACTACTACTATACTACTACTACTACTACTACATACTACTACTACTACTACTACTACTACTACTACTACTACTACTACTACTACTACTACTACTACTACTACTACTACTAACTACTACCACTACTACCACTACTACCACTACTACCACTACTACCACTACTACCACTACTACACTACTACCACTACTACCACTACTACCACTACTACCACTACTACCACTACTACCACTACTACCACTACTACCACTACTACCACTACTACCACTACTACCACTACTACACTACTAACTACTACTACTACTACTACTACTACTACTACTACACTACTACACTACTACTACTACTACTACTACTACTACTACTACTACTACTACTACTACTACTACTACTACTACTACTACTACTACTACTACTACTACTACTACTACTACTACTACTACTACTACTACTACTACTACTACTACTACTACTACTACTACTACTACTATACTACTACTACTACTACTACTACTACTACTACTACTACTACTACTACTACTACTACTACTACTACTACTACTACTACTACTACTACTACTACTACTACTACTACTACTACTACTACTACTACTACTACTACTACTACTACTACTACTACTACTACTACTACTACTACTACTACTACTACTACTACTACTACTACTACTATACTACTACTACTACTACTACTACTACTACTACTACTACTACTACTACTACTACTACTACTACTACTATACTACTACTACTACTACTACTACTACTACTACTACTACTACTACTACTACTACTACTAACTACTACTACTACTACTACTACTACTACTACTACTACTACTACTACTACATACTACTAACTACTACTACTACTACTACTACTACTACTACTACTACTACTACTACTACTACTACTACTACTACTACTACTACTACTACTACTACTACTACTACTACTACTACTACTACTACTACTACTACTACTACTACTACTACTACTACTACTACTACTACTACTACTACTACTACTACTCTACTACTACTCTACTACACTACCACTACCACTCCCACTACTACTACTACTACTACTACTACTACTACTACTACTACTATACTACTACTACTACTACTACTACTACTACTACTACTACTACTACTACTACTACTACTACTACTACTACTACTACTACTACTACTACTACTACTACTACTACTACTACTAACTACTACTACTACTACTACTACTACTGTTGATGATGATGGCGTGCAAAGTCCAAGCACCGCGCCTTAGGCAGTGTGTGTGAACGCTTTGTTGTGCCAGTCCAGTCCGAGGCAACCAGACGGCAGTCTAAACACACCGCCGTCTTCTTGCAGGCCACAGATAATAGGAAGACTACTTACAGAAGGAGTAGGATTTCTTGATCGAAAGCAAACCTCAGAAGATCTCAACTTCAGCTGTCCACCACACAGGACCACGGCCTGCCCTTTCAAGAACATTCCGCGTCAATGCATGAGCGACACAAAGGTATTTAGTGCTGGATCGACGTACGAAAGCTCCTGATTCAAATGCACGAAGCTGAGAGCTCAACGCATGCGCATCTGTTCGTTAAGTCCCATTTTATAGATCTTCGTGACAAACCGGATGTCACAGCGGTAGTGGTTCCAATTCATTTTTCGGGTTTATCCGGTTCGAAACTGAAATATTGTGCCTAAGATGTTTCGCGATTGTCAGTATGTTTAAGCGGCTGCCGTGATCAGAATTCGCCACAACTGTCTCCTTGCACTTGACAGTTCTGTTGCTGAAATGCCAAAGTTTTTCGCTAGGAAATACCAGATGGTGACTAATATTTTGCACTTGCATTTTGCGTAACAAATATACTTGTAATTAATAGGAACTGGTGCCGCCCCTGAATGGTATAGATCAACTCCATGTTGTCAGTTACGAGGTAGAAACGGACATTGCTAACATGGTGTGTTCTATGGTGCCCTAACACCATAAAAGTAAAGGTAAAGTTCACCTTAGAACAGGCCATGAAGACCCAGAGGGGGAGTAGAGGTATAGCTCTACTCTTTCTTTAACCTCGGCGCTAGATGGGGGGGGGGATGGTCAACGCCACGCCCCGGCCTCTTCACCCCCGGCCATGACCCGGTACCCATTGTACAGGAGGCTGGGTAGGCCTCAGGGCCGGTCAGAAAGGGCGCTGAAAATCTCGCCCCCAACGGATTCGATCCCCGGACCGTCCAACCCGTAGCGAGTCGCTATACCGGCTACGCTATCCCGGCCCACCTCTCTAAAACCATAATTTACAATTTTCAATACAACCATTTCATTCGTACCATTGTGTTTGTATGACGCACGCACGCACACAAACTTCACTTCCTACGTTGCAATGAGTCATAAATTATCAACCTACAAAAATACTTATTTTTTCGCGGTACCCGTGTTATTGGGGTGTAAAAACTGTAATTGGTTACTCATACACGTACACCAAGTACAGTAGTGATGTCAAAAATTGTATGAGAAAAATCAGATGGCACAGGAAACCCATTTTTGCAAACTTCAACATGAAAAATACACCAATTACGCAGTCGAAGAACAATAACCTTGACCTAATCAACACAATAATCCACTAACCATGAATAATAAGTAGAACAATCAACCGTGTTAATTACAATCTTCAACAAAATATCCAAACAATGAAGGGGGCAGAAATTATAAGAACAAATGAGCGCAAAGAGTTCTTTAATGTATGTTTTCATTAAGTCAATCATTTAGTCTTATAATAAAATAACTGCTTTACTTTAGAATATTCAAATAAAATGTAGAACTGGTAATCCCTAGGTAATAAGTTTATTGACACTGTTAAGTTGACCGATTTTGTACACAAGAACCTTACAAGCATGAAGATAACATGGAGCCGAAACATGTGGCAAGTGTAAATATTCATAATAAAATGACCTCGTAAACTTCACCGACAGTATTAATATATTGGTAAAACAGCAAAACGGGATGCACAAAGAACATTTTCAGAACCGAACACTAAAATTCCAATGGTTTCCAAACCCAGAGTAACGAAATAGTAAATTATTTTGTGAAAAAGAGTATAAAAATCAGCCAAACACCTGCGTGTACACTGTCACTTCATTCTGCCAAATTGAAAATAAAACAAATATCCGGGCTGACCTATCGAGATATTACGCCACCGAAAGCCAGCACAAACTATGGAAAAAAAAAAATGGTAAAGAACAGAAATATAATTCCCGATTTCTCAAGAGAAGTTGCAGCAGCAACCTCTCGACTAACCACCGGTCATGAATGTCTACCGGCTCACTTATACAGTCTGTCAATTTGTCCGCCCCTTGGAATGTGCCTCTTGTGCAAGGAAGATGACTCAGTAATGAATCAAGATCATCTTCCAGACTACACGGCTTTAAACTCTGGGAATACTCAGTCACTTGTAAAATTATTCTGTGATGCTAGAAGGTGAATGGAATTCCCCCCAAGTACCTGAGCATTAAATATTATTACTACTACTACTACTACTACTACTACTACTACTAACTACTACTACTACTATTATTATTATTATACTCAGTTTCAAGGCCATACTTGTCGCGACAGCGTTGTTCCACCTTCACACTGCCAATCCTGATAAAGGGGTGCTAAACAGTACTAAGAGGCAAATCAGCAAAAGTGCGATGTTCACGTTCACTCTCAAGAAAATGTTAAATCAGTGTTCATGACATTTTCGTCACAGGATAAGCGAACAAACACACAAGCATAAGAATCCATCTCTGTCCCAGTGAAGCCCTCAGAACACCGAAAACGAATCAGTACTTCTACTAACTTTTTTATGCACCTTTCTATTCATCTGCCTATTATAGAACCGTTTGGCCAATATTTATTAAATCTAACAGCACTTCCGTTATTATGGGCGAAAATTCAAAACACATAATTTAGCCAATCCTTCTTACGCCAAACTGCCTACGAGTTCTGTGGGCTTTTGTCTTTGTGAATCTATCAGTATTTAAACCGTTCCAATACCTGTTAAGTCTTCTCTAATACCACAACTATCTATCTTCTCAAATCGGGTACATTTCTGGCAGTTGTCTCAAACACGTTATCGAAGGAAAGATAGAAGGGACGGAAAGACAAGGAAGAAGACGTAAGCAGTTACTGGATGACCTTAAGGAAACGCAAAAACACTTTACGTTGAAAGAGGAAGCAGTAGCTCGCACTCTCTGGAGAGCTCGCTTTCGAAGAGGCTACGGACCTGTCGTAAGACAGAGTACAGAATGAAGAGGCTACGGACCTGTCGTAAGACAGACTACAGAATGAAGAGGCTACGGACCTGGTACGTAAGAGATCTAGTAGAGTACAGAATGAAGAGGCTACGGACCTGTCGTAAGACAGAGTACAGAATGAAGAGGCTACGGACCTTCGTGGTACGATAAGACTCAGAGTACAGAATGAAGAGGCTACGGACCTGTCGTAAGACAGATACAAATGAAGAGCTAGACTGAACGACTAGTGATGATATGATGATGATGAAAATGTGCGGACGTACACTTCGGTCATAATGAAAATCTCTACACTACGTAAAGCATCCAGATCTGCTCTCGATCCCAAACAGCCTGCTATGTAATTGGGACCAAGAATTCTTCCACCGGCGGTAAAGCGGCCGGAGTATGAAGGTGACAACTCAACTCCAGCTAGTTCCAAGGTTAAGAATGATTCCAACTATAATTGGACTCTCTCATACGCATCCACTGTGTGCACAGTGCCGCCAACATTTACAAATGCACAGCTCACCCAACAAAGAATTTCACCACTGAAGATTCAAGCATTATTTATTGTTCGCAATGTAGGCTGGTAAAGAGTAATCGACGTTGCGGAGTGTTGTATTGTCTCCGTAACGTCGGTAACTATTTACCAGTTGACACGGCATAACATCCCTGAAGAACAGAATCTTCATCAAGACCGCTGAAACTCAAATCTCGCTACTCCAATACAATTACTTGCCTGTCAACGGATGCAGAGTAATTACACTTTACTGTCCAGAACAATTCGTGGTTACTGCACTTGTAATACAGTCTAGTTTTTTTTGTGTCAGACCTTGTATTCCTTTTTTTTCCCCTATGGCTCGACAGCCCCTAGGGGGCCTAGGCCTCCTCATTTTTCGAGACTTCACGATCATACACTTTAGACACAGCACACACTCGGTAGGAATCCTCTGGACGAGTGACCAGCCCGTCGCAGAGATCTCTACCTGACAACACACAACACTCACAACAGACAGACATCCATGCTCCCGGTGGAATTCGAACCCACAATCCCAGCAAGCGAGCGGCCGTAGACCCACGCCTTAGAATGCGCGGCCACTGGGATCAGCAATGTTCCCTTACTTTACCTTATCGCTAGCTTTCTTACGACCACAATTACAAGCCATTCCTTTACAGAAGTTAAATACAGATAAGAAATACTGCGGTAACGTCAATACTGCAATGAAAAGCACTGTGCGATCTGAATATAACGAAGGCAATATTCAGAATTGCTCTATGCTGCTGTAAGTCTGTCTCCGTATACAATTTGCAGTTACACCAACAAGACGGTCTGTATGCAGAGACATGTCTCTTTATTACCAAGAACCACTGCTTGTCTCTACCAGTACAGCTGTAAATGTTGGCAACACAATAACAGACGATTGATGTTCTCTGTACTTCAGATCATTCACCGCAGTGTCTAGCGGGAATGCCTACGATCTCGGAACTGCCTGTGGTCTGAACTGCCAACAATTTAGCATGAAATTCTCCACATTGAAATCCATTATTGTGTATACTCAGTACACGCGTATTGTATAGCGAAAGGCAACAGCAATGTAGGCAATGATGTAGCATCCATTAGTTGCTTTCCCCTACTACAGTAAAAGGAAGAGGCCCAGAAGAGCAAAGAGCATTCAGAACAAATAAACAGTTTGGAGCAAAAACGGTGTAACTAACCGTCTGGCTCAAGAAAGCCATGCCGGCAGCAGCGTGGCCGCTGCTAGTAGGGCCAAACATGCGGGACAGGTTTTGAGCGAGGTGCCAGACAAAGAGAGATACCTTGGCGCTCGAGGTTGGGGGTTGGGCGTGGGGCATACGTTCTCACCTCATAGAATCTCAAGAGACTCGAAGGCCCGCCAAGGGGGAGGTCGTGGCCCGAAAGCGACAGAACGTTATTGAAAAAGAAGAAAAGAAAATAAGAATTTGAAGACCGTTCTGGCTTTGGAATTCGCGAGGTCAGCACTGAGTCATTTACGTAACTACGTATTTCGAAAATAATCTTTCCTTATATTATTCAGAGGGAGTCTGGATGGAGTAGTCGTATTAGCGACTTGTTACGGGCTGTATGTCCGGGATTCGAACACCGGTGAGGAGGCAAAAGATTTTCCGTGCTCCGTAGCCGTCCAGACCGGCCCTGGGGCCCACTCATAGACGCACTCAGAATGTTTTCTTTGACGGGGGGCAGCTGATCCTGAGGCTATATGTAATTTAAGTTTTATTTTAAAATCTATGCTATGAAAATCATGTCAAAATCTTCGAGCCGGCATCTAGTTAGGTTACACGGAAAATCACAACTCCCCCCTGTGCCAGTCATGGCATGTTAATGAATGATCTTTACCTTTATAATATTCTGAACTTTCCCTCTGTCTTACAAGCCCCCGTTTCACAAGATATTGTCTTCCCGACCGAGCTACATGCTTACGACCAAAGCACCATGCTTGGTTCCACTGCTGTAATAATGTTAGTCCTTCCATGACGGTGGGGTTTAAATTCCAACTACTGCCCAGGACGGGGTGGTTTTTAATTTATAGCACCTTAAATGCATTCAAGAACGTACGTTGCACCGAGGTGGACAGTATGTGAGGAAGTGAAGGTCCGTGCAGTGCACAGAAGCAGGCAAAGAGACAAGCATATGAAACAAAAGCCTTCGTCATATAATATCTTATATTCTTCATCTTCATTTACATCTTCTTGGATTCAAATATTTCCATAAACATTTCCTGTTCAAAGAAAAAACATTTATATTTTTGTATAAAAGTAGAAGAAATTTTACATTATAAAAACAACCGTAAAAATTCTGATTTTATTAGTATCCTTTGTGTTTCGTAGTTGGTTGGCAGGTATCATGGAATAACAAGGTAATTCACCTGATTATCAAAACACCGTAACATCTTGCAGTACGAACCAGATGAGATTGTCTCCCACGTTAGAACATGTTTAATAACTCATCTGAGGGTTTGGGGTCTGTCCAACATCACATCGGTCTCTCCGCCGGAAACTGTTTGAAAAGACTTCCAGGAGGAGGAGGCTGACCCGCTTTACTTGCTTGCTAGACGGGTTCTCATAATTGGCAAAATTCCAAGGCATATCCCATAACCTGGGAATTAGTAGACTCCAAAATGTGATTAACGCTGTATTCGCCATCGCCAAAGGCTCCACGGGGATGCCACACCAGAAGCAGTAATTAAAAAAACTGTTCTGTCTCAGAATTCTTTATGTCGTTCAAATGGAACTGCGTAAGAGGAAGATAGAGGAACATATACAGACACAGATATATACATATACAGCCTACACGGAAAGAGGGGTGGTCTGTGGTTTCAACAACCGTCACTTTCAATTGGATCTGCCACTCAGCTCAGTTGGTAGGCAGATGTGAAGTACCGTAAGCGCTGTGTGTGTTCTCACTTCGGATGATCCCATTCTACAGTTGGGTGCGCACTGAATTACCGTAATCTGCTCTCTTGATCTGAACTAATAGGCACATGAGACAGCATAGGGCTACCGATATATTCCACTGTAGCTGAACTCTGTGAAGGCAGTTCGTCAGTATCAAGCGTGGACATTACAGTCATTTATATTCCAACGCCCTCTGTAAACACTGAACCGGAATATACAAACCTGTAATTTTACCTATATATGCGTAACACTGTAATTATATAGAATGAGAGCTCTTAGAGGAAACATACCAAAAAGAAGTAATCTGTGGTCTTTTGGGTAATTACACGGCGTCGTGTGGTAATTATTTACCAAAAAGAAAGTTCAGACCTCAGAGGGAGAAGTAGCGGAAGAATCGTAACAGTTGCAATGTAACATGAAGCACATATTTGGAAAAGACAAATGCAACACAACATTTGACTAAAAATGTCAAGGTAGGAAGCCACGTGATAGATCTAGGCTTAGAAGGATCCTAGACAAATAGGATGTGAACACGGGGAATAAGAAATTAACTAGTCTTAAAAAGACAAAATGGTGGAATATTGTGAACACCGTAATGGCCTCCCTAAGTCCTTAAAACCTGTAAATTTTTTGACCAGGTTAACAAGTAGCATCGTCCAAAGAAACATCGCATAAAACAAAATTGTTTTATTAATTAGGAAGAGAAGGGTTGTAAATCTAGCACTGTACGTTATTCACGAAGCGTCACTCGACGAAAGACGAGCTACATTCACAGATTTATACGTTTAGATTTTAAACGCAGTTGTAACCGTGTGTTTACATTAAATTTTACTTATATATTTTCTACAATTCTCAGAATAAAAGTCCCATTTGCAGCTGGTGCTTGTATTGGGGATGCAGGGTGTTTTTGAGAGGGGGAACTGAATTTTTAAACATCATTCAGATAAATTTCATGAATTAATAAACAAGTTACTGAAACAGAGCTTTGTGGACTGGATTAATCTGGATACTTATATAGGTCAGTAAGCCGATTTTGTGAACACGGTAATGGATTTCTGGCTTATAAAATGGGGAAATTTCGTAAATAGTCTATTAATAGACTATTAATTCTAAGTAAGGGCTCTGTCTACGGGAGTTACCAGCTCGATTTGAGTTCCATTTGAAGTGGGGTGGACAGACTTATACCCACAGTAACTCTACAATTTTCAGTACAGATCTCAATACCAAATTTCATCTAATTTCATTCAGTGCAATTACTTTACTGTGTGCTGACTTTCACAGTCTGTCCTACTTCAGTTGCTGCGTAATTCCACATGTCTTCTACAAAATAAAACTAAAAAGTACCGTTTTATTGTGAATGTTTTTTTCATATAAAGGTTTGTATATACAACTGTGTACAGAGTGACTGTCTGCATAAAATAGTTTATTCTCTACACCTGTATATACCAGATGCTATCTCGCATAAAACCTTTTGTTTCACAGACACGTGCATATAAGCGATTGTCGCGTGTGTCTTCGTGTACGAGTGGTTGTCACGTATGAAGCCTTCTGCATTGTATACCCGCTTATACCAGTGGCTGTCACGTATAGAACCTTATGCACTGTAACATGTGTATACGTATACCAGTGGCTGTCACGTATGAAGCCTTCTGCATTGTATACCCGCTTATACCAGTGGCTGTCACGTATAGAACCTTATGCACTGTAACATGTGTATACGTATACCAGTGGTTGTCACGTATAGAACCTTATGCACTGTAACATGTGTATACGTATACCAGTGGTTGTCACGTATAGAACCTTATGCACTGTAACATGTGTATACGTATACCAGTGGTTGTCACGTATAGAACCTTATGCACTGTAACATGTGTATACGTATACCAGTGGTTGTCACGTATGAAGCCTTCTGCATTGTATACCCGCTTATACCAGTGGCTGTCACGTATAGAACCTTATGCACTGTAACATGTGTATACGTATACCAGTGGTTGTCACGTATAGAACCTTATGCACTGTAACATGTGTATACGTATACCAGTGGCTGTCACGTATAGAACCTTATGCACTGCAACATGTGTATACGTATACCAGTGGTTGTCACGTATAGAACCCTATGCACTGTAACATGTGTATACGTATACCAGTGGTTGTCACGTATAGAACCTTATGCACTGTAACATGTGTATACGTATACCAGTGGCTGTCACGTATAGAACCTAATGCACTGTAACATGTGTATACGTATACCAGTGGCTGTCACGTATAGAACCTTATGCACTGTAACATGTGTATACGTATACCAGTGGTTGTCACGTATAGAACCCTATGCACTGTAACATGTGTATACGTATACCAGTGGTTGTCACGTATAGAACCTTATGCACTGTAACATGTGTATACGTATACCAGTGGCTGTCACGTATAGAACCTTATGCACTGTAACATGTGTATACGTATACCAGTGGTTGTCACGTATAGAACCTTATGCACTGTAACATGTGTATACGTATACCAGTGGCTGTCACGTATAGAACCTTATGCACTGTAACATGTGTATACGTATACCAGTGGTTGTCACGTATAGAACCCTATGCACTGTAACATGTGTATACGTATACCAGTGGTTGTCACGTATAAAGCCTTCAGCGTATATCTGTGGTTGTCACGTAACAAAACCTTCCGCATTTATACGTGTGTCTTCGTATACCAGTGGCTGTCACGTATAGACCCCTATGCACTGTAACATGTGTATACGTATACCAGTGGTTGTCACGTATAAAGCCTTCAGCTTATATCTGTGGTTGTCACGTAACAAAACCTTCTGCATTTATACGTGTGTCTTCGTATACCAGTGGCTGTCACGTATGAAGCCTTCTGCATTGTATACCCGCTTATACCAGTGGCTGTCACGTATAGAACCCTATGCACTGTAACATGTGTATACGTATACCAGAGGTTGTCACGTATAAAGCCTTCAGCGTATATCTGTGGGTGTCACGTAGCATTTATACGTATGTATTCGTATACAAGTGGTAGTCACGTATAAAGCCTTCTGTATTGTACACCTGCGTATACCCGTGGCTGTCACGTATAGAACCCTATGCACTGTAACATGTGTATACGTATACCAGTGGTTGTCACGTATAGAACCCTATGCACTGTAACATGTCTATACATATACCAGTGGTTGTCACGTATAGAACCCTATGCACTGTAACATGTGTATACGTATACCAGTGGTTGTCACGTATAAAGCCTTCAGCTTATATCTGTGGTTGTCACGTAACAAAACCTTCTGCATTTATACGTGTGTCTTCGTATACAAGTGGTAGTCACGCATAAAGCCTTCTGTATTGTACACCTGCGTATACCCGTGGCTGTGACGTATAAAAACTTCTGTATTGCATACAAGTGGCTGTCTCACATAAAAGCTTCTATTTTGTAAATCTGTTGAAAGTGCTGACGCATAAACAAACTTTGGTTATTATATGACGTCAGTCTTCTCATCTTTCTGAGCGCAATAATGTCTGCCGCACCTTTGCCCTTGAACCGACGATGACAGATGACAAAACTTGTGCGGCTAACGTTAATGGCGTCGAAGATAAATTGAAATGTTTGTATAATTTATGGGGGGGGGGGGGGGGGAACGCAGAGTCAATCCGTTGAATCTAAAACTTGGAAAGGAATTGTTATCAAAAGGCATGAAGTTTCTACACTTACTTCAAATTAATAAAGATAAATAAGCTTAGGGCCAGGATCTTGGTAGTAAGAGGTCAGGCATATTGAATGCCTGGGAGTTATGTTGGGAGGGGAGGGGAGGGGTAAATAATGCGATGTGTCAAATTAATCACATTGCATGCATGTTTAAATTTATTGTAATTTTGTATTTTGCTATTCCAAAAGCAAATCAGTTTACACAACTAAAACACGAAAGCAAAATTAATCGTACAAGCACAAGGGATCTGTAACGTCACATGGTACGGATTGTGAACCAGAGAAACGGCAGATATTTCTAGGGAGTGCGGATCTGGACAGCGGAAAATAAATCATGGTTATGAATTTTCATGTGCGAGGAAACAAAAAAAACAGAGACATCCTCACGAAATATTGGGGTGGAAGTGCATTGAGACCAAACTGTCAGGAACTTCATATCCGGTATCACATTCAAAAATAAGGTAGCAGACGGAAACGAACAAATTCAGAAGATGAAAAGGAGCTCCACGATCACCCTTAACTCTTTAAGTTAACAGCAGGGCGCACTTTCTTATTGCATCTTCATGTAGGTCTCTGAAAAGTAATATTCTGATAGTCAACGACTGACTATTCCCATCTTCAAGGATCAAGAATTCCATTCTTCTTGGACTGCTAGACTCTTGAAGATGATACCGATATGTTGTCCCGAAACGTCGGTACGGAATTACCATTCTACGCTGCGTAAAATCCCAGAAGAGCGCAAATCTCATTTACATCGCTTCGGAAGCCTGAAATCATCTGAGAGTTCACTACCATTTCCATTCGAGCCCGCCACTGCGCCCTATTCTGTGCCAGATAAATCCAGTCTACATATACATACACGTCCCTTTAAAATCTGTTTTAACATTAGCTTCCCATCTACGCCTAGGTCTTCCAAGCGATCTCTCCCCTTCACGTTCCCGCACAGAATGGGGTCGGCATTCCTCATCTCTCCAATGCATGGCTTTTGCGTTGTCCAATTCATACTTTCTTACACGACGGTCCCCAAAATACTGCACTGTGTACTAATCTATAAAATTTTAACCCCGTAATTTGCATTTTTTAATTATGCATTATTTATTAGTTTACTTAATGGACTTTAACACAATAAATATTCCACTTTTTGTGGAAGTTCAAATTTTCAAAATATGAGAAACGACCTCTCTGTGAAATGGTAGAACATAGCATTGACTTCAGGGCGTTGAAAATTGATCTTGAAGATCGACTCCGTGAAGTGAAGTAATCGTGTGTTATTCGAGCGAATGTCAACTCAGCCGTTGGTTCAGAAGGGCTTTCGAAATCGATTAGCTATTCTCACTTCTCACGAGACCCAGACGTGGGTCGTTCAGGCCGCGTGGCAGCATAGATTTAGGTCGCACTGGTGAAGGATAGTCCCAAACTGAGTATTAATTAAATGTAACCGCACTCTAATTAAACAAAACCCTGATAAATCAGAGGCTTCGCGTGAACAATAATCTATGGAATAGAATTTAACTAAAAGTAAGTTATTTCGTAATAAAACTAGCTATACGCGCCAAAGTTTCCCTCAGAGCTCGTAGGAATTTAAAAGACAGACAATGTACGTATAACGCTGAGGCGCGTTCGCGTAACAATTTTTGCTGTGGAAAAGTAATAACTATTAAATATTACGAATGTGTGTCTGTACTCTTGCCTTAATTATCCGGCATGCAAATCGCAAGCGCCGTATTATATCATCTGTAGCCTGTCTGGTTCTACCATATTTTTCCACATGGTTTCATAAACAGGACGATTTTTGGGAAAAAGTTTAACATAAAATGTGTGTTTTTGATTCTCTCTATAACTTTTGTCTGAAACATTTCTCATTATAAGAAGAATTCAGCGAGTTACTATCATAAATTTACATAGGTCTTCATATAAAGTACCGGTTATTCTTTCAGATTTTAATGAAAATTGAGACAGAGTTTCGAAAAATTCTCAGATATCAAATTCCGTTAAAATCCTTCCAGTAGGAGCCGAGTTGTTCCATGCGGACAGACGGACGGACAGACATGACGAAGGTAATAGTCGCTTTCCTCCGTTTTACGAACGCGCGCATAAATGGCAATAATAATTCGTTCACAGTCATTTTAGTGCAAGACAGTCAAGCGTGAAAATTCTGAAATTGATTTTCTGCCTTTCTGGGGGCAGCAAAAAGCAACACAGGGAAGTAAATACGATCACAATAAAATTCTATAAAAATATTCTCATATCAAATTTATTCGTGTTTGTACGTAAATTCCCTTTTGACTATAATACCAACAAACATCACACACATTAATTTTTTATTAGGTGACCACAAAGTGAAATGTTTCTTCCCCTGTTACTTAATAATGCTACACAGTAAGGATGATAAATGGATTACCGCTACTTAACGACGCTGTGTCAACTGCAGTGATTCCGCAGCGTCGAATGATATGAGAGCATTATTGCTTTCGAATTTGAAGGAACTGGGAAGAAAGTGACCAGTCATATTTTTGAAGTAACGTCCAAACTTTCGTCTGAAAGCCCAGACGTCCTCTGGCAAGAAATAGAGTGTGGCTATTAAATAACGAGAATGCTCGCGTAGCTCCTGAACTTGACTGTCACCAAAATAAATATGCATCAATTACGTTTATTCTCACCCTTATCGCCTGTCAAAATCACGCTCCGTCACGTTGACGTAGTGTTGAGTATCTTTTTTTTTTCATGAACGGTTTTTAACTTGCAGACATCATGCCATTATAAAGAAATCGAGCAACATAAAACTCTCTGCGAAATTGAAAATACTGTTGCCAAAACTTCACACTTATCACATGAAGCACATAGAAAAGGCGACTTACCGAATTCTAACAAAACTACTTGAGGAGATGATTCGAGTCCTGGAAGGCTCGTATGGAGCGGTGTGCAGTTTCCACTGAAAATCGCTTTGGAGGGGTAACATGCAGATTGAAAGTGGTTTCATTATTAATAGCCACACCTCGCTTATGGAAGTGAATGATCAGTGTGAAGCTCGGGCTGCTTTAATCCTACGTGCACACAGATTAAAATATACCTTGATAAAATACGATGGGAAAGTGTGGACTGAATTCATCTGGCTCAGGATAGGGACAAGTGGTGGACTCTTGTAAACATGTTAATGAGCCTTGGGTTGTATAAAATTCGGGGCTGTTCTTGACTAGCTGTGGAACTGTTAGCTTCTCAAGAATTGCACTGCTCTACAGAGTTATTTAGTTATTATTTTCCGAGATCCCAAATTCCACCTACCCGACCATCAAGCCCCACTAGTAGTACGCGACCCACCGGTTAAGAAGAGCTGAATTAATTTTACTTTTAAAACTCTGACTTTTGTCGACGAATAAACGGCACGAAGGACTCTAAAACAAAGGCGAGTAAGAAGTAAATAGTTCACGATACATGCGGGGCAACTACGTGGAAATATTTGACGATGATAAATCAATACGAACTGTGCTAACATTAAGCTGCAGGCCAAAACACAGTAACATATGTAAACGCTAGACCACAATGTAACGGATGTTTGATTGTGACATGACGGTGTTGTGCTGTGCTGTGACATGATACACACACATCTATCACTATGTGGTTTTGAAATCAACATCAACTAACGCGTACTAACACCGAAAGTTATCGCTTTTGTGCTCTCTACCTTGCATAACCTCCCTATCCCTCCCGTTTGTAATTAGGTGCAATTTTTTGGGTGGAGTCTAACACTGTCAATTCAGTTGATCATTTTTCTGTAAGCCGTAGATTCTTACAATTACGTAACCTTTTAAAGTACTGCGATAGCTACATAGTCCACCTGTTTTAATATTAAATAATCTGCATTGTTCCTACAGTGTTAATGTGTTTCGTTGATTCTCAGACTAAACACATTTTCTATAAATCAGTGCCAACAGGGCCGCCGAGAGCGGGTTCGGGCTCCGGCGGATACATTTTTCGCCCCCCCCCCCCCTCAAGAAGGGCGGACTGGCTAAAAATCTTTATACAAAATCAGAAAGACTGACTCTGTTGCAGAGTGGCTTGGGCTTGGTCTGAAGGGTTAATTTGTACAATCGACAGATAACGATACTACCGACAAAGACAAAACACACGCAACTTAAAGTCTGGCACCGAGCCCCCTTCCAGACTGCCGGGCCCCCGTAATTTGTACCGGCTTCCGCCCCTCCCGTCTCGTCGGCACTGAGTACCATTGTAACGTATTCGGAGAACCCGTATTTTAATTTCGGTTGAAAATGGATGATTTCTCCGATATGCTGTAGTTTTACACATTCTCTTAAAAACAGATCAAGCTCACTCCATTCCACAGCCCTGTCCAGCCGCCACTCAGACCAAGCTCCCATCAAACGTTACGTAATTTATGACAGCACTATTCTGAATCACTTCAATATATATAAAACCCAACCCTGCACAGGCCTAGGCTATATTTCTAATATCAAGTTTGATGCTTTCGTACTATCTACCCTGTGGCTTCCCAGCTACAACTCTTACTTTCAGATTCTTGTACAATAATACGGTACACACTTCCGGGATACCTCAGTTACACAGTCACTACGCTACGGGCTGAACGTCTGGAGAATAGTGCTTCAATTACCGACAGGGACAATAGGCTTTAACTCTCCTCTAAAGCGTTCAGACCAGCTCTGGAACTCAAAAACCTTCTATTCGAAGGGTAAGAAGGTTTCTTCTTAAGGGGAGGGGGTAAAGAGGCTGGAGCTTAAACCTTGCCACTCAACCCACTATTTAGTGCCGAGGTTAAGAATGAGATCTGCGCTCTTCTGGGGTATTATGCAGCGCCGAATGCTAATCCTTTACCGATGTTTCGGGACAACGTATCTGTCCCATCTTCCAGGGTCAAGAAGTCCAAAATATGTTTTCTTACTTTTCGTCTTGGACTTCTTAACCCTTGAAAATGGGACCGATACGTTGTCCCGAAACGTCGATAAAGGATTACCATTCGACGCTGCGTAGTACCCCAGAACAGCGCAGATATCAATAACATCGCGGCGGAAGCCTGTAATCACGGAGGTTAGGAATGTCTGCAGCCCTTGTCCTTCATGGCGAGCACAGGGACTACTGTATCTTCACCTAGCACACTTCTCACGTACTTCAAACGGGCTTCAGGTCCCACCCATTTACTCTCCGTGATTTGATCACACTAATAACATTAACTGAAGATTACGCCTTATGAATCTCCTCATAGGCCGAAACAGGTCTATTAAGGCCTAAATCGTGATGGATGATATGATGATGATGAATCTCCTCATCACGCACTTTTCTCTACCCTCCTGCTGCTGCGTCCTTTTGGATCCAAATATTTTTCTCAGTATTTGTTCTCAAGCGCTCTCAAACTACGTTCTTTCTTTAAAATGCGAGATAAAGTTGTATTACTACACAACAAAAGCGGTGAGATATGGTTCTGTTTATAAACAGGGACGCGTAAAGCTTTATGAACACCATGCAAACACAACCTCCGACGCGTCGCATACAATTCTGCAATATTACATTGCAATATGATACATGTAGAGACACACAGCTCAGGTCCACAGGCATCAGCTACGTCTATAGATTTGCAGAAGGTGTACGAGCGAAGAGTAGTAAGCTGTAAGCTCCTTCACTTGATTGGTTTACTTCTTACTGCTCACGTTTTCCTTTCGTTTCGTTTTCTATTTCCTTTTCTTTTTAAGTCCTCTTATTATTTCCTTTCAATGCACGTCGTATTTTATTATTTTCATTCTCTTCGTCTCTGTTCGTTACGATTCTATTTCTAGAAGCCTCTATGTTCTGCCAGCTACTTCCCGTTTGTTCTTCTTGCTTTGGGCCATCAATCGACGATGATAATCAACCAGAGCGCCACAGTTTCCGTTCCATCAGGTTACCATAACTGGCATTTCCAAACATTGTTTAATAAATCCACGTGTACAGCGAGAAACTAACAGATTCTGTTGTTATTGATAATTGATATACCAGTTCAATTTACTTGTCTTGCTCACATCCTGTTTCCATTACCTAATTATATCACTAACTGATTAACAACTTCATGGATGAAAATCTTTCTTCAAAAACTACTGGCTGCTAACCCAGTCACCAAATATCTCGCCTTTTGTAAACCCGGGACGTTTCTTATTATAATTATTATTATAATCAATAATATATCTAATAAAATATAATTCTGTCATAATGAGATTATTGCTTAATTATTCATTAATATTCAATAATATTTTAATCATTTAATATTTTAAGAATTTATTACGCACACCTGATGTTGATATGTTTCTATAAAATAAGAATTCCTTTGTGTTAAAAACTCGCCGTGAAGATCGCCAAGTTTAGCCGAAACATGTAGGAGATAGTACTGTGGGATGATACAAATGTATGGTTGCTACCTCATGACAACTTGTTTTAAAATAAATGCACGTTAAAATTATTGCCATTAACTGTAGTTTAGCTGTTGAATCGCCCCGTTCATGTACCACGTAAGTTTACGGGGTTTCAGCTCAAAAATTGCTGCAGTATATTACCAAATCAAAGACATTTATACAACAGGCATCCTATTTCTCTCAATACGCTGAAGTTCCTCAATAGTTGATATCAGCGTTCTTCTGGGATTTTACGCATCGTATATTGCTAGTTTGTCACCGACGTTTCGGGACGACCTATCGTCCCATCTTCAAGGGACTTGGACCGTTTGAACCTTGAAGATAGGACCGATAAGTCGTTCCGAACGTGGGTAACAGACTACCAAACTACGCTGCGTAAAATCCCAGAAGAACGCAGATCTCATTTACACCGCGGCGGAAGCCAGAAATCTTCCTCAATAGTTGTTTCATCGGATAAAATAATATCTCCATATCCATGTAGTACCACAGCTCAGCATTACCAACATCTCCAGTCCAATCTAAAATTATGGCCAAGCACTCAGGCCTAATACATTTGTTTCAGAACTGTCTCCTTGACTCCACTGCAGTAAAAATTATTAAATATATGTACATTCAAGTCTGCTGTGGTGTTATACAGCGACTGGTAAATACTTTTTTTGAAGGTTTGTAATGCCTTCGAGATACGTCAGTAACTATTTACCAGACAACACAGTGTAACATCCCAGAAGACACGAATCAACAGCAACGCTGTTGTGGGCACCTCACACCTCGAATTCTAAAACGTCTGTTGTTGTCATTCTTTGGGGTTTCTTTATTACTCACGCGAGAGCGAATTCCTCCCAGTGCGTTATACGCAGCGTCACCATAAATCACGAGGTTTTACTGTCCACTCACCTGGATCACAACTGATAAAAAATTTAGGATCACATTTTTTACGGTTATAAGACCTGTGAATCTGCTCCAGAATCTTTGTTGTGTACCTTCTCATTCGCTATTGAACTAGCGTTTCCTTTTGCCCCTGAAATGCACTTCCCGTACTTTGAATTGGTTCGCATTTGACATCATCATCGCAAGATGCACAAATTATATCTACCTTCTCTCCGCTTTTATTCGCACTAAAATCTCGGTAACCATAGTCTTCAGTGTCAACATTCAAGTTCATTCCTGATTCTTCTCCAGTTTACATTTCCTTTCGCTGTTATGTGAAACATATTCGAATTTTCCTTCTACATCGCAATCCTTCTGAAACCAAACATCTTTCTTAATAAATAAAGAACACAATTTCACAATACTACAGCCCAAGCTGGCTTCCACATAGAGCAAGAGGTATGTCCCTCCTTAACAGTGGCTAGAATTTAATTTAACCCACCTCATTTTACCAAATTACGGCTGTGAGCAACACAAAAATTAGCAATGTTTACCTTTTCTAAAAATTTTTTTTTTTTTAAATATAAATACGCATTATTTCGTTCTAACCTAACAAAAACTAACGATATTTCAACCTTCCTATACAAGAGGTCGCAAATTTAATAAATTTTCAAAATAAATCCGCATTCAGAAAAATAAAATTTTGAATACCACAGGGCTAGACGAATATGAATTTGTGCCTTGATGCAGGCCACGTTCGCGTCTCTCGAAGTCTTATTATTTATTGGTCAGCTTCATTTCACGTACGTGACTTACACAGTTCAAATACCTTCCATAATTATCACACAATAAATTGACGTATCCTGAAAATACTGCTCGCTTGTTTTGTATATCTCCATCATAACTGTGCTTCTCTTGTTTTCCTGTAGCCTTCCTCGACATTTCTCTTCGCTCATGCTTCACAGGAATCACAGCACCGCACTGCAGCAAGGCCAACTTTCTTATGTTCCGGTTCCACGTCATTTGTCATTCTATATTCATATTACTTCTCAGCCCTGACGCTCGGGGACTATTTCAAATAGGGGCGCAGACATACGGCGCTAGTAGGAATGTAGGCCTATGCTGTGTAGTACTGAGACGTGGGCTTGGTCCGTGGTCTTAACACTGCGCACTGAATCTTCGGATTCACCAAAAAATACTTTCATTATAAACTTTTATTCTTTACACGCAAGTATTACTGTGTGTCAGAGATCGACTGCGCATGTAGCATGTGTGTATAAGAATACTCCTATTACAAGGCGTATAAGTTTGCTGGCAGTCCTTGTAGAAACATGTCGAAGTAGCGGGGCGAAGTTGGAAGTAGAGAAATTAAAACCCTTGGATGTATAGAATATGGAAATATTAGTTATGTGATGATGGCGCTGCAGTGGCTGAGCTGCTGCAGGAGGGTACGTACTGCACGGAAGAGCGACACCGTAACTGGTCGGAGAATTTTTGTGTCATGCACTGTTGTTTGTTCATTGGTTAGAATTCTTTAAGTGCTTCGTCATGTGTAAGATCCATCGAGGCCGTGCCATGGCTCAGGCGGTTAGTCGCCGGCCTCTCACCACGGAGGCCCGGGTTCGATCCCAGGTGAAGTCCATGTGAGATTTGTGGTGGACAAAGTGGCACTGGGACAGGTTTTCCTCCGAGTTGTCGGTTTTCCCCTGTCAATTTCATTCCACTGGTGCTCCATTACTTGTACAACTTGGTAAAAAACTGCTCATCCTCATCTTCATCTACATCACAGGGGTTGCACAATAAGCCTTAAGGCTGCGGTGCCCCCTCAAAAAAACAAAAAAAAAAAAAAAAAAGATCCATCGAAGTCCCTGGATTTCACTGCATTGAAATATTACAAGATTTGT
Source organism: Reticulitermes speratus (assembly GCA_021186555.1). Taxonomy (NCBI): domain Eukaryota; kingdom Metazoa; phylum Arthropoda; class Insecta; order Blattodea; family Rhinotermitidae; genus Reticulitermes; species Reticulitermes speratus. The sequence goes on from JAJKFL010000001.1 coordinate 11,383,492, forward strand.
AAAATTATACAATGTTTTTGTTTTGTAATATTATACATTGTCTATGTGTTTCATCCTACATAGATTCACATACTTCCTGTGATCTTTTTTTCAGATAATTGTAATCAATATTCCTACCTTTAAGTGTGACATCCCTTAGTGATATAAATATACACAGGTAAGGAGAGTATCGTAAATCACAAAAAATCTTCTTATATTAAGTTGAGATTTATTAAGCTACATGTTTCGGCTCAGTACGATACAAAGGGAAAATTATAGATAAGGTGTCACACATGTATAATTTTCCATTTGTATCTTACTGGCTGAAGATGGCGCTTTTACAGGTGAGCCGAAACGTGTAGCTTAATAAATTTCAACTTAATATACGAGTATGAAGACTTTTGTGATTGACGATACTCTCTTTACCTTTGCATATCAATATGCTTCCTAAAACGTGACAGACCCGAAAGAATACAAACGGTAAAATAACTGTTCCATGTACTTTCATCATAAACCTGATTAAAGGCAGACGGAATGATAAGTTACAAATGTTATTAATTCACAAAATCGATCAGTGAATTACTGCTACGTAAAATGTTGAACTTTTATTTTCCCTGCGACGTTATGTTTCTGGAAATAAGTAAAGCCCAGCATCAAAACACACACAAATGTGAATATCGCCGTGCACCTATATGCATGCAAACATAAACGTTATCAGTAAATGTCAAGTTCGAAATATTTTTCAAGCCCATAACATTTTCTATTAGTGCATCTCCACAGAGGATTATATGAGAACATTTATTGGTCATTTCAATTGCTAACGTATAAAAATGTAAAAGGAAGAATATGTAAAAATAATCATCCTTGGTACCATATTTTATATTTCGAATGCTTAATACTTATACTGTCCTACTCTTACTGTATTATGTGCTCCTTCAGACTCTGGGGATTTTGGGACTGGTACTAATACAGCAATGGCAACTGTGTAAGTGTAGTCCACTACACACACACACACACACACACTATTATATATATAATATAATATATATTGAGTTTCGTTCTTTCCTTGTTGCTTGGTCGGTTTCTTGGTTCTTCACGTATTTCGCGCAAGAGTGCGGAAGGTGGTAGAGCGTCCGTTACTGGCCCGCCATCTTCGTGGTTTCTGTCGTCACATTTCCCGTAAAACGGTACGTATTACCTTTGTCTGTCTTTGCACTCGTACGTCTGTGTCTGTTTCATTATTCCCAAAATGCCAATAATTTCCAGCGACTTTCCATTTCGAATTAGAAGACTGCAGTTGCCACTCTGCCTTGTATTTGCCATACCCATCAACAAATCACACGGGCATTCCCTTAAAGTTTCAGGTGCTGATTGAGACTCGTGGGTTTTCTCATTGACAGTTACATGCAGCCTGTTCCCGATTTGGAACTGTAGGATCGTACACACATGTCTCTAAACGGCGCACGAGAGTTATTGTGTATCAAAAGGCATTACATTTAATGCAGCATGATTCTAGACGTTAACCAACAATAAACATTGCACAGAAGTCATGCAGTAGTTTAATACTGTATTTTAATTTTAACACTTTTTTTTTTGGCCGTAAAGTAACAATGGCTTTTTCGAAGAACTGGTATAAGAGCTAGCACATGTAAGTTTACACAATATTACTTTCTTCTTCCACATATCTCAGTGTTTCAGTTACAAATACATTGAAGCTTAACTACTTTCCAGATACGACAGTGCATACTGAATATTGTTTTTTTAATGTGGTAACAAATTTTATAAAATTCATACACGAGCTGGCATTTATAGTTATGTCATGTAAAGCTGTATTTGTTTAATGTTAAGATGTTTTGAAATGTTTAACCAAGTTTATATAAATCTGAGTTTATATTAGAGCGACACGAAACAAAACAAAAATTTCCCACGAAACATAGCCAAGACTCCCAATAACAAATGTGATTAAAATCCCTTCAGTCAGAGTAACACGTAACGCAAAGTATGCCGCCTGCTTCGATTAGAAATAAAATAAAAATTCAATAAAAAGTAAAATGCCAAATATAGAAACAGATCTAGCACAATGGACAAGAACAAGTGAAACAATATTCAACAATCTGCGGTCTTCTGGGGTGTTACGCGGCGTCGTGTGGTAATTGTTTACCGACATTTCGGGACAACGTATCGGTCCCATCCTCACGGGACTCTTGACCCGTGAGGATGGGACCGATACGTTGTCCCGAAACGTCGGTAAACAATTACCACACGACGCCGCGTAACACCCCAGAAGACCGCAGATTTCATCAACATCGTGGCGGAAGCCTGAAACCAAGGTAAATATTCAACAAAACTTATAACATAAAAAAAAAGTTATTTGCAACAAATAGCCCTTCTTTATTCGAATCCTGCTAAAGCTAGTAATGTACTTTTTTCAAAAGAAAATGTTTTTTTTTTAAAAAAAAGCGGATGACGTCGTGAATTATTACTCAGCTGCTCCAAAGCGGTATTTGATTGTCTTCGGCTTACAATCATGTGATGAAAGATATCCATAAACGACGAATGATATTCTACTTTATGTTCGGAGATAAACGGGACGTGAGATGACCAACATAAACATCTGAACAGCTAATGCCAGCTACAATTGCCACAGTGTTACAAATGCTGCCAACTGAACGTTTCGGTTTTATGGGAGACAAAAACCGCAGAGATGTTCCATGTTTCCTTTCGGTTAATATTTTGCTTATTTCAGAACTGTCGAATATCTTACCACGCCAATACATGTCTGCGTCTGCACTGTTTATAGCTAACCTCAGGGGGGCATAGCCGTTATTTCTGTATATTACAGTCATTTTTATTTTAAACCGTATACTTCTTTAAATTCATAACGTATTCCTCACTCTGAAGATTAAGTAATTCTCTTATGTTTTTACAAACTTTTCGCAAGAGACACATTAACAATTTCCGTGCAACAGAAGTAAATACACGATCTTGAAAAGTTAAGTTAGGTTTAATTACGATACATTACGTTATATTACGTTACAGACTTCACATATGTCTTCAGACAATCCTTGTTTTTTATGAATTAGCAAGCGAACTTGGCACGGAAATGATAAGATGTTTATTTGATTACATATTTCCATGCAGATGCCCGATAACATGAGGCGTAGTCATTGCTACGAAGCTATAAATCGCCCAGCTGGTCAAAAATATTCTCCATCTTTTATACACCATAAAGTCAACACCTTTTTCTTGACAGCCCAAGAGTGCTCTCCACTCTCAGCTATATCAATTTAGTTCACAACTTCAGACCCTAGTTCTTTGAGATACATTTTAATATTATCCTCCCACACACCTAATCCTTCCAAAAGATCCTTCCTTTGAGCTTTCCTGAGCAATATATTTCCACAAGATGTTCCAGTATCCTTGATTTGATCACCCCAACAAAATTTGGTGAACCTTACAAGGTGTCAAATTATCATTACAGTTTTTTCAGCATTTTGCTTCCTCCTACTTACAATGCCCAAATTTTCTCCTCAATAATCTCCTGTCTTACACCTTCAGAATGTTTGTCTGTCTTAGTGTGACAGACCACGTTTCACACCCATCTCATATACAAGTACGTATTTTGTCATGAGCCTTGTAAGGCTTAATGTTTCGCGACCGAAAGCATAAAACATGATAATTATCAGAAGGCTCTGACTGCATATTGGCCTACGCGCTGCACCTACAAAACGGATTTTAATGAACTTTTGAATTGGGTGGATTTACACTAAAAATCTTTCGCAGAGTTTAAGTTTATATAAAATTCCCCTCCCCAAGCTCAAGTGGAAATTTAACAATTTTCTTACATTCAGTTCATCGTAAAAAAGAAATGTGGGTCTACGTGACAAAGTATGGGGCTCTTTAAAACACAGCGATGAAGCAGCACATTCATTTGAATTGTTTCTATTTGATGTTCTTCTATGTGATGTTCATTTCACGATAAACGTACGTACAGGAAGAGGACAGAAAATTCCGTAACCATTTGAATAACAAACCAATTCTAAAAAATTAACAAATTAGTCACCAAAAAAATAAAGGTGAGTTTTTAGCAGCCTTAATAATGTTTTTTTGTGATAAAGAAAATGATGCAATATAAATGAGTCTCAGGTTTCCATGACGTCAAAATTGTGCGGTTCTGTTTTTTACATGAAGTAGTCTGAGATTCGATTGCCAGCATTACGGAGGAAATGGTTTGTAGGTGACACCTACAACCTTACAGGATGCCGTAACCAGGATGTCCACAACATACACATTACGTGATTCTGCTTTCCAAAATAAACGTGACAGGAAACGGGCTATGTTGAGACATCACGTCCTTTATTTTAACAGAAACGATTTTATTCATTTGATTCTTGTTAAGGAATTAACCAATTAGTCAACAAGTATGAAACCGCATAATAAAAATTACTATTTGTGTGGGCCTAAGATTGACGAGGTAACAGGGGAGTGGAGAAGATTACATAACGGGGAACTTAATGATCTGTACTCACCATCAAATATTATTCGGGTGATCAAATCAAGAAGAATGAGATAGGCGGTGCATGTAGTACGTATGGGAGACAGGGGAGGTGCATATAGGGTTTTGGTGGGGAGACCTGAGGGAAGGAGACCACTTGGAAAACCCAGGCGTAGATGGGAGGATAATAATAAAATGGATCTTCAAGAAGTGGGATGGAGGCATGGACTGGATTTATCTGGCTCAGGATAGGGACAGGTGGCGGGCTCTCGTGAATGCGGTAATGAACCTTCGGGTTCCATTAAATGTGGGGAACTTCTTGACTAGCTGAGGAACTGTTAGTTTCTCAAGAAGGACTCTGCTCTATGGAGTTAGTTAGTTAGTTAGTGAGTTGGTTACTATTTGTGTGATACAGGTTTGCAACAGAAGCAGAAAATATTTTTACATTGCTGAAACGGGGGGGGGGGGGGGGTGAGCCAGATAAAGGGAGGTCCTGAATGTTTGTTCTCTCGTATTGATTCTCTGTGTTTCACGCCCACCAATATCGTCCGCAGCACACGTCACGTCACTTCATCCCACATCTCATACTGGGATTGCATGTACAATCAACGTCATGTATATAACTGGGCACAATACGGTGCCTTTCAACATCCATTCTTGTACTACTTTAGCCGAATCCGAATTTACGATTCTGATGTGAGCAGCGGCTATGAGACACGTATACTTTGATAAGAATGATGTCAAGTGTTTATTTAATCGTTACTCTGGATAGGGTAACTTATAGCGACATATTACTAAGTAGATAAATAACAGGCGGTATACTAAAACAAAAAAGCCGTCGGTCCCATGTCGTAGATTTACGGCATGTAAAAGAACCTTACGGGCATGAATAGAAATGTTTCGTAAGCAAAATTCAGCGGCCATTTCTCACCCTAGTCTCCTGACTGCCTGCCAGATGGCTCTGGCAGTCACATCAGGATTGAGTCGAACTTGTGCGGTCAGTGGGCTGGTCACTCACTACATCAACGCACATGACCATAGAAACCTCCGAAAGGAGGCCCCTATGCTCCGCGTTGGAGCGACAGGGACAAACACAAACAAACATACTAAAACAAAGTAAGCTAACAGGATGTGTTAAGTTAAGTGTCACTCCTGCCTTCACCCATTTCGATATTAAATGGCACCCCGATGACGTTACCTAAGCTCTATGCATGTAGGAGAAGAACTGTGAAACAAATAAATGTAACATACTAAAGTTAAGTGGACGATGCTTGCTTGACTCACGGCAAGTCACGACAAAGTTTTCCCTGCAAGTGGCATATGGATAAGTTGAGGCACAGCTCCACTAAATCTTAAACTCTGCACTCGGTGAAAGTGAGTGGTTGTCTTCTAGGCCCGGTTGTTTTACCTCCGAGGAAAGCGCCATCGGCACCAACTGAACAGGACACTTGGTGGAACCACTGATGGTCTCGACGCTACCGGAGAAGAGAGCAACTTCTTGCCTTCCTGGGAATCAGAACATGATTCCCCGATTTTCCAGCCAGTAGCCTAGTTCCTATAGCGACTGAACTGTACAGTTCCAATGTAAGGATCCATACAATGACATGCTCTCAGATGGATATGAAAAGAACACTGAAAGACTTGGAAATGAACGTAAACTTTAGTATAATTTCTGGGTCTAAGAACTGAATTCTAATCATACATTCATTGTGAAATGCGTTGTCGTCTTCTAGACTTTCATATTCGTCATTTCCAAAGCGTTTTGAATATTGTTATTTGCATGATATTCATGTAACACTTATTGTATACTTTCTAGAATCTCCCGCCCATAGAAGCCTGATCTGTGGCTGACCAGTTGCAGGGAAAAGCTTTTCTGTTGGGTCCAAATCCGTAAGTGCCTTCCCAAACTCTCATCAAAAGACGGAAGTATATCCAGTTTCGAAAACGCTGCGTTCCTTTTCAAGTAAGAGGACGTGGACAAATCCCAGAAACCACATAACCCTAGGTGTCATATCGTGCCATGTCCCGTACTGAAAACGTGATTAAAAAATTACATGAGCGAAGTTAAAACTGTTCTCTTCAGCGGCGTGACCATGCAGGCTCTGGGGTCAACAAGCGTCCTATCCAGTGGACTCCAAGTATCGGGAGCTCCTTCCCCACGTGTACTGGTTCAGGCATTAAGCGGACCACTCGCCTGGCAGGGGAAATTATCACCAGGGCCCCGCCACGCCATAATGTCATAGTGTCTAAGCTTTAGGGAAACTTTTATCATTATTTATGATAAACGATTACATTTGTCATCTTCTGATCATCGATTACATTTGTCGGCATTCCCCTCAAATTATAAGCATAAGCGTATATGTACAGTTAATAAAAAATGTGAGTGCACCCATAAATCCAAAGCAAAACAAAAGCATGAAATCATACTCAGTGGTGCTGAACTGCTATATTAACACAACAGGTATTACACTTCATTATATGAATAATGTTCTTTCTACTTTATTCAGACAACGTATTAAAAAACGTCCAAAAAACGTAAGTTGTATATTTTACAGCATGCAACGAATTAAAATTCCATTTGAGTGAAAGTTAAAAGTGCACTGAACAAACTCGCTGACTAAATACGCCATTCATTGCGTAACTTCTTTTTTATTCTTGCTTCCTATCTGGAAAAGCAAAGACTAAAATATCGTTACAGAAAACTGTAATGTTTCCCGGTGTTTTAGCACAGCCCAAGTTGAAATTTAAACACAGAGCTGAGATAGAAGCAAATTAGACTCACAGCTACTTTCTAAAGATCGATTTTTGAAATATCACTTCATTATTTCCTTCTTTAAGTTGTTACATCACAATTATCTCCTGTCCAGTTAAAATTCTGCCCGTCATATTTTACAAACCAAGACACAGTAGTTATAAGAAAATATTTATTACGTTTTAAATTGTGACAAATTACGCGCATAATTATTAACTGTATGTCGCTTACTTTACAACAAAATTTGTGACCTTGTTACAGGTGTTTCTACCACTTTATTATTTTTCCAACATGACACATTTGTATGTCCAAAATCAGCATTAATTCTGGATAGACTTTAATACCAAACGTTTCATCTGCATTGCAAATATCAGTCAGGGATAACGAAAATGTCAATCATCTGTGGAATTCTTTATTTCTCCACCAGTCAGTGAACGCTGAAAGTAACAACCGATTCACAACATATCAGTTTCAGACACCCTTTCGATTTCAAAATTATTTCAACGCATAGTCACATGTGTTTTATGGTGAATCACATACCGCACAATGTGAACTGCTTCCGTTACGACCATCTCATCACATATACCCAAATCTAATCATGTTAATCTCATGACGTCTAATATCATCTTATAACATCTAATCTCCTTAATCATATACAATTCCGTAACACCTAAAGTCCCCTCATCACACCCAATCCCGTTTCTTCACACTAACATTTGTCACATCTGATCTCATCACATCTAAACTTACCACTTTAATTTCTTCTAATCTATTCTCAAAACATTACATCTGATCACATCTAATCTTGTTTTATCACACAATTTCGTCACATCTAATCTCATTTCATCACATCAAAACTTATGACATCTAATGTCATCACATCCCATCTCATGACATATTAACTCATTACTCACACCTCATCTCATCACGTTTCATCTAATCACGTTTCATCTAATCACAGTTCATCTAATCACAGTTCATCTAATCTATAAATCTATAAATAAAGTAAAACGTGCATTTTATTAGGCCAACTAAAATCAAACTAGAACCGGCATTACAATATTTACTTCAGATATTCAATACCAGATTTAATAGAAATACTTTCGAAAGCTTCGGAGTTGAAATATGCAAGCGGAAGGAAATGACGTCACCAACTTTTTTTCATTTAATATTACTTAAGGTAATAAACAAAAGACAATTCGTACAGATAACTTTGCTGTGAAGTTGCTAGACCATATGCTTTGAGCTGTAAGGATTTTGGAGTCGAGTTTGTCTACGAAAACAATTATGTGGCCTGGGAATTTCCATAACTTTGTCTTTAGAAGTAGTAGCTAAAATATATACAGGACATACATTCCTTTATGCATCCTTAATTTATTGTCGGCCGCGATAGCGTAATCAGTATAGCGACTCGCTACGGACTGGACGGTCCGGGGATCGAATCCCGGTGGGAGCGAGATTTTCGGCACCTATTCAGACCGGCCCTGGGGCCCACACAGCCTCCTATTCACCGGGTCTTTCCCGGGGGTAAAGCGGCCGGGGCGTGGCGTTGGTCACCCGCCCCCATCTCGCGCCGAGGTTAAAGAAAGAGTAGAGCTGTAACTCTACTCCCCCTTTGGGCCTTCATGGCCTGTTCTAGGGAGAACTTTACCTTTTATCCTTAATTTATTATCCACAATCATCCTGTCGTGTCCAATTGTAACTAATAACCTACGCAGCTGACGCAATGTCGTGAAACGGTAAAGAAGCAGACCCTTCTGTAGCCCATATATGAGCACTCTCTGACGGCTAACAATTTGGTGACACGTCGAGAATGAAACCAGGCGGAACAGATAAAAATTATTCTAAAAGAGATTTCTTGTAGAGCTGAAAGTAGAAAGAAAAAGGTTGAAGGAAATTGAAGCGTTAAGACAGTTCTCTCCATTCACTGTAATCTACAAAAGAACGAAAAAGGAAAGAGACAAGTGACGGAATAAAGCAGTGACGTTCCAGGGGAGACATACTTCCAGTTTTCTGGAAGTATAAATATGCAGAGCAATGCCTAGGAAAGAGGATATAGCATAAAGAAGAACATATTATCGTATCCATACCGCTTACAAAACTGAATGCAAATCACTATTTTCCAATTGTGTCATTCGAATTCAAGTTCTTTTCTGCAAGTAATTTGCTTTGAGAATACGTGGAGCAAGTAAGTCCATAACAACAACCCACCTGCAGACAACCACGTATCTGTTGTCTCCCGTCTCTCATCTTACACTTTTCGGTACGGATTTGCCTTCTTCAGCGGAGCATAATAAAGTGGAAAACATTACAATGTTACCGTGTAATATACATGTTATTGTACGTGTCGAATATTACAGCACAGACTATGGAGTTATTGAGGGTGAAGGTCACCCCGTAACATGCCATTAGAGGTAGAGAGGGAGGCATGGAGGTATAACTCTACCCATGCTTGACCACGGCGCTAGATGGGGGTCAGTGACCAAAGTCAAGCCCTGGCCCTTTTAAACCTGGAAAAGACCCGGTATCCATTGTACAGGAGGCTGGGTGGACCTCAGGGCCGGTCTGAACGGGTGCGGAAAATCTCGCCTGCATCGGACTTCGAATCTCGGACTGTCCGTCCAACACGTAATGAGTCGCTATACTGAATACGCTTTCCCGGCCGCCATACATACTAAGAATAGTAAAAGGTTGCCTCCTTCTTCTCTAAGCTTGTTCCTAGTTTTTAAATAAAAGAGACAACAAATTGATTGTCTTGCTTCACTTTCGTCGTACCCAGATTATTGTGTCCTCTCAAGTGGTTACAGAAATTTTAAGTTGCATTTTTTAAGCTTTATCAAGTGTCATAAGATGCGTGTTACGACTTAAGAATTTCAGTAACGTCCACTTAATTGTACATCCCTGAAGATAGCAAAACACTGTCTAAACGTGTAAAGTGCGGGAATGGCTTCATTTAATAGAAACAATATTTATATTTCAAGACCAGAAGTTTTTAGAGCTATGCTGCTGTAAATTAATATCTTATGGCGATGTTATGTCTTTCGACTCTTAAAGAGTTACCGACGTTTCGCGTTTATCGTCAGGTTTAGTAGCCCAAACAGACTTGGTGGGCTACTTGAACTTTCGAAAATATAATTCGCACATGAAGCGTTATTGATAAAAATTACTGGTAATTGCTAACATACAGTGAAATCGTGAAGTGGATTTAACTTTTCCGACCTTTAAGGAAAACAGCAATGATTGCTGTAAAGGCCTCGTTTCCCATAGCCACTTTGATATAAATGGAAAACTGCGGTTGGCGAGAAATCGCTCTCCTCGAAAACACTAGACAATCAGGAACCACAATTTTCGTGTTCAATGAAGCTGACTTAAGTTATTGATGCAGACTTCATTCGAGGGGGAAAATGCTTAATTCGCAATACTGAGACCAACAAAATGCACACTACTTTTTCTTAAAGACTTATACCTATTTTACATCACGTCTACTGTGTACAAACTTGCTGATTTAGTTTAATGCAGTATTACTTTGGTTGGTTCCCTGATGATAATCCCTTGGGGATCGAAACACGTAGGAATAGTTTATGTGATATTATAATACAAACATCTAAGAAACAATATTGTGCATTTTGTTGATCTGAGTGTTGAGAATTAATTATCGACAATGCAAGGAACGAATAATACAAATGGGAAAAATCCTTATGGTTTCTGTACAAGCGGCCAGCAATAGTCCTTATAGTTCCATACTTCTCTTGTACACGTGTTTGCCTACTTATGTATGTGTGCCTGCATACAAATTCTAACTTTGCTACCTGTTAATACCAAAATAAGAAGAGGTATCAGACAGTGTGGCTAAAGCCTCATGCCTCCTTAACCTCGGCAAAATACAGAGTTAATGAATCCAGGCAACAGAACCAGCTACACACAAAATTAGAGTTGAAATTATACGAAATTCATTGCAGGATGCAAAAGCGTGTATTTATAAGGCTCCGAAGTTACGAGTATATAGAGTGTACTGATGGTCGTGGTGAAAGTACAAGCAAACTTTCTTATACATTACAGAAAAATAATGTTTATTCACGAGCTAATAGACTGACTACCAACTGTTCAGTTCCTCACTGATATACTTATGTAAATTCTTTGTGTGACGTACATTTTCCCATGCTCCTTAACTTCGTGCAATAAAAGTTTCTTTGCCGAAATTTCCACCGTTCCTTTACGATTCTTTTCACCGCAAAGCTAAGAAGTCTCCATCTCTCTTTCATATTTCTCTCTCTGATGTACATTTACATGTAACTTACATTTATTTCTAAATGCATTATGTAAACAGCATTATACGTCGTGAAGCCAGTTTTACTTACATTATTTCGGCATACATACAGTGTAATAACAACAGGTGGCAATGAATTTATTAGGGTTTTATATTTCTAGTGAATAAATTACAGCAATCATAGGTCTGTGCCAGCCGTGCATATTCAAACAAATCTTATTTCAACTTTTCTCTCCTTCTGTTGGGAGAAGTTAAAATGTTTTCTCTCCCACAAACCCGGGGCCTTATTATTCTCAGTAAAAGAATCTAAGAGTTTACAGTAGCAAGGTGGGGCAAATAAGGCTTACGGAAACGGATTCGTTCGCATTAGCAGTTTTAACCAGCGTTGAAAAGCATGTTTATATCCGCTATTCTTTTCCGCACCAGAGCACACAACAGGTGAAATAAGGCAAAAACAAATAAGGGCACTTAAGTTGCTGACGTCATTTTAAAAATAATAGGCCATCTTTCTTTGCGCGTAATTTTTTTTATTGAAATATAAAGGAAACATATTTTATCATCTGCACGTTTTATCATCCGCAGTATTTTATCATCCGCACGTATTTTATCATCCGCTCGTATTTCATCGCCGTATTTTATCACCGCACGTTTACACCGCACATATTATCACCGCACGTATTTTATCATCCGCACGTATTATCACCGCACGTATTTTTCACCCGCAATATTACACCCGTACTATTCCGCACGTATTTTAACACCCGCACGTATTTATCACCCCCTATTTTATCACCACATATTTATCACCGCACGTATTATCACCATTTTATCACCCGTACGTATTATCATCCGACGTATTTTATCACCCACATTTATCACCGCAGTATTTCACCGCATATTTTATCACCCGTACGTATTTTATCCCCCTATTATATCCCACTTTTATCACCCACTATTATCACCGCACGTATTTTACACCACTATTTCACCCACTTTTATCACCCACAATTTTATCACCCGCACGTATTTATCACCCGCACATATTATCACCCTACTATTATCATCGCACGTATTTTATCACCCACATATTATCACGCTGTATTATCACCGCTATATCACCCTACGTATTATCCGCACATATTACACCCGAGTTTTAATCCGCGCGATTCACACTCTTCATATCGTACTATACGAATGGACAATTTAATTTTCACCCTGTTTATTCTTGAGATCTGCGCTCTTCTGGGATATTACGCGGCGTCGTGTGGTAATTGTTTACCGACGTTTCGGGACAACGTAACGGTTCATCTTCAAGTGTCAAGAGTCCGAGGAGAAAAGAAAGCCGGCACGGTGACGTAGATTCTACATGCGGAAGGTGCGCAAATGTTAAACATTGGTATTGATCTGCATTACGAATTTTTAGTCAGTATTTTAGCCACAACATTACTGAACACAGAAGAATAAAGTGAAAAACAGAAATAATTAAATCATATGTACCACTAAAATTGCTTGTACATTTATAATAAAATTAGCCATTTAGATACATTTCCGTGAAACATTTGTCGACACAGTGGAATCCGCGTATCACGGTTTGGAAATCGCTGGCTTAAAAGTTTGTAATATTAGACACTCGGCCAGAAGTGCTGTTGAGCTAAGGAGCATCTATTCTGTGCTACACACTCGGCTGGATGAGTCTATCGAGCTTTGTGTTCCAAGTGAACGGAGGCATTCTATAGAGCAACTACAGTTGGAGCACTCTCAGGCATAAGATGCAGCTGTTACATCTCCCTCCCTTCTACAGACGCCTTTACCATACGTTTTCATAAATTTACCCTTTATACAAAATACTGTTAATATTTAGACCGACGAAACAGCCTATGAATTAGAACGGATATGGTAGAACTAAACAAGAGTTTGCAGTCACATCACTTAAATCTGTTGGGCTGCTTTCTTAAAAAGAAACGGACACAGCAGAATCCTGAAATTGCCACGCTGTGTGTGCGTGTGGGTGTGTGTGTGTACTTGTGTGCGATCTGTGAGAGTCTGTGAGTGGGTGCTCACATTTCATCTCTTGAAAAACTTTAAAATTACTACCAGATACACAGAATTACACGTCTATGCTGCAAGAAAGCTCAGGATAGGGACAGGTGGCGGGCTCTTGTGAGTGCGGTAATGAACCTTCGGGTTCCATAAAACGCGGGAAATTTCTTGACTAGCTGACGACCTGTTAGAATCTCAAGAAGGACTTGCTGCATTGAGTAGTTAGTTATGCTGCAAGAACGCAAGCTCTGCTTTCTGCTCAGCATTTATTGTGTCATGAAATTAAATAAAGGAGGCTGAGTGTGGTGAGACATGTTACGGACATGGGACAACTGGAAGGAAGAGCACCAGTAAGAATTGAGGTTATCACAGAGGTATTAAAGTTACGAGGGGGTACGCGGTGGCGAAGTTTGTTGAGGTACTGCGCTACAAGTCGGGAAGTTCGCGCGGTCTATTCCCGACGGAGTCATTGGAATTTTTCCTCGACTTAACTCTTCCGGCCGCACCATGGCACTGGGGTCGACTCAGCCTCTAACAGAAATGAGTACCGGGAATATTTCCGGGGAGATAAAGGCGGCCGATCAGTAGGGCTAACAACCTTACAACCTTCATGTGCCGACTGTCTGGAAATATGTAGCCTCAACGTCCTGGAATTCTAGGGGCCTGTCCAGGCCTGGAATGGGATAGCTTTAGCTTGTATTAAAGTTACGAGCTTCTGGATTACGACGACATAAAATTTAGTACACTTACATGCAACATTTCCGAGAAACCCCTGCTTCCATTTTCGGGGTAGGACAGTTCTATTTAACAATACTACCCTGCAGACTGAGGCAGCAGATTCCTCCGAAACGCTGGATACCTATTTACACAATTACATGGCGTCATATCCTAGAAGACACTGACTGGCAAGCTAGTATTAGATCAGTGTCGCACACTATTTAAAGAACTTGCATCTGCAGTATTCATACAGATTGCAATCAAATTTGGAGATCATCACAGCTGGTCAGTAAAGTGCAGATGTGGAAGGACACAGCAACGTCATATTGCAACAAATATGATTCTGGTTTTGAAAGTGATATATTGGGGCAAGCTAAGACAAACGTCGTACAGGATCTAAAGTAACATTTCGGAAAATCAAACCAGACACCTAACAAACATCTGCGAAGTAGTGTCTTCCCATAATAACATCACACCATGGAACAAAGTCCTTCATGAGAAGCTAATAGTCCCTCAGCCAGTCAAGAAATTCCCAGCATTTGATGAAGCCCGAAGGCTCATTGCCGTGTTGATAAGGGTGCATTACATATTGTCAGCAACATAAATCCAGTACACGTCATCAATCCAAGTTCTGTAATATTCATTTTAATATTATCGTCCCATCCAGACTTAGTGTTCCCAATGGCCTCCTTGCTTCAGGTCCCCCAACTAATATCCTGTTTATCTTCTCCGTTATGCGTGCCACATTCCAATCCCATCTCATTCTAATTTATTTTGATATTTGTTGAGGCGTACAAATCGGAATCTCATTATAAAATTTCGGTAGCCTCCCATTCCTTCCCCTTTTAGGCCCAAATTTCCTCCTCAGTACTCTATTCTAGGACACCCCTTAATGCAAGAGACCGAGTTTCACACTTGCATGAGATAACAGGCACAGTTAGCCTGCAGTTCTGTATATTTTAATACTCTCAGCCTCCTGGAGCCCTAAGGGCCTGTCCAGGCCTGCAATGGGATTGCTTTAGCTTTGGTTTTATATTTTTAATATTTCCGTTTTTTATATAGCAAATGAGAAGATAAAAGACTTTAGGTCAAAAGCTAGCTGGCACTCCGCGAGTTTAATCGGTTCTTAATGTCTTCATGCATTGAGTGTGATGATGATGACGTGAATATGTGCTGCTGATGATGAAAATGATGATGGTGATGGTATAATGATAACACCTTGTGGGGTCTGACGTTTCCACAGCGTTTTTTGGTGAAAATTAGTCTTCTTACATATCTACGAAGCAGTGTTTAGTACCTTTTTATCGGGTACCAAATTATCAATCAACACCGCGTCATATTCCAGGAGGATGTAATTTTCACAATATATATTTGCTAACTGATAACTTATAATAAAAGTTGTCTTCGATAAAACTATAATTTTTTTCATTATTTTTTGTTTTGCGGAAAACCAGGATGTCCCCTTGTTTATGCCACGAAGAGACCGACGTCGAAACCGCAACATTAACACAGCTTCGAGATTCCTGGAACCGCAGTTCTTGAGTACGGACCCGCAGTTCATAAACAAATACGGCAGCCGTTCGTCAAATCAAGTTATTGCCCAACTGTTGCATAGGCCCACGTTACAACGACACAGTTTAAAAGAATTAACATAATTCTCCTTCTTTCTGATATTTTAATGAAGTGTAAAATTGCTTCGTTAAGGCCACAGCGGTCATGAAGGCAACAATCCGCGATAATAGCACTGTGTTTAGAGGGTTCAGCAGATAATGTATGATCTACGGTTCCTAACCTTAACAGACTCCAGGAAAATGTTTAAAATATACGGCGATGGAAGAATCTAGTTCCGTTGTAACAGCACAGGTCTGCCAGCTCTCCGTTCAACTCTCCATTTCCCTACTTCTTCAACCCCCCCTCCCCGCACGCCTCATACTTTACAACGGATCTGGCTCCTAAAGCCAAGAACAGACTCCGATATTTCCATAAACTAAGCACATTCGCCCCTCTATCTCCTTTACGTGGCACATGCTTACTGAACGGAGTGGCAACGATATCACAGTCGAGATGAGAAACTGACACAAAGTTATGCACAGAAAACTTCAAGCCAGAAGACATTCTGCAAACCTAAGCGTAACTAGGACAACCGTATGAAAATTGTCACCACAGAACTAGGGCATGCTTTCAAACTTTTTCGCTGGCGTACCACTCAATAAAATTTAAAGTTTCAATATGCCACCAATATATATATATATATATATAATATATAATATATATATATAATAATAATAATAATAATTCTTGGCTCAACAGCCCTGTATGGGCCTGGGCCTCCTCTTGCCTCCTCTTGTCGAGGTTACTAAATCATGCGCATTCATGGCAGCTGGTGACCAGCCAGCTAGCGCGTATGTTCTATCGTCCTGATGTGCACGCCAACATTGCAGCAGTCGGAGACTTGGATAGAAATGGAGGCAAATTTGCTACGCAACATTATTCATGCCGAAGTCTTTTACATGCGAAACTAGACATGGAACCAGACGCTTACACCCTCCGAAGGAAGTGTGCTCCGATTTATCATCCTTAAAATCCTCGACCTCGGGCGATCGACCGCGAACCTTGGGTTCCGTGGCGAGCACGCTAACACTAAGTTCCACGAGGTCGACTATATATATATATATATATACCTATTTAAATAAAAACAGCTTAAATTCTCTGGGTAACTGCAAACTTTATTTGTTCAACGTGGGAGCTTTAAAAAAAGCTGAAACTGGGAAGTCCGGCTGATAGCTCGGATAAGATAACAGTATATGTTGCCAGCAGTGAAGCGTATTAGCAAATGCATGTGGCTTATCTTTTATTTATTTTGTGAAATTCTTATCCCATTTTATACTCCGATTTTAATCCCGGCGGTGGGGGCGAGATTTTCCGCACCCGTCCAGACAGGCCTTGGGGCCCACCCAGCCTCCTGTACCACGGGTACCGGGTTTTATTCCAGGGAGTAAAGCGACCGGGGCGTGGCGTTGACAACCGACCCCCAACTAGCGCCGAGGTTAAAGAAATAGTAGAGCTATACTTGTACTCCTCCTCTGGGCCTTCATGGCCTGGTACAGGGTGAAATTTACCATTTACCTTAATTTCGATTTTCATTAAGGCCGCGTACCGGTAAACAATGGTTGGCTACCAGTAGTGGTAGGCGTACCACAGTTTAAAAATTATGATCTAGGGTATGATGTGATGGATACCATCTTTATTTTATAATTCATCTAAAATGTTGTCAGCTGCTTGCCCACATGTCTATAATTTGTTTGGTAGAATGAGTAGAGACTTATAACGGGCAAAATGTGGAAGGATCCGGTTATAACCTAATTATGTTTATTATTTCGGTTTGTCTAGAAAGTACTCAATCATAATCGTCCGATCAAGGCACGGATTGTAACCCTTCAAGGCTAATGGTTACTTTATGTACCACCAGGTTTAACACACAGAAGTTCTACGTTCTGCCCACAGAGTTTATTGCTATAATTTTTATGGATGTCGGAACAAACGATTATTCCCGTCTAGAAAATTAACTGAATGGTTTTTACAACCGAAAGGGAGAGTGTTTACTGCGCGTATGAAATAAATCTTATTTATAATTCAGGTTATTTTTCGTCTTTAAACTGCTAACAGCTGGAACAAAAGCCAACGGAACTTCTCTAAGACGGCAATGAAGGTAAAACTGAATTATCTGAGATTTAATCGAATTTCTTGATTATCTGAGTAACCCGTAACTTTATAATAATACGCCGCATCGTGGAGCTAGTGTTAGCTGTTTGTCTTGTGGATAGTATAAAAACCACTTTAATTATGGTAGTCCAGATATAAGGCACTAGTTTCAACGCCATCCGTTTCAGCGCAAATGTTTCACGTCGCATTTCCTCAACTGTAATGAATGTGTAAGATACTACGCCCCACTGTAGTTAGTAAACCACATTCACCCTTTAAAGCCTAGCGGTATGTACGGCCAGATTTAACACTAAATCTCCGCATTTGCCCATACAGCATATGGGCAAATGGGCGTATGAGAAACAGAGATTTGCGTATGATTCTCACAACAAACAGCCATTATTTCATTATACGGCATTCACCGATTGGTCTTTTTGATGGACTCACACCGTGCTCTCTGTGAGGCACGAAATGAATGTTTGTGTGTAATGCAGAACTTACTTAATACATACGGTAACTAGAACGTTCCAAACAGAATTTCCTGCCCCGCTGTCACTAAGAAATACCTCAATATGGTCCGTGACCTTACACTCATCGATGAACTGTATTATGTGTCTGCGCGCAAGAGGAGTCTAGGGGAAACAATCATGTGGTCGGGATAACTCATAAATGAATCATCCTGTATATGACAGCGCCGATCTCAGTGGCCGTGCGGTCTAAGACTTGGGTCTGCCGCCGCTCGCTTGCTGGGATTGTGGGTTCGAATAAGCCGATCCCAGTGGCCGTGCGGTCTAAGGCGTGGGTCTTCGGCGCTCGCTTACTAGGATCGTGGGTTCGAATCCCACCGGGCATGGATGTTTGTGTTGTAAAAAGACGGTTGTGGACCGTAAGTGACATGAAAAGGACGAAAAAGGATTAATACAGAACAAAAAGGGATCAAAGGGGAAAACCCAGGAATTAGTAAAAAAAAAAAAAAAAAAAATACCGCCGGGGCATGGATGTCTGTCTCTTGTGAGTGTTGTGTTTTTTGTCACAAGAGATCTCTGCCACCGGCTGATTACTCGTCCAAAGGAGTCCTACCGAATGTGTCTGAGTGTGATCGCGAAGCCTCGAAAATGAGGTGGCCTACGCCCTCTAGGGCAGTCGAGCCATTGGGGAAAAAAAATTTTGATAGCGCAGCACAACCGTTTCGACACGATTTATTCTAGACATATCCAAGCAAGACACTGGCCCTCTTCGCCTCTATGCGCATTCGTCAAAGAAGTAGACGCCTCCGTCTCCAGTATTTCGCCCAGCAAAAGGAAATATAGGAGGGCATGACAAGACGTGTAACAAAAGGTCTAGAAATAATTACAGTACATCTGTGAAGTGTGCTGCCGTCCTCGTCTCTCATCAAAGTAATGAACCTCTGACGTCGATACGCGGATGTTGCTTTAGTTACGAAAGAAATAAATGCCCTGTTGCGAACAGCGTCGTTGCGACCGGACGACAGACGCTTGGCCAATTAGACTCGCTACTGAGAAGCGGGAGGAGAATCAATTATACCAGGCGGCACGTTACAACTTCCTGGCGTACATCATTACCGCTTACAACACCCAGTGGTTACTACAGAACAACGGCGAGCAAGTGGTCATTACTGATCACACATCGCCTCATGTAACTACACCGTCTACGTCATACGCTAGTCAAGGTACATCGCGTTCCAACCAAAGTTTTAGCCTTTACCCTTCCTGCCTTTCTCAGATTTGAAATTAATTTCATGCCGAATTCAAAGACATGCGTGTCTCTTGCATATGGACTTGTGTCGAAATGGTAAAAGTTACTTTAAGGTGATTCATCCCCGTTGTGTTATTAAGTACAAATGAGTTATTTTGCGACCAGTCAAAACAACATTTATGTTCAAGAAGAATTACCCCCACCCCTTATCCTCCTTCCACTTGAGGCCTCGGTAGGCATTCAACCACGAAGCAGTGAAGTGTATTGGGATCTATATAAATTTTTTTTTAAATATTAAGCTTTATTTCTTTTGTTGGTTTAATACATCGAGACTCTTCTTACAGGTATCAAGTTGTTCCTTACACCAACTTCCTTTGAATTAAAAAATGATACACTCAAGTGACTGTGATGTATACAACACCTTGATGTGTAGCTGTAGTGAAGAGTAGGTTGTAGCACCCAAAAATACACTACCATCATCTATATAAATAGTTACATATTACACCAACAGTTAAGTAACATAAACAACTTTTGTAATATACTTAAGTAAGATATAGATTTCATACTAATTTCATATATATAGTTGAACTCGGTTATAACGTCAAGAAAGGGACTGAATATTTTGTATCGTTATAAACGAGTGTTGTTATAACTAAGGAGTATAATGTTACGGTTAACAGCGAGGAGTTAGTTGGCACCACAGAACATCTGACGCTATAGGAGAGGTGTCGTATATAAACCGATGTCGTTATAACCGGGTTCCTCTGCAATTAACATACGTACCCACCGTATATTTCATAATTTACGTCTTTTTAAAATTAACAGTACAGTAAACAGAGCCAAATGATCACAAAACAAGAATAGAAGTGAAGCTAGTTCTACTGTACCACGCACTTTCTACATGTCGATGACCAGATTCCAATATATACAAGCCGCTTAAAAAATGTATATCTAATTGCTTACGACACAAAATGTTTTGGGATGTATTAAAATGTGGTGCTGGATAAGGATGGAGAAGATCAGTTGGACCGATCGTGTGAGAAATGAAGGAGTATTACACAGAGTCAAGGAGGAGAGGAATATCCTACATACAATACAAATGAGGCAGGCTAACTGGATTGGTCACGTCTTGCGTAGAAACTGCCTTCTAAAGCACATTATTGAAGTAAAGTTGAGGGAGGAATAGAAGTGACGGGAAGACGAGGAAGAAGACGTATGAAGTTACTGGATGACCTTAAGGAAAGGACAGGATACTGGAAACTGAAAGAGAAGCATTAGATCGCACTCTGTGTAGAACTCAATCTGGAAGAGCCTATGGACCTGTCGTAAAACATCACGGAATGATTATACTTTCCTATTTACTATCTATTATGATTTGAACGTTTTATATACTTCAAGTTTGTGTTTTTCATGCATTCTACATCATATACTATACGTGTATTTTTAGCTTGTAAAATATACCATTTTATATATTCTTGTAATTGGCCTGACGATGGTTAATTGGTTTTAGCCGAAACATGTAGCGTTTCATTCTTCTTGAATATAAATGTTGTGTTAACTGATCGCAAAAAAAAACTCATTTTCGCATAAATTACGCCATCTTCTGAAGTTTCTATTATTCACAAAAACAGAAACTTTTGTGACCTACACAAATCATGAAGTTACTCCTTATGTAACTGCAGCCATTTACGGAGCAATGTTAAAACTGAATGTGGAACACACACTAGTTTTCTGGTGAATTTAGTGAGTTCTAACATGAAGTAAGATCAGTCAAGAAGTTTTGTGTATATTCACATTTTTATAATCATTGTTGGACTAAGTAATGAAAAGTATTCTCTAAATGTATTATGGTTTTAGGGAAATATCTTTCCGTCCGGTGATATTGATTGAATCAATACATGTATAAAGCACAGCAGATTTTCCTACCTCATTACAGAAGCATAACTACCTTCCGGAACATCACTTTAACATAAAATAAGACTATTAAGAAAGTGTGTGGTGAAATACTTCGAAGTTTCGAAGAAGGGTTTGGACTTGTAGACGGCGTACTGTGAGGAGCACGAGAGCACGTCAAAATGAGAAATCTCAGGTTCCATGTCGGCAAATGACGCCGTTAAATTTGGTAGATATACTCTAAAATGTCAGAGGAGCTTACTGCCTCTACTTCTCCGAAACGTTGGACGCTATAATTTCCTGTATAAATTACCCTTAGTGCGACACATATACAAAAGAAATACTCTTAACTCACCATAAGTCGCAGGTGTTTTTAAAGTCATCCAGACTAATTTCAGGTACGATCTGTGACCCAAATCTGGTGTCTCGGAAACATCCCATCTGTGAATATACAGTGTGTGTCAATTTCAGTATTACCATCAGATACAACTAACTAAATAACTAGGCGATGCAGGGTCATTCTTGAGAAGCTAACAGTTTCTGAGCTAGTCAATAATAGCCCAGCATTTTACAGAGCCCAAAGATTCATTGCCGCGTTCATAAGAGCTCGCCACTTGTCTCTATCCTAGCCAGATAAATCCAGTCCATGCCCCCCCATACCACTTCTTGAAGATCCATTTCAATATTATCCTCCTATTAAGCCTAGGTCTTTAAATTCTTATGACAGTCTTCACGTGTAGTTTGGCTGAAAAGTCAATAAATGCACACAGAAAATTTTGTGAATAAGTCTCGTTTTAAGTGACCACTTGAATTACAGCGATGGGGAGGTGACATAAGTTAGAATACTAGACCTATGTGTTAATTTTAAGGACTGGAAATGGATGGAACTGGCTCATGAATACGTCCAACTGACTTCGTATTACTTTTCGTGATACTTCTGGTTTACAGAGACCGTTAATGCCTAAATTAAATGCTCTTCTCAATCCCAATGCATAGCAGATAATTAAAATTCCCAATCCGTTTATTGTAAGGGAATCACTGTATTATTGAAATTCAAAAGACAGTTATTTTATAACAATCATTCGTAAATCTGAAACCATTCATATCTGGTTTATCATCACAACATGCTGTGACTTTAAATCCTTGGAATTTTAGCAGTTATGTGATTATATTTCAAATCTAAGTATTG
Organism: Reticulitermes speratus; assembly: GCA_021186555.1. Taxonomy (NCBI): domain Eukaryota; kingdom Metazoa; phylum Arthropoda; class Insecta; order Blattodea; family Rhinotermitidae; genus Reticulitermes; species Reticulitermes speratus. The sequence goes on from JAJKFL010000001.1 coordinate 11,406,242, forward strand.
CTTTTGCAATTGCCAGTTGCATGTGTAATGACTTGAATATGTAGGCTATTGGAATAAACCAGTAATCTGCTGATATGAAATTTCAATAGCAAATAGATTCCTCTTTTGTCACTGTAACCAATAACAATGTTTGTGTACCAAAACATAATATGAATCTGCATAGCTAAAGGTATTGTTGTTTCATCTCTCAGGAGCAGAGAATGGGAAATTATCGGTACGTTACACTGATATAAAAACATGATAACATGCATTGGTAGAACAACGCTGCAGGAACAAACACTCTTATTCAACACGAAGTAGCATAATACATATTCGTTAACATTAATTAGATAAGCTATTACGCACTGTAGGTAAGAAGTACCTTCTCTCAATACCATGAAAAGTGCATCACACTTGCACAAATGATAGCAGTGAAACAAGGTCTTAAATTTGTATTCTAGTAGAAAACAAATCTTCCAAATCTTTGTCTTTTGATTTTCCACACCTCAATGGTGTTGTTTATATTACACACAATTTATTGTTACAAAGCCAATAAACACCACAAACGACATTACGAACTAAAATCCTTCACAGTGTACTTCACTTTTGTTCAGTAATTACAGTCACCACCAACCTATACGTTTTCGATTCAATCAGGCTACCAGCTTCAGCTCTATACAGCCATCATCAGGCCTATACAACTACGAAAATCAAATCATTTTGTACAAGGAATCACCTTATTTTTTACATACATATAATTGTACAAATAAGGGATTCCATTTACTAAATGGATAGAGTTTGATTTTGATAGTTATTGTATAGGCCTGAGGATGGCTCTATAGAGCTGAAACCGGTAGCCTAATTGTGTCGAAAATTTTTAGGTTGGTGGTGACTGTAATTACTGAACAAGAGTGAATTATACTGTGCACGTACATACCAACGGGGATGTCAAATTTTAAAATTAAAATCCTTCTTTTTGTTTCGATTAAAGTAGTACATATCACACTTAAAAGTGTCTATATGAAAAACACGGGGTTAATATTTCCTTATAGTTGTATGATTAACGGCTTTCGAGTAAAGCATATGATTTTATTTAATTTCGTGTGCCGATGTCGATTTAATTCCGTGTCTAGACATCTAATACCAAAATCCAAAAAACACTTATTGAGCAGTTTTTGAAGGAAATGAAGGCTTGGCATACGGACAGGCACTATCTCTCCATACAGGTGAAGCAAAAAAGGTAAATTCCTTCCTCTCCACACCATGAAGGTATATGTGGGGAGCATAGGTGTACCTCCACTCATTCTTAACCTCGGCACTAGATGCAGATGGGTGGCTAACTTCACGCCCCGTTCGCTTTACTCCGGGGAAAGACCCAGCCACTCATTGAATAGGAGGCTGGTGGGCCCTAGAGCCGGTCTGTACGTTTTGGAGAAGAGAAAAATCTCTCGTCCCTACAGGGATTCGAAACCCCCCTTCACCTCTCAATACTAAATCGATTTCATGTGTGTCGTAACAACACTGAATCAAAGTACGTCTATGTATTAAAAGTACATAGGATTTTTAACTGATATTAGGTCGCTTCAAAAAAGCATTATTAACCACACAAACACAAAACGTTCTTTACGATATTTGAGGTTCGCCCACCGGTCTAACAAAGCTTCCTTATCTTCTGGGATGTTACGCCGTGTCGACTGGTAAATATCTATCGGCGTTTCGAAGGACTTTAATGCCTCAAAGTTCAGTCGAAGAAAACTGCTTGACCCGGAAGATAAAGGCGCTACGTTTCTCCGAAACGTCGACAGATACGTACTACTGAAAATGGCGTAGCAACTCAGAGGAATTGAATTTTCATAAAACATACGTCATAGATCAGCTAAGTAATGAAGGAGAATGCTAATTCTTAATGAAAATTTTATTAAACAAAATCAAGGCAAAAGGCAGCATTAAAAGCACATCGCTTAATCTCATAATTAAGATATGAAGAAAGGCTGAGTCGAGACGTAAAGAGAGAAGTGGAAATACAAACATAGACTTTAACGTGCAGCCGTAATAATTTTTATGGAATAATTAGGCTATATATTCCGTCCGGAAAAAATGAAAACCAAATGAAGGTACGCGTTTTCAGGAGCGTTAGGCTGTACTGACAGCTAAATATTTACCAGGAGACTTGAGCCTTCATCAGCGAGGCTGTGACAACCTCAGGCCTCGCAAAAATATAGGCAATTACGTAAATCAACAACTGATCACATCACATTGTTCTCTATGCATTATATTTTATACATATAAGAAATCAAAGAGTAATATCAGGCTTCCGCCGCGGTGTAAATGAGATCTGCGCTGTCCTGGGACTTTACGCAGCGTAGTTTGTTACCGACGTTTCGGGAAAACTATCAGCCCCATCTTCAAGGGCTAAGCAGTCCAAAAGGACTGCTAGTTGTCCCGAAACGTCAGTAACAAACTACCATTATACGCTGCGTAAAATCTCAAAAGAGCGCAGATTCCAATCCAAGACTATTTTAAAATACATATCCTAGTAACGGATTAGTTTTTTTATACTGGTCATTTCACGTTATCCTTTATTTCAAATATATTTATATCTAGTTAAGATAAAGGCAAAATCAAAGCTGTCCCTGTACACCGCATAAAGGCATATACTGCGAGTGGTGGTATAGGTCCATTCATTCTTAACCTTGGTGCTAGATGGAGTTCAGTGGTTAGCCTCACGCACCGACCGCTTTACCAACAAGGAAAGAGCCCCCGGTACCCATTGAATTGGAGGCCAGGATAGCACGACAGCCGTCTGGACGTTTTGGAGAAAAGATAAGTCTCTTACTGCTGCTGCTGGGATTCTAACTCTGGATCTGCCAGTCCATAGCTCCTTCAATGAACTGACTACACTACGCCGGCTGCTGTAATTACCCCCAGTCACTCATCTTCTTGCTGCTGATTTTAGGAAGAACATTCAATTATTCTATGGCATTGTATACGACTGCAGGCATACGGCAGAGTCATAACAAACAAAGGTAGATTTTCTCTCTGAACACATTTCCATAACTTTCTCTACGCTTTCCGTGGTAGGTAGTGTAATCCTTACAGAAAGGGAACTAACGTGTATTGGACGCCTGGATCAGTTCAACATGTCAAAGTGAAGTACGCTTAATACTCTTCAAACGAATGGCTTAAATTTCACAGAAATAATCCCGGTATATTATAAAGCCATTGTAAATGTAATTATTACACAGCAATCATAGTAAGCCTTCAAGAATTATTGCAAGGTGACTTAACAAGGGCTCGCCCTTAATATAATTCAGTTTATTGACAACACAGTAAAGGGATGAAAGCTAAATTCCACCCCTTCAGTTTTCACACACATCTGCGTGTATGTGTGTGCGTGCGTGCTCTATTTACATTTCAGTTTGTCAGCAATTTTTCCATTCATTTAGAGGATAGGTAAACATAAGAGAAAAGTTTTACCATTCTAAACCATAATTAAAGCAAGCCAGTATTTTGCCGACGCAGATACGAGAGTCACATCTATTTGGCAAGGTATGACATTAGCAACTGAAATATAACAATTAGACTAAGTACTCTAGGAACAGACAAAACACACAATAGTTTAATTTCGTTCTGTCGAATTAAACTAACTTTCTGACTGCAGATGGGTACCGGAGTTCTTTCCCGGGGTAAAACGGCAGGAACGTGACGTTGACCACTTACCTCCACCTCGTCCTGATATATGCAGACAAGACGAAAATAACACTCACTTTTCGCTATCCGGAAGCGCTTAAACATGAATAAAAAGCTAAATTTGACGCTATGCATGCCACAAAGGCATATGGGTCAGTAGAGGTATAGATCCACTCATTCTTAACCTCATCCATAGATTGAAAGGACTGGTCATCTTCAAGCCCCGGCCGCTTTACCCTGGGGCAGGAGCCTTCGGTACCGATTGATAGGAAGCTGCGTGGGCCCCAAAGTCGGTGTGAACGTTTTGCAGAAGAGAAAAACCTTTAGCCTCTGCCAGCAATCGAAATACAATTCCTCATTCGTCCGTCCCGCAGCCTAGTAACCACACCAGTTAAGGTGTCTCGGCTCCTAAAAACTGAATAACTGATTTATTACTTGATAAAGAACATTGTGCTTCATTGTTTGGGACACGCGCTTCGTTTTCGGCACATCACGGGTCAAATTTGGTCCAGGTACGGGTTAAATTGCCCGAAGAAATCAGTGCATTTTATCTGCCACTAACAGCAAAATAAGATTCCTTCCATATACTGCGTGACAAATATGAAACAAACCTTCTGGTGCTTCTGACGAGTTTAAGGGCACAATTATGTGATACAGGAGCCGTGCCACGGCTCAGGCGGTTAGTCGCCGGCCTGTCACCGCGGAGGCCCGGGTTCGATCCCGGATCAGTCCATGTGAGATTTGTGATGGACAAAGTGGCATTGGGACAGGTTTTTCTCCGAGTTGTCGGTTTTCCCCTGTCAATTTCATTCCACTGGAGCTCCATTAATTGTAAAAATTGTTAAAAAATACTGCTCATCTTCATCACAGGGGTTGCACAAGAAGCCTTAAGGCTTCGGTGCGTCCGTAGGATCTGCTGCGGGGCCCTTCACCACGCAAAAAAAAATCTGATACACAGATAGCGGCAGTTTTCTTTACCTCATTCTAAGAAAACATTTATTACACTTGTCATCGATAAAACACTCGCATCAAATAAATAATCTTAAGGCGCGTAACGTAATACAGAACATCACCGCAATAACATTCTTAAAAATAGTGACCTTAATATGGCACATATTTGGCCCCAAAACGCCCATAAACATATGAACAGTAACATGTTATTAGGAGGGATGGAGATTAGAAAATACAGCATAAGAAGAATACTGGTTGCTTGATCACATAAAATGTAGTATGCTACAGAAATGTCACATTCACGTATCTATTTATGCTGTAAGGCACGCAATGACTTATACCTTAGTTTTTTATTTTAACGAGATTTTGTGTGATTTAGAACTACATACAAGCTTTTAGAATTTTTTCCCATGGCGCAATAGCCCATAGTGGGCTAGAAACTCCTCATTATCGAGGCTTCACGATCACATTTAAGACACACCACACTGCTAGGACTCCTTTGGATGAGTGATCGGCCCGTCGCAAAGACCTCTAACTGACAAAACAACATCCATGCTCCCGGTGCAATTCGAACCCACAATCCCAGCAAAACGAAGGGCTGCAGACACCCGCCTTAGACCGCGCGGCGACTGGGATCGGCCTTCTAGATGCTGCTTTTCTTTTTATGGCTCGACAGCCCCTTGGGGGCCTAGGCCGCCTCATTACTCGAGGCTTCACGATCACACATTAGACACACCACACTTGGTAGGACTCCTCTGGACGAGGGACCAGCCCGTCGCAGAGACCTCTACCTGACAACACACAACACTCACAAGAGACAGACATCCATGCCCCCGGCGGGATTCGAAACCACAATCCCAGCAAGCGAGCGGCTGCAGACCCACGCCTTAGACCGCGCGGCCACTGGGATCGGCCTTTATATACTTAGCAACTTAACATGTCAGGCACCTTGCGCATGATAGGAAGACCTTGATAACGGACTCCATTTTCGAAACCTGTCGGACTGAATGCAACGAAAATTAAATAACACTGTATCGTACCCAATGGCATATTTTCAGTATTTATTATCAATAAATGGTTTGGTCATAACCTTAATACGTAGAAAGGGACATTATGTTCTGTTGGGTTTTGTTCGTTCAATATTTGCCCTATTTTCTCGTGTTTGTAAGCCGTGTGTAAAATCTCTCTCTAATATCCATTGTCCTTTTTGATTTATCGGTAACTTTTCCATTGTGTCGTCCATACTGCCTTATTCATGTTTATTATCTAGTATGTGTTTGGTATAATGCCATATTAATTGATGAACAAACGTAAATTACAACGCCGCACTTAGATGGCAGCACTAGACATAAAAGTCAACGCAAAGTATGTGTAATACACGACGGTTTCGGACACGTGTCCATCGCTCATCCACAACACAATGACGTCACAACACAAATGTCAACTACATATAACAGCCTGAAAATAAGGAAAGAAAAATAAAATTAACACTACGGAAAGACATTAATCTACCGACTGCAACAGACTGTAATACGACAGTCGGTCAGAAAATGTGTTTACACTGCATGTGTTACGGGCTCTTAATTTCAGCTCTAAAAGTAACAGTTTGGATGCAATTTGTACTTCTGTCTCACTACTTGTGCATACAGTCCAGCCCACAAATGAGGCATTTTTTTTTGTGGTCAAGGGCCCCGCAGCAGATGCTACGGGCGCACCGAAGCCTTCAGGCTTATTGTGCAACCCTGTGATAAAGAAGATTAGTATTTTTTTGTTTTTCCAAGTAATGTAGCACCGATGGAATGAAATTGACAAGAGAAAACCGAAGTCTTCGGGGAAAAACCTGTCCCAGTGCCACTTTGTCCACCACAAACCCACGTGGACTGACCGGGGTTTTTTTCCCCCTGTCCCGTTATTTCCCTTTGATCCATTTTGTACTTTTAAATCCTCCCGTCCTTCTTCATGTCACTTTATGTTCCATACTAGTCCTTATACAACAAACACAACACAAACATCAATGCCCCGGCGGGATTCGAAGCCACAATTTCAGTAAGCGAACGGCTGCAGACCCACGCCTTAGAGCGCGCGGCCACTGGGATCGGCAGGGTGATCGAACCCGGGCCTCCGAGGTGACAGTCCGGCGACTAACCGCCTGAGCTATAGCACGGTCTGAGGCATTTGTCTTATTATGGGACGGGTGTCTGTATTCGTTACCAATACCAGTCCGCGTCCTGTGTTATCAGCCATCTTGTCACGACTGCTTCGAATTCACAGTCATCGTGAAATTTTGTCGCCAAGGTTTTGCTCCAGCGCTGGAAAAAAGATTAATATCGGTCGGCAAAGAATTCTCCTGATATGATCACAATCCCTTAAAATTATACATGTAAACTTATTTTCTGACCGACGGTAGTAAGGGAAAATTCACGCACAACTGACGTCATTCTCAGTGCCCATCGACAATAACATATACTGAGGTTACGTAACGAATCGATAACCTTATGCGGGGCAATCAAAGAACCCAGACTAAGTGGCATCTGAAACGAACAACAATCATTGAAGGAATCGGTGCAATAGTAGTTTGAAGCCCGATTTAAATTTTAATTACGACAAACTAAGACATCATAATGACTGTCGGACCAAATCCATTCAAAATCATGTTAATAAGTAAATAAATAATGTAGGCAGTGCCATGGTTCAGGCGGTTAGTCGCCAGCCTCTCACCGCGGAGGTCCGGTTTCGATCCCGATCTGTCCATGTGGGATTTGTGGTGGACAAGGTGGCACTGGGACAGGTTTTTCTCCGATAATTCGTTTTCCCCTGTCAATTTCATTCCACCGGTGCTCCATTACACGAAAGAAGAAAAAGCTAATCATCTTCATCACAGTGTTGCACAATAAGCCTCAAGGCTGCGTTGCGTCCGTAGCTTCTGCTGCGGGGCCATTCACAGAAGAAAAAAACATAATGTATTCATCTGTCTAATTACTGCGTGATTATCTTTATCAGAATTTATAACAAAACTGCCTGAAAGTTCTACTAAACATCTTACTAGACAATAGGCCAATAACTATCAGTAAGGTCCAGTTCTTTAGAACTTTAAAATAAACCGCTACAAGGTTTGAGTTTTTGAATGATTGTGTTATAAATAACCGTCTGTTATACGGAATGTATGGTAAAGGAGTAGCTGTTCATGAATAAATAGCTGAAAACTGGCACTTCTAAAGTCACATTCTATTGCACATCAAAGAGAAAATGAAAGGCAGGACAAGTAACATGCATTCATTACAAATGACGTGTTTCCGTATACGGTTTGAAAGATGTCACTACTTATAGTCAAAACTTGATGTCTATGGTCATTTTTCGGTGTGGCATTCAGTACACATTTTATTGGACTTTGGAATGTAATCTCAATATCTAGCTATAAATTGACATCACAGTTTCGTAGTCACAACTATGCACACAGGTATACCACATACGATCGAATGAAAATAAAATTAAAAAAAAAAAATCGATCTGGTCGGATTCGAGGTTCAGGTATTATGAAACACAGCAATTAAGAATTTTTGTTACTTATAAAATTACAGGGAGAGTAAAAATACGAATATCTACAAGATCTTGGAATTAGTACTTAATATTTGAAGGCACTGACAACTGTCTATAATGGACGAATTGAAAAACATCTGAATTTGGTTTAATGTATATTATATCTTATGAACTCATCGCAACCGGGGGTTTTCCGAAATAATTATTTTTAATACAATTTTTCACATCTAATGGTAAATCTAAAGCTTTAAGTGCATAGCTGGTCAACCTTCAACTAACACTAAACCACGTAATTTTCCCACATGGAAGTAATCCTATCCTGCCCCTGACAAAAAATAAACATTCATCCGTGTACGATGACGTATTCAACTGACCTACAGACACATTTAAGTAGTATAATTGTTCGATTATCGATAAGAGCAAGAAATTAATCTCTGCTTCTAAACCCTTTATAAGAGAATGTATTAATTTTCCAATACACGTAACAAATTGATTAAACTTGGAATATTACCTACATTTTACTTCAAATATATCAAAATAATGTTATTTCCTAATAAGAAATTACAAATAAATGATAAAAGAGAGAACTACGTCCTTTCGGAGGTCTTCAAGAAGGTAACAATAAGATCTGCGCTCTTTTGGGATGTTACGCGGCGTCGTGTGGTAAAAGTAAACTTAAAAATAAGTCATAGGGCACTGACATGCGACTTATTTAAGCTCTGTAATTTGCAATGTTAATGGAGCTATAAAGAGAATACATGAAGCTCCAGTCAGGCTATACAGCATAATCACATTGCACATGACCTGGTGAAATGCCAATGCGGGTGATTGGTCAGTTCTACTTGAATCGCAGTCTATCTTTATCTCGCGGAAATATTGTCATTCTAAATACAACTTGAGAAAGTGATTCTACGAAAAATGTCATCATTAATTCAACAGTTAATTTTCTTCTCTGTTTCCACAGAGCACTTAAAGATTAAATTGGCGCACCATAAGATTATTAATGACAAACTGTCAACAGTGGAACTAAAGACAATTAACTTGTTCAGGACAGAGGAATCCAGGATTATACTCTTAAAAATTGATGGCGCTTCATTCTCTAAAACAGGAACGAGTATTCATAAGCCTAATTACATATGAAGCCTACTTGCATTATAAACACTATACAGTGATACCTCGGCTAACGAAGATAATTCGTTCCGGAATCACATTCGTTAGCCGAAATCTTCGTTAGACGAAACGTGAGCAACTTTCTGCTTCCCTTGGGTTTGTCGCTTACTTTTTTTGGTTGGTGGGTCTCCCCTATTTGATGTGGTCAGCTCATTTCTTTGTCACATACACATACAGACGGAAAAGATAAGCTCCTGGAATGGCCCGACCGTTCATGTTTGCTGCTTTATGTTAGCGCGAGCATCCACTAAAACATTCGTTAGCCGAATCCATATTCGTTAGCCGAGTCCGAAAAACAGCGAAAAAAATCTTCTTTAGCCGAAAAATTCGTTAGCAGGGTCACTCGTTAGCCGAGGTATCACTGTATTCTGTAAAACTTCAGCTGAAATTGCCGCTTACTCTAGTCTACTTTATCTGAAAGTACAGTGCAAAAATATAGTTCAACAAACTAAACGACCATATCTGACCATAAAGTAATTTTATTGCCCGTGGGAGCAGCTACAGCGATACACAGTAATTAAACTCCAAACCATTTTTACTTCCCAGTTTCACTCATTCAATGTGCATGAGATCATGTTGCTATTACCCACTACAATCTGCATAACGCACTGCCACTGGTGCATATGTTGGATATCGCTCATAGGATTCGTTCTTAAATACAGGCATACAGCCTATCTGTGTCCCAGCAGACTGCATTCTTAATGCCCACTCACCACAGTGAGAAGATCAAGCAAACTGTCGATGAGCGACACGCACTCTACGGAGCCAGAACACCACAGAGAAGATTAAAATCGCGGAATAGCTTCCTCGGAACAGTGCAAGTTGAACCACCTGAAGACTTTCCCCTTACCCAGATTTGCCCTGGTTTCCTTGATTTCAATACTTGGAAATCTCTTAACGGCATTAGAACAGGGTGGCACCAGTAAAAACAAATATGGTGAAATGGGGCAAAACAAACTCCGACGACCTGTATTGTGGCTGTGGAGAGGTACAAGATATGGGATATCTCCTGTCATGCAGGGACTGCCCCCAGAAATGCACCCTCGAGGATTTATGGCTTGCAAATAAAAAAGGATTTGATGTAGCCCAATACTGGGCAAAAAATCTTTAATTTAATGGTCCGGACACGATAAAGAAAGAAGAAGACCACAGCGAGAATTTCAAATTTCGACACACTATCAAATTTGTTTTGAAGCAAGGTCTGTGTCCACGCTACGAAGACATGAGAGATAGGAGTTGTATGTCCGCAGTAGTGTACTATAGTGTGTAAAGTGTTCAGGTTTTCGTAATGATGAATTACTCTGTCAATTAGCCGATCTGTTAGTCTGTCAATTTCATGGTCCATTAACATTTTGTTTAATCGGTTGATTTTAATAATTTCGTTTCTTACAAGGAAAAAGCAGGCTTTAGGGTATTGTTTGTGCAGGTGTATGTGTTTCCAAATTTCAACTTCTGATAAATACGACGGACTTTCAAGAAATTTGTCATGAATGTCATACGCAGGAAGTCCACTTCAATACGGCCCTTTTAATACACTACAACAGCAACATGGCGGATGCGCGAACTTGTAAAACGAGAAGTGAGCTTCGTGACTTACGCTCCGCAGAAACCCACTGCTTGAGGCAACACAATCAGTCACCTTTGCTTGGACACGGGGAAAACGACACAGACAATTTTAATTTTATCCAGCTCGAGGAAACGAATCAAGGCTGAACAGTGGCCCGTTGCTACGAACGGAAAAACACAAATTATTGAGCACAGATTGTTATACGTGGGAACGTTAGTAGTAAATAAATTCAAATTTCATTTACCGTGTCCAATGTAAAAAGACGACAATGTGTGTACAAAAAAAAACGTACGCCCACACGAATTAATTTTATGGCACTATTCACAAAGCGAAATAAATTTCTACATTTCTTCCAATAGAAAAGTAGATTTTACGTGCTATACCCGGAGTTCCCTGCTTATTTATTCTACTTACACTTTTAATTAATGTTTAGAATGGAAAGCGTTTCTTTAACCGTTTAATGCACAGAGGTAACTACACTCCCCCACACACACAATCTGCTGTATTCACAAACTTCATATTTTGCCCACACATTCTATTTCTGGGTTTCCAGTGATTCTCAGAATAAACAGCATAAACAAAATAAATACAATACGGAACACTACCGAACTATTTTTGAAATGCACATTCAACGTTTTACTATAAGATCAGAAACACATTTTTAAATACCTTTAGTCGCATTTCATGTTGTAAAAGCATTAACAACAGGTGCTTTACGGTGACGGATTTGGTACACTTGTTACTCTCGTATTTGTCTTTAAGACACAGTGGAAGAGACAGTCTCGTATCAATACAGGGCACGCTGATTTCTACCTCCTGCTGAGATAACGAAGCATTAATCAGAGTATGTAAATTCTACCTCGCAAAGTTCCCGTGTTTTCCACAGCCAAACGTATCCTCCGCATACGATGTATGAATATGAATTTACCGCACTGGAGCTGCGTTGTTTAATGCATTCCGAAGACTCACGCACTACAGACAGTTTCAGGCTACCAATTTATTTACCGCGCTGTGTCGGTAATTTTACAAGAACTAAGAATCTCACTGCAGCGTCTATGCATATATCCGTCTTCTGGGTCGTAACACAATGCACGCTCGTAGACATTTACTGACGTATTCGAGGAACATACTACATCCTTCTTCAGGGCAGAAGTTACTTTGGTACCATGCATAATGACAAAGAACGAGACAATGTACGTACAACGTAATATTGGGGCGCGTTCGCGCAACCATTGTTGCCGTGGAAAAGCAATAAATATTAAATATTCCGAGCGTGTGTCGGTAGCTTTAGGTATCCAGCATGCAAAGCGCATGCGCCGTATTATATTGTCATGTGGCCTGTCTGGTTTTACCATATTTCTCCACATTATCTCATAAACGGTACGACTTCTGGAAAAAGGTGGTTGAACATAAAATGTGTATTGTGATTTTCTCTGCATCTTGTCTGAAACATTTGTCATTCTAAAGAATTCAGCGAGATATTATCATAAATGTACATAGGTCTTACACATAAAGTATCAATTTTGTCAGATTTTAATGCAACTTGAATTTTCTCGACAGATGTTCGAAAAATACTCAAATGATCAAATTTCATGAAGAGTCGTCTAGCGGGAGTGGAGTTGTTTCATGCGGACGGAGGGACAGACATGATAAAGCTAACAGCCGCTTTTCGCAATTTTGCGAACGCGCCTAAAAACCCTATCAACAAAATAATTTTGCATTTTCAAACTCTTTAAGTTTGTAAAACACCTCAGAAACGGTTGCTTAACGCGTTTCGATATTTATAACATTGACCCACCTTCATAAAGACGAATCTTTTCAAACTTTTCATGCAAGACAGGGCGTACAAGCACCTGTTTACAACGACTAGACACGAGTCATTCACTCCGAAATAAAACAGATCTACACTGCGTAACATCCCAAAAGAACGAAGATCTCGTTTACACCGCAGCGGAAGCCTAAAACCACGCAAAACACATCCTCGTCTGGCACATTAATAGAAAAAGCGATTAATTCCCAAACTGTGATACTCAAGGCATTTGATAATACTAATTATTATTATTTATTATTATTATTATAATATATCGCCTTCATACTTGGCATTTACATTACATACCTGAAAGAAACCATGTTTCTAGGGTGTGTAATGTTGTAGCCATTCTGTGATTACAACAAACGGTACAAGTAGTGTTATTTTCCATGACAAACGTTTTGTACCTTATATCAGTACTTTCCTGAGTGTCACCATAGCAGTTACGTACACGAAAGCGGCATCCTACACCAGCACGACCCTCCTGTCCAATTGCAGAACACATCCATCCCACACGACTTTGCGACTCTCGTTGACGTCACCCCAGGCTCCTTGACCAAACGCCAGGGACTTTATGAAAATAGCAGTACTATACAGCATTCTCTTTCTTTTCCCTTTTTACCTTGTTTTTTCTTCCTTCCTTCAATCTTTACCTCTTGCTCAAGCTATCTTTCTCTCTCCCTGTTTCTGTATTTTTCTTGTAACATGCTTCTTTCTTTTTCCTCTCTCTTTTACTCTCTACGTCTTAAAATTTAAAGTGAACTAAAAGTGTACTTGCTTCCACATTGCAATTTAGAATATCAATCTTTCCTATATATTCGTAAGGGCTGTATGATCATAAATTGTTAGTGTTTTAAGGGGATTAAGGAATAAAATTCTTTAATCCCCGGAATATCAACATTTATTATTGATCTTCGTTAGAACAAAGTACTTCGTTTAGTTGATACAATGTTTCCCTATATTAAGAGCTGACAAACAGAAGTACATTCCGGTAAAAATTTGTGTTGTATTACAATACGCCACATGCTTCATAATGATGCCTTGTGTAAACCTGTTTAATTTTTCATTGCCTCACGATTTCACAAATAATTTACAATAGGATGACTGTGTGTGTGTGTGTGTGTAATGCATTCTCGTAATCTCAAGCACACTTTGTTTTAAAAATCCCTCTCACGCGTAATACTGTTTATAATTTGTTACAACGCCGACTGTGAACAAACAAACAAACAAACAAACAAAACTATTGCGTGGAAGAAGGTGCCGGAAGCTGCACGCACCAGCTGCTAATTAGAAGGTTAATTAATGCAGCAACCCGTGCGACACTATCTGCACAGCCGGTGGCACACTTGTACCCCCCCCCCCCCCCATTACATTTCGGCTTATTTATTCTCCCGCGTCCCTGTATTAGCTTTGCTTTCCGACTTACAAGCCATATTTGGAATAAGACCTGAGGTATGTTTGAGGCTGCTAAAAGTAAAATTGTGGTATTCTGATCTCGAAGTTTACATTTGAAGTAGAAGTTATACAAAGAAACTGCAGCAGCACAGACGAGGTATCTAAGACCACTTTTAGGTTTAATCAGGCTTGGCAAACAAAGAAAGGCAAGCTTCCACGAAACATTACAAATTCCCTACACAGCTGACGACATCACCCAATACCAGCATGAATGGAAGAAACATGTGGCAAGAATGGGAGAATTCGTCTCCCATGTATTGGATTTCCAGTAACATACGGACACCGTCATCTGGGGAGACCAAAACAAAGATAAAATCATCAAGACATCATCAAGATCAAGGGGAACAGGCCTTATTGTACCGAAACATTAATATTTCATTATGATGATGATGATGATGATGATGATGATGGTATTCTGATTTAGAAGATTGTGTAGTCTTGTAGGTAGCTACCAACGTTTCGGAAGAACCAGGTTCCTCAGAAAAGTTGTTGCCACCTACGTAACTAAATGGTGTCTAATACCAGAAGGTAAAAAATGTAATCTCTGAAATCGACTTGTAATTTTGTTTGGCCTGTATTGAAAAGCGCCTTCTGGAAGTTTTCTATTATAAATTTTGTTCAGGTGTTTTCTTGACATGTCGCACGCTCTTACACTGATGTGAAATATTTACTGTCTGTGCATCTTCACGTCTACATCTGTCTAGTTGCACACACGCTCTAACTAACTAACTAACTAACTAATTAACTCCATGGAGCAGAGTCATTCTTGAGAAGCTAACAGGTCGTCTGCTAGTCAATAAATTCCCCACGTTTTATGGAACCCAAAGGTTCATTACCGCATTCACAAGAGCCCGCTACCTGTCCCTATCCTGAGCCGTATCAATCCAGGCCACGCCATCCCACATCTAGAAGATCCATTTTAATATTATCCTCCCATCTATGCCTGGGTCTTCCAAGTGGTCTCCTTCATTCAGGTCTCCCAACCAAAATCCTGTATGCACCTCTCCCCTCCGCCATTCGTGCTACATTCCCCGCCCACCTCGTTCTTCTTGATTTGATCACCCGTATAATATTTGGTGATGAGTACAGATCATTAAGTTCTTCGTTATGTAGTCTTCTCCACTCTCCTGTTACCTCGTCCCTCTTAGGCCCAAATATCCTCCTCAGCACCCTATTCTCGAACACCCTCAGCCTATTTTCCTCCCTCATTGTGAGAGACCAAGTTTCACACCCATAAAAAACAACAGGCAAAATTATAGTTCTATGTATCTTAATCTTTGTATTTTTGGATAGCAAACTGGAAGGCAGGAGATCCTGCATCGAAAGATAAAAAGCATTCCCGAGGACACAAGCTCTAACATTTTTAAAAGCTGCACCTGTACCACATGAATATTGCTAACTGGTATGTTCCTGTTAACCTACATGTTGCTTCCACATAAGTGTTTTAACCCAAGTTTAACTCTTACTTGTTATTTATGTGTTTTGTCTACTTGTATTTATTCCACGAGTGTTTACACTATTTTTGGGGTGCCTACAGCACGTTGTGTTACAATTCCTCTCCATTAAATCCCATTTTAAGACTTAATATTATACATATCCCGTGCAGTTGTTAGCATATATACGTTTATTTATACCAACTACTGCACTCCAATTACATATATTCATTCTATATACTACTACATGTTTCGGCTGACATTCTCGGCCGTCATCGTGGAGTCATCTCTATAGATTTACGCAGCGTGTCACTGAATTGTAAAATATACACATATATTACAGCCGTAGTTATCAAATACAATAAAACCCGGTGTATTTGTACATACAATATTTAGATATAAAACATGTATGTAAATGTCTGTTTCTAAAAATCTGTCTCGTAACAACTTGCAGATTTGTGGGGTGGAGACCTGTAATGATATACAATCGATATAATTGATTTAAAATAATTTAAAATATATTCTGAATTATTTAAGTTTGAAAAGAGTTTTTGAATTTGAAAATATTGACAAATTACTACTTATTAGTATACGAATGGACCAAATGTATGTCAATACATACCCCTGGCTATGGTAACTGAAATTATTCACTACGTGATATCTCTGTACTATGTGCTGTGAGCAGGTGGCTAGAGTACATAGAATGAATATATAGGGTATATAGAATTAATATATGTAATTGGTGTGCAGGGTATAAATAAACTTACACACCCGTTTTAAGAATTCGAAATAATTCAAAATAAGAATAAAAATCAGATAATTATTTTCAAGATGTATATATCGCCTGAATTAAATAAGGGTAATAAAATTTATCGCCAAGATCTCCATGTTATTGGGTGGTTAATTCGGGCTTATTTCGAACATTTAAAATGTTAAACTATCAACACAAAATTTACATGAACTAAAACTTTACTGATTATTTCATAATGTTACTCAAATCGTTTTGGAAGCAACTTCGAGGCCTTTAGACTTGGCCTTTCCTTTTATCCTGCAGCAAATATTTACGGTATGTTTTACGACCAACAAAAACAGTTGGCATGTCTGTACCGACCAAATTGAATATAGTTAATGTATTTTTCGACAAGCAGAGTTAGAATATACCGAACGTAAACAACGACAAAGTAGAGATTACTGCAACGTACAGCAACTTTTAATTTAGTTAAATGGCAACGCGAAAAAAAAAAACTAAATGCATTTAATTTAAAACGTCGTGTCTCTCCTTCAAGCCTTTTTGTATGATGGAGGGGGTGTGACTTTACAGCTTCATCATAATTTTAGGCCACATTATGCGCTCCGTTTATGCGTTATCTCTTCTACAGTTTACATTTTTACATTAATAAAAAAGACAGCTGATTCATGCACCCTTCCCAGTAAAAAATATCCAAAATATGATGCAGGCATAAAAACGAAATAACAGATGTTGTTCATAAATGCCAGCAAGGCCTAATAGAATACTGAATTCCGTTACATAACACATAAATTAAAGTAACTTCCTGGTGAAAAGAAGTAGAATGGAAAGAAGAAAGGATTAAAGAGAAATTAAATAAATAACGCTGTGTGTTTAGGTCTCGTTACGAAAGTCCAGGAAAAACGTATTGGCCTACTCGCAAAAAGACAAAGATGAGGCAGATCTCTGTTCTTTGGGCCCAGACCGAAATCCAAATTGGCTACAATGTTAGCTAAATAATAAATGAGAGTATATTGGTAAAAGTGAAGTTTCACGCCATGAAGGCATATGAGGAAGTGGAAGTGTAGCTCCATTGATTATAAATGTTGACATTAGATTGAGGTAATTGGTTAACTTAACGCGCCCGGCCGCCTTATCCCTAGGAAAGAACCCCCCCCCCCCCAATATACACTGAGTATGAGGCTGGGTAGGCCCTGGTTCCGGTCTGGAGGCTTTAGAGAAAATTTTCTTGTCGTTGCCAGGAATCTAACAATGAATCCTCGAACGTCCAATCCGTACGTAGCCTGTTCACTATACCGAGTGATCTATAGCAGTTCTATACGAGTGATCATAGCATTCACTATACCGAGTGATCTATAGCAGTTCACTATACCGAGTGATTATAGCATTTACATACGAGTGATCATAGATTCACTATACCGAGTGATCTATAGCAGTTCACTATACCGAGTGATCTATAGCAGTTCACTATACCGATTGATCTATAGCAGTTCACTATACCGAGTGATCTATAGCAGTTCACTATACCGAGTGATCTATAACAGTTCACTATACCGATTGATCTATAGCAGTTCACTATACCGAGTGATCTATAGCAGTTCACTATACCGAGTGATCTATAGCAGTTCACTACACCGAGTGATCTATAGCAGTTCACTATACCGAGTGATCTATAGCAGTTCACTATACCGAGTGATCTATAGCAGTTCACTATACCGAGTTATCCGTAGCAGTTCACTATACCGAGTGATCTATAGCAGTTCACTATACCGAGTGATCTATAGCAGTTCACTATACCGAGTGATCTATAGCAGTTCACTATACCGAATGATCTATAGCAGTTCACTATACCGAGTGATCTACGAGTATAGCAGTTCCCAACTGCAGAATGAGTCTCTGTCCTACAGTATGTGCATTCGTGAAAGGCTTTAGGCTTCCATAGCCATTTTTGTTCCAATTATGGTCACCCCATCTTGACCGTGATCACTTCGACACTGAAGATGGAGCCAGTAAGTTTCTTCCAAGCAGTTGTACCCCTTTACAAGACTACACGGTGGCACAACACGAACGTCCATGGAGTTACTAAATGTTATGGAACACCATAAATAAATACCAAAGTCCACATTTGGACAGGATCCTGAGCTAGTTTATTAACTTTTGACACTCACAATCTTTTGAAATGCATTTTCCAGTTGGGAATATTTAAATTGGAACGTAAATGAAACTCAGTTCTGGGAGATATAGATATTAAAAAAACTATTGGCCATTTAAACTTTTCTTATACTTTTATACACCAAGGCTTTGTTTCACGCCCTAGTTGTGTTCCTGAAAACCTGGGTGTAAATCGAAACGTGTAAACCAAAAATGATACTTCCATAGAAAAAAAAAAGACTTGAATAAATGGAAATAAACCAGCCAAAGAGCGTTAAACCGAAAATGACGGGGCATAAATTGAGAAGTGATGTAAATTGGTAAGGTGCGTTAAAACAAAAAGGCGTAAAACGGGCGTAAAACAAGGCTTTGATATATTTTTACATGCCTAAGTGACTTGTCGATACTTACAGTATTGCATCTTTATACACTTCTCTTAGTAATTACTTGAAGCCCCTTGATAATGGCCCAAAAGGAGCCGAAACATGTAGGACACTAATTATGGACAATTAGGGGCTTTTCCCACATAAAGTTAATTTGCTGGGTTTAATTTCTGTGATTTGCTAAATAACGAGATGTACAAGCGATAGCAGACATAGGCTGCGGAATGACTGAATTATGTTGTAACATTTCTGTGGCGTCAATAATAATAATAATAATAAAAATAATGTTGTCATGCTCTGTTATAATTTCAATATCATTTAATATCACCATTCGTGAAATTTTCCCCTAGTAATTATTGTGGAGTAAATTTCGTGTAGGCTACCTCTTCACATACAGGCTAGTGAAAACAGTCAATCGCTGGAGCAGAAATCATTATGGTTAACCTACTGGAATTGACAGTATTTTATCACGGTAGGGAGGATACGAAAGCTATCAAAGGGTAAAATGAATTCTGTGCAGTTTGAATATTTTCACTTTTGAGGCCGTCAAAAGTGTTGCACTAATAGCACCCTGTAATCACCCTAATGAAGCAGAAAAACTGGTATCAGGGGATTACCATTCAACCAATTTCAGCAATGTATTGAAGAGGTTACAATGTCAATACAGCTTATGTTTGCATGAATTAATTCCACAGTGTCCTCACATTAAAATCACTCAACTGCACTCATTACAAACCGCGAGTAATACAAAGAAAATGCCTTTAATATCGTAGCTCCCTAACATTCTGGCCTGCGGCAGAGGGGGGCGGGGGGTAAATATGCTAACCATTAGTCTTTAAAGCATGGACGTCCAAATTTTTTATGCCAAAGGGCCACGCCCCCTATGGGCTGGTTTGCGGGCCACACGTAGAAAAATAACAATAAATGATATGCGTAACCGATTAAATTACTGTATAATCCTAATATTATATACATAAATAAGAATAATATGCATAAATAATAATTATTGTTATTCATAATTATTTATTTATAATAATATATTTATAATAATATAATATTGATAATATATAATTACTATTATTTATGCAAGGTATTGACAATTATAGTGCCGATCGCAGTGACTGCACGGTCTAAAGCGTGGGTCTACGGCCGCTCGCTTACTGGGATTGTGGGTTCGAATCCCGCCTACGGCATGGATGTCTGTGTCTTGTGAGTGTTGTGTGTTGTCAGGTAGAGGTCTCTGCGACGGGCTGGTCACTCGTCCAGAGGAGTCCTACCGAGTGTGGTGTGTCTAAAAAGTGTGATCGTGAAGCCTCGAAAAATGAGGCGACCTAGGCCCCCAAGGGGCTGTCGAGCCATTGGAAAAAAAATTTACAATTATATGCCTGAAAAAAAAACATTTTTCTTGGTATGTAGCATTGCAGCTATTCTGTGGTTAAAAGATATGGTACACGTAATGTTACTTCCCGCCGATCCCAGTGGCCGTGCGGTCTAAGGCGTGGGTCTTCGGCCGGTCGCTTCCTAGGATCGTGGGTTCGAATCCCACCGGAGGCATGGATGTCTGTCTCTTGTTAGTGTTGTGTGTTGTCACGTAGAGGTCTCTGCGACGAGCTGGTCTCTCGTCCAGAGGAGTCCTACCGACTGTGGTGTGTCTAATGTGTGTGATCGTGAAACCTCGACGAAACGAGGAGGCCCAGGCCCATATAAGGCTGTCGAGCCATAGGGGGAAAAAATTTTACTTCCCATGTTAAATGTTTTGTACTTTTACCTTAGCACTTCCCGCAGTATGTGTGCAGTGCCAGTATGACTGTTTTCTGTAGTTACTTGATGTCGTGCTTTCCCGGTACGTTGCTAAGGTATTTTCTGAACGATTCTGAGATGTTCCAGCTGCCCCTATTATTACTGGTATCACTTTTGTTTTTACATTCCGCATGCGCTGTATTTATTATTATTATTATTAACCTCGATCTGTCGCGGTTGTAGCCCCTTCTCCTTTAAGTACATACATAATTTAGAATTATTTTATAAGCAGACAAATAATTTGTCACCCGTAACCTCAATAATGATAGTAAGAAGAAATAGGAGGTGCATTCCGTCACTTGTTTATGGTGCAAATACCTTCAACTGTGACGATGATATAAAATCAATCAATAATAATAATATTGACAAAGCGAGTTAAAAAACTCTGCAAAGTAACCGCGATTCATTTCGTTGAATTACGTGCAACCTAATTACTGACATCCGATGAGTACATCCGGATTAACTTAATGGACTAGTTAAGTGACATGAGTACCTTCTGAAAACTGCAACACATAGCACATCATGCGTTACGGTTCAAGGCTGCACACAAACAGGTATACATACACACAAACAGTGCCTTCCCTTGTCAGGTAAACGGTATTCGCATGATTAGGTAATCCTTTGTTACTATGATCGTTTCAGCCGTAGGTTATTTGACAAAGCTGCATCAACTACGAAAGATATAGATCTACAGATGAACAAATTAAGGTAAAACAATGTAAAGAACTGTGAAAATAGACAGGCAATGTAAGTATAGCGTCATATTGAACGCAGCCCCATTCTGTATTTACTAGGCCCATGCAGTTTTCTGCGTCGTCGTGTTCCTTACTGTTTACTACTTGCTGGCCAGTGTTAATGACGAAAATCATAAGACCCAACATTTCGGGGCAACCACTTTCAGAAACGGATTTATAGAGACTGAACGTCATTTGTCAAAACATCTAGGAACGAAGTGAAAAGTCATCAGTAGGTCCTAACCTGGTATGCAATGTGGCATGTCATTTTCTACACCCAGTAGGACGTTCCTAAAAGCTATCGGTATTCTTTTGTTTGTTGTGTTTGTGTTTCTTTCATATGTGTCCTGTTTATTGTCTTCTGCTATTTGTGTTTGTATGTTGTGCTCTTTCTGTTATTGGCCGGCCACTTGGCTGTTGAATCAGCACGTTAATAAACAAGAATTGAATTGAAGTAAATTATTATTATTATTATTATGTGTTAAGTTAATTATGATAATTATAGGTAGTTGAACTCTGTGTACATATTGTTATTTTCTTTATGTTTCGCTACTTGCATGTGTTATATTTGTGGTTAGCTATTTCACGTATCTTCTCTATGTTCCTGTGTTGTCTCTGTAATTGGCTTTTAAGCTGTTGTATCTGTACATTAACAACACAGAACTGGAAAATAATAATAATCATTATTATTAGTGGTTCTAGTAGTAGTAGTAGGCCTACCACTGCTGTTGCTGCTAGTGCTACTACTACAGTAAATACTATTACAAGCACCTCCACTACCACCACGACGTCATAATCAGCCTACCTCCATTTCCAGTTATAAGAAAATTTTACTTCACTCCTTCCAACTCCCATCGCGCTGAAGAAATTCTTACCCTTTATCCTCTTTGGGGAAATAAATTTAGAAAAAAAAATGGGAGGGTGGAGCCAAGTGATGGATAGCTCAGTAGTTTGTTGTCATACAAAGGGGAAAAAAAGACACAGGCGCCTAGTAAGAAAGGTGCAACTTCAACCAAGATGAGGCTGAAAGATATTGAGGCAGCTTTAGAAATTCTCGTCATTGGCTTATTTCATATTAATTTTTACTTTACAGAAAATGCCGTGACAGCATATTTTGATTCGGATATTACGTTTTTCTTAAAATTAATAACATTTTGATTTAACCACGAATAGTTTTTATTACTTTACCGCGAAGGAAAACAAATTAAACGTTAAAACTTTTTAAATCACGACTACGTCTGAGTACTCATTAAGGTTTAAATATAAATATCTTACAAGGAATTGTAGAATAAACCATTTAGTCTACTTTCTTTAAATAAACCCTTTCGTTTAAGAAAGACAATCCGTAACATAATTTCATAATTACATAAATTGATTGTTTATTTTAATTTACCACTAGCTATTAGTACACGAAGCGAGATTTGAGGTTTTCACAGAGGTGTTATTAAATATTCCAGTCTTCTGAGATGTGACGCTGTGTCAGTCACTAGGCGAGTAGTTCACCACGTTTCGACGGATGGTAGTGCCTTCACCTTCAGTGTCAATAAGTCCATAAAAAGGCCTGCTTAACCCTGAAGATCAATATACTACGATCCTCCGAAACGTCGGGAAGTACTCGCCCAGTAACACAGCATCACATCTCAGAAGACTGGAATCTTCTGCTTGCATATAATTTTAAAGCTATTCACCACCCAGGCGACAGAGCGGTTATATAAAGCCAGTTACATACTGAGGACCATAAATATTAGGCGCCACCCTACAAAATTTAGTCGTCCGGGTGACCTTGCATCCGAGATTACTGCACCTCTGTAGTATAGGATGGTTCTCACTGCCTGTCAGTCAGTCAGTCAGTAGTCACTCGGTCATTCAGTCACTTGTTAGTGTTCACAGCCTACAATAAAAATAAAACAGGAAGCAAGACTCCTGCACAACACTGAGCTAACCTCCTCGGTGCCACTAAACCATATGAATCCAGGACGTTCAGGGCTGTACATACACTACTTGGTTAATTTCTCTAAGCTACCAAATCAAGGAGGATGTGATGGGCATGTAGCATGCACAGAAGAAATTACAGATGCATGGAGCGATTTTATCGTCAACCTGAACTTTAGGGACCGTCTGACTCAGGCGGGGATGAATGGATAAGACAAGACAGGAAATACACGTGTAACATAACACCGAGGCACGTTCGGATCTCTGAGTCTTGGAAACTTTTCAGATGCTTAACATTTAATCCACCGGGGTCACGTTTTGTTGTAATTGTTCTTAGCTGTGGATATGTTATCGAATGGCCTATTACAGGTATTACTGAGGCATTTTATTAATTGTTTTTAAGCTT
This sequence comes from Reticulitermes speratus, assembly GCA_021186555.1. Lineage (NCBI taxonomy): Eukaryota > Metazoa > Arthropoda > Insecta > Blattodea > Rhinotermitidae > Reticulitermes > Reticulitermes speratus. The sequence continues at coordinate 11,429,988 of JAJKFL010000001.1, forward strand.
TTTTGAGGAATTTACTGTTTGCATATCTACCATAATTTTGTATGTGTTAGGCACAAACGATGGCGTACAAACCGCAGTTCAGCTGAAATGGAAGTGGGGAGGCCACGTATCAAGACTGCATGAATCTAGATGGGCCTATGCAGCGACGACGTGGAACCCCAGGACAGGAAAGAGGAACGTGGGACGACCTAAAATCCGCTGGTCCGCCTTGTTCACCGAAATAGTGGGCAAGCAGTGGACACGTGTGGCCAGGAATAGGACTGAATGGAGAAGACTTGAGAAGTCACTAAGAACAGTTCAGACACTATAATTATGTAAACTGTGCAAGTTATGGCAAAATATCAGGCTAGAAGCAGATCATGCTAGAAAAGACTCTAGGATTAAGTCAAACACTAATTGTAAAGAAAATTATGCAAGCTACTTTCTGTGGTCAGTCTCAGTCCCCAACTAGTTTTAACTCATGGCCACTTGTAATCCAGATCTGGTAGGATCACGTGTTAGTACCCAACAGCTTGCTAGGACTAGCTCACCTAGCGAGCACTCTCAGAGCTCACCCTGCACATAGCAGGAGGCCTTTGCCCTCATGGGATATTATAGGCTTATTTTATTTATTTATTTATTTTATTTATAATTTCCGCCCACAAATTCAGAGTTCCACCCCGTCGAAATATTTTGTAATTCATGACGTACAAACAGTACGTCCTACACAATTTATAGGTATATTCATAATCTATCACTACAGATTTATTAATAAATTCCAGAATGAAATAATTATCTGTTCAATTCCCAGTAATGTGTAGGTAATGATGAAATTGCATAAGGCTCTGAAATCAATCCTGTAGGCTTAACAAATACTTCTCGTCACTCACAATTGCAGTTAGCAGAAAACAAAAATATGCAAGCTATATTTACCATTTTCGGGGGAAAAAATGCTCCAAATATTCGTAGTCTCACCGCACGTTTACTTATATGTAATTTGCCACCTTTTACGGAATGCAAGAAACACTGCATTTAAACAAAATATTGCTCGCTTCGGCATGGCCTACTATACAGGATGTGTCTCAAATGCTTGGACAAATATCAAGAGTGAGTTCTTCACATCAAAAAAAAAAAATTCATATATACATATGTTTGGCAATTGGGTGGTTTTTGAGTATAATTAAAAGATTACTTTCCAAAAATAAATATCTCAACTATGTAATATTTTACTTACAACTGACATCATACATTTACAGGACACATTCACAATTTCATACACGCTGATTTTTTGTTGTTTATCAAGGCACAATTCACAACAAATGCTCAAAATGTCCTCCAACTGAATCAGTGCACGTATGGACACGTCTGATCATGGACTGTTGCAACTTTCAAAGTGTCCCAGGGCGGATGCGGATGGTGTGACAGGCATCAAAAATGCGATGGTGAGGGGCTCTACATTTTCAGTGACCGCTGAATATACTAGGGATTCCAAGTGTCACCACAAACAAAAATCTAAAGCATTTAGTACCTCGAAAAGTGCTTGTGGACATACATTAATATGACTTATTTCCTTATATATTATCTTATGCACACAAATGTACACAGTTCCTTGTTTGGGTGAGGGAACTCACTCCTGAAGTTTTTGTTCCAAGCATTTTAGATACATCCTATATAGTTACAGCGGCTGAACAGGTCGTAATGACAGATAAGGCGTTGCGTATTTTCTGAGTTTGGTCTCACCACAAAACGTATTTTAGCAGATCAGGCGGATTTTATCAAATATAAAGTAATAAATATTAAAGGTTATGACTGCACGTTTGCATTCTTTTCTTAGTCGCCTTACAAGAAAATCGCGTCTATGTGGCGCCATAATATCTACGGCATTTTACACTCTGTCGTATTTCTTGTAACTATTTTTCAAATGACATGATTTTCGGAAAGTATGTGTTGCACATGAAATGTCTTTTGATTTCCTCCATAAATTTTATCTTATACTTTTCTCAACCCGAGAAAAAATTCAGCAAATTGTTATCGTAAATGCACGTAGACGTTCATGTACGTGTCTGTTATTTCTGTCTATAATATTAAATAACATTTAATATTATAGACAGACTGCAGCAGAAATCGCTACTATAAAATTTCACCAACATGCATCCTATGGGAGCTTTGTTTTTCGAGATGGACAGACGGACGGGTCGACAGAAGAGCATACTGACACGACGAGACAAATAGTCGCTTTTAGTAATCTAGCGAACACACCTAACAAATATGGTGATAGGATTTCACATTGTTGACACCGTGCATCTTCGTCATATTAAATTAAGTTTAAACCAACCGATGCACACTAAAACCACTCTTTAAGTAGCTTTATTATAAAATTGTTAAAATTGTACCCCTACACGTGTTTCGATCCTAGGATCATCGTCAGGGGGTTTCTTGTTAAAAGCTAGGGTCACTTCAACACATGATTTAAAATATACATATACATTAAATAGAAAATCAATAATGATTAATGTTAGCAACCAATATATTTACAAATTCTATATTACTTACAAAATCGTTTATTTTACAGCTTTTAATACCACACGCCAGCAGTTCCACAATTCTACTAACTACAGTGTTTTTATAATTTTACAACTTTTAGCGAATCTATTGACAAGATTTTAACTTATGGTTCAAAGTGCTGATAGAATATTTTAAATCATGTGTTGAAGTGACTGTAGCTTTTAACAAGAAACCCCCTGACGATGATCCTAGGATCGAAACACGTGTAGGGGTACAATTTTAACAATTTTATAATAAAGCTACTTAAAGAGTGGTTTTAGTGTGCATCGGTTGGTTTAAACTTAATTTAATATGGTGATAGGATGTAGATGTACGTAATATGAATAAGAACACTGACGAAAGGCGAGCGCCTGTGAGCACGAACGTGCATATTAGAGTTCCAAAAACCGCACAGAAATTTTTGACTTACTGACAGATTTAGCTTCTCAAGGAGCAGTCCGCTCTGTGGAGTTTATCTCCTACAGAACACTGAAGACGAACGATAGTGAAGTTTGGGGGGGGGGGAGGGAACTATTAACTACTTCGCATGCGCTGCTAGGTAAAGTGGTGAAGGGGATATTCATATAATCCGCCTTCAGTACTCAGACAGCAGTTTCTGTTTCGAGGCTCGATGGTTGGCCGTGAGCTGTGGATCACAGGTTGGGAACTACTGCAGTAATCCACAATATTCAGTGCAAAAAGAAGTGATATTAGACTGAAGCGCTAGCCAATTGTAACAGATATACATAAAACCCTCAGCACTGGTATTCTGCATTAATATCAAAGCCAAACGGCCGGTATTTCCAAAGAGAACGCCTACTGGTATTACAAATATCCCCTCTCCCTGCAACTCCGTGATTTTCAATTACAGAATTACAGCCACATGTTTTATTTGTTAGTGATACTTTACATGTGCATCCAAGTAGAAAGAGGGATATGTAACATCGAGTTACATGAATCCTGATTTCGTTACACAGTTCATAAATGGAAGTGATTGAAACTGTATTGGAAGGTAGAATTTCTTCTGTGTTACGTATAATAAAGAGATTGTTGTTACCGAAGGTCTGTACATAATTGCGTAAATGGCTTTATTTAATATACGATAAAATCACAACATTAAAAAATAACACTTGCGCTCTAAAAGAAATTAAAAGCAGATTAAAATCCGGCAATCGTTGCTACTATTCACTTAAGAAAGTTTTGTCTTCCCTTCTGACGTCTATAAACCTAACGACTAAAATCTCTTAAATTACTATTTTTCATATTTTACGTGGGTACGAAACTTGGTCTCTCACATAGAGGAAGGACACGCAGTGTCTGAGGATAGGTGTTGCGGAATATATTTGAACCGAAGACAGAGGAAGCAATACAAGGACAGGGAAATTGCTTAATGGCGAACTTCAAGATCCTTACCAAATGCTATCAGGATGAAAAAATCGAGGAGGATAATATGGACGGGGAATGTGCTATGCAGGGAAGAGAAAATAAATACTTCCGTGGGTTAGGTAGGGAAACCTCAAGGAAAGAGACCTTGCAGAAGCTAGTCGTGCATGGGAGGATAATATTAAAATGGATCTTAAAAAGATAGGATGGGATGTTGTGCACTGGATTCATTAGGATCAGGATAGGGAAAACTGGCAGTCTGTTGTGACTGCAATAAGCCTAATGTACCTTCGGGTTGAATAAAATGCGGGGAGACTTCTTTGAGTATTTCAGCAATTATTAGCGTCTCACGAAAAATTCTGCTCCATGAAGGTAGTTAATTCGTTAAGTTAGTTACTTAGTTTGTTTGTTAATTAGTTAATGGCGTTATTCAGAGGACTAACACAACATAATATAAAAATACTAACATTGTAGAAGCAGTCATTCCCTGTCACCGTTTATCCATTACGCTACGCTACTGGGCCGCTGGAAATACTTCTGCAGACATGAAAGTTTCTTCTGGACATGTTCACTGCTCAGGAGACAGAAGACTATTCAGTATTTTTCAGACTGCACAATAAAACGAAACCTCACATGACTGACAACAATACATTGTGTAACCCTGCAACATTATAACTTAAGGTCAATAACATTGCGCAATATTAATTATTACAAAAAGTAACGGTCTAATATTACCTTACAGAAACAGAGGAATACCTTGACAATTTACGGCACGCGGTCACCTAAGTACCATATCACGATATCCTGGTAGTTGTTGGCTAATGTACTGACACAGTCCTCAAACATTTTTGAATATATCATGGATTAGTTTGGATCCCTGTCTGTTTGCCTGTTGGCTTTCGCAGATGTGAAAATACATCACTATAATTTAATGTATTTATTACTGGCGTAAATATTTCCATTGTCATCGAACCTTTGCCTGCAGTAACAGTGAGCCGGTGATTGATTGTATATATCAAGTCTACGTGATGATATACCGCATATATAGAAGTGAATGCAACTTTCAGTGTGCCCATTACAAATTATGACGTAATGAGAATGGAACTAACGGCGCGGTAGAGCGTTCAATAAATATGCACAGAAAGGTTTAAAACTTACGTGCTTATGTTCTCGAAAAACTGTAAGGTAAAGTTCACCCTGTAAGAGGCCATGTAGTCCCACACACCGAGTAGAAATATAGCTCTACTCTTTCTGTAACCTCGGTGGTAGATGGGGGAGGGTGGTCAACGCGACACCCCGGCCGCTTTATCCAATAAACAGACCCGGTAAGCATTATATAGGAGGCTGGGTGGGCCATAGGCCCGGTGTGACAGGTTGCGGAAAATCTCGCCCCCACCAGGATTCGATCCCTGGACCGTCCAGCCTGTAGCGAGTCGCCATACCGACTGAGCTATCGCGGCCCACCTAAATACTGTAGTTACGTTTAATTAAAGTAGAACACAGGCCCTTTGTACCTCCCATTTACTGGTAGACAAACCGGGTACGGTAAGAAACTTAACCAAGATTCGGAACTAATACATTACTGTTACTTCTTTCCAGGAAACACGCCCAAATCTGAGCAGTCTAAGGGTACCACTCTTCTTGGGCTACTTGACCCTGAAGAAGGCACTACGACCTTTCGAATCATTGACATGGCGTAATATCCAGATGATTCGGATCTTCGGTAACGAATTTTTTTAAACCCCTTAGACTGCTTAGAGATGGTGGTCTTTCTGAAACGAAGAAATATTAATGGGTTTACCTGAGGTTCTGACAATTTTGTGGCTAAGGATTTAGGTCTTCTGGGATGTGATACTGTGTTAATGGGTGAGTGGTTAGCGAGGTTTCGAAGAAACGTAGAGACTTTGTCCTCAAGGGTCAAGCTGTCCAAGAAGCCCCTGAATATGAAGGTAGTTTATTCCTTCAAAACATTTGGAACCATTCGTCCAACAACATGGCGCCCTATCGCTGAAGATCTGAATCCTCAACAATGGTTTCGTTCCGATTTGTGATAACGTCCACCATACCGTCTGCCTTTTCTTCTCCCAAACTGAAGGGGGGGAGGCGGGTGGGAAGCATAGGCTATGTTCTGCTTTAATTGAACGTGAACAATTCCTTAGAGAAAATAATTTATTCATTAAATTATGAAACAATCTCCACGTTAAGAGAGGGAAAACATGTCCTACTCGTAAATTTGACGCTTAACACATTCCACCTCCCTTTTGTCGTAACCCTAACCTCCGCCCATTCTAAACCCCGCTTCCAGATGGAGCTGGGTCAGTCTTAGGTTTCTCCCGCTCTACAATGAATGCGGTGACGAATACAGGGATGCTGACCGCGGAGGGCGCTAGAACTCCCAATCCTGTAGTCTGCAAACTGAGGTCTACATTGTCGACTTACATATTGTAACTGAAAGTGCATGTACTTTTGTGTATATGTGCCTGTCTGTAACTTATAACTTGTGTATCATCCGGGCTATGGTTACAAAAATCTCCATACAGATGTGTTAACTACAAATGGATATCCCACGTCCTACTTGTAGTGTCCCACCGGAAACATTAATATTGACTGATCACGTTGGCCCAAGCGGTAAGACATCTTAGTATTATTCTGTACCCCACAAAATACGAAACTAGCGGCCAAGTGAAATCCTTTTTTACTGGGTTCACTTATTCCCTTAACAACAATTGTCTTTTTGTTCGAGAAGTTTCGACTCATAACCAAGTAGAAACACAAGCGACAATATTATACAACAAGAATATGCGCTTCTTGTACGTTGGAAGTCAAACACAGCTGCATAAGTTTTATAATGTGAAATGAGACTGGTAGACATAGGCCACATGCAGATGTGGAGTGTAAAGGAAACCCTCAGGCCGTATTAAGACAGACGTATAAAACGCCAAAGTCAGCCAGCTGAGCTTCGAAGCTCATACCTCCGAATACACACCCAGCGAGTTAACACTACACCAAACTGTTCAACGGAAACTAATGTTATTCAAAATCGCTGCATAAAGTTGTGCATTTTTGTATTTTACTTTTCGTGAACTATAACCTCTTACCTTCCGTGCTCTTAGCATGTTAGCACTGTCGAAAGGCTTACCATATCGACATAAATACCCTCGCCGTCAGCAGTGTGTTTTCTTCCCGTTCACAGTACAATAACTTGCAAGAAGATCGGTCTGATGACAGTATTTGGAAGTGTCACTTGGCAACACAATAATGACAACGAACCATCAAACCCCTAGACTAGGCAGAAGACCGGAACATCGTTTGTAATAAAGGGACGGTACGAAAACCGATAAAAAAAAAGTATTTTGAAGAGACAGGCTTATACGAACTTACCTGTGTAAGAAAAGAGTATACGAGGAATGAAGGAATGATTGATCACTTGAATAAAAATTGATGGAGTAAAAAAATGTAGAAACGTAGAGAAAGAAATGAAGGGAGCACAAGCTACGGAGTTGACTCTCACACAAGGTTTCTGTATTGCATCTCCATGCTGAAACATGGTTTAGGGACGGCTTTTCTATTCAATTTCTTGAATGTCCGTTTTATTTCTGGACATAAAATCCCGTCCTAACATTTATTCTTTCTTTCTACAACATGTAGAAGTGAAATCATAATGGTGATATCGCGTTTCTCTGTGTATTTCATTTAACAAACAACTTTAAAGATGGTTAATAGAATATGGTACGAGGGGATTTCGACTGAAATTTTTCGGAGGAATTTGATTTCGGATTTACGGCTCCAATATCTTGGATGATACTGGCATTTAAGTTCCTCACATTTGTGGTTGACCAGGCTATGGCATCAGTAATAAGGCGCAGTCGCTATCGGAAAAATCCTGGCAAGAATTCTATCAGAGGATTTGCGTGAGCTTTCTTCCTTCTAGACAGGAAAATAATATCGTAACTACTGCCTACAATATCTTCCACCTTTCACTGTTCATTCTCCTATATTTCGTTCAATGCTATATAACTGTATCCGATTCTTTATGCTGACTCTCTGTAACTTCTACGTCGTATGAAAGGCTTGAAATTTCCTTTGATTCTTTGACTTCGTTTCACATTAGCCCTTTACAGCCTAAGAGTAACCTAATTACATTTAAACACTCAGTCCGCACCGCGCAGTGAACACTTCGTCTCGATTATAACAACAGTAAAGGAAATACCTCGTTGTGTTCTGAGAACCATGCAAACATCAAATCAGTCCGTAGCCAGAACGTAGAATTATTAAATATTAAACGTGGTGGTGCACGTAATAAATACTACGCTTTCAAGGGGTAAAGTAACAAAAACGGTGCACTCATACAGGCCTATAACAAGACCGTACCCTTTTTGCGGACGTCTTCATCAACTAGGCTATTCGAAATTGTCTTACATCTTTTACGAATATTTGTTTATTCACTGCAAGTTTTAATGTATTTTATTAAATGTAACCCGGATAATATTTGTTAATGTGACAATAAATTAATAATTGCCTGTCAAACTATATGAGATCTCCTCTATTGTTACAATACGGAGGTTAAACACACCACTAAGAGAGGGCACCACTGGACACGATCTAGGTGCAGTATCTCTCAGCGCTCATTCCACTACAAATTTATTTAACTCTCATTTTGCTTTCCTCTTACATTATCAGCCGACTGACCGTTTTGGAAGAGACTTCCTCACCAAAATTCCTGTTTAAGTTGCACATGTCAAGAATGTCTTTAAATATTCATGACATAATCTCGCAAAATTACCATGAATTGAACAAGTGTACTTCACAATAGAGCATGGCTTATAGACGTCAGGAAGGTATTAATTTAGCTGGAAAACCTGAACATAACAGTCGACTGAAAGACATAGACTTACACGTGAGGATAATATTGAAACGGAAGTTAAAGACACATCGTGTGAAGTTGCGAACTTTATCCACCTGCAGCAGGATAGTGATCGGTGGTGGGTTCTTCTGAACACGTAATAAACATCTACTGACTAACTGAACGACTACTAACTTGTCAACATGACTGGCTACATGAAATTTGCCTGCTTGTCCGTTAAAAATTGTTTACATTTGTTTATGTAGTTATTTATATACATGTTTCCCTTTATTCACTGATCATACACGGATTATCAGGAACATTTTTGTGCACTAACCCATGAGATAGTTCCAACATTTTACGAAATGAGGTCATAAATGATCTTCCCATTATTTATGTGTTATGACTCGTCCACGGAAGCAGAGAAAGGTTAATCTAAGCTCCAAATATAACGTAGTAATCAGTACAACTGAATTTCCTATCCGTTTCCAAAGTCAAATGGACATGACAGCTAATTAAGTTCCTTTGTTAATTCGCAATCCACTTTTCGCTGCAACTGGCGTTATGGAATACAGTTCAATCTATTGCAATGCGAAACAGCTTTAAAAATTTTGGACTTCTGGTTTGTGACACCGTGTAGCCTGGTAAGTGAGCAGGAACGTTTTGGAGGAATCTACCGCTCCCATTTTCAAGGTGACCTGATTAGAGTAAAATGAACGTGCTCTAAACATGGAGCAGGATAATGTTATGAAACGTTTGCGACCACATAACAAAATAGATTCTTAAAAACTATCAAAGCAGCCGGAATAGGTTAAGTGACTTTTAATGGTGTTTGAAATCGGTTGGTTACTTAATTAGGAACTCTAATATATCTAATTTTCCGTGTTCATTACAAAATCAGTATTAAAGCTATCCCTTTACAGGCCTGGACAGGCCCTCAGAGCTACAGGATGTTGAGGCTCCCAGAATTTCTAGACAATCGACAGGTTGACAGCCCTAAGCACCGGCTGCCTTTATCCCCCCCCCCCAAGAGATATTCCTGGTACTCATTTCTGTTACAGGCTGAGTAGACCCCCAGGCCATGGTGAGGCCGGAAGATTTAAATCAATGAAAATTTCAATGACACTATCGAGAATCGAACCCGCAACCTTCCGGCTTATAGCGCAGTACCTCAACCACCGCGTAACACTATTAAAGATATCATATTTTCCTTGAATGGCACAAACAAAAAATCCTTTCGACTTACATATAAGAAAGGCCACACAGTCTTTTAAGACTGAATGAAAAGAAAGCAGTGTCTCATCCTCAGGGCGATTATAGTCTAAAATAAATACAAAAGCTGAAGAGAACGTACACAAAATTATAATTTCGGTCAAATTTAAGGAGACCAGTGTTCTGAAACGTCCAGGCCACGTGAGTCAGCAGAAAAACTGGAAGACATACAAGCAGCACAGGAAAGCAAATTGGAATGCGAACATTAAAAAAAGTGAATGAAGATCTTCATCACGAATTATTCTTTTAAAGCCCAACACACTTCAGCAGCAGAGATACTGCTGTCTCCGATACAGCTTCGCTGTTGCAGTAGCCTCCGAAACGCCAGAGACGTTCAAGAAGACCTTTCACAAACCAGCGTAAATATGTGCCTCTTAGCACAGAAATGGTACACAACCCTTCAAAATAAAATGTTCATGTGTCCCCGTGCAACAGCGTATATTTCACCACAGTACCATTAATATTACCTTCGATATTAATGTGTAACATCGATACTTCAAATAAACACTATTTACAACATGTAAATATTTTACAAAACTTAAAAATAATATTACACATAAAGTTTATCATATTCGATTTTAAACAAATTACTAATCTTTATTAATCACTGCCTCTTAAAGTACAGTTGAACTCTGTTACAATGTCATGAATGGGAATGAAAATTTTGTGCCGTTATAAACGAGTGTTGTTATAACCGAGCAGATAAATGTTATGGTTAACAGTGAGGAATTAATTGGTAACACAGAATATCTGACGTTATAAAACGAGGTGTCGCATAAACCGCTGTCGTTATAACCGGGTTCTACTGTATTTTAATGACGCATAGCGTGCACTGAAATAAACCACAAACGATCTGCTATACAAATCCTCGACTTTCCATGTAAAATGCAGAGAAAAAGTATTCAAAGCCATTAAAAATTTCCACCCCACATTAAATTCAGTAAGTTGGACGCAAACATTGCCTCATTCTACTTCGAAACTTCCAGGGTGTTCGTCTCGAAAAACAGATTCCGGTAAAAAAAAAAGAACTGTCCCACATTCTTGTAGATTAAGCCCAACTTTTCTTGCATCTCCTTTTATTATTTTTGCCTGAGTACCCCGAGACCATATTTCTCGTACTCGGAAATAAAATTTATCTGAATTCCCTCAGTGACAATGTTTTTCATTAAAAAAAACAGGTAGCTGGATGATTTCGAATCTACCTCTCGTCTCTTCTTCTCAAATGATGTATAAAAACTCGTTTAGAACAGAAGTTTCCTACGAATTTCTTTGTTATAGTGGTGGATAGTAAAAACGAGGGAACTGATTTCCTCTTTCCACGCAGCTTGCAGTTGGCTGCAGAATTTACAATCGTCTGACAGTCAGGTTTTAATAAATGACGCACCAGGAATACTTGCACCTAACTTATTGCCTCGTAATTTGCTGGACTGCTCACAATTGGACCAAGTTTCGTTGAGTCCGGTAAGTTAAAACCCTCCCGTGTAAAAGAAAATAATTTATTGTCTGCTAAATTTTGTGGTTCCTACATATGTCCTATGTTGTTATTTGCCCGCCGACATCTTGTTCTGTCATGCCAACCTCAAGCGGTGTCAGAAAACATATGGCCGAGTGAACAAAAGCATATCCCCCTGAGACTATAATAAGAAAAATAATGTGCCATACATTTACCTAACTGTATCACATATTACAGTCAACTGTCTTGTAATTTTACTTTTATTTTATTTATGCCTGCATACAATAATTTATCCTTAGACTGTTCATCCCCTTGTGCATTACATCAATAATAACAAACAATTTTCAGTAGAGCACAACTATTTAATTTATTAACACATTTGATATAACTACATGTTTCACCTAACAACAATCCTTAGGTCATAAACTATATACCTTTTAATTACTTTATAGCCTGAAGATAGCTTATATTTAGCCGAAACATGTAGGCATATCAACTGTATTAATAAGCAAAATATTTGCGCTCGACTGAAAATTGTTTGTTGATACTGATAGTCATTTGTTTGCCGCTCTTTACGAATGGCTTGTTAATACCGATTAACAAGAGCATAACATAGCAAAGGAAAATTTAGATGTAGATTTTTCTGAATTAAGGTCTGAAAGAGAGTTCTGATACATACCGTCAAAAATTCAAAATGTATCTCCGATTTAGAACGGATATGAATTCGTCTTGTTCGTATCCATACTATCTTATTTATTGCCCATACATTTTAATATATGCGGTTATTTGAGAAATGGATCGTGTCCAGTGGTTCAAATGCAAACTGTTTGCTCTTCAAACGACTGAATCAATTATTACTGTATAGGTAACTGTACAACAGAGGCACGCGGTGGCGCAGTTGGTTGAGACACTGCCCTACAAGCCGGAAGGTAGCGGGTTCGATTCCCAATGGTGCCACGGAATTTTTCATTGACATAATCCTTTCGGCCGCACTATGGCCCTGGGGTCGATTCAGCCTCTAACTGGCGGGTAAAGGCGGCCGGTGCTTAGGGCTGACAACCCTACCACCTTCATGTGCCGATTGTCTAGAAATTCTGGGAGCCTCAACCTCCTGGAATCCTAAGGGTGTGTCAAGGCCTGTAATGGGATAGCTTTATGACTCTACAACAAGTATCAAAGCACAGAGAGACTGAAATAATTTCCTAATAATTTTTATATGATTCAGTTCAACTTAACACCATACGAGGCAGGATATTCCTACCAAATAATAAAGACAATTTTAGTCAACAAAGCTATCTTTCATTATAAGAACAATATTTGCTTGTCAAACCTAGGAAACCTAGAATGTCTGCCGTCACACAGACGTACATACAGGGCTTATTAGTAATTGCTCGAGCTCCTCATTAATTTGAAAATAGCGAGAAGGCATTGTTAGGCAAAGACAGTGCCATCCTTCAAGTCTTCTTGAGTTAGAATGAAGTGTGATGAAGTGTGCTTCATATTTCCTCCTGAAGATGAAGTGGGACAACAGAAGGTATACAGCAGTCGGAAGTGTAAATCTTCCTTACAAAGAAGCACTCAACATTTGGCACTATTTGTTTGTGAATGGAACAGCAACACAACCTACACAATAAAAGCAAGCAATGACAAGCGCAAAAGTGTTTGCTAATAAGAAAATGTAAAGGAAATAAATATATGGCGTAAAATTGAATGAGAACAACAAATATTAAACTTCACTAAGGTGTAAGTGATGTTAAATGTTAAACAAAACCAAATATAAGACAAATCAGAAGCCTTACGACAATAGCGCTAAAAATATTCTGACTCATGTATTTTGAAGTCCTCGCCCAGTATTTTTGAAGCCAGGTCATCTCGGATACGATGACACGTATTTGGTTAGCAGACACCAACGTTTCGGACGAACCTACTGCCTTCACCTATTTGCAAGACTACACAGCATCATACCGCAGAAGCCCCTAATTTAGTTAATTCGCTTCTAATGTTTCTTTCTTTTACACCTGTCATGCAATAATTAGTTTCCTGTTGGGTAATACTCACTACAAAAGGCATAAGTTAAAAACGAGCCCAATGACATGTTGATTTTTTCTCAATCACGGCCAATATATATCGTGCTTGTATAGGGTACATAGTTACAGCTGACAAGGCGCGGTAGCTGCTAGACATTTACTCTGCTGGGAGTTGGTTCATAGCTTCATTCATCGTGGACATTTTTAAAATGGACAGTAAAAGCTTGGTGGTGTGCGCACTGTACTTCTTCTATTACCATCATGGCTCTGTACCCGCGCGTCAAGAACTTGTCACTACTGTATTACTGCATTCTACTGCGTGTGGGATTTGTGGTGGACAAAGTATCACTGTGACAGGGTTTTCTACGAACGCTTCGGTTTTCTCCTGTCAGTGTCATTCCATGAACGTTTCACGCTTATGTTTCATTCATCTACTATCGACGCTATGTAATTTCAGTAACGACGGCATCGGTAAATAAAAACATCTCCATGCTATTGATTCACGCTGCATATCTCAGAGACTACACTGAATATGCATATAATGCAATTCAACGCAATGAATGTTAGTTTCTATTGCTGTTGTTCTAACTACAGTTTTTCATATTTAGACTGATTCACAACAGAGGTATCCCACGTAACTGCACGTTCCGTGACGTGTTTCCGTGCACACATTCGCAACTACAACTTTGTGGATGTTTTTACCATTTGTGTGGTAACTAGGCCATTTCGCATCCCACGCGGAGCGCCAAATAAATCAGTCACTTCGTCCTTCCGCCTACATTGGAGAACCGCTCAATGAATCTTCATGAAATCTGTTGGAGAACTGTAAAAAGTTTCATCTAAAAATCCATACCCCTACAAGTTAGGCTGACCAGACTACAAAATCCGGCGACTTTACACAAGCATCGGTGATTCTATAAAATCACAACACATGTCGGTAAATTTGATAAATGCAGTAAGACATTTCTAATATTCTCCGGTGATTTCAAAATGTCACTAACTACTGCACAGAACCATGACCATTCCATCTACCTTCCTGGACCAGAGTCCTTCTTGGAAAGCTAAGAGTTCCCAGTAAAACATTCCCTGCATCTTCTTCTTCTTCGGTGGCACTACAGTCCAATGCGGACCTTCGCCTCCTTAATGGCCCGCTCCCAGTCCACTACTCTATCCGACTGTTCCGAGGCCACATTTTAGGTTTCCTAACGGTCATCTTTTTACAGTGACAGGTTGTCAGCCTGTCGCCCAACCCCCAACCTGAAGGGCCAGTCCACCGAATTTATAACCCCCGGGGCAGGGTGGCCCAGCTATACCCCCAGGCACTGGGTACCCATTTTGGTCGTCTTTTACGACCTGCATGGGCTGCAGTGGGACTATTCTTTTCCCCGGTCACCACGCGGGGATTCCTTGCATTTTATCGAACTCGAATTTCATTACCGCATTCACAAAAGCCCGCCACCTGTCCCTTCTCTGAGCCAGATTAATCAAGTCCATGCCTCTCAACTGACCTCTTTAAAATTTATTTTAATTTTATACTCCCATCTAGGCCTGGTTATTCCAAGTGGTTCATTTCCCTCAGGTTTCCCACCAAAATCCTGTATGCACCTCTCCTGTCACCAATACGTGCCACATGCCCTGCCCATCTCATTATTCTTGATTTCATCACCCGACAAATATTTGGGGAGTAGTATATATCACGAAGCTCCTCGTTATGCAGTCTTCTCCACTCCCCCCTCTTACATCGTCCCTCTTAAATTATATTTTAAGGCTTAAATTTACATTAAGTTTAAATATTAACCAGCAACAAAAAGCACATTTTCCCAAGTTGCGTTCTATGCTTGGCGTTACTAAGGGGATTGGAGGGCGCCAAGAAATCCATTTATCATCATTCTGACACTTAAAATAACATTTTATTAAACACGGCAGTGTCTTACGTCATACTAGAAAAGATTTTGAGAGCGTTTAATTAACACGTAAAGTACCCTAAATCTGTAATTACAACCCTATCAAAGCTGTAAAGATTTCAATGCTTCTGGGCTCCCGTCTATTTTATTAATCCATTTACTCATTATTTCATGCTATCTTCCTCTCTGTCTCTTTCCTCCATTTTTCTTAACGTTTTAATTTCCTTAGTCTCCCTCTATTTCTCGCTTCCTTTATTTCTTCTCCACTTCTTTCTCTCTTCCTTATTAGCCATATTTGTTAGGCTTGTTCCTAATTTATTTCTCTGTTCGCTTCTTTCTTTTATAATCTCTTTATACGCCAAGTTTCTTTACAGCAAGTCCGATAAGATAATTTAATTTTAATACATTCTACTGTGTTAGATGCTGCAGTGGGTTAAATATTTGCCTCTTACTGTACTTATATCATTTAGTGAATACTATTCACGTGATACAGACTTTTCTTTGAACAATCAATGCATATTCAACAACTGAAAAAAGCGTTAGTTGATACAGAACATAAATATACAATGTCTTCATGAAGACAATCTCCACCCAACATTAACCGAAGACAGTTAACCTCAGTTTATAGTTTATACTCCAGTTTTCGAAACGTCCTTCCGACTGTAATCCTCTCATATACGTCTCGGTCTACTACGTAATGTGTTCATAACCAGTTTTTCTTAGCAGCTGCAGTTGTGTACACTATTATTTTGGCAATTTATTCGGCTCCCTTCAACGCAGCTTTTTCCATCCTTCTGTCACATTACTGAAGACCTGGGCGTTATAAATAGTTAGGTATAAGAAACGGCCACGTGGATAAGAAGATATTTCAGGCAAACGATTCTTATGAGATCAATCTCACATCCAGTCCCTAACAGATTAGTAAACAGAACCAAACAAGTACTGCTACAACTGATAATGATTAAGTCGTTTAAACAATTTGCTGCTTATTTGGAACTCGGATGCTTAAAACGTGCTGATAAAAGCCCGCCATTTTCATGTTACTGTACGACAAATATCCATGCTGTATTTCCTTATCTGTACAGTTAAATAACACAAAGAAACAATGAAAAAGTAGAAGAGGATGGCGCAAGAAAAAAGACATCTTGCTTACTATAAAATATTTTTATCATTCAAAATAAATGCTCATTGTTGTATTCAACAGAGTTTTCAGAACCGTCTACGTCACACAGCCTACAGTGTAAGTAATAATGAATGATCCTTTTCGATTAACACATAAAGAAGCGATTGTACTTATTTGTAAGTACTATCCCAGTATAGGTGAGGGAAATTATAATAAATATCAGAACTGAATTCCATAGGCGGTGATTCGAACTGAGGCCCTCTGAAATTTAAGGCACTACACCATGCACTTTTGTTCCAGACTGACGAGGCAGGATAATGGATAAAGTTCAACGTACCATTTTACATTTCCAAAGAGATAATTCTCCTATTCCATGTGGCAAGACTTCCAGATTGAGAGTCATGCTGGGCCACTGGCTTCATTACAGCAGATCCACAAAGACTGGCAGATAAGATCCAATTTTATTAGATATTACGTCACTTAAGCATCCAAAACCCATGCCATATACAATTTAACTCTGCCTCAATTAACAGAAAGTACTGAAAGTTAAATGCATGCTGCTTACCTTTATTTGCATAGTTAAATTCCCGGCAATAACCCAACTTTTGATAATACAGCTAGCGATGTTACTGAAGCGAGCAAATGATCAAAATAATTACTGTTTATTAAATGACGTCAAGCTAATTAGAAGGATTATTGCTGTGGTACACTAACGGATGTTTTGACAGATAAAGCAAAACAATTTTATTACATTATACAACCAAATGTTTCAAGTCAGTACATACAGTACTGAAGCCATGTTCGTTTTGCTTTAAGCAAATATGTTCAGTGATGCGTAGGAGAATAACGCGATAGAAAAAAAAATTCACGCTATAGAGGAATTGTATGGAATGGCGACATATCAGTTACAGCCTTCTTCATCAGCTCTCATAGTTATGGTCCTCTGGCTTGTTTTTAAAACTCAGAATTAATTTTAGGTCAATGAATCGTTCAGATAGTAGGATAAACTCCTAACAAGTGGCAGAACAATTGCAAGGCACGTATCTACAAAAAAAGAGCACGTAAAACACAATACATTCTGGCAAGTACTCATGGAAAACACGTTCCTACTACACACATTCCAAATCCAGCACATCATGTATGTCAATGTTTCATTTAGTCAATTTTAGTTTCAAAGAAAACAACAAAATTCAACTTGACTGTTAGGTTAGCATGTCAGACTCATGCGCATATGGCGATACGATAGAGTGCTGTTCGGTTTGGAATGGGTTTGTTCCTCATTTTAAACACAACAGTTACTGTTACTATTATTTAGTATTAACATTAGTATTAGTATTAGTGCCGATCCCAGTGGCCGTGCGGTCTAAGACGTGGGTCTTCGGCCGCTCACTTACTAGGATCGTGGGTTCGAATCCCACCGGGGGCATGGATGTTTGTGTTGTGTTTGTTGTAAAGACGGTAGTATGGAACATAAGTGACATGAAGGACGAAAGGATTTAATACAGTACAAAAATGGATCAAAGGGGAAAAAACCCGGACAGGCAAAAAAAAAAAAAAATCCCACCGGGGGCATGGATGTTTGTGTTGTGTTGTATAAGGACGGTATCATGGAACGTAAAGTGACATGAAGGACGAAAAAGGATTTAGATAGTACAAAAATGGATCAAAGGGGAAAAACCCCGGACAAAAAAAAAAAAAAATCCCGCCTACGGCATGGATGTCTATCTTTTGTGAGTTTTGTGTGTTGTCAGGTAGAGGTCTCTGCGACGAGCTGGTCACTCGTCCAGAGGAGTCCTACGGAGTGTGGTGTGTCTAAAGTGTGTGATCGCGAAACCTCGAAAAATGAGGAGGCCTAGGTCCCATAGGGTCTTTCGAGCCATAGAAAAAAATTAGTATTTGTAGTAGTAGTATAGTAGTAGTAGTAGTAGTAGTAGTAGTAGTAGTAAAGAACCTTTTGTAAAGAATTTGTTACTTAAATATAGATTTTTAAACGACACTTTTCTCGGACAAAACCTCATGTTATCGATATGCTTTGTAATTGACTATAAACAGTAATTCGATTATCATATGTACAAAAGGTCATAAATTGTCTTCCTAGTGTAGTCCATGATCCTAGCCTGATTGGCTACTGAAAGCTAAATAACAATTACTCACAGCTTCAGTGAGTTTGCTGTAAGTTCTATAAGAACACAATCTGGCTACCCTGCAAACGTCACAGCTGCAACGATACGATCCACAAGGTGTAGAGTATATGGATGTCAGCTGGTTCACACTGCTCTGGATTACTGCTAACGAGTTAAGCCTGTGGAACTGAAAGACGACTCCGGTATCTGCACTTTGCTAATTCATCTTGTGGCTATAGGCCTATAGGTGCAAATTGGCAATTTGTAGCTCTGAATTTCAAACACCTGCATATAATTTTTAGGCGTTCGCAAAATTTCGAAAAGCAACTATTGGCTCCGTCATGTCTGTCTGTCTGTCTGTCTGTCTGTCTGTCTCTCATGTCTGTCTGTCCGTCCGTCCGACCGACCGTCTGTGCTCATGGAACAACTCGGCTCCTACTTGACGGATTTTAATGAAATTTGATATTCTAGTATTTTTCGGAAATCGGTCGAGAAAATTTATTTCATCAAAATTTGACAAGAATAACTGGTACTTTACATGAAAACATATGTAAATTTATGATAATATCTCGCTGAACTCTTACGAGAATGAGAAATATCTCAGACAAAATTTGTAGAGAAAATCAAAACACGCGTTTTATGTCCAACAACTTTTCCCAAAAATCGTGCCGTTTACGAGATAATGTGGAAAAATATAGTAAAGCCAGACAGGCCACAGATGACAATATAATACGACACATGCGCTTTGCATGCTACATAAATAAGGCTACAGATACATAATCAGAATATGTAATACTTTTCGCTTTTGCACGGCAACAATTGTTACGCCAATGCGCGTCAATGTTACGTTTATACGTTAATCTTCCGGCTCAAGATATTGATCGTAGCGGTTCATACGTCATATCCACTTCCGTGGACCATGTATGAAGGCTTCAGACCCAAATTCCCGAGGTCCATCACGATCCAGTCAGTGTGGGACGTTTTGTGGACGAAGTATTTGGGCAGATTTCTCTCCCAGTAGTTTGGCTTTCCCATGTCAGAATCATTCCACCAATGCTCCATACCCTCATTTCACGCACCTACCACCGACGCTACATACTGTTAGCCATCGACAGCTGCGTTAAATAACACCATTTCTCTTGTCAAACCGTGTCCGCTGTCCAGTAACAGGCGACAGTCCTCAACTTTTGCTTTACACAGACAATCGGACTCCGCCTGTGCCACTAATGAACTGACGGTGTTGAAGTTGGCTTCGTCCGAAACTTACTTCGCAACTCTGTCTCACTGAATTGTCATTGCAGATTTGCATTTCTGAGCCACAGAACACGACCGGCTGCTAACATGTTACAGATCTGAACGCTGTTTTAAATGCCCCACAGCTTTCACCTGTGTAGACAGTTCGCTTCGCATCTTTGCAAAGAACGTATTAAAATTTCTTCTTCCCTACGTCTTTTCGTGTATCTGTCTGTCTGTCTGTCTGTACGTACGTAACAACACAAGAACACCTTGAAGTACTTTAATGAGATTTCATATTGAATATTCTTAAGTCACGGAATGTTTTATATTTTACAAATATTTGTTTTCCGGTTCAGGTCATTTCAGAATCACGAAGGTATAAAAATGTAAGAATGTACGCCAACGGATTTAACGCACACTCTCTTCAGGTCCCCATTGGAAACAGTGAGGAACACACCGGCCGTGGCCTGATTTAAAGCACAATCCCGGAATATTCAACTGGAACCGAGTAAAAACCATTAAAGAACCTCAACTAGTATAACCGGTGTTCCAGTCGTGATTCGAAACCGGCACCCACAAAATACAAGCCAGGAATCTCATCGCGAGTTCGAACCCCGTGAAGAAAATATACGCTTTTGTGTAATTTTAAGTTTCGGCCAAAAATCGTCAGTCCTGTCACGGTCTTGCCCGCCGCCTCGTTACAGAGATGAAACACGTTTCTAGAATTCTTGCAAACCCGGGAAATGCGGTAGGAGACAGGAACGACCGGGCACTTATGAACTTGACTGAAACACCACACATCTTACGTCCTGCATTCTACTCGGAGAAACAGAAATCCAGCTGTACCTACGAGGCAGATATGAGTAGCGTATATAACATGACACACGCCACAAAAATGTCATTCATCTCTGGCGTCAAAGTATAATTCACATACCGGCGACATACGGAAAGATAAACTTCAATAAATATTGCATAATTTCTTCCACACATAGAATGCAATCTCTAAATACTGAAGTCAACAATAAAGCAAATAATTTTGAAATCACTACAGCAAAGTCATAAAATAATGTCACATGTAGTAAAACTACTACTTATATTCTAGCGCATGCGTGATGTACGGAAATTGAATTTCCTTTGCGAAAGGCCATAACATTTCAAAGCATCCATCAGTACACGTGACCGCACTACACGCATATTATCGTCACTGCGCACATTATGGAACATAATACGCCTGTAGAATATTGTTACGAAGCAATATAAATGACATCTGACATGACATTCTAATTAAGAGCTTCTTAGCATTAATTAAACCCGTCTGATGCTGCTACAAGCCTGCCACATCACAAAAGGGGCTGCGTTTCGTAGCACCGCATTACCTACATACTCAGTACACAGCCTATAACTAATACTGTGGAATACATTTATGTAAGAAACCTTCGCAGTTTTGTGGTCAATTTTGGCGAATAAATACAACACACGAACATCTGCTTTCTGAAAATGATGGGAAAACAGCGGCCACATAGAAAATTACACGATTCGACAAAAAAAATTTGTAAATCCCTGGGATACCAAACGGACGCCAATAAAAAAAATTCGTTAGGTTCAACCTACCTTCACTAAGGTTTTAGAAATAATTGTATTCTTTTAGGAAGGAGTGTAGGCTAAAAAACCTTGTTCACGCCTCACAGTAAACACTGAGAGTCTCCATTACAAACACCAGTCGGTTAATGCTGTATAGGAAAAGTAATGCTATTTTGAGAATCAAATACATCAAATATACAGGATGACGCAAGTCACAGGACACTAGAGGTAACATGTTGAACATCGAATGTCAAGTGACTTTTGCGCCACTCAGTGTATGACGTACGTATTTACTAAATATTAAAACAGGTGGTACAAATAAATAAAATGTCTATCACGAATACTCAGTACAGTTAATTTGAATCTATCCATCCCGTTGTGTATACAGAATTACATAAATAACACTACGTATTCCGTCTGACACAACCTGTATTAATATTATTTTCTCAAACACTACATGTTTCGATCAAGCCGATCATCATAAGATGTTTATTTTATACAAAAAATTAACTCAAAGTAAAAACATAAATTTTTGTGAGATCTCACATACGATATAAAATACAAATTACAATCGACTTGTAATTCTAAATAGTGTGTCATTTAACACATGGTGTAGTGTATAATTTAAAACTTGATTATTTAAAAAAATTAGGATTCTAGTTCCTAATTAAAAAGTGTTGAAATGACGAATAAACAAGAATACTAAATCGAAATACGTAGTGTTTGAAAAAATAATAACAAATAAAGGTTGTGTCAGACGGAATACCTAGTGTTATTTATGTCAACACAGTTAGCTTGTTAGTCATTCGCCATATCTCACCACGATTGAACAGTTTTGTGTAATCTGTTACACAAAGATTAAAGATTAAACACAGTAAATATTCTTATTTAGTAGGCAGAGAACAGCAGAGAAATACTGCGAAAGCATACGCCGAAAGTCGATATAATTCACGGTATAATATTTATTTATCAATATTTGTGCTGTAAACAATGCAGTGATAGAAATTTTTAGAAATGCAGAGAAAAGTCAATAGACAGTAGCAATGTAACTAAGATTATATTTTTCTTTCCCCCAACAGACTCAGCTTCCATATATACTTCCAGCTTCTATGTTAAGTTTACACATAAATACAGATACCTGTAGCAGAGTATACGTTAAAAGTAATACACAAGAAGCTAGATTATTCATACGAACTGCAAATATAGGATACAAATTTGTTGAAATAACTTTCTCATACACGTTGTATGTGTCAACAAGAAAAAAAAAGTCTGCAGAGCACAAAGTAATTTTTGGAAATTTACTGTTTTGCTTCATAAGAATGAAAATAATTTCATCTATCGAAGACGAAATAACCCTGGATTTACAGTTTATGGAAATAAGCTTCTGGTCTTAAACCATACCAAGCACTTTGTAGGAGTTGTCTTAGTTGAGTTATCATTTAGATATATAAATACCTAACCAGGCAACTAACTAAATAACTCCATGCAGAAGAGTCCTCCTTTTGAGCCTGATAATTCCTCAGCTACTAAAGAAATTCCCCAAATTCTATGAAACCCAAACGTTCAAGACCGTGTTCACAAGGGCCTGCCACTTTTTCCTGCCCTAAGCCACGTCCATCCAGTCCACGCCCCCCACCTCCATTATTCTATTGCTTGAAGATCAATTTTAATATGATTCTCACATCTTCGCCTGAGTCTTCCACGTAATCTCTTTCCCTCAAGTTACCCCACCAAAACCCTGTATGTAGCTATCCTCTCCGGCATACGTGCTGCATGCCCAAACCAACCCATCCTTCTTGATTTGTCAACGCGAATAACATTTGGTGAGGAGTACAGGTATGAAGCTCCTCATTGTGCAGTCTCCTGCAGCATCGTTTAGATCAGTGGTTCACAAAGTGGGCGGTACCACCCCCTGGGGGCGGTGGGATTACCGAGGTGGGCGCTAATAGGTAGGAGAGGTGGAAGGGAGCGCTGTTATTATCACAGGGGGGAGCTAGTAGACACGTAGTGCATTTATTTTTATAATAAAATTCAAATAAAGTAATTTTTGTGTTGAAAATAGAAAATGAACTAAATTTCTTAGTATTTTAATTTATGAATCTTATTCAAGTACAGATTACTTTTTAATAAACTAATGCTAGATTAATTATTGTTAATCATAAAAATATAATAAATTCTAATTTATTAATTAACACATAAAACATTAAGTTTAACTCTAATAATTTTATTTAAACGATTTTTAAATATGAAATAAAAGTGGAAACAAAAGCGCATTTATGTTTTTTAAAAAAGGTAAGGGGGCGCTGTGGGTGTGTATATGGAACCAAGGGGGAGGTGGACCGAAAAAGTTTGGGAACCACTGGTTTAGACATTCTCTTGCGATATTATACTGCGTCACATAACAATTGCACTTCAGAGAAAGCACAAAGTAACACGCAAAGTCGACCCCTTAGTCACCGTGGTCAGGTTGCGGATTGAGGAAACGTCATCCATTCACGATGGGTAACTACGAAATTGTAACACGACGTCTAAGCAGACGCAGCCAGCGACTGTAGGCAAGGTCACGTACTGGGAGTTGCGCGTAGAGCTGACAATAATCCGCATACAGCCTGTATGCTGCTGTAGAAATAGTATTTCTCTTTATCTCAAAATATTCTCCAAACCAAGCACTTCTGTGCAACAGGCAATATAAAGACTGAAATATAACAAAAATGAGATCGTACAGCCTTAATGGATACTGAAGATCTGGACCTATATCGAAATACAGCAGAAGAATATTAATATCTTCAAGTATCATCGCTGAAATTTAAGACTACATTGGTGTTACGCTGCGTCGACTGGCAAACAGTTAATATATAAAGAAATAGTAACAGGTAACTATTTACCAGTCGACACGGTGTACCATTCCAGAAAGACTTGAATCTTCAGCTAAACACCTATGAGAACCTCAAATCTCACACTGCCAAAGAGTTGGTTAAAACTACGTGTCTGTACACTCGTATACTCGCTGAAAGAAGATAAATATAATAGGAAAACGGGAAGTCAAGGATAAAGTTCTTATACCAGCGAACATAAAGTTGCTGTATATGACGCCGTGTAGTCTGTATACACTGAAATGGGAGGCAGGTCCTTCCGGAACTCCGGTACATTTACACCAGACTACACCCCGGAAGAGAGTAATCTGCACGAAACTGCTAAAAAAAACAATCAAGCATTTCGTCACCAGCTTCTAATCATGGAATATCAAGTTCGATCCCAGGGCAGTCCATTTCAGCTTTCGGTGATAAAATGTAAATAAGGCAGGTTTCTCTCCGAGCTCCTCGAGTTTTCACCCGTCAGTGATAACTCCGCAAACGCTCCGTATTCATATTCTTCTAAGTGCTATTCTACACATATAGCATACATCCTGACAGTGTCGCTTAATAAACTGAAAAAAAAAACGAAATGCGGCCAGGGCAACGTGGGCACCATATACAATATATAGGGCCAAGTGGGTCCCATAATTATACTAACTTTTTGAGTTTGCACGTTAAACCTATATAACACAGAATATAAGGCAACAAAGTTCAGCCAAACTGTTATCACATATTTTTAAATCATTAGATATTTCAGCGTCATGATGCACTTTCGATCAATCAATGATGCAAATTTATTAAATATCTCCCTACACCTGAAGATAACGTGACCATGTCAAAGCGCGTAGTGCATATAATGTCATTGTAAAATTTATTATTAAAGTTGCATTCTGCACTTAAATATACATTACTGATTTTTTAATTTTATTCTGAAAATATCTGCTATACCAAAACAATTATGCATCACCCCACATGTACGAATTTGATACTGGAGAGCTGAGGAGACATTCACTGACTATTATACGAGGCACGATATCATCTGCGAATACGTCTCGGCCTAACAAAGCCGCTCCTTTCAAAAAAATTCCCCATGAGAAAGAAAACAAGAGGAGGGCCTGTAGCGTGCTTCCACCTATTGTCACAGCGCACAATAGAGAGTGCTAGCGAACAGCATTGTCCTCGTCATAAGAATCCATGATACTGTTGCTGAGGATCAGAGGGTATGAATGCCGGGGCTTTGCGGCTGTGGTGTGAAGAAAAAGAACGAGCGTTGCTGCACCTCCTACAGCCGGACATAGAGTCTGTATGTCCGTGTCAAAACCTTGCATTATCCAACCACCAGACTTGGACTCAGACACACACACCCAGTAACATAAGTGATATTTTAGTGATTCTCGCTTAAGCAAAACCAACAACATTTCATAAATACAAAAATCATTTACAGATGAAGATCCTTCAAATAAAACAAATATTAATAAAGTCAATATATTATTATTATTATAGTTATTATTATTATTATTATGTTTATTATTATGTTAAGTCTGCACGTTAATAAATACCCATTGAATTGAATTGAATTGAATTAGTATTAAATAAAGTCATCTATGTTCTGTCAGGGTATTGGATTTCTGCCCCAGTACTTATTTACATTGTTTTATTACATATTTATTTTGTTTCTTTAGTGTTTGTCTTGTGTATTTGTACTGTTTTGTGTTTTATTAGTGCTTTTGTGCTGGCTTTGTAATTGGCACTTGTGCTGTTAAGTCTGCACGTTAATAAATACCCATTGAATTGAATTGAATTGAATTGAATTATTAGTATTAGTATTATGCAGTTCGGTATAGAATATTTGCACGAAATGCCGTTCAGCAATTGTCAGTTTCGTAAAGTCATACTTGGGGTAGGTGGTGGCCCACTGCGCTACAAACCGAAAGATCGCGGGTTCGATTCCCGAAGGGGTCATTGGGATTATTCGTTGACTTAATCCATCCAGCTGCACTACGGCCCTGGGGTCGATTCAGCCTCTAACAGAAATGAGTACCAGGAGTATCTCCTGGAGGGTAAAGGCTGCCGGTGCGTGGAGCTGACAACCTTGCCACCTTCACGTGCCGATTGTCTAGAAATTCTGTGAGCCTCAACCTCGCGGAGCCCTCAGGGCCTGTCCAGGCCTGTCCAGGCCTGTATAGCGATAGCTCTGTGTGCCAAATTTCAAGTCATATAAAACTATAAAATCCGTGTTTCTGCTGTAATCAATTCGAAGCTGGAAATTTTCACTAGCATAAATTCAATATGAAATTGCTCAGACATTACATATGCATAAGGGAAACAGAGACTGCTAGAGAATGGTTATCGGAGAACCTCTATGTAAGATATTATCTGCAACATCTACACATAGATACGAAAGTAATATTAAAACAAATCTGACAAGAATCGCCTATAGGGCTGTGTACGTCCATTGCTTTACGTGGCTTTACCAAGCGTCATAAACGATTTAAGACGTAAATGTGTGTCTATCGACATGTCCACATTTATTGTCCAATTTTGATAAAATTCGGTCTAGGAGATCTGTAAATAACGATGTTTAGCATCTGCGAGTTTTCGTGAAAATCGGCGCAGGTAAGGCTGTACTTTTCTTGCGGGCATAAATAAAATTACATTTGCCCGCGTATCGTGAAAACGTACGACATTCCGACAGCAAAGAACGTCTTGGTACACCACGTGTTCACACATCCAAGGAAGATAAAATTTCCAATCTTTTTAAAGTTTAAACAAACCTAAGCGGCCCTATACTGTGTATACTGTCCATTAACAATCATAGACATTAAACAGATTGCTTAGGCTAATTTTGGTTAAGTAATCATTAGTTCATTTGCTTGTCAACACCGGATTACAAAATCAGCGATAATCACATTATTGTTGGTTCGAATGGATTTCGGATGTTAACCACACAGTTTCAGACCAGAGTGTCAGCATTTGAGTGACCTGCATTACGAAAGACAGACCACCCTCTGTGTTCCTGTATGTGTATGTTGCGTGATCCAATACTACGATTCTGGTTAAACGTGATTACATTTTATGAAAGAAAATCACATCTGCAAGGTTTATACCAACTGAATGATGTGAATTTATGCAATAAATGTTTCGTAATAGCATTTCTAGAAAATCGTCGCGTGTTACACTACCATTACGGTTCTAAAAGGAAACATCCATTTCAGAATCAGATGGACAGTTTCCGCAAGCATTACAATTACTATTTACATTTCATTCGCTGGCTTAGTTTTCCGTTTCTAAATTCTCTAGCTGAGATTCTAGAGTACAAGTTTACTGCCTCCATTCCTACTGCTCAATAAAGATTCAGTTTCTGACGAAATCAGTAAAATAATACAATATAAATACCTGACGCAGTTTTTGCCATCTACCTGACAAGACAGAACAAGGTGTTCCATCAGAAGCTGGTAGTTCTTCAGCTGCTCAAGAAAGCTACCTTCTGTAGTATCCAAAATCTCATTATCGTGTACAGAGAGAATGTTATTTAGATTCTAACGTGAGCCAGACGAAACCATCTGACAAAATTAGATCCTCTTTTTATAAGATACAATTTTGCACAACTTATTTCTGTTCATCCTACTAAAGTAGGTTGATTCTATTTACGCGATTTCAGGCTTCCGCCGCGATGTAAACGAGATCTTCGTTCTTCTGGTATGTTACACAGCGTAGATTGATAGTTAGTTACCGACGTTTCAGGACAACATATCAGTCCCATCTTCAAGGTTCAAGCATTCAAGATTCACCCTTGAAGATGGGACCGATAGGTTGTCCCGAAACGTCGGTAACTATCAATTTACGCTGCGTAACATCCAGAAAGAGCGGAGATCTATTTTTACATATTTATTAGTCTCTTTTCATTAAAAAATGTTTAAAAATTCGTTCACGCTCAGCCTTCTTTGCGTATAAACTGCACGAATATTATTTTTTACGGAAAACTTTCACGACAAGCAACAGTGACGTGCGCGAGCAGCGTTGTGGTCAGCCCTGCGATATAAGTTAACTTAATACAGAAAGCGCTTACTGAAATATTTCTGGCCGGTCTAAATTAGTTCTTCGGGGGTTATTTTTTTTCCGGTGTTCCAAAGTCGGACATCTCTGAATATTGCCTTAAATGCTTTTGTCCGCAACATCTGACCTGCCATGGGGAAACTTCGGTCTTCTATCGGCAAAGCTTAATAGCATGATGTGTTTGAATAGCACTGTACTTTGTTGGCCAGACACAGAATAATTATATCTGTTTTGTTGGCTAGCCTGCATGTGCAATATTAATGTAATCATCCTCGCGTTTTGTGTGTGTTTCGAGAGTCATGTTGGACTGCAAATATTGACTACTTTCTGTGCTAATAAGCGCGAGCGAGTCAAATAATTTCTTTGTCAAATGTACCTCGTGTTATTAAAAGCGTAGTATAGGAGACGTCACTGCCACGATATTGTTCCATTATTTCGAAAATGATCTTAGCGGCGCATATCAGTTTTGAGTCTGATGACTAGAGGAACAGTTACTGTCTTCAATACCAGATTACACCTTTTAGGCAAAGTTCGTTTCGTTAGTAATTTACTTAAGAAGTTAATGTTTTATTTGAGAGTTGACGCTGCTTATACTAAACAAATAATATGAAATGAGAGCATTTAGCATCTCTATAAGCTTTATAGGTGGGCCGGGATAGCTCAGTCGGTATAGCGACTCACTACGGGCTGGACGATCCGGGGATCGGATCCCGGTGGGGCGAGATTTTCCGCACCCGTCCAGACCGGCCCTGGGGCCCACCCAGCCTCCTATACAATGGGTACCGGGTCACTCCCGGGGGTAAAGCGGCCGAGGCGTGGCATTAACCACCCACCCCTATTTAGCGCCGAGGTTAAAGAAAGAGTAGAGCTATACCTCTACTCCCCCTCTGGGTCTTCGTGGCCTGTTCTAGGGAGAACTGTACAGTTTATAAGCTTTATAGAGTTATTAGTGATGGGGGAAATATACCCTGGTCATTGAACTGATGTTAATTTGTACTTTTATAGTGGTGACTGGAAATGATACATTTACAGCTCTTCAGTTTTTAGAAAAGTACCAATCTTTCGCAGTAATTGAAGGCTAGTTTCCGTTTTACACAGTCTACTACGGATAGATCAGATTTTAACGTCCTATACACGACGTCAAATAAACTACCAAAATGAAACTCCAACTTGATGTAGAATTCCCAAACGCAGACTACATAGTTGCCCATTGTTTAGCCTGAATCGAACACAACGCAGTTTTATAAGTACATTCACCACAGCATTCATAACACAAAATACCCCAAGTGAGCAACCTAATATTCCAACTTGACTACTTATGCACTGCAGTTACGTCATTCTCACTGAGTTTCTGTTCTTCCCCACATCTCTATTCTTACTACTACGCTACAGAAACGTGTTGTAAATGTTAACAAATGGTATATTTCAACAAGTTTAAAGGATTCGACATGAACTAGATAAAAACACTGTAGCATATGGAAACTTTTAGATTTTCGACATGAAGCAGAACACTAGGTATTTATTTTGTGCATTGATGTGACAACATACAATATACAAGTCACTTTAACTGTTTCGATATGTCTATAGCCACGTGTACCACCTGCTTTATATTCAAAACTGCATTTCCCACTCGTCCCACCCCACAGAATTTATTACATAGAGACTGGACAAAAAAGTCACATAACACTCAATATGAAACAATACAAAAGCCCTTGCCTGTCAAATGACTTTGCTCCACCCTGCATATGAGGTGTATGCACTAAATGTGATTCGGTGAAGGTCCAAAATGTGGTAAATTTATAAGTCATCTGTAATTTTGTACATGAACCATACAGCTCGGCAGATGTGATAGACATATTAAACTTTTACAGACTAAAATTAATCTCTTTTGCATATAAAGATTCAGTTCGTACCTCAGAGTGATCACAATTCTTTTACACTAGAAAAAATAATTGTATATTGTATAGAGTAATGTTATCCGTTTATTATTAAAGCCATACGCAACACACGAATAATCTGTGAAGGCAACATGCAGAGTTTTTAGTATTAAATTGGTGGTACAAATTGCAACCACTCGCGTTTAAAGGGTTAAACATTTCTAATATTCACCAGTGACTGGTAATATCATGAAAACGCTATGGATCTGTGGCGAAAGTAATTCATTCCAAATGAAGCGTGTACGAGTTTGAGGCCACGTTTCGAAAGACTTCTAACATGGCTCTCGAAAATTCTTCCATTCCCCCCTGCTCCTGGATCTGAAATGCAAGCTGAAGCACAAATTCAATAAAGTAGTCGCCCGTTTAAAGACCGTTGAGGAAAGAAAGATAAGGTCGAATAAAGAAAAAAATTCGTTGGCGACACAGCTGGTCATTTTGATTCAAATAAATCTTATCAACAAAAGAATGGAAACAATGTAACAATAGTGAATCTAATGACGAACATCATTTCGAGGGAAATGCTTTGTGCAGATTAATGAAGTTGCCAAGGAAAAAGGAAAGGTAAGTGAGCCCTCACAGTAGACACTACATAAGATACGATGGCGAAAAGACGGCGACAAGATTAACTTACGATACGATATGACGACTCAGCATGCAGTGTCGTCTGTCGCTCAGCTGTAAACATATGGCCACAGAAAGCTAAAATCTCACGGGCTTTTAAGATGCGTTATTAGTCTAAGCAAGCATAACAGAAGAAGAAGCAAATTTTAAACTTGTGGATCTTGTTGGGGAACTCTCAATTTCTATGACTGGAAAGATCATCGTTACTCAACAAAAAGCAAAATTTAAAACTTCCTTGATCTAAACCTTTAATTCTCTTGGTCTAGTTCCCTGGCTACAACAGAACTGCCTAATTCACGATTTTTTAAAGTAAGGGTGAGCCCAGTATTTATTTCTTGTTAACTCCTTCTTTAATCTTCTTCTTATCATATTAACAAATATGTAATCTTCTCCTGATGTCGTATTCATTCTGAACCAATGCATATCATCTGAGTGGTTCGTCTCCAGTGAGAAGGGTCTATATCGTGTCGTCATCGCATTGCCATCATATCGTAAGTTGTGTCCTTTGTAAGAGCTGCCTACCTGCGAACGCGACTGAGAAAGATCCCTGTCGGGAAAATCAGAGACATTTTGTGTTCCAGATGTGGATTGTACCTGAGGTGAACATCGCAAAACCTTAGCTGTTAAGTTCAGTTTACAACATGGCCAGTATGACAACATCCGAACAAGAACCAGAGTACTGACATAACACTTCACCGCAACCAGTCACGCTGAGAGGATGTCTGAAGACGAGGAGATAAGCTGCAGGATGTCTTTGTGGGAGTGAGACAGCTAATTGCACCGTAACAGGTGCTGGACACTACCGGCGACATATACGAGATGTAAAAGGAAACATTCAAATAGGTGTAAATGTAAAAGCACCGGAAACATATGCAATTCTAAGTGTCATGGCAATTACTACTGTTTTAACAAATATTACTGTAAAAACTTTCATTCTTCACTTTTTTTAACAGCTAACACTTTTTAAAAAGTGATTTAATAATATACTATTTGTGTTTTTTGTTGTCAAAACTTTTGCAAATTGTATTCCTGAAGTAATATCGTTAACGTGAAGTAACACATGCTGTCCTGGACTATGTACATTAATGAAAAATTAATTTCTTGGGCAACATGTCAAGGTGTTTATAACGCAATATGATAAGCTGTGCTCATATTACCCCCACATGGGAGTGATCATATTATCCGAATGGCCAGCATGTGTTTCAAAGTGTGGTTGTACTGCTAAATTCGACTTGCTCCAACAACGCAGTTGTGGGCAAAGCTTTACAAATGTCCTTAGCTCCACTTCCATTATTAATATTGCATTAGGAATGGCATACGGTCGCTTTTCAACAATCTAACTTTACGACTGTAACAAAAATAAAACTGACTGTTAAAGACTACTTACGTTTCAGACCCGACTTCTCAGAACACGAAGCAGGACAGTCCACATCACTCACACCACTGCAGCCATTACACTGCATCAGGGCTGCCAAGCTATCAGCCATAGCCAATAAAATTCCACAAAGCCGCAGACCCTACAACATTAAATGCATTCATATCATCTACAACGATCATAATTATTCAAATTATCCGATATCCTATTTCGGAACCTCTAAAACTGCCGATCCTGAAAGGCATGATTTAAGATATACTAGTATACTCGTATATGCCAGTTTCAGTTTTGAGCTTTTGCTCTTAACAGTGATATGCAAATGCAGGTTTTTGTCGCAACAAAATCGGAAAGACAGAAACGGCTAAACTTTAAAATAACCATGAAATACTGAGGATATACGTCTTCTGGGATGTGACACTCAATATTTGGGCGAGTGCTGCCCAGCGTTTCGAGGAATCGTAGTGTCGGCTTAAGACAGTCCAAGAAACATGAGATATGACCGCTCAGTAGTGTTTTTTGCCACTACTTCCGCTACAGACACAACGATTTTAACGCCATGACTCAGTATTTTGGAACTGGGTATCACATTTCACACACTAGACTCGTAAAAGTGTAACGACTAGGCTACGGACTGGACGGTCCGTGGTTGTAATCCCCACAGGGACAAGAGATTTTTCTCTTCTGCTAGAGATCCAACTGGTTCTGGGGTCCACCCAGCCTCCTATTCGATGTGCACAAGGGTTCTTTCCCGAAAGTAAAAGGGTCGAAGCGTGAAGGTGACCTCTCACGTCCATCTAGCTCCGAAGTTCAAAGTGATTGGAGCTATACTTCTAGTCCCCCTAAAATGACTTCATGGCTTGCACAGGGACAATTTACCTTTCAGTACGCCTTAGTACGGTGCACACAACATGAAAGTGAGTTTCATTAAAACAGATGATGTGTGGGATTTGGATACTATACCATGTATTCGAGGTCCCATATCATTGTGGTCTTTTCCCCTGAATTTTATACAAATATTTTTGTGCAGAAGTTCCCGTGGATTGTGAACGTAAATATTACGATAATGATTTATAAATTGGAATTAATTGGAAAGGAGCAGTCGTAATTTAATTTGAAGTACTACTCCGGAATTTACCCGGAGGAACCCAGAAAACTTACAGAAATCCCAAAAGGAATACCCGATGTCAAGGCAAATATTTGAATCTGAGACCTCCATAATCTGGAAGCAAGCCAGGTGTCCCCTCGAGCGTTAAGTACTAAATCTAATTACAGCAGTAAATGGTGGCAGAGAGTTGTCCCCATTCGAATCTCAAGCACTGCTTAGACCCCCATTCACTAATACGGATGAGCTGAGTGGAATATTGAGACAAGGTTGTGCCCCCGTTTCTTGTCAAGGCTGCTGGCTTAGCTCGCTAAAATATGAGTACGTGTGCATAATTTATAATACACGGTCCTGATATTTATAAAAATTATATATTAATCTCGGTGTAAATGACATTCGTTACACTGAATTATAAAGTAAAATCACTTAAATACTTTTTGCGCTGGTTATTGCCTTTAAAATAATATATAATATACTTGAAATAAAAGAGATATTTAAAATCGCAAGCAGAACACATCGAAAATATATTGCTTCAAAAAGGAAGAAAGAAATAAAGAAAAAAGTAAGTAACTTTTCGCTTTAGTTAATAACATAGAAGGTCGGTTCCAATACCAACAAACGGCAGAAGTTTAGGAAGATGTGTTCCCGAAAGGTTCTTATCTACTCATGCATTTTTCTTCAAAATTTGGGCTGCGCCATGCCTCAGGCATTTAGTCGCTGACCTCTGACACTTAACACACACTTCCTTAAATATTCGTGAGGGCGACAGTAAAAAAAATATTAGTACGCTTTTATATATTATATATTATAAACCAACAAATATTGCACTATTATACATGTATTGTCAACCCTACATATGTTTCGGCTCTATCTGAGCCATCTGGCTCAGATAGAGCCGAAACATATTTAGGGTTGACAATACATGTATAATAGTGCAATATTTGTTGGTTTATAATATATAATATCTCAAACATGCACGGTATGTACAACTTTAAAGTAGTACGCTTTTATTAGCACGCCTACTAGTTTTGTGAAACAGTAGGTAACATAACATTCGAAAAGCTGTCATTAAACAATATCAGGGCGAATGTCAGTAAAATATCAGTGTGGGTGTTAGCCCTGCGGAGTTTACGAGGGACCGCTGATAGTACAGACGCGTGATGCGGTGGAAAGAGATAAGAAATGTTTGGTTATTGCTGGTCTGTCGTTCGCGCAATACGAAGAAGCCGCCAGCAGTATCGTATTACGACAAACTGCTCGTGAATACGACATGTAGAGTTCTTTGTTCGCTCACACATCCCTAAACCCGTCTTTCCTCCTACTTTAGCGTGTGCCTTTCTCTCTCCCTTTCAAGGAACTTAAAAGATGAACATAAAAATGTCCTACGCCATGCTGAGTTTCACGACACATGAATTTCAGGTATCCGCATTTGTCCATCAATAACCGCGGCATTTGGTGTTATTTATCCGCGCTTTTAATTTGTGAACACACAGACAAATAGGAGACTTGCACAACATGTTGCTGACAGGGCTGTAATCTTACTCGGAACCATTTTTATGGTTGCTATATCACCGTTTTTTCGTGTACCTGTGACAATTTTTCGTACTTAATTTTAGCTTACATTAAGCAAAATATTTCATAGAGTGGGTACATGTTTATTGAAGGAACAGACGACTTCAGCTGTAACAGATGTTACTAGTGACGGCGGTACATGTTTATTGAAGGAACAGACGACTTCAACTGTAACAGATGTTACTAGTGACGGCGGTACATGTTTGTTGAAGGAACAGACGACTTCAACTGTAACAGATGTTACTAGTGACGGCGGTACATGTTTATTGAAGGAACAGACGACTTCAGCTGTAACAGATGTTACTAGTGACGGCGGTACATGTTTATTGAAGGAACAGACGACTTCAACTGTAACAGATGTTACTAGTGACGGCGGTACATGTTTGTTGAAGGAACAGACGACTTCAACTGTAACAGATGTTACTAGTGACGGCGGTACATGTTTGTTGAAGGAACAGACGACTTCAACTGTAACAGATGTTACTAGTGACGGCGGTTCCTCTTACTTTCGTATTTGTCTGAAATTCAAAAACCTTTGGGAATTATTGCGTTTCAAAGTTTATTAACATCACCTTTCATCGAGAAAAGAATAACTGTAATGTGTTACGCGGTTGGACGTCAGTAGCTAGTCGGAAAAATTATTGTGACTTTTACTCAGAATTACAATGAACATTCTGCAATTTAAGTGCAACTAGCTGTACAAAATGATTACGTCATGCGAACAATTACCTAATAAGCCATCTGAATATTGTAGTAACGTACTAACTAGCTAAATAATATGAGTAGACATCTAAGCAACTTATCATTTACACTTAATTGACAGTGAATTTTATAATGTATGTTGCGTGCACATTCTTTTTAAGCGGGGAAAGTTATGAAAAATCTATGAAATTCGATTTAAGTTTTATGTAAAGCTTCTGTGCCCGACGATGATTAAAATTAAATTTACTCTGCTATATTTTATACCGCCGATCCCAATGGCCGCGCGGTCTAAGACGTGGGTCTACGGCCGTTCGCTTCCTGGGATTATGGGTTCGAATCCCGCCTGGGGCATGGATGTCTGTCTCTTGTCAGTGTTGTGTGTTGTCAGGTAGAGGTCTCTGCGACGAGCTGGTCCCTCGTCCAGAGGAGTCCTACCGAGTGTGGTGTGTCTGAGTGTGATCGTGAAACCTCGAAAAAAAAATGAGGAGGCCTAGGCTCCCTAGGGGCTGTCGAACCATAGGAAAAAAAATATTTTATATCAGCCACAAGTACGAAATTACATCAAAATCTACTCACTAATCTCGGCTATAAAATATGCAGACAGACGGAAGACAAACATAACTTGTGACTAATATTACCTAATTTCTCAAAGCTCCCCGACAATGACAACCCAGTACGCCCCAGTTTGTAAACCTAACAGTTTCAGGTTACAATACACTATGCTGCAGTTCCGATACAATAACGCGCAGGCGTATAAAGGAACATGTAATGATGCCCCTGTGCACAACCTCAAGGCTTATTTGGGAACAGAGGTATAACTCCACGCATTCTTAACCTGAGAAATAGATTGAAGTGAGTGGTTGGCTTCACGAACAGACAGCTTTACCCTCCCCCCCCCCCAGGGAAAGGGCCCCCGACATCCATTGAATAGGAGGCTGGGGGGGGGGGGCTCCAGAGCCTGTCTGGACGTTTTGGCGGGGAGAAGAATCTTTTGCCCCTAACGGGATTCCAATTTTCTCGTCCTGCACGTAACCTGAGCACTATACCAAATGAACTAACCCACTCCCAACACAAGTCTGTATTCAACTAAATGTGACTTCTACGCTTTTGCAGCAGTTAAAATATATTAAACGGAAAATGATTGGCAAAACTCATTCTGGAACGTCATATTTCATTACACGTTTATCTGCTTGAACAGTAAAAACTAAACCTGACTACAGAGTATTTTAAATGGCTAACATAAAGAACAGTATTTTATTTGGCGTACACCCATTTTGATAACAGCCCTTCATGGTCTTATTTCAAGAGACAGGAGTGTAATTATTATTTTGTTATGCAAAACTATACAAAATGATTATTAATATGTCATAAATATTAACTCCCAAGAGATATCAGCAGTGGTCGAGGTATGCGAAAAGAGACAAACACACATATACACACACGCACTGCGAGTAAACTCATCAGAGTTAGAATATTTTAGACTACTCAACTTGCCTGTCATGCAAGCCGGTTAACTGCAGCGCATTATGACCCGGTGACTACAGTACTTGGACACCACAGTATGACGGTCTTAGACTAGTAACTCATTAAGTCCGTACAAATTTAGCGAAAAAAAAAGGGAACTAATGAAAATGAAAGAAAGTCTAAGAAGACCAGAAACAATACAGGCAACGTACGTATGACGCAACACTGAAGCGCTTTAGCCTAACCACTGTTGCCGTGGAAAAGCAGTAAGGATTAAATATTATGAGTGTGCGTCTATGTTCTTGTCGTAGATACCTGGCATGCAAACCACACTTTTCTGGCCCGAATTATATTGTCATCTATGGTCTGTGTGGCTCTACTATAATTTTCCATATTATCTCATAAACGGCTCGATATTAGGAAAATAATTATCGAACAAGAAATATGTGTCTTGATTCTCTCTACAAATTTTGTCTGAAACAGTTCTCATTCTAAGAAGAATTCAGTGAAATGTTATCATAAATGTAGATAGGTCTTCATGTAAAGTAACAATTATTCTTGCCATATTTTAATGAAACTTAAATTTTCTGGACAAATTTTCGAGAAATACTTAAAATCAAATATCACGAAAATTCGTCCAGTGGGTGACAAGTTGTTCCATGCGGACGGACAGACTGACATGACAAAGCTAATAATCACTTTTCGAAGTTTTGTGAACGCGCCTAACATTACCACAGATTTGCGGTTACCAGGTCAACGGAAAACATGAAATCTATTACCTTTTAAGAAGAAGCAAACATGACATAATCCTCACCAGTGCGTAGGTAAATACGTAATGACATAAGGGTTTATATTGATACAGGAAAATAGGCAGAGTGGGCCTACATATTTTGAACTTTGGAAGGTAAATAATTCATAATTTTGTGTGAAAAATATAGGCTGTATAGAAAAAAACTTCTTTATTTCAAAGCATCTGAAAGTTCGTGTTAGCAATGTGTTAAATTTTATGCAGTTTATTGTCGCGTTCTAAAGCCTAAATGACAGAGATTTTTTACACTTTCTCCTGTAGGGTCTTTGGTTATAACAGTATACAAGACATCCTCATTAATCATTCCTATCTTGACCGTCTCGCTACCTAAAACTGGACTCTGTGCTAAGGATTAGGCGCCCACAGAAACAGGAAAAAATACGCCTCAGCTCATGGAAAGACTGCGGACAATGATCCTAGATTACGCTCTGTAAAATCCTATATAAAACAATGTCAATCTTTCCAAATAGATAAAAGTGAGTAGGTTACGTTTGTTGAAAAAAGAACGTATAATTCAAGTTTTTGATGGAATTCATCCCGTTGTGGGTTATCATATTAAAACTGACATACGTGCTGCCGTCAATCACAACAAATATTGTGGTTGACGGCAGCATGTATGTCAATTTTAATATATCAATGAAGTATTTGTATTGTAACAATATCTTATATAAGGCAACAGTCAACAAATAATCTTAGGATAACATCTTGCATATGGCCACCTTTAACAAATCATGTTAGTGTAACATACACAGCCACCGTTAACAAATAATGTTAGTATAACATATATGGCCACCGTTAACAAATCATGTTAGTGTAACATACACAGCCACCGTTAACAAATCATGTTAGTGTAACATACACGGCCACCTTTAACAAATCATGTTAGTGTAACATACACGGCCACCGTTAACAAATCATGTTAGTGTAACATATATGGCCACTGTTAACAAATCATGTTAGTGTAACATACACGGCCACCGTTAACAAATCATGTTAGTGTAACATATATGGCCACCGTTAAAAAATCATATTGGTGTAACATATATATCCACCTTTAACAAATCATGTTAGTGTAAACACATATGGCCACCGTTAACAAATCATGTTAGTGTAACATATATGGCCACCGTTAACAAACCATATTGGTGTAACATATATATCCACCTTTAACAAATCATGTTAGTGTAAACACATATGGCCACCGTTAACAAATCACGTTAGTGTAACATATATGGCCACCGTTAACAAATCATATTGGTGTAACATATATATATCCACCTTTAACAAATCATGTTAGTGTAACATATATGGCCACCGTTAACAAATCATGTTAGTGTAAACACATATGGCCACCGTTAACAAATCATGTTACGACAACATAAAATCTACGGTTCTGTAAATATAAATCCAAGAACTATATCGTTTGCCATACACTAAATGGGAAAGGGCGGATATCGCACATGGCAGAAAAATAATTTGATCCAGCCCTACATAAGCACGTGGTGCGTACATACAGCAGAGATATAAAGAAAATTACTTAGCGGACACAACACGACTGTCAGAAAACTAACAAACGAAAATCTAAACTCTGGATTAAACATCAATTCAATCTGCATTATTATGTACCACAGACACAATATCAGGCCATTTGCCACGACACAATCTCCTTAATCAGATAATATATTTATCTCCTAACCACTTGTAATGGTTATGCCATCTTGACTCATTTCTTCAGTCAGTGAGAGTCAAGAAGGAGAGGAATATTCTACATCCAATAAAAAGAAGAAAGGCTAACTGGATTGGTCACATCTTGCGTACAAACTGCCTTCTGAAACACGTGATTGAAGGAAAGGTAGATGGAAGGATAGAAATGACGGGAAGATGAGGAAGAAGACGTAAGCAGCTACTGGATGACCTTAAGGAAAAGAAAAGATATTGGAAATTGAAAAAGGAAGCATTAGCTCGCACTGTGTGGAGAACTCGCTTTGGAAGAGGCTACGGACCTACCGTAAGACAGACTACAGAATGAATGAATGAATGAAAGCATTTACTTTAAACCAGGTATTAAGGTTATACGGCCATGACTCGGTCGTCACAATCTCGTTTCTGATAACGCATTGTACCACGTAGGTAACATCTGGAGAGGGTTCATACTGCGCACTGTACCCCTTTCAGGCAACATACACAAGCACAAACACGCACACACACACACACACACACACACACGTACCATTAGCCGGACTCGTTCTGTACCGTTTGATTGTGTACTAGTTTACTGTTACAGCATTGCTCTTGTCTATTTGACTATAAAGTCGCAGAAACAGCTCCACCTACACTACTCTGGCTGTAGTATGTAATGGCGTTTCTGAATAGTTTCCAATGGCCGGCGGGCTATCGAAACGACGGTGCAGAGAGTGCGAGAGGCAATGAGGAGGGAGTGTTATGGCGGGTAATTTCCAACTAACCCGCGGCGAGGCGACGTGCTGTGCAGTTGTCAACTTTGCTACGTCCATAACAATGAACTATTCATTACATCAGGACCAGTAATGTTATGAGTTGCCGCCCAGCATGGACGAATGACCGCTGTTACCTCACGCTCAACACATCAGTGTAACCGGCAAGTCATGAAATTAGCAGAAATATTGTTACGTTATTCATAATACAGAATACCATACATTAAGAACGGAAAAGTCAAAGGATAAGTGTTCTTTCTGTCTCCGAATGTTGGCCTTTACGAAAACACATATACGGAACTGAATTCATATTACTAATACCACGGACAACGCCGATCCCAGTGGCCGCGCGGTCTAAGGCGTGGGTCTGCGGCCGCTCGCTTACTAGGATCGTGGGTTCGAATCCCACCGAGGGCATGGATGTCTGTCTCTTGTGAGTGTTGTGTGTTGTCAGGTACAGGTCTCTGCGACGAGCTGGTCCCTCGTCCAGAGGAGTCCTACCAACTGTGGTGTGTCTCCGTGTGGACCATGTAACCTCGACGAAACGAGGAGGCCCAGGCCCATATAAGGCTGTCAAGCCATAGAAAAAAAAATACCACGGACAAGTCTGAGTCCGAGGCCTTATAAAATATTTAGTAACATCATGACTTTTTACGGTGGGGATTTGTTGGCACCTCACCCAACCAGTAATCTGGGGAACCACCCTTTGTCGGCTATCCACCACTGCTTATTCAATATATTCGCCGCTACAATCCATATCTGGAAGCCGTTCCTCCATCCGCAGCCTGAGGACGCGCCATGCTGTGGTGGCGGGGACAATTATTGTTACAAAAACAAAAGAACAATAACACTGAATAAGAAAATGAAATCAGAAAAACAATGTGTTGGATAAACACTGAGGAACGGTTTGTTATAGCAATATTTGTTCCCTACAGTCCCCAGCTTCAGGCGCAAGTAACGTTATCAAGCCTAGGCTGACGTCACAAATCTGGAGAGTGCGCGAAGTCGTGTGTACGTAGATCAGTGTGTTTCTGCAATCAGAGCTGTGGATGTGCCAGTATTCCTCTGCTTACGTAGCAGCTGCAAGCATTTGACTGAGGTAGGAGGGTCATAAGGTTCGTGAGACTGGTGCTGAAATTTGTCATGCAAATTGACGGAGACCTTGTAGACGTAATCCTGCTATACTGAAGAGCAGGCAAGTTAATTTCAGTGATTCTAAAGCCAAATGCATTTGTAACCGCCATTAAATGAATGACAACCATTTTATTCAAAATGTGTTTTGTGTTTATATTTCTTATACCAGAGGAGTTTTGCTAAACTTTTACTCTGTTGCATAGTGTTAGTGCAAACACGTTTCGTTACGGCGAAAACTTTAAATGGTTGTGTATTTTGGATCACGTGTCTCTAGCAGAAAATTTTACACATCAGGCCCAGTAACTTCACTAATTGCAAGATGCAGAAATTCTGACAGCTTGGGATTAAAGGTAATGGGTTTGCTTGGCTTGGCACTTATCTCAGTGTTGACATAGTGTTCGCCAGGCATTTTGCTCGCAGTGATTGATAATGACACTTACGCCGGAAACTGCAGAATAGTGAGCTGGGGTGCGGAAATGAAGGTGACGAATTGTAGGCATATGTAAATAATGCTTGTGGGCAGGTAGGCGCAATCCGCTGGATCTTATTGCTTCACACGCCCATAATTTATACGACGATAACACACAGTTCCATACAAGTTCACTCCCTGTAAATGAAAGAGTTTAATCCTGGAATGCATACAGGGGTGCACAACACTGAAGTATTCCTATTTATAGTTGATATTAAGGAAAGTATCCATATGTTTTGCTGCTAGGGCCCGAAATTGGTCAGTTATGGCGTTAGTAGTAGTAGTAGTAGTAGTAGTATCAGATGGGCTCAAGACCTTGACGGGGGCAGACATTATTTTATCTGCATTATTGCTTCAAAGAAACATTATGCTTGAAATTTTGTAGCAACTCACGTCAGCAACGATGTTACACGTGTTTTACCTTATAAAAATCTAGACCTAGCTATAACGAGCAGCCATATTGTGTTTCGGCGGTAATGAAAAGAGTCTGGAAAAAAAAGTTTGAAGAATTTTGTCATAGTTTTAAAAATTTCAGATATGTTAAGTTCCGATCACATAATCGGAATATATACAGACTGTTTACAAGTTTAATAATGTTTTTTTCTTTTAATTGGGATTTTTCGTATTAATTTACATTCACCTTTAATAAAACAAATATTAATAAGAAGAGAAAAAATGTAAATTCACGTAACTGACCTAACCGCTTCGATTATTTTGAGGTGACACATCCGCATTATGTTATAAATTTTCAAATGTATTTTTAAAATCATACACAACTTATAAAACAAGATATAAGAGGCTAAGCATTTCGGCTAAAATTAAGCCATCATCAAGCCTTCTATCATGGAAATTAAAAAGAATAATAAAACTGCACTAGGTGTGAGATCTCACCGTTTAAAATATTAAAAATACATTACAAATTTATCTGAAAGTATTTTCTTGCAGGTATTTCTACACAAGAAGCCTAGACGATAAAACAGTAAAATACAATTTAGGATAAAAGGTGTAGTTTATATATATATATATATATATATATATATATATAGGTAGAAGTAAATGTTAAAATATAACAAGCGCTTTACCCGGTTCATGGCAAAATCATATGGATGTATACTTACATATATTCAATAGAATTATGTTTCATATAGTTGCCGGTAAAATATGATGAACGGCACTCCTGTGACTTCCAGGGTGAATATGTAAGTTTAAAGTTATTTGGGGCTTTTCAAGATGTTTTCTCACACTTCCTTTTTATGGTTTTAGTTTTTTTATATTTTGGAGATACTTAATTTTATGTATATCTACAATTTAACTGATGTTTATCGCATAACTATGCCGATCGCTACGTGACCTTGAGTGTATAGCCAAACACACAAACTGACAGGCTGAGTGATTGTCACGCCACAGTTCCACAACAAATATCCTACATCGTGAAAATAGAGAGTCAGATAGTTTATTAGTGACTCCGTAAGCATTAATAAACAAAATCGCGCCGAATATCCAATTGCCCTGTTTAAAGGTTTCAACATTTCCCTTCACAAAATGAGGACGTCCTGTTAATTGCGGAATATTTACGAACATCCACTACCTCAGAAATAAATATTATAGAAGAATTATAATTATTGGAGAATTATTTCCTTCCGGATCTTCAGAAGATCATCTCATTTGCAGGAATGGAAAGAATCTCAGAACTGTACAATATTCACCTACGTACTCAAAATCACGAAAGAGAATAAAGCCTTGGGTGAAGACAAAACCAGAGCGCTTAACAAAATACGGACAAAAACATAGCAGCTATCTCTCTCGCTAAAAGGAAAAATTAAGTCAAATCACGTACTTGGCCGGATTGAGTGGCAAATCCTCCCAGACAAAGGGTCTCCTAGCATCCGGCAGCAAAAAAAAAAAAAAAAAACACAAATTTTCGTAAAACTAGGACAGTCA
The DNA here is from genome assembly GCA_021186555.1 of Reticulitermes speratus. Classification (NCBI taxonomy): domain Eukaryota; kingdom Metazoa; phylum Arthropoda; class Insecta; order Blattodea; family Rhinotermitidae; genus Reticulitermes; species Reticulitermes speratus. Next base: position 11,473,945 of record JAJKFL010000001.1, read on the forward strand.
AAGTAATGAAATGACACAAAAATCTCATTTTAAACCAAATATGGGAATTCTCAGAGAATGTATACTGTACATCGGTACAGTGTTTCCAGGCAATTCACGGTCAATGTTGTAGCGCACATATTTCGTTTAATTCCGTTTGGACCAGTTTCCTATCCTTCACTTCAAGTGTGGAATTCTTTCTTGTGAAGCCTAGTTTTCTTTTGCACTGAATTAGTTAATTAGGCAGTTAATTATTTTGCAGCTTAATCATCATAATTTTCTTCTACGTAATTAGCCATTATTTAATTAGTTAGTAAAGCAGTAAGCTGATTACATGATTATAATCAGCTTCAGCTTACTGCTTGGCCAATTTCAATTAGTGATCTAGTTAATTAATTTCTTAGATAGAGTTTAATTAACTAGCTCGTTAGTGACTAAAGGAATGGTGCTTGGCTAGTTGGTTAGCCACTTAGCTGTCTGCTTCCCAAAAAACTCAGATAATTCTTTCTTTCTTTCTTCTTCCTTCCTTCCTTTCTTTCTTAGTCTGACGTCTTCTATCTACTCATTGTAGGTGTAGAGGGTTATTTGTTGCATTTGGTCACACTCAATGACACATTCAGTAGGATTCCTCTGGAAAAGGGATCGGACCGTCGCAGAGGCCTCTATCTGATATCACACAACACTCGCAAGAGACAAACATCCATGTCCCAGGCGGGATTCGAATCCGCAATCCCAGCAAGCGAGCGGACACAGACCCAGTCTTAGACCACGCGGCCACCAGGAGCGGCATCAGATAATTCATTACATAGTTATTTAGATATTCTCTATGTCCTGACATTCTTTTTTTGAGATCCTATGTCATGCGAAAGAGTTATTTACGTCAGTCGCTACGGGAACGACTACGGTCCGGAGAGACGTAGCTGATTTCGGACAGGGAAGTTGGGAACTTCCATCTTCATCAGTGCGTACGGAGTGTTTTCGGACATTATTTTCCATATAATAAGTTGTGCCCGAATGATGAATCACTTACAGTGGGCTGGCCACATAGTGAAGATGGATGATTGTTGTATCCCTCCACCACCCAAAGGAACAAAGTAATGGGAGGACATATCGGAGGAAGAAGGCCAGCGAGACAGCCTAGACGTAGATGGTAGGATGCTGTTTGAGATCTGTAGTAGATCATCTTCCAGATCTCTCTCTCTTCTTGGACTGCTTGACCCGAAAGATGAAGGCACTACGACCTTCCGAAACGTCGGGAACTACTCGCTCGACACAGCGTCACGCCCCAGAAGACTTGGTTAGACAGCACCACCGCTATGATAACCTCAAATCTCGCTCTTTCAAAATACTGTCATCATATTTTAAACCTTGTCCAACATCGCATATAGACCCATTACTTCTTTAGCCTGTTCCCCTCTCTCTTTCCCATTATCTTACATACGTGCCTACATAGTGCCTGATTTTATATCTGTCTGTCTGTTTGTCTATCTGTCTGTCTGTCTGCCTGCCTGTCTATCCACGTACCTGCCTCGCTATCTACCTACTTACCTGTTATATATTTGTTTCTATACATCTATTTATCGATAAGTCTATCTACCGATACGCCTTTCTTTCGAAACATCAATCAAACAATCAATCAATCCACCTACTTACCTACCTACATACCTATCTATCTATTTATCTATCCTATCTATCTATCTAGTTACTACCTACTTACACATAGATTTCTCTATACATCTACCTGTCGATAAGTCTATCTACGTACCTACCTACCTACCTGTATATCTGTCTACCTACCTACCTCCCTACCTGTATATGTATTTTCCATCTATCTATCTACCTATTTATTTATCTATCGGTCGGTCTGTCTCTCTCTGCCTGTCTATCTATCTACCTGCCTACTATAAACCTACTAACAACGGACAGCAAGCCTCATAATTACGACACACAGTTTCACCACATCGTCACCATCTGCATAACTCGTGGTTTACGACCAACACGTTTTACGTTACGCTAATACTAAAACGCAAAAACATGTAAAGTGAGTCAACAAAATTGCCACCTCCGCTTCTATGAATAAAAACGTGAAACAATGATGCGTCAATAAACCGTTGTCTATAGAGAGATATAATCTATCTTGTTTTTACAGCACGAAGGCCATCAAAGCTCACAGCAGTTATCAAGTCTTTGCTCCCTGTACGTAGGTTACATATGTCGTCTCACTTCCGATTTTTCATAAAAATAATCCTTTTTTCTGCCAGACAACAAATGTTGAGTGAGAACCGCTACGTTTCTCTTTACCCTGTCATGTGATGACGTTACTCGGTCACCGGAAAGCAAAATGCTGCAGTTTCGTTGGTCCAGCTACTGACAATAACAAACTCCAACCCGCTCTTTTTTATGACACATCGTAAAAGGTAAGATAAGAAGAGGCAGAGGCAGAAGGATGACGGAGAGGTTCCGTCTGACTGTGAACTCTTCTTGCTCTTATCCTGGTGCTGTTAGTCGTAAAAAACATAAGGAAAAAGACAGTTTGGTTCGTAAATCATCTCGAAAGTTTCGCAAGAAGAAAGAAAAGTAGTCAGAAGAAAGAGAAAGAAGAAGAAGGAATACAGTAAGTACCTGCTCATTAGCAACCAAAAACAGAGTCAACTATACCTTGGAAGCCGAAATTACCTGTGGGAATTTCTTTCTTTTCTGTTCTTAGCATTGCAATACAATATCAGACAGTCCGACGTACTGTACTTCCATGTCAGTAATACTTGTTGTCCGTTTGTACTATGCCTTGTGATGGGCGGGCATGTCGCACGTATGGAGGTGAGGGGAGGTGCGCATACAGGGTTTTGGTGGGGAAACGTGAGAGAAAGAGACCACTTGGAAGGCCTAGGCGTAGATGGGAAGATAATATTAAAATATAATTTCAATAAACAGTATGGGATAGGATGGACTGATCTGGCTGGGGTTAGGGACAGGTGGCGGGCGCCTGTGAATGCGGTAATGAATATTTAGGTTACATAAAGTGCGGGGAATTTCTTGACTAGCTGATGCATTATTAGCTTCTCAAGAAAGACTGTGCTCCATTGAGTAGTTAGTTAGTTAGTTAGTCGGACAGTTGGTTGGTTTGTTAATCGGTTAGTCAGTCAGTTAGTTCGATGGTTGGTTTGTTTGTTAATCAATCAGTCAGTCAGTTAGTTAGTTAGTTAGTTAGTTAGTTAGTCGGGTGGTTGGTTGGTTTGTTTGTTAATCAGTAAGTCAGTCAATTTTAGTATGCGTTCGTAAGAGAATAAACTGTTTCATGTTTGCGCTTCTTTAACACTTTCAACACTAGACTGTACTTCCGAAGCTAATTCTAAGCACAATAATAGGAATATCGCGATCCGCATATGACTACGCCACGAGGCGGACGGTCCGAGGTTGATTCCTGGCAGGTGCAAGAAATTTTTCTCTTCTCCACAAGGTCCTGATCGGCTTTGGAGACCACCCAGCCTCTTATTCAGTCGATACCGGAGGTTCTTTCCCCGGGCTAAGCGGCCGGTGGCGACTTCGTCCTTCTAATGCTACACCTCTGCTTCTCGTATACGCCTTCACGGCGTGCACAGGGACAATTTCCTTTTCCAGCAAATGATGTGTAATTTTTCCGTAGATATAATTACTATGATAAAAAGAGAGGTCTTTATAAATCACAGAGTTTCTCTGTATGTAATATCCTAAACTACTTATGTATTCAACTCGGTTCACATACTTCATAAGCACTTCAGTGTACACATTTGTAGTGTATGTGATTCCAAAAAGTAGTATATACATCTCACCTACAAACGGACTGACAAATTTATCATTTTTTATTGTCTTGGAATAAAGTATGGTAATAGTTTTCGAAATAAACAACAGACATTTTAAAGGCCATTATTTTCATAAAATCAGGAAATTCCTACTACATGTGTTATATATCTATTTTAATTTAGTCTAATTAAAAAATACAGTGAGAGCATCCCATTATTGTGTGTGTGAAAATGAAGTGCTTATTGTCTTTATAAGTGCTGTCCAACCACTCAGCGGTACCTCGTTGCCTCAGCTAAAGAGGGTTATTTGCAGTAAACGGGAGAGGCTGCTATTGACCTCAGTTACGTATATAGCATTATACTGCTCCTGGAGAAGAGAATGGAATTCCAGAAATTGGAGGTCTGTCTACGAGACTTAAAGTTACTTAGTTTCCCAATTACAGAAAGGGCTATAGTTTGAAGCATTCTTGAAAATTTCACGTAGATATAATGACTTTCTTCACATGTTAAATTAAGCACATGGCTGAAACATCTAGTTTCCCTCGATCTTGTACGTAATCTTTTTGTATGTCTAGTCGTTGAGAAAATGTTTCTTTATTTCACGACTTCGATAACAAGTCTCTGCAGTTCACAAGATTACTTTGGGGATTTCTTCCTTTCTCCTACGTTTTAGCAAACAAACAATTCCGAATGCGCCGACCAATCTGACCAGAAAAGTCTCTCTTATCAACTTAGAAACTGTAATGAAACCACAGAACTTCTTTAAAGCGATCTGATCAGAAAGAACGGCCAAACACCCTTACTTTTTGTGTACAGATATAATCATAGTAATTTATTTCCTTTGAATTTCTGACATAAGTTGTATTTAATGTTGAAATTTTGTTGTTACGGTAATAAAGGACAAGAAATTTTTTTAAATAACCAAATTTGTATTAAATGTTCAATAAGACCATACAGACTCAAGCATGAGAAATCCACTGTGTGCTTAACTAGGCACCAGGTCTTGAAGGAGCGTAGAATATTTCCCCGTATTTTTAACGTCAGCACTACAGAATGTGAGCGGTCAGCTCCACTCCTCTACTGCTTCACCTCCGTAGACAGAGCTCCTAGTAGCACCCACTGGATAGGAACTGGGTCGATCTCAGAGCCGAAGTGGGCTCTTTACCGGGAAAGAAACCCAGATATAGACTTATGGGTAATTTTTATTGGACTAGAAATACAATTTATTTGTAAACTGATACTGCATTCGAATTCGTAAACCCAATAAGAAAAATCGTAATAAAACTTCATGTATTTGGAAAAGTTAACGACAAATATAAACAGCACTCCTCACTAGATTACGAGCACATTGAACTCGGTGAAGATATTGTACTAAATGTTCCTTTTTTTGTTTAGACATAAATATCGATTTAGTAAACCGCGACTACACAAAATATTTACTTCATTAAAAATGTAGTCCTTGCCAAGGTCAAAAACATGTTTCGTCTTCAAGGAGTCATTTTGATGACTTAGTTACTTAAAATTTAAAATTCATAATAATTTTGTGTGTAACACTGAAATAAAACTGTATAAAAATCTCTCTTTAACACAGAAAAAGCGTCATACTAAGACGTTATACAGGAATTCATTTGATTACTGAACTTAAAACACTCATACGCAACAGATTCGTACCTTTATCAAAATGTTTTGTAGCAAAGTTTTGTCACTTTTACTTTAATATTCTTGATGTAAAGTTAAGTATTTATTACATTTAGCTACCTTAAAAATAATTATACTCTTTATTACATATGCTGAGTATTCATATGTGTACAATCAGGTGGACTGTGAGCGTCACTACAATAAAGTCATATTATTAGTACTTTCTGTATGCATATGAAAGAGTGTATTAATGTTGGCGCTTGTGACTTTAATACAAACTAATATTATCTTAATAATTAAAAGTCTTAAACTTTCACAACTACTTTACAATAAAACTGATAAATTACAAACTGCTAAATTTGAGTAAGAGATTTAATACCGTAAGAACTTTTAAGTAATGAAGTGCTCTTAGTTTTGTAACGACAAAAGTTATCTACAATTTAGTTACAATTTTTTATATAAAATTATTTTGACATTTCAAATTCAACGAAGATGGCCCTTAACGTCGACATAAAATACTGTCATATTGATAAAATAAACAGCTATAGCATCTACTGAACGATCCCAGTGGCCGTGCGGTCTAAGGCGTGGGTCTTCGGCCGCTCGCTTACTAGGATCGTGGGTTCGAATCCCACCGGGGGCATGGATGTTTGTCTCTTGTGAGTGTTGTGTGTTGTTGTCAGGTAGAGGCCTCTGCGACGAGCCGATCCCTCGTCCAGTGGAGTCCTACCGACTGTGGTGTGTCTCTAAGTGTGATCAAAAGAACTTCCAACTCGACACTGAAACGGGAAACCGGAGTAGGTAGGAGAGGACGACTATATATATATAAAAAAATAAAAAATAAAAAAAGCATCTACTGAAGGCTTCATTAACTACATAATTATCGGTAGGTATACGACATAGAAGAGCACCGTAACTTTCTTCTTCCTCCAAAAATGCAGCAGTATGTAATTTATTTCTTCCTTTCTTATTCAAAATGTCATGTGGAACACAATCCTTTGTCAAAAGGGCATGGCGCTCCTCCAGAGTGCGGATGAGGAGAAGAGCAGCAGTTACAAAACTGGCTCCGAATGTATTTAAAGGCGTACGAGCTTAGCTGCTACGTGTTCCACTCGCCCCATTTTCTTCATCGTAGGCATAATTTCAGATTGATAGAGTATCCGGGCTAGATTATAATCTAGCTTCAATTAATAGTTATTAATTAACGCATGAAATGTGTTTAACGAGCAAGTAAAAATCGGGGATGTACGGTGACTGGAACGTCCAACCATTCACGTATTAGGAAATATTTTCCGTCTGAAAGGAGGACAATCGTTTTTTATTCGTATGATTGTCAGCTTGGCATCGCTAGTGGTTGTGATGGGCGGTATTGCTCGTGACGGATATAAATTGGGCAATTCCTTCTGTGGCTCTTTCTTACGGTTAGAGGACAGAATGCATGTCTTGAAAAATGGCTATCGGCAACATTTTATAATTTATCATGTCATTTGACAAAGTCGGTCACTTGAAACGCAATTTCGGTTTAGGAAATAATCAAATCTTTTAGTTGGAAGAGAGATAAACACAATTAAGTCCTTTAAGACTAAAATTAATCTAAATCATACACAAGAATTCAGTTCCTGTCTCGCACAAAACAAATTTCTTCTACATTCAAAAGGCCAATTATTTACTGCTGTATATGAAAATAACCGTCACTTACTGTTAGAATCACAAGAGACATAAGAAGTACACTCACTGCCAAAATGCAGCTCCTTAAAAGTCAAATCTTGCGGTATATGTAAGAAACATTGAACTTTAAATGGCTGATCAGTGCTTGATTTAGACGAAATTTTATAATTTCCAAAACTAAAACTCATTCTCTATTGGCAATTTTAAAATTAATTTTCCGGTGTATTGAATTTGTTTCTGCTTTATGGTGGAAAATTTCAGTCATCGAAATCTGTGACTATAAATACCACAAAAGGTGTGGGCATTAATTATAATAAAACAACACTGATACTGTGATGTATATATAGATAATTACGTACACATTCATGCATACGTAATTAAGATCGTGATTGAGTGCTTTGTAATCCTGCCTTGTATTCCGGAAGTACCCATATCAGATCCCGCCAGGCCACTGGTTTTATTTAGTCTTTCTAGGTGAGGAGATGTTAGGTCTATATTCACAGAGGAAACTACCGCCTCCCAAGAGCAACGAATAGTGAAGGAGTGGGTGATTTTGGATTTATTTGCCTTCTCTTGCATATCCTTGTATAAAATTTAATTAGAACATGGGAGCAATAGTTAATTCTAAAAATTACGAAAATATAGTGCAAGTACCCTCCGCTTCAGACTATGTTAAGGTAGCCACTGCGACTTTCGGGTATTGAATTACTCCGCGCAATTGCGCAAAACGAAACGCGAAAAAGTGAAAAACCTATACCACGATGCATAGGTTCAAAAAACGTTCAGCAACTAAACAAGACAGTGATGTGAAAAGCCGCGAACCAGTTGGGTGTGCGGTATTTCGTATATTCTCGTACGTAATGCTAATTGTGATTTTTCGTAGGTTTCTTTACACTGTCATATCCTACAGTAATTTTTTTCCATGGCGCAACAGCCCCTAGGGGACAGGGCCTCCTCATTATCGAGGCTTCACGATCACACTCGGTAGGACTCCTCTGGACGAGTGATCAGCCCGACGGAGATCCTACCGTAGTTCCATATATTAAATCATTGCCACTTGATTCATAATCCTTCTCAGTCCGTCTTTCTACGAATTTTATGCAAGAAAAACCGGTGCAGCTGAGACAGCTTCGTTAAATAAGCTAATAAATTACCATGCACATTCCTAGGCCTGTTCACTAAAAAAAACAAAATTTATCCGCGTCAAAAATCGACACATTCCATACACGTACGGTTAGGGATTTATTAACCTTATTTTTAGATGGAAACGAAGGTTTGGACTCGATGCTACGGCCACTACATTCAGCCGCAATAATCACCCGTACCCTTAGGACAGGAGACTGGGTAGGATTCAGAATCGGTCTAGACGCGGAAGCAAAGGGAAACATGCAATTCAGTGACAGAAAATAAACATACGCGCCAACCACTTTCTGTTACCGTTTTTCATTTGTTTGCTACACGCCCTACGTAGTTCATCCTTCTTGACATTATTTGGCAATGACTCAAATTGTGTATCTAATTACTATGTAATTTTGTCCCTTCCTTGTAATTTTATTTCTTGTCGGTCAAATATTTTTTTTATATGGCCCAACAGCCCCATATGGGCCTGGGCCTCCTCGTTTCGTCGAGGTTTCATGGTCACACACATTTGAGACACACCACAGTCGGTAGGACTCCTCTGGACGAGGGACCAGCTCGTCGCAGAGACCTCTACCTGACAACACACAACACTCACAAGAGACAGACATACATGCCCCCGGTGGGATTCGAAACCCCCGATCCTAGTAAGCGAGCGGCCGAAGACCCACGACTTAGACCGCACGGCCACTGGGATCGGCCCGGTCAAATATTACCCTTTGTAAAATTTTAAAATTCTGATTACACAAATCACATATTAGTGTCGCCCCGATAAATGGACTTTTTGTCATTAAACTGTGACACACATTCGGTGGAATGAATCTTTTAAACCGTCCATCCATAGAATTAACGTGACCACCGAGCAGTGGTCGTTTAACGAAACTGCCCAGCCGAACGCTGGACGTTTATATCTGTATGAAGTCCGTAAGTGTAAATTAAATTGAACACAAACAAGACTGCCGTTGACACTTCACTAAGCCAGACCAGATATATAAGCCTGTTCTCTCTCGTGTAAATCACAACACGTGGACATGCCCCGACAAAACTGTTGATTTTCATGAACTATGTTTCTTGTATGAATTCACTGGTTTAACGTGAAAAAAAAACACCAAGCGAGATATTATGCTGTCCTATGTTCGAATATCGAGCATGCTAAAATAGACAGATGGATTACTATGTAGTTTATTTTAATACTTAGAAAGGGTACCAGAATATAAAACTGACCGCTGATACCTAGGTGGTGCCTAAGTTAAGAATAATTGGAGCTATAACTCCACTCTCCCATACGCCTTAATGACGTGCACAAAGACGAATTGCACCTTTAATTAATCTTTGTTAATTTCTTTCTAACAATTATAATTATGAAACAAAATACATTCAATAAATATAAATTACATCGATACAGATATGTTTATAAATCTGACGAGATTTTGAGTTTTTAAATCGACTTTCATGAACTAAAGATTTTATCATTTTCTTGGTGGGCTCCGTCCGTACTAAATGTGTTTCGTTATCTAACTTCATCGAGCAGAATTCTTCCTGACAAGATGAGAGCCAAATAATCTCCACTGTTTATGCAGACAAAATGTTCATTGCCCTTTCGCAATGGCCAGCTACTTGTCCTGATACAGAACCAGTTAAATTCAGTCTCCGTTCTTATATCTTGTTCCTAGTAAACATTTTATTATATACTACACTTTCATCTACGCCTGGGTGGCCCAAGAAGTTTCTCCTATACGGATTGGTGGACTAAAATTTTGTAAGCATTTCTTTCCTCTCCAAAGCTTGCTATATAACCTGGCCATCTCATTCTCCTTGATTCATCGCCCAAATAATACTTAGTGAGTGTAAATTATGAAGCCCACATTATGCAGATTTTTTAACCTCCTGTTAACTTCTCTCTCTTATGTCCATAAATTATCCTCTGCACTCTGTTCTCAAACATCCTCATCCTATGTTCCTCCCTTAAATACTTGAAATTTATCGTTTTACCTACTAGTGGACCGATGGAAAGGTGCGATAGCATTACACTCTGTGCACACTGCTCATACCAACTTCGACTGTCTACGTCATAAGCTTAATATCATATTCATGAGCATAACTTCGTCATTTCATTCCGTCGTAGAAAAGTCACCCAAAGAGGAGATTGAAAAATAAATTTACGGTTTAATTTCTAATAGGTAAAATATGTTTTTATCGTTTAAAACTATGGAAAGTTGTAATAAGAGTCGCTCTTCTTTATTTTAGTCCTCTTCTACAAGGTAAACAGTTACTAAATACTTTACTCTGGCTTCACTTCACATATATTCATCGACATATCGGAAACTGCCAGGGCACTTCGTGCGCAAGATATATATGCGACAAGAAGAGGTCGACGTAATTTTAAGTCACTGAATTTTATCTGAGTAAAATACGAACCGTTGGAGGGCGAAAGGAACAATTTTCTATTAAATTTATATTTTCTATTATTTCACCAACAAATGCACACACAAATACACAATCGTAGAGTTTTTTATAAATCCTCCGACATGTTTCGGTGCTATAAAACCATATTCAGGGAATTAATATAACAATCCTCTAAACACCAGTAAAATTACACAAATTACATAGCTAATGATTGTATATAGCTATATATAATCATTATAAAAACTATACCATTGTAAATGTTGTTTGTACATTTGTTAGTTTAATAACAAAAAAATATAAATTGGATTAAAAAGCACGGAATAATCAATTTCAAAAGTATTCTACCAGTCTGTCCGCGATACATGAAAGAGGTCATTTTCATCTCATTAAAAATTTATTGTGCCTTGAATTAACGTCATGGAGCAGAGCCTTTCTTCAGAAGCTAACAGTTCTATAGATTAATATATCAAAGAATCATTCAGTCAACACAACTATCTTTCTATTACAAAACAATGTATATTTTTACAATTCGAATTGTAAAAACCAAATATTGTTTTATAACAAAAAGATGGTTGTGTTTACTAAATTATTCTATGATAAATTAAGTTATAAAACACAACGGGATGTCGCCTGTTAAAACAATCCAATTAGTCAAGGTAATCTCTACATTTTATAGAAACTGAAGATGTATTATCACTTTCACAAGAGTCCGCCACCGGTCCCTACTCAAGCATTTAATTCAGACCGGTCTCCTTTCTTCTGGGCTGTGGCAGGCCACTGGACAGCTGGTGACCACACATCCAACGACGTGGCGCCACTTCCCACAAGAACGGATACACCTGCACGGCTGTAAAAGCCTAAAAACTTACAAGATTAATTCATTTACCTTCTTCCAATCTATTTCTTTAAGAGCCATTTTAATATTATACTCTCACCTACGCCTAGGCCTCCCAAGCTGTTTCCTTCAGGTTTTCTCGCCAAAACCCTGAATGCACTGAATGCACTTTTCCCCCACGCCTGTCTCACGCCACTGAGTTCTTACATATTGTTTAGATACGTGAAAGGAAATGAAGTTGTGAATGATGCTATAATCGGTTTTTATGTCTGTGGAGCTATATCGTACATGTAGATGGAAAGATGGAGGAGAGGAATATCCTACATACAATAAAAAGAAGAAAGGCTAACTGGATTGGTCACATCTTGCGTAGAAACTGCCTTCTGAAACACATGATTGAAGGAAAGTTAGAAGGAAGGATAGAAATGACGGGACGACGAGGGAGAAGACGTAAGCAGCTACTGGATGACCTTAAGGAAAAGAAAAGATACTGGAAATTGAAAGAGGAAGCACTAGATTGCACACTGTGGAGAACTCGCTTTGGAAGAGGCTACGGACCTGTCGTAAGACAGACTACAGAATGAATGAGATGGAAATAAAGGGTCGCAGTTTTGAAATGGATTTTGTATGTTACTAAACCAGTCTTTTGAACAGGCAATTATTTCTAACTCACATAAATGAAACTGAGAAAGATTCATTACTGTCGTGTCTCTTCCCCATGCCCTGTCGTATCATACTAAATTGCTTGTTAGGGAACACCGTACATTGAACACCATAAAGAACAAGCAATCAGTTTTAATTCCAGCTACTCACCTGCTTTAAAATTTGTTTCTGAGTAAGGGGGGGAGGGGTGCAACATTACAGAGCGTAACAAACATCATATCAGTCTACATCAGCAGCAGTAGCTAAATTTCATTAAGTGAGCTCCGTCATGTACGCTAAAGCATACTCATCATTCCTTCTAATGAAAGTTCATCAAAACGTGTTATTACAGAAGTGTAATTACTTTTATTGAATTGCAGCCCTCTTGTCAACTTAATGCTGTTATTTCATGTATAAGCTTGATCTCAGAACCAGCAAACTTAATCAGATTAGGAAACGTATTCCATTCTCGGAATATAGTCTCCGAGATTGAACATTCTTCCATAATACGCAGTGGGTGAAGGTCTTTTGAAACTGTATCGCTTTCTTTGTAAAAGAAAAATCCGTTGACCAGAGATCGGAAAGAAAGGAAAGAAAATACATGGGAAAGAGAAATAACGGAAGCCATAGAAAGAAACGTTAAAGAAAAACGTAACAGCTGAAGAAAAGTAAGTGGATTAGGGAAGATTTCAGGCTTCCTTCTATCGGTGCCACCTTCAAGGGCCAAGGACTGCTTGACGCTTTAAGATGGTACCTACAGACTGTCCCGAAAGGTCGGCAATTACCAACCTGCACTGCGTAACATCCCAGAAGAGGGAAGACCTCAAGTGGACTGGGCTAACTGCCGTCATGGCTCTTCTTTACGGCGTACGAGGTGTGTGGATAAAGCAAAACTTGTGAATGTGCTTAATGTAAAATCACGCCATGAATTATGTGTGGGAGGGTGGAAGTCTACCTTCACGCTTTCTCATCTCAGTACATAAAGTGAGCGGTACCTTCACGCCAAAGCCGCTTTACCCTCAGGGAAGGAAACCCTAATATCCAGTATACAGGCGACTATGTAGGCCGCAGAGCTTTTGGGCGCTACAGAGAAAAAGAGAAATCTCTGGCCTCGTTAGAAATCGAAGCCTGTAACGTAGTCATAGATGTGTAATAAAGCGCTCAACATTATAATCCGTGATTAATACATCAACAAATATAAAGCACTTAATAAAATACAATTTAAGACAAGTATAAAACACCTACATGTTTCGGCACCGGGTGCCATCATCCAGAGAGTTATTTATAACAAAGGAATATAAGCCCAACACGCGAATCTAGGTAGATTAGCGTTTTGGCTTGTAATCCTTCGTTCTAAATAACTCTCTGATGATGGCACCCCGGTGCCGAAATGTGTAGGATTTCCATACTTGTCTTAAATTGTATTTTATTAAGTGCGTATGTTGGTTTATGTATTAATTGTAAGAATACGAGCAGTATGAATAACATAAAACTACAATCCTTGGCTTTATTTTAGATGACGTAGGCCTAATCATTTTTAATTGTCAAGCCCCTTCATCCTGCATGTGATAGCAACACGCTTCAGTTATTTACATGCTAAGAGTCTCAACTGTAAGAATGTCAGAAGACACCCGAACAGCCCTCATGTTACGTACATGCTATGGGCCACTTTCAAGGCCTTGGTACCACAGACTTCAAGCTGTAAGCCCCGTGTTTATCACCACCTTGTGTAACATTCTATCATCGAGACAAATTTAGCATCCTGAACGAGCGTTTCTGGACCCTCAATCGCAGTCACTTGAGAGCAGGTAAGATGGTTAAAGACCATAACAGGAGATATGCCACTGTTATATGTGCATAATGGCAATGTCACTTACTGATCAATATAAAAAAAATGTGGTTAACGGAGTAGCCTCCTATTCAAAAGGTCCCTTGTTCAGTTCCAAGCATCGGCAGTAATTATGTGAATAAAAGCCTAACAGACAAAGAGAGATGTAAAATTATGAACAGTCTTGAATATTTAATTTCTTTGTGATTTATTTAAGGAGCCTTCAGTAATTTAGTTTACAAATATACAGTCGTATAGTCGGATGGTAAATTAGTACAAACACTCTCTGACAGCCCTTTTCCAAGTTACACTATTTCAGACAAGTAATTAAAAAGTAAAAGATAACATTTTTGAAATGCGCCAAATTTTTCTTTGCGGGAATAAAAGCGCAACGAGACGAAGGGGACGGAAGAATACTGCTGGGCGATAACACAGACGATGGGGCGGTCATGCTGAGGCGTACAGGTTCCAGTGAGTTGGAGTTTGTATTTCAACTGGACTCCCTTGTATACACACATCTGGTTGACCATATGTACACTCAGTTCCGACTTACGCAAAATTCGACTTGCGCCGAATCTTCCGGAACGTAATGACTGCGTAAATCGGGAAGCGCCTTTAGCGAAGTCGCAAAGATGTGCAAGGAAGCCTGGGTAGGGGGTCTGAGGAAAGCCACGAAAAACACAGTACGGCTATCCGGTTTCAGATTTATACACAGAACTTCCCGGACATAAAAGCAGACGCTTTGACAACTCGATAGTGATGTCGGGTGGCTTGTACAGCCAGTATACCACAAAAAAAGGACAGCTCCAGCATATAGTGTATCTGGTGTGCCACACAAATTGTGCAGTTCCAGCATTACATTGGTAGAGTAGAACAGCAACTTCCTAATAATTATGCACTTGCCATGGGGACACAGATTATTTGCCTGTGACCCATTTGTTTCTCTTTGCTTGGCACGGAATATTATCCATCCGTCTATTCCCTCTGCGACACCTCACAATGTATCCTGATAAAATCTTTTGTCGGGGTTTAATCTGAATTTCGGCATGTCGTTTTACTGTTTCTTTACACGAAGCCCGAAAGTAATTTTATTATTTTACTTATATATTATTCAGCGACGAAAGAAACAATATACGTAACACAATACACAATTCTCGTTATTATCTCTGTATGTTCGGGGGTTGCGGAGGCCTTGCCTACATCACTGCCTGTATGACTTTTTCAAGACCTTAAAGATTAGTACTGTCCCAGTTCTACTCTGAATATAGATACAGCAGGTTCTGCCGAAACGTCGGTAACACCTGACCACTCTATATGGTTTGATAAGCCAGAACGCCGTCGCAGCTCCTACAGACCTTAAGAAGGATCCTGCACCCTTGTATCTACCTGTTTCTACTCTTTCTCCTTTTTTTTTCCATCTGTCACGGTGTAAGTTTGTTGTGCGCCTTGGCTGGAGGGAGTATTGTTGCGATAAATTGAAGCGCTCTTCTGTATCCCAGCAACTCTCCTGGGAGATGACCTGAGACGAAACCCCTCCTTTCTCTCTCTTTCTCTCTTACTCACACTCCTAAACCCTCTGGTGACAACAACAACCGCAAAGAGAAAGGATTTCCCCATCCCAAGAATTACTGCCAGCACTACGAGCCCTAATAGCTTTCTGTTGCACATAATGCAGCAAACAGCTCCCGGACGGGTTTGGACGTGTTTTCAAAATTGACATGCCTAGATCTTACGACTGTCGTGGGGATGCCGTGCTTTTAATTATTTATATGCTGAAAATTGTTGTCGTATTTCGAGGATTAGGTAAGGTTTTATCAATGTTGATGTAGGGATTTACAAGGTAGTGTAACTATACAAGATCTCAGGCTTCCGACGCCGTGTAGTTGAGGCCAAGTTACGCCTTTGGCAGCCAAGATCTTGCTTCAGCGCTGGGGACAGACGGTAATCGCTGGGCGACGAATTCTTCTGATATAATCACAATCAGTGCAAGTTCTTTAGTCAACAAATTACATTATCTGGGTACTTACCTTCTGCCTGACCCTCCTATAAGTACAGTATTTCTGCTTCCCATACAGATATCAAAACTCACTCATTTCTTTCCACTGCAGCTATTACTGGTCCGAATGTCATGAGGATAAAACCGAACTGTAGTATACAAGTTAAATTGTCGGAGGAGTGATGGGCAGATAACAGCAAACTGAAGTCGCAAGAATCAAACCGGACTTTTTGGGTTAAAAGAAGCTTTCCCTGGACAGATGCTAGGGTGCATAAGATGCACAAACTCGGAGGCTGGAAATGGCGTTGTTCTAATTGGAGATCGGAGTGTGGGCATATGGATATGATGTTAATGGCCAATCGGATGGAAACGATGAGTATGAACTAGTACTACTGTCATATTACATCGTTTGTTGTTTCGAAAATGGTACTGCATCAGCCTCTGTGTTTGTTCACTGCACACACAAACCAACTGTTTCAAATTCAACAGCACTAAAGAAACTGTTTAATCATGTGTTTTGTTGAATGTTTCTAGTATCGAAATATATTTCAAATAGAAGCTTTCTGCCATAATTACACCCATATTTTATATCCTGTACAAATATTTTTTTTTTAGAAAATAGAAAACGATCAGTTTGGGTTTTGTGTGTAGTATTGTTTTACCGGAGCGATGCAATGCAAAATTAAATTTTCCCAACAAATTTTAGTGTAGACCGTCAATGCCAAATTGCATTGAATTCCTTTGAGTATTTGTAGGTTGTCCATTCCGTGCATTTTTAGATCAATGTATTCAATTTACTGCACCAACCAAATGCACATTATTAGTTGCATATGATTGTTAAACACGCAGCTCCAACATGTTTCGGTACAAGCGTACCATCTTCAGGGAGCGCATCATGCCAGACTCCAAACCAATTGCCAATGACAAGCTATCATTTGAATGACATCAACAACGGAGCCTGCTACGGACTGTGGAACCTTGTAAATGATAGCTTTTCACTGGCAATTGGTTTGGAGCCTGGCATGTTGCGCTCCCTGAAGATGGTACGCTTGTACCGAAACGTATCGGAGCTACGTGTTTAACAATCATATGTCACTAATAACGTGCATGTAGTTGGTATAGTAAATTGAATACATTGATCGTTTGATTATACCCGGTCATGAAAATTGTGGCCACATAGATGGATATAAAAGTTAATTTTTGCTTATACTTCGTGTATTTTCTCTTAAGAAGTGCATAACAACACTCTTAACTAACTACTTTATGGAAAGCTGACAGTGTCTGTGCTCGTTATGAAACGTGAGGCCTTTTATTGAACCCAATTTCTCATTTACCTTTGCACAAATGTTCGTCACATTTCCATGTCTTGAACCAGACACGTATAGTCTACACTCAGACGCCCTCTTCCTTTAAGGTCCATTCTAATGGTCCCTTATCCTCCCATCTACTTCTAGAAAGTCCAAGTTTTCTCTTGCGAAATTTCCGACTACTATGTTGTACGAATTTCTCATCTACCCTGTGCGTGCTACATGTGATGACCATTTTATTCTCTTTGACTTTATCATAACAGCGCTTCTAGGTGTATAGTGTGCGGACATTACATCCGTTGCTCATTAAAGAGAAAAGTTTAATTCAAATTGCAAATTCGCCTCAACGTGCAAGCACTTAGTTACCCTACACATGTCACGTGTCTTTACTACCACGAACTTTTGAACGTTGTTCGTTAGAATACGTTTTCAGAATAAATATTAGGTAAAGCAATCCCATTACAGGCCTGGACAGGCTCTTAGAGTTCCAGGAGGTTGAGGCTCCCAGATTTCTAGACAATCGGCACATGAAGGTGGTAAGGTTGTCAGCCCTAGCACCGGCCGCCTTTACCCCCCAGGAAATACTCCTGGTACTCTATTTCTGTTACAGGCTGAGTCGACCCCAGGGCCATAGTGCGACCGAAAGGTTTATGTCAATGAAAAATTCCAATGACACCATCGGGAACCGAACCCGCGACCGTCCGGCTTGTAGAGCAGTGCCTCAACCAACTGCGCCACAGAGTATAAAACTGTATGCAGATTCTCGGTTCAGACACGAGTCTCGGAAATGGGCGACTCTATTCTGTCACGTACAAACATAAACAGCTGCCTATTTACCGCCTGGAGATGTGTTACATTGCTTCAAACACTGAACATTTTCAGTAAAAAATACAGAGTTGTCCCTTTACAAACCATGAAGGCTTACAGTAGGAATGAAGATGTAAGCCCACTCATACGTAACTTCGACAGAAGGTAGAGGATAGTGGTTAGCATCACGCACCAGCCGCTTTACCCCTGAGAAAAAGCCCCCAGTACCCATTGAGTAGGAGGCTGGGTGGACCTCAGAGCTGGTCTGAATATTTTTTAAACAAAATAAAATGACTAATGGACGGATAGATATTTCCGTGTCAAATTTGTTTACAGTATCCGTGTAAATAAAGCTATATAACATAAAAATTCTAATCAATACGTTGTATCTGACGCGGGTCACAAACCCTCTCCGAATGGGCTGACTGAAGCTGTAAAAGCTTGTGTATGCCGCAAAAGATGTAATACTCAGTTACGACCAAAACCGGCAGCCACGATTGAATAAAACACCAAAATTGTGAGGACAAAGTCGTCTTTTGTGGACAGCAGACAAGATGCCGAGTCGGAATGAGAGTGAACGGAAGATACATTTCTCTCCCTGTCCTTACTTATGACATGCTATATTCATGATCAGGCAGCAAATCTTTGCTTGCCCTGAAGGCCAGTTTCGTACCAGCCAGGGCCTTGTTTCAAGTTCGGTTCGGTGCGTAATCTAATTTTCCGATTCTGTTCCAGTTCAGTGGTTTGAGTTTAAATCACCCGGTAACCTTTCGGGTTTAAGTAAGCATGACTTTATTTAGGCGCGTTGGGAGTGGAGGTATAGCTCCAAGCATTCTTAATATCTTCACTGGATAAAATGGGTGGTAAACAACACGGCCCTTCCGCATTACCACAGGCGAAGGAGCCTACCGTATCCATTAGACGGAAATTTAGGTGGATCTCATAGCTGGCATAGACATTGCGGAAACGAAAAAAAAAGTCTACCCTCATCCTATAGTCTCAATACGAATATATTATTGGGCTTTGTTTTTCGTAAATGTAGAGACAATACTACATAACCAAATGTTCATATTACTAACATGAACAGGTACAATATGTAGTTAAATCAATGCAAAAGACAGTTATTGCACAACAACATTAGCAATTAAGCTTTATCAATAAATGCTAATCCGTGTGTAAGGATGACAAACTCCCACGCGTATTAAACATCTACTTTACAATTTCACAACACTTATTCCAACAACCGCACAACAACAAAAAGGCTGTAGTTTTACAAATACATGATACTCCTCGTATATGTTTCGACCTACATTGACCATCTTCAGGGAGGTGGTCAACAAAGGAAAGAGTAGTGGCTAATCATGTTACAGATGGGCAGTTATAATGCTAAAGCACTATAACTGCAAGTGTTTCGAGAAATAATCACTCTTTACATTAATAATCCTATGTAACACATAAACTCACTCTATAGGCAAAATGTAGATTATTGTAACATTAAATTTGCCGGTACATATAGTAACCACTAAATTTTAAAAGGATTAATCATACCTTGTATTTGAACTTAAACTTTAATACAGTCACTGTTCCGGGCCGGGATAGCTCAGTCGGTATAGCGACTCGCTACGGGCTGGACGATCCGGGGATTGAATCCCGGTGGGGCGAGATTTTCAGCACCAGTCCAGACCGGCCTTGGGGCCTATCCAGCCTCCTGTACAATGGGTACAGGGTCATTTCCGGGGGTAAAGCGGCCGGGGCGTGGCGTTGACCATTCACCCCCATCTAGCGCCGAGGTTAAAGAAAGAATAGAGCTATACATCTACTCCCCCTCTGGGCCTGCATGGCCTGTTCTAGTGTGAATTTTACCTTTACCATTTACAGTCACTGTTCCTTCCGTCCCTATCATCCCTTGCTGCTAACTCTCAGACTCCCTCCGACTGTTATTCTTGTATGAACGTCCCACCCTCTGGAACTCCTCTGTGTGAGGTACATGACGTAACTCGCCGTAAAAGTCACAGGATGCAAGATACTGCCCAAAGTGCCCTTTCTGTCTTCATGCTCTGTATTATACGTGACCAAGGACGCGCTGTCACCTAGCCGTGAACTTACTGCATCAGAGAACTGCAGTGTTGTGTCCCCAGCCAACTCTTCGTCCATCAAAAGCGCTCTACAGACCAGTACAAGCCTTCCAATTGCTACATAAATCGGAAACGGAAATGGAGAAGAGAAGGGGGTGAAGGAGAGTATAAAGCCAAAACCTTCGGCCACTGTGCGGATACAGGAAACAACATGCCAAACATATTATTTTGTGGCAACGTTTTCTTATGGAACTTGTTGTTGAAGAACACATAATATGTGAATCTGGACAAAATAGTAAAGGTGAGAAAATTATAAGGTGACGCTATGTTATATATAATTAAGCAGCTCGTATAAATATTGGTACTAATGTAAAATTAGTACACAATTATTATAATTTATAGCCATTCAAAGCAAAAACGTCAACGCTGATGTTAAAACTATATATTATAGCAGAATTAATTTTGAATGGGATCGACAAATGCGTGTGATCAATAAAATCCAAGATTAAACGACATTTCAATGGTTATAGCTAAAAACTTCGAATCTCTGGTACAGATATTTACTTCTTACATTTATTGTAATCACCACAGGCTGTGAGAAAGTCACATTCCGTTTAATACATTGTTTTAAGACACCGGTTAAGCCTTTAGGATATTGTACATGAATTATATATTAATAACGATATGGCCAGTTCTTTCGGTAACGTTACGAAATGTGTTCAGTTACTGAGGATCCCTTATCTGCTGCCTTTTCGTAAAGTAAGTTCAAAGCATTTACTTTCCTAATTCCTTTCAGACCTTCAATATATATGTTCATGACATCAGGAACTGTATTTTAATGGTTCAAATATTTAGTGCTTCATTTTCACCATAAGGGACTACAACTGCTTAAAACCTTCCACATATAGTAACTTTAAATATAACATCGGCACATTTCGATTCCAAAACTTATCCTAATACATTTTATAAAAATGTGTATCTACGTTCATGAACCGTGCCTGCACAATATTTCACATAGCTAGCTCAAGTGATTTGTCAGCTGTCTCCTTAAAACCGAAAGCTAATGCGCTGGTGGACTGCGCATGGCCATCAGTTTCTTTTGTACTATACAAGGAGATTTTCGAAAGCTGCTCAAGTCTTGAAGGCTTATTCTCATACAAAATTTCAGGAAGCTACACTAAGTGTCGATAACACACCTGCCACACCAGGAAGTTGGAAAGCATTCTTGTTATGGTTATTGATAGCTGCAGATACAGCAGTAGGCTTATAAAATTATTGGCAGCCTCTAAAGCTAAGGTTGTTCCTGTACAGGCCATGATGGCATGCTGGGAGGAGGAGGTATACTTCCACTCATACCTAACCTCGACACTAGATGGAGTCATGTAATAAACATCACACCCCGGCCGCTTTATCCCCGGCTTGCTGGGCCATAGGCCGGTCTGGACAATTCGAAAGTCGAAAAAAAAAATCCCTTATATTTGCCTACAACGAAACGCGATACCTTTGGCATCCAGCCTCCTCACTATACCGACTAAGATATCGAATCTCCGATGGTGGCCTCTAGTGGCATTACGTTCGTACAAAATTACACGAATATGCTTTAATAGCTTTCGGTAATTGGGGCAGACATATGGATGTCTTATTGAAAGAATAAACCTATGTTTCATACATATTTATTTACACATATATTTTCAGATTATAAATGGTGTCAGTTGCTCATACTCTCGTATAGTGGTAGCAGTAGGTTTGTTATTGTGTAATAAATTGGAAATAAGGGGAAAGGAAGCGATAGTGGCCCAATTTGAAATATAATTTATTTGGAGGAACTATAAGACTATGGACAAGTCACCGGGCAGAGAGTTGAAGTCAGGACTTCTCGAGCACGAACCATCTCGATTTTCTATGCATTTTCTTATAGAATTAGAAAGGAGGGTCACATTAATTGGGTATCTCTAGTGTAAAGAAAGCTATAAGTACGGACCCCCAATAAATATTTCAGGTGTGCAGGGTGTCTGTGTGACTATAATAAAAACGTACCAATAAAAGGCGGTTAAACAGCTCTTCATTATTGAAAACGTAAAAACAGCTAAATGTTGCGGATACTACTAAGCCATTCTCAGACTCTATACAATTATACATAGAGAAAAAGTACAGCCCTTGTGCCTAAAGCATTTTAAAAATTACTCTACCTTTAACTGTGTAAAGCCTGAAGATGTTTTAGTAGGAGTAAAAGCGTGTAGCTGTGATTGGGTTTTAATAATATAGAGAAGTTTTTGACGGCTATTTATTATCGTCTTTGTATATATGCGGCAACGGGGTGAATCATGTTACGAATGCAATACAGATGGCGACAGAAATTTACTCTGAAACGTCAGTCAATGACCACCAGACTACACGGCGTCACGTCCCAGAAGACGGCAGTCTTTATATTCACCACCGTGACAACCTCAAATTTCGTGTCTCACTAAATATAGCGGAACATGAGAAGAGACAGTTTCTTGTGTCGGACTTTGAACGTTATGTGTATATAGCAATGAAATAAGAAGCAGAATTCTGAGATGAAGTTATGAAAAAAAGGGGCAGGGGCGGGGAAGGGGGGGGGGGCGTATCTACTACTTGTCAAAGAGAGGAAGAAGAGAGGATGTCAGCTGTCGAACCTCACAAGGAATGTTGATATTCTCAGACATCAACAGTGGTTCCAACCAAGACAAACAAAACTTTGAATGCAAAAGAGAACTTCACATTGACAACCAAAATTCAATTGTCAGTCTAACCTTCGGTTATTTAACTACGGTTTTTCGAATTCATCAGTAATATATACGTTGATCAGTGGAATTACTACGAAAACTGAAACTCATGTGGAAGGAAGCAACGTATGTGTTAAGGTATTACCATAGCCTTGTTGGCAGGACAGACCGGAGAAAATCACGAAGCCCTTAATCATAACATGGGATTTCCTTCACTCTGAACTTCTGTAATATGAAGCAGAACCTCCAGCTGTGGCAACCGATGGAATATTTCAAATATACCTACTGCATGTCTATGGGTCGGGATAGCGTAGTCGGTATAGCGACTGGCTACGGGCTGGACGGTCCGGGGATCGAATCTGCCGATCCCAGTAGCCGTGCGGTCTAAGGCGTGGGTCTTCGGCCGCTCGCTTACTAGGATCGTGGGTTCGAATCCCACCTGGGGCATGGATGTTTGTGTTGTGTTTGTTGTATGGACGATAGCATGAAACGTAAAGTGATATGCAGGACAAAAAGGACTTCAACAGTACAAATGGATCAAAAAGGGGAAAACCCAGGAATTAATAAAAAAAAAAAAAATCCCACCGGGGGCATGGATGTTTGTGTTGTGTTTGTTGTAAAGACGGTAGTATGGAACATAAGTGACATGAAGGACGAAAGGATTTAATACAGTACAAAAATGGATCAAAGGGGAAAAACCCCGAATAGGCAAAAAAAAAAAAAAATTCCCACCGGGGGCATGGATGTTTGTGTTGTGTTATACGGTAGTATGGAACATAAGTGACATGAAGGACGAAAGGATTTAATACAGTACAAAAATGGATCAAAGGGGGAAAACCCCGGACAGACAAAAAAATCCCGGTGGGGGCGAGATTTTCCGCACCCGTCCAGACCGGCCCTGGGGCCCACCCAGCCTCCTATACAGTGGGTACCGGGTCTCTTTCCCGGGGATAAAGCGGCCGGGGCGTGGAGTTGACCACCCACCCTCATCTAGCGCCGAGGTTAAAGAAAGAGTAGAGCTATACCTCTACTCCCCCGCTGGGCCTTCGTGGCCTGTTCTAGGGTGAACTTTACCTTTACTGTATGTCTATGCTTCAATAAACGGACAAGTACATAAATCTACTACTTAATGTTGACCTGGAGGTTTGTTTGTGGCATAAACTTTGTAGCTTCTGTTGCATTATTCACACGTCAAAATCTATAGGTTGCTGCCCTGCCTGCGGCACTGTAAACTTCACTGGCCCTCAATTTAATTCTCTTCAGCACCACTGGCTTAGACTAGAATCATCCAATTTTTTTTTCAGTATTGGACCACATTACCAAAAAAAATCATGTGCGTAGGCCGTACGAAATTTTGTTGAAAACTGCTGAATTACAGATTATTAGTTTTTCAAAAATATTGGTATTATCAGCAATTTAAAACAGGCGGTCAGGTACTTAGACCTTGCTAGCCTGCTATTTCATGTGTACCGGCTAATAAGTTTAAAGAATTTTTGCTAAAAGTCCCAGGCAAGTCGCATTTCGGCCGCGTGACGCATGTTGGACGCTTCGTTTTCACACACTCAGTGCAGCGTCTCGCCATAATCATTTCAGAGAAGAAAATATTCGTGGACAAACGTATTTTATATCCTCCTTATGCCTCCATATTTGTGCTCCGTAGAATTATTGCATCCCGATTGGGGCGAGATTTTCGCACCCGTCCAGACCGGCCGTGGGGTCCGCCGAGACTCCTATAAATGTGTATCGGGTCTCTCTCGAGAATAAAGCTGCTAGGGTGTGGCATTGACCAGCCGGCCCCCTCTAGCGCCGAGGTTAAAGGAAAAGTTGAGCTATAACCCTACTCCCCTTCTGGGCCCTCATGGACTGTTCTAGGGTGACCTTTACCTTTAAAATTATTTCACCAAACGAGGAAAATATATAAACTTGCATTCTATGAGTATGCTACTTAACAACTTCCAAATTTGCAATCAATGTCAACACCTGAAGCCTGAAAAAGCATCTAACCTGAACAAATATCTTGTTACTTTTACCAGGGGACAGGCCTAGCAAGTTCTCCAGGAAAGTTTCAAGGTGAAATTTTTGAAAGGGATTTTTAGCCTACTTACCTAACAAAATAAATTTTACGCGTGCGTTTGTCCCAGTATTAAACGTTCGAACCAGTTAATTGGTTTCATGAAACAATGTGTGAAAACTACGTCACTGGATTTCACCCCAACACCGTAGGTTCTAATTTCTCAACAATGGTAATAACACCGGCGAAGTTACAAATGTTATATACAGGGCATACACAAAAGAATGGTGCGGTTTCAATAGTATTCACTATTGAAACCGCACCATTCTTTTGTGTATACCCTGTATACTCGTAGGTCTATATGCATACACAATGTTACTTCTTTAGAGAATAACATTATAACAGATTTTCAAGAAATATGCTGGGAGAGATTGGACTGTACTTTTCTGGCTGAGGACAACGGACGAGCGATGGGCTATTTGGGTGCCACAAAACGCAAGATGTCCTGACTAACTGAGGAAAAACAAGCTACTCACGAAGAAGTCTGCCCCATTTTTTTTTACTTAGTGAATTCATTAATATTTACGTTTTTCTTTCGCCGTCGCCATTAGTTTCTGCATGTACACGTAAGTAGCCCTTTGTACATAATTCAAAGTTTAACATAACTAATATCAAAGCCGACAATTTTGTGGACAAGCACAGCCCAATTTACTTGTCCTTCGGTCTATCCGTGAAATATCCTTTTCTTAGTCGCGTTCGCATAATCGCGAAAAGCTTCGTCATGTCCATCTTTCCGTCTGTTTGTCCGTCCACACATATAACAGCAGAGTTCCCACTAGACAGTTTTCCGTGAAATTTGATATTGAGGACTTTTATAAAAAGCTGTCGAGGAACTCAAAATCTGGTTAAAATCGAACAAAAATGTCAGACATTTTACATGAACACGTAGGTAGGTTTTATTGTTGCCTACAACATAAATTGGCCATAGAAGCATTTTCGTGCAACAATCAATACTGCTATATTGTTAACAGTGACATGTAACTCAACAGTACACACAGAACGCATTGTTGCCTTTCCATTGCAACAATGGTTAGGCAAACGCGCCACGCGTTATTTTATGCCTATCTCGTCAACAATTTACTGCTCTTCCTTATCGATTACTCATGTTTCCTTTGCAAATGATTTTTGAAACAAGTTCTTTATTATGCCTTATATTTTTACTCACGAAAATATCAGGCAGTTGTTGAAAACACTTAAACAGATTTTAATGCCATATTACAATTCTATTTGATAGTAGGCCTATAATTTACCACAATGCTGCAAAGCAATATTTGTTTCACTACACATTCACGTCCAATACAACTATATATCTTGTGTTATTTAATTATTTTAGAATTTAGTTAGTTTCAGCGCAGTCGTAACAATTCGAGAAGTATAGAAATACCAGAAACTGGGTTCTCTGGTGTGCTTTAGGATGATGGATGTTCCACCCAGCCTGAGGTCAGCAAATAGATAAGGAGATATTTATGACACGACGGCATACACAGCACTTTGCGTAAGTTCTTCCTTTGAATTTAATATCCAATCCAAGCCATATAATGAATCAGTTCAACACAAAGGAGATGGTATTTGTTTACTTCTATGACTGTTGGCTACAATAAATGTTGTTTCCAAAACAATTCCATTTCCCTGTCTAGGAGATTTTCAGCTATTAATATCCTGCTGCCGAAGTTAGTGCAGTCAATGCCGACCTATAGCCGGAAGGCGCGGTTACTTCCGGAACAAGTACGTATTATTGTCTGTGCGATAGCCAACGTTTCTTCTATTCCGGCTAGCCACTGCCAGTTAAATCGATTTCGGTACAGTATAAGGGCAATGCAAGGCTCTTTGTTGGAAGTGTAATAACTACTGTTGCGAATATTACAAAACGCAGTCTAATGGATATCCTATGCCATAAAGCTTCTGATTTTCGGATGTGTGTTTGAACAGTTTAGGTAATCGAAATTTGAGTTTGTAACTGCAATGTGGATGAAGATTCAAGTCTTCTGGGATGATACGCCTTGCCTACTGGTAATGACAAATGGCGCAGTTTAGCGGTCGACACGACGTAACATCCCAGAAGAACTGCATCTTCATTGCACGTAGGCTACACGCTATCTGCAATCGATAGAAACGAAATTCTGAGCCATATCCCAGCTTACAAAGACAATAAAGTTGCGTGATTTCATGTTTCCGCCTCGAACTGCTTGATCCTTGAAGATGCGACCGATAAGTTGTCCCGAAACGTCGGTAAATAACTACCAATCTAGGCTGCGTAACATTCGAGAGGCTGTGCCATGGCTCAGGCGGTTAGTCGCCGGCCTCTCATTGCAGAGGCCCTGGTTCGATCCTGGGTCAGTCCATGTGGGATTTGTGGTGGACAAAGTGGCACTGGGACAGGTTTTTCTCCTAGTACTTCGGTTTTCCCTGTCAATTTCATTCCACCGGTGCTCCATTAAAGTGAAAAAACAGAAGAAACCTCATTATCTTCATCATCTTCCTCATAGGGTTGCACAACAAGCCTTCAGGCTGCGGTGCGTCCGTATCATCTGCTGCGAGGCCTTACAATAAATAAATAAAAAAAATCCCAGAAGAGCGAAGATCACATAATAAACGTTTACATAATATTTTGGCTACAGAACTGAGAAGTAATCTTCAGGATGTGTAACGAACAGACAGAAGGACAATTACTTATATCTTTTAAAATGTTTCACGTGTTGTGCTTTCATGTAAGTGTTATTTCCCTAAATAAATAATTGCTTCCAGGGTAGCCGCGGCTTTAAATTTGAAATATATGTGTTACATATTGTTGAAGTATTCTGCCGTTATCCTGGTTGCCTTATGTTGCATGGAATAGAGTACAGACTGGCAAATAATCATTCCTTTGATTTCCTCCTTATTTGCAGTTCATATTTATTTTTAACACTTTCTTAAAAATCCCTATGGCCAGTGTTACGCTTCTAAGGACATCCTCCTGCATTAGAAAATATCATTCCTTTTATTTGGGACTTGGGATTTAAAAGATAAGATTCTTGAAAACACACAAGTGAAGCAATGCATTACTTAATTTTCCGTGCACGTTGTAGGATAGGCAGTTAAAACAGCTATGTTTCTTCCCTTTCTTTTTTTTTTTTGACAAAATTAGTCTTGCTGTATATCTATATTTGAATTTTTGAAACACCATGCGTTTATTAACAAATTTAACAAGTGTCTTAACCTTCACGGAGCAATTCCTTTTCATGTCCTACTACTGATTGAAATGATTTGTTCCATGTACACACAGGGGTCCAATTTAAAATTACGTCTAAACTTAATAACTTTTACTACAACCACTGAAATTCTTGAAATGTGTGTGATAAGGGTTGAGTCATTCTACAATAATTATGTTGGGCAGTATACATTCTCCAAAGTATATTTCATATGTACAAGTGTCAGGAATTTTTTCGTTCTTTACTTCAAAAATAGTTTATAAAATATACGAATTAAAATAAAACAAACCAAGTAATGTTTCAATGTAATGAAACTATTTACCTGCGCACGAGAGTAGAACACACTCTCGAAAGGTCGAGCATAATAATCATTACACAACAGACACTGCCCCGTTTAATTGCAATATCATTTATACAGACGGCCAAATTTTGAATCACAAGGATTTCCCTTTTTCAGTGACAAAATAAAAGATAATGGAATCACCATATTTGTGTCTGTCTGTCGTCACCAAATGACAATGTTCGTATATCGGTGCCAAAAATTCGATAACACATCACTCAGCTCACGGTTTTATATCCGAAGGCTGGCACAAAATAGGGTGAATAATTTACCAATGACTCCTATCACACATGGTATATAACCTACACAAAGGCTACTCTTCCTCTGTCCCCTACAGGCTAAATGCTCATTTCGTTCCTAGCGTGCCAGGAATGTACCAATCAGAACAGAGTATTTAAATGGAGTCGTACATCAAAAGGAGTAAGCTTCCTTTGGGCAAAATTAAATGTCAATTGTAGATAATATGTGATTCTAATAAATCGCTTCTCTGAGGATTTAATTCGTAATGACAATCCGTTGTGCTTTTAGTCCATACCCCCCCCCCAAACAGCCCTAAGCTAAAATCGTTGAAACATACATATATGTGCAGACATATTGTTGCGTGTTTTATTAAAATCACCTGAACATAAGCGGAAAGCCAAATGAGAGTCTAATTTAGAAAAGGGAAATTATTATTCTTTTGAACACACAACTGTGTGTGTGACACAGTTGACAGGATGCAAATCAACGAGTTGTCTCAAATTGTTACTGTAATTATTTAATTTAAACCCCTCTCCCATATCCGCTGGATCATTCTATCGGTTTATTCGTATTCCATATTTCCTTTTATTTCGAGTTAACTATTGGCCAGTCTCGATATAAAAACAAGTTAATTTTACAAACGCCCCGATTTTATATAATTACTAAATGCAATTAAGAGATAATTGTATACTGAAGAAAATAACTGTCCTTTGGGAAGTGACGCCGTGTATCTTGACACAGGCGCCAGCAATTCGAATTAACCTGTCGCCACCGTATTCACAAAAGCACCTACACGACCTTAAATTTAAGACGATCGCGATTTTTGTATCTACTGCTTTGAGAAGCTTAAATATTACTAAATGATGAACTTAATCCTTTATTATATTCCCTTAATAATATTAGCGTGAAACATCAATATTTGTATACAACGTAACTAATTTTATACAAATATTGATGTAAACTTCCTGAGGATGACCTACAAAGGTCTAACTGTGTCGGACTTCTAGTGGTTTAGTTGCAAAAACTTTACATTTTAATATGGAGCACTTGATACTTCTTTCAAATTTCCATATGTTTTAACAGCTGGTCTGTTCCACGCACAAAAGTACCAGTCCAAGTTCCTTTGCTAGAAAACAAGTATACGTATGCAACTGTATAACAACGTTTTCGGAATCCGTGAGTGAAGGCAGTGTCAGGCATTTATTAGAACTGAAACTCTCATAACAGGAACTGTGGTCGTGTCGGGAGTTCGCATGTTAAAATGACAGAGTAAACGGAGCCCCGTGATATAGTGGCAACTTCTCCAACAGTTATGCTGAGCAAGTAGTCTATATTACGGAAGCAGGTGCAAACTACGATTTTATGTGCTACACCAAACTTGCGTTTCTTAGTGCGTTACACAACAGAACTAAATAAGGAGCTGTGAATGCGGAAGAGTCATATTAACAAGAAACTGTAATAATTTACTGGAATTCATAACTTGGCCTTATAATATTCCTGTTCCTTTTCGTATTTTCTAACACTTTACCGAGAACTCTGGCAATGATTTTATGTCTATTAATTAAACGAACTCAGAGGTACACAAATTTTCCAAAAATCTAAGAGCCATCTCGCAAGTTCAAATGCCAGAAGGGTGATATGAAGCAAGTTGCTTATTGAAGATACATAAATACTAGGCGCCACAGTACAAAACTCAGTCGCCGCGGCGACCTGGCGACCTGGCGGCTGAGATTTGTGCACCCATGAACTAATTCCACAGTAATTACAAAACCGTCTTTCGCAGGTTCATATTTAAACACCTCATGTAGAAACGCCCTGCATATATGCAAGCAGAGAATTAATTAGGTCAACCAAATTTTAAAAAGGACATCCATTCTGATTAACCTGAATTCAGTCTTAATTTGATCAAAATCCAGGTTAATATTATCTTTCTAGGTCTTCAATGTGGCCTCTTTCCTCCAGACGTAGCGTCCAGAGCTCTGAGAAATGTGAAAATTAGATTCATTATGTTATTTCTTCCAGTATGATTCCACCAGTGCTCCTTTCAATCATATTTCACTCATCCACCAGCGATGCTATATAATCTTAGCAACTGAAAGCTTTGTTATATCAAATATTTTTTCTATCACGCCCTAAGTTATCTCATTTAGGACGAAACATTGTCCTTAGTCCTACCTTCGTTCACAGACGGTTTATCTACGTCCATCTCCCACAATGGAAAATAAACTCTGATGTCACTACAAAGCCAGAGGCGCTACGTCATGCACAATACAAACTACAAAGCGGGTTGTTCCGATATACAGGAAATGATCAGGTGTCAACAAATGGAAGATAATAAGATCAGTGACATAACTGTACCTACAATGTGCCAAAGAACTAACTAACTCCATGGAGTAGAGTCCTTCCTCAGAAGCTACCAAGTCCTCAGCTAGCCAACAAATTCCCCACTTTTATGGAACCCAGGAGTTCATCATCGCATTCACAAGGGCTCGCCACCTGTCCCTATCAGATCAATCCAGTCCATGCCTCCCCATTCCTCTCCTTGAAGATCCATTTTAATATTATCGTCCCATCTATGCATAGGTCTTCAAAGTGGTCTCTTTCCTTCAGGTCTCCCTACCAAAGCCCTGTATGCACCTCTTCTGTCTCCAATAAGTGTCACATGCCCCGCCCATCTCATTCTTCCTGTTTCGATCACTCGATTATTATTTGGTGTGGCACACAGATCATAAAGCTCCTTGCTATGTAGTCGTCTCCACTCCCTCTTCGGTCACATAACCTCCTCAGCACCCTATTCTCGAACACCCTCCGCCTATGTTCTTCCTCAGTGTCAGAGACCAAGTTTCACACCCATAAAAAACAACAGGCAAAATTAGAGTTCTGTATATCTTAATCTTTACATTTTTGGACAGCAAACTCGAAGAAAAAAGATTCTGCTCCGAATGATAAAAAGCATTTCCTGACTTCAAGCTGCTCTTAATTTCATCATGAATGGAATTCTCATTTGTTAAAGCTCTTCCCAAATATTTGAAATGTTCAACAATTTCAAAGGATTTATTTCCTGTGTTTATGATACAGTGCCAAACAGCAGTCTTTAGTGGAAATAAAATCTGTTTATCGTATTTATAAAAATAAATGTATCTTTTTTTGAAACGTGTAGATTATCATTTTTTGTCCGTAAGGTCTAATAATTTTGTCAACATTTCGTTAAGTTTAGAAAGAAAGGTAAATTAGTATTCCTAATCAATTTGACAAACGTAACGCATAAATCAGTCTGTTCGTCTCTCCGTTGTATGATTCGGTTCCTGACAACATTAGTATTGCTGTAGATGGCCAATTTACTTAAAATTCTATAGGTGTATTATTGAAAATCTTTAATCAAAAGTCTGACAAGAAACATTCTAAGCCTGTTAGAAGATCCCACATTACGGGGTACATAATATTTCGCTACAGCACCGGTGCTCTTAATTACTTTTAATTAAGTATTATTAATACCTACGTTGATTAACAATCGCATTGTTTCTCACTTTCTCCTCATTGTCTCTTCACAGTGTGTAATCAACTACACGTATGGTCACATTTTGCCTAATTACTGCACAGTTTTATAACGAGCCTCATCGTATCGACAGTCGCACGGTCACATGACGTCAACCCAACCTCCTTCCCTTCAATATGAGCAGCTAGACGCCCCCCCCCCCCCCCCCCCCCCGTGTTCCGGCAGATAGCATTATTTTCATGCCTGGAGAAAATGGAGTGTCAAACGTGATGTTTTTAGTAAAGCTACTTAATTTCCGATATCGATCCAGTTCTTCGAAATCAAATTACGTGCTCTGATGCAACTGAACTCTACAGCGCTTTTATAGTAAGGTTAGAGCAAGTGTTTGGCTTAATATAAAAATCTTTTTCACGAAGAATTATGAACATTGGTTTGAACGGAAGTCCACAAGTAATTTCAGACTATTGTGGAAAGGTTTAATGTATATTAGACAATGCTGATGAGTCTGTTGTGTTATAGTTATTATAGCTACCGTATATAATAATAATAATCACAATAATCATAACCATAATCATCATCAAAATAATCAACATTGCGATCTGTAAATCACTTGGTAATTCGACTTTTGTTTCAAGCAATTGTTAGCTAATTTAAGCGGTTTTATTTTTGTTACTCTTATTATTTATTAAATTTTTTCAAATAAAACTGGACATATATTATAACAGTAAGGACTCGATAATTTTATCTACAGGTACTTCTTACAAGGGCTTCGCGAAATGTATTTCTGTGCATAATGGCATGTATTGGATAATACAGGTTTTCGTGTTGCTGGTGATAAGAATTTCAGCTTATATTTCTCTAGATCTCTGTTGATTTGATATTTCGAAGGATTATGACTAGAGCCAACATAATCCGTGGCCAAATATAAACCAGTTTGTTCACACACGGCTTGCTTTTTCAGCCAATTCTATACGGGGCATTTCATGAGTTGTGTACAACAATGTAGCAGTTGTGTAAAATTATGTAGCAGTTGTGTACAATAAAATAGCAGTTGTGTACAATAATGTAGCAGTTGTGTACAATAATGTAGCAGTTGTGTACAATAAAATAGCATGGTACAATGTCAGTTGTGTACAATAATGTAGCAGTTGTGTACAATAATGTAGCAGTTGTGTACAATAAAATAGCAGTTGTGTACAATAATGTAGCAGTTGTGTACAATAATGTAGCAGTTGTGTACAATAATGTAGCAGTTGTGTACAATAATGTAGCAGGCGAGTTCGTACGTCTTTGTGATCACAAAAGTTCCTATCAACATGGGTCATTTTCTCAATGGTTATGGTGTTATGGGTGTTTTCTTTCGTGTAAACGCACTCCCTTGAACTGCGCGTCACTCCTCAAGCATTCTACGCGACCTTGAACAACCAGTGCTACTCCCACTAAAAGGCTGGTAACGTAAGCACATTTGAGGCTTATCTCTAGCACTTGAAGCGCGCTATTCACAACCGACCGGCGGGACGCTTTGTGGCTGAGGGTGCAATTTTCGAAAACCTGCTTTAAGCACATGACAATGTAAATTAAAAGCAGTTTGTTTCAAGCAGTTAAACATAGACGTTAAATATATCGGGGAATGTGTTTGTTTAATATTATGGTACACATCTTTTCGATAATCCTTACCCGTTACTCTAAGTTGCAAGCAGTCAAAACTCCGTAACATTTCAAAATCGAACATATGTTTACATGAATTTTTTTGATAACAAAGATCTAGAAAATAATCGCCTACATTTATGTCCACAGCTCATAAAACACCCGGTATAATTATTAATTTTGCGTTAATATGTAGTTTGCGTACTACAATTTAGTGGCGCTCATATGTCACCAATATCGACAGACTGTTATTGTTACATTCGGTCTTAAATAACACCCTTTTGGACTGAGTGAGTGACTAAGTCACACACACGTTACGGCTGTTCTAACAATCGCCGATGGCTGTAGGTAAAATTTTACCTCTAGAAACAGCTGATACATGGCGCTGAAAATTTTATCTCTCAGAATTCCTTTTAATATGTGACAGAAAACTGGCACTTTTAAAAATAAACAGAAAAATGGGTATAGATAATAAGATGTACTGAAAAAACTTTAAGTAAAATTTTAAATGTCTTTCGGGGTTTGATTGCCATATTAGTGTTTCATGTTGTTTCATGAGATGTGTTGCACTTTTTTCCCTTAAAAAATGATGGAGTTAGCTGAGTTAACAAGAAAAAAATAATAATTTAATACCCACTGTTGCAAAGATTTTGACAATCATCTTTATTAAAGAAATACCGTGAAATATATCGTATTATATTAACCTCATCATAAAGAGGTCACATTTTTAGTTCTGAAATAAACAATTAAATTAATTAGGCCGATTATTATTATTATTATTGCTAATGTCAGGTTCTTTTTCCTGGTTTCCTGGTTCTTTTTCTTGGACCAGTGGTTTATAAAGCATGTGCAATAGCATGTTTTTTAGAGCAGAAACACCACAATTTCAATAAAATTTCTTTAAAATAAAATCTGAGAGGAGAAGGAGAGTCGTATATAGCAGGCAATATATCTTCAAGTTTGGAAGTTGGAAGATTTATCACGGTAGGATTTACCCATCTTGCTCCATAAGCTGGAGAAAATCACATTTCAGGCTTCACAGAGCAATCAGACTCAACTTTTCAAGTCTGTGTTCTCATGAAGCACTATCAATGCCTCTGCACACAGTGCATGTTTATGACGTGTTTAAATTCAAATTTAGTCTAGACATTCACCAACAAAATGCACAAATCACTAACAAGGTGCAATCAGCCCCTTATCATAGTCAAACCCTACACATGTTTCGGCTCTCTATGAGCCATCATCAGGGGTTTTCCAATAGTGGTTTTCAAATGCTGGATAGATCTGGTAATGACACTCGTAAAGTTTTGCACCACAAATTTTGATGCAAAACTTTACGAGTGTCATTAGCAGATCTAACCAGCATTTGAAAAGCACTATTGGTAAACCCCTGATGATGGCTCATAGAGAGCCGAAACATGTGTAGGGTTTGACTATGATAAGGGGCTGATTGCACCTTGTTAGTGATTTGTGCATTTTGTTGGTGAATGTCTAGAATAATAAAAATGCACGGTGAATTAAGACTAAAGATTTCAAATTTAGTATTCTACGTGCTGTCCGAAGCCAAACGCCAGGTTACGGGACACTTTCTCCTACTGTTCTGAAAATTCATAATGGTGTGTTATTTTGTAAGTTTATTCAAATGCATTATATTCCCTACATGTGATATGAAAAAGAGTTCTTAGTGCATCTATTGCCCTTGGAAAGCATATTTAATTTTGTAAGCAAGAATATAAATTTTGTACGATAATTTATTTTCTTAGTAAAGAACGAGGTTTCTGACATAGCTGTCTACGTGTGATGAAATTACGTGGGTGTGTCACTTGTAATTTCTGAACAGTTTTCCGAATTTAATGAAAATAATAATAAATATTGTCGACCTCCGTGGACTAGTGGTTAGCGTGCTCGCCACTGGACCCAAGGTTCGCGGGTTCGATCCCGACCGAGGTCGATGGATTTTTAAGGGTGATAAAAATCCGGAGCACCACTTCCTTCGGAGGGGAAGTAAAGCCGTCGGTCCCATGTCGTAGATTTACGGCATGTAAAAGAACCTTACGGGCATGAATAAAAATGTTTCGTAAGCTAAATTGCCTCCATTTCTCACCCAAGTCTCCTGACTGCCTGTCAGATGGCTCTGGCGGACACATCAGGATCGATAGAACAGTAGCGCGGCTAGTTGGCCAGTCACCAACTGCCACGAATGCGCACGACATAGTAACCTCGCAAAGAGGAGGCAAGAGGAGGCCCGGGCCCATATAGGGCTGTTGAGCCATGGTTATTATTATTATTATTATTATATATAATAATAAATATTAAGCCTCTGTTAGAGGCTGTAAGTTTGGACTACTAGAACTCCCTACTTTTAACACCAACAATATAACGTCAGTGTGAAAAAGAAGTTTTATTCATGTGCCAAGAGATCTTTTAGAAATAAGAAACTTTTCTTAAGACGAGGGGTACGTACAAATGACGTCCCTTTGCAGTGACGATAAAAAAATAGATGGCCTCTTTGTAACAGTAAATTACCTAAAATGTTAATTCCTGTCGACTTAAAATAATTTCCTTAAACTTCATAAATATGGTCAAACCCTGATATAGCGCCACTCTAACTTAGCACCCATGAGTCTGTGAATATAAAATTCCCCATTACTCTACAGTATTTTGATTTACCGCCACCAACTGCTATAACGAATAGTTGCGATGTCGGGATTGACTGCATTAGTATTTAGTATAAATATAAATTCATTGTAAACACAAATTACCATATGTAATTATCGTAACCGCCGATCCCAGTGGCCGTGCGGTCTAAGGCGTGGGTCTTCGGCCGCTCGCTTACTAGGATCATGGGTTCGAATCCCACCGGGGGCATGGATGTCTGTCTCTTGTGAGTGTTGTGTGTTGTCAGGTAGAGGTCTCTGCGACGAGCTGGTCCCTCGTCCAGAGGAGTCCTATCGACTGTGGTGTGTCTGAAATGTGTGTGACCATGAAACCTCGACGAAACGAGGAGGCCCAGGCCCATATAGGGCTGTCGAGCCATACAAAAATAAAAAAAATAAAATAAAATAAAAAAATTATCGTAACCAGTCCAGCTTAAATACAATTCTCTTTACCTTTACAAGTTTCTATTGCTGTGCGCGAATATTTTTCCCGTTTCACATAAGAAACAAGCTTCGAATCATTCATCAACAGACATTCACTTCTTTATATAGAATATAGATTTACGCAAAAAAAAATCCACCAAATCCGACATGTCTCCTCTGCCCAAAATCGGAGAGCTAGCTTTCAACATCCACCAGCATTCTTACGTTTTTACCAAGTGTGTGAAATACTTAAGTGGAGAAAGAGCCTATCAACAAAATACAGTAAAAAAAAATCTCGTTAAAATACATAAGTTCATTTACTGAAAATAATAATTTCCGAATTCTTGTAAGTTTACAAAATGTAAATGTTATTTAAGTCTGAAATATGCAGACCATATCAAAGAATAGAAAACTGCATAGAAATTCTCTATTTTTTCCGTGGCGAAATAGCTCCTAATCGGCGAGGGCCTCTTCGTAATCGAGGCTTCACAATCACACTCAGACACACCACACTCGGTAGGACTCCTCTTGACGAGTGATCAGCCCGTCGCAGAGACCTCTACCTGACAACACACAACACTCACAAGAGACAGACATCCACGCTGCCGGCTGATGTCGAAACCGCAATCTCAGCAAGCGAGCGGCCGTAGAACTACGCCTTAGACCGCGTGGCCACTGGGATTGGCAGAAATGCTCTATTATCATCCGTATTTGAAGCAATCGGTAAAGCAGCTGTCGATACCAATGCCTCGAGTTACACAGTGGCCTCTACTGACACCTCACATTTGATTCTTTAGATCGCATTGAGTAAATATAATTACTTCCACTCCAGCTAAATCCGCCAAGGATGGTCTCATCAGTGCTAATGAGGGGTCTCTAACAGCGGTACAGTAAAAACTGCATTGCAGGGACGGGGGACACAGGAAATTGAAGCCAGGACTGAGAGACAGAGCGGAAGGTATTAGGTTTGTTTAATTATTAGAGTGGACGCTGGGAAAGTTGTAGGAATTGTTTAGTGG
The DNA here is from genome assembly GCA_021186555.1 of Reticulitermes speratus. Lineage (NCBI taxonomy): Eukaryota > Metazoa > Arthropoda > Insecta > Blattodea > Rhinotermitidae > Reticulitermes > Reticulitermes speratus. Next base: position 11,511,870 of record JAJKFL010000001.1, read on the forward strand.
GGCGGGAGACAGAATGCAAATGAATAACACAACGTCGCTATATTACAAGCAGGGCGCTGCTGCAGACGTGACAGCTGAAAGAGCCACGTGTTCTGTGCAGGGCCGTGTTACCTTTAAATTACAATGTAAAAGTAAGTTCTTAAAGAAAATTGCAAAATAATGCTCCTGTTACCTACATGAAATGTCAGTCCGCCTCTTTCGCATAGAAGTCGAAAATTATTACCGATTTTTATAAAAATTTACTTTGGATAATTTCGCTAAAATTTGTCAGTGCATTCAGATTTTAGTTCATACTGGAAAATAATAATACAAGCGTTGCGTTAAGTACAGATGCATGCGTGTCAGCGAGTGTTTAGAGCGTAAGTGTTTAAATATTTGTCGAAGCGACCAATACTTCGAAGAGAAAATTAGGAAACTTTAACAAATATTTGATCCCTAAATACTCGCGTTTTTCCAGTTAGTTAAGGTAAAGTGAGCGAACACGACAGAATCGGTGTGTTACGGTTGGTGATTCTCTTTGATGATATCCCAACTTACACTACCACGTGTACAGGAACCCGCCATTTGTCCCCGTTCTAAGCCAGATGAATTCAGTCGACAACCTCATACCTTATTTCCTTTAAGATACACTTTAATATTACTTAAATCTACGCCTACGTCTTCCAAATTAGGCTTCCCTAATCAGACAAAATAAAGTTCTCTTTAATTGTAATTTCAAGAGTAGAGACTCTGAATATATTAATTCTGATATTAATTCCAGCAGGGAGGCGCTATTTATCAATCACATATATATACGAATATTATTTCTATGTTTAAGCACTGTGTTAATTAATGTTTTAGATTAGGAATATATTTTGTGGAGAGTTTAAATGTCTGTAACCTTAAATTATGCCGATGCCAGTGGCCGTGCGGTCTAAGGCGTGGGTCTTCGGCCGCTCGCTTACTAGGATCGTGGATTCGAATCCCACCGGGGGCAGGATGTCTGTCTCTTGTGAGTGTTGTGTGTTGTCAGGTAGAAGTCTCTGCGACGGGCTGATCACTTGTCCAGAGGAGTCCTACCGACTGTGGTGTGTCTCAAATGTGTATGATCATGAAACCTCGACGAAACGAGGAGGCCCAGGCCCATATAGGACTGTCGAGCCATAAAAAAACCTTAAATTACACTGCATCATCGGCCAGTCTTGCTCTTTGGAGCCCTACTCTGGACTGAAGAGTTTTGCAGTACAGTGTTACAGCAACGTAGGTCTACAATCGCCACGTCCTGAAGAGAGAAGAGGGTAAATGCAGTGAAGTAAAGGCTATCACAATGCATAAAAGTTCCAATTCTACTGAGGGAAATACTTAACTACAATTGTCCATTAACAGATTACAATTTATAACAAAGACAACTGCTGACATATAGATTTGTTCGAAGAGGACATCGTTTAATTCCATATAGCACTTCAACACCTCCTTTATTACCTTCCTTCTGATTATTCTGACACATTTCGTGGTCCATTTGTTTAAGATGAGGACAATATTGCTGAATATCTCACAAGGACGATTAAAGAAATTATCTGAATTTGAAAATATGAAACGTCAAACTTTTTGCTATGTTGATTGATCTACGTAGTGCATAATCTATAAATGCATGTGTCAGGAAACATTGTTGTAGTTAGACGAATACTGAGATGTAATTAGTTTCATAGAATTGTATTATTAAAAGCTACACAGTACTAAATTTATAGTATTCTCAATAATGACCTCTTTCCATCGAGTTAAATAATCAGTTCCCAAGAAAATGACAAGCTTTTAAATTATAACATGGCCGTGCCATGGCTCAGGCGGTTAGTCGCCGGCCTCTCACCGCAGAGGCACGGTTTCGATCCCGGGTCGGTCCATGTGGGATTTGTGATGGACAAAGTGGCACTGGGACAGGTTTTTCTCCGAGTACTTTCGTTTTCCCCTGACAATTTCATTCCACCGGTGCTCCATTAAAATGGAAAAGCAGAAAAATCTTCATCATCTTCATCACAGGGTTGCATAATAAGCCTTAAGGCTGCGGTGCGTCCGTAGCATCTGCTGCGGGGCCCTTCAATAAAAAAATTATAACATGCCTCTGTCTGTATATTTTACTGAGTACAATATAACAGCGCTGAAGACCGTTAAAAGTGTTGGATGTATAAAATAATATAGAAATTTACTGTTGTTGTGTGTGTGTGTGTGTGTGTGTGTGTGTGTGTGTGCTTAGACTGGTAAACCGATTGTAATCCGAAATATTTGTGGTAGCAGACTATAAAATGAACAAAGGCGCAAAATAGCATGAATACAATCTGCATGGCCCACATCCGTATCAGTTTTCCACTCCGCCATATAACATGCAAACGAATGCAACGTACATGAATAATTTATAACGGATATATCGAACGGTGCCCTTTATTGTTATCAGCAAACCCCCTGCTGCCATCTTTTGGAAGATTATTGTATTGAAATCTTCCAAGGAATTCAATTTCTCGGCGAGATTTATGTCTGCAATTAATTATCTTGGATTTTCAATTTTATACACCACTGTTTAAAGTTTTCCTCTTTCATTCTACATGATGGAGATCCAACGAGGGCAAGTTGATCTGCAAGCCGCGTTGAGAAATTGAGGTAGAAGCCTGTGTTGTATACAACCGCGAGGGTGACGTCACTGATAAGGATTACACTTACTAAATGAGTTCCTAAGAAAATGCTGTGGAAAAAGTATTTGTTTGGAATATACTAAGGCGGAATATACATAAATTCATGGCTCAAATTTATTTGTGTGTACTGAAAGGTTTAGAATATACTTTGCAGTCTGGACGAATCAGAATCAAGCCACTTGTGTGTACTGTTTCTGAAAGAAATGCACACAAATTTCTTATCGGAAAACCCTGAAGTAAAGAGACTGCTTGTAAATCTCAGGCCTAGAGAAAAGGTAATATAAGAATGGGTCTTAAAGGAATAGGGTGTGAGGGTATGAAGTGGCTGCATCTGGCTCAGGATAGAGTCCTGTAGTGTGTTCTCGTAAAGAAAGTGACAAACTTTCAGTACCTGTAAAAGTTGGGGAATTGCTAGACATGTTAAGCGATTGTTTGCATCGGATGGGGTATTATTTATTTATCTACTTTTTCATAACGCCTTGTATCCTATTTAGTGGGTTATTTAGTTAATAACAATTTGACTCGATTTAGTAGGCAAAATATAATTATACCTTAAAAATATCAAAATATTATAACACCAAGTAATCACAGTCCGACGGGTCGGGAAACAAACAGCCCACTGAAAAATTGTTTGCACTAGTGACTTAACTCGAACCTGGAACGACCCCTTAACGTAACGATTTCCAAAGCATATTTGTAATATCAGAAGCGTTGGAAATTTTGGAGTCGGCATTAACTAAGATGAGGCAGACAGGTGTGACGTTACAATTTTCATCCCCCGAAATATTTTTTGTAATTCCAGAAAGAGTTATCACTGCGAGATTTCAGCTTCTCAAGACGGCATTAACAAAGACCCACGTATTTTGAAAAGTTACGCCATGCTGACAAATGAGTAATTACGGATGATTTCCAAAGAGCCTATTGTTTTCATCTTCAGAGAGAAGCAGTTCTGTGTTCTTGGACCCTTTGGCCCTGAAGATGAAAGCATCATTCTTCTTCAACACGTCAGTAACAATGAGTGTTTGCCGGTCGACATGGTGTGACATCCCAGAAGGCTTGAGTATTTCATAATTATAATTTTTAACGAGAAAACTGTATTTTGGATTTTGCAAAATTAAATGCTTCTTTCTCAACATGAAAAACCGACTAAGCTTCATGGCTATTAAAGTTCTATAAACAGTGATGATAGCACTACTATTAGTATCAGTAGGCCTAGTAGTAGTAGTAGTAATATTAGCAGCAGCAGTAGCAGTGATTGTTTTTATTAAAGGGCTTCAAGTGGCAAGCACTACAAAACAAAGTGCATAAAAAATATATGAAGAACTTACGAATACATTAAAAATCAGAAACCTCAAAGTAGAGAAGTTAAATAATCAATAATTACGGATAGAAAGTTCCGGAAAGAAGAATGCTGTCCTTGATGAATACGTCATTATTCCTGCAGATGATCTTAGTAAGTGAAGCATAGCTAGGTGAGGAGCTGACCTTGCAGCAATGGTTTCATATTACAGGAACGGCAAACTAACGTTATCCAGAACAGGTAAGTAGTTTTTCTTTAAGATATTGATGAGTAATGCGGCTTCACAATGGCTTACACTGGAATGGTAAGCTGGAAGGCTGAGTATTTTTGGCGTTCTTTACTATCTATGCTGACATAAGACATTAAAACGCCATCTATCGAATAAGAAGGCAGATAACTAATATTATTCACACTCATAAGCTTCTGAATACGCTAATGTTGTGATAACAGGGAAAATAAAGTGCAGATGGAAAGATAATATTAGAATAGAGTTGAGAAAAACAGAATGGGAGGCATGGACAGAGTCAATCTGGCTCAGGTTAAGGACAAAAGGCGTGCTTGTGAACAGGATGGTAAACGTGCCGGTTGCATAATATGCGGTGAATTCCTGAACTAGCTAAAGAAGTGTTAGCATCTTTAGAAGGACCAAGTGACAGGAAGGGAAACGAGCATAAAAATATGAACCTAGCCAGTTTGTCTCATACGCAAAATCAATTTCATGCAAAACAATCCCTCCTACCACAAACCAAACGCATACAGCTTTGCTGTAAAGGTAACTGGCTTCGAGACGTAGCCAACTGTTTTAAAATTTTAATCTGCTCACCGGAAATTATGTATAAATTTCTCGTGATATTCTTCAGTACATATTGACTAATACCTAGGCAGTATTTTAAATAGATCTATACTGAGTCATCCCAAATTCTTAACTATTTACCAGTAATGCTTATCTTCCCATTCTATTCAACGCTTTATAACACATGCCGTCGAGGCAGCTTCTTGAAGCTGTCAAAACATTCATTCAGATTCCCAGGACATACACCAACTAAGCTGTAAATAGCATAACTTAATTATATTTGCTTGAACTGGCTTTTAGAGGTAGCTTGTCCAAGTACTTCAGCTCAGTCTTGTACCTGACGCCAAAATACCATGCTCAAGGGAGAGACAAATCAATAAGACGCCATAAAAGGTTTTAATCATTTGGAACTTCTTGAACGTAAATGTTTAACATTTTGAGGTCCAATCTACTCTCGTGAATTCCAACAGTCTGGTACAAACCAATTTTCCAGAAAATCTCTAATCTTCAAAGTTTTGAAGTAGACACTATGTGAAAGGAGCATATGGAAAACCAAAGCAAAAACACTTTAAAATAACGTGTCGATTTGGGCTCGACATTAGAGCTGGTACAGGGTAAAGCACCGTCGAGCTTAACTCGACACTGGCCCGATAAGGTTAAGTTTTATGGGGCTTAGATTTTAATAGTTATAAGAATTGCAGCGTCTGCGTTCTAAATAACGGTTTTACATGGTTTCCACGCAAATATTTCGGCAGTCTGCATCCGATTGTGACTACAAGTTAAAGCAACAGCAACACCAACTACAGTCATTAAAGTAACGAAATGTCACAGCTCTAAAGACCAAGTTCTGTATAGAATAATACCACATGTTAATATTGATAAACTGTGTTTTGCCAAAACCTGTGAAGAACACAAGACACCTCCATCAAATGCAATTTACATGACGAGTATAGCAGAAAACCTACATTATATAAGTATACTGTCAGTTATCCAGTGCTAAGCTTCACTATCAAAAGTACAGTGTAAAGCAATCCCTATACAGGCCTGGACAGGCCCCTAGGGTTCCAGGAGGTTGAGGCTCCCAGATTTCCAGACAACTGGCACATGAAGGTGGTAAGATTGTCAGCCCTATGTACCGGCCGCCTTTACCCTCCAGAAAATATTCCTGGTACTCATTTCTGTTAGAAGCTGAGTCGACCCTAGGGCTAACCTGCGACAGAAGTATTAAATCATTGAAAAATCCCAATGACCTTATCGGGAATCGAACACGCAACCTTCCGGCTTGTAGCGCAGTACATCAACCAACTGCGTCACCGTGTGCCCCCTACGATCAAGAGTAGGGCTGTACATTCACATTACCTCGTATTTTGTCATATTTAAGCACAAAACTTCACACAACTCCATTTTGTCATATTTAAGCACAAAGCTTCACACAATTCCGTTTTGTCATATTTAAGCACAAAGCTTCACACAACTCCATTTTGTCATATTTAAGCACAAAACTTCACACAACTCCATTTTGTCATATTTAAGCACAAAGCTTCACACAATTCCATTTTGTCATATTTAAGCACAAAGCTTCACACAATTCCATTTTGTCATATTTAAGCACAAAGCTTCACACAACTCCATTTTGTCACATTTAAGCACAAAACTTCACACAACTCCATTTTGTCATATTTAAGCACAAAACTTCACACAATTCCATTTTGTCATATTTAAGCACAAAGCTTCACACAACTCCATTTTGTCATATTTAAGCACAAAGCTTCACACAATTCCATTTTGTCATATTTAAGCACAAAGTTTCACACAACTCCATTTTGTCACATTTAAGCACAAAGCTTCACACAACTCCATTTTGTCACATTTAAGCACAAAGCTTCACACAACTCCATTTTGTCATATTTAAGCACAAAGCTTCACACAACTCCATTTTCATAAAATACAAAGGCATGGCAAGAGCGTGAAGTATTTTATATTTGCCTTTTGTATCCTCACTGATACTGCTATATTACAACATGATAACGCTTTACGTATTTTCTGAGCGCGACGCTGTATTTTCCCAACACATATTCATATTGTGTAACATAATTTATGAAAAACTTATATATTTGCCTTTATGCTTATATGATTCCTATTTATAGACTTTATCCCTTTTATAAAATTTTTAATGTTCTTAATACATAAAAGTTTTATGGCTATATTGCTGTTTATTCGCTACAATTTTATTAATTTTCCTTCCGTAGGGCAATTCATAGTTTTTTAAATTTTATTTAATGTAACATAAAGAAATTAAATTATTTTATGTGTTCGAGCATATAGTTTTCTGCCACCAATTTTTTGCTATAAATTGTGTTCCTCTGTGAGTTACAGCTTTTCTTATTGTTACTGAAATTAAAATAATTCAGACAGTGATTATTTGTAGGCCAATAATAAACACTTTCCTTTCTGCTGTAAACTCCATGCTAATTTCAGTGTGTTCCGTACTTACAATAAATATTTATATCTTACATTGTACAAAAAAAAGAAGGTTCCACGCGGACTTACCTAACCGCAGTAATAACTCCGACCACCCCTAATTTACACAATTAAAACCTTATTTACATTTGAACAAACCTGCATATAAAACACTATTCCAGCAGTATGACGATCCCATTTACAGTTACATACTAATTAGGACAATGCATAACGAGATTTTGAGGCGGGTTAGAAACATATAACCCGAACGACAGAAAATATAACTATCATTACAGTAGGAAATGTAGTCATTTATGACTTGTGCTTTTTAACATGATTCCAGCTGTTTTTTTTTTTAAATCACATTTTAAACTTCGCCGGCTAAAACCGAAATTTGTCAGTTTGCTGATTAAAGAAACGTTTGGTGAAGAGAATTTAGAAGGTATAACAATTATCGTCACTCGTGGTTGACAGCCTCGTTGTTTGAACACGGCTGTGTATGAGAACTGGATAAAGTGTAGCCCTTATAACACGGCCATCGTGGTTTCGTCTCTTGTAGGCGAGTGGCTTATACTATTTACGTGACAAAACTTTCGCTCTCCATTACCGAAACGCAAACCCTCGCTGCGGTTTTGTCACGTCAGACTGCGACTGACTCAACGGATCACAGTCATTTTGACGAGTTAATAGGTCCTCGGTTAGGCAAAAATATCCCGCATTTTACGGAATACAAATCGTCATTATCGTGTCAGCAACACACCGACACTCGTCACTATATTCAGCCACCTGAATCCACGCTGCACCCTATCATTACTCTTCTTTAAGAAACACTCATTTTATCCTTTCATCTAGGCCTTGGCCGTTCAAGCGGTACTTTTCCTTCAGGTTTTTCAGCCAAAAGCATTCCTGCATTTATATCCTCCCCCATACGTGCCACATACGCTGCCCATCCTATTCTCTTTATTTGATCATATAATGTTTATTGAAAATTATAAATCATTATAAATAAATCTCTAAACTTCCTATTAAACGACACAGTTAAGTACTTAATATAAGTTCATATTCCAGGAAACTCGATTTACATTATCTGCTCGACGGCCGACCACTCTTAAATCTGCGATGTTATCTCAAAATAGGCCACGACGGTTACCTTACTTTAACTTCATGGATCAGAGTCCTTCTTGAAAAAGCAGTCGTATATCATACCAAGCAATTACCGGCGTTTTATAGTACCCGATTACTCACTGCCTTGTTCACAAGAGACCTCCACAGGTCTTCGCATGGAATCAAATTTTTCCAGTACAAACCTCCACGCCCTATTCCATTGCGCCGTATTCTATTGCGCCCTATTCCTTTACACCCTATTCCATTACACCCTATTCTATTGTGCCCTATTCCATTACGCCCTGTTTCATTACACCCTATTCTATTGTGCCCTATTCCATTAAGCCCTATTTCATTACACCCTATTCTATTGTGCCCTATTCCATTACACCCTATTCTATTGTGCCCTATTCCATTACGCCCTATTCTATTGTGCCCTATTCCATTACGCCCTATTCTATTGTGCCCTATTCCATTACGCCCTATTTCATTACACCCTATTCTATTGTGCCCTATTCCATTACACCCTATTCTATTGTGCCCTATTCCATTACGCCCTATTCTATTGTGCCCTATTGTATTACGCCCTATTACAATATCTTCCTCCCACCCACGCCTCGTTCTCTCATGTAGTCTTCCTTCATGTCTTCTGAATAAACCCTGAAGGAACTATACCACGTGTGGAAAACCTAATCATAGAAGGGAATAAGATAATATTAAAATAGATCTTCAGAAATCTTTCACATTTCTTCCAATTCTGATATTCCCAAAATATCTTGTGTATACTGTCCCTTCCAAATAGCTGAAGTTTGCCAACCAAGGGCTTGTTATGAAGTTTTCCTTCCTAATTTTTACCTCTAAGTTCTTTGTCCTGAAACTTTTACATTAACTGTTCTTTCTTCAAAACTTAAACGAATCTGTAGAATATACACAATTACCCCCCGGGCTAGGCAATACCCTTTGCATAAGTAAGTCATTTTATTTCAAAAAACTACATAGCCGATGCAAATTAAGTTGCTAACAGAATTAGCTACAGATTTATTCCACAATCCCTGGAGTATCGGCTTAATGAGATGAATTACTTCCAAGAGAAAGATCGAAAATCGTACTAACAAAAAGATTTTTATCTTAATGTACAGGTAAAGCAACTGAGAGAAATTGCTGCGTAACACTTAGTACAGTTTTGCATTGCGTTTCGCCTGTCTAAAAAGGGTATTTCTGTAAAACAAAGCGATGCTGTCGTGAACGAACAAAGAAATGCCGTATTAATTATGTATTCTACAGGACATGGGTGAAAGCAGGTAGGGCAGAGTTTTATTCTGTGTTTTACCGCGGATCATTAGCATGCGATGTCTGGTGTGTTTGCCTACTGCGCATGTCATCGGCATGCTGACATCGGAAAGACAAAACATTTCAAGTCTTTATTTAAAATGATGGTGTGCATAAATTTTTACGATACTTGAATAACATAGCAGCAAAGGGGCAAGATACAAAGTTCGTCGTCAAAAAATCATCGGCCCTCTGTCTACCTTGTTACAAAATATTAAAATTTTGGTAATTCTGAATATATCACGATTACCTGTGCTTGCTTACTTAGTCTATGGAAAAAAAAGTCCTTCTTGAGAAGCTAACAGTTCCTTACTAGTCAAAAAATTCCTGGCATTTATGCAACCTGAATGTTCAGCAGTGTATTCACAACAACCCGCCATCTGTCCCTATCCTATGCCAGATGTATCCAGTGTGATCTATCCCTTCCTATTTTATTTCTGTTCATTTTAATATTATCCTTCCATCTACTCCTAGATCTTCCAAGAAAGTCTTTTCCCTTCAGGTTTCCCCACCTAAACCTTTAGTAACCATGCTGTAATTTTATTTTATAAAGCAAGATAAGAAAATGTACCATAGTTTTTAAGTTTTCTTCTCATAAATTCTGAAGGAACAGAAAGATTTTGTAATCTATTTACTCTCAATTGCACTGCTTCAAAATCACTGAAACTGAATACAAGGCTTAGTCGATGTTTTAGCTGTTTGCCGAATTAATGTTCTGTGTACTCAACCTTTTAAATTGCACTGATTATTATATATAAAACTACCATTACGATTAACAATAAATAATCCGCACTTTTCCCACACAATTTATTTATGTGTTTAGTACGACTCTCGCAGTAAACAGCGACGATTTCCCCACACAACATTAATTGCTGTCTTTTTATATTGGTGAAGTACTGTGTCCTCCGTGAAGTAGAAAATGTGTGTTGTATACGATTTAGGTTAACTGTAGCTTTAAAGGGTTAACGCCTATGGATAAAATTCATATTTGAACTGCTGTTTAATAACTAGCCAAGTACATACGAACACACACGTACGTCATTAGAGCATTACAGTCCCTTCTTTGTTCTGGACTAACTCGAGTATGCTGACTCAGATGGCAAAGCTCTTCCCCATTTAAAATCTCGCACGACTTGCCATGCATCGTGTCTCAGGTATTTCGTTGTTTCTGTAATTTCCTCCAAGTGAATTTGACCGCAGACTAGTACAGCAGAGCCCACGACTGCTTCCTCCCCAGTCCTTTCAATCTAAGAAACGGATAATGTAATTCGTCGCCAGATAACCGCCTGTAGATGACAGTGCATACTGCAAGGAAACGTCTTACAGGATGTGGTATAAACTAAAAGCAGTACCATCTGCTCCTACAGATTTCTTGATATAGACTCAAAAGTAAAAATAGACAGGCACTGTACGTATAAATGTAGCACTGAGGGGCGTTCGCGTAACCATTGTTTTCGTGAAAAAGCAATAAGTGTTACATATTCTGAGTGTGTGTTTGTAGCCTTATTTACCCAGCATGCAATGCGCATGCGCCGCATTATATTGTCATTTGTGGCCTGCCTGGCTCTACCATATTTTTTTCACATTATCTCATAAAAGGTACGATTTTCGGGAAAAAGGTATTGAACATAAAATATGTGTTTTGATTTCAGCTACAACTTTTGTCTGAAACATTTCCATTCTAAGAAGAATTCAGCGAGGTATTATGATAAATGTATATAGGTCTTCGTTTAAAGTACCCGTTATTTTCTCAGATTTTAATCGCAATTGAATTTTTTCGATAATTTTCGAAGAACAGTTAAATATCAAATTTCATAAAAATCCTTCCAGTGGGAGCAGAGTTGTTTCATGCGGAGGAAAGACGGACAGACAGACATGACGAAGTAATAATCGCTTTTCGCAGTTTTGCTAACGCGCCTAATGACAAGATAGAAAAAGGCATTACGCTCTTTGGTCTAAAAGGAATCGATCTGTTGGTTAGTTGTCTTTGTGCAAGGCTGCTATTACTTGCACATTAGTGTCAGAGTAGACCAGTAAATTACCTGCCAGTTCCCATCTGTCAAAGCTCCATAAAACATGCATCGTAACAAATTACATCTGAATAAATTGCAGTTTACATTATTCAAATAAAGGAATGCCAATATCCGTAACAGGTATATCCACTTCCGAAAATTTTAAGAAACATCTGAAAGAAATGTGTTACTTCCTGCCCCTATCCTACAGGCTCTTACTTGAAGAAATAACACATATTCATCTGTTCAAATTATTCCCGTTTCTATTGAATCTGAAATTTCTTTCGCGTGTTTACAACTATTATCCTGCTGAATACGCCTTTGTCCACTGTTCCCTCATATCTATGTTAATATTATTCTCCCATCTATATCTAGGCTTAGAAATTTGCCTTCTACTTCCCCGGCAGAGACAGAGACTGTTATCGCCACAGCGACCAGAAGGACTTCAGGATCCACCAAGATTCCTATTCAATAGGTACCTGGAAATTGTTTACTGGGAATGAAACAGCCGGAGCGTGAAGACGAAATTTCCTCCATCTAGTTTTGAGACTAAGATATGCCTAAATCTACGCTTCCATCCTTCCACGCGTCTTAATGGCATAGTGTTGAAATAATGCGTATTGAAATGTATTAAAAATTTATTATGACAATTTTTAGTAAAAGTAAAGAGCTTGACTTCCAGTCGAAACCTGTATTATTTAGTTCGCTATTTGATGAGAATATATGAGGGATTTGAGTTTTGCGTGTGTAATATTGTATAGTGTAGATCGTAAAAATATCAGCAAACTGTGTGTGGAAGTACATGTACATTAATAAAGAATAATATGGCGATGGCACGAAATATGGAGGTCATACCTCAATATGACAAAGAATTTAAATCTATATTACTATAAATTATTCGTCTAAATTAGTCATGTAGTGTTATAATTCTTAAGTTATAAGTCGTTCTACACTTTCTGTAATCGATTAAAGTATTTGATGAAACAGACAAAACAACACACGTATATAATACAGTTTTTCTTAAATTGGTACTCCGATTATTACTCCTAAGGGTGTCTGGGGATATTTACGATAATTGCGAAAAACTGTCATCAGGCCTCACTTCGTGCCAGCAAGTAATTTTTAAATATGAGTGTTGTATCATGTCATACTTCTAACTTCAAATATTTTGCAAAGGTAATTGAGAGTCTTGTTACATATCTACATAATTAACAGACTAATTAACTAACTCAATAAAACATTGCACTAAATAATTAATTAATTTCATCGTGGATATCGGCTTGCCATATTTTGATATGTTTATTGCTCTATAACAAAAGGTAAAGTTGTCACCGTCCGTGCCATGCAGGCGTATAGGGGGAATACTTGTATAGCTCAACTCATTCTTAACCTTGGCGCTAAATATAGGAGAGTGGTCAACATCACGCCACGGCAGCTTTACCCCCGACAAAGAATTCAGTACCTCTTGAATAGGAGGCTGAGGGGGCCCCAGATCCGGTCTAGACATTTTGGAGAAAAACATCTCTAGCCCTTGCAGGAATTCGAACCCCGGACCACCCAGCCCGTAGTGTAGCCACTACACTGACTATGCTATCCCGGTTCCCAGTACTCGTAGGTATAGGCTTACTGATGAAAGAATTGTATCCTGTTTTCTTCTTACAATTACGAAGAGTTAATCCTGAACTGTGTACTGGTCCAGAACTTGGTATATCTCTTTTATAGCAGAACAGATTTTTGGGCTGCTTATAGAAAGGACGATAAGACCACTTGAAAGTAAAGATGTGGCGGATAAGTAGGATTATTAAAAAATGACAAGCTACATACTTTCTCGGTAGCTTTCTAGTTCTATGGCATCGTGTAATGTGGTATTTTGGTTCTAACGTTTCAATGAAAAATACTGGCGTCACTTACAGGCAGTAATGTTTCCAAAACGTTGGTACCCACCAACCAGGTTACACAGTGCCATAATGCAGGATACCACACGGAAGTGAAAATCTCAAATCTTCAGAATTTGTACATTTCGTACATGGCTTTGAGGTGGGTGGTATATGTTCGACGTGTCGAAGAATTTGCTGAATTTAAAGTACAGTTATTCGAAACTACCAACATGGTTAACTACAAATCAAGTACAAAACTTAACCTTCTACAGCCCTGTGATAACTGTACACACCACTTGCTGTAACAGTCATAAAATCTACATTTTTCCGTACGGTGTATACAAGTGTCGTGTGACTCTCAAAGGTAAGAGGTAAAGTTGAGGGGAGAGGTGCATACAGGGTTTTGGTGGGGAGACCTGAGGGAAGGAGACCACTTGGAAGACCGAGGCGTACATGGGAGGATAATATTAAAATGATCTTCAAGAAGTGGGATGGGGGGGCATGGACTGGATTGATATGGCTCAGGATAGGGACAGGTGGCGGGCTCTTGTGAGTACGGTAATGAACCTTCGGGTTCCATAAAACGCGGGGAATTTCTTGACTAGCTGACGACCTGTTAGCTTCTCAAGAAGGACTCTGCTCCATGGAGTTAGTCAGTTAGTTAGTTAGTTAGACGTATAACCTCAGCGCTAGATGGAGGTGAGTGGTCAGTTTCACGCCCAGGTCGCTTTACCGCCTGAGAAGACCGCGGTACCCATTGAATAGGAGGCCCGATGGGCCCCAGAGACCCTCTGGACGATTTGGAGAAGAGAAGAATCTCTTGCCTATGCCGTGATTCGAACTCTGGGTCATCCACACCCTAGCCTAATCACTACACCAACCACGACATCTGGCTCCACAATAAACCCCAATTTCCCTAAACACCGTCAACAAATTGGTCTTTATAATGGGCACACTGTGTTCTCTGTGACGTAGAAACCGGATTTTTATACAGTTCAGATAAACGTCAAGTGTTCAAAGCGTTTAAGGTCATAGTTGAATTTAAACTGGCCTAACATTATCAGCGGCATTTTCTATACAGAATTTGATTTACTCGTTTTTAATTAAGCAGTGGCATGTCCTCCATATCAGATGGACTCTGTTTTATGAACGTCAGGGGCCCTAGACGAGAGATATCCCGATGTAGCCATTAGTAACTTCAAAAACAGTTCAAAACTGTTGTAAGTAACAGAGTTTAAAAAGATGCACATACATATTAGACATTTTCTGTCGTCTAGTCTTAATTTAAACCCCCAAAGTTTTGGAAGCTTCCGTCTCCCTAAACAGCTAAAATCAAAGACGTACTTTATTGGTTCAATAGATGGATTTAATCTCTAATTTTGGATATGAGAACAGAACCAGCTCTATCTAAGGGACCCAGTGTAATATTAAGATCCACGTGTCCCTGTTCACGCTACGAAGGCATACAGGAGGAGCAGACTTATAGATCCGATCGTTCTTAACCTTGGCACTAGGTGGAGGTCAGTGGTCAACTTCACGCCCCGGCCGATTTACCTGCGCGGAAAGCGTCCACGATACCATTCATATAGGAGGTTGATTGTGCTCCAGAGCCGGTCTGGCCGTAGGGATGAGAGACAAATTGTTGTCCTGCGGGATATCGAAACTAATCGACACAACAAAATAAGTTTCTTAATTTTACCTCATGACGAAGCAGAACTTTAAAAAGAAAATGCTTTAAACTAAAAGACAGTATAGTATAGACGATTTGCAATATATTCGCGTGTATCTCTTTATTAACACTATCGTCTGGAATTTTACAAAAATTTAAAGCCTCATAATTTTTTAGTTCATTTTTATCTACAGCCTAATTGACCTGAATACATAATGGTACACTCAAACGTACAGTATTTGAAGCCACACATATAATTTGCAATGTCCATGCCACTCTACTGTTCTACTGCCCTAAGCAATAGATGAATTTCTCGTCCGTGTTGTCTAATCCTTCAATCCCGAAATGTTACACATAGGCTGCATATTCTAAAGCAGGGGCAGATGTAAGTATGACACGTGCCGCTTATTCATTTAGATGGCTGTGACATTTTAGTACTGTAGTTTATTTCATATAGACCGGATCTGAGCTCAGTGTCACACGCACACCTCATCGTGTGCCTTTGGACACGTCGTATAGCGAGCACTCAGTATTGCAGATCTAATGATCAGGGGACCGATAACTTGTTGAAGTACTGCCACAAACGACAGTTCACGGCAACAAGTGAAATCATGTGGGTGACTTGAAACTTTGTGCTACAGTGTTAAGAGACATTGTACTGGTTATCTGGAAAGAAAGGAGCTTAACATATTTCGGGAACGTATGTTATTGAAGCTAAAATTGTTTTAACATACGAGGTGATGTTTTTAAAAATATAGTAAAAACTTTATTGCCAAAACGATAAATTAATGTAAGTATTAAATGAAAAGCCCTTTAATAATAATTTGCAAAATATCAAGGAAAGACAAAATTAGAGGAGATCTTTCCCTACATGCAAACATAATACTAAAATACATCTTACAGAAATATATTTTAAGCGTGTAAACTGTCCTACTTTTTTTAACAGATTGAGGGTAATTTATTCGGCAAATATGTAACTTCTTGATCTGCTGGCCGACTGGACAAGAAAGAACGCGGTCCATAACTTAGGTAGGGGATGATCGCCCAAACTAAACACCCCTCAACCCCCACCCCCATCCACAGTTTCTGAGGCGAAAGTTGAAGGAAATAAATTAAAAGAAACGTTTTCTCTCAAAATCCTCTTGTGGCAAATCCACTTCCAGAATTGGTACAGTGTTAGTTCGCCCACAGGAACTTCCAAGCAATTCACTTGTCTGAAACCATGTGATGGTCTTCACGCGGTATTCCCGGGCAGATCCGTCTGTCTCATGCCTCATTAAAAGACGCTGAAAGTAACCAAAAAAGACCATACCCAGTGGCTGTAAGCGATATGTAGTGTGCTGCGCTCGACGGTACAACAGTATCACTCCATTCTGTCTTGTTAAATTAAAAGACACGATGTTTTTCCTATGGGTTACATGCCATCCAGCAGAAGCAATATATTCGTCTCTTTGTTTCGCTTAATAGTTTGTATAAAATGTTTCAGCCACGGGTACAAAAACGTCGCTCGTGATTCGGCCATTCATTTTGCAGTCAAAAGGCGTACCTGGAGTAGCTCCTGTCTTGAGTTCGAACTTGAAGTGTAGCCGCTTGGATATGAACACTGGTACAACAAAACATCCCGGCAGCACTCGTGCAATACGCACATGTTGTGTTCTTTCCTCTGCCTGCAATGGTATTGCCTCAACCTAAAGTTTATCGTTACCAGACAGTACATGTTAAGGTTTAGGGCAGTGAGAAGTACAGTTCCATCCACATTATGTACACGAGTAACATCCAAATTACTTTCAACAAATTTTCCCAAGACACGAAAGTTCCAAAAGTCCTCTGCATAAGCATCGAAATCTGGCCGTAGAGGTATCAATAAAAAAACAATTAAATTTAACTTGGAAATTCGCGTAATGAATTCCAGACCCAAATTTAGTCGCTAATTAATAAACCCCATATTTTCGAAAACTTATACAGAAGGTGATGGTTCCATGTTCCTAAAATGCGCCATATGAAACCTGCGGTCCGATATAAGTGTCCTTCGCTTCCAGTTTAGAATAACGCGCCATTTTTATTCCCAACAAACTCGCTCAGATGCTGAATGACAAGGCCCTAATTTCATCCCGAGGAAATTGTTTTTACGCAGTTGCTGACGGAACTTACCTCAGCTGCACATTACTCTTTTCAAAAAAGCAGATTTTGAAGTGACAAATAAGACGAAGCACATACAAAATTCAACAAAACACGTTACAACGAGCCACACTTTCTCATCACTCTTGAACTTCCTTCGTTGCTCAGAACGACTTGAAGATTCGACTTCTTGCCACTAGAGTGCCGATCATTGCTAGCTGCCAGTTTCTAAATTCATGGTTCCTTTTCGGAAGTGGTCCAATTTATGCAGCCTTCTTCTTATTTTTTTTCTGTTGCTGCAGCTACGTGTTTTGGCCCATTTTGGGCCATGACTTCCCCGAGATTCTCCTACATAATTCCTGGGTTTAAACTACGTACTGTTATCTAGTATTTGGGATTATAGAAGAATACTTTCAGTAAAATGCTTATACATAGTCTACCGATTTGTTCCTATTAAAAGAGAATAAGCAGTTTAGTGACATTGAATTTAAAAATAAATCCTGATAATATTGGCGGTTAATTATGCTGAAACCAGAAATACGTTTCGTATCGTTTAAAATTTAGTAAAACAATGTGCTGTGTATTTTTAAATTTATTAATTTCAGTGATTTCCTTTACAGCTATGACTATTGTTCTTGTTCAACTTTTCAAGATTTAAAAAAGGCTCTTTACATCTTGTGACTGGCTTACACGCAAAGAAATGCGAAACAGTTGCGTCCATAAATTTTGATACAAGAATAATGAACAAAATACAATCAAATATATAGCAAGTGTGCGATTTTGAGGGCAGGTATTTATACCATATCTTTAATTGTTATTGTAGTATTTAGTGTGTTAAGTGTGTCTTTGTATACACTTACTCTTGCTGTTTTGAAAGTAATTAAGAAATTAAACTACAACATTTCTCTACAGGCCTCCACCAATTTAAAATACGCTGAAATATGAAAGCAAATAATGATGGGTGTGTTTATCGCTATAGCAGTATTGGTGTATTCAACTTGTGTTGAACAAGGATCGTCTAGATTTCAGCACCAGACACGTACAGAAACCTGGCTTTCCCCTTCAGCCCATGTGGTATCTGCTATTCAGGAACGACTGCGCCTCAGATGTGTGTACATAATCAACAACAGAAAGTGGCCTTCGGTAAGTTCATCTGTGTCTTTTTGGTCACTTAAAGAGGAGGTTCAAATGAAAAATATTGTGTTGTTTCTTTCTAGATTCCAATGAACAGCAAATATCTTACAATTTTGGAAATTTCTCTCGTTACGCGAGAAACAGGCAGCATTTTCTGGTCCTGAAGCACTCGACGGCAAACCGCTTTGCAGATACAGTGTCCCTCTAAATGTCATCCTTTCGGCAGACAAGAGTACAATCCGCTGGACACAAGAGGTAACAACTACCCTCATGCCTGCATTGTTTTTTTAAATCTTCGGTACCTGGCACGCTGATTTATCCCAAAATAAAATAACGCCTCTATAACATTTAGGTAACTAACTCAGGCAAAAGAATCCTTCTTGATAAGACAACAGACGATCAGATATTCAAGACATTCCCCGTGTTTCATAATACCTGCAAATTCATTACCGTTTTCACGCGCGGCAACCACTGGTAAGCTATCTACTGACTCAGATGAAAACTGTACACACTCTCATACTGTTTTTCTAAGATAGTTTGAAATTCTAAACTACACCTAGCTCCACAAGGCAAAGCTTTATATCTGCTATTTGACTAGTTTCTTTTACCTTACATTTTACCCTTTTCGTGTTTGCTACATAGTCTACGATACATCAACTTTGTCTTGACAACCATAATAATATTTGACCAATGGTACAGATCATGGCGTTGTCCATTGCACAGATTCTTTCATTAAGCACTATTTATTTCTCATGCACAGCCAATTTTTCTGAGTCTGTCTATTTAATACAAGAGTGCACACTATGTCTTGCAACTGTCTTCCGTGTGAAACAGAGTTTTAAGGAAGGGTGAGATACGATCCTGTATCTGTACTGCAGGTCCCCTGTATTGAGCAATTCAACAAATATAAAAATGTATGGAAGGCATTTTATTTTATACTGAAAAATTGGTATTTAGAACTTCGAATGAACATCATTAATAAAGGATAAATACCTAATTACATTCAAGAGTGTATGACACTTTTTGAAAACTTCGTATTTATTTGTTTGATCAAGAAATGGACCCGAAGTTTGATTACTCTTTCAACCAAAACCCGCCATTTGAATGTCTCCTAAAAAAATTAATCGAAAGCAGTTCCGCTTATACTATTTTTCAAGAGTCATGCAGTATTCTTGCACTGCTTGACTCTTGAAAATGGGGCCGATATTTTGTCCCGAAACGTCGGTACGGAATTACCATTCTATGCTGCGTACAATCACAGAAGAGAGCAGATCTCGAGGTTATGAACTGTTGGGTTTCAAAAAGATAAAATGTCTTTTAACTTACAATTTATTAAATTAGATACGCTTCGTTCAGCTTCATGCAGTGTATTTTTTTCAAACTTCAGTAAATCTAATTTGCCAATTCTACTCTAACAGCCCACGTGACATTTATATTTATCACTGTCACTTCAGCTTCATATATATGCACGAACATAAAGCCCCACCTGCTCATTCCGTCTCCACTTTCCCTTTTTCAGGTACACAGTTTTGTGCAGTATTTCGATAAATTGAACCAGCTCTGTTGTTCTTTTAAGTGTACACACCACATATATCAGGTGGACGACAATTTTACCCGAAAGCACCGGGAAAGGGCTGTAAACATAACATGTATGAACTCCAATCTGAATGACGTTTCAACACGTCAGGTGAATGCACAAAAATGGTACAATCTAGGAAAGAAGTACAGTAACTGACACGTCAAAATTGCGATGGGTTGTATCGTATTTATGTTTTCTATGTGTTTTTCGCACAAAATGATATTTCTCAAACCGCAGTTTGCGGAAAACATTTGGTGCACAGGGCGGTATCAAAGGGGTTGGCGAGTTGCACATAAACAGAAAAATATAGACTTCCTTGAGATCTGCGCTATTCTGGGATATTACGCGGCGTCGTGTGGTAATTGTTTTCAGACGTTTCGGGACAATGTATAGGTCCCATCTTCAAGGACTCTTGACCCTTGAAGTTGGAACCGATGTGTTGTCCCGAAACGTCGGTAAACAATTACCACGTGACGCCGCGTAATATCCCAAAAGAGGGCAATCTCATCAACATCGCGGCGGAAGCCTAAAATCAAGGATAGACTTCCTTGTTTCGCTTAGCTTTCTCCTAATCTTCGTTTCCTTTTAATTTCTTCTAGGAAAAGTACTAGCTTTGTAATAAATATTTACAATGTCTAAATAAAAGGGGTTCACAGTTGATATACGTTTCTGATCTGTAAATACTGGAAATTATATTTTACAGAGTCGGATCTCAGTTTTGAGATAATTTTAGGGAGGGATCCGTAGAAGTAGTGACTTCTTAAGAGGTCCGTGGTACCAGAAAAGTTGAGAAAAGCCGGTAAGAATAAGGTACTGTGTATAATTTCTGGAATGGTCTTTCCTGTCGATATGTTTTAACATGCAAAGACTGAAACATTTTACGGTACAGCATTATCAGCTCTAAACCTAACCCCCAAACCGCACGACCACCTCTTCTTAGCTGTCCTATACTACTTATTCAGTAAAAGGTAAAGGTCTCCCTAAACCTATAATGAAGGCACAGAGGGGGAGTAGAAGTATACTTGTACCCGGTCTGAACCTCGCCGCTAGATGGGGGTGGATGGTCAACGCCATGCCCCGGCCCATGTACAGGATGGTAAATGGGCCTTAGGGCCGCGGTGGTCACGTGTAAAGAAGAGAAAATCTCCTACTACCACCAAGGTTCGAACCCCGGACCGTCCAGCCTGTAACGAGTCGCTATACCGACTAAGCTATCCCGGCCCCCCACTTATCCACCAGCCAATGATGCACCATATTACGGTAAACAGATGTCCACTTAACATAGCTTAAAGGAGACAGTCCTAAACTGAATTATTTTACCTTACAGTCAACAATTTCTGATAATAGTAAGCTTTCTTTATGTTACGCAAATTCTTTTGAAGTCAAAGTTAATTAAAGTAAAGTTGTCCCTGTAGCCGCCATAGACGCGTGCGGGGACAAAAAGTATACCTCCATTAATTCTTAAATTCGGTACTAGGTTGAGATAAACGGTAAGCTTCACGTCCCGGCCGCTTTAACCCTGGTGACATCGTTCCTCGGTATCCCTTGAACAGGAGACTCGATGGGCCCCAGGACCGGTCTGAAGACTGTGGAGATGAGAGAAATCTCCTGCCCCTGCCAAGAATCGAACCATGATTCCTCGGTTGTCCACCCCCTAGCCTAGTCTCTATGACCACTACACTATGCCGGACTCGAATCTTTTGAAGAAGAAACAAAATTATATTCGATACACAAGTTTTACTGTGGGCCTTCAAAAAATTGGCTAGGAGAGGCAGATCAGCTTAGCAATAGCCTCATTCACAATAGTCGGCGTCTGGCCCGATGTCCTTAGGGCAGAAATGCTACCCACTGCACCGCGCTCCCCGGCAATCATTGATCGGACTTCAATATTTGTCTTTTCCATTTCACAAAGAGACAGTTCCTCTCAGAAGGCATCTGGCTTCTGTTCCTTAACACGACAAAGGAAGAAGCGTTCGAAGATGTGAACGTGCCGTTCAACAGTCTCGTGTTCGTGGCAACGCAGATCGGACAAAGACAGTTCCTGCTTGAAGAAGTCTACCGTGTAGCACCACACCTGCCCCTGGTGACACGACGGGTTGGCACTTGGCACAGTGCGGCGGGGGGTTTGACCTGGGCTAGAGAAGCGACCCGCACAGGTGACCTGCATGGCCTGACTATCAAGGCGGCCATGAATCACGTAAGCAGTTTTGCTCTTATAGCTTCTTTGACTTCTTGGCTTTATCCTTTCATGAGTGTAACATCTTCCATTTCCACACTAACCACTTCACGTTCTCTGCACCCTCCAAACCCCGATTTTCTGTAGTGAAATGATCTTCATTCTTTATGTATGGTTTAACTAATTAAGATGGCAACAGCTGAGAGTATGGTAGATAGATATACAAGATTTTAAAAAAGATCTTCGCTCTTGTGCGATGCTACGCAGTATAGATTGGTAGTTGCCGACGTTTCGGGACAAACCATCCGTCCTATCTTCCAGGTTGAAGTAGTCTTCTTGTACTACTTGACCCTTGAATATGGGACCCATAGGTTGTCCCGAAACGTCGGTGACTAACGACCAATCTACGCTGTGTAACATCTCACAGGAGGGAAGGTCTCATTTACAGCGCGGCAGAAGCCTGAAATCAAGATTCTAATACAGTACAAGGAAACTAACTCTTGATTCCATGTCTGATTATGACAATTTTGCAACACGTCACAATTTTGAAGAAAACTCGAAGATGTTTCACAAACACTTTTACAATGTAAGCATTGTTTAGTGACAGCATAACTGGTAAGTAAAGTCCATGTATTCTGTGACAGAGCCATAATATTATGTTTTATTAGTGAATGAAATCGTTGTCATTCCGATTACGTCATTTATTCAAAGAGCCTAACAAGTCGAATATATGTTCACATGCCCTGCATTGAAATGAAAATATACGAAAAGAAATATCTGTACTTGCCATAACTTTTCGAAGGTCAGTTTTGTGATCAGCGTACCGAGGTAGACGAAACCAGTTTATTTCTTATATTTTAAAAAGGGTTACAATATATTGCCTAGTCTAGTTCCGAGAAGAAGGATTCTCCATGGAAGTATAAATATGGCCCGCCGTCTTGTGATATGTCTCTCTTATAGATATTTCGTCTGTGCGGTTTATCAAGTTCATGTCCATGCCTAACCTTTACCCTTATGAAGTGAAACGTAGAACGTGAAGCCACTATATCAGACTGATAAGAAATCGTTCACATATCCCGAATTTCCGTACAGGCTGAACGATGTAACAGAAATGGGATTCGTGTTGAACCCATGTAAACTCCTTACTGTGGACTGAAATTAATGTAGCTTTCGTTAAACTATGATTTTCTTAAGAATAACTTTAAAATTGTCCACTATAGTTGCAACAGTCACTTTAATGTTTTCTAAGATTACAGTCTTCTTGGATACTTCTAGCCTGAGAGACATTTCGGATGGACTTTCTGCTTCCCTCTTCAGAGGAAGAAGACGAATGCAGGTTTCTCCGAAACGTCAGTATATATCTATCACACTAAACAATGTCACATCCGAGACGACGGTACGTTACATGTCGCCTTACAGATTCATAAATTTCGTCGTCATGTAAAGAATAATTTTGTACCTAAAAACCTGCTGCAACTGAATATTTATCATTTATTTCTATAATGTTTCTAGAAACCGCCTTTCACTGCAGTAGAGAGCTGCAAAAACGGAACAGTATTTATTGGCGGTTTGTTTGGTAAAGTATGGAAAATCCTGGAAAGGCAACTCGGATTCAAGTGAGTACGCCTACAAGCACATTCACACTTATCGTGTATGAAGTTAAGAAATTATTCGCCTGTACTTAGGAATGTAATCAATAACGCATTTAAAGGCAAAGAGCAGAAATCGACGTAATTTTTAACAATTATAACTTAATTCCGTCCATCCCAGTGGCCGCGCCGTCTAAGGCGTGGGTCTGATGTCGCTCACTTGCTGGAATTATGGGTTCGAAACCCACCGGGGGGCATGGACGTCTGTCCCTTTGAGTGGTGTGTGTTGCTCTGCGACGGGCCGATCGCTCGTCCAGAGGAGTCCTACCGAATGTGGTGTGTCTGAGTGTGATCGTGAAGCCTCGATACTGAGGAGGACCTGGCCCACTAGGGGGATGTCGAGCCATTGGAGAAAAAAAGTTCATTTCAGAAATTGTATCATTACGTACCAAACTTCGTACCCCGTTTGTCCATATCAAAGTTCCTCACACGTAAGATGTGGGTCCTAATCTAATTATGAGTGCACACAGGTTTTAAAAGCTTATGACGCTTTAGGATTCTCATGGCGGTAAGCATCAATATTGCGGTATACTAGAAAAAGTCGCCCAGAAATTGATAAATAGGTACCAACCCTGAAAAAGAAGGTAGCAGCTTCCTTCGAAACACTGGTACAAATCAAGAAAGCCAAACAGCGCCTTATCCTAGGCGACCAGAAATAATACACTTGAGAATTTTCATCCCAATTAGCATTTTCTTGTATTACACCCAGCCCTTGTTTTACGCCCTAGTTGCGTTCCTGAAAAAGTGGGCGTAAATCAAAAAGGTGTAAATGAGCAAGAGAGGAAATGTACGTAAAAACGTAAAAATGAGGCGCGTTCGTGTAACCATTTTCGCCGTGGAAAAGCAATAAGTATTACATATTCTGAGTGTGTGTCTGTAGCCTTATTTATCCAGCACGCAACGCGCATGCGCCGTATTATACTGACATCTGTGGCCTGTCCGGCTGTACGATATTCTTCCAGATTATCTCAAAAACGGCAGGATTTTCGGGAAAAATTTAGTGAAAACAAAATATGTATTTTGATTTTCTCAGCAACTTTTGTCAGAACCATTCCTCATTTTAAGAAAAATTCAGCGAGATATCATAAATGTACACAAGTACCCGCTGTTCTTGCCAGATTTTAATGAAACTTAAATTTTGTCGAAAGATTTTCGAAAAATACTCAAATATCAAAGGTAATGAAAATTCGTCCAGTGGGAGCCCAGTTGTTCCGATCGGACGGACAGAAGAACGGACACAAATGATGAAGCCAATAGTCGCTTTTCGCGATTTTGCGAACGCGCCTAAAAATTATAATGTTCAATACATAACAAAACTATTTCTTTTTACCAGTTCAAAGTAATGTGAACTCTAAAAGTAAATTGCCAATTTTGTCTTTTACAAATTGCGTTCCTAAATTCACAAGCATGAGCTGGTACAGTGCAGTCAGTATAGTGACCAGGTTACAGGACTCGTAGTTCGATACCCGGCAGAGGGGGAGGAGGGCGAGGAGGCCATACAGCCTCCTATTCAATAGATACTGGATCTTTTTTCCCCGCAGGTAAAGCGGTCGGGGCGTGAAGCTGACAACTTACATTCACCTAGTACCGATGTTCAGAATGAGTGGATCTATACCTCTACTCCCACACGTACGTCATAATGGCGTACATCGGGATAATTTTGCTCTACTTCCATTTTAAATTCATGTCGCTTACTTAGACACACACATACACGCGGATAGACACGTGGCCAAAGTATATTACAGACTGGGCGAAGGGTTGTTTATGATCTTTCGGTGTCGTTTTAACTTCCGTCAGTTTCATACAACATTCTAAATGGCAACCACTTACAGGAACTTTACTTTGTTTTCCTCTGTTTCCTCGTTGTCAGCACGGAGTGGTTCACACCACACAACACGACATGGAATGAGGCCACAGCAAACGGAACGGAAATTCTACAGCTAATTGCGCGGAAACAAGTTGACGCGGTGGTATCCGACGTCACAGTTACACCGTCAAGAGCAGATATTGTCACATTTACTGTTCCGTTACTAACTTACAGGTAGATTTTATATTCTGTATGTAATTCCGACCTGCACCAAAACTGTTTTACTTTCTTTGAATATTATTGTTACGTCGCCAACTGAATGCACTATTTATTTTAAAAAACACTATGTGGTTCCTTAAAATATTTTAGTAAACACCCTACATATGTTTCGGCTTCCTCATGAAGCCATCCTCAGGGGTGTCATAAAACTTGCTTGTACGAGTATGTAGGGTGTTTACCAAAATATTTTAAGGAACCATATAGTGTTTTTTAAAATAAATAGTGCATTCAGTTGGTGACGTAACAATAATTGTGAAAAATGCACGGTGATTATAGAATAAAGTTTCTTTGAATACTTTTCCTCGGTATCTATAGAATGAATATAAACATGGACAGGGATTCGGAAGTAAGAAACGTGGAAAAGCTCACAATAAGCCGATCCTTGTAGAAAGAGATCGCTAAATTTCTAAAGTAATCACAAAAACACTACAACCCTTAACTTGTACCACTATAAGAGTGCAGTGTACTTTTATTAAAATCTTTACTCTTTGTAAAGTCGGTATAGCGATTACGCTACAAGTTGGACGATCCGGTGTTTGAACCCGGCAGGGGCAACAGCATTTTCTCTTCTCCAAAATATATAGACCGCCCCTGGGGCCCACCCAGCATACTATTCAATGGGCACCGGTTCTCGTTTCCGGAGGCAAAGCAGCCGGGGCCTGAAGTTGACCATTCGCCTCCATCTAGTACCGAGGTTAAGAATGACTGGAGCTGTAACTCTACTCCCCCTGTATTCCTTCATGTCGTAAATAGGGACGCGTTTTACAGTAGGTCATTATGCGTCATATGAAAGCTCATATATGAGTACAAACAATCAAAGGAGGTGGAGTTGTAACTGTCAACTGTAATATGTGTAGAAGTTAATCTAACAGCTTTATCAGAGATAAATCAAAGAATCAGCAGTGATGAAACTGCATCTGGAACAAGTCACTAAAAGGAGCGACGCTAGAACGGATTAACGCCCGAACAAAACATTTTATTTTACTAGCAATATTGTAAAACTTCTAGACCGTTGCAGCAAACTCACTGAAAACTTCTAGACCGTTGCAGCAAACTCACTGAAAACTTCTAGACCGTTGCAGCAAACTCACTGAAAACTTCTAGACGTTGCAGCAAATCACTGAAAACTTCTAGACCGTTGCAGCAAACTCACTGAAAACTTCTAGACCGTTGCAGCAAACTCGCTGAAAACTTCTAGACCGTTGCAGCAAACTCACTGAAAACTTCTAGACCGTTGCAGCAAACTCACTGAAAACTTCTAGACCGTTGCAGCAAACTCACTGAAAACTTCTAGACCTTTGCAGCAAACTCACTGAAAACTTCTAGACCGTTGCAGCAAACTCACTGAAAACTTCTAGACCGCTGTAGCAAACTCGCTGAAACTTCTAGACCGTTGCAGCAACTCACTGAAAACTTCTAGACCGTTGCAGCAAACTCACTGAAAACTTCTAGACCGTTGCAGCAAACTCACTGAAAACTTCTAGACCTTTGCAGCAAACTCACTGAAAACTTCTAGACCTTTGCAGCAAACTCACTGAAAACTTCTAGACCGTTGCAGCAAACTCACTGAAAACTTCTAGACTTGTTTATACGAATAATAAAATTCCTTTGTGTTTTTTTATATAGCTCCATATTTTATACGTAAGGATAGATTTTTTATAAACTGTAGGTTCACTTAAATATTCTTTTAGAAGTTAACATTTGCTTAACTAATTTGTAGCAATCAGCACGAACATGTCACACATACAGTAACTGTATTTTGTCTAGGTTCTCTGTATTCATCCGGGCACCAGAAGACAAAGACTTGGATTGGAAAACATATCTAAAACCTTTCAGTTTCAAACTGTGGCTTGCGGTCGCTGCAGCTGTTCCCATATTCGCCATTCTCCTTTCAACTGCCCAATATTTTGAGCTTATTTTGCGACACGAGAAGCGTGACGGCGGCGAAGCACATTTCACCTTCTATAATTCGATGTTCTACGTGTTTGGTGCATTCTGTCAGCAAGGTAAGATCCTTCATTTCATTCATTCCGTAATCTGTCTTGCGACAGGTCCATAGCCTCTTCCAAAGCGATTTCCCCAACTCTTTCAATTTCCAGTATCCTCCCGTTTCCTTAAGGTCATGCAGGAGCTGCCTACGTCTCCTTCCTCGTCTTTTCGTCACTTTTATCCTTCCTTCAATAATGTGTTTTAGAAGGCAGTTTCTACGCAAGATGTGACCAATCCAGTTAGCCTTTCTTCTTTTTATTGTATGTAGGATATTCCTCTCCTTCTTGACTCTTTATTTCTCACACGATCGGTCCAACTGATCTTCTCCATCCTTCTTCAGCACCACATTTAAAATCTCTTCTGGTACTTCTGATATACTTTCCGAAGTGTTCAACTTTCAGCACGATACAAAGCTATGCTCCAAATGTAGCATTTTACTAGTTTCTTCCTTACATTTAAGTCCATTTTTCTAGTGAAAAGAGTCCTCTTCTTCTCCTCCTTCTTCTTGAATGCTGCTTTTGCCATGGCAGTACTTATATGCCTATAATTAATCCCATGTCACAGAATCTTTTTTGAAAGTTTAATAAGTTCATAGCTGCTAAGAAGTTTATGTCCCGATTTATGCCACTAGAAGTTTTATCATCTTGTTCCAGAAAGTAACGATTTGAAACTATTCCTATTTAAATTAACCCATTTAAAATATTCACACTGCGTTTCTGTAAATTTAATTTAAATATTCTGCCACCTATGTCTATAGTTACCAAGTCGTCTCTCTTCCTTCAGTTTGTGGAATAGCATTCTGTGTATATTTCTAATTTCCTGACATTTGCATAGAACTTGAAAATTTTCTTATTCTCTATTTACCAATAAAAGTATCGACTAAATCTTTTCTCTGAAGCAGTCCTTTAATGCCTGCCATCTATCCACTTTAAACGGTCGTTCTTCAAAAGGCGATGCACACTTCGCTGGTTAAAAAATTCCCCGCTTTTATGTGAGCTGAAGGTTCATAATCTTGTTGACAAAAGCCTTGCATTAGCACTGTCCTCAGCCAGCTGAAACATCCCATCAATCCAAGATCCATTTTGACATTATCCTCACATTTATCT
Organism: Reticulitermes speratus; assembly: GCA_021186555.1. Classification (NCBI taxonomy): domain Eukaryota; kingdom Metazoa; phylum Arthropoda; class Insecta; order Blattodea; family Rhinotermitidae; genus Reticulitermes; species Reticulitermes speratus. Next base: position 11,540,914 of record JAJKFL010000001.1, read on the forward strand.
CTTCGAATTACTTTTTCTAGACAAAACTTTTATTTATTTCTCTTTTCCCCACGAGTGATATATTTCCTGCCTATTAAACCATTCTTGGTAAAATATAAGTTGGAAAAATTGTGGAATTACCGTGTAATTTTCTCTTGTAATTTGTTACTTCACTTCTGTATTGCCCTAGGAGTATTTTTCAGAAATTGATAGCAGGCAAACATGGTTATTTGCATGAAATTTTTTGCTCATTATAAAAACGCTGCCTCCAGCATTATATGGTTAAACTACTAAAGAATGACGACACACATTTTAACAAGAAGCTAAAGCCAGAACTCACACTGCCAGCTTCACTACGATTACGTTTGTAACTCCGACTAACCTATCATTAATAATACTTTTACTTACTTTTTGTGAGGTATTTATAAGCTAGACAAGTTCATGTGCGTTACATTTTTCAGCTATAACCTCAAAATATCTTATCGTCATCGTGTTTTTAAGAGCTGAACTACAAACAGCACTATATACATGATAAGTAGATATCTTTAAAACCTACCTATCTTGTTATCAGTTTTCACATGCTTAGTTCTAATGGCCCTTTACTTACGTCCACCACATGGAACGCGAAAGAGAATTTTCGCACGGTAGCCATGTTGTTATTCAATATTTTACAAAAGGAATTGCTCATCAAAATCCCACATTTTGCGGGACTTCTTAACTAATAGAGTGAATACTAGTTTTTAAAGATGGATTCTGCTTCAGGGAGTTGTTTTGTATTTACTTAGACACTTGTGCCCAATTAACTGCTTAATTATTCGGTCAGTTACTCACGTTGTTTATTCGGTTTGCTTCCTTCCAGGAACGGACGTGACACCAAAAGCTACTTCCTCCCGCATGGTCTACTGCCTCTCCTTTCTAAGTGCGATGGTTGTGCTTGCCGCTTACTCTGGAATCCTCGTCTCCTTCATTACTAACCAGCAACAAACAATCCCAGTCGATGATCTGGATGGACTCCTTCACTCTGGAACCTACAAATTTGGTGCTCTGAAAGATTCAACAGAACTGACTTTCTTTTCAGTAAGAGTGCTTATTACTGCTAGTATCCAATAATGCTTAGATTGTTTAACTACGATGCTTCAGCATCAGTTATTATTCTCATAACATCGATTGGGATGAGAAATGGTCACGAATGGCGATTAGATTCAAAGATTGTCACTTCATCCATTCTAGGCCCAAATATTGTCCTCAGTACCCTGTTCTAAAATACCCTTTACTTCTGCCGTCCCTTACTTTGAAAAGTTAATATTCAAACCGTACAAAACGACAGATAACACTAAACTTAGAATTTTGTACAGTTCAAAGTGTTGTATAGTTCCTACGAGCATATCGGAGGCAAGGAAAGAGACATTATCTTTTCTGGAATTTAACCTGCTCCTATAAGTGCTGAGGTTGTCACGGCGGTGACTAAACGTTTTCTAGGGTGTGACATCTAGGGTGTGCAGTCTGGAAGACGCGTTGCGATCTCACCTTCAGGATAGAAGATTGAGACAGCGTGTTTCCCCGAAACGCTGGGACTTACCTTCTACACTGCATAAAGTCACATCAAAGAACACATAATTCTTCATAATCTATTCCTTATTTCACACAGAATGTAATTGTTATTTATTACAATTATTCCATAATATTTAAAATGTGCTCGTCTACCCAAATCCTCAGCCGCAGAACCATCGCTTTTCTCGGCGGTGTACGACCGCCCATTAGATACGCTTATAAAGACAACAACAATGATACTGTTACTTATTAGCTGAATTAGTAGTCTTTAATTATGGATTCTGTAACTTTCAGTGCTGAAGGTTTCGAAGAAGGGCTGGAAGCTTGTATCTGAATGGTTGTTAGTTTGAAGCAGAAATTAGTGACACAAACAGTACAGAAATACGATGAAGTTGATTCTTGTTTTCTTATATTACGTTATGTCTCATTTTCAGGATGCCAAACCAAATACTTCCTTACATAGAATTTATTCAGAAATCATGATAAAAGACCCTAAAGGCCTCCCCGTGACAGATAAGGACGGTTTTCAACGAGTCTGTGAAGAAGATTATGCTTACATCGCACCTATGTTTTATGTCAGATCAGTCGCACAGCCAGCGAAATGTGCCCTGGTTCTTCTTCCAACACAGTACTTCCAGGCGCATCTCGCCATTGCGCTGTCAAACGACAGCGCATATAAGAACACCATCAACCACAAGTAAGTCCAGTCACACCACGGTTTAGCGCTTCCCTTACTGCGAACGAGGCACACTGTCTTTGAAACTGGCCTCTTCTGCAGTATATTGTTTCATCTCACACTGTGGAGGTCCGGGTTCGATCCCAAGTCAGTCCATACGGGATTTGTGATGGCACTGGAGCAGGTTTTTCTTCCTCGACTTTGGTTTTTCCCCTGTCGGTATCATTCCACCCAATCTCCATATTCACACTTCCTTCATCTACAAACTATGCTTCATAAAATTACCAATTGGGAGCGTAGTTAAATAAAACACTTCTGTGTGTATGTGTGAGAGAGAAGAGAGAGAGAGAGAGAGAGGGGGAAGAGAGAAGGGGAAGAAAGAAGGGGGAAGAGAGAGATCTGTGATAATAAACGCACCCTAACATATATTTACACTCCACGCCAGGGCCTTTCCACATTACGGCTCGCGGAAACAGCACGGTCTTATATAAATGTACATATATGTGTATATAATAATCAATGTTTTCAGTATTTACGACTGCAAGAAACGGCGTATGCAGAGGTGCACCTGCTAGGTGCGCATTGCAGCATGTTTGCTTGTACGTCAGTTTCGTTTGTAACTTCACAATATGTTCGCTCCCATCACTCCGCACACAGTATGTTTTGCCATCCTGGTATCGCATGTGTGGGAGCCGACAGGATGCAATGGGGGGGGGGGAGGGTCTTCCTGTCTAGACTTAAAAGCTCAATGTAAATTCAAAATCTATAGCAAATAATTTTATGCATTATTTTATTTTAAAAAGCGACTATGTCGAACTATGGGCGAAGAGGAAAATTTGATTCTAAATGTGTTCAACGAAAATGGAAATTCAGATAATTATTTGTACTGAATAAAACTGGCAGGCACTGTATTTTATACACAATGATACTGCGCAAGTTTTCAAAGCACGCATTATTTGTCGACATAACTACACTCAGTATTTATAGCAATATTTTAAAATGATATGACACCTTAGCGTTTAATAACGTTAAATATCTGAAACATGGGGTTTTAATGTCAACAACGTACTCTCAACAAAAACAAGCCAATGAGGCTCCAAAAACGACTATATTTCGAAAGGCAAATTTATTTACTAAAGCAAGTACACACTTTACTGAAAAATAGCTACTCAAATCTTGAAATTCTACACAAATTCCACCAAAAAAACCGGTCATTATACTCCAAAATTAATCATCCTTGTATAACTGAAATATTTTAAAAGATGTATCGTGCGATATTTAATTTATTTAGAGAGAGCAGTCCGTCTACTAACACGGCCGCTCGTAGAACTCAAGGTATCAGCAGCACTAATTCATCCAAAATTCAGACAAAGGGTTTCATATTTCAATGGTTGCCTATAGCGCCCAGTAATCGGCAGATGGTTCTGATATGTCGCCAATGCTGCTGTTCATTCTTGTAAACCATAATCGTTTCGACATCACAGAAAAACAAGCTCTTGCACATAGCATTTATGGAACGTCTGTAGGTGAGGACATTTACCAAAAAATAAGAAGACGCTCCGTTACGCTCGTAGTCTTAGGTGGAAGAAATCCATCTGTGTCATAACTGATGAACGCAGAAACGTGCGATAGAAATAAATGCTTCGCAGGTAGAATCACTGAAGTGGCTAAAACTGCAAGATATTTCAAAACCATAAGGTCTAACTGTAGTAGCCATTGGCAGGCTTTCCTTTTGATGCCTCGTTAATACAAACCCTGTTGGGATATCAGAGGTTCTCAAAGAGATATTGTTAAAGTTTCAAGGCTTCTGGGATATTAAGACTTTTTTTTTCATGGATTGACAGCCTTAGTCGGCCTAGGCCTCCTCTTTGTTTAGGTTCCGCGATCATACTCAAACACGCCACACTCGGTAGGACTCCTCTGGACGAGTGATCAGCCAGACGCACACAACACACAACACTCACAAGAGACAGACATCCATGCCTCCGGCGGGATTCGAATCCGCAATCCCAGCAAGCGAACGGTAGCAGACCCACGCCTTAGATCGCGCGGCAAAGACAGTACGACGTATAGACTGGTAAATATTTACGAAGGTAGCCAGTTACCTAATGAAATATTTACCAGTCTACACGGTGTAACATCCCAAAAGACTTGGATTTTCATGAACTCTGTTTCTGTCAGTAAGTTTTATGTGTCCATATAGGCTGCACGATTGCCAGTTTCGTGCTTTATATCAAGCAACTGAGTCTGATATCCATATGTTCCGCGTTACACTGCAGTTTGATGGTTTTGTTGATTGACAAAGAGTTAAGGCCCCTAATCAGTGAGCATAAATTTCTAAATGTCGCGGCGCAGTTAGAGACATCACTTGATAAACACTGTAATAACCAATCGGTGCCATGCCCTGAGCAGTGACGTAATGCCCACGTGTTGTGTTTCCAGTTTACGGTCTATTATTAACACTGGAGTACTGAAGAAGCTTAAAGGGGATATGTGGATTTTGTCTGCGTCTAAATCCAAGCCACACTTGACAAGTGTCGGAATTAAACACATTGTCCCTCTGCTTGTCGTCCTGTTAATTGGTATCACGACGGCTTCCATCCTACTGGTTCTGGAACTTATAGCAGGGGCTGCCAAAAAGATGCTGTCGTATCTTCATCCTGAGCGGCGACTCAGAAAAGAAAGAACAGGAGTTTGGACAGGAAAAGCATGGTTAATATAATTATGGTTCACCCCGTCTACAACACAGGTAACTTAACATTATAAAGACTGAAATTATCCTGAATTTCATTTAAAGGATCAGTTCGTACCTCGCAGCAAACAAACCCTGCCTACACTCACCCCAACTTTTCAGACTTTCTACTTGTTTGGAAAGAAGATGCTTTTACGCAAATTCTTAATTTTTATTGAGTTCTGTATATTTTATATTATATATCTTATACATGACTGTCCACTGCTTTGGAATGTACGTTTTAACTTTACCTTGGACAATGTTACATATTCTTAACTAAACATGGTCTTTGAGTGTATTCCCTGATGATGGCTACGTATATCAGCTGAAACATGTTGGAAAACTTTTTATTTAGATACATATCAGTGCAGTAAGTTAGAATAAATTCTTGTCTGTACATAAACCAATGTATGGAGAAATAATCGATATTTGTTCTGAGATCATACAAAATACATAAATGCACTGTATGGGCATAACGTATAATTTTGAATGTTAAACCCGGTGGCACATATAGTTACCACTGGGCTTTAAAGGATTAAAATGGAGTATGTACACATATTTAAATTTATATTTATTAAACATGTTTCAATCTGTCTTTAGTGTGTTGAATATTTTTATATGTTGTGTCCAAATCTGACTTTCAAGAATTGTTACAATGAAAGGGTTCCATTTTTTTTCGGTGTAGCAGGGAGTACTGCAATTAAAATTTAAATCTGACCGAATTTTAACCGCAGTATGTCAGGTTCAAGAAATTATTGATTATTCTTTTGAAACATAATCAGAACTATAAGTATTTGTCTCCCTTATATACCTTGCCCTGTACAAGGAAACCCCTGTAATTTATACGTTTGATGTGAATATGGCAGTGCTTTGAAAAATTCTGTCTGTTTAGGTAAGGTTTAGAAAGAGCCGAAAAAGTAAACATTTTTCAGATGAACATAACATTTTCTGAGAGAAGTTGAGAATAAGCGCAACACGATCCAGCTGCATAAGCAGTTACCTCTAAGTACATTGCCAACATTAGTATTTGTTTGTGTTAATAATCTAACAATATATATAGAGGTGCAAATATTTTTCAAAAAATTTGAACCATCGAAAAAATTCTAGGCGCCATAAGGGTGAAATCAAGCAAGTTCCACGCTGCGGATCCATAAATATTAGACGTCACTGTAAAAAATTTGTCACCACGGCGACCTGGCTCTCGGAATTTGTGCACCCCTCTATATATTTTGTTCTAATCTCTTCTGGAATGCTGGCTCTCATGTCTCACATTATCTGTGACTTCAACTTCTCCAAATAAAGGCCACAAAGCACCTTGAAATAAAACATGGCCGCCTCCTTCTAACTTAGTACCTCCTAATCCTTCATAATATTTTCCCACCCAATCTGACATCATTTAACCTCTGCAGTTTTAAACAAGCACCGGTAAGTGATCTAAGAATTAATCGATTCATGAAATGTTTAAAAGATTAGTTAGTTCGTTTTCAAATTATTAGGCCTATATAAACCATGTCTGTCATCAGGGCTGGAAATACGCGTAGACAAGGCTAGACGACATTCAGGCCCACGTAGGGGCACAACGATTTTAATTAAGCAATTTCCAGTGCCATGCAGTAGGCTTACACTAACTGTCACTCCCAACAATGACACAAATAGGAATAAGTTCCATTCTCAAACCTTGATTGCAATAATTTCAGTTATACAGCACTGGAGCACCTACCTAGTTCTGAACTGCAGAGTTTGCCTAGTTCTGAAAATCAACTTCAACTTCTATCTATTATATACCAAGAGAGGCAATGTGCGTTTAACGTAAAATTAAGGCGCTTTCGCATAACTATTGTTGCCGTGGAAAAGCAGTAAGTATTACATATTCTGAATATGTCTCTGTAGCCTTAGTTATCCAGCACGCAAAGCGCATGCGCCGTATTATATTGTCATTAATGGCCTGTCCGGCTGTACCATATTTTTTATATTATCTCATAAACGGCACGATATTCGAAAAGTGGTTACTGAGCATAAAATGTGTGTTTTGATTTTCTCTACAACTCTGTCTTAAATATTTCTCATTTCAAGAAGAATTCAGCGAGAAGCTATCATAAATGTACATAGGTCTCCATGTAAAGTAGCCGTTATTCTTGTCAGATTTTAATGAAACTCGAAGTTGCTCTACACATTTTCGAAAAAATGCTCAATATCAAATTTCATGAAAATCCGTCCAGCAGAAGCAGAGTTATTCCATGCGGGATGACAGAGGAATGGACAGACACGAAGCTAATAGTCGCTTTTCGCAATTTTACGAACGTGTCTAAAAAAAAACTCTATTCTTATCTGCACCTACATATAAATACATTCACGGAACTGCACACATTCATCAACAATATACCTTAGTGTACTAAACCACATACATACATACATACATACATACATACATACGTACGTAGATATATAAATACATACATACATACATACATACACACATACATACGTACACACATACATACATACGTAGATATATAAATACATACATACACACATACATACGTACGTAGATATATAAATACATACATACATACACACATACATACATACACACATACATACGTACGTAGATATATAAATACATACATACATACACACATACACACATACATACGTACGTAGATATATAAATACATACATACATACACACATACATACGTACACACATACACATACATACGTACGTAGATATATAAATACATACATACATACATACACACATACATACATACGTACGTAGATATATAAATACATACATACATACACACATACATATGTACACACATACACACATACATACGTACGTAGATATATAAATACATACATACATACACCCGCGCGCAGTAAGAAAATACGTCACACTTGTGCAGCCCATAGACCACATGTCACTGTCCCAGAGCAGCCATCGGAGAATTTATACACCTTAGGCATTTCTGTATCTAAAATACGGTTCCGTTTTCTCGGGAAAAATGTCACGTCCAATAATTTACGCTGCTGAAGTGAACTTGAAATATTCCGCACAGTTTGAGCCATGCCTGCCTGCTACAAAATGATCTACAACTCCTGAGGAACGCGTACCTGCAACAGGCTATTTACAAAACCACCCTATAAAACACGAACATCTTCCGCGCAATAAATTACACACTCCACGAAATACAGATATTTCTATCTTTCCTTTTACTAATTTATAAACCTACAACAGTTATGTCTGGTTTTTTTTTGTATGGTCGTAACATATGGTTTACTAACCCAAGTGAGGAACATAATGCAATGCTGAATTTTATTTTAGGTTCAGCGTGCATTTTCATTAAATCAATATCTCATCACCAACCAAATGCACTTTATTAAAAAAAAAACCAATATAAGGTTTCCTTAAAATCGTTTAAAAAGCCCCATTTGGTGCATTTGGTTGGTGATGAGACATTGATTTAATGAAAATGCACGGTGAACCTAAAATAAAATTCATCAATGTCAAACAGGCAAAGCTAATATACAAATACAGGAACATCAAAAGAAAACTGCTAAAGTCAAACGCGTCCATCTGGTTCAATAGGGGCTATTTAAACGATTTTAAGGAAACCTTATATTGGTTTTTTTTAAATAAAGTACATTTGGTTGGTGATGAGACATTGATTTAAATGCAATGCTGTTTTAAATACAATTCAACGGCTAATTCTCTGGTAATAAATGACAGTTTAGCACCACTAATGCTACGCTCAGACACTTGATACGATCCTCAACAATCTTTATTCGGCTCCCATCTTCAAAAATATGGCTTCTTTACAATACATGTTTAGTGAAGATGTTAAAAACGAAAAGAGTTATGGGAAACAGAAAGCACCATTGTGCTCCGTGCGTCGAATCCATGCTTTATCTTAAGTCGCAGGATTAAGAACAGTGGGGGACAATTTTGCAATAGGCTAAGGTCCACTACGGACTGTAATGCTAGAACAAGAAGAAGATTACCATCTGCAACATTCAAACAACGATTCCTTACCTGGAATGCCAAAACAAAATGCAGCACACTCCAAACACACCACATCTCGGCCACTTTAAACGTCTGACTTTGCACAGGTTTCCCAAACGTGATCAGATCAGACTGCATCACAGATTATTATCACACAGCACACTCTGTTGATGGGCGCATTCCTTTAGTCTGAAAGTGGCCACATGATGTGCGATGATTTAAAAAATAATAAAGCTGAATCAACAAAAATTCTATTAATATGAGTGAACATTTTGTAACTACATTTTGAGCAAAAGTTGCTGCAGTACTCAGCACCTTTATATATTTTAAATGCCATGTCATACATAGCTTTTTTTGGGGATTGCTCAAATATTGCAATAAGCATGTCCTCCTTATAAGACATAATATTTACTGCCGGGCAGATTTTTTGAAAGGCGAAATGATCCGCCGTCTTAGCTACCGATTTTGCCACAAGAAATAATAATAATGTTTAGTAGTCCTGCCGCCTTAATTATGTCACGCCACTACTACATAATATTATAATGGCTACGAGTAAATTGGAACTGTAAATCAGAAATGGTTGTTATACTGTAATGTCACTTCTATGACAACTGCGCAGAGTAATGATTATCGTTCCTGCTTCTAGTGCGAGTGTTATAAAGAGTTCAGGAATTTACAGTCCAGCGAAGCCATGTGGACATGCAGACACAGAGGCACACATCTACGCATGAGGCCTTGGTAATTATACTGTTAAGAAATCCGTGTTATCGGGTTACATGTTCTGCCATCTAGTTCGTTATATTGTAACCTTGCTGTGAGTGATCGATTGTCTACTTCACTTGGCTTCCGTCGGATGCGCTACAGTCGCAATCAGTGTTGGCAGTCCTGATACAATGTTATCTTGGAGTATCATTTAATTACGTTAGATTACTTTTTGTATCTTCAATTGTTTGAGAGTGTGTGTTTGCACTTTTCAGTATGTCAGAATTTAGTTGCTGCTGAATATTAATATTTGTAACCGTGTTCACAGTCACAATGTCAGATCAGACACCACCCAAATCCTTCAGTGAAGCAGATTTTAAGGACTTGAAGGAACGAATGACACTTATAGCTGATGCTGATCCTAACCAATATCACAATGAGCTCTCTCTTAAAAGATACCTCAGAGCATTTAAAACTGCTGATGCTGCATTTCAGGTATTTTTATTTACGACTTTTAAGCATGAGTGTTTGAGTCTACAACTTGAAATAATAAATAATACTGTTTTTTTAAGGCAATACTGAAGACAAACAAGTGGAGGAACGAGTATAATGTGGCATCTCTAACGAAAGACAATCCTATTGTTAAGAAACATATGGAGGCCAATAAAGCCAGAGTTTTGAGGCATCGAGACATGGTGGGAAGACCTGTAATCTACATTCCAGCCAAAAATCATAATGTTAATGATAGGGATATTGATGACCTAACAAAGTTCATAGTCTACTGCCTAGTAAGTTGAGAATATATTATATTTATAGAATGATAGACTTTTATATTAACATGTAAATATGAAGTATTCGGATTGCATCAGGTTGTTGGGCCTGTTTACCAATTACACTGATTGTGCTGAAGTTTATTTTGTGGTGTGGTTCACCCTGAAGTAAGTTAATTATTGCACCGTAAGTAATGTACCAGAAAGGACCGTATGTGAGAAAAATATTACCCTGGAATTTGCTGTACTCTATCTGTATTTTTAGTGTTTTGAAATACTGTAGTAGGCAAATTGGGAAAGGATGAGCTGGACAGGGCATGGGAGATATGCAAGACACATACAAATTTTAGTCAGAAATAAGAGCAGAGGAAGCCACTTCGATTACCCAGACACAAACTGGGGGATGATAGTAACCATTCAAATATTCGGGTATTAACAAGAAGTCGAACACAACTATTTAATACCTGAATGTTTGTACAACACAACAGGATATCCCATATTAAGATCTACCAGGTTTAACACTAAAAGTCTGCATTTTGCTCACACAGTTTATTTATGTATTTCATATGATACATATATGAAACAGTGATTGTTTTTCCTATCAGCCCAAATTAATTGGTCTTTCGAATGGAAGCACACTGTGCTCTGTATGAAGTTCAACTGAATATGGGGCATGTACAACTGAAATCTGTTTGTGGTGCAGCTGTGCGTTTGACTTGGTAAAGACACTGGTGTTGAACAGTCGGGTGAGTAGCTAGTACAGATGACATTACATTGCAGTTTAAACATGCTCTACCAGGTGGTGAATCTGTCCACACAGGACCAGAGCACTGTGATTCAATTTCTTGGAGTGGAGCGATGCCAACCTGCTGAAATGCATACGCACATGTGCCGTCTATGGTTCTGCATGTCTATTGAAGATAGCAGTGGCAGATTGGCTCCATATGTTTTGAATGGGTGGGCAGCAGATGGCAGGCATGTCAAGACTGGGAAATGCTTATATTGCAACTAATTAGGTGAACATTGCGTGAGTTGTGAATGTTGTGTGAGGAGACAGATGTTGGACAATTCCTTCTCTGTCAATAGAATTTCTGTGCAGGTAGTTGTCATGTCTGCTGACACATGCAAGGAGCATCGCATGTCCATATTATTAGAACATTTGAAGCAGTACCATACTGAGGTTGAGGCATTTCTGTGGCAGGGACAGTGAGACTGGTGTCACCATTTTGAACCCGTAGGAAAACCAGCAGGCAAGCAATAGGGATACCCACTTCATCCTGACAAAAGAATTTTGTCACAAGTATCCACTGGTAAAGTGATGTTTGCTGTGTTCACTTTAGGGGAACCCTGCCTCTGGACAACACATCGGTGTCCACCATTACTCTCAAAACACTTAAAAGCTGCATACCATGATCAAGAATTAACATTCAGCAAAGTCACTGAGCGCATCATCCTGCTGCATGACAATGCCCATCCCCATGTGGCCCACAGAGTTCAGGACCAATTGAATGCCATGTGATGGGAAGTGCTTGCACATCCTGCATACAGCCCAGACTTAACACCATGCAATTTTTGTATCTTTGGACCACTAAGAAAAGCCCTGAAAAGCTGTGTGTTTACATCAGATGATGGTATGCAGGAGATTATGATAGCGGTTAGGCAGTTGCCCAAAGAATTTTTTGCAGACAGGATACACAGAGTTATGCTTCAGTGGGACTCCAGTCTAAATATGTGTGATTTTTTATAACTTGCAGTACCTTCCCCCATGAGCATGCTTGAATAGCTTTCAGTTGTACATGCCTCGTGTAATGTAGACTAATGTTAGTCTTCAAAGGGGTTAAAGTGAATCTTAAAGAAATAGGGTGTGAGGATGTAGAGTGGTTTAATCTGTCTTAGGATATCTAATGGTAGATTAAGTTAATTTCATTTCATTCACTTTTCTATAATATTTATATTGGTTATAGTGAACACAAATGAAACTGTATATCTGATATTGAATGATGTGGCTGTGTACAGAAAGGGTTCAAGTACTTGGTTGCTGTGTGCTCAAGTTGTTCCCTTTATAGGATGGTTATGAGTGATGAATGTCTCTCACACTGAGGGAGGAACATAGGCTGAGGGTGTTTGAGAATAGGGTGCTGAGGAGGATATTTGGGCCTAAGAGGGACAGGGTAACAGGGGAGTGGAGAAGACTACATAACGAGGAACTTAATGATCTGTACTGATCACCAAATATTATTCGGGTGATCAAATCGAGAAGAATGAGGTGGACGGGGTATGTAGCACGTATGGGTGAGGGGAGAGGTGCATACAGGGTTTTGGTGGGGAGACCTGAGGGAAGGAGACCACTTGGAAGACCGAGGCATAGATGGAAGGATAATATTAAAATGTATCTTCAAGAAGTGGGATGGGGGGGCATGGACTGGATTGATATGGCTCAGGATAGGGACAGGTGGCGGGCTCTTTGAGTGCGGTAATGAACCTTCGGGCTCCATAAAACGCGGGGAATTTCTTGACTAGCTGATGACCTGTTAGCTTCTCAAGAAGGACTCTGCTCCATGGAGTTAGTTTAGTTAGTTATGAGTGATGAATAGAAGTGGAACATGGAAGTGGTTATGGTCCTTTCTAAGGTAATACTACAACAATCTGTGGATCAACTGACAAAACCATGAACAGTCTCTGTTAAAATAGTCTCACCCATGTAGATTACTGCCTTCTGGTATGTGGCACTGTGTTTTCTGATAGGTATATTCTGAAGTTTCAGAGGATCCTGCTGCCTCCAAATAGTGTAGATTATCCACCGTGATGGTGGGACAAGCAAGTTCCTCTGAAATGGATGTACATATATACCAGACTACATGTTGCCACATACCAGGAGACAGTAATCTTCACAGTGACTGCCATGAGAGCCTTAAATCTCACAGTCCCTGCTGTCTCAGCCTGCTCTACCTAGTGCCTCTTGGTCTGGGATAAATAAGTTCTTAAAATCAGAAATGTACAAATGACTCTTTATGCCTGATGAAAGAGAGCAGAGTGAAACATTATACTGATCTGGCTGATTTTATATAACAAATTTCATATTGCTGATATGTCTGTGTAGCTTCTTTTATATTATGGAACATATATGTTATTTGTTACAGTACTTGTTTATTTCTCAACCCAGAGTTTGTGATGTACAGTAGGAGCCACGCATTAACACAATGTGGCAACCATAGATAAAAGCCAGCCTGTTCATGAGATAAGAGGTAACTGACTTGTTCATGATAAAAAGTGATGAGATAAAATGATGCAAAAGTACAAAGGGCAGAAAAGCATCATCTAACTACATGAAAAGGAAAATGAATAAAATCACAACCCACAGTAATATGAGTACAATAATGACAAAAATGAGAGCAGGGATGGTGATGATTTCCTAAAAAATGTTATTACTGAGTTCAGAAATTTTCTGTCATTATGAAGACATCACTGTGTTCACAGAACCTCGTCATTGGAATATCATGAATCAGTTCAATAAGTTCACACCCTATTTTTTTAAGCTCAGTTTTAATCTTAATCTCAAATTTATGCCTAGATTTGAAAACCCTTTTCTCCCCTTCCCTCTCCAGCACCAGCATGTAGCATTTGGTTACGGAACTGTGATTTGTACATAATAATTAGTTTTCTTAATAGTGTCATAAAAATGCATAGTGATATTCCCCTGAAACATACAAAACAAAACAGAATCCACCAAAGATTGTCTTTTTTTACATTATGTGTATTCTCTTATTTTACTATTATACATTGCGTGACTTTTCAGTCAGTGATGAATTTTGACTATTCAATACTCCACCTTGCCATTTATCATGAAAAATCAATATTGTATTGACATGTTTCTTATCACAGGAAGAAGCCTGTAAGAAATGTTTTGAAGAGGTTGTGGACAACTTGTGCATAGTGTTTGACTTGAAAGAATTTGGGTTGAGCTGCATGGACTACCAAGTGATAAAAAATTTAATCTGGTTGTTGAGTCGGCACTATCCGGAACGACTGGGTGTATGCCTTGTACTGAATGCTCCTGCATTATTTTCAGGTTGTTGGGCAATTATCAAAGGCTGGTATGTATGATTTGCCTTTATAGTTTGGAAGTAATTCAAATAAATACCTTAGTGGAGCAACTGCATCCTCAGCTAGTCAAGGAATGCCCCACATTTTGTGGAAACTGCACTAGTTCACAAGAGCCACTTATCCCTGTCCTGAACCAGATGAGCCCAGTCCACACCCATATTAATGTTATACCCCCTTCTCCACCTAGTGTTCCAAGCACTCTCTTTCCTTCATGTCTTTCCCTCAGAATCTTTTATGCATTTCTCCTTACCCTCTTTGTAGCACATCCCTTGCTCATCCCATTCCCCTTGATTTGATCACTCAAATGATATTTAGCAAATACAAATTTTAAAGCTCCACATTATGTAATTTTCTGTGACCTCCTCCTTCCTCCCTGTTGGGCCTATATATTCCTCAGCACCCTGTTCATCATATGTTCTTCCCTGAATGTGAGAGACTAAGTTTCACACCCATATAAAATAAGACAAAATTATAGTTCTGTATATCTTAATCTTTGTTTGTAGCAAAATATTCTGAACCAAATGGTAGCAAGCATTCCCCAAATTTAATCTGCTCCTTATTTGTGCATGCAGTTTTAATTTATTGGGTTTTGTCTCCTCCAAAGTGGTCAAACCAGCCTGGGGCCCACATGAGCCTCCTGTTGAGTAGATACTGGGGGCTCTTACCATGGGAGAAAAGCAGCCAGACTCTGAAGCTAACCACTCGCCTCCATCTATGGAACTACAGTTCTGCTGTCCCATATGTCTTTATAGCATGCACAAGGACAACTTTCCTTTAGGGTCTCCCAAGTATTGGACCTTTGCCACATTTTCGTAGGGCTCATTAGCTGTCATTTTGTTGTGATTTTTCTCTGTGTTCTGTTGACAAGACATGGGCGTGTGCTTTGTTTTCTCGGCATGTACTTCAAGACAAACACCCTTACTAATAACTAATAGAGCTCCGTGTTTTTGTATAGTATTTTGTTTTCCTCGGTCAGTTGACATCATCAGTGTAGACCAGAAGCTGATATATCCCATTTCATTCCCTCCTGGTTTACTTGGAACTTTCTAATAGCATATTTTAAAGCACAGTTGAAATAAATGGTGATACAGCATCACCTTGTTTCAGACCATTCTGAACAGGAAACAGACCAGACAAATGTGTATCCACACTTTGCTATGGGCATGATTTAAACACATTTTAATTAACCTGACTAGATCCATGAGTATACCAGACTCATTGAGTATATTATACAAAGCATCCCTCCTAACTGAATCGTAACCTTTATTCAGGTATATCAATATGTGATGTACTGTGCCAATTCCAGTCCCCCCTCCCCCCTGGAGTAACTAACAGTTGCAGAAATCCATGGTGACGATCACAAATAATTTTGTCTGCACATCTTAGATTTGTAAAGTCAGTAACATTAAATGTGAAATTAGTACTGTTGCCCTACAGCATGGATTATAGGAGTGTGGCAGTAAAGGTTCACATGTTTGTAGCCTTTAAAATTTGATGGATGTCAGTGGTCATCTTCCCCTAAGGTAACCCATTGTACCCACCGGATGTAAGGGTGGAGAGAGCTCCAGAGATAGTCTGGATATGGTGGCAAAGAGACAACTCCTTGCCTTTGTCAGAAATCTGTCCCAGGGGCAATCAATTTAGTCATTTTGGTTTCCTTTCAAAGGTTTAAAATTGGAGAAAATTATCTGAATAAGCATTTATTAGTGCACTGTTATGAAACTTAATGTTATGACGTTTTTTTTTCTGTACTAGGTTGGATGAGAACACATCAAGCAAAGTTATGTTTGTTAATAATGAAGAAGAACTATGCAAGTATCTTATACCCGACATTTTACCAGATGACATTTAGAATTGTTATTTACATTTATATAATGGCTCATCTTTGCATGTTGAATTGAAGATGTGCATGAAGTGTAGGTGTGTCTGATTGGCTTTGAGTGCTGTGCACTGTGACACAACTCTTAACTGGAAATGCTTGATGATGTTTGGGTCAATACATATTCTACGTAAAACTGTTAGAAAATACTGTATTCTTTAAATTACAATGAAAATTTATCTCTGAATGTTATTTGAGTTTTGTGACTGTAAGTGCACTGAAGAAATGTCACAGTTGCACACCTGGTCCTACATATCGGACATTAATGAATGATGAACTGAGTTGCGTGATTGCTGTCGATTAAGAATGTAAATAACCTAATGTTATAGTGAATCAGTGGTGAATAATGAACAAAACCCCAGAGAGAACACATGATGTATAGTCTCTATGAAATACATACAGAGCAACTGTATGACATCTTACCCAAAAGTGTTGAGCCATTCAGGTGCATGAGACAGGCACTATGTTGACTTGGGCTGCCGAGACTTTGGATCACAAACCAAGAACCTATCTATACACATTAAACTTGTGTTCAGAGTCACCCCAATAAACAGTCAAACAGCCATTATGTAGCTTTTGGCAAGAATATTCAAGCTTAGCACTGATTTCGTATATTTTCTCCTCAGTGATTACTTGGTTTGGTTCTTCTTTTGTTTAGTAATGACTTTGTCTTTTATTTGGTATGACTGTATGACTAGTTAGGTGTGTTCACATACTCGTGAAAAGTGCCTATTACCGTCATCATGTCTGTCTTTCAGTTTGTCCGTATGTACCGGCTTGCCTCCCACTGGATGGATTTTCATGCAATTTAA
Source organism: Reticulitermes speratus (assembly GCA_021186555.1). NCBI lineage: Eukaryota > Metazoa > Arthropoda > Insecta > Blattodea > Rhinotermitidae > Reticulitermes > Reticulitermes speratus. The sequence continues at coordinate 11,558,124 of JAJKFL010000001.1, forward strand.
TATTGGAGACTTTTATGAAAATCCGTCAAGAATATCCAGATTTGGGTCAAATCGGACAAAAATATTGGGTACTTTACATGAAGACCTAAGTAGAATTTATTGTTGCTGAGGGCATAAAATTGCCATAAAAGCATTGTAGACAGTGACATGTAGCTCAACAATACTAAGAGAATGCATTGTTGACAAAAATGTATTTTATAACAGGAACACTGTACAGTGGAGGTAATACTTCCTTGTTTGTGCATTCAACAAGTTACACGAATGCACCATGACGTTGCATAATATGTATATTGCCTGGCTTGTTTTTTTATTTGCAGCTGTAACATTGTGAAAGGTAAATCTTTCACACAGGTAATGTGTAGTAATAAATTTTATAAGTTTAGTAGCAGGGGCTCATGAGTATGGTTGGCTGGCATGTAACTCATAAACTCAGTGACAGCTGTTCAGTGATTTATTTGAGTGATACTAAAGAGACATTCTAATGTGTATCGTCGGTTTGTGCCACCATCAGTCTGAATCTCGGCAGCCCGAGTTGTCATGAGGAGGACCTGTTTCTTCTGCCTAAACAGCTCTATGATTTTCAGGAAGCTCTCTACCAATCACACATTATCACACACACACACAAATAGACACGAAAGTTGGTACAGTGAAACCCCTCATTTAATCCCCCTCAGTTGCAAACTTACCATCATTTAACTTTAACTTTCACTGATGCCTAATCAGTGGTCTCAGCATTCAGTTTCGTGCATTTAAGATTTTCCTTAGTATACTGCCAAGACCCACTGCTCTGGGGACAGTGGGTTTAATCACATAGGGGTTCACTGTAGTTTACGTGTCTATAATAAATTCTGTACAGTTACATCAGTGAACTGTTACACTGGAAGTAAAAATAAAGGGAGGCATACATGGGTTATGAATGAAGTGGCATTTTTTGTACCTCATTAGGGTTGTCAAATGTGAAAATTTACTTGCGTGTTTAACACAATGAACCCACAAGTTTATGTAAAGAAACTTTGCAACTGTATATTTTATTAAATTTAATTTTAACTGACTAAGGAATGTTTTTTGTGTTGTAAGAATAAAATGAAAGGTTTAAAAATTGTTACAAGTGTTATATATGTTTTCCAAAATAATTTATAATGAAACGGTTCGTGTACTTACTATAAAATGGTGTGCTGTAATGTTGTCATATTACATTAGAGACCTGTTACTCCCACTTCAAAATAATACACATACTGTATCTGAAAGTGTTTAGCATTATATTTCTATTTAGATGATTTTCTGAAATGGCCTTCATATAAAACTAAATCTTATTCTTGCTATTGACAATGCCTTTCATGGAGAAAAGGTACCAAAGAGAGAGAGAGAGATATATATATATATGTTTAAAATGTATTTTTGTGGAAAACTTTCGCTCTTGTTCAGTGTAAAAATGAATGGATTGTATTACTCTGTTATTTAAATATTGCATAGATATGTACTATAAAATCTATATTGGAAGTGTTTGGAACAAAGTAGTACAGTGCTAAAATTCATTGCTGTTAATTTCATAATGCATTAGAAATGTTCATTTTCATTCGCATTTATATTTTTACATTGCATTTTTGTTGTATATGTGAATCAGTACAAAACAGTGATAACATTTTAGGTGCTTTGCTTTTGTAAGAATGTGATAATAAGGCAGACTGTTTTGTTCCATGTTTACTATGTACAGAGCGATCAGACAATTAAAAAACAGTACATATTATTAGCTTAACCTGTTCACGATTACCCACCTATGTTCTGTGTGTGAGTGTGCACATGCATCATGGTCATTATTGTCATTACCGTCATGGTTGGTGGGCGGTGTTCAGGAAGGTGAGAGGGAAGTATTTTACTCTTTTTAACCGCATACCAGATTTTGTCCAATGTGAAATAAACTTACTAACATTAACCAGTAAGTATTCTGGTATAAGAGGCCAGTCACTGATCCCTTATTATTCATAAATACTAGACAAAAAATGTGTACAGTGAGACATTACATTAGGTATTCATAGTCTTAAAATAACTAGCACCTCAGCAACAGTACTGTACAACATGCTCATAGAATGTTGTACACAGAGATACAGTGAGGCTTGACTTAGAGTCAAGTTTGTGTCGGAGAAGATTTGTCTGATATATTTTCTGTCCATAATGGTTTGAAATAAGGCAATCCTTTAGTAGAACATGTCTTAGGATGGCCAAGCAAGCCTTACCTTGGGAAGTGCAGCAACTGTCCATTGTAAAACAAGTGTTGCTCCTGACGCCCAGCACAGCTGCATTACATCACCATTGCACTATATCCTTCTGTTGTAAGCAACACGTGACTCCCAAGGTAGACCACGTGATCCCATTAAGCCTGGAATTGCATGAATTTATAAAGAAGCTAAATCAATATATAAAAATAATCAGAGATGCAGGATATGAATTATGCAAGATGGGCAGGTGAACAGTTTAACCATTAAGGGACAAACAGGACAGTGTTGTATTAAACGTACATCCTTTTTTTCTGAATGGGAAAACACTGTCCTGCATTGGGCATTTAAATTGAGTAGTGCTCTGACTGCAACACAAACCTGGCATTTAAAAGGTCATACACTAAAGGTTAAGCATATATGCAAGGATAAAGGTAAAGTTCAACCTAGAACAGGCCTCAAAGGCCCAGAGAGGGAGTAGAGGTATAGCTCTGCTCTTTCTTTAACCTGAGTGCATATGCAAGGATAAGACGACAATATTTCATTAGAAACAAATACACAATATTATTAAAAATTGACAGTTTTACATTACACTTTCTTCATATCAATGCTTATTAACACAATCTGTATATACACACTGTTACTTCCTTGAAGTAATATACTATCAACAAATTACTTAATTCCCTTAATCAGTAAAGTGTGTGTTAATGACTTTCATACCTATATGCAGTTGGCTTTATCTTTGTTATTTCTTGTGTAACTAGTATCACAGATACACAGACAAGGGCCTAGCCTACATAGGAACATCATCATATCCACACATTATTACAAAATCTATTTTTAATTTCATAACCACAATTACATATTTATGTCATGAAAACAGTGTGCACAAATTAAATTACTTTCATAGATATGAACTGACTACTCTTTAACAGGCAGCTCATGACATATAATGACACAGCCTAAATAACATAACATGATATAACATTTCAGAATATGTAACCCTTATTCTCCAAAGTATACTCACTTGTTTTGTCAAATTATGTAACCCAATTGAGGGAAAAAATTATTTCACTTCAATGACTATGATAAACTGTCTTTAAATACTGGACTCTGTGTTAAAATTTCTGAGACTTGAATTTGAAAGGAGGTATCACAACTCAGATTTCCATACCTGACACACAGGACCAATTTAATTTGGAGCCTTACCTACAAAGTGCCTGAAGTGAATAAAAGCTTTAAGATGAACAGTTTGTGAAACAACTTTGTAGAACTGAAGAAATGAGGGCCTGATTGATTTAAGTAGGATTTTAGTGTAGAAAACATCTGAGTACCAATTTTCCATTTATGTTGCACAAGAAAAAAGAAAAAGATACAAACTCATTGACATGTCCCAGATATCCTGGTGAGCATACATACATGGTTCTGGAACAATTAAAAGATACGCCCTCACCTGCACTTCGTACACAAAGTCTACTTACTGCCCTCTTTTGTTCACATGCCTGTGACCTTTACCACACTTTAAAATGCAGACCATGTTACTTAAGGATGGGTTAGTCATACTGATAAGTGAACGTTTTGCTAGGCATTTTTATAAAAATTAATAAATGAAAATTCACACGTACACAGGAACAAAAGTGAAGAGAAGAAACATACAAACACAAAAAAGGCCTAAGGCATTTTCTATTAATTTACATGATATCTTTCATTTACACAAAACATATGGGAAAACGTTTGTCCTTTGTGGCTGTGAAGACACTTTTTGGGTGGGAAGGACACTATTGCCACCAAAACTGTAGAAGGCCTGAAACATTGTGTGGTAAAACATCTTCAAACAATATGCAGTTCTCTTCAGGTTAATTTTAGAATCTATAATAAAAACAGGGTGTGTGTGTGTAAAGTCTATACTTGGCTTCTGTGTGACAAAATACACGGAGATGGACCACAAATGTACCTATACCTAAACATGTACAGAACTTACATTAAAAATTACAAATGTGGTGAATGTGCAGAATTCTTAGGTTATGTCTGACAGCTGTTATGTAAGGGAATTATATAATACTACAGCAGGCAGTATTCATACAAATTAGGAATTAAGTTGCATACTCAGTAATTTACAATTCTTGGTGACCTCTCTAAATAGACTGAAGCAAAAGCTGGCAATGGAAATTTTTGTTCTATATGTTGCCACTGTAAATGGTTTTGTTTTATGAAACTGTAATACATTAAGTTTCAATAAGCATAGCAATATTGACTCACAGATGCTTCTATCCAGAAACAAACTTCAACTCACAGAGTAGGAAGGGGTCAGGAAGGGCTAACTGGATGTATTTGCCACAAATATGCATTTTAAATAAATTATGGTAGCATTTCAAGCATGGTTAAGGGACACAGGTAACTCAAATAGGCAATATTTAATAATCTTTAAATGACCGAGTTGGTATTTAAATTTTAGCACATGGTTTATGAAAAATGCATTATTTGAATATAAAAAGATAAAATTATGAAATCAATGGCATATTGTTGAAAATAAAACAGAGATTATGCAGCATGTCTTACAAAATGCAGTAAATTTCCTTGTTGCCTATATAAGGAATTTGTATGGGTGTTTTTTAACATGCATTCACATATGTGAACATAGGATGTTTAAAGGTTAAAATGTTGGCAAACTTGCAATTAAAGTACAATTGTTGGCTGCAAAATACAACAAGATAACTTATAACAACTTCAGTTAAATAATATATGCTTGTATATACTCAACTATACATAAAAAATTTTAACACACCAACAAGTTATCAGTATTAGGATGGCTAAGCCTTCAACCAAATTACTTTTATAAAACATACCCTTTCATTCACAGTACTACTTCCCCTGATTACACTCATATTAAGAACCTATGTAAATCAGAGCTTGCTTCTTCCAATGCCTTTGTTACTCATAAAATAAACACTTTTCCCTGTATAAACTGACTGCTTCCCAGTGATTCCCAGGGAATAAATACTCTTTTCATGATCAAGGTCAGATGATACAGATGTTTGTTCAACAGAGTTATTATGAAAAGTCTTAGTAAAATGAAGCATACAAATTATATTGTCCTAAACACTTTTCATAGTTCTAATGCCTGGACAAAAATGAATGGTCAGTGTGCTGATAATGAAGACTTATGCAACAACTAATCAACAATAACAATGGTTCTTGTCACCATGTACATAACAGTACAGCATTACTTATCAAGCTCAGCCATAATGCTTCATCTCCTCTGTTCTTAGTTATCAACAATGCCATAAATTCAAAACATACATTCTTTCCCTCCTTTCTAGAATGAACAGAAAGAATGATTACATAAAGTTGATTATGGCAATATATGAAAGTAAAAAATATGCAAAACATACTGAAAGCTTAACAGCTTGGTTGCATGTATGAAAATTTCCATTTTCTTGCTTCATTCATGGAAATTTGTCAAGCTGCCATATAGGGGCTCACTCATATTAATGTCAACATTCTTTACTGATTAAATTATTTTCAGTGACAGTGAAATAATCAAGTAAAAGATGCCTTATGATAACATTCAAGGAGTGACATAGAATATAAACAAAGCAGTATACACCAGTTCACAATGTCCTGGTTAGGCTAACAGAAATTCTCTAATACTCCAGTGATAAAAGGACAATGCTTTAAATATCAAAGAATGTACAGCTGGATGAGAAAAATCAAAATACTGATCACAGCACAGCACTACAATGCTTCGAAACATCAACATGGTGTAACACCCCAGAAGATTTGAATCTTCAGCAACACCACTGTGAGAACCTGAAATCTTAGAAAGTCCTTCTTACAAAAATAAGTTAAAATGTTACTTGAAAGACATGAATTTACTGTAAAAACAAGCCCACTGCAGTGGTATATAGAACACAGCGTTCTATGCTGAGAGTTCAGCATCAAAGTGTTATGTAATAGTGCGCATAGTAGATCAATGTTTTGCAGCTAGGGCACCATCACAAGCCTCAAGCTGTGTCACAAAACCCATTAAAGGAAGAAAAGATGTCTTCCAATGGAATAAAACTGACACATATGATGTACTTGTTATTAATCCTTCCAATGCTTTTTCTCAGTGATGAACCATGTGCCAAATTATACACAGGTCACAGAACTATATTAAAGGCATGCCACCATACTACTAATGATATATGTACTATTTGTACGAGTCCACACTCCTGTCAAAGTAAAGAGTCATAACTCTAATTCTGGAACTTTCTAGTAATTATTATAATGAAATCCTGATAAGAGACTTATTTGTGATACAAAGCAGTCTCTACTATCAAAATACTCAGCAATTTCAGAGACTGGCAGTCAGTCACAACTGCAATTTATGATAGGCAGTATCAAGACAGTTAAATGAAAATATAAGTGACTATGACATGACATTTTACATCTGAGGTGCAGATACCACACTCCCACCTTACAGTATACATTTCATGTGCAGATATGACACTCCCACCTTACCATATATGTACACATCAGCTACAGATACTGCACTCCTGCCTTAGAGTATTCATCTGAGGTACAGATACCACACTCCACCTTATAGTATATGTGGGAGGATCAAAAAGTTCCCGGAACTCAGACATAATCTGCAGGAAAACGATATGAATAAAGTCTAACCTAATCACCCTCAAACTACTACCCTTCTGTACATACACACTTGCTCCAGTGGTCCTGCCACTGCTGCAAGCACCTCTGAAAATCCGCTTTTGGTATGGCTGTGAGACATGCTGTTGTGTTCTGTCAAATTTCTTCTTTGGAAGCAAAATGACTACCTTTGAGACCAAAACGCCCAAAGTTATATGAAGACCTGATGAATACGGTGGCTGAGAATGGTTGGAAATTGAGTCCTCAACAAAACCTGCTGCACTGTGAGTGAGAAGTAACAAAACACAGTCTCACACACACACACACACACGATGCAATAACAACTCTTCATTCAGAATGTTCTGAAATTATCCACATGAGATGACAATTTTGTATGCTATCTGTTCAATTGCCACACTCCTATCTGATGTCATGACTGTGCAAACTTCAGCCACATTTTCATCATTCCTTGTTCTTGCTGACATGTTGCTGTGTTTCTCATATTCACGTAACTGTTCGCCAGTTGTTGTACCAGTCATACACCACGTTTTAAACGCTTCATCTCCATAAACTGCAATAAGGCTTACAAGAGTTTCTGCCACTCATTTCCCTAGTTTGCAAAAGGCCTTGATGTTCAATGACTGTTTGAACTGATATATTGCAAAAAGCACTGGTGACACACTAACATGTCTCAACCATTCTAATTTGCTCCCAAGACAGTGCACAGTCTATCCCTGTAAACTCCATCCCCCTCACTTTAACAGAAAGTGCAGTTATCTTTAAAGTCTGAATTCTGAAAACTTCCTGATTCTCCCACATACACCTGAGGTACAAACACAACACACCCGCCTTACAGTTTACATCTGAGAAGCACATATAACACTCCTGTCTTACAGTCTGCATTGCATGGATGCCACTCCCCCACAGCCCCAATTTAGTTACTGTCATTAGCAATATTAACAATTGTTGACACACAACTGACATGCTGGACACACTTTGAATACACACCTGTGCACCTGTTCCACTTCATCACTGATTCCATCAATGTGACTGCAGATTTCATATCTTGCAAGTTCCACTGGATTGCAGCACACTGTTCTAAATTATGATATCCTTCAAACACTACCCATTCCTCACAAGGCCCCTTCCCTGTATCTCAAAAAGATCTTCATTTCTCCATCAAAATAACAGAGTGCTTTTGCTGATCAGAATGACCAGCCATTCAATAAGGCAGTCTCAATGTGCAAAACACTTGGTGATTCAAAATTGGTGACAGTGTACTTCATAAGATATAAATAAACCCTTCTGGGACTGTCAACCATTGTAAACTTGGAGGATGTGTGGAGGTTATGGACAGACAATTCTGAAAGTGCAGCATACATACATCGTAAGACAACCTCCCACTAAATGTCCCTGGAAGTTTATATATGGGCTGTTCAAAGTTTTTGGATGGCTACATGATGATTGGGTGTGACCTAGTACAATGTCTGAATCCCACTGCTGTTTTTGTTCAGTTCTAACATGTTTTGTTGTCCAAAAAAGAGAATCATTTTGTTCAAAAATGGTGTATGTGTGTGTCAGTGGTTTTTTTTAAATCCTGTTATTAAAACAATGCATTTCTGTGAAAGTTTGTTACAAAACAGGAAAAACTGCTATGGAAACTTACAATTTGTTAAAACATGCATATGGGTCATCCTAGCACTTGAGAAGTAGTTCACAACATTTTCATAAAAAAAAAAAAGAATGTGGCTGTCATAAGAAATCAGTGAGCTGTATGAACTCAGCAGTTGAAACTGCAGGCAGCAGACTCCTCCAGAACTTTGGGAAATATCCACCAGACTGCACTGTGTCACATCACAGTCATTGCTGTGAAAAGAATCTCCAACCACACACAGAGTGTGATCCATCTGTATAAACTGTGGCTGTTGAAACATCTCACAGAAAGATCCAAACTTGTTAGCAGGGATGTGTGTGAACAATTTCTTGATACGGTAACAGCAAAATTGTTCTTGTGTTTCATCAAGTACTATTCCATGAAACAATATGAAGGAGCAGAGGTACAGCACCACACATTCTTCACCTCAGCACTACATGGAGGTGAGTGGACAGCTTTGTGTCCTGGTTGCTTTACCACCAGGAAAAGAGCTTCTAATACACACCAGATATGAGGTTGGGTGGTAAGAATAAGAATTTCTTAAGCAGTGCTGTTTTATGACAAGCAAGGAAAATGCTATAGGCAATAACTGCTTCAAAATCTTTTTCGTGCACTGCAAAACTTATGAGCTAGACATAACTAAACTTTTGTTCATAATAATATAACCATAATCTGGTTTTATACAAGAACTCCTACACCACTGCAAGAGAAATATTTTATAATGTGCACAATGCCACAATGAGCAAGGTGGGCACAACTACAAGTATTTTCTCCCTACTCTTTATATAACAGTATCATCACGTGAGTGCAGCTTCATAAACAAGAGTGGAAGTAGTACACTATGATGAAATCAGTGACAAATTTGCAGATACCCAGGGACGAAAATTACATAACTAGTTATATGTCATCATTACAGCAAGCATGTTTTCAATTAATTGGTATAATATTTTACTTCTCATGTTAAGAACATAATTCTTTTGCTATAACTCTGAATACCCACTGCAAGCTCTTTCATATGTGTAAACTTAAGACACATTTATGGAAACACATTTACATATTCCTTCCATACACGCCTCCACCCAAACAAGACTTAAATTAATAATTATCAAGGGTCTGTTAATTGCACAACAACTGTGTTCACACTGTACAGTTCACTTCAAATGTACAAATATACTAATACAATACTTATCACGAAAATCCACGGCAGTTATTGAGCTAAATTTGAAGACAATAATACTATTCTGATAAGACTTCTCCTTTTCTATCACTCCATCTTCAGTACAAACACCTGCAGATATGGTGTGGTTGTTTTGTACAGAGAGTATTTTTTTATCATAAGATGGCTAGTGCTTGCTACTGTAGAGTGGACATTGTTCTGCACAGCAACCGATAATGCTGCCTGCTTTGCAGTGCTCAGCCCTGTGATAAAAAATACTCTCTGTATCTGCATATATGTTACTCTTAACTATACAAACAGAAATGAATTCTACCATTTTACATTACGTCATACTGCTAAGTATTCTAATAATAAATTTGATCCCCTCTTGTTTGGCAGAGGTTGGAAAAATCATCAAGACTAAGTACAGGTTCCTGTGCAGAACAATTGTGCTTTCACTATATATTGTCATTTATAAGAAACCCACTGTTTAACAAATGTTCTGATAAAAATGCCTATAGAAAAGAATGCCAAGAAACTTTTACTATTACTGCTCAAAATATTCCAGTTGTAGTGTGGTAAGTTGGTGTGGGTCCTTTTAAAACAGAAACATTCTATGTGATAGTAAACACCATTCCCTGAATGGACTGCACTGCAGAACCATAACACAAACTGGTACAAATATAAACTGCCATAATATTTATTATACTAACTTCTCATTTTATGACAGAGATTACTTTTTTGAAGGTCATTCATTAAGCAACATCAAATTAAACAAAAAATTCCTATTATTAATAACTACATATTTATTTATTACAACACACAGTAATCAATTTGAAAACAATGCTGTCTGACATTGATGAGTAATGAATTCACTCACTGGTAGAAGTGACAGATCAGGCATTTATTAGGTCACTTAAGTGTGCTTTTAGAAGAGCAAAAATTCATTATTCATATCGAAAATACATTATTATAAATGTGAATTCAAAGTGTAACTGAAAGGTCATAAAATGAAGATGTGATGTACTTTAATGGCAGGGATGGGCAGAACTTTGAATACAGTAGGCCCATGGAGTATGTACAACAGCAATCTGCTCTTGTGGCCTAGATATTGGCATTACACAATGGAAGCTATACAGAAATTGTGGTAACAGGGATCAGTGTACTAGTCACAGAACCATGTTAATATGAACTACCACTGTTCATGTACAACAGCACAAAAATTGTACAATGATTCCCACCAAAACTACTTACTACTGATATTTGAATAGCCAGATTTTTAAATCTCAACAATCAGATTCATTTTTAACCTTGGCTCTAGATGGAGGTGAGTGGTCAGTTTCATGCCCCAGTCACTTTTTATGTCCAGGGTAAAGAGCCCCTGGTACCCTTTGAGTAAGAGGCTGGGTGGACCCCAGAGGTGGTCTGGATGTTCTGGTGACGAGAGAAGTCTCTTGCTCCTACAGCATTTAAATCAGGATTCATCAGTCACTCAGTCTGTAGCCCTGTCACTATACATTTCCCAATACAAAATTTCTGATTTCTCATGCAGAACAGTCGCTTGCCATTCAGCATGCAGACAAATTAAAACTGCCAGTAAGAAACAAATATGTTTTCAGCTAGAATGGAATTATTTGTGTGTGCAGATAAAGACCAACAACTGTGCTATTCTTGTGTCTTCTAAGATTACACATTCACCTAGCACTATATTTACAGCATGCTGTAAACTAGTGGTACCCCACCAAAGAACTGCATGAAAATGGTGTAGGTGTAGGTGTAGGCATTAAAAGCAAACAATTAATTTGTAATACATAACATGGATTATACCTTGATGTTATCTCCACCTTGTCAAAGGCATATTTACCCAGGCGTGGAAGCTTATGTGCACCAGTGAACTGAAGACTTATGCCAGAAGCAGCCTATCTACTGGTAGGACCACCCATGCTGGAGATGTTCTGAGTGAGGTACTGTACAAAGAGAGATACCCTCTTGGTTGGACTTGGGGGCTCACATCCTCACCTCACTAAATGCAATTGTCTCAAAACCCCAGCCCCAGCAACGGAGAGGCCATGGCCCAAAAATGGGCTGGAATGCCACAGGAGGAGGAGGAAACATAACATGGATTACATGCAATTACAAGCATGACAAAAGAAATACACCTTTAAGTTTTCATTGTGACAAAAGGTGATACAATCTTCTTGGGCCACTAATTGTATCAGTCCTGAGATCATGTTTGGGAGACTTATTTGTCACCAGCATCAAGAAATAATACCACTAACTAATGATGGAGACCATCGGCCACCTAAGCAGACTTTATCACAATAAATGGAAGTTTCAATGAAAACAGTCATTGAATTTTTGGTTATAGATGTATGGCTGCTACTTAGTGAGACTTCAACCTCTGAAAGGGGCCAAGAAATCAAGACTAAAATTATCAATTACAGAGCTATAAAAATGAGAAGCCTTGAAACTGCAAAACATCCTTTTAAATTTTCTACAATAATTATACATTATAATTGTTACAGATGATACTAAACAAAATAAAATTAACACACTCATAGGCATATGCAAAGAAAAACAGGGAATTAGCTTGATAGTATTAACTAACAGCCTGATCCTGTCACCAGCAATGCTAACAAGTTTTCACTCTCTGAGAATTAGAGGACAAGCCATGTCTGCAGCTTTCCTGTACCTAAATATTATTGGGAAACATGGCAAGTTTTTTTGAAATGATATGGGAATATTAGTGAACCATGGGCATAAGTAAGGACCATCAATCAACTACAGCCTATCAAACAACTACATGTCATTGCATGGTAGTAGAGAGGCAAGCATTCTGAAATGCTAATTTTTGGCCCACTACAAGGATATCTTGCATAAGGATATTCCTGACAATCCCTACAGACAAAACAAATGCAAACCTATACAATTTTTTACTACCTAATGTAGTGCAAGACAAGTTCAGTAGAGCTTTGTCATTTTTCAACATGGTTCCATATCCACCATACACAGTACATGCATCTAAACTCATGTTGATGACTGCACACAGTAGGGCATTATGTTTCACACCTTTTAAAGTTTTCATTTGACTCACCCTTGTACAAACACACAGCATTATGATGCTCTGCCACATGTGCACATTGGGTACCTTATTGTACATTACAATGTTGGGTTGAAGTGCACAACAACATGTGTTTAACAAAACCCAATTACACTTTACATGTAGTATACATAAAAATGGGGGCACACGGTGGTGCAGTTGGTTGAGGCACTGCGCTACAAACCGGAACGTCGCGGGTTCGATTCCCGATGGTGTCACTGGAATTTTTCACTGACATAATCCTTTCGGTCGCACTATGGCCCTGGGGTCGACTCAGCCTCTAACAGAAATGAGTACCAGGAATCTTTCCTGGGGGGTAAAGGCGGCCGGTGCGTAGGGCTGACAACCTTACCACCTTCATGTGCCGATTGTCTAAAAACCTGGGAGCCTCGACCTCCTGGAGCCCTAAGGGCCTGCCAAGGCCTGTAATGGGATTGCTTTACTTTTTTACCTTTTATACATAAAAATGCAATATTTCTGCTTGTTGTTTCTCTGTTTCCTATCATGAACCCAACACAGAATTACCAAACATGTTAAGAAATTTACTCTGCACTCTTTCCAGTATGTACAATGGTCAAGGGTGCTAAAAAAGATGTGCAAGTATAAAGACAGAACTTTGGAATGTGATATGGATCTTCATTCTCGATCTTCTTTCATTTGCGCGAGTAGGCCAATGCTTTCATTCCTTAATTTGAGTCTTGCTCCTTCTTTAAAGTTTCAGCAGCTATATATTATGATACTGACAAGGACAGCAACCAATACTATGTGAAGAATGGTTGCTTACACATTTGTTTTATGTAGAGATATGTCTTTCTGCAGACAAAAAATTACTTCTACATTTTATCAAACACTGAATTCATTAATATGGAAATTATAACACACTGGCATCATGTTGATTATACAGAGTTCACTGAATAGCTATACAGCAGAAGAGAACAAATACAGGTGTCAAAAATCGTTAACGCTTTTCTTATATTTCCTGCTCAAGAAGGTAATTCTGACACGGAAATGTGACTGCACCCTTCCGTCAACAACCAAACAATCATTCTCACATATGCTCATACAAGACACATATACATGCCTCCGAAGTGCAGTTGTTGGTAGCAGAGACAGTTTTTCTTCATTACTGACCCTCCTTGCATGCTTAAGTACATGCAACTTGCTTAAACAAAACACTGCAGTAATATCAACAGGATTTGAGATCTACACTTACAGTAGTGTAATATAATCATTTATGGGTTGCTTCTGAGTGAAGGTGAGCAATTAAAATCCAAAGGAAAAATTGCACGACTGGTTTGTAATGCAGGAAATTTAGTGCATTTAAATAAATTTTGGACCAAGTCAAAACCCTAACCACTTCTGAAGCACAGCAGAACCTACATCAGAAATTTTTACTGATAACAGAGTATAAATACATATACTCAACAATTTTGTATTTACTTCCTTTTGCCATCTTTCTCGCTATTTGAAATAATATAACTGACAGCCTGAACCATTCAGGTTATGTCTGAAAACTCTCAGATATTGAAAATTGTATACTATCCAATGTTTGGTGCAAATATAGATCACTTATTTATATAATTAATTAGAGTGGTGTAAGTTCTGCTGGCCTTTTCATAAGATACAAACATTAATTAAAAAAACATATGACTTATGTTCTTTTCAGAACTTCCTCTTACAACACAAAGGTCTACAAACTTACATAACCTATAACCACGGGATACTAAAAATGTTATATCAATGTGTATGTGTGTGTGTGTGTGTGTCAGAAATTGTCTTGTACCATTACAATGGAAAACATCAATGAAAAGAAGTTTATTCCAGTGTTATCATTCACTAAACATTCTGCATAGTGACACTGTTCTTACTTATTAAAAGAAAAATACATGTATTTATCTTATGTGAATTTGGAAAATGTATATAGGAATATTAGATTACTTACATAGCAGAGACAGTATTTCATCTTCTCCATGTCTGAATTTTTCACCAGCCAAAGAACTTCAACTGACAAGACAAAACTCAATAAAACCACAGAGTATTAAAAAAGGCAACTGTTTGCAATTTGAACAGTGTACATTCTTACTTACTCACAGCTTTGAAATGCCCTTTATTATACCTTTAGAGCAGTCAGTACCAACTGATTTAACACACAGAACTTTACATTTTTCCCACAGTGTACAGATGGTTTCCCCACATGGTTCTCAGAAAAAAACACCAATATTTAGCTAAACAGCATTAACTGACAGCAGTGTTTTCTGTGAGGGAACAACTGAATTTTTAAATATTAATTAGATAAACTTCAGTCTTCAAAGGATTAAACATAACAGTAAAAGAAACCCACAACGTGATTAGTTCTGCATCACTCATGAAGACACTGTATCTGCAGAAATATGTGTTCACCTTACCTACACAACAGCATGAAAGAGCAAAATCTCTTGAACCTGAGGCTTTTAATCTGAATATATGACTGCCTATTAACTGGAATATGACCATACACATGCTAAACCATGCATCCACTGACATGAGAGACACAATTAATCATTCTCCCAAAAAGACATTTGTATTGTACATGGATTATAATAAGCATAAAAAGTAACAAAACCACAATTTACACATTAGGTTTTCCATTGTAGACTGTGGACAAATGTAGTATATGTGGTGATGCTGTCTTCTGTTAGCTGCTACCACCACAGCGTATTAATCTTAGTAATAAGTGTAGATGTAGCAAAACCTGTGGATATTTGTAACTGAACAATCAATAATCCTTCAATCACACAACATTACTACACTTTAACAGATATTAACACAATATTTAACATTCAAACATTTTTTACTATGCTTACTCCATAGGACAAGATTCCTTTTTGCTTGACAGGATGTTTTTAGATGGATCTTGCAATATTCCTCATTTATGCATGCACATTGCACAACACAGTAAAAATCAAAACTAAGTGCAGATAAACAATATATTACCAGGTGCCTGTACAGACACGAAATGCAGCCAGGCTTACAGTTTTTAACTGAAAAACTTTGATGTTACCTGTGCAGAAAAAATTCAGTTGGTAAAACAAAAAGTTACTGAAACAACAGTGTATTACAATCAATTCAGTACAGTGATTATTATATTGTAACAATTTAGGGCATCATATTTTTGCATAGTTGTCTTTATTAAACTCATAACAAGAACTTTATAAACAAATTTCTAAAACAGTACAATCATGACATACTGTTCCATAAAACATGCCTAAGACTGTATTAGAACAGAAAAACTGTTACAGCTCACAGCCATTTTGACAGATGTACATTTTACTGAAATCCACAAACGAAACACTCATTACCTGCAGAGCACACCGACAGTCAATGCATATCGCTTCTCCTCAACTGTATCAACAGTGTCCATTCAGATGACTAATATCATTCTTTATTAACTTGAAAATTTAAAATGTCAATCTAAGAACTGATGTTAAGGACAATACAATTAAATCATTCAGGAAACATATCAAAAATTTCAAATTAATACATATGATACACCTGCAGTGTTTGAAACACCAATCAGTCTTTTTACCATATCTGATACATACTCCATTTCCAGTACAGTGTGTAAATTATGATTCTCTCATACAGAATCAGCGAAGATAATACTTTTAAAGAAAAGTCTGAATTTAATGTATGTGGTATATCTGGTTAACTCTTTCGTGCAGAAAGTCAACCACAGGCGACACGCAGTGTGCAGCTAAATTGCCAAAGTCTCCCAAAGACATCATGAAGAACAAGCAAAGTTATCGCTGCCATTTAAATTCTCATCCTTTTCACAGCACCCCAAAATGTAATTCTGGCATGGAAGGAGTTAATGAATATACAGTGAAATTTGGATACTGAAGTTTGCATCACTGAAAATATGTGGTGGAGGGAGCAGGCAGAGGGTTAAATGGGACCAGAAAAACACTATTTAAAGCAAATTGCCTTTAAGCTGGAAATTTCCACCCCATAATAAATAATGTAAATATGGATTAATGAAAACCAGGTTCGTGTGTACAGTACTTTTCACAAACAAATCATATGCAAGGGCTTGTATCAACAGCAAATGAGGGGGAAAAATGGCAGATACATATGAGATTGAAACCATTTCTGCTGGAAAATTCACATCCTCAGACATCATCCGCAGAAGCACAGGGAACTTTTATAGTTCATAAATAATTTGACCGTGTGTGTGGGAAGATATTACGGACTCACAAACAGAAACTCCATGCATAGATTTTGAAATCTTAGGTATTCATTATGAAGATTCAGACTGTGGTCTTTTGGGTTATGACACTGGTTTTGTAGGTGGTGACCAATATCTGTTGGAACCCGATGTCTCTGTAACCCAGAAGACAATGACCCAAGTAATTATGTATTCTGACTGAAAATGGAACTGGAACACTCAGAATAGAGAACTGTGGCTTTAGTTTAAAACACGAAAATTAATGGAAGAGAACATACAGTGAAAATGCCTTCTGTGACAGGCAGATCTTTCTTCCCACACAACTTACAACTATAATTTGTCAGCGCCACAGCAGTGTAGCAATTCTGATAAGTCAATGTCATCAGTTGAAGCGAACCCACAATATCAATCCACCAATTCAGCCAATCAATAGTACATATAAATTTCATATTTTTGATCTGGTAGACTCAAAATACAGTAAACCCCCGATTTAATGTTCCCGCATTTAGTGAAATCCCGGATTTAGTGATGATATTTTCATGTCCCAACAATAGCTCCATATAAACAATGTATTATTTTCCCGCATTTAGTGAATCCCGATTTAGAGAAAAACCCGCATTTAGTGGAAAAATATTACGTACTCATACTTCAATTGTTATTTGACATTTCCCGCATTTAGTAAATTTTTTCATGAGCAAAAAAAATCACACAAGATACATGCTGTACGTAAAAATTACGATATATGCTTGAAACATTGAGAAAATGGCCTGCCACAATGGAAACACCGGTTCCTGTTAGATCACCGAACATTGTTGGGCTGGGATAGCACCTGGATGGGTGATCATCCAGGAGTACCCGGTACTGTTGCCTATGTCTAAGCAAGACAAAGTAGTGTGAAATATGCGGAAGCGCAATGGTAGGGGAAACTGTGATGTTATCACTTAGCCAGTCCATTACTCCGATCCTGATGACGTAATGCCCATCCCCTCTCCATAGAGGTAGAGGAAGAAGAAGAAGAGGCAGTACAAGAAGAAGAATCTGTTCCCACACTTGGTGAAGCGGTTCAGGCACTAGAAGTGGTACGAAGATATTTAACTTCTTTTGATGTTGACAGCACTACTATATCAAAAGTAAATTCTTTGGAGCGAGAAGTTCTGAATGTTCAGAGCACCCGCCAGAAGAAGCAAGCAAGTTTGCTTGACTATTTTAATAAATAATTTTCTTATAGCTATATATGCTTGGTTTTTTAATAATTATGATATTTTTTTATGTGTAAATTCGAAATATATTTTAATATTTTAATGAAGCTTTTTAAAGGAGGGATGAAAAATTGTTTAAAGATTTATGTCAAATTTGAAAATACTTTTAAAATTTTGAAATTATTTTTTGTAATCATGATTCATTACAGAAAATTTCATTTTCAATAGCAATAAGGCTTGCTTGTCTCTGGAATTTGTTTCTAAATGTTTATTTTAAAAATATTAATATAAGTATTGTGCATACAAAGTTGAAAAATGGATTTTTATTATAGAGACCATAATGGAACTAATAAAAAAGCAAAATAGATAAATTTAACTCATTTTAATTGAAAACCTCCATTTAATGAAAACCTCGATTTAGTGAAATATATTCTAATCCCCCAGCAATCCATTAAATAGGGGGTTTACTGTATGTATTTTATTAACCAACACTGCTGGAGGTGGAACAGTCATGACCTGTGGTAGATATAAGGTCTATGCTATTACTTTCCAACATCTGGTGTCCACCACAACTTCAATAAAACATTACAAGTTTATATTTACAATCTATAACATATTAGAAATCAAGTGTAACTAAGCTAATTATCCAATAATTTGGCTTAGCTACTGGTATACCTAAAACTTCAACTGTACACTATAATTCTTAGACAATGGTGTAACATGTGAGATATCACTGATGTGTATTTGGACGCTTTCGAAACGTTGTGTTTGTATAATCAGTGATGATGGAAAAAGTCATCAGTGATATCTCATTAAAACTTCAACTTGTGTAAACTGAATTGAAGTGTTTGTCTGTGCAATCAAGAAGAACTGTGTATAATAAATTACTGAAATTACAACCTTAAGTTCAGTAAACACCTATTCACTTCATGATTATGTTGTTATTCTGAGAACTTGCCAGACTATTTCACTATGGTTTGCTCTGTGTACTCCTGTACCCCTATGTGCAGCTGTTTGCACTCCACTCCTGAGCTAACTCAGTCACCCACCAAAACCAGCATCACCTTCATTCTACCTGTCCTTGTGAATGTCATCCAACAGATAAACGGGAAGTGCATGTCATGAAGGCATATATAAGAGCAGTGGCATAACTTCACTCACTCATTCTTAACCTTAGCACTAGATGGAGATGAGTGGTCAACTTCACACCCTGGCCGCTTTGCCCCCAGGAAGGAACCCTAGTACGCATTGAATACGACACTGGGTGGACCCCAGAGCCAGTCTGAATGTTTTGCTGATAAGAAAAATCATGTGACCCTATCGGGATTCAAACACCGGATTGTCCAGCCCATAGCCTAGTCACTATACTGACTACGCTATTCTGCCTCCCTTTTCCAGAAGACAAATGAACATAAATTTCTAAGTTAATTAGTTGCACAACACCTCAGAACGCAACTCCAAATACTAGGATGGTGACATATATAAGTACACAAGGTAATTCAATAAATTGGTGTGTGCGGTACACAACAAGACTAGCAACTAACAGTATAGGCGTAACTTGGCTAATAACACCGGGGGGGGGACCAGCCATGGGTATTAGGAACTTTCTGAAGTAGTCAACTTAGAACAAGGGGGAAGATTGGTTTGAAGCACTCCTTAATATACATACACCCCTTTCCCCCACTCTCACCCAATTTTTTTTATTTACCCCTCTTCAACTCAGTAGTCAAAAAAAAACTATTCTTAAGCAGAAAAAATATTGGGGGGGGGGGGAGCATTTACCCTCCTTCCCCCTCCCAAGTTACGCCTATGACTAACAGCATGGTGAAAGGACAGTCGCACACTACACTGGAAGATCGTTCATATAATATGTCCTAACAGGGACTACGATAACATCCTGCTGCATGTTGAAAAATGTGACCACTGTAATGATCAGGAACGGCTCCTAATGACTTTCACTTCTAACACTGCAGACACCTCCACACAACCAAGTTAAAACTTAACACAGTTACGTCAAGGACATCATTTCAATTTGCTTTCTAAGTTATAAACCCTTTTGCTCCAATATCAGAGGCTGACTTTGTTACTGGTGCTTCATTCAAAATGCCATAACCATCCCAGGCTGGACAGTAATGTGCCACATCAAGAGAAAATTTCTCTTTCAGAATGCAATTTTCAGCAGTAGTTTCTTTGTCACTAAACAGCACATGTACCCATCTGTTGTAATTCCTTAAACATATGTATTTATTTCTATACAATAAAATAATGCCAACTGCTAGTATAATGTAAAAAATAACTTAACTGGCATGTTAAGCCAGTAGCATTTTGCTGTGAGTCAATGTAGAAAAGCTCATTATCGCAGAAGGATATAAGACCTGGATAAACCTATCCAAATCCATCACATGTGTGATGAAATAGCAGAATTTACAGTGATATGTTTCATGAATGACACTGCAACTGATGCTTGTTTAGGAATGTTCGAACAGGGAATGTTTAACTCTGCTGAGTTACAACCAGCTGCTTCTTTTAACCTGATTGTGCATATTAACTAAAAAAATTAAAAAAAAGTCACATATGAAAAAAATTCTGAGGACTTCTTCACATAAAACCAGAAAGAGAGACATGGCTTATAGTTTGTTGTTACCATGGGATATCCAAAACACGTTCATATGTAGGATGATACATACAACATTGCACATCTCAATACTGCTAACACACAAGTCCATGCTGACTTAAACAACTTGAAGCAATAGTTTACATGAAGATGTGGATGACCTCACTTGTGTCTTGTGGCCTGAATGGCACGGCATATCTCAATCCAGGGATGTCCGCTGCTATAGGAGGCACAGAAAATGCATACCTCCGGCGAAGTACTAGCACGAGTGGGAGACGTTGGTGCTGGTGGACAAGGAGGATTGCAACGAGAAGGATTTGGTGATTTTGGTGATACTGTTGAGGAAGACAGGGTGCATTGAAGCAGGGAGAGTCAATCAGCCAGTAAACCCTGTGATACGCTAAGCAGCTGTTCCTTGAGCATACGAAATGATGGGCGGTCCTCAGGACAATGGTTCCAGCATTTTCTCATTACCTGCAACATATAATGGGTGTTACTCTGCTCCAACAGAGGTACGAAATTTGCTACAAAGCTGTAACACTTACAGTGCAGTATCTCTACATTTTCCATGTACCAGGACACTAATACATGATTCAATGTTTCATAGCACACCAAATAATGTATTACTGTGAAGTGTGTGAGTCAATTACACAGCACAGCCTATACACTTATCATTCTTTACAGAACAATTAAAACAGTCTTAATGACATTTTAAACTAACACCATGCAGCACCATCCTTCTTCAGAAGCTAGCAGCTGTTCAGCTACTCAAGAAATTCATCATATTTCATGTAACCTATAGGTTTATTGCTGTGTTCACAAGAACACAACAATGCTCCAAATGAATCATAATATATATATATATATGTGTGTGTGTGTGTGTGTGTGTGTGTGTGATACACAAATAAAACTGTTATGTAATATGGTTATAAATTAGCTACGAACAAGACAGGCAATGCATGTATAAACTCAACACTGAGGCACATTCGCATAACCATTGTTGCTGTGGACAAGCAATAAGTATTACATACCCTGAATATGTGTCTGTAGCCTTAGTTATCCAGAATGCAATGCGCATCTGCTGTACGATACTGTCATTTGTGACCTGTCTGGCTCTATCATATTTTTCCACATAATCTCATTAATGGCACGATTTTCGGAAAAAAATTATTGAACATAAAATGTGTGTTTTTTGATTGTCTATGCAACTTTTTTCTGAAACATTTCTCATTCTAAGAAGAATTCAGCGAGATACTATGTTAAATGTACATGTACAGTACACGTGACCACAAATTCCTGCATCTGCAAACCAGAGTGAGTAGAAGCAATTTTGTAGTGCAGAAACCATTTAACACTATACCATATCTCAGGATATTTTTTCCACACATCTTCCTGTTACAGCACAAACAGATGTGTAGGAATTCTTACTTCACATTTGCCTCGAGAAACTTAATTCCTAAAGCACAATGCCATAAATGTTGAAAAACACAATCAAAAGTCTCTTCACATTGGAATAAACTTGTCTAGCCTTCTTTGGTTGCAGCAATGGTAGCCTCCTGCGCCGTGAATATTGTTTCTTTTATTCACAAACCCATGCTTTGTCACCTTTGGAGGGTTACCTTAGAAAGGAACTTCTGTAATTCTGAAGTACTTCCTGAAGGTCCTAATATACATCAACCCAATTCATCAGCAAGTCAATCAGCAGACAATGCATGAATTTGATGCCACTCCATTGTGTGTTCAGACTCTGCATGGAAATTCTTTGGCATATCAAAATCAGGGTCCCATCTTGCAAGACACCTCACAGACAGTGAGGCACACATATATATGAACAGGGTCCCTAATTTGTATCACATTTTAATCCAATTTATGTGTGGACAGATGCTTTAAATGTTCACTGTCTTTAAGATTTAAGAGAAGCTACTTCACTTCTGAATAAACAAATAAATTAATTAATTAACAAAAAACACTTAAAAGTTTCCCTTAAAAGCAAATATTAATATTTAACTAAGTTTCAGACCAACTGATGCACACTAAAACCACTTTTTATTGTAGCTTTATTATAATTGTTAAAATGTTAAATTATACCCCTACACGTGTTTCGATCCTAGGATCATCGTCAGGGGTTTTTTTTTTGCTAAAAGCTACTTTCACTTCAATCACATGATTTTAAATAGTCTAACGGTACATTAAAACTTATATATTATAAGTTAAAATCTTGTTAAAAGTTTTGGTTAAAGTTGTATAATAGTTGTAAAAGTATTGTAGACAGTGTTGATTGTGGAAGTGCTGGCATGTAGAATCGTGGTATTGTGGGCGTATGATGTGTGTGTCTTGTGGGAAGCGAAGTGTACTATCTGTCGTCCAGCACTTCCACAATCAACACTGTCTACAATACTTTTACAACTATTATACAACTTTAACCAAGACTTTTAACAAGATTTTAACTTATAATATATAAGTTTTAATGTGCCGTTAGACTATTTAAAATCATGTGATTGAAGTGACAGTAGCTTTCAGCAAAAAAAACCCCCTGACGATGATCCTAGGATCGAAACACGTGTAGGGGTATAATTTTAACAATTTTAACAATTATAATAAAGCTACAATAAAAAGTGGTTTTAGTGTGCATCAGTTGGTCTGAAACTTAATTTAATATGACGAAGATGCACGGTGTCAACAGTGTGAAATATTAATATGTTTAGTTTCTCATAACTTTTTTCACAACAAAAATTGCAGATGGCACTATATACAAGTCTACTTCACAGTGTATCCCTTTTGAATAACACACCCTATAATTTTGAAATTAAGGACAAACAATTCAGGAGACTGTATTCCATGATCATTGAGCACACGAATATTTCATCACACACGTATCTTGAGATATCACATAAAGACAACAGTGCTTCCATACAAATACACAGACAAGAAAATGCACAAATCAGGTTTTCGGTTAAGAAGGGAGACATACACATCAATAACAACTGTTTACCTCATAAACTTCTTTGAAACAAGCTTTGGGCCTCTCTAGTACAATGCCTCTCTGAACCCGCTCCACAACCTCAGTGTTCTTCAGTCTTCCATAGGGCATTTTGCCACAAGTAAATACTTCCCACATCAGCACACCTGAACACAACAATCTACAATTAGAAATGTCTGCCTAGCCTCCTAATCTGCATTAAACCGTTAGATGACTAGGTCCATATACAAACATGATCAGCAAATGTTGTGGTTCAGTGATTTAGACATAATTCACTACACCCCAATTACACCTGAATACGCTGGTTTCTTTATACAAATCGTCTTTATAAACAACCACTGTTATAATTTATACAGCAGCATGAGGTAAACAATGATTTAAATAGCCAAGGTACATCCTATATCAACAACTACCAAATTAAAACATATTATAGTATGATAGCTATTGGTGGCTATGTCATTCCACTACATTATACTATAACATTCTAGAGCAGTGGTTCTCTACCAGTGTTCCATGAGCTTTTGTCAAGTGTACCATGAGGATCTGTACAGAAGAATGTTTATATAAATGATATGACATTTAGAAACCACTGTATTTACTTAAGCTTTTTAAATTGACAGCTGTATCAAAACATCTTCTGCTTAACAATAATTTTATATTTTATACAATAAATGACATTATTCAGAAACTGATGTGTTCTTAATATAAATTTTGGTTTTGTATTCTAATGCTAGTGTGTGCCACAGGAAAAAGGGATAAACATTGATTTCAGGCTTCCCCGCGATGTTGATGTAATCTGTGGTCTTTTGGGTAATTACACGGCGTCGTGTGGTAATTATTTACCGACGTTTCGGGACAACGTGTCGGTCCCATCTTCATGGGTCAAGATTCCGAGATGGAAAGGATCTCGGAATCTTGACCCATGAAGACCACATCGACACCGGTGTAATTACCCAAAAGACCACAGATTACAGGGATAAACATCCCCAATGTGCCATGGCCATCAAAAGGCTGAGAACCACTGCTCTAGAGTAAACATGTGAATTTAAATCAAAACAAAGAACAAACTGGCCAGAAAGAAAGGCAACGATTAAAGCATGAAAATGTCCTTTACATTCAGATCACAGTTCTTGTGGTTAGACTCTGGCTATTCTGACTGTAACTGTCGGGGTTCAATTCCACAATTTGTGGCAAACAATGCAGCAAAGGGCCGGGCATCTGAGTCCTTCACATTCTACCTGACAAATGTCTGTCTATGGATAGGATAGACCCAACTGGTCAGCACACTGTTACAGCCTCATCCCTCACTTACAGGCTTCAACTTCTATTTAATCAGCCTCTCTTTCATTGCAACAGCAAAATATACATTTGGTTTAATTGTTTCATATTACAGATGACAAATTATTTTCAATACATTATTGAGGCTATATATTGTTAAGTGATTTACAAACAAACAAAGTAAGCTAAATGACAGGGGGTGGAGAACTAAAAAAACACTCCAGCATTGTTCTAGCCACTGATCTGCATGCGAAGAGGACAATCACGACCTAAACTTAAGTCTTTTTAGTGAAAGATCACTGGGTACCAATAAGAACGACATGTTCATGTAGAATCCAGCTGTTACTTCTTACCATAAGCCCAAACATCAGACTTGGAAGAGAAACGTGTATAGTTTAGGACTTCGGGTGGAGCCCATTTGATAGGAAATTTTGTTCCTCCAGAACTCGTGTACTGGTCATCTAACACATACCTGTAACAAGCATAGGAGTTGACACAGTGGGAGTGCCTGGCTGATGCCCACAGAAGAGAAGGAAATTGTTTCCTGTACCATGTCATATTTGAAAGCTTGTACTTCACTTATTTCTTGATAGATGTCAGTAACTGATAGGTCTACAGCAAGCTGACAAGTTATGAAATAAGACAAACAAAGAGCAATCTAAAAAAGTTAAAACAAAGTAAATGGAAAGGAAATTTAAAAGGGACAAAAGTTGCTTCACTTTCTTAGCATTATGACAGCATGAACAGTTTCTTTAAAAAATCAGAGTGTTTGACAAGACACTCCCACCACTACACTATGGTGCAAGATGAACACTGAAAACCTGAACACATCTGCCAGATAAATAGCATGATATGTTACTTTAAAGGAAAGATATGCACACAAACAATACTAAAAATGTGAAGTAAACCCAAAGATTTAAGTCTTCCCAGATGTTAGTGTGTTGACTGGTAAATAGTTACTCATGTTTGGAAGGCACAGCAATCCTTTGGAACATCAATCACTATTTACCAGTCGACATAGTGTCACATCCCAGAAGACTTCCATCTTCAGCAACACTGCTGTGGAAACCTCACTCTTCAATGAACTATGTAACATGTTATGCTAATTTAAAAATATCTCATGTAGTGTGATTTGCTACAAAGCAGCAGCTGCTGCAGGCAGGGAGCTACCAAGCCACCTGGGTGTTGAAATGTTAAGGTTTAAGATTTAAACTCTAAAATTTAAAAATTCTTCTATGAAAATCAGTCTTAAATATAGTTCAGTCCCTAGTCTTTTTCTGGAATCAGAGGTATTAATTTTTGGCTTCAACACTAAGCAGTAATAAACAGGTCTAGCTTGGAAAACTACATGGCTTCAGATACTTCAGACATTTTCAGTAAGAGTACCGCAATTAAGTTTCCATCATGTTACAAAGTTTGTCAGAATGACAGAAAATGTCAGTATTATGCAGATTTATGTGAAGTAATTAACTCCACGAAGCAGATTCCTTCTTGAGAAGCCAACAGTCGTTAGCTAGTCAAGATATTTCCCCAACATTTTCACAGAATCCACCAATGGACTCTATCCTGAAGGACTATAAATAACACACACAAATCTACACACTTATGATAAAATATGACAAACCTTGCAAGCCCAAAATCAGCAACTTTCACAACATTTTCTGAGCCAACCAAGCAATTACGAGCAGCCAAATCTCGATGAATGTAGTTATGCCTCTCCAAGTACGCCATTCCTTTACAAATCTGAGGATCACAAACAATTCAGATACATGCACTGCTAACAATAACTTTCATTTAAAATGATTCCTTAGAATCGACTGATATATCAACTGGATAACTGAAATGTGGAGGTGCAATCTGGAACATTAGTGATGTCAAAATCTGAACAGTTAACTTTACTAATACTTTGAACATACTGTATCCTAATACCAAGCTACCCCAACTCATGATAACAATGAAATGCCAAGCAGTTATCCCAGCACACTGACTCCCTGAGTTCCTTGAAATTTATTTCATGAAAATGTCTGTAACTAAAACTGTACAGCATCAAATTAATGGAGGATGGTAAATAATGAATTGGAAATGATGCAGAAGCAACTGCAGCTTAATTAAAGATAATTCAGGCACTTGTCTGGAGGGAACTGAGGGCACCTGCTAAAGCCTCAGTGAAGATGGTTGGTGTCATGGCTGAAATTCGAACCCAACAGCTCTCTAGCAAAAGTCATCAGTGTCGGTGCTTCAGCCAATTTGCTCAGTCTGACTCACTTAGTTCTGTCACTGAATCACTGAAATATATGTGCATCACAATCCAGCTAAGATGGGACAGCATGTGATGTTACATTTCCTGTTCTAAGTGTGTTTTAAACCACTGTTCCTCTAGAACTTCCACGAGTTTGATACACCCAGTCATGGCATCTTTTACTTTCCACATATGACAATTTCCTTTGTACTGGAATGTAACACCACACACAAAATACTCTCAAATACTTGACAGTTATTACAAACAACAACAAGTTTATGGATAAGGCAGCATATGACTTCTGCACCAAATGTTTTATGTAAGGCCTAATTCAGTGCAGATTTTCCTGTGCTTATCTTTCCCTCACCCGAAGAAAAAGGTAAAACATTGCTTTTGTGAGGAATACAAGGTTCCTGCCAGCAATAAGAACTCTACATCCTTCCTGCTGGCCAGTATCATTATTATTCCACCCAAGTGTCCCCACCTCAGAAATGGACTTCTTCACTATTGGGGAGAACTGGAGGAATTAGCTACATTTATTCTTTTAATGTACTAATTTGTTATTCCAAATATTCTGGGATCAATACCAAGAATCACCATTAATCTTAAAGGAAATTCATAAAAGACAACAACAAGTCACCTGAACGCCTAACTATGACCAACTTCTCACACACTGTTTACATCAAACTTACTTCAGACAACAGATACCAAGTTTTTGAAACAACAACTGATTTAAATACACTTGGGACATTATTGCTGTCCATATTGAAGTATATGATCACTTCATGACATGAGTAGTAGGCAAGCATGACCCTCACCTGTATACACATGTCAAGAAGCATGCCCACATTTCCTCCTAGTGTCGCTTCGTGTCGACGAAGGTAGTTTAATAAAGAACCATGGCGCATATATTCAGTCACAATGTAGATAGGTCGATGTTGGCTGCACACTCCATACAGCTGGACTAGGTTCTGGTGCTGAAGTTTACTGTAACATTACATATACCACAGGAAATTTTATATTCAGTGAAAAATTCACATTTGAGGAAGAAATGGGATGACCTACAAACATTTTGGCCATTGTAATTTGTGTAAATGTACAACCAGTTTAAATATTAATTATTATTATTATTTATTAATTAATTATTAATATTTGATGAAGTTGTGATAAGATAAACACAAATATTAATCTCAATAATCCTAAGACACATTATACAAAAAAAAGGATGCATTTTAATTTCCTCTGTGTTTCATGTCTCTTATAAACTGCTCAATTTATTCTCCATGTCTGGAATTGAACACAATGACTAATTCATACCATCATTAAGGGGGCAGTCTGACTTTCTGCAATACAGTACTGAGCTTACGTCATAACTTTGGCTTCCTCTATGAAGTCATCTTCAGACATTGTGCCCTCCTTCATCATCTTGACTGCAACATCTATGGAACCACGCCATTTTCCTCTTCGAACTACACCAAACTGACCAGAGCCGAGCTCTTCCAGTAACGTAAGTTCTTGATGATTTATTTCCCACTTATCTGAAACACATAACATCATGCACATAAAAAGTAACACCTGAAATAAAAATTCATTTCAAGAAAATCATAATGCATATTTCAATGAATATCATGACAGACAGAGGTCACATTATACTTGAACACTATCTGGAAATTCCTGGGGATGGGGTAAATACTAAGATGTTAGCACAGTGCACAATGGGCATGTTTAACATGCACAAATACATGAAATACACTTTGTTATAAAATGGTTATTACCTTGAAAATAATATTCAACCAAAAGCACTTTTAAGATACAGGAGATTAAACTGTAAGAGAAATATCAACATAAAATACATAAAAGTAAATGAAAATCTGAGAACGCCCTGAATGATAAAGCATAAAAAGGAGATCATACCTTGCCTTGCTAAATTACTGCCACAGAAAGGAAACTAGATGCTGAAGTGAACAGAACCAAATTGACAGTTAAAGGAACCCTATAAATAAATGTCCCCACTTGCCACAGGAAGTTATTGTAAATTCATCTAAATGTGTGGGCAAGTGGATTTTGTAAAGTAGCTAAGAGGCAAAAATAAAATGTGTAATTAATTTATACAAACCATGGCTGAGCCCTGCTGTTGCAGGAACAGGCCGATCACATGGACTCATCTTCAGTCTTGAAGCTAAACCTCCACTATTGTGCTTATGATAATTGACTAAACCTGGGATGGATGCACAACAGTGTTTCTCCGAAAGGAAAAATTCACCCATGGAGTTCTGCTTTATGTGGTAATGTTTAACATGTGGATGAGGACTGAAAGAAAGAAAAACACTTTATTTAAACAAACAGTAGTTAGAAATTTGCTTACATATATTCTAGGGATGATAAAGATACCTTAATCTGCATTTCAACCCTTAGGCCAATTTTAAGGTCATTGCATTTACCGCACCTATGTGTGTGTTTGTACCTTCACTCATAAAAGCCAGAATGAATGAGACAAAACAATTACAAATATTTAATGAGTTTCAAGTGCTACAACAACAAAATAATTATATAAATAAACAGAAACACACCACACTTTGTCTACATCTTAAATGTGTGGGCCCTTAGTTATGCAAGTCACATGGCCAGAAATTTCTGCACAGAAAAATCAAAGGGAGAAGCAGAAATGCTATTATGGTGCAGAAAACAATCTCCAGTGCACCATCTGTCTTGATGTTGCTGTCACATTATTACAGATTCTACCAATGTTGAAAAATAAAAGCCAACATTGAGTACTTTCAACAGCAGTCATTCCATTTTTGAACTGTAAAAATCATACAAATTTTTTGAGAAAAAAAAAACCTTCCATCACACACAGCACACACTACATCATAACATGTCACTTCTGAATGACAAATCCTCCAATTGTGAAATTAACATAAAATGACTGTGCATGCTGTAGTCGAATTATCATGTAACAGAGGCACTCCACACTAACCAACATGCTGCCTTCCAGCCAATTTGAAAACTTTAGATCACGGCTCATGGAAATAGCTCTGCCAAGAAACAGTAATGAACAGAACAGAAAAGAACAGAAAGATGAATGTTAGAAATCTGTTCTACAGAAATTTATACATGTTCAGTACTAAGAGCAGTCCCTTAATACATAACAGCCAGAGGCTACTGAAATGCAAAGCACAACTCCTCTTCACTTAACTTACACCCTCAAGCTCGAGGATTTACATTGAGACACTGAAGTTTCTTCCAGAACAATTTAATGGACTTAACAATTATTCAGTGTTGCTGCTTAAACCTCAGAACCACTTTCCATGCTATTACAGTTTACAACATTATACATTACACTAACCATAACTGAAAAATTCAAAATTGGAGGCAAGACATTTAATGACATAACTCAAGTAATGCCAATAAATTTGTTACCCACACTTTAGTGTAAAGCGAGAGTGTATAGAGACCCTTTGTTGAAGAATTGCGGACTACAAAACAACCTTCCTTATCCTCCTGCTTCAGCAAGGATTCAGCTCTTTGGCGAGACATATCACCAACATACCACCTGAAAAACAAAATAAATCATCCAACTTTATGCACACATTCAGAAGCAACAGACCTCAAAACTGCATTTCTACCACAAACATTTTTCAGATTTCACTGTAGGAAATTTGACAAAAATGATGATAATCATAGTAGCAGTAGCAGTAGTAATAGCAGTAGCAGTAGCAGTACTAGTAACAATAATAATAATAATAATAATAATAATATAATAATAATAATATAATTCAAAGAAAAAAATAAAAGAATATAAAAGGACATGTCACTGCTTGTTACTTACTCATATTTTTGTAACCCCAGCAGCTCTTTCTCTTTTACATAATTGCTAGGGATGTAACCTATGGACCTGCAGAAATAAAACATGAAAAATAATCAGAACGATGATGCAGAAAGTCACTTACAAAAATAAAGTATGTCTAACACAGTGCACCAGTGGGGTTCATAGTAACACAGTGCACAAAAATAAGCATAGGGGAGATCAAAATCTTCTGAAATGTTACATGATTTTCAAGGACTTCTAGACCTAGGTGGAAGGGATATGATCCTCCGAAATGTTGACATGGCGTAACAACCTAAAAGACTCGAATCTTCATAATCACTGCTGTGAGAACCTCAAATCTCGCAAGTACAAACAACCTTGGTTATCTTCACTGTTTCCTGGTAAGGCATATTTAGCATTTAGGGAAAAAGACTGTCTTAAAACTACTACAGTAGCAAAGATTATCAGTCAGGCATCTACCACAATGTTGGGAAGGGTGTAGATAACTGGCAAAACATGATGATCAGGAAGGAAACAAAAAGTCAGAAAAACTATCTGGACTCCACCCCGGGAAGGAAGGTGTTTTCTTATTATTGAAAAATCTGGTAAAGGAAAATCCAGAATTCCAAAAATAAAAAATGTTTGTGTAAAAAAAGGCATGTCTAATAATATTATTGTATAATCATAGTGAGTGGAGTTAAGACTGTTGTTAATCTGTTACCTTCCAAGTACAAGCCCAGATAATTACTAATGCATGCACTTAGCCTACTATCCTCAGCACAAGTGTTGATTCAAGATACCTGTCCTGCAGATTTCAAGCTGATGTACAAGTACTAAGAACTTCATAACTAGAGGCATCACCACAGACTAACGACAACATGATGGGGATTCCTAAATTGTACTTTCTGATGCAGTCTGGGAAATACTGGATATGAAGAAGTAGAATCATTTGAGCACACCAGTAACTCACCCTTGTTCATCCTTCACTTTCCACCAATGTTCCTGTGAATCATCAAGCACTTCATATTCTGCACCCTATAAGAAATAATCAATTATGCCTCTTCTCCTTACTGAACCATTGCAAATGAATGGCAAAAAGTGATTCTCTTCAATAAAAGTTAATAAGTTATCAGTGTATCAGTAATAAATTACTCTTCATAATGTAAAAAGAACCTGCATCTTAACAGCATTCATATGCCAGCTTGAAAAAATCTAGGTTTGCAACCCATCCAGAAAACGCAAGAAAACAAAGCACCTAGTTCGTCTTATCAGAAGAAAGTGGTCCCAATTTATAACTGCAATAATGGTCATACTGACAGAAAATCATAGAAACCGGGCCTAAAAATCAAGAATTTGGCACAAAAGGCATGAAAACTGATCTGCCAGAAGTAAAAACTGAAAATTCTACAGCACTGGACACATTTCTGGGCCAGTTCCATCTAGCTCCCATTTTCATAAACTACTGCTCTAAGATCCATCTTACTATTATACTATCTCCTTGGTCTTCCATGTGTCCACTGTCCAAGAAGTTTCCCCACCAGCATTCTCAGTACATTCCTATCTTACCCCATCTTAGCTACATGTCCAGTCCACTGCAGCAGCCTATGGTCAATAATTACTGAACAAAAAAAGATGTTCCATGCAGTATTATGGCAGCGAGTATTTAACAAGACATTGTCTGTAGAACTGAAACTGTTAATGGACCTTCAGAGCATATCCACCTTTCAGAAAGCACGAAGTCAACAAAAGTTTGTTGGACTGTCAAATAGTATGCAGCCATCTCATAACAATCAACTCATCAATCTGTTGTTTGTTTTTATCAATACTCACCTTCTCAAGAGAGAGATCACCCCCTTCAATTGCTTTAAAGGGGTACAAAGCCACAACCACCTTTGGCCTGATCATCACTTTCTCCTGTAACACATTCAGTTAAAATGGGGCAATTTATTTTAGCATCATGTTGTGTATATTGCCTTTTCACTGTTTCCATCACATAAAACTACTACACAAATAATACTTTACATCACACATTTGTCATACATTTCAGCAGTAGCTGCCATCTTCACACAATTTGCACAGTGGGTTCCACTGACTTACATGATTTTCATTTAAATTAATTTTTCTTTAACTGTTTGATACACACACACACACACACACACACACACACACACACATGCATATATGTGTGGAATCTTTCTAGAGTATTCATATATATGGTGCTCTTCTGAGATTCTGTAGCACTTCTAATGCACCACTAACACAGTAGCCTTTAGAAAGATCTTGACCTAATGATGGCAGCTGCTGTCAAAACAAACAGAATTTGTAATGTCCAACAACATCCATGCAATAGCTGTACCTGATGGGAATATTTAATAAAAAATGAGAAGCAATCAGCAGCATCACATTACAATTAACTAAATGTGGTTCTTTCTTCCATATCATGCAGCAACCTATAAGCCTACATGGAGTCATAATCCAAAAGACTATACTCTAAACAATAATATAAATATTCCCATAAAACTGAAAAAGAAAGCATTTCTACAATGACTCTCAAATATTTTATTATACTATGTTAATATATCCCACCAATGCTTACGATGGGCTTTCTTCCCAAGCATGAAGTGATTGATGAGTGAAAGGGACCACTCACCTTAATCAGTTACACAGGTTAAGAATGCAAAAAGCTTTATTCAAGCCTTCCATGCATCTTCATTGCATGGTTCTATGCACAGGATAACTTTACACTTGCATTACATTATCTTACATTAAACCATACACTGTCATGGAAGCATATGTGCTTGAGAATGTCAGATGTTTGGATACAACTGTGTAAGAATATCCAGCACAAGGAAAAATTGTCTATTGTCTTACAACCAACAAACTAGGTCTCATTGCTACACCTAATAATACAGACTAGCTGTAGACATAAGGACTTTCATAGCATAGCT
Source organism: Reticulitermes speratus (assembly GCA_021186555.1). Lineage (NCBI taxonomy): Eukaryota > Metazoa > Arthropoda > Insecta > Blattodea > Rhinotermitidae > Reticulitermes > Reticulitermes speratus. Next base: position 11,592,146 of record JAJKFL010000001.1, read on the forward strand.
TCGTCTGACAGGTGCCACACAGTAAATATCACTTCTTCTTAATAGAAGAGAGACAACCAGTGTTTGAATTGTTGTACATTTTACAACATTAAATCCCCACTGTCACAAAACATGCTTTGTTGTGCGTGATTTCCAGGCTGAGTATAGTGAGCAAGAAGGTAATTAAAACTTTACATTTACCCACTGGCAAAATTGCACAGGTGTAAGGAACATGGCTGGGACATCACTTACTTTGACCTTGGAAGAAGGGGTCCCTGGGGTTCCACCTGGCATGTTTTGAGTGGACGGAACACCTGCAATAGAAATATGTAATTAAAATCTGATATTAAAAAGTGTTACAACATTTAGACATCCGAGAACAACAGCAGCAAACAGAAATGAGGTTGATGATGAAATGGTCAGCAGAAGGATAAATTCTGAAACAATTCTTAACAGTTTAGAATCCACTACAAAGATTGAGATATACAGAGCATCCCACTAATCTTTCTCCTCAGAACGGCAGATGGTGCAAGTGCTTCATCGCGTTCGAAGCCTGTACCCACCAGGAATTCAAAGTCTGGTTTTCCCATGCAGTTCAGCTTATTTTATTTCATAGAAGAGTCTCAACATGCCACCTCCAGCTTCTAAGAAGGCCTCGCACATTCTGAAAATATTTCTCCACACACGACAGAGTTCTTGTCTGAAATATCAGCAACTTCTCTTCGAAAACTGCCCTCTGATTCTTCTAATTAAAGTGGACTGCCACACATATTCTCTTCTTCAATTAGTTCTCTGAATAAAGGTGCCAGGATTAATCTAACATAATGGTATTTGTTTCTTTGAAAAACACAGGCCCTATGATTTTGTGAACACTCACTGCACTTTGAGATTTTGAACAGAAAACTTCACGAGCTGCACAGGGATTTTGTAACACCAGCGTGTTATTTTGGCTGTTTATGTTCCACTTTATATAAACCATGCATCACCCTAGGAAAGTACAAGTTTCGTATTCTATACTTGTCCAGCACTAAGCCTGTAATTCGAAACTCTTCCACTCTTCTGTATATTATTATTTTACAGGGTACTGTTGTCGTGGGATTTGTTTCACAAAGATCTTGGCAAAATTTTTTCATGACGCATACTTCGCAAAAGTATTGCAAATGAACACTCTTTGTTCAACAGAAAACATTTCTCATACATACTGGCAACGTGCACTGCTCGAGACACTTGACCGAGCAACCGTCTCAGGTTCCAGCATTGATAAAAAGACACAACTCATGGAGACTCATCTTGCCTCAGCGAGCTCGTATTTCCTATGCTCGAGGAAAAAATTAGTGGGATACCCTGTTCATAACAATAATTCAGCTGCTCATTTTGTATGGGTGTGAAACATGGTATTGAACATGAAGGCAATGACACACATTAAAAATTCTACAAAATATTTAGACCTAAGAACAACGAAGAGTAAGTGGAAAATATATGGTTATTACATTATGCGGAACATTGTGCCGTACATGAATCCACTAGTATTCTTAGCATGGCAAAATCAAAGTCATGTTACAGTCGAGTGCGTAGCGTCGCACGCGGGTGCTACTTCGTTCAAATCTCGGCCCAGAGACAGAATAACCTAATATTTGTTGTGATTTTCCTCAGTCCGTCCTGGAAAATGTCAGGGGCATTATCTCAAATTAGGCCATGGCCATTTCTTAATTATTTCCAATTCATTACTCACTGATACGTGTCTAAATAGCTTGAGCTACTGACGTCACCAATTTTTGTGGTTTCATTTATCGTACTGTCAGTATTATCACACAGCGTTTATGGCAGGATAAATGATGGACGATCAACTAGAAACAACTTGGCAGAAAATCGTCGTTTCAGTATTCCGGAAAAGATTCGAACCAGAGACCTCCTGAATACAAGTTAAAGGGTAGTGTCAAGTTAAAATCACAAACATATTTGCAGCTTTGGAGAACTTCAGATGATAAAGGGGACATCACAGCATGGTTTGATAAAAAATGTTCAAGATTGTTAGATGAAAGACCTCCGTCAAGATTGGTGATAACGCGAAGGAATTCCGAACTGGCTGACTCCCAAACGGAAGTCCACAGAGTCACCAGTACAACAGTCTTATCGGTGAAATCGCAGAGTCAAGGACAGTACCGAAAACATACACCATTACACCATGGGTACACAAATCCCGGGCGCCAGGTCACCATTGCAACTAAATTTTATACGGTGGCGGTTAATATTTGTGCGTTCTCAGCGTGGAACTTGCCTCATGTCACTCTTCCGGCGCCTAGAATTTTTACGTGGCTCCTAGATATTTTTAAACGTATGCGCCTTTGTATTACACGACTGAGACAAAACACCGTAGAAGTAAAGGTAAACAATGAAGTAATAAACTTGCAATTAGAGTCAACTATCATACCTGCTGTTAAAACGCTAGCACCGTACTGCGTGCTAATTCCAGTTTCAGCTGCTAATATCAAACATTTCATTAATTTCGCAAAAGTCGAGCAAAGGAGCGCCACTTTCTGCAATTTGGCCCTTTCCAAGGACGAGCAATGTTTGCTACAGAGCAATCTGCTGAGTAATACGTAAATTAAACATCACTTTGTACAAGCTAACTGCATAACTATATTTATTCTACCTGCAGACAGACAGCTGTCTCTGTGTTACATAAAACGCCTACGGTCTAAGGTATGCTGTTTCCCTCCTGATCCTCTCAGTCCGTATATCAAGAACTGCAGGCAACATTATGAGTACTACTCGCATATGTACGTCTTTTTTTAGACAAAAATAAAAGAAAAGAGTAGCGTTTGGTTCAACTGCTTTCTTCAGAACACTGGGCTGGAAATAATGGGTACGTTTTAAAACCGGTCACATAACACGTCCTTATAACTAACGGAATATACTGTTTTTACGTAACCGCGTTCATGAAAGCTCGTCTGTAGACTGTACTCAGAGCTGCTCCATATGTTTGGATATGGCTAAAGGGCTGCTGTTGTTTCAGGAGAATGGGTGCAGAACAGGAAGTTCTGTGTCGTTAAGCATTGTTCTTTTGTCTTGATGTCAATTTATTGCACATTTAAACCGACTCATAACAGCAGAGTTCAGCCGTATAAATACAACAAATTAATCTTACAACTTAATTCCTTACTGCTGTGTTACACGTTCAAGTTTCAAACAGCACTAGCTGTATTGCAAAAAGTCTCCTTTAGGATAGCAAACTCTATATTGTGCCATACCTGTTTCGACTTCAGAAAGTCATAATCAGCGGGGTTAATTAATTAAAAATAAAACTGCTGATTGATACATATAAATACAACTACTCATATATATATATATATATATATATATATATATATATACGTAAGCCTAAGAGCTGAAATTCTGGCCTTCGTTTCGGGACAACCTATGTGTTATCCCGAAACGTCGGTAACCAACTACAAACCTACGGCGCGTAACATCACGGAAGCGCGAAGGCCTCAACTACACAGAGACGGAATCTGGCACAGACAAAATTCTGTCTTTATTCTGTCCCCATGTAGCGAAGTGATTCTTACAGGTAAGCCAGATGGCAGTGATTGTAATGAAGCAGTCCAGAGGTACCTATGCTTCTGTCGGTAGAGCAGCCGCGACCAGTACCGACTTTCACGAACGTCACAAAATCAAGGCGCGCATATGCAGTGGCACTGTAACGTCATAGTATCTCTTAATGGCTATAGAGTATGACAAGATAAAATGGAAAGGTAATACGTATAAATCATTTTATGGAACCCGAAGGTTTCTTACCGCATTCACAAGCGTCCGCCAACTGTCCCTATCTTGAGCCAGATAAATCCATTCCATGCTCCCCTCATCGCATTTCTTGAAGATCCATTTCAACAGTATCCTCCCATCTATGCCTAGGTCTTTTAAGTGGCCTCTTCCCCTCAGTTTTCCCCACCATAATCCTGTATGCACCTCTCCTATCCCCCATACGTACCACATGTCCCGCCCATCTCATTTTTCATGATTTGATCACCCGTATGATATTTGGTGAGGAGTATACGAGTAGATCATAAAGCTCCTCAGTATGCAGTCTCCTACAGCCCGCTGTTACCTCGTCGCTCTTACATACACGGAATAATTCCAAACACAGACATAAACTAAAGTGACTTCCCTTACCAAAAAAGCTTCACTGACGACTGTATCAAAGACAAATGTTCCATTTTATTTTATACAAGGATTCTTCCATGACTGTGAAAGGAATGTAGGAAGACGTCTCAACACACAGATCATCCATTTAAGTATGGAGATCTCCTCCATACACAGACCTTGCTTTCAGGAATTCCACCTGATGGACATGTTTCAATTGCCATTAAAATGTGCAGTAAAAACACATAGAAGGTCGGAACGCGGCTCCTTCTTTTCTCAATGCAGCTGTGTCGTGATATGATTTTAAAGAACCACGAGTTAACCTCGTGTAATGTCATTACACAAACAAAATAAATTAGCGCATCAATGGCACTGCTGTTGCTAGTACTAAAATAGCACGTCCTCTTCAGGGATTTCGAGTCGGACTATTCATCGGTAATTCAGATGGGCGACAATTTTTAATGTGAGGGGTCCATAAAGTCTAATAAGCGGCTTGGTGTGGATAAAGTAAAACCAAGACAGGCAATGTACGTAAAACGTAACATTGTGGGGTGTTTGCATAACTATTGTTGAGATGGAAATGCAACAGTGCGTTCCCTTTGTATTGTTGTTGACCTAAATGTGGATGTCAACAATATAAAACAGTTGAGCGTTGCCATGGAAACGCAAAAATGGGTTCCCTTTACACTGCTGTCGAGCTACAAAATATTTCGTACTGCCGTCAACAACATAACGCACTCAGGTCTAAAGTGACCGATACTGCTATACGATTTTGACCAAATTTCGAGTTACTCGACAGATTTTCGTCAGTAACCAGTATCAAATTTCGCGAAGATCCGTCCAGTGGGAGTCGCGCAGATACATGCGGACAGACGGATGGACGAACAGACATGACGAAGCTAATTGGCGCTTTGCGCTATTTATGCGAATGCGCCTAACAACGAACCAGGTGCGCACCCAGAATTTTTCATTGGGGGGGGGGGGGGGGGGAGGCTGACCCTGAGGCTATATGTAATTTATGTTTGACTTTAAAAATTGTTATAAAAAATCATGTCATAAGTATAACATAACACTGTCTGCAACTGCATTTATATACATACGAATATAACTACATGTTCCATCACCCAATCACAGTGTCCTATCTTCTTGTTTTTTTAATTTTATTAATTTATTTTTTAAAATTCTAACGTACTAGTCATCAGCCGATTTCAGTGGCTGATTTCGGATGAAGGTAAATTACGTAAAACTTTGATATCATAAAATCTAAAAAAAACTGGGTTTTTAAAAATTTCGGTTTTGGGGGGTTTGGGTGGGGGCTGCAGCCCGGCAGCACCCCCCCCCCCCCTTGGGTGCGCCCCTGCAACGAACTACTTCAATCAGTGTACAGCAGCGCACTATAAAATAATATAGCTGGCACCACTACAAAGCTTCCCAGAATCGTAGCCTCCCCCATATCTCGGGGACCAGGAAACATGAATAAAGCAAACTTGTTATTTAAAAAGTTTGCAGGTTTAATATCGACATTCTTCTGCTTAGCATCACGTCATGGCGCCTTACAGGGAGCATGAAGGTAGCTCCACAAATGTTCAACATCAGTAACTATAGCCGGCAGACCCTGAGATGATTCCCCCGAGGGTATGGGTGTGTCTTGTCGCGGTGCGGGAGGTGTTGAATATAATGGGACTAAAGGACTGCTATTGGTGGGAGAGACAGACAGTTCTGCTATTTACACACTCACTGAAAACATCAAGCATTTCGAGTGGCGTGTAGCGAGTGCACTGTGCAAATGCTTTCAGGATGGATAGTAGTAACTCGTCATGCGACACGAAATCTTGCGCATGCGCATCTACAGCATTCATAGCAGGGATCATCTCCTTGTCGGTGGACTACAGATGCCAGTGAACAGTATACTATATGCTTTACAACCCCCAAACAATACAGCCGGGACCCGTTGGATATGCCGATATGGTTTACTTTAAACTTGCCGTATATTTCAGAATTAACTTGGACAGACCGAGGAGATAAAAGCAAAAACTGTACATGAACTGAAACACACAAGTTACGTGTATTTCATATTTGCATGGCTCGTTGGTCTACGTACTTTTATTGCTGATATAAATGGACTGCTGGGAAGCCAATGAGAAGTGCAGATATGACACTGCATTTCGTTAAACAGCACAGCCGCATCCCGAAAAATGTTTTAAATAAAAGTTTTGGTCTGAATTACATCGTATTGTTACACAGGCCTAACACGTGGTTTTGTACCCACAGTTGTTTTTAAAATAAGTTCAAATTGGCTTCACATAAAGTAGACGTCATAACAGACTGATATGAACCAAAATTAAATTCGTCTAACAATTTTTAGTGTGGAAACCCCCGTACTAAATATAAATGAAATACGTATAGCAGTTTCGGAGACATAACAAGCAGACACAGCCTTCTCGTTATGTGTTCATTTTTTTACGTTTGTGAAATAAACGCAAAACGAAAAATCAGCGAAAACAAATAAGTGACTTCAGACTTCCGCCGCCATGTTGATGAGATCTGTGTTCTTCTTGGACTTTCTCAGTTTCTTGGACTTCTTGACCCTTGAAGATGGGATCGATATGTTGTCCCGAAACGTCGGTAAAGGATTACCACTCGACGCTGCGTAATATCTCAGAAGAGCGCAGATCTCAAACGGCAGAAAGTTTCAAACAACACAGAACTCATCTTTCCGACGTAATAAGCAAAATTTTATAGACCCCACAAGACGAGGTGAAAAGGCGACTTTTCTGACTCACAGGACGTCACAGAATATGCAAGTCCGCATCATGCTGCGGGTTAATTACCATGACGACTCGTTTAAGTGATGATGGCCACAGTTACTGGAATGGGGGATCTTCGTGACACGACAGTCAGTTACTGAAGTTCTGGTGTAAGAGAGGCCGATGCAACTGCAGCCCCACGGGGCATATGCGGCCATCGATTGTTGTGGCCCACGAACACCCACACAAACGCCAGTTCCACAACACAGCCACTTCGAGTAGGTTGCAACACGCACGGAGTCCCTGCACTTCTAATGCCGGATATGACAATGTAACAATCACATTATCCTGGCCCATCCATTAGTGTTCACCTTTCGAAATTTGGGATTTTAAATGCCCCGCAACGACGGGCCTACAAACCATATTTCAACCTTCAATGCCGCCTTCGGTGCACTATCACAATCACCACCACCACCACCATCATCATCATCAGCAGCAGCAGCACCACCACCACCACCACCACCAAGTAGTCTGTCTTACGACAGGTCCACAGCCTCTTCAAAAGCGAGTTCTCCAGAGAGTGCGATCTAGTGCTTCCTCTTTCGAGTTCCAGTACCTACGGACCTTCAGTTCCTCATAGGCCGCCAACCTCTGTGCGCTGTACAGACCTGTATTCCTCACATGCCATTGTGCTCTGTACACATGAGTGCATTTTAGGGTACTTAAAATTTAAGACTCCTCCATCCTGGCAGTAGCTGGAATTTACACCCTAGCGTCACTGAAGGGTTTTAACTCAAAAACAGTCTCACATGATGTTACGATATAAAATTATCGTGTGGCCTTGATGGTGTGAAAAGTTAAGACCACCGTAACGTAAAACACCATTAAACTCATTAACTTGTGTGCAATCAGGGTCGTCCCTAGCACACACATATTAGGGTGGCAGGTTTTAATGGAGCTCAGAATTATAACCCCTCCCTCCCCATTCAAATTTACATTGGTCTATCTCAACATTCTTCCACACACATTGTCTCAAAATAATAATAGCTATAATAATAATATTATTATATACCTTACTAACATTGTTTGTTTCAGGGACTTAACTGTAAACACACTGCATAAAAGTGATAAATAATAATACAGTAATAACAACAGTAATAATAATAATAATGCATTACTACCGCCACAATTATTCCACTCCATATCACAATATTCTACGTTCCCATCCACATCTAGTTTTAAGTATTTACCATTTTTATCTTTATTAAATTTGTACAAGTTAAAACTTTAAAATAAGCCACTCCTTCGTTCCTATTCAACACATCAGTTCTTCTATCCACTTTTTCTTCTCTGAGCATTTTCATAATATAAGTTTCACACCCCCACAACCTTACACATACGAGGCATCTTCCTTACTCAGATCCTCTCTTTATCCTTCATAGCTTCCAAACCTCTGCTCTAAAGCCACATTATTCCACTCATATTATTCTTCATACAGATGTCTACATAGCACTCTTAAGCCCATTCATATTTCATATCACAAAAGTACAACAAATGATACGAGATGACACTATAGCCATATCACACATCACCAATTCACAGTGGCCGCACATTTAAGGCATACACGGACCAGAATCGAAAGAACAATGAGATTGGGAGTTCGAATTTCCTTCGTTGCCCGTGTTGTTCTGTACTGAACGTTCCTTAGACGACTGAGGAGATCTATTAACATCATCAGTTACGCGTTACCGCTTGAGCGAACTTCCTCAGTATCACTGATTGGATATGCTTGTGTTTCACAGACACGCCAAGACGCAAGACGTGCCTTTATTAATATATACCTGACGTTCCCCTTCCTTGTTTGTAATAATGCAATCACACATTCATTACAACACATACTACATAAACTATGCACGCTGTGTAACTTGAACTAAAACCAAATCTAATCAATACGCTCTACTACAAAGGCACAGGTGTACCTATGTCACAGCAATGAACGCTGAGGATGTATTGGGGGAGAGGAGGTAATACTCTTCAAATTCCCCACTTCGGTGCTCGGTAAAGATGATTGATCAGCCAGACGTAATGGAAAAATACGTGTACTGTACCGACCAAAAATGGAATTCTTGTCTTCCTGTCCGTATCCCGTCATTCTATTACCCGGCGTACCCAAGTTCAAATCTGAAGTATAAAAGATTATAGGAAACAGTCGATTTTTTAAAAAAATATCGATTTATGTAATTACAATAAGATGTTACGATTTGAGTCACTAAAAATCTCATTCGCTTTCACACCTCTAAAACTTAACACGGAAGTCACTAACGTACTGATCATGTTTAGCTTTCTGCTAACACAAATATTTTAAAACTAAAACACAGCACAAGCACTTATTTAAGTTCATTCGATTAAATACGTCAAATGGATCAACACGTCACTTTATTCTGGTTAGTGGGGAGTATACTTCTCCCTAAACTTCCCCCTAAAATTGTTCCTTAATTGTCGGTGGAAAATTTATGTCCCATTTCAATTTTCCCACAGTACATTAACGGAAAGTGTACATACACACACATACAAACATCATACATACATACATACATACACAAATGCATACATACATACACACATGCATACATACGTATATAAGTACACACACACATACATAACACACATACATACATGCAGGCATACATACATACATACACAAACATACATACATACATACATACATACATGCAGGCATACATACATACACATACATACATACATACACACACATACATACATACATACATACATACACACATACGTATACACGTACACACGCATGCACGCACGCATGTCCTACATTGAAATGTTGCACACCCACACAATCCCTCATACTGAGATTCCCACATTACTAGACAGCTGTGTTACAATCACACCTTCTGTCAAAATGTTGTGACCACAAACAAATTGCTTGTCCTTATATTTTCGTAGAAACATAACATGCTTAAGTGTTGGTCTATTGAGGATCGGTCAAGTTTCTCTGTCTCCTGTAAAATTGTGAATCGGTGGGTTACGACAAATTGCTGTTTCATGAGCGATATACCGCACACAGCACGCTCGGTTTGTGAAGTGTGCGTGAACTGAGTGATTATGACAGCTACTTCAGATGGCAGCAGTGTGACAGATGCAAATATGCCCTAGTGAATCGCAAATTAAGATTCTATTTTATCGGTTTCCTGTTGTTCTTGTTGTCGTTGAATGTTTAATATTTTTTGAAATGTCAAGCAATCGCACATTTAAGAAAAAATGTTGTAATATAAGAGATAATAAACAGCTGAGTTTAAATATTTTTTTTATTCATGAGGTGTGATTAATTTATATCGATAAATACTATCGATATATGAAATATCAACACACACTGCCCTTCCAGAATTTCGTCATATATAATGCCGAATGTCAGTTTATCACTTTAAACCGCAAACTGCCAATTAACAAAACATTTATCCGTGTTTCCGAATTATTTTCACAGCTTCAGGTGAGTAAATTTTATACTGCCCTTTCACGACAAAGAAATCGCGAAAGTGTTAAGCTTTACATTCATGATATGCATTAAGAAGGCAACGTTTACGAAAAATGATATAACATAAGAGTTACTGAACAACTGAAGTTAAGTATCATACTTTGTTTCATGAGACGTGATTCACTTTTATTCGCCAAAAATGACGGTCCTCAGCAATGTCTACAAGAAAATAGTAATTGAATAATCAGTACTGTAACGACTTCATCAATCATAAGTGAAGACACTCCTGATGACAGTGGAGTAACGCGTGAATATTCTGTTCATCAACGTCATATGACGAGTCCATTTCTAGTATGCAAATGTAACACACACCAGGTTGCCAAGAGAGAACCAGGGAGAGCAGCGGTGGCGTAGTCGGCATAGGGAATACACTACGGGCTTGATGATCCGGGGTTCAAATCCCGGTATGGGGTTCCTTCCCGGGGGTAAAGCGAGGGGACGTAAAGTCAACCACTAATCACAATCTAATGCCTAGGTTAATGATGAGTGGTACTATAAGTCTAGTCCTCCTATATGGCTTCATCGCGTGGACAGGGCCAACTTTACCTTTACCTTTGACAGAAACGGAGACAGCAAAATGAGAGGTTAGAAACAGGAGGCCCCAAAACAAGTCGAGGATGCAGCTCCCACCACGATCGATATCTAGTCTCCCCCCCCCCCCCCACGGGCTGCTGTTCGCAGAATGCAACAAACTGCGAGCACGTGTATAAAATATTCCTCACACTTATCTGGTTTAAACCAAGAGTTGTAGCCAAACACGATTAGCATCCGTAAGCGACAGACGGTACGTTAAGAGGATTTGTCGCGAATCGAGAAAGAACAACGTCCCAACAGCAACCCCTCAGAACCGCAGCTAAGCAAAATCCGAAGTGCTGGAGTACTGGAGTTACAAAATAAACGAGATAATTAAAGAGTAAACTTCAAGATATAAGGAAAGGTTCCTTCTCTTTTAAAAAAAAATCCAATTTCGATCTAGACATTTTCACTAGGAAGTACACGTAAAAAAGGAAAATATTCCCTGCAGACTCCATGAAGGAGGAGTAAGAGGTACAGCTAAACTCATTTTAACTTCATGTTAAGAAATGTTACAGACATTCCTGGTTTAAGGCTGCCCCGAATAACGCTGTTTCGTTTTAACGTTAACAAATTTCAGTGACCGAAGTTTCGATGAACAGTGCCCGTACTGGATTAACGTTGTTTTCGCTGGCAGCTGGTGGGATGTTCAACAGCCAGGCTGTCGCGCATTTTAATTAATTATTATAGGTAACAACGTTCCGATCTGCGTTGCAATTGTCAGAAACTTCCTCTATTCGTAATGTCACACGTGAAGTGCCCAGCAAAAACAGTTCAGGCGTGCACAAATTTTCCAAAAAATCAAGAAGCCACCTCAAAATTTTAAGTACCAGAACGGTGACATGTAGCAAATTCCATACTGAGGATGCACAAATACCAGGAGCCACCGTATAAAATTCAGTCGCCCGGGCGACGTGACGTCTGGATTTGTGCACCCCTGCCGCAAGTAATGATCAACGAACAGAATATGTTATAAAATTAATATGATTTGAAACTCGGATTGTATTACTACTTGTTTTTAAGCAAACGTAACTTCACAGACACCACAGTCAAACTGGAATAATTTTTCTTTGTGGTGAAGGGCCCCGCAGCAGATGCAACGGACGCACCGCAGCCTTGAGGCCTATTGTGCAACCCTGTGATGAAGATGATTAGTTTTTTTTAATGGAGCACCGGTGGAAGAATGAAACTGACAGGGGAAAACCGAAGTACTCGGGGAAAAACCTGTCCCACTGCCACTTTGTCCACCACAAATCCCACATGACTGACCCGGGATCGAACCCAGGCCTCCGCGGTGAGAGGCCGGCGACTAACCACCTGAGCCATGGCACGGCCGACACTGGAATGATTTTATTCTCTTTCCTGACGGGAGGTTAAAAATTATCGGGTAACATGTCTTCAAAGACTTTAGGCTGGAGAAATTAGTATTTAACTCGGTAAGACATGAAATAAATTTTAGAGTCAGGGACTGCTTATGAGATCAAGGGTTCGCGTATGACAACAGCAAAATGGGTCTTACAAATAGCATGTGAAAGGGAGGAGTCCGTTGAAGTGGTCGAGGACGAACTTTAGAGGCACGGTGATCAGTCTTTGGGTTCCATAAACGGAGGGGATTTCTTGATGAGTGCTACAAGTTCTTTACGAACCTCTGAGTCAGTCAGAGGGCAAACCTTAAAAACACGTCGCACTTTACAAATTACGCTAATGCTTGCACTCTAGACAATGAGAATGTTTATACTGCATTTCATTCGTGGTGAGATGGGACTAAATATAGTCGAACTCGGTTATAACGTCGTGAAAGGAACTGAATACTTGGTGCCGTTATAAACGAGTATTATTCTAACCGAGAAGTGTGATGTTATGGTTAACATTGAGGAATTACTTGGTATCAGAATATCTGACGCTATAGACGAGGTGTCGCATAAACTGTTGTCGTTATAACCGGGTTCGCCTGTAAGATCAGCGCTCTTCAAGGGTTGACCCTTGAAGATGCGACCGATACGTTGTCCCGAAACGTCGGGAAACAATTACCACACGACGCCGCGTAATATCCCAGAAGAGCGCAGATCTCATCAACATCGCGACGGAAGCGTAAATCAGGGCTCGACTGTACTTTGAACTGTACGTTAGTGAGTGTCTAAACAAGCAGTTAACATATGGCATATGTAGCAACTGTTATGGACAATAAGCAACCACGGCAGACGTACTATTAGCGATTTCAATTAATGGTTATGCATGCTTCAGGCAGCTCTCTATCACACGAGTAAGGATGATGCATTTCGCGAAAGCGTTTCCATTATTTCTCATGCTCTACTATATAATTTATTGTATCAAGTGTCAATCCGTATTACAAGCAATGACAACGCATCCTCAGAACAAGAACAGCTACAGTTCGTGAGAGAGACATCTAAAGGCACTCTGCAAGAACAACACAAAAACAAAATGAAATCTAAGCCACTGGATTCATCGCAGTGCATAAAGCAAAGAAATGCCTCTAAGACGTTATGAGATGGATATTTAGAAAGGAACAAGGAAAAATAAACAGGCAGCGTATGAAAGCTGGAAGGCACAGACTTCGAGTAGAAGAGAGCGGGTAAGTGGATGAGGAAACCTACGAACGTTTAGTATAAACGAATGAACAAAACGCAAGGCACAAGATGCAACTTGCATGCAGCAAACTGAAGTTTGCCAAGGTTACGTTTCTATGTGCAGAACTGTACTGTGTACAAACCTGGGTCGCTAGACATGCTAACAAAAACCTTTACAACATTCCGATATTTCAAACGTACTTTCGTCGTCGACAAATCATGTCTGTTTTATAAAATCACGTCAATATATTAGTTTATTTTGGAACACAAAATCAGCGTAACACTAAAAGAAACTCTAAAAGAAAAAAGAAAGGAACGCACAAATAACGAATAACATGCGAAAAAGTATTAATGAATAAACAAGGACAAAAATAATGCATAAAGAATGACACAAAACAGAAAGATGCAGAATAAGTAGCGATTTGTTTTCCGTTTAACACAAGATTTTTTGTTTCAAGAGTTAAAACTGGAAGAATCGGGACGAAACATGCGACACTTGACGTCAAAAACAAAATATTTTGTTGAAGGTCCAGTGTTTGTGCAACAAAATTCTTTTGTTCCTAATACATATTAACAAAAGAATGACTGAACGTTGTACCATAAACCTACATTCAAATGACCAGTGCATAGGAATCCCATTCTTTAAAAACCAAAAACCGGGACACTTAATAACATTTAAATGGAGGAAGGGGGGCGATAGTACACAAACTTTTCACCCCTCACGCAATGAAAAAAAGCAGAGTAATGTATTAATATTACTAAAATGAGATAACTCAAATACAATTATTACACACAGATACTAAACATGAAATAATTATTATAATTATTACATAATTTTAAATACCCTGCATAACGGTGATAACGAATAATAATAATAAAATAATAATAATAATAATACCCGGACACTCAGTTCACTTACTGATCTTTCTTCACATATCCGTTCCTCACCCTTCGCAGTCTCAGACCACACTCTATAATCACCAATCTACACATCTGCCTCTCCATCTCTTTTCCCTTCCTGTTAGTGGCCCATTGATGGCTGTCCTACTCATATAGATATTTTCTCCCACCGCAGGAAAGTCAGAATGTTTGTACACGTCGTCAAAAATGTCGTATTTTTACGACCTACAAAAACCCGTGACATGTAGCATCGCGAACCGAGTTTTGCGGGACACCGGAACAAAGGTCTTTAAACCCTATAAAACCGAGACTCTCCCGGGAACACTGAGACGAATTGGTCCCCTACCAGTACAAGAGCATGTGAATTGTGAATTTAATATGGAGACTGATTAGCGATCCCAGTCTTTCAATTTCAAGGCGCCAGTTCCGGTACTGGAACAAACAATATTCACGCTTAATGACGTAAGGACAGTGACGATATGTGCAAAACCGAATCACGACTTGGCGTCGCACCAAAAGCAAAAAAAGATTAAATTCTGCTTGCCAGCAAGTTGGTTGCCTCGCGACTCGAAAGAAGCGCCTACGTCACCATGCTGACGGCAGGAACCCCATCATCGCACGCTTTTAAGTAATTACGCCATGTAATTAAAATGTTTGGGCCACGTTACAGACGAATGGGTAAATGTAGGCGAACTGTGCGTCCGTTCGTGTCTATGTATGTATGTATGTATGTATGTATGCCATATACATTATGTGTGTAAGCACGCATACACGCGTGTGTGTAGGCTACGCATGTATATACGTAAGGCAGTGGGTGAATGTATATGTTAATTTACGTACAAAGTGGTCCAAAGAATATGTCGCCCAGAACTATATAATAAAAATTTTATGTGCCGATCCCAGTGGCCGCGCAGGCTAAGGCGTGGGTCTACGGCCGCTCGCTTGCTGGGATTGCGGGTTCGAATCCCGCCAGATGCATGGCTGTCTGTCTCTTGTGAGTGTTGTGTGTTGTCAGGTAGAGGTCTCTGCGACGGGCTGGTCACTCGTCCAGAGGAGTCCTACCGAGTGTGGTGTGTCTGAGTGTGATCTAGGAACCTCATACACAGGACGCCTAGGCCCACTAGGGCTGTCGAGTCATGAGAAAAAAAATAATTTGATGTGACTCATCCACAGACCAATAACCATCCGTCAAACATAACTGCTGCTTATTAAAAACCTATATTTTGATATACTTTAACAGAATGTACTATAGCTAACGTACATGGCACACGGCCACTTATACCACAATAAAGGTGACAAGTCATAATTAACTGACGTTTCCATAAAACATTTTTAAATTTACAACTTATAAATACGAGTATAACTTTCAAAATTGAGACTTCGATTTTGAATAATATTACATACACACTTGTATATTTTTCTCTTCATAAAATCTTGCACAGTATTTCGACGGCTTAACACAAGCCGAAACACGTAGTTGCGATCAGGTTTTTAATTTTAAAAGTGTTGTGTTTGACGGATATTTATTGGTCTCAATGCCAGTAATGTAAACTTCAGGAACACTATAGTTCAGTTCAATTCAGTTCTTTTGTAATGGGCAATCCTTTAAGAGGGGACGTAAAGGAAAAAGGCCAACGAAACGCGCTGGTCTCCGGTGTGAGAAAAAAAACGATAATTTTCTGGGATACCGGACGTTTCTTGGCACCGACATATCAACTTCACACACCACCCCACCCCACCCACACACACCACACACACACACACACGTATGTGCGACGCTTCATGCCGTAAAGTCTTTAGAAAGCCCAATAGGCGGGCGGAAAGACAACTGTAAATTATTATTACGTTTAATACACCGCAGCATTTTCATTTTTCCACGGTCATGCAACAGATGGAATTTAATTCTGTAGTTCAAAATAGAAAGTCTTACTAAGCTAATACATAACTTAACCCAGGGGTGCACACACTTTCCAAAAATCTAGGAGCCAATTCCAAATTCTAGATGCCAGACCCACAAATATTTGGTGCCATCGTGCAAAATCTAGCCGTCCGAGCGACCCGACGCCCGGGATTTGTGCATCTCTGACTTAAAACCACCGATATGTAACTGCAACAACTACAGTCTCGACAACGGAAAGACAGGGTGCACCATCGAACTCACATATTCTCAAAAAAGCACAAAGAGAAAGACAGTGAAAATAAAAAAGAACGTAGCACGTTCTCAGAACTTCGGAAACAATCCCGATACGGGTGTGCCAAGTGACGAACGGGTGAACGGAAAAGAGAAAGAACAGTAGCGGAAAGGGCGAGGAGAAAATCAGAACATTATTTTGCTGCCTCAGTTCACAATCATTACAAAAGAAAAGGGGGAAATACAACTTCCGAGGGCCGTAGTTTATAGAAAATAATTTGGAGGTAACGGGAGTAAAGAAACATTTGAAAAAAAAAAAGTCATATAGCTCATAGTGAGTTCGAAGTACCCGTCCGTCTGTCTGCCCGGTTCCAGTAACTAACTAACTAACTAACTAACTACCTGACTGGGCCGTGCCATGGCTCAGGCGGTTAGTCGCCGGCCTCTCACCACGGAGGCCCGGGGTTCGGTCCCAGGTCAAGTCCATGTGAGATTTGTGGTGGACAAAGTGGCACTGGGACAGGATTTTCTCCGAGTTGTCGGTTTTCCCCTGTCGATTTCATTCCACTGGTGTTCCATTAATTGTAAATCTTGGTAAAAAAAAAAAACTGCTCATCTTCATCACAGGGTTGCACAAAAAGCCTTAAGGCTGTGGTGCGAGGGCCCTTCATTTAAAAAAAAACTGATTCACTCACTCACTCACTCATCCAAGAGCGCAGGGTCTTCCTTGACTAGCTTGTAGTCACACCTACTCAAATGGCAAACAAATGTTCCTGCTTTTACCTGCTCAGACCATTCTTTCAAGGATGACTTTTTTTGTCCCCATATGGGTGTAAATTATTTTCGCCAATACCGCCATGTCATTCGCAAATGACGGTGTCATTCATATATTGACCAAGATCACATCTTTGTAAGGACTGCCAGACCGTCTGTGTGTCGTAATGACATCTCAATACGCTATTACTCAAAACAAGCACATTTCTGTATCGATATAGCAACCATTATAGCTTCACTACACTGCAAGGGAAGAAAATGGTCACTAATATTTAGAAACTAGTGCCCGGGAAAATGTCTCGGTGTAAAATAAATTAAATATATTGTATAAGGAGGAAATTAAAAAATTTCATAATGTATACAGGTTAACTACCACTACACGAGGTAAGGTAAAGGTAAAGTTCTCCCTAGAACAGGCCATGAAGGCCCAGAGGGGGAGTAGAGGTATAGCTCTACTGTTTCTTTAACCTCGGCTCTAGATGGGGGTGGGTGGCCAACTCCACGCCCCGGCTGCTTTACCCCCGGGAAAGAGGCCCGGTACCCATTGTACAGGAGGCTGGGTGGGCCCCAGGGCCGGTCTGGACGGGTGCGGAAAATCTCGCCCCCACCGGGATTCGATCCCCGGATCATCCAGCCCGTAGCGAGTCGCTATACCGACTGAGCTATCCCGGCCCACCACTACACGAGGGATACGATAATTTTGGCATGCAGCTCGGATCATAGGAATAAGTTACATATTTACAGAATAAGACGGAGGATGTCTTGAAATGTTACCGTTTGGAAATCCACACTTCCATTCTGCCGCTTGGTACATTCAAACCCAGCCAGCAACGTTCGTTGAAAATAACGATTCCTTTCACCTTCGTAGGTATTTTGGCACCAATTAGAGGGATGGCTATGTCAGGAGTGTCGCAGCACGGCAACAGTTAGAATAAAAGTTCAGCTTTCTTACCAGGGTAGACGATTGACTGTTAAATATTCTAACAACGCAGTTTCAAGTCTCTGTTCTCCTGGGACATAGGGCCGCGCCACTGGGTAGTAAGTTCCCGACGTTTCGGGACCACCACACTGTCACGAAACGTCAAGCATCAATTACCGAGTACCAAGGCGCAATATCCCAGAAGACTGGAGACATCAACTTCACCGCGTCGAAAGCTTAAAAACTCGCAAAGCTGTTTCAACTGAAAATCGTAATGGGCTACGGCAGGGGTATACAGAATTTTGCAAAAATTTAGAAAACACCTAAAAATTCTAGGTGACAGAAAGGTGATAGGAAAGAAGTTCCACACTGAGGACCCACAAATATTAGTCGCCACCGTATACAACATGCCCGCTCAATCAGAATATCGCGGGTAACGTGGCCGGCGACACAGTGTTATGTTGCCCACGGATACATTTGAAACAAGGAAACGCATTTTAGCCCTTTCCTGGCAAAGCCGAGACAGAACGCCGAAGCAATTTTGAAAACTTGTGAGCTGTTCATTTATGGAGACACACATTACATTACTAACTCATTTTGTAAAAATGTGCTGAAAATAGCGACACCCTAACATAAGTTCTGAATTACACTTTTTAAATACATTTTTCCTGTTACTATCAGTGTAATACTGTATAGAAAAATATACAGTAAAATTATACAGACAATTATACGTGTACTTCAATTCGTTCTTCATTCAGAGGATTAAATTTCATGTTGCTCGCATGCAGACAAAATTTTGCCAAAGTTGCCCGCACAACGTCAAAGATTGAGAGGGCCTGGTATAAAAAGCAGTCTACACGGCGATCTGGCGCCTGGGATTTGTGCACCTTTGGACTACGGCGTCCAAGGAGATGAGATGATGACCACGAATGGTAATAACGCAAAGAATTGGAAGGATACGGTCGTTGTACGATTCAAATACAAGGCGTATATAAAAGATAATTTACGTAATCTTGCATTCCACTTTCTTACCCATAAAAACTCCTAATTTATCACCTTATTAGAAACAAAATTTTTTTCTCCTTAGTTTCGTATCGAAAGTAAGAAGAGAAAAGAAACATTTTTTATCGAGTGAAGGAAAGTGTTACATTTCAGTACGATCGCAACACACCAGGTTAAGACTCCCATGAGACTAGCTCCTCTTTTATTCATATTTCCACGAGTCTTTCTGGCCGGGTTGTGCAAACTTTATTCTTCCACTTCATTCCTTATTCCTTTGCTCCCATTCTCTCCTTCAGCCATCGTTAGCTTACTTCTATCGGAAATAGAACGTAACACATACACAAGCGCAATCCACAAGCTTCTGATTCTTAGATGAAATTTTTTTAATGAATCACACATTTACTTCCCTAGGTCCGTGCTTCTGCAAGTTTCCAAGCGGATTTTCTTGAAATTGCAAATTAAACGTCTCCAAGTTACGAACGATGTCGTAACCATGGAGCAGAAACATGATCGCTGACAGTGGCAGACAAGAATGCCCTTAGATCCTTTGAAAGAAGAATATTAAGAAAAATCTTTGGACCTGTATGGGATAGAGGTGAATGGAGAATACGCTATAAAGTGGAATTAAATGAACTGATTGAAGGACATGCCATTGTAAGGTTACTGAAAGCACAGAGGATAAGATGGCTAGGACATGTGGACAGAATGTCGGAGGAACGGATGTCTAAAAGAATGTTGAAGAGGAGATTATTCTCCAGAAGAAGAATGGACGGCGTACAAGATGGCTGGACAATGTGGTGATGGTGGTCAGAGGCTGGAGAGGAAGAGCAGTGGACAGAGGAGGCTGGAGGAGAGTTGTGAAGGCAGCCAAAGTCCATCAAGGGCTGTAGTGCTGCTGCTGCTGCTGATGATGATGATAATGATGACGACGATGATGAAGTTACGAACGACCGACATGCTATGTGATATGTTACCCCTGTGAGATGTGACCCCGTGTAGGTTTGAATCTTGTAATGTTGCAATTCCGCGTACATAGTACAAAGAGTCTGCGGTGCAACTAAGACTATTAGGTACATTTTACCTGACACAGTGTATTATGTTGCTTAAATAATAAATATATGGGTACAGACGTTTCAGACGAACGCGTGGCCTCCATCTTCTACCTAAACATCGAGGCAGTGGGTTCTCTCCGAAACGTCTGTAGCTACCTGCACGGTAACAAAATTAGAGGTGTCACATCTGAGAAGAGAGTAATCTTGAGTGGTACACTGCATTGAACAGATTTCTTCCGCCCTGGTAAAGTTTGCATGTGTGACATCAGCAAAAGCTCTAGTTCGATGTCTTCACATACCCCACACTTGCATAACTCTTGCGCTAGCAATATAGCCTATTTGAAAATTTTGGACTGTCAATGACTCAATATTTCAGGACTGAAATTCTAACTTTAAGAAGTGTTCATAACATGTGCAATTTAAATCAGATAAATTGCCATTAAAATCTA
The DNA here is from genome assembly GCA_021186555.1 of Reticulitermes speratus. NCBI lineage: Eukaryota > Metazoa > Arthropoda > Insecta > Blattodea > Rhinotermitidae > Reticulitermes > Reticulitermes speratus. The sequence continues at coordinate 11,612,968 of JAJKFL010000001.1, forward strand.
AAATCTGAAAGGTTTTAAAAGCATTAAAGTACCACAGTTCTTTAAAGTGAAGATATATGACGAGATCCGTTTACTGTTCAATTATTCGATGACGTTGGGACAACTACTGAGGGTATACGTAACGTAGCTTTATATGTTATTATAAACGACGGATAACACTAAACATACTGTGACCTATTGTAAGTATTAATCGACATTTACCTGGAGGAAACGAGGAGTACCGCGAAAACTGTCAGGACAGCCATTCTTTGAGCAGACTGTACGGCTGGGTTAAGTCACCTATTTTGTTTCTCCATACCAACGTGTCTTGAATGGTTCAAATGCCACCTACTCTGTTATTCAGCGAAAGAGGCGCTAGTGATTAACTGACCGAGGATTGAATATGACAGTTCGCCTCATCTAGTTCTGACATCTACGTAGAATGCGTGCCAACTTTAGCTACATGCCATCTACAGGCCTACGTCTTCAGGTCGTTCTGTCGGTCATTCCTCTTAATACTTCATATCTGAGATCAACCTGAAGAACAAGTCAGAAAATGTCAGTACGGCGCAAAACGTCCGTTATTTTCCCTCTTACTCCTACTGCTCGTGAATACTCCCAATACAATCAAAACGCAGGCCCTAATTTAGTTTTTTTTTCGAGTGGGATGAATATGTTTAAATCGTCAATTGTTTCTTTGGCCTCTGTCGCTCTGCCTTATTTTTTCTACTGATCTCGTACAAGTCAAGATATCGTATTTCTTGTACTTCTGTCGTAAACGGGACGACATCGTGTTTCGTGCACTTACTCGTGAAGTGCGAGATGTTTAGATCGTCAACTCTTCCCTACGCCGTAGTTCGTACCTCACAGAGAACAAAGACTCTCAAGTACACAGACCAATCACATAAATGTAGGCAGTTCTGTATGCAATGTCTGTTAGTTTGTCCGATTTTAACGAGAAATGAAACATGTCGACAAATTATAATAAAAATTTCGAATATGAAATTTCATGAAAATCTATCAGGCGGGAAGAGAGATGTGCCGTGAGGACAGACGGACGGACATGATGCAACTAGCAGTGTTCTAACATTTCTTTCCAGTCAACTGTATTTAATCATACCACCATGTAATATGATGCTAAAACTTTCATCTACATTATCGTCAACTAATACAAACAAAAGAAGAACAGAAACAAAATTACCGCCATCTACATACAACCCTTCAACCTACAGATTCCGGTTTTCAGAGATTAACTCCCGTCAAGAGCCTTCGAGTGGTTAAAAAACAAAGGACGAAGAAGAGGTAAAATGACGTGCTTTCAAACGGAATTGCTGAAAGACATAGAAAAGGAGACGAGAACGTGTTGCAGTTTACAGTAGTGACAAAGGATGTAGGAGAAGGACTTCTAGTTTTACTGTAATGACGAAGGATACATGAGGTGCTGCACTTTTGCTGTACTGACAAAGGATACACGAAAAAATGTTGCAGTTTTACTACAGTTACAAAGGATATACGAAAAGGTGCTGCACTTTTACTGTACTGACAAAGGATACACGAAACAATGTTGCAGTTTTACTACAGTTACAAAGGATATACGAAAAGGTGCTGCACTTTTACTGTACTGACAAAGGATACACGAAACAATGCTGCAGTTTTACTACAGTTACAAAGGATATACGAAAAGGTGCTGCACTTTTACTGTACTGACAAAGGATATACGAAAAAATGTTGCAGTTTTCCTACAATTACAAAGGATATACGAAAAGGTGTTGCAATTTTACTGTAGTGACGAAAGGATATACGTAGCTAGTCTATGTATGAACATTACACATCAGTTAAATGACCACTGTAATAATAAAACGATCACTGAGCTTATTTATTGCGGTTCGAAAACGGACCACTAATCATTAAGCGCCTGAGTAGACACTATACGAAACATTAATTGCACAACTGCACTATGAAGTGAAAAGTACGTACGGGTCAGTAAGTTATACAATGGTCACTTCAGGTTCTACGGCTGATCGGTTCATCACATTCACCAGTTGATAAAACAGTCATTGAATAAAAGGTAATAACAAAACACTGTTATGACAGTGATTATTACACAGAATGGCTCAAAACAACCGTTCAGTGGAACGGATTAATGGGACGACATAATAAATACAGCTAGGGCACAATTACTCATTCCGTGGTTCTCGTATACCGCACACACCGACAGCTAGTCATCCCCTGAAGTTACGTCGTCTGGCTCCTCTTCTCCTTCAGAAACTCCTCACAGGAAGCAAGCATCCTCATAAGTCCTTGTCTTATGTGTTGTTGCTCGCTGCTTGCTCGAATCAATGTCCTCAAAACACCTTGATGTCAGTTTAAATGAGTGATCTCCTGATCATGAGGGTTCAGCATCGCGAAGACATATTCAGCATCGTACGTATGAATTTGAGCGCTTGGCTTAACAGACTGTGTCTGGAGGCAAACGACGCAAGTGCGGAACGGCGTAAGGTGATACGACATAAGTCGGGGGACCACTGTACATGCAACCCATCGCGACCTCTTTTTCACGTATACGGAGAAAAAAGTTCTGCTTCACGTTGCGATGTTTATTAATTCAGTGAATATACTTTATTATAAATATATAAATTTAATAAATATATATAATAATAATAATAATAACCATGGCTCAACAGCCCTATATGGGCTCGGGCCTCCTCTTGCCTCCTCTTTCCGAGGTTACTAAGTCGTGTGCATTCGTGGCAGTTGGTGACTGGCCAACTGGCCGCGCTACTATTCTATCGATCCTGATGTGTCCGCCAGAGCCATCTGGCAGGCACTCAGGAGACTTGGGTGAGAAATGGAGGCTTTGAATTTAGCTTACGTAACATTTTTTATTCATGCCCGTAAGGTTCTTTTACATGCCGTAAATCTACGACATGGGACAGACGGCTTTACTTCCCCTCCGAAGGAAGTTGTGCTCCGGATTTTTATCACCCTTAAAAATCCATCGACCTCGGTCGGGATCGAACCCGCGAACCTTGGGTCCAGTGGCGAGCACGCTAACCACTAGTCCACCGAGGTCGACTTAATAAATATACAATAATATATAAATTTTACTTTTTTTTTAAATATGGAATTTCGTTAAGTTCTGCTCACAGTCTCTTCCGTACATGTATCTGAACACGGCCTACAATTATAACTGCACACCCCTGGTCTTGCACTACTGTCGAGTTAAGACAGAGGATGGGTCACATCAGGCATTCCGCTATCTCGTCACAACAGAACGGCGCTGCATTTCAACATTCCTCGGAAACAATAGCTGTGCTCAGACAACAAACCAGTCAGATGCGATAAACCAACGTCACGGCACCACAAACGAAGTGCGGCAGAGGCTTTGGAGGAATCAAATCTTTAAATAAATCACGTGCGAATGACTGTTTTCATCGGCCAAGGAAAGACAACGCCCAGTCTTTGAAAAAATTACATGCTCACACACAATCCTTTCTAATTCTCTTTTCTTCTGTCTCAGCGTCATGTAGCAAGTGACACGGAAGAAAATACAGCATCCATCTTCAGGATACGTTCTAACTTGTTATTTTCCCTCTACGTCCCTTTTAGTTTTTCATTTACCGAATCCCCTTAAGCATACCACAGAAAGGTGAAGTCGAATGTGCCTACGGAAAAAGCAGTGAGAACGCACAGAGGAATGGAGGTAGAACTCAATGCAGCGGCGCAAGATGGGGAAAAAATGGAGTTCCCAAAAACGTAGTGCCGAAAAGAAACCGTACGTGGAGCACACAGTCTGAATCACTACGCTACTAATTTTCAATATTTGCCTGTTACAGCAGACCCCTTTCTACCAAGGGTATGGTGCCCCCGAAGACGGCTATACGTCATTTGTTTTTAGAGTTGGCCACTGAAGAACCTAGCACGGCTGGCGGACAGGTCTACTCTGTACGTGAGGTAGGAAGTGTAGGATATTTGTTTTGTTTCGTCCGCCAATCAGCTATCGCTATCTATGTACAAGTGACTCGCTCCTAGCCTTCCGCTTGAACACTTCATCGGACAAACATTAAAAAACGATCTATATATTTCATTAAGAAGCCACTGCTAAAGTTGCCAACCCACACCCGCCGTATGAAGATAGGGAACCCATTCGTCCCGGTTTTCCCGGGACAGTACCGGTTTTACAGGTCCCGCAAAATTCGGTTAGGGATGCCACATGTCACGGATTTTTGCAGGTCATAAAAATACGACACTTCTGACGACGAGTACAAACATTTTGACTTTCCCACGTTGGGAGAAAATATCTATATGAGTAGGACAGCCATTAATCGGCCACTAACAGGAAGGGAAAAGAGATGGAGAGGTAGATATGTAGATTGGTGATTATAGAGTGTGGACTGAGACTGCGAAGGGTGAGGAACAGATATGTAAAGAAAGATCAGCACGTGAACTGAGTGTCCGGGTTGTATTATTATTATTATTATTATTATTTTTCTTTTCGTTATCACCGTTTTGCAGGGTATTTACAATTATATATTATAATTGTTATTTCATGTTTAGTATCTGTGTGTAATAACTGTATCTGAGTTATCTCGTTTTAGTAATATTAATGCATTACTCTGCTTTTTTTCATTGCGTGAGGGCTGAAACGTTTTGTCTTTACCGTCCCACATCACCTAAATGTTACTAAGTGTCCCTGTGTTTGGTTCTTAAAAAACGGGGCTACTAAACCACGGTCTACTGCAGGGGTGCACAAATCCCGGGTACAACGTCGCCATGGCGACTAAATTTTGTACGGTGGTGCCTACTATCTGTGGGTCCTCAGTATGGAACTTGCTTCATGTCACCCTTCTGGCGCCTAAAATTTTGAGGTTGGTCACAGATTTTTCACAAATTTGGGCACCCCTTGACTACTGTATTTAACCTCTCTTGGTTCGACAACTGATAAGCGTGACCTGAAAGTCACAGACATAACAGCTGCGTCTGTCGCCACTTGAGTGCGCAACAAAAGGACAATGTTGAAGGTGTAGTTAGTGTCTTGGGGCGGACGAGGCAATCCGGCAGGCGCTCCAAGAACTTGACTGCTGGGTTACCGACCCCGACTCTTTCAATTGCGTCCACTTGAAGATCGAACTGCAAGCAGCACGACATTACTCGGCACAACAAGACGTCAAACGACTCCACTTTTTGCACACAGAACTCGATTCTCAAGACGGTAAATCTGACGCAACCAGCACTTGACTCTAAACGTTGGGAAGTTTCAAGTTCCAGGCCTTTCCGTTATTTTCACAAACGAGAACATAAATTATATTGCTGTCGCTGTCTTAACTGCAGGAGTTTTTTTTTTGTTGTTGTGAAGGGCCCCGCAGCAGATGCTACGGACGCACCGCAGCCTAGAGGCTTATTGTGCAACCCTGTGATGAAGATGGATTAGTTTATTCGTTTTTCCAAGTAATGGAGCACCGGTGGAATGAAACTGACAGGGGAAAACCGAAGTGCTCGGAGAAAAACCTGTCCCAGTGCCACTTTGTCCACCACAAATCCCAAATGGACTGACCAAGGATCAAACCCGGGCCTCCGCGGTGAGAGGCCGGCGACTAACCGCCTGAGCCATGGCATGGCAAACTGAGGAATTTGGTGCAAAAAATATGAGGATTCATTTGTAACTTTCTTTGCACGAAGAAAATCAAACACACAGAGGAAAGTCGTTAATTACGGCATCTACAAACCAGGTACTTTGTGTCTACAACAAAAGTTTTTGAACGCATTCAGTTTTGGACCACCTCGATGTAATCGGCCTAAAATGAAATTTACGATTCCATTTTCTTAAAAAATGGGTCGCAAAAAAATTTACACGTGGCACAAATGCGTATTCGCAACACACGTAAAAAAAACTACATTCCTATATTCATAATTAGCTTTATCAGCACACTGAATATAGCTGCTATATCATGTGCTGCTACAAAGAAAATAAGTCCATTCACAACGATTGGGCAAACAGAAAGATGTCTTCAGAAATAACATATTTGCAGAGAATTAACCGTAGGTGACAGACTAGCTTTAATATTTGGAGTATTTTATAAAGTAACTAATCTGACAGGCGGATTACGGTCACAGAGCTGTCTCCGAGTAGCACGTTACGTGCCTGCTGTCTCCACCTCCGTATCCTCAAAATGAAAGCAGTTTTCTTCCAACCCGTTATCAGAGTGCACGGTATAACACAAATCTTATGCAGCACAATACGAACTGACACGAAGGTTGAGCCGTGGAGGAACAGTGTTGGGCATAAATGAACACTGCAGGAAACCTTCAGGTTGCACGAAGGCAGTGAATACTTTGATCAGCTGATTACGGAGACTTCCAAACAAAAACCTCCGTCAAGAAGTTGCATCCTTTTTAGGCGCGTTTGCAGAATTGCGATAAGCGACTATTAACTTCATGTCTGTCTGTCTGTCCTTCTGTCCGCATGGACCAACTCGGCTCCCACTGGACGAATTTTCATGAAATTTTATATATACGTATTTTTCGAAAATCTGCCCAGAAAATTAAAGTTTCATTGAAATCTGACAAGAATAACGGGCACTTTACATTATGACGTATGTACATTTATGATAATATCTCGCCGAATTCTGTTTAGAATGAGAAATGTTTCAGACAAAAGTTGTAGAGTAAATCAAAACACACATTTTACACTCAGTAACCCTTTTCCGAAAATCGTGCCGTTTATGACATAATGTTGAAAAATATGGTAGAGCCGGACAGGACACAGATGACAATATAATACGGCGCAGAAAAGATGGTCTTTGCATGCCGGACAATTAAGGTAAGAATACACACAAAATACGTAATACTTATTGCTTTTCCACGGCAACAATGGTTACGCGAACGCGCCTCAATGTTACGTTTGTACGTACATTGCCTGCCCTGTTTCAAGACACCTTTCGATTACATCACATAAATGAAGAATAGCAAATGATATTCTTCTTGTCACAAAACGTCACTGACAACCGTCAAATAAAAAAGGAAGAACCGAAGTTTTTCCTGGATGACCAACACAATCCCTTTCAAGAACAACAAAGATGATGTGTGCAGACAAAGTAGACACAAACACAATCGCAGTGCCACTTTTAAGGTTTAGAAAGTACAAACTCAGGAACTAGAGTTCCAATACATGCGTCAGAAATGGTCTTAATGTTACAGTCAAGGTTGAAAAGAAGCACAGCACGGCATGAACAGGTGAGTTCACAATAACAGTGCATCTCTCTTTGTTTGTTAGCAACAATGGTAGAACCGTGGCCCAAAATCTAATTTGCTCAAAGCTTTCAGTGCAGTTTCTGTAGGGGTTTTCATTACATCACAAACCACCTAGAACAGTTCAAAACAGGATTCTGACGACAGTATATTACATTTAGGATTACTTAGCTTTTTGGACTGTGTATATAGTCTAGTACAGGGGCACACAAAAGGTAAGAAAAGACAAGTTGTCTCCTTGTCTGGAGGGACTGAGGAAAACAACAATAACTTAAGGGTGGCTGATCATGTCATGATACCATATCATTGTCACAGTTGTTTAAAGTACAATAAACGTACTCAGAATCTAATATTTACGTTTCTTAACTATATGCAGACATTCCCCGACTTACGCAGTAGTAAAGTCCCCGCTGGTCCGGTGCAAGTCGGAATTCTGTACTCATACGTTCAAATATATGTATATACAAGGGACTCCAGTCGAAATCCAAGCTCCAACCCACTGGAACCTGATCGGCGGCAGCGACCGCCCCCGCCGTTTGTATTATCGCCCAGGAGTATTCTTCCGCCACCTTCATCTCATTGCGCTTTCATTCCCGCATGGAAGCAGTCGACGCGCGTTTCAAAAATGTTATTATCTCAATTTATTTACTCTTTTAAAAACTGCGAGGTCTGAAATCGCGTAACATGAAACTGCGCTGTCGGGAGTGCCTGCATTTTGTTCTTAACTTTAAACGATCGATCTGCTATCGACGTAGAATTCATAACAGTGATAAGTCATGCGGAAATGCAAAGTGTTCAATCCTAGACGCTTAGAAAGAGTTTTTCCCGCAATAAAGGCGTCTGGAAAATGTTGATCCCACAAAGCTCCTTCGAAATTAAACCGATAGATTCCTGAAGGGCATGATGTTTGCCGAGGGACATGGTTTCACCATTACACTTGAGTCTAAAGTAATAGTCACTGGAGCGGAAATATCCAAATTGGCCTCCGCAGAAGAATTCGTACATCAGTGAACTGTTTGTGTAGGGACAGACACAGCGCTCTGTTGTTTATGAAGCCGGTTCGAGATGCCTGACGCCTCACAGAGTCGCAACTTCTCTGAATCCTTACCCAATAAACACGATCACATTCGATACTTTGTAACCCCTGCATTTCAAACAGTGTTATTGAGTAAACCCACAAATCAATCAATATAGGTAACGTTGACTTGCATTCCAGGCGGCTGCCTGCTCATATCTTGGCTGGGACACCTACCATCCTGATTGGGGTTTTCGCGATCGCTTCCTTAGGAATTCTTTTCATGTCCATAAAATATTCTCGGGCTAGCAGCCGCGTCAGGTGGTTGAATGGCGAGTAAACCGACGTTTCGAGGACCATCTGACACAGATGATAGCCCGAGAATGTTATTGAATTTAGTCGCCGTGAAAGCTTGCAATTACATATCTTTTCGTGTCATTTTTTACAGTTATGGAGTCATTTGGTGCTATATAGTGAGACTGACTGACAGAATAGTTAAATAAACTACAAATAACGAAACACAGGCTATAAGTAAAACTGTGTGGTGTGGTAATATGCAGTGTTGAAGACTGCCTGAAAGTCTGTAGACAGATATATGTCTGAGCCTGAACGGTGTTCTTGCAGTATGTGTAAGCCTACTTCGTGACACGTGATATGCAGAAGGAAGTGTGTATGGGTTCGTTTATATGCAGGCCTGCATGAACTATATGTCGCACACAGTAGCAGTTAAGTGTATCTCAAAAACAGAGTTAGCTTAACGAAGTTGAACTAACACGGAGGCAGTTATCTCTCCCACCCTGCATAAGTTCCATTTGAAATTTTCGTTCCATTACGCCTAGGTCCTGTAAGCGGTTCTTTCGTTCATGTTTTCCAGGTTTCGTGATTAGTACGCGTCGCACCAAATAGTAACGTAATGGAAACAATGAAGAGATGGACTAGACATGTAGCATACAGGGGAGAGATGAGTAAACAGACTTTTGATTGAAGAACTTATAAGATCTTGGAACATGTGGGAGAATACTAGTAAAACTGATGGTAATGAAATGGGGTGTCAGTATATGGAGTGGATTCGCTGGCTCAGGATAGGTTCCAGTGGACGGTGCTCGTGAACAGGTTCGGGTTACAGAAGGAGTCGGAAATTTCTGGACTACTTGAGGGACTTTTCAAAAATATTTACTGCGTGCATTTTGAATCGATATCACAGGTTGAAACGTGTGTACAGAACTTTATACTATTCATACCGTGCATTGTCATTCGAACACACAGCACTTTAACCAACAAATACACTCTCATTACACCTTGTCATGTTATACAATACAGTCACAGTGAACTAGCCTGACATGTTTCGATCCCTTGTTGGGATCATCATCAGGGACTTTTAGATTATAAATTACACAATTACAAATTAACAATAAAGGTACGTATTAAAAGTATAAGATGTATAAAGGTTAAAATTGTAGGCTATTTCTGTTGGTTCCTGGGTCCACTGTTTATCGGAAATTGCCTGTTTACATGTGGAAGGTTAAGACAGTACTGTCTTAGCCTTCCACATGTACACAGGTATCTTATACTTTTAATACGTACCTTTATTGTTAATTTGTAATTGTGTAATTTATAATCTAAAAGTCCCTGATGATGATCCCAACAAGGGATCGAAACATGTCGGGCTAGTTCACTGTGACTGCATTGTATACCATCATTCTGTAGTCTGTCTTACGACAGGTCCGTAGCATCTTCCAAAGCGAGTTCTCCACAGGGTGCGATCTAGTGCTTCCTCTTTCAATTTCCAGTATTTTCCTTAAGGTCATGCAGTAGCTGCTTATGCCTTCTTCCTCGTCTTCCCGTCATTTCTATCCTTCCTTCTAACTTTCCTTCAATCACGTGTTTCAGAAGGCAGTTTCTACGCAAGATGTGACCAATCCAGTTAGCCTTTCTTCTTTTTATTGTATGTAGGATATTCCTCTCCTCCTTGACATAACATAACAAGGTATAATAAGACTGCACTTGTTGGTTAAAGTGGTGCGTGTGTACAGAACTTGCCTTCTGTACACACTATTCAATTTGTCATACAGGGGCACGGTCCGCATTGGATCGAGGACTACAGTAGATGTTTGAATATACTGTACGCTGCCACAGCCTCGTCTGTAATTACATTTTATGTATTTTAAATGTATTTTATATTTAAACGTGTTATGACTTACACGTAATGTCTACAACATATTAGAAAACTCACATACTTTATCCACATACGACCTGGTGGTATTAACAGCAGATGTACTGAAGGTTATAAAATTCAGAGACGTATTCCAGTCTACTGTAGGATGGTTTTAAGCTTGGTATGTACTCCCTGAAGATGGCATTGTCATGCCGAAACATGTTAGAGTGAAGTGGCTGTATTAGCAAGCATTGTAAATGCATTTATTTGGTACATAAAATGAAAATACATGAGGGACTGTCAGCTTCTCAAGAAGTTCTCTACTGTATGAAGTTGTACCGAGTTGTGGTAGTATTGTGATCCCCCCACCCCCAACACCCTCCCCTACCTTGCTCTGAATATGTGGGCATGTGTACGCATTTATATGGCGCTATTTATTTGCCATTTATTGATATCGTAGTAACGCCACCGGTATTTTCAAGCGCTCTGTTCCCTCCCAGTGCTTCACCGCGCATTCAGTAGCGTGGCCTTCGCAAGTCATGGACTCGGTGAACCGTGCCTTGCACAAGAAGAAATAAAAGCATTCATCCTAACAAGCTGGTATGGATATTGTCCCGTAACTGTTGTCTGTTTCTTATTTAACTGCTGAAGGATACGTCGTAAAACATTACACGCACTGTGTAAACACATCACACACACGCACACACACACATGTTCGTCCTTGCGAGATGGCGAAGGTCGATGTTCTGTGGTTAATTATTCATAAGATGTTTGCAACACGATAGTATATTTCTTGCCAGTATATTCTTGACCCTAGACAACATGCTGGAGAACCGAGGAACCATGCTTCGATTCCCCTAACAGGCAGGGGGTCTTTTCTCCAAAGCGTCCAGACCGCCTCTGGGGCCCACTCAGCCTCCTAATCACTGGGTGCCTGGTGCTCTTTTCCAATGTGTAAACTGAAGGTGACCACACGCCTCCATCCAGTGCCGAGTGTAAGATAGAGAGGACCTATATCTACATTGTCCATAAGCTTTCGTACGGACAGCTTTATTCTTTACCTCTCCGACTTAACACGCGAGCAAGATGTGAAGTGTATAAATTATCTGTGATTAACGCCAGCTTAATGTATTCGAGCATTAGGACCGGTGGCTAGATTGCCTGGGACATCAGTAGTTGTCCGCGGCCATCTGCAGAGTAATTTAAGAGTAGTCTGTTTTCCCTAAGCAGTAACAGCTAGCTTCCGGCTGCAGCACAGCAAGTGCCCAGCTTGGAGCTTACAGAAACAAGTTTAAGTGTGCACACCCTGTATGTTGTGTCGCACTGCGATAGGTCAAGGAGTTCTACCAAAGGTCTGCATGACTATACCAGAATTCTGAATCGAACAGTACAAATATGCACAGGTATTCCTGGTGTTTCGTAATAGGAGTATTCACAAAACATTATTTAGCACTTATTATTGCCAACATGTCTGAAGTAACTCATTTTGTGCAGCTCTGCAGTTTATCTCTCAAATTGTATTGACTCATATAAGTCTTAAAAGTGTTTTCCAACAGAATAAAATGGGAGTTTCCTCAATCAATACATTCATCAACAAATTAACTTAACAAAATACAATTCATAACAATTATTAGAACTCCTACATGTTTCGGCACCGGGGTGCCATTCTCAGGGAGTTATTTAGAACAAAGGAGTATAAGACCAACGCGTTAGTAACGTTCTATAACTCCCTGAGGACGGCACCCCGGTGCTGAAACGTGTAGGAGTTTTAATAATTGTTATGAATTGTGTTTCATTAAGCGCATTTGTTGGTGGATGTACTGATTGTAAGAATATGCACGGTATGAATAATATAAAAAATGGGAATTTCCTATTTCAACTTCACAGTCGCCGTGTTATTATGATACAGTTATGTTTATAATTTGTTATGATTTGTGAAATAAAATTGTATCCATATCAGACCTTCAACGTTGCCAACAGATAGCGTTTAAATTCCCGCAAACGCCTCCTGCATCCTGCACCAGTTTTTCTCAGCGGGTGGTGACGTCGCAACTGAAGTGTGTCATGACATTTTGAATTTCGTTGTGCTTCTCCACATTTACCAGCGGTCCACAAAGTGTGGGAATAGCAACAAGGCGTTATTCAGCCCGGTTCTACCATCTCATCGTCCGGTGTTGCTGCTGCTGCTTCAATAATTTTTATATTCCATTAAACAATGTTATTTCTCATATTAGCCATTTTTCGCGCGTTTGCAACGAAAAGCGATACTAAGTCCTCCAATCAGGGTTGCTGTGTCAGTCTGCCCTCACGTAACAACTCGGTACTTATTAAAATTATTTTTACTGAATTTGATATCGCGGAGGTTCACCAGAATTTGTCTACACCAGTGGTTCCCAAAGTGGGTGGTAACGCCCCCTGGGGGGCGGTGGGATTACCGAGGTGGGCGCTAATAGGTACGAGAGGTGGAAGGGAGCGCCGTTATTATCACAGGGGGCGCTAGTAGACAAGTAGTGCATTTATTTTTATAATAAAATTCAAATAAAGTAATTTTTGTGTTAAAAATAAAAAATGAACTAAATTTCTTAGTATTTTAATTTATGAATCTTATTCAAGCACATATTATTTTCTATAAAGTATTGCTAGATAAATTATTGTTAATCATAAAAATATAAGAAATTTTAATTTATTAATTAACACATAAGACATTAAGTTTAACTCTTATAATTTTATTTAAATGATGTTTTAAATATAAAATAAAAGTGGAAACAAAAGCGCATTTATGTTTTTTTAAAAAGGCAGGGGGGTGCTGTGGGTGTGTATATGGAACCAAGGGGGCGGTGGACCGAAAAAGTTTGGGAACCACTGGTCTACACAATCCAGTGTTGGTTACAATCGGACACAGTAAAGGACACATGCAGACGTGCTTGCCTGTATGCGGACATGCCGAGCATAACTTGCTGTGTATCTACCACGCTGAAAAATGTTTCGATTGGAAGTTACACAGAAAAGTGTAACAAGCATTTTGTGTTCAGTACTTTTTCCCCTAAGTCATAGGATTTTCGAATTACATAAGGAGTAAATGCGCCACAATTGTTGTACCTTGCGTATGGTTGCGTATGTTTCCGAACTGCCATACTATACGTTTGCCTGATGTTTTATATGGGTGTGAAACTTGGTCTGTCACACTACAGGGATAACGTAGGCCGAGGGTGTTCGAGAATAGGGTGCTGAGGAAGATATTTGGGCCTAAAAGGGACGAGATAAGAGGGAACTGGAGTAAATTGTACAGTGAGGAGTTTTATGATTTGCACTCAACAGTTATTACTTGGGTGACCAAACCAATAAGGAAGAGATGGGAAATGCATGTGGCACGAACTGGGAGAGGAGAGGTGCATACAGGGTTTCAATGAGAAAAACTAAAGCAGACACTTGGAAGACCTAGGCATAGATGGGAGGATAATTTTAGAATTTCATGAAAATCCGTCCACTGGGAGCCGAGTTGTTCCATGCAGACGGACAGACAGACATGACGAAGTCAACTGTCGCTTTTCGCAATTTTGTGAATGCGCCTAAAAAAGAAAGGCATACGGAAGCACGATGAGTAATATCAACCTCCAATCCCGTATAATATGAACACAGCGTACGCATGCATACAGAGAGAGAGAGAGAACTGACTTATTAGCCTCAAAATTCAATCCACAAAGTTACTGCTTCCTCAGAACTGTGACGCGATGCAAACTGTATGCACCGACATATGGAATCAACACATCAGATTGAATCTAAGAAGTTTTTTTTTCATGCCAGCTTAAAAGTATGATCTACGCGATTAACGCCGGCTACTGCCATGTTTTCTATGTCCCTCCATACCTCGACGTAATGGCAACTTCAACACCACCGCCACCATTACCAACACTACTAAGATATCAATAAATATCCGTCAAATAAATACTTGTTTATTAAAAACCTAATTTCAGCTACATGTTTCGGCTCGTATTAAGCCATCCTCAGGCTGTACAAGTTTGTATAAGCAGAAAATATACAACTACATATACAATATTATTAAAAATTTTCTCCTTATAAAATCTTGTACAGCTTGAGGATGGCATAATACGAGCCGAAACATGTAGCTGAAATTAGGTTTGTAATAAACAGATGTTTGACAGGTAAGTACGTATGGGTATCTTTGTATACATAACGCAACGGGATAAATCACATCAAGGTGCTACTACTACTACTAATACTACTACTACTAATAATAATAATAATAATAATAATAAGACTACCACCACCACACCCACCACCAAAAGAATCGATGTAACCTTCTCTGTAGATACCAGTTCAATCCATCAACATTTAATCAAAATGCAATACACAGACGACAGTATGCACAAAGTATGTAGCATGGAACGCACGCCGAAACGCCGTATGTTTGCTGCAAAAACATGACTCATTTGGCATGGCAGTTTAATATATGAAAGGACTATATAAACAATTCCATGAAATGGAACGTAGTAAAAATATTCCATAATGGTTGTACGTTACGCCAGAATTGGAATAGAAGGCGTCCTTGCACTGACGTTCCACATAAAGCAGAGAGTAGCATGACTTGGTGTTCTCTGAATATTAACAAGAGAGAATATCAGAAAAGAGAACAAATACACAGTTACTTGAGAAAAAGAGCGTACAGCATGCAATAGGAGCATGCCTGTACGTGATGAAACATGCACGATGTGTGAGCGCTGCTGTCCGGTTTAGGATGCCGTTAACACGCCCTTCCCTTACTGTGAGAACAACATGTACGATTATAGTTATATACGTGCTATTTCAACCCATATGTTATTTGATATGAGACGGGAAGGCGAAGGATTCTGAACTGATGGCAGTCAGTATTGCCCAAATTTAGCCTGTTCGGGGGATGTTCCGTATAAATGAACAATACATAGTACGGTGGAATATCTTCGATTTGCTGGTTCAGTGCCAGTCAAAAATAAAATCTGGAAACTTTATTTTCCTCGGATGAGGCATGGTGTACGGAACGTAAACACCCAATATAACAGACGCAGGTGTTAGGAAAATCCGCATGTGTTTCACGACGCATACTTCACATGACCTAAAAGTTAGAATCTGGTGTGCAGTGAATGCATACGAAATCATAAAAGGGTCTGCCTGTTTCGAAGAAACAAATTCCGATAATCAATGTTAAATTAATTCCGAAATAATTATTCTTGGAATTAACTCAAGAAGTGAAAAAGTAGGGCAATCCAATTTAATTTGAAGAACTAAAGGACAGGTTTCGAAGACAAACAATATTTCAATACCAGAGCTTCATCGCGTGTTGAGAAACATTTTCAAAACATCCATGGCCTGCTTAGGAGCTGGAAGTCAGCAATTCGAGACCCAGCTATTAAATACGGCAAACTGAATTACAAGGAAAAAATGGATTCTAAATTCCCGGTGGCTGCAGGTCTCGCATGTGATAAAACTGCGACAGCTACCGTGCTGAGGGAATTGATCAGTGGCGAGCAACCCTTTCGGCACGAGAGACAAATCAAGATAAACATATCTGCGGGCCACATTATAAATAACACCGACATGCTTTACTTAAGCACCATTAATGATAATACCCTGTCCTCAATGGTGCCAATACTGGAGAGGTAAAACTTATCTGAAATTAATCCTAAAAATTTTACGTTTATCATACCGTGGTGTTGACTGCAATAATGAAGGACTTAAACACCGTCACATACAACTAGTGTATATTATATACTTCATTATGGCAACATGTTTCGACACAATTTGGTCATCTTCAGGCCAACAATATAAAATTCATAAAAAGTACTGTAAACAATTGTATTAAAAGATATTAATAATCTAAATCTCAATTTTTACAATTAAAGTGTCACAAAGTCACCTCATTTACAGTGTTTCCACAGTGATCCTTTCAGCCCGAAACCCTCAGACGGATGTTTACTGGGCTACGGGCTGGAGGAGTACAGTTCGATTTGTCACTGCATCCTGCCCTCAGCCACCTCAATACTGTTCACTTCTTACTCGCCTACATGTCTTATATCAACATAATATTTCATTTCTCTACATAACTATCTACCTCCATGGGGCGGAGTACGCCTTGAGAAGCTAACAGTTCTTAAGCCAGTCAAGAAACCTCACGCAATTTATGGAACTCAGAAGATTCATCACCGTGCTCACAACAGCTCGCTACTTGTCCCTGTCCTGTGCCAAATTTAATCCAGTCAAAGCTGTACCATACTATTTCTTTAAGATCCATTTAAAACTATCCTTCCGTCCAGGCATAAGTCTTCAGAGTTGTCTCTTTCCTTCACGTCTCCCCACCAAAAAGCTGTATGCATTTATCTTTCACTATGCGTGCCACATGCCCCTCCCATCTCATCGTCCTTATTTCACCACTCCAATAATCTTGCCTAAGCATAATTTCTCAAACGGTTTCTTCCTTTCACGGCAGGGACTGGAATTCCTTTCTTCGGTAAGGAGTCCACACCAGCGGTAAGTCTCATAGGGCATCCCGTCTAATGACTTTTTTGCTGAGTGCAAAGCGGCCGCAGTGTGCCGCTGACAACTTACCTCCATCCAAAGCTAAATTATGAATGCGTGGAGTATGTTATTTGACGACGCTATCAGTTGCTAAGGTTATACAATAACAGTGATATATGCACTGATGGAATGATATTGACAGGGAACAAGACAGGAAGTGTACGCATAACGTAACATTGAGACGCGTTCGCGTAACCATTGTTGCCGTACAAAAAAAATAAGTGCTAGGCCTAAATGTTGTGAGTGTGTGTATGTAGCCTTAGTTATCCAACATACAAAGCGCATGCGCAGTATTATGTTGTCATCTGTGGCCTGTCTGGCTCTACCATATTTTTCCACATTATCTCATAAACGGCACGATTTTCGGAAAAAAGTTATTAAATCTAAAATGTGTGTTTTCATTTTCTCTACAACATTTATCTTAAATACTGCTCATTCTAAGAAGAATTAAGCGAGATATTATCATAAATGTACATAGGTCTTCACGTAAAGTACCCGTTATTATTGTCAGATATTAATCAAACTTGAATTTTTTTTCGACACAGTTTCGAAAAATACTCAAATATCAAATTTCATGAAAATCCATCCAGTCGGAGCCGAGTTATTCCATGCGGACAGATGGACGGACGGACGGACAGACACAGACAGACATGACAAAGCTAATAGTCGCTTTTCGCAATTTTGCGAACGCGTCTAACAACTGACGTACCCCGAGAAAAACTGTTCCCAGTGTCCATTTGCCCACCACAGACCCCATATGGAATGACCTGGTATTGAACCCGTGCCTCCACGTGAGAGGCCGGCGACTAACCGCTTGAGCCGTAGCTCAGTTAAGAATGCGTGCAGCTATGCTTCAAACCCCCATTCGTCTCCATGACGTGATGATTAAGGCATAAGGACGTCTTAAAGCTTACGATGTATTAAATTCGCTTCTATACGAACAGAGAGCAAACATAAGACGCTACGTTATTTCGCTCCTTGAACTACGACGAAAGCTGTAAAATGAAAGAACTGATATTCGCCAATTCTGTGGTCTGCCAGCTTGGCTGGAGGCATCGATTTTCGATAAATGACACTCATTCTGCTCATGCTGCAGGCAGAAACGGATACTGTATGTGCACTACTGAATGAAAGAGTGGCAAAAGAAATCGCTACAACAGATGGTATTTCAGGGATAACAAAGCAGAACAGAGACACGGAGATCCACTACAGCAAAGACGGACCTAACAATGGCACAGAACAAGTTGCAAATTAGAAATGAAACTCACACTGAAGGACACCGCGTTGTAACTCAGACGACCACAATCCATATCGGTATTACTGCACATTTCATATTCATACATGACATCAAACTACATTTTGGAATATTTTTTATCCAGTAGTATTTAAACCTGTCAAAAAAACTTGTAAAGAGCCAAAAAGATAGGCAATGTACGTATAAACGTAACATGAGGCGCGTTCGCGTAACCATTGTTGCCGTGGAAAAGCAATAAGTATTTCATATTATGAGTGTGTTTCTGTAACCTTAGTTATCCAGCAAGCAATGCGCATATGCCGTATTATATTGTCATCTGTGGCCTGTCCGGCTCTACCATATTTTTCCACATAATCTCATAAACGGCACGATTTTCGGAAAAAGGTTATTAAATCTAAAATGTGTGTTGATTTTCTCTACAATTTTTGTCTGAAACATTTCTCATTCTAAGAAGAATTCAGCGGAATATTATCATAAATTTACGTACATAGGTCTTCATATAAAGTACCCGTTATTCTTGTCAGATTTTAATTAAACTAATTTTCTGGACAAATTTTCGAAAAATGCTCAAATATCAAATTTCACGAAAATCCGTCCAGTGGGAGCAGAACTGCTCCATGCGGACAGACAGGCAGACGGACAGAGGGACAAACAGACATGACGAAGCTAATAGCCGCTTTTCGCAATTTTGCGAACGCGCCTAAAAATTGTGCATAACCCTTGAGATTATAAGGTTTTACTACTGCAAGTTGGGTTGCCATCACTGACATACCAACTTTCGCAGAAATGTGTCAATATTACTCAAGGAACAAACAAGCGAATGAATTTGTCACCATTCGTTAACAGAACGCTTTACAACGTTGGTCTATCTTCATTAGTTCCTACTAAATCGATTTTGTCGTCACTAAATTAATAATGGCGTCATAGCTTCCACTACGTTCAGTTAGTATATACAGGCTTTTAAGAATGTGACACGATATGTTATTGACTGACACACTAGCTTCACACTTTAAATGACAACAAAGGAACTGATGGTCCTACAGCTTACATGACCGTGATTCTTCAAGGCTCACACTCAAGAAGATTCTCTTCGCTTTACCTAATCAAACACCTTTTATAAAAACTGTAATTGAGGTATTAGGAATAAGACACTCAGAAGTTCCTTGACCCCTAAGTTTATGTACTAACTTGAAACTGCATAGACACGTAACGTTTAATCACAAGAATATTACTGAAAACAAGACATAAAAAAACCTTGAGAGATTTGTTTAACGCCCCCCCCCCTTGCTATGTGTACACACACACATGCACAAATTCTACATAAAGAACTCTATGTAGTAGAGGTGTTCTTGAGAAACTAACGGTTCCTCAGCCAGTCAAGAAATTCCCCGAATTTTATAGAATCCGGAGGTTCATTACCGTGTTCACAACAGTCCGCCAACTGTCCCTGTCATGGGCCAGATCAATCCATTCCAGGCCCTCCTATCAGACCCTACAAGTGTTAACATCAAACCCTACATAAATATACATATATACATACCAACTCTGAAAACATTTTTGGAACCTTTCTCATATTTTGAAGAGCACCAAATTAAATACAACCCCTTTAAGTCATACAAAAAAAACCGGCGCAGTATATTAAACAGATTACACTCGATCTCTAACTCAGTACACCCATACCACAATACACAAAGAATTCTCATTCTATTATACAGTAATTGAAGACAGACGGTGGTTGCACTGAAAACAATGAATTTGTCATCACAGAACACGTCAAAGTATGTCGATTAGTGATAAGGATACCTTATTGCAGGCTACGAACTGAAGGAACAAGTCACAACTGCTATAAAAAGCATCACTAAACAAATAATCGCTGCACTTGTTAAAAATTGACCCTTTCTGTAAATGGTACAGGGTGTATTCGTGTACAGGGTTACAAACTGAATACGCTTTTATGGGAATAAAATCACCCGTACTTCATTAGTGTTGTGATATCAGAATCAGTCTAGCAAATATAATACATCAGAATATAAAAGTAGGCATTTACAACTACCGCGTCCTTTTTATGACCCCGTTCATAACCAACATAGTTGACACACGTACTTATATCGCAACATTTAACGATGCTTTTATGCGCTGTTAAATGAAGAGATAAACATACACTGCGTACTATAAACGGTACATATGGGTCTCTTACTGTAGTTTATTGATTTAACGACGCTTTTCCAACTGCGTCATTTATACGGCGTCAACAGGAAAAATGATTATGACTGCTGTGAAGGTACAAGCTTACGGACCAAATATCATAAAAATCCTCAAAAGTGGCGCAAAAGTCACTTAACACCATGTTCAACATGTTGCTTCTAGTTTCAAGTGACCTCTGCGGCAGCAGTTACATTTTCAAAAAACGTTTAGGATTTTGCGTTCATTGCAGACACGAACACGTTTCTAAACACAAACAACTTGTAACTATTTACCTAAATATTCGGCCGTATCAAATACATCGGGCATAGACTTCCAGTACCAAATTTAACTGGAATCCGTTCAGATTACGACAGATACAACATGCAGACATCGAAAGTGCGGTACTGCAAGTAGCAACCCCGCTTCAGATTAGGGAGTCCCCGGGTTCAAATCTTGGTTCGGAGGTGGGGTATTCTGACAGGTTTCTCACTGTTTCCTTCAAGTCCAGTAATTTAGAGACAGTACCTCTAATTAAGCAACGACCGATTCCTTTCACATATTTTCCAGTTTCTTACCGATCATCTACCGTTCGATGTTAAGGACATACCAGCGGCGGCTAGCTAGACAAGCTTCGGGACCCTCATTTCAAGCGCAAATATAGGCAACAGCCAAGCATGAATACAATAAAATACAATAAAATATTTTGCCTTGTAATATGACTTTTTATATCAGTGCAACTACAACTACAATATATTAATTTATGATACAACATCCAACAAAATGCACAATATTGCAATATATAATATTACAATTAAAACTTTAAAACGCCAACATGTTTCGATTCATTAAGAATTATCTTCAGGGAGAAAACATCAATAAAGTATGTATAAAACACGGATTACATTAAAATAATAATTGATGTACGTGGATATCCTGGACTTCAAGGTAGGAGCAGAACTGTGAATACATCATGTATTACAATTTTAATGTAATTCATGTCTTGTACATATTTTATTGATGTCTTCTCCCTGAGGATGATTCTTAAAGAATCGAAACATGGAGTTTTAAAGTTTTAATTGTAAAACGATATATTGCAATATTGTTCATTTTGTTGGTTATTGTATCATAAATTGTCATTCAGTGCACGGAAATGAATACCATAAAATTTACAATATATTAGTTTCAGTTAGTTGTGAGTCTCCTTTCTTTGAGAGTCTTTTAAACGCCGTTCACGGTCGGTCTCATGTGCATGTAAACTACCTGCATATTATTTTTACAAGCAACTTGCGCCAGCCGAAGCAGTGACGTGGGCAAGCCGCGTTGTGGCCACTTCGGCCTATACACTCAACCCTCGCTTTTCGCAGATTCGTACTTCGCGGTTTCGCAAATCCGCGGGGTAGCCCCAAAAATACAAACACATCCCTCGAGCCTTTCCATACATAGCAGCATCAAAACTGTTCGACAACTCTAACAGGTCTTCAAGACATACCGCATGGTATTCAAGCAGCTGAAGAGAAAAAGTAGCAGCTGCACATCACAATGTTTCTGCAAAGATAAGAGACACTAAAGAATGCTGAAACATTGTCTTGCAAGGGGCGGTCAATTATTCGCGGATCTTCACTTTTCGCGGTGGGTCTTGGAACCTAACCTCCATGAAAAACGAGAGATGAGTGTATACTGACAGTGTCGTTAAATAAACATACTGCAACATGCGCACGGATTGCTGCGACCACTCCACAATACGTTAATATCACAAATAACGCTTAAGGACACCGCCGGCAGAGTCTTCTGAAAAGAATACGATTAGGAACATCACATCGGTAAAGAACGGATCAGAAATTTCATTTGAGCCCTTTTAACATACAGTTACTGACTCGAGGGAATGCAGAAGGGCGGGCGAGGATTATTTTGGATTCCCAAGTTTCCTTTCTTTTATAATATTGCGGCAGGTTACACCAGACAGGCGTACATTTTCATATCCTACGATTTGTCTCTTTTTATTTCACTTCATTAATGACGATTCTGGTGGATCTAAAGTGAAGGTTTGAATTGTGGAGTCGCGCTTGAAGACTACACAATCAGCACAAACAACGCGAGCTTTTGAAGTTCTCACAGCGATGTAGTTACAGATCCAAAACTTCTGGGACGTGACACTGTGTCTCACCCGCATCACACACACACACACACACACATACACACACACTACAGTGGCTACTGAAGTTAACTTCAGAACTCTTTAGTATAATAAATCCAACACAGGCCACAACACACTATAGACTACAGCAAAACAGTATTAAAATTTGTCCCTATATGTTTCGGGACGGGACAGCGTAGCCGGTATAGCGACGCGCTACGGGTTGGACGTTCCGGGAATCGAATCCTGGTGGAGGCGAGATTTTCCGCACCCGTCCAGATCGGCCCTGGTGCCCACCCAGCCTCCTGTACAACGGATACCGGGTCTCTTTCCCGGGGGTAAAGCGACCGGAGCGTGGCGTTGACCACCCACACTCATCTAGCGCCGAGGTTAAAGAAAGAGTACAGCTATACCTCTACACCACCTCTGGGCCTTCAAGGCCTGTTCTCGGGTAAACTTTACCTTTTTCCTTTACCTTCACCCTACATGTTTCGGCCAATCGTGTCATTGGTGGTCATGGTTATACTTCATTACAGCTAACAATGTAAAGGCTTCTGTGCCTTTCAAGATGTAGTGATCCCCCTCCCCCCCCCCCCCAAGTATGATCTGTATTCGACGTAAATAAAACAATTACGCCATGTATGACCCAGAAATGTGGTCTTGTTTTGAGGGTAAAATGTGAATGCCAAGTATTTAAAAATAAGATGTCCGGAAAATGAACTGCATTAAGAGTGATCAAGTACGTGGGCACTTCACGATATTACATAACAAAGAGTTCAGCAGTTTATACGCGGCCAATAGCAGGCCTAGGTAACAAAAGAGAGGCTGGTTATATGCTGCATGACTGGGATTCGATTCCCGGAAGAGGTATAGACTTTGCTCCTTGCAGCTACATCCAGATTGGTTCTGGGACTCACACAACAACGCATTCAAAGGAATAAAAGTGACCGACACATAAAGTTGACCACTCATTTCAGAATGCGAGGATATATAACTCCTCTTCTCGATACGTCTTCATGGCTTCGCGTAAAAACGAAACGTTAATCATAGATATTCGGTAGCTGCCAATACTTCGAAGTAAAGAGGTTTCTTTATTCCAGAAATTACTACTACGGTACAGAAGTAAGGTCTGTCCGAAGGTATGAAGTGCAGGTTACTGTAGGGAACACATGTATGGCAATCGACGGCGATTTAACGCTAAATGACAAAGTCGTGACGAAACTGGGTCAACTGCAGACCGCGGTCACAGGTGGACAGTCTGGCACTAGCGAAAACAAGAATACTGTACTCCAATTAGGAGTGTACGTATTTGCCAAATGCAGTTTTACATACATACAGGTCAGTCTCATTAGCTCTCATGTTTCTTTGTTGTAAACACAAAAATACAGTTTCGAAGCTAATCACACTACACATGTAAATTGCAGATCATATCTCCAACACTACATTTATCGAAATTAATTAATTAATTAATTCGGAGGTGCCATGACTATCCTCTTTATTATTCGTCTATTTTATGCGTTTTGTGAAGATAATGTATAAACAATTATAATAAATATCGCCCAATAATTTAGCCCGGTCTTATGCCTAAAACCATTCTGCTACCCAAAAGAATGACGAAAAACATCCCTTTTCTGCGCGTATTTCGAAAATATCATCAAGTGACCATTATCTTTGTCATAATTTACAGTATATCATTTACTTTAAATGTACAGTTTATATCCTGCTGAAAATACGCATCAGACAACACATAGTTAACTAAAAATGGACGTGCACATATTTCAATAAAATATGTATGTTAGATCTTGAAATTGTAGCACTCGAGATGATCCCCACGAAGGGGCGTGTCTGGTGCGGTGCGTCGGAGGTTGTGAGTAGAGGACAGTCACTGGTGGGAGCGACAGTTCTACTACTACACACACAGTGACAACATCAAGCATTCGGGTAGCTATTTCATGTAACACAATTTCAGGCTTACGTTACTTTTAGAAAAGTAAGAACATGAAAAGGAAAACCATATTTGACACGGGCGCCGAATTTTTCCTTCCGGGAATGAAGCCACCAGACGAAGGTGGCGGAAGAATACTGCTAGGCGATAACACAGGCGGCCGGGCGGTCACTCTGCGGCCGATCAAGTTCCAGTGGGTTCGGGTTCCGATTTCAACTGGCCTCCCTTGTATATACATACACAGTTTACCACATGCAGACTCAATTCCGTTTTGCGCAATATTCGACTTGCGCCGATACTTCCGGAACGTAACTATTGCGTAAGTCAAGGAGTGGGTATAGTGATCAAGTGCACGGTGCGAAATGTTTTCAGGATGGGTAGTAGCAGCTCGTCATTCGTCACGAAATCTTGCGCACGCGCATCCATCGCATTCCTAAAAACGATCATCTCCTTGGCAGTGGAGTATACTTCGATATATAATCGGCAAATAAAATAAATTTCAAAAGAAACAGCACTCAGGCGAGATGGCCATGTTACGTTAAACAATAAGGCTGTATACGTTTTATTTGCGTTTATTTAACAATTTCTCCAGTAGTTTAGGTTATGTAATATCGAATGACAGGATAATTAGTAATTGATAATAAGTCTGCAAGATGAGGAAGGCACTGTTCGTGGCCTAACTAAACACATTATGCCGGTATTTACATGGGGGGGGGGGTGAGGAAGACCATAGAAACCTGTCAAGACAGCCGGTCTCCAAACGAAATTTGAACCCAGCACCTCTCTATGACGATGCAAGAGCTCTACCGAATCGATCGTGAAGTTTGGTCCAACGACGTGTTGTTTTAGAGATAGAGACCATCAAATATGAAAGTCGAGTTCATAAACATATGTATATAAATCACGGCTATTTGTGATTTCTCCCTCTGCATTTTGTTAACCTTGTTTCATGTCGATAAACGCAGGCAAATGTAGAAAAAATATCTGGTAGTGGTCAACATGCTACAGAGCCTTGTAACACAAATAATTATTACTTTAAATCCACTTGGCCAACGAAACAGGAATGTGTTAAAATTTTCGACTGTTCCAAGATTCATTCAGTTCATCGATTTGGCATGTTAATGTATTTGAACAACAACACAGGAATGCGCCGGTTTTGACTGAAGCTTTGAACATGGCGAGATGGAAATACCCGATCCAGTACACATACCGTAAAAACGTCTACTTTACAAAATGATCCATTCAAAACGGTACCGAAATATAAAACGTATTTCGTAACTCATGGAATGTAAAACGCAAACGAGTGTCCACAAAACATGCTGCAACTCTCCTCCATTGCTCTGAATACATACATATCAGTTCTCTTGATCATGCTTCCAGAGACACGTGTATAAGTGTTCGTATCCGTGATACCGCCGACGGCACTTGTAAGTTGTAAACCACTTTGACTCTTCATCCACAAGCGCTCTTTTAAGGGAACACTGCAAAAACAGGCACGGGATGTCAGATCCAGGGATCTGGGTCGACAGAGTACTTACAAATGGCCCCATATCAAGGGGGGGGGGATCCTTCAGTACAGCCACTGTTGCAGAATCGTATGACAAGTACAGCCATTCTGCAGAACCCAGCAGTGTCGTAAAGTTCCAATAAGAAACAGACATGCATAATCATGAATTGACATGCGTTCGCGGTCGCACAATGAGAAACAAATTACGCTCCACTTTATTAGGGTACGGTGCAGAAGAAGAGATATTTCTTTTTCAGAACGACCAGACGAGCTCTGGGGCCCACCCAGCCCCCTATTCAGTGGGTAGCGGGTTTTTATCCCCCGGGGGTCAAGCGGTCGGGGCGTGAAGCTGACCACTCACCTGAAGCTAGTGTCAAAGTTAAGAATGAGTGGAGGTAGAGTTCAGCTTGCTTCATTCATTGCGCAGTCTGCCTTGGTACAGGTCCACAGCCTCCTCCAAAGTGAGGTCTCCAGAGAGAGCCATCTAGTGTTTCCGCTCTCAAATTCCAGTACATTTTCGTTTCTTTAAAGTCATTCGGTAGGTGCTTACGTCTCTTTCCTCGTCTTTTTGTTCCTTATATCGTTCTATCATTCCCTCAACAACGTGTTTTATAAGGTAGTTCATGCGCAAGATGTGACCAACCCAGTTAGTCTTCCTTCGTTTCACTGTAGTACTTCATTTTTCACATGATCACCTTCTCTAGCACATTTAAAAATTTTCAAGGTGTTTCTGATCTATTTTCCGTATATGAAGCTAAATCCCAAATGTAATATTGCATTAGTGTCAGGTTTCTTACGGTCCAATAATTTAACAAAGAAGCTTAAAATATAGTGGTCATTAAGTTTTGTACTGTATCACATCTCTGACTTCAATAATTCAATGTCTTCACAAAGGTTACACGCAGCTAACGGTTCCAAGAACAAGCGCGGAAGCAACTCATTCCAGATCTCGGTCAAATTAATGGCACTGACTAACGGAACATTATCTTCGCTGAAATGGATTCAGAGAATAAACTGATACTCAGATTATTACCAATAATTACGAAGGCGTTCAAACGTAAGCCTTAGGGTGCAACAAGTAGTTCCGGTCAGAAATCATAACCCCACTTTCTTACTGCAAAGAATTCCAGTCCCACACACAGCTAAACTGTGTTAATGTCATATTTAGATAACTTACTGCACAGAACAACACAGTGTCATTAGCTCCAGAGATGGTATGCCGGGCTCGTGCATAATGGTCAGAGGTTCGAATCCTACTAGTCAGTATTTATTCACTGCTTGCAATTGTAAATAAGCTAGACTGTCGTTACTACGCTATAATGTCGGCAAGGCGTGTTCGGTCTGTCACAATCCCTAAATTTAATTTTTTTTTAAATGGCTCGACAGCCCCTTGGGGGCCTAGGCCGCCTCATTTTTCGAGGCTTCACGATCACACTTTTTAGACACACCACATTCGGTAGGACTCCTCTGGACGAGGGACCAGCTCATCGCAGAGACCTCTACCTGACAACACACAATACTCACAAGAGACAGACATCCATGCCCCCGGTGGGATTCGAACCCACAATCCTAGTAAGCCAGCGACCGCAGACCCACGCCTTAGACCGCACGGCAACTGGGATCGGCCTAGATTTAAATACGTAACTATTTTCCAGAAAAAAAAGTTGCGAGTATTTGAAATGTTTACACAGTAACGTTCTCCGTGTCTTAGCTACACATTTATAACAGAGTACATTCGATATCTCGGAAAATGCGAGCTATCGATCATGTTCGATTGTCATGTTTACACAGTCCCTTCGGCCTCAGCTCATACCCTACAGACAACACAGTGTTTCAATTGTACGACTAATCACTACGATGTATTATAAATGTAGGTACGTATTCATATAATGTCCCTTATTGTTGTCCGATTCTTACTAAAATATGTCGACAAATTTTATTAAAGTCTCAAATACGAAATTTGACGAAAGTCCGTATGGTGGGAGTCGCGCGGACAGACGGACGGACACACACGACGAACTTAACAGTCGCTTTTGCAGCTTCTTTTGGAAGGGGCCTAACTGGTGGTAGTAGTAGTAGTAGTAGTAGCAGTAGCTTCATGGAATAACTTACTAATTAGACCTAAGTACAGATTTTATTTAGTTCAACTGTCGCACATAATTTCCGCACAGTCGCCATACTTGTAATCGACTTATAAAAAACATTTTACGCATAATTTGTAAAAACGTTTGTATCATACCACATTAGCCTACATATGCCTTCATATATATGCATATTTTTCGAGGATTTACTATCACACGAAATTTTACCATCCTGTAAGTGGGGACAATGTTGCTACCACTTCAGAAGTTCGCCATATTATTATTCATTGTAGGCAATCAGAAGGTATGATACTGGCGTGGCCTCCAACGGCATATTCGTACCAAATTTTGTAAAAATTGGATAGCTTGTCCAAAATTCGAAAAGTGACACATAGATAGCAGATAAGCCTAAGTTCATAAATGAGCTTCCTTCCGTACGTGAGGACAGTAGCCTAAAACCGAAATTCAACCTGGAGAGCGATAAAATTTCGTTTGAAAGAGGCGTTTACGCCTGGTTGACCGACCAGATGGAGATGAAGGGCTATACAACGGCAGGAAGAGAGCAGGAAGCCTCGAGCGACGTCGACGGAACTTACGTCCACAAGCAGCGCCGTTGATACTTGATCACAATCTTGAGATCTTCGCTCTTCTGCGATACAAGGCTCGTTGCACTCCACATCAGTATTGGCAACCCTGCTTCCAATACGGCTACCGTTCCTTGAAAAAGAACTTTCATGCCATTCGGCGAATACTGTACGTGTATTGTGTACACTAACCACAGTCCTGCTTGTCTTACAAATATACAGCTCTTCAATGAGTTGGTGCAAGCACTGCCATCAACAGTTCCGTCTTCATTCGGCGAAAAATGTTACTCTGGAGTATATTACGCAATTTATTTGCGAATCTATGTAGTAAAATTTAGTACTGGGCCAAGTACGTTTTCAACCGCCTCCCCCCCCCCCCCCCCCCCCCCCGACATGCACACTTCAAAGTTAAGTTTTACTACGTGCATTATATACGGGAACCAGGTAACTGTTGACAGCGGAGCAAACGTTGTCAAACTAAGTTCGTTATTGACGAAATACACGCATGGGTCGTATGTTTTAACGCCTTGTGAAAAGCGTAAGTTGTAAATTATCGTATAGAAGGGCCTTATTAACCCATTAAAGCTAAGGTAAGTCGGAATCACATTTTAAGCTCAGTTTCTACCGAGCAGTAAACACACTCCATCACGGTTATAAAAACCAATGAGTTAATGCTGTAAGGTAAATACTAGCTGTCTGTTCTGAGAACTATACAAGAAATACATGCACTGTGTAGGCAGAATGCAAACTTTTAACGTTAAAACTGATGATACGGGAACGACTAGGCTTTTAAGCGTTAATGATAAAGTGAAAAGGATGTGCAAAGCAGCAGTTGTGGCACATGTCCTGGTACCATCCAAGCACTTGCCTAGAATGGTTACGAAAACCCGCGCATACAGCACACAGATAAGTTTAACCTACGGATCCAGAATCGAAACCGAGAGCTCCGGAACACGCGGCATGTACATTGACCACTCGGCATCGCTGTTTCGTATTATTATTATTATTATTATTATTACACATCATCGTGGTGTTTAATGGCTTCAGACTACTTAAGTTTATTTATACCTCAATAATTTTCGAGTTCAAAAAAACGAAATTAATGCTACATTCAGGGGTACACAAATTTTCCAAAAATCTAGGAGTCACGTCAAAATTCCAGGCACTAATGCAAGTTCCATACTGACAACACACAAAAATTCGACGCCACGATACATAATTTAATCGTCCGGGAGACAAGGCGCCCGAGATATGTGCACCCCTGACTATATATATATATTATATATATATATATATACATGTATTAAAATGCACGTGTAATTTACCTGGTAAGCTTGGTACATTCCAAAATGGCCACCGGTAACCAAACACTCTCATAGCTCCACAGCCAAACCCCATCCGGGGTTCGAAATTTTAATCGAGTTTGAAGAATGTTTTTATTGCCCTCTCAGATGAGTAAGAGGGCGACACGACCTTAAAAGCGGCACCAGTCACTGAATTTTCAAAAAAACCACAGATAATATCAGCTGTCAATACCACACGCACACCTGTCTCTCAAGTAATGCCTGAAATTACTCAACGCACAAATCGCACAACACTGACGGTATTACTGTACATGATCTCCAACTTATTTCCAGATACTTTATCATTTTTAATAATATAAGATTTTGGGATTGGAGTCAATAACGTTTCATGGTAAATAAAAGGTTACGTAAAATAAAACCCACTTCGAAATGTCACCAACCACAGTTAATTTCACTGAAACGTCAACCAGTTTTGCACCATTCTGTTACACAATCACAACCACCCCTGCCAGTCGTCAGTATCGACCTATGTCCCGACGTATCACATGTATTTCGCGCGGTCACAACAGCGCAGTGTCCGTGCTTCTTAGACCACAAACGTAACCAACTGGACAGACAGCTATACCAAGACTGCTTGCAGCCGTCAACAAGCCAGGCTGGTTCTATGACGTCACTGAACTCTCGTAAGAAGATTGCAATTCATGACGTCATATCTTCTACTGCACATTGTACCGGCGAACAGGTCCACAACGGATTACCTCATTTGTCCAGTAAGGTCAACTACAGGTGAAGGACTATCGGGGCGGAGGGGAGTGTTGACTTGTGACTGGGGATCTTGAATAAACCTTAAGGTTGCTAGTTTTTGAGACGTGACGCTGTGTACCAATGTTTCAGAGGAACGCGCCGCCTCAGCTCTTGTACCCTGAAGATAAAGGCAGTGCGTTTCTTCGATACGTTGTTACATCTACAAAATTACACGTAGTCACATACCAGAGAACAGCAGTTTTCACAGTCATTGGCTGAAAACACCAAATAGCACACACAGGATACTCTACCTCCCTGGGGTACAAGTCATTCTTCAGCAGCTAATAACATGGTACTGTCGAAGACCCAATTTTGGCAAGTTACGACGTGTCGACAGGTAAATACTGACGGACGTTTCGGAGAGTCGTAGTGTATTCATCTTCAGGGTCCAGTAATGCATCTCGTACTGATAGAGCCTGAAGAATGTAGTCAACCCCGATATACAGTGCCACCCTCATTTAGCGACCAAGCACGTCTGACAACAGAAATCCCCTCCTATACAGTATTTAGATTTACGGCCATCCTCGATACACTGCCACAAGTTGCGGCGTACAAACAGTGGCGCTATATCAGGGTTTGACTCCATATACAAAAGATAATGCATCTTTAGGAACGACGAAAGATGGTTGGAACATGTCGAGTGTATTAAATACACGTGGCGCAAATATCACTTGTGACACTAGCGGCAACACATATACAGAGCAGTGTCGAGTGACTTCGCGCCACCTTGTATAATGGTAAAAACGTGAAGCATGGTGCAAACAAAAGAGGTGATAGATATGTAAGGAATGCGTGGCCACTTTCCGAAACGTCAGGTACATTATACAGACCTACAGCCGTCATGAATTTCACATTCATGTAAGAGAAACCACTACTGTAGGCTAACAACTAAGTGACATTAGACCTAGCAGGTTCTATACCACTAATTTCTCGGCCTTCCTGGTAGTTCTTTTCCAAGTGGTTTCCCCACTACAACTCTGTACGCCCTATGTACTACTTGCTTCCCCACTCTAGCTACATTCCCAGCCTACTGTAGCCTCCCAAACTGCACTATCCTAACAACACTACGTGGCCTGCCTACGCCATTCCTGCTTACGCATGCTAATAAGCCTGTCCCTATCCTGAGCCAGATCAATCCAGTCCACGCCTCTCCATCCCACTGCTTGAAGATCTATTTTAATATTATCCTCCCATGTCTTCAAGTGGTTTCTTTCCCTCAGGGCTCCCCATCAAAACCCTGTATGCACCTCTCCTGTCTCCCATACGTACCACATGCCGCGCCCATCTCATTCTTCTTGATTTGATCTCCCGAATAAAATTTGGTGATGAGTACAGAACATAAAGCTCCTCGTTATGTAGTCTTCTCCACTCTCCTGTTACCTCGTCCCTCTCAGGCCCAAATATCCTCCTCAGCACCCTATTCTCGAACACCCTCAGCCTATGTTCCTCCCTCAGTGTGAAAGACCAAGTTTCATACCCATACAAAACAGGCAAAATTATAGCTCTGTATATTGAGGTCTGGGACAATAATATAACTTTCTTTACAATATAAGCATACACCCATATTTTATCTACACTGTCGGGCTGGCCTCAGCGGAAATAAAGCAAGCGAACTCCTTTTCGTCTTCAAGAACGAAACACAACTAGATACGGGTAGCCAGTCTGTAAGGGACAGACAGCTGAGCTCAGCTTCCACTACGCATCGTCGGCGTCCAATTACACCCTAGACAAAAACGGAAGTTCTCAGAAATAGCAAGCAAAGCAAATGGAACAGAAATCTCGA
Source organism: Reticulitermes speratus (assembly GCA_021186555.1). Taxonomy (NCBI): domain Eukaryota; kingdom Metazoa; phylum Arthropoda; class Insecta; order Blattodea; family Rhinotermitidae; genus Reticulitermes; species Reticulitermes speratus. Next base: position 11,645,516 of record JAJKFL010000001.1, read on the forward strand.
AAATCCTTAACAGCGTAAATTTAATATTAGAGAGATAATTGCTTGCAATGAACAGAACCTTGACGGAAAATTATTTACCGGCGAAGAATATCGGAACAAGACACTAAGAACATTGTTGTCTTATGGGATGTGACCCCACGTACTCGTAGTCTAGCAGTAATGTACCAACGTTGGGTATGTGATGGAGGCAGCAGAATATTATGAAACGTCGCTACTTCTACCCAACTACACGGCGTCACAACCTACAGACAGCAGTTTTCATAGATATACCGTGAGAACCTCAAATCAAGCAAGATCGTAAAGCTGGGGTGTCCAAAGTTGTTTCAGTATTGGGGGCCACATGATCAGAGGTGCATGTGTGTGCGGGCCACATCGATAAAAATGGTAACGTATAGCATTATTATTATTATTATTATTATTATCATTATTCTGCAGCACTACAGCCGTTTAAGTTTGGCCTTGGCTTCCCTCACGAAAGATGCCCCTTCCATTCTGTCCAAAGCTCTTGTTCTCATAACAAGAGAAATAATATGCCATCAACACAACTAGTGTTATATCTTTAACGTGGCGACATGTTTCGACCTCAGAGGATCATATTCAGGCCAGTAGTTCAAAATACATAATAGGAATTGTGTACAATTGTATTACGTTTTGAACTGAGATCTCAGTTTTACAATTTTATAAAATAAATTTTGCTCTGTAAAATCAATTACATAGAAGAACAGGTTAAAAGGTTAAAATGGTTTAATAACAACATTCTTGAATTTTATTATCGTATCTTGACGTAGTATATGAGTGTGAAACATGGGGTTCGTAAGTAGTTCTTCTTCTTCTTTTTACACCCATATTCCTCAAGTCCAATTGGACACCATCCATCCAACCATCCGCCTTAATCTAGGTCTTCCTTTAGTCCTCCCTCCTCCTGCTTTGCCTTCCAGTAACTTCTTTACAGTCCTTTCACCATCCATTCTTACAACATTCCCATTCCAATCTACATATTTTAAATACAGTTACAGTATCTGGAGATTTAAATTTATTAATAAATTTCTTGATTCACTTTTAACTCTCCAGGAACCATTTCTATATGTTACTCCACACAAATGTTTCTCAAGATTTTCCTTTCCCACGTCATTAAGTCTTTCAATTTTATTCGTTAGGGTCCGTGATTCGGCACCACAGGTCACAATTGGCGTATAGCCCCTTAGCTATTCCAGTAAGAACAACCAAACCCACACACCCAGTAGTCACCTGTCAGAATAACAATCCCCCCTATTCGTCAGATAACACAACCTGCTGGTTCTATACTGGACAGAACAGGCACAAATAGCTTGCAAAATATTGACTTTTGCAAGATTTTAATTTTATTTTATTTCCTTAAAAGAAATGTCCACGACTTTACACTTTTTACACAGACATGCTACATTCTCTTAACACAGTAATTAAGCTAGTGAGCCAACACCTCGATGAATTTTGTGACTACGGAAATTCGACGAAGGCATAACTGTGATATATTGAATCGGAAAGAAATTATAATTTAAAAGTATATACAGTTGAACCCGGTTATAACGACAGCGGTTGATGCGAGACCTCGCCTATAGCGTCAGATATTCTCTGCTACCAATTAATTTTTCATTCTCAACCATAACATTACATTCCTCGGTTATAACAACACTCGTTTATAACGACACAAAATATTCAGTCCCTTTCATGACGTTATAACAGAGTTCGAGTGTACTTTAATTCGTTAAGTTCAACGTACTTCGGTTTAAGAGAGAAAGTGTCTGGATTTGACTTGAAAATGGCTATTTACTAGCCGAAACATGTACACAAGTATATACAAATATGCATGAAAATATATACATATATCAAATATAACCTGATATTGTAATTGTCAATACAATACCTGTGTAAATAAGACTTCAGATTTGTAATTCATGTTGGCCTGTATCTACATATAACACGGAAGATATAATGAAAACATAAAAAAGACACTTTTATTTTCAATTCAGTGACACGAGGGCAGTCATTTACACAGCGATAGCAGTGGGAGAGCGGATCAGCCCCACTGATTTATTACGTATCATGTGTGCTAGCGAATTAAGTACTTTTTTTTTTGTAGCGCTAGGCCGCACCCTGAGGTCTGGCGGGCCGCATGCTAGAACGCCCTGTTCATAAAGCATGAAAGGTCTTCGTTTAGGCAACAAGCATAATTCAAGAGGTGAATAAGTTGCCTACAGAGCACGGGGCACTTGACATTTTTCGCACCGGCGTGTGAGGTAACAATATACGGTCCGCGCATATGCAAGGAGTAACCTATGCTGCGCAATCACTCCGGGTCTGTTTTTTTTATTATTTATTGAAGATTACAATTTACAGTATTTACAGTATACAAGGAAAAAATTACATAAATTGTACCGATAACCAATTTAACTAAAATGAGTACAAGAACGAAAAGTTATAAATAGGGAAAAATAAAAATAATATTAGCGAAAAAGACTAAACAAAAACACTATGCCTGATGGTGAGCTGCTTTACAGTAGTACATGTTTCGGCACTCCGGATCTAAACTCAGGTGGCTGCCTGCTTATCACACAAACCCATACACTACTTCTGGAAACTCATGACCTGCAGTTAAATGACATTCTGAATTACAAATAATATAACTAATTTTACTCCTACATCGTCAACGTGCTTGAAACGGGAGTACAACCTTAACATTGGACATTCCGATGTGTTACGGAACAAATATGTAAATATTAAAAGGCAGTCAAACACAACTATTTAGTAATAGTCACTTTCTTCCCTACCTGTTTACATGAAATAAAGCTAAATAAATAGTCGCGTTTGGATGCCTTCTAATGCCTAAATATTTGTGGAGAAGTATGATGCAAGCGTAAAGTGTCAGTCCATATAAGCGCTATTTGCTTTACAGTTTAAATAAATAAAATCTTGATTAGTATCTGAAATATGTGGGATGATTAGAAATAACGTGAGTGAATTCATCATTAACCAATTAGCAATAATAAGCTCAAAGTCTGTCTACAGGAATGAAGAACTGAAAACACTTTTCAATCCATTTTCCTCCCCCAAGCAGGAAAAAAAGAAACGCTTCTGAGATGGCTATACTGACTCCGCCTGTGTGTGTGTCTTGTTTACGCCCATTCCAACTTTTGAACCCGGTGGCCGATTTTCCACGAAACGGTGCAAACATTCGAGGTGAATCCAACGTCACAGGTACACGTATTGACAGTCAGTTCGTAAAGGTAAAGCAACCCCATTACAGGCCTAGACAGGCCCTGAGGGGTCCAGGAGGTTGAGGCTCCCAGATTTGTAGACAATCGGCACATGAAGGTGGTAAGGTTGTCAGCCCTACGCACCGGCCGCCTTTACCCCCCAGGAAATATTCCTGGTACTCATTTCTGTTAGAGGCTGAGTCGACCCCAGGGCCATAGTGCGACCGAAACGATTATGTCAAGGAATTAATTCCAACGACACCATCGGGAATCGAACCCGCGAAGTTCCGATAGTCAGTTCGTCACAAGAGTAAAATAAAAAGACACTAGTATGTAAAATAGGTATTCTGGGCTGTAAATGCATGCAGTACAAAACCAGTATTTATAATTCTGCAGTACGTTATTGCAGTGTACTCCAAATGTATCAAACAGTACAAGCAACAAGTACATTTCTTTTATAGACACTTTATTTAACTACTCCTACATACTTCGGCCTTCTCGGCTATCTTCTTGTAGTAAGAAATGGTATCGCTGAAGATGGCCAAATAGGCCGAAATATGGAGGAGTAGTTAAATAATTAAACACACCCAGCCCTTGTTTTACGCCTTTTTGCTTTAACGCCCCTAACCCTTTACACCAATTCTTAATTTACGCTCTATCATTTTCGGGGTAACGCCCTTTGGCTGGCTGTGTTCTATGACGCTAACCCCTTCTTTCTGAGAACATCATTTTTTATTTAAGCCTTTTTGATTTGCGACCATTTTTTCAGGAATACAACTAGGTCGTTAACAATGGTTGGGTGTATCTGCAAAAAAAAAAGTACCGTTTTAGTTGTTATTATTTGATAGTCCTTACAAGTTTTGCTCAGAACTACTCCGCCTACCCCCCCCCCCCCCCTGCCCCGCTTTGCTCCGTTTGAGCTTCTGCACGCATCACAGTACCACATTCTTTCTCAACAGACGCTCTGTAGCACATCGCCATAAAAGTTTCTTATATTTTCCCTCAAAGTGTTCAAAGTTTCTCACACTGGTGCAACAAAAACTCATTCTTAATACAATGCCGCAGGTTCGATCGGACGAACGGGAGAAAGACGAAGCTCTAATCACGTACTTTATCCGCCGTTGTTTGAAAGACGGCTTAGAGGAATACTGAGTGAAGGGGATAAATCACAGTCGTCGGACGAGACGGGACAGAATACGAAACAGATTTTACACAGTCTCAATGGAAGATCTATGAAGATCCCGTGCGAAGTTGGAAAAAAGTTTTTAAAACTTTGGGGCGGATCACATTACACCTACTCCTGAACTACAAAAACCGTAACACAAAACTAAAGATACGAAAAGGAATCCGCGTTCTTTCTTGTGATACACGTCACAATGTTACAATAATTACTTATTACGAAGCATCTCATGCATATTAATACTACGTCTATCATACGGCAATGTGAACACAGAATGACAAAAGGAATCCCATGAAACACTGAAACGTAAATGTGATTAGGCAAGCAAAGAAATTACCAAAGCCAAATCACAGTTAGATATGAAACAGTTCCATTACCAGCTGTCGACAGGGCGAGATGTACACGTTCACAGTCCATACATAACTCAAATGTAAATGTGGTGCTGGAGAAGAATGGAGAAGATCAGTTGGACCGATCGTGTGAGAAATGAAGAAGTATTACACAGAGTCAAGGAGGAGAGGAATATCCTACATACAATAAAAAGAAGAAAGGCTAACTGGATTGGTCACATCTTGCATAGAAACTGCCTTCTGAAACACGTGATTGAAGGAAGGATAGAAATGACGGGACGACGAGGGAGAAGACGTAAGCAGCTACTGGATGACCTTAAGGAAAAGAAGAGATACTGGAAATTGAAAGAGGAAGCACTAGATCGCACCCTGTGGAGAACTCGCTTTGGAAGAGGCTACGGACCTGTCGTAAGACAGACTACAGAATGAATGAACTCAAATGTGTCCACACCAAAAGTCTCATTCACCCCATAGAAAAATTATCAACTTACACAGTGCCAAATATACAGCCCATCTGGCTGCCTAAATGGCACTACATGAGGCAAGTATTCACAAAGGCAATAAACACCAAGGATCCATAAAACTGCCATGTAGCCAGTTTCATACACGGCAGACACAAAAGCACGTACTTCGAGATAAAGCAACTACTGTAAACTAAAATAACTTCAAAGGGGATAGGACAAGAAAGGAACGTTACCACTGTGCGTACTGTGTCACAGGCTGAATGCGATCCTCATATTTACAGCATGTAAAGAGGGACGAAGTAATAGCGGACTAGAGGAGACTGCATAATGAGGAGCTCCATGATCTGTATTCCTCGCCAATTATCGTTTTGGTAATCAAATCAAGAATGGAACGGACGGGATGGAATTGAACGGATGGTGAGAGAATTTCATACAGGATTGGTGGGGAAACGTCAGGAAAAGAGACCACTTGAACACCTAGGGGTAGATGGGAGGATATTCAAACGGATCTTCAAGAAATGCGATGGGTCGTGTAAACTGGATTCATCTGGCTCAGGATAGGGACAAGTGGTGGGCACTTGCTAACACGGTAAAGAACCTTCGGGTCCCATAAAATGCGGGGAATGTCTTGACTGAGGAACTATTACGTTCGCAAGAAGGATTCTGCTCCATGGAATTAGTTAGTTAGACACCCAGTTCGTTAGTTAAAGGAGAAATCCCCCTCATCGAAACCTGTCAAGCAGTTTCGCAAATGATAAGCGAACCGAAAAAAACCGACATCAGGTCATGAATCATTTTATGCTAACTGGATTAGTCAAATCTTGCGTATGACCAGCCTTCTAAAACACGTTATTGAAGGAAAGATAGAAAGGACGGGAAGATGAGGAAAAAGAGGTAAGCAGCTACTAGAAGACATTACGGAAAAGAGAATATACTTTGAAAGAGGAAGCACTAGATAGCACTTTCTGGGGAACTCGCTTTGGAAGACGCTAAGGACCTGTAACAAGGCACTACACAGTGAATGGGCCTACAGGAACACCACATCGAAATGAAAACTTCCACATTAAAGTTACACATACTAACAGTTACATTTATATTTGTATTAAACATGTATTTGTTGAACGACGACATATTGAAGTACCTGATGTTCCTAATCTTTTAGCATTGATTTCGGAGATTTCTTCTTTAAGTTTAAGTAGATGAAACTGCTTTGCTGTGTTTATGAAAGAAGAAGCTGTGCAGAAATGGCGGAGCATTTTAAAGACATAAGCTATTCTGTTCAGGTGCTGCTGGTTCCAGGAATGCTCCCGTTTCGGTTTGGTTGATGGAACGACTAAAGGAGATGTTGTTCATATTCAGGGCTTGCATTCTCTGCACGAGACATGTCTTGTCATACGAATTTTATTACGTGACAAACGTATAGAAACACAAAAGATATGGTTTAGACACGGCCCAGACACCGTACCTGAAAATATGGGAAATACTTCAGCAACCTTATATATGTATCGGGTCCAGTAGGTCAGCCCTTCCGAGCTAGATATCTACGTCACCAATTGTTACCGGACAAAAAAAACACCCCTTTTCTTTTAAAAAGGATATCAGCATTTTATGTTGTTTCATAAATAGACGCTATGACTCGCCATGGAAAATTTTACCCTTTTTCTACTTTTTCATATGTGCGAAATAATCTTGCATATTTCCCCTGTCTATTAAGTTTGGACATCAGTAGGCTGTACACAAAGTGAAGCCTGCATACGCAGTTTCCTCTGCTGAACATATATTGTACCCACTGACAGACTGAACGCGGATGGTGGCGAAGACTTGGGGAAGGAACATTCGTACTAGTTCAGATCCGCTGACAAGCAAAGTAGAGTAAATTACAATTACCATCCTCCTTCAGCACTCAATCAGCAGGAAAAAAAAAAAAACACTCATGAAAACACACGTATCTCATGAATACGAGGAGAATGAGAAATATTACATAAAGGGAAACTTGTGTTATTTTTGGAGCTTACTTAGCATTGTAGGGAAGACAAACCAAGGTGGTCAACATGTTACTTGGATGGCAGATGCAAGACATGTTGACGTAAGTGTGGTGGGGGAAACCTCCATTAAGCAACAATTTGGAATGCAGCGGACAATGTGAAAGAATATTATTAAAGAGGATTCACGAATGTGTAACGGCTCAGAGCAGCGTCAAATGTCGTACTTTTGAATTAGCGATGTGCAACCTCCCAAGTTCTATCACGAGAGCATGAAGTGACACTGACAACGATTCGATTGTTACCTTGAGCAAAGTCTATAGGCCGCATCTGTCGGGACGTTAATTTCAGCAGTAATGAGGAGTATGATAGGTGATGATGAGAATAAAACAGCATATCATCAATACACACTATACAGGATTCGAACCCAAGACCGTTCCCGCCTTTTATGGACTTGCCATTAAAATTTCAGTTGGTACATTCTTGTACAATTATAGATATGTAAGATACATACATCTTAAACGTGCGTCACAAATATAAAAGTTTATAAAACATATTTTAATCATAAAGTTTCTCGTTCAAAGTCTATACAATTCTGTTGGAAGTGAGATTTAAAATAGGCCTACGTACAGCTTTAACAACTGTGATTAAAAAAAGCGCAGGACCAGAACCGAAATTCGGTGTCCTTTTGGAAGTTTTGTGCCTTCCACGGCAGCGCACACCTTTTCACATCCTGTTATTGCTTTCAGCCGCTTCAAGTTCAAACAGTCCTGCTCTTAATTAAATTACGTCCATACTTGGGCAACGCACAAGACGTTAGACAAAGTTTCCTATCAATTTAATTAAAACATACAGTTCCTTATTACCGCTCAGGCTATGGAAATCTCAAGTGGCTGGCCGTATTGAGCATGCTGGTCAAATGCAAAAAAAAAAAAAAAAAAATATTAAACAGGGGTGTCCTACGCTATCACGAGCAAAGAGACTGGGAGAACGGGATATTAAGCCAGTTGGTGCCAATCGCTAGAATTAAAATAAATAGTGCTGGCTCCGTCAAAAGCACCTGTTGGTTGCAGATTATGTGTATTTGATGCCGTGAATGATATTGACTGAAATGGAATGCAAAGGCGAAAGTTTCACTTTAAAGCCACTAAACTTACATTTATACACACTAATGGTAAAGCTGTGCCAAATATTATCAGGGTGATCAAATCACGAAAAATGAGATGTGTGGGGCATGCGGCACGTATGGGGGAGAGGAAAGATGCACACAGTGTTTTGTTTTTATCATAACTTCACATTCCCATACTCGTTTTACACGTAGCCCTTGTTTTACGCTTTTTTTTTGTTTAACGCCTTCTTGCCAATATACAGCAGTCCTTAATTTACGCCCTATAATTTTCGGTTTAACGCCCTTTGGTTGGGTGCGCTCTATTACGCTAAACCCTACCTATTCCATTATTTCTTATGGAAATATTTTTGATTTACGTCTTTTTTATTTACGCCCACTTTTTCAGGAACACAACTACACCATAAAACGTGGGATTGGTCGTATAAACTTCTTGTACATTTCAATGTAAACAGATTATTTTGTAGCACATTAAAGACTGTTCATTAAAATAAATTACGTTTCTTTTCGATAATATGAGTATTTCCGTTAAAGTGTTCCTCAGCCATACCTTATAAATACTGGTGTGTAAAGAAGCAAAAGCTTCAGAAACTGGCTCGTGTTACTAAAACAATTCTAAAGGCTAATAAATCGAATGAAGAAATATTCGTAACAATAAGACAAAACATATTACGTAATATAATTATATTTTCGTCAGGCTTCATGAAGTCAAACCAAATTAGTGAATACATACACACACAATCAGTACATGCCAACGTGTGCTTTATCGCAGAAATTCTGATGTTATAGATTAAAGTTTATAGGCAGGCCTACATCAAAACGCTGTTTGAAGCTTAAGCATGCCGTTACTCCACATGCCCGCTAAAACCAGCCAAGCAACTGTTTAACTGCGGAAAATCGACAATACGTAGATGTGAAATACCTTCCCATTTTAGGAACATATAACATCTAACGTACTTCTGTGATAAAGTGGATGCATCAATACACTCAAAGACATTAAATTCATGTACATAAAATTAATTTTATGGGAAGCAACACTTCAGATATTTCCAGAACTCACCCCTCCACTTCACACTCATTTTTTTTTCAATGGCTCGACAGCCCCTAGGGGGCCTAGGCCGCCTCATTTTCCGAGGCTTCACGATCACACTTTTTAGACACACCACGCTCGGTAGGACTCCTCTGGACGAGTGACCAGCCCGTCGCAGAGACCTCTACCTGACAACACACAACACTCACAAGAGACAGACATCTCATGCCCTAGGCGGGATTCAAACCCACAATGCCAGTAAGCGAGCGGCCGTACACCCACGCCTTAGACCGCGCGGCCACTCGGATCCGCACTTCACACTCACTATTCAAAGAAAACGGAACAGTAACTCCCTTATTTGGGCCGTGCCATGGCTCAGGCGGTTAGTCCCCGGCCCCTCACCGCGGAGGCCCGGGTTCGATCCCGGGTCCATGTGGGATTTGTGGTGGACAAAGTGGCACTGGGACAGGTTTTTCCCCGAGTACTTCGGTTTTCCCCTGTCAATTTCATTTCAGCAGTGCTCCATTACGAGGAAAAACGAAAGAAACTACCATCTTCATCACAGTGTTGCACAATAAGCCTCAAGGCTGAGGTGCGTCCGTAGCATCTGCTGCGGGGCCCTTCACCACCAAAAAAACTCCCTTATTTGACAGGCATGCCATTACTTTAGCACTACACTAATCCCTTGTTTTACGCCCTACTTGTGTACCTGAAAAGGTGGGCGTACATAAAAAAGGCGTAAATCAAAAATAATATTCCCGTAAGAAATAATGCAATAGGTAGGATTTAGTGTAATAGGACGTAGCCAGCCAAAGCGCGTTAAACCGAAACTGAGAGGGCGTAAATTAAGAATTGGAATATATTAGCTAGGGGTGTTTAAGCAAAAAAGGCGTAAAACAAGTTGGGCGTAAAACAAGGGCTACGTGTATGCAAAAATTACCTCAATCCTTTTCCAGTCAAACAGTTTTCTTCCGTATAGCTTTTATTGGTATTTAAACTTATCTACGAAAGATCACGTAAAAAATAACAATGAATTAAGCCCGAAAATACACACAATACGTGCAGGAAAGGTAAATGGGCTACCGAAAAAAAGAGACATTAAGAAAATAAAAAACGAAGCTGAAAACACGTACTGCTCAGCAACTAAGTATACACTCTAGCAGGAATGTCAAACTTGTGATTTGAATCATCGAAAATATTTAACAATATAAGTTTTCTGTCCGTTCGCCACTGCGGAAGTCATCGAAAGTTCCCTATCAAATTGACAAATTCACTTCGTACTTTCGGCCGATACAAACGCAGAAACTTCTCGTCCTTTATTACCAAATTTATCTTTCCCCAGCGTGATTTATTCTGTCCCGAAACTGATGTACGATTATACCGAAGAATATTACACTCAAGTAAAAGGTCAAGCTGTAAACCGAGGTTATCACATACCAAATATATGTACATTATTTTATTCGACAAGTCGCATCACTCTTGACTCAGATGGTTTCGCTTAATGGCGGGCGGCTCAGGGTTCGCCGCTATTCCAGGCTGCCCTGAGTCGGGGTCCATGTGTTTCACTTGATCGTATCCAGTTAATGTTAATCCAGGATTTTACTCACCAAATTTACAGATGGTACTGGAAATGTTTTCCTTGGGCAAACAGAAACGAGTCATATCTAAAAGAACACGCTGTTGTTTGTATGCCGAAGTTTTATATGTGAGCAGCGCCAGTTGTCAGATAAAATAATGTCCCCGCAGAAGGGCCATGGCAAATTTCTGAATATGAGACATCTGTAAGTTGAACGTCCCACCCACGACTGTTTTCTTGTCGTAACAAAACGATCCCTTTGGAGCATATGATCAGACCCTTTATAAAAAATTTCAGACGCTCAAGAAGCACAGACGTAAAATACGTTGTGCTGTGCGTCAGTAAATTCCACCACTCAATTCTAAATCTGAGCGACGCCATATAAATCAACTGAGCAAAAGCATGCTCTCGAACAAGCACTCCTTTCGGCTTCTGGTGATAATCTGTGGTGTATTCTGGTCCAGAAGTCAGGTGATTAGGATATGAAACCGCATAACCTGACATCCGTATTCTTCTTTTTTACGGGCGACGCATGCGCGAAGGCATAATTCTGGGGCCTACATTCGCTTCGTCGGCCTGATGTGTACGAATCTACAAATCCGAACGAATATGCCATGCAACGTTTACAACTGATACACCACATAAAGACAGTGTACTGAACGGAGACGAGAAATCCTTTCTTGTTCATACTCCATATTTAATTGGAATGGTGGGGCAATACAAGCCATTCGTCATTGGTGTCGACTAATACTCTGGGGTTGAAGCAAGCGGCGGGCGGGCAGGGGAGATATTAAACAGGAAATATCAAAGCAACGTAAAGTCGAGGACAGTCATACCTGTAAGCCTGACAGAAGCGGTTGTGTTGTTTAATTCGAAGGAATCGTTTTTAATTAGACCGAGTGTGGACGGCGTCCGGGACCAGGAAGTGCAGGATTCGCAGCCTTCAGCGGAGCGGTTGGAGATCCGGCAGCAGGTCCAACGCTTTCCGTTCCACAGACCCACGTGGTACTTCTGGCTCAGGCAAGAGTTGTCTGAGCAAACTGCAATCACAAAAAGGAATATCTATAACAAAAGATGCAGGAAAATGCGTTGTTTTTCAATGTTAATTTCCGTGCGATCTCGAAGTTCATTTGTTGCCATTCAGACTAATGTTTTCGTTTATTATAATGAAGCATACCTTACACATAGGCCACAAACTATCCCCTCCACGGTCTTCATTCAACATTCTTCCATAGGCACGACTTGATACAGAAGCGTCATTCAATTAAATACTAATCATAACACAGTTTTTTTTCAATGGCTCGACAGCCCTTAAGCGAGCGGCCGCAGACCCATGCCTTAGACCGCGCGGCCACTGGGATCGGCATGACACAGTTAATGATTTAAACAATTCTCTGCTGTCACGAAACCCGAAGCTTCATCATTACAACCAACACCAATACAACTGACTACAATCTATCTGTCAGTCCAGTCCACATCATATTCTTCTTTATTCTTCAAGATCCCGGAAAGAGCAAAATATTTTTCTCTTCTCCAAAACGTCTACACCGGCTCTAGATCCCAACCAGCCTCGAGTTCAATGGGTGCGGGGAGGTTCTTTCACGGGGGATAAAGCGGACGGGGCGTGAAGCTGACCATTCAACTCCATTTAGTGCAAAAATTAAGAATGGGTCAGCTATACCTCCACTCCCCCTATATGCCTTACTGGTGTGTACAGGTAGAGTTTTATCCCATACTCATTCCTTAACAGCCAAAGTTAGTTTTCATATTTCCAAATCTGACGCTTTCCAATTACAACCTTGAATACATTATACCTTATACGTTCTACATGCCCTGTCCATGGCCAATCCCCTCAAATCAATGAGATAGGTACAAACTATACAGTTGACCACAATATTTTACGGAGTACACATTAATACCTCGAATCGATCAGCCTCACAGACAATCAGGTGTGCGCCTCCTACCGCTGTGATTATTTTAATGCCATGAATCGACCTCCAAATCTCCATTTGGAAAATAACGTGGGCCACGTGAGAGTGATGTTAAAGTTGAAAAAGCCTGAAGAAACGATAAGAATTTATTTCGACTTATTGCACTGGTACCTCGTATATATCAATACAAAAGTTACTCCAACACTTTTCAGCTGATACACGTAACCATTATCAGGGTCATGTTTAGTTAAGAATATATAGCATTATCTAAGGTAAAAGTAAAACGTACATTCCAGAGTAAATTATAGTATCTTCGTATGCAGTGACTAATCACCTATAAAATATACAATATACACAGAACTCAATTAATAAAAATTCTCTTTCCAAATAGGCAGAAGCTCTGTTTACAGTGTAGTTGTGTATACATCGGACAAACGCTCAGTAAATACATCAACAATAAGGTAAATGATAACAATCAGCAGAGCTTAAACACCTAACAAAGCGGCTATATAATACAGACTAAGTCAAGAACTCTTTCATATGAAACACAAAACGGTTAATGAAATGCTATATAGGAGTCACTTAGATTGTGCGTTGGAATGACTTTTACATTGCTATATACCAAGACAAGAAGTAGGAATAAACTGTTATCTGTATATTGCCAATTGCACGCCAAGATGTGTAATATTAAAACTTCAGGAAACGCTCTCTATCAATGACATACAAAGCTTGAATTTTAAAAACAGGTGTACACAGGCTTACAACTGCGGACTGGATTAATCTGGCTCAAGACAGTACACAGTTCAGGAAACATTATGAACCTTCGGCTTCGGTAAGAGAAAGGGAAACGTCTTTACCAGCACAGTGACTGTTAACTTCTAAAGAATGGTTCTGTTTTACGGAATTGGTATATTTAACTACGTAAATACGAAAAGTTAATGAGTTCTGAAAGTACAGACTTGGACAAATGAAATTTGTTTTGTAATAACTTCATGAAAATTACCATTACAACCCAAAAAGGGAATAATACGTGTTGAAAGACGAGTCGGAGAGACAGCCACAGCACAGGTGCACTGTATCTTGCAAACGACGTCACAAGAAAAGGGATTAAAATATCATCCCTCTAACAAATAACTATTTATCAAACTGTCCCACATTTGTTTCATGATGTGGTTAGCTTTAAAAATCGCTTCAAATGCCTCAGTACTCTTCAAAGTAAAGCTCATTATAAACCTTAGGGAAGATCCGTGGTTCTACTGTCAGAAGTAGCTTCATGCAGTTGACAGCGCAGCTAAGAGAAGTCGCGAACGAAGCGTCTGCATTACAGACTCTTTCAGAGCTTCTTATCCCCGACACAATTAGGATGAAGCTAGTGACAAAGATGAAATATGAGCGGAGAGATATAAGCACACACCAGGGGTGTACAAAATTGGCCGTCTTTCTTCCCACAGAGCCTCATTCTCTCTGACAACGCATTACGGAATTATGCCTCAGATATATTAACCTCTTCTCGCAATTTATGCAACTGGCACTTATCAATTGTAGCGTAGCTAGGCTTTTCGGCGCCCGAGTCGAGTAATCACAATGGCCGCCCCTAACACAAAATATGAAATAAGTTATGAATTATGAACTTCAAGAATCACATTCATTTAAAGAATGTCCTTCCATTTGGCTAAATGATTCCAAATTTGTTGAGCGCAGAAAAGTCAATTTTTCTTTCATTTAAAATATTCAATATGCTGCCCATTTGGCCGTCCCAACAACAATTAATTTTTCAACTGCTACTGCACTCCTTTTATAGTTCATTATTATTAGCAATATATATGTGTATTCTGTGTATGTATTCTACTTAATTGTCAAATGCTGACTTGTTATTATTTATTGTAACCCATACATTTACCTTGTCTTAGTGAGTGAGTATGAATTCTCTTGTTATTTATAGCGTTTTACTAATTCTATGTAACTTTGTATCTCATTTGTATCTCAGTGTTATGACTCGATTGCATATTGCAATCTACTCTGTTCTTGACGAATTGCATATCCAATCCTACTTACGTGGATGTTGGATCGGTGAATGTATATGTGTATGTATGTATGTATGTATGTATGTATGTATGTCCCTTGGACTCTGCCGCCCGCGGCGCGGCACCACTCATCACCGTCCATATCTACACCCATGCTCATCAACCCATACTTTCCTTTCAGGTCTCAGAGCACTCTGTCCCCTTGTTTGTTTCTTGGTGATCTGTGAGTTCCCTGTTCATTTTCGTCTGTAAATCCTCTGTTTCAGCCTCCTTTCCTTTTTTTTGCAGGGGGAAAACCCGGCTTACTAGATTACTATGATGTCTGTGTCCCTCTTGAGAAGTCACGACAGCGAGTTTTCACGAAATTTTACGT
Organism: Reticulitermes speratus; assembly: GCA_021186555.1. Taxonomy (NCBI): domain Eukaryota; kingdom Metazoa; phylum Arthropoda; class Insecta; order Blattodea; family Rhinotermitidae; genus Reticulitermes; species Reticulitermes speratus. Next base: position 11,660,785 of record JAJKFL010000001.1, read on the forward strand.
GGACATTATACAACCGGACCACGGCGACCTCACGCCTTTTAATTTTCTACAATCAGTAACACTAACAAGACCGACATGTGGACATGTGTGGCAGCAGCGATAACAACAACATTCAGCATTGGGTGCTGAACTTACATACAGTAACCGATATTTATGAAAAGTACATGTAGCTTATATGAGAGGATAATATTAAAATGGATCTTCAGTAAGTGGGATGGGGAGGGATGGACTGGATTGATCTGGCTCTAGATAGGAACAGGTAGCGGGCGCTTGTGAATGCGGTAATGAACCTTCGAGTTCCATAAATTGCGGGGAATTTCTTGACCATCTGAGGACCTGCTATCTTCCCAAGGAGGACTCCGTTCAATGTAGTTACATGGAGCTTATGTGAAGGCAACGTTTTGTAGAATGCAAAATAACTACTAGGTTTTCAGAAACTTACAATCACATTCTATCACCGTAAGCAAGTACGTTTCCACACAAATTACTTGCCACTACTCTACCTTTACTTATCTCAAAGTACGTCAAATCACACTCAGCCATTGCACAAAGAGATCGTTCAGAGCTACAATGCAGTAACTCGTAACTCTACAACGGTGTCACGTCTATCTTATGGTTTACAGGATATTCCTTGTTGCAAATGACCTCAAGAACATGCTCCTAAGTTCGGCCAGTCCGTCGAGAAACATTTTGCATATTAATAATATTCGGAAGGAAACACGGAGTTCATTCGAAACCATCACAAATGATAAAATAACACGAGCATGAATGTCGTAAATAAGAAACTAAAACGTAGAACTGGGGACATAAAAATCCTGACCAGTTTAAATGAAAGTAACATGATGACACTAAAAACTTACGAACTGACTTCAAATGTGGAACCGGTATAGAGCAGTCAGTATAGTGACTTGCTACGGGCTGGACTGTCCGGGGTTCGAATCCTGGCAGTGACAAGAGTTTTTCTTCTCTAAAACGTCCAGAACGACTCGTAGGGCCCACGCAGCCTCATATTCAATGGGTACCGGGGTTCTTTACCGGGGGTAGAGCGACCGGGGTGTGAAGTTGACCACTCGCCTCCATATAACAAAAACGTTAAAGAATGCGTGCAGCCTTACCTCTGCTCCCCTTACACGCCGACATGGTGTGGAGAGGGACAACTTTACATTTACTGACTTCTTATAAATCTGAAATTATACACGAAGTCGATTCTAAAGCGTTCCGACTCTGAATTTCTTAGTTTCTGCATTGTGCCCATCGTCTGATGCACCCAACAGAACACGTCATCCTATACATGCAGCTCTTCCACGATGCCAGATGAGTTTATCACAGCGGTACACATCTTCTGGGATGTTACACCGTGTTGGCTGGTAGTTACACACGTTTCGGGGAAGGGCCAAGCAGACACTAAAGATGGAGGCACGAATATGCTCCTCCGAAACGCCGTTATCTATTTACTAGTCGACACGGCGTAACATTCCAGAAGACTTGAATCTACTATCATCGTTATCACACGTCCAGTTCATCTGTACAGCAGCTGGTACAACGGTTACATGAAAAACAGCCTGTCCACATACTAGCATTCGTGTAAGACGGTACCTCACCAAATTCTCCTCTGAATAGCTATTTTCTTTGACACAAAACTCTGTAATCTTTTGGTGGTAACCCCAATTACGTATTTCTAACTCTGTATCAATCATGTTATGGAAATGTACAAACAGCGGGAAGTTCAAATGGATCAACGAATGAACCGTTTAATACCATAATCTTCTAAGAGTTAAGTTCAGGTAAGTTAACACAGACCTCCCAACAAGGTAAGTCATTCCCATCGGGACGGTAGCATTTCCCACACACAAGTCCTTAAGTAACTGAGTTCAAATTGGTCTCTACAGGATCAAGATTATCACTTGAGTAGCAACTTTTGCTGTACACACAAAGTGGAACAAATTGGAATCTGTGACCTGCAGGGACTGTGGTAAAGACGAGAGCTAGGAGCAGAGAGGAGAGGAGAAACGGGAAGCTTATCAAGTTGTAGATGGCATATCAGACTACGGTACTAGGACCTGTCCGCGCCCCCCCAAAGCACTCGAAGTGTGTACTCCACCTCTGAGCCAATACAATATTAGCTAAAGATAACAGTCCTTACTTTTACCAGGTTGTCATTACAATAACTAACTCCATGAAGCAGAATACTTCCTGATAAGCTAATAGGTCCTCAGCTAGTCAAGAAATTCCCCGCATTTTATGGAACCCGAAGGTCCATTGCCGCATTCACAAGCGCTGGTCCAAATCCGAGGCCTTGTGAAATGTCTCGTAACATCGTACGTTTTTACGCTGAGGAGTAGTCAGTACCTCGCCCAACTCTCAAGCTGGAGGACCACCCTTTGTAGGCTGTCCGCGACTGCTTATTTAATGTATTCGCTACCACCCTCCATATCTGAAGGCAGTGCCTCCATCTGCAACCTGAGGACGCGCCTTGCTGTGGTGATAGGGACCCACTTATTATGGTTGTCATGACAAGGCATTTTAAATTATTCCTACTTAGAGGCTATGGGATCGGGATCTCGGAGCCTAAGATCTTCTGCCTAAAAAGCTGCAACAATTTTGACGGTTTCAGTGAGAAACAGCGCGCTATTCCAGGGCCAGCTTCATTTCCATGATCATCTACAATTACTCGCAACAGCATCACGCGGTTTAACATCCACAGACAGTTCGGGGCCCAACTTTACAACAGTGGTATTCAACCTGGGGTACGCGTACCCTCGGGGGTACGCGAAGACATCTTAGGGGGTACGTAAAATTACAAAAAAAATTAAATATATTATTTCATGATAAACACTGAATAATCAGGGCCAGATTTAGGGTTAGCCACAAGAGACCCGGACGTAAGGACATGCAATTTCATCTGCGGTGCTACAGCCCTTGAAGGGCCTGGACCTCTGCAATAGCCTGCCTCCATCCCTCTCTATCCTCCGCCATCCTTCTCCATCCACTTATTCCTATTTTCTTCAGATCTTTCTCCAGATCGTCCACCCATCTCAGTCGGGGCCTTCCCTTCCTCCTGCTGCCCCCTGGTTGTCCAGTGAAAATTTTCTTTACCACTCTTTCTTCTGGCATTCTTTGTACATGCCCTGCCCATCTCATTCTTGCCCTTTTTATTTCCACAACTATGTCCGGCTTCTGATATAACTGTTGTATTTCGCCATTTGTTCTTATTCTCCATTCCTCTCCCTCCCTCGCTGCTCCATATATTCCCCTGAGTATCTTCCTTTCCCATCTTCTCAGCATCTCCTCCTCCTTCTCTGTCACTGTCCATGCCTCCGCTCCATAAGTAACTACCGGTCGTATAATCCTTTGATATAAACTTATTTTCATGTGCCTGCTGATAGTTTTGGACCTCAATAGGTGCATCAGTGTAAAATAGCTCCTGTTCCCAGCTGCCATTCTAGCCTTAATTTCCTCTGTTATGGTATTCTCTTCCGTGATTAGGGTACCCAAGTAGTTGACACTCCTCACTTTTCTAAAACGCTTATCGCTTATTATTAATTGCTCTTCATTTCTCTTTACTTTTCTGGTTTGTAACATGTACTCTGTTTTACTTTCACTAACTGTCACTCCAATTTCTGCAGTTTTTCTTTCTAGAGCTACATAGCATTCCTGTAAGTCTCTCTTAGTTCGTGCGATAATTCCCACATCATCAGCATACCCTAACCACTGTGTTGTTCTATTAAATATTGTACCTCCTCGTTTTCCTGGCATCTGCCTCATTACTCTCTCCAAAACCAAGTTAAAAAGCACTGGTGACAGTACATCCCCTTGCCTCAGTCCTTTTTTAATTTTGAAAGTATTTGATAAGTCCCCATTAAACTTTACCTTCCCTACCGTTTCTTTTACTGTCATCATCGCTAACCTTCTCAGTTTTCCCGGTATTTCCAACTGTTTTAGTGTTTCCTTCAATTCATTCCTTTTTATACGGACATGCAATTTGGGAGCGCCATTTCCCCCCCCCCCCCTCTCTCTCTCTCTCTCTATGCGATTCTTATCTGGGCGACTAGTTTAATTTTATTCCACATAGTGCATATAATTTTGCTTTGCTAAAATACCTTTGTTAATTTTTATATGATAGGCAACGTATTTGTTATTCAATAGCTTGATTCTCCTTTTTTTCATTTAAAACTTATTATTTAATACATTATTTTGGATGTAATTTATTTAACTTATTTTAGATGTAGATTATAGACTATGTATAACTTGAATTATGTACCAACAACTTTGGGGGTACAAAGTCGAAGAGACATTATATGTGGGGGGTACGCGAACAAAAAAAAAGGTTCAATACCACTGCTCTAAGGAATGCGAGTCACAGTTACTTAACTCACATTTCCCCTTTATTTCCCCAGCTTCTGCGCCCGCACAGCTGGGTCTCGGGCTATGTTAAGGAGAACACAATACAATTTCCTACGCTACCATCGTGTACACTGGTGATATGGCATCATTACTCGTGCATGTACTCGTAAGTGAATTGCACGTAATGCGCTCTCCCATATTGCTGCTTCCTTTCAGACTGTCCGAAGGATACGAACAGCATGATCATACAATAAAGTGAAAAAAAATATTCATTGTAGCCTACTCAACTACCTCCATGGAGCAGAACCCCAATTTGAAACACTAATAGTTCCTATGCTTTTCAAGTAATTCCCTACTTTTATAGAACATAAAGGCTCATTAGCGCGAAGACAACAGCCCACCACTTCCTCTATCCTGAGCCAGATCAATCCAGTCCGCGCCATCCCAACCGAATCCTTCGATATCCATTTTAATATTATCCTCCCATCTACGCCTGAGAATTCCAAGTGGTCTCTTTCTTCAGGTTTCCCCACCAAAACTCTGTATGCACCTCTCCTCTCCCCCATAAACACCACACGCCCGCTCACTTCATTCTTTTTTAATTTAATCGCTCGTATATTTGGCGAGGGGTACAAATCATGAAGCTCCTCACCGTGCAATTTCCTTCAGTCCGCTGTCACCTCGTCCCTCTTAGGCCCAGATATCTTCCTCAGCACCCTGTTCTCGAAAACTCCCAGCCTATGTTCCTCTCTCAATGTCAAGAGGTCAAGTTTCACGCCCATATAAAACAACAAAACTCGCATACTATTCCGGGAATTACCTGAAGGGATCTAAAATTCAGCAACACGTCGGCCGAGACAGCTGCTTCGTGGCCGGGATTCAAACCAAGAACTTCACGAATAGAAGACAGCCATTCTACAACTTTAACGAACCTCGCGCAGTTGTGCCTGAGTTTGGAGAGTGGCTTCATACAAAGAAACGTGAAATGGGAGGCAAGTGGCTTTTTGGTAGGATAGGTTTCCAGTTACCGAGCTGGCTAACAAGTCTTTGATAGTATTATGATCAGTGATAACTCCATAGAGCAGAGTACTTCTCCAGAAGCTAACAATTCTTCAGCCAGTCAAGAAATTTCCCGCATTTTATGGAACCCAAGGTTCACTAACGTGTTCACAGAGCCCGCCACTTGTCCCTAGCCTGATCCAAATGTACCCAGTCTGCGCCCTGCCATCACATTTCTTTCAAATGAATTTTAATATTATTCTCCCATCTAAGTCTAGGTCTTCCAAGCGGTCTCTTTCCTTCTGATTTCCTCACCAAAACCACGTAAGCATTTCTTTCTCTCAAAACCAGCATGGAGAACTCAGTCGGTAGAGTGACTGGTAACGAATCATGTGACTAACTTATCGTATAAGCCCGAATATAAGGCGAGTTCTTTTAACAGCCGCACAAAAATGTAGGGATCACCTCACAAGTGAGGTCTCGCGGCATTTCCCAGTAACATGTCAGCGACATTTCCTAGCAAATAGCGACTGACAAGGCATGCTACAGCGCTGTTCTTTCTCACTCAATAGGTCTGTTATACGTAATATTTTTAGTTTTATAGCAGCCTCTCTGAAACTTTATTAATGTTTTATTACATTTTCCATAACATTCTGCGTTTTATTCTCTAAATACCCCAATGTGAAAGAGGAAGTCGCCTAATACTCGGGCTCATGTGGTAATTCCCGGCAAAGGCATTCATTTCTCTTTGCCAGCACGTCCGTATAGACATTGGGCACATCCAGCCATCTATCCGATGGTGTTCTTCGGAGGTCAAGCGGCCGGATAGTAAAGCTGACCACTTCCATCAACGGAAAGAAAGCGTTCAGCTCTGCAAGCAAACCTCCTTGTACGCTTGTAAGTCGACCTCAGTGGGTACCTGCTTTAAATGCGGAAGGTCCTGGGTTCAAACTCGGCCTGGAGATTGGTGGCTCTCCATGGTGACATTCTTCATGGTTATCTTTAGTCCCTCCACGTCAATGCGAGATCAGTACAACGGCTACTTTTATTTCCACATCGTTCCAAACACGACTCACAACCTGATCTACGTGAACGTACGTTGTTCAATAAGCATCAGTAAATAAAGCGGATACTAAAAAAAAAGTAATAAAATTTCAGTAAATGTTAACATCTTCCAACGGCATTCTTTACGCATTTCCGTACCTCACTAAGTTTAATCTTCATTTATTATATCCTACAAACTTCCTGCTGCAGCGCTAATCACTGTACAATTACTGAGCAAAGTCAGACATTACTTTCCACTTAACAGTGCATTTGGCTAACCAGTCAACATATCGAAAACATTGCAAATCAAAGTTTCAGCCTCGATTTCACGTAACGATTTCTGAACAACAGTCTGATTTTGAGAAAATTATCACATCCGAGCTGTTTTCCATGTAAAAGTAAGGAATATATTGGGCCGATTCGAACTAAAACTATGACAGAAGTTCATCCATATTAAATTTCATGGAAATCCGTTCACAGTTCAGGACACAACACGCAAAATAAAGGACATTATCTCTCCATTTGCATTCGTTTTCAGTACTTAATTCAAGGAACGCATAAGAATCTATTCCCAATCAGGCTGATGTATGCAAATCACGCCTTAGAGGACAACGTGTAAACGCCATTGTGTAAAGGTCCCTGAGATCACAGATATTAAATTCTGACTTCTGGCTACTTCACCAGGCAAATGACCATGAATCGGGACTGTCACCTTGCCTTGATTGCAATCAATTTCGTCGTTACCTTCAGGATTATCTACTGCTGCCACAGAGTATTTGCAAACTGTGGGCCTACTTCTACAAACAGTTTTTGTCTTACAGACCCTTACTTAGAAGTCAACGAAAGACAAAATAATAAGCCTAATTGTGAATTGGCATCGGCAGAGAATGAATAAACTGTACCGGCATTAATTAAAAATACACAGACGTACTTTTGCATTCCAAATACACCCCGATATACTACGCAGTACATTCGTGTACATTCATTTATAACAGGTATTTTACTGAAACGTACCCAAAATGTCGTCAACTTACATCGATTTCTTCTCTTCCAAGTCATGCATAAAAATCACGATTTCCAAACACGATCGAACGTTCATAGTTCTTTACCATATTTAAACATGCTCAGTAAATTTTGTACAAAAGATCAATAAAGGATTGATTTGAACTTCAAAACTTGGAGTAGACTTAACGCATTATACTTGGGGGGGGGGGGGGGCATTTGATTCCGGTTATGTTAAAAGGTATTCCAGCTTAACAGCCTTCTTTTGCAGCACCGTAAACTATTTTCAAAAAAAAACAAACAGTTCATTACAAATTAATTTTTATCTGAAATGTGCAGGAAGAAGGAGATAATGAACTTTCAAATTCAACACGAAAGCTTTACTGTAATTGAGCACCTCCACGTATCCTGTACACTTTGCCTGGTGATGGCCAAAAGTAAGCCGAAACGTGCAGCCCATACACTTTTTTTTATATTCTAATAAATGTGTTGACTGAAAAACCCTCCTTTGACTAATATTTCAACATTCGCATCGACGTGATACTTAGAATCTTTCATTTTTCTTAAATTTTATAAGGCAGGTGTGAGAAAAAATCGGCATCCCTTATCTGTGGTTCACGTAAGCCAACTAAAACCACCAAACTTGACGGCTGTATGTCCCAAGTCCCGCAGATCCGTAGCGACTCACCTTCGTCCATTACTTGCTAAGAAGCTATTTCCTCCGCCCACTCTTAATGTAAGAACAGTAGGTTTGCCTCCCTTTTTCCTGCACTGCATTCACGATGAGGAAGAACAAGTCACCTCCCAAAGACGATCAGAGTCGGCAGGAATACCGACTGCGGAGTTTCGAGCATTCCACACCAAATAGGCCAGCTTCGCTCCCTTACGATTAAATCGAAGTCTGGTCTACTGGGCCTGCTGGGCGTTTACAAATGCAGCTAAACTCCGAACTCAAACTCGTGCTTGCAAGCTTCGTTATTATACAGGCTTATAAGACAAACCGTGGGCCGGGATAGCGACTCATTACGGGACAGACGTCCGGGGATGGAATCCCGGTGGAGGCGAGAGCTTCCGCACCCTTCTAGACCGGCGCCGGGGCCCACCCAGCCTCCTGAACAATGGGTACCGGTTCTCTTTCCCTGGAGTACAGCGGCCGGGGCGTGGCGTTGACCACACCCCCATCTAGCGTTGAGGTTAAAGAAAGAGTAGAGCTATACCTCTACTCACCCTCTGGGGTTTCATGGTCTGTTCTAGGGTAAACTTTACTTTTTATACCACAAACCACGCAACTACCTAATCAACCATAACCACATAAAATAAACTAACCTCTCATAACCACGTAAAACGGATATTCACACATACAGCGGCTTCACAGACGCAGACAAACTTTATTCCGTCGCAAGACCTACTCGACTACGTGCGACGACTCCGGTTGTCGACATTTCCATTACTTCCGCCGGTCTTTGCAGAAGCAGGGATATCACTGTTGTTATACTGGGTGGAGATCAGGGGTTCTATTCCCAGCAGGAGCAGGAATTTGTCACTTCACCACCACGTCAAGAACCAGCAGTTTTTCCTGCCGTAAGAGCGTCCACAGCGCGAAGCTGATGACAACTCATCTCCGACGCGTGTATACGTTAAGAACACGCAGTTGTATCTTCAATCCGCCACACGTATTAACGTCGTAGTGTCACGAAACAAAAGGACAACTTCAAATCGGCATTCACCTCAGTCTCTTCGGAATAATACTACCAAAAAGGCCAGACGATTTGAAAATTATTACCTTGTTATTTATGATAACGTTCCCATCTCACGCAACTCTACTTAAATTGTACAGTTAAAACATTGTCCAAAAATAGCTTATTAATTAATTAATTAATTAACGTGGGACGTTCAGTGACCATTGAGAGTGCAAATGATCACAAGACTCCCCTAAACCTGTCTCCTGGAATTCTACTTATTCGTGTATGGATTATTTAATGAAGCGTCAACTCAAATAATACAGCGTCGAATGATAGGACGATTTGAAATTTGGTAAAAACGTGGAAGTGGTCGTGTCCTAACTTGTATTGTTGCAGCATTTGGTTGGATAGACTGAGGAAAATCACGAAAAAATCAGTAAAATCGTGGTCATGTTCGAGACTCGAACCGAGCCCTTCACGAATACAAGTCAGGCACGTTACCGTTTGGGCCAGTTCGCTCGGTTTCTCGGCTGACCGCGCATTAATGTACAGATGGCAGACCAGAAGATGATTACCGCAGATGGTGGGCGTGTCTGGCGGGATGCGGGTGTTGTTGCCTTTTGAGGGGCGGGGGAGAAGACTTCTATTGGTGGGAGCAACAGACAGTTCTACACCTAAGCACAGACTGAAAACAACACGCATTTCGAGAAGCGTGTACTGAGTGCAATGTTCGAATGTTTTCAGGATGGGCAGTAGCAACTCGTCATTCGCCACAAAATCTTGCGCATGCGCATCTGTTGCAATTCTAGCAGGGATCGTCTCCTTGTCGGTGGACTACAAATGGATACCAATGTTTCGGAGGAGTACGTTTCAGAGTCGGCACGGAATAATGAGCCACCATAAATGCCACACAGATTTACCGTGAACTGAAACCGCGTCTCTGTGGTGAGAAGTTGGCGTCTATAAGCAGTAGCCAAGGCACAACCACTAGATCCCACATGCCACAAGAGCACAGGATACAAAGATGATATATAGCCACATAAGAACCTACAGTCCACCGCCAAGGAGATGATCACTGCTACGAATGCGATAGATGCGCATGCGCAAGATTTCGTTGCAAATGACAAGTTGCTACTACCCATCCTGCAAGCATTCTAACAGTGCGCTCCCTTAGTACACATTACTCGAAATGCTTGTTTTCAGTCTGTGTGTAGTGGCAGAACTGTCTGTAGCTCACACCAATAGAATTCTTCTAGCTCCCCCCTACCAATACTCAACACCCCCGCACCTCGCTAGACACCACCGTGGGTACCATCTCATGGTCTGCTACCTATACATGTGTTCGCTCCCCAACCCCCTTTTTCGGTTTGCAAAGTCAATAAATAGAACTGTGATAACATTCCTATGTCAATATTCAAATAAACAGAAGTGCACAGTTAGCCTTCTCGTTTTGTTTGGTGTTCGTAGTGTGTATCACAATAACAACTTTCAGTATTTTTTTTTTAATTTACGGAAATTTTCTGACTAGTCGACGTAACCGGAGGCAGCTGTCCCGCTCTCCGCGTTTCACAACTTTCTGTGAATGGTTTTCAGAGTTGCAGAATTAACCATTACTGTATAAAACCTGCACATAAAAGAGTTAATTAATAACAGACAACTTTGTAATATTCACTCAACACAACTCCCCCATCCTTTCTTCTGCACCTTGTTGAATGCGATCTTTTATTTCAAGCTTAAATCCTGTAAGTGCGTCCTTCAACGATACGCGTATTCGGTGCAGGCAATACTACTCTATATGATGTTAATGTAAGCTGCGAGCCAAACGGAAAGAGAAAAAATCTTTCACTGCTCTATACCACCATACTATCCATCGTGCAACAGAACTTTCACTGTTTCGTAATACAAAACATGTCATTTCCTTTGTCACAGTAAGACAAAAGACCTTGCGTCGACTGACAGGAGCAACTTCCAGCTCCCATGTGATAAAGGCTTTACAGCCACGCACTTGTTTGTTTGTTTTTCCTCTTGTCGCTCCTTTCAGAGGTTTCGTGGTCTGGAGGTGTGCCTACTGTAGTGAGTGACCAGTCCACTGACTGAACAAGTTCTACTCATCCTGATGTGACTGCCAGAGCCATCTAGCAGTCAGTCAGGAGACTTGGGTGAGAAATGGCCGCTGAATTTTGCTTACGAAAGATCTCAATTCATGCCCGTAAGGTTCTTTTACATGCCGTAAATCTATGACATGGGACCGACGGCTTTACTTCCCCTCCGAAGAAAATTTTGCTACGGATTTTTATCACCCTTAAAAATCCATCGACCTCGGCCGAGATTGAACCCGCAAACCTTGGGTCCAGTGGCGAGCACGCTAACCACTAGTCAACAGAGGACGACACAGCCACGCACTACGAGGTTTTAATAATCCAAGTACTGGGATGAACAGTTTGAGAAACAATAATAATGATCGTAATGAGAAATGACGTTTAAAATAAATTTGTCCCTGTCCAGGCCACGAAGGCATATAAGGGCTCTAGATGGTGGTGAGTGGTTAACTTTACGCCCCGGTCGCCTTGCCCCCGAGGAAGGGACCCCGGTACCCATTGAATAGGAGGCCGGGTGGGCCCCAGAGCCAGAATTGACGTTTTGGTTAAGAGAAAAAGCTCTCACCCCTGCCGGGAATCGATCCCGGATCCTCCAGCCCGTGACGTAGTCACTCCACTGATTACGCTATTCTGGCTCTAATGCATTATTTATGGTTTATTTAACGCCGCTTTCAAGAACTCAGATGACAGCATCCAATAAAATGACTGGCGAAATGGCTACTGAATTGGAAAGCATGTGGAAGGACTCGGTCGTGGGCTAACGCGATTTATCATTCCAGCAGTTGGATGGAGAACTAATGAAAACAACGAAAAACCTCAGTCAGAACAGCCGGTCTCCGAGACTTGAAGGCAGGACCTCGCGAACTCGAAGCAAGAGTGATACCCCGTTGATCGAGACATTCAGAGAATTAGTGCGAAATTTTGTTATTAATGAAGATGCTTTGTCTTTTTCACGCATTACTGTGCGAGTATTTACCCTACTCCTGGAAGGAGGCAGCAAGGAAGAGAGAAGGTTAGGGGAAGGAGATCGGGGAGGCCAAAGCCCGAAAACGGCCCGAAGTGCCATACAAAAAGATTTTTTTTTCTATGGCTCGACAGCCTCATATGGGCCTGGGCCTCCTCGTTTCGTCGAGGCTTCACGATCACACTCAGACACACCACACTCGATAGGACTCCTCTGGACGAGGGACCAGCTCGTCGCAGAGACCTCTACCTGACAACACACAACACTCACAAGAGAGAGACATCCATGCCCCCGGTGGGATTCGAATCCACGATCCCAGTAAGCGAGCGGCCGAAGACCCACGCCTTAGACCGCACGGCCACTGGGATCGGCTAAAAAGAAGATAAATCGTATTTTTATTACAAAATTGTTGTAATCGTTCACAATAAATATTAACATAAAAGACACAACTACGATGGTGATGGAAGAGATCACCAAACGAGGAATTTCAAACAGACTACTGTCTTCTCGTACGGGACGCAACACAGTATGGTATAAATTCACCGACTTGTCGGAGAAACCTCAAATCTGTGACACTTCGTGGTTTTTACTGACTTTCCCGGTCCTGTTAAGGTGTGGAAGCTGTTCGTGAAGCTGGAAGTTCGTGATTTCTTCGGTGACTTTAAAACCGTCTCGCATCCTTCCCTGCGTATTGCGCAACGTTCAAATATGTGCAGGTTTATCTCAAAAAACATTCAAAAAACCCCCCAAAGGGTGTGATATCTGCAATTTTAAAGAACACCAAACCAGTTACGTTCCACAAACGACCACAAAAGTTTATCAATGAAGAATGCTCGAAATAGCACGCACATTGACGCCATGTACACGCATATACTAGCAAACGTGATAAAACAAACCTGGAAAGAAACATAAGCAACGAAAGCCAAAAAGTATTTCCTACTTTATAAGTAAGTTAACTACCGGAAGACAGGCAAGTACGTACACATGACGATGTCAGTATGAGTATGAAAAGCTGCTTTGCATTGTTAGGTCAGTCAGTCAGTTTAGTCAGTTAGTCATTAGGTTAGTTAGTTGTAGGATAGGTCATATTATTGATCAACATGACTGAATATCCTGGGCACTGTAAGTACCCTACTCTTGTATATCTTACGATCACACCGTACAAAATTCTCTAACACGCTTTTCAACGACCATCAATGTTCACAGCGTAATTCTAAATACCGGCATCTATCAGCACACAGTTATCACGTAACCATTAGTACCGTGGTACATACTTACATGTCTTTCCACAACCTTCCGTTTGGGTATATCTGACACAGACTTTTTTATGGAGAGGGCGGTAGAGACTGGACGAACACAAAAATACTTTTCTCAATAAACACATGAATATAACTGCAACAGCATCCTGTTAAAATATCAACGGGTTTTATGGTAGTTAATATCTATCATTTATAACAACTGCACATTTAAATATAAACAGTGACAGGCCTACGTAAATACACAGTTAAAACCCGATCAGAAGCACGTTCTGCCGTTCTGCTACGATCTCTGCAATTCTGTTTAAACGTGGAACTAATTCTACAACCTCATGTCAGAATAATGTATATGTAGTAGAAGCGAAGGGAGGATGTGAGAATGAAGCTTAGTATTGTGTGCCATGAATATGTAAGCTCCGCAAGTAATGCCTTCAGCAGCAGCTATTCGTATCTCAGACACTCTGAAGCGCCACGGAAATAGGGAGATGTGACTAAACGGTACGCCACTATCAATTTTATCTCACGTTAGAAACTTGAATGAATAACTACATTATAATTTCACATTCTTTCCACGACTAATCTTATACAGCACACCAGATCAAACCCATCTAAAATTCAATCAAAATTCATGGATATCAAGGCTGAAGGAGTATTGCCCGGACAGGTTCCATTCTATGTCAGTTACAATTTCAAAATTTTATTCTGCTTCTCAATGAAGACCGGTGCTGCAGAGAATACAAACTTCACAGTGACAGTTACTAGCAAGTACCCAACACTGTCAAAACTAAATGTGCTTTATGAAGTTCCTGAAATAGGCCAACACGTTCAGGCACGTCAATACCGGAGATCTGTATTGGAACAAGCAGTCCCGAGCAGAATTCATGAAGCGTGTTTTGCTGCTGGGTACGTTTCTACTCCAACATTACTGTTATCGGCCATGCAGGTTCAAATCCTGAACAAGACCGGCGATTCGGGTTCAAAACCTGAACATGCCTTATTGAGATGAATTCCTTTTGGGTTACTTAATTAGAAACGGCCGAGCCCAGTGGCCGTGCGGTCTAAGGCGTGGGTCTGCGGCCGCTCGCTTACTAGGATCGTGGGTTCGAATCCCACCGGGGGCATGGATGTCTGTCTGTTGTGAGTGTTGTGTGTTGTCAGGTAGAGGTCTCTGCGACGAACTGGTCCCTCGTCCAGAGGAGTCCTACCGAATGTGGTGTGTCTCAAATGTGTGTGATCATGAAACCTCGACGAAACGAGGAGGCCCAGGCCCATACAGGGCTGTCGAGCTATAGGAAAAAAAAATTAGAAAGGGACTTCCGGCTGTAGGATAAGGATAGCCAAGGAAGGGAGCGAGACGGAATGAACGCGGCTAACGCATTCAAAAGAATAAGGCTGAGCAGAACATTCATCAACCGTCACGCTGAATGGAGTTTTGCAGCTCGGTGATCCTTAGTGAAACCAGAGACTTGACACTTTTTAAGCACATAATTCCTTGAGTGGGAAGTGCCAGTAGGCAACACCCGAAAATGTTCGTTTATCGTATATTTGGGGTCTACCGGCTTAAATTAGCGCCACAAATCAGGTTTAGTTTTCCAAAAAGTTGAATTCGGCTTTGGCCAATGGAATCATTTCAGCATATGGGAAGGGGAACTTGACTTTGCGACTTGTGAAGAGGATGCAGCCAGTAAGGCTAACACTCCGGTTTGGCCGTTGGAGCAATCTGGTCGCAAAGTTTGAGTGCTCCGTTAGATTCGGACATATATACAACAAATTTCGTTTGGAAAGTGCGGAGTTATTCAAAGTGCCGTGTTCACCACTTAGTGTACAACAATAAGCGTAAAGCGTTTTAAATAAACCATGTGTTAATGTGTCAGTGTGTAAATTGTGAATCGTCGGAGTTGGATAGCGGACGCTGCAGAGACCTCCCACGTAAATTACCGTGAGAGAAGACCTCGTGTTACCGGCCTGACTAGTTATGTTACCGGGACTTGCATCCGACTGTGGAAAGGACGGTATCAATATATTATTAAACCAATAAAATCACCTCAAATATCTATTATTATTATTATTATTATTATTATTATTATTATTATTCTGCAGGCATATTTAGAACAACAATCACTGTTTAAAACAAATTGTATATTGACCCCAACTGGTCAAAAATTGCAGACGGAAATTTTTGCATAAGCACCATTTTGTTATTTCGCATTCTGCCCAAGAAGAACCTACGCTGAACTTTCGCATTTTTCTAACATCTGTTACCATACGTCATTTCAGTATTCTGAATAAAGTGTCGCCAGTATTGACTCAACTTCACAGCTTCGCGCGTTTGACATATTACTCACTGTGGAAAATTAAAAGCAGGGCGTTGTGGTGGCTTTCAGTGGCACTACGTTCATACCAAGTTTCGTGAAAATCGGTTAACTGGTTCAAGTGTTTAAATGGGGGGGGGGGCAGATGAAACTGACAGCATGGTGATAACACAAGCCACCCTTTATTTCTTTAAGAAATAGGCTAAATTTTAAACATGGCTGCAAATTCTGAACATCTTCACACTTCTGTTACATGTCACAACGGGAATACATGAACTGGTTACCTGCCCTCAGAGCTCGGATCCACTCGATCCTCTCCTGCTCTCCGTTAGCCAGGAGGTAAAGGGTGTATTCCTGTCCACCTTCCTGGTAGCCGACTTGGAAAGGAAATCCAGCGGGATGCGGTACGCCGTCTAGGACCAGACTGCTGTCACTACCACCACCTCCACCACCATTACCACCACCACCACCACCGGCAGACGATGCACTACCAGAGAGCTGTGCTGGTTCCACCACTTGAACCGAACTGATATCGACACGGCCGCGCTCTTTACGGCGCTGCTGAAGCAGAATATGAAACACAAATCACCTATAGGCCCCACTGTGTTACTATTCACATAAAGGCTTATGGTTATATCATGGCAATGTACATGTACAGACCGTCATGCAAAACAGCTGAAAAAGTACATATCCCGTAAAGCCAAGAACCACATCATGAACATACAACACAGGATGCGTGGACTTCCACCTGGACATCAGATGACGACAAGATCTGAACTGCATGTTCCGACTGCTTTATCCTCGGGGGAAGAGCAGGAATCCCATTTTTAAAAACCAAAAACCAGGACACTTAACTTTAGGTGGCTGGGCGGGGTGGTTAAAAGACAAAATTTTTAACCGCTCACGTAACAAAAAAAGCAGTTCAATTATTACAACTAGTACAAAAATAACTCAGCTAAAAATGGAGACATACAAAAAATATAATAATAATAATAATAATAACAAACCTCAGACAATCAGTTTACTTGCTGATCTTTCTTTACGTATCCGTTCCTCATCCTTCAAAGTCTCAATCCAGACTCTATAATCACTAATCTATACATCTTCCTCTCCCTTTAAAATTAATTACTGCTACTGGCTGCTTGATGTTTTCGCGCACAGTATAAAAGTCAAAATCTTCGCACACATTGTCAGAAATGTCTTTTTTTTTTTGTACCTACACGAACTCGGGATATTTGGCGTCCAGAACCGAATCTTGCGGGATACCGGAACAGAGCACTTTAAACCCCACAAAACCGGGACGCATGGGGCCCCTACTAGCTGAGCAACTTCGGCAAAGGAGGATGAAGCAGATTAGTTTAATTCCTGTCAAGTTTCCACAGGTCTCAGAAGTTCCACTCGGTAACGTACAACACTGCCACTGAACTCGGACGACTTCTCGCACATACTAGCGGAATTTTCGGGTGACAAGTACCGGTTGGTGTTTACAGAAATCTAATTATATAACAGGGACTGCTAGGGATAGTACACACCTACAAACAATGGTGGCAAACGATGACTGCAGTTTGCCGACAATGTTTTCAGAAAGTCGGCAAACACTGTTCCGCTTACAGACACTCCACCGATCAGCCAGTTCAAAACGTCACGTCAACAATGAATGTGTGGTTGGAAACCGGCAATTTCCTAGGTTCCCTCCGAAACTGCGGTGTCAACGCCTGTTATTTTCTTCTCTGCCTCCACCATATCAAGACGGTGTTTGTTGGCCAGAGTACCATAAGTATGAATTTCTTTATTGATGTATTTATACTCCGTTGATTGCACATCCCAGTGAACGCTAGTCATGAACAAACTTCGACGTATTCTCGCTCGTCCACATTCTGAGAACTTTCTTCGACGGCAGCGCAGGCTGGAGTTGATGACGTGTCTAAACACATGTCCACACTTGCAAATACTGTACCTTCTTTCATGTTTCCAATGGGAAACAAGGAGGAATTCTCTAGAGCAGGTGCTCTATGACTGCCCGAACATAAAGCCACAGACAGCCTTCAAAATGGTGTAATTTACATAAATTTTTTATCGAAACAAAGGGCAGAGTACCGCAACATAAAGTCGCCCCTGTGCACGCCATGAAGGCGTATGGAGGAGTGCAGGTATACTGTCACTTATTCTTAACCTCGGCACTAGAAAGATGTGAGTGGTCAGCCTCAGGCCCCAGCTGTTTCACTCAAGGCATGTATTTCTCCGTGTCGTACGTCTTTCCGTTTACAGAATAAATCAAATTCCTCCAATAAATATACAGACCAATCTCGTGTATATACATACACACATACATACATACCTACATACACACACACATACGTACGTACATACACACATACATACATACATACATAAATACATACATACATACATACATACGTACGTACATACATATATACATACATATTATGTGCCTTCTACTTTGATTCTGCCTAATCCAGTACATCCCTGGATACTTCTAAAAATTTCATGGAATGTACAAATTTAAAACATTTTTTTTCTAGACCTAAGTTTCCTTTCCATCTAGATATGTCAAAACTGCCATCTATAGCCTACAAAACCAACACATGGAACTCTGTCGTTATTCTGTCCTCACGCAGCAACTCATGCCTACACTTGTGGATACAAACGCCAGGTGGCAGTTACTATCGATAATAATACGCCGTTACGAAGCAGTCGAAGGTACATACGCTTCAGTCCGTATCGCAGTTTCAACCTTTGATGGTAATACGCCATCTCTCTTGCGTCAAACTGACATTAACGAACTCTTTTAAAGTTCATGGTGTGCATACTGAGTAAAACTGTAATTTGATACTATCCTTAAATTGCTATGATGAATAAGGGTGACCAAACAAAAAGGTTACTTATGGACATTACAACTGCATATGGGAATTGGCAGATTCTATAAAGTAACAAGTACGAATTTTATGAAAGTAACTAACATGAAGCTCACTTAAATTTCAAAGGGCTTCATAGTAGTTACTCTCAAAATTTCACCGTCGCCCCGTTCCTCACTTATCGTTCCATGTCCTTTTCAGTGCTACACACATTCCTTCACATTGCCATACTTTTATTTGCATAATAATAAATTTCAGGTGCAATCTCCCTTCTCAAGAAATTAAAATGTAAATATCGTTCGAAGGGGGTCAGAAGCCCAGCCAAACAGGAATGTCTGTCTCTTGCAAGACAGTACTCACAGAGGAAGTGTGTGAACAATGACTCCGTCGGTGGATTAGACTGTTACTGATGATTAAACTGATACTGATGTTTGGGAGAGGAACCTCCGAGCTGTCGCAGGATTGTCCAGCACCGCACAGCGCCATAACACCCACCCCTTCCCAATAAACGTTTCCTATCCTTGTCGCTTTCTGACTTTTTGACACGTCCTGTATAATTTAAATTAAAGACATTTCTCTGTACCAGACGTGATACTTTCCTAGCCATTCAACACAACTACCGATTTCTGTACGTCCGCTAATTACATCACATCATACTTTTTTTAAATATCCACATGAAAATGTTATGCAACAGTGAATACGGGAATGGTAAATTTTTGCTCGGCCATTCATTTTCCAGCCAGTAAATAAAAGTCTCATCTGGACGACGAAAACAACAAACTTGCCATGCGCCGTTTCGTTTCCGCAGTTTCTCTGCCACTGAAAAGCCAACCCTGACACATATCGATAACGACGATCCACTCTATTCTGACTTTTGTTTTACTGTCAGAATTACACTTCAGCACACAAATTCTGTTACAAGTCATAACTGCATTACGCGATACGTCACTCTCTTACCCCACTTTTATTTCCGTCTCTATGACGACAATGTCATAATGGACAATTCGAGAGGCTTTATGCGACACTTAACTACTTTCTATACACATTAATCTTATCACTACAGCCTTGCAGCAACGATGAAATTGTTCCATCCGAAGATTTCAAAAACGACCATGTAGATATAAATACAACAACGGGATTCCAAATTTAACAGTTAAGCTGCCATTGCATTCTTAACCATAACAAATTAATTGGAGCCGGGACAGCTTAATCGGTAAAACGACTAGGCTACGGGCTAGATGAACGAGAAGACGGGGTAACCGGGATTCGATTCCCCGGGAAGTAAAGGGATTTTTCTTTCTCTACAGCGTCCAGACAAGCTCTATAACCTACCCATCCCCCTGTCCAGTTGGTACCGGGGACTCTTTCCTTGGGGATAAAGCAAACGAAGCGTAATTCTAATCAATCGCCGTGTCAAATGTCACATTCTTCGCTCCAATGAACCATTATTCATCGTCACCAAATCGCATGCTTAACAATTTTTCACTTGGTCACCATTTCGTTATTTTAATTCCTAGAAACATACGACTTTAATAAAAGATATAGTACATTTGTCCCAGAGTCCGTTACCGTTTATCGTTTCACAAATCTAAATTAAACGGATCTAGTGACGCTCCCGCCTGACAAGTTAGCGTGTCCGTCATGTTGGTATCACTGATTGTAGGACATTGAAAATAATGGCGTTGAGGTGGTACTAAACACGTTAAGGGTCATACCAAGCTTCGTGAAAATCGGTCAACTGGTTCAGAAGTTTAAAGGGTCACATACACAAACATACACAAACAACACTTCGTAATCTTCTTTTTCTCCTCCTCCTCCTACGTCGCTTTGGTCCGTTTTCGGGCCATGCGCCCCCTCCACACGCAGACGATGATGTTTCATAAGCATTCTTTACCTTGTATGAAGAAGAGCAAACTAAGAACAGGCTAATCATGTCATGCAGTTGCCAGGATGCGAAGTAAAATGAAGAAGTGTAAAAAGTCTATAAGACTAAATTATGGCGCCGTTGCTAGGATATGAAAGATGGCGTACTGTCAAACCGTCAGTAGTATTTATGTAAATTGTTCTAACGCCAAAGATGAGGCTGCCAACGAGGAAGAGAACTGACGACAGGACGGACAAATAAAAATGGATGGAACAAGAAGAGAGACTATACTACAAGTGCGGGATGCTCTAAGAATTTTGTTTCTTTTTGTTTCCAAGCGCCGTGCACATATGCTGTCCTGTCAATATACTGTCAACGATACTCTCGTAACATATTCCCATATCATCGCCGAAGGCAAATCAGACATCGGCGTCGGCATCGATCTTCAGTTCAGTACTAACCCGCCTTCTACACCCCATTCGAAAGTACGTAGTATATTCGCCAAATCATTCCTAGATTCCGAAGTGGTGCAAGACGTCGTTGGTCTGATGATCTGTTTCTTGTATTCCTCTATGTCCTCGCTTCTGCATGCAGTACACCTACTGAGTTAGGTGATTTTTAACTAAAGGCAAACAGATTAGTGCTGACTTGTCGGTTTGTGGTGCTTTTTTTGTTTGTGGGGCGTCTCCTACAATTGCATTTGTTTCCTTTCCGCATGTCGTAAAGACGTTTATTGTCATTACAACTGTCTGATTTGCAATTAACGTCTTTGCCGGCGTCGGTTTACGAGCTGACGTCGTTGATAACTTCTGATGACGGCCACTCTTTCAGCTCTGAAAAAAAAAACTTTACGGAAGTCTCTTCGACTCCGACGGGACTCCGCCTTCACCTCCTTGAACACATTCTTTGGTTACTCTTGTGCCTGAGTTTTTGCATTAATCAACTCATACTCAAAACGTGTGTGGTTCTTCCTGTTTTAATACTCATTTCGCTGGAGTAGGTTTAGAAAACAGCTCGGTGAGTGCATACTTAACCCCTCAATGACGCTGGAATTTAAAGTACAACTACTGCCCAGGACGAAAGGGTTTTTAATTTATGGTACCCTTAAACGCATTGACATGCGTACAGTGCACCGAGTCCGGTAGCATGTGAAAAATTAAAGGTCCATACAGCGCACCGAGGGTTAATTCAGACTAAGCTACAGAACCTTTTAGGTGGGGTATGTCACAGAAGCATATGATCCTGTCAGTACATAGCCATCACTGTAATAGTAACATATCACTGGTCTCTGCAGGGGCCAACAGTGACACCAGAATCAGTTTTTAGATCTACGTACTTTCCGCTTTCCATTTTCTCCTGAAACATGTAAAGGTAAAGTAAAGTTCTCCCTAGAACAGGCCATGAAGGCCCAGAGGGGGAGTAGAGGTACAGCTCTACTCTTTCTTTAACCCTAGCACTAGATTGGAGTGGGTGGTCAACTCCACGCCCCGGCCGCTTTACCCCCGGGAAATAGACCCGGTTCCCATTGTATAGGAGGCTGGGTGGGCCCCAGGGCCGGTCTGGACGGCTGCGAAAAATCTCGCCCCCACCGGGATTCGATCCCCGAACCGTCCAGCCAGTAGCGAGTCGCTATACCGACTGAGCTATCCCGGCCCCTCCTGAAACATGTACTGCAAACAATTCGTGGTTTACGAAGGATCTGAGTCTGTAAAAGAGTCGTTGGCCTGATGTTCACTTTTTTCCATTTCTTCTGCGCATGCGCTTGTTTACAAACATCATCATCACTGTTTTAATAGGCCTACAATTACTTCAAGTGCCACAGGCATTATCCCTAATAAACCGATTAAGTAACATATTTTACTTCCCTGCGGCATTCCAAGATATATACCCGCTGTCTTATCAGACAGGTCATTGCGATCTGTCATCTTTTATGATGACAGATTCAAAGCTCTATAACTGAGACGCCGCAAATTCATTCCTTAGAGTATTGTTAACATGGACACGGAGAATCTGTGCGCGTTCCGCCCATCAAGCCCTTTTTTTTAATGGAATCAGTATTTCCTTGATTTCCACATATTTCTTTTTCTTCTCCAGACAGGCGCATTAGGGCCAACCCATTCTATCATGTCTCCCCCGAGGATACCATCACTGTAAAAGGCGACCTGGCTACACCGTAACACGCAAGGATATCCTAAACTTCACAGCCTTTCGCCTACCGTCCTAAAGTCATGAAACCAGGAGCTTAATTTACGCATTTTTTAACAACGGCTTAAATAAACGACACTAATATAAATTCAAGTCACCACCACCTAAATGTAACATGCGTGATTTCAGCCTTCCGCCGCGGTGTAAATGAGATCTGCGCCTGAAAATGTACGCAGCGTAGAACGGTAGTTTGTTCCGGACGTTTCGGGACAACTTATCGGTTCCATCTTCAAGGGTCAAGCAGTCCAAGAAGAATGGACTGCTTGACCCTTGAAGATGAAAGATAAGTTGTCCCGAAACGTCGGTGACAAACTACCATTCTACGCTGCGTAAAATCCCAGAAAAGCGCAGATCTCAAAGTATAAGATTTTCATAAATTAACAGTTTATTAAAAAATCTGCAACATGTTTCGACGAAATCCGGCTCTCTTCTAAACACACGTAGGTACAAACGTTTGCAGGTTATATTACAATTTTTAGAAAGTGCAGTCTTTGGGCAGCCGGGACAGCGTGGTCGAAGGTCAGTTCCCAACAGATGCAAGAGATTTCTCTCTTCTCCAACGCAGAAATCTAGGACCCACCCAGCCTCCTATTTAATAGGCACCGCAGTTTTGTTCCCTGGGGGTATAGTGAAAGGAGTGTGAAGCTGACCACTCACCCTCGTCTAGTGCCGAGGAGCTATACCTCCACTTCGCCATATGCCTTCGTGATATGCACATGGACAACTCTACCTTAATCTGCACACGCTGACTTAACAGATAAACGTTTTATTATTCAGACGTATGAGCTAGTTAAATCACGGCCATAAACTCGGAGTATAACAAGAGTACATTAAAACCAACGAAAAAGGTTAAAACTCTCGTACAATTGTAATAAAACAGTCCTTTGGTTTCCAAGTGTTCAGACAACGGTTTTCCCTTGTTTCCCCCTCTTCATTGTACAGGGTTATTCAAAATGATTGTCGGGGTTTTAACAACTTGTCATACACAATACACTTGAGATAGGAGTATATAATTGCACCGATGGATCAAGAAATTCTCAAAGTTTTTTTATGATGTGCGGTGTGCAGTAGTTATGCATTTCTCCGCTTGGAGCGCAGTTTACTAAGATGGCGGCGAACGTCAGTGAGAAGGCGTTTTGTGTGCTTACATTTCATGAATGTCGGTCAGTTACAATTGTCCAGCGGCAATTCCGCACCAAATTCGGGAAACAACCACCATCTGACAATTCCATTCGAAGGTGGTATGCACAGTTTCAAGAGACAGGGTGCGTGTGTAAAAGGAAAAGCACTGGTAGGCCGTCTAGAAAAAGTTTGGAACGAACTCGATTATCGTGTTGATGTTTGTAGAATCACAAAGGGTGCACATATAGAGCACCTGTAAGGTATGTCACAAAAACTTGGAGTGTTGTTCTATTAAATAAAAAAATACATATACTCCTATCTCAAGTGTATTGTGTATGACAAGTTGTTAAAACCCCGATAATCATTTTGAATAACCCTGTATTTAGGCAAACATCAGATACAGACGAACGTCTCCCATAAGACCACTTAGATCAAGCAATGATTGACAGTACACCTAGCTGGACGTATGTATAAGAGACGCTAAGTCGGGTGCACCTACATCTTCCGTTCAGGCTTCGAAAGGAAAATGCGATATGCATTTATCATTTCTCCTAAGCACATTACATGCCCCAAACATTTTATCCTCTTTCACTTAATTACCCTGACAATGCTAGGTGAATAGTGCAATATTCATTAAATAGTCCAACTGCCTTTACACATGTCTTGTCATTTACTTATTTGACGTAGGCATTCATTCCGACGTTTGTTTGCGTCGACACACACATGGCAGTCAGACGACAGAAACGTGCAAAAACAGTTGGACTATTTAATGAATCGTTATAACACGGCCACAAAATATGCAAAGTAGAATGTTCGTTATGTGAACAGTACAAATACTCGTACAAACCTCTTGAACACTCAATTCTCTCCATCCCTCCTTATTTCCTATTTATTAAGTCCAAATGTATTGTTATTTACACAAAGTCGTACTTTATTTCGCAGCGGTATGTCTGATGCTAAAATCGGTAATGAATTAAAATGTATTAAATCATGACAAATGAAATGATTGTAAGAGCATATGTAAAGTTCTTAAAGACGGGTAAAAAGATACAAAAAAAGGATGACAACCTGGCCAAAATTCAAGAGAGGTACATCTCAAAACGTGGGCCGGCAAAGCACAGTCGGTATATCGGGCCGGTGATCGGATCTCGGTGGGGGGCGAGATTTTCCGCACCCGTCCATACCGACCCTGGGGCCCATCTAGCCTCCTGTACACTGGTTACCGGGTCTATTCCCCGGAGGTAAAACGACCGGGGTGTGGCGTTGACCAGCCACCCCCATCCAGCGCCGAGATTAAAGTAAGAGTAGATCTATACCTGTACTCCCCATATGGGTCTTCATGGCCTGTTCTACGGTGAATTTCACCTTTTACATCTCAAGAAACAACAGCTTTTTCACGTCAGTGAAGAGTTTTATTTGTGAATAAAGATCAGGAAAAATAACATGAATCACGTGAAAATATAAGCAGACTTAACTACCAACATCTGATGGATTAATACAGTTAAATCCCCTGTCAGATGAGTGACACAAACTTCTATTTAAATGTAGGGGTAGCACAAACCGTAACTCATTAGCACACCTATCAAAACCTCCTACCTTACGTGAGAGGCCTACACAATGCATGACTCACTGGTGGGCGAGACAAGATCGATGCTGTAGGGTCATATGTGACACGTGGATGGTAGTCGGTTCCTCGTGATGTCGAGAACGTGTGACATGAAATTTGTCCTATTTCCTCCTTCAGGGGATCTTTGCAGGATACCTTCCTCTACGGACATCATTTAAATGCACGTGTTCCGCTTTGGGACCTTCCTCACGCAACGAATCACGTGGGCGTTTTTATTTATTTACAGTTTACTTAACGACGCAGTTAATAATTCATGCGCTAGACAGCGTCGAATGACTGTTTAGTGAAAAATGAATTACACAGGGTATGGAAAGAAGCAGTCGTGGCCTAATTTTAGATAATGTACCACATACTTTTTTGGGTGAACACATACATACTAGAAAATAAAACACAGACGAACACATAGGTACTAAGAAAACAAAACACAAACGAACACATACAAGATTTACTTCCAACCAATGCACAAAGCAATTTTCTATGCCCCTACATGTTTCGGCTACGTATTGTAGCCATCACCAGGGAGCCACACAATATTACAAAGACATAAGCAGCGTATTGTACGTCGGTAAGTGGTAAATATACTTAGCTTTTTACGACAGTTAATCGAAAAATTAAAAAAATATCAGAATTCAGCGCTCGCGAATTGCCTACCTCCCGACCACTCTATCGACGCCAATTTCGATACGAACAAGGTGTTTCCGACCACATGATTCTCCCTGTCTGAACCCGCTCCTACTTGACCCCCTACAACACCTGAAAGTTTGTAAAATCCATTCATTTACACCCTACATAATGTCAAATGAGATGCGAAGATCATTAATGTCAGTATATAAGGATTGGGTAGGAGGCAGTCGCGGCCGATCTGTAGGTGCTATCCCGGAATTTGATTCACAGACCGACAGGCAATACGGAACACAGTCCGTATGACAGAAACACGTCCCAAGATTTTAAATACGTGCTTCTCAAATACGTCTGAAGCATAAACGCCACAATCTGCTTGTTCAGCCGGCTATACCACGAGTTAAACGTTAATAACGGAACGTTCTTTATTTGTACCTCTTACAAGACGTAACAGTTACTAACCTTCAATGACGATGGGGTTTAAATTCCAACGCTGCTCAAGACGAAGGTTTTTTTAATTTGTAGTGTCCTTAAACGCATTCACGCCCATACGATGAACCGAGGCCGGTGGTATATGTATAATTACAGGTGTGTACAGTGCACCCTGGCCGGCATTGAAGGGCTAAAGCGAGGGTCAACGACAGTAAGATGGAATTTAGTCTGACACCAAAGTGTATGACAAACAAGTTAAAATGCCTGAGGCGGTCTCTTTCCCTCAGGTTTACACACCAAAATCCCATAGTCATTTTTCTCCGCCACGCGTACCCACCGCCCATCTCATCCTCCTTGGTTTCAGCGCCCTAACAATACATCGTGAGTACAAATCACAAAACACTTCGTAATCCCCGAAGGGTATCGTATCGATTCACAACGCTCCGTCAGGAACACCAGTCACCAGGACGGAAGTTACGTCAGTCGCAATGCTTCGAGCGCCTTCTCCATCAGCCCAATGCCCCATCAAGCCTTACGGTCTTGCCCTGAGACACTACTGACTCCATAAAGAACGACGAGACCGTTGTCCATTTACACCGGCAGTTCTGGTACTTACTGCACTTGACACTGCTCTTAGTCTCCCCAGTTAATGGTTGGCCCCATTAGGAACACAGGGTTCTCAACAACACGCTCACCGTTTTTTGCGCTTCAACAGTCTGGTAACAAAACGTCATCACCGCATCACCGTGTTGTGCGGACAGCTGCCGAGCGATCTGAGAAGATTCAGACACTGAGACGGCTTGAAATTCTGCTAGAGGCTTTCTTCTCCTCTGTGTAGGTAAAGCATTTCGTTAATCCAATCCATCGTCCAATAAGTCCGATGAGCCAATCCATGCAAAAGAAGTTCACCAAACACTTAAAGCGGAGGTGTACAGATTTTACAAAAATCGGGGAGCGACCTCAAAATTCTAGGCGCCAGAATGATAATAAGAAGCAGGTTCCACAGTGACAACCCATAAACATTAGGCGCCACCGTAAAAAAATTTATTCGCCACGGCGATCTGACGCCCGGGTTTTCTGCACGCCTGACTCAAAGGATTCTTCCAACTTTACGATCTTCCTCGATGTAACACCGCGTAGTTTTGTAGATCGCCACCAACGCTCAAAAGGGGCCTCTTCTACCCCGAATATGGAGGCAGTTGGTACCCATCTACCAAACCACACGATACTCACTGCCGTGAAAAACCTCAGGACAAAGATTCACAGTTCGGGAACGGAAAGGGCCAGCGAGCCGTGACAGCTGATAAATAAGTGTAAAAATGACTGCATTTGTATGTGATCAAATTAGAAACGGAATGAGCATAAACTAAAAGCTTGGACAACAAGAAAAAATTAAGCATAACTAATGAAGCTGCCTGCTGAAGTACAATTTGTCAGAACAACAGTAGGTATACAATTCGAGATAAAAAGAATGACTATACAAAAGAAGATGAACTACGTTACAGACAGTAGACAGACTATAAATACTCGTACATAAAGGGGGTGAGAACGTGTCGAAAAGGTACTATAAAACCACAACCCGAAGAAGGTCTTCAACTACATCCACGAGGAAAATGAATGTTGCAAGACTTATTCTTTGCAATTTATGTGAGTTCAGTCTTTCACGCAGGCCTACACATACAAATACAAACTGAACAAAAGAGATTTTAATTTGGACGGAACAATCCACTGGGCATAATCCTTAAAGATCATGAACTCTAGAAACACATGCAATCTTTAGCTTAGAGCATTTTATTCCCTCGTATTTGCTCTGAAAACTTTTACATTAAAACCGAATTCACGTAAAATTAAACTCAGGCCAGTTTTAAGCAGGTACGAAACTCTGTCCCATACTCTGAAGGAAGAATGAAATTAAGTTCAGGACGAAGTGATTAGGATATCTGGACCTAAGACACACGGAGTAACTGAAACGTAAGACAAGAACAGTACATAATGACAAGCTTCAAACGTGCACGCTTAAACGAGTACTCTTAATGATTCAATCAGGGAA
This sequence comes from Reticulitermes speratus, assembly GCA_021186555.1. Classification (NCBI taxonomy): domain Eukaryota; kingdom Metazoa; phylum Arthropoda; class Insecta; order Blattodea; family Rhinotermitidae; genus Reticulitermes; species Reticulitermes speratus. The sequence continues at coordinate 11,689,284 of JAJKFL010000001.1, forward strand.
GATGAGAAATACAGGAATTTAATTTTTTTTCTCCTATGGCTCGACAGCCCTTAGGGGGCCTAGGCCTCCTCATTTTACGACGCTTCACGATCACACACTTTAGACACACCACACTCAGTAGGACTCATCTGGACGAGGGACCAGCTCGTCGCAGAGACCTCTACCTGACAACACACAACACTCACAACAGACACACATCCATGCCCCCGGTGGGATTCGAACCCACGATCCTAGTAAGCGAGCGGCCGCAGACCCACGCCTTAGACCGCACGGCCACTGGGATCGGCACAGGAATTTAATACGACAATAAAAAACAAGAAATGAATACGTATTAGTTAAAAATATAAAAAATGGCACACGACAGACGGAAGAATGGATGGTAAAATAGTATTACCACCGACCGAAATCATTTACATGGAGATGCTGCATCTGTAGGAACAGGAGTTTCTTGATCAACAGGAACTACTCTAGAGAGATCGTCTGCCTTGAATTGGTGTGTTATGTGTTTATAGTCTTGCAGATTGTCAGGAGCTGAAATTGAAGACTGCAGATTCAATTAATACTTGTTATTGTACGGAAGTTTGTTTGTACACAGAAGAAAAATATAAACGTCTGTTATACACTTCCTCTCATTATTGTACTGTAACAGAACTGTCTGCTCTGTTTTCATCTGAACGTAAATTACGTAATTTAATTTAAACTCTTGATATATGACGAAGACAGGCAAAATGAAACACGATATCCTTGACGTCATTATCCATTTGTTTTATGTTACTGTCTTTCCTATGCCTGTTCTGTCCATTGTTCTATGAGCTTTGTAGAGAAGCTTTATAAAACAGAACTGCCGTAAACAAATAGCAATGTTTCACGTTGATAACAGCCCTGACATTGCAATGTGTTTGTTCTCATAGGAATATTTCTCCATCACAAACTGCGACCGAAACAGACGATACCGACCCAATTTATAGACACGACACTAAACGGAACAAGCTTGGAAAGGCTGTACCCCATAACGCAGCGCGAAGAAGTTCGATTGGGGTTCTTCTGGCTTACTAAGGTTACTGCGGCCGGTTTACAAAGGCATTTCAGCAAAACAAAATTTATTAGAGAAGACAAGCAAAATTAATTTCTTAACACAATAATGCACAATATCCGATTTCAACAAAATCTGTCACACTTTGTGAGACGCACGAAAGAATCAAATTACAGTGTTACGTGAAGTGTACCTGTAATCTGCCAACAAGGCTCAAAACCTAAACTGACAACTAACGTTACGCAGTCGCATCTCAGACTGCACTTCAGCGGTTTATGGCACAGGCTATACGAAACAGTCCAACAGCTGAACACAAGAACTGTCCAACAACTTTTAATAAAAGCATCCCACATCAAATTTGAACAAAACCTATGAAATGCTTCATGGAGTACATGGAATTTATGGTCTTCTGTACAAGAAAGCCATGATAACACGATAAGTGGGTCCTCAGATTGCGGCTGGAGGAGATGGCCTCCAGATATGGACGGTAGGTGCAAACATTTTGACTACGTAGTCGCGGCCAGGCTACAAACGGTGGTCCTCTAGCTTGTAGCTAATAACTCCTCACCGTAAAAACGTAACATGTTACGAAATGGAAGGGGGGAAACCTAAGGGCACGTGACCATTTGAAAGACCTAGGAACAGGTCGAAACATACATCTTCAAGAAAAAGATGGGGGAGGGGCGCGTGAACTGGAGCTGGCTCACGATAGGGACGGGGGCAGGCTTTTGTAAATGCGGTAATGAACCTTCGGGTTCCACAAAATGCGGACAGTTTCTTGACTGGCTGAGGAACTATTAGCTTATCAACGACTCTGCTCCATGGAGTTAGGTATTTAGTCAGTCGGTCAGTCAGTCAGTTAGTTACGTACAACAGGCTTTGTAAACATCAACATGGCAACAAATCGGAACGACCTACGAACGTCATACACAAATCTCTCGTAACGAATTTCACCGACATCTGATTTCAGCGCCACACTTCTCAATGTCCAACAATCATAACAACAACATGACGGAGTGCGAACTTGTGGAGCGTATTCGACACTGCGCCCCTTACTTTTAGGTCGTAAAGTAAGGTACAGAAACAAACGTTAAAAAAACAGGCATTTTTTGTTGAAGAAATATTTTTGTGGAATGTCAAATAACAAGATGGCAGTCATGCCAAAATTTTCCTTCAGCTTTCGGTATGATGGCTACGGGAGTAAAATTTGAAACGCCGACAGATCATAAAAATATGATGTGTTGTTCGTAAGTCGATAATTACAAACGTGGCGACGATGTGACACCGCAAGGTTACGTCCGACAAATGTGACATGTGTCTGTACTCGACTGATAAGTCCATAAAAATAAAAACAATTATAATACTCTACAGTTCCCTTAATCCCGAAGGTGGTACTCCGGAAATCCTGATACTTTGTCAGTTAAAGTCCCAAGTCACGAAATCTCGGCATGGATACTATCCTAACCCCGTGTCACCTACTCTAACTTCTTCAGCTATGAGGACTCCTGGCCCAAAATCTGATGGTCCTTCAGCATCCCTGGTAGAAACTGAAGAGAATTCAGAAAGCACAGAATGGGACCTTGATGCACCTGAAGCGACAGCTGAAGGAGATATCCAAATTGAATGCTCTGATTTGTTGTACAGCCCAAGTATAAGGGCAGTAAAAAAGAATTACGTGTAAGAACTTAGGTCAGTATAGGTACTGTTTGGTAATCTAGAATAACTGATAATCCAGCAACTGTCTGGTCCGGTAGGTTCTGGGATGAAAGTAATTCTACTGTAGTAACAGAAGTGCATAACTACACACCCACGCAACAAGACAGTAGGCTTTGATTCTGCTTGAAAATCTTTGTTTAAAACATTGCAACAACTGCCACCGCTTGACAACAGTCTGAAAACTGTTCAACGCATCCTTATTGTGACAGACATTACCCATGATCATCCTTCTCAAACTGTGACTGAAAATCACTATCTTTCCCATCTTCCTGAACTGGTAATTTGCCCATGAAAGATGCAAGTAGCCATGATTACGTTCGTTCACCGCACTTGTCTATTTCGGCACTTCCTGTTGGCATTCCGATTGGCTGGCCTACAATTCGACAAACATCGCAGCCACTGAACAACAATATCACTGGTCACACAGAGACATACTGTATTCAAAGTTACAGACATGTGAAGCAAAAGTAACTAGTATAAGAGACCACTGAATTTTCAACAAAGAATTAACATGAATCCACTGCGGAAAACTCTGTGCCCGTGCCTGTATAAATACACATTGTCAAAATCCCTAACCTCAATAAAGTATTGTGAACTACTTACTTCCAGGACTTTGTCCATCGTCTTTATTGTGAATAAAATGTAAAATATAAAATATATAAAATCTACGTTTCGGAAGATGGCTCTTCTTCCGTCCTCAGGCCTACTCAGATGGATCCTGTTGATTGAGCTAGCCTCAATCACCGGAAGAAGAGCCATCTTCCGAAACGTATATTTTATGTATTTTATATTTTACATTTTATTCACAATAAATACGATGGACAAAGTCCTGGAAATAAGTAGTTCACAATATCATATACCATCGTCAGAACCTTTTAGAATTCAACTCAATAAAGTAGTTTAAAATACACTTTAACACAATACCGGGAGGCGGAAAAGTCACTTAACATTACAGGCAACATGTTAAACATCGAGTTTCAACTGGCTTTTGCGCCACACTGTACGTTAATTTTGTGAACTTGTGACGGCCACCTTACAGCAGTAATGACTCAAAATCTTTCATTTTGCTCACAGAACCACTGCCACTGGACAAGACACCTGAACCACTCCCTGAAATCCATCTTACACGCATTCTCCCATCTCTTACTCAGTCCCTTATACGACTTCCTTCCAACAGATACTCCCACCAAAATTTTGTATGTTCTTCTTGTCTCCAACACATCCTACAGTATCGCGACCCCCTTGATTTCTCTACTCTTATATTTTTAGTCCCGCTTCTCTCTTATTGGGTCCAAATATTTTCTGTGGTGTTTTGCTCTTAAATGTTCTTCCTCGGAGTAAATAGACCGTGTTTCAGTCACAAAAAAAAATATTAAAGTTACACAAGAAAGGGATATTGAAGTATTTTAGAAAACGAACGGAATGATAGCACTTCATGAACCGAATAATACCATGAGCTCCAGTACTCATTATTTCCATTAACTGCATCTTCAGCCTCTTACCTTAAACAGTGAAATGTGTTAGGTCATATTCAGTAATCATTTTCAACAAAATGTTGTTTCTCTTGGGACCAAGAAAAAAAGGGAAAGCTTTAATCCTTTTCAGAACACAAGAGTCTCCATTTACGTTGAAACACCCATGCTGTAATTTTCACATGATCGTTAGCAGTGATGTTGTAACGAGCAACGACAATGTTTCTGAGGTGCCGTGGGGTGAGGGTGGGCTGAAGTGCTTTCCTCTTATGGTGATTTCTCACCCGTCTGCTTCTTTCTGGCAACTCGTATTTGTTCGAAACCTTTCCTCACATTTTATACCCTCGCATTTGCTTGTAGGAGAAAGAGAAATTCAGAGAGCTACACTCATCCATTGTTCCTGTTGTTCTCTGTTGTTGTTCCTGTTGTTGCTCCTGCTGTTGTTATCATCGTCGTAGAACTGAGGTTCATATTTAAATGAATTCACTTCAAATCCTATGGCCGAGAAGACTATAAGAGGCTCATTTCACGACGTACAATGGCAAAACAGAACCACAGTTATTTTATGATAATTGGTCATGGCTCACACATTTACTGTGGCCATAACAACTTACCTTAACAACCCCCCCCCAAAAAAAATAAAAACTTCAAAGAAACAGTACCAGTCAGTTACAATGTGACGTGTTTTTTTGGTGCAAAGGCCTTTGAGGCGAAATTGGGCATGCTGCATAAGCGTATCTCAGCAACGTTCAGTCTCGCAGAACTGTTTTCGCACCTTCAAATCTACCAGATGATTCGCAGGCGCCGAAGGAAAAGTCTGTTCGCAGCATTCAACACAAAATTAATTTTCTTCAAGGGTCGGAGATTTTCAAAAGCTAGCCAATAAAACCCCTATGTTCCAAAATCCGTTTGTCATTGGCATTAATCGGGTTCGAGTGCATATACAAACGGAGACACGTAAATTACAGAATTTTTTTTCCTATGGCTCGACAGCCCTATACGGGCCTGGGCCTCCTCGTTTCGTCAAGGTTTCACGATCACACTTTTTAGACACACCACAGTCGGTAGGACTCCTCTGGACGAGGGATCAGCTCGTCGCAGAGACCTCTACCTGACAACACACAACATTCACAAGAGACAGACATCCTTGCCCTAGGCGGGATTCAAACCCACGATCCTAGTAAGCGAGCGGCCGAAGACCCACGCCTTAGACCGCACGGCCACTGGGATCGGCACAAATTACAGAATATGTCTATGAAATACGCGTTCGCCGAGGGAACTAAGCGGTAGTTTTGTGCAAGTCTGCCTGAGTATTCCAACGCTATAAAAACTTCTGCCAAGACAGTGTTGACAGCAGTTGGCAGCACTTATATCTCCGAACAAACGATTTTCGTTACGAACTTTCGAAAAAAGTAAATTATGTTACCGATTTACTGACGAAAACTTGCATTCTACGTTACGAAATTCTTTTTAAAGTTTCGAAGCAGACACTCTCAAGTCAGCCGAGGACACTCAACCTCAAAAATCCCAGTAAGGAGTGGTTTAGTGTAATGGCTGTAAACATCCCTTTTCACTGTACCAGAGTCAACATTTTTCCGTAACAGTAAGTCTGATATATATAAGCGTACAATTTCTTACGCCTATCAACCCTTTAATACCGGCCTCGGTGCACTGTACAGACCTTTCATTTCTCACGTGCTGCCGGCCTCAGTGCACCGCACGGATACGGTACTATAAATTAAAAACCCCTCCATCCTAGACAGTAGTTGGAATTGAATCCCCGGCGTCATTGGCGGGTTATGTATGAGTGCATCATCTCTAATTTCGTCCTCAGGAAGTTCCTACGTAACTCGTTATCAGTGTATCCTACACAGGCGGTCCGCGTCATGAAGTTCAAAGTCGAACGCGGCCCGCAAGTGCCAAAAGGTGGCTGACCCCTGCAATAAGCTGTCTATTCGTATAGAATTGGCATGGATGGGTTCAATGGAAATTTGTTTGGAACAGTTCCCCCACAGTTTCGTGTTTATAACCGTAACAGAGATAGGAATAACTTTAGCAGTTTCAGAACTTAATGGGGACCTGCCCTTCTGTTCGGAGAAACAACAGAAACAAGACAGGCAATGTACGTATGACGTAACACTGAAGCGCGTCCGTGTAAGTATTGTTGCCGTGGGAAATCAATAAGTATTAAATATTATGATTGTGTGTCGTATTCTTGCCTTAGTTAACCCGCATGCAAACCGCATCTTTTCTGCGCAGCATTATATTGTTATACGTGGCCTGTCTGGCTCTACCATATTTTTCCAAATTATCCCATAAACGGCATGATTTTCGAAAAAAAAATTGAACATAAAATTTGTCTTTTGATATTCTCTACAACTTTTGCCTACACTTCTCATTCTAAGAAGAACTCAGCGATATATTATCATAAATGTAAATAGGTCTTCATGTAAAGTGCCCGTTACCCTTGCCAGATGTTAATGGAACTTATATTTTCTCTACAGATTTTCGAGAAATTCTCAAATATCAAATTTTAGGAAAACTCGTCCGGAGGGAGCCGAGTTGATCACACACACAGACAGACAGACATGACGAAACTAAGTCGCTTTTCGCAATTTGGCGAAAGCGCCTAAAAAATACTGCTGAAAAGTAACATGCTCCGACATTTTGTGTATATAATGAACCCCTCGAGATCAATATAACGGAGGGGAATGTAGGGTGCCTTGCATCTACCACACAGCATGGGGCAACCAGACATAAGTGCTTGAAATATCAGTAAGGAGAGGCCATGACAGTGTACTATCAAGGGAATGTAATTAACAAGAACAAAGGTATGAAGGTGGAGGTTTAGCAAATAATGCGACTGAACTCCGCTATACCCAGTTCGAATCCAGGTAACAATTGTTCGTGGATTTAAGAAGTGCTGTAATTATATAAAATCATGATCCGACAAATGTACACTCTTTATTATCTGCTATTTAATACAGTTTATATTAAAAATAGTCCAAAATGTTTCGAACTATGTTACAGTTCATCCTCAGGGACTCAATTATTTATTACACCAGCTATCTACGTATGGTGTGGTCTAAGGCGTGGGTCTGCGGCCGCTCGCTTACTAGGATTGTGGGTTCGAATCCCACCGGGGGGCATGGATGTCTGTCTCTTGTGAGTGTTGTGTGTTGTCAGGTAGAGGTCTCTGCGACGAGCTGGCCCCTCGTCCAGAGCAGTCCTACCGAATGTGGTGTATCTATAAAGTGTTACCGTGAAGCCTCGAAAAATGAGGCGGCCTAGGCCCCCAAGGGGCTGTCGAGCCATTGGAAAAGAAAAAAAATCTACGTATGGTACTCATTAAAATATATAAGTTGGTTTGATAAGATGCCGTTAACTGTTGTTTGCTAGTGGTATACCACTAGCAAGCAAATGGCGAGCATGAAGTAGCTGATACAGTGTCAAAAACTCAACACAGTTAACGGCATTTTATCAAACCAACTTACATATTTTAATGAGTACCACACGTAGATAGCTGGTGTAATAAATAATTGAGTCCCTGAGGATAAACTGTAACATGGTTCGAAACATGTTGGACTATTTTAATATAAACTGTATTAAACAGCAGATAATAAGGAGTGTACATTTGTCGGAACACAATTTCATATAATCAAGATAATGTAGGTACAAATAACATAAAGTTTGCCGTAAGTTCGGCTATTCTTCTGAGTATGAAAACTCGATGACTAAAGCTCGCGCCTTGCATTTATGCGGATTCCGTTACCATCAGATCATATTCGTTGGCTAGACTCGGTGATGGGTTAAAGGGATAAGAAGACGATTACACACGGTAACAATCTCACATGCCTGGCAGAAAAGGGCATGACTTACTTCACACTCAAGTTGTTAATAATCTTGCGAAATGGTCGTAAAAGTTAACAAACTGCAGTCCATTTGAGATTTAAAAAATAAGAGCAAAAGCTGACCAGAACGTAAAATATGAAGACTATTTCTGCCGCCATAATCCAAGAAATAAATCGTACTTGTAACTAGAAAAGTTTGCGAGTCTTATGTAAATTGCTGTCAGATTAAGCCCTCATGAGCATTCCGACTGAGCAGGGTTTAATATTGGGAATTGCAAGAGAGTTCGAGAGGACAAACTCTGGGGAAATCTCCACTTTAAAAACCAACTAGAAAGCAAACTTTCCCTGAAAGAAAGTTAATATGATTACTTATATCTAACGTCTGCTGACTTTTCTTCTTTCTTCAAACCGGAAACGATTTAGGTCAATAAAAATGTGTCACTGTGCATTTTCTGAGATTATACAGGAATGAATATGGGATAATGCCTTTTTTTTTATTGCAACTATTTAAACCATTAAAGGAACTTCCGTGCAGGGAATCCGTTCTAATTCAAGTGTCTTCATGAAATATTCAGCTATCAGATACTTTTTACACATCGGTTTCGAAGTAAAAATTACGACTAAACTCGATTTCGCATATATAACTCAATACAACTGTTCAAAACCACCAAAACTATAAAAAAAACTGTTTCCTACCACCGTACACCATTGTACTTTTTCGAAAACTGTTGTTAATATGTTGCTAACTTTTATTTTATACCATTATATTTCTTCTGCTTTAAATAGGAATTATACATACGTTCATCTCATATTATTTGCACTGAATGTCCTACTAGCGGCTGTCATTTCCAGACTAAATTATACATCAAACAGGTTTTTGTCCGTTAACAATAGCATCCTTACATCATATGCATATATGTATATACATATGTACATATACATATACATGCACCGTATGTCTTATGTCTTATGGGCCAACTTCTTCTAGTTACGAAAACTGTACCGTAAAAATGTCAAGCCAAAGAAACTGGCATTTTACGAGCTTCAATAATGGGTACATAACTGTCAATACTTCGCAGAAATCACTCCCATAGTTAACACATCTCTACGGGACTACAGCTTGACGGCAGTCCCTGGAGGGATTTTAAACCAAACAAGTGGGACTTAAATTTACGAATGCCATTTGACTAAGGTAACAAGACAGGCAATGTACGTATAACGTAACACTGATGCGCCTTCGCGTGATCATTGTTGCCGTGGAAAAGCAATAAGTATTACATATTCTGAGTGTGTGTCTGTATTCTTGCCTTAGTTATCTGGCATGCAAAGCGCATGCACCGTATTATATTGTCATCTGTGGCGTGTCTGGCTCTACCATATTTTTCCACATTATCCCACAAACGGCACGATTTTTGGAAAAAAATTATTGAACATGAAATGTGTTTTGATTTTCTCTACGACTTTTATCCGAAACATTTCTTATTCTAAGACCAAGTCAACGAGATATTATCATAAATGTACATAGGTCTTCGTGTAAAGTACCCGTTATTCTTGTCAGTTTTAATGGATGTTGAATTTTCTCGACAGATTTTCGAAAAATCCACAAATATCAACTTTCATGAAAATCTGTCAAGTGGGAGCAGAGTTGTTCCATGCGGACGGACAGACGGACAGAGAGACAGACAGACATGACGAAGCTAACAGTCGCTTTTCGCAATTTTGCTAATAATAATAATAATAATAATTTTGGCGAAGAAAGATTACTTAAATGAGACACCATACACTTGGTGTACAATTACATTACTCAATATGCAAAGCAGTAGGCATCGAAACGACGGACAAATGGTATACATATACACACACACACCCAAAGCAGTATGTGAACATTCTGATGTTAGTGTTATGGAATGAAGGGGTACATACAGACAGAGAAGTTACGGCAAATAGGTCACATATAATAATTAAAAATAAAAAAAGACAAAACATGCATACTGATAGATGTGGCAATACCAGCGGACAGAAATGCCACGCAAAAGGAAGCAGAAAAGGAGTTAATACAAGAGTTTATGTACAGAGATACAACGAATGTGGGACATGAAATGTATGATTATACCGCTAATAATTGGAGCCACCGGAATAGTAACAAATAGTTTGAAGAAAACGTTGGACCCCGTATCAGTAAAACAGTCAATATATTCACTACAAAAGACAGCTATACTTGGAACATCACACATAATACGGAAATTATTGCAGTCCAAAACTTGAAGCCTGAGCGGTGGGGATCACAGCTGGTTCAAGAGAAGTACCAGGGAGAAAAGGCCTGTGACAAGACACGACATAATAATAATAATAATAATAATAATAATAAACCGAACAAGGACGAGATCAAACAGGCCTATAACTGGTAAGATGTCATTAACTATAAAACACACGCAGAAAAGAAAGAAATGTAAATATATCAAGTCTCTAAATACAGGCCTCATATATTACGGTATGAGTTTGATGTAACAGATATCTGCTGCAATACGGGTCATTTCTTGAATAAGATTTGTATTTCATTTCATAGGTTTACACAGAAACCAAAACGACCATTCATTGAAGCAACACATGATAGACACATAAAATAATAAAAAGTGAAGGCGTCTTGAAGGCACACAAATAATTGGAGGTATAGCTACACTCATTCGTGACCTTGGCACTGGACGGTGAGCGAACCGCTTCACGCCCCAGCCACCTTATTCCCAGGGGAAAGAACCTCTGTACCAAACATAAGGCTGAGTGGACCCCAGAGCTGTTCTGAAGAAGAGATAAACCTCTCTTCCCTGCCAGAAACCGAAGCATGAAACAATAACCAAGTTCAACAGTACACGGATTGTAGCACACAGCAGTTTCAAAACGTCAGTTCCTGCTTTCCGTTTCAAAAATTATGAAATCCATTTTTATAGAAGCCACGCTGTGACGACAATTTTAGCATGTTTGCTGTGCGCATGGTGTGAACATCAATACGCGGGCTACGTACTGTATACCGACCGTGCAATGTACGGACAACAGTACATTCACGCATATGAATATATGTCGTGTCATTAAAAAAGTCCTCCCTGTCCAAGCCATGAATGCGTATAGGGGGAGGACTGGTACAGCTCCACACATTCTTCACATCGGCACTAGATGGAGGTGTAATTAACTTCACACCCCGGCCGCTTTAACCCTGGGAAATAACCCGGAAACCATTCAGGAAGCAGGGAGGACCCCAGAGCCGGTATAGGCGTTTTACAGAACTGAAAAAAATCTTTGTCCCGCCGGGATTCGAACCCAGAACCGTCCAGCCGTAGCACAGTCGTACACCGACTACGCTATCCTGGCTCTCATGTCGCGTCATTAGCTCTTACAAATTCAAACATATTTTACCAGGTGGCTTTATTAAATATTTCACATTCCTGTGGCAGAGCGATAACTTACAAGGCACGTACGAATTTACGCTCCTCCAACGCTGGCGATGAGAGCTCGAATTTCGCTCGGGGCTGGGATATTTATCCGTGCGTTCCTGTGTCGTTCTATATTGGTCTTGCGACGGCTTGATTCTCCAACTTCCGCTTGTCTTTATAAGGTTTTAGAAAACCTCTACAAACAGAGGGAGTCCAAGTCCCGAAGAGAGGTGTGTTGCCAAGAAGTAAAGAACAAAAGGGCGACCAAGTATGGACGACGGGCAGTCCGTCTGTTAACTACTTGTACATAACTACTTATACATAACTACTTATACATAACCAAGTACCCTACATTCCCAAGTAGTTGCACGCACTTTCAACATATTTTCTGTTTTAAGGGAACTGGCAATACCGACGCCGGCCACCCAATCATATCTGATGCCTGATCAAACCATGTAGTGGTCTTCCTGTCAATGATGCAGTGTAGTCTGGGAACTATCAATGTCTCGGAGGAACATACTGCTTCCATCTTCAAGGTAGAAGGCGCGTACCGGACCACATGAACCTCAAAGGCAATGTACGTCTTCCCGGGCCTGAAAACCTCAAATCGCTCATATTTCAAACCAGTGCACATTCCTCTGATCAATTTCATTTCTTCACGTTAACCGCTAATCACTAGGCACAGCGATCAAGTTTTAGTTTCGTATTCAAACGACCTTCTCTTCGGTCTCAACATCGATATTGGTCTTAAGAAAATATTAGTCACTATAGCGACCAACTGATCACCTGCAAAGACGGGAGAACAGCCACCTCCCGAAACGTCGCGTGTATGTCAAACATCTTGGAAGCAATACACGTGTCCATCATTATATTGGTATAATTAATCAACCATTCTTATAACCCTTCAAGGGAATGGACAGGAAGGCCGATGCGGTCTAAGGCGTGGGTCTGCGGCCGCTAGATTGCTGAGATTGCGGGTTCGAATCCCGCCGGGGGCATGGATGTCTGTCTTTTGTGGGTGTTGTGTGTGTTGTCAGGTAGAGGTATCTGCGTCGGACTGATCACTCGCCCAGAGGAGTCCTACCGAGTGTAGTGTGTCTGAGTGTGATCGTGAAGCCTCGATACTGAGGAGGCCCTGGCCCACTAGGGGCTGTTGCGCCATGAAAAAGAAAAAGAATGGGCAGTAAGGTACAGCCACACTTTTAATACTGTACACTGCCTCAGCTGGGTTTTACTGTATGTATGGTTAGGCGACAACCTTCTTGACAGTCTTCCAAAACAGTAGCAACTGACGCATTTGAAAGTGCAACATTAGCTAAGCTCCGGAATCACGAAGTATACGATTACAGCCATATTTACAACTGACAAGTAGGTCGACCCGCAGGGGCGTAGTTGACGTGGTGCGGCCGCCACCAGGCAGCACAATCCAAGGGGTGGCAACATAAATATTTTAAACATAAAAATTAATTTTCTAAGCTCAACAAATTTTAAATTAAATAAATTATTGTGATTTTTTTAAGTTCATAATTTCTGGCACGGGCAGCCATGGTAATTACTTGCCCCATCCTCCAAAAAACCTAGCTACGCCACTGTCAACGTCACTGCTTGCGTAAACGAACTACCAACAGGCACCATGCTTCAAAAGGCGCCAGTAATATTCTCTACGCAGATTAAGTAACAAACGTTGTGGCTGACGTTGGCCATTGCACTTTATGTAATTAACTGTTTATATGTCGGCTACAAAATATTTATATGTCCGCAGGTATTTCTTTAGGTGAAAACTGAACCGCAGCCCAAAACTTCGGGCCGCAGATACCCTGAGTAAAATTAAACTGGAGTATTCATCGAAGTAATCATGAAAAATTAGATGGGCAGGGCATGTAGTACGTACAAGGGTGACGAGAGATGCGAACTGGGTTTTGGTGGGGAAACCAGAAGGAAAGAGACCACCTGGAAGACCAAGGTGCAGATTGGTGGATAATATTATAACACATCTTCAAGAAACAGGAAGGGGCCGTAGACTCGATTGTTCTGGCTCAGAACAGGAACAAGTGGTGGGCTCTTTTGAAAAAGGTAATAAACCTTTGGGGTTCCATAAAATGCAGGGAATTTACCTACTTGCTTAGGAACAATTAGCTTCTCATGAAAGACTGCTCCAAGGAGTTTGTTGGTTAATTATGCATCGAAATAACTTGGGAATTTTTACGACCGCTACATGCGAGGTTATGGAGGATACTAACAGGCAGCACATTTGCGACGCTCATTTTCAGCCTCATAAATAAAATTCAGGGCACTTGGGAATACGCGATTGCAGAAATTTCTCCAATATTTTAAGATTCTTTCACATTAGATCCGTCTCTGTATTTATTACAACAATAAATCCAACCACTACATCCACCGAACACAACTTATATCTCAGCGGTATAGACCCAGCTACATGCACACGTTTCGGCTTTCGACAAGCCATCATCAGGCTGTGTGTAAAGAAGTAGAAAGATAAAACTTTACAGTGAGACTTGTACAACAGGTTGTTGTTGTTGTTGAATGTTGGAATCCACGTCATATACATCACGAATTTAACAGTTGTATTCTATAAAACAGTTATTCTTTATAAGAATAAAATGATATTTGTAAGTGATACTTGCCTCAATATTTCGATTCAACATAACGTGAATATTCATTCACATTTTCAATTAACAACTTGACATTTATATCTAACAATTCCCTGACCATACACGTCACATCTCCCACTATTTCATATCTGAACACTGCCTTTAAGCCTGCATTATTTAGCAAGACAATTTCTTCCAAATGCTGTACAGCTACAGTCCCAAGCATCATTTTATATGTATATTATATATATGTATACTATATATATGTATATTATATATAAAGGTTCCGTGCTTAGTTTTTATATTTGATTTTTATATGTGATCAGCATCTGTGACAATACTGAGATCGCAACCTTAGACTGACTTACGAGTATTTCCAGTTGTAATGTTTTATCTATCTTTCCTATCCACAGCTTGATGATGGCTTATTGCAAGCTGGAACGTGTACATGTACCTAGGTTTAAACCACTAATATATAAGTTGTGTTCGACAGATAGTTGGTGTTATTATTATAATTTTTACAACACAACGGAATGAATCACCTTACGACCGTCTCTGCAAGGTCATAAGTCGCAAAATATGTCACCAGTGTCAATACAACAGTAGACCAGTCTGCATATCGAGCCATTTTTACTCGTCTGTTAATAATCCATACGGTGCAGGAACCCAGTATTAGTGAAATTATGTGGTTTGGACATGATTTTCACTTTCCAATATTGTGGCATATCCACGCAATGCGGTGAGGTAGCTAATCGTGTCTAGTCTGAAAACTGACAGCTGGAGGGCCTATCTGATGCGACGGTTTAGGTATATACAAATAAATTATGTCTTTTTATGTCATCCGTTTACATGTTTGATGAATGACACTTTATATGGGATTCGATGTTGTTGCTTACAGACAGCTAAAACGAGCCTTTTCACACACATATATCTGTGCTACGTCTCTTTTTTTTTTTTTTGTTAGTTAACGCAAACTAAATGTGAAGAGTTCGAATATTTAGTAAAAACGGTAACAATTCAAAATCGAAAATCAAATATGCATGCAACATGGTAACAAATTCATGCATGCAGAAGTCAAAAGCAGCATAAGTTCGGAGAGCGCTTGTCGCTACTTCAATAAGAACATTCTGTCTTTAGATACAGATTAATGCACAAATTACATAACTTTACCTACGGTTTTGCATGTCCGTAAAACTTAGTCTTTCACATTATGGAAATAACGCAGATTGAGGGTGTTTGAGAACATGGCGCTGACGAGGTTACCTGGACTAAACGGCAGGAAGTGACAGGAGGTTGGACTAACTACGTAAATGAGGACTGACATAAAATTAACTCTTAAATATTATTCGGATTACACTAGAGATTGGTGGAAAACGTAGCACGCACGGGATAGACGAGGCAGCAGTACACCACTCTGGTCTAAAAACCAAAATGGAAGGCCTAAGCATAGATGGGAGCATACGTTAAAAACAATCTTAAAGAAGGAGGGTAGAAGAATATAGACAGGACTCATGCGTCTCAGGATATGGATCAGTGGCGGCCTTTTGCGAACAACACAATAAACATTTGGGTACCATAAAAAGCGAGGTGTTACTTTAGATGAGCCATTTCATGAATAAAATTAGACTTCTTATGGCTCAGGATAGGGACAGGTGGCGGGCTCTTGTGAATGCGGTAATGAACCTTCGGGTTCCATAAAATGCGGGGAAATTCTTGACTAGCTGAGGACCTGTTAGTTTCTCAATAAGGACTCTGGTCCATTGAGTTAGTTAGTTATAAAAACGGTACTTGGAATTTCAAATTCAACAAGGCCCAATTCTATGACTTTATATTCGTTGTTGCAACAGTAGGTATATAAATTTTTACAAAATATATTACATACTTTCCCAAATTTTAAATATAATTTATTACAACACTACGACCCTGAAACCACTTTAAAAATGTGTGCCGTGCTTGTTAAGGACTCTGCTCCATAGAGTTGCTTAATTTAAGACAAACAACACAATAAGAACATATAGTGTGCACTTAACAGAGGCTTTCAGCATGAGATGATCAATACGTAATTGAATAATTAACATTTCGATTAACTGTTTCGCTGCAATTGACATTAAACTTACGTGCAACTGGTCACTGCTAGTTTAACACTAATTCATATTGGCAAGAAGTCTAAACCATACACTGAATGGAAAAAAAAAGTATACGGATTTAATATCGAAAATTATATACTCATACAACTGATCTGATATATGCTTCAAATCGGTAATACAGCAATGCATTGAAAGATAAAACACGCCTGAATTCAGTGAATTCTACGCCCAATACTTTCTTTCTTGACTTGGCAGGAATGCTACATTTATGAAGACGACTGTGACTGTCCAGTGCCCTACAACTTCGCAGATGTACACAAATGATTACTTTTAATTACATCTACAACCATAAAACTTACGGAAAACACGCACTGGACATAAAATGTGTATTTCATTCTCCTCTACAACGTTTGCTCGAAACAATCCCCACTTCGATAAATACTTAGCGACTTACACTCGAGATGCGTGCAAAAAGGCGTATACGTCTTCACGTAACGTGGCCCTTAAAACTGTCCAATCTAAATCAACATTTAAATGGGTCCAAAATTCTTCTAAAATTCTGCAAATGTGAAATTTCATCAAAATCAGTTCAGAGATTCTCGAAGTATTAATACAAAAAAAAACGGATAAATGGAAGTATTTTAACAGGCGCCTAAAAAGGGATGATCGCACCTAAAAATGCATCCATACAATTCAGACGGTGTAATTACTTTCCATTTAATGAAGTAAGTACAACAATTAACTGGTATCCTACGTAGTACGCGATACCTCCAGATTCAAGTCTTTTATCACGCCACAAATGTTTACTTTGAGAGTAGTGGGTGGAAACCATTAATTCACTTTGCAAATGTTTGCCGGTTTTTTTGTCGAAGCTAATTTTATTTCAAATGGCTGCTCACAAATAAGGTAGTTAGAAACTGTTACACTATGTAATGTCTGTAAAGAGATGGGACAGTGTCTTCAGGGAAGGAAAGTTTATAAAATTTAATAAAAGGTGCTTTCAGAACTTTTTACTTTAGTATATCAAACAAGCAACACAGGACTATTTAAAAATTCTTTATATTTATTATATATATTATTATATATACATATATTATATATTATATATATCACATGCCCCCGCGGGCCAAAAAATGCAATACACGATTTGTCTGGGCAAAAAAAAAAAAAATGAACAAACAGAAAATCTCGATTCCTACGATCATCTTGTCTGTATTTCCTCTTTTCGTGTCAAATAAACCCAACAGGCCACAAACTACATCAAACGAACATCCAGTCATTTTACAACGCACACACGCCCGAAGCTATCTGCAATTTAGACCAACCAGCTGCACTGAAGAGCATAAGAGTATTGCCTACCTTGTCGTGAAGAAAAGGGTAGTTTGAAAGAGATGAATTAAAGTTGGCGACGCTTCGTTCTGCTGAACCAGTCAAGCCAACGGACGCGACTAGACTAGACTAACCCGCTGTACAAGACTGTAACGCGACCCATATCGAGGGGCTGGATACAGCTAGCAGTGCACCCACATCTGCCAGCACTTCCCTCCCTAGCAACACTCCCCCGTAACAAAATCGCGCTTGGCCGCTATTTTACTCGGACCGTTTCCGGTTATCACAGCAAATTTATAACCCTTAAACACAACATTAATATGTCCTATAAACATAAATTCAAATCACTGCTGTGTTTACTTTGATTTCAGGATTCTGCCGCGATGTTGATGATATGTGCGCTCTTCTGGGATATTACGCGGCGTCGTGTGGTAACTGTTTACCGACGTTTCGGGACAACGTATCGGTCCCATCTTCACGGGTCAAGAGTCCGAGTCTTTCCTACTCGGACTCTTGACCCGTGAAGATGGGACAGATACGTTGTCCCGAAACGTCGGTAAACAGTTACCACACGACGCCGCGTAATATCCCAGAAGAGCGCAGATCTCACTGCCGTATTTGTTTCAATTATCCTTCCAACTGAGGTCAGTCGGCTATCCTCTTACCGTATCTTCAAACACAAATGATAATCATGGACTTTAAATTCACTAAAAGCATAAGCGACAGAAGAATCTTGCATACACACGAATTCTGGGCGGTGTAGATTTTTAACAGACTCGTTTATGCAAATAAAAACAGTGTTTTCATAAAATAATGTTGGTACCGGCATATGAAGCGTAGCTCCCCCCCCCTTTTTTTGTGCGTGTATATATATGTCTATACACAATGCCAAGGCGTTAGTTACTCGAACGCTGGGACAGGCAGTTCGAATCCCCTTCATGGCATACATATTTGTCGACATTTTTTTTGTTTCCGAAGAATTTACAAATGACTGTAATATTGATTTCGAACATTTAAGCAACACAGAAATCAGACTGCGGCTCGAAAGAAAGAAGAAGGAAAGGAAGGAAGAAAGAAAAAACGGAAGGAAGAATAAATTACATGTTTTCGCTCCGTAGAACACGACTCCTCCAGCCCTCTGTTTATCGAGCGTCGTTAACAAGGGCCTAAGCGCCTACAGAATGAAAGGCTATCGCTTCAATCCGTCCCACCCTATTCCGGTTTCAATTACAGAAGTTACGTAATGAAGCAGGTTTCATGTTGTCGCAATCATTACCAAAATCATGAAATAACAACGTTCAGTCACCTACTGGCATCGCAATACTTCTGTTCAACGTGACAGCATGAATGAACGTCTCTTTTATCTCAAGAGACTCGCCCAACCCGACGCTGTTGTACACATAAGATACAGAATTTTATTAAATTAGGAGTGCTCATTTTGTATATATATATATATATATATTTTTTTTTTTTTTTCCCTATGGCTCGACAGCCCTTAGGGGGCCTAGGCCTCGTCATGTTACGACGCTTCACGATCACACTGATAGACACACCACGTTCGGTAGGACTCCTCTGGACGAGGGATCAGCTCGTCAGAGACCTCTACCTGACAACACACAACACTCACAAGAGACAGACATCCATGCCCCCGGTGGGATTCGAACCCACAGTCCTAGTAAGCGAGTGGCCGCAGACCCACGCCTTAGACCGCACGGCTACTGGGATGGGCATATATATATATATATATGCCGATCCCAGTGGCCGCAGACCCACGCCTTAGACCGCACGGCCACTGGGATCGGCATATATATATATATATATATATGTCCTACCGACTGTGGTGTGTCTCAAATGTGTGTGACCATGAAACCTCGACGAAACGAGGAGGCCCAGGCCCATATAGGGCTGTCCAGCCATAGGAAAAAAAAAAAAAAAAATACATATATATATCCATGGCACAACAGCCCCTAATGAGCCAGGGCCTCGTCATTATCGAGGTTTCACGATCACACTCTGTTAGACACATTACACTCCGTAGGACTCCTCTGGATGAGTGACCAGCCCGACGCAGAAACCTCTACCTGACAACGCACAAGACTCACAAGAGACAAGACATCCATGACCCCGGCGGGATTCGAACCCGCAACCCAGCAAGCGAGTGGCCGCAATCCCACGCCTTAGACGGCGCGACCACAGGGATCGGCTCTCATTATATATACCTTTTCAAAAACATAAAACGAAAACCTGTAGGTATGGTTTTACGCAAACGTCTTCGAGAGCAGGATGCTGAGAAAGACATTTGGGACTAAGAAGGAGGAGGCTGGAGAAAACTACATAAAGAGCGGCATAATTTGCACTCGTTATCAGAAGATCATATCAAGGAGGATGAGATGGGTAGGACATGTGGCACGTATGGAGAAGAAAAATGGATGCAGGTTTCTGGTGGGGAAACCTGACGGGAAGAGAACACTTGAATACGTAAGCGTAGATGGATAACAAAACGGGATCTCAGAAAGGAAGGGTGGGTGTGGACTGGATTAACGTGGCTCAGGATAGGGACAAGTGGCGTGTTCTTGTGAACATGGTACTGAACCTTCTGGTTCCATACAATGCGGCGAATTTCTTGACTACCTGAGGACTCGAGGACTCTTCTCCGTGTAATCAGTCAGTCAGTCAGTCAGTTAAACGTTATCCCGTAACAAGCATGGACACAAAAGGAGTGTATAAGTATAAGCTTTTGCGCTAAATGTAATGGTCACACTACGGCCGTCTGGCCTGCTACAGAACACCACAGCAGCAATGCTCACTACCATAAAACATTAATTTCCGTACACTACGGCCGTCTGGCTTGCTACAGAACACCACAGCAGCAATGCTCACTACCATAAAACATTAATTTCCGTACACTACGGCCGTCTGGCTTGCTACAGAACACCACAGCAGCAATGCTCACTACCATAAAACATTAATTTCCGTACACTACGGCCGTCTGGCTTGCTACAGAACACCACAGCAGCAATGCTCACTACCATAAAACATTAATTTCCGTACACTACGGCCGTCTGGCTTGCTACAGAACACCACAGCAGCAATGCTCACTACCATAAAACATTAATTTCCGTACACTACGGCCGTCTGGCTTGCTACAGAACACCACAGCAGCAATGATCACTACCATAAAACATTAATTTCCGTACACTACGGCCGTCTGGCTTGCTACAGAACACCACAGCAGCAATGCTCACTACCATAAAACATTAATTTCCGTACACTACGGCCGTCTGTCTTGCTACAGAACACCACAGCAGCAATGCTCACTACCATAAAACATTAATTTCCGTACACTACGGCCGTCTGTCTTGCTACAGAACACCACAGCAGCAATGCTCACTACCATAAAACATTAATTTCCGTACACTACGGCCGTCTGGCTTGCTACAGAACACCACAGCAGCAATGCTCACTACCATAAAACATTAATTTCCGTACACTACGGCCGTCTGGCTTGCTACAGAACACCACAGCAGCAATGCTCACTACTACAAAACATTAATTTCCGTACACTACGGCCGTCTGGCTTGCTACAGAACACCACAGCAGCAATGCTCACTACCATAAAACACTAATTTCCGTACACTACGGCGGTCATCGTGCCGTTCCGAACGCGTTACTTCCTCGTTCTAACTTTACGGTAGGACTGCTGAGCCGGAGGGTAATTCTGGGTTTGATGTTCAAGAGAAATATTCCAAATTCCTCTGCAAGGGATCATAATACTGCCGTCCGGACGATAACTTCAATAAGTGGGCTTTCATTTATCTCACCAATATTAACAATCAAAATCATAATTAAGAAATACGAAATTATGGTTTCTCATCTGTGCGACTACTCATTCGGAAATTATGAAAGATGTACAAAGTATAACGCGTGCTTACATATTTTGACTTTATGCAGTCTTCTTCAAGTCTATTTATTTTGTGAAAGAAAATATGCGTGATTTCAGGCTTCCACCGCAGTATAAATGAGATCTTCGCTCTTCTGGGATGTTACGCAGCGTAGATATGTACGTAGTAGTTACTTATAGACGTTTCGGGAAAACCTACCGGTCCTATCTTCAAGGGTCAAACAGTCTTCTTGTACTGCTTGACCCTTGAAGATGGGACCGATAGGTTGTCCCGAAACGTCAGTAACTAACTACCAATCTACGCTGAGCAAAATCTCAGAAGAGCGAAGATCTAAACAATATACATATGTATCAAAACACTTGTCTCTTTAAATGACATATTCAAATTAACCTCGGATCTCGGTGGTACACCGATCAGTGTTTATAAAACTGCACTGTTTTGAAAATAAAGACATGCTACGTTAAACTTCATACTATATACACAGGAAATGTAAAAATATGCGTGAAGTCTAAATTGTTGATGTATTTATTCAAAGTTTTGGGAATTTTGTGCATATGTTATGCAAGCGCAGAATATTTAGTTGTGAGATCCCATGTCAGTTACATTCCGTGTTGGTGTACGAGTAGTTTCACTTGCAAGTTTTGGAGATACACGGTGCATGTTACAAAAATTGTGCTTGAAACACGTTAACACAATATAAAGGATGGCGCAAAAGTCACTTGACACTAGACGCAAATGTTGCATAGTGTGAAGTGACTTTTGCGCCACCCTGTATACTGAGTATCTTTTACTCGTACGACTGCAGACTAATGGTTACACAAATAAGAACCCTATTTTTTTATTTCTAAATTACATACACAACGGAATCCGTCACTGGAGAGTCACAGATACATATTTTAGAATACATTCTGAGTTATGATGAATAATTTTGCAATATGTTTACATAAGACTGTTACAGTTACAGACTTTGTTCAATGTAATTTAGTCATAAAATCAAGGAGCGCGTTTCTCGTATAATGGAAAATCTAGCTGGCCGAGAGGTACGATTTACAAAAATTTTACAAACGTGAAAACTCAATAATCCACGTCTCATGGTTTAATCAGTCCTTTAAAGCCCAATGGTCACTATAAGTACGACCGCATTTAAACTCCCAAAATTCCACGATCCACCTCCACAGTGCATTTATGTGTTTTTTAAAAGACTCCGAAAAAAAAATAGCAATTATTTCCCTACACAACACTAACTGGTTGGTTTTTATAACAGAGACGCAGTGTGTTTACTAGCGGTACGAAGTGTCATATATAACTCAGGTTAATCCAAGTCTTTAAATGGTTTAACAATGCCTTCACAACCGCACAAGTTATATAATGTCTAATAGCTCGATGAGTTCCCGTGATAAATTGGAAAGAATGTAAAAGAAATTTGTGGTAGGCTATTTTAGTGTACTATCCCAGCATATGCCTTAGGAAACTTCAGAAACCCGCCAAAATCTGCCACGATTGCCCCTCTCAATCCGAGACAGAGTCGCGACATTCAGATTAACAAAGCGTGCTAGCCACTGTAAAATGGTGTATGGCTGACGTACGGCAGATTTCTTGGGCTGCCTGACCCTGAAGAAGGCACTGCAATCCTTCAAATATCGGTCAGCTATTTTACCCAACACAGCGTCACATCCCAGGAGACTTCAGTCGTCACCAACACCGCTGTGAGAACCTCAATCTTGCAGATTTCACGAAGTGCGATGCAAAACAAAACTCAATAAAGCAAAACCAAACCGAATAATGCGAAAAGCAGAACATGCATTTACGGAAAATGGCACCATAACAAGTTCCAAACCTTCTTTGCGGAATACAAGAACGAACATAAGCTTGCATACAGAATATCGTCAGCATAGCTTAAAAGCACGGTGAGGTACAACGGAACGAAAAAATCTCAACACTGCACACCTGTTCGCCTAGACGAGTCAATTACCGAGCTGCTGCAAAATTACATCTAGCCAGGTCTCTGAACACCGTTTCCTTGGTGACGACACGGCATAATACGATGAGGAACACATAGACAGAAATGGCTTCTTTCTTAATTAGCCAACTTTAATTACCAATTAAGACTGCACTGAAACAAACAGCTTCCAACTTCGGCAATTTAATAACTTCAATAAAGGAATTAATTTATTTTTATATACACGTTCCCTCTCTGCGTTTACAAAAGTAGAATGTACAATTTAAACAGAACGTGAGGCAGGTCAGACAACGGACGCATAGCGTAACAACTGCAGCGTTCATTGTTACTGTCTCTACACCAGGGATTCTTAAATGTGGTGCGGCCACCAGCTACTTTCATGACTAATAAACAAGCCAGTTGTTTAAAAACCTTTCCCCGGCCGTGACACGACTTTTCACTCTATCTCCTATAAAGTCATTGAATATTTTTACGCAGGTTATGTCGATGTGTGCACCCCTTTACCTTCGAATGTGCGTTTACGCGTGGGATGCGACGTGTGTGATGTTCTGCCCTTCACCCGTTAGTTGTGAAGGAAGGCAGAACATCCAGTGAGCACGTTACCATTCAGGAAGCAGCTGTAAACTAAGATAATCTCTCATCACTCATTCATAACACCAACGAATGCATATTTGGCACACAAAACATTGTCCTTCGCCGCTGCCACATGTTTTGGCGTCATATACGCCATCTTCAGGGAGCTTTACACCAAAATTCAAAACTTACTAAAATATGAGATCTGCGCTCTTCTGCAATATTACGCAGTGTAGAGTGGTAATTCTGTACCAACGTTTCGGGACAACCTATCGGTACCATCTTCAAGGGTCAAGAAGTCTACACTGCGTAATATCCCAGAAGGGGGCAGATCTCATCTCCATCGCGGCGGAAGTCTGAAATCACGCTTACTAAAATACAATATATTACAACAGTAATTCGTATTACGTTACAGTATTCATGAAGCTAGTGTCAACATATAGGTTACTCAGTTTGTGATTAGAATGGTATAGACATGCTTTAATGTATTATATGTTTTAAAAAATGTCTATACCATTCTAATCACAAATTAAGAAACCTATATGCTGCCACTAGCCGCACGAATGCTGTAACAATACAAATTACTTTTGTAATCTATTATATTATAGTAAGTTTTAAATTTTGGTGTGAAGCTCCCGGAAGATGGCGTATATGACGCCAAAACATGTGGCAGCGGCGAAGGAATGTTTTATGTGCCAAATGTGCATTCGTTGGTGTTATAAGTGACTTAGTCAAGATGCAGGGAATGAACAGTGTTAAGACTGAGGTAATCTCATTTTCCTCACACCTTGACTTAAACAATCTTCTTTACAGGATTTGTTTTACATGTAAAATGTTAGGCCAAAATGTTTTAAATCACGTGGCCAAACAACATGCCTATAAGACTGAACATGGCAAAGGGAAATTTCGACATCAGAACCGATATTCCAGACAGTATAAAGATGAAGTACTTTATTTAATTATCCCAAAAACCGCCACAATTAGGGGGAAAAAAGGAGTATTACTGGACATAAGAAGTGTGTTTCGTTTCTCTATACAAAGTTTATTCGAAAAATTTTTCAGCCAATATTTGGCAAGTTAAGCTTAAAATTCGTGCAAATACGCATACAGCTCTTCATAGAAGTGTATGTTATTAAGATGACGATCTTCTGAGATGTGACAATAACGTGTAGGTCGGTAGAGTAGTATCGCCGTTTTGGAGCAACTTTGCTCCTTAACTTTCAAGGCAGATTAATAAACCACGCGAATACCAAAAACGGAACGGACACAGGAATAAGAGGACCGAGGGTCTATGGACGCACCAACAGGAACCAGTAGCCCCTAAGGTAAAGGTAAAGCAATCCCATTACAGGCCTGGACAGGCCCTAGGGTTCCAGGAGTTTGAGGCTCCCAGATTTCTAGACAGTCGGCACATGAAGGTAGTAAGGTACTCATTCTGTTAGAGGCTGATCGATCCCAAAGCCATAATGCGATCGAAAGGATTATGTCAATGAAAAATTCCAATGACACCATCGGGAATCGAACCCGCGACCTTCCGGCTTGTAGAGCAGTGCCTCAACCAACTGCGCCACCGCGTGCCCCCCCAGTAGCCCCTGCAAGTGTTATATCGTTAAGTGGATTACCAGAGGGACAAATACAGAAGCATAAGGAAAGGATAGTTTGTTACATACGAATACAGGAAAAACAGAATACGTCTATGAATCACTGTGTCACCTTCATAAGGCGACACAATACCCAGTTAAGCGTGCTGGCCTTTTACTCCTTTGTCAGAATAACTCCCTGATGATGACACCTCGGTGCCGAAACACGTAGGAGTTTTATACTTCTGAATGTATTTCATTGGGTGCATAAGTTGGTTAATGTATTGAAAAAATACAGCTTCACGCCTTCTTAACCTCGGCACTAAACCGAAGTTGTCAGCCTCATGCCCCGGCCGCTTTACCGATAACCGGGTAGTCCAAGAATAGACCTTAACGTTGCAGCAAAAAAAAAATCCTGCCCCTAACAGGAATTGAATCCCGGTCACAGCCTAGTCATTATACTGATTATCAGTCACCTCGCCTCCTCTTTTGACAAACACCAGGCTAAAATCTATTACGGTCGAGGGACATGTCTATCGTTACATGAAGTTTTTCTTTTCCAAAATGTCCAGATCGACTCTGGGGCCCACCCAGCATCACATTCAACTGGTAATGAGGACTCTTTCCCCGGGGGTAAAGCGATCGGGGCGTGAGACTAACCATTCACTTCCACCAAGCGCCGAGGTCACGCAGTGTGGTGTTATAACTTCACCACGCCCCCCCCCCCCCCCAAAATGCCTTCATGGCGTGTACAGGGACAACTAACTTATGATGTTTCGACTGTATTTCGTTTATCACACGATTTTCTTAATTAAATGTTGTGTGCCTTAATAAGGTGCCGGAGGTGTCCAACCCCGGCCCGTCAGGTTGTATTATGCGGCCCAAGGCCAGATTTTCAAATTACGTATATAAGATACTATAAAAATAACACAATGTCGGCGGTTTGCTGTAACAATTATTGTGATTTTTACTCGTGTGGCCCGCGAACTAGCCCATAATAACGGTTGCGGTCCTTTGCCAACAAAGGCTGGGCACCCTGATCTATACTTTTATGAAATATAGTAATTTTGAATTGATAAGACTTCTTGAGAACATTCGTGAAATTTGATTTGATCCTCGTTTAAAACGCGGGTTAACCCAACTGAACTGAAACACCCCTAAATCAAATCTGTGCAACAAAGTCTTGCGCGTAATCACCAACAGGCCTTACATAATTTCATCGAAATATGTTTAGAAGTTTCAGATGCACCACACAGGATAAACACATCATTACTGTTCAATTGATTTCATTAAGTATGTGTAAAGAACGCCGATCCCAGTGGCCGCGCGGCCTAAGGCGTGGGTCTGGGGTCGCTCGCTTGCTAGGATTGTGGGTTCGAATCCCGACGGAGGCATGGATGTCTGTCTCTTGTGAGTGTTGTGTGTTGTCAGGTAGAGGTCTCTGTGTCGTGCTGATCACTCGTCCAGAGAAGTCCTACCGAGTGTGGTGTGTCTAAGTGTGACTGTGAAGCCTCGATAATGAGGAGGTCCTGGCCCACTAGGGGCTGGTGCGCCATTGGAAAAAAAAAAGTGTAAACAAAGCATTAAAATTAAATTAAAATAAAAACAATGGGTCACGTGACAATGACGGCAACACTTCATGCTCCAAACTATCTTCGCTTCAGCAATGTTAATTGGAATGAAGTACTTTGCGTCCCAATGAACAACAGCTGACGTCACGACTAAAATCCAAACTCTCACTGCTTTCAATTAGTCTCATGTTGCCTCTCCCACGGCTTAACCAGTCATATCATAACTTCGATAAACTGAGGGACAGACCTTGCAATCTGTCAATTGCAGGATGGGGTCAGTCGCCGCCCAAAAGGAATCCCGCTTCACCCCTCTGCCGCAAACCTGTGTTTGTGCCATGAATAACTTATAAACGAACATGAAATATGGTACGCAAGACTGGGCAATTAATTACACTACAGTGTAGCTGCTCAAAACAGAACATAAGCCCGACAAAACGGACAGAATTTGGGTGGTGAAGTGTGCTTCAAGGAACGGGATACGGTAAGGATGTCTCTGCACGTTACCTTAAACTCCTTCACTACCTGCGTAATTCGGCTGTAATATTAATTACCACACAGTACACAGTATCTTGGGAGCACGCGGTGGCGCAGTTGGTTGAGGCACTGCGCTACAAACCGGAACGTCGCGGGTTCGATTCCCGATGGTGTCATTGGAATTTTTCATTGACATAATCGTTTCGGTCGCACTATGGCCCTGAGGTCGACTCAGCCTCTAACAGAAATGAGTACCAGGAATATTTCCTGGGGGGTAAAGGCGGCCGGTGCGTAGGGCTGACAACCTTACCACCTTCATGTGCCGATTGTCTAGAAATCTGGGAGCCTCAACCTCCTGGAACCCTGAGGGCCTGTCAAGGCCTGTAATGGGATTGCTTTACCTTTTACACAGTATCTTATCGGGGCGTGGTGCTGACCATCCACTCCCAACTAGCGCCGGGGTCAAGAATGAGTAGAGCCATACCTCTACTCCCCCTTTGGGCCTTCATGGCCTGTTATAGGGAAAACTTTACTTTTTTACACAGTATCTTATACAGTTACATACAGGGTAAAGACGGGTAATAAAACCACATCATTCTTTCGTGAATATCTTCTGCATTTTTAATTGTACAATTTTCATACTTGCCTTGACTTTAGGCTTCCTCCGCGATGTTGATAAGATCTGCGCTCTTCTGGGATATTACGCGGCGTCGTGTGGTAATTGTTTACCGACGTTTCGGGACAACGTATCGGTCCCATCTTCAAGGTTTTTGGACTCTTGACCTTTGAAGATGGGGCCGATACGTTGTCCCGAAACGTCGGTAAACAATTACCACACGACGCCGCGTAATATACCAGAAGAGCGCAGATCTTTTCATACTTGCGTTTCCAGAAAGCAAAACTATCGGAAATAATAAGCGTATGCCATTTTTAGACAATCTCACAATTGTAATTAAAGAACAGTTTTCTTTAAAATATGCAAAGGCGTTATTACCAGACAGTGAGGTAAATGGGGTCAGGTAAGCGTTTTGATACTTTGACTAAGCACTAAGTACTTTAAATCACTTAACACGCAATGTAATTACGTTAATTAAGTAACAACAATAAATGTTAAATCTAAAGACACTTTGAAAACTTGTCCTTGAGCTTTCAACAGAAAAAAATACTACTGCGCGATGAAGTAAATAACATAACTTGGGCATAATTAATATGAATATGATTTGGTTAACATTTCAGTTAGGAGAATACAAATACTTAAATATCAATAAAGACAACAACCACACGTCACCCTCACTGAGTGAAGAACAATCCTCATCACGTAGTACATAAAAGTTTTCTCAGAAAATGACCACAGGCCTACTTATTAAGTGGCAAAAGTAACGGGATCTCGGTTCTCTCGTTTTCCAGCTTGTGACTGAGGCGGAAGACGAAAATGAGGGTGGGCGAAAGACGTAGCGAAACCCGTGAAGGGGCAAGATACCTTCATGAACGCAAAAATCACAAATGAATTCAACACAGAGCTGTTGGAGTAGCAAGCTCTATGATGGCAAACATAATGCGATAGATACTGTGTCAACAATCCGCGCAGAACAGCAAGATCGAGCGAAATCTATGGTCCACCGACAAGGACATGATCCCTGCTGGAAATACGATAAACGGGGATTAAAACTGCGTGAAGAATGACGAGCTGCTACTACCCATCCTGAAAGCATTCGCCCAGTGCACTCGATCACTACACGCTATCTACGTGCTCGATGTTTCCAGTCTGTGTGTAGTGGCACAGCTATCTGTCGCTCCCACCAATAGCAGTCCTCTAATCCCCCCTATAGTCAACACTCCATCCCTCCCCCCTCCCCGTGGGGATCATCACCTGGTCTGCCATCTATACAATGTGACAAAGGCAGGATAAGCTCACCAGTCCTCCAGAAATTCAAAGGATCAGAAAGGAACCAGTTCGACGCGCACACGGTATATCGCATTTCGCATGGTAAAACGTTCAAGATTAACGTAACATGAATCAGATCGTCTTACTTTTTCATATAATTTCACACAGTACACTGTGGCAGTAGACAAAATGGATCCCGGTGTTCTGATGGAGAGGTATCTCGCTGGCCGGAGAAATTGTAAAATGTTGTAATGCATGGATATGAAAGCTTAAGCGGATTTTATTCTATGTCCAGAATCTGGTCTCCCGGTCTGCTATATAAAAATATAAAGATTAATACAGACAGAACTGTGTAACCTTGCCTGTTGTTTTACACTGGCGTGAAAGTTGGTCTCTCACATTAACAGAGTAACATGAGATGAGGTTTTTCGAGAATCGTGTACTGAGGAACACATTTGGGCCTAAGAGGGAGAAAGTAACAGGGACTGGAGGAAATTACAGTGAGGAGCTTCAGCACATGAAAGCCTCACCAAACATTATTCGGATGATCAAATCAAGGACGATGAGATGGATGGACATGTGGCACGCATGGGGGAAAGTAGAAATGCATACATGATTTTGGCGGAAAAGCCTGAGGGAAAGAAACCACTTGGAAGATCTAGGCGTAGATGGGAGGATAAGATTAAAATGATCTTACAGAAATCGGTTGGAAGGGCGTGGACTGATTTGGCTCAGGAGAGGTACACGGTAATGAATCTTTGGGTTTATAAAATGTGGGAATACACCGACAACTGATGAACTATTACCTTCTCAAGAAGACTCTACTCCATGCAGTTGATTACTTACATGGTATTTATGTCTAGGTGTCTAGATCTTACAAGTGCCTTACGAATCTCAACAACTCACACATCAAGATTACATTATACGGTAGCAGGGCCACAAAACGAAAAAAAAAAAAAAAACATAAAAATGCGTTCATGTACAGGGAACGCAGTTCTAAATACCATTCCACTGCCCAAATAACCAGAAAATTAACCATGGTAACCGTCGTTTCTCTTCTCCTTTACATGTGCAACGTTCATAAGAGGGTCTGGAAATACAGTTCGCATGCTATTTGCGCTGCAGTAGCTCACAGCTGTATCATCACGTACGGCTAATCTGGTATTAATTTAATGAACCCTAGCTACGTTAATTTTACAATTATTTTTATGTCCAGCAAGGTACAGCAAGGATAAAATATAGACCTATTCGGACTACAGTCAAATATTTGCCACCTGCCTCTCCCCTACCCTGTGAACGCAAACTCAAAATGCGTTTAGGTAATCTGGCATTAATTGCCTTGAGGCTACAGAGGGATATATTTCTGAAATGGTAGCGAGTAATATCACGGACTAAAAGAAGTGTCTCCTTTGAACAAACTATGTAGGCTAATTTTCTCTCTCTATGCTTCCATTACACATTTTCAGCATTATTTATCTTACTTTTTGGACGCATGGGTGGGAGGGAAATAAAAAAAGAAAATAAGCTAAACTTTGAGGGACATCTCCGGTGCATGAGCAGACTGCGGGATACTGTGGGTTAGAAGCGTCGAGCAGCTTGCGAGGCAGCACACGGCGGACTCTACAAAGAAAATTCGTGATAAAAGTATTGCTCGGAATTCATCAGCGAACAGGAGTTTGAGAATATGGAGATCCGACTCTGCTTAAAAAAGGGGGGGGGGGCTATAACAGGGGTGGCCGGCTAGATGAGCTTTGGAGGCCGCACATTAGAATTCAATTTAGGCAATTTAACACACTTATTTAATTTCTGTACCAAAAGGAATCTGAGCGCGGTGTTGACCAACCCTGACAAAGAGGAAGTGGGAGGAATGACATAAAGGAAAATCAATAGATTTACTTCACGTCTCCAACCCCCACCATCCCATGAGCACAGTGGTCCAACTGCTCTCTCATACATTTACTTTAAAGTAGGTACTCAGACCTCTCACCCAACCTCCCCATTCATGTATCCGTTTAACAAATGCTGGTCGTAAACTCACTGTGTGTACACCAAAGCCACAGAGCTTATGCAGCCCAAGTCTTTTCTTCTATCATGTCGACAGAAGCGAGTGACAAGGATTGTAGTCAAAAGATAATAGACAGTGAACAACTTTAATGACTTTCTCTAATACAAGACGGACTCAAATTCTGAAACGACCATTAAAGAAAACATTTACACATCGTCTCCGGAAGTAAATGTGTCTTTTTGCTTACTCCAGCACCATGCCATGAAGATGTATGGGTAGTCACGATATGATGACAGGCTTCACAAGAAAGGACAGTTTGGTCAGAGAAGTACTCAAGTCTAAATAAACACTGGTCCAAACTGCGGTTAGCGAACTCTTCCTAAACAAAGGAATGCGTGCGACATTAGACGTTCTGACAGCGGTTTCGAAGGACCGTGGTGCTTTCAGCTTCAAGGTCGAACTGTCCAACGCCTGGCGTAATGATGAAGGCACCACAATCTGACCAGGCGCAACACCGCAGAAGACTTGAATCTTCTACGGAATTCTTGAAATCCGAGAAAACTTCACAGTAGTAATCTCCGTAAAAGCTTCCTGTCATATAACGGCAGGCTTCCTGAATGACACAGTACCAAATAGTATCATTTTCCACCTACAGATGGCACACAAAATCAATTCGTAGCGTTCATGATCGGTCCCAATCGGCGTGACGATCGCGTAACACAAAACGGTCATCGAATATTTATCGGATGTTTACTCTGCGTTGTATAACTGCATGCATACTACATTTATACATCTGGCACTAGGGAACGGGGAGCCCGTACAACTTTAATGCCGGTTTTGAATACAGATCCAGTGCAGCCTAACAATTATTCAATGCTGGCAAACCCAACACTCCAGGCGCATACATCACTGTTCTTCACGTGTGTCAGTTCACTAGAGTAAACACAACTAGATCCCAGCAAATGCCCATCCGCCCACAGCAGGAAAACATGCACTGTATCCCATATCGCAGTGAGCTTCACCATAAAATTAACAACAATGGGGCAGACAAAGCAGTCAAGTGAGAAATAACAGCAAATTTTCTGAAAGTGACGATAGTAGGGCAGAATGCTAAAATGAATTGTGATGCCAAGAAACGACTTATTAATTTTATATTACTCATTCCGTGCACTGATAAATAACATTTTTCAACAACCAACTAAATGCACAATATATTTTTACTATTATTTATATTAAAATAACAAATTCCAACATGTTTCAGTCCTTACAGGATCATCGTCAGGGAGTATATACATCAAGTATTTGTGTATAAAACAACATCTAAAATTGTTGTAAACAGTCATTTCTTGATACTTTGGGCACCATGCAGTAGAAGTGACTGTAAGAAGTGAACAGTTCCTTTGGAGATTGGTCTGAACATACAGTGATATGGAACTCTAATAATTCAATGTCTCAGAGGTAGTCTGTGTATATCCAGAATAGTGAGGTTCAACACCATTAACACTAAAGCCTATCATAAAGCACAACCAAAACCAGTTTCATCCAGCTCCCCAGTTTCACATTCTTTTTCCATTATCCGCCCATCCCCTCTGCTTTTCGAGTGGCCATTTTCTCAGAGATTTCCCCACCAAAATTCTACATGAACTTTTGTCTTCCCTACATAAAGAATACATCTTCCAAGTGCATGAATTTATCTTTATACCTAAGAACCATTCTGTGATGGTAATGGGCATGGAGGTAAAGCTCCAGGAATTTTTGGCCTAGGAACTAGATGATTCAAGTATGATTCTTGCCCCATGTATGTTTATCTGCAGGAAACATCCCTGATATCCATTGCACAGGAGCTTTGGTAGACCCCAAGGCCATTCTGGACATTATAGCTTAAAGAAAATCCTTTAATGTTACAGAGGTAAATAATTTCTGAGAAGTGTGCTACTACTTTATGACAAATGAATTGTTATTAAACGCGACACTTCTTCAATGATTTTTCTCGTGGGGAAGTACACATTACTATCTGAAATTAAATGTAACTATGGTAATAAATAATGGCCCAGAACTTTTCAGCAAACCCAATCCACTAGCAAAGCAGCACATTTTTTAAAATTTGACAGCTGACATTTCAGTCAAGCACAGGACACCATGTACTCACACTAGGAATAAAAGACCTTATTAAAAAAAGAATCCTGTACTTCAAAATAAGAATATCTTCCAAACAGCACGTAAAATTTATAAATAACCACGAAGTTATAACATTACACAAAAGGACAATCTAAATAAATGTACAAAAATTAACAATCAATTTAATGTACTCTAAATTGTAATGTTAACTTCTATTTGTGTTCCTTTAAAGCAAAGTCATTCCTTAAAGTGACATAACAGTGTTGAAACATGCTGGATGTTTAAACATAAAGTAAAATGTTAAACACAAATATACCAAACTTCACTGAATGAATGCAGGACAGCCAGAACATCAACAACAATAAATGTTTCGGTCTGCTGGTGTAACACAAAATACAGGAAAAAAAGATAAAAACTGGCATTAGAATATTATCTCATATGAATATGCATTATGATGTCAAGTATGTAAAACAGCTGTTTTCAACACAAGCTACAATTACGTGTAATTTTCTGACCACTACTACTTGCTGATATGAACATATGACAGGCAGCATTTCAAACATATCAAAAATAAAAATTAACAATGACACTATCACAAACATGACTAGAAACATATATATACATAACTGTTGAAAAAAATGGAAACAACATCTTGAATGAAAGAATAAGCTCCAGCATCCAGCAGAATAGTGCAGTAAGTTCTTGGAAAACTTAGTATGTGTTACTACTTCCCTTCAAATGTCTCAATCATATGTCACTTTTCCACCATCTTCAAGAAAGATTCTAAAGGAACTAACCTAAAGAACTGACTGAACAAAAATTCCTCCTTTGGAATCCATGATCATGTGAATGGGTGCCTCACAAATATAATTACAAAAGCACATGTGGAACAATGCCTTAAATCTTTGGTAATTTTAGAATGGCAATCTCATCCAATGTCTTATACTGACAAGAGCAAAGAGATACAGACATAGAAATTTTATCCTGAAACACGGTGCCAGACAGGAATCCGAACGTTCACCAACAACGAGCCCAGCCAGAAAGAAAAAAATGTCAAGAAATGTTAGAGACAAGCCAGTGGCTTCCTCTGCTTCAACCAGTGTTTACACTGCTGTCAATATACTTGAAATGCAACTCGCCAGAACTGCAAAATGCCTGAGCTACATGAATACAATGCTTCAAAAAAAGTAAGTGATTAAACACTCCCATTGCTCCACATTTCCTGCAGAACATTACAACACAGCTGCTTACCAACCAAGCCTACAGAACAGACACATCATGTGACTCCTTTTTGTATCTAACATTAAAGGCTGCCTACAAAGTTTCTGATTTTTGGGCCCCAGACAAGGCCAAGGTTGATACAACTTTCAGCAGTACCATACTGTGATGTTCTGGGTTACGACACTGTGAAGTACCTCTGCTCCCCACACAAAGCCTTATCTTTAAATGTACATCAGCATACTTACTAGCTACTATGTATGTTTATAAATATTCTTTCTTTCATTTTTTTCTTTCTCAGAATAAACACCCAATACAATGCGTTTAGCCTATCACTCAACAGAAACTTTGTTCTTTCTTCACTCTAAAGTACAAAACTTACTGTGTCATTTACTACCATTTCATTGTACAAACAGCAAAAATTTAAGGCTGTCACATGCAAGTGCTTCATCACTACCAATAGTCTGAAGAAACATATAGCTTCTACCCAATTAATGCCATCATCTAATTAATTAACTCTGAAGTTGACTAGCATCCAACAATAAGCAAAGGCAGGAATTGTGCATAAATTACTCCTTCCAAATGAAATGAGAAACACTCTTAACATATCCACATTTGGTACCTCTGCCTGCTTTGCACACATATGTGCAGATACTATATACAGCATACCTCTAATTGTGTCCCTGAGCATAGAAAATATGATGCCAGCTTGCTGAAGGAGCCCACATAGCTTTCATATTATCAGTGCTGGAACGTAAGATGGGTGCTCAGTCCTGTTATGAGTCACAGACAGCAAGTGGACACTGCATGTGGAAAACATATTCTGTTGAACAGAGTGTTCATTTGCAATACTTTTGTGATGTACATGTCATGGGAAAAAATATACTTGAAAGTTTTGTAAAAAAAAAATATCGTGTGTCATGAGTGCCATGTTAAAGAACAATATACTGAACAGTGGAAAAATTTTGAGTGACAGGTTCAGTGCTCAACATAACTAAACTATGAAATCATTAAGTTTTAACAGAAGATTTATTGTATGAAACAGGTGCTTAGGCAGAAACAAGCCCCAGAAACTCTTCACAATTGTTAGCAAATGAAAATGGGGTATCAAAATCCTCAGCTAACAGAGCAACAAACTTTTAAAACTACTGCCTATAAAATGCAGCAATACTATAAACTCTTTCCTCAAGACTGGGAAGCAAGAAACCAGTAATGTAGGTGGTTTCAAGAATCAGTGGCTAATGGATTTCTTGACCCAGAACTTGTGTTTTCCTTGGAAGAGGCACGGTTTATATTCAACAGGATGTAAACAAGCAGAACAACAGACACTGGTGATCCAAAAATCTCCATGCAGTTCATCAAATTCCTTTGCATGACCTTAAGTTAGTAGTCTGGTGTGCAGTAGTGCACACAAAATCATATGGTCCTTATTTTTTGAAGGAACAACAAAAATAACTCACATACTGTGGCCACCTCCATCTCCAGATCTGAATCAGCATGATTATTATTTGTGGGGACACTGAATGATACGGACACTGGAAGATATAAGTTTATGTGAAAAATCAATATTCTTTGCAAGAACTGAAAGATAATATTCACAGAAAAGTTGCTATTATTTCAAGACAAGAGCTCTTTTGTGTGTCATGAAATATATTCAGAAGGCGTGAGACTTGCATAGGAGTCGGACGTCAGCACTTCAAAGATCTTCCATGAAATAAGGCTAGTTGAATGGCAGGAAAAAATGGACTCCAAATTTCCGGTGCATGCCATCATCTTATACAATAAAGTTCCTACAACAGCTACCCTGCTCAGAGACATGATTACAGGTACATAGTACATATTCCTCATGCAATTCCTTACAATCATAAACAGGCCACAGACACTATAAACTGTGCGAGATTCTGCATCAACAAATTACCAAAATTACACACACACATGAACAGTTAATAAATTAAATTCCATTAAAATCTATGATCTACCTCTACTCAAACTACAGAACTGATGCAAAAATTAGACCAAAAAATGCAAAGACAGAACCGTTGTGACTCATACCCTACTCAACAGAAAGTGAAGACTGTGTAGACAGGTCAAATCAGCCAACCCAGCAGGGGATTTTCTTACTCTGAAGCACTCAGAATTCGCATCCTAGAAAGGGGGAATCGCAATGGAAGGTGCAAGTCCAACAAGTTCATTGACAAAAACACAGTTTTTCCACAGACATAAAATGTCCCTTCACAATAACATGAAAAACTTTAAGACATGTTCAAAGAATAGCCTAACTTCTATTCACAGTTTCTGTAGGAACACCTGGGCACAAGTATGGTCTTTAATCATTTACAGCATTATAACAGGCAGGGCAATAGTGCCAGAACTACCCAAAAATTGTTCAGCCACTCAGACAGGAGGGACAGACACTAATTGTGTCAACTCGGGCCACAAAAAAATAGACTGGTGGTACTCATGCCAAGTCAAGAGCCTACACACATTACAATTTCTCTTCAACATCTCTCTTAACAAATCACTGAACACATACTGTGATGCAAACTAACATGTTATGTGCCAGCAAACTGCTGTTGTCTTGTATGATGCAAATTTCAGGGATTTTATAGACGTCAGTGCTGGCATTTTTAAAACCACAGCATCCACATCATATGAATGATATTTGAGGAATATGTTACAGACCAGCGCTAATTTCATCCAACTTCTCTTCGGGTAGCATTCACCCTTTTCACTCAGTTCCTTCTGTCTAATAACAACCATGTTTGCTTGTCTTTATTTATAACTGTACAAATGGTTTTCTTGCACAACCACTGTGCAAACAGGAATCTTAAATGAACATTTAATGTTCCAATGTATGTATGTCAATCGGAAAGTAAGAATACATAGTGAATATTTGCTTATTCAGCTACTTTTATTCGAAGTAACATTTCTCACGAAAAAACAGAACAATGGCGTACTTTACCATATAGTCACCCTAAAGGTTCAGGTATCTGTCACAATACGTTATCAGTGAATGTATGCCTTCCGCATAGCATTCCGGGCTTCGTGAATGAAACAACTGTCAGACAGCTTCTTGCACTTCCACAACATTTTAGAATCTGTGACCACCAAGCAAGATGCTTCTTCAGAGGACCAAAAAGATGAAAGTCGCTTGGTGCCAAGTCGGGGCCGCACAGTGGATGTTCAAGACACTCCTGTCCAAACTGCTGCAACAAGGCTGCCATCTATCAGGTTATGTGGGGTCTTGGCATCTAGTGAATTTCATCCTTTTGGCCCTCTGAAGAAGCTGCTACCCATCCTAATTTATGTGGAAGCAGCTGACACAAATAGCAGCTGTCCCTCTTTCCTGGTTTACATAAATATTAGTGCCCAACAGGGAGGTCATTCTATACATATGATTTAGTATTATACAAGGAAAAGTGTGTAAGAAAGGCATATGACAATCAGTACACTAAAGATTAATAAAGTGACTGAAGGGAAAGAAAACATGGCATAACTGCTGTCATCATCAAATCTGATACTAAAACACCACATCAGGGGCACACAATTTTTCCAGTAATCTAGAAGCCACCTCAAATTCTAGATGCCCAAAGGGTAACATGAAGCAAGTTCCGTACTCCGAACCCATAAATATTAAACACCACCATACAAAATTCAATCACAAAAGTGACCAGGCACCTGGAATTTGTGCACCCCTGCCCTACATACCAAAACATCTCTACAAATATGTTCAAGACATTGTGCATCCATGTAACACTGCATTACAACAGAAGAGTTCATTAGATTGGACACTCCATCTACAGGACAGTACGTATATAAGAAGAAGATACCCCAGTTCTGTGTACACTACTCAAAGATGTTTCAGGAATCATAACACGGGCTATTGTCATTGTTCACTGTCCCAAATCCTACAAACTGTCTACTTGATATGAACATATGATACAAAACCAAAAAATAAACCTTAAATAACAATCTTTAAATTCCCAAAAAATTGGGTTCACTTGTATGATGGAATGCCTTTATTCCAACCAATTCTTTGTGTGGAGATGTACTATGTAAAAGACACTGCACACACAAGACTGGATAGACAATGTAAGACAGTAGAATTCGCAACACTAACTCCTGACATGTGCCCTATGTGTGGACATAACTACTCCTGCAAATTCATCCATGATATAAACTGAAGATTAACCCTTTGGTGCTAAAAGTTGACTACAGTCAATGCACAGTGTGATGCTGAGAAAACCACATACCCACTAAAGTCATTAGCCAAGAACATTCAAAGCAATACATGGCCATTTAAATCCCGGGTCTTTTGCAGAGAAACACCGGGCACCTAATTCAGACACCAAAGGGTTAAATAAAAAGCACAGTTTGGTTGTCTCGGTTGATAACTTTCAGGAAGATTCTAGGCTATACCATAACTCAGGCAGTTAATAGGCAGCCTCTCACCACAGAGGCCAAGTTAGATCCCAGGCCAGTCTATGTGTGTGTGGTAGACAAAGTGGTACTGGGACAGGTTTTCCTCCGAGTACTTTGGTTTTCGCCCCGTCACCATAATTCAGCCAATGCTCCATACTCCATTCCGATTATCTATCATTGACACTACAATATACAGCCTTAAAAAGTGACAGCACTGTTAAACAAAAAACTTCTCCCCCCCCCCCCCCCCTCTCTCTCTCTCTACACAAACTAGGCTTTGCAGCAGTAACCACTGCAAAAGCAGAAAACATAGTGGAGAACAAAAAATTTTAAGCACACAGATGCATACATTTGTTTCTTATTATCACAAATTAACCACAAATTAACAACCAATTAAGGTCATAATGATTAAAATTTGTTTAGGGTTGAACGCTAGATAACATGGTGACATATGTCACATCAGTCCTGGCCTGGACACATTTCACCATACACTTAACACTGTGAAAACATCTTTGTTACCCTGATTGCCCTTGCGGCTACATTTAGGCAGTTAAGTACCCACTACCGCTATATATAATACAAATTAATTAATATCTTAGTGCTCAGATCTTCACTGGTGTACATCAACGACCAAATTGCATTCTTTGGTCAAAAGGAAAACCACAGAAGAGCATATGACTGCTCATGACAAGATAAAATAGGAGCACATCTAAGAACAAACTTCAAAATGTCTCAGACGTAGTACAGCCATTAGGACACAGCATCTTAGATGTGGTAGTTGGTGACATTAGATAAACCAGTGGGCCTCTCCATTTCAAAATAAAGTGGTTTCAACACTTGGTATTTGATCCTTCATGGTGCAAAAGTAATTAATCTCCGAGTCAAACATCACTTGCAGTAAACAACACATAAAGCTGACCTTTCCTTTCACGTCACATTGCAGGTTATACTGACACACATTTATATTTAAAAAGTGACTGTTTTTCCACAAATGAAACTCATAAAGAATTATATATGACAGAACATGTTCAAAATATTTACTCTATTCATATTTCATTTTAATAGTTTTAATCCAAGGATTATTAACTCCTACAGCAGCAACGCTGTTCAGTACAAACGCATAAAAGTATTTAGCACCAGCATAAATTACACTAATCCTTAGCACCTGACACTGTGAATTAGAGGCAGGGGCAATAAGCTATGCAAATAATGGTGTAAAATATTTCCTATCTAAAAGATATCATAGGAGTTGCAGTAATGTTTGGAATATCACTTTTGCTTATTTTGCCAATGGAATACAGCATTTTTACATAGCTGCACTATTCACATACATCGTGTATTATAGCAAATTTGGCAAGAGATTAGATCAGGTTATGTTACGTTATGTTAAACTAGGTTAGGTTAAGTTTAATATATTTTACATTACGTTTTGCCAGATGCAGTCAGCATTAATAAAATACAAATCTGACAAGAAGTTTGGGTGACAGTGAACATAACGTAGGTCAGTAGTGTACTGTTTATTGTAGCGTAAAATTCTTCTTATTGGGCTTAACATTTTACCTTGTTACAAGCAAATTTAAAAAACTGCTCAGCATTTTGAACATAATGGTCTTTCAAGAATTACACTGAAAACAGGGGTACAAAAATATTTCAGTTTAACAGAAGCAGGGTTCAATACACAAAATCTTGCAACCACTACCACAAACATATAGCCAAACCAAAATTCTTCAAACTTTGCATAAAAAGAAAAATGAGTTATATAAAAAATATAAGACTTTATGTTAGCTTACTAACATACCTCTCCGTCAGTGTCGTAGTAGATTAGGAAACTTCGTGTCAGGATAAACAACCGCTGTTTATAGTTGACTGGAGTGAATCTCTTCTTGTTCTGAGATCTTTTCACCATTAGACCTTGTTTCACTACTTCATTACAGCCATCCTTGCCAGCCATACTTTAACAGCTCTCACAGAATAGAGGTGGAACTGGAAATTAATGGGAGAAACTGAATAATCTAATACACATGTATGAGGAAATAAGAGAAGGTAAATGGAGTGTGTTAAGGTACAGAAAACTATAACTGCATGCACTCTGATATCATTGTTAACATTATGGTAAGTTAGGTCAGTTCAGTTTTGGTTAGTTCAGTTTATCAAGTGTTTTCCTTAGGTACTACTGCAACAGTCATGATGTGTTTTACCAGTATTGTGTTAACAGTCACAAGTTTTAGCAATATCCTGTTAAGTCATGTCACATATTTTACCAGCATCCTACAAACAGTGGCATTGTGTGTGTGTTACCAGTGTCATATTAAGTCACATCATGTGTTTTAATGTTATCATATTAACAACAGTCATGTCATGTTTTCAGGCTTCCGCCGCGATGTTAATGAAATCTGTGGTCTTCTGGGTAATTACATGGCGTCGTGTGGTAATTATTTACCGACGTTTCGGGACAACGTGTCGGTCCCATCTTCATGGGTCAAGATTCCGAGTAGGAAAGAAAGCCAGCAAAGAAACTTGGCAGCATAGCAGGGTGGGGGAACGTGCGATGTGCGGGCAGCCGATAGGCTGAGAAGGGGGTCCCGAAATGTCGGTAAATAATTACCACACGACGCCATGTAATTACCCAGAAGACCACAGATTTCAACAGTCATGTCATGTGTTTACCAGCATCCTGTTAACAGTCACTTCATGTGTTTTACTCGTATCCTATTCCGAACTTTTCACCGTGGACTGATGTTTTTCCTCTACAGAGCCAAATAACAAAATGCATTACCAGAATTTCCTACCACATGTAACATGCCATTTCAGCTACAGAAACAATTAAATTTATCAGCTACTTAAAATCCACTTGCCCATTATCTTGTTTATTATTTTCTGACAGACATTTTACAGGACAGTTACTGTCTAAAAAGTTTCCAACAATATTGCACCGTTTAATGATTTTAAAAAGATATTACAGAGTTATTCCATTTTCAGACATGTTTCAGTGGTGGCCACCACCATCATCAGGGAAAGGTCACAGACAGTTCTAAGCTGGAACAACGCTCCTATAAAGCAATGTCTGTCTAGATATGTACCCGTAATAGCTCCACTTCACAGTGTCCATCAACATAGAGCTTGGTAATCGCTGGCTGTGGTGGTGGTGTTGAAATAGTCGAGCACCATAAAAACACAGTAATGGTACGTGGATGTCCAAGTTCTGGTCATAGCTGGCACTATGGCAACCAAGGGTTATATTCTAAACTTGTAGTGTGTTAGTGAGCTGGAACAACACTGCTGTGGGACACTGTTTGTCTTGTTATGTATTTGTTGTGGAGTCCACTGCACAGTGTCCATCAACATAGAGCTTCGCACTACTGGTGTTGAGGTTGCTGAGCACCATAAAAACAAAGTAATAGCAGGTGGATTTTATCTAGAATGCCCAAGATGTCTGGCAGTAGCTGGCACTATGACAATCAAGAGCTAGTTCTAAACTTGTAGTTTTGTTCATGAGAACACCTGAGGTCAGGATTAGTCTTGTAAAAACTCAATTTTGATTGGACATGTGTGAAAACCTACACAAGTGTGTGTCCTCTGTGATGCCTATGTGATGTTGGCCTTCACTTCCATGCAGTGTCAAGGTTTAAAGACTGAGCGCAGTTATACCTGTACTCCCACTGTACGTCTTCACAGCATTGATAGGGATAACTTTACCTCTTTGTACCCTAATAATAATGCAATTTATGGGGAAATTGTATATCACAATTCATTATTGGGTCTCATTACCTTATTATGAGTAGTCCAGAACAAC
This sequence comes from Reticulitermes speratus, assembly GCA_021186555.1. Classification (NCBI taxonomy): domain Eukaryota; kingdom Metazoa; phylum Arthropoda; class Insecta; order Blattodea; family Rhinotermitidae; genus Reticulitermes; species Reticulitermes speratus. Next base: position 11,732,310 of record JAJKFL010000001.1, read on the forward strand.
ATTTCAGTTCATAAGTACTTCCAGTGAATACAAGCTATATTAATTCCAGTACATGGGTGCAACAGATTAATAAAAGATGCACTCTGGCTATACTGTATACAACATAAAATGTTTTGTACATAATGACCAATATAAAATACTATTTTTCTCAGATAGTGAGATACAGGGGCAGCTCCATACATATCATGCAGTGCATCCCCACCATCCTCTCAAGACACATGCCTGTTTGCCCATACTCTACCCCCTCCTTTGGCAATTTGCGTTATCAACTGCAACCTTCCATTACCATTACTTGCACTACAAACATGGCTAAGGGCAACAAACAGTTTTGAGCATTTTGAACTTGGCAAGACAGTAAGTCCAGGACCTAACTAAAAACTCTCTGAAGGATGTAAAACATGTGTCACTGATCTCGTTCAGTGCAAAAACCTTCTGGGAAGCCATTACAAATACCCTCCCACGCTAAAAAGATATGAAACTTGCGCCATATGATGACAATAATCACTGCTTCCAATAGACCAGCAAATGTGACCGTAATGAAGAAGTGCGCACTACATTACACAGTCTACAAGGGCACATGATACAAACCTACACATTCAGTTTGTAAAAGTGCCAATCTTGACAAATTTCTATCCACACAAAACACTGAGGCAGATACTGCTGACAGACATGCATGACTTTGGGACTTTCATTGTGTTTGCTTTAGTTGTGTTATTACAGTAAACATGAACCGTAATTCCAAACTGACTTGACTTTCAGCCCATGGTTTGAGAGTGCCTCTACCTTAAGAACCAAGAAAACATGCCTTTGTTCACAAGACACATAAAACTGAGAAAAATTTCCAACATATAAGCTTAGTGCTTTTAAAAAACTTCAATCATGGACAAAGGCCAAAAAAGAAGTCTTACACATCGTCAAAACACTCTAAACTTAGTTTCTAGCACATCATGCATGAGTGCATGACGGAGATACTACATGGCCATCAAAGTGAAACCCCATTTCCTCCATAATGAGAAGGGGAATTTTCCCATACCTTTTATTAAATGAATATCCTAATTATGTGTGGCCAAGTCCAGTTAAAACTGGATGGCACAAATTCCAAGAGCCCAACAATAATGAAAATACTCATCAAGGTGATTTTATATTGCAAGTTATCATTATAATCATAATCGCCATCTTCAATACACAATTATATGAGGTCTTCATGGTAATAAAGATTTGGATTGTCATCTTCACGAAGTGTGGTAGCTGATCACCAGCCTTTCGCTGGAGCCGCTGCGTACATCTTCAGGGTAGAAATCTTCTATCATAAAGATACTGTACAGTTTGGTCTGCAGTTGTCAACACTCAGAAGGAATGTCCGGCCTCCATCTTCAAGACAGAAGTCATTTGTCCTGCAGACAATGCACAGTCCGGTATGTAGTTACCAACGCTTAGGAGGAACACGCTGTCACCATCTGCAGGGCAGAATGACTTCCAATTACATGTTGGTAACTACCTACCAGGCTACACGGTGTCATGATCCAGCAGACCACATCGAAGTTACTAATATATTTCACATATTTAAATAAATAAATACTGCATGCACATCCACGCACATTAACTACTAAAACCTGCCCTGGTGCCACAACAAATACATCGAGTAACACAGAGGACCTTCTGAATCATAAAAGTACACTTCATAATTCCTTGACACAGTAACACGGCCGTGGTTAGCATACCATATAGTTATTTAAACATTCGTTTCATATGTTCTCTTACCTCGATAATTCTGTAACAAAAATGAAGTGAACAGTTTTTGATAATCCACGAATAATTCACATATTCGCATTACAGAATATAATTCATCATGATTTAATATAAAGCAGGTCACATTAACCTCACATAGTTAAATCACAATCACAAGCAGCCATCTTGCACGATCTCTCACCCTGATCTGCACATGCCTTTCGCTCAGACAGATCTGCTCCATCTCGACGAGATTCGAGGACCATATGTAACCAGCTTTCAACTGGGCGCTGTAACAGTTCATTACAGATACTATTCTTTTTATGACATTATAATGGAGCGAACGTGACGTTAATATATTCATTATGATTACAACTAACTTACACACATTAAATAACTGTTTTTGTGGTTTCATTCATAAAACAGCGACTGTAATCACTGATAACGGCAAACTGACTTTGATTTGCGGCCCATGCACTAATAGTAATATTCTGAAATTCCTTACGCTACGTCAGAGTAGGTAACTCATGTACAAAATCTTTCAAACCTGCACTGCAGATTTCGGAAACTGTATTTTTCAACTATACTAATATATCCTCAAAAGAGAAGCCTTCCGCCGCTACAAAAAGTGGGGGGAAGGTGGCGGCAGCAATCACATTCTGTTGTTACCTTATTGTATTCACATTTGTAGTAATTGTAATTGTAATTCGCCCTTAACAAGGACCGCCAGTTTTTACAGGTAAAACTTGAAAATAATTATCTTTTCTTTGTTATTACTCCTCACACAAATGATCTTCCTCTGTACAAGACAAAACATTTCTGCCATACTTGACATACATAATTCAGGCCAACCCCTCCTGTTCTGGAAGCCAAAACAGAACAATATTTTGCAGCCTTTTATTATGCAAATCATTGTCTTTATTTTATCGCCCCCCCCCCCCAAGCATCAACAGATAATTTCTGACAGGTGTAATGTGTAATTGTATTTTATTTATCCTTGACAAAATTGTGTAGCACTCATCAATACTCTCTCTTATATATATATATATATATATATATATATTACATGAGTACATGTTCATATGAGTGATCATACTTGTCACTACAATATTATATAAAAAAGATACAACATATTAACAAATTCCATTGATTTACTAAGTTACTACTGACTGCTAATATTTTCACCCATTACTGAAACAGTATTAGAGAAACAATTGGCTGGGTTGTAGCATAAGGGCACCGTAACATGCCACCAATTGTTCTCAAAGCGTCAGGATCCAGTGGTCAATTCAGCAGCTACCACCTCTCCAACACTCAGTTGGATCTTCTGACCACAGATTAGGACTGCTTCCTAACAGAATGAGAACAGGACTTGCCAACTTTTTTTGAGCAATGTGTCACTAGAAGCATGTAATTTATACTGGGCAGTATATGATCTACTGAAAGAAAAAAGCCAAAAGACATGAGTCAATTATGAATTAACTTTGCATCTTGTAGTCTCACAAGTTCCAAACATTATCCTAGCACTCTATTGCACAAAAAATTCAACAAACACAAGTAATTTTTTGTAGAAAATGTCAACATTACTTCCACCAAAATACCTTAATTAATATAACAACTAAAAACAATTTAAAAATTTTGAAATCATTGATATTTGACAGACAGTGTCTGATGACGGATGCAGTTCAAGCTATATTTAAGAGACAGTTTGCCTTCAGAATTCTAGCTCCTGCCTTTAGGCTTCTGTTTACTGTTCAGAATAATTTCTGCCAATAACCTGGGAGCTTCTGCAGCCAATAAAGATTAAAGGTTCTCCATCATTGGATAACTAACCTCTCAGCTTATGGTTTAACAAAGCACGCTCTCCTCAAACAACTTTAGGGGAATGTCCAACAACCTTATAAAATTATGTCATTCCTGCCAACATATATGTTTTGATGGATAAATGAGCATCATCGTCAGTGTGTACAGTGTCAAACAACAAAGTTCTGGCACTTGGTTTACACAAAAAAATACACATGAAATAAGAAGACAACTGCATATTTTCCTTCAAAGTAATCTCCCTTGACTGCAACACACATCTTCCACACAAAACAGTCACCAAAGGCATCCAAAGGAACTGCAATTAATCCAGCAGTTAGTCTTCTTGAGGCCCTTGCCATCCTGCAATCTTCTTCCTTTGAAGGCCAGTTTTCACTTTCAAAAATAGAAAAAAGTCAGCCAGTGCAAGATCAGGTGAATAAGGAGGGTGACTATTCTCCATTATGCCATAATTTGCCACAAAGCACTACACTGTCATGGCAGAATAAGGTCACCCTTGAAGATGGAGTGGAACAAACTTTGTGCATATCTTCTTCTTTCTCAAATCTTCCTGGAGAATCTAACAAATCATCTCCAGGTTAATGTGCAGTTGATCCACTATAATTTGAGGGACATTGAAATAATGGCAAATACCCGGCTCATCTATTTCTGCAGTATCATTAACAATCCGTATTACAAGTATGGGAGCAGCACTGAATAGAACCAGTCTTTATGAGCATGTGCCATAGAGTCTTTGCTCGTAAAGACTGGTTCTAGCCAGTGCAGCTCTGACCGTCAGACCCATATCACAACCACGCAAAGTAAAATAACACATTAAATTCTATAATGATAAATGTTTCCTATTAGTGAGTCACAGATGCAGACTTCACAGGTTGAATAACTTAATGCTGCACTATATCACTACAAAGCTGAGAAACACAGTATCACAAAAAAGAAAAGTGTGATACAAGTATCAAAAGTATCATGACCCCCTATAAAATACCATCTGATATTGAAGATCAGAGGCATCATACTCTTTTTATCATTCTGTTGCTGGGTAGTGCAAAGCCAATGAATGATCATGTCAAAAGTCATACAACACGGGGGTTTTCACCCTCTTAATCGATTTTCACACAAAACAAACACAAGCTTATACACAATATGCAAATAACATTAAATCTGCTCTTTTTTCCTTTTTTTTTTCATACACATGACCATTTTTGTCACTGCAGGATAATTATAACTTTATTATAACTTTAAAGGGCAAATAAACAATTTGCACAAATGAACTCAAGTGTATATAATTTTTAATATTTTATGAAATATTTCTTGAAAAAAACTGTACATAATATTTTCACTAAGTTTCACTTTCCACAATACTTACATCTGATCACATACTTTCACTGAACAAAGATGCAAGGTAATAATTGTACTGACACTAAAAATTTTAAATATTATATATTAACACAGCTCTTTGCACCATTAATGCTCACTTACATGTGACAAGTGACATGGTAAAATTATGCAACTATGCCCTTACAACTGTCTTCAAGAAAGGGTGTTACTTGAAACATAATCAATTTGGTTCCCCAATAATGTATGTGCAAACCACTGACATCTTTTATTTACGTAATTACATTCTGCTAGAACATAGTTACATGCAGAGGTGCACAAATTTTCTAGAAATCTTGGAATCACCTCAAATTTCTAGATTCCAGAAGAGTGACATGAAACAAGTTCATTACTGGGGACCTACAAATATGTATTAGGCACCACCATACAAAATTTAGTTGCCTGGGCAACCTGGCGCCTGGGATTTGTGTACTCCTGGTTCTAAGAATGCCTGGAAATTATCTTATTAATATAAAGTACTGGTCTAACTTTTAGTTATAGGCAATTATTCAATCACATAAGTAGGCCCTGCTACACATATCAAACTATTGCACTTCACTGTTATGGCAAACTGTGCATAACCTGCTACCAAATAATATCAACACATGCAACTTGGTGCAGACAGGTGACATACATTCCACCATTTCTATAAAATAACACTTGCATAATAATTACTTATTACCTAAGTATGTTTAACATACAGTACTTTCTAATAATGCAAAATTAAGTGCTATAACAATATGGTTGCAAGTTACTGATGGAAAGAAAAGGACAACATTTAAAAATCATAATTGTTACACACCCTTATTACAACAGTGACTTCTCACATTATGTTACTTTCCTTTTAGTATTTTCTTTAATGATGCTGTCCAGTACAAAGATTTTATATCTCATTAAATAAAATATCAATATGAAGTTCCATGTATTGCTATGTTCATAATCCTCTGGGCACTGTCAGGCAGTGACCAACAAGTTAAACAATTTACTTACAATACTCTAGGAAGTGTAAAGGGCCTCAGCGATTATGAAATACTGAAGCTGCACATACAGTTAGTCTGACCATAGATGGCATTAATTTGCACCAATGCTCTAAATTTATCTTTATTATACCTTTCATAATTTATCAATCTACTAACTTCAATACATAAGCTGTCAATTTATATTATATTTATTTGTGGTGTTTTCTTACTTTTACCATATTATGTTCAAACTTATACTGCATGCAAATAAATCTACGCCAAGGAGATATTTTGAATCATGACTAGTAGAACTCCTCCATACAAATGGCAATTTGCACCCCACATTGTTTGAGTCTACAGAATTACAGCAAAATGTTAATTTGAAAGCCTAAAACATGGAGCATGAACTCCACACATTTCTGTGACACCAGAAGACAACAGCAACACAGCAATGCTGAAAACCTGTAGCAGAGGTGGCCAAACAGTTGATCACAATCTACCAGTTGATCATGGCCAGCTGTTTGGTTGATCATGGACGCTTTTTGGTCTCTATCAAAATTTATTTGCTGCCTCAGTATGATCAATAGCTCTTCGTTTGACAGCATTTTTTGAATCAACCTCCCTCTGTGAAGAAGCCTTCTCCCAGATGAAGATAATTAATTCAAGATACCGAAACCTTCTGACTGTTGAACATTTAAAATACTGCCTTCACTTGCACCTAAGTAATTATGAACCCTCTTTCAGTAGGTTATCGCAAGATATGCAGTGTCATGCAGCAAATTCACAATAGGAAGGTTAATGAAAAACACCTTTTAATTATGGAAAATTGTTTTTGTTTTAAAAGATCAATTTTTAATAAATGAAACAATTGAACTTTTATATGTTTGATGTTATGCTATTTTACATTTCTTTGCCTAATTGACCTAATATTAATACATTATGTATTATGGTAGATCATGAAAGATTTTATGTCTTTAGAGTAAATCACCGAGTCCAAAAGTCTATGACCTGTAGGTTCAAATATACATCACATAACAGCATCTCCCAAAAGAGCCTTTGCAGAGAAATTTTGTGTAGTGAAGCAAGCATAACAGCAGGACTAAACACATGAAGATTTTGTCCCAGTCAAATTAAAGTTCTTAGTATACCTACAACAAGAAAATATGCCAAGAGATAGCTTTTACTACACCCTTGTTATGGAGTCCTTTATCCCAGTACTGTACACAAGAACTTCTAAAACAACAGCAAAGCTCACATTTATCTACTAACAGTCGAAAAGGATTCACACCACATTTCACAACACCTTATCCAAACTGTGATGGTTTAATGCTGCAACATAACCTACGGTTTCAGGCTTTTTAGCCTTCATCTTAATACTAAATGTCATTTAGTCACATATAGACACAAAATCATAACAATTACACAAGCATGACAATGAAACGCAAGTTGCAATAATATGGGATACAGAGTAATTAATATGAATTTTATTAAAATAAAAAATATCCCCCCTATAAATAATAAATACTGCAAAAATTGCATCAGGTCTTTCCTTTACCAGTGTATAGAGATTTAATATGAGTATTCATAACAGTATAAAATAAAACGTTAAAGTTCAACTTTTATCACAAACAATATAAGGACAGTGGTTCCCAAACTTATGTCAAGAACAACATCCTTGAAAAATCAGAATATGTGAACCTGTCAACTCAAATTATACTCTTCTTAAGAAATCCTGCTTTACTATTCTCCCTTATAGTTATCCATGTGATCTGGACACTTCCATGCAACCAAACATTTTACACAGCACTTTTCAGATTAAAAAAACTGAAAAGACCCCAGTCAGGATATATAGCCTCTGACAAGATTAAACTCTGGACTTCTTGAATATAATGCAGGAATGCTAATTAATGAAGCAACATACTGTGGAACTACAATATAAATAACAGGAAGTATTAGTAACATTCTATAAAACAGAGAAGATTAACCCATGCAACTCTCTTGTAAACTTGCCTTCAACTAATAATGGCACACAAAAAAAATCTGCCATTAAGGTCTTTATCCAAAAAATGCTGTAACACATTTTGTAAGCTCCAAGAGACTTGTGAACCACAGTTTTGAGTACCAATGACATCAGGGATTATTCACAGGCACACACAAAAATGGGGCTTGCATTGCAATGGCTTTGATGAGCAAATATTGAAGCTTTTATACACATATCAAGCTGCAAAATCTTCTTAATGCAACATCACTTCTGTCCTGTTCAGATTCCATTAAAATCTTCATGGCACTTGACATTTTCCTTTCTCAGATTTACATGCCGATTCCAAACATACACACAATGTTTATAATCAGATGCAGCTCTGCAGTTTCTAAAAATCAATAAAGCAGCTGTCTATCTTCAACACATAATTTGTACATCAATTTACAAATTCAATTCTGCCTTAGCAAAAAGCACTGCACATGCCTAGTTCTCTAAACTATATTAACTATAAACCGTCTCTTTCAAAACACAACAGACTTATTTTAGGCTATTTTCTCTTAACATGCCAACTTCCAGCACATCAATTATCAACATTTACGTGAAATATACATCTGAGCTTGCTAAACTCAAAATATTCCATAGCATGAATCCATACATATATAAGCTCATGGCAGTTTTAACTTGCAAGCATCCTATATTCAGCAAATCTTTTCAGAGATTTTATAACAACATATTTCAACACATAATTCATTCACCCCACCGTGAAATGAAGAAACAAATTATCCCAAGCTAATGATGTTAATTTACTGTACATAAGCACAGACACCATAACAAAAGACATGTTAACCGGTTGCTAGTAACAAAGTTTGTCAAGAAGCACACGGAAGGACCAAGTACTAGCAGTAAGCACCAGAATGCAGAGAAAACATTATAAAAAGATAGCTAATACAATCTTTGGAATGTGAAATACTTTAAATATTTTGGAATGGCAACAGTAAATTAAAATAACATTCATAAAGAATTTATGAGCAGATTATATTCCAGGAATGTTCCCTAACATTCAGTTTGGAATAATCTCTCTTCTCATTTCCTACCTAAAAATTAAAATATACAGAATGCAATTTTACCTGTTGCTCCTCATAGATATGGACTTTATCCCTCACACAAACGAATGATACAGTCTAAGGGTGCTGAAAATATTTGGACCTGGAAGGGAGGCAATAACATTAGGCTACAGAAAACTGTATAATGAGGAGCTTCATAAAGCATACACTATATAAGTATTAAGGTAAAAGGTAAACTTCACCCTTGAACAGGCCATGAAGGCCCACAGGGGAGTAGAGGTATAGCTCTACTCTTTCTTTAACCTTGGCGCTAGATAGGGGTGGGTGCTCAATGCCACACCCTGGCCACTTTACCCCCAGGAAAGCAAGCCGTTACCCATTGTACAGGAGGCTGGGTGGGCCCCAGGGCCCACCCAGCCTTTGGGCACCACAAAGGGTGGTGAAATTTCTGTGTAGCTGAATCATTCATCTCCACAAGAGTGAGAGAGTTATAACCCCCAAGTGTAATTCATACACGACATTCCTAAGTATGAATCGCCACACAACAAAGCTCTGTTTTTCCAAAGTCTGAAAGACCATTTGGAAGACTTAGGCATAGTCTGGAGACATAATTAAAATGGATCTTAGAAAGAAACATGTGAAAGTAAGGAGTGGATCAGCGATTCAAGAGAAGGTCCAATGCATTATTGATGTTCCATAAAAGCAGGGATTTTATTGACATGCTAAGTGATTTCAAAGTACTCAAAGAAGACCCTGTATCATGGAATTGGATAACAACTGTGTGTGACTAGATATAAGGAAACATCTATGTCTTATGACATGACAATAAATAAAGAAACATCCGCATATTACACTGGGATGAGAAATGTTAAAACATGTATGTCTTGTAACGTGATAAGATATAAGTTAAAATATAAGTAATGTGATGTAACAGGCAATAATATAACATCCACGTATTGTGCAGTGATAAGAAATAAACAAACAATTAATATGCTATGTAAATGAGTCCTGACATGCACACACAGCATGTTCAAGTACTCAAAGGGCTAACACAATCTATGTTCATTCAGGTTGGTATGGGTAGAACTCATAAAATCACAGCACATTCAAATGCATCAGTGAAATATGCCAATTAATTCTTCCTGTACTTCTAAGTAGTATCAAGAAGATCTAATAAAAATAAGGTTGATCTCATTTCTTACTGAATACCATTCCCCTCAATTGGACGCTGGTTGTTGTTAGGCGAATCAAGTTGCTCAAATGGGCTGCTGGGAGTGGACGGTGGTTCTGTGGTTATCAACACACAAGAGTTGTTCTCAACCTGAGATGTACCATGTTTCTGGGCATCTTCTGTATCTACAGATGTTTGTCTGCTTCCTTCTTCAGAAGCAGAATTCCCATTTACCATATATTCATTAACTTTACAAATATCATGTCCATTTTCACCAACTGTAATGCAACCATCTTCTGTTATAAATTCTCTGCTAATACCAGCACCATTTTCATTTTCCTTCATTGATACATGCACTTCACCATTGTTTGAAGGAGAACCATTTCCTTTGTCAGTTTTACTCTCTGTTTCCCCTCCCTGTTCTGCAACTGTCCTTAAGACCCCATCAACCAGGCTTGTAGCAAACTGTTTCAGTTCCTGTGGCGCATCAGGTTCTGGTACAGTAGTGTTTCGAGAAGCCGAGGGTGGGCGAGATTGCAAAATAGGGAGTGATGATGGACGAGAGGATGGAGCTACCCTTTGATAAGGAAATGGCATGCCTGGTCCAGATTCCGTTTGTGGTGTGTGGACTGCTACTATATCTGTCTGCGTGCTACTGTCTGCTTCAGTTTCACTTGTGAGCTGCCCTTTCTGGCAAAAGTGTGACATACACTGCACCACACTCTGCATCGAGTCCTGAAGTCGCTCAACCTGCAGCAGTAGAACAATTAATTAAAAACGTCCTTAAGTAATCACATCCTTTATCTAAGAAAACTATGTTTCCATTCCCTTCACTTACAATATTTGACCTTCTACAGCACTTCCCGTTTATAAAGGAAGACATAACGATACTCAGGTGCTGAAGTGGCAGAGCACAAAAAGAAACAACACACCTGCATGACATATTTTGAATAAGGTCAGATAAGAGTCCCAGTCACACTCACTCTGCCTGCATGACAGTTTAAAGGGCAAATTTTTTATTTAAAGTCTCTGTTACCTTTTTCTGACCTCTTTTTCACATGGTGAACACTGTTTGATAAAGACAGGTAAGTCATGTCAATACACCATATTTACCCAAATAAGAGACTTTTTTTCCCCAATTCATCAACTGAAAAATGGGGGTTACCTTACAATTGTAGACATAGTTAAACATAGTCTGTGTATGTATTTTCCTGAAAACTGAGAATGGGGGTAATCTTATATTGGAATAAATGCTGGTACAGTGAATGTTACATCTGTTACACCTGGGCACTAACACATTATGATCTAGTGGTTTGCATACCATCACTATTAATCTTATAAAAATAAAGAAATAAATCAGTAGTAGTAGTAGTAGTATAAAATCTCTGAGCATAGACATAACCAATAACCTGAAAAATAGAGCACAACTAATTTCCCAATGTCACACGTATCAAATAAACATCAGAAAATGGACAATATCCAACATACTAGGTATCAGTACTCACACATTAAATACTTTATTTAATAATAATTTTTTCATAATGTTCAATGATAAGAAATCACTTTAATTTTACCCTGTTCACATGCACTTCTTACAACAGCTCATATAATCTGAAAGAAAGGGGAAGAAAATACAAAAACATATATGGTGGACTTAACAAGTTTTCCACATTTTTTTAAACTACACCATTAATACCTGTGAATGAAGGCGTGTGCAAGTTTGTGTCAGCTGTCTGACAATCTCAGCATCGGGCTGCTGCAAGCTAGTGCCAGAATCTGAACTGGAGCTACCGGTTGATGGTTGAGGAAGCGGTGGCTGCAAACTTACCACCTATGAAAAACATTACATTTCATAATGCTTGTGAGTTAAAGAGCAAAAAATATCAAGACATTCAAACTCAACTAAAATGATCAGATGAAAAAGGGAATATGCCAAATGGCTGACATGTGTATGTTCCCTCTTCCAAAAAGCTGCTTTAACTGTGAAGTAATGTTTCTTCTGTTGCATGCCAGTGACCAAAACTTGTTCAGTATTGGGCAATACCTAATATTTGTTCATGTAGCTTAGGTCACAGCACAAGCCACATAGCTGTATTTTTCCACTACAAAGACTTCTTCTTCTGAAGATCTCTTAGTATTATTATTGTTGCTTTATTTTATGTTTATGACAAACTTATTTTACTTCAGCATATCACATACATGTTACGTTTTCAGACACAACCTCACAAGTCTGCATTTCTGCCACACTTGTAATTACCGTATATTCTCGAATCTAATCCGCATCCGAATCTAATCCGCACTCAGTTTTTGGCGATTTCTTAAACGAAAAAAGTTAGTTCGCGGTTCTAATCCGCACCTTTCCTTCAACCACCCCTTGCCCACAGGGCAACTGATTGAATAATATTGGATGTTACCAATGCGTTAAAATACAACGCTACGCCTGGGCCGATGAGTCATACCGATACCGTGAGGCGGGGCCTTTCTCAACAGACATGCGCAATCTCGTCTGAATCCAGCTCGCGCCTTAGTTGTTGAAATGTGGGAGGTGCTTGTTCCAATTTGTCGTGTACTGTAGTTATGGAAGAGGGACGCCTGAAATTTAAACGACTCTCATATACGGCAAAGTTCAAACGTGAAGTTAATCGGTGCGCGAGGAGAATGGAAACCGCAAAGCCGCTGCAATTTTTGGAGTTGATGAAAGCAACGTTCGACTGTGGAAACACAAGGCAGCGATCAGCGGGTGTGAGGCGTCACAAAGGAAATTCACTGGACCCAAGAAAGGACGATTTCCTGAAATTGATGATGCAGTCTTCACGTTTTTCCAAGAGAGACGCAAGACTGGACTGTTTGTGAGTTATGAACTACTTCGCGAGGAGGCGATAAAGAAGGCCAGATCTTTGAACATTCCTCGAAGTCATTTTAAAGCCAGTAAAAGATGTGCCATAAGGTTCATGCGCCAAATGGGGCTGGCGTTGTGGCGTAGGACGACGATATGCCAAAAGCTCCCAAAATATTTTGAACAAAAGTTGTTGAATTATCAACAATTATCATCCGAATATGACATTATATGGGAGGACGATGTTGAAGATAAAGATGATAATGACTGGGTGGAGAGCACGGATAACGATTCAGTTATGAGTGATGACGGCGAGTCTGATGAATAATAAATTATAATAATAAATAATAAAATAATAAATTATTGTATTGTATTGTTCTTACGGCACGTACAGCAGCTCTATCATTTTTCCAAAATCCAGCTCTCGACCGCGAATCTAATCCACATCTGATTTTTTAGCCCTCTAAAACTGTAAAAAGGGTGCGGATTACATTCAAGAACATACGGTATTCACTTACAACCAAAATTTCACACATTATCGGCAGGTTATGTTTTTGATCATCTTCACACAAAACTTCACATGCTATCACCTCAGGTCCAGTTACCTTCTTCCAAAGAGCACTAATGGCCTGCATCTGCAACAGCTGAAGTTTCCTCTCACTCTCTAAAGCTGCTCTGGTAGCCTCCATGTCTGAGGACAATTTCCTGTGAAACATACAATTTAAACTCATCTAACCTACTTATCAAACAACACACACCTTTAAACTGTTATTAACATTTTATGCATGAAATTACAAGGCAAATGTGACACATTTATGGTAATTAAATATGAAAAACAATTAATTCTTTGCTGATTCAGTTCACATTTCAATCTATAATTATGCTATAACACTTCTGTAGATCAGCTAAAACTTGAGTATAAAAACTTTCTCAACTGTCTTCAAAGAATATACTATATCATTCTTTCAAGGTGGTCTTTCAATTCCTTCTAGAGTTCGCACGTTTATTACAGTATCTGTAAAATTTATAGTTAAGTTACTGCAATCTATTCAGTTGCATCTGATTCTCTCCCAGCGATCAGTCAACATTTCACTTTCTAATAGTGTACAACATTTCAACAGATAAAGCTCTGACGAAACAAGTCACTGAATAAGAGCCATTATATTAGTAAAGGTAATGCTGGGAAACTAAACCTGTCCAGAAGATCTTAGCACACCAGCCAAACCACAGGACTTATAACTTACTGGCTGAAAACTAATGGTGGGGTACCACACTGCTTTTAAGATAATCTTGATCTAGGACTTTGTGTATTCCAACGATCAAAAGTCTGTAATTTCAGAGTTATATTCCCGTCATTCAGTCTTCAATATTTCAGTCTTTAAACTTACTGCAATACAGTAAAACCTTACACTGGGATTTCAGTCTGGCAAGAAATTTAACATTGGAAGCAACCTGACAGCAAATAATGTTTCAAAAGGGTAATTTGCTGACTCATTGACAGCTGAATAACCTACTTTATGTTCTGTTAGAAAGCTGGTAACAGTTGATTTTGTTTTGACCCATTAGATTGTTTTGAAATGGCAACTGTAACATTATGTCAGAACAGTTTTTAAAGTTGCATTTTCTGCTGTTATCCACCACTTCAGGATTTATACTGCTGCTTCTAAGGTTCAGGTAAACTCACTGTATGTATTCCTGTGTACGTGATGCTTGTATGTCATGGTAGGCTGACATAACCCTCCTGTTCAGGTTACGGGTATGGTAACCACGCCACATGCGCTGAATGCACACTGCCGCATTTTCTGCTGTAAAACATGGTAACATATATGCAATATATGAATACGGCCCAATACAGGATACAATGAATTTAATAAAAAACTGTAAGAAAGGCAGACATATGAATATTACCGAAAATATGTACATCCAAATTTTTCATAGGGAACAGTTATTGATCCATGAGCAGTACGCAATGGAAATAAACCCGCTGTTCCAACTTATCAAACTCCCCCCTTCCATACTGACCTACACACAACCTCCCGAACCAGACACTCCACCGTAGTACTCCTCACCGCACAACACGTAGTACACTCCGCTCCACGCAAAAACATTTCATATGGTAAGTCATTCATATACATTAAATAGAAAATCAATAACGATTACTGTTAGCAACCAATATATTTACAAATTCTATATTACTTACAAAATCGTTTATTTTACAGCTTTTAATACCACACGCCAGCAGTTCCACAATCTACCATCTACAGTGCTTTTATAATTTTACAACTTTTAGAGAATCTTTTTACAAGATTTTAACTTATGTTTCAAAGTGCAGATAGAATATTTTAAATCATGTGTTTAAGTGACTGTAGCTTTTAGCAATAAACCCCCCTGACGATGATCCTAGGATCGAAACACGTGTAGGGGTACAATTTTAACAATTTTATAATAAAGCTACTTAAAAAGTGGTTTTAGTGTGCATCGGTTGGTTTATAACTTAATTTAATATATGCAATATCTTGCCATGTCCTTGAGGAAAAACAAAAAAAATATTAATTCCACGTTATACATGCATGTTTAAATGAGGATTAAACAAACTGGTATACAAACAGTAATAGATTCTTAACCCTTTAAAGATCTGGGTTTGTGTATGCGAATGGACGTAGGAAAACACCCCTAGAAATTCATTTTATATATATTTACACAAGGAAATTTACTGCACTTTTAAAACATGCTGCAAAATCACTGTTTCATTTTCCACACAATACCGTTTATTTCATAATTTTACCTTTTTCTATTCAACTAGTACTCACGTTTTTCATAAACCATGCACCAAAATTTAAATACCCACCCCAAGAGAATAAAGGTTACTCTCACATACATTTTTTCCATCAGCTCAAATTTCTATGTTCCAACTAACACCTACTGTTTTCACAGGTAGGCTAATGGCTGGCACAAAAGATTTGTATTCAGAAGTTTTGGTTCTAATCCAGACTGCTATCAGTAACTATTTCCAAGGACCATTCCTTCCAGAAAAGCTTATAATTGCTAGGTTACTCAAGAAATTTCCAAAATTTTATGGAATCCAATGATCCATTATCACACTTAAAACAACCTACCACTGGTCCCTATCCTGAGCCAAATAAAAGAGGTCCACACACACAAAAACTCCCATCCTAATTCTTTACGATTCATTTCAATAAAATCCTCCACTATATGCCTGGGCCTTTCTTTCACATGGTCCCTGCTCTTTAAGTTTTCAGACCAAAATTCTGCAAGCATTTCTTATATCTCTCTCATGCATACCACATAATCTGCTCCTCTTGAGTGGAAAGACATACTCCAATCAGAAGTGCAAATATTTTACAAGTGAGGCTGTTAACAGACAAACAGAACCTACAGTTTAACCTGAGTTCCAGACCAACGCAGGCCATCATATTTACAGTGTTGTACCATTCCTAATAATCGAAGGTATAAAGAAAAATCTGCAGTGGATAAGTTGGCCTTGTAAGACTTTTTCCAGAAAACTTCTGGATTGCCAGATCATGCAGATAGAGTCACATTTTCACCACTACTTCATAACTTTGAATCTTGGAAAGAACACGGACCATTCATTTTAAAGTCTTTTGTAGTTCTCATCAGTCTGATCAGAAAAATACAAAGACACCACTTCTAGCCAACTGGGGTGAGTATTATTTAATCTTCACACATGGTTTATGAAAAATGTATTATTTGAAAAGAAGAAGATAAAATTATAAAATAAAAAGCATTTTGTTGAAAATAAAGCAGAGATTATGCAGCATGTTTTAAAAATGCAGTAAATTTCTTTGTTGCCTTCTATTATGTGAATTTCTTGGGGTGTTTTCCTACATGTGTTCACATTTGGCAAGGCATATCTTTAAAAGTTCAAATCAGACCACAGCTGCTTCCTTCCAAATCCTTCCTATTCATTAGTCACCGTCATCAAATCATTTGACACTGCACAATCTGAGTCACTGACAATGCTGTTAACAAACCACAAACAAAAATTTCATATCAGTGTTTTCACAAACTTACCAGAACTTTTACTTCCAGCACTATTTGAAGTGGCTTCTTTCCTTTGCCAGCGTTCTTGTGCTCGATGTCTGATGGTTTCAAGTTTGGAAGCAGACATTTCACTATCTTCGTCTTCACTGCTATTGACTGGTGCCACCTCCTGCTGGCCTGTTTTCTGGGGTGAGGTTCGTTTCTTTGCAAGTGCCACACTAGACTGTTTTGTCTGCCCCCCTCGCTGACGTGAAGGCAGAGGACTTGAATGGAGGCTGCGTGGCATCTTGGGAGACCCTCGTGGAACAGGTCGCCTATTCTGGGCATGGTTCAATGCAGATGATTTGGGTCGCACACCACGACCAATCATTCCAGTACTAACTGCTGGTCGATAGTCAGGACTCATTAAGGACTCTGGTACAGGAACCATCTTTGTGGCTGTTTGAAGTGGACAACTGATTTCTGACGCTCCATTTTCTTAAACAAAACAATTATTGGTAAGTAGATTCATACTGAGTAAGAACAGATCACTGAATAAGCCACACCACCACCTTAATGAGAGGATTTTTCTTCAGGCAGCTAATAGTTATCCTTGAAAGCCTGTTACAGAATCCAAACTTAGCCACTTCGATCCAGTTCACATCACTACCTGTTTCTCAAATGTCAGTTTTAATATTACAGTGCCATCTAAATGTAGGCTTCTAAAGAGATCTCTTCTCTTGACACTTTCCAATCAAAACAGTGTACGCATTCTTTTGTTTTCCTACGTTATCTCTTGTCTTGGTCGGACAAACAATATTAGGCAACAAGTATAATAAGTGAAACTCATACCAAGAAAGTCTTAGAAAGTCTACCATAATTATAGAGTTCCAAATATGACTTAGAAACCTCAAAATTCCCTAGTAACATAATATTCAAAGATACAGATCACATTATAAAACAACCACTTAGAAGGACATATTTTTTAAAACAATGAGTTATTGTGAGCACAGGCTTTGGTGGAACAGTCGGTTGTTTCTCCTCTCAAGATAGGCCAACCTATAATGCTTAAGTTACCTTCATGACTACACTGTCCAGAAAAGTCACTATAGATTTATTACGACTTCACTGTTGATTTTGGTTTTTATGTCATGTTCATACATTTACTTTCGCCTTAATTTTCTAATAAAGAAACTTGTTTGCTGGCCTATAAGGAAGTGTTGGTATTTCTATTTTCTCCAACAAACTGTCACCAACATTAACAAGTCATTCAATTCCAAGTCTATCTGATCCTCTTGTAAACAACAGTAGAAGGAAGGTAAATATACAAAACACACACATAACATGCATGTACTTATTTGGCGATGCTGACAAGCGACTCAAAGTCATCATGGGCCGCAAGATTCTTTAAGATAAGACTCACACAAATGGTGAATTCACTAAGTATAATATGCAGAATTCAAACAATACAAAAGTTAGATATGAGGTTCTAATGGCAGTGATTATGGGGAATACTGTCACCTGGAATGTCACCACATAATCTGGTAAACATTTACTCATGTTCCATAAAAATATGCTGCCCTATCTTCAGGGTATGTGATACCACATTCCATTCTTCACCTAGCATCAAGATCATGACTGGCTGTACAAAGACTAAATGGATGGTGAATAAAGTTGGCAATATGCAAAGAGCTAGGGTCTTGTTCAATGTACTAGATGTTCAGTATACCAAAAAATGGGTATTAATTTTTAAATCTGTTAAGGCCAAAGTCACTAATTGAATATTTACAAAAAAAAAAGGCTAACATTATAAACTCATACTTCCTACCTGCACCACCACCTTCAAGTACAAGTTTAGTAGAGGAACTCTCTGATTGATCACTGTTATTTGTATCTTGATTAACAGATGATGTGTACAATAGTGCTGGATCAAGGCTTCGAGTCATAAGAGGAGATGATGACATATCATCACTTCCAGCAATACCAGTGACCATATCATTTGATGTTACTGCATTGCAACTGTTTACCATTCTATCAGGAGAGCGTGATCTGCAACGATCTGTTATAGGCAGCTTTGATTCCTTTGACATGTCTGAAAGTAGACAGAAACGAGATATAATCATGCTAAAAACTTATAAGATGCTATGAAATTCTTAACAAATAACTTCCGAGGTTAACCACATACCAGAAATTGATATCTTCCATGCATTACAAAAATGTTTTCCTTCACTTTCTTCCCCATTATTTTTACTCAGACAGCAGGGACTGAAGTTAAGAGAAGAAATACAGCATTAAGAAAATTCACAGTTACGTTCAAAGACATATCAATGTTGGTGCTGTATATCGGTATTACTCAGGACGTTATTACACGAGGGGGAAGGGGAAAGGGAAGGACCGTCAAAATAACAATATGAGTGCAAAACCTGTAGTCACTAAAAATTTTATTTTCTATTATGTTTTACAGTAAACCGTGATATTTCACATTTCAACTATATATTTAGATTTCAGATTTGTCTGTTTAAACTGGAAGACAAAAGCACAAATATATACTCCCAGAACCTCCAAAATTCAGGGAATGGCACTCCTATCACTCTTATTACGAACCCAGACATACATACACACACACACACACACACACACCAGATAAGTACAAACCTTCAACAAAAACCTTGCAGCAGAGTCCAAAGCTAACAGTGCAATTGGTCAACTAGTCAAGAAATTCCTTACCTTTTACGGAACCTGATAATTCATTACTGTATTAATAATATCCTGTCACTGGAGTTAATCGAGTCCACATCCACATTTATGTAAGCTCCATTTTAAAATGACTAGATCTACCAAGCAGTCTCTTCCCTTAGGCTTTTGAACTGAAATTTTGCACACATTTCTCTTCTTTAATGTGTGTGCTACTGGCCCCATCCATTTCATCCTCAGTCAATTTGTTACCCTATGTTACACATGTATTACATCACAAGTTAGAGTAACTTTACTGTTTTGCTACATTATCACAAACATAATCCTAAGCATATCTTCCATGCTGACTGAAGATCTTACAAACTAAACTTGTAATTCCATTACTTCTCTTCTAAACCAAGCCTTATCATTCCCAATTTTATTCTCAACTTGTACATATGAACACAGCAGCAAATATTTATTTTACTTACTGGACTGTCGAGGCACAGAAGTCCTGTTGTTACTCAAGCGCCGCTTGGTGGAAGGAGAGGAGTAGCTTCTGTTCAGGACAGGTGTTCTTGTTTGGGCAACTCCTCCTGTAAAACAGACACAAACACTTCAACCCACAGTCCAGATCACATCATTGTTGATTTAACTGTAACTTTGTTATATACACCTCATAACTCAATACATCAGTGGGGTATGAATCAATTTCTGACACATGTAACATTCATTCTGGTTGCTACATATGGTGGAAATTAATATCCACACGTACTCCTTATAGTTTATGTACAAGGGGTTCCCATTATCCAGGTCTCTGATATCTGGTATGCTGCATATACAGGAACAACACATAAAAATTCCCACACTTCCAGAAGTCAAATCCGTTGATTACAAATTTTCCAACAGAAAATGGTTTCAATCTCACAAGCATCAACCATTTTCTGCCCCTCTCCTGCTCATCATACAAGCTCAAGAACATGATTTATTTGTAAAACATATTGTACACACCAGCCCAGCCCTCAATAACCCTATTAACATTATTTCGTATGGACAGAAATTCCCCACTTAAAGGGGACTGACCACCGATAATGAGAATCCTGTACTAATATTCTGTTTCTGAATAAAGCTACCTTCATGCAATTACATGTGCTAAATTCTGCTGTGTTTCAATTCTTTATGGCACTTCTTAAAATAATAATTGTTATATTGTTATAGACATTTAACATGAAAATGTATGCTTTACAATTTACATAATGCAGACACCATTCTCATCACAGGCTATTCTAATACAGTTACATGTATTCCACTGCTGATAATTACAGTGTTCTTAATACTGGTATTTATCATACTAATTACTTTCATGGTTCAAGTTTACAAAATGAACATTCAATTTAAGCAAGTTAATCCTTTCCTCGTTCACCTCGAGACCCTGAAGATGGGACAGGCAAGTAGTCCCGAAACATTGGTTTCTTACCAAAACATGACGCTGGGTAAAAACCCAAAAGATTTTATACAAGTTAATACCATCCATTAAGTTTTCTGTATAGTGTTTGTCTCAGAAAATTCAATACTCATGACCACAGCACCTATATTGAATGTGGTCCAGAACTACCTAACACATTCACCTTGGAAGGCAATTTCCAATTTCTGTGGCTATGAGACTAGCCAGTGGTAGAAAAGGAGTGGATTTTTATGCCACACAAGATTTTAAATCTTAATAGTCTATTCTGTTCTCACTAGATGTCAATATGTGATGGTTCTAATAAAAACTAATGCATTAGGTAGGTGTCACGACAAACAGATTATCTCAATAATTAAACGGAAAAGGAAAGGATATATAAAATATAAATAAGAACTTTACTTTCTGAATATTATGACAGCTAGGAGTGTAGGTTTCTCTCAACATAAGATAGCATTTCATTTGTCATTACTTTCTCAAGCATTAACAAACACAATGAAAGATAAACACTGAAATCCTAAACAAAAATTTATCAGATAAATTACATTTTATGTTAATTTAAAAGATAAGCATTGCAGTGTGTGTTAATGAAGATGTTCAGTTGGTGACAGAAGGAAGGCACCAAGCTGCCTGGGCATAAACATGTTAATTTAATCATATACTACTATATCATCAAACAAAACAGCATGTTTACAAAAACCAATGAAAAATGTCTTAGAAGCAACATTAGGGGTTAGCAAACTGGACTGTTTATTATCACAATATGTGCACACTATGCAGTGTAAAATGATAGGTTAATTAGTGATTGGAAAAGATGTGGAAGGAAACAGACATAATGTACTATAACGCAGTATTTCAGAATTTGCCTGGAGAGACTGTCAGTAACCATATTACCCTGAGGTTAATACAGCTATTGACAGCCTGGAAAGGGGATTTATGATCGAAGTTTTCAAATGATGAATTCCTGAACACAAAGCAGGAGTGTCATTAAATAAACCACAATGTGAAATATACAATATTACAATCATCAGGTTCTTTATAGAAAAAGATGTCAATAGACAATACTTCATATACAACACTTGTTAATATTTTCAGACACTTCTAAGAGAATGAGATTTTTTATAATCTCCAAGAATTTAACCTAAGAATAGTAGGCTAGTACCCTAAAATCGGCACTGTTACTTCCTTCTATTCCATTCAGCAATTCATAATAACTGAACATTTCTGCACAGTGATTGCCATTCCTGCTTCATGTATGGGATGTCCCAGGTTTGAAATTCTGCACAATGAACAATTATCCTGAATGAGGACATCTGTAATTATTTCAGGGCCTTCAGCTGTACTGGCTGTTACAGGGAGTATTTTTATCATGTCCTCAGCACTGCAGCTGTCACAGAAATCTTACTGCACAGGAAGTCTGCTTCTGCTGGAAACTTACATTTCATGCTTCCCGTGCATGTATAATAACAAATACTCCATGTATTCACCAAGACTCAGCACTGCTATAAAGGCCAAGTTCTTTGTGATGAAATGCCAATCTGCAAAAGAATGAACTCACCTTCAACAGTTAGCTGTTCTCTCAACTGCTGCTGATGCTGCTGAGCTTTGCTCAGAATAAGCCTCAATTTGCGATCATCTTCCGACTCCAAGCTGTCTCCAGAAAGTGGGCAAACTGAGGCCAGGTACTGAGCAAGTGCCTGATGTTCACCTACTCGAAACTGGCGGCCTCTTCCCTGGGAATACAGCCACTCTGCCTTCAGGCTGGTAATATGAAGGGGAAGGATGAAAATGATAACATGAGGACATGTCATTTATGTCATCTACTAAACAAAGAAATGGTAGTTACTTTTGTGTCTTTCTCTCCCTTACTCTTTTGTAGGCAAGTTCGTAAAATGGGGAAAAGCAACTATTAGCTTCATCGTGTCTGTCTGTCTGTCTGTCTGCCCATCCACATGGAACAACTCAGCCACCACTGGACAGATTTTCATGAAAATTGATTTGAGTATTTTTCAAAAATCTGTCAAGAAAATTCAAGTTTTATTAAAATCTGACAAGAATAACAGGTGCTTTACATGAAGACTTATGTACATTTATGATATCTCGCTCAATTCTTCTTAGAATGACAAATGTTTCAGACAAAAGTTGTAGAGAAAATCAAAACACACATTTATGTTCAATAACTTTTTTTCTGAAATTAGTGTAGTTTATTAGACAATATGGAAAAATATGGTACAGCCAGACAGGCCACAGATGACAAAATAAAGCAGCACATGTACTTTGCATTCTGGATCACTAAGGCTACTGACACTCAGAATATTTAATACTCATTGCTTTTCCAAGGCAACAATGCATACAAGAATGTGCCTTAATGTTATGTTATACGTATATTGCCTGTATTGTTATAAAATGTTTTCCACTTGGTCTTCCTACTGTTTATATAGATGACACTTTAAAATGAACCCTACTTTCATCAAAGCCTAACACACATTCACACCACAAAGTTCTCAATTTAAAAACCTTTTTTTTATAGCATTCACAATGTAAGACCTTGTGTAAAGTCCCTGGAATCACATTTTATTGCCAGTTTTTTCTTAATATTGTACAGAATTTCTACTTTTTGTAATGTGTTTACATTTGACTTCATCCCCATCCACTTATTAAAAACCTAAGCAGATAAAATCTTCCACAAGATAAACCACCACCCCATTAACCCTCTCCCTTTCATAACACTTAAAACTACACTACGTAAAATTATTTTTCTGTCTTTAGCGCTTCAGTATGTCCTTTCTTCTATCTCCTGCTGACTTCTGCTTGATAATCCATTAACTTCTTGATGCTGCAATAGATCGCACAATATATGGTGGCAGTGCTACTTTCACACATGGGCTCCACTTCCATAAGTTTACTTTTGCAACATAACAACTATCTTGTTAAGTAATATATGAAGTTGACCCTAAGCACACCATGAAGATATACGGTGGTTGGAGGTATAACTCCACTCATTCTTCAATTTGGCACTACATGATGTGAGCAATCAGCTTCACACCTCGGCCACTTTACCCTGGGGGAAAAACCCCTAGTACCCACTGAACAGGAGGCTGGATGGGCCACAGAGATGGTCCAGATGCTTTGGGAGTACAGAAAAGTCTCTTGCCCCTGGCAGTAATCAAACCACTATTACTGGGTTGTTCAGCCCATTGCCTAGTCACTATACTGGGTGAAGAAATAGTTTAAAATTTGGGGTTGCAGTCTGTCTAAGTAAGGTTAGCAAGTGTTAACTTCATCACATAAAACCAAAAGCATCTTGCCAGCTCTAAACACACTACAGCCCCACACAGCATGACTCACCTTTCAATAGCATCCACCACAAAGCCATCTATCACCTTCAGGCTCATGCACCAGTTAATGACAAATGGACGATAGTCAAAGCCACTACCACCTAGTTAAGGAAAATGCAGCAGCACACAAAAACTATACTGCATACCTTGCATTAGACATTACAACTACCATCAAGAAAACCTAATGGATTAATTCAGGCAGTTAAACGCCACCCCAAGAGACTGTATATACCCAAGTATAAGTTAAAACAGCAGTCTAGCCAGGTATCAATCTTTAAAAATGCACTTGGTTTGTGAATGAGTGGCTCTACAAAATGAAGTTATTCTTACAACTGATGATATGCCACATGGCAGTCATTATGAAGCAGTCAAGAGGTATCTATGCTTCTGTCAGCATCGCAGCATCCTAATTTGCCAACAGAATATACAAAGCTGTCTCAAGTAAAAGTGTGATTTCACATTATCCCTGTGGGGCTGTAATAAATATGAACAGATAATGTAAAGGGGTATGTGAGGAAACTACAGCTAGAGATGACATGGATTAGCAGCTGAATGTTATGTTACCCATCAAGCAATGGGCCATTTCTGCTAATGTTATGACCCTCTTTAAATCCAGTCCAACAATCCCCCTGTACATTGCAGGTATCTACTGTCCAAAGAACATATTACATGCATGCTCATATACTTGGGTAATTACATGCTCTTCAACCATTATTACAGATCAGTCAGTTAACCATCCTAGGACAAATCATTCTAATCTACAGCATTTCATAAAATGCAAAAAAGATGTACACTGCTGCAGACACACTTAATTTCCAGATTAGTTCTCTGCAATTTTTATAGTTTATTTTTCACAGCTGTGAAAGAATGCCACTTCATCAGAGGCATAACTTGTATTTTAAATTCTTATAACCTTTCATGGTCATATAAATATGTAGTAATAACTCTGTTCATTATAAACTTTCCAGCAGGAAAAGAGGTATACATTACAATTTACTTCGAAAATAATTTTTGTATACATTTTTTGCACAGAATGCACACATTGCTCAATGGATGTTAAAAAACTTCTTACTGGTGTGTGTGTTTTATGCAAAACATTGCTAGAAAATTTTCATTTTAGTCTGTATCAGTCCAACAAAATGCCTGCATTACATCAGGCCCAAATCACCACATACAATTTTCACAGAAAGAAAGGCTTATCATGCAAAAATTTGTACATGACATCATACATACACAATACTGACTTAAAATTTTAATTTGGAAAATTCTTGTATAATTTATTTTAGCAAAGTAATTTACGTCTCAATACATTTCATGTTGGTGCTCTTAATTAGCTTTGTAAAAGTATGTATGTATGCACAATAAATTACTGGCAAGGTGAATGAAGTATGCAAAATTGCAAATAAACCATTTGGACAAATGAACACTACACATTTAATATTAATGGCTTTCAATTGTGAAATGCACTACAGAAAAAATTGTTATTGTTGTTGTTGTTGTTGCTGTTGTTGTCATTGTCACCGTCACCGCTGCCACTGTTGTCATCATTGTCATTGTTGCTGTTGTTGTTGTTGCTGCTGCTGCCGCCGCCACCATCATCGTCATCATCATCATCATCATCATCGATGTCGTCATTGTCGTCCGTCCGTCTGTCTGTCTACTGCCTCCTTGTATGGTTTGTGTTATCTTCCTGGCCTCTGCCCAAATAGGCAAAGACAAAGAATCCATTTCTACATTAGGGAAAACCATATGGTGCATTATGTTGCCTCCAATGATGGGGTAATCATGACAGTGCTGAATGGCCAAGAAAATCTACACCTTAAAGTTAACTCAGTCATAAATGGAGGGGATGGGGGTATTCTTCATTTATATATTTCTCCAGTCCCCCACTTTTGTGCATCTCTGGAAAATCTATCCTAACAGCATTTCACACTAAACTTGAGCTTGTATCATGCAATGTAGTTACCTGTGCTTCATTATGCTCAGACAGCAGCAATGTCATAAACATAACACACACAATATGTTAAAATCACTTTGAGTCCAGTCAGGTGCTGGGTCAAATATGATGATGATGATGATATCATCATCATCATCATCATCATCAGGAGAAGTAGGGGTGGAGGAGGAGGAGGAGGATGCTGGTTTTGTTTTTGTTAGTTTCTAGCATATATAAAAAAATTATACTCTACTTCTAACAGGCACATACAAGCGATGTTATGTCCCATTTCATGTTTCTCTCTGTAAGCACATGATAAGGATACATACAATTTCCAGTCATAGTAACGCAGGGATTATTCATAATGGTGAATTCTCGGAGGCTGGTTAGGTGTACTAGATGAGAAATTTCATTAAGATCAGTAATGTTGTTGCTAGCAAGTGTGAGCATAACAATACTTGGCGGCAGGTGTCGCTCACACTGGCGCAGCTGTGAGATGCGGTTACCATGCAATAATAGTTGCTGAAATTTACAAACAAATTCGGCAGCTGTAAGTAGAACTTGAGGAGTGCAAGAGAGGTTCTCAGTACACGGACAAGCCATACCAAAACAGCCTTGTACACTCAAAAGAATATCCATACTTCAGTTTATTACACAGCAAGAAAAGAATCTGAGGCCTTCACCATCAAGTAGAGAACATCAAATTGTAGAATTAAAGTGTAGCAAATTCAAACACATTATGAATAAAATTTCGAAGTGTCCATTAAGCATCTACAAATATCACATTAAGTCCATCTTCAAAACTGTAGTACAGAGAAAGCTGTGAAATACTTGAGTAGTTTGGATGTACTCCATTAAATTAA
Source organism: Reticulitermes speratus (assembly GCA_021186555.1). Lineage (NCBI taxonomy): Eukaryota > Metazoa > Arthropoda > Insecta > Blattodea > Rhinotermitidae > Reticulitermes > Reticulitermes speratus. The sequence continues at coordinate 11,759,515 of JAJKFL010000001.1, forward strand.
GTTTTCAAAAAGTCTGTTCCATTGAGTCTGTCAAGATGGTTTAGTGTTTTTAACCATCTGGTAATACTTATGAGCTATATCTTGTTGTGTGATGGTGAATCCATATAATGTTCTATGCATTTATGTATGTGTCTAATACACAGTTTAGTTACAAACATAATTTTAAATGTCAAATGATGCAAAATAACAACAACACAACATCCGATTTCAAGTAACGGAAAACTCTTTATGCAACACTATTTACTGCTGTACAGACAACTTTAAGAGTCCTATATAAACAATTTTGCAGTGAATCATTAACCTTACCTTTAGAGACTTTAAATGTGAGATATCAGACACATGGACAATGCGGTTTTCAGAGAGGTCAAGGTGCTCCAGATTAATAGTTGTGTTAAGATGTTCAATCGTCTATAAATAACAAAGACAATATCAAATAAATTTCATATCATTACAATGAAAACCGCTACATACATAGTACATTATAGTACAGACACTCCTTGACTTTTGCAGCGGTTACATTCCGGAAGGTCCGGTGCAAGTCAAATTTTGTGTAAGTTGCTATTCAGCATATGCACGATCAACTATATTATATATATATATATATAATATATATAACACACACACACACACACAAGGCAGTCCAGACTCCAGCACACTGGTACCTATCAGCTATAACATGACTGCCCCGCCACATGTGTTATCACCCAGCAGTATTCTTCCACCACCATCTCACTGTGCTTTCATTCCCTCAAAGACAAATTAAGTGCATGTTTCAAAAATGTTATTATTTCAGTCTTTCTACATTTCTTACAATTGTGTATGTCTGAAATTGTGTAACTTTAAATTTGCATACATTGGGGAGTGTCTGTAAAGGCTCTGTCAAGTTTTCCTTGACATATTCACAGAATGAAAGAAATATACATTTATGCCTCTCTGTCTATATCAACATGCATTTTAATATACAGAAGTTAAAATGGTGACATGCTTCAGCACATTTTGGCATCAGCAGACCATTACATGTATTTACGATGAATAGAAATGATGTGAATGGTTTCAAGGACATATTTATAAAAACCATACAGCACACAGAAATCAAACTGAACCACAGGAAGCAGAACTCCAAAGAGTTTTGTAGCATGTGGAAAAAGTGATGTAACCTTAACGACTGTCTCCCAGACTGCAATGTTAATATGACAGTAAAATGGTGACTCAAGCTGACAGAACATTCTGTGTGCTCAAGTTCCATTCCATGACCACTAGTCAATGCGGAATTCAGAGGAGGCTGTTATTTTTTGACAGCCCTTTCTGCATAGCCCCTGAAAATTAGTATGTTAAGTGAGCCCTGAACTTTACCTTCAGCAAATCAACAGTGCCAAACATTCTGAAGCAAACTGTTGCTTTCTGTCTCCACAAACTTAAAATGTTACAGAACATTAATGCAAAATGGTAAAGTGCTACACCATGAATTTGGCTGTATCACAATGGACTGTCTTCATGCCAATAAAACCTATCCCCCAAAAATTTCCTACTGCCAACAGGAACAGAAAATTTGAAGAGGAGAATACAAAATGCCATTGGGAATGCTTATTTTTAATCCTAGGAAGAAGTCAGATAAGAAACAGAGTATCACTTTGATGGGTGCAGAACATCAAACGGAATAGACACTGAACCCAAACAGACTGAAATATAGGAATGGAAGTGGATGGATGCAGATGCGCTGTAGCAACGAATGTGATCGTGTGCTTGCCGATGGGCTCACTGGCCAATCAGCATCAGTTGGCTGCAAGTGCATGCTAATGTACAGAAGCTCATTATGTACCTAAGCAGTTAACACCACTGCCAAGTGTCAAGAGAGGATGGCCAAGGCTTGTAACAGCTCAAACTTGCAACAATTTAAAAGTTGCTGCAAGGGTAGGGATAGTGTCATTTAAGGAATTCTTCAATGGGTTAACAAAATGAAGTGATATGCATAATAAATCCTGAACAAGCTACTGGCATGCATGAATACCACATCTGCAAAACTGAAGCTAAAGTGCAAAACATAGTTTTGGGCCCACGCCATGTTCTTCCTAGGTTGGTTTTTGTACCACATAGCTCCTTCCTCTTTCATTCTGTTAGGCTTCACTAGGTGATTAAGTACGACAGGTTACATTGGTTCTGAGGGTCAAAATAATATTACACATTGTACTAAAATACGGATATCCTGCAATCATGTGTGTGTGTTGTGAAACTTTGGTTGCTACTGCCATCCTCATGGTTGTGCCATTCTTGTTCAACATCAGTACTTAAAACACTTCTCACAACCAAACAAATAAATACAGTTTTCCTTATGGATTTCATGAAGACATATGGCAGAGCTGAAGTATAGTTCCACAAAATCTTAAACTTGGCACCAGAGGGAGATGATTCACACCTTGGTCACTTTAACTCCAAGGAAAGAGCCCCTAGTACCAATTAAATAGGAGCTGGGCAGGCTCCAGAGCCTGTCTGGACACTTTGGAGAAGAGAAAAATCTCTTACCCCCACTGGCAATTGAACAATGGCTCCTTGGATCATGCAGCCCACCTGATCACTATATCAACTATGCCATGACAGATCAGAAATATATAAATATAGGCAAAATTTATAATCTAGAACAATATGCATATACAATTATACAAAATGTGCACTGGGATATACAACTCTGTATTAATCCTTCTGGTCCTAACCAATTCTGGGTTGTTTAGTTACATAACCTTGAAGCTAAGCTCAAATTAATTTACAAGATGTTATATAAGAGTGTATACCTTGATACTGTTAGCTGCAAGGCAGAGCCATTTCAGATGCACAAGATCCTTCAGTCCTTCAATGGTCAAAATGCTGTTATGTGCCAAGTTCAGCGTTGTCAGCCCATGCAGTCGAGCAACACCATACATCCGTAGCAACTGATTGCGAGTTACTGACAGCTGTTGAATATGAAAACTCTTGTACATAAAATAATGTGCACATGCATGTGCACACACACACACCACACACACACATCAGCAAGTCAGTATAACAAAAAGAGCATAAGCATGTATCATAACAGACTGAAAGCGGCAGGACCTGAAAAAGTAACTTGTCATAATTATACTGCGAAGCCACAGGACCACAAATTACACTCATTTCTAACCCATGACTATACCTCTTCATGTAGGAAAGCAGAAGAAAGTACATTTTAACACTAAATATATTCCATGTATAATCCACATGTTTAGCTAATATAATCAGCAGATACTTTTAGCAAATATATCTACTCTCTACATGTCTTACACTTTACATATTTGCATAAATTAATTTAACCTCAATGAATGTTCCAATACACATGTAACGTTGTTCCATTATGTCATGTGTTCTGGGCTGTGATGTCATGCGGACTGGTAGGGGAGGTGCCTAGGAAATGTTTATATGTACCTATAATTAACACCCACTGCCATGAGAGACGGTTATAATGCATAAATATGGTATAACAGTTACTGCAGATTTTATCCAACAAGATGGATATAAAACTCCAACTGGATAAACAGAAAATAATAATCAGATGTGAGGTACTATAATTAAATTTGTAATTGATACAAAATGATGAGGAACATATCAGAACTTGACATTTTAGAAAAATTACAGAATATGAAGTTCAATGTCCATTTCACCCGAAGTTGTGATCCTATAACCTTAAATACTCACAGATAACAAAATGAAACTAACATAAACCAAGCTAACTTAACCTAATATTATCAGCAACAACAGGGTAAATGGAAAAGCCACGTTCTAGGTCAATGTTTCAATCAAGTACTGACTGGTCTTGCGCACATACATGGTGAATATAAACCATATTTCACATACATCAACAAGTTTAATGCCATATTCAGTACAAAACATTCTTTAACACTTTTCATTACTTTTGAGTTAATAAACATCGGAAATGGAGACCACTCTTATCTACACAATTGCGTGGCTTTCCTACAGTACTGTTTACCTAACATAGCTGGCAATTAGAATTTGTTTAACCATAAATCAAACCTAACACCAGTGAAATGATTTACTTAAACTCTTACTTCATAACAGACTTTTTTCTCATACAGTTTTCCAAATCGCATGCAACATTTCCCTACCTTTTTCAGTACAGTATAGGAATCAATATTATCCCATCTCTGAAGTTCATTGTTATCTACTATCAAAGTTGTCACGACCTGCGCATCGTGTGGTTCAGCTCTGGAGAGTTTCTTCAGTCCTTGCCCCGAAAGATCAAATGTGTCGTGAAGTTCTGTAACTTAAAAACAGTCACCTAAGTCTCTTCGCTTGTAACTGCGAGATCTGTAACACTGCGTTAAAATCACATTACAATAATAAACTTCATGTGACATTGTGCTGTTCACGTTGACAGTGAAACACGCACACAACACCAAGGCGTTGTTCGTCAACATAGTATGAATTTCCAAATTTAACACATATTACAGTACACATGTTCTAACAAATATGTTACAAAATCGGTCAAAAACCCCTGAAAAAAAGCACGACTATCCGCAACACCTAAAACATACACCTCCACATACCTTCAGCTGCCATGATTTACATTAGCAGTTGATTCGCAGAACGGTATCTGAAATGTTACCAAAAATTTCCCTCCCATACGAATGAAATTCCCATCAGTCCATCTATGTAGCTGTTACTAATGTATCATTACTGCCTTATTTTTAAACAATGTTATTTCATCTGCAGATGGTAAATAATTAAAAAAATGTTATAAGATGATCATAACACGTGAGCAGGTGGGATTTGTATGGAACTGGTCTGGTCAATTTGCAGTAATATTTCGGGCACAGATTATCTGATTTCGGGTGCTTGCTGCAGAGACTGTATAAGTCCTCGGTCGCGAGCACAGATTATCTAGTATCGCGAGAGTGGCTGGTAGCACGGATTAGTGATAAACGTTACTCCGTGGAAACATGCGGCGGGATTGACATCACATTCCGACTGCGCTCCCATCTATTGATTACAGCACAGTTGTTATGCAGTTAAAGTGCTCCTATAGGCGACTTCGGGAACTTTGACATCACACCAGTGCAACAATGTGCACGACTATTCCACACACACACCACACCTCCTTCCCTTTCGTGTCCGCACTGTCAATCAAAAAGTACTGAAGTTGATGACAGAAGTCTCCTGGCGTGTTAAGCTTGACTGAGTGACCCTGAAGATGAAGGCACTACGAATAAATACATTTCGTTACATCCAAATACATGCTTCAGCAATGACCATGGCCTTTTAAAACATTTAATTATTAAAGCTGAGCTTTTCACCATCTTGCTATTCCAATTTGATGTAAATAGAATGCATGATTTAAGGTACTGGCGTCCAAACTTGATGGCAAAAGTCCACACCCATTATTATGGGTTGGTTCGCGGGCCGCACGTGGGAAAATAATAAGTGGTATACCTAATCGCCTAAATTAATAAGCAATTTTTATAATATATACATAATTTACAAATGCGGCTGCGGAACGCATTATACAACCAGTGGGCCGCGGGTTGAAGACCCATGCTTTAAAGTCTAGCTAAACTAGAGTGTCCGTACAATTTATCATACGGTTAGTCGCTGGCTTCTCAACCCGTATACTCAGGTTCGGTCCCAGGGCACTCCTTGTTGGATTTGAGGTGGACAAAGGGGCACTGAGATAAGTTTTGTCTTAAGTGTCTCGGTTTTCCTCTGTCTGTTGCAGTTTCACAAATTGTCTCTATTCACGTCCATTCATATGCCACAGTCTACATCCTGACAGAGTCGCTGAATAAACAATGAAAGAAAACAACAGTCTGAAGGTTCAGTCCGCCAATTGAGTTGTTACAGCCATTAATCTGACACGGTTCTGAAGCAGTTCACCCATCTACCACGTCAAACATTCCATAACACGTAGGGTTACGTGGGTGGGATAAGTGGATTCAGACTTAGCACTTCTGGATTACATAATCCAGTCGCGATGATGCGCTTAGGGAGCGATAAAACAGTCATTGTAAAAGCTGCATGAAATCTCGGGCGGTGTTCACGACCAGCAGTCAGTATCGGGAACGAATACGCGAACTTCGCCCTGGCTTTTGAATGTTGTAGTGAGGAAAGGTGCGCGGGGCGTGGAGACAAGGACCGGTTACTACGAGCCCTGCAAATGTAAGTCGAGAGCAACAGTTACTTTATCTATCAAGCCAATGAGTAAGCATGAATCTCGTCAGACACAGATCACGCACGCAGCTCGCAGATACACACCTACTGTTTACGGGTTGCATAACGTGGTCTCCTTTTATCTTGGGGTCAAGTAGCAAACAACTACTGCTATAAAAGTGAACAGGTGTTCGTCTGTTCGCACTATCTTATCTGTCTGGACGTGTTAAATTGTGACACGCGGGTGAGTCAGTGGCTACAATGTTTTTGTGGGGGTCACTGCTAGTGATTTTCCTCGCTGTCATTTTATTCATCAGACAGAAGGATCCGCCGCCTATACATGGCGTTTACCAGCAACCGGGAAAGTGGTACCCGCTGAAGTATGCTATCTTCCTCGCCATATTAAAACTGAGACGGGTAAGTTACTGGAAACGTTAATTTCTGCAAAATCATAAAGGTAAAGGTCTCCCCACGACATGCCATACAGGCACAGGGGAGGGGGGTGGAGTAGACGTATAGCTCTACTCATTCCTAACCTTGGCACTAGATGGGCGTAGGTGGTCAACACCAAGCCCCGGCCGCTGTACCCCCGGGAGACAGCTCGGATGCCTATTGCAAAGGAGAATAGGTGAGTCTCACGGCCTGTCTGGACGGGTGTGGAAAATCTCACCCCTACCGGGGTGAGATCCCCGAGCCGCCCAGCCCGTAGTGAGTCGCTACACCGACTACGCTATCCCGGCCGCTCTGAAAAATCATGGCCTACATTAATTTTTTGGGGCCTGGGGTGAGGGACACTTTTTTTCAGGGGAAGAAAGAGTATCAGTTCACAGTGCGGTAGGAAGTAATGGTTAGAGACGAGGGCCGCGGAATTGTGATTTTATGATTAACAGTAAATTGCTTAACTTCGAACTTGGACACCGCTTCAGGATTTGCTTGAATAGTGGAAAACCAAAAAACACCTTGTGTCGAGATGGCCAGTCTAAAGAGTAAATGAATGAATAAGAGGAAACAAAAAGTGTACGCTAGCAAGAGACATTACATTTATTACGCGAGAAGTAAGGCAGCATTCACGTCTCTGAAGACTCCCAAGCACCGCCCGGTCGTCCTTCTTGTAAAAGTTGGTCGGACAGAAGGCAATGCAATGGAAATTGGATTATTCTGCAGTTATGTCGCACAGAAGCGACTCTGCATTTGCTCTAAAGCCGAGAAGAACCACGGAAAATCGTGACAAATATGAAGTTCACATACATTAGGCCAATATTAAAACATTCAGGAGCTAGGGTCGTGTAGAAGGTATAGTGACTAGGCTAGGGTCTGGGAAACCGAGAAATCATGGCTCCATTCCCGACAGGGTCAAGATATTATTTTCATCTTCAAAACGTGCAAACTGCCCTGAGGCCCACCCAGCCTCTTATTGAGTGTACTGGGATTCTTTCCTGGTGCTGGTAAAGCGGCTGGTGCAAGAAGTTGACCATGACCATTCACCTTCATCCAGACATTCAAGAATTAAATGAACAGAAGGAATATAACTTGAGTTTCACTTTCTTTCTGTAGCACAACAGCCCTACTCGGGCCTAGGCCGCTTCACTGTTGAGGTTTCGAGATCACATACAGTTAGACACACCACACTCGGTAGGATTCCTCTGGACTAGGGATTGGCCCCTTACAGAGACCTTTACCTGACAACACACAACATTCACAAGAGACAGACCTCCATGTCCCCGGTGGGATTCAAACCCACAATCCCAGCAAGCGAGTGGCCGTAGACTTATGTCTTAGACCACGCAGCCACCAGGATCAACTCACTTTCTTATAATGTTTCAAACTTATTACTACTTACAGTGTGATGGCTTCATTAAGCAGGGCTGAGAGAAGCCTCAGTGCAGTCCCAAGTATTGAGAAATTCTGATACCCCCTAATATTAAATAAATAAATAAAACCTTCCTCAAAACCCAATTAATAGCACAAAATTTCCAGATCATTTGCTGAAAAGCATCATTGTGTCATAATTCTTACAAGGGTTGTATCTGCACTGCTGCACAGCATGATTTGATTACTGCCAATTAATGGTACAGATATAAACAAAACAGTATCAGAAATTTAACTTTAATTTAACATAAAATAACAAAAGAAAAAGACCTTGGCAGCTGTGCTGTTACACCAGCTATGGGATTAAGTATTGATACAATTTTATATATGTCTTATTAGTTTTGTTTCAAGATCTGTCGAGGTAATGAAGACTGTTATAAAGTGCATTATAAATTTGTAAGGATTCATCAAGATATGGCAGCCCTTCATTATCCTTGGATTAATGTGAATTGACTAAGTTAACAATAAGGAATATCAGACAGTCTCTGAATTTGATCTAAATGCATATTCCTGAACCTTCAAAATACAAATTCGTACAGGTAAGGAAGGTTTGCAATGCTCATTGTGTTTGTGTTTATTACAAGTTCAATTTACATAAACTCCAAAATTTCACACACCTGCTGTCTCAACATCTGTGTTGATGTGGCAAGTGACTGTATGGTGCACATGCATGCAAACACATGTGCACATTTGCACACAGTATATGTGAAGCACTGTAATGATTGGTTGATCATCAATTTATAGTCAATTCCCAGACGAACCTGGATGATGCAAAAGAAAGTCAACAAAACATTGCATTTTAGTTCAACCATGAGAAGGCCCATTGCTGGAGATTATTTTAGTGCATAGATTCTCCCTGGTGGTTTGAAACCTCACATTATCAGTGAAGTTTGCTATGGCCCTTTATGCTGTGTTGTGTTTCAGTGGCAGAACAGCTATGGTATAAATCTGGGTAAGAAACAAGCTGGCTATGGCATGCAGTCACATACTTCTGCTGCTGAGATGGATGTTGCACAGCCACTGTCTACAGATGCTAAGGTTCATATACATTATATTACAGTCTCACCAGATTGTAAGGTTCACGCACATTATATCACAATCTCAGTAGATGGTAAGGCTCATATACATTGTGTCAAAATTTTCATCTCAACACATTAACTTATTTGTAATATAAACAATGGCTTGTAATTAATGTTATGGGCTTGTTGGATGTGATGTCATACGGTTTGGTCCATATCTACCACAATACACAGCCATTACATCTTCATAATCACTGCTATGACAATCTCAAATGTCTCACACAAACAGTAAGCATTCTGAGAACCTGCACTTATATACAATTCTTTCAACACATTTATTTGGACATCCATAAGTTCCTGAGTGCTTTTATGATCATACTTTGTGTTGCAAATATTTAGAATCCAGCATTTTTAAATATGTCAAAGTTATACCATAACACTGCAGTCACATGGATCCATCATGGGTTGCAGTATACTGATTTGCATTTTTCCTTTCAGAATGGACCTTTACAAACTTTCTATAGAATTCCAAATCTCCTCACAAAGTAGAATAATAACTATCTCCAGATGTTGCCTATGCTGACAGACTTTTGTTGTCATTACAGGCATTTGATGCTGTGTTCTTCATTGCTGCTAATGAAGATGGTTACTACTTTGTAGCGGGGGCAGAGCGACGACATCACGGTGTGATTAATGGACTCTGCTATATTGTTGTAAGTGTTATAACAGGGCACAAAACAATAAGAAATTATCCATTTGAAGCCTGAGGTCCATACTATAATACATAAAAATTCAGTGCCTACCTCACAGAAAACACAGTCAATCTCTACTACAAACACCAACCGGTCAATGTTGTTTAGGGAACTAATCGCTGCTTATCATGAGAATCATACAAAACACATAAATACTATTTGGTCAAAATGCACAGTTTTAAAGTTACAGCTGGCGATGCAAATAGCTATTACTGTCCATTAAAGGGTTAAACAATTACAATGAAATCAGTGTACCCCTTTTAGGGTTCTAAAGGAACAAACATTTGTAAACCCAAGAGTAAGTGACAAGTGTCTCTAAGTCTCTACTTCTGTCATCTTTTTTAAAAATGGACATGAATATAACACACATTAAATTAATAATTATTGTAAAATTGGTAAGAACATAATGATATACCGTATATTCTCGAATCTAATCCGCACCCAGTTTATGGCGACTTCTTAAACGAAAAAAGTTAGTTCGCGATTCTAATCCGCACCTTTCCTTCAACCACCCCTTGCCCACGGGGCGACTGATTGAATAATATTGGATGTTACCAATGCGTTAAAATCCGACGCTACGCCTGTGGCCGATGAGTCATACCGATAGAGGCGGGGCCTTTCTCAACAGACGTGCGCAATCTCGCTGAAGCCAGCTGATCTTTAGTTGTTGAAACGTGGGAGGTGCTTGTTCCAATTTGTCGTGTACCGTAGTTATGGAAGAGGGACACCTGAAATCTAAACGACTCTCATATACGGCAAAGTTCAAACGTGAAGTTATTCGGTGCGCAGAGGAGAATGGAAACCGCAAAGCCGCTGCAATTTTTGGAGTTGATGAAAGCAACGTTCGACTATGGCGGAAACACAAGGCAGCGATGAGCGGGTGTGAGGCGTCAGGAAGGAAATTCACTGGACCCAAGAAAGGACGATTTCCTGAAATTGATGATGCAGTCTTCACGTTTTTTCAAGAGAGACGCAAGACTGGACTGTTTGTGAGTTATGATCTACTCGCGAGGAGGCGATAAAGAAGGCCAGATCTTTGAACATTCCTCGAATTATGAGTGATGACGGCGAGTCTGATGAATAATAAATTATAATAATAAATAATAAAATAATAGATTATTGTATTGTATTCTTCTTACGTTGTTTATTAATTACGTTAATTACGTTATTGTTATATTGTACAGCAGCTCAATCATTTTTCCAAAATCCAGCTCTAGACCGCGAATCTAATCCGCACGCGAATCTAATCCGCATCTAATTTTTTAGCCCTCTAAAACTGTAAAAAAAGTGCGGATTAGATTCGAGAATATACGGTAGATGTCAATCAATTTTCATGTTCTTGAACTCTCTGTCTTTAATTATATTACGAAGTGGCTGTGATGATGTGCCAGACAGGAAGAGCACCAGCTTTGTCCATAACATTTTAATGGGGATATTTCATTCACAAATATGAAACTTTTAAATGGATTAATTAATTAATTCCAAGGAACACAGTCCACCGTGGGAAGCAGATACCTGACTTGCTAGTCAGGGAATTCCCAATTCTATGGAAACCAAAGATTCATTAGCACACTCGAAAGCCTGATGACTGAAACATTATGATGTATTAATAACTGATAAATCTTCGCAATTTGTACAGTACCATACCATAGATACTTCTATTAGACATACTGGTGGTATTATATCATGTAGCACTTTGGAATCTTAAGATGGTCCATATTAATGACCAGGACTTTCAATATATACTTTGATATTTGTTGGCCACAGATAAATTCAAAAGTTGAGAACATTTATTTTTATGATCCAAAATAATGGTACCAGATTTTTAATTGCATGTAATATGTGTATCCCAAACAGGTACCAGGCAAAGGCCTACTGTGTAGTCACAAGCTGCCTGACACTGTGCTGTTTGGAGCAAAGAATGAAGAGTTTGGTGCAGAAGGCCTGATGCTGAAACCTGTTCGAGCCATGAAAAAATGGAAGCTTAGTTACAAAGGGAAAATGTGGTGAGCATCACCAATGCAGTTAAAAGCTTGGTCTTTGTAATGGAGTTGCGGTGTTTTCAGTGAGTAGTAAGTCTTTTAAAACATTATTTAAGTTGTGTCACCCTGTAGACGGTTAAAGGGCAGACAAAACCAAAGACAATGCTTAATTATAGTGAAGCATATCTGTCTAGATTATCACAATTATTTGGTGACTACATACGAAAATGACTACAGGTTCCAAGTACAGACATTTTTATGTGCTGCAAACATAAGCACCTATTCTCAGCGCAGGATAGGGTTGCCTTCCTTGTCAATATTACAGTGCGCATGTGCGTGCGCGCACGCACGCGCACACACACACACACACCAGAGTGAGAGACAAAGTTAGATTCAAATTTGCGGTCGTTGTGACTGCTGCACTGCTCAGAGTGTCAGACAATTTTATGAAACAAATACTGAACTCTAATTTGACTTCAACATACAGCAATTAAAGTTACACATTCTACAGCCGCTCACTTGCTGGGATTGTGGGTTTGAATCCTGCTGGAGGCATGGACGTCTGTCTCTTGCAAGTGTTGTCAGGTAGAGGTCTCTGCAACGGGCTGGTCACTCATCCAGAGGAGTCCTACCGAGTGTGGTGTGTCTAAAGTGTGTGATCGTGAAACCTCGAAAAATGGGAGGCATAGGCCCCTTAGGGGCTGTCAAGCCACAGGGAGGAAAAAAAAAAAGAGATAGAGAGAAGAAGAAGGGGGGAGAGAGAGAAAGAAGAAAAAGAGTAATGGAGTAGTCTACCTATAGAACATGGGGATCATACTTTGTCTAACAACACTGAATCAACTGCCATGGTTATTTAGTATCAAATGGTATATAGGATGATGAGGTTCAGTGAGCTTTAAAGGAAGGAGCCACTGTGTATTTTAGGCAGTGTCTGAGCATCCAGGAAATTTTTTGATTTGAAGTTTCCATAGTAGTGAATGTTTCCATTGAGATCTTCTGGGTCATGACACCACATAAACGTTATCAGTGAATTGAATACCAGTGTCCTGGAGAATCCTGCTGCCTACATCTTCAGAAGTTCAGCACCTATATAGTTACATGGTGTCAGAACCTAGAACATAATATGAAGAGAACACTGCTTGAGTAGCTGGGTGAATGTTAAATTTAAAAAAAGGATGCTGTTCCATTGAGTTAGTTAACCTTTCATTACAGGCCTTAGTGCACTGTACAGACCTTTAATTCTTCACATGCTGATGGCCTCAGTGTGCTGTATGGTTGTGAATGCACTAAAGGTACTATAAATTTAAAACCCCTCCATCCTGGGCAATAGTTGGAACTTAAACCCCAGCGTCACTGAAGAGTTAAGGAACACAGTATATTAGCTCTCACTCTCCATTTCTCTGAATATATAATGCATTAGTTAATTTATAGCAGACATGAGTGTGTGTGTAATGTAACAGTTTAATTTCTGCAGGTTGCAGTCCGATTCCTCGCAAGTGTTTGATGTGAATTTCAAAGGAGAGTGGAGTACAGACCTTGCATATTTCAACTATGACACTGACATGAATCCAGCAACTGTTGCAAGGGTTATTGCTAAGGAAAAATGGACAAGAGAATATTTCAAATCCCTTGAAAAGTAAGTCTCATGATTCCTAATGAAAATTATGTAGAATTACAATCCTATTTCAAGCAAACCAGGCAGCACAGTGTCTGGGATAACATTAAAAAAGATATGTAATGTATTCATGTACTTACATGTACATGTTTTTTTAATGTCTGATATCCCTTGGAAGATATGTGGAACTGAATTTAAAAACATCACAAGTAGGATATACAAAGATTCTAAAGAGTTTACGAAAACTGTGGCAAATATTTGCATCTAAGAGAGCAGTAGTGATAGGAGGATGGAGAAAACCAAATAATAAGGAGCTTCATAATTTGTCATGTTCATCCGATATTGCTGGGGTGAGCAAATCAAGGAGGATGAGATGGGCAAGATACGAGGGTTATCCAGAAAGTAAAGATACAAAAGCAATAAAATTTTTTAAAAATATTTATTAACAAAATCAGTGAAAAAACTCTTAACACATACCTTTAGCTATTTTTCAATATAATCACCACCTTTGTCAAGGCATTTGTTTAGCCTGGGTACAAGTTTTTGTATTCCGATGTCATAGAACTCTGCCGCCTGTGCACACAACCACGTAGTGACTTCGTTTTTCACCTCTTTGTCTTCGTGAAACTTCTGGCCGGCCAGATGTTTCTTTAAATGCAAAAACAAATGGAAATCACTGGGAGCGAGGTCTGGTCTGTGAGGGGGATGGCCGGTCAGAAGTTTCACGAAGACAAAGAGGTGAGAAACAAAGTCAATGCGTGGTTGCGTGCACAGGCGGCAGAGTTCTATGACATCGGAATACAAAACCTCGTACCCAGGCTAAACAAATGCCTTGACAAAGGTGGTGATTATGTTGAGAAATAGCTTAAGGTATGTGTTAAGAGTTTTTTCACTCAATTTTGTTAATAACTATTTTTAAAAAAATTTAATTGCGTTTGTATCTTTACTTTCTGGACGTCCTACGTACATAAAACTGCATGTACATACAGCATGCATGGGAGAGACAATAAATGTTTACAAAGTTTTAAGTATGAATCCTGAAGGGAAGAGACCACACTGAGAGAGGAAATCATACATGAGTGATAATATTAATATTTAGTGTGTGAGAATGTGAAATGGATGGTGGGCTGTTTTTAAAATGGTAATGATCCTTGGGCTATTATAAGAGGCAGAGAATTTCTTGACTTGCCGAGTAGCTGTCACTTTCTCAAGACAGTTCCACCTTCATGGAGTTAATTCAAGGACGTGGAACTCAATTCTCTTTATTTACAGAGCTCACCAGACTCATTTTGAACAAATGGGATATTTGAATGCAACAATTGAAATCAATGCTGAAAGACATTCTGTGAAGATGCCATCATTTCGTGACCACAGCTATGGTACGCAAATATTTAGCTGTTTATTTATTAGTTGCAACATTACAATTCTTCAGGGTAGAAGATATGGAAGCAGAAAATCACTCTGAAATGTTGGTATTCATCTACCAAGCTACATGGTATTACATCCCACAAGACCACAAACTTACTAACAGCTGTGCGAACCTTAAAACATTTCTTTTTCTGTGGTGCTAAAGCCCAATTCAGGCCCAGGCAGCCTCTTTTGAGGTTTCTAGATCACAACACATACACACACACACCCAGTAGGACTCCTCTGAATGAGTGATCAGCCCATTGCAGAGGCTGCTGCTATGCAACATACAACAAACACAAGAAACAAACAGCGATGCCTTCAGTGGAATTCAAACCCACGATTCCAGCCATCAAGTGGCTGCAGACGTAAGCCTTAGACAGCCCGGCCACTGTAATTGGCAAACTCAAAGCTACTACATCAAATCTTATTTTGTAGCCAAGCAGTAGTCACTGTAATGCCTGACAATTTTCTTACTATGGATTATCATGGGCATTTGTTTAAGAAAACCTATTAATAAGTATTGTCACATACAGGGAACAAAAGAGACTGGGATCTGATGCACCGATACGCATTTCACATGATCTTCCTAGAGGATGGAACAAAGGCAACTATTGGAGTGATTTGTCAGCCCTGCACTTGCTCCAGGTTAGTTGCTCTGAGGATCTTGGTCTTATTATAAGAGTATGAAATTGATGATTTACGTGAACAAATCATGTTTTAATGTTTAATGAAACTGAATGATTAAGAAATATTCATGAATTCTTCCTTATAAAGTAGTAAAAAGTGGGGATTTAACACTTTGAAGCCTGGAATTCATATAAAAATAATAACCAAACCTCAGTTGCTATCTCTCACAAAACACACTGCATTTCCTTACGAGCATTGGTCAGTGCTGTTTAGGGAAATACGAATATTTTGGGAATCATACACAATAAAGTGTTGACAAGAGGCAAGAGTTTCGTATTGCTAGAGGAGCTGGTACATACAGTTATCATTGTACTTTAAAGTGGTACTGAGGCATGCATGTAAAGTCTTTGCAAACAGGCTTGAGGCTGGTTATGTGTACACTTCGACCGGTGAACTGCATCCACTGGAGTGGTGTGACTTTGAGCTTTATGAACATGGGGAAAATGGCACACCTCCGACTGACTACGGCTTTACCTTCAAGGCAGGTAAGGGTAAAACAAATTCCAAGATATTAAAATACAGTACAGAGCTAGCAATACTTGTTACTTGTAATGATATACATAAAATCTCTGAAATTATTGAAAGGATTTTCATGAAAAATTGTGGATGTCCACATCAAAATTTGTCAGACAAATGTAATTTTGAATGGTTCTGGCAATGGTAACAAGCTTTCTTATTTGATTTCTTGCTGCACTCTGTCCACATTCTTCTTTCTGTTGGTAGGTCCAACAGTGTATACTGTTCAGGCAACTGTGGAGTATGCAGCCACTCATTATGTTGGACGGAAATGGGAAGCACGCATGGTGGAACGTTTTCTTCGATACATTGTGAATGGCATCCCAGGACAAGGCGTGTCTGAATTTCATTATTACAATAAGGGAGGGAGGCCTTCGTCTGTTGCTGAAAATGACCCATTTTGGTTCAAGAAACTTAACCTACAATCAGCCCACTGAGTTCATGAACTTTGTTGGCACGATTGTTTATTTTATTTGAAAAGGCACTTCTGAAAGTTCAGTTAATATCAAGTTTGGGGATATGCTGGATGCAGTTTACACCAATTCAATGAAAGAAGAATGTAAAAGTTTAATACATAAGACAAGTGCCCTGGACACCTGTCCAGTCTGGTAAGAAACTAACAGCAAGTGCACAGAATATACACTAGATCAGTTCAAGCTTGAGGTTCATAAAAACAGCTATATACACCTTTCAGTAAGAGATAAGTGTAAGGAACCTGTCAAGGTCTACCGACTTCTGGACAACTTGCCAAGGTCCATCAGAGAAATCCGTGTGTGCCAATTCTTTGTAGTTGTTACATGTGCAGTTAATTTCAATCTGGAAAATCCTGGCACCATTCCAGCCCATCCAATGACCTTCTTCATGCTGGAACAGTTTAGGAATTCATAGAAGATCCTCTCTGAGACTGTGCCCAAGTTGCTGAAGCCACACAGCTAACAGCTGGCCTGTTCGGCCAACAGAGCTTCAGCCACATCCACAAGGAATGCTACTGTCACCTCTTTCAAAGTTCTTTCTGATCTGGTTCAAATATGCAGATTCGTAAGATATTTTCTGTTTTCAAGACTGCCTAATTTTGTAGTGATCTGAACTCCTCTGAAATGCCATTCACACAGGAGATAAACAAAGAATCATGAGGATTTTCTATTTGTTAAATTTCTTCCTTGGAACTGTTAAAAACTATACTCAAACTGTTGGGGATACCAGTGAGCTCAGGACTGTATCTAAAATTGTAAGCTTCATTAAGCAATTGTCATTTTTGGCACATGGTTGTAACTATGTTGTGTACACTTAGAACAACTTCTCTTCTAAAATGGTACAATGTCAAATGAAAACCTGCTTCATGCAGAGCAGTTCTACAGGCAATGCATGAGATGTCAAGGCTGTTCATAAACTGCATAACACAAGAGATTTATACACCAGACATGAGTGAAAATAAAATCATTCATAAAGCACTGTCATTCTTAACATACGTATGTATTACATACATGTAACAGAAAATCACTCCTCAACCTTCAGCCAGAATGGACTGTGGCAGTCTTGGCAGAATCCACCAAACCTCAAACTGGTTCTCCATCAGGGAAAGGGTACAGACAAATGGTAAATGCCAACCGAGTGTTTCAAAACTGGGACTAAGTACATTTTGCACTCTATTTCAGTACAGTACAAAGATGTACACTGTGTCAGTCAGGTTTACAACACATCAAACCACTAGCACTCCAAGAGAGAACAAGGACTTTTATGTGGCCATGGCACAGAAAAAGAGAGACCAGTGTCTGAGAATAATTCTGCTGCTCATTGGCATGTGTGAAACAAAAAACTGTGGGTTAAACTGCTACCCATAATACTTAGTTTCATCCACTTTGATCAGTCATAACATTTGTTCATGAAAGCTACCCAGACAATGTATGACTGCACATAATAAAGCCCCACTGGAGTCCCTTCATTCCCTAGTCATTTACCATATCCATTTAAATTTTGTTAACTTATATTTCCCTTGTTTTTTGCACATTTTAAAATATAACCTTAAACATGAGCATCATTGTCATCGTCGTCAGTTTCGTAGTTGCTGTAGTCATCATCATCACTTTTTGTGTCTCATATCATCATCATCATTTTAAATAATTAAATTTGCAACTCTAACTGTTGTTCTGAAACTGACAACTTTATGGCAGTAAAATTCAGATCATGCATGATGTTCTTAGTTATGACATTCTGCACTTCCACAGATTATTACCAGCATTTTGAAGGAATCTGCTGTCTCCATCTTTTACCCTTGAGATGGAGGCAGCAAGTTCCTCTGAAACCACAACCACCTATGAAACTTCACACTGTGCCACAACCAAGAATATCACAGTATGAAAACAAACAGGAATTTATTTGTTATGATAGTAATGATGCACATCATGTAGGGACTAGTACCTTAACAAACTGCATACACTATGGAACACAAAGGGTTATTACACAGAACAGAAACACAATCTGATTCTAATAATCAAATTCCTCACCTCTGAATAAAAACAAATTATATTTTCATTATGTTACTCCATACACATCAATTTAAAAAAGGATCAGCAATTAATTCATCTTTGGGGGAGGTGGAGGAACAGGAAGATTCCCTAGTTTTGGTGGAGGTGGTGGCACAGGGTTAAACATTGGAGGTGGAGGTGGCATACCAGGTGGCATCAGTGGTCTTGGCGGTGGTGGTGGATGACCCAGAGGAGGAGGAGGCATGGGTGGTGGTGGAAGATTGGGAGGTGGTCCAGGGGGTCTCATAGGTGGTGTTGGGGGAGGTGGAGGTCTAGCTTGTGGCTGTTGTTTAGGATCATTCTTGAAAGCAAACTGAAGAAAAAACTGCTTTGTGTCTTTGTTCCAATGGGTCCAAAACTTTCCTTCCGTTTTCTCCACCTCACGACTTGGAACCTATACAACAGACACACTTGACTAAGAAATGTCATTAATACAAGAAAAATAAAATTGGTATTAACTCAAATGGTTACTATTTTAAACTAAAAGCTTAAAATCTGTTCCATCAAAAGTTCTGACAAAATAACCACACTGCAATCAGACATACATAAACATTTAATAATTCCATCAGAATAAAAATGACTCATGATCACTTTATATACAGTTTCATCAATGGTGATTCCTAAGTTGTCTTGGGTGTAGCGATTCACCTGTGCCTTATTCTCAACACATTACAGTTGATAGGCCCTCAGAACATGCAACATCAGTAACACTTATACACCCTTTTTTTGCATCTTTCCCCCCCATATATAAACTTTCGTCTAGCTTACACACTTATCACCATACTCAACTGTCACTCTACTGTACTTCACTATTTTCATCATCACTGGATTTTCACTGTTCTTTCATGCATTCTGCCATTCAAGGTGCGGTGGTTAATCATCACAACATTCGGCCTAAATGCCAGTAAGGTTGGGATAGCAGGTAACCTCAAATTTGGAAGGACAATCAAGAATATACAGTTCATTAATTGTAACCATGCATAAATCTTGCAGTAAGATTCCCAGCAGTTGGAAAAACCATGGAAAAGAGTCTAAGTGGGAAATCTACACATCTATGATAGGATAACAACAAACTTAATTCTGAATAGATAAGATATGGAGGTATAAACTGATTCAACAGGCTCCATATAACTGTAGTGGCAGACTACTGTAAACATGGTGATAAACATAATAGTCTCTTGCTTCACCACCCAGCAAGTATCAGATTCTCTAGGATTCTGCTCTATGATCTAGTTTAAGAAACAGTTCCATTG
This sequence comes from Reticulitermes speratus, assembly GCA_021186555.1. Classification (NCBI taxonomy): domain Eukaryota; kingdom Metazoa; phylum Arthropoda; class Insecta; order Blattodea; family Rhinotermitidae; genus Reticulitermes; species Reticulitermes speratus. The sequence goes on from JAJKFL010000001.1 coordinate 11,779,311, forward strand.
TCTGTACTTAGCAGTCACTATACTGGCAATCATTCTAACTGCATGATGTAACTACAACTTCAGTACAGAAACCAAAAGCAGAGACAAAATGTTTACCTTGAAAGCAATGGTCTCATAAGGTTCCGCAGCAAAGAGCAAGTACTGCCACTTCCTATCAGGAGGTTCAACCTTCTGTTCATATGCAGACATGAAACGATGTCGGGGGCCTATTCCTTCAGCTATTTCTGTAGGCAAAACACAAGAATGAAAACAGAGAACAAAGAATGCCACAGAAAACTTACAATGGGAGGAATCTTACTCTGTCTTATAAATCTATCATGGTTATAGTTCAACAATCTGTTTGATTCAACTACTACGTTATGTAGAATCGAAAGAGACCTTGTATTTTATGAATTTAAACGGATGTCACAGGAAGCAATGATGGTCATGGTATTATTACTCCACCACTCACGCACAGAAACTGACAAAAACCGCAAGCAATCTCTGCCAGTCATTGGCCTAAATCTCAACCAATACCTGATCATGTGAGTCAGCATCCTGGTCTTATTTGTGCCAACCCATTTGGCACTAACCTTTAAACGACCGGGCTGGTATTTATATTTTCACGCATGGTTTATGAAAAACATGAGATTTGAAAAGAAAAAGATAAAATTATGAAATAAACTGCATTTTGTGGAAAATAAGACAGAGATTATGCAACACGTTTTAAAAATACAGTAAATTTCCTTTTGTCTAAACATATAAAATGAATTTCTAGGGGTGTTTTTTTATGTGCATTTGCATATATGAACATGGGTAGTTTAAAGGTTAGTCACGAGTTAGTGATGAAGTGCTAATAAAAAATGTACACACAACAACTTACTACATTTTTGTATCATCCAAAAAATGGGACGTGTTATTCCTTATGAAACTAATGTATATGTGTTAGTTGATACTGAAACAGACTGTCTCTCTCAAGGGCTTATATTTTTATTTAATTCAAAAGGTTACAAGGTAACGTATTTCAGCTTTAAGAAGGGAGAAAATGGAATATCATCACTATGATTCATTTAATTTATTTTTGGTTTTTTGACAATACTTTCAGTTGCTAAGAACAATGAGTGAATAATGAATTGAAAGGATGGGAAAGGAAGTGGTTGCGGCCTGATTTACAGTACTAGCCAACACTTACGTGGAGGGTTGAGGGAACCCACAAAAAGTCATTAAGGAAATTGTCTCTTAGTAGGAGGGTTAATTCGGTAATTGTTTACTGATGCATGTACATACATTGATTATGGTGCAAAAGTAAGCAGCACTTGTGTCACTCTCACCTCACAAGTTCACGTGTCCTGCGTGTTGTTATTACTCAATATAGGGAATTCAGAAGTACAGCAATGGGGTGGCAAAAATTGAATTAACGCTCATATAAAGTTTCATGAAAATAGGTTAGCTAGTTCAAAAGTTGAAATAGACACAAAGACACACACAGCAAGGCAGAATCAGAAGCATACCTTTTCTCTTTATTGGAAGGAAAATGGGCTAAAAATACGTTCAAAGGATTACAAACTGTTTCACTCTGTAAATCATGCCAGACATTCACATACTCTTACAGCTTGTTACAAATTAAGAAAATAATATCCCAATATATTTCATGCATTCAGTTATTATGTATCAATTTACATTATATAGCCATTAAACATTTATTTATTGACACTTTCAATAGCTCAGATTGTACAGCATCAACTGACAGGTTGATTTGTAAATATACTCTCCTGGCATTTGCATTGGAATACTAGAAGGTGACATTCAGTTCTTACGTATGAAAGACTACACAGATGAAACATTTTGTCACTGAAGTCCGAAAGTCATAGAAGTAGGTATGAACTGAAGTGGCCTTGAACAAGTGGGAAGACATCTGAGACAAATGGGTAAGAATCACTTTGTCACATGGGGTCTTATAATGAAAATTTGGATTAAAAAACTTGTCTGTGGATTTGATAATGGAGCTTTTGTTTGCTAAAATCTTCAAATTTGTACATTTAATGAAAATGTGTGACAATACAAGAAAGAAACTTAATGAAAATACGAAGAGTTTAAACAAAGGACATACACTATTTTGTTAGAAATTAATTCTGCAAAGGTTCTGCAAAATTTAATGGAGACATGCTTCACCCCTGTGGACAGGACAACCAAGTTTATTATTTGTACAACTTAAAAAAAAAAAATACACGAGTCATGTGATAAACTGTGGTATATACCAACCTGGATAATCAATCTGGAACAGCAAACTCTGTTGGCCACTTTCCGTCTCACGTTGCTTAGTGACTCTGTAGCCTGGGCGACCAATTTTAACAAACTTCTTAGGTTCAACTCTTGGTTTTTCTGGGGCAGGCTGTAAGGAAATATTCAATACAAATATAAAAATGGCACTGCATACTAAATTGGTTTTGAATAGATGCTATTAATGGACTGATTTATTTCACGTCATTATGGAAGAAAAGGAGAGAAAGCTGAACTGTAACTTGGAGTTCATATATTTTCAAAATAATTTCTCTGTGATTCTGCACACCTCATTACCTTTGATGTTAATTCAATTGTTACACACCTAATCACACTACAGATGCCACATAGAATACACTTAAGTGTAAGTATACACCAGTAAACGGACATTTCAAATGAAAGAATAAACATGTCTTCTGGGATGTGATGCCATTTACTCCAGTAGAAATTTACCAGTGTTCCAGAAAAACCCACATCTTCAGGGCAGAACAGCTCTACCAATGGAGAAAGCACGTCCCTTCAAGATGTTGATTTCTAGCAGAAAAAATGGTGTCACATCCAAAAAGACAGTATTCTTCATAGTCAGTGATATGAGAACCTCATCCCTAACATCTAAAACAAAAGTTTATATACCAATACTTTTGTACAATGAGCCATCTTGAGCATACCCCAGACACAAAATTTTATTAGAACTCTGTAAAAAAAATTCAGACATGAAACATGCACAACCTCTCCATTATATATTCATTTTATATGCTACAAACTAATAACATACTACAGCCAAACTTTTAAATATGTTTATCATATATGATTACTTTAGCAATCTCAGGCCAAGATTACAATTAGAATTAACTCTATTTTATAATGTATCAAGTTTCTTCTTCACCTGCTGAGGTGATTCCTTTGCTTCCTTGGCTGCTCTACGTGCTAGATTGGCTTGGTGCTTCTTGCCTTGTGTATGGGCCAAATAGCTTCCTTCATTGTTATGAAGGGTGAGACATAGTTTACATTCATAAGAACCTGAAAGGGAGAATAATACATTATTTGCAAAACAAACAACCAATATAGTGTCACTACTATACCAACCCACTTGGTACTTTGAAGGGAGAAATGTGATCCAAAGATACAAAATGGCATTCTCTTAAATGCTAACTAATTTTGTTGCTTAAAAAATCAGCCACAACTGCAAGTATTAAAACTGTTTTTTTTTTGTGTTATTGCAGCAGAATTCCAACATACAACACACACATTAGCACACAGACTCAACTTTTAGATTTGCAATTTTTGTAGGAATCGCAGACAAAACATGTAAGTTGGATGCTCAAGTAAGTACTCCTGTGTTAGGAGCAGTGTATGTTGGCAGACTGACAGCATTCTATTACTGCAAAGGTAAAACTTGTCAATGATTCCATGTACCCTGCAGCTACATTAATACTTAATTGATACAGCCTACATTATACCTCATCAGTTTTTGTCTGCCCTTACTCACTACTTCTCCCACATGCTGTGAACTTCATTGGAAGCTTCATACAGTGTTACAGCCTCTCAGAAATGTATGTCTAAAATACATAAAATTAGTGCTTACCTAAATGATTTTTCATAAAATATGGATCCTTGTTCAAATCAATTGTTTCAAGTGCTAACTGACGGAGACGTTCCCGACGATCTCTGTTGCTTTCTGACCATGATGCCTGTCCACCTCCTCCTGTCTTGCCACCAGGACGGTTTTGGAAATCCATATTGTGTCACTATTGCTACACAAATAATATACATCATGACTACCATTCAGCATATTCATTTCAAGTGTTTACCAAACCAATGATTTCTGCTCCTTGCTTTAGTTCTTTCACTGCCTAAGACAATACACCCAAATCTGTTAGGTAAATAATGCTAGACATTACCACTTACACCAATAATATAAAATGTGACACAATAATATAAGCTACTCAGTTGGAATTTTGTGTGAAGCAGGAACATGTGTTGGTTTTGTAAAATTACTGGCCCCCTGTATCATAATTATAATCTGTACCACCCTCTGTACCATAACCATAACTTGTACCACAAACTTCCAACAATAAAATTTGCCTGGAGCATTTTATAAGGTAATGAATGTAACCTCCTTCTTAACCTCCGGCCTCAACGGAGTACGTGATGGGTATCCTTGGGATTTCGGTTCAGTTTATCAAACTGAAGAACAAAATATTTTTTGATCTCAGTACGAATGAAACCTAATACTATGCAGATTTAAACATGCTGTGTGCCGGAGGCAAATTACACGCACTTTGGACGCCGCGGATTTTAAAGTACTTTCAATTATGTCCCAAAATGTTTAACTGTTAGAAAGATTCTTACAATATACACTCCCCTTGGACAGCAATTTACGGAAAGTTGAAGAACCCCGTTCAAAATCACATTTCTGAAACTGATACTAACAATAATTGGATTCAGTACCTCCTACACTTCCACCCAGCCGCTTCGCAAAACCTCTTCGTACTGCTTTACGTTGTTTGTATAGGACACTGAAACAAACACTTTACCTCTAGCATTGCCAATCGTTAACAATGGACCACGGAAAATTCACTATGACAGCACGGTTCACAGATAGATCAACTCAGCTGTTACCAACGTAACTACATTTTGGCCATACTTACTTGCGCTAACCATCGAATTCAAGTGTTTAGGTTTCATTAAGTTCTGCAAACCAAAATTTTTCCTGTTTCAAAGTATGTTACGTTACTACAGTAGTAAAATTACTAATATAGCATACATACGGCATCTCAAGTAATTATTCAACAGTCTCTGACCACAGTTTATAGTTACAGGAGTTGTAATCTGTGGTTACAGGAGTGCCAGTAAGGTAAACATAATGTGATGCACATTTCTATAATCGGCACCTCTGAACGTACTTTGACGAACCAACAAAATCGGATGGACACATGGCCGGCCTACAGTAACAGTAACCATGAGAAACACCTTGTGCTTTTACGCCAAGATGTCGTCGCTTTATGGAGTAGGCCCCCTGCACTAAGCTGCGCGTGACACACGTCATTGCTTGCGATACAGACCAAAGTAACATGCAGTTGACCACAAATTGCCTATGGTTTCGAAATGGAAAATCGTTCGCAAAAGTTCTTATCAGTACTGAACAAAATTGTGCCCACCTTGTGATTTGCTTTCGAGTGCTGTCAAATTTTTAACCGTCAGTACCTGAAACACCGAGTCACATTCTTCGTTTATATGGCCAAACTTTAGGCTGTGGCACGTATGTTTTACCGGTAACGAACAAGATCCACTTGGCATAAGTGTCACCAAAGTAAAGGGACACACTGAACCACAACACACCTAGCAGAATCGAAAAAGTCTGATACAGCAGAACTTACAATCGATCCAAAGACCTTTCACTTTCATAGTCAGCTCCTAGGTACAAAAACAATATACAGAACAGGCACTCGTGTTCTCGGATATTGTACTTCATCAGTAACGAGGAGCCAGTGACAGTCACAATACACACAAAAATGATAAATCTTCCAACAAATCTTTTTCAAAGTTTGTAGGTTTCAGTGGAACTACAGCTAACACAAACATATACAATAATACTACCAACAAATACCACAAATACATTTGCATTCATTTCTGGTACTATTATTGCATATATTCAACTAATGTATGGATCATATAAAGGTAATACAAACACATTTCTCCGTATTTCCAACATGTATCACACTTCAATGGTATTTCACATACGACAGCGACTTATCTTGTACACAGCTGCAGAACACCCAAAACCTGAGACATTTTCTTAGACTTGGATTGGACATTTCCTGGATTGTGAACACTCATATTGTAATAATCGGGATGTTTCAGAGGAACATACTGCCTTCATCTTGAGGCTGGAGTAATTTATACCCTGATGATGGAGAAGTTATGATCCTTCCAAGACCTCTGGAATAGATTACATGTACATGTTTCAACAGCAACCAGCATATGCATTTTTGGACAAGGGGTTTCAATAAAAAATCAGTAATACACCTGACATATTTATTATCATTTTACAAAATATAACACCATTATAGCTTAAGCCTGTAAGACACAGCAGCCTCCAGCTTCCTTGATCTTGACCTCAGCTCGCTTGGAGAAGAACTTGGCTTTCACAATGACGGGCTGTTTTGGTAGCCTACCCTTTCCTAGGAGTTTGTAATAACCCTGCACATACAATTCACAAAAGAACTTCAGACATAAGAACAGTCATAATACATGATTTGCTCTGCTCTACAAGCACCTTATAGTTACCCCAGTGTGGTTCTGCAGTACCACTGCAATTATGGGCGAGGTTCGGAGTCAATTGGCACTTTTGTAGTTAAAGGTAAACATGTCCCTGTGTGCACTATGAACACATTGGGGAATAGAGGTAAAGCTCCATGCCCCAGCCATTCTCCCTTGGTACACACCGATGATGTGGGCCCCAGAGCTGGTCTGAAGGAGAGAAATATCTCCTGCCCATATCCCTGTCACTACACTGACTACACTAACTTCATTCACTTCCATAGTGAAAGGGAAGTTTATTAAATGCATTAAGGAACTGATTCACCTAGTTAAAAATCAAACGAATACAACATTCCTTGTTAACATTTGGCACACTCTGGAAAACTGCACCCCCCCCCCCCCCAATGGCTGAGAACAGATTTCTCACTACCAGCACAAGAGCACAAATAGCTGATCCACCTTTTCCTGACATTACACGAAGCTCATTCCACTATGTTCTTTCCAGAAGCCGCTTGCAATTTGTGTGCAGTGAGCATATCCTGATGCAAGGACCACTGCAAAAGGTGAAGGAGTGCACCTCAATCTTTCACTACCTTTAGGTCTACTATAGCCGGTTTGACAGAAGTACATAACCAATATCTTATGTTGCGTTAAAATGACTGTCACACTGTGAAAGTCTCAATCTTGAATTGAGCTTTTTCCATTACAGTTACACAGCATAAGAATGAAGTTACAGAGAAAATAATAATGTTATTGACAAATGAGGCTAATTACTGTACAAATCGTGTGTTAAGTACAACTAAATACAAAGTAATATGAGAACACACAAAGCTTCATGTCCTAAATAGGACAGAATAGCTTACAATGCTAAGCAGAAACAAAATTTTTTTTATAATTATAATGTAGTGCAGCCTAGTATCTTCCCTTCTCATTCTGGAGTCGCTTTACATTTGGGCATTTTGGCTAAAAGAAGAGCACTGTACAACACACACCATGGCGCGGGTTTAATCCCATCGAACTCTCACTGCGATGGACCAGACTGTTGCTCATTAAAAACACGTGAGAAATATAGAATAACAGCATTATTTAGTATCTTACTTCACTGCATTCCCCATTCAATAGCAGGAAGAACAGTAGTCTAACTCTGTGAGATGGCAAAATCTCACAATGGGAAAAGAATCTGCGAAGAAATTAATGATTAAGAGCTATACAAAAACAGGGATTTGACCGCCAAGACTGCTGATTTTTGAGAAATGTTGCAAGAAACCGGCCAATCTAAAAAACATGTCATTATTCAACAGTGACCTTTAGTACTACACAATAATACTTAAAGCGGGTGAACTGTTTTGGTGACTTACACCCTTCCTCTTGCATGAACCAGTATTATCCACACAGGAGAACAAACAGTGATAAAGGTAACAACTTTAGCTTGTAAACATATACATGACAGAACACTGAACACCACAGCTCTAACCTGCAAATAAATTTCAAGCATTTCATCTTCACATGAGGTTCTGGTCAGAAGTGAACAATCATTCAATGTGACAGTCAGTCCGCCCGTTCACAAAGTCATCATTTCCAGAACATTACAGTTTAAACAATAAGAGAATCACACTTACTGCCTTCACGATGTCGATAACTGGTGCCTTGCCATCTGGATGATCTTTGTACTTAAGCCTGGTCTGCTCACTCACAAGGGTCCATAGTTTATCCAAGTTAATTGTGGGACACCATTTAGTGTTTCTTCGGAGGTGGTAATTTCGCATACCAAGCTGAAAAGGCACATCAGTGCAACTGGATATAACACATTCTTTAACACTGGCACCCCAAAAGAATATGCATTATCACATCAGTGATTTCCTCAAGAATGGCTGTGAAGACATTTGTGCCTTTATTCTAATATCTTCCATCCCCCACCCTTTATGCTAGCTCTAATTGCCTGTACATACTAGGATACTCTCTGGAAATGGAAATGAAGGCAGAGACCCCACTACACTTTGAAGCATACGTATGTAGCACGCACACAGCTATTTTCACGCGTGACTCAAATACCACCCAGTTCTAAGTTCTCAATCATCACTGTCTCCTTCATGTCTTGTGACATGAAACAACAGACAGTAACAGCTGAGGTAAATTTGTTATAGAGGGCATGTAAATCACAGCAACGAATTATTCACATGGAACTGTCTGTGCCAGAGTTTTTAAACATGATATCCAGTTCATCAGTTGCGACATGATATCAGTATTAAGCAGTATTAAGTACCACGCAGATTGCCCATACCATTCAAACGTTATTAATAGCTTCACTGTTCGAGAGCATAATGTGTCAAAACACAACAGCTATGAGGTCAAATAAATTCAGTACTGGGAGTCTGTATGAAAGAAGATGTCAATTCCCCATATCACAACTAACACACCACCACGACCATAAATTTTACACACACTCATAATGTAACAAAATATATAATTCATGTTACTTAAATGAACATTAGCAGCATGAGTGGACAGCAACATCTCTATTAAATTTGAGAAACAGTAACCTCTCTGCTGCTGAGAGGGTATACCAGTTGCATTCAAGCTTATCCGCATTGGCATAATCTGGATTCAAAAGTTACATTCCTATTGTGTGGACTGCACCACTTCTGAACAGTCTTATACTGGTTCATACTATGGCCACACATAAGCTTCTGTATGTTTTGATAAACCTGTTGTTCAACCCCATTAACAGAAAGAAAGACGGCCAGGACTGCAGGGATTAATAAAGTTGGACTCAATTCCTGATACTGCCACACATACAGATCCCCATGCAGTGGAGTGGGGGCTTGGCATGGTTGAGTCATGTGAACCTCTGGATTTATTTTTGCATTTTACTGATACTGAGCTAATTTCAAAAATGCAAGAACATATGCCATACAAAGGTAGCTGAACTGAGGACCTGGAATAAGTTCAGCCCTAGCTCTAAGATTCAAACAACAGAAAACCGTGAACCCTAGGAGAAACAAATTCCTGGCATCCCCACTATTCCACGCTTTATTTGGTGCTGTTTTGTTATAGCACGCTTGCCAACTTTTTTTTTTAACTGTGCAACACAGATTTTACATAGTTGACCTAGTTCTTGAGTGGTTGCATTTGTGTTTACCACCACAACCGTGTGTTAACGAATGGCTGTGCACAGCCAGTCAGCATTAGCAGCTTATTGAGTGGGGGCATGACCACGCTTCTCACGAAGCCACAAGGAATTACACAAGCACGTAACCATAATTTATTTTTGAGCTATATGTGATACGATGTGGCATAAATGTGTCTCGTCTTGTGCATTTAGTGTACTGTAATTTCTTGCATTCTCTTTGCCATTATTATTTATGACGAGTTAAAAAGTGCAAAAACAAGTGCAAGAGAAAAGCTTCTGTAAAGATACACAGGAAAAGTCATCATTAGCAGTGACGATAAATGTCATTAGACATACTGAAACACAACACCAGCTAGATGTCTGCAAAGCATTAGAGCTAGCTGACAGTAAATCTAATTTTAAAAACAAAGACAAAATCAAGGAATGTGAAAAGATAGCAACCCTTTAAGTGCTTCAAAATTAAATAGCACTCTGTGAACTTTTGTTAATGTGATTTCAGGACTGACATATACATTACACAGGGAATTATCAGTGAAGTGTAAGTTGAGAATACAAATTCGATACATGAACATTAGTTCTTATGGGAAAAGTTCCCTCACTGCTGTTCCACTTAGTGCTCTGTTTTTCTGGAACCAATTAAAATTGCTGAGTGAGGGGTGCCTTTAGTTCTTTTCTATATTTGGACACAGGTACATCAGCCATTGGAGTAAAGATCATGCACCGTTCTGTAATTATGCTGTCCTGTGATGAATTTCTCAATATACTGTCAATGTTTAACCTGCATACTGACAGCGAACAAAAGGACACTGGGGGACGGTTGCCTTTGAGTTTGCATGTCTCAGAAACCCGACAAGTAAACATGAAGTTATATGCCAGGTTTTTTCACTGTTAAACTTTCACTATTTGACTTTAGTTGGTGTCACACTATTATTAGTCGTCGCACAAGTTGTATCGGTTGTACACCTCTACATAGCACACCGCAACACGCCGGCTCTTGAGTACACAAACCGGACGCCGTAGCAATGCACCAAAAAAATTTTACACAGTTTCTTAAACATTTTAATAACTTTTACAATTTTAAGTACTTTTGTAATTCATGGTTTTATAAAAACATCAACAACCAATACAACTTGTGTGACGACTAATAATAGTGTGACACCAACTAGTCATGAAGTTATATATTTTAGCTGAACCAAGGACTGGATAAGTATGGAATTCTAAAGTGTACAATGGGTAGGATCACAAACTGGATAAAAGCCCTGCTGGGTAATACAGCAGTCACTGAGTGAACTAAGTAAAAATGGCAACACTGCATATGCCGTTTATACAACAGGGTTCCACTTGCAGAAAAGTTGACAGAAGCAAACATCAAAACTGTAGAGATAAAACAGAATTGCCAAAAACCCTTATAGAGTGAAAAATAAAAGAGGTGCACATGCTCTGCCTGAAAACATTTCTAGTCTTGTGGAAAGATGTGTGCAGTATGTGGATGCTCACACCAATGGAAAGACTATAACCCTTAGCTGCCGAACGGCCTCTATAGTGGCCGCCCTTTAAATGTGGCACGAAGCCGAACGGCCACTAAAGAGGCCACTGAGTGTGTGTCGAATTTGGAAGCATTTTTTTCACCCCTATCGCAGGTAATGCTAAAGATTTATACTGGGTTAGGTCTGGTGAACGTCAGGACTTCTTTGTGGAGTGAGAATTACTCCCCCTCCATCCCTCTAACCCCTCCAGAAAGCCTTTAGATGTCAACACATTTCAACTGCGTAATTCTCTGAAGACCGTTTCAAAACACAGCATGCTTTTGTTTATGTCTGGAACTGGAGTGTAGTGTAGCTAGAATTATAAGAGTGGACTATGATACGAGTACTGATTGACGACCTGAGAGGTTGTCAGTGGCGTACTGTAACGCGAAATTTTCAGATGAAATTATTACACAAAAACTGGAGATATCCGCAAAAATCCATGCTTACAGCTACAGGGGGCTCACAGACGTGTCTCTTGTAGTTCTGGGGCACTCTTTAGGCGTTGTGGGGCAGTAATGTGCAACACACAGACGTCAAATATAATAAAAACGTCGTGGGCACCCTTGAATACCAGGATGTTTACCCAGCATTGACACAGTGGCTTTAGATCTGTTTTGCTCTCACCAAACAAGTAGCCGATATATTCGTCGCATTAGGTTTCTGCAGCTGTGGGCAGTAACACAACAGTCTTTGTGAAGTGGCACCGAGACTTTTTGACGACTTAGAGAGACGTAAAATAAATTCATGCCGGACAGTACGACCGAACAGGAAAGACATGCCCCCTGACTTTGGACCGAAAAAAATGAAACTGAAAAGGGGCGACGTAAGGGTGAGGACCAGGGGAAATTTGACAGCGTTAGTTTGGAAGGACAGACGAGACGTTTACATGCTAACTAACAAAATACGCTGCCGTGTTTGTTCAGCGCGTGGCGTCAGAAAGGGAACCACATATAAGTGCGCCAAATGTAATGTCGGCCTGTGCATGGTGCCTTGTTTCGCGGACTTTCACACAAAAGTGAACGTGTAAAACACCAAAATTATCTATTGTGATAGAATAGTGATCCAAGGTGCCACGGATCGTCTGCAGCAGACAGAAATATGTGAGTAATAAAATATTTACACTCGATTTTATATAATGCATGCAATTCACAGGCCTAAATTTATTATAAAAATATGTGAACATTTTTTCCCGAATTAATCAATTCATAAACACACTACGAAATTTTATTTCCTCAAATTTGATGCAAAAGTGTATGAGATATGATTTTTTTTCTAAGAGTAAGCGTTAAGAATAGAAACCTATATTTAAAAACCTCGGCAGGGCGCTGTTGCGCGGGGGCATTTAAATCCGGCGTATAAGGGTTAAATAGGAGCAGGAGGAGAAAACCACTGTCTGGTGTTGATTATAGCCAGCACAAAGTAAGACTGCATCTCTCTGACTAGGCAACAGCACAATTCTCAAGTAAATTCAAATCATGTACAACATTAAACTACTGACTATGGCTCTTGCATCTGGTTATTGTCTGGTATATTCCTCTTTTACCAGTTTATTTTAAAAAAAATCGGGTATGGATGTGGGCAGGATGCCCGACTTGCCATGACTGCCAGTGCCCATTCAGTGAAGACACCAGCTTAAAGTTTGTCTGACACACAACAGAACCTTTCTTCAACCAATCTACATAAATGCTGAATTAAGTACCTTTCCGAAGTATCCTGGATGATATTTGTCGAAGTTTATTCTATGATGATGCATACCACCAGCATTACCACGACCACCAGGATGCTTTCTGTGTTTGCCTGAAATAACAGTGCCATAAGAATTACCACCTTCCTTCAATATGATCCCCAATTTAACGTTGTATCTACCGTGCATTTTCAAATGAGATGTGTTCAAAAATCACCAACTAATGCACATAAACTTTTCAATAGTTTATTCTTAAAATACCCCTATACGTATTTCGGTGGTTTAAACCACCATCTTCAGGGGGTCGTGGAGATTAAAATGCATAGACTTATAGTTATTACATATATGGTTACATTCATATACTGTTTTATATTATTTATATATATATTTTACATACTGTACGAAGTGAGCAATACTAGCCCACTCATATTCTACATATATGAATGTAACTATATATGTAATAACTATAAGTCTATGCATTTTAATCTCCACGACCCCCTGAAGATGGTGGTTTAAACCACCGAAATACGTATAGGGGTATTTTAAGAATAAACTATTGAAAAGTTTATGTGCATTAGTTGGTGATATTTGAACACATGATCCCCAATGTTCTATGTCACGAATACTAACCTATCCGTCCATGACCGTGGCTTACATGTCCTCTCAACTTCCTCGTCTTCTTCCTATGTGTAGACTTAAACAGGAAAATATTACATATCAGTAACTTCAATGATAAACTCACCACTTTAACTTCTGAAATTGATTAATGCAATAAAACTCGTCACTACTACGTTTCTTCCACCAACCAAACATGTTGAAAATTATTAGCCTAAATAGTAAATGTAATCAAAAACGCACTATTCAAAAATTCAGTATGATCTACTTGAAGATAGTAAACAATGGCAATAGCTCGCACTTCAAAAGATGACTTAGATAACCTAATATATCCCACACCCAACTAAAATCCCCAAAACTCACCATCTTGCACCACGCGTCAGAGACTGGCCACGAATCCTACCACAAATCTAGGATCCGGCAGACCCAGTGTGGCCAACACAAAATAAATTACGCCATTTACAATCTGGCATGAAACGTGGTTACGGATGAAATGCCGATTACACTAATAATGATTAACAATTCTGTGGTTCTCAATGTGTTTACTGTACACATTTTAAGGAATTTAACAACTGTCATTGAATTATATGAGACATTGGTGGGAACGAGAATGAATGACTGCTCCGTACCCATTTCATACGAGACGACGCTATTGAATTAGTTGGACCCGTGGTTGAATCAATTCTTTTGCTTCGTGCTCGTCATGCTTTTCTCAATAAATTGCACTTTCCTATTTTCAGCGCGAGTTAATACGTAAATGCGTGAAATGTTCTCAGAGAACATCACCAACGAAAGGCTATCTAATTCATAGGCATGAATTTATTCTCTTGAAGCCACAACCCTCCGAAACGTCGACAATTTATCAGTTCATGCGGCGGAACATCCTGTCACACTTGAATCTTGAACAACACACCGCTGTGAGAAACTCAAATCTCGCAGGCACCAATCTTATCAGTCTTCATCTCAGAAGTACAGTACCTATATTTAACAATAAGAGGGCAATGCTGAATAGGACTATCCAATAAAGCATTGGGATTTTCTGTTCCCTTGTTTGTTTTCATTCGGTTTATTACACGGAGTTATATTCAGATTGTTTTTTGGATGTTGCTTAGACATTAAACAAAAGTATTCAGTTATGACAACTGACTGGCTAACGCCAGCAGATTGATATAGTGTGAAATTAGTTTGAATGATTTCTTCATTGTTACACATGGTCCACTTACGAGTTCTATTATAACTTAGGTACCAATTGGTAACACAGAACTACATTTTTATTTCACCTGTATGAGCCAAGACAGCTCACTTGGTGTGGTGTTGAATGTCCAGGGTTCAACTGTAAGAAGTTACACTGGGTAGCCAAGTCATAGTGACTGGCTTGATAAGTAGGTTTCAATTACATAACTCAGTTACTATGGTGACTGGCAAATGTCTGGTGTTGGGATTTCCCAGCAGGTGCAGAGATCTTCCTAAGTACTATTGCAACTAACCATTACTGCAGCCCACCAAGCCTCCTATCCAATTTGTACCATGATTATGACAGTGGGAATTATGTAAAAATATGGAAAAAGAAGTCTGGTTTTGGTGATTATATATTGATGACCACTAGCGGCCACTTCAGCTGTTCTATTACAAGAAGACTATGTGGTCTAACAATTCTACTGCTCAACACCACTCTATATACAACTTCCAAGGCAATATATTTATGGCAAAATAAAATTCTGTAATTCTTCACAACCTGTCAATATTAACATACAGTAGATCTCACTGAGAGTAACATGTACATGAAGGTGTTTCATTTCTTCATAGATATATACCATGGTAATGGTGTACATTGTGTATAATCACAAGTCTTGATAATAATTTGATTTCAGAACCACCTTATATTCACCACATTGAAATTTCATGTCATCATGAGGTATAGTGCCTGGATTTTGTGATCACCATGATGAACTTTCAGGTTTCATAACAGGGAATTTCTTCAACTTTACTGTCCTAAAAGACCATATGCTGGTCTCTGTGTATTTGCTCGGTGGAAATGTAATTCTCCATGCTAAGCCAGAAAACTCGGGGCATCACTGGCATTTAAATGTCTCCTAAAGGTTAATTAACTGAGTAACACTTGTTACTCAACCAAGATCATGCGTTTTGAAATTAGATGTGGACAGTATATTTCAATATTAAGTAGTCCAAACTACAAAACTTAATGAATAATTTTTACTCTGTAAAATGACATTTATATGGCATGCCCATAAGAGTCATTACACCTCAAGTTGGGTTTCAAACATCCTTTGAGTAGCAGCTTCAGTCATTTGAGATCTTATGATGTGTTGACAGGTAAATGGTTAACAACATTTCAGAGAAGTGTGCTGCCTTCACTTCACGGTGTAGGAGTCCAAGAAGAGTTTTCGTCAGCAACTATTTACCAGCCGACATGGTACAACATCCCAGAAGGCCTGGATCTTCATTAATGGCACTGCAAGAACCTCAAATTTCACATCATTCAAGTACCATAAGATCATATGGTATGCTATGCAGTACACCAGTTAAGTTTTTCCTTTGGGCTGTATAGTCAGGTAGTATGTGACCTACATCTCTACTTCATCTATATGACTTCATGGCGTGGACAGGAAAAACTTTTACCTTTTATGTTCTAAAAACCCCAGCGTGAGATCTGGCAAATGCTAAGAATGGATAAATTTGGTTTCTATGGAAACAAGATGTATCATTTCCACGTGTGATCTGGTTGTAAGTTTCCCACTGCAGCTTGTTCCCATACGAATAGAAAATCCTCTCTTGACACATCCACACAACCATTGTACTTTGTGGCCACTTAGCCCAGTAACAAAAATAAAGAACTACTAACTACCTCTGACATGAAGCAAAATTTACATCCCCTGTGGTCACAAATGCACATTTTTTACCTTTTGAATGGAAATGAACTGGCAAGTATGCTTGTTAAAGTGTGGGTGGAAAGATACAATTTTGTGAGTTATGTATGACATTTATGTCTATACCCAGAAAGAGGTGAGATACACAGAAAGTGACAGGACTTACAATAAAAAGTCCATAATCTTTACTGATTGTTGCGAGTATGAATCCCATTATCACTGTCATCAGTAGCGCCACAGCCCACTATGAGCCTTGGCTTCCTGAATTATGAATTCCACAAGATCATAAACGATACAGAGATGGATATTGATCTGAGTTGGCAGAATATGGATACGTTTTCTGTTAAAAAAACATATACCTGAAGCTGAACTTGGAAATGAATAAATGCAATAATCTCATGTAACAAATTGTAACTTATAGCTTTGATCTTCATTGAATACACCTTCTTGCTGATTCAAAATACTTCTAGGTTCTCCAGTGACAGATGAAATGTAATGAGGTTTTATATTGGTGCACTTTAGTGACATTTTACAAATCCCATTCCAGAAGATGAAGGTTCATCACTGTCATCACAGAAGCTCACCAACAGATCCTATCCTGAGCCAGTTCAATCCAGTTTGCATCTTTAAAGCCCCTTTAGGATGAAACTCAATTGTAATATTATTTTCCCATTTACACCTGACTGGTCCTGTCTCATGCATTCTTCCAGCCAAAAGTCTGTATGCATTTCTTGATTTAACACTTTACAATGGGGCATATTTAAAGAAATTCACAGATTGTGGGCTGATGCTATGTGTTAAAATGGAAAGACATAAGTGTAATTAATAAGATCTTTTATCAAGACTTGGATTATGGTGACAATGTGTTATGTACTGAAAATTATCCTATTATTGGCTACAAAGTGATCTCACATATTCTCAAAACATAAATATCAGAAAGTATCATTTATGCTTTAAAATCAATGGACAAGAACGTCTTTTAGCCTCAAGTATAACTGAAAATATCTTAAGATTTTATATCAACATGAAACAATATGAAATATCCATTATTATTGTCATGAAAATGAAAAGTGTATCTTTGAGCCTTAACATAATTCACTGTCTCAAGCTCTGCAGTTAAGGAACACTACAGCAATAATAATGAAGGTTCTTTTACAAGTGTTCTTTGCATACACAATTAAGACTACTGTGCAAGAGACAAGGAATTCAGTCTGTGAGCACCGATTATTTTTTATTCTGTGGGATCACTTGTGAAAATTTGGTGACTAGGTAAACAAAGTGTTACTGATAAACAGCTCTCAAGTTGTACAAACATAATAACAGAAAACAATAGATAGTGAAAATACACATCCGTGTTTCAAAAAAATACTGCCTAGAGAAATGCCACAGATATCTTTAAGGTTAATCAGCAGCAAAACGTATGGCCTGCAGCACATATGGGACAAAATGAGAGCACATACTGACTGGAAATTGTTGTTAAATTCAGTATGCACGTGGAATTGGTGACCCAAAATAAAATATTTTACTGTGTCTGACTGTCCAAGTTGAAACTTTTTACACAAGAGTACAGTAAGTTACAGAAATTGGATGAGGATCAGTAATTCTATCATTGCTGTTTCATCTTTTAAGTGACTCTAATCTTCATGCAAAAATTACTTTCCCACAAATGTATAAACTGACAAACCGCTTTGTGTAACTGAGGGCTTCTGCATTTCATTTATAGACAATATGGGGTGCTGCAAACAGGAAAAGACTTTTTGATAGTTGTGAGGCAATATAAAAGAGAAATGGTATAACAGCTTTAGAGAACATACTACAAAAATTAAGATTAGAGTGGTTGGGTCAAATGCAAACAGAAAATAACAAAACAGCAGATGGAAGGTTGAACAGAAGGCCTAGAAAAAAAAACAATTTTCATAAAATCTTCTAACAAGCAGAAACATATGTCAAGGATTAAATAGAAGCAAAATGGCAAAGATTAAAGTCATAAAAATATAAATTAACATCTAATTTATTATAAATATTTACCTTTATAACAAAGCAGAACATATAAACAAAACAGATGGAGACAGAAATGTACAAAAAGTACATACGTAATGAAGCCCGTAATTTGGGTATACAAATCATTATCTAGCTATATTATCTGGGAGCTTTTGTTACGTTATTTAGCATTATCACTCACTTTTCCTTAGTGGCTCATGGAGATTGAAACATCAAGGGGCCAGAAGCCAGATAGAACTAATGTTATACTGTATTCTAATTAAAATGCACAAGTCACAGATAACAGCATAACAGCATAAATGCAACTTTTCTTTGAGGCACTGTCTACAACACTTACTGGTCATTAAACACTATTCTTGTTTGTGGTATTGTGATATTACCCAAAAATGTGCACTAACACGACTTTTCTGTGAGAAGAAAAAAAGAAAAAGAATTAGAGATATTTCTGATGATACTGAACCTTAAATTACAGAAGAAAATCATAACTGTAACTAATGCTGGGTGATGCAAGAACCTGGGACTCACATATGCTAAGAGTTGATAAACAAATGACTATGTGTGAAGCACTTACTCTACCCATCACTAAAGAGGGCAGAACTATGCAGTAACTGCTTAGGACACAGAAACAGGTAAACCCAAGGCGTCAAGTGAACACATTTATGATTGCTTTGGAGTATATACTTATTGCTCGTTCACATTATACTCATTCCTCCATGTCTGTGGTGAAGCATACAATACATTGTCACACATCTGAGTTACAATGTGACTGCACACAAGAGCAACATGAAAAAATTCTTATCAATGTGACTGTTGTGTGCATAATGCTTCTGTAAGATTTTGCAAAAATGCATTTATTTGTACTACATAACTACATTGCTTTATTACACTGGTTTAAAATAAACTGCATACATTACATACAGTGCTTGTCAGAGTCCATGACATTAGTTGCAAATCTTATTATTTACAATCGTCTCAGAAATGTATTCCTCATGAATTCGGAGGGATGAGCACACTTCATTACAAGATTAGAGTAACTTTCTTGGGGAAGAATGCGAAAGCACCATGCAAAAACGAAAATGTGCCCGCAGAAAGTACCGTAGAAAAGGTGACTTTGCAGAGGGTGGGGGGTGTCATTAATAGTAAGAAAATGTTCTTTTATATTTAATATTCATCTGAAGTTTTAACTACAACAGAGTTATTTATGTCAAGATCAGAAGGGTCTTTCTTCCTTCTAATATATGTTATGTTTAAAACATTAACTGCAAAAGAAAATGCTAGCATGTATGAATACAATTCACCCATAGCCTGTAAATTAGAAAGCAACACAAGCTGCTTCACCCAAATTTCCAGAACTCTGAACATTTTACGCAGTATTACTGTCTCTTCTTTCCTCAAATACAATTTTAATAAAATTGGCCAAATTGAGAAATATTCTAAATTACGATAACTAAGAAAATAATTTTACAATTCGAAAAGGACACTCATTAAAATCTTACATGACAACAACAGATATTTTTGTTTCTCGATTAAAAATATTTACAATTTCATGGAAGCTACCTTGTTGAGAGAAAGGAGCATATTTCACTCCGAATAAAAAATCCAACAATTTTAAATCTGATGTGAGATTTGTTAGTTCCATGGCAATGAGTAGCAAGATTATGGTCTTCTAGGAAGTGATGCTGTGTAGTTTGGTAAATGGCCAATGTTTCTTCTACCCATAAGATGAAGGCAACAGGGTCCTCCAAAACACTGACACTCATATATATACCTACATGGGGTTAACATCCCAGAAGAACATAATCTGGAATTTAAAATCCATTATGTTCTGGTTTAAGTAAGGCAAAAGTTGGGTCTAAATCAGGTATGTACACTGGCTTCCTGACTTAAATAACTAGAAAGTCTGAGGGAAAATAATGTCAAGAACTGTAAAGTGCTAAATCATTTAGAGATAAAGAATGCTAAGTTTCACAAAAGAGTACTGGAATCAAGGGATTTTACAGTATCAGAGTCAGAACACTGCAAATGGTTCTGGTTGTGCCACATAATTCTTCAGTTCTTATTCATTCTTTATGCAAACAGGAAGGTCATGTCCAGCCTCACGTTTCATCTGCAAAACTACTAAACAAAGTTTGATGAAAGTTAGTACCAGTGATCAATACTAGGATTCTTAAGAAAATGTAATTTTGTTGCAGGTTAATATACTATCTGACATTTGAGGTTTTCATGTAGGTGAAAATTTGAATTCTCATTTTCTGGGTCATGACACCATGCAGTCTTATGGTTGGTTACCCGTTTCTATCCTGAAGTGGTAAGTGGCAGTTCCTCCAAAGTATGGTGTCATTACACAGGAGACCAAAATCCAATACACCTATTTACATTTTCTCAAAAATAAATTTCACAGAAGAAAAAAATACACATTGCATAAAATATATAACTCATTAACCCTTTGTCCATTCCATTTAAAACATTTGCAAGAGGGTGTCATCAGCCCAGATCGTTCTCAGTATTTGAATTTAAAATGAGATCTGTCATGTTCTATTATGGCAGAAGGGACAGTGCCCCTTTAATTTTACTAATACTTCACTATATTAGAAGAAGCAAAGGGTAAAGATCTACAACTTTTGACACCCTTTTCTGACATTGTAAATAATTAATTAAATATAAGAAAAATAATTTCTAACTGTGTACCATTTAGTGCAATTAACTTGGCAAACACAAATATGCATCTGCAACATGTGAACAGTAAGGTCAATGAAGTAAACTGGCAAAGAATTCATTCATAAAATAGTTCTCCAGCACTGTATGTCTTTCCATTTCTGTTGTAATCACTGTGATATTAAATTTAATTGTGGTAGCCTTGAAGGGCAATTTTAAATATTACACAGATCATTCCAGGCATTTGAAATTTTCTCCAAGTACAAAACTTGAAATACACAGAAGATTTTCTCCCAATTAAACAGTAGTGAAAGCTGCAGGAATTCTGTGCATTGTTTTATAAAGCCATGAATTTAACATTTTATTCATGGTGCACATACATGATTTTCACTATCTCTGAATTCTGATATGAAATACTGGGAGAGGAGGCACTTACATACCTTACAACTTGCTTTTCCTTGGTTCTGACTGAATGCAAGCACTTGCATCAGTCTCCCTTGAATTTTGTTCTGCCTGCTTTTAGAGGAAAGCAGGCAGAACTTTGGTTTAACTTGAGGGTGTTTCATCCCACAATGACACCTTAAACTTCACAGCCCAGTGAAACTGTTTTTTTTTTGTAATAGTGTTGTAAAAATGTGTTGAACAGATTTGTTTTGAATACTGACTCACCATTATTCCCATGCACTTCATTCTTATTGTCCTATAAAACAGAAAAAAAAACTGCTAAAAAAGACTTATTGGAGTAAAACAAATATAATGAACTGAAAGTGAACATATTATATTGTACAATTATTAATATTATATTAAGTGAACAATTTCTCACATCAGATGTAAACTGATGCAAGACTGTTTCCAATTTCTAACACGGTCCTTGCTACATGCCCATCTGAAGGGTCAGAGATCGAATGAGAAAAAGACAGGGGTGTTTGCTCCTAAATCCGGTCTCACTTTCACTGTTCATTATTATGCCACCTTCCTCTTGGTTCGCACAGGATGGACTCAGATGCTTGTATGCATGCACTGCACATAATGTAAACAGATATTGGACTGTGGCCTAGAACTCGTCAGACTTATGATAAACAAAATGTCAATAATGCTGTAAATTTAGACTTACCATTTTATATATTTTATAATTTTAATATTTTAAAATATCTTAATATTTGGCATTGTACTTCCCAGATTGATGTATTGGTGCTTGTACTCCTTTGTATTTGAGACTGCCTGAGGATGGCGCCTCGATGCCAAAACATGTTGGAGTTATTTAAAATCTATGTACAGTTTGCAATCCTATTGTGTGCATTTGTTGATGTGACTGTAAGCATAATGCACGGAATGAATAATATCGAATTTAAAACGGTGAGTTCAGGAGTGTATTCAAGGGATCGCTGAAGAAATGCTACAACGTGTTATGACACCCTTTCCACTACAACTGCAGGAGTGTACTGAACACCTACAAACGGTACTGCTTACCATGAATTTTCACGGCCATCGAATGTATCTACCGGTGATAATAAAATCTTTACACTTTGACTTAAAATAATATTTCACTTCAAAAACTGTCCAGTGTTTCTGGCTCACCCTGCATCATGGAGTGAGAGAAAACACTATTTTCTTCTCCCAAGATATATTTTGAACAACAGGAAAAGAAAGCAATCTGGTCCTCAAATGACCCTCAAAAACAGAAGTGATGCGAGGCATTTCTTGAAATTACGAAGGAACATGTCATTAGAATAGAACCATGCCCATGCCAGCTCTGGGGTCAACATGCCTCCTCTGCAATTGGTACCACATACTCTTTCCTCTGGGGTAAAGCAGCCAGGACATAAAGATGTTCAGTCACCTCCATCTGGTACTGAGGTTAAGAATGCATTTAATATCCTCCACTCCTAACATCTTCACGGCTTTTTGTTTATCTAAGTACAGGGACAAACTTCATGTTATGCATGCCATGTGGTTTCTATACAGGTCCAAATTATGTCATTAAAAATGTTACAGTGTTATAATTTACTTGCAGAAGACTTGAGAACTGAAACACCAGAACAGAATTCCTTGCCCCTGACTACCAGACAATGAAACATTAACAAACATTATTAACATTAGTGAAATGTTTCCTGTTTACATTTTGAACTTCATAATTAAAACTATCTTTGGCACATTTTCTGGCAAGTACTCAAGACTCCCCATTTTAAGTTTTTTCACATGGTGCCACCTTACCAGATACTGCCTTTCTGTTCACCAAATCTTCAAATTTATATAAATTTTTAATGAAAGTCACTTCATTAAACAACAAACGTATGAAACTGTACCCAACGAGACTCGTTGGTCTCTTCTACTAACGGAAGAAATTAACAACCCATGAAATGGACAAATTACAAAGTTTCCAACAATACAAAACCACAAGATTTTAGATCCTTTATGATTAAAGGCAAAAACATTGTTACTTTAGTCAGTGATGCTTAGCAAGCAGATACATGATGACGTGTTGCAGCAGACAGACGCATGGGATGATTTGGAGCCATATCTTAATGAAGCTGTGCAGAAGGCAGCAATAGAGCCAACCTAACAGCGAGAATTCACACATTACTGTAACACATCTACATATTACATGGCACTGAACAGTAGCTTTCGGCTGAATGTTTGTGATCTCACAAGGAAACCACATACAGTCATGGTGCACATGCATTTGAAATTCTGTATATTAACAGCACCCAATGAATAATGCCACTGTGCAAAATTGCAGCTACTAGGTCACTCTGTAAGTGTTAAAATAGTGAGTTAGAAATGTACGTATAGCACAACAATTCTGGTACAGTTGCTCTTTCTGTTTAATTATCTTGTAAACTGTGAAGTACGCTAAACATACAATGTGTAAATTTCACACTATTACCACCGTGCATTTTTTAATCAAATAATAAAACCAACAAATGCACTACCTTGACCACTTTTATTGTAGCCTATGTCCCTTCAACCCTACACGTGTTTCGGAACTTTATAGTTCCATCTTCGGGGGTCACAATATACTACTAAATTAAGCACATATTAAGACAAATGTACAATATGTACATATCACTATGTGGTACGATAGTATGGTTAATATTTAAAACCATAAATATGTGTATATTTATATATTAATATGTGTATATACGCACATTTTACAATTTTAATCAGGTTTTAAATATACACATATTTATGGTTTTAAATATTAACCAGACTATCGTACCACATAGTGATACGTACATATTGTACATTTGTCTTAATATGTGCTTAATTTAGTAGTATATTGTGACCCCCGAAGATGGAACTATAAAGTTCTGAAACACGTGTAGGGTTGAAGGGACAAAGGCTACAATAAAAGTGGTCAAGGTAGTGCATTTGTTGGTTTAATTATTTGATACAATGTGTACTTTGTTTTTTTGCTGTAACTTTGGTTCAAAACATTTTTAACTCTGATAACTTTCAGTAAGTAATGCTTGCAATGTGTGCAGATTTTGGTGCAGATCTTCATGTAATGTGTCAACTACGTTGTCTGATTTTAACCAAATTGGAATGTGAGGACAAAGTTCTTGAACACCTGTTCAATGATCCTCAAGTTATTACATGCTAACCAACTTTTCTAGGAGCAGAAACAGTTGTCAGAAGCTGTCTAGAAAGGCAAGTGTTTCTGTATGAATGATTTAATGCTTAAAACATCAAAAGATGGTGTTCGTGTCCAGTTTGTTGATGTAAAATAAAGAGTACTGAACAAAGGTTCCATTACACAATATTGTTAACATCTGAAAATGTTTCTGTATGATTTTATGATACTATACCACGTTCATAATGCCATATAAAATGACAATATACAAAGTACTGGCAAACGTTTGTACTGCAAGATAAATGCTGGGCAGAAGCCAGGTAAACAAAATGTTCTGATCGAAGACAATCAGATGACACACTTGAAAAGCAGAAAAACCAATTGCTCCATGTACTTACCTGCTGTCATAGCAGGCTGGATATAAGGCTGGCTGAATCTTAAGACTGCTTGTCTCTCAGGGAGAATCAATGGAACCTAAATGGCGAATCTCACGGAAACATGGCCGACAAACAGGCACAGCACGCTGTGACAGAAGTCCAGGAAGAGGTGTATGTTTATCGATACATCGTGTGCAGAAAACTTCTCCACATTTCCAGCAGTGGTACTGTGATGCAATGAACAACTTAAAAGTACATGACCACAGCATATTGGAAACATATGTATTCTTCAGTATAACTTTAAATTATAGCAATGAAATAAAAGTTCATGTTTTACATGTCTGTCTGGGGGAAATTAAAAAAAAAAACAGATATTACAAGACCTGGGGTCTGGGATATCCAGCTATTTCACCAAACAACAGCTGTAAGACAGAGATGAGGAAAACCAAATGCATGGTAGAAGAAATGCTTAGTGAAAGACAGCACCTGGAATGTTTGAGTTTTGGAATAAAAAAGCAGGGAAACTACAACAATGGGAGAACTCCAATAATATTCATACCAGTAAAAAAATGGAAGAGGAAGGAAGTGGAAAAGAGGCGGAAGAAATCCGGTGCTTGGTACAAATGCTTGAGCATTAAAATGTCTATAGGGTCTTCTGTAAAAGTGTGTTACGTGCAAACTATGTTTGATGATTCAACCTATCTGTCAATAAAAAATAACTCCGCTGTGGACAAAGTGATGGTAATGAAATTTTGTATTACAGGCCCTTTTTATTTGTCGTCACCAATCACAGTAAGGCACACTGACTGCCCTGCCCTCCACAGGTACGAAAATCAGTAAGAGTTACTGACATTCATGGTAGCTAAATTAATCTGTCCCTCCTCACATCTTTCCTTATATTCAGAATCCAATGATGTAGCCACATAGATGAGCCTTTGCTTTTGCTCCTGGCATATCAATAAGGGTCAAATAGAACATAATTTTGCAATGCATATATTTTGGGTTCTTTATGTTCAGCTCTAATAAGAACAGTTCTCACTACTTTTCCACTCCACAATATCTGGGGCATTTTTCATACATGGGATGTGTTTCTCTCTTCTCCTGTGTTATCAGCCACCATGTCACAAATGTTTCCACCTCACAATCATCTTTAAATCAGTGGCAATCAAGAGTTTGCTTCAGAACTGTAAATGGATGATATCTGCTCGGCACCAGACCAAGTTTTTTTTTTTAAACTTGATTTTGCTCAAAATTAGACAACATGAATTACAAGTTTACATTACATGTTTAAGACAGTTACACACATACACTGTTGAAGGTTATTCAGCACAAAAATGATCTGAATAACACTATTCTTTGTCTCACAAAATGCTATTGTTTGCATTCTGCTATATTTTTATGCCTCATGTTTCCCTTTAAAATGGAAGTGACTTCTAAGAGAAAGGTCATGTGAGGGTATGAAGGAAAGAGAAACATCAAAGAAGTTATCAAAAAAGGTGGGGGACATATAAAGTATTTACACAAATACAAGGCACCCCCTCACAATCTTCAATTTTCAGGAAAATACCTACATAGAACATGTTTAACTTCATGTATGATTATAAAGGTCACACCTCCCCCCCCCCCCATTTTACAGATAATAAATCACAAAAAAAATTCTTATCTTACGTTAAGGTAAATACAGTACATGCAGATTTAGATATGGTTGACATATTCTGATTTTTCAATAAACCAATTCATGGAATGTAAAAATTTGGGTACCAATCAGCAATGAAAACATCCCTTACCTTTCTACTGAAGTGGTCAAAAGGTGTTGAGCATACACATTCTTTAATATTCCGAAGTGTCTTCCAGTCAAGTGCAACAGACCCCAATTCTGTTGCCAGTTGTTCCACACTCATAATATCTGTTGCACTACTGCACAATTTGGTTGAATCTCCTGGTAACCCTGCAATTAACATTCATTTTATTCAGCTGACCAATATCATGACAGCATGCCTTGTAATTCTGTCTGTAGTCACTTGAAGACAGACAAATGGAGAATGCCAGATAATGAGAAGAACAGGACATGCACTATGCTTGGGAGGGGAATTCATTCAAAAGTTTGGTTCAAAAACCTAAACGAAAGTTATCAATTGACTATACATTATTTTTCACCATAGCTCCCTTGACGGTTGAGGCACTTGTCACAGTGTGAGATATGTTTGTCCGTCCTGAACGCATAGAACTTATGTCCCGGTTGTGTCAGCTATATGGTGGTAGCAAGTTTTGACACCTTCACCATAAGTGAAACAATGTTGTGACAAGTGCTCCTTCAGTGTGGGAAACTGACAAGTATTGTTGGGTGCCAAATCCAGACTGTATGGGGGATGGTCCAACATTTCCCAACTGAACTTTTTCAGCAAGTTCCATGTCTGCTGTGCCGTGTGCCTTTGGGCATTGTCATGGAGGACAATCACACCATCGCTAAGAAGATGGAGACACATTTTGTACCTGCAAAAAGCATGTCACTCCTCGGACTTCCAAGTGAGACCAGTTTTTGAAGTGGGCAACCATGTTGAACTTCCGTAGTTCTGCTCCTTCTGCACAAATGCCTTGAATCACATGACCGCAACACTAGAGCCCTCTGTTATACACATCACTAGCATTTTCAATTTCAACAAATTCAGAGTTTTGAATAACAGGAATTGTAAAATTTTTTTTTGACCTGCTCTTGTATTAATAAAATATTTTTCCCTTATTTGATGGCTTCTTATTTCTGTCCACCCAATTATAATAAGTAAATTTCAGATAGTTGCAAATCTCCTTTCTTTATAAAATCTGGTAAGACACTATTCGCAGTCAGCCTGTATTATTAAGTGCCTTACACTAACAGTTTAAACTAAAAAAATAAGGGGATTTACTCAACCTTAGTCCTGGATAGCTTTCTGAGCATTCTGACCCACTGTGAATTAGGTTAAGTGTAAAAGTTTATAACTTTGTGTATAGTTACCATTATTGGAAGAATGGTGTATTTTTAGCTGTACCAAACTGCCAGGAGACACACCATCTTCCCTGCACTTCTCATACAGATATTTATTATCTAACATCATGCCTTTAAGACCATCAATGGTGCCATCTATAGGCAGAGTAGGAAAATTCCTCTTATTGTCTCCATATTCTGCCAGTTGCTGTTTCAAGAAGTTTATCCTCTGCACACAAACAAGCAAATAGTGTAACCTTAAAATATATTTAATAAGCTTATCTGACACTGGCATAGAAAAGACTTTCAAAATACTATTATTAATGAAATATCAAACATGCATGACCTGGAACATATCAGATATTAGCTAAAACATAAGTGGTTGAACATTTACAGTAGAACCCGGATAAGAAGTCCCTGCATAAGAAGTTTTCCCCTGTAAGAAGTCTGATTTTTAAAGTCCCAAAATCCTATTGCTTTTAATAAGCTTCTCTCTTAATAAGTCCCCGCTTAAGAAGTCCCTAATCCTCTGGTCCCTTGAAAGACTTCTTAACAGGGTTCTACTGTATCTCGTGGAAAAAAGTAAGAATTTGTGGTAATGCTGCTGACAGAAAGAGACACACACGGTCAACATAGGTGGAAACACACACACACAAGAACATTTGTCAATCTCATAACATGAACATAATTTGACCCTGTGACTATTCTCATTTCTGTAGGCCAACAAGATGTACCTCAATGGATCCACAAATCATCACCCATCTCAGCATTTACAGTTATCTGGAAAACAAACGTAGAGTCCAATGTCAACTGAAGGACATTTTAAATAGTTTTCAACTGACACTGAAATTAACTCTCTAAAGTGTAACAGTTTCTGACCCACAATAACTGCAACAGTAGCTAAACATATTACATTGTTTTATTCATTCTTGGCATACTAACCCATTTTCTTCACTCAAAATATCTACATAAAGTAATTCAAAGATTCCACAATAAAGATCCAAAATTATCACATGCCTGTATTTTTACTAGAAAGCAATATGACAAGAGAGTGGGATCTCTAAGATAAATACAAAGTTCACCTGTGTTTTGTCTCCATCATTCACTACTCTTAGTAATATAAATTTTCAGTTATTTTTTAAGCACAGTACTGTGTTTTATAACAGAAAGTTGCTGGTTAGATCTACCACTATGTACAACCACAAAACAAGACTTGGATACTACATCTGTTGTTTAACAAGTGAACTTGACCAACAGACTGACCAATCAGATCTTTCTTGAAAATCTAATAGGTCTTCAGCTAGTCAAGATACTCCCCACATTGTATGGAACCCAAAGATTCATTACCATTCCCACAAGAGTTTGCTATGTGCCTTAGGCCTTAGCCAGATGAATACAGTCCCATTCTGCCTCTTTAGGATCCATTTTAATATTATCCTCCCATGTATGCCTAGGTCTGCCAAGTGGTATCTTTTCTTCAGGTTTTCCAACTAAAACCCTGTATGCAATTCTCTCTTCCCTCACGTGTGCCACATGTCCTGCCCATTTCATCCTCCTTGATTTAATCTCCTTAATAATATCTGGCAAGGAGTACAAATCACAAAGCTCCACATTAGGCAATTTTTTCCAGCTTCACATTACCTCATCCCTCGCAGGTCCAAATATCTCCTTCAACACTCTGTTCCTGTATACCTTCAGTCTATGTTCTTCTCTTAATGTGGCATATACCAAGTACCACACCCTTATAAAACAACTGGCAAAATTGTAGTTACTTAGAAGCTAATGCTACTTAAATGTGTTGATGAGGCATATCCATCATCACAGTATACGGGTGGGTTTACTCCTCACACACCAGTTAAATGGTATGCTGCTCATAACCATATTTAAATTACAACAGGGATAAGAATGGTTTAAAGAAGCATATGAGTCTGAGTTGTGGGTTAATCAATTTGGATTTTCACAAGTAAGCTCAGTGATAAAATAAAACAGCTTTATACAATATGTTTTCACACATTATAACTGCACAATGGAATAGTTTTACCTTCGTCAGCAGGCGTATATGGTCCTCCAGTGAAGAACTGTGATCACAAGTAGCTAGCAATAAGTCGCCCAAAGGTTCTCGGGGATGGATCCCACTCTCAAAACGACAGTACATCCCACGCCAGAACTTGATATTCTGGGGTGCAATATTGGGCACAAGGACATCTGGCGTAGCTAATGCTGAATATAATGGATTTATATACTCATTCATATGGTTTGCCATGTAACCCCAGAGGGAGAAAGTTCGCTCATTTAACCTGTAAATTGTACTCGAGGTTAATTATATTTTGCCTTACTACAGTATATATTTCAGCAAATTTAAGTACAGGTACTGCATAAGGTACTGTAGAAGCAATGATCAGTTCCTGTTTGAGCTGTGTTCCTGGAAAACATAACATTAAATTATACGTTAACTGGCTGGATTTACTCCAAAGATTTAACTTAAAAAGCCCGGACATTTTCTACCACTCCAGTACTCTCTATATGCAAACCTTTAACAAACGAAAATAATAGTGGCACACAGGCCATGTTAATTCACTGTCCCTGTGCTGATACCAATTGACATGTTATGGGCTTACAACTGGCCTACATGCTAATATAACCCTGCTGTGTCACTAAAAGTTATGTACTGATATGGGTGCTGTATGTAACCTGTCACACTGCAGATTGTAAATCACTGTGTTTTAGGCAGGAAGTCATTGGCTGTATAGCCAGCTGCACTGTCTTGATGGAAGAACCTGTAATCCTTCTTGTCATCACTTAATTTTTCAAAAATTTGTATGAGAATTTGTCCAAAACACCTTTCTGAATTTACTGTGTCCAAAAATAAGACAGGTCCAATTATTCTTGTTGCACTGACAATACACCATACTTCAACTTTTAATGTCATGTCACCTTGAGTATTGGTCTTGGATTATCTGCTGATCAGAATCTGTTATTTTGAGTATTTATGTGCAGGTTTGAGTAAAATTATTCCTCAGCTGATCAACTTCACCACTACACACAGCTTCATATTTTTAATTGGATTTTACTTATTAGAAGGGGGCAAACATTTCACTGTACCATGTTTAGTTAAGTTTGGAAGAGCAAAGGCTCAAGTTAGGATAATAATAATAATTCTTGGCTCAACAGCCCTGTATGGGCCTGGGCCTCCTCTAGCCTCCTCTTGTCGAGGTTACTAAGTCATGTGCATTCATGGCAGCTGGTGACCGGCCAGCTAGCCGCGCTTAGTGTTCTATCGATCCTGATGTGCACGCCAGAGCCATCTGGCAGGCAGTCAGGAGACTTGGATGAGAAATGGAGGCAATTTGGTTTACGCAACATTTTTATTCATGCCCGTAAGGTTCTTTTACATGCCGTAAATCTACGACATGGGACCGACGGCTTTACTTCCCCTCCGAAGGAAGTGGTGCTCCGGATTTTTATCATCCTTAAAAATCCATCGACCTCGGTTGGGATCGAACCCGCGAACCTTGGGTCCAGTGGCGAGCACGCTAACCACTAGTCCACCGAGGTCGACTCAAGTTACGATAATATGACTTAAAAGTTAGCATCTCAAAACAGTCAAATTCATAAGCCCAAAATTTTGGAATTTTATTATGTGTGAGGGTTAGTGGCTACCAATCAGGGTTAATAGTCAAACAGTTTTACTTCAATTCTGACTGCCTCCATTAACACAAAAAATGTGCGAGTGAAATGACAGTCACTTAAAGACAAAAACAGTCAACTACCAAAGCACTGTGTATATGTAATAAACCTTAGGCAACTGGCAAAATCAAACATGCAGTGTTCATACATACCTAAGATCAATGCGATCCTTCTCACAGTTGCCGATGAACGTACCAAACTGACATGACTGAACATGGTCATGCAGTGTAAGTAAAAATCTTTCATTGAACTGGAATGTGGCTGGGAACTGCTGTGTTAATTGCCAAGTGCAATCGATGAACTGCGTGAATACTGGTGACACTTCCTTGGGGTCCCCTGCCACATGACCACATCGGTCACTGAACTTGTGACCAAATGCCAGCCAGTCCTTCTCTATTAGGGCCTACAGAACAAACATTATGTTTTCCTTCACTTCAAATATGGTCTGAGTCATGTTACTCTTGTGCAGTGCAAATCTGACTTCAGATGGTATAGAAAGATAAAGGTGAAGTTGCCCCTATGCATAAGCACTACTCTATGTTGATGGTACACAATTTAAAGATGTGTGATGTCACACATCCTTCTATTTTCAGAACATCAGTTCCATAAAAGAAATAATAATTTACTGTAAATGACAGGAAAGATGTGTGATGTCACGTCCTTCTGATTTCAGGATTTAAATTTAATAATACATTAAGAATAACTGAGAGTCTGCATTTTGTGATGCACTAATGTTGATATAACAGTTTAGAGTTAAAAACACAAAAACGTGTCACAGGAGACTGGGTTACTTTCTGAATGTTACTCTCTTCTGGGGTGTGACACCATATAGCCCTAAAGAAGAAGGGTGTGAATTCCTTCAAAGTGTTGGTAAATTTCTATCAGACTACATGGTGTCACATTCCAGAAGACTGTAATCTTCATAAACACCAGTATGACAGCTTTCAATCTCGCATTACTTTATTTTGGTCCAACAAAATATCCATAAGACTGTTTTAATGAATGAACAAATAAATTACTTTACTGCAACTTATTGAAAAAATAAGGAACTTTCAGCAACTTCATTTTTGTCAGTGGAAATAAATCTCTATATTCACAAGATTATCACAGTAGATAAGCGATTTAATTAATGTTTATTTTTTTAAAAAAGCTAAAGAACTAGAATTTTTGGCAACTCCATTCTGTCAGTGGAAATATAAGATTACAATAATAGATAAATTTATTTTATGAAAGACCTGGACAACGAACACTCTTGCTAGCAAAGTATAAGAAAATCCATTATACTGGATTTATGACCTCGGATTTCCTTTCACTGGATTCATTTGTCTACACTATATTAACATGATAAAACAGTCACAACATAATATGGCTTGGTGAGAACAGAAATCTGTCACAAATCATTCATTGCACTTTAAATACATACAGAGTAAAGTTAAATATAACATTTTTGGTCTCCATTGATTGAAATAAGCATATTTCTGACTCCCGGCACATGAGCAAGTAAAGACACATACCTAATATGAAATAACAACATACAGATATACAGTGAAACCTCTATCCATCGTTTTTCAGGGGACCGGAAAATTTGAACGATACATACGGGAAATGATAGTACCGGGAAACCATTAAAATCATAGATAAGAACAATTTAATGATAATGATTACTTCTTGCTGAGAAAATCTTTCATTGACGTTTGTTTTGAGCAAACTTTACTCCTCCTCAATTCAAAGTACGATTTTTCAAGGCCTAGAACACTTTCACGACCACTGTCACTCGTGCTGTGCGCATAAAAGAAAGATCTTACTTCCATCAGCGCTTCATGTGTCTCAGCAAAGCTCGCCAGCTTCTTCTTCTCCTTCTTCCCGCTCCACACTCCCGGACGTCACGAGGCTCACGCACAGCTCCTGCACTGCTTCTACACCACAGGTTGCCACGTGACTGTCCACAGAGACGTAGTCCTCGAATTTATCTTTGTTCATGCCACTGAACTTTTCCCAGTCTTGGCGGAAATCGTCGTCATCGTTGGTCAATACGACGTCACTATCGCCTGAAGATTGTCCCTGCACGTAACCAGCTTTGCGAAAACAATTTTCGATTGTCTGCTGGGTTACTTCTTGCAAGGCTGCCACAGTGTAGTGCAAAGCTTCCAACACGTTTATCTTCTTTTTCGTATCTTTGCCTGCATCCATTAAGCAAACAGCTGTTTGCACGAGGCGTTTTCTATAAAGCTGCTTATAACAGTTTATTACCCCTAAATCAAGGGGCTGGAGCACACTTGTACAATTTGCCGGGTACCGTATGACTTTTACATTTCTTAGAAACGATGTATCCTTTGGATGTGCGGCACAATTGTCCACAAAGAGGAGAATGTTCCTGTTTTGTGCACCCATACTTGCGTCTAATGAACGCAGAAATGAAGAAAAAATGTCTGTGGTCATCCACGCTTTATTGTTTGCGTGGTACTTGGTGGGTAATTTTTTTACATTCTTGAAACATCGTGGTTTCGGAGATTTTCCGATAACAATCGGCACTTGTTTGTCAGTTCCATCACTGTTAACACAAAGTAAAACAGTAAGTCTGTCTTTACAGTTTTTCCCTCCATGACAAGACTCTCCTTTGAGAGCCAAGGTTCTATCAGGAAGCACGTTGTAGAAGAGCCCGTCTCATCCGCGTTGTAAATATCACGTTGTTCGTAGCCCTCCAACAAAGATGGCAGTCTTTCCAGCCACGCTTCTGTGCTTTCGCTGTCCACTGCCGCACTTTCTACGACTAACTGCTTGTATACTAGGCCATGCCGGTCCTTAAACCTCGCTAAACCATCGCTTCAAATTAAAAAAAAAAACTATCAGTGCGGGAAAATGTTGCGTCAGGACCGTGATTTTTCAACTATTGGTGCGGGAAAACGACAGTTCGAGGAACAATGGAGGCGGGAAAAAATAGTGTTATTTATATGGGGCTAATTTCGGGACCAAATAAGGCAGACGATACATGCGGGCGAACGACGGTAACGGGAACGATGGATAGAGGTTTCACTGTATATTTTAGACTAACACAACACATTAAAATTCATACAAACTAACCATGAGGTTCAAGACATGTCAGGCTTAGTTAAGTGATAAAGGTAATGATGTCCCTGTCTATGCCATGAAGGCATACAGGGGGAGTAGAGGTATGGCACCACTCATTAACCTTGGCACTAGATGGAGGTGAGTGATCGTCATGCCCCAGTTGCTTTACCCCTCCCCGGAAAGAACCCTAGCACCCACTGAACAGGAGGCTGAGTGGGTCCCAGAGCCAGTTTGGACATTAAGTGACAACAAAATTTAACACGTTCCAGCATGATGGTATAAAATATATGTCAACTGAACATGGTTCCCAGTGTGTGACAAACTGTACCTGAAATCCTTGTATGGTCCTGTAGTAAGGGTCCAGCAACAGACTAGCAAGGGAGCACACCTGTGCTGTACGGTCCCACCCATCTGAACAGTGCACCACTACGCTTATTCCCTTCTCATCAACAGCCTGCGTTATGAACCATGATGTCTCTAAGATAGATTTGATGTGCCGAAGCCAACCACTTGACTCCACACCTCCAAGAAAACTACTCATTGACGGGGACTTAAGTTCACAAGCTGTAAACAAGGATTCAACTGTGTACATGTGATGTTATACATAGTTCTGTATTTAAAAGCAATATGTAAGCTCCTCTAGTCATTATGTGGAAAAATGATAGGTGTGTGTGTGAAACACTGATTTATGGACTTTTTGGTGCTCCTAATGCAGGGGTGCACAAATCCCGGGTGCCAGGTTACCTGGGCATCTACATTTTATACAGTGGCACCTAATATTTGCAAGACCTCTGTATCTGTTTCATGTCACCCTTCTGGCACCTAGAATTTTGAGGTGGCTCCTAGAGTTCTGGGAAGTTTGTGGACTCCTGCCCTAAGAATTTTATTTTTCTTTGTATACAAAAGTAATCATTCAGCATGGTGTCTCCTGTGTTAAGCGCAAGCGCTACATTTTGTTTTCAGTTAATTTAAATTGTTCTTCATGCCAGCCCTAAGCAGTGGATTCACTGCCACTTCCACATGTGTGGAGTCTTATGACTATGCCTTCTCTTTCCAGAAGTATTCCTTTTGTATTTGTGTTCAATCATTTCATATTCTCTTTTGTGTTTATTTTCTCATATGGTCTCTCCATCTACTCTTTTGGCCTCATCAATGGACATTTACTCCACCCCAGAGTATACATCTTCTCACTAAAACTGAGGGAATCCATCCAACATGACTCCTGAAGTTAGATAGCCTCCAAGTATGGAGGGAAGCTGTTCATATTTTGAATAAGCAGTTGGTGAGAGCAGACAGGGGATTGTCCTCCATCTTGAGGGCTGGTCAAGGGGCTAACAACTACTCACCATAAGACCTGCATGTTATGAAGTGTTACACAAGGCCTAGGACTTGGACAGATTCGTTGGAATGACCTACATGACAGAAAATGGATTAGAATGATCAAATCAAGCAGGATTTCAGGGGCAGGCATGTGGTATGCATGGGAGGGAAAAGAAATGTTTAACTTTGCATGAATGGTAGTTTTACAGCTATCAGTAACTTAGTTTAAAAGAAAAACCATCAACATGCCAGATGGTTTTGAAGTCCCAGGCAGAATTACTTGTGTTGCCATTGTTTGTAATTCTTGTAAGCTTCAGTATCAGACAGTTCTTTAAGTGCTGTACTGAACCAGCACAAATTAAAATTACCTGTTTTGGTTAAGTAAAGCTGTCAAATTAAATACATTTTATCAGTCCCCAGAAACATGTAAATATAGAATTTTCAATATATTAAATATATCAGATCAGTAATGAATCAAAGAAAATACATGTTACTCACTTTCAATCAACTTTGCTAAGCTGCTACGCATTATGTGGATGTTCTCAATACCAAGGAAGTGAAACTTTATATTTTCATAGAAGTTTTCATTCTCATAACCTTTCCCAGCTGCACGGTTAGCAATGGCATTTATCTAGAAAATAAAAAAAAAATTGTTTCTGCGGCCTTAAAGATGTTCAAGAATATACCCAAGAGTAAATAACATTTGTTACAGTGTTCAAAGTGTTAGGACACTGTTACAGTATCATTACAGACATTGTTCATTGACAAGATCTAATAGGGACCCATAAAACACGTGCCATTTCTATCTACCTGAAAAAACAAGAGGAGGCCTTTAGAACATTGTATATCTTTCCCACTCAGATGATGGACAATATCCAAAGTAAATAATCACAACACCTTGTTATAGTATGCATTACTTCTAAGACTCCTATAAATTACTATTTTTAAAATGATGCAATGCAACTCTCTTACTTACCCGTGGCCGAGTATCTACCACATACATAAAACTATTGTTTGGATTGGCTCTCAGAACAAAATTTAACAGATCTTCATCCTCCTGACATCGTGCACTGAATCCTGAGAGAGGTTGGCTGCAACGACATATTGCTGCCTGTAAGGACAATGGCACAAAGATTATTAGAACACGATTGAGAATGTCTTAGCTACAGTAAAGGTAAAGGTAAAGGTAAGTTCTCCCTAGAACGGGCCATGAAGGCTCAGAGGGGGAGTAGAGGTATAGCTCTACTCTTTCTTTAACCCTGACACTAGATGGGGGTGGGTGGTCAACTTCACGCCCCGGCAGCTTTACTCCGAAGAAAGAGACCTGGTACCCATTGTACAGGAGGCTGGGTGGGCCCCAGGGCCAGTCTGGACTGCTGCAGGAAATCTCGTACCCACCGGGATTCAATCCCCGGACCGTCCAGCCCGTAGCGAGTTGCTATACCAACTACGCTATCCAGGCCCACCTTAGCTACAGTATATTCT
Source organism: Reticulitermes speratus (assembly GCA_021186555.1). Classification (NCBI taxonomy): domain Eukaryota; kingdom Metazoa; phylum Arthropoda; class Insecta; order Blattodea; family Rhinotermitidae; genus Reticulitermes; species Reticulitermes speratus. Next base: position 11,816,809 of record JAJKFL010000001.1, read on the forward strand.
ATTTTGGCAGCAGTAAAGATGCATCAGTACACGAAGTACTTTGGCTGTCCTTCAAGAACAGAAACAAGATTACATTGCGACCAACAAGTATGGAAAAGGATAAGTTAACAGTCTTCACTGTTTCTGTGTTATACACAAATGTCATTTAAGCTAATGAAGCTGAAATAGTACTCTGGGCTCTAATGTTGACTAGGTACTGGCACAAAAATTGTAAACAGAGGCCAAGTCTGTAATTGTAGTTGGGTATTTGCAGGGAAATCGATAACTTGCTAAGACTAATATTATCTTGAGGCAGCCATAAGTAGTCATGTTGGGAGCTGACAAAAACATCACTACATATGGTTATCTCAAGAGATAAGTAACTCCTAATATGGCACTGCATTTTTTGAAAGGATGGCAGTCTGGTTCAGCCTGTGGTTATGACATGTATTATACTCGCACTTTTTACATACAAGAAGCATATCACTTTGTCAGTTATACATGAAGTGTTCACTTTACACATCCTGCACACCAAACATTTTAACTTCTGTACTTATACAACATCTTAATTGTAGTTCATGTAATTATACAGGCACTTGATAAGGGATCCACCGGATGATGTCTACTTCGTGGTAGATACATTTTCGGCTATTAAAGAGTTTACATGATGGACTAATGTACAAGTATTATGTTTGGTGGTCTTGTTTATTTTAGCAATCATCATAAATGTTTCATTATATGGCTGAAATGTGACTGGGTATTAACAAAAATAGGCACCAACATTTTTTAAATATCAATTCATATATAAAATTTGGAACACCATTTCATACTCTGTTTTACACATTACCTTATTTCTGTGAAGATAAGATAGAACTGGAAGTCTGCCTTTGCTTCGAAACTGGGAACTTCCAAGGAGTACAGTAGTTGAAGCTGACGAAGGGACATACAAATATCTTGGATATGTGTCACACAGCTGGTTCAAAAAGAAGTATCAGCATTAAAACTGAGAAGATGAAATATGACATTTGAATGAAAGAAGACAACTGCAGTAACAAAGAGACTGTAACTTCAAGCTGTATACAATATTGTACACAAAAAAACACCAGACAGTAGAATCATTATTATTATCACTGTGGCAAAATAATAAAAATCCACAACTAGATAACCAGTATGAAAGTTAATAAAGAGTACTGCTTGAATTTATTAAGTTAAACTGAATTAAAATGGTCACAATGACGAGGTTAGGCATGGATAAAAAAAATCTGATTTTTGTTTAATTTCAACAGACAGTATCCCATTGTGTTTTTACAATGTAATGTATCAAAGACTATTGCAGTCAACACAGCTATCTTTTTAGTATACTACAATGTCTGTTTTTACAGTCTGCTACATGCTTCAGCCTCATCAGGCAAAAAATAACACAGTACATATAAGGAAGGTAAATTGACATTTTTCATTAAAGAGAGCTCTTCCTTAAAAAAATTCCTGTTATTACAATTTGTAAAGCTGTATAAAAATTTCACTTAACATGGCCTGAATTATATATACTATAAACAGCTCTTACACCTGTAGTTTTGTTATTATAAAACCATGTTTTGTATAATTTCTAATTTTGTGTAATTTAGAAATAGTGAATGACAAAATTGTTTTATACCAATTTTATCATATTAAAATTTGATTGCCTGAACAGAACTCCCCCGAAGTTAATGTATTTTGTACCACTTCACACCACAAAATTTATGGCATTTTATTGTTTGAAGAAAAGTCACTTGATGGGAACATTTACCCAAGCATGTTAATTAAGTGGCTTATGACTCAACTTCATGATGGATGAGACACGGTACTGAACAAGGCAATATTTGGTTCTCATGGCCCCCTTGGTCACCAGATCTCCTTTTTGTGGGACTATGTGAAGCATGCTGTTTGTACTGCCAGTGGCAACAAATGTTCCTGAACCGGAATGCAGGAACACTACCAGGGACAAACTGGCAAAGATCTGGGAAGAAATGGAACATTCAGTTGACATCTGTTGTCTGACTCATGGGGCTCAGATCGAGTGCCTGTAGGGTGCACAGGAAATATTCATAGATTTCCTATGCATCTGTGTATGTCCCATTCATTTTAATCTCTATAGCATTCACTTTATTTTGAATTTCCTTGTACACTGCAATTTTAATTTTTTTTATTTCAAAGAATGAAGCTGGTAACAAAAACTCTAGTGTCATGTCCCATTTTCTTCTATTCATTACATACCTCATAATCTTTATTAAGTAAATTAAGACTCCACTGATCACTAGGAACTCTCATACGTTGATATTCTGACTGTAGGTCAAAAAAATTCCAGCCAGCTGGCTTAGGAATGTCCTCAGAACTGCATGTGTAGTGAAAGCAATACAGGTCATCAATGCGAACTGTTCAAAAAAAAAAATATTTATATCATGGAATCAACATAATATTTAGAGCACTAAAACTAATGTTAACTTATTGGTGTGTATTTTAATTTTTTTTCCAATTGTGCTGTCAGGTTGACAATAAGAATACCTACTCTGTGACAAACAAGAGGTTACACTTGAACATAAAAAAGTGACATGTAGGCACCAATGAGATGTAAGCAGCAAAACATAACCACCAGCAACTGCATATCAAGATAATATTTTACAAAGTTAAAGAAATGGTTCAAAATAGTTTGAAAGAGGACATTAATATCTTTCCATTCTTCAATTATAACAACTTTAATAATCTTTGCAAGTGAGAGAATAGTTACACAGAACATTTCCCTCTGCTCACAAAATGAAACAGCCCCTGCCACTGGTGTAGCAGGTTCCCACACAATCAGTGCAGCATGCTGCAAGAGATTTCAAACAGCTTATATAACTGACTGTGGTGCTGTAATATAAAGAGTGTGTTAATACAAAATGGTTAAGGTTGCTTTTGTAAATCAAAAATGGACAAACGCTTAGAAGCAAAGGATGACTAATCACTAGAATGTGTCTAATTACATTAAAAGTAAAAACTTAAATGAAAGCATAGGAAGGACTGTGAATAAAAACGTTCACCCAGAATATACTTCATACGTAACTAGATGCTATAATGGTAATGTGTGCCACACCTGGCTGTGCCAGCTGCTGGAGTGTCACAAACACTTCGAAAATAATGAGTGCTATAATGGTTGTGACATTCCTGGCTGTGAAAGCTTCTGGAGTGTCACAAACACTTCATAAATAATTAGTGCTATAATGCTAATGTGTGCCATACCTGGCTGTCAAAGCTTCTGGAGTGTTACAAACACTTCATAATTAGTGCTATAATGGTAATGTGTGCCACACCTGGCTGTGAAAGCTTCTGGAGTGTCACAAACACTTCATAAATAATTAGTGCTATAATGCTAATGTGTGCCATACATGGCTGTCAAAGCTTCTGGAGTGTTACAAACACTTCACAATTAGCGCTATAATGGTAATGTGTGCCATATGTGGCTGTGAAAGCTTCTGGAGTGTCCTGAACACTTCATACATTATTAGTGCTGCAATGGTAATGTGTACCATACCTGGATGTCAAAGCTGCTGGAGTGTCACAAACACATCATAAATAATTAGTGCTATAATGGTAACGTGTGCTATACCTGGCTGTCAAAGCTTCTGGAGTGTTACAAACACTTCACAGTTAGCGCTATAATGGTAATGTGTGCCATATGTGGCTGTGAAAGCTTCTGGAGTGTCCTGAACACTTCATACATTATTAGTGCTGCAATGGTAATGTGTACCATACCTGGCTGTGAAAGCTGCTGGAGTGTCCTGAACACTTCATGACAGTCCCGTTCCCGTGGAATCACAAATGTTACAGACAGATATGTCTTGCACCTTATCTGAAGTGGAGAGCCTATTGTTGTCAGTGGTAGTTTCTCAACACTGGCTATATGCATGTGAAGAATCTGGAATACATAAAATCACATGAATATTATCCTACAACACAAGTTTTTCATTTTGACACATTTCTAGTGAATAAAATGAACATCATGATTACTTCCTTTTATGATAACAACTTTGACTCTCTCATTACAGTGAAGCTCAGTAAACTGAGTTAATTAAAACTCACTTCAGTCATGATAATTAACAATTTGACACACTCGATGACAGTAACACCCAATGGTACATACCCAAGTCTCCTTCTTGCCGTCAGGATCCACAAATATAAGATGTGTTGCAGTAAGGTACAATGTTCCTATTGAAGGTTTGCGGGTATTGTAGCGATCAAGCATTCGCACATTTTCTACCTGTAAAACACAAATCATAGGTCCTTTATCCAATGAGATGTGACTATCATCCCAACAAGAAAACTTACCAATGCATGCTGTCAGCACATTGTTAATATCCTACACAAAAACTGTTGCAAATGTGTCAACCCAATGGAGAAAATCATGTGAATAAGAAAGCCTTTGCATTTATTTAAAGTATTTATTACAGGCACTTTGGATAATTTGGTGTAATTATGCAATACATTTCTTGGTTTATTTAATAAAATTATACAACTCCAAAGGTTATAAGGGACTGAATGAGAAATGACAGGACAATCACAGATGGTGGGTTGGAAGGATACAGAAGGGCAAGTAAATTGAATGTTTTGAGACACCATCCTAATACTTTCCAAAAGGACCAAGAACAACTAGGAAAGACCTCAGGTTAGATAATCTTACAATAAACATTAAAGCTGGAGATATCTCTGTAATATGTCACTGTTGCATCTGGTGGTATAATTGTGTCAACATATACAATGGGATGTGTAACTGTTTATCCATATCCACACATTTAATTTAAAATATCCTAAACTATTTTGATCTACAAAATTGTCACTCATAGTACGACAATATTCTTCAGCTATACTGTTCATGTAAATATGGTTTTTGTCCACTCTTTTACTTAAAATCTAATTCAGACTGTGTTCTAAAAAACAAGGAAAGTAAATGAGTAAGAATTGAGAAGATGTGGTACTATCTGTAACTGGAGTAGCATTTTGTGGCATTCGAATCATATACTGCTCTTTGTGGATTTTTTAACAACTGAAGACACTAACACTTATAGTTATGAACGAACACACTCCATGGAGCAGAGATGTTCTTGAAAAGCAAATGGGTCTTCAGACAGTCAAGAAATTCCCTGCATTCTATGGATCCCAAAGCTTCATTACCATAATACCTAGTGCCTGCCATCTGTCCCTATCCTCATCCAGATCATCCAGACCACGTCCTCCCATCCTATCACTTTTACGACATATTTCAGTATTATTATCATCCAGTTTATGCTTACATTCTTTCGAGTGGTATATTTCCTTCAGGTTGGCTAATAAAAACCTTGTATGCACCTCTCCCATGCATGCCATATGCCCATCCATCAGATATATAAAATATTTTACATGGAGTACAAATCATGAAGTTCATCACTATGCAATTATTTCCAGCCTCCTGTTACTGCCCCTAAGAGAATAATATTTTTTCTAAACCCTGGACAACCACAGTTAAGATTCTGGATACAATAATACAGGACATTCTTTATATCTCCACCAGAAGGGATATGTCTGTCTGCTGTGAAATCTGAGTGTCCCAGGGTGATGTTCCTGAAGACTTACATCTTCTGGTGTGTTACGTGATGTCAGACAGTAACTGTTTACCAATTGACAGGGCATAACACAACAGAAGACCAGAATCTTCACTTCTGCCTGTTTCTTGGTTAGCTTCAAATGGCAGGACAATCCTGAATATCGAACTCAGAAGGATAAGGAAGGAACTGGCCACCGAATATTTGAAGGTATGAACTTGGGACCTGAATGGATTGACTGAGGAAAAGCAATAGAAGTTTCAGTCATGCTAGCTACCTACAATTCAAAACAAGAACCTCCGCAACAGGAAGAAGTGATAAGCGCAGTAGTATGCTGTGGAGATTAATCCCACTTTTCATTAAAGTTTAAGGCAGGTGCACTACTACTGGAAGGTAAAGCTGTGTGCTTATATGTTTAGTGTCAACTTGAGAGGATGCACACAGCGCTACTTTAATTCACATGCTTATGGCAATAGTAAGAAATAAGGATATAGGGACAAAAACACGGAAGGATAGACAGAGTAGAACACATAAGATGAAGGAAGGAAGGAAGGAAGGAAAAAAATAACACAGAATGAACAAAGAAAAAGAGCTGGAAAACAATGAAAGGAGCAGGTGAAACATATTACATTATTTGTGCCTTTAATGTCAAACTTCAGTTCTTAAACACTGTTAAGAGAAGCATAAATATTGTCATTTTGTGTTACATATTAGCAATGTTTTCTAAATACATGTCACAGAACTTTCCAGAATTCTATATGCTAAAGAATAAATTATGAGAGGAAATAATCCAAGAATAATTGTTTCTGAAACTCAGTTCACTTGATGCAAATTCGTAAAAGTTAAAAAGTTTTGAACAGACAAATACGTTAGCTTAAAAATGCTTCTTTCTGAAGTACTGACCATATATGGAAGCATATACATTGTGAACAACTGTTTTATTGTCAACAAGAACTGGCAGCAACTCCAGCTTAACTACGTTTGAGTGAAGTCCGACATGAAAGTGGTGCCTCCAGTCTTTGCTGCCTCTACAATGATGAACTGGTGAGGCAGCAGAGATGACAAGTGTCTCGTGCCAAATCCTGCCACAGCAAGGAGTAATGTCATCTATATGTAGAGATAATTTGTGTCTATTATGATCCACCAGGTTACTCTAGCACGCAAAGTTTTACACCTTATATTTTAATGCATAAATTGTTAAAGGAAACCCCCATACACAGGATTTAGTTATTTTTATATCCAGCTGAACACCTACAGCTTAGCAGACACTCTCTAAGAAGTCCAACAAATCTCATGCACATAAAAGAACACTTCTGAATTTTTGAATCTCAAAATATATTATCTTAAAATTTAGGTGATTACAGCACAGCTGGATAATTTGTGAATCTTTAAAGTGTTGTTTTTTTACACATATGTGCTCTATAATTAATCAATGAGCTTCACTATGAATGATAAACTGGAAAGGATGAGTAAGGAAGTAGTAATGTTCTATTTTAAGTCAGTGCAGTGTGTCTCTGGGCTGACATTCCAGTACAGGGATACACCTGCTGTACGTAATCTCTCTATCACTCAACTTTTTAACTCTGCTATTCTTTCAAGACAGATGCACATACTGTGTAAAACTTCCAATCTACACGAATAGCAAGTAAAGACGATACATACACTCTAGGCCAGTACGTGGTGTACTGCAGCCAGCTGGCTGCCATTTATAATTTAATGATTCTGTTTGTAAATTACAATTATTATGTATGATGGATATTGTAAAAAAACGGTTTAAACAAATTTCCAAGAAGCTACTTTGTCATGCAAGATACCTGGCTTCTGCCACACTGTGGGTGAAATCTTCAATCTTCTGGGTCGTTGCATGGCTTCGATACCAACATTTTGGGAAGCGTATTGATTCCATCGTCAAGGGTCAAGATACATAAAAAGAAGGCTTTCTTCTTGAACATATTCAAGTCAAGCGATCCAAGAAAAAAGCTTTCTTATTGGACATCTTGACCCTTGAACATGAGACTGATATGCTGTCCCGAAACGTCAATGACAAACCAACCTATGCCATGCAACAACCCAGAGGAACAAAGCTCTTACCTTGCCATCACTGTATTGTTCCTGGCATGGCACACAGGCATTTTAAATTTTCTGTGGTGTCAACTGTTTAACATTTCCACTCACATGGCATGTGCTGCCATGTAGTCTGGCAGAAATTCGCCAACGTTTCGGAGGAAAGTACTCCCTCCAGCTTCAGGGCAGAAGAATTATTCTTCTACCCTGAAGATGAAGGCATCATGTTCCTCTGAAACATCGGTAAATTTATACCTGGCTACATAGCGTAACATTCAAGACAACAATAATCTACAATCAACTCCATGAGAACCTCAAATTTGATTAGTATTTTATTGACTTACCGTTTGTCATTGATTACTCGGATGATGACCCATTAAGAATGTGTTGATAGATCCCCCCCTTACCTTTCTATCTAAATTTCTGCTTCTACTGCCTACTCACAAAACTGTACAGAGGGATATGTTGAGTATTCATTGTTCTGGAAGCATTCAACCACTGCTGTTCAGCTGACGGATAATTACGGCAAAGGCGGCAGCCATTTAAAGATAAACGACCCAAAATGCTGCGGAATTGCTCCCAGAGCTCATGTGAGGGTGCTAATGAGAAAGTGGCAGAAGTTAATGACGTAGTTTGGACGTGCTGGTCTCGGTTGTCACTAATGAGGTTTCTGGGCTTTGCTGCACGCGACATGACTTACATGATTTACACGCTATCTAACCACCCCACCACATTTGGTTTTATGACGTACAGTAGTTGTAAAAGGTAAAGCAATCCCATTACATGCCTGGACAGGCCCTTAGGGTTCCAGGAGGTTGAGGCTCCCAGATTTCTAGACAATCAGCACATGAAGACGGCAAGTTTGTCAGCCCTACGCACCGACCGCCTTTACCCTGGTACTCATTTCTGTTAGAGGCTGAGTCGACCCCAGGGCCATAGTGCGACCGAAAGGATTATGACAATGAATAATTCCATTGACACCACCGGGAATCGAACCCGCGACCGTCCGGCTTGTAGCGCAGTGCCTCAACCAACTGCGCCACCGCGTGCCCTCCACCAAATCGAAATTTAAAATACACAGATTTTGTAACCACGATGATATTAAACGTTTTAGGTGGTTTACCCTCCAACCGAAATCAGCCACTCTGATTTCAACTGAGTGAGTGAATCACGGAACATGCTGTTTTATTTGTGTGCATATAAATGCAGTTGCAAACAGTGTTATGTTTCAGTTATACTTGCATGATTTTTATAACGTAATTTTTAAAATCAAACATAAGTTATATATAGCCTGGGGGTCAGCACTCCCCCTCCCCCCGTGAAAAATGCGGGTGCGCTCGTGGAGTTTCATTCCAGAGAATTAGTTCTCAAGTTCCGTCTTATGAAAATTATAACGAGGTCAAAGACGGAGTATTATTCCTCCCCGCAAACTAATTATCCTCCCCCAAACACTCAGCTTCTCACAGATTATTTCAGATTTGACGGTTCTCCGCCAATGATACTACACAGGGTGGCGCAACAGTTGACACTAGAGTAAAAATTTTAAATAACTTCATAAGACACAATTATCACATTTATCCACTATACATGAAATGTTCAAAGTGTCTTCCTTCTACATCGACACGCCAAGTCTTTCGTCTCTAAAGCGCTGGCGAACGAGAAAACGACGGAATTATCGTATGTACGGCCTTTCTGTTGTTAAACATCGAGTGTCAAGTGACTTTCGCGCCATCCTGTACATCCCCGAGAGATTTTTCATGCCAGTCTGTGTAAAAGAAGATACCATAAAATATACCAAGAACACATTACGATAATTTATTAGTGTGACGTCAATTGGTGTAGCGTTACTAAAAACAAATTATAATTCCAACAACCGCAGTAACACGACTTCATATACAATTTCATCTATAGCGCCATGGCCCCTGGTTTGCTGTCTACAGCCGAATGCCACACAAATAGGATCAAGAGACTCGTGGTGTCTGATGAGTAAAATCTGTTCACACTCTCAAAGTAAAAACGTCCAAACCTTGAATTCGAAAATAAAAGGATTCCAAAGGTTTCTGTGTACAAACTGTCGCGGCACATTTGAACGTATTATCCCGGTATTTTGCCTGCAGAGACACAGCGAGGATAACTACAAGAAATCGGTCAGGATTTCCAGTCTCCTGTTCGACATCCGTTATTCAGAGAAGCATTTCAAATACAAGGGTTACGCAACGCCAACTACGGTAGGGGGTGCACAAATCCCAGGCGCCAAAATGCCCGGGATATTAAATTTTGTACCTTTGTCCCTAACATCTGTGAGTCATCAGTGCGGACCTTGCTTCATGTCACGCACCTGATGCCTAGAATTTTGAGGTGGCTCCTAGATGTTACGAAAATGTGTGCACCTCTGAACTGAAGTGGAAAAAAATTATGATTGGTGAGCAGGTGAAAAGTTAGACGGAGGCGGTCGCATTCGCCTAGAGAAACTGACGGAAACCATTACACACATTAGCCAGAATGGACAGTAATTTGGTCAAGATTCTATTCAGGCAACTCCCGAACATTAGAGCGTCAATACTACACAAAACTATTTTTAGTGTTTTCTAAGACAGGCAACCCAATCAGCAGCAATACAGCTGCTTAGTGGAAACTCAGAGTAATACACACATGTAAAATTCGCTACCGAGCGTTTTCTGTTGCGAACTAACCCCCTTTAACTTTTTTTGCACATCTGAAACCACAGTATGGTAACTAAATTTATAGTAATAAAATTTTAATGTTCAAAGAAATGTAAATTCACTCCCTATCGAGACAATAGTGGCAACGCTGTAGCTCTCCGAATAACCTCGTTGTCGTCTTCGTCCGCTATCTACACGCGAAATATCGATTGAACCAGAAAATTCCCCATGAATCTCAACCCCCTACTCTGGTTGTGTCCCACCCCCCCGGGGATATTTTCCACTTTTAGAGTCTAGGCACAATGGGGTATCATCTACGTCATAACCAGTAACTTTAGTTAGTGTGCACGACATGGAAAAGATTACTGTCGCTTTTGTACACCGCTCTGACGAAAACGAATGCCAGCTATGAGGGTTGTGCTATGCTGACTGGAGAAAACAAGGTCACGTAAAAGTTCAACTGGGTCACAGGCCTTCGGGCTAACTGTACATTTCCCTTGAATGTAACTACTATGCCATTCAGAATAGCGTCTGATCACCGCAGGATTCAAATACAGTAATTATGTTCGGGCAGTAAGGGTACATGGGATTACGGCAAACAGTCGTTCGAGTCTACGCAGCTCTGTATGTAGCGTGACAACTCTTACAACAATACGAAATTTATTTGTACCTGTCAGAAATAAAACACTGGAGGAACTGAGAGAAAGTTTAGGAGGTGAACACTTATTTGGACTTAGAAGGGAGAAGCACAAACCGGCTAGACGAGACTGCACAACGAGCATCCTTATAATGCGTACTTGTGATCATATATTTTTCGTGTGACCAGATGGAGGATGATGCGGATGGGCCATGTAGCACGCATGCTAGTGATGGGGAAGTAAACCGTATTTCAGTCGGAAAATCTGAACAGGAGAGAGCACTTGAAAGACCCAGGCGAGGGCAGGTCTGTTAAAATGGATCTTAAATTGGGTTTGAAGGTGTGTATTGGATTACCCGGGCTCAGGATACAGACCATCATAATAAACCTTCGGATTGCACACATGGCGGGAATATTAGCTTCTCACTAAATTAGGTACCGGTAATAAATAAACACCACGACCAATACAGCAAGCAAAATATCAAAGTATGCATTTATTTGTACACTTCAAACTGGAGGACACATTTCCGCTTTTTATTTGCAGGTGGTGAAGTTAAGTGCACGCATTCACCACTCTATCGTTGACTTTTCAACAGGGAGACTCCATCTTTCTCAATCCATCTGGGTTAAAAAAGGAACATAAACGGGGCTTTGTCTATATTTTATTGTTTATTTGGTATGGCATTTTGGATCACGATCGCCATGTTGGCAACCACTGTACTAAGGCTCTTTCCGGGGGGGATTGAAGATCAATTGACATTGGAGCCGAAAAATAATGAGGCACGGTAGCAGAAACCACTTTCGTATTTTATGATATAAATGTACATAAATTGGTGAACTCACAGGACTTATACGGCCAGGCAACGGCGTACCATATAAAATCATACGAATCAACACGTTTGCCATAGCAATTTACACGGCAGAACAGGTAACAGAAACATGATTTTGTTGTGAGAAATGACTTCTGAGCGACGAACTGGAACCTAATTGAATTACATTACTTTACAACAGTATCGAGTTGTTTTTAGAAGCTAGCTGACCACTGTGGTCCAACAGCCTTGCACAGCTCTAAGACTGGGTTCGCGGGATTGAATCCCAATTAAGGCACTACCGTGTATACGTTTTCCTGTGTTGTCCCCTACAGTCAGATGATTTGACAGCCTCTCCATCAGACAGTTTTATTCTATTAGTTAGCCACGGCTTCTCTACTACACAAGAAAAAAAAAGTGTCCAGGAAATTTCGTCCTAATCTTGTGATCCATGAACAATTCGTCCAGCCATGTTTTCGCCCAACTTTCTAAGGCCAAAACCATCGGTTCTCTTCATTTTACGCCCTGTCGTTTTTTACGTCCACAGACGTTTCATCAAATATTTTCATACGCAGACAAATGTACGCCATGCATGGGGGACAAGGGCTGATGATTGCGCAAAACACAGCCTCTCTCAGCGAAATGTCAAACTCGACCTTCTCGTGGTGTTCCCTGTTATCACAAACAGTCAATGATAACCGAATACCGGCGGGATATCCGAAGTATACACTATTAAAGAAGAGAGGAAATGCTCTTCCTTCCTTATAAACACGAACGTCAGTGTAAAGGCCAGTGCCTGGGCCTCAAGGTGGCAGCCCCACCAAGGCACTCGGGGCTCGTGGGCTAATAACTCGCGAGCTCTTAAACCTTATTAAAGAAACGGAAATGAAGAATAGCCGGACGGAAAAAATGAATGCATAAAAGTATATTGGCCAATGAATTAATGCCAGCGTGGGCCGGGATAGCGTAGTCTGTATGGAGACTCGCTACGAGCTGGACGAGGGCGAGACTTTCCGCACCCGTCCAGACCGGACCTGGGGCCTACCCAGCCTCCTGTACAATGGGTACCGGGTCATTCCTGGGGGTAAAGCGGCCGGGGCGTGGCGTTGACCACCCACCCCCATCTAGCGCCGAGGTTAAGGAAAGAGTATAGCTATATCTCTACTCCCCCTCTGGGCCTTCATGGCCTGTTCTAGGGTGAAATTTACCTATTAATGCCAGCAACAGAATTAAATTACTGTTGTCAACGCCCTGTTCTTCACGGAACTATCTGGAGTACAGTCTGATTTTCTAGCAGATTGTGTAGATGTTTCCCAAGCAGGGTACCGCAGAACATCATGGGACAAATAACTAGAAATTTCGAACTACCGTGAAAAATTCCAAATATCCCTCGAAATATAACAGGAATTTCCGTCCGGCAACTGGTAATACTGGAAGAATCTTCGTGCGCTACCAACTGCTCTCTTGTTCCGTTTTCGTTCGAGATATAACGAATTATTGTACGGGTTCCTCCATGGACAGAAAGATGGGAAACGCCGGTTTAGGTACGTATCAATGTCACTGCTGGGGCCGTGATCGTCACAGTGTCCACTATCCCTTCAATTTATGTCTGGTTAACCAGATCTTTCTTTACGAGGTCCGCTATGTGAATTATTCTTCATTCAGCACTCTGAGACAATGAAGACTGATGAGGCATCCCTGCCAAGTTCTTAAAAATCTGAGGTCCATTTACATCTTGTACCCGGTTGATAGCGCACAGCATGGTGACTCGAGCAGTACTACACGCATATTCTCATCCTGAAACGTGCAATTTCGTGTCCCATTGAGGTCGCTGATAGTTCATTACAATGCTGTTCAGTTATGCGTGTGATTCACGCAACAATATGACCTGTACCTCACTGTGTGTAGCTTACACGACGTTACAAACGTCTCGCTTTTCACACAACCCATATTCTTGTACGGAATCTGCTCTCTGAATAGAAATGATATGAGGCAATAAGCCTATGTGACTATTACTGAAGACAAGAGTCTTCCCTTTTTTGACTTCACTACACATGCCATACCAGTAACCTGTTCAGAGTTTGGTGCATAACGTAAAGTCACTATTTTTGCAGTTCGCTGCATCCCAAAGAACAGCCTGCTGCAGCAGTCAATAATTGTTCATTATTTCTTTAGTAGTACTGTGTGCGTTTAGCTTCAGTTCTTATGTCTGGGACGTTCCTCATATTGCATCTGTGAATTGCATGAACAGAGGAATAACGCAGTAACGCACTTCCGACTTCCGATACGTCTTCATCAGTAGGAGCTTGTCCATTGATTTCCATTACTTACTTACAGGACTCGCAGTAAACCATAAATGACTGAAGACCCAATTTGCTGTGATACTCGCACAAGCAAACATAACCTGCCCACAACACTTCCTAGGACTAGCTGAAATGCCACGCCGATACCTGGACTACCCACACGCTTACACAACATGAAGTATCATTTCATCAACAGAATAAACAATCTAATTTGTATGAGTAATAACATCCCTTCTCATTACTTTAAAATACATCTAACCGACATTATAAGACAGATAAATAACGTGGTCACTGCAGGAATTCTGTTCAATAGATTTCCACGGCTCAATATGCTGGCATGAATCTGGGTATACTGAAAAAATCAAGATGATGTCATAATAGCAGATAAACCAGCCGAGTTTCGAACCGTGTACCCCCCAGATACAAATCTGGAGTGTTAATGCAACATGAAACAATTCTGTCCCTGTTGTACTGTTATGCGGGCACGTAGGTTAACAAGGAACAGGTGGAGAATGGGGTTCACCGACTGTAGTAAGAATTTACATCTTTCAAATAAGAAGAGGATAAAAATCACTGTTCAAAGAGGTCACGCAAAATACATTTCTTTGGAGTTCTCTTCGTCTCTCAAGAGATCTTATTATGCTAATGACAGAGATGTTATCACGAGATTGAAGAAAAGTCTTTAAGGCTAAGAAACTGAAGGGTCGATAGGAGTAAACCAATTGTAATGTGAAAACAGAGCCACAGACAGGCGCAGTAACTCCACTGCGGTAAAATGAGGCAGAAACTGATTCACCATAACTGGGTTACTTGCATACAGTTCGCAAGGGAAAATTGTTCGGGCCATTATAAGGGTAAAATGGCAAGAAGTGCATAAGGTACTTAATCATCACACGATCAGCTTATTAAAAATAACGGGGAGTGGAGAAGACTACGTAACGAGGAATTTTATGATCTGTACCCCTCACCAAATATTATTCGGGTAATCACATCAAGAATGAGATGGGCGGGGCATGTAGCACGTATGGGGGGGGGGGGAGAGGAGAGGTGCATACAGAGTTTTGGTGGAGAAACCTGGGGGGAAGAGACCACTTCGAAGACCTAGGCGTATACGGGAGGATAATATTAAAACGGATCTTCAAGAAGGGGGATGGGGGCATAGACTAGATTGATCTGGCTCAGAAAAGGGACAGGTGACGGGCTCTTGTGAGTGCGGCAATGAATTCATAACACTCAACCAGCAAAATGCACAATGTTCTTTCTTAGATGTTTATATTATAACACTGGGTATTCCTACATGTTTCAAACCACAAGGGATCATCATCAGGGAACAAGTGTCAAATAATATTACACACACACACAAACAGGGTACGTTTATCATTTCCTTTCATCATTATTCTGATATTATTATGTATTTATACAACTGCATTAAAATATTAATTTTTGTATTATTTTAACTTCGTAAGTTCAGACTTACAACGAAAATTTGACAGGAAGTGAAGATGTTTGGTTGCAAACGAGTCCTGTACATATTTTACCTATAACACTGTCTACATTTACACATCGTCATGTTTTACTCTTTAATTAATATTTTACCATTTACCAACGATGATGTTATATTTTAACTGGTTTACACCTTTGTGTAACATGTACTCCCCGAAGATGGCCGAATGTTATGACTGAAACATGTAGCAGTAACCTTTATATATGAACTAGTGCAATAAGTTGGAAATAAATTCACCTGTATATTGAACTTCACGTTATATTCACCGTGCATTTTTGTACAATTGATTAACTCTCACCAATAAATGCACCAAAACAAGTTTGTCACCGATTTCTTTATTAAAAGATTTCCCCAATACGCATTTCGGCACTTCTATATTGCCATCATCAGGGGGATCGTTGGAGTTTGTACATAGACCAATGTACTTACGTTACATCAGAACAGCTGTGTCAATATTCGTTATTACCACTTTGTATAAAATTGTATAAAATTGTATAATAATAGTATTGTTAAATTGCTAAAATTAATAGTAAACAGTGTGGTATATTATATTAAACTACATGCTGTGATATAATTCATAATTATTGGCAGCGCGGTCCGGTGTGCTGTTTTGTGCCGGTTATCTGTGTGTATTGCTGTATGGTAGAACCTCCTTCTTTCGTGTCTGCGTGACACAACTGTTCTGATGTAACTCAAGAACATTGGTCTATGTACAAACTGCAACGATCCCCCTGATGATGGCAATGTAGAAGTGCCGAAATGCGTATTGGGGAAATCTTTTAATAAAGAAATCAGTGACAAACTTGTTTTGGTGCATTTGTTGGTGTGAGTTAATCACCTGTATATGTTTATTACACGGAAAATGTATAATAGTATATATATATATATATATATATATATATAAACGGATCTTCTTGCTATAATATTAATAAAAATCAACAATGCGCAGTTGACGGTGTTTGTCTTTTAGTGACTACGAACAGCAGTTTGTCTTTTACCGGGTGACAGCTACTGTGTTGTGTGAGGAACATATGCACTTCTACTTCGAAGTCATCTCGACACGCAACGACAAGAGCTGGGGGTTTCCCGATTCTGGCTCTACCTACATTTATTGCCACAGTAAAGTATTCCAAGAACGATGTCTCAATATAGCCTACATACTTAGAAACATCAATACAACCTCTGAAAATTATGAAACGGCTGGAAGAATAAAGGATTTAAGTGTCATGTTTTTCGAGGTTCACAATATTTGACAATTATCCTCTTCCAGTGGCGCAGCTAGGTGTTTGGTACCCAGGGCAAGTAATCACAAGGGACGCTCCTAACAAAAATTACGAAATTAAAACAATCAAAATAATTTATTGAATTATCCTTTTATTTGGCTCAATAATTTAAAATTTGAGCGCAGGAAAGCATTTTTTTCATTTAGAATATCATTTTGCCATCCTTTGGACTCTGCTGCCCGGGGCACCCCAACCCAAGCCACGACCCTGCACTTGGACAAATATGTAGTACGATAAAAAAAAAACGAAGCATAAGATATGCAGGGCCCGTAACACGCCTGAGGTGACTATACGATAAATGCGTACATTTAATAGGAAAAATTTAAGGGAAGGGAAGATAACACCTGGGAGACATAGGGGAAGATTGTAAGTTAACATTAAAATGGGTCTTAAAGAAACAGGGTATGGGGGCGTGTAATGAATTCATCTGGTCTCAGCAGTCTACAGGTAAAGTTCACCTAGAAAAGGCCTATGAAGGCCCTGAGGGGAAGTAGAGGTATAGCTCTACTCTTTCTTTAACCTCGGCGTTAGATGGGGGTGGGCGGTCAACGTCACGCCCCGGCCGCTTTACCCCCACGGTACCCATTGTACAGGAGGCTGGGTAGGCCCCAGGGCCGGTCTGGACGGGTGCGGAAAATCTCGCCCCTACCGGGATTCGATCCCCGGACCGTCCAGCTCGTAGCGAGTCGTTATACCGACTGCTATCCGGCCCACCAGGTCTACAGGATTCTTGCAAACATTATAACGAACCTTCTGGTTCCAAAAAAAGGCAGAGAATTTCTTGACCAGCTGTCCACTGTAAAGGAACATTCTGATCCATGATGGACGCTAATTTAGGCCTTTTAGTGAGAGCTTTTCTGTGCACTGAATGTGTTTTAAAGTAGTGAAAGAAGGCGAATGAGTGATAAACTCCGACAGGGCTAACAGAAAATAAATAACTAATGCTGGTGAGCAAACCTGCTCGTGTAGTTTACCATTAAAAAAAATAGTCAGGTACCCGAACACTGCTTACCAGCAGTACGACACAACACATATAACTACTTCCTCAACCAACCACGAATTTCACTCTGCAATTCCCGTTACGGAATTCGTAGTCACTACCGAGACTGATCACGAGTGGACTTTATCCTAAGCCCTTTTAAAATGGTTCACATCTTCACAACCTATATATCCAAGATCCATTTTAATATTATTCTCCGTACCAGCGTGGACCGCCGAAGCTATCTCCTCGCGTCAAGTTTTCCAACCAAAACATTTTACGCGTTTGTTGTGTGTTCCACGCTAAGACTCATCTCTTCATCTAATGCCGAGGCTCATAATGCGTGGACATTTCCCTTAAAGCCCCCCCCCCCCCCCTAACACCACCACAATGTATGCCGCAGCAACGCCATACTTTATCTTTACATTCAGCATAGAGGCAGTCACTGTGCATTTTGTTCAACCGTTCTATTGTTTCGTATCTATTTGCTTTTGTACTTGTTCTAAGCACATAATGTCATGTGTTATAATTCAAGCTGTACACTCAGACTCGGAAACACGAAACAATAGAGGATTTTGGTGTGATCAGTAGCACATACATCCTTATTCTACATTTAATACTAGAAAAATACATAAATAGGAGCTTCAGGGTTTGTTGTTATCAGGATGATTATATAAAGGGGGCTGTGATGTACTGAACACATAGCACGTATGGGGGGGGGATCATTTATGTAAAGAGCATTCTAGCCAGGGAACCCGAAGAGCATACTGCATAGGTGGGAAGATTAATACATCAACTTTCATAGCGGAAACGTCGTACAGATCCACAAACTCACACAAGTAAAAGAAAATCAAAGATAAATAAAAGTACGGTACTTCATAACTACCCCCAAAATAAAAAAAAAACATAATAATCTCACAAACAATATTCTAATATATTCAGCCAAAATAATTAATGCAAAACCACCAGTGTTACAAATAGTGCAGAGAGACACTGGGTATGAAAGTGTGTGTACGACTTGGCTCATGTAGTATAGCGCACTAGCATGATTTTGTGAACAAGCTGATGAAACTTAGTATTCTGTGTTACCGCCCTGTTCACAGAATAATGCTAATGAACCATTCGGTCAAATCACATCCACATCTTCATACCCAATTACTGCAGCGTACCCAAATGAGCTAATATAAACATGTCAATAAGTTAGGTAGTTAGTTTAAATTTAGTAATAAATGCAAGGCCGTTTCCTTATTACTCTTTCCTACATCTTGCTATTACTAATTTTTAAAGGGTAGTTACCTTTCTATGAATAGCGAGTCCATGATACAGCTCTGGCTGGGCACTGCCTTGGTCTTGCAGTAACCATGATCGCACTCGACCATATACAGAGGGAGAGGTCGGGATCCCGTCCTGATTACCCAATAAAATGGGGGCCTCGGGTGAGATTAGATCTTGGTTACGATACATGTTTATCGGTATTATAAACGTATGTCTGTCATGGCGGAGTACCTGCCTCCAAAAATCGGTTGCCACTTGATTCATATAAAATTATCCACTATCTGTTATCATTCGATTAACAATAGTATTACGACTTGAAGCTAAACATTTTCTTAAAGAAAGCATTTAGTTTTTCTGTCTTAAATCGTTGTTAGCACGTTACAAATCAAATTTAAAATGTTCTTGTTGCAGGCGAATGACGTAATTAATTTTTAAAGTTAGCCAATGACATCGTATTTAAACGTCATTACTATATAAATAAGTCGTTTCCTGATTGGTTGTCAAGCTACACTACTACCTGAGCACTGTTTTTAAAGCAGACGTATCCTAACATCACGCAGACACTAAACAAAACGTATATGCATACACAAAAACAACGAATTTCAAGTACACGTCTCCTGCATGTACCGTTCGTATTGACTACCTTGGTATACCACTGCCACTGGAGTAGTCTAACAGCCAGGGGCGAGGGAAGCGCATGCCCCACCCACACACACTACAGTACGTACACTATGAACGGGCATGTAAAAGGTACGGGTAAAGCCATCCCTGTGCAGGCCAGGAAGGCGTATGAGGAATGGACGTATAGCTCCACTCATTCGTAACCTAGGCAAATTGTCAGCTTCACGCCCCGGCCGATTTACCCCGGGCAAAGATTACCCTTTATCCATAAAACAGGAGAAAAATCTCTTGGACCTGTCGAGCCCGCACGACAGTCACTATCCCCACTACGCTCTCCTGCTTCCACACAAAGACAAGATCCAGTTCATGACGTCGAAATGCGAAGACACGAACTGTATGAACATCTCAAAATTCTGACGAAATTACGTATCATCTCGGGGCATATTTTAGGCACAGAGATACACGTCTTCTGTAATGTCACGCCGTGTCGACTGGTAGAGTTAACCGATGTTTCGAACGTCGGTTAAGTATCCACCAGTCGACATAGAGTAACGTCCCATGAAACTTGGATCTTCAGCTACACCGCTGTCAAAACCTCAAATCTCACATATGCAGACAAGCCGCCAGGATCAGATTATTATCAGATTTTAGGCTCTCGCCGCGATGCTTCTGGGTTATTGCGCGGCGTCAACTGGTTAAAATTCACCGACGTTTCGCGACGTCTTGTCGGTCCCATCATCTGGATTCCGTACCAGCCATTCTTCTTCGAACCCATCTGATGAGACCGACAACACATCCCGCAACGTCGGTGAATTTTTAACTAGTTAACACGGCGAACAGCCCAGAAGCACCTGGTTCTACTTAGCTTCTGCAAACAAAATGGTGTGCCCCAAGGAATGTCTTATGGAAGCAGAATTAAATTTCGTTGGAACATACCGCATTAGACAGGGCATAATATTTCGTGTTTCGTTTTCCTAACTGCGCGGATTACATACGCCTACATGTAACTTTTCGTACACACCCAGAACTCTTCCTCTGTGCATTATTCAATTATTATAGTGCATTTCACACTGGCCTTAATTATTCATGTTGCCCAATACGCGTGGAAAGTTATAATAACTGAATACATAGATATAACATACGGAAATATTCCATAGTTATGGCGGTAAATTTTAATATCAGTGATACAATCCTAGAATGAAATCAATAATAACTGGAGCACCTATTTGTAATACACGCTTCTGACTTCGTCCAAACAGCTACACTAAAACACAAAACGGAAATATACTTTCATTGGAAAAATCTCGGGTTCCGAGAATAAGTTCAGAACTGAAAATTACCTGTAATTACCAGCAACTATTTCACGTGTAACAGAAAAAGTAAGCAAGAATTTAAGTGAAAAGTCTAACTGCATAAGTATTGATTTTTGCTTATCTTTTAAGTAAAGTGTATCCATGTACGACCTATGCCTTCTGTCGATTTCAAGAGTGTTCAACAAAACAATTATCGACTGTGATGTACATATGTCCTCAGTCACATCTATAATACCATGAAATAAACGGCAGTATATCGTAATCAGGGCTGCACAAACCACGAGGCCTGGTCGCCCGGGCGACTAAATTTTGTATGGTGGCGCCTAATATTTTCAACATAATTATTGATTTCTTTTCCTTATACGAAAAATGTGTATCACTTCAGATGCAAACAGAAAGAGCCAGGTCACTCCAGAATTGTGGGTCCTAAACAGGGACCTTGTTACATGTCACCCTTCTGGCGCCTAGAATTTGGAGGTGGATTCTAGATTTGTTCACAATTTATGGACCCCTGCTGTATATGGCTTAAAACTTCACACCTGTACGCATCTTTTTCATCCTCACAAATTAAACAAGACAGGCAATGTACGTATCATGTAACATGGAGGCGCCTCGCGTAATCATTGTTGCCGTGGAAAAGCAATAAGTAACTTACTATATATTCTGAGTGTGTGTTTTTAGCCTAAGTTATTCAGCATGCAAAGCGCATGCGCCGTATTATATTGTCATCTGTGGCCTGTCTGGCTCTATCATATTTTTTCCAAATTATCTCATAAACGAAACTACTTTCGGGAAAAAGTTATTAAACATTAGATGTGTGTTTTGATTTTCTCTACACCTTTTGTCTAAAACATTTCTCATTCTAAGAAGAATTCAGCGAGATATCATAAATGTACACACGTCTTCATAGGGAGTATCCGTTTTCTTGTCAGATTTTAATGAAACTTGAATTTTCTCGACATATTTTCGTAAAATAAATAACAAATTCATGAAAATCCGTCCAGTGGAAGCCGAATTGTTCCACGCGGACGGACGGACGGACAGACATGACAAAGCTAACAGTAGCTTTTCGCAATTTTGCGAAAGCGCCCAAAAATGTACATGCACGTAACTTTAAACCTGTATCGTCAAGACTGTTCGTGAACATCTTGCGTGACATGGCAGACAAGATATTTCTTGCGGGGAAAATGTTTTTTTATTGCAGTATGTAGAGTCAATTACAGTCTCTCTCTGGGCCTTAATTAGTGAGGCTACGCTTGTAGGCTGAAGTCGTTATGAATCATTAAACACGTTACTTCAGGAAAAAGATACACACATCTACATACACATAAACCAATGAATGAATAAATAAATAAATAAATAAATAGTTAAATCTCGGCTTGTTACAACAAATCTCTTAAATTTACTCCGTCGACTAAATCAGGGGTGTACACACCCCGGGAGCAATGTCGCCATGGCGACTAAATTGTGTACGGTGGCGCCTAACATCTGCGGGTCCTGCGTATGAAACTTGCTTCATGTCACCCTTATGGTGTCTAGAATTTTGAGGTGGCTCCTAACTTCTGGAGAATTTGTGCACCTACAGTCTAAATAATTTAAAAGAGCAGCATTCAAATTTTTCGGAGTACGGGATTGAGAATTGCGAAATGAGACTCCTGTATTATTTAAAACTCAATATTGATTTAAACTGTCCACTCTGGCTGCTCTAGCAATACTGCAACCTTACTGAATTTCTATAACAAACATCGACGTCCATTGCATCGTTTACATCTTTTGGGAAATATTTACTAAGGCGAACGAGAAGCAAAGAAGGGTAAAGTAGTGTAACCCTACGACTTTCTTCGGATGGCGTTCAGCAAAAATTAAGGACAGTTTCCGAACGGACATCCCAACATGCATTCAATATACTCTAACAGCAGCACTGTGATTTCAGGCTTCCGCTGCGATGTTGGTGAGATCTGCGCTCTTCTGCGATATCACGCGGCGTCGTGTGGTGATTGTTTACCGACGTTTCGGGACTTCTTGACTCTTGAAGAGGGGCTGATACGTTGTCCCGAAACGTCGGTAAACAATTACCACAAGACGCTGCGTAATATTCCAGAAGACCGCTAATTGCAGCATTCTCTGAGTGCGTGATTTTCTCTACAGCAGTATTCTTTTAGCCTAGCTACCCATCAGTTCTTCGATGCGAGGTCTCCTTATCCATGATCGTTCCCGTCATCTACGTAGGGACTGCAGATTGACCGCTGTAGTCAGAACTCCAAAGTGAGGATACGAAAGAAGCCTACCGTGAGATAGTGGGGCTATATGGGGACAGGCTACTAGCCAGTCAACTAAATAACAAAATGGAATATAATCATTCTTCAGGAAGCTAATAGTCACTCTCAGCTAGTCAAGATATTTGTCGCCTTTTATGGGAGCCGAAACTTCATTACGTGTTCACAAAAGCCGGCTAATGAATGCACACTCGAGTGAAATCAATTCATTTTAGGGTAAGGTATCCCGTTCTGCTGCATGAATAGACAAGCAAGCAAACAAACAAACAAATGGACCGTCAATCATAACTGTATTTTCAGACAATATTTGTTGTCCAGAACGTGCTAAATGTTTCGGTTTTTTCATAAAGCCATGACCATGCAGAGGCATAAAAATATAAGAAAAAACAAGAACTGCATATACAAAACATTACTGATTAAAAAGGTGAATGTGATCTCAATCTTACAGATACTCATATAGGTTTGTTTTCATATACTGGCCGAAACTGACTTAAAAGTTAAAATATTAATTTATAGATTAAAATAGTATGATATTTTGATGCAACACTTATGATAAAAGTCTTCGGGTCTAAGCTCCTTCTTCATGAATATCTGTAAGATTGAGATCTCAGTCACCTATTTAATTAGTACTGTTTTATGAAGTGTTTGTTTTCTCTTATATTTTTATGCCTGTGCCTGACGATGGATTTATGAAAATGCCGAAACATGTAGCACGTTTTGGAGAATAAAATACATTGTCCGAAAACAGTTGTGATGGCCGGTCCATTTGTTTATTTGCAATAAATTCAGTCAACACCATTAAATCTGCGTTCTTTAAAACTAATTTTAATATCAGCCTTCCATTTACGCCTACACCTCCCAAGCAATCTCTTCGTTTCCGGCTTCCGGACTAAAATCTTACATTCATTTCTCACTTTTCCCATGCTCCACACACATTATCCCGCCTTCATTTTAACAACCTAATATTTGGTATTGAATACATATTAGGTGGTAGGTGCCAGTTATTCTTAAAGTTAGTATCAGACTTCATATGGTTGTACAGGAAGCCAAGCTTCTACACATTCGTCAATCCCTTATCCCTACAAGGAGCAAAATGAGTTTTACCCAAAATAAAGCCATAAAGGTGTGTTCCTGCCTAACATTGGTGTTGGCTCAGTTGCCGCGCCACTAAGGCGCTAGAATTAAGTTGGTCCTTGCATGCCACTTGGAGAAACGCGATAATTCTGCCTCGGCCGGCATCCAATATCGATAAGTTGGAGTACACACCATGAGCTGCCGTGCTAAACAAATATTCCAGTCAATCAATCATTCAGATTTCTATATTAAGTTCAGGTTACCGTTTACACACGTCTACGCCTAACCGTCTGGCCGATCATCGCTGTGTAGTAGTTACCACTTCCGTTTCGATTTTGAAAGATCGCAGGTTTGAATCTTGGTATGGAGACGGATTATCCTGACTTACAATTTTCGCGATTTTCGTCAATCTATTCGGGTAAAAGCTGTGATAAACCCACACTCTGGATAGGTTCAAAATCGCAAATATCTAAGTCCTGGGTGCAATCCTAAGGCACGTCCACTCATATCACACCCTCAGAATCTAATATACATCTTAAGTTATACTTTCATCTCCTTTGTCTTCAACTGAACATCCTCGAAGGTTTCCTACCAAAATTCCGAATACAAGTCTTGGCTCCCCAGTTCGAGCTACACAACCAGCTCACAGCGTCCTGATTCCACTATCCTAATACTAGGTGACATGCACATATCACAAATTCCTTGTTATACACGTTCTACACTTTTCACTTTCTTTGTTCCTCTTGGGTTCGCATATTTGCATGAGCACTTCATTGCCAGTCACTGGCAATTTGTCATTCTTTCGAAGTAAGAGGAGAACACTGGGACAGTACCTTAAAACCGATCACTGAAGATTCCTTCCACGTTATCACAATAATTTTGTTATTTAACACTGTGTAACATATGTCAGTTGGTAAAATTCCCTTAAATACCACCTCCCCCCCCCCCCAAAAAAAGAAACCACCACATCAGAAACAGTTGTGTTGTTTTATCTACAAAATATGGGACTGGGGACACTGCCCCACAGCAGTGAGGTACACTTAGATGGACAAAACTTTAATGGAACAACAAACCTTTTTGTTCAGATGTCAACAGACTCTGTAAAAGTTGAAATTATATTAATGGAAACAATACAAAGATTTCGCCTTTCTGTTTCTGTGAATTTAAGAAAGGGCACAAGTATAAAAATTCGAATATATTGTTTATTTTATTATTAACAGAAAATTAGGACATGTTTGTACACAAACAAAGTGGATCTAGTTATTTGTATATAACCTGAACTTCGTTTTAAGGCAAACTTGTGTAAGTGATTAAGCTATTAATTCTTCTCAAGTTTCTGAAACTACAGTTATATCCTGTTTGCACCAAACCCCGTAATTACTGAATCAACTACAGGAATTTCTTTATGTGATACTAGTGGTGTACTCTAGCACTACAAGGTCCTGACATTGTGTCTGTTAATGCATATCTGAAATAATTAAACTTCTTACATAGATTTTATACTTTCATATCAGTGATAATTCATATTTTAATCTTATGGGTTACAATAATGTATAGTCTGGTAAACAGTCACCAAGCTTTGAAAGCAACATACTGCTTCCATTTTCTGGACAGACGTATTCCTCTGAAACGTTGGTAGCCTGACTACACGATATAATAACCTAGAAAACCAGAATATCGATAAAATCTAACGTTCTCATCATTTTGCCATGATACAAGAACAGTAACATGACCAATGTTATGCACCAGATAGACTTTGATTATATAAACCACTGTGTCACAAGCATATGAATGTTGATAAAATTATTGCAAATATAAACCTCCACCTGGAAGTAGCTCCTGAACTACAAAATTGCCATTTATGCAAATTTCACTTTGAAATATGTACCTTGCAAATTATAATATCATGATCATACATACCATGTTCAACTAACATGGAGTGGCCCCTGCGGCACAATTATCATTCGGAGTTTTATTGAAAATCATTTGTTTGCTCAGAAGCATTTAAAAGAGGGGACAGACACAGAAACAATGATAATTATAAAAATGCTGATCAGAATCCATATCTTGGACATTAGTTGAACCCAACTTGTGGGGGTATAATATAGGCATATGGTTTTCAACGTAACACCGTGATAAACAAAGAGCTTAATTTTTCAAAATTTACAAGAAAGAGGACCTCACTATCACTAACTATAAAGGCGTTTCCGGACATCGATTTATTACATACACAGTACGATTTTCAAGGCATGCAAGTACTGCTAAATCTTACATGACTTACGATACAAAATCAAATTCTCACTATACTATAGCAATATCGAAACTGCGCACACTGTGCGACAGGCTATGTCATACTGCCAGAAAAATGGGTTGCACAAAGTTATATGCTTGAATGTGAACGAAAATTACGTTAAACGGGGTTTAAAACTCGTCTCTGAACACCTATCAAATGTTTCGATTAATTCAGTCACAGCGAGAACGGTACCATATTTCCAACGAGTGGCCATCAATATGGTCCGTCTATTCCATAAGATCATCGTTTGGTGAACGACGATACCCGTTCCACGTCACAACTGATGTAGTATTACATGAATTACGAATAGAGCTAATGTAATAACACCACATCAGTAACAAACCAATTAGGTTATATACCAAACAGTAAAATATATGTTCAAGAACAGCATAACAGGAATTTACCTTGGGTGTTTTGATCAATTCCATTCTGCAAACGAATCCGTTACACTGGAAACATTGTAAAACACAATTTACCTAGCTATTCAGAATAAATACTGTACAGTACAACCACCACACGTTTTTACTGTCTTAAAAAACCTCGACCCTCGGAGTTCGGATACCACTAATCGAATTGGACATGACAGAACTCCGTGAGTCAGAGAACGTAGATAATCTTGCTCGATACTCCGTTTCTGTGCTTCCATCTACGGCCGGATATTAGAGAAATGCGAGGTACACACCAGCGAAATTGAATCAGGCTACTGTGCATGGTTAGTCTTTAACACAGCCAATCAACGATCGTACTAAATTTTTGCTGTCTGGATAGATGGTCCGTGTTGTCCGGACAGTATCAAGGAGGTGGTGGTGCGTATAAATGCTTAATGTCGAGGCGAAACAGCTGTTCGGAGGGTTTGGCGAATCTATAAACAGTATGAAAATGTCGTGAGCTATAAGTGCCCAATTGATAGTAGAATATTGTTATATGAGATATAGTGTGCGTTGAGTAAAGATAGACTTCAATTTACTTGTAATCGTGTGTGATACCCGTTCGTCTTTTGACATTAGTCTGGCGAAGGTTACCAAACATTACCAGCTACTACATAATAAATAAATATTCGTGATTACAGATGTCTTTAACAATTCAACAAATAATTCTTGATGCCAAACGACTAGCCAGTCGATTAAAAGAACATGATTCTGCAGCTGATGCATTGCTGTCACAGACACAGTCTGTTTATAAACAAATAGATGCTATGAAGCAGGTAGGAATTATTATCGATTTTATGCACATTTAAGTACATGTAATACATCAGTGTTTGGCCTAGTATCTAAATTTGGCAGCTTTACCGACATTTGGAAAATATGGCAAATAGACCAGAAGCACTGAGTATAGAAGTAGGCTTGTAGTAAGTTTGGTACTGCATTGTCTTTGTATTGGTCAGAGCCATTGCACTTGTGGTGCACTATGGCAGTTTATACTGAAAATGTACATTCTGAAGTAAGAACATTTGCAAACTGAATTCTAAAACCTTCTTGTGCTATTATGACTAAAAGAATTCAAGCAATATGATTATAATAAATTTAGTGCCAACAGCTACTTAAGGTTATGAGGAAGAGAAAGAGACTAAACTGTCAAAGTTTTCCTTTGCTAAAGGAGCAGGGGTGAAAAAACCACTGTGGATGAATGTAAATAGTAAATTTAATGCACAACTGTGAAACTCAATTGCTGTAAGATGAATCAGTATCCAATGAAAGTGGAAATTTTGGGGAAAACTTAGCAGTCAGGTTTATGTGCATGTATGAATTGTAATGAGAACTGAGGTAATAAGAGGGAAAGTGTAGAAGACAGAAGGTGGAGGTGACAAAATATAATTTCATTCACATGAACACATAACCTAACTCCATGGAGCACAGTCTTTCTTGAGAAGCTAATAGTTCCCCAGCTAGTCAAGAAATTCCCCACATTTTGTGGAAGCTGAAGGTTCATTACTATGTACACAAGTGCCTGCCACTTGTCCATATCCTGAGCCAGATCAGTTCAGTCCACACCCTTCTCAATTGATCTCTCTAAAATTCACCATGTATGCCTATGTCTTCAAAGTGGTCTTTCCCTCAGGTTTCCCTACCAAAACCCTGTATGCACCTCTTCCCTCCCCCATATATTCCACATCTCAAGCACCTTATCGTTCTTTATTTGGTCACCCAAATAACATTTGGCAAGGAGTGAAAGTCGTGTAGTTCCTCATTATGCACTTTCCTCCAGTCCCCCATTACCTCCTCCTCCTTAGATCCAAATATCTTCGTGAACATCCTATTGTCAAACACCCTCAGCCTGCTCTTTCCTTAATGGAACACTGAACCTAATCTAACCTGAAGTCATACATGTATACCACCAGTCCTGTTGTAATTGTGCCCCAGTTGTTCATGAACACGTAGCTGGTGATCTAAAGACTAGAGATCAAAATTAAATACTTTAAATTTGTGTAGCAGGTAAATGAACGTGTATGATCTCCTTTAAGATTATGTAGTAGTTAATTTCTAAAATCTTTCATGCTTATCACATTCAATGGTTTCCTTGGTCATGACAGTAAAATTCCCTAACAGCTGTTGCCTGTTTCCAGTAACATCTGGGTCTACTGTGGCAGGGTTTTATTAAAACTGAATAACTTTTATGTAACATAAAATTGAGGAGGTGAAGGTTTTATATTGTGATCTTCTGGTTTATGACAGTGTCTAGCCTGGTACATGGCTGCTGACATTTTGGAAGAATCTGCTGCCCCCATTTTGTACCTTGGCAGTGGAGGCAACAGGTTGTTCTGAAATGTCAGTAACCTCGTAACAGACTGCACACAACTGAGTTACCACAATCTAAAGCTTCATGCAAGTTACAATGTTCTCCATTAGTATTGTCAGGATAGACACATATAATCTAACAGCATGTATTGTGGTCTGGCAAGTAAGCCCTATATGTAACACAATATTTTGACAGTATCAAGAAGAAGTAGGTGAACTTAATGAAACAGCCCGCCAGCGTCCACACACAGTACTAGTTGCAGGAATACAGCAAGAAAATCGTCACCTGCGTGAATTACAACAAGAAAACCGAGAGCTTAGGGCTGCCCTAGAGGAGCATCAAAATGCACTGGAACTCATTATGTCCAAATACCGCCAGCAAGTCACAAAACTCGTTTCTAGTAGTAAACCGGATTTAACAAGCATTACTGGTAACAACAAATATTCTCAGGTAAGTACCTTGTAAATTAACATAATTTAAAATTCCTTCTGTATCCTGTCACACTGTAAAGTAAAAGGAAAACCTGCCTGTATGCCTAATTAAGCCCTGTACCATGAAAGTGTATGGGGGAGTTGAGGTTTATCTACACACATTCTTAATCTCAGCACTGCATGCACGTAAGAGGTCAGTTGAATTCTTCAGGTGCTTCAAACATGGAAAGAACCCTGGTACCCACTGAGTAGGGGACTTTGTGGGTCACAGAGCTTGACTGGATGCTTTGGAGTAGAGAAAAATCTGACCTGTAACAGGAATTATGAACAGAGCTGTTTTGGTCATCCAGCCTGTGGCCTAGTCACTGTACTGGCTGAACTAACCTGGATTCTTACTGTTCATTCCTATATTCAGGATATGCCTCTTACAGCATTAATACTCCTGTTGTTTTCTGTTATTGTCCAAACTTCTGGTTGTATGAGAGAACAGTGCTTTTAAAATTTTAACTGAATAATATGAAAGTCCGTTAGCCTCGTAATACATTCCTACAGACACTGGACAAGGAGGTGACTGTAACTCAGTGATGCAAACAACTTTAAACCCATTTGCAATAGGTACTTTCATTCCTTACCTTTTGGTGTACAGTCTTTTAAATGCCAGGTTTCTGCTGTGGCCAGAGCACTACTCAATTTAAGTGCCCGCTGCCAGGCAGTACTTTCCCTTTTGGAGTATAATGGGACGTCCCATTCGTCTGTTAAAGGTTAAAGAAAATAAAACAGTGCTGGTATTGGATATTGTTGTTTCCCTTCAGAAATAAAACATCACTTTGTATACACACATGTTGAAAAGGGCACAATGTACAAAATATTAGATTGATAGCATTTATAATATTTATCTTGACATGTCCCTATTGTGAATATTGTGAAACAACACTGCAGTCATTCCAAAGGCTGTAACAGTAGTAGGCAGGAAGAGGATTATTTATGTTATCAATTTTGTTATAGTTCATTTGTGAGCAGTCAGATAAAATCTGTGAAATGGCTGCTGTGATGGAACACGCTGCAGAGACAGATGATAAAAGAGCTTTCAGCGAACAGGAACTAGTTTCTAAACTCACAACTGAGAATAAAGTAAGTATAAAATGGCAGATTCTCAGGAAAGACTCTCCTGTTACATGTAATATTAAATAACTTCTTAAGCTTCCAGGTGCTTTCAGCAACAGTACTTAAGTGCGTGATATGGCTACTAATTTTGTGTAGTCTTATTTGGAGAGGAAACAACCAAACACTATGTTGAATGTTGGAATTTCTGTTTTATATTCAGAAGGTCCTGGCCCAGAGATCAGCTATTCTAAATGAAGTTATTCAATACTTTCTGTACCCCCTCAAGACAGATGTTGGGACAGTACCTTAAAATAGGTCATCACCACGTTCTTTTATATCCCTTCTGAGTCACAAGTCATCTTTCCATACTACATTATGTATTGTATGAAGATGCAGAATTGTCATTAAATAATACATGGAAAATCATCAGTCAACAGGTTAAGGGGAATTTGCTGTAATATGTAGGGATTATTGTATGGTGTTAGCACTGAGAATGTTTCCAAACCTACCCCATGCAAATATTCAGGCAATTCAGTACATTTTAATAGTGTTTAAGCAGTCAGGAAATGTACCTATAACAGTTCTGGTGGGTTTGCCTTGCTGTACTGTAACTTACACTGTTAATAGTCCTAATCTTTTATAAGATCAGTTGCAGGGCATTTTTTGAGAAACCTGTGTTTCACATGTAATTTAATTTAAGATAAAGCTTTAATTATTTCGTATTCTTTTTAGGGCTTACGTGAATTGCTAGAAATATCTTGCAAATTTGGTTCACTACGATCATCCTTGCTTAAGATCGAGGCAGAAGACAAAGGAAGTCAAACAGAAGCCATTGAAGATGCATCTTGACATGCACCTCAGTAAAGGCAATAGCAGTGAATGACACTTTGAAAAAACAGATCAAAATGCAAGTCTGAGACAGCTGTACATAAAACTATGAGTAAATGAAGTACCACTTTATGGTTTGCTAACCAAGCATGGGGGAGCAATATAGCATGGCATAATTATTCTTTGAGTGAAAAATCTGCAGTCATTGTACACTGAAATATTAGCATTTCTGTAATTTTGTGTGTTAAGTTATACAGATTGAATTCCAGAATATATGAACTAAGAGACCAATTACCTTACCATCCATTTCCTTTTTAATACTTCTTTCAGTATCTTGGTATATGTTATTACATAATAATAAATGACGCATCCTATGTAAGTATGATACTGCTTAACGAGAACAATCTTAAGTTTCCATGCACTTAATGGCTGAACATGTGTTACTGGTTTCAGTGATGACCATGCCTAAACTACACTCCTGTCTGATGCCCAAGCATTTTGAATTTTACTGTTACATTACCCTTATTTTTCCTCCTCAGCCTTCCTAATGGATGTGTGAGATGAGAGAAGGACAAATGCCTAGTTCATGTTTGTCCACAGGTGTAAAAAATGTATTACGATATTTACCTGAAGATGACCCTACATAAGATAACCTCCCTTCACAATTTTCAGTTTTCAAGAAAGCACTTATTCTGAATATGTTTAACTTTGTGTGCGATTATAAGGCAATCTCCCATTTTTCATACGATGAATTATGAAAAAATTCTCATCTTATATTCGGGTAAATACAGAGCCCAGAAACGAAAATCTCTCCCAGACACGTAACATGCATACCGCATAATCCATCTCCACACAATTGGCAGTCAACTGCACAAATTTATGGATTCCTGTTTGCAGCAATTCTGATAGTTAAATTAGGTCCTGTGCGTATATTGCCACTAGACTACAAAACTGTTTTGTAGTCCTTTAGAAAAATATAAAATCCCCTCACCAGATTTATATCAGTTTTTTTTCAAGTTACTCTCCTGTCAGAAGTGGTACTGTTGATACATGTTATTACTGTCCTTGCTTCACTATTGTTTTCTGTTTAAAAATTTATGAAAAGCCAATCAGTGTTTTGAGGAATTTGATAATGCATATCTGATGGCATGAAACTTTAACTAGTTTCATTGTGGCTGAAAGGCTGGAAAAGACATGAATTTTTTTATGTAACTGACAAAGGCAAATTGTGAACTACCCTTCTCAGTTCTGTTGAGGTAAAGTAGGGAGTCTAATATTCCACACGTATTTTCTTCCACTAATACTGAATGCAGAAAACAATTTTACCAAAATACTCCTAATCCTGTTCCGGCAACTGTGAAACATTACAATTCTGTATAACATCATATTATTAGCAAGGATACTAAACACATTAAGAAAATACATGGAAATACTTCAGAATTTTCAATACTACATTTTCAGTTCCATCCTGCAGAATTCACTTGTGTTAACCAAATATTACTTCATACTTCCATTCACAGGTCTCTATATAATTTATTCTAAATACTATAATTTTATATATTTTTTTGTATGGTGTATTAAGCAAATACATTATTTAATGCTGTTCTGTCTCTTTTCATATACATGTCAGGAATGCTATGCTTAAGTGAATGTATTTTGGTCTGCTGAAGGTATGTCTGGGGAATATTTATGGAAATATTGTAGGGCTGTATAAATTGACAGAATGTGTCTGCTTATTTGAATGTTTAAATTACTAGCAGCAGGTTTAAATTAGTTTTTATCTTTTTAGAGATTTGTGAAAAGTAACAAGAAAAACATTGTACATTACATATGCTCCTTTGACAAGAAGAAACACTTTAAGAAAAATATCCATTACATGTTACAGCCCCAAAATCAATAAATTAGGTGTATTATGGCAACCTTGAGTGAGTAATCTGTATGGGAGTTTGTGTTTTTACTGTATTATATTACTGAAAAAAAAAAAAAAAGATGAGGGTTAATACAGAATAACTTAAATTCTTTCAGTAATGCATCTATGAAGTTTTAAATTACCTTATAACACTATTAAATGAGTAATACGAGCTCTTAAAAGTCTTGCAACTCTGTAAAAACTTACCCACTGCAGTAAACATTGCAGGTTTTGCATTCCAGTTATGTGTAAGATTTTACACATGTCTGAATTCTGTAAGGGCTGTAAATGTAGCAGAATTAATTCATATTACTTCAGGATTCTGAATTAGTATTACATATTGAGGAGGTAGTTAGATGACTCTTTAATACTCTTAACACAGTAGGATGTAATGATACTGAATGTCCATACCATGCTTAATGTACTACAACAGTGTATGAAAAGTACACACATAAGCTAGTCTGAAAAGATGCAGTGACTTTTAAACAGTGAAGCAAACGGTTAAACTAGATTTTTTATATCCAACTTTAATGCACTATAATTGTATGTTGGTTTAAAGGAACACAGAGTAACATTCATGATCTTATTTTCCCCATGTTGTTTTTTTGTAGAGCCTGTAAAAATGCAAATGTATTATATTATTGTACATACCTAGTAGTGCATTTATGTAAATCCTGATTTTTATGAATGTTAATAAAATAATTAATCCAATTAGCAATACCAGTATTAAAATTGCACACACAAGGTGCTCATATCATTATGCGAGTGGAACTTAATTACAGAAGACCCTGAATTAAGAAATGGAGTTACGCTATATGAAATAAGTATACCAACACCACAACTGTGATACTGAAGAAGAATTTTACACCTTGCTTTGTACCTACATTCCAACAACATATTTATTATAAATTTTTATACAATTAGTGTATAAATAAACGTGCATCACTGGATGAAAGCATTTACCATTGTCCCCCTCCCCCACACCAGTTAAGTTGCTTGTTTAAAATGTAAAACACAATTAAACATTAAAAAAATAAGAGGTGCAATTTATGTGTGTATACTTTGATTTCATCATTTACACACATCACAACGTACAAAGAATTGAAAAAAAAAAGAAGTCATTAATGTTACCATTTAGACGTGTACTTCGATTGCATGATTTACACAACAGACTGTTACTACATGACACTGTACAATGTTTCAAACTGCATACCAGCTGTCACACACCAAACACAACAGTTCAGTCTTAAACCCTGGATGTAGTATATTCTGAAGGGAAGTGAAAAACATGTTGGCCAAATGCAAATATACTGGGAAGAAGTCCTGCATTTGGAATAATGTTCCACGACAGACTGAGTGTGACATTGGGATTGCCCCTGAAAATAATGCAGCAGTAACAGATTAATTTCTACATGAATATACCTGACATCAGAATCTTCATGGCACTAAAACATTTAACCACAAAGTAACCAGATGGGTGTGAAAATAATTACGGTATTTAAATGACATATTACTACACATATGAACAGATGGAGACACTGGTAAAAATGGTGTGAGGACAGCATAGCATTATACCACTACAGAGGAAGGAGTGTGAGAAGACCCAGGGGACATGGAAAGAGGATTCTGAGGCAAAAACAGCCTGTAAGTTTTTCATTATATTATTGTGGAGCAACTGTGTCACCTACTTACAAAGCACCTTAACTACTTCTTGGAATTGTATATATACCAACATGTATTGCACAAAATTATAACTAGATAAACTTATCACTTAACCCACACGTGTTTCGGCCCAAATGGGCCATCATCAGGGGTTGCTGGTTTGTATGCTTCACTGTACACTTCCTTTGGTATTGTTAAGAGTTGTAATTTTGCTGGTGATATGCTTATAACCCTGGAACCACGTGCACTACACATATTTACTGGTGATGTAGTAGGTGATCGGAACGTAGGGTGTAGAAAGCTGCCAGGCGCGGCTGACCGTGGATGGGGTCGAAATGGAGTCCTGTTGTTGTGTCGCGTTGTGGCGAAGGTGGTGTTCTATGCGGTGCTGTTGGGTTGTTTGTCGTTGTCTTTGCAGGTTGAGCGGGTTTTCTGCATCGTGATATCTGCAGGCAGTGACCAAGATGGCTGACGGACCAGCCGCAGATATCACGATGCAGAAAACCCGCTCAACCTGCAAAGACAACGACCAAACAACCCAACAGCACCGCATAGAACACCACCTTCGCCACAACGCGACACAACAACAGGACTCCATTTCGACTCCATCCACGGTCAGCCGCGCCTGGCAGCTTTCTACACCCTACGTTCCGATCACCTACTACATCACCAGTAAATATGTGTAGTGTACGTGGTTCCAGGGTTATAAGCATATCACCAGCAAAATTACAACTCTTAACAATACCAAAGGAAGTGTACAGTGAAGCATACAAACCAGCAACCCCTGATGATGGCCCATTTGGGCCGAAACACGTGTTGGGTTAAGTGATAAGTTTATCTAGTTATAATTTTGTGCAATACATGTTGATATATATATATACAATTTATCATAATGGTGCACGGTGAAAGTAATGTCAAGTTACTTCTTGGAAGTATTTCAACAGATATGCTTGCCATCCACATAATAATATATTACACAACATTTATTGTGGAAAAGTGTTCATATTAACCAGATCCACACAACTTTATTGGGATGAAACACTTGCTGTCATGCAGTTATTAGGTGTGTTCGCAAAATTCCGAAAAGCAACTATTAGCTTGGTCAGGTCTGTCTGTCTCTGTCTGTCCGCATGAAACAACTTGGCTCCTACTGGACAGATTTTCATGAAATTTTATATCTGAGGATTTTTTGAAAATCTGTTAAATTCAAGTTTCATTAAAATGTGACAAGAATAGTGGGTACTTTACATGAAGACCTGCATACATTTATGATAGTATCTCACTGAATTCTTCGTAGAATGAGAAATGTTTCAGACAAAATGTGTAGAGAAAATCAAAACACACATTTTATGTTCAATAACTTATTTTCAAAAAATTGTGCCATTTATGAGATAATGTCGAAAAATATGGCACAGCCAGACACATCACAGATGACAATATAATGCGGGACAGAAAAGATGTGATTTGCCTGTCGGATAACTAAGGCAAGAATACAGACACAGACTCATAATATTTAATACTTATTGCTTCATAACTGATTAATTCCATCTAACCTTGTAAATGTTTTCTGGCAACACTTACAAAAACTGAGAAACTATGCAATGACTTATCTGTCATTATGATCTGTTGTGCCAAACTTTATGTCTAAAGCATCGAGCACTTTACATGAAGACCTATGTATGTTTTATTTTTGCTTGTGGCATAAATTTACCATAAAAGCATTGTTGTGCAACACTCAATATATTTATATAGTTGACAGTGACATGCAGCTCAACAACACACAGAATGCAGTGTTATTTCCACTGCAACAATGGTTATGCGAACATGCCACAGTGTTACATTTTATAATTATACATCACCAATCTTGTCAATACTTCTATGATGGGGACACAAAATAAACTCTTGACACACACAGCATAACAAAATCCTCCCACACCCCCACCCCACGTCTCTATTGTATGTATTAACTGTATCAATATTCAGGAAGTTCTGATCAGTTATATACAGCATATAAAAAAAAGGGAGGGGTAAAAAATCCTTGTAACAAAACAAAATGTAAAGAAAAAATCTGTGAAAAGGGAATATTACCTGTATATCATGGTATGAAGGATACATCAAATGGGGCAATAGTCTGACAGACCATAAGAGCAAAAAAATTGGTACCAATGCTGGAAGTTGCAGCCAGAACACAAATGACAACAGCGAAACTGCAGGTGACACCACAGAACACATGAGTGTGTTGTACAAATACCGTGTACATAATGAATATGTAGTCTAGATATAGGAGGGTACACAACAGATGTTATTCATATTGCTTCCTTATACTAACTTGAACATGGTAATTATGGTGGATGTTCAGTGTCCACTCTGCATCTGCCAACATGTACAAACACACTGTGCAATGCTGGCTTACATCTGCTGTATCAAGTCTATATCAATGGTCTGCATAGCAGCATCCAACGCTTTTCATCAAATCTTACACGTTGATTGGTTGCAGGGCCGGACTAATAGGCGGGCCAGGCGCTAAGACATCACTGGAATAATTTTAAAGTTGTTCACTCCATGCATTTTGGATCAATACATTCATTTATTACAACCAACTAAATGCACAGTATCATATACAGATAGCAGTAGAGACATTACTCTGCCATGTTGATCTCTGTACACCAATGCAACTCAGTGCACAGGGACACGGTCCACTTCGGATTGACTAACACTTAGATGTCTGAATATATGCCACCACAACCTAGACAATACTAATCATGAACTAAAAACATAGTAGATATATTGTATAATACTGTATTCTCATAAATACTAATTAAGAAATGATCTTTCTATACATATAAACATAAGATTTAGAAAACCTATATACACACAGTTGATATCAGCTGCAGACCACTTTATATATTATGAAATTTACAAATATTATTTTATCAACTGTAGCTGGTT
Source organism: Reticulitermes speratus (assembly GCA_021186555.1). NCBI lineage: Eukaryota > Metazoa > Arthropoda > Insecta > Blattodea > Rhinotermitidae > Reticulitermes > Reticulitermes speratus. The sequence goes on from JAJKFL010000001.1 coordinate 11,855,092, forward strand.
TTAAGCTTGCCACATGTACTCCTTGACGATGGCATATTCATGCCAAAACATGTCGGAGGAATATCTGTACTGTTACATGTATATAATATTGTGCATTTAGTTGGTTGTAATAAATGAATATATCACCGGAGTAATCGGAAATGTGGTGCTAGTAAACACGGGTTTCCACACGTGGAAGAATTTTTCTGAAAATTATCCGCAATTTTGGCTCACACCCTCAAAAATCTTGCGTGCCCTTTCCTAGGCCAAAAAAGTTTAATATCAGGGTGCCAAATTATTAGCCTGCCTTGGGTGCCAAATTATTAACCTGCCTTGGGGACCCACTTGTCTCGAGCCGGTCCTGGTTGAAGGATCCATGTAAAAATATTTCTTCAGTTCACTCACAAAGGGGAGGAAAACAGAGAATTAAAATCCAGGAATCTCACAGGCTCCTATGTCCCATCTACCTACCAGGGAAGTGCCAAATGATGGTCTTCTGGGTTTCTACACCATGTAATATGGGTTTGTTCTCATATTTCAGAAAATGCATTGCCTCTACCTTCAGGGCGACTGACTTTGGTTCAGGTGGACACTAAAGTGACTGGGAGAAGGAAAAGTGTTGATTGGACAGTTTCAAGGATTTTGGCCAATCAGGGCTACTGAAACGTACAGTCTCCAGCCAACGGCGTTGAGAGCTCCAAGTGAGATAAATGGCCCTGAAAAGGGCCACCTATCTCACTTGAAACTCTCAACTTCCATTCATTTGGCACAGGTCCTATCTCCTCTTCCCATATAATCAACACACTTTCTCTTCTCAGTCACTTTTGCATCCACCTGAACCAAACTGTCACCATAAAGATGAAGGCAGCACATTCCCCCAAAACACAAAAACAAACCCACTATGCTTGAGAATGTATCAACTCAGAAGGCCATCATATGAATAACACCTGCTGTGAAGACCTGGAACCTTATATACATAAAACTGTGTGCTGAGATGGTGTTGGGTCTGGGCACTAGAAAGTGCTGGAACGTGATCATATTGAAACCACATCACAAACAGTTGGTAATACTTTGTGCAGGAACACATAGGAATATTCAGGGCCTCCGAGGCAGATGGGAATTAGGTATGTGGCAACCATACAACTACCAATGATAGAAGTGGTGGATGTGGAGTGGACTCATCTGGCTCATGACAGGGACCAGTAGTGTCCTGTTGTGGACACAGCAATGAAACTTCACGTCCCACAAAATGTAGGGAACTGTTTGAATAGCTGAGGAACTACTACATTGTCTAGAACAGATTCTGCTCCATGGAATTAGTTATTAAGAAGAAACCTACAGCTGGATGAAAAAAAGCCACTTTAGCCTGTTTCTAATAAAAAAAACACATGTTAATATCTAAATATAAAATGCAAAGAATCTTACTTTAATCCATTGCCATCATCCCAAAAGTAGTATTTGGTGTTCATATTCTTGAAGTCCAAAACAGCATTCTCTCCACGTAAAATTATTTTGTCCCACAATACAACCTGGAGAAAGCAATAAAAATTTATTGTAATTTTTTAAATCTGTTTTCAGTCTTAAATTCCTGTATATACACATGTGTGTCAATTAACATTCTTACCTGGTTTAATTTATTAGTTGGAGTTGAATACTCTGCTGTGAGGTACAGGAACAACTGCTTCACATTCCAATTGAACAAGTGTGTCAGATGTATTACATATTAAGAAAAATTATTTGTATAGAACAAACTTATGATACAGCTGTTAAAAATTTTACCTATTTTGAAGATTACCATCCTCTGGAATGTGACAATGTGTAGTCTGGTAGAAGTGTACTAGCATTTCAGAGGAACCTGCTGCTTCCATCATCAGGGTAGATGAGTTTATTGTATTTAATGACAGTAATTTGCACTATGGAACATCAAATGATTGGATTGGAAAAAATATGGAAGAAGAGGTTGTGGCCTAATTTAAGGAACTACCCAGCATTTGCCTGGACAGAGTAGAACCACAAAAATCCTTCAGCACATTAACTGGACACCTCCTACACTCAAGTCAGAAGCATGGCCATTTGAACTGGCTTACTTGGTGTATGAACTTCAAAGGTAAAATGTAACAGTAATGCACAATCATTAACAGCAAATGGAAACCCCACTAAAAACCTTCTATGGTCTCGCATACAAATCTAGCCACGTTCATGCCAAATGAGTTAATTCTTCTAGAAAAGCATGTAGGAGATTTCTAAATGTGCCTTTGGAGCAAATGTTGAGAACCCTATTAGTTATATCATGTCTGTCCATCAGTCAATGTGTAACAGAGCCCCAACTACCAAACTATTTTTATTAACTTGATGTGGATGATCTACACTAAATTCTGTCAAGCAATTTCAATTTTCATTTTGTTTGAAACATTTTAATACTTACTTTACTAAAGGGTCTAAATGACTTTTGCATGCATCTTCCATGACTTCTAACTACTTTATAAAAAATTAATATATAGAACTGTATTAAAAGTATCATTAGTATCTGACACTAAATTAGTTTTAAGGACCACTTTATACAAGGTCCAGCTCAATATTTATGTGCACTTTGGGAGTCTTTTCACACACTTCATTGCAACATTTATATTGATATCAACCATTTATGTTATGCAAGTATTACATGTGTAAATTTCATATAAGTTCTGTATTATTTAAGGGCCTAAATATAGTTTCATATTAACCTGACAGAAAAGCGTCTCGATGAAAAACTATGCTGTATCTTACAGTGTTTGCGTAAATTAACAGACTCTCAGAAAATTAATATGATGATATAACTTATTATGTGTGCCACTGGAATCACTGTTCATGCATACCTGCATGTTTGCATTTGGTGAATCCAACTGTGGTTCCTATGCTGTAGTAACCTAACCTCTCTTTGACTTAAGTTTTGATATATTAAGATTTCTGGAATGATTTTAATCTTATACTGTGTTTTAACCTTTTAAAGACCTGTGTTTGCCTATTCCTAGAAATTCATTTTATATAATTAGGCAACAAACAAATTTACTACATTTTTAAGACATACCTAAATTGTGTATGGGTGTTTTTGTTATTGTGTATGGGTGTTTTTGTATTGTGTATGGGTGTTTTTGTAAGGTGTGGATGCTTTTGTAAGGAGTGGATGCTTTTGTAAGGTGTGGATGTTTTTGTAATGTGTGTACGGTGTTCTAATGTGTGTACTTGTATTTACTGTATGTATTTTGTTTTGTATGTGTATGGGTGTTTTTGTAAGGTGTGGATGTTTTTGTAAGGTGTGGATGCTTTTGTAAGGAGTGGATGCTTTTGTAAGGTGTGGATGTTTTTGTAATGTGTGTACAGTGTTCTAATGTGTGTACTTGTCAAATAATAAAACCGACTAATGCACTATATTGACCAATTTTATTCTGGCCTGTTACCCCTCACCCTACACGTGTTTCGGAACTCTAAGGTTCCATCTTCAGGGGTTGTCGTGTGCTACCAATTATTTACATATTAAAAACAAATACACAATATGTACAATAGTCTGTTAAAATATAAAAAACCATAGGTAAATGAAGTTCAAAACTCTTTTAAAATTGTACGATGTGTACTGTAGTCTATTAGAATCTTAAAAGCACACGTAGATATATGTTTAAAAAACTGTTTTAAAAATGTTTTAAAAGTTTTGGGCTGTTCGTAATATTCACTTTTTTACGGAACTACTGGCGTAGTTTTATTTGACTCCGTATTCCATTTCTTGTGTGATATGATGCCACTGTATATGCCTTTTCAAGGCTGTGCGTGTGGGGTGACTGTTCACTGTTGAAAAGACATATACAGTGGCATCATATCACACAAGAAATGGAATACGGAGTCGAATAAAACTACGCCAGTAGTTCCGTAAAAAAGTGAATATTACGAACAGCCCAAAACTTTTAAAACATTTTTTAAAACAGTTTTTTAAACATATATCTACGTGTGATTTTAAGATTCTAATAGACTACAGTACACATCGTACAATTTTAAAAGAGTTTTGAACTTCATTTACCTATGGTTTTTTATATTTTAACAGACTATTGTACATATTGTGTATTTGTTTTTAATATGTAAATAATTGGTAGCACACGACAACCCTGAAGATGGAACCTTAGAGTTCCGAAACACGTGTAGGGTGAGGGGTAACAGGCCAGAATAAAATTGGTCAATATAGTGCATTAGTCGGTTTTATTATTTGATTAGAAAATGCACGGTGTTAATACTGTGTGTACTTGTATTTACTGTATGTATTTTGTTTTGTAATTGTGTATAGTTTGTTTTGTATTTTTATTTTTATGTATACTTATATGTCCATTTGTATTGTGTGTACTAGTGTAAGGACTACTGCCACCGGGTGAAAACCCAATTGCAGTAAATAATAATAATAATAAATAACAATAATAATAATCTATATTTATTTTCTGAAATATTCCATTTATTTCATAATTTTATCTTTTTCCATTCAAGTAATACCTGTCATAAACCATGCACTAAGATGTAAATTCCCACCCCAGTAGGATAAAGGTTAAATTGCCCATTAGTTTAGCTTATTGAAAGTTACACCTTTCCATTTTATGTTGCTCATTTACTTACTGAAAATCCTCAAAAACATTAGCCTTCTATTACAGTACACTTAAATGCAGTCTTTTGTGTATTAAGACATGTAATGTGGCTGAACATCTTGTGATCTTCAAGTCCAAGTATATTTATAAATGTTGTAATGTGGAAAAGTTAAAAGTCCTCATAACTAGATATTTTGAGCTGGCAAAGTTTACTACTCTAACACCCTTAACATCATACTTTTATTAATCTCTCACAGTTATGTTAATTTAACTTATGTTACGACTGCATTTGATCTATTAGTCATAAAATTTGAAGAGTACTAAAGATGCATTGTGCATAGTCACCATTTTATAAAGTTGTTCCATAGCTGAAGTATGAAGCCACAAGGTTATGGATGTAAGAAGCTTTGCCTTTATCCACTTAACTGACTTGGAATGGACCTTCAACACATGAATAATTTATTTTGTACCTCTTGGTACTGTGGTCATTTTCAATGACCTCTTTTAATAATCTCATAACTTTTAAAACTAAAATAAAAGGATATCTGTTTGTAAGTCAAAGGTCAGGAATCCAAGATCATTCTTTTCTCGAGAAGCGCTGTAATCTGGAACGTTCTTCCTACAACAGGAAACATTCTGTTAAAGTTCCAATATAAAATAATATACTGCAATTAATGATCAGAACTATAAATTAAAGCTGCAGGCGTATTGTGACCCAAAATTTATAAATAAAAATTAATAACTATGGCAGAATTAACAAAGTTCTGAACAAGAAGATGACTGTGGTTTGTTCCTGGTAAGGGCAAGGAACTCTTGTAATCATAGTGGCTCTGAAACTCATCGAGCTGCCTATTTAAAGCATTCAGCGAGTTCCTTCTCCGAGTCCGAACTGTGAAGATAACTAACCTCCATCTGGCAGCAAGGCTACGAATATATACACCTTCAATGCACAGTGCTTCGCCACAGAGCAACTTTACCTTCACTCACAAAACTGTGTATTATAATTCACAATTGAGTTGCATTTTCCTTACATCTGAGGAGTAAACAACAAGAATACGCCTTTCACGCATTATAGTGCCGGATGTAGGTTAATCACTCTCAGAATCAACACGCTGGCGAGTTAAATTACATAAGCATATACTCTCGTCTCCAAAGAATTTCAATAAAATGAACTTACACGACAACTTTGACGGTATTCATCGTAGCTTTAGCTCTGTAGTCAATGAAAACAGTAGATATAAAACAACAAAACGTAAGGGCCGCAAGAACACTTAGAGTGTAAGCCAAGATAGCATTACCCCTTGTTAATACTGAATGCATTTTGTAGGTCTATCCTAAAAAAACCTCTCACAGCAACTACACGAATAACTGCTGCGGCAATTCAAATGACTACTAGCTCAACTTTAATCCTACCGAACCTGTCGAGTGGCACATTGCACGGCTAACCAAAATTAGACACGTATTTCCATGGCGTATTGCACAGCACGGATTAGTGCTATCAGCGCGTGCTTTAGTCATGAGGGCCATGGAAATACCATTTTATCCGTGGCAGTGGTGCATATCAGTCGTCAGATGGCACAACTTACTCGAAGTACGTACCGCTTCGAGGAAGTCAAAAGAAATAGACTTTGGTGGTCTCATCGATATACAAATCAAATCATCGAAAATAATCGAAGTGGGTTATCACGATACACCTCATAAAGGTATGTCGGCAGATAGCAGGTATAGCTGCGCTTATTACCCGGCCACTATGCACCCGGAGAAAGAGAACACCGTACCCACTAAACAGAAAACTAGGTGGTCACCAGAGTCAACCTGCACATGCTTTGGAGAAGAAAAATCTGTTGCCCTTGCCGGAATTCGAAGTCAGGATCGCCTAGCTTGTGGACTAGTTACTATACTGACCACGCTATCCCGGCTTCACTTGATGTCAAATATGAAATTTAAATTGCCCATATTTGTGGCATGATCGTGGTCACGACTAGCCGTCCAAGTACGAAATATTATGGTTCAGCACTGCTAATGATCCATTTCTTTGGATTGTTTCATGACAATTAGTACTGCTGTTATAAAACATCCACGCAGCTTAAATTATTTTCTGTAATTTCGGATTAAGATTTTGCCACGAAGCGGTATTTGAAGCAAGTAATAAGCAACTAAAAACTGCATTTCTTAAATTTGTGCCACTTACGTACATGGCAACGTGTTGTTTTGAGTAGTAACCGTGAAATTTTGTAGTAGATCTGGTATTTTTGTTTTTCATGTGTACTTTTCGACCCGTTTTCGGGTCATGGCTTTCCCGTCCTCGGGTCTCCAAGATCACACTCATTTAGACACACCACACTCGGTAGGGCTCCTCTAAACGAGTAACCAGCCCGACACAGAGACCTCTACCTAACAATACACAACGCTCACAAGAGATAAATATCCATGCCCCCGGCGGGATTTTTTTTTCTTTGCCTGTCCGGGGTTTTTCCCCTTTCATCCATTTTTGTACTGTATAAATCCTTTCGTCCTTCATGTCACTTTACGTTCCATACTACCGTCCTTACGACAAACACAACACAAACATCCATGCCCCCGGTGGGATTCGAACCCACAATCCCAGCAAGCGAAAGGCCGAAGACCCACGTTTTAGAACGCGCGGCTACTGGGATCGGCAAATCTGGCAAATATGCATATCAAGTTCTCACATATTTGTTGATCTATGTGAGCTTAGGGTATTACAATTTTTAAATTATGTTTAGTGACCACTAATTATGCAAATAAGTTTTCACGTAATTTCGAAACAAAATCACACATTCAGAACAATATACGCTACGGATTTGAGCAGTAGGATACGTAAGGTACTCATGATTAGGAGTGATTTTCACTGCATGTAATCCAGGGACGTTCAACAGTACAGTGTGCATTAGAAAATAACATTGAACTACGTAATACATAATTAAGTTTATACATGTAAAAGTTAAAAAGCATTGTTTAAATTAATGTTCAAACGTGTTAGCGCCGCTGGAAATGACCAACAACCTGCAGTAAATAGCAATTTCGCCAACATTATCCGTTAGTTAAAAATTACATTTTCCTCAATGCCTTCGGGATATTCGTCATTCCCCAATAAGTACCTTTATGGGTCAGTGACGTATGATGCAAAGTAACAATGAAACGTCTACAGCTGCAGGCATAGAACCCATTCCACTCAGAATAACTCATGATAATATATTTATTCAGCACGTTAAAACATTTTGCAACCTTTCCAATTATAATTCGCTGATCATCCAAATGCAGTTTCATAAACAACAGACAGCACCAATAAATAAAAATAAATAAAAATATAAACATAAATAAATAAATAAATAAATAGCGCAATAAAATTAAAGCAAACCCAATCGCAGCGGAATTAAAGACCTTTATTTTTATTTGATGACTTTCCTACTACAGCGTCTCTAACTAATGATTCCTCATCTTCTTCTTCCTATTGGACGAATGGGTAACTGATTATTATTGTGAGTTCACATAGTTATGCGGCTATTTTAAGTTTTCAGCACATCAATTACGAATTCGGAACCAGAAAACCCCCAAAACTTCTGAGAAGAATTTACGACATAATTTCCTTCAAATGCTTCGATCGATATAATGAGACTAGCAGAAACAAGGAATGAAAAATTATAAAATTAATTATAAATTTATTAATATATTTTTACATACACAGAAATTTCAGCCACATGAATGTGACCAGTTTCGAAAAGTTACAATGTACAAATTTGTATCATACCATTTATAGGTACGTTCATAATATGTCTCCTTACGACATATGAAATACAATATAGTGAAACAATTTCGAGAAATGTTAACGCTTATTTTAAGCCATTTTATGAAGGTAATCTGACATAAATATGCCAGTAGCTCGAAACGTATATTTTTTCTTTCCGTGAAATCATCAAGGAAAATTTTAGGGTCAATCCAGCTCGTATCAAATGCGGAATGGAGGCTCCTTCCCCACGGGACAAAGCAGTTGAAGCGTGAGGCTGACCACTCACCTCTATCTCTCGCCGAGTTTAAGAATTCATGGAGCTATACCTCCGCTCTTCCATATGCCTTGATGACATGCACAAGGACAAATTTCACCTTTATATTTTCTATTTAAATAATTAATGTGCAACTGCAGGTGGGAGATGAGAATTTAGCATGAAAATGGCACATCATAAATATGCCTACAGCATTTGAGTAAGGTGACTAGGAGGTGTGATTAGCTTTGCGAACGCGGTCAAAAGTGTTGGTCCAGCACAGCCATTACGCTGTACTTAACAGGCAGGAAGGAGACACTTAAATGTTGTGACAATACACAATAAGATTAAGTAGTTCGTTGTAACATTTTATCAGAAATATTTCGACAGCGCACGTATTGCTACAGAGCAGACCCGATGACTGAGACGTCACACCAATAAATAGTGCACGTATCTCATGTACCGATATCTGAAGGATGAAAAAGCGATAACCAGAGATAAGCTCCAACAGGTATTCATTTCTCTTGCTGTCAACCGTACTGTCAACGAACTGAAGTTCACAAAATGAAAGGTTTTCTTGTGAAAAGTGTCATTTTCTTTCTTTGTATACTCTTAGGTAAGTCTTTTTCTGCAGTAATAATAAGTATGTCCCTTCTGCTTCATAGCAAATTTACATTTGTTGCGACATATTTTTTTGCATGTGTTTGCTTTTTGAAGTGTAGTAATAGTATGCTCTATTCTGTTGTTATAAGCGATATACTGAGCGAATGAAGGCCACATGGATATACCGCACGACGGAATATCACGCCTTTCAATTACTGAAACACTTGTAGGATTTTGATAAAATGCTAACGGGAGAGCCCTGCTAGACCATAGTGACAAAATGTGCGAGTCTTCACAGGTTATGGCGAAGAAAAAGAACAGAGAGCCTTGCTAGGTTATGGTAAGGAAAGGAGAGAGCCTTGCTACGTTGTGGTGACAAAAAATGGCGCCTCGATAGACAATGGTGACAAAATGAGGGAGACTGAGATAATAAAATATGAATTTACACTATTTCGGACAGTTAGTATAGACATGTATATTTAGGAAAGTAAAAAGTTCAATATTGTTTTGCAAAGTTCGATAATTTCGATAAAGTAAGCATACAAAAGTTAGATATTTTAATTTTCTACGTAAACGTTTTGCTTTTTAATGGATTTAGCCGAAAGATTCACAAATTTGGGACATGAACAATCCCAGTTTGTTGCACGTTGAACTAAAGAATGTAGCTGCGGAGATTCTGCACTATTCATTAAAACCAATGACTAACTCGCTAGATTTTGAGACAGTAACTCCAGAAACTACAGGTTATTTCCTCTTTCTTAGGTCTGACATCATTACGTCCCGTTTATCGGATTAAAACTCAGGATGAATAAAAAATAGCTGATAAAATTTCATCAATATTCCAAACAAAAACCCCATCAAAATGCAGGTAAAAGTTAAAAAATGCTACTTTACAATTTATTTACTACATGAATTTTTTATCTATACGCAAAACACATGCGTAATCAGAAAGTTTCTTTCTCGGCAAGTTTCATATCTGTAACTATGAAACGGATTTCGATTAAATTTGTCAATGTGCGGACGGAATTAAAAACTCTCGGGTAAATTAATTTTGGCCCCTATACAGCAAATATACCCTAAATCTTTTGTCTACTACGTAAAACTCTACATTTCATTTCTATTGGAAACGGATATTAGCACGAAAAATAGGTGCTGTAAATGTTACTTTGAAACACTTGTAAATGCTTGCGTAAGTAGAAAGTAAAGGGATTAATCCTGTGTTGCTCCATGCAGTGTGATTTTAAGTGGATTTCTATGTGAAGGAAATAATATAGAGCAATCAAGAATGTACACTAGGAAATAAACTATTTTGAAAATATTTTCATTCCTCTTAGTTTCTTCTTCTCCTAGGAGCGGTCATCTTGGAACAATTTTTTAATAATTTCTTAAATATGCGTCATTATATAACCATCGGTATGTCTGAAACCCCGAATCAAGACATTTCTTATTATACCTGACTGTAATTTGCTCCTTAGTCCGAAATATGCTTTAAATTTACCAAGAATCACTACATTAAATAGGTACATATCCAGGTATTTTTTCATAATCCGTTCAGCGGATAGTTAGTATAAGCAGAGTGGCAATTTGTCCAAAAAGTGAACTATTTGGTATTTCAAACTATTTAATATATTTTCGTAACACGATACATAACTGAATTAAACAACAACTAAAACGACGCACACGTCACCGATGCCACAAAAGCACATGATGTAACGTAGCATGTATCGAGACGACAGCGACATTCTGTGTTGGTCCATACAAGTTCGAGTTTCTTTATTTTGTAGTTACTATAGTTGCCGTACTGGTTTTTAATATTTCAGTGTTTCCTACGTGGCCAACGGCTCTATAAACTGCACTTTTATGTACCATCAGAACAGAAAATCAAGAGGCGTTAAATCTGGGGGCTTGGGAGGCTGGAAACTTTTCTTTTAGCGCACTTCAAATAAAGTTCATAAAAGGGTCTGTACCATGCTGGTGGAAAACTTCAACTACCTCCCCTCCCAGTTGCAGAAAAGCGAAGTTTTTGAGCATATTAAGGCAAATGGTCTTAAGTATGATAGCCTTACAAAGGAAGGAAGAAAGCGAGAAAGACACAAAGAAAAACGGCAGAGAGTCAGGAATATTATTTTGATACCTGACATGCTACAAGTGGTGAAAATGTAGAGTTTTCGAAAGCATATTCTGTGTCATATTTTTCATTTTTATTTCTTTCATTTTAAAACTTTGAAACATCGGAAATATTGTGTGAAATTTTTTGTTTTAGACTAAATTTTAATTTAATAACACTTATATTTTGTATTCTCAACAGCTTAATTCGGAAAACGGCACAGTTTAGCGACAATGAAAATACAATACTAAAATGAAGTTCATTAAGGAAGGTTTACGTAACAAATACCCACCTTTTACATTTTTAACGTATTTAGCATTTTCCAAGGTACTATGACATTCCGCATAAATCATGCGCATAACTTAATTTATATAAGTGTTATTTTCTCTATAAAATTCGCTAATTTAATGTGCATAAGGGCATAGTTTCTTTGCCGCTAACGTGCTATGTCTAGGGCGCCTTATATATCCAGAACGTTACTTGTAATGAACCTTATACATGCACAAATATACATTTTATTTGATTCTACAATCAGACCAAACAAGTCGTTCAACACGCGTTTTATTGGCAACTAGTTTCGGCTCATAAGGTAACCATCATCAGGCCATAACAAAAATTGTAAGCTGGAAACCCCATATGTTGCAGTTCCCTAATGGTTTTTGCTCAATGCATTTTTTCTAATTACCTAATATAAAACAAAGTTGAAAAGTAATAACGAAAAAGTAGTCCTTATTAGGCGGTTCGGAGTAGGATTGCATCAGAACTCTTAAAGATGCAAAGTATAGCGATGATAGCAGCCGATTTACTGATCTTTACAGAACAGGATTCATGAGTGGCAAGACAGAACGTTGAATGCTAAAAGTATCCAATTACTAGAACACTGTGTCAAAGGTCCGATCACTGGTAGGTGTATTCATGATGTGAAGAAAGCTTTGCTTTATAATGTAAGTCTATAAACCACATGAATTATTAGTCTATGCAGTGTTTGCACACAGTTTGCTTTTTTGCTTTTTGCGGAACTCCGTCACGTACAAAATTTGCACGAAATGTACTCGCAATAATGGGATGTTCATGAAGATGATATCAAAAGTTAGTGGAAGGAAAGAGGACATGAGCTGTTCGAAACATATTGTCCGAAAAATATCTGAACGGTCCAAGGAAAACTGATATTCAGGACCCCGACCGAGATAAGAATTGTGACTTCCCAGTCACATAATACAAACTAATATATAAATTTGCTTTCTAATGAGTCACAAAATATTCGGTGTCTTCTTGTCTTAGTCTGTTGAGAACCATTGCGCACAGACTGCCAACTAGAATAGGTGCCTTGATATAAGTTTTAAAACTTTCGCGGCGACATGATTCAATATAGTTTTCTCGGGCGCACAGCCGCGTCAATTCGTTTGAATACAACGTTTCGGGGACTAGCTCCGTCCCCATCCTCAGGCAAAACTTTTGCCTGAGGATAGGGACGGAGCTAGTCCCCGAAACGTTGTATTCAAACGAATTTACGCGGCTGTGCGCCCGAGAAAACTATATAGAATAGGTGCCACTTGAGCAAATTATTTGGAGGCCCAAAATATAAAAATCGCAGAAACTGGGACCTCCGGTAGTGTAATCACAACCTTGCTGGAATGCTTGTGCCTTGATGGATTGTGAACGACCGGTTTGTTTTGATTCTGGTTTAGAGAAACGACACAAAATTTTGTCACCGAAAATCTGGAGGTTGGTTTTGTGTTATATTTGTACTGTATTCATTATTGCGTGCTTGAGGACTTGTGTCTCTTTATAGGTTTCCAAGGAGGCCTGACAGCTGGAAGCCGTTACTGCTTCAGATTTACTTGGATGGGCCCCCGTTTTTCTAAGGAAGATTTTGGGGACCTGAACAAAACCAGTTCCTGTCGTGACACATACGACAACTGCGTGGACCCCAGGGTAGTCACGAGTAAGTTGGCCAACTGTTGCATATTTGGATGCCGTAGAAGCTTGTGACTCTTTGATAAATGCCCCCTGAGCATGGCAATTTGATTGCCGAAACGTATGTAGGGGTATAAATACACCTTACTCTGTTAATAATCTTGTGCATTAGTTGGTTTTAACTTAAACTCATGATAAAATGCACGGTACACACAACATAAAATCTGCCGTTGCATATCGGCTATGGCCACGAAACTGAAAGCTAAAATCAATTTTGTGCGAGCATGTGTCGTTATTTCAGATTTTCCCTCTAAAATACACAACAAATTTGCACTCGGAATGCTAGAAATACCGACAGGTGTCCCTCGTGTTGCTTTCACAAAAGAAACTTGCTCGACATTCATATTCTTAATGTTGATTGCAGGGAAATAACGAGTAGTACAAAGATGGGACGCCCTTCAGTAATAAGTCTTAAAAAATTCATGAATTCGTCAGTCTTGAGGGTGAGAAAGACGAGTGGTTACATGATCATGATGTTATAATGGTAAATTTCTTCTTAAAACAACATACAGAAGACAATCACTTCGCATTACTTAGACCTGTTATTTCCCCAACCTAAAATGGCATATGGTCCATTTTTCACAATAAAATAAGGAATAATAAAAGACTGTACCATGAGACATGTTAAAAGTTGAAGCATAATGACGGACTTATAAATATAACACGAATTTCTGAAAAAAAACATGCCTCTTAACTTCTACCATAGACAGATAGGGTAAAGCAAATATAATTTATCAATAATTATTGTATTTAAGTTAACAACGCCTATTATTATAAATTTATTCTAGGATACATTAACAAAAACGCCTCAAAATCTTACTTCATCGCCATGATGGTTATTTAAAGTTAAAAATATTTTATATAGATTACACTTAATAATCTAGCTCCATGACAATTTCTTAAACCTAGATTAAACAATTTGTGTCTTAGAGTCATTAAATGGAAAAGTAAATTGAAGTTTCATGTGCATACAATTCCGTAAGCCTGTCTTTCCTTAAGTTACAAGAATTAAGCTAGGAACATTACAGGTGTCTGTACATAATCTACGGTTATATACTTGTATTACTGGACACATGTTTAAGGTCTAGTTTAAGTGATAGAGATCTTACAAATATCAACTCAGGAGGTGTTGTAAAGAATTAAAGTACTTCGATGTAAGCTCCAACAGAGGCTTGAGTAATTTCAAACCTATCTTCAATATCCTGTCACCCTTTATAGAGAACACGGTGAAAAGGTTTTGAAGAGGCCTCGGTGATCCATGTCTTGGGCTCCTCCAGTGTGGTCAGCAAAGGGAGGACATGGGAATTGCCATTAACAAACTCACAGAGGAAAAAGTACGTAGGTGTGGGAGATCTGGTGATCTCGGGGGCCACTTGATACAGCCTCCACGCCCAGACCATTCATTAGTAGAAAGTTCATCCACGTAAGACGTCACTTCGTTATGGGTTGTGGGGTTTCATCCTGTTGGTAAATAAGTTTTGGAAAGTCTTCGTGCAGTTGTGGCATTGATCGACACTGTAGCATAGCATGTCGGGATACAAAATTCGTATATTTAGCGGCAAGAATGCGAAGGACGCTACGTCAGAGGCACCAAATTGAAACCTCCTGAGTTGATCTTTCCAACTCATGCATGCTGTTTACAACTGCAGGCCTGCACTAAATTGCTCTTGGCCAATACAACATTTAAATCGTAAAAGTCATTTATGTACACACACTGCGTATTTACACCTGTATTAAGATGCTCTAATTTTCCTCTGCGCAGACGACGGCACGACTCCAAATTTCACAAAACTATGGGAAGATTATAGGCTTAACCCGGATCAGATAGCATGTTCGCTCACCCCTGGATTTGTTTGTGCGAAGTGGACAAGCTATTATGACGGCGAAGGTAAAGATTTCAGAAATAACCTGTTACTTCATCAAACTTTCAGTTGACAATAACCTGAGGATAGTAATGTCAAGTATCAATAGCCATGTTGGGTGTG
This sequence comes from Reticulitermes speratus, assembly GCA_021186555.1. Classification (NCBI taxonomy): domain Eukaryota; kingdom Metazoa; phylum Arthropoda; class Insecta; order Blattodea; family Rhinotermitidae; genus Reticulitermes; species Reticulitermes speratus. The sequence goes on from JAJKFL010000001.1 coordinate 11,870,345, forward strand.
AGACGGTGCACAAGTCTGAAGATCTGTGGAGACTTTACTGCCATTTGCAGGTGTATTGGCTAGACTGACAGGTAACTAGCGAAAAACTAGTTGTGTAAAAAACTAAGTAAATATATGGCCAGGTAAATAACTAACAAATGATCTTAGCTATATCATGATACTCTATTTAAAAAATTATATTTATGGTAGAGGGTTTTTTTCTACGAAAGTAACTGCTTTCGTGTAACTGGAATGTTCATTTCCGTATTCATAGAAGCCCTCAACTGGGTCCTATTTTGTGCCAGATGAATGCAATTGCTGTCATATGAGTATAAAATAGACATATCCTCCAACGTACTCATTGTCTCCAAATGGTGGGTTCTTCTCTTGAAATTTTCCCACAGAACAATTGTGTGTTTATCGTTTCCTCAATTTTAGCTCTTTGTCCATCCAGCTCATTTTCCTTCATTTAGCCACATCAATCATATTTGAAGGGTAAACTTTATTTTTTTACGTTTTATTTAAGGAACCTGTCCTTATCTCAGGATGTATAGCGTCGAATGTTGAAAGGAAAGTTCATAAAGAATTCTACAGGATGTAGCAAGAAACAGCCGTGGCTTATTCTAAGGTGCTTTCCCGCCATTTGCCTGGCGGAATTAATGAAAACCACAGAATACTTTGGCCTGGATGCGATGAGTAATGTTATAATTTGTTAGACTTCATTATGCACAAATTTCTTCATCCTGCAGAATATTATTTTGATATGACATAACGGAGACGTCAAGCGAGTTGAATAAAAAATCGAAGCCCAACATACGGCAAGCTTAACATCCTTACTTTTCCGCATATAACATACACACACACACGTACGAAACTTACAGCACATTAGAATAGATGTTGGGAATGACCCCTTTGACTCTTAAACATATTGATTTCAAATGAACTGAAACACCCAGAAATCGTATTATAAATTTCCTGCGACACTTTATATCCGATTTCTTCCTTATATACGTTTGCACAATGAAAATCATCTGTATTAAACTGTACTGCATACTCACGATTGGGGCACGCAGTGGAGCAGTTGGTTAAGGCACTGCGCTACAATCCGGAAGGTCATTGAGATTTTTCATTGACTTAGTCCTTCCCGCTCAGCCTCTAACAGAAATGAGTATCAGGGATATCTCCTGGGCTTAAAGGTGGCCGGTGCTTAATAATGAAACCTTGCCACCTTCACGTGCCGTTTGTTTACAAATTCTGGAAGCCTCAACCTCTTGGGGCCCTAAGGGCCTGTGTAAGGATAGCTTTACCTTTACATACTCACGATTAAGACAAATTCACATTACACTGTGCTTCTTGCTTCTGTTACACAGAGCAGATTAAACTGGGCTGTGTGACCGTTTGTAACCGTACACGTGACGACAGTATTGGCGAAGTGTGAGTCATGCAGGAAAATTTTTTTTCAGGTGCGCATTTTCGGCAATTTCTACACAAGAACTTCAAACAATATTTAATAATCTGTTTACCAGGTGTCAAGCATGTCTGAGAGTTGGAGGTAATTTCCCTGCAATTACTATTACATGCGGCAAGTTATATATTATACATATATTATATGAGGAAATGTAAGGCTGTTACTTGTCGTCATTTGGGTTCGGGTTTCAGTTGAACTCCCTTTACTTTGCCGTGATCGCAAAATCCTTCCACTGTGCAATATGCTGAGAGAGTTCCATCCATTTCACGCCTTCGTAACTGAGATCCATTTTAATATGCTCAGGACTCTCTTACCGACGTTTCCCAACCAGAATGTGTTTCTCCGGTTCCAGCTGAATACACAATGCACAGCTGCGTCAAGATCACAGTGGAGGGTGAGCCTGCAATGACTTCAGGATGTGTAACCTCTGTGATGAACAACAGTCGCACGACAGAAGTGTGCGCCTGCTCGTCCTACGATGGCTCTCAGCCCTGCAACTCAGGAAACCATCCTTACAGTTCAATAACGGTCACTGGTATACTTATGGCTTTCTGTCTCGTCCTGAAGTGTGTAACGTAACATTTGTTAGGTATGCTGATAGTTTCCTACAATACTCTCACTAAATCGGACTTTGCCAGCGAGAAGTGCACGCTTCAAAGGATATACCCCCCTTACCAATATCATAAAACACGCTGTTCTACATTTATTTCTTCTTTTTTTTCCTTCTATATCTCTGCCTTCTTTCATTCTTCCTTTTCTCTTATCTTTCCATCTGTATTATTATTTTCTTTCTTCCTTCTGTCTTCCATACTCCTTCAATAATTATCATCTTCTTTCTGTTACAAACTTGTTCTATTCCAATTTCATTCTCTCTTTATTGCTTTCCTTATTTCTTAAAAGTAAGTCCTTTTCGTTATAGTATACTTGTAAGGCAACAGAGGTTTAGAAAGTCGATAACGACGGACTTGTTGTTGGACCTTCTCCAGTGTCACATGACTAATGTATGAAATGTTAGAGCGCGTATTACGTTTGTATGTTCTTTGGTGCTATACATTAGTGGCAACAAAACGTTAAGTCGAAAGAAAGTGTTTAAATCTTGTTAGTCTGCAGACATCATATGAATGAAGAAAAGTCACGGGATATACATAAGTTATTATTTAACGTGTTCTTTGGCAACACTGACTACTGCTCCCTGTTTGTGTTTCACGGTATTTATTCTGTTACGTTTGGCATAAAGAAGGTGCTCTAACTGAAACGAACTCACACTTGTATCTCCAAAAACACAGTTTGTGAAAAATGACATAATGATGTTTTGAGAGTTTTGATATTCTCCAGGTGTTGCAGGTTCAATTTTTTGGGACGTTACACCGTGTCGGCAGGAACAGTCTTTCTAAGACTGCTTGAACATGAAGATGAAGGAGCTAGGATTCTTCACATCGTCTGCAAATATTTACCAGTCGACAAGGCATAACGTCCTAGAACGTTTGAATCTTAAGAATGTTTTATATGTAGAATTGCATATGCAAATAATTTGTCTTCCCTAAAAATCCGAAATTTTTAAATAATGATTAATGTAAGTTAAATTTCGAAGACAAATAGGCCTACAGGATATTTTAGTCTAGTTTCGTTACGATTTAACCAGAAGTAAAATATTGCAGAATAAAAGGAAAATTAGGAACATGGGAAAAAGTAGCCTATGTTTTGAAACAAAAGGAACAAGAAATTTACTAATCACAGGTGAAGAGAAGCAGAAATAGGACACTTGAAGAAATGTGATACTTAATAAAAATTATTAAGCGAATGGTTTTCTGTACATATTAAGAAGAAATATTTAGAAAATAGTTCCCAAAATGCAGGTTGTTTGACTATGAACTGATATTTAAATAAACTTTCTTTATGTTATTTTAAGTAAAATATCCCTTTATATTGCACAAAGCTGCATCAACATTGCTTTCCGTCCATAGTGATGTCCGTTGTCTGCTGAAATTTGTGAAAAAGGCCAGGAAAACCAAGGTAAATTACTTGCGCCTACGATGCAAATTATTGCATATAATCCACTTTTGCGATACACAGGACATGAAACGAAAATCAATCAGATATACTACAATGGAAAATGCAGTTAGGTTTGGTGTACCAAGAGTAATGTCAGCCAATTTCTCTTGTCAGACAAAATGTCACCGAGTAATCCTTCTAGCTAAAGATAAAAGATGTACAGTACATATATAAGCTTATGAGTCAAATTTTATCGCTTTTTGCCCCTCATTAAATTTCACATGTCGGAAGATGAATTAGAGATAATGAATTATGAAAGCTGGTATGTTACATGTGTCGAAATTATGTATGAGAGATGATCCATTTGAATATTTTCTGTTAATTTTTATCTACGTAGTGGAACGTGGTTTTACTTTTGCATTCGCAAGGTTTGCTGTCGGTAAGTTCTATTGCTTGACGACACTCCATAGATATTTATTAAAATATTTATTCAGTACTGTACGTAAAAAATAAATATATTAAAAATTGGATATTTGGAATATACATCCTTTCCAAAAGCGTTATTTGCCATTGCACGTCACTCAGTAGAGTTGATGCTTATTTACATGTTGTTGTAAGTAAAAGGGAACACAGGACAATGTATAATATTGACTTAAAATATAAGAAACTTTATTGGATTTTGTTATTTATCAAATCGAAAAAGAATATTTAAAATTAAATTTTTAATATTTAACGAAATTTAAAACTTTTAATATATACAATCTGTATGAACTATTTTTATTTGCTAAGGCTCAATTTCAGTTTCATACGAATTAGAGGCCACATTGCAGCCATAAACCGGACCAAATTTTACCGAAAAATGTTAAGAATGTATTCCAAATATTAAATGTCATGAAAATTCGTTAAATGGTTTTAAAGATCAAATGTATTGAGAGGTGCGCGATATATTCACTACACTTACGTTTTACACACTTCTTGCAAATAACATAAAAATGTAGCAGAGGATAGAAGCGTGAAAGACATAACATAAGTAGGCAGATTTATAGGCCTTTAAAGAATAATAACTAAATAATTTATTGGCAGATTGTAAGGCCTAAACATATTGGCAAAGGACATGTACTGGGAAAAATCTGTATTGCCTGTAGGGAAAGCTTGAACTTCTTAAGAACTAACTAACTCACAAAAGCCGACAACTGGTTCCTACCTTGAGCCATTCCTCTCCAGACATAATTTCCATACGATCCGTCCTCATATTTTCCTCTTCTCTTAGTTTAGATATCACAAGTAATAGGTCCATTTTTCCTTCAGTATTAATGACTAAAGATTTCATTAACTCTCTGACTTAATAGCTCAAGAACACATTGGTTTATTCAACCACTTAAAGCACATGGCAAATGTATATATATCGTGTCTTTTAACATTCATATCTTTTAATGTTGCCAGAGTGTTTTATTAATTGTTTCACCTGAGTCGTTCAACAAACATTGACTATATCCTTAACAGCAATAACTGACTGGCATACCTACTGGAGAATGAATTTCATCTTTTTGTGCCGTAGGAGGTGGGCCATTAAATGATATCAAGATAAAATATTTATAGTGTGTTATTTAACGACGCCTTAATTGCTAATTTTATATAGGGTCGGTGAACATGAGTGAACAAATGAATCAATAAATATGGACCATTGAATGAATAGCACTGATTGGGGGAAACCGAAGTTTTCGGAAAAAACCTGACCCACTGCCAAGTTTTACATGAGTACTTGGGGGTTTCCCCTCTCAGTTGAAATGATTCAAGAAGGCGTGTCTAATTTGTGTCGTGTTAAAAGAGCTATATTATGAAAGGTGAAACAAACATTTCATAAAGGATACAGTCATAGTACACAGTATTAAAAAAGTTACCATGACTTAACAATATCGCAGTAGTTAGTTACTTCCAACATTCGAAATAAATTCCTTCTGAAGACAAGCCATACTCCACAATGTGAAGAGAAACCATCTAGTGGTACTGTGATTTAAACAACCGTAAAAACAACAGCATATTCAATATGAAATATTATGTAATATCGGCAGAGCAGTAATATTTAATAAACTGTAATAGTGACCCATATAAAAGTTTCTTCTTAATAAGTTTTTCATTAAAGAGACTGTTAAACTAGATGCTGAATATTAAATATCTGAAAGTTAAGAGAAACCCTACCTCTGTATTAATAATCAGCAGCTTGTAGGAGACCTTTGCTTCTAAAGAAGTATAACTAAATCAAAGAACGAGAGTGAGTTTCTTCTTAATGGAATTTTGATTATTTTCAGTTCATTTGACACAATAAAGAGAGGTCGCTTTAGTCTGTGCTAATCCTGCACTATGGTGCACAAACATGATGAAAAGCATCGAATGTGTTAACACCTACGAATTAATATAATATTCATTTTTCTTTATATCAGTCTTGAACACCTTAACAATGACTTGGTTACAAATGTAAATAAAACTATCGATTCGATATAGTGTCGTTATTTTTCAAATCTACAGATTACTAAACGTCTAAACGTGCGGCCATACTCAATAACTCTTTTATCACATCGGCACGATCCAATAGCAGCCAACTAACTGGAAAACGAATTAATTATGAGGCTTTTTGGAATGTGAAAAGCGACTATTAGCTTTTTCATGTCCCTCCTTCAGTCGCATGGAACAACTCGGCTCCCACGGGGTGGATTTTCGTGAAATTTTATATTGCAAGAATTAATAAAATCTGTCGAGAATATTCAAGTTTGTTTATAAGCAGATTTAAGTATCAGGCACTTTAGAGGCAGGCTTAAGAAATGTTAGGTGGTTAGCAGCGACGTATGTAGTTCAACAATACGAAATATAATATCGTTGCCTTTCCCTGGACACAATTTTAATATTTGTGTATCGTTTCGCAGCAACCTTACTAAAGCAAAATCCCTTGACTGGTATCAGCGTTAAGGAGGGCAAAGTTCCGAACGCACTGCATTGTTATATGTACCGTTTCTAACTTGTTTAATATTCACTTAGCTTTTTGCAAAGCCAGTAGCTTAAGCTTGTTGGATAAATAAGTGACAATGGAAATTCTGTAGCACAAAATCCTCATATTAGACAATACTTCTCAGGGCTCTCGATATAAAATGTTATTGACAAATGAATTCAGTACTGTACCAAATAAACTAATTTTATGCAACAGAGTCCTTTTATCGAAGAACTACCACAGGACTACAGCATTTCACTCTTTTATAAAAAAAAAATGGCCCCCGTGATGGTCCCATATCACGAGTTTGGCTTCCGCCATGTTATTATCACCCACTGTAGTAAATTAAATATTAGTGCGTTGGGGTGCCCTCAAATGGGACAAAGTTTATGGAGTTTCATGAAGACAAGTTAAATGTTTCACAGATTAATTTGGGAATGTACAGACACGCACAGAAATACATAAAGACAGCGTGATGATTTCGTAAGCTTATTTCTTCCTTTCCAGTAACGCAAGTAGGCCAAACACAGTCAAACAGATCACATACGAATAATGTTTGTGGCCTAAATGACAAGTTCATAGGTAAAATACTCGTAGGTAAGTTTACAAGATTAGCGGTCAATTGCACAAGATTTTACCTTTATAGGTCAGAATCTTGACGAAGAGAGTTTTGATGTCCAGTCTTAATGCATCTCGTTTGTGCACGAAGATCTTAGTGGGAAGGTAAAGTTTGATAGAGACGGGATATATCAGTCATTTCAATGGGACTTAACAACACAGAAGTATGCGCCTGCCGCACGCTAACACACTGCGCATTTCCTTGTAATTATGCATCCATCCATACACAATTCTGACAGCTCGTTGCAGTTCACTTCTTCGTCGTCATTGGGCTGTCGGCACTGCTGAGCTCTTACGCTTCCAATTTAGTTAGCATGTTCATTCTGTAGATGGCGCAGGCTCCCTTGCAGAATAGGGACGGCCATAATTAAAAACTGGGAATTGAGATTACAAGTGCAAACCCTCCATCGTGTGGCACTGGAAAAACAGCTTATCTACCAACCAGAATCAGTTATATAAAGATTTTGTAATACAGGGACCAACTTCAATATCAGTATGATAAGCGATATTCGGCCATAAAAGCAGCAGCTATTGTCTGCCTTTTAAAACGAGCAGGTCAGAAATTAAATCGTAGGTAACTCTTTTTAAAGACAAGTGGCCTATTGTGGTGTTTATGAAGTTCCAATGGAAACATTTCAACACCATATTACGAATCTCATAATTTAAAATCTGATACACCTTTGTAACCGGGAAAACAATACATCGCATACAACAATAACTGTCCTTGTTTGTAAGCATATTAATGAACACCAACAGTAGCGTATCTCCCTCGGAGACACACGGCTATTGATAGACCGCCAAAACGTATAATTTTACATCAAATACTAGGTAGAAGAAAAAGACAGTCTGTATAGTGACTAAGCTACGGGATCGGCGATCGAGGAAATTTGGTTCGATTCCCTGCAGGGAATAAAGATTTCTCTCCATTCCAAAGCGTCCAACGTGGCTTTGGAGCCCACACAGCCACCTATTCCGTGGGCACCTTAGCTGTTTCCCCTGGGGAAAAGCAACCGGAACGTAAAGCTGAAATCTCACCCTATCTAGCGCCGAGGTTAAGAATGTATGGAGCTATAACTCTACTCTCCCTTACGTCATTAGATCATGTAGCCTAAAGAGACGAACGTACAATTCCTGTAGAAGGTACAGAATTTTAGCTAATTGTTTCGTATTATTTAGAGTGTTTTACTCTACTAAAAATAACGTGAAACCTGAAGATTATTAGCCTTTCTGTTTAAAGTTGGTATGCTAATCAAATTCGAAAATACAGGAGGCTTTCTTTTTGTCAACAGCCCATAATTTAAGAGCTTGTAGCTGGTAGAAACTTTAAAATTGACACTGAAACATCAGGGACGACTAATTTTTTTTTTGATTTCAGGCTTCCGTCGCGATGTTGATGTAATCTGTGGTCTTTTGGGTGATTACACGGCGTCGTGAGGTACCTCACGACGCCGTGTAATCACCCAAAAGACCACAGATTAGACTAATTTTTAAATTAATGATATGATTTTCTCTACCTACAATGTGTGTTTAAGATTCCGTTCCTCTCCCGTACCTTAAAGAATGTTCCAACCAACAGTACACATAAAGCTCTTTGTTGTGACGTCACTATAGTTGAGCAACTTCCTGTTACGTAGCTGGAGGCAAGCATTCGAATACACGTAACTGTGATAACACGATTTGTGCGTGGAGTAGCTTCAGGCCTCGCACAGTACGCTTACAAAGAGCAATAAAACAATAACCTCCATCTATGTGCGTAATGTGTGTGTACGCAAACTGATGACACGCTGATATATATGAGCAACTCATCTCATAATGCGAGGTTTGAAGTCCTCGTCATTGTGACCATATAGATTTCTGTCTTCTGTGATGTGACACCGGATATACTGGTGGTCAATTAACCATTCAATCTGCTGCAGCCATCTTCAATGAAGACGAACGTTTGCGTAGAGTATCCTCCACACAAAAGAATATTACCTGAAATCTGGAGATCTCACAGCAATATAAAGGTCTCCACTTAACACGCCATGCAGGCACAGAGGGGGAGTAGAGTTATAGCTCTACTCGTTCATAACCTCGGCGCGAAATGGGGGTGAGTGGTCAACTCCAAGACCCGGCCGTTTTACCCCCTGGAAAGAGCACTGTTAACCATTATACAGCAGACGGTGGGCCTCAGGGTCGGTTTGGACGTGTGCGGAGAAGAGATCGAACCTCGGACCATCCAGCACGTAGCGAGCTGCCATGCCGTCTACGCTATCCCGGCCAGTAGCTCACAACAGTGACCATGATAATTACTGCCTTTTGAGATGTGACACCGTGTAGCCTTGTAGCTAGTTACCAACAACATTCAGCCTGCAGATGGAGGCAGAAGCTTTCTCCGAAGCGTTGGTAACTAGCTGGCTACAAGACTATACGGTGTCACATTCCAGAAGGCAATAATCTTCGTAACTAACAAACTCTGTAGAGCAAAGTACTTCGTGGGAAGCTAACAGTCGCTCAGTTGTTCAAGGAATTTCCGGCATTGTCCTAAACCCGAAGGTTCATTACCGTGTTTCACAACAGTCTTCCGCTGGTCACTATTCTTAGTTGGATGGATCCAGCAGATCTTAAGATTAAAGTATGAACCTTACCCACTCGTATGTTAAAACGACTCAGGCATTTAAATGATATTACGGAACCAATCATTTCTTATTTCAAAATGGTTTGATAGCGTGGAGAAAGAAACAAACCGTATCGCCCACAGAAGTCCTGGACTGGATGCACGATTAGTATCACTATTGTCACCACCCACATTGATTCAGGATGCCGATGTAGACAGATTCTGAAGTGCTCACAATTAACATCCGTTAGTCATTCTTCTAGTTCACGCCTTTTTAACCTTTCCCTTGCCTACGTAAGTGTCATCATTCATGTCGATCTGTCACAAGACCAACGCGCGTTTTAAGGGACGATGTGTAAAATTCTGACTCCAGTTTACAGATCTTAAACTGCTATCTCTGCACGTTGTCGATATTGCTGCAACAGGGCCATGCTAATAAGCGTGGATAGGTGTAAGCCCTACAAATAATTTCACAATGATTTATTTGCTATTTTTAATGTCCCGAATATGAAAATGTGCTTCTATTCCAGCCATACACGTCCTGATTTTTAGTACCTTATTTAACGACGCTGTAAACTGCTGAGAATTTACAGCGTCGGTGTTAGATGAATGAATGAGCACGGAGCAATGGTGGAATGATACTGACAGGGGAAAAACCGAAGTATTCGGAGAAAAACCTGTCCCAGTAACACTTTGTACATCACAAATTACACATGGACTGGCCTGGGATTGAACCCGAGACGCCGTGGCGACAGACCGTCGACTAACCGCCTGAGCCTACCCCAAATATGTTGTTACAAAGCTAATCACGTGACAGACGCTTCACTTATGGAGACACTGAAATTGTTTTTCTTTGCATTTCTTGCATATTCACCTCATCGAAAACTCGTTCAGGAAAGAATAGTTGATTTTTAGTCGATGTATATTTTGAGTTAAAAACTGGCATTTCTTACGAAGAGCTGTCTGTGAGGTAACCGAAGATATTAGTTTTAAGTTCCATATAAAGTAGGAGTTACATTCCGTCGGTATGAACAAAAATGAAATCTTAACATTTAGTACAAATGACCACTGCAAGGTTTAATCGAAATCGACGGTTTAGTTTTAGAAAAGAAACATTCAGGCAGACGGAGAATAGTTTCCCCTTACGCTCTCATTAGGAGCTTTCGAAAAAAGCGACTATTAGCTTCGTCATGTCGCAATTGACGGATTTTCACGAAATTTGATACTTCTCTAAAATCTGTAAAGAAAATTCAAGTTTCATTAAAATCTGACAAGAATAACGGATACTTTACATGAAGGCCTATGTACATTTGTGATAATACCTCGCTAAATTCTTCTTAGAATGAGAAATGTTTCAGAAGAAATGTGTAGAGAAAAGCAAAACACACATTTTATGCTCCATAACTTTTTCCCGAAAATCGTGCCGTTTATGAGATAATTTGGAAAAATATGGTACAGCCAGACAGGCCACAGATGAAAATATAATACGGCGCATGTGCTTTGCATGCTGGATAAATAAGGCTACAGACACACACTCAGAATATGTAATACTTATTGCTTTTCCACGGCGAAGGGGCCTCAATGTATTGTTTATAGGTACACTGCCTGTCTTGTTTTATGTATTCTTTGCAAGTAACACACACCGAAGCCAACAAACTGACTTTACTCAAGCTCTACTGCCAACTGACGACACGTTATCTCATTTTCCTTTAGAAGCTGATGACCATTTGGAAGGCCAAAACACTTCCTGTTTATCGGACGCCTCAAGGTTAATTATCGTGTTCAAAACACCGTCACTGATCCTTACATGAAGCTAGTTAAGTGCAGGCCTTCATACATTACCCCAGAAGATCCGATTTTCCACAGCCCTTTTATCCCTACTCAATCAATACGTTACTCATTTACATTTAAAGGCAACTTCAGCTACTTAGTTGTAATTAGGATTATATTAAAATGGGGTTTGGAAAAAATAGCAAGCGAATTTGTAGACTGGATTTACTGGCTTATAGTATGCCAAATTAAGGGTATTTTCTTTACGCTGGACCGAAACTTCTGCTTGCACGAAGGCACGGAATATCTTAGGTAGGTCCTAACCTGTACAATAGGGTTATTAGGCGCCTCTTTTTGGCGCCGTTGCAAAGTCGGCTGCGGAATGTGACGTGTTCTTAATAACTGCCAAGCTGTCTATGAGTAACAGGCTCTTCGTTCTCGAGGGACCCAGCAGAATTTTAGCCTTCTTAAAACACTGCCTGCGAGAACTAGAGCAGAAGATTGGAACTATCGTCTGCAGAAATATGTTATGGCACTAAGCTGTAAATTCCTCGATGTGGCGCGAGGGTTTAGGAAACGAGTTTTCTTTTCTGTTTCGGCGCCATCGAAATAGATGGCGCTACAGAAATGAAAGGTATGCGCCAGCAGGTCTAGTTTTGGCGTTCAGTGTCGAAGGTCAGGCTGCAGAATATTTCTGTACTCTCACCCGTGCTGCCATGACCTCAGAGTGTCGCCCTAGAGTCCAGCAAACAATCTGCTTTAACCACACCCAACGCGGTAATATAGTGCACAAGAAGAGGGTTATAAACCATTATGGTTGTATTCCTCCTCTTCCACTATTTGGTCTTTGCTCTTGGAGGGAAATCCCGAATGTTACAAAACACATTATTTTTAGCAGGCTATGTTTGACTAGTATGTGCATTGCTGTTGTCATATAGGGTCTGCATAGAAAGGTCGACCGTAAGTAGAGCAGTACTGTCAAAGCAACACAAAAAACAGTGACAATACGTGCCTAATACGCAAATCCTGTAAAGTATCCACACAAAATAAAAACCCAGTTTTTCGTACAAGCGTGGATACTACATAAAATACCGGAGTGCAAGAAAAATGTGTACAAGTGATCTACCGTAAGGACCAATTTATCCGGTCGCACGAAGATCCGTATGTAATATAAAAGATTGACACTGGTTTTTAGCATTAGTACTGCCGCACGTACGTCCACATGTTACGGTCTGACACCATTTTTTATATTGACATTTTTATACTTATACGTTTTTTTATATTTTACATCTTTTATATTTACATTTTTAACATATAATTCTCTTAGGCAGCACATTAGATATTGATATACCTTTTATATACGTAATTGTAAAAAAGGGGGATTTTTCCTGTTACCACATAAATGGAGTTTGATTGTCATAGTTTTCTGTCATAGGTCTGATGATAGCTCTTTTAGCTGAAACCGGTAGCCTGATCACGTCGTATTTCAAGTGTATGTGTTGCTTGTGACTGTCTAATTGATAACAGTAAAACATACTTTGGTAAGTTTAGGATATTTTAACCCTTTAAAGAGTAAATTTATTCCACCTTACATAAAACTATTCAGTTCATACGTTACAGAACACACACTGTACTTCCATTGGGACAGACCAATCAGGTATTACTGTGTAAGGAAACAATCGCTGTTTATTTAAGAATTACACGAACTACGTACATACATACACTGAGCAAGCAAAGTGCTGACTTTTTAGTTTAAAATCTAGTGGTATCTATTCTAACCACGAGTCTTCAAAAGGTCTAAACTACAGGTTTTTATTACATTAAATTAGATGTATGTTTATATTGGTAGGTATGTAGGTAAGTACGTAGTAAAGTGCATGTATAGAGAGGTAGATAGGTTGAAAGAGAGGTGAAGTGCAGTGAAGTGTTTTATTAAAGACTGTCAGTTACTGAAGGTCGTATAGTGTCAATGGCAGATGAATAAAATACTTGTATGGTGGAATGACACTGACATGGGAAAACCGAAGTGTCCATGTCCCAGTGTCATTTTATTCACCACAAATCTAACATAGAATGGCCTGGAATCGAAACGGGGCCTTCGCGGTGAAAAGCCAGCAACTAACTGCCTGAGCAGGTAGACAGCTGTTTTCTCCGCAGGATCAATAAATTTGTACGAGAATAAAAGGCATAAAATCTCAAAATTCACTACTTTCTGGACATACAGACAGGTACACAAGCAGAGAGTAGCTGACAGCAAATATACAGATAAATAGACAGATAAATATAATAGCTTTTATTTTAACCAACATATGCACTACACCTTTATCGTCATATATACCCCTACATATGTTTCGACTACTTATTAGTCATCATCAGGGGGATCAAAGTATATAAACACAGACTACACATCCACTATAACAGTTGGTTCACATTCAGTGTTAAAATAAGATGAACTGTGTTCACTATAAAAACATGTAGCATTTTTGCTTCAGTGGTTAAAATATATAAGTGCGTTTGATTTCCTTTTTGGATTAAAACGTTTAAAATTTATTTAAAATTATTGGTAGCTGGTCTTGTTTCCTTCTAAATGGCTGGTGAATTTATCTGTGGCGTGTTGTTGTGCCGTGTTCTGTAAGTTTCGCAGACTACGCAGCCATCAGGCGAAGCCTACAGAACACGGCACAACAACACGCCACAGATAAATTCACCAGCCATTTGAGAAGGAAACAAGACCAGCTGCCAATAATTTTAAATAAATTCTAAACGTTTTAATCCAAAAAGTAAATCAAACGCACTTATATATTTTAACCACTGAAGCAAAAATTCTACATGTTTTTATAGTGAACATAGTTCATCTTATTTTAACACTGAATGTGAACCAACTATCATAGTGGATGTGTAGTCTGTGTTTATATACTTTGATCCCCCTGATAATGACTAATAAGTAGTCGAAACATATGTAGGGGTATATATGACGATAAAGGTGTAGTGCATATGTTGATTAAAATAAAAGCTATTATATAAGACAGAATGCACGGTGAATATAATGTGAAATTTACAGATAAATAGTTACAGAGAAAGGGAGATACGCAAAGAGACAAAGGTAGGTGAAATATTTTATACCTGCAGATAGAGTAGATAATGTTGAAAAGAACTTCCTGAAGCTTTTTTTTATTGAAGGGCCCCGCAGCAGATGCTACGGACGCACCGCAGCCTTGAAGGCTTACTGTGCAACTTTATGAGGAAGGTGATGAAGATGATGAGGTTTTTCTGCTTTTCCATTTCAATGGAGCACCGGTGGAAAGAAATTGACAGGGGAAAACCGAAGTACTCGGAGAAAAACCTGTCCCAGTGCCACTTTGTCCACAACCAATCCCACATGGACCGACCGGTATCAAACCCGGGCCTCCGCGGTGAGAGGCCGGCGACTAACCGCCTGAGCCATGGCACGGCCATTTCCTGAAGTTAGTTTCACGCCTTGTGTTACGATTCTCTGAGACCTGCTGAGGTTAAGTAACAATGAATTGGACATTCCAGAGTGATTACGAATGGTGTACGAAGCGGAGCTGTTAAGAAGTCGAGGGGCTAGCGGATCGAGTAGCGATGGGCGCGTAGAGATTTATTTTTTGTAATCTCGTCCAGAAATGTCCTGGGCCCCAAACTGCTTCCTGTAAAACCTGTAGCGAGAAATCTTGTAATTCGGAATAGTAAGAACGGAGCATGAAACTGGGCGTTCACCTCCAACTAGTGGCATTTTAAAATTTAGAGAGCTTTATCCTATGTCTCACACATGCTCCATAGCGTTGTGCCGAAACACGGCGATATCTTACCTTTTATACCTCCTTCAAAACAGAAAAAACAATTAGGCCTACCGTACAAAGACGGTAAATATACAGAACTTTCATGTATGTACGAAATAATTCACACAATCTCAAGCAGTAGTAGTGCAAATTAGACACAGAATTGCATTACAAAACGGTGGGCGTTATTTCTGTATTGTTCCTCTTGCTCTCGGAAGTATCTGAAGTCAGAACCATAATTTCGGCCTTCACCTTTCTAGCATCACACTGTGGACTGACTTGCTGCAAATTCTATACGTACAATGTCTGATTGTTCTCCTGGAACAATGTCCCACCCAGTATTCCCCTTCAAATTCTCCTTACATTTCAAACATTTGTCCCCCTTTTTCTCTTTTGTTTTTACCTATGCTCCCCAATTGAGAGAACAGCCCCTTTTCGGACCTCGTTTTCCTCTTGGTTGGCTCACTTCGCTTCTTCCCTTCCCTACAACTCTAAAATCTTTTTCGCTCGCCTTGCTATTCTACAATGATGAAGGAAGCAGCAGTTTCCTCCGAAACGTTGGTACCGATCTATCAAACTACACAGCGTCAAATCCCAGAAGATCGCATCTTCGAATCATGCAAGTATTACATTGTTCATAGCGCATTTTGCTATCAGTAAGTGCCTCCAATTCTACCCAATGCAGAAGGCTTCAACTAGGGTGTTATTAAATTGAAAATTTGTAGCGCCTGTCTACTTGGGTACACTGTCACTCCAGAAATAACGTCCTTGGCCTGTGAACATGATTACATCAACTTTCAGCTAGGATACATGTGTCATATTAGGACCAGCACGTGAGGTTAGCTGGGTAAAAGTATGTAACCGCCCACTAATGTTAGGAAACAACACACAATGGCACGAAGGATTCTCTTCTATAGTTCGCTCTATGCTGTCTGCTCGGAGCGAGTATTCGTCACGAACGCGCAAGAGAATTAATCCTTGGCAACACACGTGAATTCTTGTCTCCAGATATTCTTCCACAGGGTTTCACAGTTTTTAAGTTTCTCGAGGTCTTAGCGCAGGGGTGGACAATTCTTTTGCCTGGCACGTCACATCACCAGCTTAGGCAGCTTTGCAAATCTCGTAAAAATTTACCAACAGTTCAGAAGAACCTACCACTTTTATAGTATAAAAACACCACACCTTGGTAATGGTAAAGCTATCCCTATACAGGCCTGGACAGGTTCCTAGGGTTCCAGGAGATTGACGCTCCCAGATTTCCAGACAATCGGTACATGAAAGTGGTAAGGTTGTCAGACCTATGCACCGGCCGCCTTTACCCGCCAGGAAGTATTCCTGGTACTCATTTCTGTTAGACCACGCCTTGGTAAAAGTTTCAAATTTCGGATGTAAAATTTTATACTTGCTTGAATCATATATTTAGGCTATGCAATTACAAATTCTGTATGAACTAGTTACAATTATTCAACTGGTACTGCGGCAGTGACAATATCTGAGCTTATATCTCACAAATGCAGTGTAGATTGAATTCATACTGTGAAAGTTATGCATAGGCATGCAGTTACATAATGTTATTCTTGGTGGTATCACCAAACAGATTAAAACATTCGAAGGAAAATGGCACTAAAATTCTTCCTAGAGCTTCATATTTAATTAAAGGAATAACTACGACTTAAACACCAATCTGTATGTACATTCGGCAGGATTTATTAAGAAATTCAAGCAAGAGGATTGCCACAGCTTCCTCAATTCTAAGTACGGTTTGAACATTCAAAAGTGTTCTTTCGGAATGAGCGGCAAATCTTAGTCAAATATCAGGTAAATCCATTTAGTTTTAGTGCGAGAATCCGTCTTGATTAAATATGAATCGCTTAGGTCAGAGACGCTGAGTACTTTGTCGCTCATCCTTTCAAATATCCCCTTGTTTTTATCTCTTCTAGAACGTGCTTCAGAAACACACGAGAGTAATCTGGCGGCATGATGTGACAGTTTATTTTCTTTCACACAATGGCTGGTTATATCTATGGAACACAAGTGTGGTGAGACGGATCTTATGAAGGATTTTCATGGTCCTTAATTGATTCTAAGTAGGACGATGCAAACGATCTTCCAAAGAAATGCGGACAGGCACGCAGAGGCCGCTAAAAATATAAACGTATTCATTACGGACATGTCCATAAGGCTGCGAGATTTAAGTTTTGCCCTTTATGCTGATTGCTTGGCGTAGGATACAAAATATGAAAAACATATCTGTATATTATTTAAAACCACAGTGAAGAATTATTTTATACAAAAGAATAAGGTTTGTTATTGTCACTACATACGTTATCAAGATATTGTAAATAAGAATGGAAGGTAAGGTAAATTTCACCTTATAACCTGCCATGAAGACACAGAGCAGGAATAGAGGTATAGCTCTACTCTTTTGTTAACCTCGGCGCTAGATAACGGTGGGTGGTAAACACCACGCCCCAGCAAGCGTTTTCGTGAGTTGTCTGCAATTGTCTCGGTAATACGGCCAGCGTTCCCACCCTGAACAATGACTTAATATTCTCAGTCGTTCTCAGGCAATATCACAATTTCATTTTCATCTCAGATTTATACAGATAGGTCTTGTCATCTTAACAGCAGCAGCTGCATCAGCGAACTAGTTGACATGGACTAAAGCAATGTCCTTTATTGTTACGGTACTCGGTCTGGATCCTCGCCGGGAACATGCTGTAATTACTGATGATGTTCATAGCTTTTCTTAAGCCTGTCCAGAAAATCCATGGAGCATCACAAGCAGGTTCTTCTAACATACTTTCATAGCCCTAGATCATAGATAATTCACTACTATGCGAGCTCAATTATTGAAAAACTGCAGAAAATAACCAAGTAACCAAATGATAATTCAGGCAAAATTATGAAAAGGAATTAAGAAGGCCGTCGCGTCATCCTCCCTCTTTTCCGCCTCGCCGTTCGCAATCACCCTGCTTTCTTCGTGACCTCAGCACGTAATGTAACGTCGTAAATAAGACAATATCCGTGCCATCATCACTGACGTTTCGACGTTTTTGAGCATCCTTTAAGCACGTCGTACGTATCAGCTCTTGCAAAAGCTGCACACTCGGGAAAAGCACTTGCGACACACCGACACTCAGAACTTCTGTAAAATTATTTTCTCTTTCCGGTTTATGCTTTCAGATGTGGTTTCTTTAATCTTCCTGACCTCTGTTCGTCCAGCAGTGTTGACGGCACGAATATAAAATTAAATTTAGAAAAGCCCCTACTGGGCCAAATTTATATCTTTCTCTCGATGTCAGAGTAACAATGAAGGCGACGATGGTGGCGGAGGGGTTTTAAATTTAACGTTCGATATGAGGGCTTGTGGAATCCACCTTACATGTATAATGATTGTGGTAGAGAGAGATTATTTAACGACGCTGTATCAGTTGCAGTAGTTACAAAGTCTCAAAACAGATAACATGATAAATTTAGGGAGTGAAGATTAAATGACGCTTTCACTGCGACATTTTTCGACGTACTGTGCGTGCTCTTCCTAAGATTTGTCCACCAACAGTCTTGTTTCTCAAATGATGTTCGGTACTTTGAAGAATGAGTCTCTGTGTTAACCACTTTATTTCATGAAGCGAGTTCCCAGCAGTGAAATCTTAGCTCATCTACATAAAAAGGTAAAGATTTTACTGTTTACGAAGGCATACTAGTAGTAGAGGTATTGATCCACTCATTCTTAACCTCGGAACTATTTGGACCGTGAGTGGTTAACTTCAAAACCTGGCGGTTTTTACCCCAGGAAAGAACCACGGTACCCGTTGTATGGGAGGCTGGGTGGGTCCCAGAACCAGTCTGGACGGTTGTAGAAGAAAAATAACTCTTGCCTCCTACAGAGATTCAAACAACGGTCCGTCCAACCCGGAGCTAGTCGCTATACCGACCACGCTACCCCGGTTCACTAATTCATCTAAAACCTCACCATTCATTGTATCGCAGACACGAACGTATAAATCCTTTTTATAATGAAAAACATCCTCAGCCGATTACTTGTATACGGAATTTGCTATAGATATTTACAATTTTTGCTTTAATGCTACATGAAAACACAGCAGAAGAGCAACTCCATTAAAACTGACTAAGAAAAGCGTCCTACATAAGAGCCTAGCATGACGCTAATTTTATAAGACCTTGGGAAAATAATTGATGAAGAGTCGCCAAGAAACATATGCGTCACTTTTATTGTTATTTTGTGTTCTCTTGGATTCTTTTGACCTACTAACATATTACCATTCCCACATGCTGCAGACAGACCTTCACTCGTTGCAGTATACCCGTAGTTATTTTGGGCGTGTGAGACCCAAACAATTGATTAGCATGCATCCTCAACACGACATCTGCGTGAGTGTCAGGGCCATCCTTTCCATTGTTTCCCACTCTAACTGTCAGCGCGGAACAAGATTTTTGCACTTAGCAGCTGAAAGTAAGAATGATTACGTAACACGTGGAATCGAGTCTTGAACAACCATTCGAAGCGCAAGTGAAGTGTCCTAATTTAGGAAAGGAATAAAGAAGGAAGTAAAGAAGGAAGTCTTACTTAGATTTAAATCCTGATTTCTGATTTCGATTATAAGAACACTGTATATGTAGTATGCAATATTACAAGTGGAATACTTATTAACAATTTAATGCAAATGTTTAACAAATCCAAATTTTGACTAGGATTTCCACAGATGTCTTTCAATCAGCACACTCTTATATGATATAGTCCTTGAAGGGTACGTTTTTATCATGATATTAATGAACACGAAACTTTATGTAATAACAGCGTTTTAGTCGAAGCATAAAATAAAGTTTATCAGTACCTTTCTTGGGAAAGGGTCGACACTGTAACACCGACTATAACAGTGCCGCTTTGTTGAAGACAATGCGATCTTAATTTATTTTGTCCGGTAAACGCACAGTAAAATTTATAACATTGAACACAGTTCCCTTCAAATAAATTAAGAATGATTTGATCTCAGTTTGTTTCCTTTTTCTCTTCCAAACGCACACTAAACCTTCACAGCAGTGAACAGGACCTCTAACAATTATATAAAGAATATTTGATCTGCGTCTCTGTTCTGTTATTCAGCGTTAATACAGTTTACTTTCTATTGCTGACAGACGGAACCTGTGACAAATGGGGAGTACCGGTTTCATTGCCATCACAAACCTAAGACACATTAATGAAATATTATGCAAGTACACCGCTTTGAAAATGAAAGAAGAAAAATGTATTTGTTAGCTTATGAATATGAGTACAATGCGATATACAAATATGCAAACCATAAATTACATTCTGAAGGTTATGTGAGCCTTGTCTCTTTATGTAGATCAGTCAGGAAATCCCTTTCGAAATGTGCAGAAGACATCAATGCAAGATACCTTCTAACTAGTTCAATCAGATACTCTCGCAAGAGTCCTACGTTCTCGCTCGCATTCACAAGGTAATAGAATTGATTATTCATGTCCCTTCAGACCTCAACTAACCTAAAAACATATATCAAAATGGCGAGATCTAAAGAATGAATATCCTTTATGTTACTTTTTTTTTAAGTCCTTAAGTGATGTCACTTTCATATTGTGAGCTCACATTTAGTCTCTCTGCCTTCAATGCAAGTTGTTTTAGGAGCGTATACTGCCACTGCATCATAAGCCAAAAATTTCCCTCATCCTAAGCGAAATAAAGAAGGAATTTTCGAGGAAAGAAAAGAAGCCTAGAAAAAACTGTATAAAAAAGAACTCAAAACGTTATAGTATTTAACACATATTTTATCCGATTACAAGATGAGAGGGACATTTGGCGGCATTGAGGCGAACAGCTTCAGTATAATAAAAGAAGGTGCCTGCGTGTCTGTCTGTGGCAGCCCCATAACACATCAAAAATTAAAGACAGAGGCTGGAAATTTTGAAATCAGTTTTAGGATATTTATGAGATTTGCGGTGCAAAACACTAATTAAAATAAGGGAAGCTATGCTTCGGTCGGCATTACATTACCACATTTTGCCGATAACTCGTATCAAGCTGTCTCTTAAAACTTTTCAAATTCATGATGTGAATATTTAGTGAAATTGTGATGTCACAGTATCCCTCTAGGACTATGATACATACGGACTTTCAACTGATAAGTTGTCTGTGGCAATCATAGCTAGAGACAGGAACTGTCACAATAGTTCCATGCCTCTCACGCTTGAGATAACCTAACAAACCGCTGCTAGGTTACGGAAAGACGAGAAATAGATATGGGAGAAAGTAGGGAAGGAGATAAGAATACGAAAGGGATAATGGAGAGGAAGAAAGAAATGAGTTTCCCCATTATCTTTGACGGATCATCGCGACTTATAATACTGCACACAGGAAGATTGCGATAAGCATATCAGGGAAGAAGAATATCTGTCGGTTACGTTGCTGAAATTTATCAAGGGTCTCTCAGTGTTTGTTTTATATCAGAGGGCAAATATCTGCATCACCGCATGTTATAACTGATAAATCTGTAAATGAAACAAAGATCTGTGTTGCATAGTATGGGTTGAGGTTGTGGGCTATTCACGGCTTATTGTTTAAAATTTACCTTAGAAATTTCAAAGGTGTTTATGTTTGTTTAATATAAAATTATAATGGTAAACTGTGAATAAGAATAGGCCAATTGGAAAACTTAGGAGTAAACTGGAAAGAATATTTAAATGGATCTTAAAAAGAAGAGCTGGGAATATGGATTATAATTATCTGACTGAGAATCCGATCCAGTGGTGAAAAACAACGAACATGGCCATGAACACTTTGGGTTTATAAAATGCCGGAAGCTTCTTAGTCATCTGAGTGACTTGGTTTCTCAACAAAAACTCTGCTCCAAAGACTTAGTTTCGAAACGTCATATCCGTGTAGCGATTGTTGTTGCAGCAATAAATAAACACTGAGACTAATGAGGGACCCACGTTTGGAAAAAAAATATGTGTGCACAAGTGCAGCCATTTTGATACTTCTGTCAAACCATCTCGTAAGAGGCAAGCCAATGCTTTTCTTTCATAATTAGAACATTCAGTATGGGGTCACAGTAACACAGTGTCACATGATGCCCTACTGAAGAATTTCACACGAAATGTAATGTAACAAGCACTCAAGTGCTCTACCTTCCTTCAAAGTGCCTTTCGACCCCGGGCGAGCACAGACAGGCGATACCAACCGCTTGCAGAGGTTAAATTCAATTAGTCTCAGCTCTGCCAACTACGTAGATCAAGAGGCAATGCCCATGTCTGCTCCTCCCATCAAAGACAATACTTTTCTTAACTGTGGTCCTGGAGAGAAGTGTCGCCATAGATCGAAGCGATGGAATTGGAGGTCAAATGTAATTACATGCAGAGCAATGATAAAGTAAGGTAAAAAAAAATCACAGGGAACACTCGCAGTGTCAAACTGGGTGGATGTGGTACCCCACCCTGTAGTGGGAGGTCTAGGTCAGTAGCGCTAAACTATTCCAAATCATGGTGTAAAATAAAAAGTTATATATGAAATATATATATTATATATATATAAGGGCGCACAAATCCCTGCCCCAGATCGCCAGGGCGACAAAATTTTGTACAGTGGCCTTTAATATTTGTGGCTCTGCAGAGTGGAGCGTGCTTTTTGTCCCAATTCTGGAGTCTAGAATTGTGACGTGGCTCCTAGAATTTTGTAAAAATTTGGCATTACTATATAAATATAAATAAATTAGTAAATGAATGAATAAATAAACAAATAAATAATAATATAACAATACAAATTACATAAATGGGCTTTGAGGTATGGACTTCAGGTTTCGGAAAAAGGGTTGGCAGTTCTTTTGAGCACTGTAATTAAATTCTCAAGTAGAATCCTGTGTTATGGACTGGAATTCTGAAAATATAAGTATAAAATTTTGAAATGGAAACCTCGGTGGACGACACCACTTCGGAGATTTTGCATGGATGGGTAGCTAATATTATTATTAAGTTGTCAATACGAATGAAGTGGCTCCGGATAAGGTGCAAAGGTCGGTTTTGTTTATTATGACGGTAAAAAAATACGTACTAGGTTGAATAAATATAGAGATCTGAATGTGTACTCACAGCTAATGGCTGGCCCTGTGTAAGAGAGTTTAATAAATTCAAGAAAAGGGCTACCTTTGGTGCTGACATGTAGAACAGTGCGGCACGACGTGGGCAAAACAATGACAAGTCATTGAGACGAGCTTCGGGAGCCGCTGGAGTCACGACTCGACAGTGAAGGCCATATACGTGAATCTACAGTGATTTGGTTACACTGTGAGGAAATCTGACAGGATGATGCAGCACATTATCACGACTCGTATCTCTCTTACGGCACCATATGATGCTGTATATCGGTACGTCATTAAATTGTTATGCTTCCTCTAGCACAAAACACGTTTACATTGAAAAAGAAAAAGAATCGGAACTGATCATGGCAACAAGGTCAGACGTGTCATATTTATGTCGTACAATATTGTGTTCATACAGTTAAACCTTTGCGGTTACAACATTCCATTCCTCAGATCAAGCGCCTAAAAATATCGTCAACGAACTGTGGTCACGTGCAAGCACTCCGAGCTCACGTTTGTTTCATACACGTGCAATACCCGTTGAAAATTCAAAGGAGAGTCTATTCTTTTGTTGTATAAATTGTACTGCTCTTTTTAGGCATTCAATACAATTTAATTATGACATTAAGCTTCAGAAGCTCAAAGTTAGGTAAGGGAAAACAAATACTTGTTTACTTAGGGTGGCTATAATTTTTTTTGCGCTTGCGCAAGCCAGTTTTCTGTAACATTTCTTCGTAGTCTAGCCTGCCAGCTGCCATATGAAAGTTAGGTCAAAGAAAGAAACAAAAACTGAATTATCCTTAAGAAATATTAAATTAAAATTCTAAGCATTAAAGCTTTGATAACATACGTCTTATTTATTTGTACCTCAGTGACGTCGCATAATAATTGCATTATGCATTAGAAGATTGCAAAGCAACTAAGTACTATTATAATTTAGCACTTGCTCAGGCGAGCCTCTAAGGCATACACATATAAACTGGCATTTGCGAGAAAGAAGATAAGTACACACGTAATGTTTTTAACGTGTAATACAGGCAACAATTTCTTTGCAGAGACTAAGTAAGAAACAACGCGCCAAATGTGTGACCGACGGAATAACTAACCTAGTAATTAAGCAACTAATAGAACTACTGACGGACTGACGCTTATCTGACTAACCGACCAACCAACCAACAAAGCAACCAACCAATTAACCAACCAACCAAACAACCAACCAACCAAATAACCAAGTAACCAACCAACAAACCAACCTACCAAATAACCAACCAACGAACGAACGAACGAACCAACCAACCAACCTACCAATCAATCCATCAACCAACCAAATAACCAATAAATCAACCAATCAATCAACCAACAAAACAACCAATCAATCAACCAAACAACTAAACAACCAACCAACCTACCAACACACTAACCAACCAATCAACCAATCAATAAACCAACGAACGAACCAACCAACCACACTAATTCTAAATAAATGATACACTAACTAAATAGATTGATTGCCAGATTACATCATCTATTTCAATAATATACACTAGCTAATATAATGGTTGAATTGTAGGCTCAACTGCTGCGTATCACAGAAGCCGCGGGCTTAATTGTAGGTTGCGAAGCTACGTTATTCTTAGTTTTCTTCTGAACTTCGATACAAATTATTGTTCTATGTTTCCTTTAACGACGCTAATAACTCAAAGTATACAATGTGGAATGTAAAGCTGATTAGTTAATAATCAATTGGAAGGAAGCGGTCGTGTCAAAATTTGAGGTACTTCCAGAATTTTCATGAAGACGTTGAGGAAAATAAGAAAAACATCAATTAGGATTGCTGGTGTCGTGGCTAGTAATCGAACTGATAACCTCAAGAATTAAAGCCTGTAGTGTTGCCGCTTGTGCTGAGTAAAATATTTGATTGCAGTTTCCTTCCTCATCCTTGCAAAACCGATATGCCGTCTCCCGCATTCGACTGTTTGTAACCTATGCAACTTAGAAAGGGATTTGCAATATATCATTACCGCGTACAGCAATATAATGAACTAGTATATAACTAACCAACTACACTTTATAAATATCTTCCTTTCTTTCTTAGTCTTGACCTCTGTCTACCTACTCATTGTAGGTGTAGATGTTACTGTTGCACATGATCGCACTCAATGACACACACACACACTCGGTAGGACTCCTCTGGACGAGGGATCGGCCCGTCGCAGAGACCTCTACCTGACAACACACAACACTCAAAAGAGACAGTCATGCCCCCGGCGGGATACGAACCCGCAATCCCAGCAAGCTTCCCATGCTATTAACGTCATCCCTGATGGTGGCTAATGAGGCGAAACATGTTGCAGGACTGTAAATAAATAACTTATTTCTATTTATGAAGTGTACCTGCTTGGTTATATACTATTGCATTAGTAAGGGGTTTTAAATATAGTAGCCCTTTGGAACAAAGAAAATTCTTTATTTTATTTTTATTCCATGGTGAAACAGCTCCTAGTGGGCCAGGGCCTCCTCATTATCGAGGTTTCACGATCACACTCAGACACACCACACTCGATAGGACTTCTCTGGAGGAGTGACCAGCACAACGCAGAGACTTTTCTACCTGACAGGAACAAAGAAATTACCAAACTGAATCACAGACTGGACAATTCATCGTATGATGCACTTGCTAGCTGACCGGGACCGGGATAGCTTAGTCAGTATACCGACTCGCTACAGGCTGAAAGGTTCGGAGTTCGAGCTTCGGTGGGGGCAAATAAATTTTACTTATCCACAAACGTCCAGCCCGATCCTGGCGCCCACCCAGCCTCTCGTAAAGTGGTTACCGGTTTTATCTCAGTCGCCGGAGCATGGCATTAACCACCCACCCCCATCGAGCGCCGAGGTTCAAACTGAGTAGAGCGAAACATCTACTCCTCGTCTGTGCCTTCAGGACATGTTATAGAGAGAATTTACTTTCTTAGTCATCTAACTACTTGACTAAGCAAGCAAGCAAACAAGTGAGGAACCAACCAAACAACTAGCTCTCTGTATAGTAGAGGGTCTTCGATAAACAGTTTGCAGGTATCCAGAAAACTTTACAAAATCCTTCTGTTGAGCAACCTGAAGTTTCATCTACCTCAAGACCATGGCCAGCCATTCGTCTCTGTCCTGAGCCACTTTAACAAAATTCTCATTCTCTCAATTTGTTTCCTTAAACTCTATTTTGGTACTTTTATCCGTCTAGTTCTCCCTTTCCCTCTACGATTTTCATGGGGCTTTCTAAATAAAATGGCACTGCTATTAAATTTTTATTTATGAGTTTATGAGCATTGAAATATTAGGGAATTCTCCTATTTACTGTTTCCAAAAGCTTTCATAAATACTGGCACTGTTCTGCTGAGATGTTATAATTTGGGAAACCAAAGAAAATAATTATTTTAAAAAGAAGAAACTGAATTTTCGAGTTTCATAAGTGTAGAATAAATAGACTGTAAGAACAATTGTTAGTTTCTGAAGAAAGATATTTTTAAGTTGTGTTTGCTACATAGCTAATGGTACTGAGTAAGCGGTCCGTATTTAGCTCACACCACCTGTGTAGCTTTTTGCCACGTGACTTGGTAACCTTTATAGTTGTGTGGTTTGTTTATTGACTGAATGAGCTGCTGTTAGCTTCCGAAGAAGGACACATTTAAATGGAGTTAATTAGTTACTCAGTTAAAGATAATGGATAAGAGGTCCGTATTTAACACACACACACCCTCACTGGAATTTGCTGCACGTGACTGGTAACCTTTCAAGTTCTATTGTGTGTTACGACAGTATGTCGAACGCTGAACTGCCATCTAAAATACCAAGTTGTGACAGCCGAGGTGCTACCTCCACAGATAAAGAAGGTCAAATCACACATTGCCAATAGCCAGTCTTCCACAGCTCAACTCTGATTGGATAACTACGGATCAATTAACTACCTCTCCCAGCAATCCATTGGTCGAAGGGCATTAAATCTCCATAGAAAGAAAGAGGTTAAAGTTCAACCGACAAAGTAACCTTGCTGAGTAGGAACAAAATGCGTTCTGTCACCCGAAGGGCGGATACCCGAGGCCAAACCCGTGAAACAATGTCCACTTTTCTGAACTCCGCTCAGGAATGCAATTAAGAGGCTAATCGGAAGGAGACCGGATCTGTCTGCTTCTACTGGATGGTATAATGGTCGCCGCAGGACAGTGCGTTAAGGTGTTCAAATTACGTGACAGGGCCCTAATGAACTGCATGCTCACTTCAGTTCACATGCTTTTCTTTATACTGGACTAACACATTATCCTCGTTTCGTCTGCAATCTCAAATAATTCCGCAGGCTGAGTCCTTCTTGGCATTCCAAATGTTATTCTTATATTCAAAAATTACCCCTCCTTTACGAAACCCGACGTTTCATGATCGTATTCACGATATTCCGCCACTGGGTCTCTATTCTGAGCCAGATAAATCCAAACTGCATCATGTATTCTAGACATTCACCAACAAAATGCACAAATCACTAACAAGGTGCAATCAGCCCTTTATCATAGTCAAACCCTACACATGTTTCGGCTCTCTATGAGCCATCATCAGGGGTTTTTTCAATAGTGCTTTTCAAATGCTGGATAGATCTGCTAATGACACTATAGAAAAAACCCCTGATGATGGCTCATAGAGAGCCGAAACATGTGTAGGGTTTGACTATGACAAAGGTCTGATTGCACCTTGTTAGTGATTTGTGCATTTTGTTGGTGAATGTCTAGAATAATAAAAACGCACGGTGAATTAAGACTAAAGATTGCATCATGTATGTTTTCTTTACGGCTATTTTTAATATTATCCCTCCTATGCATGTTTAGTTTTCCCAAGTACGTTCCTCACTTTAGATTATCAGTTTCAAATATTCAGTGCATTTCTTACTTCCAAGTACGTGGTTCAAGTCCCGTCCAATCTATAATCCCTTATTGCATAAACCTAACAATATTGAGCCTACAGTATAAATCATTAAGTTTCTCTTTACGCAGTTTTTTTCATCTCCCTGTTACTTACACTCTCGTAGGTCAAAATACTTTCCGCAGCACTTTGATCTCAAACAGCCTCACATTCTGTTTTTCCAACAGGCTGAGCGGTCAAGCTACTCTCCTATACAGTGCATGAGATAAAATACTTGTTTCGTAGTATTTGGTTTAGGCCTATCCCAGTGGCCGCACGGTCTAAGGCGTGGGTCTGCGGCTATTCGCTTGCTGGGATTGCGGGTTCGAATCCCGCCGGGGACATAGATGTCTGTCTCTTGTGAGCGTTGTGTGCTGTCAGGTAGAGGTCCCTGCAACGGGCCGATCTCTCGTCCAGAGGAGTCCTACAGAGTGTGTGTGTCACTGAATGTGACGGAGCAACACTAAACTTCTGCAACTACAATGAATAGTTAGACAGTGGTCAGATAGTTAGACAATGCTCGGCGTTTTAAATAGAAGACACGTAAATATGGTCTAGTCTAATAACCGAAAAATAACCGTCTACGTTCATTTTGAAAACATTAGACACAAAACTTTTTCGGTGATCCGTTTGTCTATGAAATTCCTTAAAGAGACGTGACAAGTGTACGGATCAAAACAGCCTGCTGACTTTACTTCTTCGTCGACTCTGCTGGGCTGTTTATGACACAAAACAAGACCACTTCCTATGTTCTTTGTCGGTTACTGTTTTGTGTCTGGAGCTACCAGAGCGTTCAGCAACGCTTCAAATTTCTTTAAAACGGTCAATTAATGTTTGCACAGTCGACTGATCAATAGGATACCGCCGTGGACGTTGCCCGTTCAACTTTTTTCGCGACTAATTTTAGTGCAGTATAAGAACACCAGGTGGACCCTTCAGCCTTATTTAAGTATTCAGCAACATTTCTTACCTGAAACAAGGAACAAATCACAGAGTTATAAATTTCATTGAGTCTTATAGTACCACATGTATTTGGCAAATTCATGGAAAACTGACCGAGACCTTATATTAAAAATCAAGTATCAATAAAATTCTGCCTGCAATGAACTCGTTCACACTTACGATGTCATCCGTCATACAATCCTTACGAATTCGTAATTAAATATCACTCTTACAGCAGTGCCTGCTGATAGTAGCAGCACTGTATTACCTCTTACACGCTGCGATGCATTTACTTTATTAAAATGCTGATTTCTTGTCTTTCGACTATTACATATTTATGTACCCCCAGAAGACGCTCAAAGGACTAGAATACCAGTCGCGTGCTCAAAAGCACTAAAGTGTGCGAATAGATGTATCAGCAAAATAAATAATTCTACGAAGAAGACATCCAGCATTTGGTAAAGCAATGAAATGCTTAGTGGTTAAGGTGATTGTGTGACTGGAATATGGTAACATTCTCTGTCTGGAGAAACCGTTTAAGATCAGAAGAACCCTAGCTTCATACTGAATGGGAGGCTCCGTGGATCCAGAGTCTGTCTGGACGCTTTGGGAAAGAGACAAATCTAAGGCCTCTACCGTCAAGCGAACCACAGATCCTCGGACGTGCAGCCTGTAGACTAGTAAGACTTCTGGGGTTCTCTGTGAAACTCAGCATTAACTTCGTACCATAAAAGGGAAATAAAACCTACCACGTTATAATTTATCACCATAAATTGAAATACAATAATTAGTACTTCAGAGTTTTGAACGATTTTAGTGACACTGCTGGTACATTAGTATACGATTATGTACCGTTTTATTGTAATAGCAGGAAAATAGGGAGTTTCTAGAAGAAGAATGCAGAATGTAAAGCGTAGTTAAATAATATGGCAACCAGGGGCCATCTAAACTTTCCTTTCGCGGTGGCGCAGTTGGTTGAGGCACTGCGCTACAAGCCGGAAGGTCGCGGGTTCGATTCCCGATGGTGTCGTTGACATAATCCTTTCGATCGCACTATAGATCTGGAGTCGACTCAGCCTTTAACAGAAATGAGTACCAGGAATATTTCCTAGGGAGTAAAGGCGGCCGGTGCGTAGGGCTTACAACCTTACCACCTTCATGTGCCGATTGTCTAGAAATCTGGGAGCCTCAACCTCCTGGAACCCTAAGGGCCTGTCCAGGCCTGTAATGGGATTGCTTTACCTTTATCTTCGTGGCAGTAACTAAATAATCACAGGATGTAGACGTTTGAATCTTTTTATGTAGATACAGACTAAGCGTACCTACATATCTGGAATGGAACTTTCGTGTGTGTTAAAATATAATACGGTAATTGGATATTTTGAATTTATATCTGGTAAACATAATGTTGTCGGACATGGGTATATCCTAACATAAATTATTCACATTAGCCGACAATAAATTTTATATATAAATATTAGTAAAGGTACTCTTGAGTTTTTGCTAGCCTTATCACATTTAAATAGGTTTAAAGGTCAAATCAAAGCATCTTATTGCGAGGTATATGGTTCTTAGGCAATAGAATGACTCTGTAACTCTTCAGATATTAGAAATTATATGACTAGATGAGATTGTGAATTATGTGTAATGAACTAGGAAAGTTTTGGGAAGAAATTTGAAGTTCCCATTTTAAGATAATGTCCTGTTTCTTCACCTGTAATACTAAAGATAATTTAAAAGCTTATACTGAGATATTTTCTAATTATCTAAGGACTGCGTGTCAGTTGCAGTAGTCACGTGCTCTTGCCACATGCATTGGCAGGGTGGTTATGTGCGGCAAAATGGAACGAAAGTGAAGGAAGCGGCCGTGACCTACTTCAAGTTGCTATTCAGGTATTATTTAGAAGAAGGAGCAGGTTAGTGCAGGCCACAAGTCGTATTCGAGTGGTTGGCCTACTAGGTTTTAAACTCACAAGATGTACCGGCAGTACATGTTGGTGTTTTCAGCCATTTTCCTCATACTGTTCCCAGTATAATATTCTCGAATACTCTCAGTCTGTGTCCTTTCTGTTGAGTGAGGAGTTCCACGCCCATATACTCGTAAAATAATATGTATATTTATAGAGCCTAAGTTAATTTTGTATATATAAATATTTAGTTTCTTTCTGTGTCGGACACAAGATCATAATTATTTCTTGGCGGTTATAAAGAATTTCCTGAGTATAGTCTGCTTTGTCAATAGTTAATACCAAGTGTGTTGTTTTACGGGGCTTTCAGTTTTTAAAATGTTATAGTGTCCATTAGTTGATATAGATTTATTAAATAATGTAGTATATATCATCTAATAAAGTGTGGATTAACACCAGTCACTTAAAGTGACAGAACATAAGAGAAGCTTGTTACTGACTTGTTTAACGGCGCTCTCAAACATACGCTTATGTATAAGACGACGCCGAAATTGAAAACGGTGTGGAATAAAGAAATTTAGCGTCTTTTATATTACCTCTGACTTGTTTGGAGGGTCTCACCTGTACCCTTACCACGACAAAAAACCGAGAACACACTAGTACAAAGCCACAGTGTACGAGATTCTGAGGATTGATGTTGGTGGCAAAGGTTATACGTATATTGTGATATATTGGGTTATGACACTCTGTAATCCGGTACGTGGGTAACAACAGCTCGGAGAAATATTTCCCCCAACTTCAGGGCAAAAGATCTGTACCTTGAAGATAGAGCAGCACATTTCTCCGAAAGACTTGCAACAACCTATCACATTATGCAAGTTATAACACAGAAAACTACAATAAGACTATTTTATTTTGTGTTTAAATAACCGATAGGTGCGTGGCGTGCAGTAGTTGTTATAAACTTATAGCCTACTGTGAAATCTGTTCGAGTCTTTTGTGTATGTGTAATATGTAATGGGTGAATGCAATTATGGTTCACAGTGTTTGTTCTGTCATGAGCATTACTGCAATTTTACTAGCTGTATCTAATCGTAGAAACCGTTTGTAAATTGCTGCAGAATAAAGAAGAACGCAATGCAAAATCGCTAAATGGCATTTCCGTGACTGTGAGGATCCATTGTCTTACACTCGACACGAAGGCCACGGGATGTAATGTGTAGAAACGGGAAGTTTATGGCCACAGCAAGACAGATGATTTCACACTCCTGTGAATAAAACACACTGTTAAATTATTTATCCCATTACTTAAAGAAACAGACTGCATTCTTACAGTGTACAGATGTTCACAGAAAGAGTCCTATGTCTTTGGCCACTTTTGGTACATGGAAGTGGGTCGAAAAGTGGGCTTATGTGGTGTTAAGTGAGTATGTGGCATTATTGGCAAAGCTGTGAAAGGAAATTTACAAAGAACACTGATTTCGAGAAATAAGGAGGAAGTGTCTTGTGAGGCGACAAAAAATATTGGCTGGCAAATCATTTTTTACGAGAGTCGAGGTCCTCACAGCAGTGTTGTTGAGTTTCAAGTCGTCCGCTCTACTTGACGCTGAAGAAAAAGGTACTGGATCCTTCGAAACTTCAGTGATTGTGTAACAATCGACACGGTGCAAAAACATGGAAGACTTGAATCTTCAACTAGGTTTCTATTTACTGTTCGGAATGTAGCTTTTGTTGTCCGGCATTCACACTCTGTGACTTACGGCAAGGAACGAATGGCAAACTCTACCCAAAGAAGTCATGATCAGCACAATTATGGCCATAAAACACTAATACTCCTCCTAAATTTTATTTCTAATTTTAGGTGCTTCGAAAAAAATGCGAAAAGCGGCCATTAGCTTCGTCATGTGTGTCTGTCTGTCTGTCTGTCCGTCCGCCTGTCCGCATGGAAGAACTCGGCTCCCACTGGACGGATTTTCATGAAATTTGGTGTTTTTAAAACTCTGTCGACAAAAATCAAGCTTGATTACATTATGATAAGAATAACGGAAAATTTACGTGAATACTTATGTACATTTATGATACTATCTCGCTGAATTCAGAAAAGAAAACACTTATCAACCAACAATTGCACTATTAAAGTTTATTATCACTTAAAATTACCCTACATATGTTTCGGTCATCAGGTGACCATCACCTGATGATGGTCACCTGATGACCGAAACATATGTAGGGTAATTTTAAGTGATAATAAACTTTAATAGTGCAATCGTTGGTTGATAAGTGTTTTCTATTACCATAATGCACGGTGAACAAAAAGTTAAGTTCAGAAAAGAAAGTTGCAGAGAAAATAGGAACCACGTTTTATGTTCAATAATTCTTTTTTCGAAAATTGCACCGTTTGTGGGATAATGTGGAAGAATATGGTACAGCCAGACAGGTCACAGATGACAATATAATACGACGCATGCACTTTGCATGCTGGATAACTAAGGACAGAATACAGAAACACAATCATGGTATGTAGTAGGCTTACTTATTCCTTTTTCACAGCAGCAATAGTTACGCGAACGCGCCTCAATGATACGTGATTTCGTACATTGCCTGTCTTGTCGTTACTGGCCTGTAGGTTTTTAAGACCAACAGTGTGGCAACAAGAAAGACTGAATCTTCCGCATCGGACGGAGCAGTCAAAGTAAGACGTAACAAAATACTGATCCAACTTTGCTCTGGTGGTCAAAATATTTATCTGGCAAACGGAATTTAAAAAAAGTGTTCGACCCTGTATATATATAGCACATATTTAAACAAGTATATTAATTTCGGGTGCAGATACCCCTGTGCTCCAATTATATATTAATTTGTGCAAGAACATAATTCCGGCGCAGTAATATCTATCACAGCCTAGCAGGACACCCCGAGAAAGATAAGAAATATTGCAATGCCAAGGAAGAGATAAGAAACTGGGACAGGTCGTAGTTCCATTACTTACAGAAAAGAAAATATAAAAGTAGGAGTGTAAAAGTGACGCATCTAACATTCAGTACAGACCACATTCTAGATATTATGGTTTATTGTTCTCGAAGGCACCACTACTACCTCAGAGGCATTTTGTTGAATTATTATGGTATAAGCTGCTAAGATGTTGCCAGAACAGGTATAATCTATTCGTAGTACCAGACAAATTGACAGGAAATTATAATTATAAATTTCTCTTCTTTATCGTGCATTAATCAAATACACCCATGCACCAACATTTTACGCCCATTATTAAACAAGGTATCAAACAGAGTATTTTTTGACGCAGTACACAAGAGTTTACCAAGATCTTAATACATTTTTATTTAACAAAATACAAGAGATTATTTGATTGTATCCATTATAATATCCATAGTGTCATCAGCTTAGCAGCAATATATCTGTATGTGTGACAAATGAGGATCACGGAGTGAGAGGTATGCAATATCATAATGAAAGTGTTTCGAAAATATTTGTGATCCACGCACAGCTGTTTCAAGATTTCAGGCTTCCACAGTGAAGACTATAAGAGTTACTTTTTTCCGAAAATTTTCGAAAAACGTTTTGCTCTCAAGATGCTCTCTATCCTGAAAATAGAGATTTACCTTTCTCCGATTATATTCCACTACATAGCAGAAGTAATTTGCTGCAAGATTTTAATACGTTATTTTTTATAGACATGAAAATTGATCTTTCACCCTAAAATGGAAAAGAGAAGAACGAAGAATAGGACGAACGAAAAAAAGAAACTAAGAAAGTAGAAGGGAATTACATAAAAGAGGAAATGAAGGTATACAGGTAGAAAGAAACAAGAAAAAGGAGACAAAGAAAATATACAAAGAAAGAAGAAGGGAGAGAAAGACGATAAAATAATGGAAAGTATCCATTTTGTGAGGTTGGAATTACGTACAGTTTAATTGATGTGACTGTGTGCTGTGGTGTAACGTATCGAAACTGTTACATATTTCATTCTTACCCCGTGACACTTGACACATCCAACCGTCCCTAGTCGCATACAAAGGTGATGCATTTTTAAGTGACAGAAACTTCAGTTTTATGGGCGACTCCTGAGAAATCAATTTGTGACAAACATTATTCTTGAAATCATACGTCTGTGTGTAGAAACACAATTCACCGTGTAAGTTCGTGTAGCACAAAGCTCTAGCCTTGTATTCTGGCGACACCAGGTTAGAGCAACTTTAGTGTTAGGTGCCAGCTACCATGTCTGGGGGCTGTCGTCCTTTCCTTCAGGTACTCCAAGCGACGACGGCGATTTTATAGAACAAGTGTCAAAATATAAATTCGGATAAAATATCTCCCAGTGTTTTTCGTAATCTTCTTCCGTTCCTCAAGGTAAATGCTAAATGCTACCTTGAATAAATCACTATTTATTTCGTGTTATTTGCAAATGTTTTTGCATAAAAAAATCTTTAGATATTATAGGCTTGTCTAAACAGGCAAAAGGCGCCTTTAAGTGAACCACTAAGCATACGAAGAGGGTGTTTAACACATATTCATTCATTCTGTAGTCTGTCTTACGACAGATCCATAGCCTCTTCCAAAGCGAGTTCTCGACAGTGTGCGATCTAGTGTTCCCTCTTTCAATTTCCAATATCCTCTCGTTCCTTAAGGTCATCCATTAGTAGCTTACGTCTCCTTTCTCGTCTCCTGTCACTTCTATCGTACCCTCTGTCTTTCTTTCAACAACGTGCCTTAGAAGGCAGTTTCTACGCAAGATGTGACCAATCCAGTTAGCCATTCTTCTTTTTATTGTATGTAGAATGTTCTTCTCCTCCTTGACTCTGTGTAATACTTCTGCATTTCTCACACTGATCGGTCCAACTGATCTTCTCCATCCTTCTTCAGCATCAAATTTAAAAACTTCCAGATATTTCTGATCGACTTTCCGAAGTGTCCAAATTTCAGCACCATAAAAGCTATGCTCCAAATGTAGCATTTTAATAGTTTCTTCCTTAAATTTAAGTCCAATTCGCTAGTGAAAAGAGCCTCATTCTTGTTGAATGCTGCTTTTACCATGGCAAACCTGGATTTAATTTCACGTGTATTTGATAAAAAGTTAATATCAAATTACAAAATAATGCACTTTTAATTATGATGAAGTTCATCCACATGGTAAAAAATGCCACCATTGAATTTAACCGTCAGCATTTCACATATCCGTGACCTATCCTCTACAGGTCACTGATTTGTTTTAGTTCTATTGATATCTGTGTCTAAGAAAAGTCCTACGTTTTTATTGCAAGAACAATATTTTTTCCAAGTATCAAAAGTGTGGAGTATTTTCACATTCCGAGCACCTACCAATATTTCAGGAACAAACTCTTTGTTTTTTTACATATCTCAATGCTCTAATATTCAGTACACTGTAGATAAAAATCAACCATTTCGGATAGGAACATATGGGAACGTACTGCAGTGTTACAAAGTTAATTGCACTACAGGCATCACATCACATAAAAAGCACGCAATACTTTCCTTGTACTTCGTTCAATATAAAACATTAAAATGTCATAAAATTAAATTTTTACCTGAAAATTCGATCTACCTTATATTGTATGCCATGTAAAATGTTACATATTATCTTCTCAAAGTGTCAGAACGAGTACTGCAGTGCATCTGTTGAAATGAAAGAGCTTGAGGAGCAGTTTAGATAAGGTGTGAAGATAATCCGTTCATTCCTTGTCACATAACCATAACAAAAGTATGAGTAGGCTCTAGATACTATCGAGAAGGACTTTTTAGTGGGCAGAACACAGTGGAATTTTTATATTGTCGATACGTTATTAGTAAATCGTGTTATTTTATATCTTACATGCATGTGTTCATATAGTTTTGCGCCAAGCTAACAGTGTTGTAACGCTGATCGGAAAATGAAGCCATCTTCCCCTGCTTTACTGAATTGCTACATCCCATGTTCAACCACATTAAATTATGACATAACAGAACACTTTGCAATACGATTACATTGATTCTTGGGCTGGGGTTTACTTTAGGCCTCCTTTATTCCTTTCGATCGCACTATGGCCCTGGGTTCGACTCAGCCTCTAACAGAAATGAATACCAGAAATAGTTCCTGGGGGTAAAGGTGGCCGGTGCGTTGGGCTGACAATCTTACCACCTTCATGTGCCGATTGTCTAGAAATCTGGGTGCCTCAAACTCCTGGAACCCTAAGGGCCTGTCCAGGCCTGTAATGGGATTGCTGTACCTTTACCTTTACCTACTTTATTCGGTAGTTTCCGCGAAGATGTAATGCGAAAAGCATGGCTGAAGCAATATCCAAATTTAAGATAGACTGACGTGAACAACACCTTGTAGTGCGTATAGAGATGTCTCAGCAGTCAATGCCATTCGCGAACAATGAGTAGTTAATTTTAAAAGTGTCATAACAATTATATGACCACCTGCCCCTTTTAATTTCACACATGGATAGGGCTTTAGAAGCACTGGACGGGAAGCATTTTGAAATCGAATTACTGGAGAAAGGGGTGCAGAGTACAGAAAAGCGGACTGGAGTACTTTTGCATGCCAAAATCCACGTCCGAGCTGTCGGCAAAAAGGACGGACACACATGAAGTACCGTCACACACAGTTCCATGCGGACTCATGCATCTTCAGTCTTATGAATGACACAGGATAGCTGCATCTAACAGCACATCGTGTGAGGTTTAGTAATTGAGAAGACTGACATGTCATAGGGTGGAGACAAATTGAAATGTAGAGTTGGACACGAATATATTCAGGGACATTCGAATATAGTACGTGAGAGAGTGTCCTTATTATTCAGTTCCTTTGATTAATGAGTTCAAAATGAACTTAGCTGCACTGATTACTCTCAACTGTCAACGCATCAGACAAATCAAAGATGTTTACAGTTTTGCATACCACATTTATCACGAAGTTAATTTACTACGGATGCGGGTACAGAGGATTCCACGACGAGTTGGCCAAATGTCAATGCTCAAGAGGTTATTTCGAGCAAAAAAGTCATATAAACCGTAGGCCGATTCTACACCATTGTTGAGTTAAGCGTTTATGTACTTTAGCACTGAATACAAAATTGGTGGCCAATAAATCTTTATTGGTATTAACTGAAACGTTTAAAAATAAATAATACCTTCAAAATGACTACTTTGTGAAGGCGTGCATGTTTCCAGACGTCACTCCATTAAGCTTTCCCACTCAGTGTTTTCCAGTTCGTTTCTTATACCATAACTGGCTTCAGTGTACGCTGTACCAGCTATTGTCGTGTTCCTGACTTACTATCGTGGCACGCCATAGACTTCATGCAACACCAGAAGACGATATCTAATTGGTTCATGTCGGGTGACAGAGCTGACCATGCCACTGGTCCACTTCTTTCTGCCCAAACTGCTTAACCATGCCACTGGTCCACTTCTTTCTGCCCAAACTGCTTAACCATGCCACTGGTCCACTTCTTTCTGCCCAAACTGCTTAACCATGCCACTGGTCCACTTCTTTCTGCCCAAACTGTTTAACCATGCCACTGGTCCACTTCTTTCTGCCCAAACTGCTTAACCATGCCACTGGTCCACTTCTTCTGCCCAAACTGCTTAACCATGCCACTGGTCCACTTCTTTCTGCCCAAACTGCTTAACCATGCCACTGGTCCACTTCTTTCTGCCCAAACTGTTTAACCATGCCACTGGTCCACTTCTTTATGCCCAAACTGCTTAACCATGCCACTGGTCCACTTCTTTCTGCCCAAACTGCTTAACAATGCCACTGGTCCACTTCTTTCTGCCCAAACTGCTTAACCATGCTACTGGTCCACTTCCTTCTGCCCAAATTGCTTAACAATTTTCTTTCAAGTACTTCGTAATATTTCCGCCGAATTATACAGGCCCTGCGTCGTGTTGCGTCCATTTCCGTAATGCTGTTCCAAGCTGCAGGTACAGAATCTCTGAATAAAGCGGTAGTTGATTTTGTATAAAATTCATTAAATAAGGGCAGATTATCTTCCTTCGGTAAAATGTGGTCTGAGTATGTACTGTTCTAGTATTTCATGTCAGACGTTTATCGACAGACTATCTTAAGAATTACTTTTTAATCTTTTTTGTAGATTTTGCTGCGATTAAACGCGATTTGCAAAGATTATGTCGATGAGGTTTAATATTTAAAGAAAATTCTTTGGGGAATCAACAGACTAGAGCCAATAATTAGTATTTTAACCTCAAATTTCGGAAAATAGATCGTATTTCGGGAGTTAATGTTTTAAATTGAGGCCTGAGTGAGACATGCCCACATAGATCACTTCCAATTTACTTTTCCCGTTTTTGTAACTGTTCACTGCTGACACGAGGAAGATTAAGAAATCCACAGAATAAATGGCAAACATATTGACCATTTATTCTGTGGCTGATTTAATGGGATTTCGCATCTTTCATGCAAAATCCCATTAGATCAAGGCGGGATGTGGCAGAAAAATGAGTTACATAAAGATTATGACTCGAAAAAAATAAACCGGAAAATGGATGATATGTTTAGGTTTCTTCAGAGCCTGTTAATTTATTTCGAGCCACACAGAACGAAATGCTGTGACGGAGAAGCATCCACATTAAACGTCACTGAAAGAAAGGCTTGGATATGTAACGTGTAGTGAAGACAGCTGAAGAATTATCGATATCGCATCATTATTTGCCAGCAATAAACCAGAGGCCATAACGAAGTTTCATGTAGATAAGACATCTCATTCCTCCATTTAAAAGAGAAAGAAAATGTGAATTAGGGTTGTAGGAGGTAGTTAGGTAGGGTGGGGAAGCGAAATTTGTGAAGTGTGCAAAATTGTACAGATACATGATGTCACGCAAGTGGTGAGATTATGGAAATGCAGAATATAATGGGGTTGCAACTGATGTGGATCATTTGCAGCAAACAATATATTAACAATAGTAATGGTATTTCCGACAGTGCTTCTATCTTTTTTCCTGCTCTCTTTTCACTTTGAGACGAACACATTCGTGACGCAGACCCGTGCTTCCTCCTGTTCGACACAGTCTGCTCTCTCTGCACACCAAGTGTCCAGTTCGCATGATGTTGTTACTGACAACGACTGAAACTGTATTTCAGCTTTAACAGAAGGACTTGATTCGTAGTTTTTCCGATACAAGCCTTTAAAAGTTTAACTTCCAACATTGAATTTAAAAATTTTCCTGAAATTCTGAAGGAAAATCACAAATTGAAAGCGAGTGTGACCAAGCTACTTAGGAAAATGTTTAGCTCATAACAATAGGATGGAACTTCAAAGTTCCCTTTTTCATAACCTAATATAGTTGTGTTTGTCTAGCCGCTAAAATACTTATTTAGTCTGCTACACGTTTCTACAAATTATCTGCCATCATCAGGAGATGTTTTACAAAAACAGATAAATTGCAAAGATTTTAATAATTAAAAAAATATGAAAATATTGAATAAAATTATTTAAATTTTTAACACTGACAAATATGTGTAGGATAGGTTAGGTATCACTATGTAGTGGCTAAATGTCAAAGTACTTTTTAGTTGTTATCTGTCACGTATATCACTTAGCTGTTAGGTGAGGTTTTGGCCTGCCAAATGCGAAGATTTTTAACTCGTGGTACGAAGTATTTGTCTTCTACAGAGTTATTTACGGATGTAATGTCACAAGGAATTATCAATCACCGTCAACACAACTAGTTATTACTTTTTTATGAGAAGAGTTAAACGGCTACATGTTCCGCAAACTAAGTGGTCATCTTCAAGCAGGCCATTAAAATACATGAAATTATAATTACAATTGCAAAGTTATTTTTATGTGGTTAGATTGAGATCTCAGTCCTTGTGTGTCACAACATACATGTCAATATGAAATGTTAAAACATAAAATATATGATAAGTAATTTGATGGCAAATAATGTTGGCGTTGAAAGGGCTCATTCTATTGTTCCGTTATACTGGAAGATGAATTTAGCTTGATTAAAGATTGAAAATTTCATCTTGGACATCCCTTTGTGTTTGCATATATTACAACTAATTAGTTGTGTTGATGGTAATTGATAATTACTTTCTAATGTACACAAACACAACGAGATGTCCAGGATGAAATTGGCAGTCATTAATGTCGTCACGTTTTGACTGGTATATTTTTGTGCAATTTCTGTGCCAACGATCGGGCGGTGCTCATTTGTATCCGGTACGTGGTGAAGTAAGCGTGTTCGTTGTTAGTGTAATAATTTTATGCAAAGAACTTCGCCGCTAAATAAAGCAGAAATTACAATTTACATACAAACTGCGAAAACGATAAGTGAGAAAACAGGAAGGAGGATTTTGGCGTGGAGATACAAACTGGATTGAACTGATAGAGGATTATGCTCAATATCGGGCCTTTTTGATAAATGTTAAAAGTTTAAGCATAATAAAGATGCAAAACTCCCCGACCAACTGAATAACAAGCAAAAGCTGATGATTTAACATCATCTGCAAATGCCATTTTGGAAAGTATTTACGGATTGACGAAACTCAGTAATGAGATACGGAATTTTTATATATAACCACTAATTCCTGCAGCGAAAGTCACGGTGTTCGTTATCAAGGTGCACTGCTACACAAAAGATTGAATTTGTTTATGAATTATTTAACGACACCGCCAGTAGCTCAGACTACATAGCGCTGAATTTCCACTGCTGATTTCAACGCGTTTTGCACAAACGTATTAGTGTTGCTTTGTTGCTTCCTACATTTTTCAGTCACTGGCGAGGGAGCACCATGTTTTGATATTCATATTTCAATAATTTCGTGATAAATTAGCATTAAATCTTCGTTTCAACGGCGGAGAACATTTT
This sequence comes from Reticulitermes speratus, assembly GCA_021186555.1. Classification (NCBI taxonomy): domain Eukaryota; kingdom Metazoa; phylum Arthropoda; class Insecta; order Blattodea; family Rhinotermitidae; genus Reticulitermes; species Reticulitermes speratus. The sequence goes on from JAJKFL010000001.1 coordinate 11,912,309, forward strand.
TCTCTTAATGCGCTTTTTGCATGTTCATTTTAGCCTATTTCCATTACAACAAAAGGTACTGGAAGAAGTACCCTTTCTCCGCCCGAGCTAATCTTAAAACAGACAGACTACTGAAATAGTGCTTTCGTTTTTTCTTAATGCTTTCAATTACATGCAAAATAAATTATTATTCCACAGGCATATTTAACAAACTTCCAGAAAAATGTAAACAATCATAGGTTATACAGTTTCACTGTTTTTAAGGTTGCGACTATGAAGACATGTGTCTTCTTGGATGTGAATTGTCTGATACATATGTACCGAAGTTTCAGAAGAGCGTTTCTGCCTCCATCGCCAGGGTAGGTAAACCCTCTTACCTATCGTATTCCTGAGGAAGATGTAGCAGATTTTCTCTGAAACATCAGTACATAACTATGAGACTACACGTTGTTACACTCCAGAAGACAGTTACCTTAATAACACGGTATGCGAACATCCTAAGTGATAAAGGAAATTTTGTGCACTGCGAGATAAAGACACCGACGCATTCTTATATATTAAATTCACGAAATAGAAAGGCAAGAACACACTCGAACTTCCCTCGTATTTATGACTATGGTGTCGCAAGGTGATAAGGCTTTAAATATCAAATAAATAACCTTATACACTAAACCGCATATGGATTATTTATTTATGCATATATTTAATGTAAAAGAGGTCGCCTATAACAGTAGATACTGACGAGATAGCTTATACGTGTACATTAGTTCCAATTTGTAGTCGTTTATGGACAAACTGTTAAAATTAAGTATCGGAAATGAACTTAATTTTCTGGCGAATTTAGAGTGTTATATCTTGGAAAAGGCGTGTCCTGCAGTAGAATAGGTTTACCTTATCTTGAACTGCTTTCCTGTATCAACGAAATGAGCAATAGAGCCTTAACGCTCCACAAGTAGACTGCTGTTCTACACAGTTTCTTAGAAGATTACCGTGGAAAGAGACTTTAAACTTGCCACTAATAACTGCCAGTGCCCATATTTGTTTGTCATCCTTTCACTGCTGTTTTTTTGGTGCTCACTTTTGGCCTTCCAGATGTCATTTTATCAGTTTATATGCTGAAGAAACATCTGGGAAGCCACAGATACAGTCAAACTAATGAGGAGGAGGATATGGCAAGGAGCGACTGTCGAAGGCACAAGACATTACTTCTGTAGACACTGGATAGGAATATTCACCTCACGGTATTAAAGTTTGTATTTCCACATGGACTAAGATGCATACTTAGTAAAAGTGTTTACTAGTCCTAGGAGGTTTTATAGTATACGTATCAAGCTTTCAATGGTTCTGTTGGATATTTATGCCTTATAAACTTAATTCTATATAAAAACTCTTTAAAGACGTAAACCTTATTCCATTACCCTTAATGAAGCTCAGTGTATCGTTTCACGACGTGTGCCTTCAAACTTAATTCTTCATTGTTCTCTTTAATTACATTTTATATGAAAACGCTACTAATATAACTTAGAAACTTAAAAATTAATGGTGCTTTAAATGAAATTTTAAACATAAAATTACTTTTTTTACAAAATCATCCGTACTTAATAATGCATTATTACCATTTTCTTATTCCTTTTTATCTGTGAAGAACCACTGTCATTTATGACAACCTAATTAGAGGCACCCTGTAGCCGACGTTTCGCTGTGTTAAACACTATTATATTATTGACAACACGAAGAACATGGATTATTAATTAGGAAGCTAGTTTGAACGACGAACTCGGGCGTCGTCTCAGCTTTTATAATCCATATAGGCCTATGTACTTCTTTTTAAGTACAATACTTTGAAATCTAAGCTGTAATAATTTTTTCGATACACAAGCTTCTAACAATACGCTTTAAGAACCTTTGTGGGCTGTATAGCCTACTTGGAAATTACCTGTAATGAGAGGTGTAAGAACTGTAACAATTTAAATGAAAATTTGTGGATTATAGATACAAACTTTACCAAGAACGAACAATACCCTTTTCCAAGTCAGTATACCAATATACTCTAACCGGCAGAAGAAACGTAGCCCGACAAAATAAAGATGGATAGATTAGCAGCCATAAAGGCGGAATAAGAATGGAATGGCTTGTACCGTCTTGCTGATGATAACTAATACTGAAGCACATGACAGATCTGTGACGTTCAACACTGCACATACAAAACTCAGCACTTTAATCTTTCAAAATTCAGTGGTAACTACATGTACCACATGATGTCAACCTTAAGGAAACCTCAATTTTGTGCACACAATGCATTTATGTGTTTCGTATAATTCTCACAATACACACGGTTCACTTCGTCAAACAGCGTTACCTAGCCTGTCTTTATAATGGAGAGAGGATGTGTTCTCTATAAGGTATGAACTTAAATTTAATTTATATTAACGCCAGTCTTAAAATTGATAACTCATCGCTGTCTAAAGTTTGTTCACCTTCTTACACTCTCTTTCCCTAACTTTCATTTCAGTATTATCCTTCTGGCTCTTTCTCGGCGCTAAGCAGTTTCTCACAAAATATGAGTACATTTGTGTTCCCCCACCCAACTTACACTAACCTCTTTCATTTGCCTGCGTTATCAGCAATAATTTTGCTGAATAAATAACGAAGATTTTCATTAAGTAATACTCGTATCTTTTACTCTCAATTTTCGCTTCTTTCGGTCAGAATACTACAATGATTATTGTATTTTGGTTCATTTAACGATGCTATTTCAACAACACAAGTTACGCATTTTTGAACGGCGGTATCACAATGAAAGATGAGTAAGACGAGATGTGAAAGGCAGCAGATGTAGCCAGTTTTAACGTATTTTATCATCACAGTCCTTGCTTTGCGAAACTGAATACAACTGCCGAAATTTCAGTAATGATATCCAGACTTCAGTTGGAGATCTGAGCACTCGATTTGCAAAATAATAAGTTGGAATATTAAACTTTCTATCGCGATGTTTAAGTCTGTGTCTTCAAATATTTCCAATTTAGGTTCTTCTCCCCTCGAATTACGAGTCTTGAATAAACGCAATGAGGAAATACTAAACTTTGGTGCATGTAAATATTAACATGTGGGAAATATAATTTGGAGTACCTTTTAATTTACAAGTGTATTGAGAGTCACTACAGATAGTTGTATTCGTACTACGTTTTATCAATAATTAGTTATGGTGTAATTTACATAGTAAATATACTCTTTTCGTATATATACGCGTGTATATATATAGCCGATCCCAGTGGCCGTGCGGTCTAAGGCGTGGGTCTTCGGCCGCTCGCTTACTAGGATCGTGGGTTCGAATCCCACCGGGGGCATGGATGTCTGTCTCTCGTGAGTGTTGTGTGATGTCAGGTAGAGGTCTCTGCGACGGGCTGGTCCCTCGTCCAGAGGAGTCCTACCGACTGTGGTGTGTCTCAAATGTGTTTGATCGTGAAACCTCGACGAAACGAGGAGGCCCAGGCCCATATAGGGCTGTCGAGCCATAGGAAAAAAAATATATATATCACGGAGGTGCTTATAATTTGCACCCACCTCAACACTCGATGTTTTCAAGAATGGCTTTTACCGTTAACCGATTCAATTTGCACAAAAATTAAAATTATTATATTATTGATATTATTCAAGATCAAAGATTTTTAAGTTATGAATATCTAACAGGCTAGCCCAAATTAAGATTTAGATAAACAAATATGAGCCTACACAATTAATTAAATACGAGGTACAGTACTGAAAATAATTTTTCTACAAAAGGAGAAATGTAAGACGACACGAACAATATTTCTACGGATGGTTTTTACGAGTATTTACTTGACCGTGAAATATGATAACAAAACAACAAAAATAATGGAAACTGCATACGTGAGGTTTCACAGATCGATACTGGCACAAATTACAAAATAAGAAGCCCATTGCATATCAAATATACAGATGTAGTTGACATGAATACAATGTTCCAACTGCACACGACATGCAGGTAGAAGGCAAGACAACAGGGTGTCTAAAATATGCAGGACTTGGTATAGCTGTAACGCTTTCCAACTGCATTGGGAGGTACCTGTTTCAAATATTGCGTTGGTGACTGGCTATCCTGATTGATGATTTCGTCGGTTTCCTCAACATATCTAGGGAAATGGGGAACACCGTAAATGTTTATTTAAAACTTCGTTAAAAAAAGTACGTATAAATCAAAGGATCGCTCAGTGATACATATATAGGCCTATTCCATTCAAAGCACGTTAGATATTGTCCGCCAAGCGAAACATCCTGATGTCGCGTAACTACAATAAGCATAGGAGCTTTGATAGCTTCGGTAACTAAGATGACCATCAGTTTAATCACAATTGGAATGTGTCAACGGATTTTAGTAAATTATTAAGGGTTTTAAATCAGTTGTATATGAAGGAATTCGTAAAGAACATCTTAGGACCTCTTAATGTATATAAAACTTACGTTTTTACAAATACGATAACACAATACAAAACGATAGTTACTGATGAAACTTCATTTTTTTTGTCGTAGGCATAGAAGCATTAATTATTGATAAAATGCAGATATATTTAACAGGACGATATTTACTGAATTATCTTATTTAAAATTTTTGGATATCCAGAATCAGAAATTGCATTTTTAAGCAAAACCTAACACGAGGTTCAAGAGTAATCATATCGTTAATTTTGATAACATAAATTGTACCCTCTACGGAGTTTTTAAAGACTTCATAATCACTTTCCTGTCTTCAAGATTAAAGTATCAAACATCAACACTTGGACAATTACAGTAAAATTGCTGTAAACTAATTTATATACACAACTGATACAAAGGTTTTGTCATGTTCAACTGTAGATTTTAGAGCAATATTCCCTGGCTACCGATAAATAACATCCGGAACATGCTGGGAATTGTAATTAAACAATACGATGTTATCGTTTTAAGTGTAGAGCACTAGTTTTATTTTTCTACCATTACAACATTGTGCAGGTAAAAGATGAATAATTTTATGATGTATTACAAATATTTGAAAGCCATAGGAATGTACGTAGGACCTTGCACATACTTTGCAACTTTGGATAAATCTAGAGTCTGTACAGCGGGAATAATCAGCGACCCTAAAAAACACAAAACTGACATAACAGTAATATTATCATGTTGTTCAAAGTTCTATTATGTTACTGCTTTTGGACGTAATTTACAAAAAAAGGTAGAGTTATACATGTCCAGGTCATGAAGACATATAGAGGGAGCAGAGTTAGAGCTCCACAGGTTCTTAACTTCTACCATAGGTGGAGGTGAGTGAAAATACACAAAACATGCAAACATAAAGAAGAGGATGTGTGAATTACTTACAAAACACGATTGTGAGAGTAAGCGTTGATGTATAGAAGTTTAGTTTCTGTGTTCATTGGACCATAGGAATGTAGAACTGACACTGAACACGATACAGCTATTAGGGAACAGAAGCAATAATAACAGCCTGCACACCAACCGGACTCGTGCACTGAATTGAAATTTCACGAACGAGTGGTCTCTTGCAACAGGTAGCCTTCTAAATAGACTTATACTTGTGCGCCATATTCGTCGTCAATCAGAGGTTCGTTTTTCGTCCCGTACCGGGTAATAATAATAAATAAATAATAATAATGTAATCATGTAACAGTACAAAACATACAACATGTGAAATAACTCTATATGTTCCACATATTGTAACCACTGAATAACTGCAACGTTACAGACGCTAGAAACATTTTTGTTTCAGGTATATAATTGTAAATATCCTGCATAAAGGTGATAAAAATAATTATAATATATTTATAGAAGTGAAGGCGAAAGACATTTTATAGACTTCTCAATGTACAATGTACACAAGTATCCTTATTCTGTCAATATTTTGTCTTAAAGAATAAGAATACTTCAAATAATGTTTTGAGTGACATAGAACGTATACCTTAACAAGGTTCTATTTTCTTTCAAAATGTCCCAAGCTTTCAAGGTACATGCAGAAACGTATTTTCACTCACCCTTGTAGTAGTAGCATTCTTTTCTCTGCGCCGAATTTCACGAAACTCTTGTGTGTTCAGGAATATTATATTCAGATATCTGATACTAAATTTCAGCCAATTCGGACAATAAATATGGGCAGTACGGCTATAAATTGATTTACGTCCCTAAGTAACGTATGCCATTCACTGTGTTAAATTTCGCAAAACTCACAACCACTCAGTAAATTTTTGTTGACATTTCCTGTAAAGAATTTATTCAAAATGGATTGAAAAATTTAGAAAATAGGAAAAACATTATTTAACCCTTGAAGTAAAATATGGTTTTCACTAAACCAACTTTCACGAAGCTCAAAATTGCTTAATGTTATTAGGAGTTTGTCCTTCCTCCGTAAAAACGCCTAATAATTCCAAACTTCATGCAGTAGCATGTGCTACTGAATACAGGTATAACCACACACTATTCAGTTTGCAGCACAAAATCATTTATTCTTAATTTAAAACACTAATAAAACTAGAAGAAAAACAAGTTATGAACTGTGCGCACAATGTGTCACTTCTGGCGCCTTCGGTCTGCTCTTGTCCCTATGTTACAAATTCGTGGCCATTTTCACACAGACTACATCATACAATAAGTGTAGAATAGTGGATTTCGTACTAGATTAATTGACAACGCTCTAAAGTTACATATAAAAATACCCCCAATAAAGAAAATACTGACATTACATGTCATTATGAAACCCAGAAATGTATCGAACTGGCACATGAAATTAAACTGCAATGACATTTGGAACACGTGGCAATATTAGTAACAGTACGTCCAGCAATTGGTGAGGCGCTGGAGCCCGTGCACGGGAGTTTGAATCTGCTCAACATGAAACAACCCATCTCCAATAACATTCAAAGAACAGCAGTTCTTGGAACATTACACACTGGCTGCAAATCTCTGTCTTCAGCAATAATTAATATAAATTGTAATTACTTTTTGTACCACATGGATGTATGAATTGGACTAACCAGTGCAACATATTAGGGAGAACAAATAAAACAATAAAACATAACAACAACAGGAAAGTAGAAGACAACAACAGCAACAGAGGTCATGAACCCATACACGCTGATAACGTCACAGCTTTTCAACAGAAAGACAGTAATATATCCAACTGAAGTAGTTAAATATGTATAAAAAGCCACAAAATATCCACACGTCAGTAAGTGCGGTTAGGTTAATGTTAGACTGAGAAAATATATTATGTGACAATGCTCTACAGTGAATCGCTCCGAACTGGTCATCCCTGTTCAATATCCTTCATTGAGAAGGCTTCTCTTCGCCACCACATCCCGGCCAGCATTGGAGTTCATCAAACTTCCTACAAAATGGATACGGGAAGCCCTTTTGCGCGCGGGGGGGGGGGGGGAAGGAATAAAGTATTCGAAGTGTTTCATTCACGTCTATATGGTGCAAAAATGACAGCATTTTGCGTAGTTAATTACATAATTTCATAACTTTTTAATTACCGCAGCGTGAAGTACAAGGAATGTACGTGTATTTGTATGGTTGTCATTAGAAAAATATTTTTTTTTTTCAGGTAGAAAAGTTACCTCATTACGAAGAAAAAGTACGAAGGTATGGCCACTGACTGTATCAACTGCCTGTGTGACATACATCGATGCTGCATTGTGTAATGTAACTTGTCAGACTGCTAAGGCTGTGAACCTTTCATTTTCTTTACAATGCCCGTCCCATTGTGAGGTTGCCATTACAGAGAAATTGCAAAACGAAAAGGGATCGATCGGAAAAAAGTTTCTTTCTTCTAAAAGCACGTGATGGACGACAGTCAATTAGGGGAAGTACGGAGCGCTCTAAGGGCGACAGCGAATGCAGGGTATTTCACTTATGACTAGAAGCAACACACATCGTCAAATGTCTGTCGACAATTAGCGATATGTACCGCTAATAAGGTAGTGCAACAGTGGTATGAAGTGAATTACATCCAGAAATACACACTAAATTCCAGGCAGGGTTCCAGAAGTAGAACTTTTACATAAACTAGGCCACGGTTTCTCAACTGGGGATGCGTGAGGTTGTAGACTTTACTTAGTACAATATACGTGTATTTCCCTTAAGATTTTCTTAACCTTAGTATTATTATCAATGTTTTTGTAATAAACATTTACACTGACTAAATAAATATTTTAACAGTTTCAGCATTCCTATTTTTTGTGAACTTACTAACTTCAAAATATTACTGCAAGTTTTGCCTCAAGGTGCATTCGAGCCGAAATAATTTTGGAAAGGGGGACCACTAAAGTAATTAGATTTTGTAAGGGGTCCGCGGTACCATAAACGTTGGGAAACCATCAAATAGACACTCAAAATATGCTTATCCATTGTCTCACAGCAAGCGTATTAGAGATATGTTTGGCGAATATACGATGGTATATATATATATATATATAAACTTTAACTATACAACTTGTTACAAAAATAAAAAAAGCACACCTCAATATATTGGAAATTTTAATAAACTGCTGATTTTAGAATATTGATTTTAGCAACTAAATTTTAATAACTAATTACTTTATTAAAAATAAAATATGCAATGGCTACCAAGATAAACAATAACAACTGTAAAATCTCACAAATGAAGTATATATTTTGTGTACAAGTTTGACTATTTTGAAAGATTTATGCAATTGTCTGACGATGGTCCGAGTGAGGGACCGAAACATGTAGCAATGTTACATTAAACAGATAGTTATGTTGGACAGAATATTTAGTTGTTACTTATATTTTAACACAACGTGATGTCAACTATCGAATTAACTAAACTTCTCTTTTCCAGTCCATAACCGCTACACCTAGGTCAGCTATTACATATTTCTCTTAGCCTACTGACTTAAATAAAAGAAAGTAGCCGTCCACGACAATGATTATATCGATAATTGAATTTCCGGGTTCAACCCCGTCTTCGGTACTGCCTTAATTGACAACCTGCCTCAATGTAGGAACAACATGTCCGTGGCTATTTTTTACGCTCCAAGTTGCATTTATGTTAATGTAAGTCTAAAGCAAGTACAGCTGCCGTGACATAAGGACAGTGTAGCAGCAAAGTATTCAAATTTCAGAGACCCTGGTACGTGTTACTCTCCACAGACCTATTTATAGGTTGCGCCGTGAGTTAAGGGCTTGGGAGCGTGTTTCTGTGTAATGGGAAGGGGCCTTGCTGTTAAGGCTCCTGCGCATACTCATACAGCGTAAAACAACCTCATCTCTATTTCAGGCTTCCGCCGCGATGTTGATGAGATCTGCGCTCTTCTGGGATATTACACGGCGTCGTTGGTAATTGTTTACCGACGTTTCGGGACAACGTGTCGGTCCCATCTTCACGGGTCAAGAGGCCGAATAGGAAAGCAAGCCAGCAATCTGTAACGCAGATTCTGGAAAGTATGGCGGGGTAGCAATACGTAGATGTGATGACAGCCAATAGAGTAGAACCAGGGTGAGAGAGGGGTGGATACAAACAACGTAAAGTTGCTGGGGGCACCGAGAATGCAACAGCTAAGATATTAGTTTTTTTTTTACAGACTGGGTCCTGGAGACTGACTGACGGCGCTATAAGCTTGACCTTTAGACTAGAGGATGTCACTATTGACCCTTTAAGTCCTAATGTTTACTATATGTACCAACAGGCTTAACATAAAAGAAAGAATTCCACTTTCTGCCCACACAGTGCATTTTAGGTGTGTTCGCAAAATTGCGAAAAAGCGACTATTAGCTTCGTCATGTCTCTCCGTCCGTTCGTCCGTCTGTCTGTCCGTCCTCATGGAACAACTCGGCTCCCATTGGTCGGATTTTCATGAAATTTGATATGTGAGTATATTTCGAAAATCTGTCGAAAAAATTCAAGTTTAATTAAAAAATAACAGAATGACGGATACTTTACATGAAGACCTATGACATTCATGATAATATCTAGCTGAATTCTTCTTAGAATGAGAAATGTTTCGGACAAAAGTTTTAGAGAAAATCAAAAATCGAAATTTATATTCATTACTTTTTTCCTAAAATCGTGCATTTATGAGATGATGTGGAAAAATATGGTAGAACCAAACAGTTCACAGATGACAATATAAGACGATGCATGCGCATTGCATGATGGATGGCTAAGGCTACACACACACTGAGAATATGTAATACTTATTGCTTTTCTACGGCAACAATGGTTGAATGAACGCGCCACAATAATACGTTATATGTATATTGTCTGTCTTGTTACGTATCTCTTGTTATGTGTCTCGGAACAGAAAGCGATTATTTCGCTATACAGCATTAACTGACTGGTTTTACTGTGCGGTAGAACTGAATATTTAAATACATTCAGGTTAATCTTAGTTCTGAAACAAAGTCGTTTACTTTAAATTTGAATTCATATTACTTATAAGCGCGACGGGCTGATCACTCGTCCAGGGGAGTCCTACCGAGCGTGGCGTGTCTGAGTGTGATCGCGAAGCCTCGGCAAGGAGGAGGCCTAGGCCCACTAGGGGCTGTCGAGCCATTAGGAAAAAAATTACTTATATGCATGCTATTGCTAACAATGAGTGAAACTGAAGTGACTATACACCAATCAATCAACCAATTAACTTTAACATAATAATTATCTGATATACACTTACTTCCCTAATGTCCGCCTCTGTACCTGTTTAAGTTAATTGACTGGGTTTATGACAGCTGTCCCATGTAGAGATTTATATTATGTTCTCTTTTGCCTACGCAGTTTAGAGGTTTTAAAAATTATTAAAACTATACAAGTCCAGCAATCTACCTGGCATTTACGTACGAAAAACTTTTTATATTATTTTTCATTTATTTTTCCGATAAAGAGTAACAGAATTCATCATTGCGGGGAACTACATATTGTACATAATAGTAAGGTGGAGATTGATGTCCTCTGTTATGTGAAAGTTTACCATCCCCTTTGATCTACCCACAGTCATCATCCCAGTTCTCTTTTTTCTATATCAGAACCAATAATTAACGCGCTCGACGTACTCTACTAAATTGAAGATGGAGACAAAACGCCCCACCGAAATGGTGGTAACTAAATACTGACCTACACGGCGTCACATACCAGAAGAAAGCAACCTTCAGAGTCATCGCTGGGGAGAACTTCATAATACACACATAAGTATTTGTGTAGAAGGAAGAACTAAAGTAATCTAAGGAAAACCACAGTCAGATCTGGTACATCGCAGAGAGTCAAGACACAACTTCAGCAAGAGAAGTTGCACGCTTTAACACTGATATACAGTGGACCCTCGAACTTCGAACGGTTTGATGTTCGAACAACTTGAAACTCGAACAAAAAATTCGAGGAAAATCCGGTTTTGAAACTCGAACAAAAACTCGAAAGTCGAACAAAGAATCACGTGGTCGTCACGTGGTCGCCTTCTCTCTCTGCTTGGTCCAGATGAAAGAAGGGTAATTCACCTTCCAGTGAACAGTAATATCCCTCCTACTATTATTATTGATTGATTATTATACAATTTTTTTATGTATGTACTATTATAAATAAAAATTTTCAATTATTGAAATTAAATATACTTGTTTTATCATTATGATCTTTTGAAATAGGCACTTAAAATGTTTTATATTGGGTAAATATTGGGGTCTGGAACGGATTAATTCAATTTACATTATTTCTTATGGGGAAATTTAACACGAAAGTCGAACAACTTGAAAGTCGAACCGTCTCCTGGAACGGATTGTGTTCGAAGTTCGAGGTTCCACTGTAATCTGTCCGACATGATATCGTACATGTAGATGAAGGCGTTTCAATGCAACAATAAGAGGTCATGACCGTCAGAAGAAACCGTGATATCAGCAGACTATATATATCATCAGTGCATCATCATGCTAGAAACAACTTCGATGTTCGAAACTCTGGCAAGGAGAAGGTCTAGGTTAGGGGTACATCCTTGCAAATAAACTCAATGTGGGACACAGGTCCGTTACGAGACAACAAGAATTGCTCTGCACGGTAGAGGATAAAAATGACATAATTAATATAAGGTATCTATGAAAAAGGACAGCAGTTTTTCAATGATGAGAAGAAAAAAATAAATAAGTAGCAATAGATAATTATTCTGCATGCGGGTTGAACTTGTTCAGTTCACCACCTTCACTCAGCCCTGCACCTTTCCTTACTGACGTATCATAATTAATGACCTACGGAACCAACTAATGAGGGTCGGTGGCGGGATATTATGAGATTTAATGAGCCATAATATGAAGCCAAATGAAAATATTCAAACCAACTAGATCCGGGCGAATTTAGCGGTTCATTTACACCGAACTTCCCTTCTGACTGTGTTTCTTTTTTTTCATGGCTCGACAGCCTTAGTGGTAGGTAGGGGCCTGCTCGTTGTTGAGGTTTCGAGATCACGCTCAGTTAGACACACCACACTTGGTAGGACTCCTCTGGACGAGTGTATTCCAACAATACAAAACCAATATATTTTTGCGTTTCCATGACAACAATGGTTAGACGACACAAAAGCGCCACAATGTTACGTTATACGTACAGTATGCTTTCTTTTAACTTTGAGCTTGTGTTAAAAACTATATAGCATATCTGAACTCCGTGTATTGTTGGTTAAAAGACAGCTAGTCTATTTTCTCTATAACTGTGAGGACGAGAGCTCTACCCATAGAACTGTAAATGTAATAATACAACTGGCCTCACGTTGTACATTCTACAAGCCTAAGATGATCGGAGTGGGTTGAATTATGTAGCTATTTTATAGAAACAAAGTATATTGTTTTAATTAGAAGACAGTTATGTTAGACTGCATTATTTATCATATTACTAATTTATGAAACACAACAGGCTGTCGTCCGTTAAGACACAATTATTCTTGTGTAAAGTTTTAAACCATGCGTATGGAAAGCAATAATCTAAGATTTAATCTTATAAAAACCTGGAAATGTATGATGCTAGTTACTGTGAATACATTAGACTGATATTTTGTTTCTCGCTTTCTTATTGTCGGTCCCATTCAGAAAGCCGCGAAACCTCCTGGCCTAACAGAATTACTGTCTTCTGAGATGCGATGTTCTGTAGGGTGTTCAGAAATTTTGGTAAACTTATACCAGGCGACACGTTGTCACACCCGGAACAACAGAAAGCTTCATAGTCACCACCGTGAGGTCCAAAGTCAGATTTGCCTCCGAAGATAAGTATTTTTTATTTGTCGTCATCATCGTCATCGTCATCATCATCATCATCATCATAAGCTGAGGTTCAGTTCTGCATTATCTTTAATCATTATCATCATCTAGCAGTCAGGGAGTTAGGCAACTTGTTGGTCCGTTCCGGTCTCATTCGTCCAGGTGTCTATTCAAAGGTCTTCTCCGGTTCATTAAACCATGTAGCGTGTAATTTTTTTAATAGCGTCAATCTGTTTATTCGCATTCTGTCAACATGTTGAATCCAGCTGGTTTTATATTTCGACATTCCGTCCAATATGACATCTGTTTTTATGTATTTTATTACGCCTTCATGTTTTGTACGGTCCATTGCCGCTTGCTTTACAAATTTGTCTTCAGCAGGCGCAGTTCTGGTTTTGTGGTTTTTTACATGGTCCAGCATTCACTACATTTCCTTACATTCCTAATTCTACAGTTGTTTAATGAATATTGTTTGTTAGAATTTCACAAAATGTTTTAACAGATGTTTATTTTCTCTCATATTGCACTCCTGAATTTAAAATAATTCGGTAAAAAGTAGATATGAACAAGAAACCAAAAACAAACAAACAAAAAACAAACAAGAAACAAACTTACTAGCTAAAATAGTTATCAATTACCATCAACATAACCAACTTATTATGTTATGGAGACGTGCGGCTAAACTACATGGTCATCCTCAGGCCACTAAAATGCATAAAAACCAAAATTACAATTGCAACATTAGTTATGGGAGGTCAGAGAGAGATCTCGATTTTAGTGTTAAAATGCATGTCAATAAAATTAAAAAAAAAAATAAAATGTGTATGGCATTTAGTGGCAAATATTGTCGGCGTTTGAGGGGGTACTGTCTATTACATCCGTTCTGGAAGATATATAGTTGTACTTGTTGCTTGTCGCCTTCATAAAATGCGGCGTGTTTTCACGTGGTAAGCAATGGTATGTTGAAGGTGTTCGTTGATAAATATGTTTGGTTGGCATGAAACGTATTATTTATGCTGAGATGTCAATATATAACACGTCTTATTTTTCTGAAGCTGGTTTTATCGGTGTGTGTACGCTTGCTGTAGGAGGTATGTCCAAGATAAAGCTAACTAACTAACTTCATTAAAGTTTCCTCCTTGAGAAGCTAGTGGTTCCTCAGCTAGTCAAAAATTGTCCCGCATTTTATGGAACATGAAAGTTAATTACCATATTTATAAGTTCACAAAAGTTTTTGCTATCCTAAGCCAGATTAATCCAATTTACTCCACTCCATCTTTGTTTATTTAAGGTACATTTTAATACTACCTTCCCATCTATGCTTCGGTTCTTCAGGTGGTTTATTCCTCCAGGTTTCCTCACCGAAACCTTGAATAAATTTATATTTTCTCCTAGTCACGCCACGTTCCTGTCTCATCTCATCTTCATTTATTTTATCCCTCTGATAATACTGATAAGCATTATAGATCATAAAGCTGCCATTAGCTGCTTTTGTGGAGGTGATATTTTTTAACTGAGCTGAAACAACTGAAAACAGGAAATATGTAATAGCCGTCTCCATAATTATGCATAATCTAACTTCTGATTTTAATTACCGTATTTTACGATTTTACTGAGAGTGTAATAATATATAGCCACCATACAAAATATTCAAAGTTTTAAAATTGTATATTTTAAACCCAATTATTAATTCTTCCTAATATACATACCATGTATGTTGTGTACCTTATATAACACATTGTAAGGTCCGAGATGTCCGACCAATATTGCAGCTGTATTATTTCTTTATTTTTATATTATTGAGATCGGCCTGATAATGGCTACTAACACTGGCCGAAACATGCAGCCGATTTGTTAAGTAGTAAAGTTGCGTTTTGACTGAGAAAACCTAGTTCTTTAGTTTACTGTAAACACAAAGGGGATGGCTCACATTAAGGTTTAGAAACAGGCTGTCTTCTTCTGGGAGCATTTTCCTAGATTTCCGCTGATCGCTGAATTATGGAAATCAGTTCTCAGAATTGTTAAACTGCAAGTGTTCTATCTACTTCATGGGAAAGAACATGGCAAAACCTTCAATGCAGAGAAAACTTTATGATAAGCAGAATAATTGGTGGCGATAAAACCCGCAGCTCCAGTTTGCACCTGAACAAATAAAGTGAGCGGCTTTTACAATGATAAAACATAAACTAGCCAAGTCAATAAAACAGTAACTAGCCAGCTACATAACAATGTACTTAACTACTTCAAGTACTGATACCGGGTCTTTAATACAGAGTTGGCATTATTCTGGGTAAGAAAAACTTTAATTTCTGGGACTAAAATATTCATTATCTTATTTATAAAAGCTCTATACTACTAGGACAATCTAAACCTCAAACTCAGAATCGATTTCTGTAACATTAACCGAACATAATCTTCCCAAATATGCCTAACACTTTAAATCCTTCTACTGGGATTTGAACTAAAATTTTATTAATTCTCCGTTTCTCACACGTGTTATACTCGTAATACCCACCCCCACCCCCCCCCCCAACTCGGCTCGTCGTTTCGGAATAATTAACCTAGCAAGAAATTATTAGATTTTAAAATCCCCGTTATGTAATTTTCTCTATCCTTCTGTTGCTTCAACTCTATTATACCCATCCTGAACGTTTTTCTTTCTTTAAACATGAATTCTATTTGCTCTCAGGTTCAACAGTAACATCACTGCTAATGAACTGGCGTATTCTGAATGTTCGAAAGCACAGTGATGCAATTTTATGTACTTATTTATTGTTCAACTAACGATGTATTCAGTAGGCCAGATTTTATTGAGTTGAACTTTCCGATAATGGTAAACACTTGCTTAGAAAGAATATGGAGGGGATCTGTCATGGTCTGATTTAAGGTAGAATACAATCCCATCAAGGAAAGAAATGACGGGAAGACGAGGAAAAAGACGTAAGCAGTTACTGCATAACCTTAAGGAACAGAGAAGATATTGGAAATTGAAAGAGGACGCACTAGATCGTACCCTATGGAGAATTCGCTTTGGAAGAGGTCACGGACCTGTCGTAAGACAGACTACAGAATGAACTATCCCATCATTTGTCGGGAGTGACTAGGAAAACCCATAAAAATTCAGCCAGGATAGTTGGTATCATCTTCGACATTCGAAACGAACATCACCCGAATAAAAGTCTGCAGAATTATTGCTAGAATAAATTTACTCGGTGTCATTGTATTTTATTTCCACATTCACCTTTCTAGCATTTTGCTTACAGACAGAGAATATTTTACGTTTCACAAAATTTATACTTGTTGCTATTGATCACAAGTATAGTCCAGTTCACAAACTGTCGTATTGAATATTAAAGTAAGTGCATACACCACTCTTGCTGGGAGGTGTTACCTGAATAAAATATGAAGACGATACGACAAGTGTCTGACAGCAGGTTGACTCTCCCAGTCATTGTTATCAGTATTGATCGGAAAACATTTTAGCCGCGACAAGCTGAAATGCATGTTCATCTGTGTGAAGTTAGGGCTCCAGGGTCTTCAATTCCGCCGCAACTCTGATGAGAATGGATGGAGCAGACAGAGATCAACAAGTGAGAACAGCCGATCACAGGACGCTGTAACGCGTCATGTCTGTCCGTTACACAAAATCCCATGCTGCTCCCTGAATGCCAATATAAGCTCTGTTGACAGAGGATTTCTTGGTAATGAATGATGATCCGGTGAAAATATTATGATGGCGATGATTGATTAATCCTTATGTAAGGCTTATTTAATAACGTTACTTCAGATACAAAGATCAAATATCGTCTAATGAGATGGGTAGATTATTATGAAGGGTGAGTGGAAAAGGATTTGGAGTTTGTTGTCATTTACAGGTATTACCGTATTTACATCAAGTCATTCGTCTGAAGACGGCACATTTCTTCCCTCAGAGTCGTTTAGGCTATTTTTTTTCCTATGGCTCGACAGCCCCTACGGGGCCTAGGCCTCCTCATTTTTCAAGGTTCGCGATCACACACTTTAGACACACCACAGAGGATAGGACTCCTCTGGACGAGTGATCAGCCCGTCGCAGAGATCTCTACCTGACAACACACAACACTCACAAGAGACAGACATCCATGCCCCCGGCGGGATTCAAACCGACAATCCCAGCAAGCGAGCGGCCGTAGACCCACGCCTTAGATCGCGCGGCCACTGGGATCGGCCGTTTAGGCTATACTACGAGTATATTCCATAACTTCTAATGGAAAAAAAGTCTTACTGCTCTGCTTTTACAGCGACTTAAAAATTTTTAAGTCTCTCCACGTGAAAAAAAGCCTATACATCCAATGAGCTTTTGCCTCTGCAGCAGGCTTCCTATGGCCATGCCTGCCACCTATGTCCGTCTCACGCCGGCAACTCTCGCTGCACATAAGATTGCGGCAGACATGTTACTGCCATGATATCTCGATACGATGTTGAGCAGCAATACGTCGATTTTATTTTTGATGCTGAGTTGTAACTATGGATCATTCTATACCGCTATGGAACTATCAGGGAATTAATGCAGAAATTAAGTAGTTTAGAAGAAGAAAGTAATTTTCAAATCAAGGTACATGGAACAGGGTTTTCTTGAGACAGTAGTATTATATATTTTCTTCTTGACTGACGTTGCTAACTTTGTATTCTTTAGTTTTATTAGATATTTTAAAAGAGATTTATATGCTTGGTTACATTAAACCTCATTATTCATGCCCAACAATCCCAAAAATGATTTTTTTGGAGAAGGGCCCCGCAGCAAAAGCTACGGACGCACCGCAGCCTTAAGGATTATTGTGCAACCCTTGTGATGAAGATGATCAGAAAGATGATTAGTTTTTTGCATTTATTTAATTTTAACTTCTAACCTCCAATTTCAAACAACTGACTGTTTGCAAGGTGTTAAATTTGCAGGAAACTTTATGAACGCCTTGTCTTATGCAAAACAGACAGTGAATTTAAAGTTTTGCACCTTCGGTTTATATGAATGCTTAATATACTGTTAATTTTCACTCTATCTGCAGAAAAACACTAAATAATTTGCTATTCCGAGAGATAAAGTTTGTAGCTGCCAGGTATCTCTGAAATTAATTGTGGTCAGAGAACGCAGAAAAGTTATTAAATCTTATTCATTTACTTCGCACGGTCAAATACTTCCAGTCACTTAGGTCACGGGTCTTACCTACTGTCTCAAGTCCGCACTGAATATCCAGCCCCTAGTACAAACAATGACGAAAAATCACGTAAAAGTGAAATGAGTGTTTTGGGAAACCTGCAGGTACGTGCCGACAGCTGATTGGATCACACAAAGGACCAGGAGAAATCGAACCAAAGAACAATTGATCAAGGAAATAACCTTGTCATATTGAAGCCGTATGCCAATCTGAATTTAATTACTGCATTCGGCCGAAAAGAAAACGCTTTTTTTCTTGCAAAACATAGCGTCATTATACAACTGAAATTAAAAAGTTCAATATCAAACGTTCTATAACTTTCAGATCCTTAACACACAAGTTAGTGGGCCTTTACCTAATTTGACATTAACTTATGGAAAAGTACAAAAACAAGCTAAAGAAGGAGAGTAGAAATACGACGGAAAAATGAGATAACAAGGAATGTGACAAAATTAGTGTTATTTATGTCATTTCAATATTTTGCTCTTCAGGAAAATGTCACCACCTAAAATGCATTTATTTCTGCACATATTCCTTATCAAGATGTCTGCAAGTGCTATTACCAGCTGCATGGAAATTGTCACTGGAAAGATGCTAAGCGAATTGGTTTAAGACTTGCAAAGATAATGAAGCTGGTGGTTGTGATGTTGATGATAATGAGGATGATGATGATGACGATAACGGTAATAGTAAAAGTATGAAGAAGAAGAAGAAGGAAAGAAGATTTTTATATTTTTATTGAAAGGAAGAAGTTTGCCGCATAACTGTTATCTGCGTAGGATATATATATATATATATATATATATATATATATATACCTGCGACTACAACCAGAAATTCGGACTTCCCATCCTAATAAACCCCAGAAACAGAAGCACACTGGCTCCGTTTATACACAAACTAATTTAATACAATTTGCTTACGTATTAATTCCCTGTATAATTCTATCACCCGAAGTTCCTAATCACTCTCCAATTAACTCCTATAATTGTCCAAATGCAAGCTGCTAACTGCTGTAAATTGCTTCCTCGAATGGTGTTTCAATTCAATCAGACTCTCATCTAAGGAGCATTCCAATTAAGTTATCTAGAGTGACATAGTCTGTCTATTCCCACTGGTCACATGCAAGGCAACCTTATATTTAAAAACTTGTTTTCACTGACATGTTTCACATCCTTTGTCTCTTAACGTATATCTTGTTACAGTGTCAATATCTCCTTCACAGGATTCACTTCCTTCTACAAAGGAGGACCTACGACTGGATTATATTTGTATATCTGTGGCATAGGAAATGTTACTAATTACAGAAGGCTGAATCAAGGCGGTATTAGAAAAATAACTGCAGCTGAGCGAATGCTACCTCGTAATTCCAGAATATCACTTTAATATAGGACGGCCGTTACTTATAGTGCGGAAGAAAGTCTGGAGTTTGCTGTCAAAATGGTTTTGTAAAAAAATTTACATAATTAACTTAGCAGGTAGCAAGAAGTGCCACCATGCTGTGATACTGTCTGAAGAACCACTCTAGTAACAGGTAAAGCAATCCCTGTACAGGCCCTGAGGGTTTCAGGAGGTTGAGGCTCCCAGAATTTCTAGAAATTTGGTAAGGTTGTCAGCCCTAAGCACCTGCCGCCTTTACCCCCAGGAAATATTCCTGGTACTCATTCCTGTTAGAGAATGAGTCGACCTCAGGGCCATAGTAGGCCGATAGGATTATGTCAATGAAAAATTTCCAATGACACCATCGGGAATCGAACCCGCTACCTTTCGGCTTTTAGCGCAGTGCGCCACCGCGTGCTCCAATTACATTACTGTTTTACTGAAGTGGCTCATCCTAACTAAGGGAATTACTACAAAAGGCTAGCCGTTTAAAGTCCAGCAGTAACTTTATACACCACCAACATTTTAACATTCAGAAATTTTGGTGTGCTCATTGAGGGCATTTCTGCGATTTTTGCGGATCTCAGAGCAAAAAAATTATCCCCCTACACAGCAGTAAATGACTGTTTCTTACAATCGAGAAGGAGTGTGCTTGCTTTGCTGTACGAACTGAAAATTTAAAATATAATTTCGTTTAATTTCCACCTTTACACGGTTAATAGAGTTCAGCATCAAAAAGCAGCACGAAACCGTCCAGCTGCACATAACGAGGCCGAAAGACACAGGCGCGCTCAGAAGCTTGTGTTTGGTAATTCGTTCAGGAAATGTGAGTTACATAAAAGTCAGTAGCGTTCATACTGAGTCTGCTGATAACGAGTCATCAGGCAGCAATTTAGTGACGACAGCATCGACAGGTTTATGATATTAAAAGTTGCGATTGGAGCAAAAGAGGCTCAGTTCTATCACAAGAACTTTTAAATAGCTCACGGCCATTTCCTCACAGATAACAAAATGGCAATTCATCATGCACTTACCATTTACCTCAGCCCCATTTACAGTTGCCCTTGTAGAAACATGTTACTGAATGTAACCCAAGAAATGAGAAAGTGTAAATAATGCAATATAATTTTAATACAGTCACCAGTAATGTACAATGAAATCTGAAAGTCCTGCTTCACATTCATATTACTTTTAATTCACGAGTTAATAATTTTAGAAAGTGACGTCACCGGACCCTTTTAGACGAAATATAACACCCATTTTTCGTATTCGGCAGATCGCTGTTTCAAATTTCGGCTCAGGTACTGTAAAGCTCGAAGACGGTATCTTGTGGTTTGCCTCAGACACTTCAGAAAATTTCTAAGACTTTGCCCCAGATTATGCCAGGAAGAGCACGCGATGTAAGTTGGATGAGAGCGTGTGTGGTCCCCAGAACCGGCCTGGAGGCCGCAGTGAATAAACGCTCTTCTCTTTCGGAAATCGATTGTTGGTGGTCCATCCCATTGCTAGTCACTAAGTGACTCACTTACCCACACTCACATACGTGACAATTTATGAACGAAAATTAACTTGCATTATATTTAAAGGTTCAGTTCCAACCGTCAGCAAATAAAAACCAATCAGTTAATTTTTGTATGGATATAATCGCTGTTTCTCCTGAGATCCATACAAAAGATATGAATACACTGTGTGGGCAGAATATAGAATTTGTTAATGTTAAACCTGGTGGTAAACATATAACCAGTAGGTTTTGAAGAGTCAATCAACATTCCGACACTGCGGATTAAATCCAAACTTATAACTTAATTATTGGTCTAAATGAGGTCCATTAGTTTAAAAATAATAATTTTCCTAAGAACGAATAATACATCCGTTTGGCTCAGAAGTGCCCAGTGGCTGGTTCCTGAGAACAAGGTAATGAACCTTTGAGTTCCATAAATGACCGGGAGTTCCTTGTCCACTGCACGTGACTTCGCAAGAAGGAACCTTCTCCTCAGAGTCAGCTTGTTACTTTTAAGAACTAAATTTCGTAAGGTCCTTTCGCGGGAACAAATTTTTATCTCGTGAATACTATTGTGATATTAACAGGATGACGTCACGGGGACAAGGCTCGCCCTGTTGCAAAAAGTGAATTGAATTCTCACTTCAGAAATTTCTTCTCAACACTAATGTAGAGAACCGGAAAGTAAAACTGCCATGTCGACACATTAATGCCTAAAGAGTTAACTTAAAATAGTAAAGATACTCTAAATAAACAAACCCAAATATCAAACACTATAATCATTTTTATTCCTGTTTTGTGACCTGTGTTGTAACTGACAGGACAAAGGTTTCCAGTATTACAATTTTAAAACAACAGCTGAGACACTTCCATTAATATTACTTATACGAACTTCATATACAGCGGACTGAGATGCCTGTAATGTGAGGTCAGTTACTGACACAACACTCAGTGTTATTAAAACACATGGCGATATTTCGCTATCAATAGCTTTCAAGAAGCGACCTTGAACTACGGGTCTAAATGAAAGTCACCTAATACAAAAGAAGCAAATAAGTATAGAGTAGTAATTATTTAATATACAGGCATAATTATTACCCACCCAAGTTAGCTTGATATTGCAAGACCTGAATTCTTAATGGTCATATGACGCACAAAGAATAGGAATGGAACCAAAATTAAATCACCTAAATTCCATACCGCACTGAATGAGTGACTTTTTACGCAAGAGAATTTAGATGGAGTTATTGCGATAGGTTGAAGGCAAAGCGTTATTTCTTCTGTGTGGGTGACCCCAATAATGCGGGATTGGAACACAGATATGTGGGAGGTCCATACACTGTATAGAAGGAAAATGTATCACGTATAATAGGCACAGCAGTTTTTTTACTGCAGACTTACACACTGTACAAAACATCGCACAGATTATCTGTCAATCTACCTCCCACGTGGTGATGTCAGGACAGTAGCTACTTGCTAACGGCGTAACAAATACAGTGAAAATCTATACTAGTCGATTAATTGATTCTTTGTAATTTTTCTGTCCCTATTATGCAGCCAAATCGGTCGGATATAATTTCGAAACTTATAAGTGGGGAGAGATGCAGATGTTTCAACAACGTTCATGAGTTTCTGAAAACCAGTCAGTATCCTTGAAACACAACATACTGTATATTTGTTATAGCGAACCAACAGCTATATGTTTCGGCTTTAACTAGGTTATCATCAGGTTGCACAATATATACTACAAGGTGTAATGTACAAGAATGCAATTAATATATTCAAGACTGAAATCTTGAAATTCTCACATTCAGCTTTAATAAATAGGCGTATCATGAATAAGGTATTATTACAGAAATGTATTAGTAAGAGAGTCGTAAGAGTACGACGGCTTAGCGCTGTTTGGGCAAGTAGCTGCACACTATATAAAAATTTAAGAATAAATTGTTGAAAATCACAGGCAGAGATCAGATATATCGTAACGGATTACGATACACTTGACCTGTACATAAACACATAAAATTGTGACTACAACATAGACAGAAAATAAAAGGAGTTAAGTCAGCATTACGAAGTATATAGGAGTAGGAAAGAAATAATTTTTCTCTAAGACAATTTTTGTTGTTGAATTTAATGATATGCATTTTCGTGACTCAGATTTTCCTGAAGTCACACTATACAGACAACTACAACTCTACTAGTAATAACTTGCTCGTAGATTTATACTCAAAAATTTCACCGGCCAAGATCAGTGGTGTCTGTTATACACCGTGTAGTATAGCCGTTCCAGTCGGTGACGACAGAGATAAGAAAAGTTCTAGGAAAGGGGAAGATGATAGTTCATTTCTGTGCGTAACCTACCAAAAAATTAGTCCGGGTTCCATAGGGTGCAAACCTTTAGCTAATACAATTTACGTAACGACATCCGACTGAAGTGGTATTTTGTAACCCAGCGAAGGTTGGAGAGGCACAGCTGCAGTGAGCAGAATTTACTGAGAACAAAGGCTCGTCAGATGTCCTCTCTGTAGTGAGAAAATAGTCATGTTTGTCTCATTGGCTGAAACACACGTCACAAGACCGCAAACGCAGTCTCGCATTTTAAAAATCAATTAAACTCGCACGTCGATACAAACATTCACAAATACAAAAGCAGTTGTTACAAAACATTACGATAATATTTATTGTATTATCAATTTTGCCACGCTGCCAATTCGTCATGATTATGTCACTAGTGATGTATGTTAAAAATTAATTCCAGTCAGTTTTACTTTCGTGCCGCATTTTTTAATGTGCTTAGTGTAATTAGAGCCCGGATAGCACAGTCAGTATAGAGACTAAGCAACGAGCTGGATGACCTGGGATTCGAATCCCCGTAGGGGAAGGGATTCTTCTCTTCTCCAAATTCGTCCAGAAAGATTCCGGGGCCCAGCCAGCTTCCTATTCAATGGGCAAAGGGGTTCTTTCCAGCGGGGCGGGGATGCTACACAGCCCGGAGCGTGACGTTGACCACGTTTCTCTATCTGGTGCCGAGGTTAATAATAAGTGGAGCTATACATCCACTCCCCCTTCTATGGCTTCATGGCTTTGACAGGGACAGATTTTTAGTGCACTTTATTTGTGCTCAGTTGGACCGATCGTGTGACAAATGAAGAAGTATTACACAGAGTTAAGGAGGAGAGGAATATCCTACATACAATAAAAAGAAGAAAGGCTAACTGGATTGGTCACGTCTCATGTAGAAACTGCCTTCTAAAACACGTGAATGAAGGAAAGTTAGAAGGAGGGATAGAAATGACGGGAAGACGAGGAAGTAGACGTAAGCAGCTACTGGATAACCTTAAGGAAAAAAAGAAGATACTGGAAATTAAAAGAGGAAGCACTAGATCGCACCATGTGGAGAACTCGCTTTGGAAGAGGCTACGGACCTGTCGTAAGACAGACTACAGAATGAATTTATTTGTGCTATACGTTTAACTCGTCGTGCTGGTGAATACTAGTGGTGCAGCTGGGGCTGTCAAATTAAGGCAGAGCAGACGAACATGTAACAGTCACACAGCAGGAAATCATTGCGCACGATCCTTAAGTCCGCCATATCCTTCAAGAGAAACATGACAGTGTAACGTAAGCAGTACATACAGATACGAATAATTGACGGTATAACCTAACACTTGTTTACTAAATCCATAATCAGCTACATGTTTCGGCTATGTTTCGCCATCCTCAGGCTCTGTGCAAACGTATGAAAAGGGAATGTACAACTGTAAACGTAATAGTGTTTAAAATTGAGGTCTCCATTTCTGTCACATATATTCATATATGATAAAATAATATAAAAAATTCAGATCTCAGTCTTAATAACGTTACGTTTGCAGCTGTACGTTCTCTTTTTGTAGTTTTACACAGACTGAGGTGGCTTAACATACCCGAAACATGTAGCTAATTGCAGATTTCAACAAGCACGTTTTTGCCAGTTTTTATGTGCCTGTTTATGCATGTTTACTTTATTAGTCGAGTTTCATATATCCCCTCCTTTGGACGTGCCTAAGAGAATAAACAAGTGTTGTTGTGTTAGTGGTTAATTATCGGTGTCTATACATATACTCGTCTCTGCGACGAGCTGGTCCCTCGTCAAGAGGAGTCCTACCGAGTGTGGTGTGTCTAATGTGTGTGATCATGAAACCTCGAAATGAGGAGGCCAAGGCACCCGAAAAGGGGCTGTTGAGCCATAGGAAAAAAAAATACATATACTCGTACATGTACACATACACAAACACAGAGGGATGAACCATATCAAAACAGAGCGCATACTATACTTACCGTGTAGTATTGCAGTCTCACCGTATGTTAATGACATTTTCGAGAAAGTAGTCATTTTATCTTATTAGCTTAATGTTACGTGTACCGAGAAGTTTAGTTCAGCTCTCCGATTCGAATCTCTGCCAAGACACTGACTTTCTCGCTGAAAGTTTAGTGATTTTTATCAGACCGTACCCCCCCCCCCCTTTCCCGAGGAAAATAATTGTATAGCAACTCAGCTGTGTCACAAACGTTTCCTTCCAAATCCTTTAAAATTCACGATTTACCAATCATCCCACTATTCTATGCCATATATTCTGACATGCTGCAGCGTTCTAAAATAAACCATAAACATTTAAAGACCAATACAAGTGTAAAGCCTGCGTACTTGAAAAAGCATGGATAATTAAACGAAAAATGAATAAATTAAGAAATAAAGTAAATTGGGCACGTGGCTTATATAGGTTAGGAAGAGAGAATGAGAGAATTTTGAATGGATAATTTCAAAGAAAAGATAAGTAGGGAGATCTAGGCTTAGACAAAAGATTACTGTTAAGCAGTTATATTTAAGCATAAAGTATTGTTTTATTCCGATGATTTTGCTTCCTACTAAGAGAAAGTTTTGTGGTTATTAAATAATCCATTTTACAAGGAAAGTTGTTCAACAATGGGACAAGGTATTCGACCTTGTACAGAAAACTACAAGTATCCTGAATAAAAGGCCACTCCTCTTAACAGTTGAAGTTGTGTCACGTGTACTGTTGTCGCACGTGATGCTGTTACAACTTGCACAGTAACGGTTGATTTTACAGAGTGACTGACCAATTAATCGTGTCCACTTATGGAAGCTTCGTGTCATTAGGCGATTTGTAGCTTAAACCCAGCACTGTAAGCGCTAAGTCGCAGCGTAATTCTCACCAGGATACTGAATTGTTTTATGACGATGCAGGCATTGTAATGGGGCCGTACCGTCACCCAAAAGGTCCAATTGCTGGTCAAGAAGCTTCTATAAGCTTCATAATTAACTTCTTCCCGCTATAGACAAGTTTTATCGCTCGGCAACGGAATGCCCGTAGCGAGGAATTATTTGCTATTTCAGATCAGATCCTGCCGTCTCTTAAACAGCTAAAGCTAAATATTCGCGTCTTATAGACAAAGGGCTTTATGCGACACCATGGAGCTGTACCATTAAAATAAGTTTCTGTTAATTAAAAGTGATTTATTATGGCTTATGCCTGAGGCTAAGACACTCAAGACGATGTAAACAGAGCAAGCGAGAAAATGTAAATATAAAGATAAACTAGTGTATTGGTGCTTGTAATCCTTTGTATTTGAGACTCACTGAGCATGGCGCCTCGGCGCCGAAACATGTAGAATTTTTTTTTTAAACTTCTGTATAATTTGCTATCCTATGGTGTGCATTTGTTGGTTAATGTGCTTGATTATAATAACGCACGGAATAAATAATATCAAAAAAACTGAGCTTCTTGAGGCTTTCAACGAGGGTTGTGTGCTAGTTACTTTACTCTCGCATTTAGGCCTAAATTTATTTTAAATACACATTTTAGGATACTTTTAACTCCGTTAAGTCTGTACAATTCAGTACCTTCTTGCAGAATATATCTTCACTTCCTAAGTAGAGATCCTTCTCCTTACTTCTTAGTTTTCAACTTTTAATGATAAACATTTTAAGGACATACAAGCTAAGGAGCTGTACGGCTTTACCCGAATCATTACCGTTTTATTCAGTCATAACACCTCCCCTCTGCAGTCTCCACATTCCAAAAGACTTCTTGTTTGAAAACTGGCGATCACGATTACAAATCGTTAATAAACATACCTTGCCTATTCTTTGTAATACCCGAACATTGTTTTACACCAGGAATTATGAATTTACTAAATAGACTTCACCGCAGTGAGTAAATTCATAAAATTCGTGTAATAAAATGTTTACGTAACATTGGGTCTCAAGGAAGCCTCTGAGGACCTTATGCTTTTCCGTTAAATCATTTGGCAAAAGACTCACGAATAAACAGCTTCTCTGTCCGACATGCCGAAACATGACAGCCCTTCTGCACAAGCGAACTTAGAACAAAGGAACTGAATGGTTTACTGTGATTCTACAGATCTATATTTTGGTGTACTTTACAGCATGGATCACGCTATTATTGATTGTAGCTGGGGTTCACCACTTTCGCATTTTGGGTAGATTACTGACTGTTATGCCCGAAACTTTTGGTGGTCCTTCATTCTCTTCGGATATTAAGAAATGTCTGTCTAGTACTTTCAAGAATTCCACAACCGCCTCCTTTTAAGTTCCTAATCTATTTTACATTATAATCACTCCATCTCTTTCAGTTCTGAGCAATCGCTGATCATGCAAGGTGATCAGTTTAGAAGAAGATGAACATGGCAGACTTCGAGATATTACATCAATACTAGCATGGAGAAACTAAGGAAACCAGAAGGAACGTAACAGTTGGTATCGATTGGTGTTCGAACTAGATGCCTCCCGAATACAATCAAACCGTTACAGCAGAGCAATGTGATCGGCAGGTAAAAGAGTGGCAGTACGTATACCTGAGTTTATCGACTTTATCTTCATGATGTTTCCTCTATGTAGTGTAACTACAACACCTGTATATATAATTTTACAGACGTGCAGAATTACGGACCATGGCCATATTTAATAACTAAATTACTGGCCCAGAGTCGTGTTGAAAGGCTTATATTTATTCTGCTGATCAAAATATTACATCTAACGTAGAACACGAATTTTTATTACGTTATACAATAATAAGTTATTATAACCTATTCTGAGCCAATGTAATCCACTCAACATATTCATATCTACTACCTCCAGACAAGTATTTAATTTTAACCTTCCATCATAAATAAGATATTTGCGTCACGAATTCTTCCCATCGCACTACATTGCTTGCTCAGTGTTATCAACTAACATTACAATCTGTCAATTCTACTGCTCTTCTAAAGAACGAAACACAATGAAGCCCATGTAAAGCTCTGTAGTTGTGGGGCAGAGAACACGGACTCAGGAAAACCTGTAATTGTAAGGGATTATTCTTGCAGAAAAAATATCAGATTACGAAAGAAAGTAGTGTAAGGATCAATGCCATATCCTTCATATATGCAGTATGTGTAATGATCATGTACCCGCAGTCCTTGGGGTCCGATATCAAAGAACATTTCTAGCTTGTTACTTTTACGCGTTGTAAAGGGTACGGGTTTTTGAAAGCACGTAACTAACGCCGTACTTTATCTGTAACATCTGGTGGGTGCCTAAAATTCTGTGTTTGTCAGACAAGTAACGTAACTGCATGGGGTGTTGCAGTCATGTGTTTTGCAGAAAAATTCAAACGGAATTTTTATTGAACATGTTAAACCTGAGAATTAATCCGCTTAAATTACGGAAGTCGCGAATGCTTTGGAGGAGATACCCCCAGCCAATTTAAACCTCGCATTTTGCCCAACTCCATTTAAAACTTAATGGACTAATAGCGCAAAATTACCTTCTTACTGCTATATGTCACAGTAAACCAAGGCCTTGTTTTGCACCCTATTTGTGTTCCTGAAAAAGTGGGCGTAAATAAAAAAGACGTAAATCAAAAATGATATTCTCATACAAAAAAGGCTTAAAATAAATGCAAATAAAGCACTCAAAGGACGTTAAACCATAAATGAGAGGGCGTAAATTAAGAAGTGGTGTAAATTGGTAAAGGTCGTTAAGGCAAAAAAGGCGTGAAGCAAACGGGCCTAAAACAAGGCCTTCATGTACGCGGAATATGGGGTGCAGCGTCTGTCACGCACCGGGTTCAACTAGTTTCATGATCCGCCACGGATAAGGATGCAGGAAATTATAGGTATAGTACAAAACAAACAATATAATAATAATAATAATAATAATAATAACCATGGCTCAACAGCCATATATGGGCCCGGGCCTCCTCTTGCCTCCTCTTTTCGAGTTTACCAAGTCGTGCGCATTCGTTGGTGACTGGCCAACTGGCCGCGCTACTATTCTATCGATCCTGATGTGTCCGCCAGAGCCATCTGGCAGGCAGTCAGGAGACTTGGGTGAGAAATGGAGGTAATTTAGCTTAAGCAACATTTTTATTTATGCCCGTAAGGTTCTTTTAATCTACGACATGGGACCGACGGCTTTACTTCCCCTCCGAAGGAAGTGGTGTTCCGGATTTTTATCACCCTTAAAAATCCATCGACCTCGGTCGGGATCGAACCCGCGAACCTTGGGTCCAGGGGCGAGCACGCTAACCACTAGTCCACCGAGGTCGACAAAACAAACAATATACAGCAAGGTTTTCAGTGACTGAAGGGCTACACTTGAAAGGCCTGGAGATGAGTAGCGAAATCTGTGAAAAATCTTTTGTGGCTGAGATTGTATTTGCTACGCAAGTGTTAAGTTTCTATTGCTTTCTATAAATAAGCGCTACGCACAGGACGGAAGGCTCTCATCTTTGAACTTTGAGGTATAATGATTTTTTTAAATATACTGAAAATGACCATTAGCGTTTTACCTCGTTAATTTGTGGTTTATACGACTCCTTGTTACAGCAAGCACTGGGTTATGTTTAAAACGGTAAGCAACACCAGGAAAACAATGCTTCATAACGCACAGCATATCACACATAAATGGGCTTCCTACCCAAATTGGGCTACTTATGAAGTTGAGTTTAGTACTAGGCTCATTAATTGCGAAACTAAAAATACAAATATTAAAACGTACAAAACGTAAAATATTGGCCTTGTTAAAAACCAACGAACCTTACGATGTAACTGTTATGAATTTTGATTCGTGATTCGGAAGTCTAGGGTTTGAATCTCGCCCTCAAACGTGGTTATAACAGCGAGTTTCCTTAGTATTTTTATCCACCCACAGAAACCCTGCAGACTTGGTTTTTCACTACAATAACTTTCTTGCAGTTGCAGTACAAATTATAAATTACAACATAATACAAGCTACACGGCTCAGAAAGTCAGGCGCACTCATGACCTCATATTTGGCTAAGAACGTACAACGTATTTCGTATTTAAACTTTTAAAAATAATACATGTACAAACTGAACGTAAAGTTGCTTTTTTATGTACTACGGGGAAAGTGTTAGTCAGAGGTGAGTAGTGAGCATCAAGCTCCTGCCGCTTTAAACCAAGCACCTATTATAACAGCCCGGGTCACTCTGAACTTGACAGTCAAGATAGAAAGCCCTGTCCTCTGGAATCAAACCCGGTGCAGTCCGTAGCACGTGTCTTTATAGACTGAGTTACCTGAGTTCCAGTAAGACACGTTTGAATTCCAGCTATATTTGGTAATTTTTTGGGTTTCGAAAGAGCAGCGTTCCTTCTTCAGGACCTGTTAATAGCTTCATAGTTGAAGAAATTCTTTGTCTTTCAAGAAACCCGAAAGTTTATTGTTATGTTAAAGATAAATCCGCCAATGTAACTTACGTTAAGGCTTTTGATTACAGTCTATATTTTTCCAAATTTAATAATATCCTCCTCTCTAAGCATAGGTCACCGAAGTAAATTATTTCTTTCACGATTCCGATTAATATGTCGTAAGCATTTCTCTTCACGCCCACGAGTGCTTATTGTCCCACTGACCCGATCCTTCTCAACTTGATTACTTTAATCATATCTGGTAACATGTACAAATCATAATGGCCTCCTGTGTGGTCAACATATTTCACGGAACACTAAATGGTCCCCATTATTTATTTGCTGATTCGTGCTAACGTGTCGCAAAATTCACAAAAATAAGACATTTATAATGAATTCTTGCAAAAATGGGTACCATATCTTTTATTCAAAATTTAATTGAAGTAAAGAAAAATAAAAATATACCAAAAGGCGATATAGTATGAAAACAATTGATAAGTAAAATTAATTCCTGTTTTATAGACACATGCAGAATGTTAAAAGAGTTGTTTTAAAATATACTGCTTATAGTTAATAGAAACAAGAACTACAAAGAATCATACAAAGCTGAATGTCTTTAATATTTGTTATGAAGAATGCGAAAAATATTTACTTAACTATTTCCAGATCGAGCTTAATAATATTTATATTTAAAGGGCTCGGTAAACATTCTCCATCTCCGTTATAAAAACTAAATAGTTAATCTTGTATAGAGAAATAATCGCTGTATGCTCTGAGGTCCATACAAAACACACAAACACGCTGTGTAGGCAGAATGTAGAATTTTTGGAAGCCCACAGATATTCTGGTATTAATTACAGTTTAATTATGGCTGTAATAATAATTTTCTGTGAATGTAAACAAGCAGAAAAATACTTCGTATGTATGTACGTAGGTATGTATGTATGTATGTATGTATGTATGTAGTAGTAAATAAAAGAACTCTTTAATAAATACAACGGTCTTTACATTGACTCCGGTAGTGCTACATCATATTAGCGTGCCTCTCTGCAGAGACGTTACCTGTTACGTGAAAATTAAGTCAAGTTTAAAGTACCTATTATACATTTCATTTTCATTACGTTAATTTGAACACATTCCATGAGAGAAATTATTTATTATTTAGAATGTGTAATATTTATAGAAGCAATGCAAACAAAGTAACCAGTTTCACTGTCGTGTTAACTAAGAGACGTTTAAAATATGGAGGGTAATATAAGAAATGAACTTTTACTGACGCTGTATAATGGTTTCTAAAGCAAACGGAGAAAAATACATACACTGCAATATAACACAGGTGAAGATACGAGAGGAATTGTGTGGTAAGAAACAGGAACTTGTAGATTGTGGAGAGTCAGTAGAAGCGGTGTAGGTCATTGTTCATAAGTTTGTGCAGTAAAGAGGAGGAATGAAGTCAACTTTTGAGGTTTTGAAGTAAAAGGACTTGGAGGAGAGCGATTCTATATAAAGGCTTTTGGAATATTGATGCAGAAATAGATATTATGCTGGTTGGATATCGGATTGAAGAGCATTGATAGAATGTGGGAATATAGACTATATAATTAGACACAAATATTAACAGGAAAGGAAGATACATAAAAACGACAGACAAGTAAATACAAACTTAGAGGTTTATTAATGCTAGGGAGAAATGATACGTCATAAGTGCAACAAAATTTTGAACTCTTCGAATTAAAACTTTATGCCGAGAGTCGGAGAATAAGACGAGGGATTAGAAATCAGGTATCTAAAACTGTAAATAAAATGGGTTTATTAAAGTGTTCTTCCCATTCCTTCTTACAAGTGTTTACGAGAGAGCTCAAATAGACCGACGTTACAATGACAGTTTTAATTCGCAAAAGATCTGATGCTGGATAAAACGTGTTAGAATCCAACTGCATTGCATGTGTTACAAAATACCGGGGCTTTAAATGTGTGTAGCTAACCAACTCTACGGTAAGACAGTCCGAAAATCCGACACCGCTAATAACAGTATATACAATTTGAACACAATCCCGTGAGTTATGGGTAATTCACAGCCCATTTTCCAAGATCCATCTCTATGTTATTCTCCCTTCTCCCTCTTCGTCTTAAAAGCTGTTGCTTTTCAAAATATCTCATTAACATTATATATTCAGTTCACCCGCTATACATGTCCAGCCCGTTTTGACTTCTTGATTAAACTATCCCATACACAAAAATTATTTATTTTAATAATATCATGAGGTAATATGTCTTCCTTTTTATTTATTTCATCGCTGTTCATTCCAAATAATTATTTGAGAATTATTTTCCGAAAATTTATAAAGAAGAAAGGGACGCATACTGAACCTAATTCAATAACGCTGACAAAATCACGGATTAGACTTAACGTAAAGCATAGACCAGGAACGCAGGATTTGTGACTTCCAACCGACTTCTCATATAATTAAATCTAGAATGTTACAATGGTATGGACTCTGCTGACGGAGGTAAAACCTTTGAGAAACTTGATGGGGGAACCTTTATGAAACTGTGAATGAGGTGCAAGGATGATATTAAAATGGATCTTAGGGATGTAGTTATATATAACTGGCTCAGGATCGTTTTCATTGGTGGGGTTTGATATTAGCATTACTGTATCTTCTGCTTCTGAGCCGTTAATTTCTGCAAGTGATGTGTGCTGAATTCAGAAATATTCAGCTTTTCTCAATTCAAGTCTTCGGACACACCCGGAATAAATAGCCACATGCATGTAGGACACCTGAGATCATTTGGCTGCGAGACTCTATCACGTTTAGGATGCAATTTCTTCCAGTGTTTCGTCAATCAAGGACCATGAATTCCCCTTCCCTATAGCGGAATAACTTCGATATTATTTATCTTATGAACAGAATAGTCAGCCGTGGAGCTTGTGAAGCAAATACGTAACACTGTAGGCAGCAAGGCATTTTCTCGGAACAGCCAGCCAGCTGTAATTGGGTGGATTAAGAACTCCAGTCCCAGCATCTGTGTCAGGAATGAGATAAAAACTTTTCGATATGTTGCACGGTTGGAGACAATCTTAATCGCGTCATCAGTATAGTGGAGCGTACTCCGACAAGAAAATCAGCATTGTCAGACAGGATTCAGGAAGTATGCTAGAGAGTGGATGATTAGGTTAAATTCCGCCTCCGTCATCTTTTCTACTTTCCTCTTTTACAACAACAATGACCAACGTGCTTTTGTCTTCAAAACAATCTGTTATGACATTGTTGAACACAGAAGAGATTTCACTTCTGTTTTATGAAAGGGAACAAGAAAGTCAAATAATGCATTGTAGTGACCATATGACCATATGACCATATCCAGCTGCGAGTGAAAGATTTACCTTGATGGGTAAATCTTAACTTCAACCAGTGATTCACTGAAGTTTTTTGACACTGGATTTTCTCAACAGAAATTATAATCCCCATTGTCCCATTACACGATGCATATTAAATAAATACGACGTTTCGAAATTAGTTTCATTTCCATGTTCACATTACTGTAGTTAAGCAGAAAGACAGACTTTTGGCCCAACCTATGCAAATAATACGAAAATTATGTAAATCTTGTATCATAAAAATTACAACCAATCACTTGAACTTGAAAAACGAGCCAAATCCCAAAACGTCATATAGGCCAATATCAACTTTTCAAAGCACAGTAGTAATTGCATGTAAATGTAAAGCGTGCTTCCGCTTTCAAAGGTTTTTAATTTATTCACTAATTGTATTTATGGTTTTCTTACAATTCTCGAAATAAAAAGCAACAAAAAACTGGTCTTGGTAAAGAAGAAGCAATGTGTCTTCTGGAAGGAAAAAAAAGGAATTTATAAGAAAGGTTTAAACGGAAAGCGGTCTTCAAATTTTTGAAAGACATGTCAATCACAGACAGTTATAATATACCGAATTCCAGTGAAATGAATGAACCATCGTTCCAGACTTTTAGATAAATATTTCATATTTAATGAGGACAGTTCCTAGAAGACTCACATGGCAGTGAAAACTGTTAGTCTTACTTCAAGCTTTCAATAACTGTGTATTTCGCCCACTAGAAATATTTATGTTTTACTGAGTTTTCAAAATAAACAAGTATTAATCTGCGAAGTATTATCTCGAAATCGATCGATTAACAGGGAAGCGGACTTATATAATAGCTAGGAGTATATTTTTTACACGTTATAATATTTAAATAAGGGGCGCACAAATCCTGGAGGCCTGGTCTCCCGGGAGACTATATTTTGTAAGATGGCGCCTGACATTCTTGGGTCCTCAGTATTGAAGTCGCATCTGTCACCTTTCTGGCGCCTAAACGTTTGACGTGGCTCCTACATTTTTGAAAAATTTGGGCACCCCTGATTTAAATGTATTATTCGGATTAATTTATTTCCCATACAGTCCTCACCATATTATAGGAATACCCCTAAGATAACATAATATACAACATTTGAATAATGAATATATGTCTTACATTCATAATGTTAATAATTTTTGAAAGCGTCATGTAAAATGAATTTTACGCCACAAATTAACCAGTACGTCTAAAAAGGATTGGGATTGTTTATAAATATCGTGTGGTAATTATGTTGTCCATCTAGATAGGTATCATCATAAACGCCCTTCCATAAGAGTAGGTATAGGACGATGTATGCTAATATGAATTAATGTGGTAACTTTACTACAATTCATGCTACGAGTATGTAAACTAATGCTGTCTTAAGTACTTGAAAGCGAACAATCCAGAAAAGGCAGTCTTAAAACCTATGGAAAAGTAATTACTGAAGAACTCGTAACTGGCATGTTAAGTTTCAGAACTCCGATGCATTTCATCCAACAAGTTTCAACATCAATAGTATTCACATAGCACTTCACGACACAACTGTAACCAATGTCATTATCGAAAGTCGCCTTCGAGCTCAGCATTCGGGAAGTTCCGGGTTCAAGTCTCGGCCTGGGGACCGTCTATGTTGACTGCCTACCGTGACCGGCTTTTCTGAGGTTCTTTTTAGTCCCCCCATATAAATTGTGAAAATATATCTAACGTCAGGCCAATACTGCGTCTTTCAATATCCTTTATAATTTAATATTGCTAATCGACCAATCATTTCTGCTACATAATATGAAATGTTTCATAGAGTCTTTAAAGAAGCCATAATAAATAAATTATCGTTAGAACAATTTTTAAGTTAGAAAATGTCACGCTAACGACGGATGGTTATTTGCAACTTCTATAAAATATTAGCTTTAAATCTTTCGATATTTCTGGCAAAAATGTTAAGGATTTATGAAGGAAAGATAGAAGGAAGGATAGAAGCGCGGGGAAGACGAGGAAGAAGACGAAAACAGCTACTGTATGACATTAAGAAAATGAGAGGATACTGGAAATTGAAAGAGGAAGCACTAGATCCCACTCTGTGGTGAACTCGCTTTGGAAGTGGCTGTGGACCTGTCATAAGACAGACTACGGAATGAATGGATACTGAATGGCGTTCTTACCCTTCTTACCGCACTGCGTCCGTAACAGAGCGAGTAAGGGTGATGTGTACTGACACTCGGGGGGATTTATGCAGAGTGTATTTATTGATGACCCTTTTTCAGAGGGGCAAAGTTGAAGGATCAGGAAGCCGTTCAGACACAGCGTACCTAACTAATTTCACGGATCGCATTCCAGCTTTAGAAGCCAATAATTCGCTCAGATAGTTATGTAGTGCATTACTCATAAGAATATCATCAAATCGTATTTAAATAATGCATGTAGCTTGTAACAAAACAAATATTTGGTTTTACATTTTCCTTTTTAAGAATTTCGGTGTTTAATTTCTGAACTATATATCGTAATCGTATACACTGTATCTGGTGCAGAAGAAATGCCACTGGAAAATATTTCACCAAAGTTTTAATTTCAATCTACAAGCAACCACAAGCGCTAATTTTTTAAAAGAAATTGTTACATGAGTTGATAGTCGTAAACAACCACTCTAGTAATGTTACAATAAATACATCGCTCAACCATTCAATCAACAAAACTATCAAAATAATTTAAAGAAAGTCCTCAGTTACAAAACACGAAAGCCAAATAATCAGTTAATACAGAGAAAAAAAAAATGTGACTGCCGGTATATCACAATCTGCATTGTTTTAAACCCGTAATGTGAACTGTTATTCTGCCTTCAGTGATGATTGTCGGCAGTCCCAGTCACGTCAATAATAAAGAGAATGTCACAAAAACTCTGTTGCTAGACAGATGTACAAACTCGTTGTGAATATTAAAAGATTTTTTGTCATTTGTGTGTCTACTTTTATTGATTTGTTGATGACGTAGCCTGATTCTCACTAGCACATGTGACCGAACGATAATTACAGATTGATTATTCTAAACTGCTGTTACAAAACACATAACCAAGTGTCCTGCAAGAATGGCTTATGTCTGTACAAATAATAAAAGGTAAATATTAATGTATTTAAGCACCATGCTCTAAGGAAAATGGAAGTGTGGAGATGACATAAATAGGAGTGAGTGATCAGCTTTAAGCTCCATCCTCTTTATCCAACTAGAAAAACGGCCTTCAAACTACTGGAGCGGTGACTGGGTTTACTTCGTTTGAGAAGTATGATTCCAGATTTCGAAAATGTAGCATCGTATATAAGGGCTACCGAGGACTATTTCCCCTGAGATATAAAGGCGGACGGCACTTGCAAATGACCACTCATCTCCACA
The DNA here is from genome assembly GCA_021186555.1 of Reticulitermes speratus. Taxonomy (NCBI): domain Eukaryota; kingdom Metazoa; phylum Arthropoda; class Insecta; order Blattodea; family Rhinotermitidae; genus Reticulitermes; species Reticulitermes speratus. The sequence continues at coordinate 11,950,091 of JAJKFL010000001.1, forward strand.
TCTTTACACACCTCCAGGCTGGCGCTTACGCATGGACAAAACTTATAAAGTTTTCTGCTGGACAATTTATTTTTTTCTTTGCCCACCCCTAGAGCGACATTTTTGTATTGACGATATCGAAAGCTCATGTGACAATGCAGGACAACTAATTAGTTCTTATGGTACAGTTTTATATGATATGGAAGAAACGAAAGGTTCGGATACATCCATTCATTCATAATAGAGCCCAAAGGTACAATTCTTGTATAATGAAAGCAAACCTACCGAATGGTATATAGGAATTATTTCTCATCCAGGAAGTGGCCACTTTATTAACTACTAAAGGGCAGATATCTATTAATTTCAATCTTCTCGGTCAAACCAGACGACTAGGAATGTATTTGATATAAATGCAGACGGTATACGTAAAGTATATATCTTCTAGGTGCAGGTATTTATAAATTCATATCTCCTGCAAGAGACATTAAGTTCCAATGCATATTAAGTAGAATCATAAATGGTCTTTTGGATGCAAAATTACACTGAAATGTTATGACCAACTCTATAATTTTATATGGCAGTGAAAACACTGTGGCAAAGCAAAGGTCACTAGCAGAAAACAGGTCTCCGAGACAAAAACGTTGGAGAGACCTCGCAATAAATAAGCAGATAAATAAATAAATAAATAAATATCGAATTATAAATATTGCATGTAAAATAACAATTAAAATATTAAGGTAAAACTAATGTAAAGTTAAAATGGATGGAAAAATAGGGTATTTAAACTTACATTAAAATGTAGATCCGGAGGAATACAACTTAAACTTAATTTTAAATGTCCTGATTTTGTTATAAATATTTGCATTCAGGGACTATTCTGAAACATTTGATAGCAATTAAAATTTGCAGACTGATTGGATTAGTGAAAGTCTGAAAGTAAACCCGAGTAAAATTATGTGTACATTCATGCCTCGTGTATTGAATGCGGGACAAAATCACAGTTTAAATGTAGGCAATGAATATGTTGAAAAAGTGGCAATTTTTAGACATCTGTGAAAGACACTAAAGAAACAAAATTGCAAGCATGAAGGAATTAAGTACAGATAGAATTCACGGAAGCCCAGCTACCATTCTTTCCACAACATTCTGTCTGCTCATTTGACAAAAATATGAAGATAAAATACGCAGTATAATGTCTTAAATGCGTGCGAAAGTTGGTCCCTCACGTTAGGTAAAGAACACAAGCTGAGGGTATTGGAGAATGGGGTGCTGAAGAAAATATTTGGGCCTCAGAGAGGAGAACCAAGTGAATGGAAGAAAATTGCACAATGAGGAAATTCTTCCATAAATCTTATTACGATGGTCAAGTATAGGAGAATGAGATGGGGAAACTTAATAAAGAGAAATTCCACTTGGACGACCTAGGTGTAAATGGTAGGATAATAATAAAACAGATGTTAAAGGTATAGGATGGAATGAAGGTGGACATAATTAATTTGGCTCAGGATAGGGACAAGTGGCAGACTCTTTCGGACGCGGTAATGAACAGTCGGGCTCCACCAGTTCGTATAAACTGGAAAAGTCTGCCAATCCTAGGGCAGTCCATGTGCGATTTGTGGTGGACACAGCAGCACTGGAACAGGATTTCCTCGAGTACTTCCGTTTCCCCTGTCAGCATCATTCCACTACTGTGCACTCATCTTCATGTTCGTGATATTCTTATCAGAAGGCTAAGATAAAGATCCTCCTTTTAAAAAATCAGTCTTTTAGCTTTCAGTGTCAACTACGTCCGTTTGGGTTACCACTCAGATTACGCTTACCGAATTACAGACACCCTATTCTTGTTCTGATACTAGTGTCCCTAGCAACACACCCTGTGACATTGCAGTTGATCACAAATGGACAAAGCGCTCTCCTTGGTAACAGTTTATTTTGTTGCTTGTTGTTTCAATACAGGTCGAAGGTAAAAGGCATTTGTATTAGTGTTCAGGATGTTTAGTTGTCAGCTGTAAGCCCGGCGAGTACCACACATCATGATCTCCGTCCAAGTACTATGATAGATGAAGACGAATTGGAGGGTGGAGAAACCTCAGCGGGATGAAGCCTCGCCAAACTTTGCCGGCTTCCACCGGCAGTGTCGCACACGTGAAAAGACAAATCACATCCACTCCTCTCAACATGGAAACGAAACCGGTTTTAATAAGTCTTCGTTTACTTTCGAAGTCCAGTGTTTCCCATCTTTAGTCAGTCCAACTATGAGACTGAAGAACTGAGTCATAAAATTGCTAAATGAGAAGAGTTTAAGCCAAAAATCACTATGAAACGCATAATTTGACCAGGGACACATTCATGTTCTGTCTTTGCGACCAAACGCCTAGATGTTGCGCTTGTGACGTGTAATGTAAGAAGACCCGACATAAGCCTTTAACATTGCTCAAAAGAAAAAAGCATTTAGGTTTGTGTACAACTAAATAACCTGCTTACTCCTATTAGTATTGTTCTTGTACCCGTATATATGGGAACAAAGGATTAATCGCTAACAGCTGCGCTCGTTCACTAGAAGGCGGCAGCGCAGCGCCACCTGCTGTTGGCGATTAACAGTATCTACAAGGCCGGCAGTGCGCTGGTACCCAACATGCGGTATCAATTAAACATCAATACTGCACAATACACTTTTTATTGCCTATCGAAAGGTTAATTTCAAAAGCCCCAGACTGGATGACGTACGGTTTTTAAACAGATAGATCAACCACACGCGATTTGCAGTGGTTAACGATAATTACTCTCAGTAAATTGGAGAACGCCGATCCCAGTGGCCGCGCGGTCTAAGGCGTGGGTCTGCGGCCGCTCCTTTGCTGGAATTGCGGGTTCGAATCCCGCCGGGGGCATAATGCCTGTCCCTTGTGAGTGTTGTGTGTTGTCAGGTAGAGGTCTCTGCGACGGGCTGATCACTCGTCCAGAGGAGTCCTATCGAGTGTGGTGTGTCTGAGTGTGATCGTGAAGCCTCGACAATGAGGAAGCCCTGGCCCAGTAGGGGCTGTTGCGCCATGGGTAAAAAATTGGAGAACGGTATAACGTTTATTGCTAGGAATGCAACGTTAAATGAGTTTCAGTTGATGTAATAACATCTTCTGAACTGGACAGTTTATTTTGCGCCTAATGACGCTATGACAATGAACGGTCAATTAGACAGGATATGGCAGGAACAGGAAGCCGTGTCTTGTAAGGTCCTCTCCGGCGTATGCCTAGTACAGATGTGTCCAAGTTTCTTTTTTTCAGTAGGTGACACATAATCATAAATTCGCATGTGTGTTGAATATTTTATTGGTAACCGTGACGATATTCAATCTGACAGACGTAACGAAAACAGGATCTGTAGTTTAGTTATAAGATGTTACGAAAATAAAATAAAATAACAATTATAACACAAATATACACGCAGAACTAGAAATGCATGAAAGAGAATAATACATTTTATAATTTGTGCTCTGAAATACTAGTTTTTCGCTTTGTTCTGATTACATCGAATGATGAAATGAAACATCGAGTTAAATACTTTTTTCTTACGAAGGTCTGGAGAGAAAATTATACTGATTTTAATAATAAGACACCAATTAAATTCCACTTCTTTCTATCAATCACAGTCGTCCTCATCACAGTCACAACAATTACAATCTTTTGCAGCCTTTAAAATAAGCAGAGATATAGTCCAAGGTTGGGTAATTACGTGCTTTGGTTGCGAATAGACCATGATAACTGACAACTGAAATGCCAGTATGTTGTCGAGAAGATCGCAGTTCAGGCTTACAGAAGGGTAAACATATGGGAGTTGCCACTTCGAATATTCGCCGGCGAAATAGATATCCGAAAGTATGTGTGTCATGGTTTTTCTCAGGTTTTCTAGAAAAATGCCCACATAATATGGATAGCGTAGACTGTAGAGTGACTATACTACGGGATGGAGGGTCTGGCCTTCCATTCCCGGCAGAAACAAGAGATTTTTCCCATCTCCGAAACGTCCAGGACGGCTCTGGGGCCCAGCAGCAAACCTCCTGTTCAATGTGTAGATGTTAGATGCGATAAGGATGTCGGGGGTTTGAAACTGACCACTGAATTCCATCTAGTTCTGAGTTGAATTAAGAATGAAAGGAACCAAACCTCTACTCCCCTCTGGATACCTTCAATGCGTGGGAACTGACAAATTTACTTTTTGTCTGTCATATGAAATACTTCATAACGTCCGATATTGCTACAAGTTCAATAAACTACCAATGCATGAAAATACAGAAGAACTTCAAGCATCAAAAGTCAAGATACATTCTTGGATATGACGCCGTGTAGATTAGTGTATTTACTGACGTTCCGGAGAAGCTTGTTGTCTATAACTTATCACTATACAGTGATGATGCGTGAAAAGTAATACTTCACATCCAGTAACTAAATAACAAATGTGTATTATGCCGACTCAAAGCTTAGGCAGCTTTTCGCCGTCTTCTCACCACGGAAGCCTGCTTATTCCATGTAGGATTTGTGGGACACAATAATACAGTGACAGGCTTGTCTCCGTATACGTCGCTATTTCTCTACCAATTGGCCTTCCACCAAAGCTCCATAATCACTCACTTATAATTTTGGGGATAGATAACAAGCTTCTTAGAGACCGAAGTTCCACAGACGCGTGAAATTTGTGATTCTTGAAGTTTTTGCGCGGTGTGATGGAGGACTCCTTTGTTCTGGGATAGGCCGCGGTGTCGCAACACAGAAACATTGAGTCCACGTGAAGAGATGTGTATGTTTCTCATTCGCTAGAACTATAATGGAGCGTCCTGTGAGGAGTGGTTGATACCCCTGATACACATGAGGGATAAACAGTTGTTGTACTGAGATTTTTCGTGATATTATTCTGCCTTCTCAGGAAAATGCGGATGTAGTACGCAAATCAATCCTCAACGGCTCACTTTCACAAAATTTTCAATTAATCGTTTACTAACCAGCCTGTCGTAAAGCGTCGTACAAATTAAGCTGTTAAAAGCATCCTTGATTAAACACGAATAAAAGGTACAATATATATTATAGAATGCGATTTCTCGGAGACAAACTAAGTGGAAAATCTGCTGGATTGTACTTACAATATATTAACTAAGTTTCTTTTATCCCTTAGGAAGCTTGAAGTTCATCCACATAATGCGTAATAATTAGGTTCTTATTACACGGTATACATGTGTCGGCTTCATTACAACTGGTTAACATTCTTTAGAGAAATAATTTATTGTTAGAATAACAAGAAACGCATAACGACACTGTAAGCAAAGTGCAGATCCGTTTAATGTTACACCAGCTGCTATATATAGTTACCACTCTGCTTTTAAAAATCAAAGGGCAACAACTTTAGAACTGATGTGATTGCGGTGACAGTTTTTGCGACAAACTCTGACATATGAAAGCATGGTAAATTAATTTCTTATAACATAAGTACCGAATTTATTTTAAAAATAAACTGGAGCTTTCAGTCTCTCTGAATGTTGCTAACATGTGTGTGCCTCCCAATTCTCCTTCTTTGTATGCGTCTCTGCATACGTAAGCGATTAATACTTTTGGTCTGCAGAAGCGAATTTTGATTAAATTTTGATTAAATTATACATTTCTTTCTAAATTTACTGGCTGAAACTTTAATTGTTGTTGAAATCAAAGAAGAGAGACAACCAGAGTTCACAAAGGTATAACCATGTTTCTGAACACATTTAAATAAATAGTGAACAGATCGAAAAATAATTATGTAAAATTGTAATATTTACTAACACAGAATTTGTTATTGTTTGGGTTATACTTCTTTTTCACAAGGTGTCCTTTTCGCTTCTTTAAAGACCAAAATTAATCTGCTTTGTGTAAAAATATTTTAATTCGTACCTCACAGAGAACATAGTATGCTTCCATTAGGAAAACCAATCAGTGAATGAGGCATATTTTAAGAACTGTACGGAATAAATAAATACAATATGTGAGCAAAACGGAGAAATTCCATTGTTAAAACTAGCGTTACATGTACTAACTACTGGACTTTAAAGGGTTAAATAGGCCTTCAAGATGCAATACAGAGTAATCACATTTCAGTTCAAGGCAGGACAAGAAACTGACCTCTCCAGAACATCCAGACTACATCTCGGGCCGAAGTTAAAATGCGTGGAGCTACAACTGCACACTCCGTACGCCTTCATGCCGCGCACAGGAATAATTTTACTTTAATTCAGAGTTACCGCCAACATTATACTTGCCTTTATTCGTGCCAGTTTTCATATTTTTAAAGTCTTTTTTTAGCGACAGATTTGTTTAGTTTGCGCAGATAAAAGGATGCACACTAGCTCGTACAGTTTCCTAAATCTCTTAAGAGTGATACAAGCCTGAAGACGACCTACACGAAGGTACCACACGTTTTAATGGTGCTTCAATTTGCAAACATTAGAAATGCCTGGTACTGTAATATTATTTGAATTTCTGACTTTAGCTTCCCTTGGTTTTACACGTACAACCTTCACGTCTTCATAATGCACAATCTAGCTCCAGCGCTTCTCACTTGATTTCGGGAGGTCCCGTCCGAATATTGCCCGGACCCTGTGTACCCTGATTGGGGTTTTCCATTGTTTTCACCAATCCTTCCGGTACATGCCACGATATAAACTTAAACTATTATAAAGCCGCTTCTGTCCGCACACTTCCCACTATATTATTCATAAATTCTCCTAACGTTCGGCGCTATTAATCCCAGATAGAGATATCGTTATTAAAAAAGGCCGCCTGTCCAAACCACAAAGGCGTATAGGGTTGGTAGAGGTACAGCACCACTCATTCTTAACCTCGGCTCTAGGTGGACGTGAATGTACATCACACTCCGGCCGCTTTAACCCCTAACAAAAGAACCCGCTAACCATTGAATAAGAGATGATCTTTTCAAAAGCAATCCCTGTAGAGGCCCTGAGGGTTCCAGGAGTTTGAGACCTCCAGATTTAAAAAAACATCGGCACACGACGGTGGTAAGGTTATCAGCCTTACGCACCGTCCGCCTTTATCCCCCAGGAAATATTCCTGGTATTTATTTCTGTTAGAGGCTGTGTCGACCCCAGGGCCATAGTGCGGCCGGAAGGATTATGTCAAATGAAAAATTCCAATGACACCATCGGGAATCGAACCCGCGACCTTCCGGCTTGTAGCGTAGTGCCCCGAATAAGAGATGATAAAATTTAAACTCTCGTGTATAAGAAATATTATATTCAGCTTCGATTAATTTGTTACTTAATCTGTCAATAATAGGAAATTTTCCCCATTATTTTCGGAATTTCATAATGTGGCTCTTCAACAAAAGAAATCGTGAGCTTCATTGGAAGTGTACAAACTAAATATGTAATTCAGATTTGCAAATAAAGAACTCTGCTTGTGAAGGCTTTATAAATGACACAGCTATTACGTTCGGCATTATTTAATCCTTTCTTTGATAACTTGCAGCGTTATGAAACGTGTCCAATGTAATTTTTCCACCTCTGCCAAATGCAAGAAATGTTAATTCCGCTGATTGCCTTGTTATACTAAGATAAAAGCAAATAACGGTATACGTCCCATCGCAAAGTCCCCGGTAACAGTGCCGGGTGTACCTAAGAACCCCCACAATTTTCCTTCCCCGCCCCCTTCTAGAAACAGATATTGTAAAAACCTTGGCGAATATAGGCGTGTCACATTATGTTAGAGGCGCTACACTGTTCTCTCACGAGATAACTCACGTGACTTGTCCGCTTTACTCCATGACGGCCCTACGCCCAAGGTCACGTAATGAATCTGTGTGGTGAAATGCATTCCTGATTATGTGTACGTATTCCTGAGACAGAAATCAATATTACTGCAACGAAACTTTCACATCGAGGCTGATGTGCCCTTTTATGAACTGAATTTTGTTAACAATGATTTTAATGCTTTAGGCGATAAGAAGGATCTCACAGCGTGATGTGCTTGCATGATTCTCATGACCCATATTTCTGGTTTGGAGAGAATATGGGCGTTAAACATCGTCTCTTGCGTGAGGGAATATATAGATTGGTAGGGTGTTAACAGAATTGCAGTGGAGCTTATTTGGAGATAAGGAAAATGTAGAAACTTACGTAACAAAGAGCCTTACAGTTTGCGCTCTTCGCATAGTATTATTAAGCTGATTAAATAGAATACAATGGACTGGGTTAGTGGAATGCACGAAGGAAAAATACATACTTGCAACATTTGTACTCGCAGACAGACGGACAAGCAAACACCTTCGTACTCAAACCGACGATAACCGGTGCATACCTACAGCTTTTTGTTGACAATGCAGTGAAAATTAAATGAATGTAAATTTTAGTGACTTTTTTACAAATCTAATACTGTTATAAGTTTTTCTAATACCTCAATCGTGAAGAGGATGTGAAGGACGCGAAAGATTTTCTTCGTGTTTAACTTTCAAGCTTAGAGATCTCCACAGCTGTTTCCACTCCATGAACGATCACGTCGCCGCTGTATACACAGAGAAGAAAGGACTGTAATGCAATTATACCTACTTATGTACATACATTTCTCTGCAAAACTTCACATATATATAACCCATCGCCTCCCCAACCACGGAGTATCTTTGTTTTCTGTGAGCTCATTTCACATACATGGAGCTCTCTCGTGTAGTAATTATCACTAGCCAGCAGCTAGAAATGCTCGAAATAATTCACATGTTTATGACAGATGATATGTTGTTATGTTAATCTAAAATGGCTAAAAGCCAGTCTATATTCAGATCTTCTAGTGAACAAATTGCACAATTACTCTTACACCGGTCCAAAACGGTATAAAGGTTACTCTTCTATTCTAATTTAACATTGTTTGGCAAAATTTGTACCTACCAATTTCTGGAACTCACAAGATTAGAGCGGGGTACGCGATGGCGCAATTGAGGTTGCGGGTTCGATTCCCGATGGCGTCATTGGAATTGTTTATTGACTTTATCCTTCCGTCCGCACTATGGCCCTGGGGCCGACTCAGTCTCTAACAGAAATGAGTACCAGAAATACTTCCTGGAGGGTAAAGGCGGCCGGTGCGTAGGGTTGACAACCTTACCAGCTTCATGTGCTGATTGTCTGGAAATCTGGGAGCCTCAACCTTCTGGAAACCTAAGGGCCTCTCCAGGCATATAATGGGATAGCTTTACCTTTACCCACAAGATTAGAGCGCAGTTTTTTATTCTGCAGTCTCCCTTATTGTTGACACAAGTTTTTTTTTCAATAATGCTGTAACTTTTAAATTTCAAAGCAAACAAAGGCTAGCCTGCAAGCTATAATTATGAGACAACGAAAAACAATAAGCAAAGCGCTTATTAGACTAATATTCTGTGTGCACATAACCAGTTTGCTAGCTTAGAGGTAACATGGGTAGAGAATTCTTAGCATTAACTTTATTTGTTCCCCTTAACAATTAAGAGAAAAAGTCTTATATCTCTGTATATTACCGGGTATTTCTTTATTCTATTACAAAAATGAACAAAATACAATATTTTCAGGGAGGATCCCTAATTATCGCGAAGGCTGTTTGTAGACAATTATTAATTTCTCCATAGAAACAGTGTTCTTTTTCAGTTTGGTTTTATTTAAAGCCAGCAGGTTTTACGTATTGCGTTTTGAATAAATATATTTCGGAAATATTGGTTATTTAAAATAAGCCACACATTTGGCGATTTTACGGCGGATATTTAAAGAACAAAGCCTCTTGTTCTCGACTAATAATACTCCAGGTAAAATTATAGCAGCGTGTTTCGGCATAATTTAGTGGAACGCTAAGGTGTTCATAATGCTGGCATTCCACTGCTTCTGGCTTTCACCTCCGCCCACTTGTGTGATGAAGTCTAGCTGTTTAGCCACGCAAACAGAGCACGGAAGTGGAGATCCAGTGATACGCTCACAATTTCACTGTAACATTTTAAATGACTAAACTCATGTACGTAATCCAATTAAATTATTCCTATATCCAGAAAAACACACAGTAGCTCAGCTTTAACGATTATACGGTTGATGATATTTAATTCCGTACACCAGAGTCTTTGTTGACAGAGTGAAGTCACTCAGTTTCTTAAGAAATCCCACACCTTTTCATACAAGACGAAGATGTCGTTTTTGACTACAGTTCATCCTTCTTAGCTTGGAAATTATTACCGATTGACTCAGGTTGTCACAGCGGTAGCCACGTCACTGTTAAATACACGTAACAATTACAAATCCTTTATCTTATGCAACCACTTAAGCTGAAGATATAAGCCTATTACTGTGCTCACAAGGGACCGCTACCTCACTCCATACTGAGCCAAGAGAACCAGATGTTCAAACTTAAGTCCATTTGAGTTAATGATGTCTACAAGTAATCAGCATATACTATCAAGTGTAGCAAATTTATTAAACACCATCTGTCCGTCATTAATCATTAAAGATTTTAGTACACACCATTACCAGATTATACGATTGTTATACTGACATTATCTACAATATATTTTATAGACACATTCACTGTGCTCTCTTCTTTAAGGCCATCGATTTTCCTTACACTGACGCATGTTGTAGGAGGCCTCTGGCTTTAATTTTTACAACACTTGTAGCAATTTGTGTACAACGCGCGATATCTTCGGTATTCAGTATCAAATGAATTACTGCATTGCCCCCCGTGGCCCCTAAAATCCTTGAAAAGCCCTGCCAAATCACAGGACAACACAAAAGAAGAGGGCGACATTGCCATGTACCGAGCGGATTTCGACGCATCGCTGGACGGATAGTTCAGCTATTATCGACAGCTGCTGGAACGTCAGCAAGTGTAGTCACTACTCCAACCTGGCCTCGAAACACGTACCCATCATATTCAATACCGCTGTGTGGCCTGTCGTAGTGTAGGCCCGTGTTCGATTCCAGACCATTCAAAGTGAGAAATGTGGAAATGGGACAGGATTGTCTCCGAGTACTTGGATTTCCTTTGTCAATATGAAGGACTGATCCTCCTTTTGACATCCATTCATCTACCCTCGATGTTATATAACGTTAGGTGTTCAGAGATTGTTACATAAAACAACCCTCTCTCATTAACACAGTGGCATCTAATGTCCCGGTTTAGATACTAGAAAAACTGCTTCGTTTTCGGAAGTTACATGGTCCGAATTCCGAAACTAACATATTAGAGTTATCGTGGTTTCCTTAGTCTTTCCAGGAAAATTCAGACATAAAAATACAGTCGAACTCGGTTATAACTTCACGAAGAGGACTGAATATTTTGTGTCGTTATAAACGAGTGCTGTTATAACCGAGTAGCATAATGTTATGGTTAACAGTGAGGAATTAATTGGTACCACAGAATATCTGACGCTATAGACGAGGTGTCGCATAAACCGATGTCGTTATAACCGGGTTCGACCGTATTTACACAGCAGCAGAATAATAAATTACCCTTCCACTCAAACCCTCTCTAATTCATCATTCCCCAGAAACCTCTTTCAATCCCTGATTCCTAACGATGGTATTATTAGGCGCTACTTTATACGTACACATAATTAATATACGAGTATACCATCCGCAAATAACCGAAGGCTCGATCACTTATTACTACAGTTCAGATGTGCCAGTGCTTTCATTAGTTAGAATACATAAGCACGAAAACAGCTAGGAACCTTAATAAAAAACAGGACCTGCATTATTAGGGTATAAGAAGGGAAGCAATTTCTATCAAATCGTGACCTTTGAAGTCATTCGCACAACCTCTCTTTGAACAAAACGGGAATTGTTTCTGTGGGTAGAAACGTAAAAAAAAAAAAGGCTGCTTGAACCAATTTAGCCAGAACAAGGCGCTCTCTCAAAGGACACATGTATGTCCGTGCAGCTTCAACCAAGTCCAGTGTTAATTGCTAACCTTACTTACATTCAGCCTTTCATTACCGCCCTGGGCGAGTTGAGTACAGTTCCTGAAAAAAAGTCCAGACATTCGAAAGTATATTGCCTGCATATAGAATTCCACTTAAATTAGCTATGCAGATATTAATGAGCCGATCCCAGTGGCCGAGATGTCTAAGGCGTGGGTCTGCGGCCGCTGCTTGTTGGGATTGCGGGTTCGAATCCCGCCGGGGGCATGCATGTCTCTTGTGAATGCCGGTTGTTGTCAGGTAGAGGTCTCTACGACGGGCCAATCCCTCTTCTAGACGAGTCCTACCGAGTGTGTGTGTGTCATTGAGTATGATCGGGTGCAACAATAACATCTACACCTACAATGAGTATGTAAAAGAGACTTAGAAAAAAAATATTAATGGATATACAGCAATCTCACTGCAGACTCGGTAGGTTACCTTGTTTGTTTATTGGTTTATTTAATGACGCTTTTTCAAATACACAGACTACAGGCCTGTAGAAATGAAAGAATTATTGTAAGTGGTATGTAAAGGCTATGAAAGGCTTAAATCTTAGCCTCTTTTAAGGTTTTATCACATGTTAAACCGCAATGATGGAAAATAATCACTATGAACTCCAGGCAGTTATTTTATTATATATTTATTTAACAACAATTTCATTTTCTGAGATTATACAACGCTAAATTATGAGACGATTAGTTAATAATGAATTGGAAAGAGTCAGAAAGGAAGCGGTAGTAGCCTAGCGTTTACCTGGAGGAACTAAGAATGATACCAAAATTCGCGTCAGGGAGCTGCTGTCCATGCCGAGACTAGAACATGGAACATTCTGACTACAAAGCAGGAATGCAAATCACACAAACTTATCCCTCATTTCGAACACAGAGATGGCTGGCAAATTAGCAGTAACAAAATTTGAGTCTCATTTGGTAAGTTCTTGGCCTGCATGTACGCTAAAATAGGGCTATTCTCTTTAAGGGTTTTCATAATACCCTTCTTAACGACAGGCGAATGTGTGGCTATTTAAGTGAAATACGTCACAACTTTCTACCATACCCTAAATAATTCACAATAATGCCCACATCTTAGCATTCCACGCAAGATTATATATGTACTGGCGAAAGCAGTGCCGTAAATTTGTTTTACATAAAAGCAGGCAATTTCTTGACAAGTCGGAAAACTACTTAAATTCACACGGAAGAATTCCACCGTGGGCAGTTAGTACTAGCAGCAGTAAAATTAGCTGTAGTTGTGGCGGTGGTGGTGGAGGTAGTAGCGCTAGTAGTAGTAGTAGTAGTAGTAGTGGGTGATATTTTGGATAGTATCCATTTATTAAGTATAAACTCGCATTCGTCTGCAGGTGAAGAAGAAACAGAGAACCTACTGCGGTGTGTCCTTTAGAAATAGCTCGTATTAATCCCATGCCAGAGTAGGTTCTTCCCCTTAACCGATCACCTGAAGATGGAGGCAAGTCCAGCCTCGAAAAAGGCGTGGGTTTCCTGGCCTCAGACGATGGACAGTTTTCAAAATTTCTGTCACGACTATCACCACACATTGTGATCGTAGTGATTTAAAGTAGCAGTAGTAGTAGTAGTAGTTTTAGATAGAAATTCCGTCGGTTCGCATAGCATAATAGCCCGGTATGGCCTGAAATTTTAGGGAATTCGGTTGGTTGGATATATTATTTCATTGAAATAGCTACACACCTACTACCTAATTAATTAACCAATCAACTAACTGAAAACTAACTCCGTAGAGCGAAGTTCTTCTTGAGGAGGAAGTGTTTCTTAAGCGAGTCAAGAAAGTACATACACTTTATTCAAGCCAAATGTTCATTGCCGTATTCACGACAGGCTGCCACTTATATCTATCCTGAGCGATATCAATCCAAACCACTCTCCATTCTATTTCTTGAAAATCCATTTACATAATGTCGTCCCAGCTACACTTAAGTTTATCAAGTGGTCTCTTTCCCTCAGGTGTCCCCACCAAGAACCTATATGCATAGCTCTTCTCCCACATGCATACCACATGCCCCGCCCATCTCATAATCCATGTTTAGTTCAGTGAACAGACTAAATAAATAACAGATATTCAGTGCCTCTGAATGAAGTATGAAACATTAGGCCTACCATCGTATGAAATCAAGAGACCTTACGTGGGGTAATTTCAACAACCATACGTAAGCAGTCTGTCCGTTATTGGTTCGTTAATTATCGCAAGAAGGGATGGACCAGAAAACTATACGCCTACTGAATCCCCCATGGCGCAGCAGCCCCTAGTGGGCCAGGGCCTCCTCATTATCGAGGCATCACGATCACACTCAGACACACCACATTCGGTAGGACTCCTCTGGACGAGTGATCAGCCCGACGCAGAGACCTCTACCTGACAACACACAATACTCACAAGAGACAGACATCCATGCCCCGGTGGGATTCGAACCCACAAAACCAGCAAGCGAACGGCCTTAGACCGGGCGACCACTGGGATCATATGCCTACTGAATCGCAATGCCTTTCCTCCTAACAAGCAGCACAGCAGTAAACATCCTGGCCGTATATTAAGGCACGTGACGTTGGGTGGTACCCCAGAGTGTTGCATGAGGCTCAGATCTATTTCAACACGTGGAGGGACGAATAAATTTCCTTTCTGACCGCAATTTAAAGAGGGTAAAAGGATTAATATTTTGTGTTGTTGTGTTGTGTTGTAATAACAAAATGATGCTATACATCTTTTATAATCGCAATCATGTTTTCAACCTCGCGAGTGTTCTGTTAAGTCCACCGGAAGTTCGAAGCGTTTCGAACAGCCATAAATATTTTCCGTGACTCCGGGGTGAGCGATGGGAAGAAGTCATGAAATAAAGGCAGTGCATTCATGTAAAGTACAGACAGCGTTTAGATAACTGTTAAAGAGGGAAACTTGTTTAAAATACACATCCATTCTCACTAGGTGGAAATTGCAGTTTTCAGCAAATAAATTCACCTATGTAGAAAAATAACCGACTTCGTGGAGAAGAATCTTAGTTTAAAATGTAATACGCACAACCGTTTGGTTGCTGGAGAAATATTTCTTCGTCTACTGCATCCAAAGTTTCATTACAGTGTTAACAACAGCTTTCCACTGGATCCTATCCTGAGCCAGTTGAATCTAGAAGCCACAACCTCCACTACAATTTTTTAATACGTACATTAGTGTTATTGCCATCCACTTCTAGGTCTCCCAATCTGCTCTCTCTTTCCAATGTTTCCTTTAATTCAAGGCATGACACATAACCCCTCCCACCTCCAACAATAAGTTTACTGAACGCATAAATGAGTGCACAACAAAACATGCATACGACTTTTATAAAGTGGTACAAATAAATGTGGCCTTTATATAAAGTAGGGTGAAAGTGAAGAGAATTATCCTATTTTTCGGGTTCACGAATCTTGTTTGTAGGCATTTGGCCAGACTCGGTAGACTTAAGATTGAATCGTCGAAAACTCAAAAGAATTCCCGTCTCCGAAAAGCAGAAGACACTAAACACATGCCTCACACAGCTCGGCCAATGTAATCGTAAATTAGTAGTAATAATAATAATAATAAATAATAATAATAATAAAGACAACACCTAAGATAACATTCGGCATCGTTTATTTCACTAAATGTGGAACAACGCTCGAACTGTGCGTGATCTCAGACTTCCGCCGCGATGTACATGACATCTGCTCTCTTCTGGGATATTACGCAACGTAGAGTGGTAATTCTGTACCGACGTTGCGGGACAAACTATCGGTGCCGTCCTGAAACGTCGGTAAAAGAATTACCACTCTACGTTGCGTAATGTCCCAGAAGAGCGCAGATATCATATAACGCTCGAGCTGTTACCCAGCACGTAATGTTATACACTCCGAGTGTGCTAAGCTACAAAATACCATTTCGTCTGTACGGTATAAAACGACTCTCACATCTAGTTTGATGCTATAAAGCCTCTGCAGTTGTAAGAGAGTAATTACGCTTGCTACGAACAATTCTGTCCGTTGAAATATCGCGGTTCCTCCACACAGCCTACATGACAGAAAATCGTAGATCTAGCAACTAAACGCCGCTGAAGGGACTGTTGTTATTTGACGGACTATATTAAAAGATTTACACACACCTTTGCAAAACTGAGCAAACTGCGTCATTCCAGCGCATCAGACAGTTTACTTTAATTAAAATACTGAGTTTGGATGAAAGAGGGATATCTTGGTCACATAGAGGAAGGTTTTGCTTGTAAAAGAGACTTCTTTTAACTTTAATTGCTTAGGCAAATTTCTGTTTTTAGGCGCATTCGCACACTCGCAAAAACCTCTTACTATCATCGTCATGTCCGTCTGTCCATCCGTCTCTCTCTCTCCACATGTATCAGCTCAGCTCCCAATTGACGGGTTTTGAAAAAATTTGATATTGGAGACTTTGCGAAATTCTGTCGTAAAAATCCAAATTGGGTAAAATCGGACAAGAATAACAGAATTTGCATGAAGACCTAAGTACGTTTCATTGCTGCAGGCGACATAAAATCGCCATAAAAGCACTGTTGACAGCGATATGATGCACAATAATGCAAAAAGAAGATATTGTTGCTTTTACATTGGTGACAGCACCACACGAAAACAATACTAACAGAAGGAATTGTTGCCGCAAATGTCACAAGAGGACCACTCTGCAGTGGAGGTAATATCTGGGTGTTTGCGCAATCATTTAGCTACGCGAATGCGCAATAATATTGCGTTATACGTAGACTGTCTCTCTTTAAATGTTGAGTAACAGTGCTGCTGGACTATTTCAATTCTCCCTAAGATGTATTTTCCCCGGCACGTGGCGTTCAAAACAGGTGATCCAATAAAATTCACATCGTAATAAAAAGACAAAATAAGTTGAAATTCCTCACTAACAGCCACAAACAAGAACACGTTCTGTATTGCTCTTAATTATGTTTGTTATACTGTAGTTCATAGGTCATTTAATGGTGTAAAAAGCAGTACTGGCTATATTATACTGCAAGAAGGAGGGAGACATAATGTACAGCGTAACAATTTAATAGCGGGTTTTATTATTACGTGAGTTGGAGTGTAATATCACACGAACAGGCAGAAACAGGGCGCACAAGGACATTGTGCACGTTGCTGGTAACTTCGAATAACAATCAGTAAAGGAACACACTCTTACGATGCAGGGCAAATGATCTACCTCGTAAAAAGGTAAAGCAATCCCATTACAGGCCTGGACAGGCCCTTAGGGTTCCAGAAGGTTGAGGCTCCCAGATTTCTAGACAATCGGCACATGAAGGTAGTAAGGTTGTCAGCCCTACGCACCGGCCGCTTTTACCCCCAAGGAAATAGATATACCTCGTATTAAATATTTATATGTACTTATTCTGTCACCCTCCATAACAGAGTGGGTTCCTATGTTGCCAATAAACTAAATTTACGTGTACATTAGGAAGGTACCTAGCTTGAATCTCGACATCACCAGTGTCTGTCGTAAGAATATTTTGTAATTTATTCAGTTTATTCCGCTGAATGCCGAAAGATTTCGCAAAAGCCTTTTTCTAAATACTCATTTATTCATCTCTTATAATCACGATTTCAGGCTCCCGCCGCGATATTGGTGAGATCTGCACTCTTCTGGGGCATTACGCAGCGTCGAATGGTAATCCTTTACCGACGTTTCGGGACAACGTATCGGTCTCATTTTCAAGGGACAAGAAGATGGGCTCGATACGTTGTCCCGAAACGTCGGTAAAGGATTACCATTCGACGCTGCGTAATACCCCAGAAGAGCTCAGATCTCTTTTACAATCACCTTCCCATATTCTATTCTATATAAATTACATAGCTGAAAGTTTCACTAAGTGTCGTATACTGCTGAATTAGTAACGCAAAGTGAGGCATGAAACTTGTCCCTATTTACGCCATGAAGACAAGGGGAATTGCGAGTATAACTGTACGCATTGTTAACCTTGGTACTAGACAGCAGTGATAGGCTTTACGCACCCAGCCTCTTTGCCCCCGCGGAAAGAGCCCCCTGACCGCACTAAATATGATGGTGGGTGGGTCCCAGATGCTTTGGGGTGGATACGAATCTCATGTTTATGAGATATCGAACTACGATTCCTCGGTAGTTCAAGCCGTAGCCTAGTCACTATACAGACCACAGAGTAACAGTAGGCCTTATGAAGTAGTGGGCTATGGAATGTACAATTATGTGTAGTGTAGATATCTTACGCGTTATACAAAACTGACCTTCCAGTGACCTCTTAATTTTCCCGTCCTAATCTGGTTCCTACAGAACACCTTTCAATTCATCATTTTTAAATGTAGATCCTATACTATTTCGACGTTAAGAAACTATTTAGAAAAAAGTTGTTAAATATTTTCGCCGAAAAAGTAGGCACCAACACAATTACATGACGTAAAACAAGCCCATATTTCCTCATGCAAGGAAGGGACGATAAAGAACGCAAATTGCTGTTGCTCAATGGGAGCCGTTTGGCAGTTGGCGTGTCGAAGTATCATTTCTCTCGTGCAACAAGGCACAGCAGTTCCGTAGGCTGTATCATATTTGACGGGGAAATGCTACGAAGGAAACTTGGTTCCATACTTCATTAATAATCCCCAAAATCCCATCTCTTAATTATATTTGGCTGAACAGTCAATTTTGTACCTAATAATTAATTTTCTAATCAAAATGTAACATTTACCAGAAGCTACATGCTCTGTTGACTAACATAAAAAAAGATAATTCTTGAATTAGATATGAAACAGTCATTATTTCAGTATTCATTCGGGGGGGATTGGAAAACCAAGTCATGACCGTACGTCTGTAATTCCTCCGGAATTCGAACTGGATACTTCAGAAGAGGAGCGTGACATATTACCGATTTCCAAGACCGTCAGATCCAAATCATATTTAAAACTGAATAAAAACATCTCAGTTCTGGGAGACAATAGGAGACACTCTACACTGTGAGCTAAACAATATGTGACACTCTACACCGTGTGCTCACTAATATGAGATACTCTACACTGTGAGCTCAACAATATGTGACACTCTACACTGTGTGCTCACTAATATGAGATACTCTACACCGTGTGCTCGCTAATATGAGATGCTTTACGCCGTGTGCTCACTAATAGAGATCTCTACATCGTGTGCTCAATAATATGATATACTCTACACCGTGTGCTCAATAATATGAGATACTCTCCACCATGTGCTCACTAACCTTATTTAATCGTGTCTGCTGAATGTAAAGGCCATGTTGCAGCAACAAACGTGACAGTAATGTCAACGTGATCATCGATAATGATCACAGGAGATGATTACTGTGGTGAATGCAATATAAACACGAAATTCCTTTGTTTTGCAATATAACGGAATTCCTTTCCAGTCCCTCAAACATATATAAAGAATTTCTGCTGCTCAAAAGTTTACGGGCTTCATATACAGGGCTGCTAATTAAATGTCAATGGCATCGACAATAACAATGTTCAATTACTGTAACAATATGTTGTGGGTGGATGCACTTACTACACTTTTGTAGATAAATATTCAATTCTTTTGTTACTACGACTGAAGGAGCTGAAGAGTGGTGTTACAGCATGCTTCTAATCACTGATAATGGCCAATCAAAAATAAGACAAAATGGTGCCCGAGTTACAAAGTCCGACTAAAGCTGTAAAACAATTGAAGTGCATCAAACTGTGCTTTGAGCCTGGACCTGTAAACCAGGATTCCCCATTCTTGCATTATTGTGACTTGTTCTATAACTTCCAGGAAGGGTCAGTACAATGTTACAAAATTAAAGTGGTCCCTGTACACACTATAAAAGCATATAGGAGTGGAGGTACTGCTCCACTTATTCTTAATCTCGGCACTAGATGGGGCGAGTGGTTAGCTTCACGCCTTTGCCCGCCTGCTTTACTCGTCGTGAGAAACGCCCAGTAGGCTAATCACTGAATGGGGAGCTGGGTGGGCCCCAGAGCTGGTCTGCACAGTTTGAAGAAAAGCCTGTTGCCCATGACGAGAGGAGAATAACGATCCCTCTACTGTCCAGGCCGTAGCCTAGTCACTATGCTGACTACGCTATCCCGACTCCATAACATTAAAACGTGTCTTAAAGAAAAATTTTCTAAGTTGCGGACTGCATTTGACTGCCTCACGGCCGCTTGGCTGTGAAGGCAGTATGTACCTTCGGCTGCCGAGCAGGGAGGGGAAATATCTTGACCAGATGATCGGCAACAAGACACGAAGACTCACGCTTAGGAACGACGTGTCAAGTGAAATTTTACGACGAAACAGTAAGTCACGCAGACACGCTTGGTCACGCGAATTCAGGCTTTTAATTGAAGTCGATTTAGGCTGTATTTTGTCGGCTTCATTCCTTAGGTTAGGCGAATTTTGGTTAGTAAATCTTAGGTTGTTGCCGATCCCAGCGGCCGTGCGGTCTAAGGCGTGGGTCTTCGGCCGCTCGATTCCTAGGATCGTGGGTTCGAATCCCACCGGGGGCATGGATGTCTGTCTCTTGTGAGTGTTGTGTGTTGTCAGGTAGAGGTCTCTGCGACGAGCTGGTCCCTCGTCCAGAGGAGTCCTACCGACTGTGGTGTGTCTAATGTGTGTGATCATGAAACCTCGACGAAACGAGGAGGCCCAGGCCCATATAGGGCTGTCGAGCCATAGGAGGGGAAAAAATCTTAGGTTGTTAGTTAATTTCCCACCTTGCCCAGAACGACATAGGATACAACCTGCATCCTGTTTAGCGGATATCGACGTCTCTGCGGAGAATAAACCGGCTGGTGAGGAAACTGATCTTTGACCTACTGAATATGATGAGGTTGTGAACGAGTGCAACTTCACTCGCACGTCGAAATATACTATTAACATGAGGGCCACGACGCAGGACGGCAACTGTCTGAACTGGGAAAAGTAAAGGTAAAAAGTGTACCTTGTTCACGCCATGAAGGCGTATAGGAGGAGTAGAGGTACAGCTCCATTTATTCTTAACGTTGGCACTAGATATAGTGACTGTTTGGCCGATTTAGCTCCGGACACGAACCCCTGTATCCACTGAATAGGAGGTTGCGTGGGCTCCAGTGCCGGTCTGGACGTTTTGGAGAAGAGACAAATCTCTTTTTCCACTCTCTAGATTTGAACCCTGGACCTCCCATTCCGTAGTTGAGTCATTATATTTTTAGCCGTTTAATGCCTAAAATCATATTTATTTAACGACCGAGTCAGCAAATTTCAGGTTACATAATGCCGTCTGTGTTTATTAGTAGTGAATAATTGGCAAGTGGTGCTATACCGGGATTTGCCTGGAAAAGCTGCCGAAAACTACGACTAATCTAAAGAGAATAGCATGTGTTCGGGCCGAGATACTCCTAAACGCAACATTCGAAAATAAAATTCTTATATTTTGAATGTTCACTGTACAGTTTTGTGACAAAATGTATAAACTTTCGCTTCTGAGTGTGTTAATAGTTTAATGGGAGATCCTGGATTTTCAAGGCCCTCACTTCCGGTGGGGTTGCTATTTGTAACTTGCAGTAACTTTGACGGGAAGTAAAACTAGTTAAGCTGACTAATCCACAGTTCGTCTGTTGAGTACGGACTCCGAACAACTGGCATTTACTAACTTCCCCGGAGCGAAGGCTTGATGCATGCTAACCCCTCGCGGTCTTTACGAATGAACGGCCGTCATTATCGGGACTTGACACGCGGAACTTGCAGGGAATTTTACACTTCAGGGGACGAAATTTCTCACTTTACTCTCAGTAGTAACACAGATATTTCGTTATAAATTTTGACTCTAACAGCAGAAAGAAGATATGATTTAAATCCTTTCAAATAACTTCTACACACCTTGCTTTGTGTTTAATGAAGCAGTTCGTTTTAAACTTATACAAAAAGAAGAGACTTTTGTAATTCATGTAAGGAAGGGTACAGAAATATCTGGAGGTGTTTAATTGTATCAGTGCCTAAATTTTGGAGAGAATTTTTAAATTCAATGACACAGACTTTCACCGAAATATGAGGGACAATTACAATTTCATTTGAAACTGGGCTACAATAAGCAACACTTTGCTTTAACCCTTAGACACTCAGCATGTCCCACCAGTTTTAACATAAAAAATTCCACCATTTGTCCACAGAGTGTATTTATGTGTTTTGTATGGATTCCAAAACAAAGACCTAATATTCCCTACGCAGTATTAACTGACTGGTTTTATATCCGAGAAGAAGAGAGTTTACAGCGCGGTACGAGCTGAATTTTGAAATAAATTCACGGTAATTTTTCTCTTTAAATGGCTAAGACCGTGTTTCTGTACGAACCTCGAGGATAATGCGCGTGTTACTTTATACGTATTTATGGTGGCCAAAAATATTTGCAACAAATATTACCAAAAAAAAAGCTAAACATTTTATTTGCGCTACACTGTTTCCGAAAGTCTCGCGGATTTTGAGACGAATAAACAAGAGTAATAACTTCTTTTAATATTTCACCTCATAAATCGAGAATTTTAGGCTGATATTAAAAAGACATTTTAAATGGCGTTACACAAATATTTCGAGGTTAAAGTCTGTTTATGTACTGTACAGTATTTAATCCAACTAACTGCACATGTAACCATAACTATTTGTTATTTTGTGATGCGTATCCTACATGTTTCGGCCCCTATAGACCATCTGCAGGGATGTAATTTACAAAGGAATACATTGCACGGAATATGGAAAAGGTTAAATTTGTCTCTTAATTTATCTGTGACATACTGTCAGCAATTAAGTCGTTGAACATATTTTTAAAAATCTTCGTGGGAGACGTTTTCTAAATTTTATAGAGAAATTCAAATTTTCAGCCACCTTGAACCACTTCACCTTAATGCCATCAATAAGCCATTTTTATATCGTACATCACTAATCGAATTTGATTAAAACGTTAAAAATAAATTGCAAAGAATGTTGTTGAGAATTTCGGTTACTATTTCATTGCGGTGTTTCCAGTTTCGTTAAATGTCTCTACTTTTAAATTCTTATCACGTCCCTAAACCTAAGCCATTCTATATGTACTGCTACAGTCTGGAAATTGTACATAACGTGACTGTATTTGTAGGCAAGAGACTTCCACGTCCAATAATGACGAAACAGTGAAAAGTATTGCATTTTGGATGTAACGTCACATTGTCTATTGCACATGTGACGTGATGTAAACGAAGCTTAGGATAATAATGTTGGACTCAAAGAATAAATTACGGATAAACTGTAATATTTTGTACCTTACGTGACCTAATTCATTAGAACCATAAAGTCCGTCATTCAAATAATAATTTAAACTTGCGGGAAGCTGCCAGGGTACCATACATCAGCGTTGTGGTGAATTGGGCAATGAACGTGAAGGTCTGCTCGTCGAATTACGTGAGGTACGAAGGAGTGGCCATCATGATTCCTAAGTCACAACATGACTGTTGACGCAGTGCACAATGTCGAAACAAGCAACAGTTGAAACGTACAGCAATTTCAGTCGGAAGCACTCAGAATAGTAATAACTTCCTTCTCTGTTTTACTTTACCACAACACACACAGACAGACTTTTAAACACTCACCGTGATATAACTAAGGAGTGATGCATTGGGATCGTATTTGTTTGTTTAATAGCGTTCATTGTATATGCACACGTGGAATGTTTAGAAGATTCTGAATAATTAATTGAAATGATGCGCCTTATTTGAAGGTACAATACCACAATTTACCCGAAGATACTAACTAACTAACTAACTAACTCCATGGAGCAGAGTCCTTCTTGAGAAGCTAACAGGTCGTCAGCTAGTCAAGAAATTCCCGCATTTTATGGAACCCGAAGGTTCATTACCGCACTCACAAGAGCCGCCACCTGTCCCTATCACCCGAAGATACTAAAGGAAATTATTAAACCACCAGGTTAGGTCAGCTTTTATGTGTTTTTTTTAAGTTTTACGCTAGGCATCCCGTTGTGATTAACTAACAATATATGTTACTATCTGCTGTCTTCAAAACTTAACATTTAAAGCTAAAACTAGCACACCAGGTAGGGCTACATGTTTCGAACACGGCGCACATCCACAGCACATACAGTTATCACAGCAACGTGAAAGAGCTGCGTTTGCATTACCTTGCAACATTTCATTGAGATCTCTGTCGCACGTGCCAAGTTATTTAAAACTAAACTAACATTGAGATTCTGTTTACAATTAGTTAAAATATAAAGTCCAGCATAATTTTCTCTTGTGTCTTTGTTTTGGTGGTGGATGTTATGTTGAGACTATATGATGGAAGACGTAGGTAATTTATTTTCACATCTGAACATAATTAGCGCTTTATAGTACCACTAATGTTAATAGAAATTAAATATTGTTAACATCGCTTACAACTTAAATGTTCTGATCTGGAGAAGTTGATCTCTAACCGATTCTGCCTAACATAACCATATGTTATAAATGTGTGCCGCGATTAGCGGATTCGTACGTAACTAATTAAACAGCAGGTATAATATAGGTATTAGTGTTGAAATATGGCAATGTAGAATTGTTTGACAGCTCCGTAATACGAAGCAGAAATTCTAACCACTACACCAAGATTACAAAGTGTTCAGCAAGTACGACTGTCAATATTGCCCTTCACCGGTTAAGAGCCACATAACTGGTCCTTGACAGTGAAAACTCCTTCAACACCAGATGAAAAGAACGACTGCTTACCACCTCGTACAATGATACTTAATATTACTCATTTATTAATAGATACGATGTATCAGCGCATTTCTAAACTGATTTCGGTAAGCCGCGGAAACCACATCCCAGGCTGCCCACATCGGAAATCGATTTGCGGTCATCTCGAATACAATGCTCCAGAATAGAACTGTGTTTTACATTATGGATCTGAATTGTTCGCAAGGGGCAGTGGCGTATTTACCTAACAAGAGGGATTGTACAATGTCTGGAATACGAAAGCGGTATGTTAGAAAACAAAGGGGAGCGTTACAGTATTGAGACAGAAGAGGCACGAAGTCGGAGGGATGACCAGCGAATTACAAAGTATGTACTCAGTAACTCCTGATTTCTACTGATTACCTGGTATTGTAAAGGTATTGCACTATGGAAGGCTATGATATATTGCACTAATAGTTCGGATGATAAAAATGAGAAATACCTATGTAGATTTTGTGGGAGGATGTCTTGCACAATGATGACATGGAAGACAGAAGGAGGTGAAACGAAAAGTGTAACAGATGGAGCCTGGATTGACATCTTCTTCTGGGATGTTACGAAGCGTAGAATGGTAATTACCGACTTTTCGGGACAATTTCTCATCCCATATTCATGGGTATTGGACTGCTTGGCCTTTGAAGATGGAACCGATAAGTAGTACCGAAACGTCGGTAACTATCAACTTACGCTGCGTAACATCCCAGAAGAGCGAAGATCTCATTTACACCTCGGCGGAAGCCTGAAATCACGGAGCCTGGATTTTTGGGTAGGAGGCAGATGGCATTACTTCAGTATTATATTTAGCGGAAGGTTTGGTTTAGTAGCATATTTGATAGTCTATTTGACGATGCTGCCAGTAACTGAAACTTTAGAGCGTTTAGTGTTGGATGATAATGAATAAAGAATTGGAAATGACCTGAAAGTTAGCGGTCGTGATTTAATTTTAGTTACCATCACAGCACTTGCACCATCAGACAGCTACTTTGTTAAAACTCATAACATGAAACTGAATTTTACATATCTACACATATATATGTGCTTCCTGTCCATATATCTACTTACTAACACATTATATCCACTGTGCATTTTGACAATAATTCACAATTTTAAAAAACCAACAAATGCACTATATTATGAAGTATTGTTTAATATCCCCTACATATGTTTCGGTTCTAGTTGAACCATGGTTCAACTAGAACCGAAACATATGTAGGGGATATTGAACAATTCTTGATAATATAGTGCATTTGTTGGTTTCTTAAAATTGTGAATACTTACTAATAGATGCAGATTCACTTCTCCATGACAGCTACGTTGTAGCTGTAGCGCTAATTTATTTCGGCCCCATATTTTAGTCAGATGCCCGTAATTGTTACGGACAAAATGAGCTTAGCACTCGAGCGGCTTCATGTACATGGGGTCATGGGTTAAAACCTAGGTCCTATGATCATCTATCCTGTTTCATGTGGTTTCCTACAAAATACTGGGATGGTATCTTAAATTATGAAGGGACCACTTCGGGTTTCTCTCAAGTTCATTAGCCACTAACTGTCCCACCATTCAGCGCTACATAATCTGTGACAGTTGCAGTGTTGTTAAATAAACCCTAGGGAAATAAAATCTTCCTTTCATTATCGAGGGTTTAAGAGGTGGAGTAGAGAAAATTCCTTACCCTTTCAAAAATCGATTCCTGTCAGTCAAATCTGTAAGAAGGGAAGGAACAAAATGAGGTCGACCTCAGTAGAGGATGCATGCATTATTCAAAAGATGACTTCAACCTACACTACAGCATCTTTAAATGACTCTGTACGACTTTCATTGTTCTTATTCAAGTACGAAAGAAAATTGTGAGAAGCAAATAGCGTATTTAAGACCTTGTTAAGATGTTCATGTCGGTGTTATGGTCACTGTGTCATTAATCATAAACGCGTCGTGTATGTCGACTGTTATAAGTGAGTGGGCACAGAAGGCAACCTGAATTACTGTGCGCGGCATTACAAGCACATATACCTGAGGTCTGCATGTATTAATAGAATGTATAATGGAGGTAATATTCCAGAACAAAAAAGAAAATTATTCACGCCTTTATAACGTAGCTTTATGCATGTTTGATTAAATTTTCTACAACAGTCTATTTAGTATCTACAAATAATTAATGATAGTACCAGCGGCATTTTTAATATCGCGTAGCGCACAATCCTGTAACTTATGCGTTGTTCAAAATTCGAGCATACGACAAAACTTTCTTTACTTCCGTGGGGTCATTCTTCATATGACATTGTAACTAATAAGGATGGTTCTGGTTCGTCTTTTTGGCACCATTACGATTCCGTAATCCCCCTTAGACAGGTCCTGAGGGATCTAGGAGTTTGAGGCTCCCAGAATTTCTAGACAATCGCCACATGACGGTGGTAGGGTTGTCAACCCTACGCTTCGGCCGCCTTTACCCCCTGGGAGATACTCCTGGTACTCATTTATGTCAACGCTGAGTAGACTGCAGGGCCAAAGTGCGGCCGAGAGGATTAAGTGAATGAAAAATCCCAATGACCCAATCGGGAATGGATTCCGCGACCCTCCGGCTTGTAGCGCAGTGCCTTAACCAACTGTGCCACTGGTTACGAATCTGTAGCAACTGATAAAGTCATGTAGCATGAAGTTAGAGGTCATAGGCAAGTTATCGACTTTGACTAGAATAGAAGTGGTGGGAATTTCTCCGCCTTCTCATCGCCGCCAGTAATGATCTATTGTGCATCGCCGTCACTTACCGCAGCACATATCCTTTAGCCTGAATACAATGCATTAGTTTGGTGACTGATCGTACGGCCGTCTTGACCTAGCTTTAAGAAAATAAATCTAATGTGATATTATCAGAGTCCGGCAAGGGTGTATAAATGGGAAACATGACGTATGTTTTCGAAAGTAGTTCCAGCCCATTTAAGGTCGTGTGTGGAATTCGCAGAACTGTGAAATTGAAGTAAATTAATAGTAGACTAAATTGGCTCAGGGAAGGGAATCGAAATATGCGTTCTGAGATATGGAGAAGGGGTACGTTAGAGGAACTTCATATCAAACTGACAAAAGCGTCTAATCTACGTCTGAGCAATTATAATAAACAGCAACACTACTGAAATTGTGATATTTTTTATGTTATTTTTTTCATTTATATGATATTTTTATTTATTTTGTCACATATATATGTATGCATATAGCATTTACCAAAAATGTTACTGAAAAGTGTCTGAAGGTTGCCCTTAAAATACTGCAATTGGTGGTTTATGTTAACACTCTTTAGAACATGCAGTCCAGAGAATGATTTTTATATGTGCAGCCATAGTACTGCATGACAATCGCGTGATGCAATAACCTCTTGCAAAATTGCCACACAATAGTAAACATTGATCAGTTTTTGGCTCTAAACCGATTTTCGTTGCCTAGTAACCAGATGTAGAGAAACGGAGACAAATGGATAGAAGGATTTTATATTTTCCTGTATAAATGATGGAAACACAAAAGAAGATTAATTCTAAAACGTCTCTAGTAATTTCGATTAAATTCACTCGTCAGTAGGGGGGGATTTAATAATGTAAAAACAAATGAAATATATAACAAACAGAGGAAGGAATAAAACCAGTCCGTTAAAATATTTTGCGCAGCAAAGTAAGCAGAGCTTCTGGTTGGAGGGAATAATAAGTTAGATAAGGCTCTGGCAAAACAGCTTGAAACACAAATACACCAATTACGTTCAAAGCGGTATCTACAAATCCGCGTGTATACTTTAATACTTAAAACATCCCTGGAGACATGAGACGAGTCATCTTTGCTAGTGCAGTTTAATTTATGATATAAGGATGACAACTTCCACCAACAAGAATTCCTCTTCAGATGCTATCAGGACCACAGATATATTGTTAGATTTACCATACGAAATTTTTTCCATCCTCTTTTATTTCATCTCCCTTGAGCCAAAATATTCTCCTCAGTATACTAGTTTCAAACATTCCGATTTTATCGTCACTTCATCATGTGGGTTCAAAACCAAGTTTCACACCCATATAAGACAATAGGGTAACATATACGCCTTTATATTTCAATCGGTACTTGTAAGGATTGGAAATGCGAAAATAAGGGTGCCTAAATGAATGATAAGAATCATTCACAAAATATTAAAATGCTTTTAATTTCTTCGTAAAAGTAATTTTTAATTTTAACATAATTACCAGATATCTTGAAATAGTCACGTTTTATGTGATTAATTTAATATGTCTAAATCATGCTTTGGTCCCGCATGACGAAAAAGAAACTTAAACAAACATTTACTTTTCCGGCAGTTTGCTCTGGACATCGTCCAATGTAATCTCCGTATCACATTTACTCTCTCTTTCAACGAACTAATTCATTAGCACAGACAAGATAGTGATGTATCACATTCACTTTCAGACATTTCTGATTTCCTTGGACCTTCGTAATTGGAAGTGGATGAAGTATAACAACCAAAACATAATCAACTCACAACAATGAAGGATATAAAAAAGACCATAAGGTACTTTCTTAATTTACGCCTTTTTGAACTTGAAATAAACTACATCAGACAATTGATTATTTCTACCAACAAATGCACCAAGACAAGTTTGTCACTGTTTTCTTTATTGAAAGAGTGCCCCAATACGCATTTAGGCAATTATATTGCCATCATCAGGGGGTTTTTTAAGTGAGCTGTTACATAGACCAATTCTTAAGTTACGTCATAACAGTGAGTCGATATATGTTATTACCACTTCATAAAATTTTGTATAATTAGTGGTATTGTTAAGTTGCTAAAAGTTATTAAAATTAACAGTAAAATCAATTGGTATATATAAACTACTTGCTGTAGTATACTTTATTAATTAATTAATTAATTAATTAAATCAATTGGTATGTATAAACTACTTGCTGTAGTATACTTTATTAATTAATTAATTAAATCAATTGGTATATATAAACTACTTGCTGTAGTATACTTTATTAATTAATTAAATCAATTGGTATATATAAACTACTTGCTGTAGTATACTTTATTAATTAATTAAATCAATTGGTATATATAAACTACTTGCTGTAGTATACTTTATTAATTAATTAATAAAGTATACTACAGCAAGTAGTTTATATATACCAATTGATTTTACTGTTAATTTTAATAACTTTTAGGAACTTAACAATACCACTAATTATACAAAATTTTATGAAGTGGTAATAACATATATCGACTCACTGTTATGACGTAACTTAAGAATTGGTCTATGTAACATCTCACTTAAAAAACCCCTGATGATGGCAATATAATTGCCGAAATGCGTATTGGGGCACTCTTTCAATAAAGAAAACAGTGACAAACCTTGATTTCAGGCTTCCGCCGCGATGTTGATGTAATCTGTGGTCTTTTGGGTAATTACACGACGTCGTGTAATTACCCAAAAGACCACAGATTACAAAACAGTGACAAACTTGTCTTGGTGCATTTGTTGGTAGAAATAATAAATTATACAAAGATGCACGGTGAATATAAAGTGAAGTACATCAGACAAGTATTAACCCACATGGACTTTTACGAAGCTTTTTTGCAAAGTATATTAATTATTCTAACTAATTATATGAATGTACCAAATCCAAAGAAATTGTTTGAAAACACTTGTGAGATTTGGCATTCTTAAGGCGATGAGAGTAAATATTGCGGTGTCTTGAGATGTGACGTCGTGTCATTCGGCAGAAGGCACGAACGTTTCGGAGGCACCTGCAGCATGTATCTTCTCTCCTGAAGATGAAGGCAGTACAGTGTTCCGAAACACTGGTAACCATTTAGCGATCTACACGGCCTCACATCTCAGAACACCGCAGTCTTGTTCGGTAATAGCTGACCGCTCTCCCACTGTGCTGTTCTCGATTTACTCCACTGCTTGAGACAAAAATATCCGCATCAATGGTAGTGTTTTTTACTATGCTTCTCTAATTTTCACTACTACAACAATTCGTTCATGTAATTTGAACCTAGGTCAACAGGAGGGCCTGGCCTCTCATGTGAGGTTGCCGCAGCCGGTGTAGTGGTACGGCTGATGTATTGTCAAATTGTAATTCAAAGTGGAAAGATTTAATAAAGCTCTTTTAATTTAAAAAAAACCGCATCTGATAAAAACAATCGAATTTAATTTTTAAAAAATATATTTAATATAATTACTGTTTTACGTTACATTACTTGCGAAAACATAAGTCTAAAAGTCTAATTTGATGTAAAATACCTGATATGATATTATTTTGCATATATTCCATCAGTCATGTAAAATAAGACGGGATTATTTAAGTAAATAACAAGAAATTTATTTCCTGAATCGTTGACAATTTGCACAGTGATGTATTTTTCTGTGTAGGAAAATTAATTTGCGAAATAGGTTGTAGGAAATCAACCTCAAGCAAAATAGAACTGGTGCACAATTTCCTACGTGAAGGCCTGTCCTTTCAACTACAGGCTCTATACAGTGCTTCAAGAAGTCCTTACATTTGGCCTGTGGCAAAGAAGACGTTCATTTTCCTTTTATTCTCGTACATTTAATGTAATTTGACCAGCATAGACGGTGTTCCGGTTTGTTTGAAGTAAGGTGTCAGAACAGTATTGTGACCTGAAGTGCAGCTCGTTATGGAGTCATTTATCTTCTTTTGACTTGAATATGCTGTTCCAGTCTATAACTCTTTAAGTGCAAGAGGAGTCCATTTACAGATTATCTGGTACTTCAATCTAACCTTTAATATGAGTGGCTTTCAGACAGCAGAACTGTTACTTGAGCAAACATTGACATACTTCGCATATTGTGCAAGAAGCGTGGAAGATGTACTCCAAACCAGATTACCCATACTTTGCAAATTAATAATTAGTTATTTTATACATTTCGTAGGCGTTGAAATTGATTGATTACAGACAAAAATCAGTTACTGTATAAATAATGTAGCCTGTACCCTGACGCAACATTTAGACTGCTATTTACAGTATCCGCCAAGGTTTCTAGTAAAACCATAAATCTTAACCCTTTGAAGCGGGCACATTTTGTAAGTAATATAATACAAAAACTCAGTTCCTGTCTCATACAGAATCTGCCGAGTTACCATTATAAAGACAAACCGAATAATGGTGTTAACGAAAGGATCGCTGTTTATTCTGAAAATCATACGAAATACGTAAATACCCCCTATAGGCAAGTACTTATATTTATTAACGTTAAGCAGGTGGTAACTACTCTGATCTAAGAATTAGTTACTATGTATGATTCTTGATGGATGACACAGATTTAGTATAAGGAATGTGTATTTCAGGAAATTTGGGGTTAGCAGACACCCCTGTAAATATGCACTTGAGGTTCAAAGAGGTAATAATAATTATTATAAAAGATTCATTATCTCTGTTTTCTCTCTACAAAGTTTTACTACTGTGGGCCCTTTTGAGAAAGCCAGTAAGACAGATTTCATGTTCACAGGAATTAGGAAGTAGATTTGACTGATATGACGCCAAACTAATTCAGGGGCCTTAGCTCTTATGCGATGTTACGCGGCGTAGGTTTGCAGCTGGTTACTGACGTTTCGGGACAGCCTATCCTTCCCATCTTCAAGGGTCAAATAGTTCAAAAAAGTTCATTTTACGATTTCTGATATAGACTACCCCAAAGCCCCCTTTAGCAAAAGTTACTGATTTGGTAAAGCAATTTCGGAAATTATGCATGTGGACAGACGGAAAGTTAGAACTTTATTACGTTCTCATGCTTCATGTGAGAAGGACGCAAGAGCAAGCAATGAGGCAAGGCAACGTCGTGAAGTGGGAAGACTGTAGCATCACAGTGAGTAACAAAACGTGAAGATACGGTTATTACGATCTCTGCTACTTTAATGTCCACCTTAACCCGATTTTATAAGAATCTGGCGTCAGAATATGATCGATATGGTTATTATGACTATGAGTATTATTGTGTCTACAGAAAACAGCCTTTACCTTGTTTCAGAAGAACATAATGGCGATATGACCAACACATCTGTCAACATTTTATGAATTTATTTGTGATTTTATCCAGCATCTTCAAGCAAATTTTGAGACAGATCTTTAAACTAGGCCGCCATATTCTTTCCGAACATTAACATATATAGATCCTTCTATTTGACTATGTATTATGCAGTTAGGAAAATGGAGTTAAATGTTAAAAGCAAAGGAGATACTGATAAGAAAATTTCCTCAGTGGCACTATTCTCAGAATAATACCACAAATCTCTATTTGTCCGTAATAGGCGATAGAGTAAACGAGAAAAGACTTTCTATTCATTGTTTTGTTTCCTTTAATGAGGCAATTCGTAGTCGAACTGGAGGTAACAGCCAAATCTGTGTAAAGAATTTGGTTCTTCAACTCACGCCTGACTGTTACTGTCACTGATGCGCAGAGCCATTAGAAAGGAAGGACTAGGACACTGCGAAAGAATCAGGATTACGCATTACTTACTTACATAGTCGAGTGCAATACAACAGGACTCTCCCGCATTACAGCCAGGTCCGATTAAGTACTCCTCGAGCGGTGGGTGCGGTCACACTGCAGTACAATGCTGTGTGGCTTGCATAAAAAATAGCCTTGCCAAATAGCGGCATAATCTTACCCCATCCAAATGCACAACTCAGGTTAATGTTTCGTTACGTGGATTTCACTTGTCACATGAGAGACCCTACTTTGTCGTGGAGACATACAATGTATTTAAAGTACCTGCTCATAAAGAACGTAACAATAGCTGAGGGATACTTCTTAATCAACAGAATCTTAATGCTGTTAATAATCCTACACTCACAGCCATTTCAAATGATGTCGAGCTTCTAATTCCAGCAGGTGGCTTTATGTTTATCACAAACTTTCATCATAACGAGACAGAACACAATTTGAGGTGCACGCCCAACGTACCCTGTCTGATTATATCTATCGAAGAGCAAAGTTGTTAGGGATTAAAATTTTAGAATAATATTAAGTAGTCGTACATCTGGTAGGGGTTCGATAAAGGAACGTTGGTTTCCCTCGCATCATTACTTAGAGATGGCTTTTTTAATTGTCACATAACTAATAGGGCAGAGGCCTTCTTGAGAAACCATCATTAGCTCAGTCAGTGACAAAATTCAACGCCTTTATGAAACCTGGAAGTTCATTGCCGTGATAACAAGAGTCAGGCAATGCTCCGTATCATGTGGCACATGTAACCAGTACAAAACTTCCAATGTCTTTAACCCTTCAGTGACGCTGAAGTTTAAAATTCAGCTACAGCCCCGAACGGAGGGGTTTAAATTTATAGTTTCCTTGAATGCATTCACTACCGTACATCTCACCGGACCGGCGGAAAGTGAAGTATTGAAGGTCAGTACAGTGTACCGAGCTTGACATTGAAGGGTTAAGAGCATTTTATTAATAGCCTCCGAACTCTGTTTTTTTAAAGTGTTTTCTTATCTTCAGATCTTCGGGTTAAAACCCTGTAGATGTGTAATTCTCATATGCCTGATGGTTACTACATGTCCCTCCGACTTCATAGTCCTTGATCCGACCTGGCTATTAACGTCTGTAACGAGCACAAGTAATGAAACTCCTCATTAATCAATTTTCTTCCCCCTCCTCTAACTTCCTCTATCTGAGGTTTATATTTTAGAAAATTCCCTAATTTTCCTTCTTTTACAAACTACGAGATAACAAATGCAATCAGTATGAAGCAAATTGTATTAAATTCTAAACACAGTAGGACGTCTTAACCAAGCTGACTTCTTCTCGGTCACAAAATTTGTCTTCTGGCTGAGTTTTCCAAGGGTCGCCGGTCTATGGACCAGGAATCGAACCTGGTACGAAACAAAGTGCCAAATACTGTACCACCATCTTTGGTATAATGAAATAAGAGGCAGGCTATTCAAAATTTAGAATAACTTTTTATTGTCTTTAACCTGGCAAATTTTCGTATTTTTGAACTTCTGTCAATACATTAAACACTGTCAATACACACTACTCAAGATTTCACACACACCTTTTGTTCGTCTTGCGGTGTTTGCAACAAGTAGCGTATATAAACTTGAACACGATAAAGAAACCTCCAGTTACATACACGGCGGGAAATTTCTTGATTAAACAAGTAAATATTATCTTCTTAGAACCCTGAGTTCAAATCGTGTCTGTCCGTCCGCTCACATATTTCTTCGTCCAACGTACTCAAAAGATATCGATACAGTTTGTAATTGTCGACTTTATTTGGGTTTGGTCGTGGTGTCTCAATATAACCAACACCGGGGTTACATATATTTTTAAATCGGTCCGCTGTCTTAGGAATGTGGTTAACGACGTACACGTGTTATTACGGTCTAAAGCCTTTACTTGCCACGTTTCGTAATGTGGTTTAAATTTAGCGAAATAGATTAAGAGTGATTAATAAATCCAAGTAGTACTAATTACGTCTGCAAAAACAGATAGCCTATACATAAATAAATATAGAAATATCGATTACAAGACTCGTATAAAATTTTTAACGAAAGTTTTATGAGAATGGACATTTCCCAAATTCGAATTCTCGTTTTCCTACTTCTGCTCAAGTATGTTTATAAACTTTCTAGCCTTTACAGACAGTTTCTAAACCTAATCATATTCACTTTTGGAAGGGGGAAATTTTAACTATTATGATTTTCCTCGACACGCAAGCATGCATGTGCTGTACAACACATATGTTCCTTATAGTTTAAGCTATAGATGTAGATAAGAATACATTTTGCTGTGTTTCAGTATTATTGCCTTTCTTTGGCTTTCTATCGTGTACTGCGTGGTTAGATAATTAGGTTAATGTCAAGAATATATCGAGTTTCATTTTTCTCAGAACACGGAAGAAATTATACATTTCTGTTATGTACTTATATACCTCCAGCACGTAGGTTTGTAAACATAAAGTTATGACTGCCCTTGAATTAAAATACCACGTTTCATACATAACGGGAAAAATAATTTGTATTTTGAAAGGCGATCAGTGATTTATAAAGCATGGTCAGTTGCATCGTACCTGATCTTGTTGTTAGTCTTATAACAACTGAAGATTATGACTTAAATTAATTGAAGCCTTGAAGAGAAGTGGTACTCTTGTCAGTTCTCCTTTCGCCTTACTTAGTTTCATGGATAAAGTGCTGGGAAGAAAGCATGTTATTTCGTACCGTTATAATTAAGGACCTATGGAACGTTACAGTCTAAAATTCTGGCATTTTCCTTACCTGTGCTGCTGAGGGCTTCCTCTTTGAAAATCCTGTCCGTAAGTCCCTCAAAGACCCTGAAAGAAAAATAGAAATATTTAGGAAATAAATCCCTTCCTTTGGAATTTCCGAAAAAAATACTGTATAGCAACGCACGGAAAATAACACTATCCATTACATGCATGGAACAATTAGACTGATCGAAATACGGAAGGTAAAAAAAATGAAGTAAGAATGCGGACAGCATAAGTGAAAGTCACTAGACAGTACTGCATACACATCTCGAAAGTCATACAGAGTCTACCTAACACGGACTTTAAAATAACTGAAATGTAAATTCAAGAATTTATAAGCATATTACTTACAGGTAACTGATGAAAGTTGGAGCGAAGTTGCTACTGCGTTAAATTAAGCGCCACAACGGGAAGACGTATGGGACAATGAAGGTGTTACTCCAAATGTTCTGAAACTTATCACTACATAATGCCGAGTGACGTACATAAGGTTCCAGCCACTTTATACTGTACAAAAAGTATACATTAGCAATTCCAGCCGGGGCTGCCTGGTTCCAGAGCTAATTGTGGCCACAATGGCAAAGATAAAATACTTTAGGGCTGCCAGGAATCGAATCCTAGTCCCATAGTTCGCAGCAAATCACTACAGCGACTAATTTATTCCTATAACAATCGTGGCATTACCATCTAGTTGGTAATATAAATGTGGAAATAGCAATGAAAAGGGGAAAGACCAGTGCCAAAATAGAAATGATATGAATCAGAATCACATAATCTAAGACGATAAAGATGATAATGATTATCAAGATAAAGCTATGATCGTTTTATTAATGGTGAAACGGAACACACTACAAAGTTTCTAACCCAAAGGCTATTTATGTTATTCCTGCAACGGAAGTGAACAAAGTAGCTACTGGAGCTTGTCCTCCGGGCTACAGAGACAACTGCTGTGAAGGTATGTTTACACTAAACCGGTTTGGTAATGGCTTGTCAGGGGGGGGGGGGGGGCTTCTGCAAATGCAATTTATAAAAATGTACTTCGGAGTGCGATGGAATGGTAAGTCTGGACTAAACTGAAAATCTAACGAGATATTCGCTCTTGTGGGAAGTTAACAATCTACGCTGTGTAACATCCCAGAAGAGTGAGGATGTCATTTACACCGCGGCGGAAAACTGAACTCACGTATAGTACACCTCTATGAACATCTAAACTTAAATCACGAATACTTTCTAGATCGAAGCACCACGATATCAAATAGCGAGACAGAAATTCCTCGCCAAAGAAGGGGTTGCTCTTCTGCAAATTTTCATTTTTGCCAAAACTGTAATTAATAAGACAAAGGACGTGTAGAAAACTGGGGTTTGCAGCAAATGTAACTTCTGTTAATATAATTGACACTTGAGTTGCTTATTCCTTCACTAAACATAAATAACCAACCAGGTTTGACTTAATATAGGCAGCACTAAAAGATAAAAACGCAGTACAACTGATGGAAAACTAGTTTGTGATAGCAACAAATTGGATCGCTTTGTGTGGAAGCCACAGTTGTTTTCCGTGGATACATAAAAGCAAATACAGCTGTTGACAATACTGTATAAAAATGGAAAATCTTGGAGCCTTGTAATCCGAGGGTGACAGAACAGCGGGTTGAGAGGAACTGTCATGCTGAGACACGAGGTTTTTGAAATTCTGGTGGTTCGTAAGACTTAACTTCTGATCGTGTACTTCTTAACCCTTGACTGTGAAATAAGCTACGATGAAAGGCTGTGACGAAACTAGATATTAAACTGCATACGGACATATTACCACTTGTTATCAAAACACAGGTTTTTATGGCAAATTTTAGACAAAGGTAAATAAATACTGCACATGGGAGACGTCGACCACTAACTTTTATATAGAATTAACAACAACAGACAAATACACCCACAGGGATAAAACTAATTTGATGCACGATCACGATGTCTTTTCTATGTAGACAGAAAATCAAATTTCTCACACCCATAAACATTTAGTCTGTTTTCATACAGATAAGAAAAAATTGTCAATTCTTTTATATATATGCATAATGTACATATATATGCATAATATATATACATTATGCATATATATGTGAGTAATGTATATATATACATTATGCGTATTTATACATTAAGCATATGCCTGGAATGTGAGAATTCTGTGCCCAATGAAAGATCTTCAGCTGTCTACAACCTGCGACAATTGTGTCCGAGCATCCCGATTACACATATGAGTCTGTTTATAAGCGGAACTTATGTGCGGTGCCGAACAATACTTACTGATGATGACATACAGACAGCAAGAATATAATTAGTGGGCTACAACAAACTCTCCAATTCCCATAAAATAGTCACATCGATCTAGCTTCACAGAATTCTGATGATAATATAAGGTCACAATCTGACTAAAATTTTGAATATTTTCTATTATCTTAGGTTAAAATGCACACTGTTTCGAAGACTGGACCTGCTTCCGTCTTCAGGTGGAAAGGGAAGAACCTACTCCGATGGGCCCTTCAGAATGAGCTTGTCTCAGTATTAGTACTGAGCCTTTTCTTTTCCTCTGTCCACCTGAAATAGAGATAGATCCAGGCTCTGAAATGGACAATATCCAAAATTTCAGCCACGATTACGTGACATTTATCGTTTCCAAAAATGCATGTAATGCCGAAGACAAAAACGATCCGTTCACACCTTAGTCTTCGGCGCCGAACCATTGAAAGTAGATAACAATGTTTATTGTAGCCTCCACGAAAGTAAATTAAGTAACCCCTTTTTTAGTAAGTTGGATTAAGCTATGGAAACTTAAAAGGATCACGAACCGTTTGGAGCTTCGTGCGTGCCAAATTCACAAAATACATGAACTTAGAAGCGCCGGACAAAATGAAAGGGTAGGTTACTGCCAGCGATTTCGACACCTCGTTTCGAAAGGTGTCTACATCTTGGAAAATGTTTTCTTTACAAATAAGGCATGGTTTCACTATAAGTGGATATGCAGAATATGGAGCAGCGACAACCCACATATTTTCAGAGAGATGACATTAGGCTGGAAATGGTAAATGTATGTACGGCGTGCTCTTTGTCTTTGTGTTGTTGGTCGCCTGCTATTAGAGACAATATAAGTCCTAACATGACCAGCAACTGAGTAATATCTCTTTATTATTGGACAAAACTGAATGGTAATTCTGATAAGCAACACATACTGAAAACTCCACAGAGGTCATATATGAGTCTTTGGTGACCGAATCTTTTCATAGAATGTATGACCATCATAATCTCCGGACTTATTTTCCACAAATGTACTTTTTGTTGGATCATGTGAATGACAATTTCTATGCAAACAACCTTTACGTCACTCAAGAATTTCAAGAACACAACGTCAAAGATATCTCAGCTAAATTGCTTGAAATGTACAGCGGTACAAATTGTATTTCCATAACAACAGGGTTTGTATCCACATACTTATAGGATATTGGTGCATCTTTCACCTGGGATACTTGGGACTACAGCAGGAGGCAGAACACTGAAGTAATAATAGAAGAAACAATGAAGAAAGAAATAATAAATAAATAAAAGGGAATAACACTACAATATTTTATTACATTTATAAAATGCCCCATCTCATTCCGGCAGGCCATCATTAGGATTAAGTTTAACCATAAAAGAATGAATCATTATAGAAGTTATAATCTTACAGAAATTAGCTCATACAGGTCCCACTGTTGACTGATTAATTCCCAAACAAATGAATAAAACTGTTTCAACTATAGAGGTTATATAGCGTCGAAGAGAAGTGGTGTGCAAGTAGGAATATAGACTGAAGTCTTATTGTTCCAATAAATTTTTCAGCGACTGTGGAAAGCCATCAGACAAAGTAGCCCACCACTGGACCAAGATTTGAACTAAACAAAACACTGAAG
Source organism: Reticulitermes speratus (assembly GCA_021186555.1). Lineage (NCBI taxonomy): Eukaryota > Metazoa > Arthropoda > Insecta > Blattodea > Rhinotermitidae > Reticulitermes > Reticulitermes speratus. Next base: position 11,989,978 of record JAJKFL010000001.1, read on the forward strand.
CTTTCAAAAAAGAGGAATACCAATTCTCCCCAGAACTAAACACAATTTTGTATATAATAACAGCACCAACAAAATGCACACAAGTATATTTAGAAGAGTTATATAAGCAATGACTTCCTACATCTTTCGGCCAACCATACGGTCATTATCAGGGAGGTAAAATACAAAGGATGAATACATTGAAGGTTAAATTACTGGTGTCAGAACCAATCCACACATATAAAATTACATCATAAAAATATAGTTTAAAATATGTCCATATAACCTGTTGTTGACAAGAAATATAGTAATGTTGGAACGGATGGTACACACAGACGTTTCACGTAGTAGTCGCCATCCTGCAACGTTAGGAATATGTGTGTCAATTATTTTATAATACATTATATTAAAAATTTAAAACATTAAACAGAACGTTGACGACATACGTACAAAGAGAGTGTGTCGGCCTGTAGCTAGCACGTCAAACCGCACTACCGAAGCAGCCCAAGTGGCGGCCTGTGTGCACGTCAACCGCATCGAAGCCAAGCGGCGCAACGGTGGTTCGGCCTGTAGCTAGCACGTCAAACCGCACTACCGAAGCCAAGCGGCCGGCAACGGTGGGTCGGCCTGTAGCTAGCACGTCAAACCGCACTACCGAAGCCAAGCGGCCGGGCATACGGTGGAGGCCGGCCTGTCGTAGCTAGCACGTCAAACCGCACTACCGAAGCCAAGCGGCCGGCAACGGTGGGCCCCTATAACGTCAAATACAAGCACGGTAAATCACCGCCTACCGTAGCAAGCCAATGGTGTAGATGCAAGATAACCGAGAGTACGAGGATGAGGATCACGCGTTTGCGTGGTTGAGTTTTATGTAAGAAATTAGATCAAAAGGGGCGTTTTTTTCTAAGTCTGTTCACTAATAATTTCATAATTATTTGTGACTGTCATTTTATATGTGTGGACTGGTTCTGACACTTCAGTAATTTAACCTTCAATGCATTCATCCTTTGTATTTTACCTCTCTGAGGATGGCTGCGTAGTTGGCCGAAACGTGTAGAGGTCATTGCGTATATAACTATTTTTCAATACACTTGTGTGCATTTTGCGGGTACTGTTATTATATATAATCGTTTAATGCGAGGATTATGGATTACATACATACAATTAGTTGACACCTCAGAAGGTTTGAAATTAGAAGTCCAAAAATTTGTGAATATATTATTATGAAGTTAGTACAGGATTTTGATAAGCACTGTACTATATGCAAGAATGCAACGGAGCGATGTTCAAAATGCAGTTTCTTTAATAAAGCTCAGTTCAACAAAATTCCTTTGTGTGGGCTCTGATACAAAATGAACTACACTGTGCAAAATCGACCAACATACATTTTATGACGTGTCATAACATACCGATTTAGTTCACCGTACTTGCTACATTATTTACTAAAAGGTCTGCAAATAAAGTTGTCAAATGTTTACATGAATTTCATTTCATTTAACAACAAGATTTACACTGCTGAATAATTATTTCCGAAAAGTCTGGAGGCAATATTACAAAGGCGAAAATAGAGACGAATCACGATGACATGCGAAATTGGGATTTAAAACAATTTATTTTATACTTAAAAGTTTATATTTTGGATTTTGGGTCGATGATAATCAAACTGAATTTAAACTTTATGTTATTTTCACCGTACATTTTTATTGTATATAGTCTTATTCCGACAAATGTACACTTTATTATCTCCTATTTAATACATGCTTATGTCCCAATAAATAATCAACATGTTTCGAACTGTATCAGTTCATCATCAGTCCTGTGATGAACTGATACAGTTTGAAACATGTTGATTATTTATTGACATAAGCATGTATTAAATAGGAGATAATAAAGTGCACATTTGTCGGAATAAGACTATATACAAACTGAAGTTAATCGTGGGTTTCCTCTCAGCTTCCAAGCAATACTAAAATTGCAATACTACGCAAACCATGACAAGTTCCTGGTGCACTGTTTCCAGCTTATCATTCATAATAATTCTTCCATCGAATACTATATAGTTTATAAACTACTTTATAAATTACTTTGTCCAAGTGTCGAAGCACCAAGATAGGCAAGCAAGCATAAGGTGTTGTGGTGTAAGAGCTTGACGCATTACTTTATTATTAAAAAAGGTAAAAGCAATCCCTTTACAGGCCTGGACAGGCCCTTAGGGTTCCAGGAGGTTTGAGGCTCCCAGATTTCTAGACAATCGGCACATGAAGGTGGTAAGGTTGTCAGCCCTACGCACCGGCCGCCTTTACCCCCCAGGAAAGATTCCTGGTACTCATTTCTGTTAGAGGCTGAGTCGACCCCAGGGCCATAGTGCGACCGAAACGATTATGTCAATGAAAAATTCCAATGACACCATCGGGAATCGAACCCGCGACGTTCCGGCTTTAGCGCAGTGCCTCAACCAACTGCGCCACCGCGTGCACCACTTTATTATTAGGTAAAGTTGAATTGTCAGTTTCACGTTCCGTCTGCTTTACCACTGGTACTAAGCATCGCTGGTAATCATCGAAAAAGACGTTAAGAATAACGAAGGGGACCATCATTCTTTCAGGTTACAATCCAAATCACAGCCTCGCAGCCTACAGCTTATCACTCTACTAAGTTATCCTAGTTCTGTAGAGTAGAAAATAAATGCATGAAGCAGAATCGTTCTTGAAAAATAGTCACTTCAACGATCAATAAAATGTCGTCATTTTATAGATGAGAGGCTTTCTTGCATTTTTCGAAAGAGAACTACAGTGTACCCTATTCTGTATCACTTAAATCCAGTTAGCATAATCGCCATATTTCTGTAAGGTCCATCCTAATATCACCTATCGTCCCACATGTATCACATTCTTCAAATTGGTGTCTTCAGATTTTGAACTAATATTTGCACTTAAATTCTACTCTATTACGGATGGTACACATCCCGTCTACCTCACTTCATTGATTTGATCATCCGAATAATATTTGAAGATCATAAATTATCAAATTTCTTAATTTTCAAATTATCCTCTCTCCTTGGTAAAACATTAATTTCTGAGATCATCTCTCACGCGTATTCAGAGTGTGTTCTCTTTTGTGGTAACAGAGCATGTTGTACACCCATACTAAACCTCGTTTGAACAGAATTAAACTTGCGTGTAGCCTTAAGGCAAAAGAAGAGACGAAAAATCGTACAGGATTTCGACACCTCTCAAATTTTTTTTTTCCGGTCAATGACAACGTATAAAATAGCTACGACCTGGAGTTGTCATGCTGTAATGGATGTCTGAAGTGAATTGACACATTTATAAAAAAAAACAGAAAAGAGGTTTCTCAGTGCTTTTGCATGAGGGTACCTTTACTTCTTTGAAGACAGTGAATGAAAGTGATCCAAGCGAAGCATAGAAAAGTGAAACTACTTTTGCGAGTGTAATATTTTGACACATTTTTATTCCTTTCCTTTCAGCGTGCCCTGAATAGATACGTATTAAGTAAAATAAATTGAATTACTCCGACGGAGAATAGAAAAATACAGTTTACAATCTCCTGGACTCACAAAAAATTGTTGTCTGATGACTAGTTTTACGTATTCCGCGCTTAGAAGAGTAAACGGCGAATTCTATCACGTCTTGACTACGACTAAAGTGTAGACGTATAAGCTAATATAGGCCTAATAACAACAATAGAAATTTTAAACGAACTTTCTAGACAGAAAAAGTTTCACTATGCATGATATACATTACAAGACTCAGGACTGACTTGCACTAACAGTAACTGACAGCAGAAAAATGAATATTGAGTTGAAAAAATTCAAAATTATGAAAATCACAATTTAAACTCTCCACCTATTATAATCAGGTTGATAGAAAAAAGAAAGGTTATGACATATAGAAGACATGAGGAAAATAATAAATGTCCACGTAATTCTTACTGAAAGAAACAACTTGAGATATCTAGACGTGTTTGGATAACACTGTTTAGGGGCAATTGGTAACGTATGCTGTGAAATGGTGTACAACGAAATGAAGTTTACTGAACTGTCTCAGGTAAGTGTAGAAGGTTTATGTTTTGATGGCGATAAAAGTGATGTTGAAATCTTTATTTCAGTCAGGAAAACTGAGAACGTCAAAGTAAACTCATTAGCCCTTTATTTAAAAAAAAAAAAAAAAAAAAAATTAATGGAAGCGTACTAAAAATTCTTTACTCGTGAAGTTAATCTTCGATGTTAGGAACTTATCAACAATAAATCAATTATTATTACTAGCTCTATATTTCAAGTTCCACAACAAATCTTCGGGTTCCTGAACAAAGATTAGAATTTCGAAAAATACGATTTATATCCTTTCTTAGAGTGTGGCCTTTAAACGACCTGGCAGGAGAGTATTTGTACTGCAAAACGGATCTTAGCGTTGTGTTGATAGGAAGTAAATGGAACTGATTTGGGACGGCGTCAGTTGGCCAGCTGTGGTATTGGAGATATAAGAACTTCACGTTCCACCATCACAGTTTGTTCATAATGGTATGCTGCTGGCAAAGATCATGCAGCTCGGCTGCATTTTCGCGCGGTGAGTAGGTTTAAATAACCGACAAGATGTTTACATTTATCAATTCTTAGCAAATCAAAACAAAAGGGAGCCTATATCAATCCAGAAAAATATTTCTGTTTATAAATTATTGGAAATGTACGGGTAAATTTACGTTACCGACTTAACAAGCTCCATGAAGCAGAGTACTTCTTGAGAAGCCAGTATTTCATCAGCTGGTCAAGAAATTCTTCGCACTGTGTAGAAACTTAGGATTCATTTCCTTTTTCAAAACAGCCGATAACTGCCCAATCTTGAGCCAAAATCGAATCCACACCCAGTTTATATGTTAACTTCCATTTTAAAATTATAATCTGATTTACGCCTAGGTACTCCAAATGATCTCTTTACTTCAGGATTTCCCACTAGAACGCAGCAAATTATGCTCTTCTATCTCCTGCGTGCCACATGGCCTGCCCATTTTATCAATAAATGACCTGCTCGACCTAACAATGTGTGGCGGGCAGTTCAAATCATGAAATCCCATGTTATACAATTATCTCCAGACTGTTGGTACTTCCTCCGTTTTGGAACCAAACATTTTGCAGAAAAATGCTTTTAATAACGACTTATTTCACATTATAACACGTTGAGCAAAGTGGCATAGCGGCAACACTCGGTAATCTTACTCCTAAGATACATGGTTCAAATATCGGACCAGGTGCCGAATATTCTGATTTATTATTAACATCGTTCCATTTACACAATTTTTAATATCGCAGAATTTGGCCTCATATCAACGACGAAATGACATTAAGGAAGTTCCTCACTGGTAGCAAGGTCAAGGAACTAAGAAATTTAGGTGCCCTCGCCTACAAGATAAGATGTAAATGGGAAGATTAGGTGAAGATAATAGTATTGAGGTTAGGGGGAGGGGAAGAACTAGATTGTACGTAGGATCAATAGGCTATGAATAGCTTGGACGAGACCATTACCTTTGTAAACCAATAAATAGTACGTATAGTTAATCTGCAATCATTAGTAATATGGTGGATGTTTACTGGCAAAATTTGTGTTATCAGGCACATCTAAAGGAATGTATGTGCAACTCAACTAAATAACTAACTAAATAAATAAAAATAAATATAGCAGAATTCATTAATACAGGATGAGTAAGGATAATCTGAGATGGGCGGGGCGTGTGGCACGTATGGGGAAGAACAGAAATACATACACTCTTTTGGTGGGGAAAATTGAGGAAAGATAGCAATTTAAAGACCTAGGCGAAGATGGAAAGACAATACTAAAAGAGCTGATCAAGAAATAGAATGCGAGGGCATGGCTGCAGTCGTCTGGTTTAGGATAGGGAGAAGAATCAAGCTCGTGAACACGGTAATGAACACTGTTTCATAAAATGCGGTGGATGTCTTGAATACTTGAAAAAATATTGGTTTCTCAAGAAGGAGTCTGCTCCATGGAGTTTGTAATTTTGTTACTTGTGTAAGACTAATCTGCATTTATATGTAAAATTAGCTTTGATATTAACGCTGTAAGATTCGTCATCAAGGTCTAATTTACAGTTAAATCAAAGGGTAGACAACAGCAGAAAGCAATGCAAGAAATACGTAACGTATAGATATCAAAAAGGAAGTCGACAGAGATCGATTCTACGTCGGTTCCCGCGGTAGAATAGATTAGCTCTTTGTCAGTCCACAGCGAAGACTTCCAGCACAAGAAAGCCAACTCCACGGGGTACAGCAGATCTGCAGAAGCATGCAATAGCTTAAACAGTCAAGAAGTGTCATTCCTCTTGCACACAAACCGACACTGACTGGTCTCAGCACGTACTGAGACGTACAGAGTTTCAGATTTACGATAAAAGGGAGAAATAATCACAACAACAAAGATGATCCAAATATAAGCACAGCGTAACACTTCTGTCGCATCTGCTGTTTCTTTTGGCGCGAAAGTCACTAAAATTTTTTAAATAAAGTAACGTTTTTACCATCATATTCATTCATATTTGATTAAATATATTTAATTTTTTCAAACACGTAAATCAGTAAATTCAGGCTGGAATAAATTTGTTTTAATCAACAGTAACATACTTCTACAGTATCCGTGTGTGAAAGGAATATACCGGTTGGAAAATATAACCACACTGACACATCTGTTTTTAATTATGTCGAAAAGTTAAGGGAGAACCGAACACATGTTTTGGACATACAATTTTTGTCTTATTTTTCTCTATAAATTTTTCAAAAAGTGTTTTCTCTCCCAGCAAATGATTAACGAATAAACACTTGAGATGCGAGAAGAAATGCATGTAGCTTAATGTAAAATGATCCTTAAATTTAACCAATATAAGCAAAACATTATATACCTCGACATATTTCGTGGAGTTCTCCAAAATATTATCAAAATTCCTTCTGCTCTTCTCTAGATATTTCATTCATAAAAATAAATAAAAGTGGGTAATTTTAACAGCCGCTCTGCAGACTTTTGAACTGCTCGAAAAATTGGGCATTGGAATAGAGAAAGCTACAGCATTCGATCGCACTAAAACGTCCACTTTAAGGACTCCGACAGAGATCAGTATGGCAACGAGCATTCGTCAACACTGTAAATGCAAAAAAAATAAATATTAAAATGTAAAGGTCTCTTTCAGAATTTTTCCTATATCTCCGTACATTTGAGACTTATTTTTAGCAGTTGTTGGTAACTATAGCTGTACCCACCTTTACCCTTATAGCGATGCTGAAAGCACAGAGCTATGTCTATAACTGCGCCTTCGCCCGTCCACATACATCCTCGTTACTACAGCTGTATGGGAGCATAAAGTGCACCATCATGTCAGTTACTTGACTCAAGCACTGTGCTGAGCACTTCTGAAAGTTATGAAACGGACAACATGCTTCATCGCCATCATATTGTGCCAATAATACAAGTCAGCATGTTGCGGAGGCAACATTTTTCGACCAGCGTCACACTTTCTCGCCTCCACACCAAAACTGTAATTGTAGGACAGTTATCAGAAGCCGGTTTCCTTTGTGTTTTGTGGTTTCTGAAAACTCATATTCCGTCTCTTTGATTCTGTGTAACGGGATTCTTACGTAATCCTGCAAGAACATACGGCACAATTTTTTTATTCATTTGGATTAATAACCAGAACAAATCTCTCGTCATCCAGGAAATGAAAAAACGCAATACGGTACCATACAAGCCCATTTTTACTTCTTGGGTAAGAAATTCATCACTGTAATATTTACAATCCAGTTATTACCTCACAATAAATACAGTCATTTTCAATTGAAAAAAATCTGTCTGTTAATGCAGTATATAAAAATAATAGCTGTTATTTGGAGAACAACAAGAAACACATAAACACCCTCCATAGGCAAAATGTATAGATTTTTAACCTTAAATCAGGCGGTACATACAGCAAGAACCACTTTCGTTTACAGGATTAATGACCAACTTATTTATGCCGAATTTTATAAAACAAGATTTTAAAGAACTATTTTTAAAGACCGGCCTATATTAGGCTAATATACAGAAAGAATTATATCTCCGAAGTCCCGAGAATAAATATTCGACTGATAACGACTAATTTCATGACTAATTGCCTGAATATCACACTAGGTGACTGACCGACTAGCTGACTGCCTAACTAGCTCCAGACTCACTGATGTTCTGACCAGCTAATGACTGACTGAATGTCTGTTTGAATAGCGAATGATTGACGGCCTGATTGATGGATTAAGTGCCTGAATATGTGACTTCCTGATTGGCTCACTGACTAGCTATTACCTCTCCGTTATATCAGAATCAGAAGTACTACCAGAAAAGTTATATCACGTTACGAGGCAGTCCAGTCCATTTCTGGCGTTCAGGTTAACATTGTCTGCCCGTCTCCGCATCTGCCGGTCTGAGCGGGGATGGGTAGTTCGGTAAAGCGACTAGCTACGTGCTGGACGTTCCGGGGTTCAAATCCCGGCAGAGGCAAGAGGTTTTCTTTTCCCGACAACCGTTCAGAAAGGCTGTGGGGCCCGCCCAGTCTACTATTCAATTGGTAAGGGATTCTTTCCTGGGGGTAACGCGACCGGAGCGTAAAGCTGACCACTCACTTCCGTCTGGTGCTGAGGTTAGGAATGAGGGGAGCTATACGGCTACTCCACCTACATGCCTCATGGCGTGGACAGGGACTAATTTACTCTTACCATCCGGCCCGCAGCAAGTCCTGGTACTGACAACTACCTCGGCTCATCGTATTGTTACGAAATATGTCTAAGAGGGGCTATGGTGTCTCCGAGTTTTGAGGCTTTTTGTCTCTTCTTTAATTGAGACAAACACGAAGGTAATTCCGTTCTTTAGAAACCAGTGTAGTCACATTATCTGGGTCGATCTTCAATAGAAGTCATCGATTGATGGGCAAAAACAGTCTGCAAGCCAGGAGCAGTGAGGCATTGGAGAAGTGCTTAATGGAGCATCGCGCGGCGTAAACCAAGGTAGAACTTTCTGCGGTCATGTTTTACGTTTGTTTTGTGAAAGAACTCCATTATGTAAGGTTCTAGTTTAAAATATTTGCTCAGACAGCATGACAAGAAATTCATCTTTTGTTTTTACGCCAGTCTTGGCGGTTGTAAGAAACAATTTCCATCCACGATACTAATGGAAAAATTTGACATCAGTCATTTATCTGGAACAGAGACGTTTCTCCGAGCAGTTTAGCAGAGACAAAAGACTCTGCCTTCCTTTACATAGTTAAAAGTTTAGAATCCCGGGCAGGGATAGTGTATACAAATTGGTATTTAAAACTATTTTTTATTTATTCGAGGAAGTTGCATGTGTAAAGCCTTAAACTACACATCTCTACATTCCTAATAATTCTTCATAATGGCCATATATCTTATTTCATTTAACGATACTTTATGTCTTCGGTACGTGATGTATTAAACTAAGCCATTAAACATGAAAGGGTTTCCACAAATAGAGAAGAAAAATACTGCCCTTCTAAGTTGTGATATGTAGTCCAGCGTTAATTTACAAACTTTTGGAGGAACTTACTGCCTCCAAAGTCAGAGGATAGTCGGTTCCGCCGAAACATTGGAAAATCAGTACTAACAACACAGAATTTTACCCTCAATATAATATTATCTCTAATCATCGCAGAGAGAAATCAAGACTCACATAATAATATTTCCATGTAAAAGCATAGCTGAACTTCAGGCTGATTTTATGCCGAGTTACAAAAGGAACTGGCATTGAAGTGACAGACATAATATACACTGTTAATTTTAGGTGATAATTTGTTTTGTTCTGCTATATTGTGGCAAGGAATGCCTAAAGATTTAAACTTGAGACACTAACATTCATTATTCACACCCTGTAGATCTCTAATACTTGTATTCAGAAAGATTCGTCCCGTCAAATCAAGGTATTAGGGTACGTGGGCTGTTAGGCGTTAGAGGTGGTCAAAGAATAGCTTCAAAATTTGGAGTACCTTTACATCTGGATTGAAGTTCCCTATGTACCCGCTGACGTGAACAGTGTCACCCGGGGAGCCCTAGTGATTAAAAAAATACGAGTAATTTATAACTTCAGTTATGTCGACAAAAAGTGAATATTTGTCGTCCTTTTTTTAGCCTGTCACTTAAATAAAGAGCTACCAAGGGTAATAAAATTAAGATTAACAAATACTTTATCTATCGTTCCCAAAGGAATAAGAGTTACCCTACCATTTTACCTGCTCAAAAAACTTGTGTTTTAAATACTTCCATTCTTTAAAAATTATAAAATTAAAAATTATAGAATTGTATAGAAAATAATCAGAAGTAAATAGAAGTTATTGACCTATCTCGTCTTGACAGCAAATGTCCTTCTGCCATCATACGTATTTCTGTATTTTAGGATCAAAATCCGTGCCCATTTTAAGGGAATCTGGTAATTGTCGGCTATTCGCCCGACACACTCACTCTAATTAGGCTGCACTAGTTTCATTTTTGGATGACATGCACAATGCGAAAATGTCACTGGTGTGACACTACAGTACACAGTGTTCAATTTCCTACTGAGGAAATAAATTATGACGCAACGCACAATTTATGAAAAAGTAGAACGTGTGTTCTATCAGTTTCTTTTCTCCACATCAAAGTTTCGGTAAATTTCAGTGCAAGTGAGGATGTTAGGAGATTTTCAAACCGAGAATTCTGAAATAGAGTCTAAGCATTGCATGAATTAATGGGCTATTTCTGTAACTAGTGCACACATAAAAACCGTTTCCGTGTTTGTGATCTATGTTTGTGCTAGCAGAGGACCCGAATCTTGTAGAAAAACTAATCTTCTGATATACTGTGCCCAAAGAGAACATAAATGCTTTCAGTGCTACAAAATAGCTTTAATTATTAAGTACTTTCAATGTATAATTCAATAACATATATAGGCCTACATACACATTTTAAAGTAAAGGAGAGGAAGGACAAAAAAAACGAAAAAGCATAAGAGAAGGAATAGAAGAAAAGTAGAGATGATGAAAGTAAGAATAGGATAAGGAAAGAGTGTGGGTAATGGATATACGACAGAAATGACTTTCCCGGAAAAATTATAAACGTGCATGCACTATAAATTCCAAGCTGGATGAGGATATATCGTGATATTTTTGAAAACCATGTATTACTGCATTAAACTTCGTGTTGTTGGCTTTTAAAATTTAATTTTTTGATAAACTAAAGTTATTTTGTAAACAGTAAGAAAAAGACAGACGTTCCTTAATTTCCAGCGGGAATTGTGCTAATTTTTTACAATAGTATATAATAGTAAGAAATTTTACGGACGCTGAAAGCAAGTGATTGCCAGTACAGATATTCTAAATCACTTCTGTATCCGTCCCACCCTAAAATTGCATTTCGTGGTCACACGGTTTGTTTTACACCGCATATTGTAAAGCCGCATTATTGAATTGGGGAGCAACATTTTTCATGTCTTCCGCTTTCCCGCCGCGAACTCTGTGGCTTCAGAGGGGGACAGAGTGGAAATTGCGGGTTGGAACTACTGGTCAGTGGTTGTACCTTTTCTTCTTGTTTTTGAAACTCCCTTATCGGAAATGTGAATATAATCCCTCCTGAGACATGTAGTTAGAGCAAAAACAGTAAATCTTCCGACGGTCCCATAATGGCAACGAGAGAATAATCATTCAGCTATTAATTTCAAGAGGTCTCAGAAAACAAACAAAACATGAAGCTTACATCAAGCCAAAGAGAAATGGGGAAGGCAGCACTGGGGACGGGTAGAATACCTCAAAACCAAATAAAATGTAAAAGGAAGGAGTTCTCTATAAGGGATCATTACATGGCCGTCAAGTGTGGCAAAAATAACGCACACTAAAAATGAGACAACGTAAGAAAGCTCAAAATTAAAAAAAAGTCAAAGGAACACATCCTCTTGAGAAAGACCACCACCAACAGAACCGCCGCCACCACCCCCACATCAGTCGGAATATGGCCCTATTTAACGGGTATTACTTACAAAATACCTCCGTAGTTATTCAGTCTAGGAAATCTTCCCCGTTAACATTTTATTTCACTTTCAGATTTATCTAGCCTTCCACAGCTTTCAGAAGTTTCAAATGTCTACATAGAATTTCATTAACCTGTTAAGCAAGAAACCCTGATAATAGTGTAACTCTATGGAATAGAGTCCTTTTTTGAGACGTTACAAAATCCTCAAAAAACATGAAGTTTCCCAAATTTTATAAACCCTGAAGTCCATTACCGTGTTCAAAACAGCCCGCCAATTGTCCCTATCTGAGCCAGAGAATAAACTCTGAGAAGGTCTCATAAATAGTACAATCTTCGAATGTTTCCACCTACATACAAGGACAAACAAAATTACAAATTATAGCAGACTTCCGACAATCCGGGCCCATCGGGATCAAGGTGGTACCGGACTAATAGAAAGTACTCTAATTCCTTTGTTAATATCGCTGTTACATGCTGCTTCAAACCTTCACTAACACTAGCATACTTATTCTCATTTCGCGCCATTATTACAGTCAGTTTGGTACAACTGTTCTAAATACATTTCGAAAATAGTCGAGAAAATAAAAGCACTTCTGCGCATAGAAACTAAAAATGGCGGATTGCGACTACGTGAGATGGTGACATGCTGGCTCGGTTTACCTTGGAAGCGTTCGCTTCAGCTGATGTTGCCGCAACCCGCTTTTTGCCGGACCTCATTTACTAGCACTTGTCAGTTTTTATGCCGTACTATTGAAAGGGCCAGATCAACGGATTCCGGACTGAGTTTTCTGGAGGAATTATTCAGATTAGTTTCCAGAGTACAGTACAACTCAGCTTAGAACTTGGCATGTACAACCTAAAAAATAGCACTGCCGTCTTGATAGTAACTTTAACACTACCGTACACGCGGTATTCAGATAGCTGTAGACAAGTCCAGTATACGTGTATAGGCCTATGTCCGTGCTGAATTTCGCATTTGTAAATGCACTGGTTCGATAGCCATCGATGTCAGACGGAAGTTAATTACAAATTTGGGGGCAACACTACATTATTTTACACTTTAATTTACTGAAATATGATTAAAGAAAATTGTTTCTTGAAGATATTTAATCAACTGTTATGACCGCCAGATAAGCGATGCTAATGTAAAAACGCCTCAAGATTTCGGCGCGTGAGATAAAATTATTATTGACAGCGATGACTTAATACCGCAAAGGTAGGGAATTTCCAATGACAAGATAAAAATTTGTTTGGAAATCCGCCCAATACTTTTAGACAGACGGACATGTGGACATGATAAACACATACGCCCATCTTTCCCTACATGGAGGCTAAAATGTTGAAATGTATTACGTGTGTAGTAGCGGCGATCAACCCCAGCCAGTGTTTTTGAACCAAACTAGTCGCCTCTCCCGACCTGTGTTCTTGGGTTGATTACCTTACGGTAAAGCACAAAAGCATGTTCAGCACAAAGTGCTGCAAGAGAGGTTTCAGAGAAGGCGATGTCTGTCGATTATTCTGTCTACTTTTAACCAAGTTTATAGATTAACGATCCTCACATCTTTGTTGTACACTTAACAGCGAAGCACACCACCAATACGGCGCCATCAAAGGGTGTTTGTTTGGGTGCTATATAGTTTACGTTCATTAGTCTGCATCATCTTCTCAGACGTTTGTTGTGGCTTATGACGGTGGTTTAGCAAAGATCGTTGTTTCAGCTTTCTATTCGCTGGGGTCCGAGCCTTGAGACAGGGATCCTGAATTTGTTGTGTACATCACTAACAGAGCATTAATTACATGTCTGCTAAAGTCGTATGAAAATTTAATTAACCGCCAAACTGTTTCATTCCTTTATACGGAATGTTCCTTAAGCCGATGTCACAGTTACTCTGATTAATAATAATAATAATTATTATTATTATAATTATAATAATCGTTGTTACCATCATCATCATAATTACAGAAGACTGTCATGGGATCTTATCCCAGCAACGTGAAGTAATCAAAGGCTTGCTCAACCAACTTAAACTGAACTAAACTCAAAGCAACTAAATGCCTTTCTGACTAACAGAATCACCGGTAATAGATCTCAAAGTTTCATCTCCATTAATACCACAGTATGCCACGAGAAACATGCATGCCTATGAGTCAGTTCCATCCTCCTTACATTACGAACAACTATGCCCTTAGTTTTAGCTCAACATTTTATTTTGCTTAAGTAAATTGAACTAACACGCTCTAAGCAGAAATTAAGCTTTATAAAACCAAGACAATTTATTTAAATTCGAACTAAAATTAAAGAGAGTAAATTTATATTCTTACTAAAGCTCGTCAAGTGCCTTGTTCGAAACAAATTACCAACTGATAACAAAGCTTTCACACTTATCAGGGAACTTGGTTGGATCCTACGTTATTTAAATAAGTTATTTCAACTTACGAGGTTATTTTGTATCTTTAAGTGTGGTATTTAACGACGTTATAAATACTTAGGAATACACAGCGCCAGTAATAGACAAATGGGGGTACGTGGTGGCGCAGTTGGTTGAGGCACTACGAGCCGGAAGGTCGCGGGTTCGATTCCTGATGAGGTCATTGGGAGTTTTCATTGACGTAATCCTTCCGGCCGCATTATGGCCCTGGGAGTGACTCGGCCTCTTATAGAAATGAGAACCAGGGATATCTCCAGGGGGTAAAGGTGGTCTGTGCTTGGGGCTAACAAATTTGACACTTTCGTGTGCCGATTTTCTAGAAATTCTGGGAGTCTCAACCTTCTGGAGCCGTAATGCTAGCCTTAATAAATAAATGAATGAGTGTGGAGCTTTGTTAAAATAATTATTACAGAGACAAACTGAAGTACTCAGAGACAAACTGTCCCATTTTGGCTTTGTTCACCACAAGTCCCACATGAAATGACCCAGGATTAAACCCCCACGGGGAGAAGCGTATAACGAATTACATGTTTTCAGTTTTCACATTACGTTTCATATCGTTGCATAATTTGTTATAAACTCATGTTGCAAACATAAAAGTACAAAAACTTTTCAATAAAATAGAAATTTATTATTTAAACCCAAACACATTTCGACCCATAAAAAAAGACTCTCTTCGAAAAACACATGTCTGAATAAGTTTATTTTTATCCTGTATTTACAACTTAAAAACAAATGCGTACTCATAGACTTACAAAAATTGAGTTATCCAGCTTTATCAGTTACTTAATACTGATAATTTTCTCGGAGAATTTCAACAACATTTTAAAACCAACGGCGAAAAGTTGCATTTCATACACAGCCGTAACAAAGTAGTCATTTTGCTTCCCAATATTCCTATTATGGTTTTATTCCATTGCCCACTCGTTACTGTATTATCCAGGCAAACACTAGATATAGGAAAATGTCTGTAATAAATTAGATGAGATCAAACGTCCTTTAACCTAAAAGGCATAATCCTCCGGAATCCTTAAAGATGCCATATCAACTGTGAATTCTTCCGATAGTACTATTATTGCTCCCTTCTCTTTCTCTCATTTCACAGTTTTACTGAAATTACAAAAGTTCTGTTCATTACATAAATTTTGTGCTTAGTACGCGGATTGTGAAACAAAGAAAATGAGATGAAATTGTTCTTGGGTGATGGAGATGTTTCACTTTAGTTCGCAGTTCAGGTTCTGTTTTAAATCTTTATGATGGATAGCACAACTTGTGGAGTTAGCGCTTTGTCTGTAGAAGGAAATGTTCAGTTACTCCTTCTTTGACAACGTCATGTTATGAGACACTTCAATAATTCAAATCATTTTTTCGCTGCGAAGAGAAACACATGGCCTGTCGGACCACATTCATGTGTCAGACGAAATAGCAGGCACATAAGGTTACGTGCTATCGACGTTCAAAGTATTAAATCAAAGTAGAAAGAAGTAATAGGCAAATAGACAAAACTGCATAATTATGAAACATCAACAATCTAACGAATGATTATGGAGGGCAAAGTAATATAGACTGGACACCCCTCAGAAAATGGGCAATGTATAATCGAGTGATTCCCAGCCAGTGTAAGGCAGTACACAAACACGCAGCAAGATTTTACCAAGGTGGTCGTGGTGTCAAGAAGGGAAAAATACGATATAAAATGCCCATGTATTTAAAATTTTAACATTGAAATACTGATAAAGGTGTTTCTTATACACACACTAATAGATAAAGTTAAAAATTAGTGGACGTTCGATAAGCTGAGGTTGTAACATCATGTGAAGTTTGGAAAAAAATGCATTTACTTTAGCTTCTTAAAGTGATATTTATATGAAAATTCAATCTTCTTCTTTCTTCTTGAAAAAATATATTTAAAAAAATATATATTCCTATTATGATATTCATTGTGTATTAATTTATAGTGGGTCACAAAAACGAAAAAAAAAATATTCCAATTGTACCACGAACACCTAAAGTTTGAGAACTCCTGGACTGTAATGAATCAGCAGCACAACGCAAAAATTTAGAAAGTCGCAATATCATTAGCAAATGTACCATGCAGTTTTGCAGATCATCGTTAGTCTGACCATGAAGAGTGCCTTATATGGAGCTTAGACCATGCAGAGGTGGGCAAGAATTCTTATTCGGGGACTGGATGGGACTATTTTGAAGTCTAACAAAAGTACTTTCTGCTCTAGAAGACTGTCACTCATAGAGAATACATGGAAGATAACATCGAGACGGTTAACCCCATAAAATAAGTTGATATACAATTCTGATATTAACGATTTCGACAATGAACACTAACCAGAGAGAACAATAGTGAAAGATGACAAGGAATTAAATGAAAAAAATTTCGGAGCTTATATAAGGTGCATACGACGTGTGCAGTTAAACAGCAGTTACTCGACTGTCATCTATATTTTAAATACATTAAAAGAGACATCGCATCTAATGGAATAATATGTAAGTTCCAAGCTGACAAACATCATACGTCCTGCTTTTACCCTACTGCAAGCCAATAATTAATTACAAACCAGGACCCAGGGATTTATGATTTTAAAGACTCTGAACTAAGTTTTTAAGCTTTTAAATTTTAATTTAAATATTTGTAACATCAGATTACAAATCAGAGCTATGACAAGTACAAATTACAATATTCATTGTAACAATTACTCGCATATTCACAATTTCAAAATGCACGGTGGATATAATGTGATACTCGCATATTTTTTGATATTTTGTGAGATCTCACAAATTACACTTTTACACTGTACAGAGTATTTCTTATGGTGGTCTAAGGACCGAAATATGTCTTGTATGAGTAGATATTAAATATAAGTTGCGCTGAACGCAGCATATTGTGTTGTTTATCTAAAATTGTTATACATGTGTGTCATTATTTAAAAAAATAAGTTCTAGATATAGCAAGATATATTAAAATAGAATTATTAGTAATTTACGTCGACACAGTAACCTAAACTACGACTGAAGTTTTCAAGATGTTAAAATTAATCTGGAAATTCAGACACTTTGTTTTCCCCCACCCAGTTGTAGGTATGGTAAATAAAAATAGTAAGTCCGTAGAGGGCACTAAAATTTCAAATCTCAACAAATTTATTAATTCCTATTTATTTAATAGTCCAATTACTGTTGTAATTCTTTATACAGAATGAAGGCCAACTGTGTTTGGAGAACGGAAATCGAAAGTTTTGCATTAGTATCCATAATAAAGGTACAACATGTAAAGTTCATCCCAGAACAGGCCATGAATGCCCAGAGGTGGAGTAGACACATAGCTCTACTCTTTCTTTAACCTGGGCGCTTGACGGGGGGAGGGTGGTCAAAACCACGCCTCGGCCGCTTTACCTCCGGGAGAGAAACCCGATAAGCATTATACAGGAGGATGGGGGGCCCAGGGGCGGTCTGGACGGGTGCGGAAAACCTCGTCCCCACCGGGATTCAATCCCCGGACCGTCCAGTACCTAGCGAGTCGCTATACCGACTACGCTATCCCAGCCTTTATTAGTATTCCTCATAATATCTGAATATCACCGTGGATCAGACGTATCGTCCTCAGCTCCGATTTACGTGTGCAAGTAATATTGGCACGCAATGAAATTACAGGCCCCCCAGTCAGCACCAAAAGGTGTCACATTCGACACAGACAGAATAAGCTAAACTCCTTTTCTGTATTACCCAATTTAGGCAGAACCTTTCCGAGGGCGATGCTCTTTACATCAGGTATTTGTATTCGCTTGGCCTATAAATACCATTCTAACACTCACCCTGAATTATAACAATTTTTTTAGGAAAGTTTGTACCCTTAATGAGACAACGCATTACGTGCATTAAGGGGGATTTATTGCATGTTTCAAAATGTTTGTAGCTATTTTTGCTGTACTGTGCAACTTCGAGACCGACCCAAGAGACGGACTCATGAATGAGAACTGATAAGCCCACACGTGTTCTAAAGTAATGCCAGTTTATTTCTTGCCAACTGCGATACTCATAAGGCAAGCAACAGCCTCTTCTTTGAATATGTACGAGTAATGTTATTAGGGCGTCCTCTTGAATATTGGAGGCGCCCTGCCCAATGACCTCCGCCTCTTTAACCTGTCTGACTCACTGATGGGCAGAAACTTGCACGATCAACTGTGAAAGTATGACGTACACCTTCCAGGTATAAAGTAACGATGAAAGAAACTTAATTGAGGGAAAATAAGTTGTTGATATCCAAAAGAGAATAGTTAATATATTTTTATTTCAGTTTCTTAAGGTTCTTTCGATTTCTCTGGCTCAAGTAAGAAAAAGGCACACGATATGCCTGTAAAAACAGACACTACGCATCTTCAGCTCTAAAGAAAGACGTCTTTTTCGAATAAATTGTGATTTACTGAATCACGATACTCATGGCAGCAATAATAATAATAATATAATAATCTCCGCCCTGCATTATATATTCGTAGGCACAAAGCAGCAACACTTAATACATGCCGTACAGTCAGAAAGTTTTTGGCAGAACTGCGAACAAGAAGCGCTTGGTCAGTGAAAGCGTACTGTTTTGAGAAACAGCTAAACTGCTGTGAGGTAAGGAATGTGGGTGATGATGATGATGAAGAAGATGACGAAGAAGAAGATGGTGAAGAATAAGATGATAATAATAATAATAACAATCACGCCTTTAAAATTCCACATTTTAAACTGCTTTTACATTCGCAGCTATTTTGCGTTAACTCGCCCGTAGCTATGTGGGCCGGGATAGCGTAGTTGGTACAGCGACTCGCTACGGGCTGGACGGTCCGGGAATCGAATACCGGTGGGGGTGAGATTTTTCCAGCCCGGCCCTGGGATCCATCCAGCCTCCTATACAATGGGTACCGGGAAATTCCCGGGGGTACGGCGGCGGGGCGTGGTGTTAACCACCCACCCCCATTTAGCGCCTAGGTTAAAGAAAGACCATTTTCAGGGAGTCAAGATGGTTCAACTGGAGCCGAAACATATGTAGGGGATATTGAACAATACTTAATAACATAGTGCATTTGTTGGTTTTTTGAAATTGTGAATAGTGTTACGTTGTTTTCCTCATTCCCTTCATACAAGTAATTCAGAATATATATATATATCCCTGTGGACTAACGTAACGTACTTTAACACTGTACAGAATAAGTAAAAGTCCTAGCTATCCAATGTTCTCCGGTTTCAGAAATAGCATTGTTTCATGGAAGGTTCCCAGGCTTCACTCGTTAGTCTTTCTGTTAAAAGCAACATGTAGATGAAGATAAGTCTGAGGCATTGGTGGAATAATACTGACGAAGGAAAATCGAAGTACGCCTACTCGGAGAAAAATCTGTCCCAGTGTCACTTTGTTTACCACAAATCTCACGCGGACTGGTCTGGGATCGAACCCGCGCCTTCGCAGTGAACGGCATAGAAAATGGTCACTCCACAAAAATGCTCTGGTTGCGAGTACTTGGGTCTGTATTTACTTATGTGAAAAATAACATATTTCACATTTTTCTTTATCTATGGGTCATTTAATGATAATATAAGTTATCAAGCGTTGAGCGTTAGCATGAAGAATAGAAAATAATTTGTGAGCATTAGGAAGAAAATTTCGCGTCTTAACTAAAGTTCGACAACAATGTTTTTTTTTCTGCAGAGACTGAAGCAAACTACGAAAGAAGTCGTTCAGGATAGCTGTTATTCGGGCGAAGATTCGAACACGGCACCTCCCAAATTCGAAGCAAAAGGCCATAGCAACTTTTGATATTTCACTGTATTACGCGTATTATAGGCGTATAGTTCCTTATAAACATTACGATAATCTGTACGCGCAGGTGGTACCAGGTTCTTTACAGTTTTATCCACTTAGAGGCTCATCTCATCCTAATTATATCTGACTGACAGCTAAGGGTTTAGAAACTTGCTAAGCTCAACATCCCGTCCTCTCGCGTGCGGCTCGCCGTTCTTCGTGTTGACCTTACATCTTCTGACAATTGCACTTTACCACGCACTTACGAGAGATCACCACCTTTGCATTTTTACAAAACAAATTGGGGATTTCACTATAAGGTAATAATGAATACTAACCTATAAACACATTTTTGAGAAGTTATTCTTTTATTTCAAAACATCTTAAAATATACTTCATTCCGTATTAGGTTGCGCAGACCGTGATGCAGCTGAAACGAAATGTGAAGACAATTACAAAACCAGACAGGCAATGTACATATAAATGTAATATTGAGGCGCGTTCGCGTAACCATTTTTGCCATCGAAAAGCAATAAGTAGTTCATATTTTGAGCGTGTCTGTAGCTTTAGTTATCCAACATGCAAAGTTATGCGTCGTATTATATTGTCATCTGTGGCCTGTCTGGCTCTACCATATTTTTCCACATTATCTCATAAACGGCACGACTTTAGAAAAAAAGTTATTGAACATAAAATGTGTGTTTTGATTTTCTATACAACTTTTATCTCAAACATTTCTCATTATAAAAAGAATTCAGTAAGATTTTATCATAAATGTATACAGGTTTTACGTAAAGTACCCGTTATTCTTGTCAGATTTTAATAAAACTTAAATTTTTTTGACAGATTTTCTAAAAATACTCTAATGTCAAATTTCATGAAAATCCGTCCAGTGGGAGCAGAGTTGTTCTATGTGGACGGACAGATAGACGGACGGCATGTCAGGGATGAGAAGCTAATAGTCGCTTTTTCCCAATTTTGCGAACGCTCCTAACTCGGCGTTTCACAAATTTCGTTACTCATTTAATGGCCTATTATTGTTAAATAAAATCTGATTTCTGGACGATTTATGTGGTTTGAGGAGAGCGAGAAATTCATAGGAAATATTAGCTGGAAAATCTTAATAAAGGACACAAATCTGGAAATCTAGGCGTAAACATATATGGGAAATATAATACTAAAGTAAACCTTGACGATATGGGGTTTGAAAATGTGCGCGGATTCACCTGCTTGCACAATGTGGTAGAATTGTAGAACTGTGTGGAGAGCCGATGAAGATTCAAATTTCTCAAAACAGAAAGTTTCTTGTCAAAATTTTAAGAATCGGATTTTTCAGAAAGAGCACTTCTAGGAACTAATAATTATTATCACTAATGTTTGTGCTTTCAGAGTATACAATAAGCCTGTTCTAAATTTTTAGCTGTAGTTTTGTAACTGTGATAAGTATTAGATTAAATGTTAAATGCTTCATTTTTCGACTGCGTGACCTTTGAAAATGGACCCGATAGGTCGTCCCGAAACGTCGGTAATCACATGCCAATCTACGCCTCAGAAAACGCCAGAAGAACGAAGGCCTAAATTGAATCGCGTCTTAGGACATTTTTTATTTATACACGTTCCATTTAACAACGCTGTCAGTAGCTAAGATTATAGAATTAGTGAAAACGAATTAGAGGTAATGTGTAAGGAAACGATCAAGGCCTAGTATGAGATACTATTTCGGAATTTGTCTGGAAGAACTGATAGAAACCATGAAAAACCCCCAGACAGATCTCCGGGTTTCTTTCTGCCTGCCAGAGATTCGAAGATAGAGACAGGGTGTACCACATGGAGCAGAAGTTAACGTTCATATAACAAACGTTTTACATTGCTCTTCCTACTACATATTTTGCAAATAAGAAGGCAATTTTTTTCAAATTGTTATTGAATAATATAAAAAAAAAGTTAATTGTTTTAAAATTATTTAAAATCCGATAATTTTAACAAGGTAAAAATTCAACTGCGGGCTCAGCTCTACACCATCTAGGTGGTTACCAAATTTCGGGAAAAAATTACTGTCTCCATCTTCAAAGCATTATATAAGTGAGTGTACAGTTTGGTAAATTTATACTAGAATACGCGGTGTCATAACGCAGAAATAGGAAATCCCAAACTTAGCAGGGACAAAGATTCTTAATGTATTTTTAAAAACCCCGCTTCACGCAGTACAAATACAGCAGAATGCAATATTTATCTCGTACCTAGAACACTTGTCACTTTATGCCGCTACTGTAAAGACAAAGTTTCACCAATGGGGGTATTAAAGTGGGTCTGGACTACTGCTGCGCTGCTCTCGGCTACTCTGTGTCCAGCTACGCGTAATTAGTCTAAATTACTGGAGCCCGAGGTCAGTCGATGTGCGAATGATACGGATAAAAAAAGCTAATCAATCAAGGAACGGCACTGCTAGGAAGACATGCACAGGCTGCCTGAAAATTCTCGGTTTGCTTTCTTTGTCAGGTATTTGAAGTTGAAAGAAATAACATTCCTCTACTACCACTAATCCAAGCAGCAGGCACTCAGGCCTACTCCCTTTTCAAGGAACGTCTTATTGTCTGGCAGTTACCTACGTTCCTAAAGAGTGTACTGTCTCGAAATTTAGGTCTTATAGTACAAGACTCCTTGACCGTATAGAAGGAAACACTACTGTCTTTCAAAAAGTTGGTAACTATTTACCAGTCGACACAGCGTAACATCCCAGAAGACTTCAGTCTTCAAATTACGAGAGGTATAAACATTATAAGTATTCCGTCCTGTTTACTCCCTTTTTTTCTTATCTCATTATCCTAACAGTTAACTTCGTAATTGTGCGCCATTCTTAAGTCAATTTTATGTTTGAGGCTAAATAATTTGTGGTGCACGACTACAACCTACAGTTATAAATATTCCACATTTCAAAACATGAAACCACACAAGCATATGTTTTCATTGCATGCCTTAAAATTAGTTGCAATTCATGTCAATATCTGCGGTCAAGTTACGATTTCTTAACGTGACAACAGATTTCCTTTTCAGGTTCAACAGCATAAAAGGACAAGTAGCGGTTATTCTGCCCCGTCAGTGTTCCGCCACAGCACTAAGCGGTACCCAAACCGCATGTTGTCAACATTGGGTTCGGCCGTCAGACGTGCATTTTCACTAAATATATGTCTCTTCAGCAAGCCATGCCTATGCTCAGCTATTACCATTTTGAAATTTCAGGCTTAGAAACAAAGCATTAAATCCTTTACAGTATTTTTGTGAGATCATCGTTATGTCAATGATTATAACATGCTTTACACCGTCTCTACCACCCAAACTTTCACTAGACAACACGCTCTCCTGCATTTAATTTGCGAAGTAGAAGAAAGAGAGTGAATTAAATAAAGTCAGGAAAATGGAGGAAAGGAGAAGTCGACGTTTGACTGTCTTACACAGAATGTTCTGTATTTTAGAGGTACCCAAGTCCTTAATCGAAGTTGTATCTTTTCTAAGCACTGTTGTGTTGTAGCAATAAATGTAGAACCAATTTCAGCTACAATTAATTAGTATCGACTAAAAGTTTACAAAGAAATCGGACTTTCTAAATGACCGCCTTGTGACCGCATGCTTGTTGAGAGGTGTCACTACGTTAAACATTCCCACGGAATGCGTCTCATTGCCACTCCCCTGCTAGCAGCGGCTTCAGGTTATGTACTCCACGAGCTGCTGCCTGTAGCCGTCGTATGGTTGTGATGTACATGAAACTTCATATAACACCAGAGGAAGAAACGTAACGGATTTAACCTTCATCAACCAACAACTGCACTAATTAAAATGTATTTAACACTTTAAGATTGCCCTACATATGTTTCGGTCACGAAGTGACCATCATCAGGGGCATCGTACGCACGTGTGTGCACTTCACTTCACGCTGTCCACTGTTTACTATATTATGCGTTGAGGGTGTTTTTGTACACTACTCCACGATAGTGCGTACAAACGAGTTGATGCGGCTGTGCGCCCGAGAAGACTATACGAGTATTTAATTAGTGCAGTTGTTGGTTGATGAAGGTTACCTATTACCATAATGCACGGTGAACAAAAAGTTAACGGACTTAAGTCGGTTGACCAAGGTGGACATACCAGCGGTCTACCTCTTCCTGCACATTTTCCTTGATAATATTCGTTCAGTTTCTCCGTACGTTCTGTCAAAACATCAGAGCGCTCCGACCTGTTGTGTCCAGATTCGTCACGTGGTTGCAAGAGGCACATACACGAACTTGATCATTTTCAGGAAAAATTCTGTGAGAAGAGTCTGTGGAACTTCCGTCAATAAAATGTGGCTCAAGAACTTAGTTTTATATTATTTCACATCGTACGTTTGTCTAAAACCTCTGATGAATATTACTTCGTGGTATGTAAAGTGTATTTTGCTGCAACGAAGGCAGGAGAGTCATACGTTATAACAAAGTAATGTTTAAATTGAGCCCCATTCGTGAGCAGAATATCAGATGCCATCTGTAGCCGCGGATTTAGCCATACACACAATTGAACACTACGGGCATAATATCCTGTTAACGGTTTTGTACCCTTTGGAATTTCTACAGATATAAAGCAGCTTCTTGTAAAACCCTCCATACGGGTTTAGGTGCAATATCAACCCTCACCTGCATATATTTGTCGGTGGGCTTCAGTGCACTGCATCGATAACATTACCTTCAAAATGATGTAGTTGCCCACGTTCTGCATTAACTAGTGGGAGGCAACCAGTCTCCTACAATCTTCAGTGTACGGTCTGGAATTTGTTTCGATGTGGAACACTTTGATATGTTTATCGTGGCTGGTATTCCGTTGTAGCAACTCTTCTATTTAAACTGCATTAACCACATATAAAATCCATTACAGTAGTACAAAAACAAAGAGAGCATTGTCTGTAACTTAAAATATGTTCTATAACTTACTGGATTTAGGAAATATTTTAATTTTAAATTCCGGTAGCAGTATTATTGTATATAAATCCTGTCTGCATATGTGTGTGTTTTTTCGTACACAAAGCTTAAACAGGAACGAGTGACTACATACGAAACTCACAAAATGAATGAGTGTATGTAGCTTATTGAAATAACACTAACTTAAGGGAAAACAGAAATGCAAGTGGAAGAAATGTACATCAGGTAACTTAATACCCCAACAGGATGCAGCGTAGTGAAGTAAAAAAGCACATAGGTGTCAGTCATATTACTTCTCTCTCAACAGAATTTAAAAGGATACAAAGCTTCAAACAGCTGCGGGGAAAAACAAGCTCCTTTGAGAAATGGTATAACAAATTTTATAATTTCTTTGAAAACTATTGGAACTGCCTTCAGTGGGAATTATTCAGTCTTATAATTCCTTGAATTTTGTAATATCTTCAGAAATTCATGGATGAATGGAACAAAATGAGTTGCACATAATAATTAAAATCGCCAATACCACGTGCATTTCACTATATCCGATTTCTTTGAAATTCTATCATAGAGCAAATTTTTCCTGAAAATATCATGTAAAGTACTGAACAATTTTCACAATAAGTTTAGACTGCTATGTCTGTCTGATTTCATTACCGCCCAGCGAATATTTCAATTAAGTGAATTAAATTATAATTTTGGAGGTGACTACTAAAATATATTTTTATCACGAAACAGCTTGAATTTTATGTGTCTGTGATTATTGATTTCACACCACTACTGTTTGTAATCAGAATACAAACAGGCCTATCGCAAAAGGGATATCAAAATTTATAATCATGTTGGTGAGAGGCAAACATTTTAAATTCGTCAAGATAAACATGATAAAAACAGAAACAAAGCTGCAAACATTCCACAAAAAATTAAATCAATTCCAACGCATTTGAATTAGCGTCTGTTACTGATCGCACACCTAATTTAATAAAATGAAATATGAGCGTTCCAATCGCCCTAAATTTGTTTTTAAAATTCAAGTCTATGAGAGTCTCTCTATTGGTAAAGGTTTACCGACGTTTCGAAGGAGCATGCTGCCTCCATCTTTAGTGTCTATGCAGTAATTGCAGTATTCCAAAGGGCTTGAATCTTTATCAGCACAACTGTGACAACTTCAAATATCGCACTATATTTGTTCGTTTGTTTAGAATACACTTCAAAATTGGACCACTTCCCATTTTATAAAATCTCAATAAAATTTGTGTGAATATAAAACACGTGATTTACACTTGCTCTTAAATACATTGTGGAGTTCGTTCACCAAATATTTCTGGAGAAAAAACATTGAAGCTTTGTTTGAATCACGAATTATACCACAGAGTTTTTATTTACATTACCGGAAGTGGAAGCGGCAAGCATGCATGCCTGCAAAGAGTAAAGTATATTTAAGATCGTAAAGAGCGGGTGGAAATAAACTTGATTTCTCATTCAGATACCAATTTATTTTCTTTCCACTGAATTTAAAACTAAAGAGTATTTAAATAGATTTCTCCCGTCTTCTGGTTTTTAATTCTACATTTATACATTTCTAACGTCGGTGATTATGGACATTATTGACATGTGGAATGTGATAACATGTACTTCCGTAGATAGGTGCCAAAATTTCAGAGGAACGTGCTGCCTCCTTCTTCAGGGTAGATAATAATGTATAATATGTAGGCCTATGGCATTATTAGTGCGAACGATAAATGGGAATCTTTGGGGAGAAATCGATTAGGTCTGTTACATGACGCAACTTCAAGACCATTCTGGATGGGCTGAGCAAAACCAGGAAAACTTTACCTATGTCTGTATTCGACCTGAGTGTTTACAGAATGCGAGTCAGATGCGTCACACCCTCAGTATAAGATGCACATTATGTATAGAACATCGCGAACTATTTTACAGTCATTTCCTTAAGATATCAACCCACACTGAATGCTTTCAGGTATTGTATTGTGGACAAGTAAAAGTGTAGGTTTGGACCGAATATGGCTCGGGGCCCCAAGTTGTACATGACTACTTCAGAACTTGTAATAGAAACCTTGAGACTTTGAAGTCTACAAGGATGATCGACAATGGAATTCAAACCGAGTTACTGAAGTTCCTTTATATGCTGTAACAGTTTCTGCAACTGTTATTTTATAATCCGACTTAACTGCAATTGGAATCACGTTCTCCTATAATTTTGAAAGGAATCTTAAAATCTAACCGCAAGTGCTCTCAAGGGCGGAAGTGAAAATTGTGCTGATTGAACCGAAACAAAGGAAACGAGCAATGGTCTATTGTCATGGTTGTAACGAAGCACGATACAGCGTAGTAAAGAAGGACTTCTTCCAAACAACGTGTCTTGCATTTCGTGCCATAAGTTTAGATTCTGAATATTTTATGACAAATTTTGTCGTTTTATGCTGAAATAACATTCAGACTTCAAACTGTGCCAAGTCCTCGTAATGGTGATATGATATATATATATTATATACAGGCATACACAAAATGGTGCGGTTTAATAGTAACATATAAACCGCATATCTTTTGTGACGCCCTGTAACCGTACATAACAGCATACACAAAAGAATGGTGCGGTTTCAAAAGTGAATAAAAAATTTATGTCTCACATTACACGGGCACAACATACACCGTCAGCGGCGACAAGTGTCCAAGTTTCTCATGCGCTACCAGCAGTTCGCTTTTCATGCTTACTGCGTGGCCGCGGGGCCAGTTTCAAAGATGGCGTTGCAGCAGGAGAAGGCTTTCTGTGTGCTCCGTTTTGAGGTGTCCAGATCTGTGATTACAGTGCAGCGTGAGTTTCGTGCACGGTTTAAAAAAGACGCACCACACAAGAATAACATAAGCAGGTGGTATCGACAGATCGGATAACGCATGCACTGCAGGCCATTACAGCGGACATGCTACACCGGGTCTGGAATGAGTTTGATTACCGTGTGGATGTGTGTCGTGTGACCCAGGGTGCACACATTGAAGGATTGTAATTACCAAATGAGAAACTTGGACAGTTGCCGCCGCTGATGGTGTATGTTGTGCCCGTGTAAGGTGAGAAATACATTTTTTATTCACTTTTGATACCGCACCAGTCTTTTGTGTATGCCCTGTAATAAACACACACACACACCCACATATATATATATATATATATATATAAATGGCAGTCCCTAAAAGGTTTTACTTTTGTTGACATGATAAAATGTTTCTTTGCCGACGTTTTCCGTATAGTGCTTAGGGATTTGTTCCGAATTCGGAACGACTCCTATTCGATTCTCGACCAAGACACTATTTTTGCAGCTCTTTTCATGTTCTGTACGCAGTCAGAGAAGTTTATCTTAAACAGGTCACTTCTGCTCTACATCTTACCGTCGGCATTCACCTTTAACAGCAACAAATTGCTTGACACTACGAAGTTTAGAAGGCGTCGATAAGTAAAGCAAAGAGAAACTTCCGCTTGCTATAAATCCTGCATACGACGTTCAAATATTATAAGTGCTTTTTTTTTCCTTTTTCCATAGGAGTGATAAATTATATTTGTTGAAGTACTTTTATATACTTCCGAGAATTTATGAAAAACGGGGTATCTGCTTAAAACAGCGTACCAAAATGAGCACAAATGTAAGCAATGTAGCGGACTGGAAAACATGTTCCATGCTACCTCGTACCGAAAATGTACAAAAATATTCATCTCGGCTAAATATGGAGACAGCTACTTCCTCCGCAACCTTTGCACCTTTACACAAAATTACACGGAATTACATCTCAGAAAAATGTACCATTAATTTCAATCAGGTCTACAATTTTACATCTTGTTTCGAAATAACCTATTTGATTATCATCCTCCTATCTATGCTTAGATCTCACAAGCATATTTTCGACAGAATTCGCCGATCAAATTGCGTCTCCTTAATTTAATTACGAAAATGGTCGTGCCATGGCTCTGGCGGTTAGTCGCTGGCCTTTCACCGCGGAGGCCCGGGTTCGATCCCGGGTCAGTCCATGTGGGATTTGTGGTGGACACTGGGACAGGATTTTCCCCGAGTACTTCGGTTTTCCCCTGTCAATTTCATTCATCGGTGCTCATTACACGGAAAAACGAAAAAACTAATAATCTTCATCACAGGATTGCACAATAAGCCTAAAGGCTGCGGTGCGTCCGTAGCATTTTGCTGCGGGGCCCTTCACCCTTCTTAGGAAAATAAGAAAAAAATAACGAGGCAAGGGTCTGTAAACATATGTAATGTGACAAAAATGGACAACTTCAAAATTTACACATAATGTCAAGCTTTATAAACACTAACACCAAGCTTATAATAAAATTAATAAATTACGCGATTTAATATATGTGCGTGTTGTATGGAACGAATGTGAGGATCACAAGTGTAATGAAGTACAGTACATATGAATAGTCCACATCTCCCAGGTAATAGGATGCCTCGTTTATTCCATGTCGTTCTGCAGTCAAACTGTTGCCAGGAACTACTGGGATTAATGAAAACTTCTGGAAGGACCAGCACTCATGTAACCTGTGTTTGTCCTTTCGAGCCATTAACACAGAACCACCTCTTCCATATGCTGCGCTTAAGATTATTATGCACTACTAGCCACCACCTCATTAAGCCAGTTGCTTGCACATAATGGCGCGTTGCTAAACCGCTGTCTTTTACGTAGGATTTTGTGCAGCTGCTAACAAAAGCCCGGGATAGCGTCTTAGTCATGATGTTTTAAGCCAACACGCCTGTAATATGAAGCACATTTCCGAAGGTGATAATGTCCTGTTTTAAGACGCCTTGACGGAAGTATGTTCACTGAATTTGAATGGGTGTGGTATCACCCATGCATGCCATTGGCTAAAAACATGAACTGCAAATGCATTATACCACGTTCGTATCGTCGTGTAATCCAGAAGAGTATCTGTTACATTTTTTCAACAGCTCTCCGATTTTTACAAGATCCATCATAAAGTTGTTGCTGGTCAACGTCCTGCTTGTCGTGGAGAAACTCCAGTCCAAAATCAATCTTGGATGCAATCCAGAATGACAACACACAGCATTCAATATTTCATTTCGTTTTCAATGGGGTTGTGATCTGAATGTCAATTGGCTAGGCTGATGCCAATATGTTGTGTGGTTAGAATGAACAACTTGATACTTCATGTTGGTATTGTTGTCTCGAATCCAACACACACAAAATTACCAAAGCGGATTTAAAACATTAGCTTCAAAATAAGTGTAACATCGTAATATCAGCGGAGCAAAGCCGTATTATGCTTTTATTTCGATGGTAATCAGCTAGAATATAGATCAGTACACAACTTGTTACCTGAATGATCGCGTGATTCTTCTTGGTTCTTTAATACAAATTTAAAATCAGGCAAACACTGCTTCTCTCTATCTGATTCGCTTTGTAAGTTGTCATCGCCGTCAAATCTCAATTGCATGTGCAGCTGTTACAAGCTCTTAACTTTTATCCTAATCGAACAAGCTTTATTCTACAGCTACATTTTGCATTACAAAGCTACGTTCGACACTAGGCTACACGACAGGCAATGTGCATATAACGTAATATTGAGGCGCGTTCGAGTAACAATTGTTGCCGTGCAAAAGCAATAAATATTAAACATTATGAGTGTGTGTTTGTAGCCTTATTTAACAAGCGTGCAAAGCGCATGCACGGCATTATATTGTCATCTGTGGCCTGTCTGGCTCTACCATATTTTTTCACATTATCTCATAAACGGCACGATTTAAAAAAAAAATATTGAATATAAAATGTGTCTTTTGATATTCTCTAAACTTTTATCTGAAACATTTCTTATTCTAAAAAGAATTCGGCGAGATATTGTCATAAATGTACAGAGATCTTTATGTAAAGTAACCGTTATTCTTGTCATATTTTACGGAACTTAAGTTTCCTCGACAGATTTTCGAGAAATACTCAAATATAAAATTTCATGAAAATCCGTCCAGTGGGAGCCGATTTGTTCCATTAAGACGGATAGACAGACAGATAGACAAAGCTAATTTACTGAGTCTTTCCTTTTACTGTACCATGCCAAGCTCTGAATGAAGAAGTCAAATTTTACTGAGTAGCTCAAATATTGTGTCATATCTCTAAAGCTGCCAAAATTTGGGCTCTTGAAAAGAGTGCCATTAGAACCAAAGGAAAAAAAGAGGCAAGATAGACGATGCCTTAGAAGTTGTGCAAAATCATTTCGCTAAAAAAAAAATGATCACATTGCAGTCGTAAATCTTCACAGATCATTCGCTTACAACTTTTATCTTAAGAAAATCTTGTATTTTAAACTATCAGTATACAGCAGGAATTCTTTTAAGTCTGAAGTTAAGGTAAATAATGTTTAGAAACTTAGATGCTCTCTCATAAAAAAGGCATTGAAATATTATGTTAATGATATTTGGGGATAAAATAGCTTTGTATTTTAAAAATTACACGATACCCATAAATCCACTCTGTGCTTATATATGCAGATTATGTAATGTTAAAGCAAGTTCTGTACGTATAGTCACTACTGTTATTTAAGGATTCAGAATCTCTAAAATGAAATATTTGAAAGTAAAGTCAAGCCATGATTGCACATCGTTACAATGATAACTTAGAAGTGAAAATAATCACGTACAAAATCCTGTTAAAACGTTGGAGGGGGTGAAGTTTCGGAAGTAATCGGACAGCACAACTGCTTACGTTCGTGCCTGATGTGGTTCCACAGGCGAATTGAAAATGCTTTATTACTGGCCAACAAGTGGTTGGCAGTCGTTGCTTTCAGCGATCAAACCTTGTTATGATGTCATCATGCAATGAACGTAGACTGACTAAATCCGTAGTATAGGGATGGACAAAATGCAGGCCGTATACCTATACTAGCCCACGAAAGAAATCAGGCCAACATACAGCGATATACAAACCCATTATTAATAATAATAATCCATTATATTATGTCTTAACTCATCATAGATATGTGAAAGTATAGTGAAAAAAACAAGAAAGAAAAGTAGAGAATTTTATGAAATATCCACTTTATGATGCCAAGTACACATGTACATTCTTTTCATTTTTTACACATACAGCTGGGAATGATGAAGTCGAGAATGATATCCTTTAAATTCGGAGTGATGCATATGTGAACCTCTTCCCATCACTATCTGAATTTAGAATAACATATCCAAATTAATTAGTATGATAATTTTATATCCTCTGTCACATCCATAAAAATCTTCCCCTCGACATCATGAATTAGGCAAGTTTGTGCCTGTAGGGCTTTTATTTCCTCTTTTCAGCGTCTCAGCTGAGATCCTCCCATCCTTCGTTTTGTGAAATTATATCTTAGGAAATAGTCTTCCTTCTACTAATCTGAAGCAATAATTTGCAATTACTCGTATTTCTTTAGTTTAAAATTGCAATTCCTTTCACGCAAGAATTTTCGATCCACGGTTACTTACAAATAACAATATCTGGTTTCCAAGTAAAAATTGTCCACCCCTGCTTTAGTAGCAATTGTCAGTGACTTTAGAATTGCTAGTCTCTGGCTGTAAGTCTATAATAAACGTAGAGTGACCTCCTGGTGCATTTCAACACCTTCTTAATAAAGACCTTATAACCGAAATCCTGAAGACATACATTCCAAGTAACAAAGCTTCTATGATTATAACGAATATGACCAGTTGAAGTTCACAAATACAGTGAAACGTAATATGATTGACACTATTCTGTAAAGCCTTATCCAGGCACTGGGTTGAAGATAATGATAAAATCCATGCAAATCCCCAATCAACATCGCCTGTAGCTCGGTTGACATTTGAACTGTGCAAATACAGTTTTAATGCCTTAACGCTGCACAGTTATTACGGTGTCAATTTTCCACCACAAAGCCCAAATAGACAGGCCTGACATCGAACCCGTTCTGCCGAGATGCGAAGCCACGAACTAACAGCCTGAAAACACTACAGTAATATTAAAATGAAAATAAATACTGACGCTATTCTGTATTAACTCCGTGATATTGGACCAATTCAATTCTCAAATATGAATATGTACAACCTCACAAGTACCACACACATCACTAAAATCTGGTATTCAGTTTCGGAGGATTAAAAATGTTTCAGACGAACAGACACGATCTTAACATGCATTTTGTGTAGAGCCAGAACAACTAAACAGGACTTTTGATGATTCTCCAAAACACTCCCAAAATGAACTCCTAGAAACGCTACCGGTTGTTCATACGCACTTGAGCTTCCATTCCCAGAGATTCCGCCTCAAAAGCATGCCATTGTGTAGCGGTACACAATACCAATTTTGGAATCCACTCAAAGCAGATGGTTGATATCCTAGAGTAGCCAATTAACAGATGGTATAGAACAATGTGCTGCACCGTGAAGGGAACGACGACTTGCAAATCAGCTCTGTAATTCACGGTACATGGAAATGAAGCAACTTCACGTCAAGGTAAGATTTCATTGGGCGGACGTCACAGAGAACAGACTGATCTTCTCAATTGTGCATGCTGTTTGAAATGTTTAATCCGTATAAATACAAAGGCCTTCATTAAATAAAATTACGACACGCTTGTGGTGCGAATTACAGCGCTGAACACTCACAATGGACTCAATAGGTACACGTATGTAGAATGCTTCCAGTGATGAAGCAAGAGGTGTACTTAGTCTCGAAATATCAAGACAATTTCAAGCAAATGAGATATTTAAAGGTAAAGTACCGTGAATATAGCCTCGTGTTGACTTAAGCAATAAGAATATTGGTAAATGTCAATATAGGCAATTTTAACCTCGACGCTAGACAGAGAAGAGCAGTTAGCTTCACGCACCGGCTGTTTTGCGACCGGGTACAACTGGTTTAAAGAAACAGCTGTACGTAATCCTCAAGCTGGTGTGGAATCGTCAATTAGCCGAATAACCAATTATTAGATCAGAACTATTCTGGAAGGACGCAGAAAACTCACGAAAAAAATTCTGCTTAGCTGAGTTGTCGATTGCAATTCAGAGTATTTCCTAAGACAAATAAAATGCTGCTAGCAGCATGCCGTATAAAATCTTGACTGCTTCATTCAATCCACGTGATTGACACTGCAAAAAAATTATTGAACACAAACCCCTACTTCATTGTGGGTCAAGACCAAATCATGACAGTGTCCGACAGCAACATTCAAATATCCAGTATTACGTTAACATGTTGACCAATAAAATTATTAAAAAGTAATGAGCCTTTAAGTGTCTAGGATAATCCTTCTTTACCTGATATCACAGACGAGATAAGGAAATAAAATTAATATCTTTAATACGCAATAAATAATAACATGAAGAACACTGCGGAAGAAAGGGAAACAAAAATGAATGCGTAGGTCTAACCACAACCAAGATCAAATTTGGTCTGCTCTATCCTACTTATGTCTAGTCATCTAAAGGCGACACTGCGATACTGGAAGCATCAAGAATGAGGTTCCTTCAAACTTTATTGGTTATTGTAAGAAGAAGTTACTGATTTTGTAGCACATTGATACCCTGTATCCCAATTTAATTAGACAGTACAATCAATAAGACAGCTTTGTCACTGTACTGTAGGACACGACCTCTAGTCAGAAAGAAACAATTAGATGTTTAAAATATTAATAGTTAATTTGAAGACTACTGAAATAATGGGCAAGAGGACCTTGGAGAGGACAGCGACAATGAGAGGTAGGCTTAAAGATTTTGACAATCATGTAACGCTAGGTTTAATAATGGTTGGATTTTGTCTATGGTCCTAGTTCCTTATATAAACTACAAAGCTTCGGCAATGGATTTTATTTTGTTCTTCAGGTGGATAGTATATGAAGGCGTTTCTATCTTTTGGAGCCCCTAGGGTAAAGTGCCTCTGCCAAAGAATCTAAAAGATTAGGAATTATTCATATCCTCTCCACCCGAAGACTGGAATAAAACCCGTTTCTGAAACTGTATGAATGTTCTCTAAAGAATTAGGAAGATTGACAAGGTCCAAGTAATTAATCTCAAACAAATTGATAAAACTGAGGAACAAGAAAATGGAATTAATCCTGCTTATTTATGATTATTATAATGATGGTAATGGTGATGATGATGATGATGTATTGAAAAGTAAAGAGAGCAGCTGTTTTGTCAGCCATCTGACAAGCTGGAGAACGAATACAGAAGACGGAAGCGGAGAGGCATTGATTGATGTTGGTGTTATATAACAACGCATGTCTCTCTATTTTCAAGTACATGCATCCCAGACAAGAAAACACGTTATGTGAAGATACAAATGGTAAGAGTTACCTCTGTGCCTAATCAGGCAAAGTAAGAGAATGTACAGCTCCACACATGCTCAAGCACAAGCCTGAAAACGGAACGTTTAAAATGAACGTGTACGAATATGGTCGTAAGTGATCACGTTTTATCAACACAAGTGCTTAACTATTTTCATTAAACTGTGGTATGTAGCGTTCTGTACTAAAGCTGTCAGTGGGAATAATTTTGTTTCGTAGCTGGAAACTAACGCCCACAATTCATGAAATGCATATTAGGACTTTATCACTTTCCTCGAAACCGGCTCATTGTAAAAAAATTAGTAACGACATAAAATACAGATCTCGTTATGATCCAAAACTTGTACTTAAAACAAATTTCGGTCCATTGAATATTTATTCAACACAAAGAAAATAATACCTTATTCAAGCAGTTTTATCTGTTGTGTTATCAGCTTTGTGGCAATAAGTTTCTCTTTGTAATAAATTAGCTTCGCGGTAAATGAAGTAGGCAAAACCGGAAACAAAGTAAGAGGGGATATTTTTTTCACGCTGTCTGTTTCAGAATAGAATATACATTTTGTGATATCGAACACATAACATGCAGGCTAATAATGACAGGCTGTATCAAAATACGTTCCTGTAAATTTCAGCTAATAAGAGCTGATAGTTTGCGTAGGAGTTTTACACCTGACGGCTACAAATCAATCGACGAAATGTTGGCATTGTAATTTTCTACTTATAACTAAGTAACTAACTAACCAACTAACTAACTAAGTAACAACTAACTGCATGGAGCATAGTCATTCCTGAGAAGCTAACAGGTCCTCAGCTAGTCAAGAAACACCCCGAATTTCATGGAAACCGAAGGTTAATTATCGTGTTCACAAGAAACCGCCACCTTTCTCTCTTCTAAGCCAGATCAATCCAGCCCATGCCCCATCCCACTGCTTAAAGACCCATTTTAGTATTATTCTCCCATCTACGCCTAGTTCTTCAAAGTCGTCTCTTTCAAACACATCTCCCCACCAAAACCCTGTATGCACCTCTCCTGTCTTCCATACGTGTCACATGCCCCGCCCATCTCATTCTTCTTGATTTGATCACCCGAATAATATTTGGTGATGAGTAGAGTTCATTAAGTTCCTCGTTCTGTAGTTGTCTCCACTCCCCTGTCACCTCGTCCCTCTTAGGTCCAAATATCCTCCTCAGCACCCTATTCTCGAACAACCTCAGCCTACGTTCCTCCCTCAATATGAAAGACGAAGTTTTATTCCCATACGAAATAACAGGAACAATTTTAGTTCTGTAGATCTTAATTTTATATTATTGGATAGCAAACTAGAAGACAAAGGATTCTGCACCGAATGATAGCAAACATTCCCTGACTTCTATCTGCTCTTGATTTCTTCGTGAATGGAATGTTCCCAAGTATCTGAACTGTTCCAACTTTTCAAAGGATTTATTAGCTGCCTTTGTGTTGTGATTCTGTCCTTCGTGCTGGTCTCAAGACATGACCATGTACTTAGTTTACTCAGCATTTACTTCTGAACCAGTCTTCTTACTAGCGTCTACTAAGCTTCTGTGTTTTCCTTTATAGTATGTACGCTTCCACCCAATACATTAACATCATCAGAATAAACAAGAGGCTAATAGGTACCAATTTTTCTACTGAGAACATATACGAAAAAATTTCTTTATTAGAAATGAGTCTCCAAACTTTGTCGTTTTTCTCCATAAGTGCAAGTTAAGTTTCTCGCTACTGGCGCGACGATCGGGTGAAGAGTAACACAGTAATAAAGGGCCGTACTATGGCTCAGGCGGTTGGTCGCCGGCCTCTCACCGCGGAGGCCCTGTTTCGTTCCCAGGTTGGTCGACGTGGGATTTATGGTGAACAAAGTGGCACTGGGACAGGCTTTTCTCCGAGTACTTCGGTTTTCCCCTGTCAATTTCATTCCACTGGTGCTCCATTGAAAGGAAAAGTAGAAAAACCTCATCATTCATCCCTTCATCACAGGGTTGCACAGTAAGCTTAAGGCTGCGGTGCGTCCGTAGCATCTGCTGCGGGGCTCTTCAATGAATATGAAAAACACAGTAATAAATAAAGCCAAAGGTCATAAAATAGATGTCTGAGGAAAAACAGACTTAAAAAAATAAGAATAGGAAAAAAGGACACGAAGATTGGGAATAGAGACTTGTCTATCAGTTTAGAAACGAGTAAAACAGAACTAAGGAGAGGCCCAATTGAATGTCAATAATAATAATAATAATAATAATAATAATAATAATAATAATGTGTTCATTTCCACATCCCTTATTTACAAAATATCGCATTAGTTTAGGACATGCATGTTAACTGACCACAGTCTTGCAAAATCAAACACCACGAGGTTCAGATCATATATCAAACGGAAGAAACTTGTTACAGCTACCTTTCAAACGGTTTCTGGTTGACTATCAGTAACTTATTATGGTGCCCACTGAGAGACTACGCACGACGTGACTTGCAGGTCCATCGGATTTCAATTTATTTTATTGTAAAATTAAAAATAAATCAATGCAAGTAAGATTTGCTTACAAGGCGTCCAATGGAAAGAACAACCTTGAAGCATCTTTGAGTGGATATGCACTTAATATATATCACATATGATAGGCAGAGAGTGGAGAATCGTGTTCAGCAATAATTAAGTGATGTACAAGTTTGTGAATTACAACTATTGCGGCGGAAAATTAATGGGTTTAATTGTTCCTATGATATGCTAAGGTGAACCTATTGTGATCTGACAAGTTGCTGGACCAGTATTCATGTCGTGTAGGTACGAGAAATAGTACCGATATGGATCAGATCAACACACAATAACCGAGAAGGTGCAACTGTCTGTATCTTATTTTAATAAAGCTCTCTCAGATACATAAATTACATTGGAACTATTGTGAAAAATGAATTGTGAAGGCAGCATACGTGGCGCAGACAAGCATATTTCTCACGGTACGGAAGGGAACGACGAAATGCTTCATTCAAATAGGACATCCGCATTCCGAAATGAGAATTTGTGTAAAACGTCTTGAAAGGGAAAGGGGAATGATAACCACACAAACGCTGAATTATTTTATTTAATTAATGTTGTTAATCTTCTTCATATATACTTATTGATATTTTGCAAATAATTCTACTTACCATCATTCTTCTCACAAAACCTTCGAATCTCGAGCATCGATTCCTCACTCAGATTTTCCGTAAATTTTCTCAGTTCTTCACTATTAGTCACGGCACAAAAGTACCCTTAAATTTTCCATCCACAATCTCTTCAAAACTCTTCATACATAAAAAGTTTCAGGCGATGAATTGACACCTCTAAATTTGATACAAAACTTTTAAATCCTGCTGTAAGAATGAA
This sequence comes from Reticulitermes speratus, assembly GCA_021186555.1. Lineage (NCBI taxonomy): Eukaryota > Metazoa > Arthropoda > Insecta > Blattodea > Rhinotermitidae > Reticulitermes > Reticulitermes speratus. Next base: position 12,028,894 of record JAJKFL010000001.1, read on the forward strand.
GTAGTCGCTGTGTAGCTACCAGCACTTATCCTATTAAAACACTCCTGTTGTTCTTAAACCAGCGTTTTCTTTAACTTTTCATTAACTTCGACCCTATTCTCATCCAATTAATTCACTTTACAGCTCGGCAAAATATACCTAAATGTCTTTGTTATTATTCTGTCATATATGGCTATGTTTATATCCTCAAGAAATCCCAATCAGTTTGATTTGCATGTAAACGTTTGTCTGTCTAAGACATGTGTAAAACACCCTCACGTGCTGCAAGTAACAGTAGCCCAATGTGCACATTCTTTAAAGCGAAACGACCAGAATCTTTATGGATTTTTAGGCGAAGTTAAATGGCCCATTTTTATCAAATCTATAGAATGTCTGGATTTATTTCCCTAATGAAGCGTCTTCTTCAAATGTATTTCCTCATGGAACTGTTGGATAATTCCATAAAAGTAGCAATGTGTAATAAGCTCCTAAAATCCAAAACCGCACCCCCACTTCGTAGTCGGGAGGACAAGATGTAAAATTTCGACCCCCGAGACGGATATCCTCAGGTTTCGCGTGGTCCTCCTCGCTGATTCTAGGCAATCGCCGGATAGTATCATATATTACGACACCATATCTTCTTGCCACAACCTTACAATTAGTTATTCATTAATCATTCTAGCATTCGACGCCATATAATCTTAGCAGTTTGGAAGCATCATTAATCAAGCCAAGGATAAATAAGTAAATAAGAAACTGAACTTCAGAAAGGCAAAGTGGTTGGTACAAATTGCATGGGCCTGAATACCGCTTAAGAAGGATTAGAAAATCCAAAATTTAATTTGTTTTACAGGCGCCCGCCACTTGCCCTTATGCTGCAAGAGATTAATCCAGTCTACACATTTATACTTAGATCATATTTTTATAAGATCCATTCTAATATTATCTTCCCATTTTAGCTCAATCCCCCAAGTAGTTTCTTCTCATCAGGCATTCCGACTAACATTCCATAAACTCGTTTTTATTGCCAAGGTTACAGAGACTCAGCGTGTCGTCGTCGGCTGCAAATTAGAATAAAACAATATTCGTATTTTATGTAGCGTATCGCTGTCAAAGTCGTTTATTTCAGCAAGATATATGTTACGTGGATTTCTTTGCTGACAGTGCCCAAAGAAATACGTTCGTTTACAAGAATCTAAAGATTGGTATACACCGGATATCGGAAGGCGGGGTCGCTTCTCCAGCATGTATAAATCAAGATTGGGGGCCCGCTGAGTTTTCTTATCCCCTGGAAATTTATAACACTTCCGACATATGTGAAAAACACCGCTCTGCAGCTGCCGTATCTTGAGAAGGAGTTTGTGTCTCCAGACTCCAGTTTTCTCGTATACAGTTTGATTCTCATTTCCATCAAGGAAACATAGTCTGACTGTGAGATGTACGCCCAGGTTCAGTTCACGGTAGGCGATATATTGTCATACCCGCCCAGCTCTGGGGCCAATTTTGCCTTTTACTGCCGGAGTAGTTATTCGTGATGAAGAGATGAGACCCTGTGGCTGAACGTTTACACCAACCCTAAGGCTTAGAATGCGTGCAGTTTTACCTCTTCGCCACTTATACGCCCCATTCATGCCGTGACACCCTCTAATGGGGACGTGTGTCCTCTCTGATATACAAATTGTCACAAAACCTGATATTTTCACTTCTCTTACTGCCGTGAGTCTGAACACAGTAAATGAAGAGACCAATAAAGTACCAGCTGCATGTTTCGGCTCGTATTGTCATCCTTGGGCTGTACAAAGTTGTGTAAAGAGAAATATTATTAAAAACTGAGGAAGGCTTAATGCGAGACGAAACACGTAGATGCTATTAGATTTTTTAAGAATACTTCGTTTTGACCAAACGAAATGATTGTTCCATGTTTATTGTGGGGTTATCATTCAGAAAAATTATCCCCTAGAATATCGATGGAGCGGGTTGTTATTCATCCCCCTTTCCAAAATGTTAAGAATGAAGTATCAATGTTCTATGCATTAGTTTGCACGTTAAACATGAAGTCACGAAACAAGGCTCGAGGGAATTTTACTCTCATGTCTTTCTCACTTAAGCAATTATTGTTGTGAACAACAGATTACTCGTTACCTAATTTCAGCATAATTTATTTTGTAATGTAAAAATGAAGGAAATAGGAAACTCAAAGGCGTAGTTCTGCAGAAATTAGGCTAAGAAAGAATAATCTAGATAACGTGTTTCCAAACCAGGCAAGGCCAAAACGTTTTCTTGTCTTCGAAGCGTCAAGACCAATTCCGGTACCCATGCAGACTTCTCTTCTACTTCAATTAAAGGTACTTCACAAGCAACTACCTACGACTTCCAACGTTTGAAACAGATTGAGTGTTTTACTGCACAATGGTGCCTAAGTGACTTTCAATAAATTTTAAGCAGACTAGACAGAATCGTGTAACCTGTTCCCTACTAAGGATAGAGTTATGAAAAATTAATAACCCTAACTTTTCCCAATCTGACCCGAGCTCAATTGGCTCATGGGTCATAAAAATACGTTACCCAGAAATAATTCACAAGAATACGGAATTGAGGACCCTAAAGAGATAAAAATATTCTTTGTCTTCCCTTCAAACATCATGTTAATTCATCAGTAAAATGCTTATTATATTGCTTAGTTTATATATGTCCTATATCATTACCAACTTCGAGGTTTGCCTACCACTGGCTATAAAAAGTGTCTTGCCAAAGATACAGCTGGCAATTAAGACATTTTCCTGTAAAAGAAAGCTAAGAGTAACCCATCGTCGGATTCCACGCATTGTTGTTTAACTCCTCTATGGAAAAATAAAAGCTTGCTACTACGTTTATGGACATCAGTACAGCAAATCATCATAACACTGTCCACAGTGATAACGAAGTCATTTATCGATGTTCCTTTCAGCAGTACACACAGTTTTGAGCACGCTGGATTCTCCATAAGGAACAAGCTGATCAGGTACTTTATGCAGAGAAGACGCGTTTTTTTTCTTGCAATTCAGACACATGACCAACACCTTATGCTTAAAATGAGACTTTTTACCTTTTTAAAGCAACGCATTGAATTAATGCAATCAATGTATAACAAAATTTTCTCAGGATCCTGAGGTTCTAAGAAAGCTATGAATGTTACACCGATCCGTAATTATTGTAAATTCATTTAATGAGCAAAGCAATCACAAAATGATCTCACATCGGGGATCAAAATAGTGTGCACAGCGACTATTTAGCCCTTAATGACCCAAACGCAAAATCAGAGTTCAATGAGCCGTTCAATACTCGTGGGTCCGGTCATTTTTATTGTCCAGACACATGGGAACCAGTTTAAAGCTATTTCTATTCAGTTCCAGTCCGATTCCCACGATTAAACTAACCGAGTCCAACATAACTCCATCTTGCACTGTTTTGTCATATTCAATGTTACACGTCACTGAGGGCCGCCATATTTCCCTTCTGTGCTACTGTTTGTGCTGGGTTCATCTTCAAGTGTAGGTTACAGTGAACAGTTAGCAGACTGTAATGTTCAATGTTAAAGGTCCTCATCCAGATGGATGTGCAATGTAGTATATCACAGCCAAACCGCAGTACTTCACTGTCTTGTATTTCTCGCTGTACGGATGTAATGTTAGTCCTCCGTTTTTCATCATCCACTTAAAACACTGCACAGCTATGTGGAGGACACTACTGTGAATATCACCACACTCTCCTGACTTTTTGCTCTATTGAGCAAAGCACTGAAACCAAGATTATATAAATCCCATTCGAATTTCCTCTATAGGAGTTCAGTGAAGTTTTATTATAGATATTAACACATAAATAATGTGCTAATATATCTGATAAAACTTCATGCCATATACGTATGAAGTGAGCATCAAGGCAAAGTTTCCATATTTCGGTATTAAATACGGGAGCGCTGTCAGCTTCACGCTTCGGCCACTGTGATCTGAACAAAATTTGACAAGAGTATTGGTGGGCCCCAGAGCTGGCTTGCAAGATGCAACGAAGACGATCGTTCTTGCCTCTGCCTTAAACGATCCTCTCCCCTCTAGATAGCAGTCACTAGGTATACGAGTATAAATTAGCTTTGAAATTCATAATCCTATATGATATGAAAACACACGCTGTTCAAAATTATTGAGAATTACCTTTTTCAACGTAATTTCTGCAAAGCATTTCTGTCTAGTAGAAGCGTTATAAATTGAGGTTGGAACTGTGAAAGTAACACTAAAGCAGAAAAGTTACGAATGCATAAGAATGCAAGTAACTCATAAGGAAACGCGGTTTGGTCATGCATATTATTATTATTATTATTATTATTATTATAAAGAGAAACATATTCTACTTTCCCTATTACATGTTTCTCCATACGAATAATGCATCACATATTAATTCACACATACAGGGTGGGTGGGAAGTAAGTAGGCATTAAATAACTGTCGAGGCACACGATACGTACGGTGTTAGAGAAAGACTTGAATTTTCGCCCGTGGAAACCCCATTACGTGCAGGAGCTGACACCAGAAGACTGTGACCGCAGAATGGAATATGGGGAGTTGATGCTGGGTTGGCACGAGGATTGGCCACAACTGTTTGAAAACATTCTCTAGAGCGACGAGGCCGTTTTCCATATCGGCGGTTTCGTCAATCGACATAATTGCCATTACTGGGCGGCACACGATCCCGAAGTGACGGTGGAGAAGATGCAAAATCGTCCAAAAGTGACCGTGTGGTGCGGAATGACGGCCACTAAGGTCATCGGCCCATATCTTCTGCATGACACCATGAATGCCGACCGCTACCTTCAGATGCCGCCGGTGTCTACATTGAATTTTAAACTAAGCGTCCACATTCCCATTTAAAAAGGTACATGTAAACATTATTTTCATTATCTTTGCATTGGAAATATAGAGGTTATAACCATTTCTCAATGCCTACTTACTTCCCACCCACTCTGTAGATTAAATACAATTATACGATTAGGCCAGAACTGCTAATAAATAACAATACAATGTGTGAACTGAAGAGAAAGAAATTACTTGGAAGTTGATAGTAACTCAAATGTAGAGTTATAATGGAGTAATGTTACCAGGCTCGATGATAAAAAAAAAAGCATCGCATAAAGTAATATACTGAAGTTTTGACGGTGTGCAAAATGGCAATTATTCCATAATAAGTAGTAAAATACACTAAGGAGTCATTGTTTAACTGAACACGTTGATAAAGAGGACACATACCTCTCATAATCTACATCCTACTTTGTCAGTATTCGAGTCCACACCACTTCGATTACACGTATGTTCAGCAAATCAATACTTTGTCCAATCAGTGCACAGTAGAGCGACCAATTAAAGCATTTCGAACGTCGTGACAGTGAGTGCTTAGCTCTGAAGCTCGGTGCTCGGGAGGGCTCAAGTATGACTATCACTCCGCCCCATGAAAGTCCTCTCTAAGGCCTTTAGTGGTATTTAACACTATCTCAAGACAATTCAAGGTATAGACCTTTCATTACATTACGCCACAACTGCTTCCTTCCACATCTTTATAAGTCATCATTCACACATCATCCTAATATTAGACGTACAAAGAGACGAATGACTAAAGTGTCTAACTAACAAACGATGAGATATATCACCAACATTCACAACGACTTATTCCATTTTCACTAATATTCAACAAAAACACTACGTTTCAGAAGCTAAGTCCTTCCGTCATCAGGTAATAAACCACTAATCCTAAGAAATAATTGGCCAAAACGTAACAGACACATCATAAATCAAACAAGGGTAACAACAACGCAATGATCTAAAAATACAAATTCCACATAAGCAAACCCCAAGAAATTTAACAATAATGATAAAATCGAAAAAATATAAAATACCAGGACTAACAGAATATAAAAAGAATCAATAAAAACTAAATTATCAATGTATAAACAACCAACGCCCTCTGCTTGTGGTTTCAACAAACAGAGGTGTTAGTTGTTTATATATTTGAATATTTTAATTTTTATTTATCCAGATTATCGATTTAGAATGAAGTTACCTTCCGAAACGTATTGTTTGTGTTGAAGATTGGTCACAATGGAAAATGTCCTTGTGAATTTTGATGATATTACTCACGTAAAATCATTGTAAAAAATTACGTGTTACAATTAACAAACCATGTGCCACACAGACTTCCTTGAGCAGGTGATAAAAAGTGGTCAAGATACTTCCCTCGATTATGGAACGCAAAGTTTGATCGCAGTTAACACATCTCGCCATTCAACTCGCTGGAAATGTCTCATGAATTCAGTTGAAGTTTGCAGTAAGTAGGATATGAAATTTTACTGGGGTGTCAGGGGAAAACAGATAAGAGGTAACTTAGTTATTAAATTTCGCTATCAAAATACGAGTATTAATCATGTCTCTTGTTTACCTGTTTTACTACTACTGTACTACCCATAAACTCAGTAGCTGGCGCACATAAGGAAAGCGGAGGTTTTAGGCTCCCACTTATAACGATGTGGTTTTATGTACAGAAGCCAGAGAATGTTTAATGACGTACAAAGATAATCATAAATGGTAAGTAAGTGTGAAATGTAGAAGCAGCCGTCATATAACCTTTCAAAATACTGCTCTGGCAACCGTCTGGATTAACTGAGTCAAAACACGCAAATTCTTAATCACAACAGCTGAAACTCCAAAAATAGTTCAACTGGAAGTCCAGTGAATGCAAACCTAGTGTTTAGCCATTACATTACTTAGCTCAGTTTAGGATTTTATTTAAAGCATATAGCTAGAAAATACGGAATCAAAAGTACAGAATTTTGGTAGGCAAACATTAAAGGAAGAGTGTCATTGAGTGACATAGGCGTAGATGGCAGAACAATACACAGAAGATCTTGGATAAACTGGGCATGAAATTTAAACTAAATTAATCTGGCCCAACATAAGATCCAGTGTCAAAAGTTTATGAACACGGCCGACACTTTCAAGCCTTATGAAAGTGAATTTCTTGAAATGTTGATTACCTGCAGCTCCCGCACTGCTCATGGCCCAAGAAGAACCTATCGCACCTTAACTGGCAAGCAGATTTGCGCACGCTCCGGTGGCTTCAGCCGGCTGCCACGGGCAGTTACCGGAATTTTCTAAAACCTTACGACGTAACACGAACAGTGTCATTTACAATGCTAATTGGTTTACGCCTTATTCCGGGACATCATCCATCCTCTGAACAAGTGAAAAGCTTCCTTCTACTCAGATACGTTCCTGTTTTCTCTCTCCCCTGAAAGAGTTCCGTACTGTCATACATTTCTCTAACGCAAGCCTCACCGTGCATGTAGATCCCTTTGATAAAGTCTGCTTTTTTCTTCAATATAATTAGCATTTTTAATAGAGCGGAGTTTCTCCTAGGAAACATAGGAGCCAAGAAGACGTGTAATTAACTTGGCAATGTAACGTTTTGTAGGTTAGTTGCTGCACACAGTAAATCGCACCGCCTCACAGGTTTGTGATTCACTGATTAATCTGCCCCTTACATTATGTTATACAATTACGCGAGAGAACACACTCGTTGTGTCTTCCCAGATTATGAAATGAGTCTCAGAGATGTGGTGGTGGTGATGGAGTAGTAGTAGTAGTACCAAAAGTACTACTACTAGTACTAGTAGTAGTAGTACTAGTAGTAGTAGTAAGTAGTAGTAGTAGTAGTAGTAGTAGGTGGCCTACATGTGGAAATATGAGAAATTCTTAAGAAATTGTTACAGGAAAACGTCACAAAAATCACGTCACTGGATGACTTAGTCGTAGACGGAAGGACGGCTTTCAGATGGATCTTAAACGGGCAAAGATTGTTTGGTTCTGAAGTGGATTAAACTGACTCAGCACATGATCACTGATAATATTTTCTAATGACTGTAATGAATCTTCATGTAACGTAACGAGGATTTGCAACGAATCTCGTAGCATAGTGGTTAGCATTCCTCATTTTAGATCCCGGGATTATATCTCGGCCCGGCGACCGGATACCATGACTGATGTTTTTGAAAGTATTATGTTGGAGCGTTACTTTAAATTAGGCCACTGCAGCTTTCTTCCATATTCGTCGTTCACTTACATATGTACCGTACATATGTTTGTCTTTATACTGTAGCGCTTTAAGAAAAAGGATCGAATATAAGCAATTACACGGATCTTGACTTCCTCTGTAATAACACTGGGGGTGTCGGTGGCAGAATATTAAGGTTACTATATAAGTACCTTGCGTGACCTTCCAACGTGTCCTTATTCTGGTGTTTAGCTTCCCTGCACAATGAAAGTGGTTTCTCTAATGCGTACTGGATACAGTAAGGAAAATGGAGTCGAAATTCGGAGATCTGTTGCTTCTGTAACAGACTTCTAATAGTATAATTTTAAAAATATGAGGCCTTCCTTAACGGTTTTCATAAAGCATATTGGAGTATCATCTCTAACTGTTGTCATTTAGACGTGACATATTGTAATCAATAAAAAACTGCCGTTTCTTTATAACACCATCACTACTTTTCTTATACTTCAATGGTTCCGTCGGTTTTCCTTTTATTCCCACGTAATGATCGACAGAAAGTCCTTCACCCACCTTCGGAAATGATCAGATATGAAGAGTCACGAAAACAAACGTAATTATGAGTGTTACTTAGAAAGGGGGAATTCGGCGAGTTACCTTTTCTGTTGTGTTGATTAAATTTGTGCGTAGGAGAGAAAATTATGTAACTACAAAGTATCTAAAATAAAGCAAGAAAAAGCACACGACCACAGCAAAACAGTACTGCACCTGTGCCACAATAAATGTCGCTTTGAACTTGGAACACAATATTAGGTTCGTCAGGACACTAGATACGTTTGTCACCAAAATAAGGCTTTGGCGACTGAGCCCAGTCTTAAAATGTAGGTGCGTCAAGATTAGCTACTTCCTGCTCATTTCTGAAACAGGAAATAAAACAAGCTGGAGAAGAAAGGAAAGGGAAAAAGAAGATGGAGAGAGTAACATTGTCCAGTCACCTATATTCTTATTATGCAAGAAATCACTGATCACCAAAATGTAGCAACGACGACGCAGTATCCGCTGCACCCGTGTCTTTCATCCGGATGTCCGTATATTCTGTTAGAACTGGAGAAGGTGCTGCTCTTTACAAAGATTTTCTTTTCGTTTCAGTAACTAAATAATTTGTCTTGAAAAACCACGGCATTAGTTATTGGTTAGAAATGAGTAGATGAAGCCTTTTGACAAATTAATGATCAGCGAAAGCCTAACATGGTTTACAAGTTGAATAATTTCATATTAACTCTTTCATACACTTTAACTGCGAACATTCAATGTCCATATCTGTAATGTTTCTTGTACTTTAAGTACAGCATTGAACAGTCATATTATTTTATTGCAAATAATTGTCTTACTGGTAAAGGAAACTTACGGAAAATGTTAAGAATAAACGTGTTAAGAAGGTTTTGAACCTGCGCCTCCCCTTAAACACAATAACGAAAGTCATGTGGTAGTTTCGTAAAGAATTAATTTTATGTTGTATAAAACCATAAATAAACAACTTTTATACGAAGACGTTACAGGTAATTGCACATACTACACAGACCTAAGGGATTGTATTTCGCTCCAACTGGTACATACAAGCAAATCCACGCGTGCCTCCATGCGAAGATCAAAACTGAGGAAACCTTGTGCCTGCTGATAAGTTTCTTACTTAACATTCTACGTTCAGCGCTAAACAGCAAACCAAATCTATCCCGAACATCAAAACAAAGGAAGCAAATACTTCATTTTGTATGTGTCAATGTTACATTAGACTTCCCATCACGTTTTGCAGCAGTCAGTGCTACACTACACACCTCCAGCGCAGTTCAGTGGCCACAAGAAGACTACTGGTCAATACCTCGTATTCTGAGAAAGGAAATTTCAATCTATAGTGGTACCAAAACAGAATCAATACACTTGTTACGAAATGTACGCATAGGGTAACAGTGCTGGCTGTCTATCTTCAGTTTAATTACTCCTAAAAGAGAAATGATTAAGAAAGAAATGTCTGAGGCAAAAAGCGCTAATCATCTTTCTTTGTAATATTTTATAAAAATAATCTTGTCCCCGACAAATATTTAGCGATTTGCGCTCGAGAAGATGGCAGAAACTAATGCAAGTTTTCGTATAAAATATGCTTAATTTATTATCCGATTTTAATCAAAATTAGAAAGTTTCGACATGTTATAGTAAACAAATCAATGTCAAATTTTATATAAGTAAGTAAAGTGTGATACCTCTGCTCGCATAATTGCATTAGCGTGCACGAGAGGAGGGATTTGTCATTTTCGTGCGTAGGGATGCTTCAGAAATGTGTGTCCCTCTCCTAAGCCAGTTATCACGAGGCGCAACAGCTATTAGCTCGGGCACAAAGTGACGACAAATTTACTACCAAGTTTCAAGCTTAAAAATGTATGCCTGTAGTTACATTCGCAGTTCATTATCCATTTCACACAAACATTTTGCATTAAATTTTTTTTTTTTAAACTAAGCCAATTTCTAAATTTGGATGGTACATGCAGGTGATCTCACCTGCTTGTCTTTAATTGTAAAAATATTAGGATAATGGTAAAATTATTCGTAATTACGCTCTCTCGATCAGTTGACTAATAATAACAATGTCATGCACAAGAAAAGCGTATTTTAAAAAAAGAGTTGCATTGGAACTACACAATTGTTTATGCCTGTATCCTCCTGTTATCACGGTCTATTTCTAGGTGTTTATGAACCACAACATCGTCTTGATTTCTCGCCTCGTGGGGACAGTTTCTGTGGTCGGGTATCATTGAAGAATAGCGCATTATCTTTTAAGAATTTAACTAATTACTAAGCCTAATAATTCCAACCACAACTCAACAACTTCAAACATAATTACCCTCTACACAATTTCTCATATATCATGTGACGACAACCTTATGTCATCAAAATATATTCAGTTTCTCAGAGATGAAAAGTGCGGTTAATCAAATGAATGGATGGATTTTAATTCCTCTATATGCCTTCTTTTCTTCTCTATATTTGTTTAGGTTAAGAATAAATAAATGTTGACTGCCCTGAAATTAATAAGCAATAGGCCTTCCTAAAGGTCGAAGTCTATGTAGTATGCAAAATAGCAAAGAATGCCCTGTTGTTGTTGCATGCTTTATTAAGTTTATTAAAGGCTTACGCAGATGTATCTAATATAAGACTGTGGCTCGTTACAAGCATTAAATGAGAGTTTAATAAACATGCGTGATAAAATGAACAATCAGTTTCCTTATTTCAGTGTTGCTTATTTGAAGAAACATAAGAGTGGAAATTGGTAAATCCAGGTAGTGTTGATTAAGCATATTATAAATATGATGCACTTCTTAATGCTTACATTGTTGGCAATAAGAAATAAAAGGCCTTTAATTTGCTTAAATTTGAAGTCATCATTTTACTGCACACTGAATGCTCATTCACAGTTAAAGTTCCATTACGCAAAGAACAGCTAAGTACTTATTTGGCCAAACTGCCAGATGTACATTCTCACGATCATATCACTTTCTCTTCACTCTTAGACGACAAAGATTGGATCATATTGGAAAACAGAATGCTTAGGATAATATTTGTGTATGAGAGACATGAAGTAACTGAAAATATAGAAACTTATACTATTATGTTCTTCATAGTCTATAGTCTATAATTTTCGCTTCATGTTTTTAGAGTGACTAAATTAAGGAATATGACGAGCTGGGCGAGACAGGCAGCAAGCAGAGGAAAACGCAAATGCGTATAAACGTTTATGTGTGAAATTGCAAGAAAACCTCAACACTGGGAACATTTAGGCTTCTGTGGAAATGCATGAATATGGTGTATAGAAAAAAGTGGGAAATATATATATATATATATATATATATAATAAGTATGTTAAACTACAATGTAGATTTTTTCGGGTTATCAGCCTGTCAATATGGAGTGAGAATCTTTCGGAGTTCATCTCTGCATTAAGAATTAAATAACACAAAGAAAGTTCAATTTAACCTCCGGTGTAAGAAGATTTGAAACCTTATGAAAAAATTATATCGGACATGTATCCATTTGTCTCCAAAGTATAATTTTGCCAAAAAAAAAAACACTTCATCACGCGAAAGGCGATTTAATCGAAAGAATCCAGTCAGATCGGTGATGAAATCATTTTTTCTGAACGACATATAGAACTGTTCTGTGCAGGGTTTTATTCGGAATAATACAGTACGAGCAGTGCGCCGTCAAACAAAGAGCTTAGGTCACAAGTAGTCATAAGCACACCGAAAGATGTATTTCTTCATAATTTCTAATTTCATGTAAATAGACGCCTACGGTTATTACTACATCAAGATCTAGAAAGCGCACAAAATATTAAAAACTGGTATATTTCGTTTTCAGCAGTTGACAGTAGATTTTAAATGTAGGCCATAAAGATATTTGTACGAAGCACATTGTAAGACTACTAGCAAAGTGAATGTTTTAGCGAGAATATTCCTTTCTTTATTTTTTAGTAATTGCTTGTACCTTTAAGAATTTTTCAGATTAGCCTATTTACTGTTGCATAATTGTAAGAGTGAAATATATCAGCATTTGGTAATGTACATTTCAGGTGGCACATATCTTACGTATCGCAAGATGAGTTAAGTACTCATTAATTATAAATAATTTCATTTAAAAATATATTTAAGAACAACAGGAACAATGATCATACTACTTGATTTGAAAACGTTAAGAGGCATGAAAGCTAACCTTTCTTGGTTACACGTGGTCATGTAAGAGGAGCTTATTGATTCATCAGTCCTTTCACTCTTCAACTGCACAAAACCGAAAAGCAAGATTCAAGTCCTCAGTTTCCTCTTCTTCTGCAGTATTTATGTGAATTATAACTGGTGCTCTAATGTATGTGGGTATAGGGATCGGTAACCATAACATACAGAATCTGTCTGGGTAAGAGAATGTATATATATTTCGTCAGTAGCTTAGACAATACAGCGCGCCAGAAAAGTAATACCCATACCAGGTTCTCTTATGTGATTCTGTTTCACAATAGGCACTTCTAACAGAGATAAGCCTCCATAATTATTACAAACAGATTTACCAGCCTTCTTTAAAAAAGTGAAAGAACAAACTCCTTCCACACCTGGGGCAATTTTTGAAGATTCAAGTCATAGGGAATTTAACGCCATGTATTTCGTTAAGTAGCTACCACATTTCGAATACCAGCTCCAGTTGCTCATAAGAATTGTGCTTTGTATCATCAATTTTGTAGTCAGGTGAAAGAATGTGCATTCACAAAAACAACACAATCCCAGCCATCACCTACTACTGTAAATGACGTCCTGTCTCTAACAAAATCTGCATATTTTCTACCAGTGTTGCAGTTGAGGTTTCAATTCTCTGGGGTGTAACACTGTGTTGTTCGGTGAGCGGTAAACAATGAAAGATTACCTTTGAAGACAAAGGGCACGACAACCCTTCGAAACGTCGGAAACCACTCAAGCAAAGACACAGCGTCACATCTTGGGAGACTTCAATTTCCAAATTCTACTCTCCTAAGAGCTGATATGATTTTCTTATGTACAGAACCCTGTTCCTAATTGATTATTTTCATTTCCGTTTCTATGAAAATATCTAAAACTTTCTCCTCCTTCAGAGTCGCCTTTTCCTCATTTGACTTCCTATGACCCTACCAAATATAACTCTTACTTTGTAATTCGCCTTCAACTGCTTTCAAAGAAACTGACGTATAGACTCTGATCTTCTTACATCCAAATTTCAATGCAATTTTTCATTGCGCATGTCGTTCTAACAGTCCGTGAAATTTAGCTGCCCTCTGCAAAGTTTCGTAAAATGTTGGTGCTTACAGCGAGCAGTTTTTTTATGGTGGTTGTGGTGAAGGGCCCCCGCAGCAGATGCTACGGACGCACCACAGCCTTGAGGCTTATTGTGCAACACTGTGATGAGGATGAAGATGATTAGTTTTTTTCGTTTTTCCGTGTAATGGAGCACCGGTGGAATGAAATTGACAGGGGAAAACTGAAGTGCAACTTTGTCCGTCACAAATCCCGCATGGACTGACCCGGGATCGAACCCGGGCGTCCGCGGTGAGAGGCCGGCGACTAACCGCCTGAGCCATGGCACGGCCCACAGTGGGCAGTTAGACTTCCGCCCATACCTCTAGATAGAAGACCACACCTTATCGGTCATCCGTGGCCACTTGCTCAATATCGGTGACTATGTTCCATACCTGGAGACCGCCTACTCAAGTCGCAACTTGAGGACGCGCCATAACTTGTTTACAGGAAACCCACCTATAATGGTATTTAGACACGGAGACAAAGTTTTATACAGACTTGAATGGTATAAGGCACGGGAGATAAGGTTTGCAGTATTTTTTCCAGAACACACAATACAAGCAAAATAAAATAATATACACTTACATAGAGATAATTAAATGATAAGTAATTCGAAGTGAAGCAAACATTGATAAAAATTATGTCAATAAATCTAGGTATCAGGTGAGGATATAGTCTTTAAGTCACAGTCTTCTTGGATGAAATGGCGTGGAGCCTATTAAAAATTTACCAACGCATCTCAAAACCTTCTTCCTCCCTTTCAAGATACAAGACTTAAGACGGAGTCATCACGTTCTTCCGAAACTTCAGTAAGTTTATGACTACGGGGCGTAATATCTTAAAATATAGTAACATAAAATTTTCTAAATACTTTTGCATCTATAAAAGGGATTACACAAATATTTTTCCTGAGGATGAATTCTTAGTTCGCTCAACAAGAATATAACGCTCGGACATCCACACATACATGAATAATATGATTAATTATCTTGAAATACATTTTATGCAACAAAACGTATACTGGTGATATACATAAAATGTAACTGTACAGAGCCCTGCGGTTAGAATATCTGCTAAAACTGGACAATACGACTACACTACACAATCCTTCTGCTATACACGTACATCAGGCGGAAGAAGAGACATTGGGCATCCAAGAAAAGGATCTGACGCTGAAGTCGGGACAGGAAAATTATCTGTGCCTTGAAAATAAAGATTAATTAATGGATAATGTAGGAAAATTCTTACATCAGAGACAAGAATATTACACATTCAACAAATCTCTTATCATAAATGTCATCTACCGTAAATTAGATTGAAGATGGATTTACAGATGTGAAAGGCCCATTTATCAGAATTATATCACAACGCCAAAAGTAATGTTTTAGATGTTAACGAGCCTTTTACTTCAATTTACTTACTTTCATCTTCTGAGAAATAATGTTTCTTCTTAAGGAAAGGAATCAACTGACCAGAAAAAAGGAATGTGGGACAATTACGCAGGAAAGGACGACCCTTCTAATTAACGCGCATTGCCTAATTACATGAAACAGAATGTTTTTGAGAAGGTACCTGTCGCTTCGCTGGTCGAGATGTTAACCGTATTTATGAAAATACAAGTACCACCGACTTCACGGGGACCTGCCACTAAACCGATGTCTTAGCCAGATTAATCCAGCCCATACGATCCACATCATTTCTTAATTATTCACGTTAACACTTTACCATCTATCTATATGTGCATCTGCCACGTGGTCTTTCTCCTTCAGGTCTTCCGACTAAAACTCTCTTTGTTGCAAGGCCATCACAGTGTGATATATTAAAAATGACATCAACAAACGAAATCCGAAAATATAAAATTGCATTATTCCGTATGAAAATGTACAGCCTACACATTTCTAATCTCCCCTATAGGGGTTTCTGGCCCCGCCCACCTTATCCTCCTCCATTTTGTCACCCTAATGATATTTTATGAAGAGTACAAATTACGAAGCTTCTGGTTGTGTAATTTTCTCTAGCCTCCTGTTACCAATTAACGTGAATTGAATAATTAAAGGTGTGACAGCTTTACTGATGCCACAGGCGACAACATAATCATAGTGAATGGAGGTGAATAACGAATCCGGCAGTTAATTAGTACACAGACTTCCTCCCCCATGCAGTATCGGGATTTGTGGTGGAGATGCTATCTATCCGTCCATCAATCCATCTGCCTATTCACCTATAACTATATATCTTTTATTTCATTATTATTATTATTACTAGTTTTATGCTCTTCGTTGTTTAGCCCGAGCCCGCTGGTTCATCCCGCAAAGAACTGAACATGTATCCTAAGGTCATAGCAGTTTTATAAAGTCCCTCCAGGGAAATTCCGCGATACTCCCTCAAATCAGAACATGACTATTTCCGACCACATCCGTTGCAGTACATTACACAGTCAATATTCCGCCATTGTGGTTGGCATAATCCGAGAAAATGACAACGCCCTTAAATAATACATAAATCCACTTATCAGGCTCAAAACGTTTAGAACTTCATCTTTTGAATTGCCTCGAGCTTTTGGGTTTGCAATGAATTCAAGTATCGGCACTCTGTTGTTATCCATTTGTGTGTGGACAGAAGAAAATTAAAGTAACAGGACAGGAGACGAAGTTGCGCAGAGAGGAGCATCGCAATCTGTACTCCTCATCACATACTATTAGGGCAATGAAATTCACGAGGCTAACGTGTGCAGAGCATGCAGCACGAGTCGGCAGAGAAAAGAAGAAGGCACACACAATTTTAGTTGGGAAACCTGAATGTAAGACATCTTCACAGACGGAAGAACGTCATTAAAATAATTAAAAAAAGGATTTTAGGGTTTGGGATGTATTTGTTAGCTGAATTACCGTCTAAACTAACTTGCTGTTTAAAATATTACTTCCGTCAGCGTTTAAGCATATACGGTGTCGGGCGGCTGAAAGAAATCAACTACACAAAACGATTTTCTGACAGTGAAATTTTAGAGGGCGTTTTCTCTTTCGTTATACCGGTCCATTGTAAGGAAGCATATGAGATATGTAACGAAATGCTACGTGCTACAACAGGAACCACGTAACAGAAAAAACAAGGCAAATAACATTAGTTGGGTTCCACCTGCTCGAATGTCATAAACGTGACCTACACGGAGCCACGTTTGGTGCACGGACCACTGTTTTAATTTCTCGTGACGCTGGAATGACCAAGTCGGTCGTAGTTGTTCAGTCGCCTGGTAACACTCGCAGCGTTTACAACAATCTTCTAGAAGTAGAGAAAGACCTCCTCCTTCCCAGCGGCCTTACTTGCCGAGACCAAGGTGCAGGCACAGCGACATCACCAGTTCTTGCACATTCACTCGCGAGAGAGACAGAAGCACTGAAACACAACAGGCGCGAGAGAAGCCAACGAACTGTAAGTATGACAGTCCTTTTTTCTTTCAGTTTTTGGGGGAGGGAGTAGGCCGGAGGGAGGAAATGTTCCCATTTGAACCAAAATATCTTGATCCGTCACTTAACATTTAACAAATGGTTTCTGTTAAATTTAATGTTGAGAATATTACGTGTTTAAGAGAACTCTTGTTGGACCTACATCATGTTATTGGCATTCAAATATTTTGCGTTTTTTCAAAGTTCTGCTTCATCCCATTTGCATATAATTACTAATTTTAAGGTACTTTATTTAGAATATTACGGGTTTCCGCAGCGATTTCTTCTGTGCATAAATATCCGAAATAGCATGTATTACCTCAAATTTATACAGGAGGCTTAAATCATACAACCGTCCGCAAATAAAACCTTCAGATAATGACATCACGTTGATTGTATTCATTCCCCTTAATATTTTTTCCAAAGTATGTGCTGATATTAATCGGCACATGAAGGTGGTAAGGTTGTCTGCTCTACGCACCGGCCGCCTTTACCTCCCAGGAAATATTCCTGGTACTCATTTCTGTTAGAAGCTGAGTCGACCCAAGGGCCATAGGATTATGTCAATGAAAAATTCCAATGACAACATCAGGATTCGAACCCGCGACCTTACGGCTTGTAGCGCAGTGCCTCAATCAACCGCACACCACCACATGCCCCCAACCAACGCTCCAAATAATGGAAAATATCAGAGAAAAATATCCTGTGTAAAACAGGCAGTCCTTTCCCGACAGTAATTCAAATTTTGAACGCATCTACATTTACAAAAATTAATTTCTTATATTTCAATCTAGTTTCCATTAACATTTTTTGTTCTACGTTTTCACCTTCTTCAAGTTGTGCACCTACCGCAGGAACGTTCGTCTCACGGCTCAGTCCCGCCACTTCCATTGGCGTCAGAAGACACTGACAACCAATGCAAATGGTGCTTTATAGGGACGACATTAAAAAACTCCCTAAGTTTATCATTAAATCACAACCACGAGTTTATAATAACCAATGAGATACAGACGCTGATGTCACGACGGGTTTGTTCAAATTGAACCCCCCCCCCCTCTCCTCCTCATGTTGGAGAATGACTAAGTCATTTATTTTCAGAGATACTTTCAAAAGGGTGTGTTTCCTATTAAAATAATTGTCCTCTTCTATGGCACTTCTATCCTCCCTTTATTAACTCCACCCCTATTATATCCCCCTTCGAAGTATATTCTATCCATGTACCTTTTATCATATAAGACAGTAACACATTCCATCACTAGCAAGCTTAGTTTCAGTCTTTTGAAGGCGCTGGAGTGAACATCTGCGATGAAGAACGGCCACCTTAAACCTAATCTGCAGCAAGGAGAGCGAAGCGATTTCGTCTCATATCAATTTTTCCACGCTGCAAGAATAGCTGTGTAAAATCTGTAATTCATTGCTCTACGTCTTTAATTTATTTTTAAATCGAATTCGGAGGAAGAAAGTGAAGTTGAAGGTGTGAGAAGCAGAAGGGTGAATGATCGACGTTAGAAAGTGCACCGATCTTCCCCTGTTTTTTTTTTCCTCTTTCTCTTTCAATGTAGCAGTGTTATTCCCTGTAGACTAGACCAACACGCCGAAGCAATTGAAATTCGAAATGCAGAGTTAAGGAAGAGTTGAGTGGCGCATAGCAAGTGGATCTGCTGCCCATCATGTTGCTGGCATGGTGACACTGACGTGGAAATTTAACCAAGCACCTGAAGCCTGTGACGAAATTAACCCGAAAAGTGACGGTATATAAACATAACGTCTTCACGAACGTGTAATGACATTGAAGTTTGTACCCTTTTTGAGAGTTATTTCACGGATTAAACATGCATACACGTACTTAACCCTCTAACAGTGCTGAGCGTCTCTTCTTCCTACGTAAGTCTGAAGAAGTGCAGCTTTGTGCCAGTCTCGCATCTGTTGAGTCGACCCACGTGCTTGCTTCATTATTACTGCACACACACCACGCACTGAGATCAAATTGTGAATAACGCCAAATACTCGTCTCACTAATGCCTAAGCTATTCATGACGCATTTAATATACGTAACATTCTACGAGCCTCATTAATTCCTCTAGTTAAATTGGTTATCATTTAATTATAATTACAATTCAGAGATAAATTTTTTGAGGATATTGTGACATGTGTAGTGACGTTGCATTTGAAGGGAGAGTGCCTATATATATTTCACATAGTGAAAGGTAAGGCTATTTTGATATAAAAGCATTTGAGAACTTTTAAGAAAAAATATGTGTAACATACTCTACTTTTCTCTTATTTTATTCGTCTTGTCGATCATTAAGTCATGTCAGGTTGTATGTAGCTATGTAGCGTCAAGTGTCATAAAGCTGGCTGTGACATATTAGTTGCAAATGATGGGAGAGAGTCTTCATGACCTCCTTTAAGGGGCTGTCTTATAATTATTCTTGCAGATTGAGAAAATCTACAAAGAACATCAGACCAACCGGTGCTCGGACCGCAATTCCTAAAACGTTACAGCCAAATTAGTCTACTCAGTGAGACCTGCTCTTTTCTGGTATTCTACGCTGCGTAAAATCCCAGAAGAGCGCAGATTTCATTTATACCGCGGCGGAATCATGTAATAACTTCTCTAATAAGTGTTTAACGAATACACAAACACCTCATTTTAATAGCACACATGGGATAACGACCCACTGCGACATGGCAAGACGCAGGTCACGTATAGTAAAATCCGTGAACACGTTGTTCCCAGTGGGGGTCAAGCGGCGACCCTCCATGTACGGATTTCTTACTTTTCGCGGTCTGTCTGTCACGGTCTACTTTCTCCTGCGGCAGTCAAACAGCTGTACGCGGTAAAACGGACGCGGAAGAAGCTCACATTTCTGTCTCCAGAGGACCGGCAGTTAATTGCTCATTGCATTACGCCTGCTTATTTATTCTCCAAAAACACGAAACTCACTTTAAGATGAGTATGTGCTAATAAGGATCTCTGTTTTCTCTTCACACAGTAAATAAAATACAAATATGCCGGTAATGCAGTCTGTTTGCTTCTCTAAATATAGGACCTAATATTTCTTGTCACAAACAAAAACATGAATTTCATTTAGGCTTACAGCAGTAAATATCGGACTAATTTGACGTTAGGCGTGTAGCTATTCAACTACTTTTCATAAAATTCTAATCTAAATGCAATTACGTTTCCTTCAACTGTCACAACGTCTACTTAGCAATTTTATTTGACATACAAAGACCCTACATTTGTTTTTTCCTGTGGCTCGACAGCCCTTAGGGGGCCTAGGCCTTGTCATTTTACGACGCTTCACAATCACACTGATAACACACCACGTTCGGTAGGACTCCTCTGGACGAGGGACCAGCTCGTCGCAGAGACCTCTACCTGACAACACACAACACTCACAAGATCTCAGACATCCATGCCCCCGGTGGGATTCGAACCCACGATCCTAGTAAGCGAGCGGCCGCAGACCCACGCCTTAGACCGCACGGCCACTGGGATCGGCAAAGACCCTACATTAGGAAAGCAAAAATTCATCACCAGGATCTATGTAAATGATATTCATTCATTCTGTAGTCTGTCTTACGAGAGGTTCATAAAGTCTTCCAACTCGAGTTCCCCATAGAGTGCGAGCTAGTGTTTCTTCTTTCAATTTCCAATATCCTCTCTTTTCCTTAAGGTCATTCAGTAGCTACTTAGTCTTTTTCCTCGTCTTCCCGTCACTTCTATCCTTCCCTTTATCTTTCCTTCAATGACATGTTTGAGAAGGCAGTTCCTACGCAAGATGTGACCAATCCAGTTAACCTTCCTTCTTTTTATTGTATGTAGGATATTCCTCTCCTCCTTGAATTTATGTAATACTTCATTTTTCACACGATCGGTCCGACTGATCTACTCCATCTTTCTCAAGCGCCACATTTTAAAGCTTTCAAGATACTGCTGATCTACTTTCCGAAGTATCCAAGTTTCAGCACTATACAAAGCTATGTTCCAAGTGTAGCATTTTACTAGAGTCTTCCTTAAATTTGAGTCCAATTTTCAGGTAAAAAGAGTTTTCTTCTTGTTGAATACTGCTTTTTCTATGGCAATCCTGGATTTAATTTCACGTGTACATCTTGCATCTTTTGTTAACGTGTTACACAAATAGTTGAGATATTCCACATTTTACGGCTCTTTTTGATCGATTATAATCAGTACTGGGGATGGTTGCCTTGATATTCCCATTACCTTAGTTTCTTCCACATTCATTTCCATTCCAGTATCCTCTAGGATCTGCATTACTTTGGTCCAGTTTACACTGTCAAATTCCTTCTACCAATCTATAAACTAAGCACACAATTCTTTACCCGTGTCCAAAGTTCTTTCGATGTTCGCTGCATTTTGTAGCTTTTGGCTTCTTCTTTAAGGCAATAATTGTAACTTCCATAAAATATTTGGGCGAATATGGAAATGATATTATTCATAAAAATATTAGAGTGAAAAGATTAGTGAGACTGAAATGGGAAGTTCTAGTAGGGCTAATGGACGTGACAGTGGTATACAAAATTAAAACCAGAAAGGCAAATAGTATAGGCAGAGACAGGAGAATAATATCAAACTGAATCTTAAACAAAAGAATGTGAGGATATGGCTGGATTCAACTGGCTTGAGGTTGGACGTAGAAACAGGATCCTGTGAACATGGGAATAAAATTTCGGATTCTATAAAAGGCACGGAATTTCTTTAATGCTTCTCGGGAAGGATTTTGCGACATGGGCTTGGGCAGTTATTTCTAACCAGTGCTACTCATGGTGTTCGGTAGTTAGTGTTAAACACCGCTACAAATGGGAAGCTAACTTACTGCTACATATGGCGTTTGGCAGGTAATGTTAACTGCCGCTCACGTGGGTGTTAACTACAGCTACATATGGCTGTCGGCAGTTAGTGCTAACCACTTACTTGACATTCGGTCTTCTTCTGTCAGTGTTCAAATAAAGATCCACCTACAACAGCACAGACGTCATAGTGTCAGCGTGTGACAACATGGAACTAGCAGTTGCTTTCTGTCACTTTTTTACAAGTGCAATTTCACAAAAAAGGAAACTTTTTCCTGCAAAGCGAACATCGCTTTTCGCCACCCACTCGAAAGTACTGCAATTTAAGGCGCCTAATTTTAAAAGCAAGGTGTTTCGTTAAATATGCATGACTGTGTACTTTACATTTGAAAGTACCTTAATTAACCCTTTAAAGGCGAAGCATAAAACTGTTTTATTTATAGACCCAGTTCGTACCGCGCAGTAAAGACTTTTCATCTCAGTTATAAAAACCAATCAGTTTATGTTCTATAGGGCAAAAGTCGCTGTTTTTTTCTGAGAAAAATATAGAAACACAGTGTGGGCAGAATGAACAATTTTTTGGCGCTTTTGCAAAATTACAAAAAGCGACTATTAGCTTCGTCATGTCTGTCTGTCCTTCCGTCCGAATGGAACAACTTGTCTCCCACTGGACGGATTTTCATAAAATTTTATTTCAGAATTTTTCGGAAATCTGTCGAGAAAATTCAAGTTTTATTAAAATCTGACAAGAATAACGGGCACTTTACATGACGACACATGTACATTTATGATACTATCTCGCTCAGTTGTTCTTATAATGAGAAGTGTTTCAGACATAAGTTGTAGAGAAAATCAAAACACACATTTTATATTCAATAATTTTTTTCCGAAAGTCGTGCCCTTTATGAGATAATGGAAAATATTGTAGAGCCAGACAGGCCACAGATGACAATATAAAAGGCGCATGCGCTTTGCATGCTGGATAACTAAGGCTACAGACATACACTCAGAATATGTAATATTTATTGTTTTTTGCACGGCAACAATGTTTTCGCGAACGCGCCCCAATGTTACGTTTATACGTATACTGCCTCTCTTTTGAATGTTAAAACTGGTGGTGTATCAAGTAACCAGTAGGCTTTAAAATCTTAAGTGAAATGGAAGAGGGCATTTTAAAAACTTTGAGAGTGACATGACAAACTGATCTGCAGATTCATATGATAAAACGTGACCAATATGCAACCAGTTAGTTCCGCAGCAGACTCTATTCTATTGATTTTTTTATCTACGAACAAAATAACGTAACGCAATAGGAGATGATGTGTCTGGATGTCCGAAAGACCATGTAAGAGTCCAAAACGGACAATAAGTTTTAAATGTTTTATAATAAATAAAACTGCTCTGTACTCTAAAATATAAATCTTGTCAGTGTCTACAACATACACTTGAAACGCCTTATGAATTTATTTACACTTAATGCAATAAGAGGATTTATTACTTATAGCTCTTTCTTTCACGATAGGCCTAGCCAAGGGTCAGTCGGCCTGTAGGTTCATATTTTCAAAAGGCCCCTCCTTTTCTGCCGGGTTTTACTTAAACTAACTGTACTGCAATAACGAAGCCGCTTATTTATTATGCCATTCTTGTTAGCATATATTGACACTGACGAAACCAAAAGTTAAAAAAATGTTTTGCGTGTTGTTCTTCGTTTTCTTAAACTGAATTGAAATAATAACAGCGCAGATTAATAGGCCTACTATATTATAACTGCGTATCTTCCCTTAGACTGAAATTCTATAATTTACAGAGATGTCGTCGCAGTTGATTGTTTGATGAAGTGAATATTCAGAAGCGACGAAATATTAGCCAGCTTATATCGCTGTTGGGCCGTAAAAATTATTAGTTACACAGAAAATAAATGGTAATAATTCACTGGAGGTATGACTGAATATAAAGCAATAGAGGTAGTTCTGAAGTAAGTTGATGTCATCAATGTGATATGGCAAGGGTGCATTTGGAAAATATACAGAACGTTAATTTTAGAATATTTCTCCACGTCTGTGTTGACTTCCATTCCATACCATTATTTGACACTCACGATATAAATTCGTGTGCTTTCACCAGTGTTTACCCTAGAATAATGAGTCATGCAGGAATTATGTGCAAATTCTACGTGGATTCGTAGGCCAATTTAAAGATTTGATTTTACAGATTTAAGTAAATAGGCAGTTGCAGAAGACAACAAGGATGTCATTGTCATTAAAGTGCAAAACAGTCCAGAGAATGTCAAGTTGCAGTACACTGAACATAAAATTAATTGAGTCCGCGTGAAAACGTTTAAAGATTTTAGATCTTCGATATGGGAAATTGCCAGGACCTTAGGACTCTCGCGCAAATCACTTTCCTACAATTTTTTTAATGTTATCCTGGTGTCAACTTCCTAATTCTAATTAATCTTCTTCCATTCGGTTTGCCAAAAACATTATAAAGCACACTAAGGTAAGCTTACACAAATATACAGTTGCAAGTTTGAACGAAGGGGGGAGGTGAAATACGGCGTCAAATAACACAAGGACATGATTACAAAACAGATCGTACTTTGAAAGAACGCGAGCTTCTATAATAACGACATTGAATATTCGGGATTCTAACTTACGGTAAATTCTTTTATCAGCCAAGCGCCGACCCAAGTCCTCTACCATGGCGACACTCAAATACCTGACAAGGTACAGTAACAGTAGAATAGGTGATTAATTCCTTACATATTCCCTCAGTGCGTATAATCGTTTGGACCTCCAGTACTAAAACATTTTTCTCCTTACTGCCATATACAAGACTAATCAGCTTTGCTCGCATTAATGCTCTTGACTTGTATTTAAAAAAATATATAATTCGAATCTTCCCTGGGTCAGAGTGAATTGTAACACTGCTTCACTTATTCTCAGTCACTCCGTGTGACCACACGAAGATACCAAGAAACAGTCACCAAATATGAACTAAACGTTATATTTCCCCGTCCACAGTAATCTTATTTTTTTATTTCACGTTAAAATAGATCTGTAGTTCATATATCGTCACTGAATGACCTGCTGACTTCAGGCCATGTCCTGGAGTGTTCTAGGATTCACGCAGTCTTATGTAACTGGAGTTTTTCCATGGAGGTAAAGAGGTCGGGCAGCAAAGCCGACCATTCGGGCGCATAGAGTCTGCATCTGGAGGTCGAAACTGTGTTTCTTTCGATCATAATTCTTGCCCCCTTCCCCGTACACATTCAAAGCATGGTTATTAGGCACAGGATAGTCACAGTTGAACCACCTGAAGACTTCCCCCTTACCCAGATTTGCCCTGGTAGCCACCTCCTTGACTTCAATACTTGGAAATCTCTTAACCGCATTAGAACAGGGTGGCACCAGTAAAAACAAATATGGTGAAATGGGGCAAAACAAAATCCGACGACCTGTATTGTGGCTGTGAGAGGTACAAAATATGGAGCATCTCCTGTCATGCAGGGACTGCCCCCAGAAATGCACCCTCGAGGATTTATGGCTTGCAAATAAAAAGGATTTGACGTAGCCCAATACTGGGCAAAAAATCTTTAATTTAATGGTCCGGACACGATAAAGAAAGAAAGAAGACTGATTGATTGATTGACTGCTTGATGTACATTTGGGTGAGTGAGTCCTTTGGTAATGCGGCCTCCAAAAGATATATTGTACCAGGCTGTAGTGTTAGATGGGGGAATATAGTTGAAATAATATGGTCTTGGATTATTTTGAAGTTCCATCCGAAACGTCGCTGTTTCGCCTCCACCTATGGTGGCGAATGGGATGACAATATGGTGAACAAATAAGGAATAGGAAGGACAATATTCTGATCTGTGTGGAGGTTTTATCCTAATATGTGTCACGAGAAACTCGAAATCTGACATCTGATATGCCAACTGGAATTCGAAAGAGATACCTTAAAAATGTAAGCCCAGTGTGTTGTAGTGTATAAGCCTATTTTTTGGTTCAATGTCGACATCGATGCACCGTACGGACCTTTGACTCTTCATCGACCACGGTGCACCATATATTTGTGAATGCACTACGGGTACTACAAATTTAAAACAATGTGTCTTTGTGGGAAGTAGCTGGAATTTATACCGCAGCGACATTGAAAGTTTAATAAAAATATTTAGATACCTCACACTAAATTTGAACCAAGTACCTTCTGAATAAAAGGCATAAATTCGAAGTACTCTGCCACGTAATTTCTAAGAGCTAACTTTGCCTTCAGCCTGCCTTCATTGTAACACCTTTTAATAGTTTCGATCTGAATCGTACACAATCACCAACGAACAGTTACAACATAAT
This sequence comes from Reticulitermes speratus, assembly GCA_021186555.1. Taxonomy (NCBI): domain Eukaryota; kingdom Metazoa; phylum Arthropoda; class Insecta; order Blattodea; family Rhinotermitidae; genus Reticulitermes; species Reticulitermes speratus. Next base: position 12,055,423 of record JAJKFL010000001.1, read on the forward strand.
TCCGGTATGGAGCACTTCGCTTATCACAGAACATTCAATTGTAAACTGCGAAACTCCTGTGTCGGCGTATATACTGCACAAGTTAACAAGTTGGGACGTGACAACCAAATAACGACTTAATTTGTGTTAATCGATCACCAAACTTTCGATTGCAAACTTTTGTCTCTAACAACTTCATTGCAAACAAGAAAATACCTGTTCCAGATATCTGTGCCTTGGTTTCGTATATAAGTGCAGAGGAATCCTATCTGTCTGCCTGCGATTGCCACCACATTTTCTCACAGGAATCAATACTAGTTCATCAAATTTCCCGTTAGTGAAGGAAGAGACAGAGAGAGTGTGGTAAAACAGAAAAGAGATACTGGACCACAAACAGATGAAGGTGTGTGGAATGTAGGTCAAAGCCTGTAAAGAAATGTGCATTTAGTTTATTCTGAGCTCTCTTTCAGCATGCGAGCGTTCTTTGCAAAGCAAATTTCGCTTTGCTCCAACAAGGCTCCGTTATGTTTCAGGTAGTGAAATGACTCCCGATGCACAGTGGCAAAGTGATTCAATTTCACATTGACGTAAATAATGCAGACACTTGTTGAGACAGTCGTGGAAATCACTTCAGTAAAGTATATGGCTAAGTACAGGGAGTATTTTTGTCCCCGGACTGAGAATAGCAGAGCGGGCGGCATCCTCAGTCTCTATGCAGCAACGATGTCGTCCACTCTAGGGCGATCAGTCCGCTGATAAAAAATACAATTTTGGCTAATTCACAACACAAATCGTTTTGGAACGTCGGCATTGCAAATTTAATATTATTTGTAAAGGATGAGGTCTCATTTTGCTCTCGACATGATGTTTGTAATAGAGTATTTTTACTCAAGGTGTTTTCAAGTGGTTGTATCTGCTGATGGCCCGGTATTAAGACCGAAACATATTGTAGTAACTGATGATTAATTATAAAGATTGACTTGTGAAAGACGATTTATGTATTACTTTCTCTTCCACTGAAACACTCTTTCACGCTACACTCCTTGGGGAATACTTTGCTATTACAATTTCTCTAAATACGCAGGCTTGAAAACTCCTCCATAAAGGCAACTTAATACAATAAGCAAAATATTAATAAAAAATTACGAATGCTTCTCCTTTCGGGAAAGACGCAATGCGGTTCTCTTCATCACTATTTGACCAGATTCTCCTTTCACGTTCTTCTCTAAAAGCACCTTGAAAACTCCCTTCTTCAGATATGTGTGCCTTAAAGACAATGTGACAGAATAAGCACTGTTGCTATGTTATGTAGACATAGATTTTTCCGGTAATGATCAACATTAGAATACCAATTGGTGCCTTCATTGCGACGACATTTACTGCTGCAATCTGGTGGTGCTAGCGTAAGTTACAGAGGTTTTTACTGGTTTCCCTGCCAACGAATGAAAAACTAATAAAGGACCAGACAAATAAATAATACCTACGTAGGTTAACTGCATGTATGTGATGAACATTATGTCATATATTAAGAAACAGGCCTACGTGAGACGAGTTTCTCATGACAGTGGACACAAAGAATACTGTATTACTGTGTATGCCGCCGTGTAATTTGGTAAAAATTGACAAACCTTTCGGAGGAACCTACTGACTTAATTTTTAGTTCTCGCGGTGAAAGAGTATATTTATACCACATTAAACTCCTTAATTTAACAGAATAAAGATATCCACATAATCAGACATTTTAGGATTATATGCCCTGCTAAAAGATTTTCCAGTTGCCTTTAACTTTACAGTAACTGAACTACTGATTGTCTTTAGTACATAGAATCGATTCTAACTCAACCATTATGGACTTTGTTACTTGTTAAATTCCTAGGCGTCATTCAAAAGAATATATCTTATATATAAGTACGTATTTTATTCCGATTTTCCGGTCCTGTTAGATTTAGGGTTTACTATCTTCTGCCTCTGACAGTTTATTTTGGTGCACGTTAGGCATGTACTCCACATCATACTTCATTTCTATGAAAACGTACAAATCAACTGAGAGAGCAAAGGTCCTTTGTGGGGTGGGGCTTCATGCAAGGACAAACCGTCTGTATTTCCTCATTACAAACCTCAATTGTTTTATGAAGTGACACAGCTGAGTTACCGATAACAGAAATTATTGTGGTAGGGAAAAAGCAACCTCATTAAATGCAAACTGAGGTTTACTAACATTATAGTATATTGCTCTCCTGTATTTCAGAAACATCTCGATTATGAAATGAATTGAATATTACGGCCGTAAATGGGTTTCTCATCTCAGGGAAGTCTGGAATACCCTCTTGACACTACAGTCCGGGGAACAATTCCCTGTATTAGACAAAATGTATAGCATATCTACGTTCTGTTGCTTCTTCCTTCATCCGTAGCAGTCCCTTGAGATTACGACCGTCTATGTCTTAGTTTGGTTTGTGTTTTCTTAATTGAAAGAGCTCTGCATACTGTGCTGTGGCGGTAATGCTGTCACTTACAGTTAGGAAACAGGTAGTTCGAATCTCAGCAGGACCACAGCATATACCTATTGTGCCGCCATTTCGTCTTCTGCCTTGTGACAATATGTCGTCCGTCATTCATCTACCGATTTTCTACGACCCAAACAATTAAAAACCTGCCGTTAAAAAAATAAGAAACATGCAGATATGTCTGCTTGTTCATGAATCTCTAAACAAATTGTTTAACACTTTAATTCATTTACGTATTTTGCTGTTTAAAGTAGAGTTCATTTAATTGACTCTACACTTAAGTTAATGTCATGTTAACGAGAGTGATCAGACAGGACGTAGGTCATTGTCACCTGGTCTGCACTGCAACGCGCCTCACTGTCACTGTGTGTCACTTAATAACATTATGAAAGCTATTATAAGTTGTCCCTGTCCTCGCCATGGAAGAATGTGTAGACACAGAGGTATAGCTTAACCTTTCTTAACGTCGGGACTGTATGACGGCGAGTTTAATAACACTATATCGACTCATAATTGTAAAGGTATTGTAATAAATTCCAAGTAGCTTGTCGGAAGTTCAGAAAATGTCCACATAATCTATACATTTGCTTAAATGGATGCATAGGGACATTTGACTTTATTTTGAATAATAATATTTTTTGGAGATTTCGGATTAACAAAGCGGGGTTGCTAAATATTAAGCCTTCTGGTTGTTATGCCGTGTCGAGTGATAGTTACCGACGTTTCGAAGGCACTACTATTCTTTCAAAGGTCATTAACTATTTATCAATGATACAGCGTAACAACACACAGAGTTTAAATGTTATACAATATTTCGATTTTACACAAATAAACTAATAAAATTTGGAGTTAAATTTTTGTAAAGTGTGTGGATGAAAACACGCCTTACTTCACGTGCAGCAAAAAAACTATAGAATGTCACATTTTCTACCTTGTGAATATTATCACGTATAACTAACTAACTAACTAACTCCATGGAGCAGAGTCCTTCTTGAGACGTTAACAGGTCCTCAACTAGTCAAGAAATTCCCCGCATTTTATGGAACCCGAAGGTTCATTACCGCATTCACAAGAGCCGGCCACCTGTCCCTATCCTGAGCCATATCAATCCAGTCCGTTATCACATATCGAGAACGTAAATTTGAAATACTGGACTCCTATTAACAACCAACAGGAAATCTTCCCTTTTCTTGCAGCAGGACAACAGGCGTCGGACCAGGCAAGTACTTAATTACACCCGCAGTGAAAGAGTTTGAGAGTTACTGTCATCAGATCAGTTATTTTTCTTTAAAGTTGTTCTTGAAGATGTACGGGGAAATTGTGATAAGCGACGGTCTGAATTCCGCAACACTTAATAAGGCCACCTGCTCATTGTAAGGTTGGCTTTCCACTTGTTGCACGCTGACCGTATTTGTATCTACTTCGCGGACGCCGTAAGCGAAGTACAGTTGCGTTATTTCGTAGGTTAAATAAAAGTTTACTGGAATCCACCATGCCCTGTGTATGTAATGGTTGGAAGAGAGGGTTAAGCTTCACGCTGTGGTCGCATTTGCTCCTAGGGAAAGCGCTCTCGTACCTACTTCACGGACAGTAGGGTGGGTCACATACCTGGTGTGCAGAAAAGACGAATGCCATTGTACATTATAAGACTGTAACTCTGACAGCCGAGGGTTTGCTTATATCACTCTTATAGAGTTTTCATTGAATAAATTACGTCGAACAGAATGCTAACTAGCAGGCCGACAGAAAGGTATCGCTGTAGATTTTTTAAATTTTTACTTTCCGATCTCAGCAACACATCCTGAATTTTGTCAGTTCTTCTGCCTACTGCCAAGAGAGCAAGCAGGCTTCAAACAGGCCTCTATCTTCTCCACCTAAGTCCTTGCCTGTCTACTATTCATGCCTGTGTTTTACATCAAACCATAACCTCTGTAGTTAAGAGAAATTTGTCAAACAACATAAGGATAATTTCATTTTATAATGGCGTAGAGTTATTTAACCATAAACTTCGTACTGAAATCACACCGACTTCTGCTAGTGATAAACGAACATTGTTATAAAAGATAGAAGGTAAAGTTCACCCTAAAACAGGCCATGAAGGCCCAGAGGGGTAGTAGAGGTATAGCTGTATAGATGGGGGTGGGTGGTCAACTCCACGCCCCGGCCGCTTTACCCCCGGGAATGACCCGGTGCCCATTGTACAGGAGGGGTAGGCCCCAGGGCCGTCTGAACGGGTGCTGAAAATCTCGCCTCCACCGGATTCGATCCCCGGACCGTCCAGCTCGTAGCGAGTCGCTATACCGACTACGCTTTCCCGGCCCACGAACATTGTTATATCTTAGTATAATTAATGACACTTCCTCAACTGAGTGATTTTATAGCGTCCAATGGAAAAATGTGTAAATGATTTGGGAAAGACACTGAAGAATTTGTGGCTTATTTTAAGATTCTGTCTCCGCATTCTGAGGAGGTGAGGAAAGGTACAAGAAGCTCAAGAAGATCAAAACTCTTTTCCAGACATCCGAATCATAAAGCTGGATTGCTACACACTCGACTGACGCTCAGTCAGCATAAGCTAAACAACTATAGGATGGCAGCAGTCGTTGTAAATTTAAGGCTTTAACTTTTTATGGAATTATACGCTCCAAACGCGGATTAAACTGCTTGCTGCGGTATAATGGATGATGGCTGCAAGAAGGCGGAATAATAAATGCTGCTTTCCCTTTTCAAGATATGAAGGTGTCGTCTTCGTCCATTGCGTGTTACTGATATAACTGAACTTTCTTTTACGAGAGTATACGTGCAGTGTCGGGCCTCCGAAGTTATTGAATAGTCGGACGAGATTTTAATGTGTGACCGGGAGGCAAACTTCCAGTAAGTGACAATAAAATGCTACACCCCGCACTTCAATGCGCTACTGTAATTGTACCTAATTAGTTGCACGTTATAAACACATATATATCCCGTTTTACACGGAAGTCTCTTTCTTAACAATAACGCCTAACAAGAAAACGCTCCTTTTATAAAATGAAATTTAAAATGAAAAGTTATGTATCTAGGTGAGATTTTTTAATGGTAAACTTGGTTATTGGGTTATAATTTTCGGGCATAAGTAACTGAATTTACCTTAAGAAACAAAGGCATTAAAACGCAAAAAATTTACGTAAATAAGTGGTAAAAACGTAACATCTACGTGCCAATCCTAACGCGCTCATGCGAGAAAGACTCCACGTCACAGATTAAAGTGACCGACATTTTAATGTAACCTAAAGGGCCGCCTACATGCGGTGATGTGGCGCGTACGCAAAAGAATATTTCTAACAATGTAACCACTTATGTAAGAAACCGCGCAAACCATAGGCACGTAGGTCTAAACCAGGAATATGAGTGTTCGCAGCAGCGCATAATTGAAGCACAGTAATATAGAAGCCGAATGAATAGCACTTCTGCTTACTATTCGAAAGGTCCTGGATTCGAACTCTGTACATTAGATTAGGAAAAGCTCGCTTCTCCCCGCACATAATTTACAGTTCATTAGCCTCTAATTAGCTTCTCATTTGACCCTATAACCTTGTTCTTAGCAATCCAAAGAGAAAATAAAACATACGAAAAAAAATAAAGGTCATCCCATGACATGCCTATGCAGGCAGAGAGGGGAGGTGGAGGTACACATTCGCAACTAGGCACTAGAAAAAGATGGATGACCAGAAAGACGCCCAGGCAACTTTATCCCCTGGAAAGACCCGGTACCTATTGTACAGGACGCTGAGTGGGCCTCGGGCCGGTGTGGACAGCACAGAAAATTTCACCCCAACGGGATTCGATCCCTGGCCGTCCAGCCACAACATACCGAAAAGGTAAATAAGAGTATATTTATTCTTATTAATTCTACAGTCAGATCCAACACTTCCTTTTAAAAACTTCATATGTCTTCTAAGTAGGCGATCTCCCCCTTTTACGATAGTAAGTACATTACATATGTATATAACGTTGTATACATATGTATTGCCTAAGTAAATAATAAAAAGTAAAAATTAAAATATTGTCCATGTAGCTTGAAAAGGGCAAGTGGTATCTGAGAGATAATTAAAACGTAAAGTTTAAAAAAGTGAGAAGCATAGTCAACCGTAAAGGTATAAATATATGAAGCAGTGCTGCTAAAAGGGAACTTCGCAATTTTACGTTTACTCTTTTGATAGGACTAGGTGGACCCAGAATCGGTTGGGACACTGATGGGAAAAGAAACATCTCTGCTCCTCTAGGGGAATGAAGACCCATTCCCCGGTTGTCTAGCCCATAGCCTAGTCACTATACGGACTTCACAAACTGTCTATACATATGCTTATACAATATAAGGCATTAGTTGTAAGAAATTTCCCAGCTGCCGACATACAGACCTGCAATTTGTTAAAAGTTGCTCACAACACCGTTTCTCCATCAGACGTAAAATGACCCAGCAGCTCCATTATTACTCTGCACCACGTCTGACGAAGTACACCGTCACGGAACGGCTCTTCTTTCTTTTGTTGCGGGATGCATGAATGAAAATCGTGAAGGGTGTGTGAAACAGGACAGCTATAAATGAATTCAACTATGCCTACATTTCCCCATACCTTCAGTCGTTTCTATCTTTTTGCATACTCCCTTGTGTTTCGTTCATTCTGAATGGTGTCGTTCTGTCTCAGCTGAACACTGATTTTGCGAATCTTAGAGCTCAGATTGTTTAATGATTCGTTAACGTGCAAGGTAAAGCAGTCGTCTATTTTAACCTCCTTCTTTACTGGCACGTTTTAAGAGAAACCCATTGTTGATGCTTAGAAAAACTTAACTCATGTTTTGTGTTCAGTATAGTAATTGTAGACACTTCGAAAACAATGGGAATTGACGGAAGAAATTCTGATAATCCTTGGCTAACTTGCTATTAGCACCCAGCAGTGCAGAATGGTTCAGAAAATAGCTTTACTTCAGTGGAAATGTGCTGTTTCTGAATGCACCTCTTATCGAATTGCAGACTCAACTTCTGCCATAACTATTTTTACCAGTTTTACAAACACGTCGTTGCATTTACATTACTGCGTGCAAGCAGTGTATTGAGGGCCATTGTCTTAAAAAGGTAAGCATTCAGATTCAGAAAAATAAAAACATTTTTAGGGAATATAATATGCAAAAAAGTGACGATATTCTTCCTCGAATATCAAACAGGCATCAGTGACATACTGAAATACAGTATCACATATCGCAAAAAGAGAAAAATGAAACTTTCATATGTGTTGCTGAAATCAATTATTGGTTAGAACCTATTTAAATTGATTTAAATCTATTTAAAATCAACGTCATCTTATTTTAAAACACCACCTCCATGGGGCAGAGTCCTTCTTGAGAAACTAATAGTTCCTCCGCTCGTAAAGAAATTCCCTGCATTTATGGAAAAATACAGTGCATTCGCGTGTTAAAATCAACCCGCCACTCGACCCTATCCTGAGTCAAATTAATCCAGTCCATGAAATCTTATCCTAATTATTTAAGGTTCATTTTAATATTATCCTGCCATCTACCCCTCGGTCTTCTAAGTTGTCTCTTTTCTTCAGGTTGCCCAACTTAAACCCTGTATGCACCTCTTCTCTCCCCATCAGTGCCACATGCCACACCCACCTCATTTTCCTTAAGTTTATGACCCGAATAATATTTGATGTCAGTAAAAATCACGAAGTTCGGCCTTAGACAATTTTCTTCAGTCTCCTCTGTCGGAGTAGCGTAGACGGTATAGCGACTAGGCTACAGGCTGAACGGTTTCGGGCCCGAATCCCGGTAGAGGCAAGAAATTTTTCTCTTCTCCAAAATTTCCAGACCGGCTCTGCGACCCACAGAGCCTCTTATTTAATGGGTACCGGGTTATTTCCCAGGGGCAAAGCGGCCGGGGCGTGAAGTGAACCTTTAATCTCCATCTAATTCCGAGGTTAAGAATAAGTGGGGCCATACCTCTACTCCCCCTATATGCGTTCATGGCGTGACGAGAACAAATTTTACCTTATACATACTGTAACGTCCTGCTCTTAGACACAAATGTCTTCCTTACTGCCCCATTTTCACACACCCTCAGCTTCCTGTGTTCACAAAATTTTCAAGCTTACCGTAATGAACTTCTTATTGAAGATATAATCCATTCTCTCAAAGGTAACCAAGAACTAAAATGTACAGAGACAGGAGTAAGTGTACGATTCACTTTTCATAGAAGTGGCTTGTTTCCCGAGTAATGTTTTCAGGTTGTCATTTGTATCGTGATGCAAAATGAGAAGTTAAAAATAAATGAAAGTTGTTAAAGAGCTCAGGGTCTCGTTCTTTAGCCTGTTTCATACTTCCTACACCGCCAAGACGCTAAATACACGCCTTGATATTGACCTCCTTGAGGATAACACACACAAATTCATAATCCAAACTGTTTCAGTAGGTCATTCACTCTCTGTTATAAGAATGCCCAACACTTGTAATAGGAGTGGCTTACTTTAGTATTCAATACTACTTCCTAAAAACGTAAGCCTATTAAAGTTAGATCGTACTGATATAGATAAGTTCTTTCTTTTCTAGAGTTACTTATTATCTTCATTGTTGCTGATGACCTGTAGAAGAACGGCACATAGCATACAGTGAAGGCAAACTGCACAGTGAAGGTTAATGCGTTAGTAAATAACAAATTTTGTACAAGAGTCTCAGGTATAATACAAAAACATAAACTTATCATTATTTACACAGCCACTGTATTCAGGAAGCTGTACGCTTAGTACGGGGGAGGTAGGCGACTGCGAAAAATCAGATGAAATTGTCGGTGTTTTAAGGCAACAGACAATAGATGCGTCAGTAAAGGTCAAGGTTCCGTGAGCTGACAGATCGAAGCCAATATTGGGTACAAAGGCAATCCCATCTTTGTACACATCTGAGCGCATCCTTCACTGAAACTACAGGATAGTAGAGAGATTCACGGATTTATGACATGCTAGTTTGTTGATCTCAATAGCATCGATATTCATTTCTTGCGTTATGTGACTACAAAAACCTGCTGCTTCAGAGAGAAAGCTGCTCTTAAAAAAATAATAATGTTCAATATCGGTAAAAGAAAGAAATAGAGAGGAAAAGAGAAAAAGTGAGAAAGGTATTAAGATTTAAAGCAATGTAGATGAAAAGAAAGTCACAGAGGACGCTTGAAAGGTAGACAGAGAGACGGAACAAAAAGAGCAAAAAAGTAAGAAATAATGCTGATTAGAAGTCAATACTTTTGTTATGATAAATGCAGTTTGTCAGGTTTAAAACTACTGAATAAAATTCTCACTTTTGTCGCCTTGCCTTTCGCGGGCTCGCTCGTTTTGGGAAACACTTCCAGGTTGATCCTTACCAAACATCGGACTAACTCATGACAGAACTAAAAATTAAGCTATGGTGGCAATATCTAGGACAATAAATGACGACGAAACACGCACATAAACTTCCATCCTCAGGGCAGGCCAAGCGGCAGCTGAGACTTATGGAACTAACATTAATTTTCAGATATAAACTTCTCACGACTTTAGAAATTGAATGTGGCCTTCCGTGTTATTACACCGTGTAGTATGACAGGTGATTACCAACCCTCTGGGGAAACCTGCTGCCTCCATCTTTAGAGCAGCTAAAAACTGAGGTAGTGAATTCCTCCGTTGGTAAACATTTACAAACCCACACTGTGTTATTACTCACAAGACTACAGCCTGAATATAATCTTAATATTGCTAGAGTTCATTCACGCTTATTCCGTAACGAATTATTACGAAGTATATATATTCGAAACCAAATATCATGAAACTACAATTTAGTTTGTAACTGAGGCTGGGAATGGAGATTTCTCAACAAATTCCATTAATTTGTAAAGAAAGTTACGAAATGTATGCAGTATCTGGAGGCGGTGTCGGTTCTCGCTGCGGTCACGGTTTGAGTAAAAAGAGTGAACCTTCAACTTTAACCTGCAGATGTATTGAAGAGATCCCTATAGAGGCAGAATATTCGATGGTTACTGTTCTTTGTTTGCTCATAAGAAGAAAATGGCTAGATGAATTATATTCCAGCTTCAAAGGTAAAACTCTCTGCAAGTATTTCTATTGGGACGATGTTATCGGCTTAGCAGCAGTTGTTCACCAACACATTACACTACGTCAAACATACCATAAATTCAGTTAATTGTGGTGATATAGGTGTTAGAGGGTTACCTTCAAGTCCCATGAACCTGACTTCAATTCGTCTGATGTTTAGCGATCTTCATAAGCCTCTTCTTATCTCTGCGCTCTTTGAATACTTTACTGCACACAAAGATTTCCCACAATAATACAGCAACATCTGGAAAAAAAGAGGAGGAGAATATTTTAAGCTTACTTATGCCATTTACACGCTTTCATTAATCAGAAAACAACAATTCCTTTCGTTATTCCTGAACTATTGTATGTGTAAGATTTTCAGCTGGCCTTAGCGGTCTAAAAAGGCTGGAAGAGAGTATCTCAGTCCGTATTTCAAACATGAACTTTCGCAAGAGACTTTTTTTCAAATATAAAGAATGCTGACGATTGTGTATTGTAGTGTACGTGACTGACATCATGGGAATCGTACCTCGTTTCAACCTACAAGCCCCGCTAATATATATATATATATATATATATATATACATACATACATACATACATTCCGTCTAAATTTTTTTCGATGTTTGGTGATGGAGAGTAGCTCTTTGTAATGGAGCCATCAAAGTAGTTTCTGCCTCTTCCCGTTCAACATGAAGAAGGAGACAGATCCAGTGCTCGAAACGTTGTGGATTTTTTAGCCTGAGAATTTTGGCAGTGTCCACAATTTCAGTCCTGAGAATTTTAATTTTAAACACTGGTACATCGATATTATGTAAAATATGATGTGTGGAACACTTGACATTATGCTGCTACCTAACGGATGTCATCTGAAGTAGGCAAATGACTTTAAGTGTCGAAAGAAAGGAAATGAGAACTGTGTCCCAGTGGGTAAAGGCGAACGAGTATAGAGGGGACCACCAATATGCATCTGGTTCCGAGGTTAAGAATGTGAGGAGCTTGAAAAAACATGTTATATATATATATATATCTTCTTGGCGGGAATTAGGCAAAGGAAGTTATAATAGGTTAGGATTCTCTCTTGGAATGTCCAGCCTCTCGTCCGGTATTCATATCACAGTTTAAGATTTGGTAACTTAGTTTAAGGTACAAACCCGGAAATATTGTAGTGGGTGTGAATGAGGAAAAGGCCAAAATGTTTCTCCCATCTATGGCCTGAGACTCAAACTCAGAAACTACCGAATGTGAAGCGGAAATACTCGCCACTACACGCCAAATTTCAGTGTCTTTTGTGACATTTGAAGTTGCACATGGAATAGTTTTTTTTTCTTCTGTAAAGTGAAGGCAGCAGGCGAGTGAAAGGCATTTATTACAAAGGGGGAGGGTACACTTTGAGTCATCTTAGGGTCAACATTTAGAATAATGATATTGAAACACGACTTGTAACCTATAGACGTGAGAGATCGAGATAATGATACCGTTTGGGCAAAGAGGGAGGGTCGTTAAACGAATTTCCTTTTCATAACATATCAAACTGAAACCCTTGAGTGCAAATACTAAAGGCATAATTATACAAATGCACATGAAAGGTTTTATGACAATAAAAATAAAAGGAATGGATGAAATTCAAGGACATCTTAGGTACACTTTAGCATTCTAGAAAAAGAATAAAATTCACCTCTCCTGTATCACGGCTAATTGATTGATGTTAACCTACTCTATCATTGAGAAGCCTTAAACTTCTCAAAAACAGTAGAAAAAGACAAGTTGTAACAACTTCCTAACACATGCTATCAAAGTATGGGTTTGCATATGCGATCTATACGATCTTCACATTGTTTAGGTAGTTTGTAATATCAATAGGCACATGTCGAGGAAACGTGGTCACTATAGCTACTATGCTACGGGCTGGACGGTCCGGGACTCGAATCCCGCTAGGTGCAAGAGATTTGTATCTTCTCTAAAACGTCCAGACCGGCTCTGGTGCACACCCAGCCTCCTAATCAAAGTGTACCGGAATTACTTTTCCGGGTTCTGAAGTTAAACCCTTCACCCCCATCTAATATTGAGGTTAAGAATGAGTAGACTTATGCCACTGTTCCCCTTCTGCCTTTACGGCGTAGACAGGGAGAACTTTACCTTTGCCTTACCAACGGGCTCTTAACGGACGTATTTCCCATTGCTTAGTTAACACGAGTGCTTGAAATACACGACCCTCGTAAACTGGACCTACGAGTAATTCCGTTTTCAACTAATGTCATACTGAGAGACATTAATTTATTATTACTATTACTTATTATTATTATTATTATTATTATCATCATCATCATCATCACACACTCGCTTCTGCAATAGCAAAGATCATGCATATTGTTGTGGTTTTTCGTAATGGTTGTTTTTGATTTTGTTGCTTTTTCACAGTATTTCAGTAGTTACTCTACGCCGTACCTTCATGCCTATTTAAGCAACCCACATTACTGCAACATGCATAATATCATTAGTTTCACAAACATGGCACAAGCGTCATGTCATAATGATACTGAATTAATGATAAACATAGCAACGTTAAACAAATACTTGCATAAACTGAGCTGTCATATACCATAGTGACCTCACTGGTATTTCACATATGTATAATTTGTACATGAAACTAAAATTTACAGTGACAATCCGTGATTGTGAATTATTATGATGTATGACATGCATGCGCCGATCCAGTGGCCGTGCGGTCTAAGGCGTGGGTCTTCGGCCGCTCGCTTACTATGATCGTGGGTTCGAATCCCACCGGGGGAATGGATGTCTGTCTCTTGTGAGTGTTGTGTGTTGTCAGGTAGAGGTCTCTGCGACGAGCTGGTCCCTCGTCCAGAGGAGTCCTACCGACTGTGGTGTGTCTCAAATATGTGTGACCATGCAACCTCGACGAAACGAGGAGGCCCAGGCCCATATAGGGCTGTCGAGCCATAGAAAAAAAATGACATGCATGCAAGACCGACATGCCACAATCGATATAAACTTCTTAGATATACGACTCTAAGACATCCAATCTAAATATTATAAGATTACTCAAACAGCTAGCTGTAAAAGAAATATGTGGAACACGTAACTCAAAAAGGCCCGAATTTTATTTTCATACATTTTATTTAAATAATTCTTCTATTCGTTTTATGGAGCGGATTCGCGTAGCGATAATGATGCAGAATTTCATTCACGAGGTGCCGGCTACCCTGACGAGGTGTTTTCTGTATTTCCTCGTTCTCTACAGGAGAGTTTCATGACCTTACCTTGAGACAGACCATCACCTCCTCGTCACTCACTGTACCCAGTTCACTGTGTTCACTGCATCCAGTGCACTGTGTTCACTTCATCCAGTGCACTGTGTTTCATACATTGTTACTTCAATCATATTTTCTATTCGTTTTTCATGTGAGCGTGATTCACTGCATCAGCAGTTTCATTCAATCCAGTGCACGTTTCACTCACCAGTGCCGTGTTACCCTGACCAGGATGTTTCCTGCATCCTTCCTCGTTCACTCACCAGTGACTGTGTTCACTGCATCCAGTACACTGTGTTCACTGCCATCACCTGCCTGTCTCACTGCACCAGTTCACTGTGTTCACTGCATCCAGTGCACTGTGTTCACTGCATCCAGTGCACTGTGTTCACTTCATCCAGTGCACTGTGTTCACTGCATCCAGTTCACTGTGTTCACTGCATCCAGTGCACTGTGTTCACTGCATCCAGTGCACTGTGTTCACTGCATCCAGTGCACTGTGTTCACTGCATCCAGTGCACTGTGTTCACTGCATCCAGTGCACTGTGTTTACTCGTTATCTCATTCAACTACAAATACCATTTGCATTCGATACAGTCGTCACATAATGTAAGAATCAAGGCACAAAATCGCATAGGGGCCGTGGAAGTTAGCTTCTTACGTTACAAATCTAGGCACTGGTCATGTGTCTTCAGCATCAGACTAAGGCTAAGCTAGTCACATTTATTTGGCTGCTCGGTTGATCCACAGCCGATTTGCACATGACGGAGAACGTTGTAAAAAATCTGTATATGCCGGAAGTCAAAACAAAGTCATAAAGAAAAGGATATTCTTATTGACTGAGACACAATAGGGCTGGAATAATTATTCTTTGCAATAGGTTTTTTTCATAGTGCAAAGAAAACTGCTGTCGCAATTTAAGTTTACGCTTGACATGAAAGAGAACATGGTTAATTTCAAGATTTATTGTAATTACAAATTAAAAGTATTTAAACTTCTTTCTTCAACTTCCTGTCAACTGATGCATAATGAAATTAGGCCAGGTACAGACTGAATGGGCCCTGTGCCCCAAACGAGAATGTTCAGTAACTATTTCACATTACACCTACATGTTCAAAGAAGGATTCTAGGTTGTTTAACTACCCTTTTAACTGCAGCTGTTGTTTAGCGTCTAACTTTGCGAGAGGATGATCGTGTTTGTGTTTGGTAAACTTGAAAGGACTGAAAGGAAGCTGTCATAGCGTGTTTCAACGTGCCTTACCGACATTCGCCCGGAGGAACTCATAAACCACGAGTTACCACAGCATGAACCGGACATCGCTTGAATACAAGTAGGAAGAAGCATTTACTGCTTGCGCCAACTAAGTTAGAAGTTGTAAGACGAAGTTCCTACTTACAGTGAAACTGGGCACACCAATTCTTTTCATATGCAGAAATGATGATGGAAAGAATTCACTCTTCTTATTGCAACAGAAAATAAATTGTAGTTGTCCCTGGGTCCAAAATTATTGTTATTATTATTATTATTATTATTATTATTATTCCTGAATCCACAGCCGTTTAGCCGGTTTGGTCTTTTACCTGACCAAGCATTTCTTATTCATCAATCTGCTAAAAACTTCCTAACTCTATGGCGTGTGTTAAGTTTTATTGCTTTCTGCATTAGAATTTACAGACCAGGACGAAGATTGAGCAGTTTTAAACTGTCGGATAGTTTATTTTGGGTAATGCCCCTTGTGGATGATACTAATGGTACTATATAGACCGTGTTCAGTTGCCATAAGCTTCATAGTTATTCTTTCATGTCTGTATATATCTGAAACTTCTCGGTGATGGTGCTGTAGAGATTGTGTCTGCCGAGAATTGCTACATCTATTACATATGCTTCTCTAATGGCGTTGTCAAACATAACTACCTTTATTATTAATTATTATTATAGCTGTTACTAATTTTATAATTGGCAATTACGCCGTTGAGTCAGCTGTAAATAAATAAATAAATAAAATGTATTATTATTAAATTTTTACAAAAACGCACGTACATATCTTTATGAGGGGCTCAAATCACAGATGTTACCTTATCTAACCAATTACGTGGTCTAAAATAAGTTGCGCAAGGTATCCGTAAAGTAAAACGTTGTCCCTGTGCATGATACGAAGGCACAGGAGGGAAAAGAGGTTTAGTTCCATTCATTCCTAACCTCGCCAATAGATGGAGGTGAGTGATGAGGTTCACATCCCTGTCGCTTTATTCCCGGTGAAAGATTCTCTGTACCCACTGAATAGAAGAATGAGTGGACCACTGAACCCGTCTGGACGTTCTGGAGAAGCGAAACGTGTCTTGCCACTGGCGTGAATCGAATCCAGACCGTCCAACCCATATTCTGGTTCATACAATGGACGGAGTATGTGTAAGAAAAATCGTTAAAATAAATACATTTATTACAAATAATTTATTACACAACTTTCCAGAACAGTCCTTCTTCAGCAGCAGATGAAAAATTCACCTCGTTTACGAAACCCGAAATTTCATTACTGTGTCCAGAATAACACAAAATTATCCCGCATCCCGAGCCAGACATATCCAGTGCACATCGTCGCAGCCTCTTTCTGTATGCTCAATCTTAATACCATTTTTCATCTAAGCACAAATCTCCTACTGTATTTCTTCCCTTCAGAATTTCCTGCCAATATTTTCACACATTTCTCATCTCCCATGCGTACTGCATGTCCTGGGCGTCTCGTCCTCATCGATTCAATTATTCCAATAATATTTAAGTGTATTATCTAACAACAATATCAATTGCTGGGGTTATGTAAAGGCGATGGTAGATGAATGAATATGGAGCACCGGCGGGATAATACTAACAGGGAGAAATCGAAGTTCTCGAAGAAAAACCAGTCCCAGTGCCACTCTGTCCGTCATAAATTCCACATCGAGAGGCTTGGTACTGAATCCGGGCCTCCGCGGTGAAAGGCCGGCGAATAACCACATGGGCCATGCCACGGCACCTAATATAATTTAGTGAAAAATGCTACATTATTAAGTTCCTCATTTTGCGGAATTGCCAAAAGAATTCCGGGTAGTTCTATGTAAACACTGGCCGTATTTTTACAATGAACTTTATTCTGCAGAAGAACGTTGTTGTCATGGCCACCGCCAGCCGGTACGGGAGGGCGGAAATGCGTCTTTCAAGGGCTCCTCAGTCTGCACCACACACTGGTGTCAGGACAGCAAGCTCCTGAATATTCATTAGACAATGGAGCTGTATAGTTCGTCGGGTCACACAATAATCTTGATGGAATGTGAAGGATACGCTACTGACTTATGATACCGGGCCGCAAGGGCAGAGAAGCGGCTACAGTGGTCGCCGTCTCACGTGTTTCGCATGTGACACGTGATGCATTCCTCACGAGCACGCGGCACCATTCACTGGCTAAGGTCGCAAATATTACTGACTCCACCTACATAGCAATGATTGGCTACTGGCCTTTTTATAATCTCACATTCATAATCTTGATGAGAACTGGCAATTATATGCGCAACAAACACTTATGTGGTTAAGGTTTGTTGTAACTCTGATATTCTTTTTTGGATTAGGCCAGCATTTCCGAAACTTTCCGGACGACGTACTGCTTTGCTCCACTTCATGTAGTTCTGTAGTTGTTATACGTTTATATCACACTCTTTGTTTTCATGTAAACATGACGCAGACACCTAGAGTTTTGTAAGGGCAGAAATTTTGCAATTTTATCCGGCCCCACCCCCAAGCTTACCTCCAACTGTTTTACCCGTATTCTACCAAATTCAGACTTTCTATTATTCTTGCCCAAATGAAAATCTGTCTATTTACAGTATTCTGCACCTACTTGGCAAGAAATCAACACTTGTTGCTCTTAATGAATAAATGCCTATAATCCATGACTCAATTATTCAAAGATGATGTAAATATGTAAGATATTGTGTGTAATTTCAGTCTTCCGCCGCCGTGTAAATGAGACCTTCGCTCTTCGTGGATGTTACGCAGCGGAGATTAGTAGTTAGCTACCGATGTTTAGGAACAATCTATCGGGCCCATCTTCAAGGGTGAAGCAGATGGGACCGATAGGTTTTTCTGAAACGAAGGTAATTAACTACCGATCTACGTTGCATAACATTCCAGAAGAGCGAATACCTGAACGTACAATATTGTTTCGTGTTTGAGGAATGGTACATAGCCTTCGGACCCCAATGTGTATGATATTATCTAGAACAAATTCGGGACAGGGCAGATGGGACAATCCCCGACAAAATCAAAACTGGGTGTGTTTTCGGCCCCCGACTTAATCCAGTGTTTTAAGATCATTTTTTAAATAAATTGTCAAAGAACTACTTAACGTGCCCTGCCAGTCCCATTGCAACTCGCTGGTCAATTCGCAACGCGTCAGTACTATCACAGCTCTTTGGGCTAGTTGTTAATTTTCGGGCTGCTTCAAGAACATAACATGAGTGCTTCTACATACTTCTTCTTAATTTGAGACAAAAGAATTACCCTGGAGAGCCCGAAAATTTCCACACAAACTTCTGTTGGCCTCATTTGCACCAGGCCGGAAACCAAACATTATCTGCGCACCAAACCCAGGCATGGGCCCATACAGAACTATAACAGAGACTTTATCATTTCATACAAATTTAATGTATTATAGTCACGAAGAAATTTTTACAAACTAAAGTTGTGAAGGCCTAGTCTTAGAAGCCCCTTTGACAGGGATTAAAAAAAAATCAGATAGCCTTTAGCGAATATATCGTAATATCAAATTTAAATTAAACATGTTAGTTTCGGAGGTGAATATGTCAGGCTGGGAAGACTTCCATTTATATGTTGATATTATTAAGGCTTCGCTCTTCTAAGATGTTACGCGGTGTAGGTTTGTAGTTGGTTACCGACGTTTCGAAAAAAAACTTGGAAGACGGAACTGATGAGTTATCCCGAAACATCGCTAACCAACTATCAACATGCATAGCGTAACGTTTCAAAACATTGAAGGCCTCAACTGCGTCGCGACAGAAGTCTGTATACAGAAGACTGTATTCCTTTGTGCGATGAAGGCATGAGAGAGATTACACGACAGTCTGTTCGCAAGCTATAGGCCTGTCTCAGTCTAACACTGTCATAGGCTTTCCAGCACGCACGATTTACTAATCTTGTTACATTCCTCCAGCATGTATCGCATTACGATACCGAACAGGTTACCAAGCCTGACCCTTGTCGGGGTGGGGGACCTCGCACAAAGTAACAGACACTAAACCCAGAATACAATGTCCAAGGACAGGAACCCTATGATTTCTGATCTCGACATGTGACCGAGATTTGTAAGAGTAACTAAAATGGCTTATGAATAATGAATATTACCAACGCCAGTATAAGTGATAGATACAGTGCATTGCAATGTGTTACTTAAATGACTAGATCAGAATGGAATGTCTATTACATAACACAACTTGAAACATCTGAAACGAAACCCGGATTTAACACAATAGAATGTCTCGCATTAGTCATTCAGGTTATCTATCACTTTATGGTAAACAAAAGTGTGCGATGAACCCCTCCCAATTGTCAAGGGAAAATGTATACTGTTTGTCGTCAGAGCTGCAGGCCTTGCCCTCGCTCAACAGTATTTATGACCCTTTAACTGGTATTATACGGGGTTCAGCATTGTTGTTGTAGCTTATTAACGACTAGACTGGTACAGCAAAACCTGTTTGTATCAAAATCTCAAGGTAGGCTAACTGCCCCCAACCCCCCCCCCCCCTCTCTCTCTCCATATTTTCTTTTTCTGACAGTTTTCCATTTTCAGTCGGCACACTAACTAAACTACGGACTGACGACCTCGATCCCAAGCAGGGTAAAAAGATTTTCCTCTTCTCACAAGCGTTCAAATATATCCTGGAGACCACCCAGCCTGCTATTCAATGGGTACTGGCGTTATTTCCCGGTAGTAAAGCAGCCGAAGGGTGAAGCTGAGTACTCATCTCAAACCAGGGTCGAGGTTAAGTGTGAGTGGAGCCATACTTCCACTCTTCCACATGACTTCATAGCTTGCATAGGGATAATTTAAAGTTCACCCTACAACAGACCATGAAGGTCCAGAAAGGGGAGTAGGGGTATAGCACTACTCTTTCTTTAACCTCGGCGCTAGATGTGGATGGGAAGTCAACGCCACGCCCCTGCCGCTTTATCCCCGGGAAATGTCCCGGTACCCATTTTACAAGAGGCTGGCTGAGCCACAGCGCCCGTCTGGACGGGCGCGGAAAATCTTGCCCCCACCGGGATTCGATCTCCGGACCGTTCAGTCCGTAGCAAGTCGCTATATCGACTGAGCTATCCCGACCCAAAGGGGCAATTTAACTTTACATTTTAAAAAATACCTACCTATAGATAGACAGTAAAGTTGAATATTAAACAATTAAAGCCATACAACAGAGGCATTCTTGCAAACACAATAGTCCTTCGGCTTGTCAAGAAATTGTCCAAATTTATGGAACCTCAATATCATGATCGTGTTCATAACGCTCGCCTGTGGTCCTCTAAGTTCGTCCATATAAACATACCTCGCTCTGAAACCCACCCAGCCTCCTATTCAGTAGGTACCGGTGTTCTTTCCCAGGAATAAAGCGACCGGGTGTCAAGTTAACCACTCATCTCCACTTCGTGCCGAGTTTAAGAATGGGTGGAGGTATATTTCCCCTCCTCTATACGCCTTCTTGGAGTGCACATGGAAAGTTTTACCTTTTAATCATGCCTCATTTATAAACTATACAATCATAATTTCCAGAAAAGACAGCAGGAAAAGTATCGTATCAGGAGAAAACAATGCGAAGTAAACAGAAGAGTTTACGCTCAAACCAGCTTTCCTTATTCCGTTTCAGAGTTAAAGATTCATTCTGCAGATTCAAGTCTTCTGGGTTGTTACGCCGTGCGGATTGGGAAGTAGTTACCGACATTTAAAAGGCATTACAGTCGTTCAAAACGTCGGTAAATACGTACCAACAGACACAGCGTAACATCCCGTAAGAACTGAATCTTCAGGAACGCTGCTGTAAGAACTGGAAATCTGGCAGTTTCCTTCTATTTAACTTTACATCCACTTTTAGGCGCATTCGCAAAATTGCGAAAAACTATTATTAGCTTTGTCATGTCTGTTTGACAGGCAGTCCATCCGTCCGTCCTTCTGTTCGCATGGAACAACCCAGCTCCCAATGAATGGATTTTCACGAAATTTCATATTTGACTATTTTTCGAAGATCTGCCAATAAAATTCA
Organism: Reticulitermes speratus; assembly: GCA_021186555.1. Classification (NCBI taxonomy): domain Eukaryota; kingdom Metazoa; phylum Arthropoda; class Insecta; order Blattodea; family Rhinotermitidae; genus Reticulitermes; species Reticulitermes speratus. Next base: position 12,076,579 of record JAJKFL010000001.1, read on the forward strand.
ACTTTCATTAAAATTTGACAAGAATCACGGGTACTTTACATGTAGACCTACGCACATTTATGATAACATCTTGCTAAATTCTTCTTAGAATGAGAAATGTTTCAGACAGAAGTTGTAAAAAAAATCGAAACATATTTTACGTTCAATATATTTTTCCCCCGAAAATCGTGCCGTTTATGAGATAATGTGGAAAAATGCTGTCCAGCCAGACAGACCACAGATGACAATATAATACGGTGCATGCGCTTTGCATGCTGGATACCTAGGGGTACAGACACACACTCAGAATATGTAATACTTATTGCTTTTCCACGGCAATAATGGTTATGCGAACGCGCCTCACTGTTACGTTTATACGTACATTGCCTCGCTTGTTATTCAGTGTTCTCAGGACAAGAGTCATTTTCCGACAAAGAAAGGTTTCCCTTTAATGCAGTTTTTCGGCTTTTCTTTATTGAGGCCGCCGAACGACAAGGTCTGGTCTGGTCTGGTGTTTTCTCTCTAGCTTATTAATGGAGAGCGCGGCATATGCAAAAGAGTGTTGTTACGTGTTTATGTTTCTATTGCAGTGCAAACATCAAGGCTTCTGCGGTCACGTGCCCCGTCATAAGCACGTGTCTATTTCAGTGCTGGCCTCTAATGGTCACCTATCCAGTCTAAATACCTCTCCTACCTCTGTGCATTTCCCTGCACACCAAAGATATGCTTAGCCATGTGTGACCCCTAGAAAGAACTGAAAATTATGGTGACTAAGAAGATCTGACAATGGTCTAAAATGAAAAGGGTTTTGCATTTCCTTTTATGTTCATCCCACAGAGCAGATTTACTCGGTTAGACAGCAGTTTCCTCTACATTCGTATCAGCTTGGGATGTTGGAATTTGTATAGGCAACAAGTTGTTTGTTACTGATAAAATTAAACAGTTTTAAATCATCCTTTAAATTTTCTTTCGTCTGTTAGTTGCAAAGAATAATGATGTTAAAATAACCACATACTTGGCGGAAATGAGAAATACGTATACAATTCTGGAAGGAAAGGTCATGAAAAGGACCGCGTAGAAGATGTAAGAATATAAGGCAAGTGGATATTGAAATGTATGATTGAGAAACGGTGCGATTTTGTGTAATGAATTCGACTAGCTCCAGTTATCTAGCTTTCTGGAGCTTACTGGAGTATTAGTTTTGCAATGCTTCTGAACAAAATTAACATGACCAGGCAGGGGTGTACAAGTCTAGGGCGCCAAGTCGCCCGGGCGACTACATTTCTGCTATAGCAAATTGCATCAGGTGGAAGTGAGTAGTAAGAAAGATGCTGCAGTCGCTTCACTCCCCCAGAATTAAGACTAGTCCTGTCCCGGAAGTAATTTCGTATTCTGCGGTGGCTATATACCAGTGTTTCTCAAACTTTTATCCATGGAGGAACTCCTAAAATAATTTTTCATATAACGCGAAACCCCTACATACGAAAAGGTTTACATGTCAGATGCATTTGAGAGTGCAGTTCAATTACTACTAAATTATTGTAACGAAAATTTATTTTTAAGGAATACAAGTCATTCATTCATCTGTGGTAGTTAGAATGTTTATTTTGGTATGGTGTTCAGAGTGTCTAAATGCCAATAAATATCTGCTAAGTAGACTAGTTTCAGAGGCCATTATTATCTTAAAGAAAGTGTGAAAAACCGGCTTTATTATTATCTTTGAAGACAAGCAGTATTTCCTCTCGCAGCTCAGGTACCCCTTGTTAATACTTTCCCTCCTGGAAGCCATCTAACGTCAGTGGGTTAAAGATGGAGAGTGTCATGGCCTTTTTGCATACTCCCGCGTATTTCGAGAGATATTTGTAATATTCACCCATCTCAACGTTTTTATTTATTTTTCCACTATTTCTTGCGGAACCTCTCAAGATGTTCTGAGGAACCCTTTCGCGGAAATCCATCTGGCAAACACTGCTATATGTAGTGACGGGAGAAGAGGTGATGAGCATGAATGGAGATAAAACAAACAAGATAGGCAATGCACGTATTACATTATATGGAGGCGCGTTCGCGTAACCACTGTTGGTATGGGAGTTTGTCTGTATTCTTGCCTTGATATCCGGCGTTCAAATCACGTATTTTCTACGCAGTTATATTGTCATCTGCGGCCTGTCTGGCTCTACCATATTTGTTCATATTATCTCATAAACGGCACGATTTTTGGGAAAATGTTATTGAACATAAAATGTGTTTTGGTTTTCTCTACAATTTTCTCTGAAACATTTCTCACGTTAACAAGAATTCAGCGAGATATCATAAATTACATAGGTCTTCATGTAGAGTACCCTTTATTCTTGTCAGATTTAATCAAACTTGAATAATCTCGAAAGATTTTCGAAAAATCATCAAATATAAAATTTAATGAAAATCCGTCCAGTGGGAGCCGAGTTCTATGCGGATGGAAGGAAAAAAGGAAGGAAGGAAGGACGGACGGACGGACGGACAGACAGACATGGAAAACCCAACAGTCGCTTTTCGCAATTTTGCGAACGCGCCTAGAAATAAATCGCAAGAAAATACTGTGTCACTTTCTGGATATTAGACTGGACGCACTGAAGCAAGCAACATATATTATTAATATAATACAGAATACAGTCCAACACAACTATTTTCGTACAAAAGCAGTAAATTTTGCTTTTACAAAACTGCTACCTGTTTCGAACCAATCGGGTCCACATCCGGCCTATGTAAAATATCCACGGACTAAGATCTCAGTCCATGAAACTGAAATTGTAATTATACATACCTAGCTTCCTTTTACATATTTTTACGAGCCCAGTGATGACTCTTGGCCTAAAACACGTGGCACTTTTGTACGAACAAAGTTTATTGTTTTTACAATGAAATATTCGGGTTAGATTGTATTCTTTATCGTATTAATAATTTATGAAACACGAAAGAATATCTTCCATGGGAATTAAGCAACACAAGCCGAAGTGAGGGTAGACGGTAACCAGGCCGTACTTGAAACTCGGTAATCTTAAATACTGGCCTTCGAGCTTTACCGATATACCAACCTGTTAGTCACACCCCTGTTTAAGACACTGCCATAATTAAAGTGGAGAGTTTCATAAATCTGGATATAAACCTCCTTTTAATCAATTCGCACTCCTCGCGACAATAGCTACTTCGCGTGTGCCGCAGCGGCACCTTGCCTGTCCTCGGGTAACCTTGAACCTGCTTGCAGCTTCCATCTCTTGCTTTCACTTCTCTTCATCTCGCTGCACCGCTCTCTGGCGGGCGAAAAGTGATACAAGGGCAGGTGCTGAGTAATTCCGAGCAAAAGTGACGCAAAAAACATGTACGATTTTCACTAACATTACAGCTTGTGTTATGAGTTCCGTCGATCGCTGATTCTTAAAATATTTAACGACGCTCTTTGTATTACGGAAGCTGCATACCGTCTAGTGAGAAGGGATGACGATCATGAACTGGGAGTATATATTTAGTACTGCCTATTAATAAGGAAATCGTCGTAACCTATTTCACGACAAGGTCTGTGTCTGAAGGGGCTAGTAAAGTCACAAAAGCCCTAAGTCAATGAAACCAGTACCTCAGCTGGGATTCAAAACCGGTTCCAACCTACAAAAGCCTGCCCGATTTTTCGTTGACGTCAGGGAAGTCAGGAATGTCGACTTAGCGCTTAGGGCTACTGGCTCGTACACAGTTGGAGCCTCATATGGGAGATTCAGCAGCCAGACTGAATTAGGCATGATTTTTTTTTCAGTCTCACAAGACTAATGCCGAAACAGTGTAAGAGATATACAAAAGACCATAACATAACTTTCGAATTTCCAGTCTCACTGACATTTACATTTCATTCGCCTTACGTAGAATGCTAGGATAAATAAACAACGAATTCTAGCTGGTTATGCGCTTATTTTAGGGCTACGTGACAACTGGTGCGTCTGTTGAATGAAACTCCGGTAAGGGTGGATGAATTCGTAAGATGTGAAGAGGCCGAGAGGGGCACATTTAAAAAATACCCCCCTCTTTCTTAGATTGCCTGCATAAATTCACAATTACAGTAGACAGTTTCCAACTGGCATTTGCAATCATTACACAAGGGATGCAAATCAGATGCATTAATAATTAGAGAATGAATTCTGAAGGGCAGGGATCATGCAAGTGCGGACGTAATAGACGTTTATTCATAGAGTATGAATAATTAATGTGACCTGTGTACATTGGTGGACTTCTTTACATGCCCTCAAATTTTTCAGAAATGGCTGAAACAGTGTTATTAAATAAAAAATAAATATAACGCTAGATATTAGGTGCAAATTTGAGGCCACTGTCTCTCTCTTTCTCTCGCCATATGCGCGCACTCTATACTCATCACCAAATATTATTCGGGTGATCAAATCAAGAAGAATGAGATGGGCGGGGCATGTAAAACGTATGGGGAAGAGGAGAGGTGCATACAGGGTTTTGGTGGGGAGACCTGAGGGAAGGCGACCACTTGGAAGACCCAGGCGTAGATGGGAGGATAATATTGAAGTGGATCTTCAAGAAGTGGGATGGGGGGCATGGACTGGATTGATATGGCTCTGGATAGGGATAGGTGACGGGCTCTTGTGAATGCGATAATGAACGTTCGGGTTCCATAAACTGCGGGGAATTTCTTGACAAGCTGAGGACCTGTTAGTTTCTCAAGAAGGACTGTGCCCCATGGAGTTAGTCAGTTAGTTACATGTACACACTCACACACACACACACACACACACACAGGCACACTGAAAGTAGCATCAATAATGTAAGTTTTCAGGTTTTCACACTGATTGTTGATTAGTTGATGGTCACCTTTTGCGTTTCTATACCGTGTGATAAACGTGTTCCGACGTTTCGAAGAAATGTACTGCCTCAATCTGCAGGGAGACTGAATCTGATTTAGGTGGATGTTGAACCAGATTCAGTCACCCTGAAGATGGAGGCAGTACGTTCCTCCGAAACATCGAAACACATTATCACACGGTGTAGAAACCCTAAAGAATATCATAAACTAAGCATCAATAATGCCTTACGCACAAAAACGAATATTAAATAAATATTATCCCGTGTTTGTTTCTTGGCATGCAAATATACACCTCGAGTATGAAATGTCTCTTCTTCGTTTCTTTGCACATAACTGCACGCTTTGACTATTATGAGACAGCATTAATTGGCAGTACAGTTAGTGATTTATAAATTACATATTGCAATTCACGAGAGCAATCGTCTGACTGTGAAATGTCATATAAGCTCCGTTATACGGTATAACAAGAATGTGGATTACAGGTTAGAATTCAACTTCACATTCCTTCGATTCCCATACAAAACTGTCATCACAAAACACAGAAATACAAAGACAAACAACCATGCCTCGAGATACGTTTGAACCTGTGAGCTCAGCCTTCGAGTAGTTACCGGGATCGGAAGTTTAACAGATACCAACTTACAAGTACAGGAAAATACATGGTTAATCCCTTCTGTTTTAATTAACACCGCTAACAGTTACTAAGGTTACATGGCTTCGGTGATACACGAATCGATACGGAGCATTGGCGATGTGATACTGATAGGGGAAAACTGAAGTAATAGGAGAGGAAGGCGTCCCAGTGCCACCTAGCCCAACATAAACTCTACATGGACTCGCACACGATCTAAACCAAGCCTCAGTGGGCGAGATAAGTGGTTAATCGTACAAAAACATTCTGCGACACATGGAGAATGAAAATAAAAATCCTTATACTTTGATGGGTTCACTTCTTTTTACATGTGAACGAAGGGCGTTTGTAGTATTCTTAAAAATGTGCCTATTATTACAAAACGCAAATAATGAAATGAGTATTTTCAATGTTACATTTCTCAATAAACCCACTTTTGATTTGTTATTTCAATAATGAATTGTAATGTGAAATTTTATAATAACTGATCCTTGGAAATAGGGAAGTAAGTTTCCAACAAGACTCTCTACGCTCTTATTTTGTTTCTTCAACATAGAGCGTAATGAGTCCTGAAGATGACAAAGGGAAAATGTGGAGGTTTTGACATAGGCTATTTCTGACTATTTGAAGGTACTTGCCTGCAAAACCCACACGAGTATAATAAAGATTTAGGTAAAACTGACTTTGTTTTATAAGAATCACGACATACGAGTAAATGCATGCGAGGGATAGAGGTATGGGTCCACTGAGTTTTAAACTAGGCATAGACACATGCAAGTGGTGTTTCACGACACGTCCGGTTTACCCCGCGGAACGGACCCCGGGTACCCATTAGATAGGAGGCTACCTGGGACCCACAGGTAGTCTGGATGCTTTAGAGAAGAGAAAAATTTCTTGTTCCTGTGGGTAATCGAACTAGGTTTCTGCGGTCCTTCAGCTTAATCACTATTACAACAACGAAAATGACGATAATCTAGTAGAGCAATGGAAGTGGGAGAACAGGAAAATGTGCAGGAAAGTAGAAGAGAAAAAGACATGAAGAAAATTAGAGACAGAGAATGAAAAGACGAGAAGAGAGGAAAAAGGAATAACAGCCAAGAAATGGGTAGGAAAACTAGAAGGTAGAACAGCAAGGGTAAAAGAAGATATGACCAGAAGGACAAATACAATGTGAAAGGAAAAGAAGATAAAACGTTTTTACAGAAAAACAAAGGGATAAATTCACAGTCAACCTACATGATGGAAACTCATGCACTACAGCCCACTCAAATAAATAGCCTCAATTGTAGAGTCAGGTTTTTATACATATAGGAAATGGCCTGTTTTCCTTTGTCAGGATTGTGCAATTTTCACAAAGGATGGAAGAGACTGGCGTGTTGTATTATAACATAATTTCAACGCTTCTCAGACGGTTTCATAGATAGGATCAAGACAGCGATAGTCATTACAATAAGAAACGTGATTACAAGTCCAAGTTGTAATTTAATTAAGAGATGTAATTATATATTTTGAATAAATCACAAACGGATTGTCTGACTTTCAGTCTGTATGCGCATGTAGCAATTTAGCCTCGCAACAGCAGACCGTAATCAAAATTTTACGTTTTTGGAAAACGCAACGATAAATTAGGATAAATATTTTCGAGGTAAAGTCAAAGTAATAAACTAGGTCATCGGAGTAGCGATCCTCTTCAGAAGCTAATAGATATTCAGTTACCTAAAAAGATTGCCGCATGTCATGAAATCTGAAGGTCTCCATCCTGAGCCAGTGCGAATCTGCTCCACGTTTTCCCAACCTATGTTTAAGAACTATTTTAATAGTATTATCCCTTCTGTGCCTAGGTCTTTCAAGTGGCCTCTTCGCTTCGGGGTTTCTTACTAGAAATTTGTATTAAATTATCTTCTGCCCTAAACTTGTCACAGGACCCGACCATCTTATTTCGACTATTATGTTTTCCTAAGAGTATTTAGCGAGGAGAAAATTTTTGTAAGTTTGAAACGTAGGCCTATCTGCTTTTAGTTTGCTACAAGTTTTTGGTTTTAAAAGCCGTGGAAAATGCTGGCTTTAGAGACTAAGACATAGATGTCACTATAGGGCTAACGTAAAACAAGCTGGACCGTACAGATAAACTGGACTGGCTCAAGATAGGATCCAGTGCTGGAGCTTCTATACGATCATGAAGTAAATGTGGGCGTACGTGACAACAGTGACTAAGATGGTAATGTTCTTGAGCGTATACTTTTGTGGGCAGGTCATTTGGTCAAATGCATCTTCTAAGATAAAACTGGTATGAATAATGCCCATTCTGATATAAGATGTCTAAAGTACTGAACACATTAATTACCTCCTCGTCTCCAAAAGATATTGTGGCATTAACTAACTCCATAGCTCCAGAGTCCTTCCTAAGAAGTTATCAGGTCCTCAGACAGTCAAGAGATTCCCCGTATTTTATGGAAACCGGAAGTTCATCAGTTCATTCACAAGCGACCGCCACCTGTCCCCATCCTGAGCCAGATCAGTCTAGTCCATGTCTCCCCATCCCACTTCTTGAAGATCCAATTTAACATCCTCCCATCTACTCCTCGGTCTTCCAAGCGGTCTCTTTCCCTCATCTTTCCCCATCAAAACGTCGTATCCACGTTTCCTCTTTCCCTTACATGCCACTTGTCCCATCTCATTCTTGATTTGATCACCCGGATAATATTTCGTGAGGCATACAGATGATACAGCTCCTCATTATGCAGTCTTCTCCGCTCCCCTGGTACTTCGTCCCTCTTCGGCCCAAATGTCTTCCACAGAACGCTACTTTCGAACACCCTCAGCCTATGTTCCTTCCTCAATGTGAGACCAAGTGGTATTGTGATATTGCCTGTTTAGTACCAGTGGAACAGTAGCCACGTATCTTCTTCTAAATCACTTCTTTCAGAGAGAACATAAGCGCTTGTCAATTTATTGCGGTATATTTTCTTGATATAACACCGAGTTTTACCTTGCCCTTGATTTCACCAGAACTGATTAGCGCGTCTCAAGAACATTGCACGATTTACATCTGTGCATGTAATTCCTCACGCTGAAACTAAGGACTGCTGATGCATTTATTAGATAAAATGAAGACTCAGTCTTAAGTTTTGGTATTAGTAAAGAAATGGAGTCGAAAAAGTTTGTTACAAATAATTGTCTCAAATTTCCTCTCTTTTCACTCTTGGTCATTCCACACTGTCCAACGGAAATGAAAGGGAAGGAAAGGAAAGGTGAAGGGTGACATTTTGATTCACGAGCCAAATAACAACGTCTAAGAAGTGTTTGCCACAGGATGAACAAAATTATGAACGAGCGACACTCCTTTTAAATTGCTAGTCAAATAATACGGAAGGGTAAATGAAAAGAAGTACTTTAACTCTACTCTTTCATAAAAATAAGGAAAGTGATGAAATGATAATCTTACGCAGAGGAAGATTAGAAATATGTTTGCAGCTATTTAATGTCCAAACCGGAAGTTGGACAGACAGTAGAACAATCCAATCTCACGTCTTTCTTTCCAGTTTTTTTCCATAAAAATAAATCAGAGAAACTTTTATTCTTATATCAACCATAAGGTACTCAATTATTGGTTCGCGAAAACATATTTCATAACGCACTTGACAGTAACATATTTCACAATCATGCCGCTCTGATTTCCCGTTGAACTGTAAAGGAAAGTCCTCACACTTCTTAAAAATTGTCTTCCTCATGGAGACATTTATTCACTCTTCCCTTAATTAAAACACTTCAGTCAACTTACTGCCTGTTTACAGAGGAGGACCGATATGGCAACATCGCATTTAATATATATTGGTGGTAAGTGGACACAGTCTTGATCGAAACACCAAGTATATGATTTGTGCATTTTTCTGAATTCTATTAGCCGAAAATCGAAAGGGTACCCTGACACAGGATAAAATTCTCATAAATATTGAAGCTGACATGATTTCCTTAGATTTCGCATGAACTTACGAGAAAGTATCCACGATAAGAATCCAAAAGAATAGATTACGTATTGTTATATAAAAACAGATAATATGACAAGTCTTTTAATAGTTACGAGTTGTAAATTTCGAACTACCTTATTACAGGCTTCGAAAAGGAGGACCTTGTTTTGGATTCCGGCAGGGGCAGAATTTTCTCTTCCTTACGAAATTAAAAAAAAAATCCTGGAAGCCATTTAAAAGCCATGCAGTGAGTACCGAGGGCTTTTTACCGGGGACTAAAACGACCATAATTATATTCAGCTAATACCGCCATTAAAATGCATGGAACTGCGGTATATATCTGTGCACATTGCACGCCTTTATGGCGTGGTTCATCACCACAGACGTACAGTTACTTTAACACGTGTTTATCTCAGTACAGCTTACGAAGCGCTGGAACCTAAAAGCCTGTCTTGCTTTCACTGATTCAGTACAGTTATGCATCAATCTCAGAGCCAAGATTGAGGACACTTTCTCAACATTTTCACTTCGTCTCTAGGTGCTGCACATATCCTCCTCTTCCGCGGATTCATTGTGCCCATTTCCCGTACACGCGACAGTCAGCAGTGCCTATGATATATGTTGCCAGCCATCTCTCATGGTTCCGTTAGAGTATATAGCGTGTGCTTGGCTGTGTCTTACACGAAAGGCATACACTTCTGTCGGCAAAGACTCTACATTCAAGACATGACAGTCTTATGGACTGGTCAAGAAATTCCCTACTTTTATGGAGCCTGGAACTTTAATTTTAGCTCGCCATTGAACCATATTGAGTCTCTTCATCCCTGCCCACATATTTACACAAACTAATTTTCTTTATAAATATGATGCTGGGTGGGGCCCCAGAGCCGTCCAGAATGGTTCTGGGGCCCACTCAGCATCATATTCTTCATTACTGATCTTCGTCAGCAACAGAATTCTAACTGTGCTGTGTAAAACATGTACTGTTAAATAACTGTCATTATTATGAGAGATTTAAAGTGGTCATAGCACTGTGAATACGATCACATAGCGTTTACAACAGGCTTTATCTGGTAACTAATCGACAGAAATAAAGAGCTTCGATAGAAAAGCATAAAATATGTGAAGCTGCAAATAAAGTACATCTATTCAATACTCGTATAAAATGTGACGTGGGTGTGCGTACATAAGCCGCTGTATCAGTTCGGTTTAAAAGGCGTAGGAAATTCGGTGTGTAGGCAGGCCCTGTAATACGGTTTTGTTCATGCAGAATGTTTTAACAACTATGCGAATTGCTTTTCTATATCTGCTCAGAGTGACGGGGAAGTAGAAAATATATTAACTCGCGCAACCAATGTACAGCTGTCAAGAATGTTCATGAGCTGTGGTAAACCACACTATCAGAAAACTGTTTCGATATCTACATATGAAATGTGGGGAGCGAGAGAAGCAATGTGACCCACATCGTGACGAAAATTGAGATTTGTTGAGCAAAACAACATTTCACATTAAGTTGCGGTTATATCAGGCAGCAACTTTATACTGTTCGAGCTGACTCACATGCAGTCTGATTTCCAGTGTTTGTCGTTGATCTTTATTTATTTATTTATTCTTTGTTTCCTCCTATCCTTCCTTATTTTCTTCCTTCGTCTTTCTTTCGTTCCTGACACACTTTCCACTTATTGATCTGTCTGTCTTTCTTTCTATTTGCTTCCTCTGTTCCTTTCTTCTTGACAGCCATATAAAGCAAGACATAGAAATGCATCGTTTTATCTGTCTTAATTTCCATAACTCCGAAGAAATTTCAAACAGCAGTGCAGGTTTTAAAGGAGCGAATTGACAGATTTTAGTAGTACCAGAAATTACTTTATGAAAACAGTTTCAACTTGGCAGTTATGCTATTTGGTGCGGTAAGTTACGCAACGTTTTTGCACTAAAGGCTGGAGTTTTATATGGAAATACGTTTTTGAAATTTATGTAAATTTCTTTAAGGTGGGGCATAAATGCGATTCAAGGATGGCAGCTTGTGAGTCACTGCACGCGTAGCATCACCTCTGACAATGGTAATGTAAACATTTACAAAGTGGTTTATTGATGGGAGGGTTTCAGTACATACAGGCTTCAATGCTGGGCAAGACTAAAAACACTGTGCCAATTCCGAATGCTTTTAATACCTATGAAGATATTTGGAAGATAACGAGATGGTAAAAATATCTAAATTGATTGGAAAGGTGTTGCAACGCTGAACACAGCCAAATGCCTATCACACTGCATAGGATACACGGTGATTATCTTACGGTTGTTTGGAGAGATACTGCTTAGCCGAAATGCATGAGAGCCTTTGATCTAGAAGTGCATGCTCCGAGAGTTGACGTGCGCTGTTTGTATCGGAAGCGCAAATTGGACGCCTAGGATTGCCACTCATGACAGGCGGCGGAGGACTTCTACTCGGGTTAGCTAACCAGGTTCATTTAGACAGATTTTGGAAACAGGGACATTGACCTCTGCAGCATCTTCTCTCAAAATAAATTCTTTATATCCCCTAATTCCTTTTATATTACACCGAAGTATGGACATAGAAATAAATCTCAATTGACTCTTAACTCTGGTACAAAGGGAAAGGGTGTGATTAGCTTCAGGTTCCGGGCGTCTTTATTTCTGAATAAACGTCATCAGTACCAGCGGATGCAAGTATTAAGTGGCTCAATAAGTATTCTGTACATGGCGGTAAAGGAACAACGACAACACTGCCCTCGAAAATGGCAGTCGGTCTTTCAGTCCTCTGCCCAACAAGTCACTCACTGAAATGTCACAGTTAACTCTGCGATTTGAGCACTGTCTGTATCTAGATTAGCAAGTCGAAATTTGGAAATGCCAGGGTGTAAATTTTTAATGTGTAACTTATCTGTCAACCAGGAAAAGATGGATGATTATCTCCCGACAGATATATAAATTACTGTGTGTGATCGAGTGAGTAAGTCACACTCCGGTTATCATGATTACCAGCCGCCAAAGAAAACACCAAGTGGAGCCTATCCTGAGTCAGGTTTAGTCCAGTCCACATCCTTAACAAATGTATATTTTAAGATCCATCTGAATATTATCATCCCTTCTAAAACAGGGTCTTGCATGTCGTCCCTACCGTCATGCTTTCGGAATAAAATCGTTGTACATTACACAATTTATTAATACTTGCAATGGCATGATTTAGGTAAATGCATTAAATTCGTACGCTAAGACTTTTAGGATTATATTACGGAGCTATTGCCAAGCTGTGATAGAGTTGCGAAAGTCCCAAATTTCAACGTTTGGCTAAAAACACACACAAACGTACATGCACACATACATATATACATACACACATACATACACACACATACATACATACAAACATACATACGTACATATATGATACATTCATAATACATACTTACATACATAATACATACATACATTCATAAGTAAATCTTCTTTCAATTGTAAATTTTTCGAAACACTTTTGTTTCCCGATATGGGATACCAAAGCTGCAATTTCCCATTAGAGCATTAAAGTAAGGTGAACGCGCCCGGATGTTGTTATGTACGGCAGCGTGAACATCAAAATGCGCGATTTGCTATGTGGAGCGTACAATGCAGACCGGCCGTCCCATTACATCGGGTGCGATAAAGTACTTCGTCATCATTAACAACTTTCCTTCCAATAGGTCTAAGTTTTTCCGGCTTGAAATAAAAGAACCTTTTACAGGGTGGGTTAGCACAATGACAATGCCGGTGATATCCTTCTCGCATTCGTGTTGGAGACTGGCTGCCCTGGCTGACGTGTAAAAGGTAGAAGGCATGAAGATAAAACACGTCCTAGAACTGGCCATGAAGGCCCAGAGGGGGAGTAGAGGTACAGATCTACTCTTTCTTTAACCTCAGCGTTAGATGTGGATGGGAAGTTAACGCCACGCCCCGACCGCTTTACCCGTGGGAAAGGGACCCGGTACCCATTGTACAGGAGGCTGGCTCAGCCCTAGGGCCGGTGTGGACGGGCGCGGATAATCTCGTCCCCACCGGGATTCGATCCCCAGATCGTCCAGCCCGAAGGGAGTATCTATACGACTACGCTGAGGTGTTTCATGGTTTTCTCATTCTCTCCCACAAAATGTCAGAGTAATAATCGTACGACTGAGTATGTCAGGGTAATATCCTTACAACAGGGTAAAATTCGGAATTTTTTTAAAAAGAGAAGAACCTTCCGGGTACGATAAAATGAGGGGAATTTATTGATTACTTGAGGAACCATTAGCTTTTGAAAAAGAACTCTCTTCCATGGACAGAGTTAGTTAGGTAGTATTTATTTATTTACTTATTTATGTATTTATTTATTCAGTTAGTTAGCTACCTAGCTAGTTGGTTATTCAGGGTACACGTACGGTCAGGATACAGCAGACCTGAAACCCGATCGTAAACCGGCAAGTGTGCTTCATTTTTCTCCTATCTGATACTTATAGATGGGAATTACTTTATTCGGGATTATTTGGTAAAGACCTCTAACTGGAAATGTTCTTCAGAAAGAATCTTTAGTTCATTAGTTCTTGGATGTGTATCAGTAATTACTATTAACTGCATATAAGCTATACTTATAAAAAGACACAACCAAATTAATAATAATTCAGTCCAGATGTATATTCGAGACTGAGAACGGAGTTGTTCATAGGGCGGCCTCATAACCATTCAAAATAAACCACATTAAAATGGTGAATAAATATGGTGTGTTCTCCAGAAATTCATCTGCATCGAAGTGCTGATCATACATGTTACTCCCTCATAATTACAAATATCTTCAATGGAACAGTAAACAAAAATGGGAAAAGAATGTATTATTAGTCTGCTTTGTACGTACTGCTTAAACTTCGGCAGTAATGTACAACAGGCAGATTATCATATATGGCGAAAGGGGATTATAATTTGGGAAGAGACGGCAACGACGTTTTCACAGCAGTGTATCAGCATTATCCCACACCGCCTAAGGAATTTCATGTAAATTCTCAATCCGGATAGGACAGTAATGTGACAAAGATCTGAACAGTGTACCTACAGATTGTTACTAATAGACTAAAACGGTAAAGGTAAAGTTCACCCTAGAACAGGCCATGAAGGCCCAGAGGGAGTAGAGGTATAGCTCTACCCTTTCCTTAAACTCGGCGCTAGATGGGGGTGGGTGGTCAACTCCACGCCCCGGCCGCTTTACCCCGGGAATGACCCGGTTCCCATTGTACAGGAGGCTGGGTAGGCCCCAGGGCCGGTCTGGACGGGTGCTGAAAATCTCGCCCCCACCGGGATTTGATCCCCGGACCGTCCAGCTCGTAGCGAGTCGCTATACCGACTATGCTATCCCGGCTCACACTAATAGACTAACCTGCCTAAAATGCTTGTCCAGATATGACCCTTTTCTTCAACGTAAATAGTTCATATGATGGATTCAACTGGTATTCACATAAACATTTAATAGGATGCACTCTCTCTTAATCGACGAAAGGACTATCAATACAATATTAATAAAAGGTAAGAAAAGGAAGTGAAAATATGAAATAAAACAATAACATCCTTATCTTAGGTCACTGTGGAAAGTTGCGGTAGGCGCAGCACAATGAACAGTGCTCGTCCACACCCAACATACCATCCACGCCCGAAACCGATACCGAAAGGGAAAGAACATAGAACCTAGGCCAAATAAAATACTGCTTTTGTGCGTTGAAAATATGTACATTCCCACCTGAAGGAAAATGAAGAATTATGCTATTGTATTGTCAATTTCACGTAACACAACGCTGCCTTGAAGGTATTACTTCGTGTATACATGGAGGAACCAATTCTTGTATTCCTTCCACTAGACAGGTGAGATCCGTTACTCCCACCAGTATAATTATAGACAAGATTTACGAAATGCTTACTGCCTGACCAAATTGACTTCGCCATGAGGAACAACCTCTCAGAAGGCTTTCTTCTTAATGTCCTCTGCCTCGATATCCGATCAGCAAGTACGTGATAATACGTACCTACATCTTACCTGTGATAAATTATCGCCGCGTAGGAAATTAATAGCTAATAAAGAAGTTTGTGATGCAGGATCTTCCTTAGAGGTTGACAATCAGCCGAATAATATACGCACCACTTTCATGAAACCCGAATTTTCATTAACACATTTATGAAAAGCAACCATTCTTTTCCAAAATATATCCAGCTGAATCAGTTCCCGCCTTCACATATTTATCTTAAAGAGCATTTTAATATATCATCCTATATACTGCCCAGTCCCTCATGTTATCTCTTCCCTTCAGATTGCCCAAAAAATCTCTCTGAGCGTTTCTAATTTTCTCCATGCAGCCACGGGTCCCGCCCATCTTATCGGTCCATGATTTTATCGTCGTCAAAATACAAAACAAAGAATCATGAAGCTCCCAATTGTGTGATTTTGTGCAAAAAATTTGTTCCATGCGTGCCACGGGTCCCGCCCATCTTATCGCTCATGCTTTTATCGTCTCACAATACACAACAATGAATCATGAAGCTCCCCATTGTTGATTTTGTGTAAAAAATTTTACTTTCTCCCTCCAGGCCCACATATTTGCCTGCGCACTTTGTCAATAATAATTAGCTTAACTGAATTCTGAAATTGATAAGAATTTTGCAGTAAAATAAAATTTATTAATTGGCTGTCGATGTTAAAGTTATTGTACACAATTTACAATAACGGCGTTTTCATTTTTGTTGTAAAGTGAATGCCTTTGTTAGAAACTATAAATGAGAATTTGAATCCTTTTCCTCGTCATTCAGCAGAATATACAGAATATAAAGTCTATACATACAACATATTTTAGGGTAATGATTAGAGCGATAGTGGATCTTATGCCATTGAATTGCCAGACGTCAAAGGTCGAATTCGTAGAAACAGTGCACGTTATTTTTATTATTCTGAAAAGGCATTAGGCCTACACGTGGCGACTTGAGGAAAAACCATTTACGCCGAGAATTTATGGTGTAATAAATTCTTACTATTCTGACGAAACTTTAAGTTGATTGGGTATTAAAGAAAACCACGTGTCCTACGAATTGCTAAACCATAATGGATATTCTGAAACGTAATTTCCATATAAGATAACTTCAACAGTTTGTACATGGGTAGTGTGATGGAAGTAGTCCCTGGTAACATAACATATTTACCATACACACTGTTAAGTTTTATTTTGTTTCAAGTGTTTTATTTCCATTGAACAAAATAATACGACACATAAGTACGAGCGTAGATATCGCTTAATATTTAAGGATTGAGCAATGTGGCAACCTAAGGAATTATTGTGAAAAACTGGTTTAAATTGCGTGTCGAATGCAAAAGTTTATCTTTCATGTATAAAGTTGGCCTAATAACACAGAAAATAATTACAACGAAAGTACTAAGGAGAAAGAAGGCAAATGCAAAAAAGCTATCAATTTTAGAAGAAAAAAAACAGCAAAATACGCAACAGATTGTGGCATAGCAATCACTTTGAAATAATGTTTTAAGGAAAGAAATCTAGTTGAGAGATTACTATTGAGGACAGCGAGGAAAATGTCGTAAATGTTAGCAAATAAATACTTTACGAAACTCCACTTCTCTTTGCAAAATAAAAAAAGAGCAAAAGAAATTCACCGGTGGCTTGGGAATGTTGTGAAACTATTGTCACGGTATAACGCTTAATCTTTAGAAAACAAAACAATAGTGGCATGTACATGTTCATGAATACACTTTGCTAAACAGAAGAACAGATTGTCCTAAATATGAGCATGTGTGAGCTTCAAAAGACGTTGAACTTTTTCATGGGACTCGAAGAAGTCTCTCAGCGAAATCGTGCTCCGTAAGATGATGACATAACTTACAGAAGTTACTGAGTACAGAATATATCATTTGAAGTAGAAAATATGTTACCAATTCTGTAACATTTTAGGTTCTCACGGCGTAACTTTGAAAAATACTATCTTCTGGGATGTTAAACCGTGTGTTCTGATAAAAATATACATTTTGGAGAGAGTTGCTCTTTCCATCTTTAGGGCATAAAGGCCTGAAGAAGAATCTACCCTAAATATGGCAACTATATGACCCCCTGAAATGTTGGTACAATTTCTATGAGACTCCACAGCGTCACATCGCATAAGACTGTATGTTTCAAATAAAATGTCTAGAGCAGTTGATTTACGCCACCCCAAAATTGATGACGGAGCTCCTAGATTATATCTTTAGAAGTAATTAAAAAATGTTTTACTAATCATATTTTTTAAAGGTTTGAAGCATTAGTTCATATGTAGCATAATAATTTTTAACGAAAGTAATATTTCCTAAGGGAAATCTATCTGATCGAAAAAGGCATCAGAAAACATTAATATCTAAATTTTGTGTTCCTAATATCTTCTTCACAGCTTATGCAATTTCTGATTAAAGCTCTTGAAATATCCTGAAACATTCACAGTTGCAGTGATTAAATGAGGGCGGTGTTATATGAAAACAGCTGAGCAAAACCGACCAACAACAGAAGGAATATAAAGGAATCTGAGTCGACAGCAAAATTAGGCAGCCAAAGTACAATAAATACGAGAAGAAACGTTAACCTATTAGGATCCGTGCGCCTTTAAAGAACATTTATCATTTTCGATGCTGTGCAAGGAATATTGGTGCAATGAACCGGTCCAAAAAATATTTTGTATATTTGTAATTATCATAACTATGTCTCCTTCAGCTGCAACACAAACTCAAAACGAGGAGTCCCGTAAGGTTCGCCTTCGGAAGGTCCCATTTCCATACATCGGCCACGACACCAGCTCTCCTGATTGAGGTTTTGGTCCCTTTTCTTGCAGACCCAAGTTTAATTTCGCAGAGAAGCAACTCCAAGTATGATGGGGCACTTCACGATCAGCCCGTTTCTCAAACAAACTTCTCGTTACATGGTGATGTGACAAATTCCGGGATTTGCCCGTAACATAAACATATATTTATTTATGCATTACGTATGTGTGTGCATACATGGTAAAGCTGTCCCTGTCCACGCCATGACGACATACAGGACGAGCAGAAGTACAGCTCCACTCATACTTAACTTCGGCGCTAGATTAAGGTGTGTTGGTCAACATCACGCCTCGGCCGCTTTTCGCCACCCCCCCCCCCCCCCCCCCCCCGCAAATAATGACGGTACCGATTTAAAGAAGATTAGATGGGCTTCATTGCGGATATATACGTTGAAAAAACTACCAAGATGATTAATATGTATATGAAAGGCTCACTCTGAAAAATATTTCAGCATTCGGCTGGAGTTGATAAATTACAAGAAACCTTTTTAAGAAACTAAGAACAATAAATCAGTACCCTTTATGAAACCTGAAGGTTCATTACCTCCTTCAATAGAGTTATTCAAGAAAGATCATGCATCACGAAGTTCATATATTCAGTTATGGTAAACAGAACGTTGGCAAAATAACAAAAAATAAATAAATTTTAGAACAATGAGGGCGTCGTTGGTGCGAAAACCAGTTAAACCAGCAAAAAAGTGAAATTGTTCGAAGTATACAGCACAGTGGGGTATCAAACATAGCTATGAGAAGTGACAGGCACGTCCGATCATTCAAGCGAGCAACTGCATATCTACTTATTCAAATATCGTGTCTCCAATAGAGCTAAAATTCTTACTATATCAGACGTTACTATTTCAAAATCCCTCACGCTACATTGTTAGTGCATCCAACGTGTCTGTAGCTCGGAATGTTAACTTGACAACTTCACCTCCTGTGGCGATTTTCTGCAACTACAATAAGTAAAAACATCTTAATTCATATTCACTACGAATTGAAAGTGATCGTGAAATGTTCTTTTGAAGTTTGGACTGCGACTACCAATCATACTACGTACTATGGAGCTATGTGTAAAACAAAGAAAGTCTTTCCCTAAGGTTTTTCTAGGCTGTCAAAATCCGATCTGGTCACTACTTACAGGTCAGTTTCATAGTGTATGTAAATGATATCGATGTTAAATCATAGCACAACAGAGCATAATGTGTCGGTTTCAAGATAAAGTATGTTGGCTAGCTTAGTCTTCTTAGCATACCTATAATAACACAAGTCAACTAAATCCTGCGTAACCTGTAGCAGTAAGACAGTTAATGGCACATGCTGTCAGGTCAGTTTCAAGTAAGTCTGTCGTCTCACCGTCCTTCCGTAAATCAATTCGGACATATCCGTCACCTTTAATTTCTCTGCACGGGGTTCTCTTAGTAAATACTTGGCGATGAATGTGATTTTGGTTTATACCCAACATTTAGTAAAGAAATCTGGTTTTCTATAATGAACTCGAAATGTGGCTAGGAGAAAAAAATGTTTCCAAACTTTTGGTGGGAAATTTCTGTGAAAATATCAGTATGCCAGATCGAGAAAGATATGGATAATCTGTAACTTATCAAGAGGGATCCTGAGGATGAGAGGTGGAGGAAATTCGTTGAAGGTAATGTTTCGTGGCTGCTTCTGCTTTGAAACCTAAATACAGATAATATCTCTGATTTCAAGGTATGCAGCACATAGATATAGCATAAGAAGTATGCTGTACATATAGCGACTAACGATGTAAGTATTCTGTGATACATACACATGATATTTTTAATGAGTTGTTTTGATATACATAATGGATGAATCCGGAGGTTGTGGAAATGATAAATTTATGCAGAATTTTGGTTGCGTCCCTAGAGGCAAGAACGCTAGAGAGAATTAGAAATTCCGTAGATCGAAAATCGTTGTAAAACTGAAAATTAAATAAATCGAAAAATTACAGTTTTAAGCCCCTTAAGAAATATGCCTTCTGAGAAGTTACGCCGTGTTGACTGCTAAGTAGTTACTGACGTTTCGGAGGAGTATGCTGCCTCCAAATTCAAAGTTCAACAATTCAGTCTTCTTAGACTGCTAGACCGTAAAATGGAGGCGGGACACTTCTCTGAAACGTCGGTAAATTTTTCCAGATGATAATTGTAGCATTCTAGGGTACAAAATCTCAGTGAGAACCTGATATGGCCTTAGAAACCTCATTTTTCTATGCGATATAAATTACGTCACCTTTAATGGAATCAGCTGCAGTAATTAGCTACTGACCCGGAGTCGAAAAAGGTTACTTAATAGCAATCTAACAACCATCGACAAGCCCAACATAGGGCGTTTTAATGCTATAAAACCTGTCCGCTCAAGGTCAGAAAAAAGTTATTACTTACTGATGTTATTAATTATAAAACCTAATCTTTATGTTTAAGAGAAGCAATGCTTGAACGGATAAATGGCCAGTTTGTCAAAAATGTTCTTTTCAATTATGCCTAACTACATTATACTTTCAAAAAATTAGACATGACTCTTAAAGAAGCAAGCAAAATTACTGTTGCTAAATAACTCGTGATGTAATGGAAAAAATGTTACAGGCTTCAGATGACTGCTCATTACTTCCGTGCGAAAAGGCTGTGCCCTGTTCCTACAGTATGCTACAGAATAATGTGGGAATGTAATCCGAATTCACGTTCGTTTTCATTAATGTGATGTCCCTTGCATATGAAGCATGACTGGAACTTAACTGGATATACAAAATTAGGGTGTATACTCGTATTTCACTGGAAACCTATAGAATCCTTTATTTGGTACAGTACTTTTTAAAATAGACCAAATTAAATATAAAATCAGATATCTCCTAGCGAAAATTGTAAATATTAGTCAGATCATTAGATTATATACTTATTAATATTTACATAACACTTATCGGTTTAATGTCGAGTTAAATTCGACAGGGCTTTGCGCTGTACCAGGTCAAGTGTAAAGCTTAAATCGATACCTTATTTTATAGTGTATTTTGTTGATTTTAAATAGGCTCATTCCATTAGTGGTTGGTTTCGAACTTTGAAGTTTAGAGAGTTTGTGAAAAATTAATTTGGACCAGGCTGTTCGGATTCACAAAAATAACTTTGACAAAATATTTAAACAAATGTTTACTAGAAAAAGATGATGCTTGAATTTCGAGTGACCACACACATTAAGAGAGTCTAAAAACAAAGGCAAAGCCATTTGTAAAGTCGGTACTAGATCGTTGCTAGTGGCATGTAGCAATGATGATATACAGTGTTCAAACATGCCTGATAGAATACTGAAACACCTTTTGCATATAGCAATTAATATGCATGTGTAAGGCTATGATATGTGATTAATGGAAGTCCAACATCACGCAAACCACGACGGTGGTATACTCGTACGTAGTGCGTTCTTAATACAGGCCCACAGCAAACAAACCCTTCTTCCATGGCATACGGCCCTGTAATGAGGTTACAGCACTCACGGTCATAACACAATAAAGTACACAGTGATATCAGCAAAATGCACTGTGTTAGACACAGGAATATTTCGGATAAATATATTTATGAAGTCCACTTTAGTTGCGATGGTCCTTGACTCCAACACAACACACTGTACGAAGAAAATGGACATTACGTATAATGTTCAATTCTACAAGTTGTAACTTTCTTCTAAAATTTTTATTTACTCAGTATCTCTAGCGTGATGTCAGGCGTTTTATTATGGGACGTGGCTGAAATATAAAACTAAATGGACAAAGTGCATTGCCGATTTTGTACGGAACTATTAGGTCTACAAAAATGTTCATCCAATTGTATGGTTAAAAGGTAAATAGGCAGAAACAGAAGTAGATGGGAAAATTAATTGCCTGACTGGTAAACACTGACTGCGGATTTTGTGTATCAAACTGAAGAACCTGTTATACAATATTTTAAACGGCATTAAGGTAACATGAGAGTGGAAAGTTGGGCATAAGCAGATAAAAAGTAGTTACGAGTTGCCTTTGTTTGGCAGAATCAGCAGGAAATTAACATCAATAAAATAATGTGTTAAACGCATAAAAGTAATACAGAAGGACAGAATATAACCCCAAAAATGTCTGAAATTAATTAGTATTTTACCAGGACATGAAACACAGGGTAGAGAATACGTTGTACCAGAAAGAAAATAAATAAAATAGCTTTGTTTAGAAAAGGAGTTTCAGAGTTAAGAAGAAAGGATGAAAAAGCTGTCAGCTAGGTTTCGATGATAGTGTTACACAAATATTGTTGAGTTGCCTCGAAACACAAAAGTTGTGGAGGCAATATTTGTTTAAAAATAGCTAGATATGAATAAGGAATTAGCGTACAGAAAATTAATATATTTTACAAATAAAACAAGTAAAAAATGTAAGAAAGTATTTAGACAACGTAAGGTTGAAACGGCAAAATAAAGTGAAAAACATGTAAAGATAAGTGTACAATATGGAGGGGAGAGGACTTGTACCGTGACAGCCAGGTGTTAAACAGTAAGCAGATCCAGAAGTGTGCAATAAGAATTGTATTTTTTATATTATTAGTTTTGTAATAGGCAATTGTGCTGTTAAGCTAGCATCTCAATAAATCAGAAATAAATAATAATAATAATAATATAGTATGTAGTATATAGTAGTAGTACAACATCTCGGTACTTACGACGTTTCTAAAAATGTATTTGAATGTATATAAAACTCTACGTCATTTTTAACGGTTTTCAAATTATTTTATATTTTATTTATAATATTACCACAAATCAAGAAACTACAGTACCTTTTATGATTCAAAGGACGTAAATTGAAAAAGCATTCCTCTAAAACCTAGAAAATGTTACAAAGCAGTTTTCCTTGAAATATTTTCATTAATATAGAGGTTCTTACGGCAGCGAATATTATAGATTTATTGTATTTTGGTATCCGAAGCGGCATTAGCCTGTTATATACGTGATAGTTTCCTCCGAGACGTTGGTACTTGTCTAATAAAATCCACAGCGCCTCATATCTCAGCAAACTGTGAAATCAATTCAGACATGCTACAACCTTCCCTCAAATAAGAGGCCTACTTTTGCATCTTTTGGGTTCTGATTTTCATGTAGGAGGCAGAAAGGACAAAGGAACCTGTACAGGAGTCAGCAATCCCCTTCTTCATCTGATCATGTCTTCATGAATGTAATATTAATTTGTTATTTTCTTGACCACACGTTATCCACCTTACATCTACATTACACAAGGTATTTTATTCTTAAATATTTTAAAGTCTCCCTCTTTTTCTGTCAAGCGAAGTATTCACTAATAATTAAACACTATACCCGTAACAAACTCTTGAACAGTCAGATATTTCGTAATTCTGGGAGATACACATTTAATTTCGCTTCTGTTCAGACGCGAGATATCCCACAGTGGACGTAACGGGTTACTGCGCCTTGCAACCATCTGTGGCATTAATTAACTCGATACGTTGACTGTGTAATTTAAGCTTGGTAGCCTTAAATAAGCTTAGAAACGAGTGAATCCTCTCAGGGGTAGAAATACAAAATCAACATGTCCTGTAAACAAGAGAGACACAGGAATCCCTTCAGACGCCTTTACTTTAGGGACGTCGAAATACAGGGTTATGGAGTTAGCCTTAATCACAAACTGCCTGTGGCCCCATAATGACAGAACGAAAAAAAAAGAGTCTAATTCTGTAGTACACCTGCGTCATTAACTACTGTTCATATTTTCAGCATCTAGCACAGCTCGTCATATCTTGCATTCCACTCTCCTACCTAAACTTGGTTACGTGTATCAGGCAAGTAGTACTTGTTATGCACTACACTAAACTGTTCAATTACTTAACCTCTCTTAGGTTCAAAAATTCTCAGGACGACTTTTGGTTTTTAAAAACGCTTGATTCTATGTTCTTTTTTCATTCAGAGTCAGGGACCAGATCCCAAATCATGTGAAACAAATTAAAATTTTTCTGTTTATATACCTTGACTCCTATCATTTTGTGACATCAGTAACAACAAACATATCCAGATGCTAGAATTGAGTTTCTCACAGCGAATTTTCAGAGGACCAAAATCATCTGGGGTGGTACACCTTGTCGCGTAGTCTACGACTGCTTCAGCCTGAAGATGCTTCAAAACTTCGGTAAATATTTACCAGCATCGCAGAAGATGTCGCTCTTAAGCATGTTTACACCACACTGCCCTCTTAGTTTCGTGACCAATAAAGCGGAGGAGGAAATGACGTAAATATTCGACTATAGCCAAACTTGAAACCCGATAAGAGGACAAAGTGCTTTCTGAAAGCAAGTTACGGTCGCCTGCAGTATTTAAAGATTTCAAAATGCATTGCACAGTGTTTCTACGCTTTACGTACTATAACATTTGAAGTTTAAATCCGACTCCATTGTCAGTCGCAGATATATGTTTCTTTTCACGTTGTTCCTAATGCATAAATCGAAAAATTTCGCTCATAATATGATAACAATAGACGAGACCTAGATAAATAAATGACGAAAACACCAAACACGTTATATTTCCACGATCTTAAAATCCGAAGATTCGTGTAGAATTCGCGAAAGTTGGGCCCTAAACATTGCGGAATTTATTTGCCAGGAAGTTCAATAACTTTACAAGTAGACACCTATGAACAGATGAGAAAGTTTTTTTATAAATGGCTTGGAACTGAATAGTGTGAGGACACATGTTTAATATTCGCTTGCAAATACATCAACTGTCATCGTGCATGTCCTCTGTTCTGTTTAGCGGTGAAAACGTTAATACAAAAACTCGTTCCTGCTCTGTCAATGTTGACATCCATAATCAATGAAGCTAATTATCATCATAATCGGTGGTCGTGCCTACAGATAAGACGGCTACACCTATACGTGCTACAGCCAGAACTTTGTTCTTTCTTTGCTTCGTCATTTAGTTCTCTACAGTCATCATTTTCAGTGCAGAAAGTGCTGCATAAATTAATCTTAATAAAATAAGGCATGGTTTGGTATGTCACAGGCAGACTTTCAGATTTTGTTGAGTGCTCGCTGAGGAAATCAGCAGCAAAATGTTTCTGTAACAGTAAGGGACAAAAAGGACATGTTGCCACATGCATGTCAACATTACCCTGTCTGTGGCCTCACCACTCTTAAAATGTGGCAAATATTTTCATAATTTATTTCCATAGAACAACTAGGTAACAACTTGCATTTATTTAATGATGCCTTCTCAACTAAACAGATCAAAGAGCGTCGAACATTTTACGTGATGAATTGGGAAGGATGGGCCTATATTCTATTGTCATAATCACTTGCGATATGTCAACATAGAATGGAAAATTATACTGAAATTAATTTCACAGAAATAGCGTGTTGAGTGTTTAGATTTGATTCAACTGGCCCCGAACAGGATATAATAATAGTCCCTAGCGAAGAAAATAATGGATCTTTGGGTTTTCTAAAACACGGACACTTTGTTGACCAGCTGATCTCATAAAGAACCTGCCCCTGAAGTAAGTTATTGTAACCCAGATTTTAGCCGGATAGACTGAGAAAACTAAGAATATTCTCATAACAGACATTCATCGGTGCGAGAATCGCACCCAAGACCTTTTCACCAAAAATGAGGAAGGCTAATAAATGCATCAATATTTTTGACTAAAAGTATTGGTGGGAAGAAAGAAACTGCCATAAGAAAGAGCTTCACCATTTCTGTTCTTTAGGCAGTAATGTCAATATTTTTATTTGTTGGAGAGTGCGACGAATTGAGTGGGTAAAGTACCTGAAATTTGGAACAAGCAATAAACTCAAGTAACAAGGGGTAATGTACGAATGAACATTCCGATAATGCGTACTTTACACCTACATTGTCGCAGGGTTAAATCAATAATGGCAAAAGATATAGCATATTTGAAAAATAAATAATAAAATTATAATATAATATCTGATGAACTTAATAGAAGATATTCAGTTGTGTTTATATAATTACTAAGAAGCTGACGCGTGCGATGCAAACAGAGAAACATACAGGGGTTAAGAACTTATAAAAATACAAGACCCATATATAAACACAAAAGCAAACAGGAGATAAAGACACGCTATGAATAAGGTTTGAAAAGGAAAACATACTGAAATAAACTGCAAAGTTTATCATGTTACAGAACCAGTTGCTTCTGTATCCCAGAGGGGCACTGTAATAAACGGACAATTTACAACTTCGCGCGTCTATATATACACATATTTAACGAGGACAACTTAGAATGATCCATTTTTTCAGCTAATAACCACTATTTTACTAATTTTAATATTAGTGTCATCTGGCACATATGTGAATAAGTAATATTTTAATAGAAGTCTTACAACATTAAATATACTTGATTTTAAAAGACTTAGTACAGTAATTTTAACAAAATCAAAAATTAAATTAGTGAAACTACTAATAAGGTCATAATTTATTGTAAAAGACAAAACGAAAGTGAGATCTCACGTGAAGCATACATGGTATTTATATGTTATTTTCTTACTTGTAATAAAAGTCTTTGTACTTACCGGATGGTCGTTTACTGAGACCGAAACATGTAGCTTTCTGTTTATAATAAATGCATGGTTGTGTTGACGGTATCGTAATAACTATTATTTGTAATAATATCTGATAAAATAAGCCCTTTGAATCATTAATAATAATAAGAAAAAATATTAAAATCGATCTTACAGAAATGGACTGGATTGTACTGACTCAGTTAAGGGTCTATTATTTGAGTCTTGGTGTAATAGTAATGAAGCTTCGTTTTCATGACAGCAAACCGTTAGTCCTTTTCCAAGAAATTTTCCCTAAACTTGGTAAATGTATTTCTGAATATAGAATCACTTCGATATGGCAAGAAACCACAGCCGTAGTACAGTACGAATTGTGTACCTAATTAAAAGCCCATCTCCAGACATTAGACGACAGTCTAACGAAGATGTGTCTTTATGTGTTGAGTCTCTTCATCAATTATGCTTATCGATATCCATCCCGCAGTTGATGGGCCACCGTAATGGACGATGAACAAACAAACACTCAGACCCCCGCAATAGAATATTAAATTAATATATGCCGACCCACGCTAAAGTGAAACAATATTTCAGCGTCTGATATTTCGTTTGTAGCCAAGGGGCTTTGATTAATCCTTACACAAGAAAGGATGCATATATTATGTGCGTCCCGGGATAAATCAGTCGGAAAGCAAAGTTTACACCAAACGTACTGCCTTCTGACGCCAAGGTCCGGAATGCCTTGAAGGTTATAAAGCCTCCAGTCTATGATCTAATGCCTAAACATGGCATAAATTCTACCTACAGGCTTACTTTAACTTTGTATATCGTTAGTCCAGAAGAAAAGTGGCACAACTCCAAAAATACGTAACTGAATATGTGACACTGTTCTTCAGACACATGGTCATTATTCCGCTCGAAAGAATAGTGACATTAGGGCTTCCTCACGGCTAAGAATCTAATATTAGTTGTGACACTTTTCCTGTTAAAACAAGTAACTTTTGGCAATTTGGCAGCCTACTCTTATAGAGAACTCATAAATTGCATTTTTTGAGTTGTGACTCTTTTCTTCCGGACTAACGATATATAGGCTTATGCATGTATGTGCGTGTATACATAAAAGCATGTACGAATGTACACAAGCCTACAAATACGTGTGTACACTTATTAAACCTAACTGTAGAGAATTAAGTGGAGTGCTGAGAGTTTCGAATAACGAGACATTTCATGACTGTTTATGCGTCTCTGATATCACGGATATGGTAAACCAGTTAAAAGGGTCACGATGGAATATACCTGTAATTCTATATACATGTGTATCTTTAGATAAAGTTTATTCTGTGTACGGCATGAAGGAATGTAGGTTGTCGATTTAGGGATCCACTAATTCACAATCTCGGTACTAGATAGTAATTGTTCAGCTTCACGCCTCGGCAGCTTTACTGTCGGAGAAACAGTCCCCAATATCCATTTACTAAGAGGCTGGCTGGGCCCAGGGCCGTTGTGGACACTTTGTATAAAAGAAAAATCTCTTGCGCCTGCCTGGAAATGAACCGCTGTTCCTCGGTTGTCCATCCCGTAGCCTATCACTAAATCAAAGTTCTAAATAGGGGAGGTAATAAATTTGCATATAAATTCTGAGAAAATATTTGGCATGAAGGCCATTGGAAAGGTGACAAGTATAATATCAGACTCGGTCATGTGCAAGTAAGTTTGATCTATACTAAATTACTGCTTTTTACCTTCTTTCAAGAAGCTGTTTTAAACATACAGGTTCACCCTTTGAAGACGGAGTTTAACCTGCATTATTTTTAATTATTCAGTCCGTACCGCGCAATAGCCATATTTCGTCTCCATTACAAAACCAATCGGTTAATTCTAGGCACGGAAAAACTCTCACTTCGTTGTGGGAATCACACGAAGGGCATGAATAAAGCCTGTGCGCAAAATGTAGTGTTTTCAATCATAAAATCTGCTGGTACACATAGTCACAACTGGCCTTTAAAGGGTTAATGACTTGATGTTTGTATCTGAGACTTCAGTCGACAGTGAGATTCGGTCAATATCTGCTTAATAATGGGCAAAAATTACTTGCTGTAAGCTTGGCTAAGTTTAAACGCACAGAGTAAAACCGTGTACAGATCACAACACTTGTGATATCTCGTTCCATCAAACTCGCCATCAAGAAGCTACATTCCTGTTTCGTACTTGGTAGGTATCAGCTTCAACTCTCGGCCCGAAAACCGGCCAAACTGACTATAGCTTTTCGTGGTTTCACTCTGTCGCTCGACTTATGCTGCTTCGTTTGCAATTCATTATTCACTATTCAACCAACCATTCGACGATACAGTCGGAGAAACGACAGCGTGGTTAAATAGACCATAAATACGCACTTATTCCTAACATGTAGCTACAATAACATAGCTTGTGTGCCTTATGAGACACCAAGGCGTTCTTGAACCCTGCAGTGTGTGTCAGTCCAGGATGACAAGTAGAAATGTTGAGGAGGAAAGAAACACAAACCTCCCCTCCCCCCACACGCAGGGCGTCTACTGAAAATGACTTAACAGATGAAAAATGACTCACTACTTCGACTGTCGCGTATAGGCGATAACGTGAGTATAGATCATTATGTAAGATCTCTGGGCTATTTTGCCAAGGGTTCGATTTAGTTTAGCAGCAGCCGTAATCCTGGCTGGAAAATAAATATAACTTATCCATTCTAAATTCTTAAAAGCAATTCTTAATATGAGGTTTAAAGTTATAAATAAGCCGAACAATTTGTTGCAGCGGTAACGATGCCGACATTTTTATTCGAAACGTACTGGATATGCAGACAGAAACTTAGTTGGTTTGCTGGTTATCCTGATTTACTTCCATCGTGGCTTTCCTTAGTCTGGCCAAGCGAATGCTGGAAGTTTGTCTCAACCAGACCTGTAACTACTACCGTCAGCCCAGGGGCGCAGCTGCGGCTGGAAGGGGTGCGAGTGGTGCGACCGCTCCCTGCGGCAGAGTACGATAAATATTTTAAATAAAAAGAAATCTGAAATTTGTGATTAAAGTTTGAAATTAGTGAGATAAAATTAAAGGAAAATCAATAAATACTCATAGTTGTGATTTTTTTTTGACATTTCGTAATTTCTGTTCGGGGCAGCGATTTTGATTATTCGTCACGGGCGCTAAAAAAACTAGCTACGCCACTGCATCAGACTTACTTATAACTACTGTACTGGGACAAGTATATTTATGTTATCCATGTACTCTTTTCAGATAATATGTGCCTGAGCGCATTGCATGTAATAAGAGTGATTCTCTTATTATTCCCCCCCCCCCCCATCCTTTCTTGGAAAATGCAGCCTAGTTCCAGCCTTTCCTTCATTTGAAAACTTCGATGTGGGTGGGAGAAAATATTGAATTGAATCTTAAGGACTAAGATGGGAAGGTGTGAAGTGGATTCGTGTGGCTTATGATAAGATTCAGTGGTGAAGTTCTGTGAAAGAGAGGTCCACAATAGGCGGAGAATGTTCAGAACTGGAAGACTATTAGCTTCTCAAGCGAACCTGTGACTATGGAGTAAGTTCGGTCGTGTTTTCAGGCTTCGAGTAAGAAATAATAAAAAGTAGACCAAGTAGCACGTCTGGGAAAATATGAAACGCTACAAAGTTTTCGTTGGAAAACCTCAAGAGTACGCACTATTAACATTCGATGCATTGACAGTAGAATAATGTTTTTACACAAATACGTTGTGGAGATGTGAAGTACAGGGCACTGTCTTAATACATACATGCATACATACATACATACACACATACATACATGCATACATGCATACATACATACATACATACATACATACATACATACACACACATATACATACATACATAAATACATACACACATACACACACATATACATACAGACATATATACATTCCATGGATCCATAAGTGTGTCACAAAGACAATAGGATATAGAACAAGTCATAAGTACACAAATATATAAAATTTTGCAGAAAAAAGACTATAAAAATTAAGTATGCTTGATGACATATATGAATTCTGGGTCCCACCGGACAGAATGTTTGTGACACGTCGATTATCAAATATTTAATAATATCCCGTACCAAGGGGTTTATTAGAAGCTATGTTTATAAGCCCCTGCAGGTGCCTAAATTTGAAACATAACAGAGTTCTGAAGTAACGACATTGGTGGTATATACTTCTCCAAGTTTTAACAAGTTTAAATTATAAATTTTGTTCTTTATGAGTTTCTATTGACGTATTTACTTAAAGAATATAACACTGAAAACACATTGTGGTATAAGCATATGCTAATACTGAAAATCTGATTTGAACCTTGTTCTCTTGAATGTGAAAATCTTGGTTCTCATAATCTACACACGCTAAGCAAGTAATCCAAAATCATGTTCACTTCATCAAGAATATCCATGACAAAAACTTGTAGCAATAAATGAAGATAATTATGCAAAATAAGCTACAAATAATAATGCCTTCTTTTATTCGATATATGTTAGACTTCACACGAATATAGTCCTTATGTCAAGCAAGAAACATTTGTTAATACATGACGATGAGAGCAGCTTACGCTCCCTTGGGGAGGGGATCCACCTGTTGTGTGATGTCCGGCAACGGCAAGGCGTGGGATCAGACGCAATAAAACGTGACCGTAGGCATGTCGTGCCACAGGTCAAGGAAGGCGGACTGAAGGTCTGGCAGTCCTCTGGTCTCAGCTTCGAGGCCCTCACAAGGGGAAAAAAAATACGGAAATGACTTATTGTTGGGAACAATTATTAAATGTTACAAAAAACTTATAATCAGATCTTCACTCCTCTGGGATGCAGCGTCGAGTGGTAATCTTTTACCGACGTTTCGGAACAATGTATCGGTCCCATATTCAAAGGTATGGACTTCTTGACCCTTGAAGATGGGACCGATACGTTGTCCTGAATCGTTGGTAAAGGATTACCATTCGACGCTGCGTAATATCCCAGAAGACCGCAGATCTCATCAATATCGCTGCGGAAGTCTAAAATCGACTTATTATCAGTACCCAAAACGACACTGGATGTGACTTGTGGGTTGTGACTGTGTTGAAAACCGGCGATGTTAAGCGTGATTCGTTTTTTTTTACTATTAGTAGCAGCAAGCACAAGTATATCTCCAATAGCGAAGGGAAGCAATAAGTCGCGAAAATTCTTTACAGGTCTCAAAACCGAGACCATAAGTACAGAAAGTTTCAACATTTTTCTTTTTTTTTTTTTAGAATGCAATACATTTAGCATTCAATTGTAGTGCCACCAGTCACCTAGCCAAAACTTTTGAGGTAATGCCTTCACATTCGTAAATTCGCTGTTAGTAGTTCCAGTTAATCCCGATCCAGCTGCGAATAACAAGTCACAACTCTTCTGTGAAAAGTCCTCCGTGCTGTACTTTATGTTCGCTTTGCGCAACTTCTCAGCTCCTACCCGCGTGCTAAGTTACTGTCCGCCTCAGCCCATCCCTCGTTGTTGCACCGGCAACATATCTTCACGTCAAACATCTAATCGACGCACAGTATATCACTGTCCACCTCAGTACACTCCCAACTGTTGTACCAGCGCCATCTCGTGAAGATGGCGTACAAGCCATGCGTTCTATGTTACGGTTCGCTTCAGTCCACCCCTCATTCCACCGGTGACGATAAAGCTCAGATGTTTTGGCACTTTCGCAAAGAAAATCTCCAAATAAGTCGTCTGCCAGCTTCAAGATATCTGTAGGTCCTTCTGCTGTTGTTCCTGGTATGTAACATAAAATATACCTCACTGAGATGCAAAAATTGTATTTTTAAGGTGTATGTACATCAAAATACGCCGATCCCAGTGGCCGTGCGGTCTAAGGCGTGGGTCTTCGGCCGCTCGCTTACTGGGATCGTGGGTTCGAATCCCACCGGGGACATGGATGTCTGTCTGTTGTGAGTGTTGTGTGTTGTCAGGTAGAGGTCTCTGCGACGAGCTGGTCCCTTGTCCAGAGGAGTCCTACCGAGTGTGATGTGTCTGAGTGTGATCGTGAAGCCTCGAAATGAGGAGGCCTAGGCACCCGAAAAGGGGCTTTTGAGAAATAGGAAAAAAAAAGTACATCAAAATACATTACCAATAATTTCTGTGTAGTACATTTGTAATTTACTTTCCTGTGCGACACTAATTATGTACTGATTATGTATTTAACGACGGTATCTGTAGCTCACACCGCATAGCGTTGAATGACATGTTGATTGATGAAGAATAAATCATAAGGATGAAAACGGTAGTGAACTAATCGAAGGTTTTATGTGTTATTTGAGGAAAGGAAGAAAAAATTTGTACACCCTGAATATAAAGTACGAGTGCTGCCCATTCAAAACAAAGACAATCCGTATTTGAAACAACAGAGTTGTATCAACAGTAGTTAAAATCGGACCAAAGACGTTTGCAACACAGCAAAGAAATATATTTAGGGTATATGCATAAAAATTTAAATAGCCCTGTCCACCCTTCACATATATATTCTTGGCAACTGCCTTGCATGCATTTCCCCCTAGCTAACGTACACGTATCTGGGTTAATAAAACAGGCTACGCCCAAAAGTTCTTAAGCTACGTAATGCAGAAGACCTGAGTTGGTGATGCAAAATTTTAATTAGCCGGGCAGTATGAAGAACTTTGCCAACGTAATGAAAGTACCAGAGATAATGATGGGAATCTGCAGTCTGTTGTGCACCTTGACCTAAATTGCATTTCAAAATTCCGACATCGGCGCACAGGTAAAGAAAACGAAAAAATTTCCTGCGGTTACTTAAGCGCCACGCCATGAAGACATACGGGAGAATGGAGGTATCGCTTCTCTAGCTCCATGCATTCTTCACCTCTACACTACATGGAAGTGAGTGGCCCGTTTCAATCTTCGACCGCTTAAGCACTGGGATAACAACAGGATAGTAAACTTGGACCGACACTTTAAAAATTAGCCTAATCATAAGATTGACTGAGCGACCCAGGTTCCTCGTAATTTGACAGACGGAAGTTGATACATATGACAGTGGAACTCAAACGTCAATGCCCATATGGAAACGATGGGTGTTAAATTAAAAAATCTACTTATATTACACGCCCTCATTATACTTCACAGACATAATGTCACAGCATTATACTACCACTCTGACTGGTTTTTAAGCGCTTTCGCAAATTTGGAAAAAGTGACTATTAGCGTCGTCATATCTGTCCGTCTGTTCGTCTGCATGGAACAACCCGGCTCCTAATGGACGGATTTTCATGAAATTTGATATTTGAGAATTTTTCGAAAATTCGTCGAGGAAACTCGAGTTTCATTAAAATATAGTACTAATAGAGGGTAATTTACATGAAGACATATGTATATTTATGATATATTTCTGAAATCTTCTTAGAATGAGAAATGTTTAAGAAAAAGTTGTAGAAAAAATGTTCAATTTATGTTTTTTTTTTTCAAAAGTCGTGCTGCTTATGAGATATTGTGGAAAAATATGGTAGAGCCGGACAGGCCACAGATGACAATATAATACGGCGCATGCGCTTTGCATGCTGGATAATTAAGGCTAAAGACACACACTCAGAATATGTAATAGTTACTGTTTTTCCACGGCAACAATGGTCACGCAAGATCGTCTCAATATTACATTATATGTACTTTGCCTCTCTTGTTATACTTGAAAGTACCTTCCCTTTTGCTTTGCACCGACAAAAGCTTCTGGGTGCGTTCAGAATTGTCAAAGGAACAGAGCGTATTGGAATGCTCAAGTGTTGGAAACAGGGGTTCGAATTCCTTTCGTGCAAGCACGTTTTGTGTTGTCACACGTTATAAGTTCCTCGACAAGACATTCACCCGTCCTAAAAATGCGTACAATATTTATTACTTCGACTTAATATTGCAATGAAACACGTGGCGTAGCCTAATACCTTTATTTCTGAAGAATAATAACACATGTTCCAGGAAATCCATTTAATCCGTTCTCTCCACGTGCTACATGGTACGCTTTTGATAATCCAGACATTGGCTTATTCAGGATGTTGAACAATTATGTTTCCTTAATTACTGGTTAAATGCTGATAATGATATCCGCCTGCAACCAATGCCAGATCTTAGGAATTGCAGTTATTTTCAGTACCATTACATGTTCTTTTTATAGATCGATTCCCATATCACTTGACAGTTTTGTCAATCGCATATGTTATAAAATATCGAATGAGATGAAGATGATTATGAGTGGTAAGTAGGCAATGAGTTTGTGTTTCTAAAGACACTGCAAAGACATTTACCTGAATAAAGTGACGGAAATTATAAAAAACCTCAGAATAGCCGATAACCCTCAGGAGAATCTAACCACGAATACAAATCTAGGCCTTGTAATGGTGGTTCAGTTCCAAGAAGTGGCAGGTAGCTTTACTTCCGACCGAACCGTTGAGACAGGTTCTGGGATACACCCTGTCTTTCATTCATGGGGTATCGAGGACTATTTTTCGGGGCGGAAAAAGCGGTCAAGGCGTGAAGCCGAACACTCATCTCCATTTACTGTCAAGGTTAAGAGTGCATGGAGCTGTTCTCCGCTCAATGTGATGCTTAGTCAAGCACTGAAACTATTTTTCGTTCAAAGTGCTTGACGACAGTAAAGAATCCGTGACGAAAAAATAGAAGGCTTTAGATATTTAGACCGAATATTTTTACTGAATAAGGAAGCCAAAGCCCACCAAGGGCAGTAGTGCTGCTGCTGCTATGATGATAATGAGATGATGATGATGATGATATTGTTACTGAATGCCTACCACTGCTTCCTATTCAGGAAATCCCAGGTTCAATATTTAGAGATAAATATTTTTAGTTACTTCAATAATTCCATGGAAACTATAAGAAAGTTGCCTTGAAATAAATTAAAAGTCTTTAATTTTAAATGTTTCCCGATTTATCATCCATATCAATTATCATATTTAATTACATATAACCGCATTCAATTCCAAAAATATGCTATTGAAATTAACAGACAGCAACTGAAGATATTACACGGTGCAAAAAAATATTTACGCAAGATAATAAATGTAAAAATCTGGAAAACGAGAATACGCGTGGACCCGTCTCCATGTGTAAAGTCACTGAGGAATTTGGGAAGTGATTTGCATAGATAAACAACTGAAATTAATTCGGCAAAAGTGTAGAGAAAAACAAGGAGATTTCGAATACATTTATACAGATATCTCGCACAGAGAATGGAAAAGTAAGAAAAAATCCATTAAAATCCACATGCATAGCCTAGGCTTTCACGTCCAGTTCATTTCGAAACATACTGCATTTACTTGTTCCAGATTTCCTTTCTACGAATATATTCATATAGGAGGCCACGTTTTCCGTACAATACC
The DNA here is from genome assembly GCA_021186555.1 of Reticulitermes speratus. Taxonomy (NCBI): domain Eukaryota; kingdom Metazoa; phylum Arthropoda; class Insecta; order Blattodea; family Rhinotermitidae; genus Reticulitermes; species Reticulitermes speratus. The sequence goes on from JAJKFL010000001.1 coordinate 12,112,842, forward strand.
CGATATTATACTCGTATGTGGGAAAATGCCATCAGGTTGGAGAATGTTAAATTTAATAACACGCCCTAGGCGGAAACATTTGGACAATCCACACGCATGTGGTGAGGTTGGTAATGGGGATCAGAAGTCGATCCGAGCATGTCTATAACAATTTAGTTACTAATGGCTGCGAATTTCATAATTTACTACATGAAATGATCTATGGAGGGTATTTGAGAATGTCTGGGCGTAAGCAACAGGAAGTAATGGGAGGACAAAGAGAAATTACGTTATGAAGACCTTAATATTTTAATCGTTAAATAATGTTGTCAGTATTACTAAATCTGAGGAAGATAAGATCATCTAAATCATTATTGGAATGATTAAGATATTAATATTTATATCATTCCAATAAGGGCGATACAGTACCTAGGTTAGTGTGTTGGGCTTGTACTTCTTTGTTCTCAATAATTCCCTGATGATGGCACCCGGTGCTGAAACATGTAGGAGTTTCACATTTACCTTAAATTGTATTTTATTAAGTGCATACTTTGGTTGATGTATTATTGTAAATAAAAAACAAAGTTAGTAGTTCCATAATGTCAATGTCCAGATGATACTTATAATTCGTATAGGGCTTCGTAAGATAAACCTGATGCTACGAACCCGTCGGCCTTTGTTTGTAGGTATGAATTGTAACGTGTTGTGTTGCAATTTACAGAATTATATGCCAATTTAAAATGCATGGGTAAATGGCCCCCAGTATGCCAGCAAATAACAGCCACATGACGCTTATGATTACACGCCTGTACTATTATTTAAACAAACTCAACTACAAATGACTGGGAAACACAGATTTGCATTGTGCTGCCGTTAGAATTGTTGCAACAGAAACTACTGAAACGTATTATGTCGCTGCAGAGTATCGGCCATTCAGATGATATTACATTTACAACACTTCTAAAGGAGCAAATGTTCTGAACATTTGTAATTCCCTCACGAACAACTCATTATAGAGCTTACAAAACAGATCAGATTATTTTGCTTTAGTTGTCTTCTCACTTTCATTGGTTCCAAAGACTTTGCTCCGAATGGAAACAATAAACACTAAATGGCTTCTGCAAAATCTTTACAGGCCATAATGCAGGAATAGAAACTTTACAAAATGCTACTTACATAAAATAACCTAGCTACTTGCAGCGGATGTGAGAGATAATTCAATAATAAAACGACTGATATTGATGGTCTTTTCTAAAAAACTGACATAAAAACTTCTCACACAAACGCAATTCTATTAGCTCGAAAGATTTTAGCTTTTCGTAATCCTACAACAAATAAAACTGAAGCTACGTCAAAAGGCCACTGTACTTATATTATTAATTGTAATTAATTTGAAATATTACACTATTTTCCCTCAAAACTACTTGTATATTTTTTACATGAGTGTTAATATTGGTCTCACACTCTACGGGATTACCACAGAATATATATATATATATATATATACTCATATTCAAGGCTTTCGAAAATAAATTTCGGGAGAATATTTGGGCGTAAGAGAAATAAAGTGGCAGTAGGCTGAAAAAAATAAGTAAAATATATAATTTATAATTTTAACCAAATATTTTAATGTTATAAAATTAACTAGCGTGAGGAGGGAATGATAAGAGAATTGTAGATAAAAACCATGAAGGAAATAAATAAATCGAGGGATCTAAAAGAGATGGAGGAATAATTTTAAAATAATCTTAAGTAAATATGACGTAAAAGTGTGGATTAGATTTAACTTGCTCAGGAGAGAGTACAGTAAAGGGTTGTTCTTAGCCCTGTAGCTGACTATCGGGTTTCATAAAGCAGAGACGTTTATTGAACACTTCACAATCTAACAGCATCCAAAGCAGGGCTAAGCTTATTGGGGTTATTTCTCTAATTCCTTACGGGCATTAATTAATTAAACCAAAACTGTGATCGTTATCGCACTTGCATCAACTTTATACAGTATATCCTGACTTAGAGATAGCACCGTTGAATAAGCCACAAGTGAATATATAGGAATGGTGTAGGGAGTGGTTTTTGCTTCATTATAAGAAATAACCCAAATACCCATGTTATAGCCATGAGCGATCTTTTTAACAAAAGAAAGAACCCACAGGAAAATTATATAAATATGATATACCATGGACCGATAGGACAGTTATAGAGCAGAAACCCCTAACAAAAGATCTGACGAAACAGAGATTTGGATCCACGGGGCGGTGTCTTATGCAGTACTAGACGCGACTGTCCCTTATGCAGAACAGCAATTTTATCTCCACCAACCGAAATAAAGATACTGATAGGGCCAGTCTTGCATCAACAACACTATAAACCAATTGACTGGCATTGTTCAGTGACAAAATAATAAACGGTTCGTTTCACTATTAAAAGAGAATTTCTCTATTATCAAAAGGCTCGAGGTTTGAAACTGAAAATTCTGTAGTATATGCTTCGGTGATGGGTAGGGCCTATCAATTTAATTAAGTTCTTAATAATTCTTTTTCGGACTGAACTTTAAAGGAAGTTTATGCTTGTTAGCCTTGAAGAAAGTGTTAAGAGGTTAATGGGAGATATTTCATCTTAATACACTCGCTCTTGAATGAGCCACAAATTCTTATGGAGTGCTGCCCTATTCTGTCTGTATATGTAACACAACTACATAGATTACATATTATCCCTTTCTTGTTCTCTCGTAAAGCGAAGCCAAATGACAGAAAATATCTAAATTTAGAACAATATTTAAAATATGCAATTCAGTCGAAAGGAACATATCCCATACGTAAATTTCTTGTGTCTTTAGATACCTTACTCATCTTGATATCCATAAAGGCACATTTAATTCTGCTGCTACAATCTACTTAATACTATAGATATTAAAAATGCTCAACATGTATAAAATATTTTGTTTAATACTGAAACTATTGAAAATGTTCCAAATAAACATTTCATATTTTAGTGAATTTTAATTTATTATCATTTCCATTTGTAGTTCATCGACCCGTTTTGAAGAAAATAAAGTCCAATTTCAACCTCGTGTTAAAGCCCAGAAGTCCATCTAGTCTTATGAAAGAGGCTTTTCAGGCTCACATATAAATTTTCGGTTTCTATTGGCACAATTTTCAAGCACTCATTTCAGTAAATTCAGCTTCATCTACCGATAATCTCTAAATTCCCCAGCCCCATACAATAGATAGTATGTCTATAAAATTCCTCCTGTAGAAAGAATCATAACAATAAAATTCAGCACAATGCGCGGAACAGCATAAAAGCACGAGAGCGATGCATTTTTGTTTTTGTGGAAAAGTTTGCGGACGAAGCGTTAGTGTTCTACGTGGAATATCTTTTTTGGCCTTTGTCTGACAGGAATGATTAAGGTAATTAAGAATAGTCAGTTAATTTCCAGATTCACACGAGCTGTCTAGAACAATAGTCTGACAAGACCCCACCCCCATCCTCTACGCTATTCTCTTTAACGTTATTTTACTACGTCCCACGCAAAGGCAGCTCAGCGAATTTCGATAATCAGGTCCTCCACGACAACAGTGAAACGTTCAGACAAATTCATTGAGGTAATCCACCATGCTCTATAAAGATAAAAATGTATTTTCAAAGTATAAACCAGAAAACGGAAACACAGCAAATGTTCAAATTTAAAAAAACACATCATTTTATCCATTAATTTATTGCTTTGAGACTCTGAATTAACTGCTGAGCTTACGTTGACTTTCCAATATTCGGACAGTGAATAGGAATCCGCTCTGTATCTATTTAAATGCACCATGATGTTGTAGGACAGATTACGGGAGAGAAACACTCACGAATATAGGTCACTTGCATTTCCGCGGGGCAAATTGACTCGGTTACACGATCTGAAAACAAACCTGTGTGCGGGAGTGTACGTCAAACGCAAAGACTTGTGACCCTTATACGATCATCTGGGACTGCAAAGGTAAAGTTATAGAACACTTCTACGCTTTAGCAAACAAGGCGACTTCACGAAAAATATACGTACACCTTGGTTTGAAACAGGAATAAATTTATACAAAACTCAGTGTTTTAAATATTATGTTACTTTCTTCATATACCAAGATACGTAGCAACTAAGATGCAGATGAATTACAGTTCTGACAAAATTTAACTGTAAATGATGTTACGTTAAGCAAAAGTAAATAAATTTTACCCAAATATTAGAACTGAATTTAATAAGTATTCATCGCAAGTAGTACCTTATTTTGATAAACAACAGAGAAATCATCTGAATAAGAATAAACGTATATGTTATGTAAAAAAACACAGACGGTACTCCTAGTACAGCGAGAGTTCACAGGTACATCAATGGATTTCGTGTCCTTAATTTATCTTGTCTACATTCCTGTTACATACAGGGCTATATACGTAAGCATGTAGTATCGTATGTTTATGTATGTATGTTTATGTATGTATGTAAGCGCGTATGTGTGTAAGCATGCGACAATGCGTGTGCGTATAAAATTGTGAAGTTCTCCCTGAATCTATGCGCAACGTACTGATTTGGTCGTTGTGGGAAGAGGCAGAGGTCCACAAATTTTTAACTTAGTGTTAGACTAGAATTTCTCACTGTTCTCTTGTTTGTCGCACAGGGCTATCTTACTTTGCTGCCAAATATTGTGGCAGACTTGCTAGCACTGGCCTACTGTGAGGAGGGTTAAATCTCAATAAATGTTCGTGCATAAAAGGAATAAGATGCGAGGCCATTAGTTTTCAGATTCCCTTTTCAATTCACTCCCTAATTTCGACTTTTCTTTTAATAAGGAAGCACAAGTTATTACAGGAATAGGACTGAGAACTAATTGTCTTCTGGACTTTGTCCATCGTCCGGATAAAATATAACTATCTAACTAACTAACTCCATGGACCAGAGTCTTTCTTGAGAAGCTAACAGGTCGTCAGCTAGTCAAGAAATTCCTCGCGTTTTATGGAACCCGAAGATTCATTACCGCATTCACAAGAGCCCGCCACCTGTCCCTATAAAACATAAAAATATAAAAGTACGACGTTTCGAAAGCTGGTTCTTCTTCCGTCTTCAGGTGAAGGGAGGGGAGACACCTACTCAGATGGGTCCCTTAGACCGAGTTAATTTCAATCACTGGAAGAACCAGCTTCCGAAACGTCGTGATTTTATATTTTTATATTTTACCCGGACGAGTTCTCAATATAATATACCATCGTCAGAACCTTTTAGAATTTATAGGAATAGGACTATTTTTAAATTTCGTTGTAAAAATTTAAAGACGGGTTTCAAATACGGGGGCCTAACATAATTACAGAAATAGAATTCCAAGGGATTAAGCTGATGACAAATTAATTATCAGAGTAATATTATGTCCCTTACATATTGACAAATGCGAGTGTTGTAATGTGAGGTGACAACATGGTATAAATCACGTAGCAATGAAAAAATAGAAGATTTTAAATCATAAATAACAGTCTCATATGTTTGCATGAATTCTGCACTATATTTCGCATGAGTGACTTCATTCGTGCGAAGCCCAGAATGTAAAATTACACCAAGCTATGCATAATCTTAGGCAACACTCGACAACCAAAAACCCGGTATTTTGTGTGAGAATCCTTGTGCTTGATTGTGAGTGCTTCTTCCTCCGAGCGCTTTACCTTTCTCGCTACCCAAAAGGTAAGTGGCTCAATTGCTCCAGAATGGAAGTGGTAACGAAAAGAAAAGGCCTTGCCCGTTAGGAGAATCAAACCTGTTCACCTACCCCGCATTCGGTCACGTTTCTGTGTATGTGTTCAGAAATAGGCGCACTAACTGAGATGCTCAAAAAACGTTTGAAATAAAGGTGACATGAAGTTAAATTGTGGGATATAGGCCTAAATGTTAAAAGTATACGCTGAAAGCCTCATTGCCACTCGCCTGTTAAATGCTGTCAGTAATTGTCAATAATTGTCAAAGGTAATAGCTACCCCTTTACAGGCCTGGACAAACCCTGAGGGCTCCAGGAGGTTCAGGCTCACAAAATTTCTAAATAATCGGCACGTGAACATGGTATGGTTGTCAGCCCTAAGCACCAGCCAAATTTACCCCCCAGGAAATATTCCTGGTACTCATTTCAGTTAGAGGCTGATTCGACGCAAGGGTCATAGTTAGGCCGGAAGGGCTAAATCAATTAAAAATCCCAATGACCCCAATGCGAATGGACCTCAAACAACTGCGCAACCGCATACCCCCCATTAATTGTCAAAGACTTAATATAAATTGCTACGTAAGATATAACATTAAACACAAAATTCATGTAGTATTGGCCACAGTAGTGTTCTGTAACATTTTTCGGTTTATTAAGCAGTTGCTGCGCCAAACAGCTTAACAGTACGGTGCGGAGGCTTCTTTGTGTAGGTCGTATGTATTTAACATCTAAGAAACCCTTTGTTATGGGTTACGGAAACTAACCAACGAATTATGTTTTGATGGCGGTTAACCAACTTCACATTCTCAAAATCGCTCTAATAACTCCAAATAACTCCAAGAAGGAGAACTGTATTTCAGAAGCTAACAGTTACTCAGCTAGTAAATAAATTATGCACCTTTTATGGAACCTGAATTTTTATTACCGTGTTTACAAGAGACCGGCCAAATCCAGGTAGATCATTCAGCAATATTTTATATATTTCACTGCTATGTTTTGTTAGCCCCATCGCCTAAAACCTACGTCCTTAACTTTAATAACCACAATTGATATCTGTCTGTGAAACTTTATTAAAAAAAAAAATATATATATATATATATACACTGTTACCCTTCACATCTACGAGCCTTCTTCTCTATCGGCGACCTCATGATAGGCCTTAGCCTGGTACAAAGAGACGCACTTCATTCCATTTGTATATGGTCCTGCTAGTTTATCTCACAATAAAGTTTTATTCTATGCATTTCTTCACCCTAAAGACGCTAATATAGAAGCACAAAGTAGAGAATTTTAGCTCACATTATTTGCCTAACTTCTTTCCCTTAAGTCATTTACTTTAGAATAGACAGAGGGTCTGACACGTTAAGTTAACACGCATTTAATAATCTCGTGAAATTAAATAGAATTGTGGAACTCCTGACCAGTGTAACGTTTGACCTAAAAGTGTAACGATCCTCTAAAATCAATGTTATTATTTGTTTACGTGGACTGAACACGGGGTTTAAAATTCAATAGAACGAATAATTAAGACACGGTTTGTTTAGCGACACATGCATATGGCCAACATCAAGATAATGCACTGCTTTGGTTTGCCTTCGTATTTGGGAAGCACCGATTTGGAAAGCAAGACAAGCGTGACATGTCACATGAGAGCTTGCTATTGTGGAGTGGTCATGCTGGCAATTTTACGTCACAAGTCATCAATCCGTTTTCTGTATGGATACGTAACCTCAACATATGATGTACATATCTGACAACAAAGCGATGGCGAGAGTATTTGAAAATAAAAAGATTAGGTAACAGAAAAGTATAGAAAATTACGTAACAAACAGCATCGTGGTTTATGCTCGAATAGAGTTCCTTCCAGATTTGTGTCTGAAGAATAATTGCTACAATAATCTGCCAGGTCTGAGGGTACAGAGAAATCCGCAATTATAAATGAAATATTCACAAATTAATTTCACCAATATTATGTTTCCTGGTTCAACCTTGAAGATGAAGGCATTATTTTCTTTCGAAATATCAGAAACCTCTCACTCAGCGCCACAGTGTTACATCCCAGAGGACCTGAAACGTCATATGTCGCTTTTCTTTGTAATACAAGTCCATTGGCATCCTACTGACAATGAATAACAAACAACATCAGTTCAGGCTCTCTGAATGCCAAATAATGTTACAACAAGGAATACAGCAGAAATATTTGACTTCAGCTGTATAAAATAACCCTTTGAATACCGGCTGAAAATAAAAAGAAAACAGACAGAAGCAGACGAAGCAGTAAAAGAGTAGACGAAAGTGAAAGTCATGGAAGAAGTGAGAGAAACTTTATATTTCGGGGGGAGGAGGAGAGGAAAGAAAGAGCATTACTGTGTTAGAAGGTGTTCAGGCTCCTGACGCTACTCCTCATATAATCAGCATGACACTCAAGACGTTTCAATAGCGATAAGTGGCGGTTTGAAATAAGGGCAACAGAAATTCGGTTTGTTTGTTAATGCAACAGTGCACAATTTGGAAATATATTTGGTGTTATGCAGAACAAGGAAAGGCTGCGTCAGAAGCACGCAGTTGCAATTTCGAACTTGGAAAGTACTTCCGAATTTTTTGAAGACAAAGGGAGAAAAAACGCATCTAGATGACTGATAGCAGAAAGTTTCCAGATACGTACTAATTTCTAGCCAGCACTCCGACAAACAAAAGGTGGAAAACCCTTGACGTCTCGCTAACATGTGCGCTGCTTCTTTCTTAATTGTTTGAATAGAATACTAATTTCGTACCTCACGTGGCACAGATCGCATCGTCATTAGAAAAACCAACCGGTTAATTCTGAGTAGGAAAATAATAATCATACGAAATACAAAAATACAAGTCGCTCACTAGCGCAGCAGGTTGTAATATATTTACACCATAGGGATTATTTGGCTAATAACATTGCGGGGGGTGGGGGGCAGGAGCAAAATTATTTGGCTAATAACATTGCGGGGGGTGGTGGGGCAGGAGCAAAATTATTTGGCTAATAACATTGCGGGGGGTGGTGGGGCAGGAGCAAAATTATTTGGCTAATAACATTGCGGGGGTGGGGGGCAGGAGCAAAATTATTTGGCTAATAACATTGCGGGGGGTGGGGGGCAGGAGCAAAATCGACCATGGGTATTAGGAACTTTATTTTACGAAGGAGTCAACTTAGAACAAGGGGGAAGATTGGTTTGAACCAGTGCTTAATATACACACACCCCTTTCCCCCACTCTCACCCCAATTGTTTATTTGCTCCTACTCAACTCAGTAGCAAAAAAACTATTCTTAGGTAGAAAAAATATTGCGAGGGCACTTGACCCCCTTCTCACCCAACAAATTATGCCTATGCTTACCACTGGGCCTTAAAGCGTTGATAGATAGGCCTACCTTTACCAGGCAGTGACAATTCTTTGTTGGTACTATGACATGTGAAGGACAAACTTAGTATTTGACAGCCAGCAAAGGAGATGAGATTCCTGGTTCGTCTTACACACTCTAACTTGTAGAACTGCAATAAATATTCATAGAATTCCAGGTATCAGAATTTTCAGAAGTTCTGTAACTCACGAAATGTACATGCTCCCTCTTAACTCCTACGGATAGACAACAATAATTTCACAGTAAGCGAAAGAAATAAAACACTCCTCTAAAACTGTAAAATTCGTGTCAGAACTTCATACAACGACCTGCAACACAACACGTCAATCACTATTTTAAATACATTTACATTTCGTCACAATTTTTTAGTTTTTTCTTAGCTGACAGCTTTTTCCATTTTAACAAACAGCCACTTCAAAATAAATTTCCAGCAGGGTCGCATTACAATGGCTTCATTCTGACGAAACTGGGAACTAATACAAATAATTATTGTTAGCTGCTACGCTCAGAGAAGCGTGCTTGTGTAAAAATTAGTTTCGCTTCGTGACGAAGGTACACGTGCCAATCCTATGGATTCCTTCAAGCGCTGGTCCATTACAGAGAGCAAGCAAAGCGGAACTACTCGGAAACCCCTTCATTGTCCATTAAATGAGGTATGCTTAGTTTTCACGTTTCTGAAAGTGGTTTTACTCCCGGTTTGTTAATATACTTGTCGGAATTTTTGAACTCCATTTTCACAAAACCAGCTTACATGAAGTCATATGATAAGGTCGTGTCTGTCAGTCCACCTGTCTACCCGCATGTTTAATTTCCGATGCCAAGCAACGGATTTAAATTAAATTTAATTTTGTGTGCCTACATTGACAGTCGTCGAGCGAATTTTATCTTAGTTCGCATTTACGACAGCAATCCCTGTTTTAAGTTAAAACCAGATCAATCTGGACTGCTTTAAAAACAGCACAAAGTACAAAAAGTAATGACGTAAAATACGATAAGGGTTTAAGACCAACAGCTTGTATTTGAAACACTTTATATGGTTAATATTTAATGAAATACACTGAAAGTAATGGCAGGTTTAGTAGTGTAACACTTGTGGTGCGCATTCAGTTTGTAACAACAGATGTGTGTCGGCAATAAAAGAACGTACACATCAATGAGTTAAGTAAAAATTGCAAAAAGAAAAGCATTTGGTACATATATATATACTCCGAATTCGCATACGGCTCACCACTTTTCATTAAATGCGGCCATGGTGCAGTATATTATAACCTTATGCTACCGACTCTGTAAGAAAATCTATAATACACAGGAGGTTTAACAATTTTTATGGCTTCAATTTATTGCTAGTCAGGTCTATGGCATTTATAAGGCCTACAACCTCATTCGCCTCCCCCCCCCCCTTAAAACGAGAAACATTCTGCCTTATAAACGCCGCCGCACGGATTTAGGTTTCTGCTCCTGTGACCAACTTTGTTTCATAACTAACACCTTTTATTACTATCCCTGTTTTATTTGCTGAAATATGAACGACATCGATTAAAACGAGCCTGACATTTAATTTCCGCCTTAAGCAACATCTGATCTCGTCATTTAAGTAAAACTGTCTGCCTAAGGATCCACCTAGTGTTGTTACACATTACAGTAGGCAGCTCTTCAGTGCAGATGAATGAGGTTTGGTGGAACAGAAATCTAATGAACTTTATATTATATATACCGTGCATTTTAATAATTAATTACGAAATCTAATGAATTTGTTAAATCGAAATTTACTGTTAGAATACAAACTACTACTACTACTAACTACTAGCTCTGCTGCTCTACTACTACTGTTGATACTAATACTATTACTGTTAATGATAATAAGACTGCTCCTGCTGCTAGTATTGTCACTGATACCGAAAAGTGTAGCAAACAGGCGGACTTAAGACAAGTTGAGAAAGAGGATTTCGATTCCAGGCAGGTGCAAATCCTTTTCCTTAGCCATCACTCCCAGGCAGTTTCTGCAATCCAAACAAACTACTCTCCTGTGAGTACTGGAGACTGCATATTCGGGAGTAAAGCTGTGGGAAAGTGGAAGTGATATCTCACTTCCGTCTTGGTTCAACGTTGTGAAGTTTCTGGAGCTTTATATCCAATCTCCTCGGATCAAAATCTAAGACTACTGATACCATTATTTATTGTTATATAAAACATTATCATTGTCATCATCATCATCAGCAGCAACATCAGCACCACCACTACCACTATTACAGGCACACATAAGCCCCTCACTGAAATACCTGATAAAAATAGCAATAGATAAACTTCAGAATACATTATAACTGGGAATATTAAACCCAATGCAAGGATTTTAACGCGCATTTGACTTGATATTTAGCAGCGTAAATCATGTTATTGTCGACAATAATCATTAACTTGCTCACGTCCGTATGTCTACTATCTTCTTTTGTTATCAGCAATACTGCTTAATGTACAAGGATAAAACTTGGCATTTATGGTCCACAGTAAACATTTCTGCTTTCTTTTATTTCAGTGCTTATTTGTCACTATGCCAAATAATATTAGGTAAAGGATTGAAGTCAGGATGATGGGATGAGAGGGGGGCATATAATACGTTTGGGATATAGAAGAAAAGCACAAAAACTTCGTCGGACAGCTTAAACGGAAGAGACGATATGTGAGATATAGGTGTAGACGAGAAGATAATAACAAACTGGTCTTACAAAGCAGGATATCATGATGTTGTCTGCATTATTCTTGTCAAAACAGGAGCATGAGTCGCGCTCTTATGAATACGGTAATGATGCTTCAGGGGATTTATTTTTAAACTGGGAGACTATTATTTTCAGCTAAATAGAATTAATTAATCCTTTTGCTATAATCTCTGCTCTAATATTAATGAAATATTTCAAATCGCGCTCGTTACACAGAAAATTCATACACGTCAAAACACAATTCTGAGATGTCAAAACACACATCTTACACATCCAAACACACTTTCTGATAAAGACACACCTCGTGGATGTCAAAACACGTTTCACAAACGTCAAAACACACTTCTCAATGTCTATAAAACTATCACTTGAAGATTTTTCGATGTGGCGTCCAATAAATGTTTGAAAGTAATCATATGTACCCAAGTATATGCCTGCGTGGGAAATATTTCTGCGAAACTTCATCAGCGAAAACGTTTCAGTACATTCAGGTAAACAAATAACAGGAAATGAGTTTACATAATAAGTCCAGAGAATTTAATTTCAGTCTTGTTCACATATTTACGTAACGTCGGCCGTATGTTTGCAGCACATAGTTTAAATCTATTTAGGCTAGCTGCTGGTAATCCAGCCAGATTGCAGATATATACTACAGCACTCTGTAACAAAGTAGAAAAAGAAAAGAATAATCGTTGAATTACAATAGAAGAAGTGACATTGATAAAGAAGAACCTTGCTAATTCAAGAGGTAATGTACGTGGATAGTCAGAAATGTTCGAAATGAGTTTCGTGCGACGAGAAAGAAATGTGAAATGTAGACAAAGGGAAATGTGGCTTAAAGCTTGGGACGAGTGTGTTGGAACAATATTGCTTTGTATAAAAAATACTTACTGTGGAAGTATACAAATTACAGCCTTCCAAAGGTTTTGCCTTTCAACAGGGATGTTCAAAATTTTAAAGTTTTTAGGTCAAAGTGTAAAAAACAATTGAGTTGTAACTTCGTATATGGACGGAAGTCGCCTCCTGTCGTTCAGAATTAGTAGAGTGAGTGCCAAGTTCACGGTGAGGTAATTTTATAGGACATAACTGACGTGATGCATTATGACACTTGTGAATTACTTGCGCGTTTATAGTTTTTGTCAAGCAACCACTCCATCGCCTGAATATTTTCTAACAAAGTAATGACGGAGAGAATAAAAAAGCACAGTCACTTTTGTATGTGGCAGTATACAAATCCAATTTCCCCCTCCCAAAACAATGCGCGGCCAAACATTCGATATCGCGTAAATTGTAGGAAGAGTTTTTCCATTGCGCAACAGCCCGTAGTGGGGCAGTGCTTCACGATCACACTCAGACACACCACCCTCGGTAGGACTCCTCTGGACGAGTGAGAAGCCCGACATCTCACAAAACACAACACTCACAAGAGAGACATCTATGCCCCCGACGGGATTCGAACTCCCAATCCCAGCAAGCGAGCGCCCGCAGACCACACACCTTAGACCGCACGGCCACTCGGATTGGCAGGAAGCCTTTACAGGAATTATCTTTTATTGTGCTTAGTTTAAACCTCATATAGCGCAAATAAGGCATTACAGAAACTCTTTTGCGTATTACTTACACGAAAATTATTTCTAAAAACCACCAAATATAAGCTTTATTTTACAATAGAAGCCCTCTTTCCGTGGTTTGGGAAATCCATCTAATGCTTTAAGCTCACTCTTGCCCATAGGAATAAAATATTGTGCCACTTGGACAAGTATCCATCCAGGTTAAGTATGAGTAATACAGTTGATCATTTAAAGCCCCCTGAATTTTGTCACAGCGTGTATTTATGTGTTTCATACTTCTCTCAGAATATACAATGATAATGTCCCTACACCTCATTGACCGGTTGGTCTATGGAATGAACACGGACTGAGTTCTCTGTAATGTAGGAAGTGAATTTTTATGTACAATATAAATAAACGCCGATTTTCAAAAGGTTGGGAATAAGGAAGTCACTTAGGGCTGGGTACTTTACTGTTATACGAGTATTATTACACAAAGGGAATGCGAAGAATGGCACACACGTGTTTCCTCACAGCGCTAGTAGCACACAGATTGGTGGCTCATATGATTGTGATCTAAGAAACCAACTGAATAACACGCATCAACACAAGAATAAATTATCAAAATAAGTGGCTACAAATTTGAAAATAAAGCCTGGATACAAAACCTCAAGTGCTCTGGCGAAATAACCAGAAATATACGATGTCAGAAAGGTCCAAAAAATTAAAACCAAAACCAATTTCATTTTAATATTTCTCAGTAAAATGTTGAAAACACCTACCGATTTCCAGAAATATAGGCCTATATATATATTTCCATTGTGTGTGGAACAATTTTATAGTGAACACATTCGTACGTGTCCTGTGGCTACCCTTAACAATTCCAGTAGTTAAAAACACCTCCTTCCAAAACATAAATACACAAAATGTGAAAGATTTTTTTGCCCCGTTATACTTGATTGTGGACGAGTGAAATATACTAATATGGAAAAATGCGCGACAGGCTGGATTTCCAACGAATCATCAGAGAGTGTTCGTACTTAACACTATATCCATCTTACACGTGTTTGCCAGATGGCGGGTGTCATAGTAACAAATTAACTCAGTATAAATCTCAAGTTGTAGTTTCCTGGGCAATGGCGCCCTACCGGCTGGTAGTAAGTGGGCACATACGTTATTGACGGATAAAAATCTATAGAATATGTTCAAATTCATTAGAGTGACGACATAAATTCTCTCTTTTCTCCATGTATCCTCTTCCACAGTTAATAAAACTGTTGTATCGAAGTTTGTTCAAGTCAATAACTGAAGATATGGTAATATATTTTGTAAGTTAAATGTATAAAATGTCATTTAAACTACTAAAATAAGGTGAGAGACCTGACAGGTTGTATTGGAGCTTAATACTAATTAGTTTATAAAATAATGTAATGCAGACACGTAGACCCACGAAAGAGTGAAGGCAATATGTATTTTTACCTCTGTCGTATATATAGCACGGTATGGCATAATACCGTTAGACTCCAAAAACCGGGCTGCTTGCACATACGTATAGGTTTCATGTCAGTTCCAATGTTAATGCCGCCAATTGGAAATTGATACAGCATTAAATTATAGCCATAAGCCCTTCACAGCAGAACCTTTGATTCTTCATTTTCCACGCATGGTTGCATATTGCCGTAAAGCCAGCTCCAATAACATTCACCGGTAAATGGAAAAGTGCGTAGTTGACATCCATTTCACCGAGTCAAAATGAGTTTTAATGCTTCATTCGCTCTCTTTTACATGCAGGTTTGTATTGCCGCTGATACTGTGGTCAGAAAATAGAAGTTTATATGTGACTCGTTAAATTTACATACTGATTTGTACTTATCTGGCTTGTATGTTTAGAATTTTGCCCTGAATTACATTGAGTCAATTTCTGTCGAAATAATTAAATTTTTACAGTGTTTATTCAAACAACTGCACAATAATTAGATACACAATGTACAATCATATAGCAAGCCTTCTACATATTACGGCCTTTTTCGGCCATCTGAGAGGTATTCGAAAAAGAAAAACATGTAATTGGCTAATTATGTCACAGATGTGCAATTCTAGAGTTAAAAAAACATCTGCAGTTGTTGGAATAAACACTGTAAAATTATCTTACTGCACGGAACATGGATAATATTCAATAATTAAATATATTTCAATTTTACGATTCTCGATCAGAAAAATGCAGGATGTAACAATTTCAATTGAAACGTAGGATGTTACAAAAAAATAGAAAAGAGAGATGTTTCAAAAAGATTCTGAAACGTTTGGTTGAAGTGATGAGAAAATTTCAGTCCTCACACTTGCATCCTGAATAAATAATAAAGTTTCAGTTTCCATAGTAACTTCTAATGATGTATTTATTATTTTCAGCATAAATAAATAGTTTGTATTCTTTCTTCAAGCACGTAATCTGTAACATGCCTTCTGTCATGCTAGTCTAGACATTCAAAACTGGCTTGTTAGTACAACTGAATTAACCAAGCTTTGTGAAAGGACTATCATGTGTCTTATAATCCAGACCTGCAGAAAATCGTTTTTTAACTGCAACTGAAACGTCTGCTTTTAGATTTCTCTAGACTTTGTGATTGGTTTTGAAGCCAATTTCTTTCTTTACATGTACAAACACATCTCCTACATACCGTTATTTCCGAAGTCGCGCGCTTCATTAAATCTTTCTTCCTTCGTTCCTTTTTCTTCCTTGCATGCTCTCTGTCTGTCTGTCTCTCTCTCTCTCTGCCCCCTTCTATTTCTTTGTGCATTCTTGTTTTTGTATTTCCTTATATCTTCCTTTCGTTTGTATTTTTATTTCTTATTATTCTTTTCCCTTACGGTGTAACACTTCACACTTTTCTACCCAGCTCAACGTTCACCCATTCTACATAAATAAAAACTGTAAAAAAGGAATAAGCCAGAAATTTCGGTCAATTCTAAAATTTGCAGACAATAATTCTGCAGTTTTAAAATAAAGATTGACGTAACGGATAGTAGTTGAACCACCGAAAACCTGGAGGTCAAATTACGCCTTTACATAAGCCTCTTTATACTGCAATTATTCCGTATAGATCCATACAATTTGACGCTGTACGAAGATCATACGTTATACGATTAGGTTACCAGTTGTGGGGTTTAAAACGCTATTCAACTGGATGGATTATATAATAAATGCTTTAACGTGGCACATTCCCGTTGCTTTATTAAACAGAAATGAATATTGTAATCAGTTAACACAATATTATTTTCAGAATAAGGCTACATGTTTCAGCTAAAAATTATTACAAATCATCAGGTCTTTTGTATCCTTAAAATTAGGCCTGACGATGGCTAATCATTTTTAGCCGAAACACGCAGCCTTATTCTTCCTGAATGTAACGTTGTGTTGACTGGTGATAACATTAATTTGCATAAAAGAAGCGGCGAATATTTCCGCTAGATGGTGTTAATTTGCGTCACACTAGGGTTCTACTAGTCTTCACTGCCCCATACCAGGCCTGGTAACGTTAACTCCTATTCGGATATGTGCTGTATCATGTGTTTTCACGTTTATTAAGTTTTTAGCGTGTGTATTTTTGTGCTGAGAGCGGCATACACGGAAATGTGTCCTCTGGGAGAATGTATGAAAAAGAATATCAGACACATTGCTTTCTGATATTTTCGTTTAACAACAATAATTTCGATGTCTACTGTGGAAACGTAAGTAACAGCAATATATATCTTAAAAAGAAATTATAATTTATGTGTATCAAACTATCATGTACCGCCAAATATTGCTATATGCAAAACCAGTAATGACCAATATTAGCGGAAATCTTTGTCAAGGCCACCCCTTGTGCGTATCTGTTTTATAGAGTCGAATGGAAGGCGAAGATTTTTAATACAGAGTAGGTAATAACAGAAAAGTGACTACTTATGGCCTATTTGAAAATACTGACCTATATCTGGCCTGGAGAGACTAAAGGCAATAACGAAATCTTAAGACAATCGGAATAGTCTATGACGTAACAGAGTCTCGTCGACAGCCATCCAAGTGAAATGCTCTAGGGAATAGCCGTGATAAGTTGTGAGATAGCACACAGAAGCGGCCGTAGACCAGTTACGGAAGCAACTCTGATATTTACATGGAGTGGCTGAAGGAGCGACAACCACATTTACAGTAGCCCGTATAATGCCGGAATTTGAAACTGGCACCTCCAAAAGATGGAACAGGAAATCTATCATTACACCGCGACGCTAGGGTAGAGTCTTAATATTTCTTCACTATTTCCTCTTCGAAGAATTAGAATCTATCCGTGGAAATAATCATATTTTCCCCACAATCAGTGTAATGCAAAGTTTGCTGATCGTATTGGTTTCCTGGCGGTGGTTCCTTACATTTTTCACATGACCCTATATATTAGACAAATTCTCTTTTCTCTACTCCTTTCCGGCTGCAGAGTTAATGTAAAGTATATAAATATGTGATCCTCTGTTCGTTTTCAGGGTGACATAATGTGTAGAAAACATTATAAAGGTTTAGCTGAAAGGGAATAAACCAACTCAATCAGGCGAGTGGAAGCAGACATAGGTACACACAAAGGAGAGGTTCTCTGAAAGCATATGATTGAACTTGTTAAAGAAAAGAGATGTCAAGGGTCAAATGGCGTTTATCTGACTAATATGACTACAACAAGAGAATCATCGGGATAAATAATGGGTAAATTCCATTACCCATTATAGCGAATATCAGCTTTTCAAAAAGAAGTCTGCTCTATGGACTTAGGCAAACTCCTCTAATTTCACAGTTAAGGGACATAGATCGTTGATTTCTACTCCTCTCATGGGGCAAACGTTTAGTTGGAAAGGTAATTTTATAAAAGACACGTATGAAAAAAGTTCGCGAAAAGAAACGCATGTTTCCAATTAGTGTATATGTGTGTGTATGTGATATCGGATCAGATACATTCACGTATTTTGTACTGGTAGGGGTTAATGTTATGATCAAATTTTGAGAATCACAGATCATATGTGTCAACCTCTCACTTTCGCATGCTTGAAAGAGTCTTTAAAAACCTCGGTCTCTTTAACTTGTTTACGCACTTCTGTGTCAGTGTGACTGCGTAGAATTTGTTTACAAAGCAAGTGAAAGAAGCACACCAGCACTTCAGTCTTCGGTTTCCTACCAACTGAATAGCATCACTTACATTCGTTATCTAATCATGTGCGCACTTTCTCCAAGGAATGAAATGACACGGTGAATTGCATACCTATCATTTCACATTACCAAACACGCCGTATATCCTCAACCTTTCTTCCAGAATTGCATTCGTACATTAAACATAGTAAAGCGTGACTCTCTTCGTGTAAGAGAAAAGGCAGAAGTGCATTTTCTCTTATAATTTAGAAATATTCATAATTTATCAATATCATAAAGTGACGCACGCAAATATACTTCTAGCAAAACTAGAATACGTATTTCAGCAGGCCTGTACAATGCCTGCGTGTACACAGTATTAATTAATAAAGGTATAAAATTACAGACTGAAACAAAAACAGACTTGTGTGTTCACAAAGTACAGTTCAGTAAACAAGGACATATGTGGGAAATACAGGTTTATGAAGGAAATATACATAGCTCTAAATATTAAATGCATTTTTAGCAACAAATTTTACAAGAAATGCCAGCCTTCTTCTCCGTACTCAAAATTTATTGAACCACAGCCAAAGATGTACTTTATGTTGTAATGTTTTTATAGACTTAGGATTAAGCATATAAAAACATTACACTATACAACCATGGGCAGGAGTACAAACCGTATTCTTAAGTATACATATATATATTTTAACAAAAGATTTTACACAATTTCGGCTTATTTACAGCAAGAATCAGTGAAACCCAGCTTTTTAATCTGAATAATGCATGTAAAAATTTACACTTCATTTTAATTCTCCTCAAGATGTTTTAAATGTAGTACCCGATGAAGGCCGAAAATAAGGCCGAAACATGTAGTACATATTGAAATTTAATTATAAATAATGAGTTGTGAAAGACGAATTGTGTATTATTTCTCTTTTCACCCTGCATTTAATGATGTTTACACTAGTTATGCCTCATAGTATGGAATGGTAGGAGGATTAATAAACAATTGTTTAAAATTCCAGAAATACACCAACAAACGCACAAATCACTAAAAAGGTGCAATTAACCCTTTATTATAGTCGAACCCTACATATGTTTCGGCTGATAATACAGTTCACCTTCACCAGATACACTTTAAGACGCAGCCCCACACTACAACAGCACCAGAACCACCTCTTCTTCATAACTATATCACACATCGTCACAAGACTACTCACTACAACGTAAAAGACGAAGTGCCAAATTCATACAGTACGCACCATCCATTACCGTCCAGAGCAAATTCCATCGCAATCAACATAGTGCAGTGTATGATCTTGTGGAACATCAAAAAGTGCGAAGATACAGTGAACAGTGTGGTTTTAACATTCTATCATTTTAACTATATTTTATACTCACGATTTTACTTATATATGTTTTTATAAACAGTGCACAAAAATTTTACGAATGTCAATAATAGGCCGATCCAGCATTTGAGAAGCACTATTAGAAAGCCCCTGATGATGGCTCATGGAGAGCCGAAACATATGTAGGGTTCGACTATAATAAAGGGCTAATTGCACCTTTTTAGTGATTTGTGCATTTATTGGTGTATTTCTGGAATAATAAAAATGCACGGTGAATTAAGACTAAAAATTGTTTAAAAGTGATGTAGCAAGACGTGATGTGGTCCGATTTCAAACACTGCTATGAAATTTACCTAGGGGCACTGAAAAAAATCACGTAATACCTCAGTAAAAGCAGCCGGTCTCTAGGACGACATTTGAAATCGGTGCCCCCAGAACCCTAACATGGAGTGTTCACTACTGGACTGTAATTTTCAATCACGCCATTGTTACTTTTCAAATAAGCTGAAAGCATATTTGAGTGCAAACACTTATACAGAAGTGAAGACATGAAGAAAGTAACGGGAGGGTGAAGTGGATGTTGACGATGTAGAAAGTTTGGTCGCCGAAAGGCTTATGCTATGGGAAGACATTCCAGATCTGTACAAGGCGGAAACTTGTAAAGAGCAGAATGAAAAAAGTGTGTTTGAAAATGGAAAATAATTTGAAGTCCTTGGCGAAAAAAAATATAAAAATAAAAACTGCAAAACTTAAAAGTTACGTCGTGTTGCTTATTTGATTACTTATTTATGATAAATCGAGTAATAAAATTTAAGTTCAGAACTGCGACGTTCTTCTTAAATTATGACTGAGGAAAACATGCAAGTAATACTGGCACATGTAACATAATCTGTACTTACAAATTGCACATACCGAAAAGCTGGTTCAGGCAGTAAAAATTCTAACTTGTATTCGTGAGGTGTCCAGTAGCAATCTCTTAGGATTCAACCATTCAATTTTGCCTGCTATAATTCTATTTTCATGTGTCATGTCTACATTGTGCCAAAAACGCCCCCCCCCAATTATTTGTTAGTTGTTTGTTATTAGTCATTATTGACATTATTCAGTATTCAGTATTCATTATCTCCAATTGTATTATTAATATTCCACCTATATTCCTCGTATACTCTGTCAATAATGACGAATAAAAATTTTAATCAAATAATTAAACCAACAAATGCACTGTTTTTTTACAACTTTTATTGTGGCCTTTTGTCCCCTCACCCTACACGTGTTTCAGAACCTTACAGTTCCATCATCAGGGGTTACCATTTGCTACTAGTTAATCACACATTAAGACAAATACAGTATGTGCGTATCACTAAGTGGTACGTTAGTCTGATAAAACCTTAAAACCATTAATATATGTATATTTAAAACTTGGTTAAAAGTTATAAAATGTTCGTTGCATTCACTTTTTTTTTTGCTGAACTACTGGCGTGTTATTACGTCTCCGTGTGCCTCTTCTGGTGTGTTGTGATGTTGCGTGTGCTATCTTACTATGGCTGTGTGTGTAGGGAGACTGTTGTCGTGTTGTGTAGTGTGAAAAATTTTAATAAATAGTTGTTTGATGCTAAGCTGATGGTTACATATTAATTAAAGCAAAATAATTATATTGAACGTCTTTAGTTAAGTAGACATTCTAAATATTGTATGTCACAAAAGGAAAGGACATTAACTTTAAATGTAGTCTTTTTCTAATGGTTAGGAATTTCAACCATCTAAGAATTCCGGTTCTTGTGTTATCCATTCTGTAATTTGTTTTATTCATTTGTCTAAGGTACGTATTTCTGTTAGAACTTACTACGTCAGGCTCCGAGTTTTACGAAAGGAAAAGTTCCTCAATAAACGGCGTCATTTATTCTGTGTTAACAGGTAGGAACTACCTCAGTTGCAAATAATTCCGGTTTTTGTTCTGCGCTACGTCCACACGCACGTTACAACCCATTACAGGCACTGTACTACGAAGTCTTTAAGGTAACTGACTCCATGGAAATGTGACTTTATAATGTGCTATAAACAGCCACTGAATATTTAATTAATTTTATAATACTTCTCCACTGTATCTAGCTGCTGACATGCCCAACTAAGGACAGAGGGCTTACATATCTTTATCTACTGACTGAGCCTTAGGCCGCGTTCTCACGGGGCTTGAACCACGCGCGTGAATCACACTGGCGTGCTCACTCGTGTTGCCTCCACGCTTGGTGGAAAGCGTGAGCTGTTCACACGGACAAAAGGTTTCAGTACAATCGTGACCATGGACGGGACAGTTGCTGAGGGCTGTGCCGTAGTGTGCTCTGTGTTTTATGTAAGTTTAGCACAAAAAATCCCGATCTCTGGCTTGCTGCTTTCTGACAGTATGAACTTCTCAAGTTTTTAACTTCACTAACATTTCTGCAGGTCCCAATCCAGATATGTGTAAAGCGGCTGATATTCGTTTTGCTGCGCGCCCTTAAATCTCGATCCCGATACTCCTCCAAAGTGGCATTATACAGAACAGGTTTACTTTGATATAAATCCAACGTAACGTTTCGTTGTCACTGAGACTTAGCACACGTTAGGACATCTTTTACATCACGAACGCCAGTACCACGACTGAAAATCAAACATGGTTTGATCCTGCCACGACAGGATCGTGGACTGCTGACGTCACACGCAAGGTCCACGACTCCGCGTTCACACGGGTAGTGGCCCACGCCAGTGTGATTCACGCGCGTGGTTCACGCCCCGTGAGAACGCGGCCTTAGGTTATTTAAAGACATTTTTAATTTCACGTGCCATACTCTGTTAGCTTCTAGTAAGCAAGAAGTGTGATCAGGAACGTTGAGCAGGTAAGCGTTTGAACGGAGGCTGTAGTGGCCTGCTTATGATCGGCCGTTTCATAAAATATTTTCCTCTAATACTCTTTGAAAAGACTGCGCTTTCCTTTACAAGATGTGGTAAATCTTTCTCGCCAAATACGTGTCTTTAACGGAATGCACGTTTTGTATTTTAAGTCGTAAACTGGTGTAATTTCGTAGCTGAATCTATGTTTCTCTAATTTTTCAGAAAAAAATTTAAATCCACTTGGAACTGTTTAGTTCGTGGCTTTGTCCATTATTCATTCATTCTGTAGTCTGTCTTACGACAGGTCCGTAGCCTCTTCCAAAGCGAGTTCTCCACAGGGTGCGGTCCAGTGCTTCCTCTTTCAATTTACAGTATATTATCTTTTCCTTAAGGTCATCCAGTAGCTGCTTACTCCTTCTTCCTCGTATTCCCGTCATTTCTGTCCTTCCTTCTAACTTTCCTTCAATCACGTGTTTTAGAAGGCATTTTCTATGCAAAATGTGACCAATCCAGTTAGCCTTTCTTCTTTTTATTGTATGTAGGATTATACCATGTTAAAAATAAAACAGTGTGTTTGGACGATCCTGTCCCCAAAGCATAGTGGTTTATTTTAACACACGATGATTGACGAAGCTCATAAAGTGAATGATGCCAAATGTGATACACTATAGTCAGAATCCTATGAAATGTTATTACATAAGCCTGTAGTAACTACATTAATGAAGCAGAGGTAGCATTGTGACATTGATTAGTCGCCCAGATAATCAAAAAATTTCATACATTTCATGAAACCACAAGATTTATTATTGTGTTATCCAGTTTTGTACCCCAAGAAAAACAAAATTGCCTGTATCGATGGACAGTATGACATATGCCCCAGGAATTCAAAAAGCTAAAGCACGCAATATAAAGACATTCAGGAAGGAAAACGCTAAATTAAGCCATATGTTTACAACTCTATATGAAGTAGTGATCCCAGTGGTCGCGCGGTCTAAGGCGTGGGTCTGCGGCCGTTTGCTTGTTGGGACTGCGGGTTCGAATCCCGCCGGGGGCACGGATGTCTGTCTCTTCTGAGTGTTGTGTGTTGTCAGGTAGAGGTCTCTGCGACGGGCTGATTATTTGTCAAGAGGAGTCCTACGGAATGTGGTGTGTTCGAGCGTGATCGTGAAGCCTTATAATGAGGAAGCCCTGGCCCAATAGGGGTTGTTGCGCCATTGGAAAAATAAAATACGAGGCACTGAAGAAGCTAAACAGCCCAGGACAGCTAGGTATACTGCCAACACAGACAGCGTGTGTGACGTAGGCAAAGGTCGCAAACACGTGGCAAAATAGAAGCTAAAAACTGCCCCATTACACGCCAAGCAGGGTCAGAGGGGAGGTAGAGGTACAGCTCTACGCGTACTCGAAGCCGGCTGTAGAAACAGGTGGGTGGTCAGCGCCTCGACCAGCTCCAATTTTACAGGAGGCTGGGTGGGCACTGGGGGCGCTGGGGGCGCTGGGGATGTGTCTGGAAAATCTCACCCCCCACGGGAATTCGAATCCCGTAGGTAGTAGGCTATATCAACTATGCTATCCCGGCCAACGTGATAAAATACGGTACAAAATTTGATGCAGACGCTTTAGAAATTATAAAGTATCAACTTGAACTAAATACCCTGCCATACATGCCGAAGGCATCGGTAGGATGTAATTTCGGAAGGGATAGATGAAATACAAAGAAAGCTGTTTTTTATATCTAAATTATTTATTTGTGGGCTATAGGATGGAATTTAAATTCCTACAAGACAGGTGCACTTAGCACGTGAAATGACATTCTGTAAATAAATGCTACATTATCTCCTGGATCTTACTCACTTATAGTCAGCACTGCAGGTTTTGAAACACTACTTCCAAGTCGTGGAAAATCTGCGATTCTAAAGTGGATAAGAATTCATATTTCGGTTACTTTCCAATTTTCTTCCTCAAATATCGCTTTCTTTACAGAAACGTAGAGTACGCTGTCATGAATAAAGAATGGTAAAGAGGTAGATGTTGTTCAGTGTTTTATTTCATGACTACATCAATTACCATGATTGTACAACACCGACAGAAGATGAGTAAAATACGAGTGTGAAACAGTGGCGGAATAACTGACGTACTTGTCCAGTGTCATGTCGTCCACTAAAAACTCCACGCGGATAACAGTTAATATTACAAGGGATATAAACGCTTCCCCATTGTATGTTAGCCCCATACTTCATTACCTCATCACCAATACGACCTTCCACACTTTGAAAACTTCTCTGTAATACCGCCCAGCAATTCTGCTTCCCACACATGAAGACAAAATGCATTAAACTTGTAATGTAGAAGCTGAAAATAGTGTTGAAAGTGTTAGGAAGCGAGCGAAATACAAAAACGGAGAGAAGCAGGACTCTTTTGAAAGTACTTACAGAAGTCACGATTTTCATGTACTAACGTCTTTCCATTTAAAACGTACGAGTTTAGTGAACATGGTACCGTAACAAACTACAATGTATATGTAACATAGTCTTTGAACATGGAATTTCCTTCAGTCACAAAAATGTAGAACCTCAGTATTAGATCTTAGCTAAAATACGCACAGCTATGCATGCTTAACACAGGTTTTATTTACCCCTGTCAGTACTCACCGGACAACTGCAGACCGGCTGCAATGGTGTGTGAAGTGAGTCGCTTTCTTACTCGTACGGTACCTTAACTTACATTATCCCACGTGCACTAACCGCTTCTATTACAAGCACAGCAAAAACACAAACCACATTCTCATTCAGGATCATAAAACACTATAGCTATGTAACAAACACTAAATTTGTCTGAAAATCAAACAATCCACTACTTTGCAAACACACACAAATTACCACTTAGTACAAGCGAGAGTAATCGATTATCCAGTACTAGGCTACCCATGAGTACGCTGTCTAGCATGTGACGTCTCTCTTATGTGACGTGACTTTCAGCAGAGATGAGCTGGCTAATTGGTTGTAAGACACAACATAACCTGATACAATGGCATATCAAATGTTTACGATATAGGTCGCGCAACTCAATGTCATGGTAGCTGATAGAAAACCGATGCATTGCCATGGCTGCTTAAACGTAAGATGGGCATGACATGGTTAAGTATAAGTTGTATGAATGTCATAATGGTGATAGAAAAATATTCAGCATGGTTGTTTCAAAATATAATGGGTGATCGTAAAATGAGCCAGAGGATGTTTTTCACTATTTATGGTTTTTGACAGAAAATTGAAAATTTACCAAGGACAAATTTAAAATTTGTCCTTTCCGTGTACGTACTATTACAACAACATTTTTCTTCACCAACACGTACACAAAATTCAAATATGTACAGAAAACTTTACAAGATTCCCGACATATTTCGGTGTGCTAAACACACCATCCTCTTACTGGGATTGTGGGTTCGGATCCCGCCAGGGCATGGATGTCTGTCTCTTGTGAGTGTTGTGTGTTGTCAGGTAGAGGTCTCTGCGACGAGCTGGTCCCTCGTCCAAAGGAGTCCTACCGAGTGTGGTTGTCTAAAAGTGTGATGATCGTGAAGCCTCGAAAATGAGGGGCCTAGGCCCCAAGGGGCTGCGAGCTATTGGAAAATAAAACACACAGTCTTCAGGGGAACACACTGAACACTGAACACTTGAAAGCACACAAGCACAGTTATTAAAATTGTTAAAACATCAATTTATGACGCAATATATTGAGAGAAACAACTGATATAATGGCTCAATATGCTGTGTCGTAAAGTGGTGTTTTAACAATTTTAATAACTGGGCTTGTGTAATTTTAAGTGTTCATTTTATTACCCTGAAGATGGTGTGTTTAGCACACGAAACATGTCGGGACTCTTGTGACGTTTTCTATACACATTTTAATTTTGTGTACGAGTTGGTGAAAATAAATGCTGTCGAAAAGTAGTTTAAAATTGACAGGAATAATATATGGGCATATACTGTTTTGTTCTAACGGTATTTTATAGGCTAATGAAGGCTAGGCCATGCGAAAGAAAATCCGGGGTTCGACTGCCAATAAGGGTAAGAAATTTTTCTCTTCACCAAAATGTCCAGAACGGCTCTGGGGCCCAAACTGCCTCATGTTTAATGGGAGTAACTCGGCCGGGTCGTGAAGCTGACCACTCACTTCCATCTAGTGCTGCGGATGAAAATGTGTTTATCTATACCTCCATTCCCTCAATACGCCTTCACGACGTACACACAAACTACTTTTCTTTAATCTTTTACCAGGTACTTTTGGAAGAAATATCACCAAATCAGACATTTGTAATGAAAACGAATATAACAACTGTGTTTGAGGTTGTTATTAAAGAGTAACTGGCTCAAGTGATACTAGTATCCCGAAGGTTAAATGTCGCACCAACCAACCAGAGCTCGCTAATGGACAGAATCATCCACTTCCATGTAAATTCCCTCCTTACAACCTACAAAGACAAGATAAGTTTTAGGCCTCAACCCCTTGCCTTCCTTCAAAGCAGTCGCTTTAAAATTGATTCCTAAATCAAAATATGCCCCATATTTATTGTCTCCCCCTACAGAGCTACATGTCCCGTCCACTGTAAACTCCATTTCGCTATCTTAGCAAGAGCATGTCCCGTATACAAGAATCAAACTTCTCGCTGTGTAATACCTTTAAACGACCCACTTCATTGTTACGTGTCCAAGTAGTTTCCTGCGGACTGTTTTTTCAGGTAATTTGTGTATTTTAAGAGTAAGAAGCCGTATTCTGTACTCATAATGAGAACATGTAGAGTATGTCTTTTACTTTGTTTTTACTATTTTGGGAATTTAAATGAGACGGAGCACATTTTCACTGCACAATAACACACGTATCCTGAACATTTTAATAATTTAATTTTCCGTATCTTCCAAAGTCGTAATCAGGAAAGTAACTAATATCGTAAAAGACACTGAAACTTATAAGAAGTGACGTAACCATCACGTGCTCCTTATACGTCCGACTAGTCACCTATTACGACAAGGTGTAATTGATAAACCAACATGTAAACAGGAATTTGGTCGCCCACGTACGACGAAGTGATCAATTTAGCCTAGAAACAGGTCTTTGACTCAGACCTTGACAGCAAGAAGAAACAGCAGTACGGTCTTGAAATAACTTCCGTAGCCTTGACATGACGAACTACGACGCAATTCCTAGAAAGCTAAATGCTACTTCTTTACCAATACTTCAGCAAAGTTTGCAGGTCGTATCCATCAAGATTTTATGAACGTATCCAGCTGAAAGCTTTAACTTCAAAGCCTGAAGTATAAGTACACATTAAGCGAAAATATGATGTGTAGTGTCCTGTATTTAAATCCAACGCTTGTAAATGTAAGCAGACTTAATACGCATATTTAAATGGAGTGTTTCGAAGCGAATGGATGGGACCTGCATATGGGTAAATAAGAAACATAGAGTTAACGGTAATTCTTACAGAAAGCGTAGTGGAAATAAACAGTTAGGAATACCTGTATATGGGAAGATATTGTTAAAACGTTACGTATAAAAGAAGATTATAAAAATGTAAAATTAGCTGAACTGCTTCGGAGTGCCATCAAATGGTGGGGACGGTCTGGCATACTCTAATACACCACAATACTTCCCCTTACACCCTTCCGAACTTAGTCCATGTTTCCCAATTAAAATGTTCCGAAATATTCAGCACTAAGCACACGGTGAAATGATACAGGGTATCTAAATAAACAAAGAAATTTGGATTATCATGCTTTTCCATTCAAAATACCCAGAAATTACATAAGATAAATGTTACATGTTGGGATGAGAATTAAAATGTTCATCACATGTCACGGAAACTTGTAGGACTGTAGAGAATTGCATGATTAGATTCGAGCTGTCATCGTGTTAACCCCGACGAAAGTGTCCTTGCTACCCTTTCGAAAGAGGCTGTGTAGGTGTCAGAGCAGATCTGAACTTGGTAGCGAAAAGAATTACTCCAGTCCTGCCGGGAATTAAGCTCGGTCCACCCAGACCTTATCCAGTCACTTCGGTTCATACGACATGCTGAGGCATAAATGGTGCATAAAATATTTTTCTTTTCTTGTACGGACAAATATGGCCAGTGGATAAACTTTTGAGTTTAATTGTGCAAATTTTTATATAGAGAGAGTTATAGTAAGTTATAATAAGAGCTTTAACTGGGAATGAAAATAAATTAAAATGTTAAACTGGTCTTTTATATTTTATGTGTTATTACCCAGCATAATGCATTACAGGAGACGATCTAGAGGTGTATTAGGTTATCAGCGATCTTCATTGAGCTTTTCTTAGTTCTTCTCAGATTCCCGAGGCGAATATCCGGACAGTAACTTGAATTGTCATAAATGCCTCCGTAATATTTATGGCCTAATAATTAATTCATTCTGATAGGACCCTCAACCTACATACCGGTAACATTAAAGGTAGCGTCTGATAACTGTTCTGAGTCAGGGAAATCCCTTTATATCCCTATAACAATTTCCCTAATATCCCCCATAGCACAACAGCCCATAGTAGTCCAGGGCCTCCTCATTATCGAGGCTTCACGTTCACACTCAGTTAGACACACCATATTCGATAGGACTCCTCTGGACGAGTGATAAGCCCACACAGTGACCTCTACAATCACAACAATCACAAGAGACAGACATCTATCCCCCCGGCGGGATGCGAACCCGTAATCTCAGCAAGCGAGCGGCCGCAGACCCATGATTTAGACCGGGCGGCCACTATGTGTCCCTAATATCAGTTTTAATTTTCCCTAAATGTTTATGTGCTTGAAAATATTGCCAGCAGTAGTCTTCATTTTCAGCAATGCTGAAATTCCAGAGTCTAATTACCAGAGATTGCGTTAGATATGTAGTTACTTCACTAGTTTTTTGTCAAAATAACTCGTTATTTGCTTAGCATATTTGTAAGTAATTTCTTTGTCTCCTGTGCCAAGTAGGTATGCTCTTACAGTTCTCTAAATAGTTAACTGCTTAACTACTTTGCCAATAATTATTTGACCTGTTAGTCGCTTAAGTAGCTAGTCAATAAATTAATTATTTACTTTTTTGTGGTGAGGGGCCCCGCAGCAGAAGCACCGCAGCAGGCTTATTGTGCAACCCTGTGATTAAGATGATTAGTTTTTTTTCGTTTTTCCAAGTAATGGAGCACCGGTGGAATGAAACTGACAGGGGAAAACCAAAGTACTCGGAGAAAAACCTGTCACAGTGCCAATTTGTCCACCATAAATCCCGCATGGACTGATCCGGAATCGAACCCAGCCCTCCGTGGTGAGAGGCCGGCGACTAACCGCCTGAACCATGGCACGGCCTTAATTATTTACTTATTTTATTTTAAGAGAGTTGTACTAAAACGTTTCAGAAGTTGAATCATCCAGTAAAGAGGAAGTACTTCGTCTGTTCCAGGGATTAAGAGTGTCTTATTTTTAAAAAACCAGCAAATTAGATCCCTCCAATTTTGTGAAGCCAGAAGCAAAACTGCCTTCGGAACATTAAATTTAAATTCCTCACAATATCCGTGTAAAAATTTACGGACTTCTGTCAAATAGTTCCGAAATTTGTATAACTGATTATTTAGTTTGCTACCAACAGAAATAGTTACTTTTATACTTACTTGACTACGAATTTACTTAGCTAGCACTTCGGTTGTTTAGTTAAGGCTTTTAGTTAAACACTCGTTACACCATTATTTCTAGCAGCCACACTGCGGCATTTTCCTACTTTCACAATCTCTCCGGATGTGTGTACTGTATAATAACACCAAGTTGTCCTTAGCTTTATTAGTATGGCCCTCATAAAACTCTCCCTCTTTCGCCAACAAGCTCTGTACGTCAGTGTGCCACGAATATGTGGTTCAGAAAGAAAAGCTTCTGCAATGACATAGTTCCTTTATCGGCAATCCGCAGCGACAAATAAAAGAGTCAATTCGATGAGCACAAGACATTATCACTGTACGTAGGCACAAACTGTGACCAAAACTCATTAGTGTCCTGCAATCTGCTTCTGACATTATTAGCTTGCAGTAATTATTTCGGAAAGCCAGCATAGAAAACTTTAACCACATGTCTCTAAAACCCCAATAGCTGGCCCAACGTCAAACTGGCTGACATATAGTGAAGAGGGCGCCATTTCAAGTCTCTGCCGAACTACCACATGCCTCAAGCAAGAGATCTGAAACATGGACGCTCCTAGTGGCCAATACCACTGCCACACTCTTTCGCCGCGTACATTGAATCTTTCCTAAATCTTTTTCACTTGATTTGTCCTTTGATCTTAAAGACTGAAAGGACTAGACTCATTTTAAACAAACATTCTTTATTCAGTGTACAGAGAAAGTTGTGCAAACCCAAGTTCTGAAGAGGTTTCTTCAGGCCCTTTCTACCGGTGTTTGACAGTGTATGATATGTACCTCATGTGAACTCTAGGGTATATGTACCTCAGGCTTTTTCATTTAATTACACTTCAGCATTTGCATAGATCATGTATGATTTATGTTAAATGGGAGAATGGCAGTGAATTATGAATTGGAAAGGATGTTTAAGGAATCCCTAAGTAATCTAGGACTCAACCAACCACAATAAGGTCCAGTGTCGTTCACATGACTGTCTAGGCCTGGTAAGAGCGTCTGTGGTTTTTCTCAGTCTCTCCATACGAATGGTCTTCTCTACAATTAACCGTGATCACCTTCCCACTGAACAAAGGCTAATATATACATTTCAAAGAGCACAGTTAAATAAAATACAAATGAATCATATCCAATGAGAGGGATTTTCTTTTTAAGAAGGAATTTTTATCGTTTAAAAGTTTTGGCATCCCTAAAATAATACCTTTTGTGTTATTTCTAGTAAATTCAGCCATTCACAGTCGTATTGTGCTTATCGACTCGTACAACTCTTATTTCTATCACCCCGCACAGTTTGAACGTCGAGTCCTTTTTAAGATCCAAGGAAGCAGGATTGAATTGTGAAGGAACTAAAAAAAGTACTATAGTTTTAGGTTCAGAAATAAGTACAGATGACTTTAAATTTAAAAGTAAAGGAGAAAAATTAACTGCCTGTTCATGGCTATGGAACTAATTAAATTGTCTGTGTAGACCAGCCAACACGCTATTTCGCAGCTTAGTTTTGATTTCCCACACACAACACTGCTTCTGGTTTATACAGAGGTACTTTTTTTTACAAAATTTGTGCTCGACCCATCATAAATCAATATAGCAAACATGTACGACCCCAACGAATTATTTATACTATCAAGCTCTATACATAAAAGTAATATATTGTAATTCTAAAAATATTTTGACATTTACATATAAACGTGACCGTCTCGTTTTGCAAACTAAATCCGCTGGATTAGAATTTGTCCTGTTGCATCTAACAGCAATTTCTGTAAGGATATAAGGTGCATTAATATTCTTCTGAGAAGGTTAACATTGTTCTTGTCTTGGGCGTAGATAGAAGGATAATACAAAAAAAATCTTGCATAAATAAGAAAAAGTTTGGAATGGATTCAACTGGCTTGGGTTAGACTCTAATGACGCTGCTTTTTGAACACGATAACGATTAAACAGCATACATAAATTCTCCATCATCTGCATAATTATGGTTACAGATTAAAGAAATCTTGGACCAGTATGCCTCACGTACTTTGAGTTTAAAAGAGAGTGCATTTAAAATAAAATCGAACATGGTGGTTTTGAAGAATGAAACTATTAAGTACAATTTATGAAACAGTTTTAAAATAACAGTCATTTAAATACTAAGGGATGTTCAATTGCATTGCGTTACAAATGACAATAATCAGTACTCTCTAATCAATCATTTCAAATATCCAAGTTGAACTTTTTAACGTGTATTTCCGTACTCACAATGGAACATGAGACTGGCTTTGCTTCAAAATATAATTACTGTAGCTATAAATAAAACTAATTTGCTTCCTACCGGAAAAAGGACAAACCAAATGGGTACATGAAAATTGTTAGTTATTGATGCTTTCTTTTCCCTTCTAAGCCTATATTTTTTTTTTTTTTTGTGGTGAAGGGCCCCGCAGCAGATGCTACGGACGCACCGCAGCCTTGAGGCTTATTGTGCAACCCCGTGATGGAGACAATTAGTTGTGTTTTTCCGTTTTTCCATGTAATGGAGCACCGGTGGAATGAAACTGGCAGAGGAAACCCGCAGTACTCGGGGGAAAAACGTATCCCAGCGCCACTTAGTCCACCAGAAATCCCACATAGACCGACCCAGGATCGAACCCGGGCCTCCGCGGTTAGAGGCCGGCGACTAACCGCCTCAGCCATGGCACGGCCTAGGCCTACCTTACTCCCGTCAGAAAAAAATGCAATGACCTGTGGTACACGAATAAAAATGATAAAATACCAAGGATTTTTCATCTGATTTAACACTATTTCTTACGTAAATGTGAACATAAAATGTAAAAATTGGTGCAGAACGAGAAGAAGAAGAAGAAATACTGTAAAATCAAAACAGAGATAGTGACCATTTATTATATAGAACATATAATTTAATAAAATAGGATGAAGACTAGGGATGTATACAGGTAAACTGCGATGTTAGCAGACGCATTCCTTGGAAATGTATCAATAGACTCTAATAATAAATGTATTCTGTTCTTTGTAACACTATTTTGTATAACATTCCAGTTTCGTTTGGGAAAGAATGGGACTGCTTATTACTGCTTATTGCTTCGTACGTTACAAATGAAAGGATAAAGATCACGTAATTATTGTTGGTGGAAAGTCTGGCGGTGTATTTTTGTGACCATAGCAAACATGGAATAAATGGGTATTATGCAACCTACAGATATATGTGGTACGCCTAGTTACTAGGTGTAACACTGAAGAGAAGACTGCATTCAGCAATGCAACCTCCTAACGACAAAGCAAGAAATTAGATACCAGACGACTCAAGTTGTTTAAAGGTTGTTTAATTACTCTTACTGATATTACAGTATCTATGTACGATAAAGTGAGAAAAAGCAGTACTGAAACTGGAAAGTAGAAGATAGGATGATATTAAAATTGATCTTTAAATTATAAATTTTATTTTACTTACTCAGTTCAGAGGACAGATCCAAGCTTTTACGATGATAATGAAGACATTTTGAGTTCTGATATAAAGAGGAATTTTTTGACCAGCTGAATAAACAGCAGCTTTGGTTAGCTTTCTTAAATAATTATTTTCTTCTTAGTTAAGGTCATTGTAGAACAGTCAAATTAAAACAAACAAATTTGTCACCGTTTCCTTCATTTTGCATTCTTGTGAATCACGATTTTGTATTTTGACATAACTCGTATTGCAGGTGTCCGGGCAGAAAATACTATGTGAAAATATAAGACTAAGGAGAAGTGAGTGAAAATGTAAGAAAATACGTAATGAGTACTTTTTATATAGGCCTATAGTTTTATTACTTTCAACCCATTTTATATCCTCACAATCTCTTGTTAAGATCAGCTGTAATCTTATTACCTCTTCTAATCATTTATCTTACCAATTGATCCCTTTACATGGTACTTATTTGTAAGAACCCTGAAACTAATTTCGTGAAGCGAAGTGCTTCTTCAGAAGAAAATTGTCGCGCAATTCGTCAAAATATTCCAGCATGTTTTGGAACCCTAAATTTCATTCGCATTTAACAAAGTCAGACACTGACCAATACTGTAACCATAATAAATTATCAATAATTAATAAAGACCGCCATGAGACACAATTATATTTATATACATAACCTCATGGTGGTCCGGTAGGACCGAAACGTGTTGCTCCTTGATAAGGATCTATTGTTACACAATAAATATAGATGCCATTGATGGTGTTTTTTACTAACTGCTAATCTTTTAAGAAAAGAACGGGCTGTCTTCTATTACATCAGATAATAAATGAGTGGCGTAAATGAAGAAACTTCCGCAGTGTGTGTTTTTCATTTCCGACTTTCTTTTATTTCTCTCTTCTTTAAATATTTCCCTTGGCAAATTTAGTCGCCCTAACTTATTTTCTCTTTCATTAAAGTACGATACGATATAAACAAATTGTTAGTACCTAACTACGTTATTCAGAAAACATACATTTGCTTAATGACTTCAAATTCCGCCAGTTTTAATGTATGAACGTAATAAAAAAGGTCGCTTCATAAATTATGTCATACGTTTTAGGTGACGGGGAAAGAAAAACAGAGACAGCTTCTTGGCTAACAAGTACTTCGTGACACGATATGGGAGACATTTTGCGTGACGTCACGTTCATATTGTGCTTGAGATACAAAGAGAGAATGTTATGTTTCAACATAATTAAAATGAATCGGCCTCTTCATATTAAACGGCCTAGGGACATGCAACTGCGTTTTCAGTGTTGTTTAGGCGATGTTTTACTGTTATACCTAACAAACACGCATAAGAATCACTTTATTGTTATATTGCAATTTCAAACAAAATAAACTGTACCTACTTGTAATGGAATCCAGCAGCAAATAAGTCGTGCATTGCTTCTGTAGATCAAACTTAATATCTTCAGAACTGAATTATTTTCTAAGAATTCTGAAATAAAAATAACGGACTACATATCTGTATGTATATCATATTTTTTTCTCAGAAGGTAGTAAGAAGAAAACACGATTAAATTTCATGTTGAAATCTGTCCACGGAAATCATTGTAATATCGTGAGATTCGTTCTGTAGTTCGAATCTATTTAAAAGACATAAAGTTAGTCACGCATGCAATGTCGTTGAGATATGATAATTCTAACAGAAAATGGTTGTCATATTTGGATCACGTGACCTTTCTGAAATTCAAGTAACATTACAACCAGTAAAACTGTTGTATCTCTTTACACTAACACTAAAACATTACCAAATGCTAACAAGAAGTCCCTTATTTTGTCCCTAACTACCCAGTAAAATCGAATGTCTTTAATCCCTGCAGTGCCGACCATTTGAACATCAAATCTAGTGATTTAGGTTCATGAATATTTTCAAAACGATTCCTTCAGCCTGAATTTCTGAAACAAGGTAGGACAATTTCTGTTTCACTGAATCAATAGGGTTCCCAAACCAAACAGTTACATCTCTATCTAACATTCAAAGTATTGCACTCATTTTTAGGCGCTTTCGCGAAATTACGAAAAGGGACTATTGACTTCGTCATGTCTGTCTATCTGCCTGCCTGTCAGTCCGTCCGCATGGAACAACCCGGCTTCCACTGGACAGATTTTCATGAAATTTGTTTTGAGTATTCTTCGAACCTATGTCGAGAAAATTCAAGATTCATTAAATTCTGACAAGATAACGGGTACTTTACATGACGACCTATACATATTTATGATAATGTCTCGCTGAATTCGTCTTGGAATGAGAAATGTTTCAGACAAAAGTTGCAGAGAAAATCAAAACACAAGTTTATGTTCGAAACTTCTTTCCAAAAATCGTGCCTTTTATGAGATCATGTGGAAAGTTTGGTAGATCCGGACAGGCCACAGATGACAATATAATATGGCGCATGCGCTTTGCATGCTGGATAACTAAGGCTAGCAAACACACACTCAGAATATGTAATAATTATTGCGTTTCCACGGCAACAATGGTTACGCGAAGGCGCCTCAATGTTACGTTTTAGTACATATATCGTCTTATTATATTAGCTACTTTCAACACATTGGCCGTGAAAGATGTCAATTTTTAGTGAGTATGTCTACCAAGATTACATGTGCACTGCTACAACACCAACTTCTTTGAAGCTATAAGAACATTCTCATCTCATCCAAAGGCTAACCCTTTTTAGACCACCGAAACGTCCGCCAATTTTGGCTCATTGGTTCGCATGTTACTTCACGACGCTACATCTTCTTCAAATTGTATCGTGCATCGAGTCACATGACAGAATAATTACTTGTTGTAAACTGGAACGGATTTTCAAAGATGTAGAACTGGCATACATAAGACCTGTAACCATGTAACTGGAGATAATATTAGCTGTTGTTTCCTTCGAATCTCAAACTGCGCACTTCTCAAATGTAACAGAGAGTCAGCGTACTCCATATGGAAGGGCATAAAACATGTACGTTTTGGCTATGCAACTTTTTCTTTTCCCTGTTTAGTTAGTACTTTTTACTACAAGACAGCTTGAGTAGTAAAAGGTAATTAAGATATATAATAAACTATGCATTCTCCTTTGTTGAATTTTGTTGCTTTGTACAACATAAACATTTGAGAAGATATCTGACACGTCATCTCCGGAAACCTTTGTGCCGGCTTTGAAGGTTACAGCAAATTGAGGATACAGCTAACAGGAACGGGAATTTAGATAACGTTTATGTGGAAGGACGGCGTATACGTTCTCACGATGTAAGAAGTATTCGCAAGTGCTTTTGTGAAAATCTAATAATAAATCCTGAACACAATTACAAGACCGCTACATAAAAATTCCTATAAAGTTACGTCATCACTTAGGTCGATTTTAAACACACGGAATGTTACGGTCTGTGCCTGCAGTCTTCTCACCTACCACAGTCTGAAGAAGGATGTACTTCATTGTCCCTTTTATCTTTTCAGGAGCAGCCAGTAGCACTGTAAAGAAATCATCACCAGCGGGGCTTTACCTTGAGAATGAGATGACCCCGGAGTGACATTGACCCATCAGTCTTCACACAGTCAAAATGAATAAAAGTTTGGTGTTTCTGTGTTATTTCCTGCAAGGTGAGTTAACCAATAGCAATAAAACACTTCAAGGTCAATTACGTGTTAAAGTAAAATTTTAAATTTTCTTTGAAATCTGGAATTTGTAAATAAAAAGCATCCCACGCGTTTTGCCTAAATTATTTTACCCCTAGGTTATAAGCTTCATTTAAGTAAAGGTCAGGCGCTTCACTGTGTGATGATGAATGGATTTTCCGCCATATGCAACCGGAGAGGAAATTTAATTGTTCGTGTGTAGACCATTAGATCGTATAAGTTGAGACGTGACGTAGAACACCCTGTCAGTTACTGTTGACCTTGCGGTGTGTGTTCGTCTGCTTTTTCGCATGTAACAATATTACAGCTAGACAAGTTTTGATAGACCAAAATAAAATTCGTTTTCCTTTTTAAGTACAGTTTTAACCAATCATTGGTCCAATATACCAGTAAATATTCCTACAGACGCTACTTCAAAATGATTTTTGATCTCTTCTCTGGCATTATGTCTAAATATGTTCTAATTATTACATACTAAATTCACACATGTACTCAAACCACAAAGAAACACATATACATATGCATCGGCACAAACACTGAAACTGTATTTGAACTTAAATGGGAAAAGTGAACTACATGCCTGTAAATTCACAACAGCCTTAACGGTTAATATTTTCCTTAAAAATGCTCTTGAATTACAGTTTCTAACAGAATAATGCAGTGGTGTGCATAAAATCTTCATTTCGATATGTATATATATATATATATATTCCAACATCGTTCTAACATCGCAGGAATTCGTGAAAGTCCAAATTACATCTACACAAAGAACTTTGACACAAGCGCGAGTACAAAGAATGAATTTAAATTCAGAGATGTAAATATGTTCTTAAATATAGTTTACCACATCTAAATAAGTGTACGAAATGGTATTTTTAAACAAAACTAAACCTTTACAGTGCATAAACATATATTAATAATAATAGTAACAGTTATCGACTAAAAGTGTTAAAAAAAGTGTATATTTGTGATATTGCAAGACTTACTTGCATACACTGCGTGCTTTCAAGACTAAGCGTCGTGAGAGTCTTGAAACTATCTAAAATTCTGCAATTATAATTCATATTTCCGCACATATTTACATGGTTTGCTAATGCAGACACATACAATTATCTCCACCTTTCGGTATTCTTTTCCCATACATGCCTAGGCCTTCCAAGTGGTCTCTTTCCTTCATAAATTCCTGCCAAATCCCCCCACGCATTTCCTTTCTCCGTCATACGCGCTAAATGTCCCTCCCGTCTCATCCTCCGTAATTTGGATACCCGAAAAACATTTGCTGATATGCATAAATCACGATGTTCCTCATAATGCAATTTTCTCCATTCTCCTCTTACCTCCTCCCTCTTACATAAATTCCTCAGCACCGTATTGTCGAAGGAACTGTTCATTATATTTCCTTTTAATTCACTTAAATACCCACATTCCTTAAACCAACAAAATGCACACTTCTTATTTATTACACGATAAAATTTTTTACAGTAAAATCAGAAGTTAATAAGAACTGTGCATTTTGTTGGTTTAAGAAATGTGTGATCGAATGAAAATGCACGGTATGAACAATATAACGTTCATTTAAATACGTCTTTATTAAAGTGCCGGCTTAACAGCAAAAATGCAAATAATAATAATAAAGTTTGCTTGTGATAGTTCTCGTGTGATGTACACAACACTGCAAATACACAGTGCCCTAACCTATCCATCCTACAATATGCCTGCTAGCGTCAGTTTATCATTACTTCCATCTGCTTACACCGCTGAGTGACAACCTTATTAAGAAGGATGCCTGAATATAACAGCGGCTTTGGACAGCGGAAGGACAGTTGATAATATAAGTTAGGCAGAAATTACTGCAAAGAAGGAGACGGTGTGGTTAAAATCCAATTTAAAACAGCATATATCATTTCTGGCTTCATAACGACACATTACGTCGGAAAATATGCTGTGGAAAGTAACAGGTTTCTGTGTATATAACAATGAATTCTCTTAGAGTGAAGCGTAAGTTAATTATTAAGAGAGAGAGAGATTTCAGGCCATCAAGGAAGTTAGACACTTTCACATACTCTGAATGTTGTGACATGAAATTACAATGTGTCTCCACCATAAATTGTTACAATAATTACGTCTAAGCTTGAGCATAGGCCTAACGACACAAGTGGAGACATCTAGTTACTTATGCACATGCATAACACTCAAACTAACGTATACACATTCGAAGTATGAGCATAACACTGGAATAAAGATGCACAAAGTGTTCTAAAAATACCATTCTCCCACTTAGATGCCACACACAAGCCAGAAGTTAATATGCTGCTGCTTCAAAAATTACGCGGATGTGAGATGTAGTTCAATGCGTTTTTCCACTGGCAATAAATTATCAACATCTGCAAGGTGGTAGACATAACCTAAAATTTTATCATTGTTACTAAGTTTTTAATGTTTATCTTATAAAATATTTTCAAATAATTTTCGCATTTAGGCCACAGTTTTTCTTCATGTAAAATTATCCAAATCTACTGCACTGGCCCAATATGTAAGGAAATAATAAAGGAGTATTACGACATCTATTGTTCACGTCACCTAAACGGAAATCCGAAAAGGATCTTCTCATCACTCCGATGCAAAAAGCCTTGGCCGAGGATGAATAAGAAACCGTGAACTCAAATCAAGAAAACGCCTACATAATTTCCAGTTTTTTGTTCTTCTCCTCAACTTCCTGTCCAATTGCACGCCTCATCACTCAAGGCTGTTACAGTTGCATGTTCTGTCAACGCAATTACAGCTGTGTGCAACAAATAAACAACTCCTGGTGCACGAACCAATGCCGATCCTCAAAAACTATTCTCTATCTATTCACAAATGACCTTCTTACTCTCTCAGAGCAGCGGCCCCCTGCTTCGCATTTAGGTTCACTCCAGTCTGGAGTTCACAAGTTGCCCAATTACGTTCTTTGAGATTCAGTAACACGTACAAGTTTCTGTGACTGAAGAAGACATACATGGTAATACTCAACGAATGATTGGATCACACCTACCAAAATACTAGTACAAAATAAGAGTCGCTAAAAGTTAATGCGGCCATTTGGTTTCACAAATTCTGCAAACTAAACCACTTTTAAACAGCATATTTTTTTGTTTTGTTTTTATGATTGAATATGAAATACACAGCGATATGCAAAGATAAACGATTGTTATTGGCCTTTGCTTATTGAAGATGTTACCAAACGTTGCATACATAAATATACTACAATACAGAAACACACTACACATTTTATCTTATTTCTCCTTCTACTGTGTCAATAAATAGCAAAGATATGGCACTCACTTTTACCTTATATTTCGTTACACAATGTCGAAGAAAGTTAAAATATACTTTGTGCGTTTACTGGACTATAATAATGTCGTACCAAATTTTTTACACAGGAAGGAATGTTTTGAGGAGGTTTAGAAATTGTGTTGGAGCAACTGGTCCTAAAGGACAGAATACTGCTTCATGAGAGAGAGTTGAGGATAACATCAGAGAGTGCAGGTCAGTAAGTGAGAGGAAGCTGAAGATGCACAATCTGTCCATAGTGGGTTCAATTTACCTACTTGTGCAGAGGTTCATGACACCAAAGTTGGAGCACGAACCATCTTGGTGTAGACGTGACAACCCAGACTTATGTTAGGAAGGTATGTGAGTCGTATATCAATACATGCGCTACGGATAATTGACTGGGTTCTTCGTAGTTTTCCTGAGTGCTATCGGTATGATGTTAATACAGTACCTTGTACTATGCTAGAGCCACCTAACTCTACTTCTTACTTACACAAAAGTCATGACCATAAAACCAGTAAGTTGAAAAAAGCGTCATTACATATTAAATTTTAACTGTCTGTTACCATAATAATTTAACTCCAAAAACACTGTCGTCTTGTTTGTTCATATTTATTTATGAACGCTGTCAGTAACTTTCAATTCCGCGTCGAATAATATATAATTAATAAACTGTAAATTATATTTAAATTTGTGAGGAAAACCGCAAAGTACACGCTGTTTTACCACAGAAACATCAAGATAGTTACAAAGAACTTAAAACACAATCCATGTTGGGAAAAATGAAGAACAAAAAGTAATAATGGACGCAACATGTTCGCGGAATGAAGACGTCCAGACTCGTGCACTTTGTTACGAAACACCGATCAGCGGGATAGATGAACCCACAATGCCCATTAAAGCGACTTCTGATTGTTACAATGAGGCCAGAACGGGCCACGAGACCTAGGTCTTTGAGAGCTAGATGATGATGATGATGATGATGATGTCGGATGTTGCTGGAAAGTTTCATGGATAAATCTGAGGAACTTCCCCTTATTTGTATTGAGGGGAACGATGAAACCCAAGAAAGAAGCTTTCCTTCGGATCCGAAATTTATACCCGGGATCTCTCGAATACGAACGCGACGTTTAAAATTGACTCTTTTCAGAATTTCATAACCTTTTTAGATCTTCCTCTAACGTAGCAAAGTATACGCAGTATCATGCTGCTCTGTTTTTAACTGATTTATGTCAAACAAATAACCGTATCGAAGTTTGATATCATTAAATCAAGTGAACTTGAGTCTGTTCACGCCTCGCTTTCTCTTATAATATCCACTATATCACATAACTTTGCATGTTGCTGTACAATAGTTTATAGTTCTACTGTGACTTGCAGAACACGCAAACCGACGCATACACCGCTTTGGTATGCACGAAAGGTGCGTGTTACCGTTGTGTTTGTGATATAGTCTAATAAACTGGCTCCAAGTGGCATTACTGTCTCAGATAAGTAACTGGAAAGGCTCATAGCATTAAAACAGTGGTTACCAAGACTTTCTGCAGTAGGTCATAATGAAATGCTACTCGAGTATTTCTAAGAATAATTCAAACAAAGCTTGCTGAAGACCATAGTTCTGTCAATAATATATGTTTGGTAAGTGTGATTCCATTCCTGTCTGGAAAAGGGTATTCTTAACGTTGTTAGGCCCATAAATGCTCAAGGGACCATCAACCCTCTATCCAACTCAGGTGCGCACCCAGAATATTTCCTTGGGGGAGGGGTTGATTCTGGTGCTATATAAAGTTACGTTTGACTTTAAAAATCAAGTTATAAAAATCATGTTGTAGGTACAACATAACACTGTCTGAACTGCATTTAGATATATATGAATCTAACTACATGTTCCACGACTCAATCACAGTGTCCTATCTTCTTGTTTCTTTAAATTTTATTAATTTATTTTTCAAAATTCTAATGTACTAGTCATCAGCCGATTTCAGGGGCTGATTTTGTCTGAAGGGAAATCACATAAAACTTTTCATAGCATAATATCTAAAAATCTGTGTTTTTTTAAATTTCGGATATATGTCTCCATAAAGATTATTTTCACTTCCATATGCTCACATTTTTCTACACAAAATTCTATTCAAATACTTCAAAGGCATTAGGAAGAAATTTTCGTTCTCGGGGTCTAGGCCAAATCTGTTGGACGAATTTAATTGTTGCTCTTATCTTTTCAAAATAACCCCTACTTTGTATAAACCTCAAATATAAATTAATCCGTTTCGCCAAAATGGATTGTGGAACTAAAGATTCACACACAACTTATACTGTAGATATGTATGGCACTAAGACATACAACTTTTATTTGAAACGTTTTGCTGTGTAACCTACTTTTAATAAAATACAAGCGAAATCTTCATAATAACGTTATATCATACCTGTGCTATTTATTGTTTGAAACAAATTCGCGTCTATATTAAATATGTATAACAAAGCAAGAAAAGGGCAAAGAGTGAAATTAAACATTACGTGTAGGTCATCGGAGTTATATCTTTCCATACCATTCCATATTTGTCTCAGATTTTTTGTGAATAGGTATTCTCATAAGAATTTCAACTACACAAGAAAGAGAGACAAGAACGGAACAACAGTTTCAAAACCAGCTTTATTGTTTTTATACTGACTGAAGGAAATTTAAATTATGGGAAATGAGAAAGGCTTATACTGCCCTAATATTGTGGTTTTATGAGTTACGACACTATGCGTTCTGTAAGTGGCTACGAACGTTTCGGAGGAATCTAGTGTCTCCACCTCAGCATGGCCTTGTGAAACGGAAGCAACCACACAACAGACTACTCTTTGTCCCAGCTCGGATCATAATAAAAACTTCACCGTGTGAAAATTAAATCTCACACAGTCGATACATGTAAGTCAGAAAAGCTCCCAGAAACAGAGCAGGGACGTTACACAGAGCGTTCTGTGCCTGTCTGAGTTTACGTCCTATAATTCATCTCAGGAAGGTCAAAAAATCCCTCAAAGAAACCAGCAGCTTCTCTGCTCGAAATTCGGAACTATTACGCCGAGTCAAAACTCGCGTACTACATTATTTTAATCTAAACTCTGTGGTACACCTCAACTGGTAACTGTACAACAATTCTTGGGGTACGCGGTGGTGCAGTTGGTTGAGGCACTGCGCTACAAGCTGGAAGGTCGCGGGTTCGATTGACTTAATCCTGAGGTCGACTCAGCCTCTAACAGAAATAAGTACTACGGTTATCTCCTGGGGGGTAAAGGCGGCCGGTGCTAGGGCTGACAACCTTGCCACCTTCAAGTGTCGATTGTCTAGAAATTCTGGAAGCCTCAACCTCCTGGAGCCGTAAGGGCCTGTCCAGGACCGTAATGAAATAGCTTTCTGTACCAATTCTCACATCATATAAAACTATGATTGAAATCCGTGTTTCGGCTGTAATCAATTTGAAGTTGGAAATTTTCACTAGCATAAATTCAATATGAAATTGCTCAGACATTACGTATGCATAAGGGAAACAGAGACTGCTAGAGAATTGTTATCGGAGAACCTCTATGTAAGATATTATCTGCAACATCTACACATAGATATGAAAGTAATATTAAAATAAATCTGACAGGAATCGCCTATAGGGCTGTGTACATCGACAAAATGTATAGTTACGTAATAGGAGAGAATTGCTAGTCCAGGTGAAGATGTGTTTACTGTCAGATTCTGCACCATCTGGTACTTTACAAAAGTATAACTGACGTTCAGAGACCGTAACTAAGATTAAGGCTTTATTGTGTAGTTTGTTTTCAGATGTTTATCTTCCACCGACAATAACATTTTAATAATTTTCTTTATAGCTTGAAGGAGATTCAATATCTAATATATATATATATGTATAGTACCAATTCAACCACTGTTATATTGATTATTGAATAGTATGGTAACAAAGCCGGTAGCTAATTGGTAAGTCTGACAACAACAGCGGGTTTTCACG
The DNA here is from genome assembly GCA_021186555.1 of Reticulitermes speratus. Taxonomy (NCBI): domain Eukaryota; kingdom Metazoa; phylum Arthropoda; class Insecta; order Blattodea; family Rhinotermitidae; genus Reticulitermes; species Reticulitermes speratus. The sequence goes on from JAJKFL010000001.1 coordinate 12,157,665, forward strand.
AAACTTCATTCGCATCTGCAACCATTAAGCAATACAGAAGTAATGTTAACTTAAAGGACATCTGCAATGTGCTGCTGTTGTTGTAGGTTCCTGCGACTACGGAACTTTTGTGAGATGAATGGCGAAGTAGTGTTTGGTGCACACGACAAGAAACCAGTGAGAAGGATTAGCACAATGGGAAGATTAAGTGGAGATAATAGTACACGGTCTGATGCGCGCAAAAACTTTCCTCGATTAACGGATGTTCTTTGTGACGTAATGTATCCATTTACCTGCATTTCACACTAAGTGCAGCTAACTAACGTGACCACTCGTGTGCCCTTGAAATCCTCTGAATCACAGCTGGAGTTCTTCAAGCGTATATAAGAAAATTTAGTTCTTTATGGACTGAGTAACTTTTAGTCTTTCTTGAGAACATGACTGTTTATTTCGTGAACACAGCTAAATATAACGACGGTCCCCCATTGTAGGCCCTTGCCCATGCTAACAAACTGACCCCTTACCACAAACATACGGAGATACAGAAAAAAAAATTATTTGAAGAAAACCTTTATGACATTTTCACCAAAATTAAAATACAAAACTAACACGTTCTGTGTTAATCAGGATATATCCACACCAGAAGTTATGATATTTCGTTAATTGCGAGTGTGCAAAAAGTAAGCCGATATTCATAGCACAATAAGCCTAAGGCTGCGGTGCGTCCGGAGCTAATGCCGACGGGCCCATAGAAAGAAGAAGCCGATATTCAGCTTTTCATAAATTAAAATTTATCTTACATTAATACTTTGCCTCCAGTGATATTCCGCACAACGACTCACCCTCAGACAATTTTACTCATGCTATCAAGTATAGTTTGCAGTTGTTGAAATTATTATCATTAGTAGTAGTAGTAGTAGTAGTAGTAGTAGTAGCAATTCAGTTGTAATAGTTATTATTGAGCAGCTTAAAACTCTTCAGTTCTACTGCTTTAATATTACCCAAGGTTGCTCCCTCTTTAAAAATTCCGCATTTGCAGATAATCAAATCAAAACTTTCACGCTGTGTTCCTCTAAGACACCGCTTCTCGAACTATGTGTCGCGACATAATGATGTGTCGCGAGCAGTTGCTATGTGTGTCGCCATAAATCTGAACACCCACAACGCGATTCACTAGCTAAGTACAAAAATCATCATGGCACCTTCGATCGCTGAACGGCATAACCTTAAACTTGCAATTGGATGGAGAGGGCGAAGCGTTCGGCTCGTGTACGCGTGGGTCATGTGCAGACGAAGCACCGCGTAGCACCCGAAGTGACATGACATTAAGCTAACTCCACCTTAATCCTATGCAACAAGAAATTTGTATTAAGAATGGTTCACATATACTTATTTTTTGATATGTCACTGAAACTTTGGTATTCTCACGAATGCTTATAGCTGCATGAAAATTTTTGATAATAAAAATGGTTCATTGAAACTTCAATATTTTTATTTCATTAAAATTTTGGTATTTCCACGCCAGTGTGTTGCGTGTGTGGAAGTTATTCTTCAACAAATTCGCAGAAAAAAAGAATGAGAACGGCTCAGTTTCTGCATTTCTATTTAAAGGTGTTTTAAGAAGACATTACGTGTTACATCTACAGCTCTAGAAATTTGTGCTGCAGATTTCTACGGAAAATCCATCTTCCAGGAACATGTAAAATGCTCAGTCAGCCTCCTCGCATTGTGTGTATTTGAACATAAATAACTTTCAAGCCTAGAAAACAAGCCTTTAATTAGTTCTTAATTTGATACAGAAATGAATCTTGTAGAAACATATTAATCTTAGTAGTGTGTCATTCTATTTTTAACATTTTGTATATGTATTTTAAAGAGTACTGGATCTAAACTACGAGTCCTTATTTACATTTAGCTATTTAAAGGACTGCCGTAACCACATGCACTAACATTAAGAAACTTGCATTTTATTGCACAGGGCGTGAGAAAGAATTGTTTGACTCTTATTTACTGACGCTATCAATCGCTAAGAATATATATCGTCAATTTTAGATGAATTAATGTGACTATGGAGCATCTGTGCAATTATACTGGCAGAAAAAACCTAGTTACAAAATGTATTTATATGTTTCCTACTATCATCAAAACACATATAAAATATTACCCTACAGAACACTAACTGATTAGTCTCTCTAATACAAATCGCCTGTGTTCTCTGTGAGGTAGAAACTGAAGCACCATACAGAATTTTATCAATGTCAGTCCTCAAAGGATAACAATTTTAACTGTCACCAAAATAACACACACACGGATTTAGAAAGTGCTCCAGCAACTTCTGTCATAATTAAATATATTGTTTTCAAAACGACAGTCTGGGTGACCTGTATTCTGACAGCAGCGTCTAATAGTGGTGTCGAGACAAATGCTTACTGCAAACTGTCGACGGTAACATGACCGTGATTAATTTGAAACGCTGGCTTCACGGACGTACTCGTATTTAATATCCTCTGTTCCGGTAGAGACGGTCGACAAGCATATCCTCTGGTCATTTCAATGTCTCTGTTGACCTTTCTGTTTGGACGAACATGGACATAACATTTAACACTTTGTTACGTATTATGTCTTTGTTGTATCACACAATGCATGAATTTCAGCCGGAATTGTACGGAATATGGAAGAGAGCGCTGGAAGGAACTAGACCTAAAAAGGACGGTACTATTTAAATGGGTCATAAAGAAATAGGAAGAGAAGTGAAATAGATTCACGCGGTCCGGAATAGCGATCGTTAACATACGGTAATGAAGCTTCGATTCATGAAAGACAGGTGACTGATTGAACAGCTGAACGAATGTTAGCTTCTCAATACTGAATCTGACGCGTGGATTTCCGTTCTTAGCCTTCACTTTCTTTCCTTATTTCTTGTTTACTTAACTGTGTCTCGCTTTCTGTCTGTAGATAAATTCAATCCACATTCTTCAAGAAATTTATATTTTATTACAATAAATTAATATGACTAGGTAACTGAAAATAGCTTTTTGTCATACCTTGTAATGTACTTGCCTGTGTACACAAAGTCAAATAATTCCAGCAGTACTGAACTCTATTATACATTCTGGACCATTGCAGTCACTGACAAATGAAAGTTCTGGGAGTCTGTAAATGTTGTCTTATATAATATGCCACGTGTGTGACATTCTTGATGAAGCCTCTCACGTTCTGGGAATTCAGTGACTCTCTATAAGTCCGGAATAATAATGCCTAGGAGTAATCAGGAAATTTCTGATACATCAGAAGTTTGGACTTTCTGAACAAGGTGATGCACTTTCATCAAATTTAGTTGTACGTACGTTTGGGGTTCGGCAACTTGGACTCAGGAACCTGATATATTCGCTCTTCGCTACTTCAAAACTGATTCCAGTTTAAGGAACTCAGTTTCCTTGCTATCTCCACTCTTCCATACGTCTTTATTTCATTACTTTAATAATGGGATTAAGTACAATTACATACCCACTGGGAAAGAGAGTAGAAATACGCATATATTACTGCATACAAGTTAAATAAAACGAATGGTACACTCAGCTGTTTAGACTGGTATTAACCAATGACACTAAGGTACGTGCTCGTTCAAGTTTCGGATTATCAGGATGAAATTCCTTGTCAGGTTCAGATTGGCTCTTCACATTTTATTTATTCTTATTTCAATTAACGATGTTTTCAGCTCTAAGGTTACACAGAATCGAAATAAAATTTATTAAAGTACAATTAATTATAAATTATATAAAGGGAAGCGGTCGTGGCTTAATTTAATATATTATTCGAACATTTGACTGGAGAAAGTAGGAAAGGCCATGAAGAATCTCAAGCAGAATACCTAGGCTCCACACACGTATTTAAGCCTGGGTCCTCCCGAATAAAGAACAGGAGTACTAAATGAACTACCGCCTTATTCGGTAGACTGGATGTTGTTGAAAGACGCTAGAATTATCACGTGACAATAAGTTTGAGGTTCGTAAAACTGTGTTATTGAAGATTCAAGTCTTCTGGAATGTTACGCCGTATCGATTGCAAATAGTTACCGACGTTTCGGAGGATCACAGTATCTCAACCCCTCAGGGTCAACCAGCCCAAGAAGGGACTTCTTCATCCTGAAATTGAAGGCAATATGATCCGTCGAAACGTCGGTAGCTGTTTAAGTGCCTACATGGTGAAACATCCCAGAAGACCTCAATCTCCGATGTTTAGTTATTCACGTGCAGAAATCCTAACACACCGTCTTAAGTATATTAATCAGAAATGGAAGGAAAGGTGTTTCATGTTATCAGAACCACAACTCACAATGATAGTAATTGAAACATGGTTATGTAACAGCCCCCGACTCACCCCTAGCGGTGGCACGTGTGCCTTTGAAACGGGTGAATTGCAATACAAGCTTGCGTTTTAAAAACAACGTTCACTGCCCACGATGATCACGCTTAAGCGTAATTCTTGTACGTACACAGGAAAGTAAATTTTCATACTACAGAATAATTGTGTGACAACAACTAGTTTGAAGTAGTTTGACGTCACGATTTGAGTTCAAGGCGTGTTATGGCACGAACGTGAGACAGCGAGGACGTAGATGGACAATTCACTTGTTCCCTTCGTGTTCAGATCTGGTATAGGTAGTTATTTGGGTCCTTTTTATGTGTGTGTCTTTGCTGCGTTTCTGAACGTGATATCTCTTGTCTTGCAAGGGTCGACCCCACCGTTCAAAGAGATTGGAGGGCACGGTGCGAAGCATATAGGCTATAGCTCCGAGCTGCCATAGATTTGAAGTGGATACTCTACTCTGAATGTAGTCTATACATTTTTCGAAAGTGTTTTATGTAAATTTCAAAATTGCGTTAAGCCAATCAGGCTGCTGAAGTGGTAAGGATCCATACTCGTATTTGGAACGTGCCCAGTTCGAATCTGACTGACGTCTTTCGGGTTTGTCCTGATTCCCTCCTGGTAAATTCTGGATTTATTTATTTATTTATTTGCATATTTATTTTACGGTCTGCATGCCGTAGTCAGTAGCTGGGCTATGGAATGGACGATGCGGGGTTCGAATCCTGCCAGGGGCAAGAGGTTCTTTCATCTACAACACGTCCAGACTGGCTCTGGTGTCCAATCAGCCTCCACTTCAATGGGTACTGGGGTTTATATAAATCTGATGTTGTTCGTTTTCCGTGAAATTGTCTTACATACACAAGTCTTTCTTCGACTAATTGCACAATTGGTTTTATTGCTCCTACGTATTTCGGCTGAAAACCACAGCCATCTTCAGGGAGCTACAAGTGTTTAAGACATGTACAGTGTGCGGATGGACATGCCAATAGGCTCATTTTACCCACTTCGTATAAGACCTTATGAAGCACAGTTTCGCTTCATTTTCTTTAAGGTACACCCCTGTTGCACCAAACCTTTTAAAACTTTCATCTTACAAAACGTAGTGTCTATGCGTGTACATCCCACCTTGCGTTACAAGTACGTGTAAAAGACTAAAACCTTTCGCCCCTATTGGGAAAAGAAATAAGGTACACATGGAGATTTCAGGCTGTCCCCGCAGTGTAGTTGAGATTTTCGCTCTTCTGCGAATTTATGTAGCATTGTTTGGTAGTTCCTTACCAACAAACTATCAACCAATTCTGCGTAACACACAAGAAGAGCGCAGATCCAAAGACAAACATCTGTACCCTTTAAGCCCGGTACACTTATTACACCTCAAAAGGTATCCGTTTTGATAAGGTTATGTGGCAAGTTCCCACTTTCATTTATACTTTAGTCCTACAATATAATAAATTAAACAGGTCCCAAAAATATACCCACATTACTTGATTCTTAGTTGTTACATTGGCTGGGGGGAGATTTTATGCAGAGCGACATTCTTTGTGTTTCATTTTCGTAATAACTTAAATTGCGCTTTGTGGATTTCTGCACACGATTAAAATATCATCAAGAGATGGCAGGACAGATACAGTATACCTTCACTGATAATTACACAAGCCAAATATAAACGGAGGGACACAGTTTGACAGCAATATCTCTTTCGTAACGTTTTAAGTGTGATTCCTAAATCAAGTTCTCGATATATCTTAATAAACATAAAATTAAGTATTTAAAACTTAAGATCAAGAGGACTGGTAGAGAATAAAATAATTAAGGAATTTAATGGCCTGAAAAATCGGATAGGCGCCTATATTCAAACAATAATTTCTGGAAGCAATTTATTAGGATCCAGACCGGCTCTGAGTAATTTGTTCACCTCAGTTTCCTACTTCTATGCATAATGTACACTGGCAGGTTTGCATATTTACTGTTTGTGACAGCTGTCAGACGTAACTTAAAGTTTCTTTTATCTTTGTAATTTCTAGCCTCTTATTGCTTATTTGTCACATGTAGGTGCATAAATATCTGTATTATGTAGGTCCTTACAAGATCTAATACATAGATGGTAAATTATGTAATTCATGAAGAAAGCAACTTCCTCGTAAGGAAAGTCGTTTTTCGAAAAAATATCAAATAAAATATATGCTTATTTTATGAATATGGATTGTATGAATGAAATTCACTTGTTCCTGATAGAATGTGACTTTCTCCAAAATGCCTATTTCTGTAATTAGAAGTTTCTGATTATTAAGTAAACCTAGACTTTAACGGGGAACAACGCAGACGGTCTCTAATAGCAGGAATGTCAAAGAACGCCGGCCAACATCTATAACCCTCGCCGTCCTGGGAAGGTCCGTGACAGCAGCCCTTTCAGCATATCAATGAACATTGCAATATATTTGAAACAGATATTTGCAAATAACGCGACGTTCAGGGGGCTGGTACTTCTTTCGTCCTCGTTCTGTTACCACTTTCCCCTATGCGCGGTTATATCTTGAGAAATATCGTTAAATTTAGTTCCGAAGTTTGGTCGAGGACTGAAACATGTGACTTTCCAATAGACAGCCAATGTCTGTGTGTTGCAGTTTGGTGCAGATACAGCAGCGCGGTGTTCACGCCTTCAGGGGGCCCCGTGTATGTGAACCCAGAAGCGGCAGCTGCGCAGTCCATTGCGATCCAGCAGGAGCAGAATGAAGCAGTGGAGCTTCTCACACAAACTGTCTATGGATTTCTTGACTTCACTACAACTATTGGCAATACTGTAATGGTCTTCTCTCCGCAAAGCGCATTAGCAGGTATGAAAATTAAGGGCGCCCGAAGTTTCCGGCTACCGCAAATTCCTTCATGAAATCAGTTAAAAAAAAAATATCCGATCAAAAAAATCACAATGTGTCTCCCAGTTCTCTATCAGTTTTTTGTTAGTAGTGACTTGTCTTACTCCTTGCATAAACAAATCCTGGAGAGGAGAAATTCCGATAAATTTTTCGTCGAAGAAGGCAAACATTGCGCCAATAGAGCTAAATTTTACGCGATGCGGTGGAATGGATTACCGGTCCCTTTTCAAGAGAAGAATACAAAAAATTACTATCGTGTCACTGGCAGTGGCATACTCTTCATACTAAATCTTTTTTATATTGCTCTAACGGTTTGAAAGTGAGTACTAGAGAAAAGTACTTAAGGAAAATAATCCATAAGACGTATTGGCTAGGAACTGTAAATTCTCTTTTCAGATATAAAACACGACCACTTAAAAATATGAATTATTAAATTCTGAATTATATATTTTTTATCTCATTCCCATATTAGTTTATTTGACTTAACTTCAAATATTATCTTCATTATTTCGTTTTAAAATGAGTCTAATCATCCTATGTCAATACTCCAAGTGATGGAACACATTTTTTCGACTGGTATAAAAATAATCATATTACAGTTTCGTACTCTTTGACATATTTTCTCAATATAAAGTCGTGACACAACAGAGAGTAACTTCTTTACTGAAAACATTAATGTAGCATCCTGTTTCGTTAAACAAACCGAATATTTCGTGTCATGTACATATTACATCATAACACTTGTACTACATTGCATGACTCGAAGTTATATCGTCTGAGCTAATGATAGAGTCGTTAAATAGAAGATAAATGGGCCAATATAATAAACAACTCTGTCCTTCTGTTCAGATGGAGGTAAGAAAACTGCTGCTACCACTTCTTCAATCATAGAAACAAAACCTACGAAGCAATCTTCGCCTGCAGCACACTCGTCATTGGAGATAAAACCAAGTAAAATAACAGAAAACAAAGTCGCTATTCCTTCGCCTGGAAATTCTCCTAGTAATAAGAAGACAATGTCGAATGTGGAGGTAAAAGTTGGCCCACCCGCTACCATATTTTCCAGCGTAGTTGAAGTTCGTGGAGGTGAGAACCCAACCAGAGTGGCGGATGTCAAAGAAGAACCATCCAATATCATTGAAATAAAGACAGGTGCTTCCAGTATAGTTGAGATTCGTGGAGGAGGGTCGTCTGCCCTTTCTAGTAAAGTAGAAGTTCGAGGAGGTACGTCCATCTTAAAGAACATTCAGAATGAGCCATCGACCAAGCTGGAGGTACTTGGAGGACCAAGCAGCGTGGTAGAAGTAAAGACGGGTCCGTCTAAAATTCTGTTCAGTCGTGTGGAGGTTGTCGGAGGAGAGATCCCGCCTTCAGTGACAGTGGCAGAGAATCCCCAGGATCATGATAATAACGTGCCCACTATTTTGTCGAGCATGGTGGAGGTCAGGTCTAGCAGCGAGGAACCGGCCTTGTCCGGAAACAACGTCGTGGAGCCAGAGTACGACTTCCTGTCCAGGCAACCGTCAGAGGTGGTGGATGAAACCTACAAGGTAATGCACTTGACGTTTGGTTATATCATGTTTGATTGTTAGATTAAAGACTACTGCCGTATGGAATGTGGTGCCACATAATCTGCTAGGAAGGTACAAAGCTTTCGGAGGGACCTTCGCTTTCGTATTCAGGATCAACGAATACTCCATTCGTCTATCCTGAATATGTAGTTAGCAGATTCCTGTAAACGGGATACCTTGCTACCTGACTACACGGCGCAGGTTTCACAAGACGAAATCCTACTTAATATCCGTCGTGAAAATCTCAAATCTCTGGGTTATTCAACGGCGTTTTTTAGCTACAGAGACTGTATAGTACCGAAATAGTAATGATGAAAGACAAATTGTCCGTGAAGTGGAAGGTGATGGTCTTGCATGTTTCAAGAGAATGTTATAGTGTGTTACCTTAAATCACATGTCCTAGAAGATCCAAGTCTTGCGGGATGTGTATGCTGTGCCTGTGTATACTGATGAATACTCGTATTTTCCGGCCATTCGAAGGCGCGTAATGCTATCGTCTCCGATGTCAAGGAGTCCCAGCAGCCTGAGCTTCTCACAGCGAGTCAAACTGTTCGACATTGGACTTCTTGACACTGAAAATCAAGGGCCTACTGTCCTTTCAACGCCCGTAATTATTTAACAGTCGACACGTTGTAACATCCAGAAGCCTGGGTAGCATAGTCGGTATAGCGAATAGGCTTCGGGCTGGATGGTCCAGGGTTGGAATCCTAGCAGACGCAAGATATTTATCACTTTTTCTTAAACGTCTATGCCTATAATTACAATAATAAGACGTTGTAAATTCAAAGGATGTGGCAAGTAGCCGTCGTGTCTACTAGACAGTACTATCTCAGCATTGGTTTGTAGAGATAGAAAGAAGAAAGCCGCGAAGAAGTTCAATCATCTTTTGTGACGGCAACGAAAAATTTTAATGCCTGTCATTCATGCCTGCGTTAAATTTACGAAATGGTTTCTTATTTACATTTCAGTTCATTCTCAGACTCTTGTTTCGTGCAACTATTCACAAGTGTCATGAACATTCAGTTGCACATCACCCTAATTAGATAAAACAGGTTTCCTCACTTTTGTATGGAATTAATTCCCAGGAGAATAAAAAATAAATACGTGTATTAGGAAATCCAGAGTTTGGAGGTTTTCGCAGTGTTGCAGCTGAGGAAACCGGTCTTCCGCGATATGACGCTGCACCAGTGGGTAATCTGATTCCGAAATTTCGAGGCAAAGTAGTGACATCATTTTCAAGTGCCGAAATATCTTCTACTACGAACTGCTCTAGTGTATATGTAAAGAAATTTCTGCAAATTGACTGTTACAGTGGAGCAGTGTTTAACGCGATACAGTTTAGAAAAAATATATGTAGGCCTCGTTGTTAATTACATCGAAATGAATGTTAAAGAAAGAGGTTGTGAAGAAGTAAAGTACTTTCAGCTGCGCGATTGCAGGCTTTCGCCGCGATGTAAATAAGATCTGCGCTCTTTTGGATTTTACGCAGCGTAGAATGGTAGTTCCATACTGACGTTTCGGGACAACCTATCGGTCCTGAAACGTCTTACGGAACTACCATTATACGCTGCGTAAAATCCCAAAAGAGCGCAGATCTCACCTACTTTCAGCTAATTTCGGGTACTCTTCAATGGCTGGCTTTCGGAACACGAAATTTAATCTGGGGGTTCCGTACAGAATGGAATTTATTGAGCAGTTGGGTAATTAAAAAAAACGGAAAACGAAGAACCTGCATCACAGAATTAGTTACAAGTCTTTGAACACACATATAACTTCGTGATAATACTCCTAATAAGGAGTCAGCAGGTAATTGAAGATTGTGTAAATCATTGCTGCGCTGTTTTGCGCAACAAGACACACGCTGGTGCCTCCGGATGCAGTAAAAGCAGAAACGTAATAATGACGACATGGGCCCAGGCATCGCCGCCTGATACAAATACCATGATTACCTATTTCATCTTTCAACAATGTTATGTCGTGTAATAAATTGTTTCGTGAGTTGTAAAGAGCCCTGTAGTAACGGTTGTATTGTTTTTCTTACTTCCAAAAAACCCTTCCCTTGTCTTTCTCATTTCGAAACGAAATAGAGAAACAGTGAAAATGCATTAACGTTTTAAGAACAGTATTAACTATATGAGTCACTTCCTTTAAATTTTGAAAGCTGCATATTGTCCACTGAATGCATTTAGAGGCTTTGCATGATGCTCAGATTAAATAGCGATTATTTCCCTAAACAGTAATGAGCAATTAATATTTATAATGAAGGGGTGTTGTGTTTTCTTGACGTAGTGACTACATTTTTTAAAACTATTTAGGTGATATCCTTGCTTGAAATATTTATATATCTCCCCCCCCCTTATGTGTTTCATACCAAACATTAGCGCCACACCCGTAGCTACTGAATCCATGCCTGCAACTGACTGTTTTAAGTTTGCCTTGATCAGGCCATTTCACGGTTTCTGATTCAGGATTCATTCAAAATGTTTGCTGTCTGCCATTTTTCCTAGGTGCAAAATATTTGGTTATTTGTTTTTATAAATTTATTTTACATTGACCCTAAGGTATTTTCCAGGCTTCAAATAGACCTACCACAGCATATGTAATATTTACGACTGAACTCATTTCTGTACATTGATCTACTCGACAGTGGTGCTGTAACTAACTCTATAGAGCAAAGTTCTTCTGGAGAAACTAATAGTTTCTGAGGTAGTCAGGAGATTCCCCCCCCCCCCCCCCCCCCGTCCCTTCTATGGAACAAAATGCTTAATTACCGTGTTTAAAAGAGCCCGCCAATTTTCCCTATCGCGAAACAGATGAATCTAATCCACGCCTTTCAATCCTATTTAAGATCAATTTTAATATTATCTTCTCATATATATATATATATATACAGCACTATGTGATTAAATATAGCGAACACAAGCCTCAAATTTTGGGATTCGCTTTCCAGTGGATCTGTAGGCTGAAATCTCTTTTTCATCGCCTCATTCGCAACGGGTGTGTGAGTCACCCAAACCCAGCCTGCTACTCTGCTGGTACCAAAGTCCTACACTCCGCGCGAGTGTGTAACTTACCACTCATTGGCGTCTACAGAGCAAGGAGGGCATTACCACGTGTCCCGTGGCAATATGTGTGCTTCTGTTCAAAAGAGGGCTAACACTTGTGTTTTATTCGCAAAAAATTACACAAACCGACTGCACAATGGACGGATAATCTCTGTCTGTGTGAATCTTTCATTTACAAAACTATTCTTCGAATTTAAATGAAATTTGTTTTTGTGGCTAGCATTAGAATTTGTTCAATAAAAGTACCATAAACACATTGGTTCAATGTGATCCTTACCTTAAATGAGGCCTAAATTTTCACGTAACCATGCCCTGTTCTACTTTTTTAAAGAATGATAAGTCAGTAAAAGCGTATTCGTTAGCATTGTGTCGCATTTCGGAGGCCTAAATTTAGGTTCTGGACAGGGACACTCTGACAGAGTATTTCTGTTGGTTTACCATATCCATGAAGATAAATATACTAAACAGAATACAAAAAGTTCCTAAAATATTCTCCCAATTCAACATCCATAATCGCCCTCCTATTTCTCAATTGATGTCACAGCTATCATGACAATTGGCAAACTTCTTCAAGTAAAGCAAGTTATAAGATAAACATTAGTTAGTCCCACGGATTGTATCAAAATATAGCCTGATCCAGAGCTCAGAATGTAGACGTCGATATTTACCATATAGGCCAGGTTCGAAGCTGAAATTAGTGTAAAGATTTGCCATGGAACAGACTCTCCTGAGCACAAATAAGAACTTCCCAGCTATTAATTTTTCCAACAACAGCTCACACTCATCTCATACGGTGTGATATGGCTGAGTAGCTAGCAAATTATTAAACCTCGGTCCTAATCTGTGGCTTCAGGTTTGACCGGGAATGTAAATGGATAACACAAGAGTAAAGAATTCCTTCTTCTTCTTCTTCTTCCAGCATTATCTTAGCCTCTTCAAAGAATTTAGCTTTAAATTATTATTATTATTTTCCGGACTGAAGAGGGAAATACATTCTGCAGTTAGTGCCTCTTTGTTCATATATTGACAGAGTGAAGGAATTTGTTTACTTCACCGTCTTAGATGGTTACGTTCAATAGCCTCCTTTCTCATTTCAATCTCACTTGATCAAATTATCTTTTTATGTACCTCCAAATCCAATTCATTTGGTGGAGTATACAAATATTTCAAAACATTATTTAAAATACGATTTAATTTATTTATTTTCATATGTTCCCACCTTTTATCTCAGTAGACGTAAATTCCATCTATGCCTAATATGATTCTTTATTTTTCATTTTTCTAGAAGCTTTACTGTCTGAAATAAAACTTTCTCGTTCTATCAGTCTCATAAGGTGATTGAAAGGAGAATAAACCACCTTTTCGAGAACCATCTCTGTCCTTGTCTGGTAGCCCGAAAAAAATTTATTTTATTCAGTCGCCTTGATAGCTTCACATTATATGGGTTTACTATCTTTCAATCACTGAACATTACTCTAATTCTGATCAAAGACAACAATTTTTCACATTTCTAATGCCTCTATTAAGTCAGTAAAATATTCCCTGCAGATTATAAATTTGAGACCGAGCTCCAAATTCCATCTGAAATCCCGTCAGTCCGACATTCGAAGCAAGGTGAACGTGATCACCAGCCAACGTGATGAGCATGGCATCAAGGCAACACGCGGGGCCGGGGAGCTGTCGCATCCCACAGGCCTGGTAACTACTCTCGGAGGAACCGTGGTGAAGGAGGGCGTGACCACTGTACACGAGACTAGCGTCATCGGGACCTACATCTCCGGAAAGTACGCTCAGGTGTTGCAGAGCACCTCCCACATCTTTCCACCACACCACGGAAAAGTAAAACCAACTCCTTCATCCTCAATGAGAATTCTGAAAACGGCAGCACCTGTCCCAGGTAAGTCCAGAGGCTCTGCACATCTGGAGCCCACTCCTGCTGGATCCCTGTACGACGAGACCGTCGCGTTACCTCTAGAAGCCCTATTCAGCTCAGCGCCTAGTCCGAATTTCATAAAGTCTTCACGCAAACCTGGAGGACTCACACCACCGAAGAACAGTCTGCACAGCAGGTTCCAACGAGGGAGAGGCCGGGAGTCCCAGGACAACCGGGAGCAAGAGCTGGCAGAAGAGTACGAAGAAGAGGAAGACGATTACATCATTGCGCCATCTAGCAGCAGGAAGCCAACATCCAGAGCTGGAACGGTGAAGACCACTCAGTCCATCAGATCTTCATTGAAGTTGGCCTCCAAGAATGCGTAAGTTGCTTGTTTCCTTGACGCATGCCCTCCCTGTTCCTATAATCTATAATTTATTCACGGTGTGTAAATAGTGGATATAAACAGGGTGAAGACAAAAGGCGAGGTAAGTGTAATGTCGAATTTAGAATCAACCGACAGTTGTAATAGAGCTGTTGCATAATTCAGACCTCCACTTTGTATAACTAATACCTATTCACTGTTCTCATGACACTAAGCCACTTGAACAGTAACACTGGGGCATTTCTGGCTTTATAAGCTGCGTGCTAATCTGCTAAAATAAACAGAAATATTTCATAAACAACACCTTTGTGAAGTTTACCTGATGGTGGTCAGTAAGACGCTAGTACTTGCACCTGCTTCTTTGATAAGCGCTTAGGTTCTATTCACAGATATCGCGAATTAAATTTAAGCATAATATGTAACGTATTCCTTTCGCATTTTATAGGATCTTTGAAGCATATTTCGGATGTTAATTTACTAGAAACATAAATTATCTTCTATAATGACAAATGAATTAAAGATTAAATAATAAATAACAATTTATATGTCAGTTTTTTGGGTATTAAAATGAAAGTTATCATATAGACCGAAAAAGTGAGGAAAAAAATAGTGAGCTACAAAATTCAGGTGTGAGACCCTTAGCGCAGACTTATTTGTAGACAAAGAATGACATAGTGAGGTAACAGCAGAATGGACTTTACCAAATACTAGAGTTATTCGGTTATAAATCAATCAGACAGTAAGGCAGCATGTTAGTAAATCAATCAGCCAAACAAAAAACTAGAGGGCCAGGTAGTCTCTACGTCAGTCAGCAAGAGACTAAGTTAGTTACGTAGTTAAACAGACAGTATGTCAGTTACAGGTACTTGCCCGAACAGTCTGTTATTCACTTAAGCAAATATTTCAGTCAGTGTGTTAGATAATGTGATCAGTTAGTCCTTCAATTACCAAGCACGTATATGGTGCTTGAGGTAGTTACTTAATCAGTCAGTAAAGAAGGCATTTATTGAGTTAGACTATTAGTCAGGCACTCGGTTAAGCAGTTAACTAGGTACCACTTTCTCGAACCACTTGAATTCTGACGGCATCTCTTTCATTCAGGTTCAGCAACAACAGGTTTGGTCGCGTGTCCAGTACACCTGAACTGGCCACGGTGTCAGTGTTCAGTGACTCTCCATCTGCAACACCTTCTGGTGGACGAAGATTCCAGCCGCAGTCTTCACAACGTAGAAGCGGCTTCCGACCTAGCAGCAATGCAGTCGTCAATAACGACGGAAATGGATACTCCCGAAGGGGATATAAGCCTCGAGTGCAGTCTTCTTCTGTGGACAGCGCCCCTAGCAGTACCAGCCTATATAAGTTCAAGTTAGCAAGACCAGCAGGCAGGTGGCAATACAAGACGACACCCAAACCGCGGGTCAACATCAGGAAGCAGAATGAAGAGGAGACTCTGGTGTACGATAACATGACCCTGACGACAACCCAACAACCTCATCCTCAGTTTAACCCTGCAGCTTCTGAGCTGAAGGCGAGGTCAGACGACCCCGATCAGGAACCTACAGGATCTGATGTGGGACTGACCTCGACGAATAACGAAGAGTTTGATCAGGCATCCCCTGTGGCAGAGACAATCAAGGTTGAAATATCCACACCGGCCGAATTCAAAGATACATACTACGAAATTGCGACTATAAGATCACCTTACACTTTCCAGGTGCTGTTTCAATTATTAAGCTGTAGTTCTAAATTTACATTTCATATTCATGACCTACTTTCACAATGAACTATTCAGACCTTAATAATATGTTGTTCTGATGGATGAAGTGGGCTTATTGGGAAGGGAAGTGGCATCTCGAGGTCGTTGTTTTCTAAGCAGTGGAATTACGAGTATACCGTAACTGACAGAACGAGAGAAATACAAATAAGATATTACGACACTGCATCTTACGTTTCAAGTACACTAAATTCTCCGTATAATTCACATCCTATTAATTTAATCATAGAGCACCTCGTAGATTTGCATTGACATATCGCCATCTGGTTACGTAACGTACATTTCTTTTTACAGTCTGTTATTTTATTCAGAAGTTGCAGTCAGTCACACGTTCTTCTAAGCCCTCTCATATTGCTTCTTCATATCAGCACACAAGAATTTCATTTGGAAGAATTCTTATTCCTTTATTTATATGTGACGTGTCTAAATTAATCGATATTTTGTGTTATTATCAGGCATTTTTTCAATCTGCTTTATTACCTCTTTCTTTTGTAATTTTTCTCTTAAGGCTTCTCGCAGTGCCAAGCTCCTGATTTCAGGCTTTCGCCGCCGTGTAAATGAAATTTTCGCTCTTCTGATATGTTACGCAGCGTTGACTGGTAGTTAGTTTCCCACGTTTCAGGACAACCTATCGGTCCACTCTTCAAGAGTCAAGCAGTCTTCTTCGACTGCTGGACCCTTGCAGATGAGAAAAATAGGTTGTCCCGAAACGTCAGCAACTAACTACCAATAAACGCTGTACAACATCCCAGAAAAGCAAAGATATAAATAATCTCACATGCGTGTTTTTCTATTTTTCTATTCTTCTCTTATCATTCTCTATCATACTCATTAATTTTCCAAAAAATAGATTTTCAGCTTCTATTCAGTCCTGTTTAGATCATTTCAGTGTATTTCACTATCTTGATTTTAATTTTTTATTATATACCTTTGGGAAAAAATCTAACAAACTTTCTGATTTTTAAACTTTCATATGCGTCAAGTGAGAAAGCCACTTCAGAGACCTAACATTTATAACAGGTTATTTATTAAAAGGGATCTTAAGGAAATATGGCGTGATTGTGTAATTCAGGATAAAATGCAGTGGAGGGCACTTTTTTAACATGGAAAAGAACCTTTCGATTCCATAAAAGGCAAACAATTTATTGACCATTTGAACAACTATAAGCTTCTTGAGAATGCCTCTTTTCCAGGGAGTTAATTAGCTATGTGATGTCATAGTCGTGTAGAAATGCGTAGTTAGCATCCACGTTTCGTAGAGTAAATGTTGACTTTCACAGTTCCACGTTTAGGCCCTACTTACTAAGGGTAACGACATGGAACTGTAGTTAAAAGTTAAACGGTTTTGTTATATTAGTATTTAAACTTATATTCTCGTGAATATAATTTGCACACATTTAACGAAAAAATGCAAAATCCAATAAAAGACACGTCATAAAGTGACGTTAATTTTTAAGTCAATATTTACTAGTAATAAAAAGTATCTACTTGCACTATAAATAAAAATGTGGTATACGAGAATATAGAAGAAATTCGTGACTGAGGTCACGAACTCCGTTTCCAGGCAACGCAAACGTGTCAGGCAAAAAACAGCAATTTTGTTCGATATCTTAACATAGCTTGAAATAAGTCACATGTATTTGGACGCAGGTTGACAAACGAGTTAAGTTCATTCCAAGGCAAGTCGTAATACAAGGGTTAATGCGCCTGCACTTTAGTCAGACTCCGTGTCAATATGTCGGCCCGAAGGACGGCTAACCAATCCGTGTTTTGTTGTATTCCTCAGTCCCTTCTGGAAAATTCTCGATAGTCTAATAGGCCATGACTGAGTACCTTCATATTCTTCTCCATTCACTATTCATAATAATTAGTGACAGTACTACTGGAGAAGGGAGGTCACGCGGAAATGCAACCGCACAATCTGGTTAATTACTGACATCCGCGATCATTCACTTTTTCAGAGAAATTTTGCGTCAAAACACAGTTTTGGATGCACATTCAATCGGAGAATTTACGCTTGTCTCTGATCTCTCTAATAGCAAGTGTAGCATATAAGCAATAGTATGCAAATTGCTAACTCTAATCAGAATAATACAGCTTTTACTGAAAGAAGATAAAATGCTGTTTACCCCTCTGCTCTAGTGGTTTGGTGACGAACTACTGACAAAACCGAAGGCATTCACCAGTGACGGTAACTACATGTCGAATTTAACATATCTCAGTTTAGAGAAATTTCAAAATAACACTGGATGAACTTTGTTCTTACGTAGGAAAAATGTAGCCAAATAGATTCACGTATTTTATTTATATTTTTAATCGCGCTGAAAATGCAACTGACAGAATATCTAGTTATTTATTTTTACTGACTATTTAAGTACCATTCAATGAGACAGGACAGTGATCTTGAACATTGTGGAAGTAAGCATTTTGAAGAATGAGGTCTTGGCATACTTGGAGGCTATATGGAGTGCAATCACCTGTACAGACAGATTGACTGACACAGCGAATGGCCTCAGTGTAACTACCCGCAATGCGGTGGCAGTCTGAGCCAGATTAGCTTTGTAACCCTTAAAAAATTCTTGGTTAGTATATACGTACATAGCCATGGTTAAACTAAAACTTCCACATTCTACCCACACAATGTACACTTATTTATAGGCCCCGTATGATTCTTTCAACAAACAGCCACTGTTTCCCTGTACAGCATTCACCGACTGCACTTCCTAATGCAAGCACGCGGTGTTCTCTGTGAGGTACTAACTGAATCTTTATATCAATGGAACAGATTTTCTCCGAGTACTTCTACTTCCTGTGTCAGTATTATTCTACCAGTGCTCCATACTCATTTCCTCTTATCAGACGGATAAGCGGGCGAAGCCCAGGAACCTTAAAAAAAGGCAAAGTTATTTCAGATATCAGGGAGGAACGGGCGGAAGAGTTCTTCGACATTATTAAAGTTTTCATAGGGTTAAACAAGTCTATACCTTTACAGACGCAATGACCTTGTCGATGATTTACATTTAGAGAAAACGCATTAAACTTTTCTAAAATTATTCTTCCAAATTCAAACATTTTATAGTGCAGTCACAGTCGAAATGTGGTTTCAGTTATAATGTACTGAGTACGTGTTGATTTCAGGTGGGCACAGTGAAGAACACGCGGTTTATCACAGTCACTTCTACATTTGAAAAGAGCCTGGACAATACGGAGAGCCCCGCCGTGATCAGTTCAAGTGCTACAGAGCCTCTTACCGAAAACATCCTGGCCAGCACTATAGCGCCCGGATATGACAAGGAAAATAACCTGCCTCTGGACTCGAGTATTGCCACACTCCCACCCATCGGGCTAGCAGGCGATGCCGAGACGCCGCCATTGGAGACGCTGACCGAGACATTCAGTACAACGCAGCTTCTCCTCAAGACACACATTCTTCCTGTAATTCGAGGAGGCAGTAACACTACCAGGTACACTCTCGTTCAGTCTTATCATGTGACGCGCCTCGTCACAGCCACTAAAACCCTCCCGCCCATGGAGGTGTACCACTTTGTGCCCAGCAAGACCCTCAATGAGTTTAACACGCATCTGGAAGAGGCCGGGTCTGAACTTCACCTAGAGCTGGAATTCGGCGACGACAACAGCCAGGACGACGAAGAAAAACCGAGTGCTCTAAGAGCGTTACAACCTGATATTGATTTGGCAAATATTGGTTCCGATTTCGATTTATCCGATGTCGATAAGACCCGCATCCCTGAAGGTCATATCAGACTTAAGAAAGCTCAATCCACAGCACCAAAAGCGACCAGTTCACCAGAACCGCCGCCCACGCCTGCTCTGAGTCCTGAACAAGTTCAACAGTTAGCTCTCTTGCGACTCTTGAATCCAGCTGCAGCTATTCCGCAAGTTATTACCACCTCCAGACCAATACTAAAAGTGGAGACGGTATACGAATCGCATGTGCTACCAATCATAAATGGAGCCTCTACTAGTTACAGCACCATTTCACGACCAGTGGCTACCGTGAGCAAGACAGAATACGAGTATGGCACGAGCACGTTGCCAGCACTGCCGGTTCCTCCCGTGAACCAACTGAACCCACTCTTCCCACAGCAGCAACATCAACAGTTTGCCATCACTTCGACTCCTGTTGTGACACAGACTGTAGTAACAGAGACGGACAGCAAAGTTCTCAAATTGACGTTTGGAGCCAAGACGGCGTACACGACTCTACTGTCCACCAAAGTCGTACCAACTGTCTTAACTACTTACGTCACCGCATCCATTCCCGTTCAACCCTCGGCACCGGCATTTCCCGGATACTTCCCCGCACCATATCCACAGTTCCCATATGTAGGTTGAATCTATTGCTACAGCCGTAGATTTCGACAACATGTAACAACCTTGTTGTTATCCAGTGGACTTTACCCAAAGCTAAAGTACTCTTAGGGTGGCATTCGCTCAAGACGAAGTAAGTCTGGGGAAGCAGGTAATGTTGAAAGGACTATGAAATGAGTGTTGTGGAAAGAATGAACAAATATTAAATGGAAATGGAGATTTTTCCCCAGTCAATGTAAGTTTGTCTACAAAGCGATTAGCAATCGCAGCGCTTGTTATTTTCAGAGTACTGTTTATGTTATATATTAATGTTAGGCAACGCATATCGTTTCGGGAGATCAAGTGATTTCGTCCCCAAAAAGAGATCTCCCTAGAAATGTTGCGAAAGTTATGGAATGTAACTCGGACTAGAGACAAAATATGAGCACCCCTACAGTTTATTAAGTTTTTCCAAGTGAGATAACAATTGTTCTGGTATCGCGACTGTTGTGCATAAGACAGTCCCTCTAACAGAACGTTCTCCCAGTGGTATCGCAGTTCGTCTTCGACCACTCAAGACTGCTACGTCAACCGTCCACTCATTTACGAACAATTATAAAACATCCCATCTAGGCTGTCTTCACCAAAACAACTTCATCTTATGATCTACCATGTGACAAGCCTCACTACCTTCAAGTTACAGTTTATTATTTAATGTTCGTCTGTAATGTGGCAGAACGGAGAATCCATTCCTTAGGTGACAGCGGCTCGAATTTGTAACAGATATGAGACACTCAATGTACATACTTACATTTCTTATTTTCTAAGGACCCTTGCCAGATTTCTCCGCGCAAATAAGATCCAGTTTTACAATTGAAAGAATAATCTATCTAGTTCTGAGGAATATATGTCGATAAATATGGCAATACAATTTTACTACATTCTTTAAAAATGTGGAATATTAACTTTTGCTTAAATTATTTTTCAGTATTCAGATAAACGAAACAAAAAAAGCAATAACTTCTAAAGGTCTTATCATAAATAAACACATTTTACTTTGAAGGCAGAAAAAGATCACAGGTGAACGAAAGGATTACTTATACCAGACACGTCAATAACAGTTTACGCAAACGTGTAATTATTGGTCCTGAATTCATTTGTGATGCATCTGTGACTTTTTCTTTCTCAATACAGGAATCCAGTGACAGAAAGTCTCTCGACTTTTACAATTGATAATAAACTTCTAAGGGGAAAATAACATAATACCCAAAATATACTCTGATAAAATTATTTATATCATTTTCAATGTTATTGCATTCTCATTGACAAAATAAATACCAGAATACACAGAAAGAAATATTACGTAAGTCGCGCAATAAATACAGGCCCTAAAACAACTCCAGCTAAACCAACAGAATGACAGTTTTGTTCCTTAAATCCTCTCCTCATTTAGTCTGCGAAGACTTAATTATTTCCCTAGTAACTGATGAGTCGTACCTCTGAAGAGCTCTAACGACAATGAAACTCACATTTCTCAAGTGGATTTAGCCTGGAAACCCCTTTATTGTCGATTCGTATGGCGTCTGCAGATCATCACGTGAATGATTATTTTGTTGGCTGACGACTGCGTCATATTATGCGAGTTACTGAGCAACTTTATACTGTCATTCACATTTCGAACCCTTTATGTAGTAAAATGGGTAAGGAAACTGTACTCAATTACATTAATTAGGAACGAACACAACACTTCGCATGTAATGAACTCAACACAATGGAACAAGTTGGAGATTAATGTGCGAGGTCTCAACTACAGTGAGATGTTTCGATAAAACAAATGAAGTAATACACGATATTCAGATATTTGCTCTGAACAGAGAACAACGTTGTCCACAACAGTCTACATAAGCAATAAATAGTACTATAGCCATTTTAAGATATATTTTCCTTCTAAATTCGGATATTATATTTTTAGGACAACCCCATATAAACAATTTATTATATTCACTCCTAAGATATTATTAAAGTAAACTTTAACATAAATTACTTTTTGGCCATTGCAATAAAGCTTACAATGTACCTGTCGCTTATCGTATTCAAATTCAGCCGTGCCATTGCTGAATGAATAACTAGAGCAGTAGGAAATATATTGCTCCAATGACAGGAATTATCTAAATATTAAAAAACGTAATTCTTTTATAGAGAATAGGTTTAATGACGACATTCGGATGAATACTGTATCTTGAAAATGAAAAACAACATGTGTAATAACCTTAACTGTTGTGTTGAAATTTGACGTTATTGAAATTACAGAAATTGTACGAAAAACAGGTGTCCGTGGTACACTCCTTCAGAGCTGCTCTGAGTATATAGCATCGTGAAATACTGCGCAAAGAAGGCTGCACTTTTTAGTTTATGAACGCTTACGAAGTAAGCTTTCAACAAATGCAGGGCCTGATCATGATTAACAAGCTGTGCTAAATACAAAAAAGTTATTTCTTATAGCCCTTCACAGTCCAGCACACGTAATAACAAATTTGACTTCAGAGGTGCTGCGTACACTTGCGAGGTTTGTGCTAAAGTTAGTACGGAAGAAAAAGACGCGCATTTTATTAAAGTATTTATCTTCGAATGAAAGACAGAGGCTTCGAAAAAGAGACATCACCATCATCAAAACTTCGTAGAATGTGTATGTTTTAAGGCATTAACTCAAGTTCAACACGACTATATAAACCTCGTGAATGGAAGAAAATTAATTCAACTCGCGAAGGATAAATGAACATTTCAACACTAGTTAGCCTATTTAACTTACATTGCCAAAGGATGCATTTTATTCGCAGTCCAAAAGGAAATTCTATACAACAGATACTTTCCATAATTGAGCTTAATTTTCGTTTAAAATTGGTGCGAATTGTAAATACTTGTGTGTATATATAAGAGTATATAAATAAACACCCTTACTATCGAAAATATCACGAATGAACTAGTACTAGCATAGGCCATGTATTTTAAGAAATGACAATAAAACCAATTGAATTTACGTTCTCATACTTTTTAACAATTCAATTAACCTCCGTCAGAAAGTCTTTATATCCTACAAACACAGTTCTACACACAATTAACTTGCGAGTTTCACTTGTCACGCCCTTCATTTTTACTCACAAGTCAACAGACGTTATGGACTGCTGTGATGTAGGGTCACTTGTATTACATAATTATTTAAAGTCAATAAACTCAATCTGCTGTCGATTCGTTTGTTTAGCTACGTTGGAAATACATATAACATCTTTATCCTTCTGAATAACTAACATACCTAGTCCATTATTCGAAAATCTCCAAACAGTATTCCTGCATTCCTAGGTGTACTCTATATACGACACTCCTTCTAATTTGATTTTTGTTCAGAAATTTCAATACAAATGTTGAAAATATATTTACAAACACCTTTATTTAGTTACTGCAATATTTCTGTCTTCGGTATGTCTGAATGCATGCCTTCATCTTCATCTTTCTAATACGGATTAGACAACTCAATACCTCTACCGAATTCAAAACTTCTCTTTTCGCTAATTTTTGTTTATCCTCCTACTCTCATCCACTAGATTTTGACTACTTCCAGTTTATCTTAGCCATTTACCTTCATCCATCCCAACTACATGACTTTCTCAATTTTCCTCCATGCACTAATTCCTTTACCCCACTAAGTACGTTCATCCAACAGTAGAGATGCTACTTACTATTTTCATGGTCATGCCACCTTGTTACAGATGAAAGTGCAGTGTTGTTTGTGATCACCTGCAACACAGAAATACAAATACTGCAGTATGAAAAGCGAAAGATAAATTTTTATAACACCTGTATTTGAATCTTGTATTCATAATTTATCTCACATTTCACAACCACAATTTTTAAATTCTAACCACATTAAATATCAACATATATATATCGGTTTTTTCCCTTAAAATTTTAATTAAGAATAGCCGTAATGTGCCGAAAAAATTAATATTATTTTAACCAGACATTTAGAAAAGTACAAATCTTCTCATACTTCCAAAAGATCATACACTCTTCTAGTTCCATCACATATATTCTGACATCATTTACTTTTAAAAAAGATGATGCTCTTCTGCAAATGACTGACTTAATTATCGGCTAATGAACTTATGAATCTAATTTATGCAGCGTGCCGAGAATTTGCACGATAATGTTGAAAGAGGAATCTAATTAATTACACACTAGATGTCTGTTCAGCTTCAGGAAGCAGTGATCCCCTTAGAATTAGTTAATTACTGACTGTATATGAAAATATAGGATAGCTGAAAGCAAAGCTGGTGAAGGAATTAGATGGAATAAAATAATAAGACGGTTCAAAGCGCTCCACAGAGGAGCTGTCAACACCGAATACAACACTTCTCCAAAGGCAAGGCACTTGACCGAGGGCACAGTACAGTTTACTCGGATGCGCACAGTAGTAATGAACGGAATTTATGCGCAGCAAAGGCAAAGATCCAGTTGTGCTAAAACAATTATGGGAAAAAGTTATGACTCACATCCAACTTCAAATGATCTTACACGCTACAAATACGACAAGAATACATATCTTAATACTTGCATCGTGTATTGATTTTCCTATGTACATAATTTTTAATACGTGTGACTCTTGTAGATTTAAACATATATATTTTTCCTTAAGATAAGTTTTACACGCCTAAATAGGTGGTTCTTGTGTTCAAGCGGAGAAAAAACATTTTTCAAGTTAGCCTCGAAAACAATACATCAAAGTCCTGCATCAAAAGGGCGTCCATACAGCTCCGACTTCGATGATCGCAAGATTGCCGCGTTAGTGCTATACATCACAAAATATTAAGGCGTGCAAGGATAAGGTGACATCATATTGCACGACTTTACAAAGAATTTTATCAAACTCGCGAATGTAGTTTACAGTATTTTAAAGAGAACCTTTTGCACACGTAAGCACGCACGTATTAAATACGCGTATTTGCAAACTCAGACATTATTCCACAATCCTGCCTTTTCTTACAAAATAAGAACAGTCTAAAGAGTCTGGTAAAAATATCACGTATAAGTATTGCCAAATTTTTTCGTAAAATTTGATCGTCTTATTTTCAGATATTAATAATTATTTAGAATCTACGTAGGGCAACAAATTCGTTGGTTATACAGGGAGGGCAGGGGTCAGCCCTACATGACGAATTTTCGGTGGACAATCTATCGGTAGGGAATTTTGTCTCCAAGATATTCGGCTTTATCCTGCCAATCTTCAGTTCATAAAGTTTCTGTAATAACCTGTGTGCAATAGGAGGCCGAACTAGCAAAAACCTTATCATATATTTGGTCCTTATTTGGGGCTTAATCTCTTATGACATTAGCAAAGACATTAAATTTTGTAACTAACTAGAAGCCAAAGGTAAGGAAATAGCCTCACTAGCCTTTTCAACTACAAGAAGGAAAAGAGACGAAGTATGTCACGCGTGTAAATAGTAAGCCTGACTGGAAACAAAGAATCTAACTTTCCGTAACCTTCCATAATTCGAGACATAAGAGCAGATACTGATTTTAGTTTCCATGTAACATTTTTGTCATAATATAAAGTTTATTAATGCCATAAAATTTAACATAAAAGAAGTGCTATTGCCAGATTTATACTCAACTATGGCGTCTCTTCTTCAATTAATATTCGAAATGGTAGACCTCACGACTGCTTGCAACTTTCACTACCATTTTTCGAATCGTATATCGGCAGCTAAGTAAAGTTCTTGTTAATGCACTGACAGTGAGAAGAACGTCCATTATTCCCTAGAGCGAAGATCTTTAGGTGAAAATTTCATTTCCTCTAATTACATATTAGAAAAGATTCACCAGGCAATAATCCTAGTGTTTCCTAAACTTATCGACGACAGTACTAGTCGTATGTTTATAAATATCTCTGCATCGATTTCATTTTGCAAGAGAGTCGGACAGTTATATAAAAAACTGGCACTTCCCTTCAATTATTAAAAGAGTTTTTAACTCATCTTGCAATAACATCTTTCAAGGTTGTAACCCAAAGCCACAAGTGCAAATTCCTTATGTTTTCCTGAACTCACTATGCATCTTGCCATCGACAATCATATCCGTTCCGCCCACAGACTAACATTTCACTGAGTGCGACTGTATTCTGCAAATTACGCAACGCGTAACACAGGCTCTACACCATTGATTTACTGCACCCCTCTGTTCTGTAGTAAAGTTTCGCGTGGCACTAACATTACAAATGAAAAGATCCTCTGTGCATGATTATACGATTATGTAGGCAGTAGAAACGATGTTACTTTGATGGAAAAAACATAAAATACAAGCATTAAAACAAAGTCCTAGAAAAATATTTGTATCTAAGAGGAATGAAAAAACTAAGTTATTATATTAAAGAGATTTCATTATGTCGTCACTTAATATTGTTAGGATAGTAACGTCAAGGGACTGACGTAAGCTCCACATGTTCGATTTTCCCCTGTCAATTTCATTCCACCTGTGCTCCATTAAAATGGAAAAGCAGAAAAAACCTCGTCACCTTCATCATCTTCCTCATAGGGTTGCACAATAAGCCTTAAAGGCTGCGGTGTGTCCGTAGCATCTGCTACGGGGCCCTTCAGTAAAAAAGAAAGCCTTCACATGTAGTAGAAATAATTGAGACAATAATTTATACAGGGTTTCTGGTAAAGTGACATCACGAAGAGCAGCAAAGGGAAGCACCGAAAAGAACACGGAAAAGCAATGTTAGGTATCATGTGGTACTTGAGTAATCAAAGCAAGGAGAAAGAAAGACATAAGAAACCTATAAAATATTCTGTCGCAAGACATGAAAAGACTAGACCTCTAGGGAGACTTAGGAATAGATGGTAGCCTACATTGTGAACTGGATTCATCAGACCAAAAAGGGCATTCTCTAAAAGGCACGGAATTTGTTGACCCACTGAGCGATTATTTGGTGTTTCAAGTAGAACTCTGTTCCGTGGAATAATTTAGATTAATATTAAACTGGAGTGGAAAGATAAAAGTATTTCTTGCGCCTAAAAATCACACCATATAATCGTCAATGGGAATTAATATCTTCAGCGGTGGTGAGTAAATAGCATCAAGCTTCAGCCGTTTTAACTTTGTGAAAGGGTCCGTGATATTGTTCTGAATGGATTTTAAAGTCCAGCTAGAGTCGAGAAGAACACATTAGAACATCCATGCATACAGTAAGAAACACGATTTTTTCTGTTATGAGATGGCACAATATAATAATAATTACACTTGATTAATAATTTCTAAACATTAGAATTACTGGCGAGTTTACTGAGTATGAAATGTGTTCCAGCTCTCTCTACATCTTCTGTTCGTAATAACTTTTGCTTCGACATACATTTAGCTAGTCCCTAGCTAGTTACACTCGAGATGCAAACAGAAAAACTTTTAATGTTTACGTAAAGTGTGCATTATTATTGTAATATTTTAACCAAAAGAGAAATGTGTCAACAAATTTTAGTAAAACCTTCCAAAATAAAATTTCGTGACAGTTCGTTCAGTCTTCTTCAAGTTGTCAAGTACGGAAAGACTGATGGTCAGACAGACTGCCGAAACTAAAGGCAGTAATCTTCAATCGTTTCGTAGTAAATGCACCGAAAATTAGGACTCAATACAGAATCCAGTACCTGTTGCGTCAGCAGTCGCTTTGTATCATCGTAGCTGTCAGGAAATTGGATCTGAGGATTAGGTTAGATAGAACTAGCTCAGAAGCGACAGTCATCATAATCAAACATGATCACGTTTTTCTCATTCAAAGCTTGACACATTTTTCTTACATGGTGAAGGGCCCCGCAGCAGATGCTACGGACGCACCACAGCCTTAAGGCTTTTTGTGCAACCCTATGATGAAGATGAAGATAAGCAGTTGTTTACCAAGTTTTACAAGTAATGGAGCATCAGTGAAATAAAATTGACAGGGGAAAACCGACAACTCGGAGAAAAACCTGTCCCAGTGCCACTTTGTCCACCACAAACCCCACATGGACTGACCCGAGATCGAACCCGGGCCTCCGCAGTGAGAGGCCGGCGACTAACCGCCTGAGCCATGGCACGGCCAAGCTTGACACATTCTGCAATTTATGTGAGTGTCCGAACTAACTCGCCATGAAGTAAGAGACTTCAGTGAGTACGTTGTTTAATTTAGGAAGAGGAATGACCCATCTGTCTACGGACAGACTCTGCTGGTCAGAGGTCAAGGATGTGCCGGGATAGAAACATTAATTTACATTTAATGAAACCAGAGATCAAAGTGTGGGCATAGTTTGAATAGTCAGTTACTCTACGAAGAGCAGCAACTGAGAAGAAATATACCGGAAATTCGTAGTAGTTACGCATACCGGTTTATAGTTCTGTCCGTGATTGAACAGCAAGTGAGTTATCTGCCCAATTTATTAATTATAACATATCCGACACATTTTAAGAATTCGCCGTTATTTTTGTTACAAAAAGTCTTACGGTTTTCGAGTCCACCAGTATGAGCTAGAGAGCCTGAAGTGTTTCGATAGGCATACAATTCTCTCTTTTTATTATCGGCTCACAGTAATAACAAAATGATGTATGACATAATACATTTCATACTTCCTTTTTTAACATGTTTCCATGTAGTAAACATTAATACCATAGACCTCAAAGAGGTATAGTCTCTTATTTTCCAGGATCTGCCATGTGATGGTCTTTTCAAGAGTATAATTGTATCTGAAATAAATAAATAAACAAGAATTACGAGTACATAATTATGCAAAATAATAAATAATGTATCGTAAATTTACATATTACTGAAATGCAGGAGAGAAGGTAGTGGTCTTGCTCTTGATTTCTGAACGGAAAATTACCTTCGTGGCCTACTATTCTCTTGCATTTCCTCAGTCAACACAAGTATTGAGACAGTTCTCTAAACCGGGTTAGGAGTGCTTCTTTCTGCATCATTTACAGTGTAACATTCACATCAATAATAAAAAGACGCCATGTAATATATTCAGCTGAATGTATCTTAAATAAGTGAGATTTTAGGTCCTTAAGGCAGCGACTAACGAGATTGCTGTCTTCTGTTTTATCACCCTACGCAGTCTGGTAGAAGTTTACAGGCGTTTCGCACGAACTCACTGCCTCCATCATCTACCCTGATGATGGAGGTAGCATGTTCCTCTGAAACGTCGGTAAACTTACACCACAATACAAGGCGTCACATCCAAGAACAGAGCTATCTTGAAAGTTAATATATCCCAAAGACAATAAAGTGAAGTCACTTTTCCATTACTACCATTCTGTACATTCGATAACGCATTCACAGAGGCTTCAGAGTACATCATGGCGAAGGTTATGAGGATGCGCAAATGTGATCCGCTCAGCCCAGCTGTCACGCGCGGATCCCAACCCATTCCGCAACACGTATTCATCACTAATGACCTCAGGAAGCCTGTTGTAACATTGCGTGATATTTCACTATAGCTTTGATCAATACATTACTCATCTTATCTTATCTCTAAGTCAGATAAGCTACTTTTTCTGGCCAGGTGACAAATTACTGACGCCATTTACAGGCCAGTTCAACGAATTAATGTACATTCGTAATAGCCGAGGCAGGTATTTAAAATTTAACTTTCGTTACTGTAAAAAGATATCCACGCTTTTACGTTTCCCTCCTTTGCGTAACTTCGTTCCTTCCCTACCTATCACTTCTATCTCCATATTCCCCTCTGTAGTATTTTTCGTTGCTTTTCGAGGTATTTCTTTCCCTAAAACCCCTTTAATTTTTTCTGACGTTTTCTAACCCCCGCAAACTCGTTTAGTCCCTCAGTCCGTCCGTCTGTCCTCATACAATAACGCCAGAATCGCCACAAGGTCTTCATAAAATTTGATATAACAGAATTTTATAAAACTTTTTTAAGCCACTGCGTCATTTATTAAAATCACACAAATACAAGGGACACTTCACACGAAGAGGTACGTGCATTTTTGTGCTTCCCCAGCTTAGTTAGGCCCAACCATCACCCGACGAGAAAAACAAAAGCAACCTGATGGATAATAGGCTGCCGTTAGTGTACAGAGGAAAAGTAAAATTTCTGGATTACCAGATGTCCTTTTGGTACGCGTACCAAACGCTGAACAGTGGTTACATCATGCGTTCATTTCCTACATTGTTTATACTTTAAACATGTTATAGTATAATAACACTATGCATACGTTTATGAGCTCGCTACTACTGTGAAAACACTTCTTTAGCAATAACTTCAACTTCCGTAACAGTACTTATATACTGTCTTTTTATCTGTCAATGATCGGGAACGTGATCTGTTTTGATACAAAAATTAATTAGACTAAGGCAATAGGTAATTGTTCTATAAGGCTGTCTGTAATGCCCAAATTTGCATGAGTAAGATTCCGAACATTAACAAATTTCAATAAGAATGTAAAATTCACTGTTTATGAAAAGATGGCACAGTACTAATTTTGATAATAATAATTACAATAATAATTTATTTTTGGACTATCACGCTCTGAAGATTAAGTTACTACAATCCTTAAAACGTCAGCAACTACACTCCCAACAACATAGCGTCAATCACAGAATGCTTGAAACTTCGGCAATACCATTGCGATAACCTTACATCTTGCACTGAAGATGCATGTCGTAAGAAATTCTCTTAACTTATCTATTTCCTTTTACTAAATTAATAATTTTCTTTGTCTTTAAACGTAACTAATGAATTATTTTGAGACCTGGTTACTTTTGTCTTCATTCAGTAGTTGATGTAAACAAGAATAAAGGGGAGTTTACCATTACATTTGTAGTGACAAGACTGAACAGCAAAATGCTGTGCTCACTAGGTGATTTCTCATAACATGTAAGACAGTCTATTGGTTTCGTGGTATACATCAATGCGTCACCGAGTAACAGCACCAAATCTAACAGACCTATTTGAATAAAGTTGGTATGGTATAATTGAGCGTACACTAAATATTTATTATACATTTAAATTTGATTTTGTTTCATTTGTATTAAAGACAGATTACATAACGCCTATTTTTTGAGCCTTAGACGGATTCATGTTCCACTTCGTACGAAGTACTTCTAGTATTTTGTATGATGTGCATTTTAACTAATTGTACTTAATTTTAAGACTCAATGAAAGGCCTAAATATCTATATTATCTTATCTTAAATATTCACATGCGAGACAAATGTATGGAACAAGGTTTCTGAGTGGACATCCTCCACAAAACAAGTTTTGTGTATAATACAATGTGTGTATCAATGTCATTAAATTCTAATGTCTAGGTCTTATGGTATTACTACCAGGAAGTGTGCTTTTTCAAAGCTCTTGCAATTGTCCGACTATCCACCTGATATCCGGTCGTTTGCATATATCTACACAGCAAACCGGCGCCAGGAGTGCAGGAAATATGTCTTCCTAACAAACGCCAGACTTTATTTGTCCTTAAAATTTGGTTATTTCTGAAGAATATTATGACAGCTATATTTGATTTCATATTTATCTCATTCCCTCCAAAACCAGCTAATCAAGTGGAGTAAAGTTTCTTATCTGAGTACTAAAGGCGAATATATATCCCCCCACCAGAGTTTCCGAACAAGTAGGAAGATCCTTTGCCCCAACCTTCGGCAACCTCCGGTTTGAGTCAGGCAGTACGTTACGCAAGTGACCTGTGTGAAACAGCAGGCCGTTCTTGCAATACTTGTTCCGTTCAGGGCGGGTGGCAAACTGTCGCTCCAAGTCACGAGCAGCCAAAGAGAATACCCGACACCGCCCAGAATATTTGCATGTATAATATTAAACTGCGAAACAAGTTGGTTCAAGGTTTGGGACGAGACAAAATGCATTCAGTAAAAGGAAGATAGACGTATGAATTTGTAGGTCACCTTTTAGTATTTTTGTGCTTTCACTATGCCCGCCCTTTACATGAAATGGTCTCATTCAAGCACAGTAAGTAAATAACTGTGTCTCTCGTAATGTTGATTGTATTGTGTGATATAAGTACTCCTGTCCTCATTCCGATACCTGAGCAGCAGGTGGGGGTCTTTAACTTACTCCGCGCATAGTTATTACATTCTTCGTAACAGTGCAAAGCGTTCAACTACCACAAAAAATACAATCTCAAATAATGTTAAAACTAGGGCCCATTGCCAATTCGACCTGCTACACTTGCTGAACGACATTCTTTCAACAATGGCACACACCCTGTGCAGCATTCAACCATCGCGACTAAGTGATTACAAATCCTGCTTTGTATTCGAGGGCTCCTGATTTCTGTTCTTTTCATGAAAGTCTGATATCGCGCGTTATAGTTTCATGCTTTTCTTCAGTGTGTTCTGAAAAAATTATAAGTTCCCTTAAGTTGACAATGACAGCTTCCTCCCTTATGAGTCCCGTTTGATAATTTACAGTCACCTTCTATTTATACGCTTAATATTAAACTATGTAGGTGATAAACTGTCCTTAAATCAATTAATAATAATAAAAAGCAAAGGGAATACCAAACAACCTCTGCTCACGTGTAGTTGTGTTTTCACCTGCCTCTACACGGATGGTCCAATGAATGAATAACGATGAGGTGGATAGGACTGACGAATGAATGGACATAAGAATAGACAAATAGAAGGGAAGAGATACAGGCGGAAGGACAGATACACGTGGAAAAGGTAAGGAACTTTCAGTTATTGTTTCGAAACTCCCATGGAAAAGCTAAAAATTCAATGTAAGTCTGAAAGGTGGCCAAATATTGTAGGAATAAAGAGGAAATTAGGCCAATACGAGTATGAAATTTTGCATTACAATATATCCTGCTTTGTAAAAGGACAGACCAACAGAATAATTTAAAAATGAAGAATTACACCTTGAAGCACTGTATCCAGCAGTGTTTATCCTAAATATTGCTATAAGTTACAGGATTGCTTCAATTTTAATAATACGCCTATATAACATTATTATTCCAATAACACAAAAAAGATTACGCACATAATTATGTATAATTAATTACGATTTAAGTATAAATATAACCTAAGGATTTAACTTGTTGTCTTGTACTTTTGAAGCTTCTCCTCTTTCCTCCTATAAGTCGGGATGAGGCGCGCGTCAGAGTAAAACTATACGACTGGAATGCTCCTAAGATTGAGAACCTGTGTATTCAGAGCAGTTAATTTCATGGTTGGCCTATATTATAGATCGGCACAGAAGGTACACTAACTTTCCTTCGAGGCGGCCATTATTTGGTAACATATTGTCACATATTTGGTATCGGTCAGGCGCTTACTGTGTCGAGGTATAAAACACTCCTTCAGTGTCATTATTATAGGCCTAAAGACCAATGCGGGAATGTGAGAAATGTGTCACATGGCAATGCTTAGTAATGGTTTGAAACTCATTATGCCATGTTTCAACGTCTGCGAAAGTTCCTATACGCAAGCTCTAAAATCTAATTTTGTGAGGCCTTACCTGTCGTTGTATTAAAAATATTTCAGTTAAAATTTCCTGTAGAGTGATGACAAAGGAAGCAAAAAATGTCTCCACACTGCTTTCTTCTCAAATTTATTTTTCGATTCTTAGGTTACTCAAAGAAGATATTTCAACTGCATCTTTAAAAAAGAAAAGTGAAGTGAAGTGTAAAGAAATTCAGGACTTGGAATGAGTTGAATGAGTTTGTAATGGCCTATTACAGAGCAAAGGTCTGGACACACTGAGAAAAAATATAAACCTCGGTTAGGAGAGCCACTAATAATGCTGAAATTCCATTCGAAAACCTGATGGATATATCGGCATACCACCTTGCTTGATCGCACACTTTTAATTGTTATGATCAAAAGCAAACATGGAACTTGGCCTTAAATATTAAGGAAAAGCATCGGCGGAGGATGTTCAAGAAAAGAGTGTTAAGGAAGACAATGGGCCCAAAAGGGGGGGAAGAAACAGGAGATAAAGAACTGCATAGAGGGCAGCTTCGTGAGTTCTACTCACCAGCAAGTATTATTCGGGTGTTCAAAAGGGAAGGTTAAATTGATAAAGAATACGTTATATGTAAGGAATCAGAGAAAACCTTAAGGAAGAATTAAGGAGTAGAGTGTAGGATAATATTAAATTGGATCTTAACGAAACAGGATAGGATGGCTAGTAATGTACCAAAGTCCATTGCCTTGTTAATAAAATTGGCCAACTTTGTAGAAGGAGAGAGCACACACCTGTATAAATTATTTCCAATTTCTTTTCCTACAGAACTGAGATAATATAAATCCATAAATTGCTTGGCTATTTCAATGTCTTCGAAGATAGGAGCGAGCTGGATCTAATTTGAATAATAATGGACACTGTATCTCATCCTTCCATTCTGCCTTCGAAGAATATATCTTGCCGTTTTGTACAGAGGTGAAGGTTTGGGTACAAGAGTGGCGTATACCCTAAAATAAACACATTTCCTGCGTTTAGTGAATTACCCGGGCGTTATAAACTTATGGCACGTCAACTCACTTCGGGTCAAATTTTAATCAAATATCAAGTCTAACCCGCTTCTTACAAGTTCGTAAAAATTAAACAGAATATATTGTGCACAAAATTCGCAGCTTCAAACTATCTGGTACGTAAGTAGTTGTCACGATTCTTAATGCCTTTTCCATTTGTCGGACTCACAATTACCTGGTTTTCAGAGATGCTGAAATATAAAATTGAAAATATGCTACTGGTGTGGTCTTATATCTGTAGCCCTCCTTTGTAATGGTAGTTGTAAGCTTAGTGAAAGGTGAAGGATAAGTGCGTAGACAATTATTATTAGCAAAGCCCTTGGAAATCGATCATGTGGAAAATAAAAAATATGATAGCGTAATGTTTAGGACTACCCTCAGAATTTCTTAAACAATTATTTGGAGTAAACAGGCAGACTAGAACACGAACAAATACAATTCAAGTTGTGAACATACACATAAAGAAAAATTATCAGCTACACTGAAAATTATAGGTAAGCAGAATGAAATACAACAGTCTCTAAAGTGGCACGCATGTTTTTCCACCGGAAAGAAAATAGTGTATTGGAAGGCCTGGGAAAAAAGTGGTAAAACTGTCTCATTACAGGCCTGGACAGGCCTGGACAGGCCCTAAGGCTCCAGGAGATTGAGGCTCCCAGAATTTCTAGACAATCGGCATATGAAGGTGGCAACGTTGTCAGTCCTATAAATCGGCAGCCTTTCCCCCCAAGGAGATATCCCTAGTACTCATTTCTGGTAAAGATTGGGTCGACCCCATGCCCATAGTGCGGCCGGAAGGAAATGAACCCGCGACCCTTCGGCTTGCAGCGCAGTGCCTCAACCAACTGCACCACTGCATACCCCACTAGGAATAAATAGGTACACCACTTTCACGTTGTACAGGCTTCGGAACACAATATCCTTGTAGAGGAAAAGAAGAAATTTTAGTGGCAATAAATAATAGCATTAGACTGTAGTAATACTAGTATTAGTATTAGTGGTAGTGTAGTAGTAGTAGTAGTAGTAGTAGTAGTAGTAGTAGTAGTAGTAGTAGTAGTAGTAGTAGAAGTAGTATTGGCTATAGTAGTAGTAGCAGCATTGGTTGTAGTAGTAATATTAGTAGTAGTAGAAAAAACAATTTCATTTAATTCGCTTTGTATTACGTCCTACAATCGAAAGTGGATTATAATTTTAGTGGTGAAAAAACTTCGGGCGACCCTAGTGGAGAGGTGGTTTGCTTCTTCATTGGTTGGTTGCCTACTGTAGATAGTTATGTGTTTGTGTGTATCTTTACTTGGTTACTTAATTAGGTAGATATGTAAGTAGGTAGATGAATGGTTTGGAAGTTAGGTAGTATTCTGTCAGTCAGACCCGAGTACACACCTAAGCAAACTATCAAGTCTTCATATCTTTCTGGGTATGGTATCTCCACATCACGCATATGACTAGAATTCTAGAGAGATAAGGTCTCTAGTTGCAGTTATGAGTCGCGTTGTGACGCAGTGAAGGTGCTCAAATCATTATCTGAGTCACAGAGCTGAGTGCCGAGTGTGTGTCTTCCATTGTGTGAGAAAAATAATTTATTTAGGGAACAATTTCAAGGCGCTGTAATGGCTGGTGGAAAAGGTGATGGAGCTGGATCCGGCTATGGAAACCTAAACTCCAAAATAACCTGCTTGAAGGGAACTTTATTCAGCTTCAACGTTGTGACATGGGTACGTATTGAAATAAACCTAAATTCTATATGCTTCCTACACAGCAACAATTGAAACATGCATTTTGAGATACAAATATAATAGAACTACATGTTGTTGGGCCTCATAACATGCAATGCTTCACTCATGATGTTAGTACAATTGAAAAAAGAAGGTTAAATTACTTGGGATATATAGAACACACAGCAGAAACAACGCTTTCAAATAAAATTTGCCTTTCGAAAATCTCATGTGAAGATACAAGTTTGGAGATTGAATTTTATGCTATATCTTAGGACGCATAATAAACATGCGTTTTACATTTGAGAACTTTAACTTAAGTAACTCAGGATAAAAGACCAAGAGCAAACCCCTATGGCGAAATTTCAGAATTACTAATCAACACGGCGTAACATCGCGGAAGATTTGAAACATCAGCTACGCTGCTATGAGGTCGTTGCATCTTGCAACCTTCTCTTTCTATATACATAGAAAATGTCTTTCATTATTGGGTAATTACACACTACTGCGAGACGACCAAAATCATCTAATTATGTCCTTATGGAAACAAGAAAATTACATGTATTCAGAGCGTCATTGCCTGCTCTTCTCATCTAGTATTTACGTGATAAAGTTAAAAGATGGAAAAGGACGAGACAAGCAGTAAGTACATGCATGCGGAAAAAATAATGCGTGTAATGTTTTGATAGGCAACACTACTGGTAGGACATAACTTGTAAATCCGAGACGTAAATGAGAGAATATCACATAAATTTGTTTTTGCAAATTTGTTGCATGAACAAGAGCTTTTTTTTGACAGGATTCAGGGAAGAACAAAAGAAGTGCAACATGGAATTTATAAATGGTGAATGGGGAAAAACCCCCCGTTTGTTCCTTAATTTATTTTAAAAAGCCTTTTGACGAAATAAAGTAGCATTCAAAGCGAGGATTAGTGCGCTTCATAATCTGGGAAGCAGATGTGACTTCTTTCATTTTACTTATACCGTTGTAACACTATTTTAAAATTTCAAATCTTTATTCCTGTCTTTGGTTTCCTTTCTTGCCCTCTTCTTTTTCCTCGTTCAACTACCGTATTTATGAAGGCAGAAAACTCCTCCGAAACGTCGGTAACTATATACTACTCTAAAAGGTGCCATATCCCAGAAGACTTAAGACCCTGCAATTCGGAATTTACTTGACTTTTGTGTTGTTTGAGTTCTTTTAAATTAATTTGCTTCTTTAACGATTCTTTTATGGCTCGACAGCCCTATATGGGCCTGGGTCTCCTCGTTTTGTCGAGGTTTCATGATCACACACATTAGACACACCACAGTCGGTAGGACTCCTCTGGACGAGTGACCAGCTCGTCGCAGAGACCTCTACCTGATAAAACACAACACTCACAAGAGACAGACATCCATGCCCCCGGTGGGATTTTTTTTTCTTTTTAAATGGCTCGACAGCCCTATATGGGCCTGGGCCTCTCGATTCGTCGAGGTTTCATGGTCACACACATTTGAGACACACCACAGTCGGTAGGACTCCTCTGGACGAGGGACCAGCCCGTCGCAGAGACCTCTACTGACAACACACAACACTCACAAGAGACAGACATCCATGCCCCGGTAGGATTCGAACCCACGATCCTAGTAAGCGAGCGGCCGAAGACCCACGCCTTAGACCGCACGGCCACTGGGATCGGCTCTTTAAGGATTAGATGCGCGATATTCTCTTCGTTAAGAGTAAGTATATCTAACGTTACAAGCAGAAATGTCATAAATGAAACACAGATAAAAATCCGAAGATAAAAACATGTCACGTCGCAGAGAATGTAAAATGGTCGATAGACATTATCTCCCTACGAAGCTACTGATAAGAAATTTCTCGTGTCTGAAGTCACGAGAAAATTCCTGTCCCCTCGATATTATTGGTGTTATAACAATATAAATACTGCTGTACTTTTACTGACTGAAAGGTCAGTGCAACTGACCTCCGATGTACGATAATATTAGTTAGGCAACATGTAACAAGAAGGCATTATAATTTCTGTTACGTGCCAAGCACCGATAATATGGCAAGATGTGGACTGACACGAATAACCGTAAGCTTCATACTGATATAGGCCTACTCCATGTCAGGGTGGTGCTAAAACACGTGGGGTATAAAAAACCAAGTTTGTCTCTGTCCACGCAATAAAGACGTATAGGGGAAGTAGGTGTGTGTATCTTCACTCATTCTTAACCTCGACGCTAGTTGCAGGTAAGTGCTTAGCTTCACGCCCCGGCCGCTTTGCCCCAGAAAAACAAACCCGGTATCCATTGAATGGGAGGCTGGGTGGTTCCATAACCGACCTGTATGTTTTGGACAAGAGAAAAATCTCTTGCTCCCAAACGGGATTCAAACCCCGGACCATCCAACCCATAGTCTAGCTGTTATACCGACTACGGTATCCCTGTCACTGACAATTAATTTATTTTAAATATAATTTTACTACCTATTTATTTTTATTCTGCATTATAAAGAGCAGATAGGTTAAAGGTAAAGATTTTGACTCGTATTAGGATGTT
The DNA here is from genome assembly GCA_021186555.1 of Reticulitermes speratus. Lineage (NCBI taxonomy): Eukaryota > Metazoa > Arthropoda > Insecta > Blattodea > Rhinotermitidae > Reticulitermes > Reticulitermes speratus. Next base: position 12,196,663 of record JAJKFL010000001.1, read on the forward strand.
ACTCGGTGCGAATCTTTCAATTTCATGATTGTACAGACTATATTAAATTCTTCGTATATGTTTCTCTCCTTCTTCAAGAGAAAGATTGTAGAGTAACTTGTGTTCCTGTACAAGCGACGGCAGAAGATTGATTCATTACTCCCAGTTATGCTCGTCGTAGTCCATCGCATACTTGATACACACGGCATTTAGGGACTTACATCTGCTTATGTATGAGTGCGGAAGGTTGTCATTAAACTTATAAATATTACAGATTTTGTTTTTGAAATTACTTCCAACGCATGGGTTTCAAGCCGAAAGACTTCGAATGCACGTCTGGCCTGCTATTCCATAGAGCTAGAGCTAGAGCTAGGAAATAAAATCAATAAGAAAATCTGCCACTGAAACAAAACTGATCACCCACAAAGAGGGCACAACCGAATGCTGAAAGAATGACGGTAAACTAAAGTTTTCCCCTCCACTTCATGAAGGCGTATAGGGGAACTGGATTCTTAACCTCGGCACTAGATAGAGGTGAGTGGTTAACTTCTTACCCGGTCGTTTTACCTCAGGGACAGAATCCCAGTAGCCATTGAATACGAGGCTTGGTGGGTCTCAGAATCGGCCTGGACGTCCTGGAAGAGAGAAAAATCTCTTGCTCCTACCAGGATTTAAACACCGAACCGTCGAGCCCGTAGCAAGTCGCTAAACCCACTACGCTATAAAAATAACAAGTTACAGAATCACTTTAGTGTAAAATAATTTTGAATGTTTAGAAATTGTAGATAATGTTAACAGAGAGTGAAAGTGAAAGAAAATGTTTCCTTTCTATCATCCAATATTTGAGAGAGAGGCTTTCCCCTTTAACACTCTCCATGTTACAAACGATAGGTTATACATTGCTTTGAGTTGGCCCTTCCTCTATGTAGGACATTATATACTGTCTATTAAAAGTGTTAAGTAAATATTTATAGAACATCGACAAATCAATTTACAAGGTTCATGTTAATGCTGTGGAACAGACTCCTACTTGAGAAGCTAATAGTCGCTCAGCTGGTAGCGAAGTTCTCTCCATTTCATGGAGAAGAGGCTTCATTCAGTTTTCATATGAAGGTGTATATTTAGATAACTATAAAAATGTATACCACTTTGGTTGGTTAGCTCAGCAAACTACAAAAAATACATTCTCTGAGTGCGAAATATTTATCATTATGAGGTCAAAACAGTGAATTTTCTTTGTGTGCGTAGCGCACACAATCCGTGGCCCATATGCATTGGCAAGGACTACTTGTTAGTTTCGGTCTGGAGCTTCTCAGGATTCTTGTGGTCAAAAGGACCTCCAAAACAGAAAACATTTCGAAAAGCTAACGTAACAGAGATAAGTGATAGATGAGAAGCAGGCTGCACCACCCTGTGATAAGGTAAGCCCCAGTGTCCTGCTTGGAAATCTGTGTATACCTCGTAGACGTTCAGTACCTCTAGCCGGCCGGTTACTACTCTCGGTAGTAAAGACCTAGCCACACTGCTGGTGTGTGATCAGTTCTGGGCTCTGAGTACAAGATGTGACGTGAATGGTTGAATGGTACGATACTGCGCAGCGTCCCGCTTAACACCATCATCACTCACGTTCCATCACCATAAATCACGATTATGGTACATCCGACACTCCATCTCCGATATAACTACCCAGTTAAAGTTTCTTTGACCTAATTTATTCCCGAAATGCAACGGAAGACGGAGACTTAAACCTCACGTCTTATTGGATCAATTTATGTTTTTAACAACGCTTTCAGCAACGTAACTCTCAGTGAGCGGATCAATTTTATTTATTTCTTCTCTTATTACAACAGCGCAGCAAAACTGTTTTGAATTCATGATGAGTGATCGATGGTTGGGCTACTTAAAGACAATATCGCAAGGGTAAAATTTATTTAGTCCTGAACGTCAGAATAATTCTGAACGATAATTTGGATAGGAGGAATTAAAAAACTTATCCTTTTCCAAACATCTATTTGGAAAAAATAAATAGAAGAATAAAATATCTCAGTCCGAACAGCGGACCGACATTTCAATACGGGGCCTCCAAAATATTTATTGAATTGTTGTTTATTTAACGATGCCATTAGTAGCTTAGATTATATAGCGTTGAATGGTAGGACAATTATACCACAGTGAATTGGAAAGTATGTACAACGAAACAGTTGTGGACTAGTATGAGCTACTAATCCGGCATTTGTCTAGTAAGCCTAAGAAATACCACAAAAAAATTGGTCAGGTTTACAAAGTAGTAGCGCTAACCGCTTGACTGCGAGTATCATTTTATGACATTAAAAACAGAGTAATTAGAAAGTGATGTGTTTGGAATTCGGCTTGTTTTACGAACTACGTATCAGACGTAGAGGCCACCTGACCGCAAATCAGATGTGAAGATACTTAGGACGGGAAGTTCGTAAGGGCTTGTAAAAAAGTGAACATCGCTTATTTTAAGTTACAGGACAGTAAATACATCACTAAAATAACTACGTTGTTTGTACACCACGTAAATAACTGACTTTATTTCACAGTTTGCGACCTTCACTTGAATTTTAGAGTATCTAAATAAAAATAGATGATACGGACAGGATGTAAGTAAGGCGTGAAGAAATGCAAAACCATAATTTTGGTTTAAAAAATCTCAGGAAAGAAAATTAAGACGGCAGAATTCTGGGACGTGATGTCATGTAGTCTTGTGGACTTCAGACTAATATTTGCATCCTCGTGATGCAGGTAGTACACTCCTCAGAAACACTGGTGATAACCTATGGACCTCAGAGCGTCCTGTCAAATTGCCACAGTATTTGAATTCGTCACTAGGAGAACCTCAATTATCACATCTTAGGGAAAGATTCAATCAGAATATTTAGACGTACGTCTACACAGGAGAATCAAATTAAAACCGTGGTGACAAAATATATGTCAATTTACTATTATACAATTGTCACAGATATTTAAAATCTTATTATATGGGCTGTGAAGGTGCAAGTGGATTGAGCTGATAAAGGATAGTGTCCAACATCAGACTTAGTAAACAGCCTAGTTGACACCTGGTTTCCGTAACAGTAAGACAAAACTTAACCACTGAATAATTTTGGAGTTATCAAGAAAATCCCAGCACCATGGACTATGAATTTAAGTTATTTATATGCCATGACGGTGTCTGTTTTTGTGTACTGAGATGAGGTGACCATAGTTGTCACGTACAGGTCGTGTTGGAAGTTCATTTGAGAAGAGGCGAAGAAAGAGGTAGAAACTGTTAAATTCCTTCTCAAGTTGCAGTGTTTATGTACGAAACAAGTCATTATACACCTTGGGATTCATGCAACTTCCATCTCTCGGGAAACGTAGGAAATGTGTGGGAGTGGTAGGATATCACGAGAGGAAGAAGGGAATTACAGAGAGGAAGGAGAGAAGACCCTGAACAGCATCCATAGACCTACATTTTGTTACGATGAAAACTGCGCTACTGTGTTATATATACTTGGCGTCGGCGTCGTGGCGTTCTAAGTCCTCACCCCTCACTCCTTCCAATCTTTCTCCCTCCGCTTCTAACCGTTATAGAAACGATCGAAAAGTACGACAGCGACGCCGACGCCAACGCTCGGTCTCGTACTTTCTTACCCCTTGCTGGTGCTACTGCTGCCTGGCTAACCACGTCAAAAACCCACTACGTCACTCTCGATCACTGCCTGCTGGATTACAGTTGCCCGTAGAACAGACTGCTGGCGAAGGCAAGAGGCTGTCCCTGCTATCTGTCTTAGCCGCATCTTAGTTACAGAGAGAGGATTTTCATTTTGAATGCTTGAAAGGACTGAGGTGCTTGAATTCAGATTGCTGTCTGGAACTAGTTTCCTAACAGTCGTTTTTAATGTGCCATGTTGTAAGACAAAGTTTCCGAAATTTCCTTTCAGAAAGTTGGCTGAAAATGATTCTACCGTTATGTTCCTTTGATAATGGATATATTAAATTATGAAAATGGGTCACAAATATGATACTAAAATAATAATTGTTGATTTAAAACTTTCTAGCCTACAAACCATATAAATTTGCCAAAAAACCGAAATTCTCAGTACTGACTGGCTGTGATGCTTAGCACCAAAATTCCAGATTCACATCAATGCCTTCTCCCTAGACTTCTAAAACGAATTATGCAGCTTTAAAATAATGTCGTTATTCAGTTAGCGAATACTTAGAGAGTTAAATAAAAAGACTTACACTTTACAATCAAATAAACCTCAGTGAATACAACTGACAACAAATATCCACTATGAAATATGGGCTGTATTTTTCATAAAAAGTATCGTTGTTAAGCCTCGGATATTTCATTTCTTCATTCATTCAATAGTCTTTCTTACGACAGGTCCATAGCCTCTTCCAAAGCGAGTTCTCCACACAGTGCGATCTAGTGCTTCCTATTTCAATTTCCAATATCCTTTCTTTTCCTTAAGGTCGTCCAGTAGCTTCTTACGTCTTTTTCTCGTCTTCCCGTCGCTTTTATCCTTCCATCTATCCTTCCTTCAATAACGTGCTTTAGAAGGCAGTTCCTATGCCAAAAGTGACCAGTCTAGTTAGTCTTCCTTTTTTATTGTTTGTATGACATTCCTCTCCTCCTTGACCCTTTGTAACACTTCTTCATTTCTCACACGATCGGTCCGATTGATCTTCTCCATCTTTCTCAAGCACCACACTTTAAAACTTTCAAGGTACTGCCGATCTGCTTTCCGAAGTATCAAAGTTTCTGCACCATACAAAGCTACGTTCCAAGTGTATAATTTTACTAGTTTCTCCCTTAAATTTAAGTCCAATTTGCTGGTGAAAAGAGCCTTCTTCTTGTTGAATGCTGCTTTTGCCAAGACAATCCTGGATTTAATTTCACGTGTACATATTGCATCTTCTATCATCATGCCACCTAAATATTTGCAATATCCACATTGTCTGGTTATTTTTGATCTATCATAATCTGTATTGTGGATGATTACCTTGAGATTTCCATTAACTTAGTTTTTTCCACATTCATTCCCATTCGATAGCATCTTCCAATTTCAGTTAGTCTATCAATCATTTCCTAGTGATAAATTATTTTCTGGTTGAAGGGACATGAATGATTCACCCACTAGTTAGCTACGAAACGATTACATTCTCCTCGAATTGGAGGTTGTACCAATGGGCAAGGAGTTCCGACGTTCCAACGATATTAGTGCCTTCAACTTCACACCCAAACAGTCTAAGATGATTGCCTAATCCTGAGGATTAAGGCAGTAGCATCTTCGAAACCTCGGGAACTACTCACCCGAAAACGCAACGTCACATTCGATAAGGCTAATTTCAGCAGCACTGCTGTGAGAACCGCAAAGCTCGCATACACCGAAAACTCTATTCGCCGATCTGGCTCTGCAACTTCTCCGACAGCTGTGTATCGCGTGCAATCTCACTTCTGCTACAGGAGAATTACGGACCAATAGCTTCTCGTAGATTCCCAAAGAAGCAGCATTTCCTTGCTTCCCTAACAGAAACCACTAGCTGCGTTCTGTCAGGCAGGGAGGAATGTTGCTACCGTACGTTTGACCTGATGAATATAGGCGAGGTTCTTGCTTAAGTTGCCTCCTAAATTGCGGCTCCCGAAGCTCGTCTAGTTGGTCACCCATTATATATAGAGTAACATATTCATACGCTTGAGAAAAGCGCATAATGAAAAGCTGTATAATTTGTGTTCTTCTCCAAATATTATTAGGTTTGTCAACAAGGAGGATGAGAAAGCGTCTGAAAACCTTAATAGAGGACAAACGTTTGGAGTACTGAGCGTAAAGGAGAGCGTATTAGTAAAATAAGGTACGAAATTTTCACCGAGCGTAATACTTCTGGCGTGTTCGCTCAGTTATTGCTCCTGGGTTTTAAAAGTTCGTAACTCTTGTCAACAAATCACTGACGATACGACTGTTTAAGGGTGTCTTTCAACATTTTACATAACATATGCTGTGAATGTTAAGCTTATATTAAAAACAGATTTACAATATGTCATAATCTATATATCTTAAACGGCGAGATGCCGTATAGGTTGTACGCATCCGCGTTGTTATGTTTATATTGTCAACTTGTTCTTTGGCTTCAGCTCGCATATCCAGAGAACAGACGCCATCAAAATTATAAACATCAATTACAGTAAAATATCATAAAATGACGTATGTCTTTACCTGAAGGGTATGCTATTTTAATCCGGTATTAACTTAAATCGAAATGCGTCGAGAAATGTTAGTAAAAATCCCGTACATGAAGTTTCAAGAAGTAGGAATCCGTCTGTTCTGTACGACCAGATGATGGAGAAATATTGGTAGTCGACCTTCGCAAGTATTTTCAGACATGGCTAATGCATCTTACGGAACGTGTGTATTTGTGTGTGCGTGTAATGGACTTACACGACTAAGGAAAGAGACCAATGTTTGGCGCTTATGAGGAAATTGACCAGCTGACTGGAATCAGAGAATAGTTTATCGGGAAAGATTTTGCTCCATTAAGTTACATTGCGAAGTTTATTCAAGTGCGTGACGAATTAAGAAAGCCAATGCTTCCATTTCAAATGAGTAAGCGTTTTTGTTAAAAGTTTTACCTAAGGAAGTACATTGTATTCTTAAATGTCAAGTCCTTATTAGTTGTACTATTTCATAGCACAGTCTTTGCGTATTTCATTTTAATTAAAAATTATTTTATAAATTATGAACAAGGTACCTGTTATATTAGCGCTGGACCAAGCTAATGATGTGTTGTGTATTGTAGCCGCCGTCTGAGACTCTGAGAAGCCACGAAAATTGCATCCTGACCGCAACAACTTACACTCTAGGGTTAATCTGTGTTCACTTTGCAGAGATTCCTTGGATTGCACAGCAACACATAGCGTTCTAATTTTTTGGAAAACTTGACAACATATTAGGCCTATATAGGTATGTAGTACGTGAAAATAGACCTGTTTACGGCGCTAACAATTGTTATGTTTAAAACACATTTTATTCTTTTGTATGAAATATTTTGTCCTTTCAGTTTTCTGTTTCCCCATCTCTTATATGATACAGACGACCATAACAAATTTTACAGACCATAAAGCGATCTAAGTGTCATTGTTTCCTTGCTTGGCAGCCGTTTAACAATTTAAAGCCCAGTGGTTACTACAGATATCGCCAGATTTAATATCACAGATTCTGCAGTTTTACACACACAGTAGTTTATAAGTTCAGTATAATCCCCCCCCCCCCAAAACAACTATTTTCCAATACAGCGTTCAGCAATTGGTCTTTCTTACGGAAGTAAACTCGTTGTCTGGCAGGTAGGAACTTAATCTTGATACAAAATATACATAGCTTTAGTCTACATATAACACATAAAAGGTTTTAGTCTATAAATTTTAATTCGAATTTCTGAAAGAAAAATACAAATCGGAGGATAATATAAAAATATAGTTTAAACAAATAGCTGTATAATAAGGGTAAGGATTAGATTTATCTGGGCCAGAATAAGGACCTGTGTGTTTCATAAAATCGAGTGAATTTCTTGACTAGTTTAGCAAATGTTATCTTTTCTACAAGGACTGTTTTTGCTTGAGTTAGTTTTTTTCTTTCACATTACCTTATTTAGTGCCAAATATCTTAAGTTCTTTAAGCGTAATTTATCTTTTCTTTATACGGTCGTTACTAATTTAATAAACACCTCGTGTTTATGACACATCTTATTAACATAAATTGAAATATCTGCTCAACTTTTACAACTACAATTTAGCATTAGATCTCTCTCATTCCAGGCCTTACTGTCGTTATGCATATCATCAAGATACAAAAGAAGGGCCGCAGTCCTTTCCATTGCAGCATATATATATACATATGCATATATAATATCACTGCAAATATTTATGCGTATTTCAAGACCAGTAAGCGACTGGGACTTCTCAAACAACTGTCTGCGTATTCTCAAGGGTTCTTAAATCAATTCCCTGCTGCAGTACCGCATCTCCAGTAGGCAGACGTTCACTGAGCTGCAGGACTGGTATCGAAATCTGGAACGTGTCAATATCCGTGTGGGTCTCTAAATATTTAGGTTATTTAAAAAACATTTACAGCTGCAAAAGTTTTATTCGCGTAACGTCGTACTCATGTGAAAATGGTCATCAGTAAACTCAAATCTCCCGGAATGTTACGTCGTGTCGATCGGCAAACAGCGACGTTTTATACTCTTCTGCTTTTCTTGGACTGCTTGACGCAGGAGATGAGAATACCATCCTTCGAAATTTCGGTAAATTTTACAAGTCCATATGGCGTTAACATCTTAGAAGATATTAATGTTCATCAACACCACTGTGAGAACCTCAGATCTTTCATGGTTATAAGTAGAGAGTAGTCAAGGATTTGAGAGGGCGCGATCATATGCTATTTGAAGGAATGATCCTGGTATCGCTGGACAACAACTTCAGTATACGATAGGTATCAGTTCGACCGTGGTACAGTTTTGAATTAAGTAACTACAGGTGATTGACCTAGAACAATCAGATCTGTTCACAGATTATTCTTTCTTCATATCGAATGCTTGTCCACATTTTCTGACCTGCTAATCAAGAATGTCAATTATTAATAACTTTTGTCCTGTTGGGTACTTTTATTTATAAGTCTCTACTGTGACGAGGTACGTTAGTTGTGCAGGAAACACTGCAGCTTGCGTGCTAAAGTTACGAAGGAAAAAAACCTTAAAATGTCACTTGCGTGCAATTTAAATACCTCTATCTATCCAAGAGGTAAAATAATTTAGTTCTTAAGAAAAATGAAGTAGCTTACAGTTGCAGTTCAAATTTTATCAAATCTCTGGGACAAAAACGAAAAAAATACTTCTCATATAAAGGTATACTTAATAAAAATATACTATATTTGACTTCTGTGTCTAATGTTTATCATAAGCATGTTTGATTTAATATTTATTTGATTACTTATCTATTTATTTATTCATTTAAAGAAACAAAATACGTTATTCTTGACTTGTTTATAGTAAGGTCCTTATAGACCAAAGAGAAAATGACATTCCTCTGTATGCATAGCAAGAAATTCCATCCCCTACCTCCCTCGAAGAAGGTGATGATAGCAGACAAAAGAGAAATAAAGCGTAGCGTGGTATATGAAGAATGGAATGACTGGTAGCGCTGCTTGACATGTTTTGACTGTGTTAGAAGTGAAAGACTATATGCTGGTCTCAAACGCAAGACGTACTGCACAAGAAGTCAGCGCCATACGCCTACACAGCCACGACACGACAAAATCACCTATATCATCAAGTGCTCTGGGTGGGTGGGTAGACGGAATATTGAGTGAGAGATGAAAGGACGGCGTTTACTACAATAGACATGTCTGGAGAATGAATAGGTAGATGGGAAGGTGGTGGATTATTGGAGAGATGGGGTTGTATGTGGGTAAGTGGGTCAGTGTGTGGAAGGAGGATGAGTGGTTCGGGTAGGTTCAAGAGGAGGTGAGTGGATGGCTGAATGGACGAACGGGAATCTAAATGACTGCTGTGTTGAAGGACGGGAGAACTGATGGATATGTGGGTGGAAAAATTGATGGGTTTATGAGTGAACTGATCAATGATTGGACAGATAAATGAACACACAAGTGTACGGTTAGATGATTTAAATATGAACTGTTGGACGGATTGATAGACGGGCGTGTGGATTTATGGATTGCTAGACTTTCTGACAAACTAATGCATTGATGGGTGGATGGAAGAGTGGGTGAATGGGTGAATTGAGGCTTTGGCGGAGAATGGACGAGTGGATAGAAGGACTTATGGATGGATGGGTAGACGTGTGGACGGACGAACGGATGGATGACATATTGTCTCTCACCACTTGCTCCCTCTCTCCTTCTACTCTCCTCTCTCGTCACGACTCGGATCAATGAAATGAATCCCCACAAGTGGAGAGGGGGGGGGGGAACTGCTTCCTGCACGCCTGCCTAGATCTTGTTCTGCTGTTCCATGCACTAGGATTTCCTTAGAATACACACAATTATGCGATAGGCTTCCATCTCCAGAAAACGGATAAAGTGCGATTTTCCTTATGAAAATTGAATCAGGGCTGGAGAGCCAAATTACAGTCGGCCAGAAAGACGTACGTAACTTTTTGAGTAAATCAGCGTTGACTGATTCACTCAGTCTTCCGTAGCTTATTTAAGGACACTCTACTAACTCAATAGTCTACAGACCGTCTAATTAGTAAAGAAGGATTTCTCGACCCTTGAAGATGGGACCGGTAGGTTGTCCCGAAACGTCGGTACAGAATTACCAATCTATGCTGCCTAATATCGCAAAAGAGCGCAGATATCAAGGTTATACTGAAAAGGTAAATACGACGTATATAAGTCTTAAAGATTTGAAGTTGATCCTCACGTATTTCAAGCAATAACCTATCACTATTCTTAAGACAGAGAGAAACCACAAAAAAATCCCAAGACAGGATATCCGTCGACCTGACAGAGAACCGAATAACACCTCCCGAATACAAATGTAGATAGTTACGAATAAACGACCTTGCTGTACTACTTTCCAAGGTTATAGGTCAATTTCATATCCAGATAACTGGCAACGCATTCGTTGGTCTTATGAACGTCTATATTTTGAAAGAGTTGTGTTCGCATATTACAAGAGGTTAATTGTCATGCAGCATTGCAAATGAGTATTACTGAATACAGTAACAAATTCGAAACATAGCCTACTACATTTTTTGTGGTGCAGGGCCCCGCAGCAGATGCTACGGACGCACCGCAGCCTTGAGGCTTATTGTGCAACCCTGTGATGAAGATGATTAGCTGTTTTTTTCGTTTTTCCGAGTAATGGAGCACCGCTGGAATTAAATTGACAGGGGAAACCGAAGTATTCCGGGAAAAACCTGTCCCAGTGCCTTTTTGTACACCACAAATCCCACATGGACTGACCCGGGATCGAACTCGGGCCTCCGCGGTGAAAGGCCGGTGACTAACCGACTGAGCCATGGCACGGCCTTTACTGTGCCTTTATCGATTGTGCATTATTGCTGTATTTCTTACAATCATTTTAATAAATGAAGAATAAATCAATTTGACTTTTATGACAAAATGAGTAAACTTCTGTGACAAATTCATTTCGAAATCATTAAATCATAAAATCTAAGTCCACGTTGTGTTGAAATCCATAAAGTTTAGGAAACGTTTTTATTTACCCTCGCTTTTTCAACTGCATAAGTTACATAACGTTCAACAGGAATAAGGTACATATCCAAATATTTGAATGAAACAACAGAGAAAATCTGCGCAAAACCTATTTTTTAAAGAAAGTCGAAACCATGTACTCCTAAATACAAAGCTTGATTGCGATGTTTATCGAAATATTTTACGATTAAATTTTTATGAGCTTGAACATTTCCAGCAGAAAATAAAAAAATAGTACCAAAATTAAAAATAACAAAAACATTAATTTTAATGATATCCTCGTGTAATACTCCTTAGTCATAAAACGATCCCATCAAAATTTGGCAGAAAGTCTCTGCTATCAAAATTCTTGAACATCCAAAATGTCACCAACGTTTCGATTATCACGCATTCTGCAAAACTGTTAAACATGTCATCAGCATGTCTTGTCTCCGACGCTACTTAAACTATTTGCATTAAACTTCTGTCTGAGGGGTTTCCGTTTAAGCCGTCTCTGGTATTTCATTATAATCAATATCCACTCATAATAAACCCCACTTTGAATGCAGGACAAAGAAATTGAAGTAAGTACGTTTTATCGCAGACGCCTCGTGGCACAGGAACTCGGTCCCTGACACAAAATAAAGACTGAGTTACAATTTGAGTTACAGTTTTCATTAAAGTGCGACAAATATTTAATTAAATTCGAAGAAATATAATTATGTTTCTTCATAGTGCGTCTTTAATCTGATCAAACTTATTTACATAAATATATTTGTGATCGCGTAGAATGAATGTCTCTTGATGGATTAAAGTTCGCCATCAGGTAATAGTTGCTTAGCTGGTCAAGTAATTCCTCGTATTTCATGCAACTCTGATGTTCATTACCGTGTTTCTCATTCACAACCACGCGAAGCCAGCTACTGCCCACATGTCAACATTACCTTCCGATCTGCGGCTAATTATGCCAATAATCCCTTTATTTCAGGTTTTCCAGCCCACATTTTATAGGCTATTCGTTTTCATTGTGTCCCATGCATGCTACACACCCCGATCATCTTATCTTCCTTGCGGTTTCGAACTGCTAATATATTAATTTTCTGTAAATGAAATTGTACTTAATTCCAAAATGTATAAAGTCAAACTACGATGACGACATCTATAACATAAATGCAACATTTATTTTGTTCATCAAATTATAAATGTCTAGCGTTTTGAATATTACATTTACTTTGAGAGCCATAGAATTACGAACAAAAATTAGTTAAATGAATTTCAATATAAAGGAAAAGAAACAAAAGGTGGACTTGAAAACTAACATGTTTCTAAAAGGTTCTGACGATGGTATATAACATTCAGAACTAACTGTCTTCTGAACTTTGTCCATCATCCGGATAAAATATAAAAATTTAAAATCACGACGAACCAGCTTCCGAAACGTCGTGATTTTATATTTTTATATTTTATCCGGACGATGGACAAAGTCCAGAAGACAATTAGTTCTCACTGACATGTTGTTTGCTTTTGTTTGTTTGTTTGTTTGTTTTCTTTTGTATGTGGGTCTGTATGTGTATGTATGTGTGTGTATGTGTCTAACTTACATGCCAAAGAAGCATTTCTAAACACGAAAGCCTTTGCTGCAGTCTCGTCGTCTCCCTACATCACCCGCACATCACAGGAATAAAATGACGGTGAACCGTCGGATCCAACACAGACATCTCTTCATAGGACAGTTCTTGCAGAAGTTTCACTGATGTGCACCAGCTTCACTGATAATTAACCTAATCCCTTCTATTCCATCCAGCTGTGCATTGGTACTAAGCAAATCACTCGGTCCAAATACTCCTGCCATCACCATAAATCACAGTTACTATTCAGGGTGTTAAATAAAGTTGTTTTTAATCTGCTTATTGGACAGTTACAGCAAGCATAAACACTATTCTTCTTCTTCTTCTTCGAGTTTCCTGCTTCCCACAATTGTTCATTTACTAGGTGCTTTTGGGGTTTAGCTATTTCGTTTTAGCTGTAGAAGATACAGCGGAATAAGATGTAAGGTAATAATGACTTCTGAAGAGGTAAGAGGGCAAATAAACAATTGTGAAGTGCTTGAAATACCTTCACCCTATTCACCTTTATTTTTATAAAACTACGTAAACATTTTTCAACATTACTGGCAGATCACCTACGATTCGAAGCCGGTACCTCAAGAATACAGCCTTAAACAAAGCGTAATCGCAACACCAAACCCAATGAGTGACGAACATAGCTTATACACACATACATATATATATATGTGTGTGTGTATGTCTGTATGTGTTTGTGTGTGTGTGTGTATGTCTGTATGTTTGTGTGTGTGTGTGTGTGTGTGTGTGTGTGTGTGTGTACAATTCCATTTCCTATTATAACTCTGCTTACAAAACTTGGAAGACGAAAAACAAGTTTTAGTAGCGGTAGAACATCTTACTGTTCATGTGATGAACTATGATATTGCTGCAATCTTGCCGTTGAAACTGATAAGGTTTGGATCACGCGTTGAGCCTGGCTGATAAGCTGCACCCACAGAGTGATATAAGCGTTAAAAATATCAGTACCACTAATGAAATTAACAACGATGCTTACAATTACGCAGCTGTAATTAGAAGTGTTCAAAGCGGGGCTTGTGTGCTGGCTGTGCTGAACCTTCAACGTGTAGTAACGCACAGCTACGTAATATTAAATCCCTATTTCCAGAGAGCTAATTAAGGAAAAAGTAGGTGAACTAATATTATTATAATTTATCCATTTACTGTGTAAACTGTGTACAGTCATTAACAAATAGGCTTGCAATCGTACTTCCTGAAAGTATTGCACGATAGCGGTAACTTCGTACACACACAAACACGATGAATTTTCAATACCTTACAATTCGAAAACAGTATCTTTTTCCTTACAATAAAAATATCAAGTTCCTTGTTTTCCCCCTTACCTTAATTTTTCAATAATGAGTCCTTCTGCACATATCCTTTACAGAGGAACAAATGGACAACTTTGGTTTCAAATTAAAAGGGATGTGACAAATATCGTACATTTTAACACATGCATAGCCATTTTGTACTTTAATGCTTTGAAAATTATTTTTACTTTCTTTTGTGAGGGAGAGTTTGCAAATGAATCCGGTTGTTAATACAACACAATGTCACCCCACACATATAACTTTGAGGAGTTTACCCACCGGGGCATAGGGGAGAAAGTTAGCGAAGCCAGTTACCCAAATCAGGGGAAATCTGTACTTCAAAGAATGTTTTGGTGTCGTGTTTCACTTTAAATATAAATCATTAAAGACATACTCCAATTCCACAATGTTTCATCAAGCAATCTGTTTGTAAGAGTACGGTCACAATACTGGTGTAAAAGAAAAGCAAGTAAGTCAGACGAGGTCTGATATATGCAATCCTTAATTAGTAACGATTTCTGTGACTCAACAAAGTAAGCTCAAGAAAGCTGACGGGCTCGTCCCTTTAGTTTACTGATTTCTAAAGTGCCAAAATCTGAGAAAGAAATATATTTAGCATAGACATGTTTTTAATTTTTCTCTGATTTCGACCGAAACATTTTTTGACCTCATGAATACTTGTGACTTGCGCGTAAGTTAAGCTCCAGATAAGCGCAAAAAATGTAAGCACGTCTCAATGCAAAGTTTCCCTTATTTTATCAGATTTACAAGAATGAAATATACCGAAATATTTCTGTAAAAGTCTCCAATAAACATTTTCATAAACACTGATAAGCATAGACGAAGCTGAAGGCATATGTTGCAACTCCTGATACGAATGGGGTCAAAAAATTTTAGAATAAATTAATACGAAAAATATTAGGAGCTCAGCAGAATCAAGTGTCAGGAATACGTACCAATTCCGTCATTACGAACTTCGTCTAATAGAAAGACGGCAACGCAATAAAATACAAGAGCTGAATGGGACATATCATATATAGAAATAAAACTGCGTCTGAAATGTTATTCAGATAAAGTAAAGGTTAGAGGCCTCCGTATAGATGGTAGGATCAAATTATAATGTATCTCAAAGACGTTGGGCCTTATCTGGTTTTATATTTCTCAGGGACTCTCCGCTGTTGAGACTTTTTAAGAACACAGGATTTTGAATTTCATAGCTGTAGGGACTTTATTGAAACCGTGATGCTGCATGCCCTATAGAAAACACCACCCTCTATATGATCACTCCAATAATTTTCGTAAAGAGTATGCACTAACTAAAATTAAACTTGTTGTTTTCTTTAATCCGGTGTGAATCCCCAGTGCTTTTATTTATTTCTTTAATTTTTTCTTAGTCTGACCTCTTCTACCTACTCCCTGTAGGCGTAGATGGTTAGTATTGCACCTGATCACACTCAATGACACACACTTGGTAGGATTCCTCTGGACGAGGGATCGGCCCGTCGCAGAGATCCCTACCAAACAACACATAACACTCACAAGAGACATCCAGGCCCCCGGCGGGATTAGAACCCGTAATCCCAGCAAGCGAGCGGCCGCAAACGCACGCCACCGGAATTGGCCCCAGTGCTTTTCAACAGCTCTCAATACTAAGTTATCTGTAAAAGATAAATCTTTTCACAAAATTTTAAACTCACTTTTGAGGAAGAATCAAATTCGCATGCGCGTTGATTCGACTACGTAAACACTTAAGATAACATAAAACCGAATACCCAAGCACTTAGCTATTTTGTTTAGAGACCCCTTTTAAACCTAATGGTCGTTCAGGTGATAAACACGCGTATATTCTCTGCCTTTCATGAAACACAAGGATTGTTGTGTTCAAAACAGCCAATCCACTCCACATTCTCTCATCCTCTTTATTTAAAAATCATAATTCATGCGAAATTTATAAATAATTGGTCCAATAATAATCTTATCGCTTTAATAATTATTTGAGGTGACACATAATTTTGTGTGTGTTAATACATCTACTGCTAGTATACAGGATCTTCACTGTGAAAACATTTTATGTTTTACATAGATTACGTTTTATATGCCAAAAAAACTAGAGCTATAAGTAGTTACATAAATTCCTGAAGCTGCTGAATATGTGTTCGACATGCCCAAGAGTGACTTAAGAGTGTTTTAAGAAAGTGTTAAATATATTCACCGCTAAACTCAACAACACGGCACATAAGCTCAGGAAATTTTGCACTGTACGCCTCACAACATAAGCAGGTCTGCTAGTATTCTCGGTGACTGTAGCTATCAACTTTTTCAGAGAAGAACGACAAATTTCTCTTTGACCCTCCTTGAACTGCTTTCTCCACAAGTGTCATAATTTCATCAGTTCTTTCCCTTCGCTTAAGTGCAAGAACATCTTTGGGACTACCTACTGCAGAAGCAGTTTTTTTTTCAAAATTCCATAACAAAATCACTTACACAGTTTCTCGCATTAGAATCGCAGAAATTTATTTGTAATTGCACGACAATTTCATATTAAAAATTGGATTTACAACAAATGCCACCTTTTATGTACAGCAGGACTGTATATTCATAGTTAATGCTATCCAACTAAGCTCCCAGCATTACTTTAGGCAAGCGTGCCAGCAGCAGAAAAAATAATGTAGATGCAAAAAAAAGGAGGTACTTCAAAAATTACAACAGTAACTTTTCCGTACTTGTACATAGAACATAACAAATCGCATTCGCCGATGTGGCCTGAGAAGTTGTTACGTCTTCGTAAAATAACCAGCCGTCTCAAGAAACTGGTCTTGATTAGGTTCCATAAAACTTTATTTATGTCTTCGCTTTACCATCTACAGAACAAATCAGGGTTGCTGCGCGCAATACAGAAATCATTTACTGATATCAGAAGCGACGAACATTACTGCACCCAGCGGCCTACCCTAACAAGATCGCACAAACAGACAACACTCAAGTACCATAACTTCGTCTCGAGTGTTATCATCCCCTACAGACCAAGTTCCGGACAATATTTATTACAGCTCAATAAATTTCCTTCCCCACCGCATCCATTCATTTCCAAGAAATAATAAAAAAATGAGTTGCCATTTATTATTAAAAATCTTTAGATATGAACTGTTATAAATATTCCAGCACGTAGGGAACATCCATTATAATATAGGTCTTGGAATTTAAAGACGAGTGTCAGGCAGATAGAGTACATAACATCACCATACATCTTCCGGTCCGCTAAAATTGGGTTTGATTTGAATAAGAACCGTTAGCGCTAGAAGAATTGAAGAAGCTGCTATAGGAATAAGAGACAAAGGGTAGGACTTCCGTCGCTTTGAACGATTCTTTGTCACATGCAATTTTCTATGCGTTTATTTGTTCTTATAACTTGATGTTTGAAAGTGCTGCCAGTTCGTAGATGTTGAGAAGTTGTAAGAGACAAACTTTATGAACAAACTTTGTAACACATATATTATCTCCTCTTTATTAACGTGAAAATTCTCAGTCTGACCTTTCTTCGTAAGAATCAGTAGCCATTTATTAGTTTTGCATCAGTGCATGGTTCCTTTGTTCGGTTTTAAAACATATCACGTTACAGGGAACAGACAGAACTTCGATTTAAGTAAGAACGATTATTTATAAAAGCACCGCAAAGGCATTTTCTGCTTTTTCATCATGAAAGCTTCCTTTTTGTAAAATAACTCATCTTTCTCTTTATATCATAATGGATAATCTAGGAATCAGTACATTATTTCTGAAGACTTTCTGTTGTTTATTCCTCTTATCCAACTAAAGCACGAAGGTCAAAGACAAAAGAGTAGCGCTCCTTTATCGTGGTCGCAATATCTCGGGTTTATTTCCGGCCCAGGAACCAAATATTCTAAGCTTTTGCAGTATTTACTCACTTCTCTCTACGGAATTGGGGAATGCTATTTTGAAACAGGCCACACCCACTTAATTTAACATAACTCCCTTTCAAAATTCACCCATTAGCATATGTTTCGGCGCTATATATCCTGTGTACTTGAAAAACCACAGTCAGTAACTCATTAATTAATCAATCGGTAAACCAATTTCAAGATGTTGCATTGGGCTTCTTCCTGTTGTTTTGGAGTAAGAAAAAACATGTATCTTCGTTTAGTGGTCAGAAGTTACAGGGATTAAATGTTCAAGTCTTCAGCAACACCGCTGTAAAAACATAAAATCTCGCATTAAAAACTTGTAAAGTTGTTTTTAAATAAGTAAAAACCGACAACGCCTTTTGGCACCGTGACCTTGAAATACCTAACTCAGACTTCCGATTTTGTGTTTGTGACATTCCACATTCCTATGAGTCTTTTGTAGACATCTCTGTCACTGCTGCCACAGTCGAGTAGCTACAGCATATCTGTTCCTGGCTTCAGAATTATGTTGTTTCAGTAGACCATAGTAGCTTTAGTTATTTTCAGTTACTGTGTCGAAATGCGTGAATTAAATTTTCAAATAAACCGATAAGCACTTATAAAAATACCGGTATGAAGTATCTTGTGTTATTACCGCAGTTCAAAAGATTTCTCGCCGATTTGTGTTCACGTTTTATGAAGTGTTACGTACAGCAGTGCTTCACAAGCTTCCTGATAAGGCGGAACACTTACAAAGTCTTATTAATTCTAGAGGCCTCTTCTCAAAGTTATCTAAAATTCTGCCCCATGGACACAACTCGAATTTTTATAACGTTTAAAATTTAAATATTACACTAAGAAGAATATTTACCCGTTAATGTTTTTATAATTCCAGTGTAAAGAAATAACTACAAGGCAATAACGTTCCTACCAGTAATGCAAATAAAATTAAGATTTAGAGATCATAAGAGAAAATATTGAAGTTCTACAAATTTCACGGACCCCTGGTTGAGAAACATTGATCTAAATTACACGTTTTTTGATCGGCACTTTTAAAATAAATTGTAGGCTACTAAAATACTGAAACTCCCGAGCGAAATGATAAATTCTTACTTAACGTTTCTAGTCACAATGTGTGTGTATTTACACACATAAAATTGTCTCGTTTCTCCAGACCTGGTATGGTTTACTACAGTGCATAAAACGATTTATACGCTAAACTGTTTCTTTACAACCTACATGGCCAGTTTTACATTTCAGTCTAGTCAGTACAAATGCATATAAATAATACAGATAGTATTCACATCTTACGCATTTTTTAAGTGTTGATTGTAATAGAATGTGAAATTGTTAGGTATTTTGAGATACCCTTGCAGGATTAATTTTAGAAAAATAATGTAAACAATTTAATCTGTATCAACTAACGAAAGTATAACATATGAATTTTATGCGTCAACCTCCTGTGGAAAACGAGGATTGTAGTCGAAATATATCGAAGATATCTTAAACCCTCATATTTAATAAATAAATGTTCAAATTTGCATTCGTTTGTCTAACAATGTACTTCATATGCAGCACAACTCTATGAAATTATACGTTAAGATGGCCCTTATTTTCAATTACAATTTTAATCATTCCATTCACAGAATAATTGTGTACTTAACTGCCATAATAACACATCGGGGCTGCATATTGCGCGTTCAGTACACTGTATAAATTACAACGATGAATACCACAAATACCTGACTTGCGTTGTCAAGAAATAGCAGGGTAATTTACTTTTCGTGTACTGTCACACATTACAGACCTCATAATAAAGAAAGGCCGATTTTCCTTGCAAGGAATCTCGTCCTCAGCATAGAAATATTTAAAAATTATGCCGCCTAACTTCTGTTATTCTTATATTCTGTTATAAATCTAGACAGGGTAATATCCGCTCGGTCTCTTCCACTTGATTTGGTATTGTTGAAATATAATGAAATACGTACACATCTCTGTTTTCACTATAGCTTTCTTGGGTTGCGCTTGAACGTATATTTCATCATGAGAATACTGTATTGCCTTCATTCATCTCGCTGGCTTCTTCTGTCTTTATTTCTAACCCAGCTTGTTTGTTGCTTGGAAGACATAGGTCTTCCCATTTTTCCTTCTTTCTGTCTCTCGTCTTGCTGTTTGCGCGTGATCTGTGGCCGAACAGTTTGTCAACTGCTCAGCATTGTTTTCGGCGTCGACCTGGCTCGCTATCGGGAATACGGGCTTGCCTCTCTGCCCGCCTGGCTGTCTGGTTTCTAGCTGCAACTGCTGTTTCTTTTCCCCCATGTTATTCCCCCTAGGATCTGACAATCGCTGTTCTGTAATCGGCTCGAACTGCAAGTCCCGGTGGGATGAAGGGAGACGAAGCCAAAGGAAACGGACGACGGGAGAAAGATAGAGATTAATCCAAACTCTGTTTGGTGGAGCGAATGTTTTTATCTGACCTCAGCGGTGGTGAAAATAATTGGAAAAAGAAAAGTCTTTGTTGTGCGCTTGAAGTCAACTTAATGTCTGCGAAACGTGGTTATGCAAAAATATTGGCTCTCTTTTGAATTTGCTTGCGCTACCTGAGACAAAGACATGTGGTTTTACATTGAAGGTTAGCATCTCCATAAATATTTCAATTTATATGATTTAATTGATATGAGTCTTCTGTTCTATTAGCCAAAGTACATGCTCCTATTTGGCTCATATTTTTATTAAACTAAACTGCACTGGATAACAATTTCTTCCACAGTACATAATTAATAAAATTGTAATACTTTGACTAGGCAAATTTACATTCATTTTAATGAGTTCACACAGATTAAAAGAACAAAAAGAACTCACTGTTATGACGTAACCAAAGAACTGGTTTATGTAAAAACTCACTTAAATTACCCCCTGATGATGGCAAAATAATTGCCGAAATGCGTATTGGGGCATCCTTATAATAAAGAAAACAGTGAAAAAACTGTCTTAGTGTATTTGTTGGTACAAATAATCAAGAACAACAATGTACTTTAACCTCTAAAATTATATAAAACATATTATGCTCTACAGGAGAGAAAATATGAAATATTCTCACGCATGTGTAAGAACTTTTACGAAAAGAGATTACGTGACACAACAATATTCCTGCTCCTTACCGCTGCTGCATGGCATGTTCGTAAGTTCTGCAAATACAAAATATCGCTTGGTGCACTAAATACGCACATATTGTTCTTCAGCCTAACAATGACGAATCAGACGGGACAGAAGGATGGAAGAATCTATACTATAAATAAAAATGTTCAAGAGAACTGATTTGTTCCTTCCTTTGAACGCTGCAACTAACAGAGCAAGCGATTAACTTACATTGCATGGTTAATTATAAAATATTTTTCTAACTTCATACTCTTACCGTTGTCTTAATCTCATACTTGAAAACTAATAATTAAGTTTAAAAATTGAAGTCCTTTTGCAGTTTTCTGTAGTCTTTCCACAAGTGACTTAGAGTAAAGTTACACCAGAACAATTCCTTCCAATTCAATATAGTTTTCTCGGGCGCACAGCCGCGTCAATTCATTTGAATACAACGTTTCGGGGACTAGCTCCGTCCCCATCCTCAGGCATCCTCCCTTGCCTGAGGATGGGGACGGAGCTAGTCCCCGAAACGTTGTATTCAAATGAATTGACGCGGCTGTGCGCCCGAGAAAACTATATTGAATCATGTCGCCGCGAAAGTTTTAAAACTTAATTCCTTCCAAATCCATCTCCATCGACTAATCACGGCTCTTCTTGCTTCTTACTCTACTAAGCTATTCTAACTTCTGCGAAAGACGGCGCTTGTTCCAGTGTTCTATGAAACAATCGAACTTCAATTTCTGAGAACCAACCGCTCGATATCAACACTATTGCTTTTCGTCCACATTCGTTTTTTAAGCCTGGAGTAATTTACCCTGAAGTCATGTATATACACTAAGTGCTTCCCTATGCCTTTTAATGTAGTTGTAAACATGTAAGCTACTAAGACAGCTAAAATAAGTCGTTATGCTGTGAAGAATGATGTCAGCCGGTAATTATACAACTGCAAGTGGCTAAAAGAACGCGGTCGTGGCCTATCCAAACATAATGCTTCTTTAATATCCTTGATTCATAGTTTTTAACGGTTATATACGTCTATATGCCTATGACTATATTCTACGTCACATGACATCACAGGATGATGCAGAGTGAAGTGGGAATTAAAGTGACGTGGTCACTTTCAGAGTACTATTTCTGGTTTTGTTTGGAAGGACAACGCCTCTTTCAAGTTTTAATGACTTTGTATCGACCTACAAATGTAATTTGCTCTAAATATGGAAAGAGGTTTTTGCACAACGAAACAGAAACGACAGTGTCACTGTCGCCATAGTGCCTAGAGGGTCTAAGGGAAAATACATAGAACCTCAGAATAATCTGTGCCCTGGCTAAGAATCGAATTTCGTTCTGTAGAAAAAATCAAACGTGTTTCTTCTAAATTAATTTTCTTGGTCCAGTCACTTATTCCTTTCTTACATAAGAATACGTCAGAGGGTGTACCTTGAGCAGTTAATAACAAAAATCAGTTACGAAATGTACTGTAATGAAACCGGAAAGAAAACGCCTGTTCACAAACCCAGCCTTGACATCTGCCCCGATTCTATTCAATCCAGTGAACATCTTAACACCCTCTTTCTATAAAATTCGCATTAATATTATCCTTCCATCTAAGCGTGGGAATCCCAAGATGTCTCTCCTACATTTCTCGTTTCCAGCATGCGTGCTATTTGTCACTTACCTTTTATTGTTTGCAGTTCTTTACGCAGAAAGTAACTGAGGCGAGAAGTACAATAATATAAACCTAATAAAAAAATTGTCGTACATTCTCAATATATTTAAATGTACCACTGCCCATGGCGTATTACTGGCTTCTCCCTCATATAGGCCTACCTTATGCACGTCACTGAATAGCCTATGTAGGATGCTGTCTCCGTAATACCGCATATTTGAGTTTTGGTACTACTAAACTGGTTTCGATAAAATTCAGCATTTACGATTTACACAAGAAGTTGTAGGGAGAGTTTAAATTTAGGTCTCATTGGTCGACCACAATCCATAATTCACATAGAACTCAAACGGGAACCTTTAAGGACAAACAAGAAACAGTAACTTCTAGAGTGTCACAACTGAAGTGAGATTACTTTTGCAATAGTATTTCAGCAACTGCAATAAATATAGTAGGTATCATGATGACGTGGCATTTGGTAAAGAGAAAGCGGCGTTCCGGAGAAGTTTCCTGCTACTCGTGTCAGGGTACCTGAAGTTCAAAACGACTTGATCTTTATTGACAGTGGTTTGGGAATCTCAAGGATTGCCAGATATATTTTCAAAACATAAGGGAACGCATTTGGAAAGTGTGTGAAGAAACGCATCTTTCACTCTGATTCTGGAATGAGAAAAGTACATCAGTGCCAGTGTAATAAAGAGATATGACGGCAAGAAAAAGAGCGGACATAGCAACACTTCCATCTGATTGAGGTTCTTTATTTCCAAGCAATATATATCGACCTTCCTCTTAGTCAGCCGCTTCATTAAACTCGCAGCCGACAATCCTGAATGGCACTTTACATCACTCTGAGAGCTGCTGTCGTCTCTCTTACAAATGTACAAAAACTGAGAAATATACAGGGAAAAGAAAATAGCTTAAAATATCAAAATGTGTTTCTTTCCCCACATTCCTCCATTTCAAAGGAAGGAAAAGTATGTAATACTTATAAAAATCTTCTTCACAATCTATTTTTAAACAAATTACTGATTTTCATTACATTTTTCATAAACATACGAAATACAGCAGAAGCCCCCTCACACATGCAATTACAAATCATTAAAATTAAGGTACATTCGGGCCTAAACACGTACGTAGTTTAGGAACATAGGCCGCGGCATGTCTTACGCAGTCAGTGGCCGGCCTTTCACCGTGAAGGCCCTGGTTCTAACTTAGGCCAGTCCCTGTGGGATGTGTGGTGGACAAAGTGGCGCTTGGACAGGTTTTTCTCCGAGTGCTTCGGCTTCCTCCGGCAGCGTCATTTCACTAATGTCTCATAATAATTTATTCATATATCACCAAACTTGTACTTGCATAGGACCAATAAATCCAATGAGTGTGGGGGTGTTTTGCAGCTGTTTCGAAACAAATCATGATAACAGTTGCTGAAAAATATTTTACGTTAAAACCGTCTGAGACCCACTAAGCTATCTATCCAAGGAGTGACAGATGCTCCTATCCTGGGGTATAAAGCGGCCGAAACGTGAAACTAATCACTCACATCCCTCTAATGCTAAAGGTTAAAAAGGTTTGAGCTAGATCCCTAGTCTTTGATACATCTGGATGGAATGGTGCTTAACAACTTTAGTGTAAATATACTTTAACATCTACCTTTAACTTTGATCAAAATAACCGAATTAACTCTTGTTTAAAGACAATGCGAAAATACAAGTTACCGGTACTCGTAATGGTAAAGTATTTTTTTCAACGGTGCAAGAGCCCTTAGTGGGCCAGGGTCCCTCATTATCGAGGCTCCATGATCACACTCAGACACACCACACTCGGTAGAACTCCTCTGGACGGGTGATCAGCCAGACGCAGAATCCTCTACCTGACAACATACAACACTCACAATAGACAGACATCCATGTCCCCGGCGGGATTCGAACCCGCAATTCCAACAAGTGAGCGGCCGAAGACCCACGCCCTAGACGGCGTGGCCAATGGAATCGGCAAAGATAAAGTACTAAGAATGATAAAAATAACATAATTCGAACATTAATTATACGATACAAAGAACTTAGGAAAAGCACGCATTGCGAAAACAAATTCTAGCGTATTTGCTTTCTTGTATTTCCTCAAATTGTGAGATGACGCAGCATATTAAACCTCCTTTAATTTACCTCAAAAACGCACGACGTGGGTAAAGTGTATTTGACTTACAACTTGTCTTTCATTTTTTTTCATAAATTTGCTTCAAACATTTTGTAAATTATTGTCGAGAAGCTAGCGGACTCGTGCAGGGAATCAACACGGTGGGGAAGGAGCTAAATTGCATCTCGCTGTTCTATTATAAATTCACTTTATGTAAATGTAAATTATCAACTTAAAATTGTCAAATTAAAAATACCAAACTTTTGTTTTATGAACACCTTATTTTTCCTACAATGGCTGCAAAAACGCGTTTAGAACCTCTCCGTACTTCGGTAGGTATGTATTTCGCCAAATATGTTATACTCCAGACACGTCACATCACATAAATGAGGCAATGAATGCACTAGATGAACCTATCCTGTATTTCTTTGTAACAAAAGCCATTGTAGAGGAATTTGATGAAACCTTTTGTGGCTGTTATAAAATTTGGGAATTATATTTGACAGATACGCAAGAAAATCAAATCCATCTGTTTCTATGTTAGTCTTCAATACCAAATTTCATAAAATCCGTCAACTACTTTGTGGCATGGGACAGAGACGATAAAGGGACAGATAAAATATGCCAATTATGTGTATAATTCTTTCACTTTGTGCAAAGAGCATATATCCTTTAGGAATTTAAATCCGTTAATTTAATTATTTTGCACACTTTACACCTAATAAAAGTCCAGGAATTCAGAAAAGAAAACGGAGCAAACTTTCAGCACTCTCCAGTTCTCTTTTCATCTAACTGATCAGCCTTTAGTTGATTAGAGGAATCAGAATCGATTCAAGGATAGCGAGGACTAGTGCGACTTGAACCAGAACAACCGAACTGTCTGATTTTCAGTTTATGTGCATGTTCACCTGGTCCTCCCATCCCAACAGCATCAACATTATCATCACCGTCGTCGGTTTGCTCATAATCGCTATCATCACTCAACATTATCATCCTATTACCATTCAGGTTAACATCAGTTCACACACGCGGAATAAATAGACGTGCAGTCACAAATTGTTGCCGATGATGTCGGGTTTGCAAATGGTATCTGTTTATCGAACTGCCAGGCACAATGTTTGTTTGCAACCCTAAATCTATTGCAGTAACACTCTGGAAGGCGATTTCTCAACCGATGCTACGCGCTGGTGGTATGAGTTAGGGGACATTAAAATGCTCTAACTTTCGCACGAGGACACTTTAAACAGTGTTAAAACCTGGGTCCAGAATGAGGCTAGAGGTATTACAGACTTCGTTATGCCTGTTTTATACCCGTCTATCCTTTGTGGTTTGCCAACTGACTGTCAATTCTTCTGCCTTTTTGTCTTTCTGTATTCGTCTACAAATTTCGAAACCCTTTTGTTCATTTTTCTCTCTCTAATTCCGTCCTTCTCCTTTCCAGTTTTCTGTTCCTTTCCCTCCTTTTGTGGTCTATAAAATTATGTTTTTCGTTTTATCTCTGCTGGCTATTTTATATCTTTGTTTTTCTGTGCTTCTTTCCGTATCTCAAATTATTAGTCTGTTTTTCTGCCTCGGTTTTACATCTATCATTATGCCCCTCGCATTTCCCATAAATTTGTCGGTAGTTATGGTGTTAGTATAAATATATTTTATAATATGTCTTTCATCCAGAATCTGGTACAATCATAGAAAGACAAGGCAAAATTAGTAAGGTTTCAAAATCTCTTTACAGAGCGTTTAGAAACTGAACAAGTACACCTGTAATAAGACGTTGGCTGTCAAATAAATATTACTCTCAACCTGATAACCTAAGCACCATTGCAAAATTTTTATAATTTTTCAACTTGCGTATTCCGTAGCATATTATGGCTGTGGGAAGCGTTGTGATTTACCTATAATTAAGTTCTCTAACTTCGTTCATAAAAGCTGCTTAAAAAGCAAAGCTGTATTTCAAAAAACAAAATTCGTTACCGCTGGAGTAATCTATGGGCTTGCTCATTGCTAACTAGGTACTTCTGTAAACCGTAATTTTCCAAACAGTAACATGAATACGATCTGACATGTCTTCGAAAAGGAAGCCAAGCTACAAGTTTTGTTTACCACAGAAAAAATGAGTGTTCCAAGGAAACAGTTATACCAAGTAATTTAAGTACAAAAAACATTTCCATCTGTGTCTCTGTATTGTGTTTAGAATCTCACCCGTTTCGGCAACAACTAGCCTCTTTGAGGTACACAGTCTTTAAACCACCCGCAAACTGCCCTTCACTACGACATACCTATTTTATTTTTACGTGAGGGTGGAAGACGAAGCCTCTGGCTGCGTTACGTCGGTATCTGTCACTCCTGCCCCATTGTCTCCCTCACTGATTTGGTGTCACCATTAAACTGGCGTTAAATAACAGACCACGTGTGTCAGACCAACACACGGCTTGCCTTATCGCTTTCGCCTGTCGAAACCGCTACTCGCCTACCCTCAGGATTTGTACACTGAGACACTTGCTGAATTCTGTCTTTTGTTCCTGTCACTCTGTGGGTACAACACAGATTGACGGTGTTTCAAAATACGGAGTTTAGAATGATAAGTGACCCTAAACTGAGGAAATAGGGGATGAAACAATTACAAAATAAAGACCTTCATAATTTTATCCTTCATCGGTACTGTCAGAGTTCCTAAATTATGAGAAATAAATTGGAAAGAAATATGACAAAAGTGGGAAACGTATAAATACTTGGTCGAAAATTTTCAAGACAAGAGCGCACCATGCAAGATTTTAGGCTGTCTCCGCGGTATAGTTGAGGTCTTCGATCTTCTGGAATACTTCGCAGAGTTAGTGGGTGGTTTGTTTTCGACGTTTCAGCATATCGTCTCGGTGCCCTCTTCAAAGGTAAAGATGTCAAAATTGTTTTGGTCCTATTTAATTATAATTTCTCGTTTTATTTTACGCCCAGTCTGATTTCAAACAAAAAGTCTTATTGAACGGCTCAAACACACTTCCTTACCAAACATGCATTCTTTACCTTCTCTAAATTATTTTCTTTTGCTTGTTTTTCTATTCTTTCTGTGAGAAACTAAGCAAAGAGTTCATTTAAATTGCCTTGATGTAGAAACGGCCCCTGGCTTTAACAATAAGGAAGATAATTGAGGATTCATATGAAAACTAATTAACTAGGCCTGTGTTCCTGCCGACATCGGCATATGGCCAGTGTGGAAGTGGTTTGTTATTACTGATATTACATTCTTAGTAGGGGGTAAATTACAGCATTGTTTTAATATCCATCCAGGCTGCTACGCTATGGCCAATTCCCTTTTCTACATATTTATAAACATTAGGCAATTAAAATCTACAAACTGCCTAATACCATGTTTCCACTCCTACTCTCTTGCTGGTGTAATATACACAGCGACATACAAGCGTAAGGGTTTCTTTAATTGCCCCACGAATCCCGTAATTGAAAAAAGAATACCAAAGGATCAAAACCGCATCTAAAATAATACATCAAATTATTTTGGACACTTCTATTTCCTGAAGTAAATTGAATAAACAGACGTTTCAGGAGTTGGTTCTGCTGTGGTTTTCACGTTATGGTTTGTCATTATAATTATATAAAGGGCCCTACTGTAGCTCCCTCTTCGCTTCAGAATTGTCTTGAAGTTATACCACTGCCGTCAATAAGCATAACAGAAGTATTCAAAAATATATTTTGAGTTGTTTTACTGCTTCTTAACACAGTGGTACAAATAAATTCTGATTTGAGATATTCGCTCTTCTGGGTTGTTACATAGCATATGTTGGTAGTTGTCTACCGACGTTTCGGGACAGCCTATCGGTCCCATCTTCAATGGTCAAGCAGTTAAAGAAGATTTAATTACATGCAAAACACGCGTTTAGCAGTACCGTATCTATTTCAGGCTGCAAATATTGTTATTAATATTACGTCTTAACGTTCTTAAATGCAACATAATATTAATTTTTGGCAGCACCTGAAGAAATAGATTAATACATCACATCGCACATTCTCAGTCAAAAATTAGGCACAAAACATGTGGAACAAATGAAGTTCTCAAAAAATTGAGTCTCATTAGATATGTATATGAAGACAAGTAAAACAACCACAACTGACTTATAGCGGTAACACAGTGCAAAATACACGGTGAGTCTTAATGCTCGGCACAAAGCACTATTCGCTGAAGGAAAAATATAAATTAGTGAATTCGCTGCTTCAGAAGTATTAAGTTTTCTTGCTGTGGAAAAACCTTAAGACTATAAACCTAAGAATATCATAAAGCCTGCAGTGGCCTAAGAATAGCATAAGGTGCTGTATAGGCCTAAGAAGAGCATAAAGTACTGTATGTAACGATAATTATAACTTGCGAAGCGGTATATATTACGCTGCGGACCGACAGTGGTATACAGTGGTAGGTTAATAGGCACCTCAAGACTCAAACAGAAAACCAGCTTATAAGCATCGGTCGGATTGCATTCAGACATTCTTATCAGAACGTACCTGACCTACTGAATCGATTCACTAGCTAAAAGCATATACTCAACGCATTTAAAGTCTTTCACATAATTAGAATATAGATTGCTGCTTTGGTTCATCGGAACAGAGGAACGGGGCGAGAAACATTTCGCTAATCATTTACGCAGTTCCTACATAACAAATTCAAATCCGATCAAACACTGGTATTCAAGCTGGTTAGATACAACAATTATTTTGCGTTGTTTGTCGCAGAAGTATTATAACTGTCCACTTTTTAATCCTCTCAACACCAAATACTAATCATGACATACTGCGCCACACTGTCACAGTTGTTTTACAAATTAGAACGCCCTCATAATGAATAACATTCTGCCAAAGTCCGTCCTTCTAAAACGAATATTACTACATTGGACATGCCTGTGTATAGCCAGCACTTGAGTGAAATAATCTTCTAGTGTAAATCTCATTTCATTCTACAATTCGGAACTGAAAGTTCCACCAAAAACAAACCGATAAAAAACTCTATTCAAAAATCAAACAATAACATCAGTAATGGCGTCATATCCTCTTGAGGGTTACCGATTATAAAAATATTTGCGATTCTCATTGTTGATAATAGCACCACTGTTTGCGGTATCATCACCTCACTGCAGCCATGTCACAGTCAAGGCTTACAAACACAAAATCTTGGAACATTTTGATAACTTATATTATTTACTTCTAACAATTTGTATCATACCACAAAATTAAGAATGTATTGTTGATAAATTGTAAAAATTCTACAAATCACCATTTACTTTCCAAAAGAATTATTGTACTTTTAAAGTTTCTACATTGTTTTGAAGTTTAGTTATTGCAGATGATATTGTTGTAAAGCGAATTAAACTCTTAGGACATGTCACATCGCAAGATGTCGTATACACTATTTTATCTAGCACTTCCCTAAATATAAATCATACCGAAAAGGTGTTCCAAATAAAATTCGTGAACCTTAATGGGTTACTCTATTTATAAAACGTTGGGTTACGAAAGTGACACACTTGGCCCTATCGCTGTTCATCAAAAGACTTCTCAGCTCTTCATAGTTATAGAGAAGCAGTCTAAATTTTTCTACACCTTCTCGCGGGAAGGTTAAATTCGAGACATATGTCTTTTTAGTATACGTCTTTTATCTTTTCACCTTCCTCTGTCGGTTCATTCACTGGTTTAGGTAAAAATATATTCACTCATTATTTGACATGAATAAAGGAACGAAACCTCAGAGCAGAGTTAAAGGTAAATTTCCCATGTGTGTAAACAGGACACCATTAAAATGTATATGGGTTTAATAGAAACTGTAAATGTTCCAGACTCAAAATGAGATTTAGAGGTTAGCTTCCCGATCTAGCCGGCTTATCGTCAGGGAAAGAAACTCCATTTCTTTTTATGTATGAGGATTTGCGGACTCAGAGTCGGTAGGGACGTTGTGACGAAAGAAAGAATCCTTCCTCTGTTAGAAAGAGAAACTCAACCCCAAAGCCCCTCAAGAATCAAATTGTTCATTAAGTTACACAAGCTCAAACTAACAACCTTGATCTTATTACTTTAACACACACACCACCAACATCATGCATTACATTACAGCCTAGTATCAGTTAATAATCCTTCTCTTAATTCGCATTCATGATCCTTAATACATTAACCGCAGAAACATCACATGAAAATGCACCGATCACATGACGTAAAATCTCTGTTATTTTTAAGTATGTACACAAAATTATCATCTAGCTATAAAGCAAATTTATTCTTATTAGAGAATTAGCAAAGATAGTGCGAATAGTACGGGCCTAAATAACAAAATAATTCGCCAAATTGTTCTCTTTTATAACACCTCATGCCCCACTAAGTTTTCAAAAATCCTTTCCTTGTATTCAATCAACAATCAGTCTAATAGGGTAGCGTTTTTACATCTTACTTATCTTAAATCGCATCTTTACATTATTCTCCCGTTTAGAATTGGGGTTTCCTGATCAATGTATATTAGCATTTCTTATTTCAGTAATTGTATTAAATGTTTTAAATGTATTAAAACGTTCTCTACCATTTACGTTCTTCAGACTAAGTTTCAGTTCCTTAAAACATACTTAACATCAGTTTATACTGCAATACTTCACCCGACAAGAAAAAATGGAAATTTTTCCCCCCATATTTATGAGGGTTAGGTTCCGTTTGTTTATTTCTACTTATTTACTTTTTGTCTGCCAGTCAACTGAATAGGAAAAGAGTATAAAAGAAAATTCATAGAAACAACGCTTCACTCGATTACCGTATTTCCAGATAACAACGCAGTTCCATCTTTCGGACGTCTATATACTTATATATACCTCCGAAAGATGGAAAATACTGAAGAAACTTCCTTTCTCTTAATTGAAGTTTTCATATATCCGACTATATATTATTCTATTTCTATTCCATTTTCAGCTTTAATAGCACACAATACGTTGTAAGATTTAAATCTCAGTCACTTGAAATTTTATCGTATTGAACGCAAGTGCTCTTTCTGCAAGTATTCTGATAGATGCCTGATGATGTCTAATGTAAAGCCGAAACATGTTGCACAAGATACAATAACGCAATGCACATGTGTAATTGTGATTGACTGCCCCTTATTAAATAACTGTCTCCAATTTTTTTACTTAATTTTTCTTAGAAGCAAATAGGCTATCCTCGTAACTAATTTAAACCTAATATCGCCCATAGAGGGAGAAACCGAGTTTTACACCCAAAATAACAAGTAAGGAATGAATTTAAACAAACACGTTTACGAAAAAGTCATGTAATTTAACTCCAAACGAAAAAAAGTTTACGTTGTGTGAATATTTTATAATTATTTTAATATGCACACCTATATTGCTGTAATTATTAATAGCTTATGTAAAAAACGGATAGTTTGTTAAATAACTAGGACGCATTCCATCAAGTTGTAATTTCATATTTACGTATTTACTTTCTGCATACTTATGTAATGAGATTGTTCAGATGATGAGATTTGGTTGGCACATATGTAATTAAAGTGACAAGTTTTAAGTATTTCTTGTAGACAGCCAATGAAACTGAAGACTCCGATTATGGAGATCTACAAAAGAACGCTACAAATGTATAAACAAGTTTATTACCAACTAATTACGCAAATATTTTGTGCAATCAGTTGGTAATAAACTTGTTTATATGTGACAATTGCAAGTAAGATGTACAATACTAAATGCTATAAAAATCTAGTATTTAATTCTCTGTTTTGGACATTATTACTCCTAATAAAAACAAATACAATATGTCTAATATTTATAACAATAATTTGTCTATATACTTCCAATAGGCTATATGTTTCCGGTCCCTCTCCTTTGTTTGGAACACTACTTAGTTTCATTACACATTATTGTCACAGACTGCAATACGTACGCACGCATATAGCATGGACGTATCAAACGTGGTGCCATATAACCAATTTCTTAGCGCTTTCCAAGTTACTTTGTATCTGTTTTTTTTCTTTTCCAAGGCAGTTCAATTTTCTAAGTGCAGCATCAAGCACGCAACCAACACTGCATGAAGTCAGACACTGTACTTCTGGAAACGGAATCGTTGAAAAGATGGACTATACCCCGCTCTCTACAATGTAAATAAAAGCCTTTTTATATCCAAAAGTATAGACGACTACAGTACATCTGCTTCACAGAAACAAACATTAGCTTACACTGGGCCCGTTCCCTCATAGGGGATGCAAAAGCATCCAAATAATTCGCAAGAAAGCCTTCATAATTCCTTGTACATTGAATACGATGCAGATAGCGTGCAACTGACTCATTTTAAACAAAAATAAACAAAGGAAATTGAAGTATGAAGCAAAAATCTATTCTGGGGTTTGGAAAAAATTAAATAAAAACAAGAAGCGAACGTCAGCCTCGGTGAGGCGTGACAAGAAAACAGTTGCTGTCCTGGAAGCTTGCTTATCTACCTGTCTATCTGTTCATTTCCCCACCGACTCTGTGCTTCTGCCTCTTTCTCTCGGAACATCTGACATCATCCCTTTTCTTTAACTTTATGGAGAGATAGAGGTGTTTCTGCGCTTAAGCACCACACCATGAAAACATTAGAGAAAGCGCAGATGTATATCTCCACGCACTATAGATGTCGTTGTTGGGTGGGGGAAAAGGTAAAAATGTCCTTCCGCAAGATATGAAGAAATATGAGGGAATAGAATTATAGCTCCATTTATTCTTAACCTTGGCACTACGTGGAGTGAGCGATCAGCTTCACGCAACGGCGGCTTTGCTCCTCGGGGAAATAGCATCCCATGGGCTCCAGAGCCGGTCTAGGCTCTTGGAAGAATAGGAAAATCTCTTGTCCGTGTCAGAAATCGAGCTATGGTTGTTTGGTACTCCACCCTGTAGTCTAGTCACTATACCGACTACGTTATTCCGCTCTCTTAGATGAAGATGAGTCATTAAACTCACAACGTGGCCACTTTACCCCCAGGGATGTAAAACGGATCCCACTGGACAGACGTCTGTGTGAACCCCAGGGTCAGTTTCTTACAACTGTTTAAGGGTGAAATCGTGTCCATGACGTGAATAAAATCCTTATCTTCAAATCCTAACCGATAATTTTACTGGCCTAGGGAACATGACTATCTCATGAGCTAAAATTTAAAATTGTCACTGTGCCCGCCATAAAGTGAGAGTGGACGTTGAGCTCGGCTCAATCTAAACCCCTGCACTGGATAGAGGTGAGTGGTCAGATCCACCCTCCATGCTTTTCTTTGTGGTCGACAGTTCCCGATTTTTCGACCTTCCATCAGTGGGTCCCCAACATTTGTCTTTATACTCATAAATGACTCCAAGCAGTAGAGCCATTCTTCAGAAGTTACCAGTGTCAACTAGCTAGTCAAGAAATTTTCAGTCCTTAATGGAATATTAACGTCCATTACCGTGTTCACAAAGTCCCATCCCTAGACCCTATCCCATGGAGGATGAGCTCGGTCCTCAACATTAAATCCCCTTAAATAATCAATTTAATTCTCATTGCTTTCTGTGTCAAATTTAAAGCTTTGTCTTTTACCCACCCTCCAAACTGGAGGACCGCCTGTCCTTGTGAGGATTTGTGAAGTTTCTACGTATTCTTCCTCGTAGCTGAACTTCAATGCGTTACATGATCACTGTAGTGTAATGTCATCTGACGGTTCGATGGATGGAGATATGGTAGTACAGACGGGATGCGTGGATGGTAGATGTGTAGATGAGATAGTGGGTTAGAGAGGATAGATGCGTAGAGGAGAAGGAATGAGTAAGCCCCTTGGAGAGTTATTAAAGAATACAATAATTCTTTGGATAAAATGGTTGCAAGTAACAACGCATCCTCAAATATAGCCGTTCCACCTATAGATTCGAAAGGTAGGATGACTGTGAATAAAGATTTAGAAAGAATGTTGAAGCAAGAAATTGTGGGTTTTTGAGGAGATAGCCCAGCTGTCTTCTTGACAGATTACAGAAACCTCAGAGCAGTCTGCCTTTTCATATTTTACAATGTCAAGTCATTTTAAATTTATAGAAAAAGATATCGTTAGTTTATAAAAATATCTATATTCTTCATGATTTATTTTGGGTTGAATATGTCCATATAATACAATTATATTTATCAACAGTTATCACATAAGAGTAAAAAAGTGTACGTTTTATCGGCAGTTTCTCATAAACACAAATAATATGAAATACAGTAGCAACAGTCACGCAATAAAGCGATAAACTAAGAATAAACATTTCATTTAAAACATGTATCTGTCACTCCTTTTCCTGTGGTAACTGATTACATCTTTTGATGAGAAACTTTAAACCGTTACTCTTCCTATGTGTCACAGCTCTTCTTTTCTAAAATAAGACTGAAAATTATCTACTTCTTAACGTAGTACACAGGCTTTACAAACATTCTTTTATATTCAAAATGCCATACGGTTTCAAAGTAGCGCGTAAATGAAATTTCATTCACCCCATAGGCAAAGTGTTGTCTTTGGCTGCAACGCTTTTGCGAAACTCGAAAATATTCAATGCCATTACGTGAGGACCTTCGACAAGGGGTTCACCCAAATCGGCGAAAAAAATGGGTAAAGGACAAAAAGAAATTAATTTACATCCTTCAGTAAACTATTACTCTCATTCAGACGATTTTCATGAAACTCGCGCTTGCTTGACAGCACTTTACAAAGAAAAATTTCACAGAAATCCGACATGGGTTATTCACTGTCACTAGGTGATAGACAGAGAGGTAGACTCCAGACAAGTAGATCTTGTATTCACTTCTTGAAGAATGCCTAAAGCAAGGCACTGCGTAACAGAATACGCAGTCAACACAATAATCAGTAATGTGCGATAATGTATTCCTTTCTTCTTGACTCAGAATCAATAAAGCTTTCCTTTATTTATGCTTCAAAACCAATAACGTTTAATAATATATTTCTAATCCACAGTTCAGTCATTACCTATAATGTATCCCTTGCCTATATTTTATAACCAATAATGTACAACAACAAATACTTCTCACTTCAGTGCAATTTCAAAATTATACAATAATGCTTTCGTCCATTGCGACTAGCTTCATCAACAACAGATGTGTCCGTAATAAATGAATATCTCAACTATGTAAAAACAGCGTATAAAAACTGTGTACTCAGATACGGAGCATTCCTTTCCACTTCTTCGGTCTCTTTCCAAGTACGAAGATGTTTATAGTTAAGGACAAACAGCACATAGCCGGAGCTATAAATACTCATTGTAATACAGCGAAAAATCTTATTAAAGGTAATAAAAGCTTTTAAGAAAGAAACTGCAATAGGAATCTTATAAGGGTATAACCAGAACATTTTTCCCCTCTTATACCGTTAGACAGCCATACAAATCTGCATCAAGGCTTTAGAGAACTCTGAGCACGTTATCTTCAGTTTCCGATTGCAAAACAGTTGTTGCATATGAATTTGTACGTCAATACACATATTCTACTTCAGACTTTTAGTGGAGCACAAGGAATTCTGCACATATAGGATCAAACCAGAAACCGCGAACATTTGGACTACAATAGAAAAGGAACTCCACTGCTACAGATTCTGTTTCCTTGCGTGGATTGGACGGTTTGCCTGCACGTCCTAACTCTACACTCTATTCGATCACACAAGTCAGAAACAGCAGGCAGGTTATGAAATTGGATAAGTTTATTACACGGACAGCAAACGGCGTAGTTTCTTTTTTCTGTAAGTACTACGCAGTTTATGTTCGGCCTGCCTAACTCCAGAATTTTTCACTTCCAAATTATTAGGCTGGTTTTTATTAAATTTGCTTCAGGGATCTTAACCTAAATTTGCCATAATTTAAAGCTCACTTTTACAGTTGATCGAAAATTTTCAGTTATTCGGAAGAATAAAAGACAGACACTGAAAAAAATCGTACTCAACGAAAATAATGTCTTATATATTAATGTTTTTCAATGTAATCAAAGATGCTGTTGGAATAAGAGTTCCAGAAATGTTCTAATGCACTCGTCACGAACGACGACTTCGTTCCTTATATTTTCGAAATCACTCTGCATGTGGTTATCATATTATTCGAGCTATTACATAGTCTCAGCTCCTAATAGCTTATTATTATGTAGCCTCTCTTACGAAAGGGACACAGCCTCTTCCAAGTCGAGTTCTCCAAAGAGTGCCATTTAGTGCTTCCTATTTCAATTTCCAGTATCTTCTCATTTCCTTAAGGTCATTCCGTAACTTCTTGGGTCTTAACTTGAAATTTTACCTATTTCCCGACAATTTGATTACATACACATGTATGTCATCATCTCCTGTAGCTTTCTCATTCCTCCTCTTCTTGATAGCTCATAACAGTGTCGTTAAATAAAATATAAATATAATACAGGCAAGGTGCAGAAGAAATAAAAGAGCGATTCATTTTCCCCTCAAGTTAAGGTTTAATGTTTGGTTTTAAACAACTTACTTTTACAAGATTAGTATACAAGCAGGCATTAATTTCCCTGAGGGCTGCTGGCGAGTGAGTATTTTAAGTGGCTGTTACATTTAAGTTACATTTCTGAAGCCCTAATTGGATTTATTGTTATAACCTGAAGACTGTCGATTTTATCAATCAAGTGTGATTATATCTTAGGACAGATTTATAATTTTATTCCAATCATCCCTTTCATTACATCAGCAAATTCCTTTTTTGTTTGCATGTGAAATATTATGATCACATGAAAACAAGTTACGTATTTGTTCTAATATTTTGCCGGAATACGAATGTCTGCAAGCTCGATTTACAAAAATAAAGAATAATAAAAGCAAATACAACTGGGAAGGTCTAAGAACTATGATTATAAAAACAAAAGTGTCGGGTTTTTCAAGTACGTTTGCATCAAATTTCCTGCCTTCACCTTGGACGACCCTGAAGGCAGCAGTTGGTTAGAATCGTAGATCACAGCTCTAAATGCGAGAAGCAGCTGAGGACAATTGCAGGAAGAAAACTATGGTACAAGTAACGGGGAACAACGGCAATAAAACAGGTGATACGGAGTAGAAAAATGATGCGGATAAAGAAAGCAATGATGATGAAAGAAAAGAGTGAAGGGACTAGACTCGCAGCAGCAAAGGAGAGATGATGCGAGGACCAAGAAATGAGGGAAGGAAGGAAGATAAAGAAATAAAAAGAAAAGGGGCATTCACTTTGGTACTTTTGTATCGACTACTGCAGTCATTTGATATTCTGAACGTCTTAACTTAGACTGTACTCTACTCTACGTGATGGGATTGATCCATTTTCATGCGCATGTCGTTCTTCCAAAGTCCGAGTGGCCACATTTCAAAGATTTCCCCCATGAAAGTCTGTTTCTTTCCCGTTTGTCATATCAGCTATATACTTTTAGCCGACAGTGACTTCTCTAAGTGCCACAACAAGAAAAGGAGAAAATAAAATTTGCTATTTTATCAATTCTCTTACATCAGCATATTTCCAGTAGAACCTCTTTTGCAAACATTTCAAATTAACGGTCTTGCTGCAGAAGTGCTGCGTAACGTGATATCTCGCAACGTATTTGATAAAAACACCAGCAAAGTCAAACTTTTTCACTAAATAAAACATATAGGCCAAACGAGTTTTACGCACACTGAAACTAACAGGAATTTTGAACTCTGGAAACTAGATCAATGTGGGAAAATTTCTATTTTTAGAATCAACAGCTGAACTTTCGAGAGTCACTAGATTATGGCGCAACAGAAATATTACGACCCTCAGGAAACCCTAGAGAAAGAAGAGAACTGGAAATGTGCAATGCCTACTGGAATGCACAGTTTCTACATGCTTTGATATTAAGTAGAACTTTTAATTGAAATCTATAAAGCTACGTTCGATAAATTAACATGTTTCTCTTAATATAGACCTATCATTTCAATTAAGAACGTCTCTTTTCCTTTATTATTCTTCTTTTCAATTTATAAATCATAATTATGTCACGCTAAATTTCAAAAGTACTGTAAGTTTACGGCGTTTCCCGCCAAAACTTTTCACCAGCATATAGGCTACAGTATTTACATTCCATATTCCCTGCTATTCTCTGGTTGATATTGTTATAATGGTTATTCTTTTGTCCATGGTCAGTTTCATTTCTACGCTTCCGTTGGTCAAAGTCTTAATACTGGTTACCACGCCTACAGTATTTCGAGAGTGGCAGTCTCGCTGTCACCTACGTACCACATTGGTGCCTCTGCCATATTCTTAAAGCCCTTTGTAGGAAATAAATTACAAGTTCTGTTTGGCTTCAAAAGGCCTAAGGTAAATACCAAATGTTATCAAAACCCATCTAGTGGTTTGTGACATGAAACACGCGAAGGAAAGGCAAGGTGTACAATTACGTTCATCGCACAGGAATTATGCCTACTTATACATACTTTACGTACTCGTTCTTTTGATTTGTAACAGATCTGTAACAGCCCACTAAACCTGATGTGTAACTTTGTGTTCAATAAAATATTCTGCTACAAATATAATAAGCAGCTAAACACTGACATTCAAACAGAAAAAAATATCTCTACCCCTAAATTGCCAGTATACAGTTCATCGTAAAACACTGCAATTTTCATGAATTACAGTGTAATTTATATATTAAATCATATGTTTTTTTACCTAATCATGAAATATTTTCGAGCAAACGGATAAAGAGGCTTCGGCTTTATATAGGATCTATATTGCTTTGCTGAGGACTAAAATAAAATTCACCTGGTGAAATTTATTACAGAATCCAAATATTATTTTGTATTCAATACAAATCCGCTGAGTAATTTAAGATATGCTAGAAATAAGGATGGGTAGTATAACGACATGACTTCAATGTAATACGTTCATTTTATGTACTTTTTCAAAAGTCACAATAAACAAATAATTTAAAATGTAATTTCATGGTAGCCCAATTTTAAGGTACTGGTAGAGAGAAATTACAGCCCAATCATTAAGAACAATGACTACGAAGTGAACGAATAGATTCGATGCACTGTAAAGGCACAACATCAATACTGGCACTTGAGCCCACCCAGACCTTTGGTTAAGGCGGTCTGATATTGGCAATTATATATCGTCGAGATGAGTAATATATAGAACTTTATTTTAAATTCTCCTATAAGCTGTTCTGTTGCAGTTCTGAGACACAGGCACAGTTTACCATTTTAGCTTTCAACTATTCTTTTGGCTCTGGTCATATGGCCTTAATACAAGACGATTTGTGGATTGTGTAATCGGTTTATCAAGTCACCACGTTAGTATCTTTGCCTTCAGAAGAATGACCCCTGAGAGATCTTATTATTTTCGCCTCTTACTCTCTCTTTCACTTTGATAATATCATTGGTGTGGAAGGAAAATTTATAAGGACGATGTGGTATTACCAGACCGTACCCTAAATATCAGAAAGGCAAACGTCAGCTCTTTAATTAAATTGTGTACATTGTCCGTCCAGTCTGCATGAATGCATATTAAGTTCCTTCCAGCTTCGCTCGGCATAATCATTAATTTAGGAGCAACTCTTCAGCAACTAGTTCTTTAATTGAGTGCTGTAATTATTACGGAAATTACGGACTGAGGCCACAGAAAGGAACCAAATAGGTCGACCCCACCCATATATCCCTCAATTTGTTATGCTTCCCCCCTTCCAGTTTACTTTATATTCCCCTCCAATCGTTTGACCATTATATTGACATCAGTGTTTTAGTGATAACGTGATCAACTTCGCCATGGATAAACGCTTTGAGATGGTTGATAAAGAAAAAGGAGGCTAAAGAGAAATACAACACTATGTAGAGAGTAGGAAAATGTGAGCGAGACCATCCTTAAGATCCATAGCATTTATTTCCCTGAATTAATTACAGATAATTCATATTTTTAGTTCATTGGTTGTACCGTTGGTTAGACGTTTGACTGGCTGTTTAGTTCATTACTTGGTTAGTTGGTTGATTTGTTGTTTGACAGTTTGTTAAGTGAGTTGTTTCAAATGCAGAGGCTATGCAGTGTCGAATTTGGGTGAAGTATCACAGTAGTTTGTGAGGACTTGTAAGGGCGCAGACGTCGTCTATTTTAAGATATTACCCAAGCATTAGCCTGCACGGACCGAAGAAGGCTCAGGAGTACCTCCGTCAGAGAATACGATTTAGAAATGAACACAATACCTTCCAAATACTGTTAAAATACACCAACTTTTTCGGTGCCTTGTTACTTTAAGAATTCTTTACAGAGGCACCTTACTGTCCAGCATTTTGATTTTGGATGAGATAAAGGCAGGATATTTATGCAAGTGGAACCGTAAATAAGGTCGGAGGAAGAGCTCGTAGCCTATTTAAATATGCTATCCTAGCATTCACCTGACAAAACTGATGATAACCTAGAAAAACTCATTAACCAGAATCACTAGCAGAGCTGAGACTCAGGCCGGATACGTCATGAATACAGATCAGGTGCCTTATCGCTGAGTTAACCTTCTCGACGGGAATCCTCGGTAAAAACCTCTAAAACATTTCAAATAAGACATATTCATTAATACCATTCATAACAATGAGCAGACTCCATACCTCATATGAATATCAAATTAATATTACATCTGGAAAAGAAGATATAAGAGACGACCTATAATTTGCTGCTTTAATGGCCACTTCAGCTACCATACATCTAAAAAATTGCATATCATCTTATTTCGATTGAACACTCTGCAGGCAGGATCCATAAAGCGAAAGTCCTACGGCATTGCGCAATGTAGAACTGGAACTATACTCTGCTTAAAAGAGTTTCACTTGTTCAGTGAGTGCAGCAGATGTTCTTCATTGGTTGGGTTGTATGGCTTTAACGTATATCGATCGATAGATCGATCCATTCAGTCTAAAGTCATTTAACGATATTCCAGCTGCCGTGCTTATAAACTATAGTCTAAAATAACATGGAGCAATGAACACGAATTCTGAAAAAAATATTTTAAACGTTCCGGAAGTATATATTTCACTGTTCTGTTCCAGAATTAGCTTGGATATTGAGAAATCAGTACGTGGGAAAGGATATGAACAGACGTCTCACAAACAGAAGCCTAAACAAAACTGCTCAGTGAAATGGATATGATTTTGAAATCTGAGGTTACTGTGGCGATGATAATTGCTGACTTCTGTAACGTTAATC
The DNA here is from genome assembly GCA_021186555.1 of Reticulitermes speratus. Taxonomy (NCBI): domain Eukaryota; kingdom Metazoa; phylum Arthropoda; class Insecta; order Blattodea; family Rhinotermitidae; genus Reticulitermes; species Reticulitermes speratus. The sequence goes on from JAJKFL010000001.1 coordinate 12,238,827, forward strand.
TGTGAAGTCTGGTAGAATGGTACCGCCGTTTCGGACAAACCCGTTTCCTCCACTTTCAGCATAGACTAAGCAGATTGGCAGAGTAGTTAGTGATATAGGATGATGAGGACTAAGAGCGAATAAGTTGTAGCGGTGTGCTGCTGAGAAGGGGGACCATAAATGAGCGAAATCTTCATTTACACGACCCTCTCAGTAGAATAAGATTACTGGCATACGCTTCCACAGCACAGTTTCAAGAGAACTGAATGAAATAAAAAGTTACGATGAATAGTGAGGCGTAATAATTTGAAAAGCAAAGCTTTATCCCTGCACATTTCTGGAGAGAACGAGAAAAACGACTGAGAATTTGTCAAGATATCGACAGCCCTACTGAGATTCGAATCAGAAACCTCACCAATTGGATCTAAATATCTAGAGCGTTACCGTTAGATCAACTTTCTTCGTGGCCAATATATACCACGTACGATTTTTGCATGTTATTTAACGACACTTTATGAAATTAAAACGCCATTTAACGTCGAATGAGGGCATATTAATATACATAATTAACTGTGAATTATATGGGGGGATAAGGAAGTGGCCTACTTTAACGTACTAAACCTGAATTATCTTGGAAGTCTTAGAATTAGGAAATGTCATTCTGTACAGCCAAAGAAATAGCAAAGTTTGTAATGCATACAAATTGATAAGTCGCTAAGTTATAGATCCACGAATATAATAGCTTTAAGCTTTCTGATATTTATATGTATATATATATAATATAATTGAGATAAATTTCATTTGTCAAATAGATAATAATTATCAATTTAAATCTGGAAGTTTTAAAGGAAAGTAGGGGACATAAAGACTTCGAAATCAAATTATAATTTATTTTTATCTCTCGAGCATAAGCTACAACATTCTAATGTTTGCCATACATTAGTAAGGCAAATAAATCAAAGAGAAGTTGTGCGGGAACCCTAGTAAGCATTGGAGACATAAAAGTGCGAAGACTTTGTAACCGTAACACCTGACGGGAACAGAATACTTGGCGTACCTAAGCATAGGTTTTTGGATTTTCCAAGGGTATTAAATAAATAGGACTTAAAGATGTGGATTGGATTCATCTGACTCAGGACAGGGTCCATTGGCAGGTTCATTGAGCATGATGACAAACTTGCTCTTTCTACAAACGTCAGGGCATTTCATTACTAACTGAACGACTACAAGCTTGCCAAAAGGTATCTCCTCCAGTGAGTTAGTTACACAAAATAGTGTTGGAAAGTAAGTCGTCATTTTTAACCACAAAGCAAAAACAGACAGAAAGCCTCTTGATCTAGGTCTAATTCCGGAAACAGAAATTAAATTGTAAAATTTCCATCTCAGTGCAACACATCCGCAAGAAAACTCATCTTATATTATGTCTCAGTTTTGTTTTGCTGCTTCAGAATACAGTCCTCGTCTTAATATCAAAATATTGGATACGGCGTTTTGCACATGGCGAAGAATATATAATGAAATTTCCTGGCAGTCTCCTACGTATCGTAGAATATATAGGAAGTAATTTGTTTCTTGGAAGGGAAAAGTAGTGAGAGAAAGTGGGGAAAGAGGAAGAGATGACTTGACTGGAACAAGACTTCATCTAATGGAATAATAAGATTTTCTAACCGATAATAATGCGTTTGCCAAGAGTTTCAGGCTGTAAGATTCAAGGACATGGCTCGTGTTTCCTCTTAAGGTAATACCACATCACACACACACGACGCACACGTTTGAAGTTCAATATTCTAACATAAATCACAGCCATTAAAAGATTTAAAATATAGCCTCAATACTTCTAAGGAATAATAGCGCTTGTTTGAAGCCATGTAATATGACTGTGATAACCTGAAAAAATATAGTGTAACTCCTAAATTGTACCAAGGGGTAGGGTGGTTAATCAAAAGCTAGTTAATCCGGAGAAAGCGAAATAAGAGACCAGCATGGAGTAAATCATTTTAAGTTTGTTATTTAACGGCGATGTCAGTTGCTGAGATTATATATCGTCATTGATATATTAATAAATAAGTATGGAACACCGGTGAATGATACTTACAGGGAAAAACCGAAGTCCTCGAAGGAAAACCTGTCCCACTGCCACTTTGCCCACCACAAATCGCACCGCCTGAGCCATGAGGCTAAAATTGTAACCGTTATTTTCGAAGTATACAAATGATATATCACTTACAGATACACCACACAACAATAACCTCTGTCTGTAATAATCCTTCAACTTAAATTATTAACGTTATTATGTATTAAATTTATTGTTTTCGTTGTTTCCTTTTTTATATTCAAGGTGGTTAAGCAGGAGGCATTGTTAAGTCAGCGCTGGCTATGAGAAAGTAAACTGTAAAAACATTTTTGTACAATGCCGCTGAACGTAAACACACATCAGTAGACGGGACAATAATATGCACACAGTCCTACACATGAGTAGTCATGAAGCAGGATGAGGGTATGTGAAATGCAATGATGTACGTAATTTACAGAGAACCATTCTCTCGTATCCATGTAACAGTCATAATTGTCTCCAGGATTACTCGCATTGTGGACTAAGATTACTGCGGAGCGTATGTGTGTGCGTATAAGGCTACTGAGTAGCTGCATCGTGCGCAGTCTTTCTTCAGCAAATTGCAGCTACTCGATTGGCCAAAGAAAATTGTTCTCTCAGAATTCCAAAAAAATATATACATCTCCCTTTTCACAACCCCCTTTATTCTATATAAAGGTAAAGTTGTCCGAAGTTATGTAAGAAATTCAGTCAAACACAAGACAGCTACATATTTCAACCATATATGGTTGAAATATGTAGCTGACTTTAACTAAATATATGCTGATTTAAACTAAAAATATACGGTTGTGAATGACTGAACTTCTTGTATAACTTTGATTATGTAAAAAACAACGGTGATAAACTGCCTAAAATATTTTACAGTAGTCCTTTGTTCAATTAAATATTTAAAGACTGAAATTAACCTAAATGGCATTTATTATCCAGACCATACCGCGCAGTGAAACACACTTCGCCTCGGTTGTAAAAACAGTCAGTAAATCCTGTGTAGGGAAAAAATCGTGGTTTACTTCGAGTTCCATACCAAACACGTATATGCACTCTGTGGACAGAACGTAGAATTTGTGAATGTTAAAAGTTGTGGTACATGAAATAACAACTTTTCTTCAAAGGGGTAAGTACCACACTATGGATACCTACAGCACCACCCATTTTAATCTCGGCACTGGATAAACATTGATTATCATCTTTTCGTTTTCGTCTATTCGACCAATGTTCTATGCAACTAATCATTTCAGTCCAGCAAGTATTTAAACTCAAGCAGCTGAACTTGTCATTTCTTCTCCCTTTATTTCAAGACTTCACCTGTAATTTAGGTCAATGTTTATCTAAGATACGAGCAAACGAATGTAAACACATTACCTATGTTAAGAGAGTGGACTCAGCGCAATTACAGGCTTCAATGACATATTCTCTAAACCAGCTACTCTGCCGTTATAGATATTGAGCTGCGTTATCCGTGAGAAAGACATGGAAAGGACACAAGGTTTTCAGCGAAGTACAAAATATATCAATGAATAATCTACAAAAATATTAACAATCATTTTATAATACAATTTATTTATCAATATTTTACGAAATAATCATGAAATACTAAGTTGATTTGTTCTGTCTTTGTCTACAGCTCTTGGGAGTATCTATTTTCGCTTTGGCTTTGTGGATGAACCTCGAGTCTGGTTTCGGGGAATGGGTCGAGAAGCTGGAGATAGAGGAATACTACACTGGGATTTATATCCTCATTGCTGCTGGAGTCATCATCATAATCGCGTCCTTCGCCGGGTGCGTCAGCGCATTCATGGAGGACAGAGTGATACTCACCATAGTAAGGGATTATGTAGCAATATGTTACACTGATGCTTCGACCCGCTAGATTTCCTGTGAGACTTTCTCCGTCCTAAAACGCAACATGGTTCAGCAATTACACTGTTCTGTTCCAGTAAACCCTTCTGAATAACTGACTTGCGTGACAAACTTCCTAAACAAGCAATGCAAAGTCACAACTATGGAGGCCTACCTGCCGTTCTACGCACGAAGTACTCGTAACAACAAGAAAAACGCAATTTTACCCACTAAATTTTAACCACCTCCAGTTTCATAATCATCTTTTGGTATAGCCTGTTATCAGTAAAGTTTTGCTATGGTGTTGCTGCATTTCTATACGTTCGTGCCAAAGTTTGTTGACTAATACCAATAATAATTGCACAGACATATTGTCCAGTATCTGAAATATATTCAAAATATAAGACGTGTACAGACTTAGCTTTACTCGTCTTCAGAAGGTTGTCACTACAGACTACTGGGACGTTCTCATGGCACGTTCTTAATATTATTTTCGTTGTATAGGACTAAAACTGGTAACTTTGTAATAGTAGGCAAGTACGCTAAATATTAGTCTACTTTATTAATTCCGAAAGATAAACTATGAAGGGCACGGAGGGAAACAGGTGTTTCTTCGTTATCTTGAGAAGGAAACAAAGTCTCTAAATTGGCTACATGTCGTTTGTTGAGAATAGACTTACTGAGACTTAAAGCATCAAAGGAGCATAATTAGAAATATATAAAAGGGATTGAAACTACAGGCATGGTTCTTTTTCTTAATGCCGCTCATATTTACAAAAAAAGAACAGTCGGACAGCAAAAATGTATTTGGAAATAAAAATTTACAAATGGTGGACTTTCTGAAAAAAAAAACCTACATTTGACTGCAATGGAATGAAATGTCCCGAATGAGACTGTCATCTCAGTTAGTCAGGTCCGAGAATCAATCGAATATGACGCGTAGTGATAGACCAGATTGCTCGGCTCTGTCCAGGCGAGTACGGTGGTAATTTAATTATCACGCAATGGAACTAATGAATTAGAAATTCAGAAAAAGACAGTAATTGATATATGAGACTGAAAAGCAGTGTATAAGAGACGTATGCAGATAATTGAGTCCGCTTTAGAATGATAATGACCGCGACATTTTGAGATCTATTTCAAAACTCGCAATCGCCTCAGAGCAGAGATAATATTAACGTACAGCTTCACACATAAAATGTAGAACTAAACGAAAATAATGGCTGGTTTAATTGGGAAAATTCTGCAGTAAATCAATGTATAATTTTGTGAGGCCAACCAACCTACAACAATGTTTCTGTGCATGAAGGTCTTTCCAATATTTGCGTTTAGGATCTTCAATTTATAAAGCAGGGATGCTAGCCACTCGATTCTGATTTTGGGTTCAAAACTCTTTCACATCAACACTTCCTAGCTAAGGCTCTGACATCGATATCGTTTCACTTACTTCTTTATTCGTTCATTTAAGAGATTCAGTTCTAATTTAAACAGGCTCGTAACATCATAACGCTAAATTCTGACAATTTACAGGACTACATTTGGCCATACTCTTAATTTTGAGCCAAGTAATGCATATGACATTTGAAATAGGGCATCGTGTTGCTTCTTAGAGGCCTACATTTTTTGTATTAAACTTTCTTCATTATAATAAGCATATAACTGAAAAACATTTTAAAATAAGCAGCAGCGTATCAATATACTCTGTACATGGCATTAGACACCTTACAATAAAAAGAGTAGCATACACATTTAATACTTCAGAAAATGTCTCTAGTAAATTAGTATATGGACATCTGATACGGAGGCTGAGCGAAGAGTAGGTTTCTTCGCTGCTTTATCCGCTAGGGCTCAGGAATATCTCCATTATCAACAGCAGAACTGTTGGTTGCTATGAAACGGTGATTCAGCACGCCATCTAAAATAAGCTGGTTGTAGGCAGACGGGGGGGGGGTGCTTAGACCATGTATCACTTTGACCGAGTTCGAGACACACACCCAGGTCAATTCAGGTCAAGCCTCAGATTTATCTTCTGCGACACAATCTATAATACACACTCCTGTTATTTCTCCAAAATTCACCAAGTCGATATTCAATGTGCAGTTCACCAGCCCAAATTCATGTTAATGGTTCATGTCCTACAGAAGGTAAGAGTTCGGAGACATTTCGTTCTGTTGCGTTGGTTCTCAGGGATTGAACAGCTTCACAGGCCTACCTGTAAATAAAAGTTTTCCCTGTCAGTTTATGGCTTGGCGCTAGATGGAGATGAGTGGTCAACCTCACCCCTGACCGCTTTATTCCGGGAAAGGCTTTAGGTACAGATTAAAGGAGGCTGGGCGGACCCCAGAGCCAGTCTGGATGTTATTCGAATAATCGGATCGTCCAGCCCATAGCGTGGTTACTTAATACTTCCAAAGGTAAAGGTAAGGCAATCCCCGTACAGGCCTGGACAAGCTCTGAGGGTTACCGGAGGTTGAGGCTCCCAGAATTTCTAGACAATCGGCACATAAAGATGGTAAGGTTGTTAGCCCTAGGCACCGGCCGCCTTTACCCCCAAGAAATATTCCTGGTACTCATTTCTGTTAGAGGCTGCTTCGACCCCGGGGCCATAGTGCAGTCGGAAGGATTAAGTCAATGAAAAGTTCCAATGACACCATCGGGAATCAAACCCGCGACCTTCCAGCTTGAAGCGCAGTACCTCAAACAACTGCGCCACCGCATGCCCCACTTAATACATGTACCGCTCTCAAAATTCTCTTCCGAGCTTTACCATAGTTTTTGTGCACGGTAGGTTTATCCTTCAATGTCATCCATGGCCATCTATCTTAAATCATTCCGCAAAGAGTCCTTCATAAGAAAGTGACAATCGCTCAGCTGGTTGCGAAATCCCCGTCTTATATGGAATCTAAAATCTGTCTCATGTTGATACACATTGGGGCCTATCCTGAGTCACTTTAACTCATTACACATACTCTATCCTCTACAGACGAATGTCTTCAACTGCTATCGATCTTTAGGTTTTTAACGTGTAACCAGGTAAAGACCTTTTAAGTCCTCATTTTTCTCGTCTGAACTCACGTATTCCGGAAACATATCTCTGTGACAGCGAATCCCACTGTTAACACCGGTTTCAAGCAAGTTTATTTCCTAAGAGACAAACATCATAAAATGTCAAAAGAAATGTAACAACGCTCTTCGATATCGTATTTCGTGAATGTCCTACAGCTACTTTAGCGGCTGATTTACATCATGGCGTTAGTATCTAGGTGCTCGAACACAAACAGAGTTTGTGACTGCTGTGTTGGATATTTGTATGTAATTCTAAAAATGAATCTTTTTCACACATACTTCTACTACAAATGTATGGGTGTCCCTTCCTCGGAAACAAAGCGGCCAAAAATGTAAATCTGACTGCTTACTGCCAACGATTGCGAGGTCTAGAAAATACAGAGCTTAATCCCCACTCCCCCTACACCACGGCTGGTTGCATATGCCTATAGGCAGTAACATTGCCTATATCTGATTATCGACACTGTCAATTAATGACGCACCAGCAGTGGCTTTTGTCACAGCTGTGTTCAGTTCTCATATTGTAATACAAGAGTTTTGATGCGTTACATATAATTTGTTAGTCAGCCAGTTAGTTACATCACACACGCAGTTCTACGGTCATGGGGTCGATGATGAACTGGCTAAAACAAATCAAGCAATGAAATTCTATAGATCTCGTCTGAAAAAACCTCTATTCCTAAATTTCCATAATTAGTTTGCAAAGGTATGATTTGGAATAAACTTCCTCGTTACAGCTTCATGTGGTGTGTTTGTGTGACGAATGTGCTGATGCGTCTCTTTGCGTAACGCCTTATTTTTATCAGTTAAATAACTATCTATTTTTCATGAAATGCCACAGTGAGTGAGTCGGGTTGTAAGATACGTACGCCTGTAACCTTATTCTCTTTCGGCTTTATGGACAAGGCTTTCAAGCCTGTTCCATCTCAATATTAACGTCTAAAATTATGAATCCTACACACTTGGTGCCGATCTCAGTGGCCGCGTGGTCTAAGGCGTGGGTCTACGGCCGCTTGCTTGCTCGGATTGTGGGTTCGAATCTCGCCGGGGCATGGATATCTGTCTCTTGTGAGTGTTGTGTGTTGTCAGGTAGAGATCTCTGCGACGGGCTCGTCACTCGTCCAGAGGAGTCCTACCGAGTGTGGTGTGTCTTAAAGTGTGATTACGAAGCCTCGAAAAATGAGGAGGCCTAGGCCCCCTAGGGGCTGTCGAGCCATAGGAAAAAAATACACTCCGTAGAGCTCCTTGGTAGGAGACCGGCTAATCGCAAGGTCTTAATCGGTCTACTCAGTTCTAAGGCGAATAATAGCGAACAGTGGGACAAAGAGACTGTGTACTGGCTCGAACCACTAACAGTACCAACGTGTTGATAGCTAGGCGAGGGAAGCTGAGTACCTACCTTCAGTTTTGAAAATTCCGTACGTGTATGATATTATCGCAAAATTATGCAGGCAGCAAGCAGAAGTCTTACAAATCATGAGAATGAAAATGTTCGCTATGTTGGAGGAGACGAAGCCCAACACAGGAGATATAAGAGGCTTAAACTTGGAGGTCAAGCGTACGACCGTTTAAGTGACTAACTTGTCGTTACAGTAAAAACTGAGAAAGATAAGGCGTGATCCGTTGTACCACACCTAGCCTGAAAAAGACCTGTTTATACTGTAAATTTTACATTATTTGAACTCTACCAGATCTGTACGTGTGTACAGCCAACAAAGAGAGTGAGTTCTAACAACGGACAAATCCGCGCTCTCCTCAGAGCGGGCGCCCCAAGACAGCATGACAGTAGCATTAAATGCATAGACAAAAATCTGCTCACGAGCCCCAGGAAGGCTCCACACCAAGACAGACAGACAATCAGTCTTAACACATCTCTGACTGCTTTCAGGATTCAGACAGTAGCTACACAAAAATCACATAAAGACAGAAAGGACCTAAATAGCAATCTATGTCTACTGTCGGATTCGAACACAGTATCTCAGTTTTCGACCAGACAGAAAAAGAGTACGTGTCTCTGACCGCGCTGACTGTAATTAGCATGTGGTATTACATTTGTCGTGTTAAAAAGAAGAGTAGTGTATAAATGTATTATCAAATATTTATTAATTTTATAACTCATGAAAAATTTAAATATGCTTCCAACGTTCACAGATCTAATGCTCGAGTTTTAATGGGTACATCTTAGTGTATCTCTATCCTATTCTCGCTATAATTTGAAGCTTAATACTACTAAGTAATTGCCATAAATAAAAAACCTGGCAGCAACGTGTTAAAGCCGATGTAATATTTCGTACCTGAGAACTAAATTTTTTTGTTTCCCATTTTTCTATAACGAGCATGCCATTATTCGTAATTTCAAACAGAGGACGAATATAGGATTCAGGTTAATCCTGTTCGGAAAACTGCTGAGTTAACTCAACCATGAGCGCATCGACCATTCCCTCACTTTACTCATGTGATCGTATACTCCAAGCCGTTTATCCCCCTAAGTCGGTAACAAGGGTTGTTTGATATTACCAAAAAAGAACAACTCGGATGAAGGCACACAGGCAAGGGTGGTAGTTTCAGCCAGCTGTGCCCCTCGCACACATCATGGTGATGTTCCCCTCAGATATATTAAGTAGAATTTATTTCTTCCCATTCTTCAAAAACATATTTTATACGTTACGGTTCTTCCTTCACAAATCAAACTGAAAAGGTGAAAGAAAATCTGAAGGGCAACTCTTTGTAGTCTACTTCCAAAGGCCAGAATTTGCTGTATGTAACTTCCATCTCAATAATATATTTATTTCTCAGTTTATTTAAAGACGCTTTTCAGCCGCACAGGTTATAGGGCATGCAAGTGGAAGAACGAATATGAGTGGTGAGTGGTGTGTGAAGTATGTGGAAATAAACTGCCGTGCCCATTTCTGAGGTATCGCCGTGATAGTCGTGCAGATAACAATAATAGTAACACGTACGTAAGAACCACATTGCAGAGAGGTGCAGAGGGTGTGGAACTATTTACAAGCATTTTTTAAGTTTGCACTAGATAGAGCTGAGAGTAAGTCATGTAGAAATTTCAAACTGTCTAGTGTATGAGTACTGAACATATCCGATATTTAAACGAAAACTTACGTTACTACGTTGTATTCTGTTACAGGAATGTAACATAAATTCGTGAAAAATAATTCCTGTAAGAAACTTGATGAATCATTACAGATCAAATAGGACGCAGCGAAGGTGGGACTAGATAAGATAAGGCGTAAAGCAGTAAAATAAACACACAGAGAGATAATACCAGATGACAGAATATGTGTAAACAAGAGATAAAGTTCTTTGTAAATTAATTCGTTGCGACACAACCACACCTTTCGTCTACAAGATATTGTATATCCTAGTTATCATTTCACTAGAGTACAAGCTTTATATTCTGATCTTGGACTTAGGCTCAGGTACGTAGATCTTATAGTGTGTGATGAGGTGGAATACACTAGAGGTTCTCACGGTTTTGGGTATGCAGATGTGACGCCTTGCATTCTTCCCTAGGTATCTACCCTGATGATAGAGGCAACAAGGCCCTCGAAACTTCGATACATATCTATGAGACAACATAACGTCAAATACAAGGGACTGGGTTCATCTGGCTCAGGGCAGGAAAGAGTGATAGGCTTTTGTGAGAAAGGTGCTGAAACTTTGGTTTCTATAAAACCACGAAGATCAATATCAAGAAAATGGGATCGGATAGCATTTGAGGGTAACGCCCGGAGTTTGAACCGGACAGATTTAAGTAATACATGAAAAGCAATAAGGATATGCGGTAACGCAGCCGAGATGAGTCCGGGTAACACAAGAGAAGGTCTTATCGCACATAAAGCATCTTGACCTCATGGGGTTAAAATCGATATGCGAAAACAAACGATTAGCATGCCATGTAGATTATAAATTACCGTAGAATTTTCTCTAGCCATGATGGTATTTTATTATACCTGCAATTCTCGCACACCTGGCCAAGTTCCCACTGCCTTATAGTTATGCAACTCTTTTAACACCAAGTGCGATAAGTTATCTCCACTTCGTGGATAGTGGAAAGCGTGTTTATTGTAAAGTGTTCATAGGTAGGCCTACAGCCATTTCAAAGTCACGCAATGTAAGTGCAATAGGCTAACTAGAATTTCAATAGCTCTTCTCATTAGCACAGAGGGTAGTGCTAAATTGTCAGATCTTTTATACAATACGAACTGGTCTCTCCATCAACGTCAAAAACAGAACTAAAATATCAACAGTGTGATATACGTCAATCAAATTCAGTATGTTGGGTTCAAAGGGCGTTAAGGGGTATCACCCTGACTGTGCTCATTAAAGCTTGGAAATTTCTCCTCTTTGGTAATTCAGCAGAGTTGAAATGACGTTCGGTTGTGAGGGTGCAAACTAGAATTATTTGGCTTGGAATAGACTCTTGTGAAAAAATACGGTAATGAACCTTCAGGTTTCAGGAAAGGCGGGCACGTTTTTGACTACCTGAGCAGCAGTTAGCTTCTCAAGAACGACTTTGTTCTACATATTTGCTACTTTTTAATATTTTGAAAAGTATTTGAGCATAATTGGTTTCCTTTATAACACAATCTATAATATATATTGTAATAGGCAGATATAAATTATATATCTATGTATTTATTTTATGCATTTAAATACATTTTTCTGCGAAGGGGTTCGTAGGTTTCACCAGAATCTCAAAGGAGTATGGCAAAAAAAAAGTTTAAGAACCCATGCTCTATATATTTCTAGTTATTCTAAGTTATTTCTTTTCTTCGTGTTTACTGGTTAATATGTTTTATAATCTTCTCATACCTGCCGCCAGTGTTACATTTTCTACTCATTCCGTCCTTCTTGATTTGATCGCACTATTCTCACATACGTATCTGGTGAAGAGCCAAAGTTATGAACTACATCATTATGCAAGTTCCCCAGCGTGCTGCTATCTCATCTCTCTCAGCTCTCAGCGCCTTGTTCTCAAAGATTCTCAGTCTATGTTCCTACCTCACAAAACGAGACCAAGTCTCAAACCCACAAAAAACAACTTGAGTAGCATTTCGTGAGGTGTTAGCTTTTACGAAGGGGAATTATCCGATTAACGCGCAAGTCCCAAGATAAAGATCACTCATTGTCGGATGTCCGTGTCTGTTTTTTTCAGTGTAATTTTTTTTTAGTTTTCAGACATACCTAATTGTATTATGTAAAGAAAAGTATAGAACAATTGTCATGCATTACGACATATTATTTCTTATCCCCAGACACGGTTTATCATGTTTTACGACACAGTGTAAGGGACGAGAAAGGGACAAAACTCTAAACCAACCTAAACACAACTCACAATGTCTTGTAATTACCTTAATTTCATTCTCGGAATTGAAATGTTGCTATGGCTGCATAGAATATAGAATTTTTAGTGTTTGCTGGCACTGTAAATTTCCCGGCAAACAGTGCATCGTAAAGCACCTTGCCACTTCCCATTTTTATCATACCTCACCGTAAGAGGGAGAGAATGACGTCACTGTGGCTGATGGAAAACAGCACGCCCTAATCCCAAAAGAAAATGACATCTTCATCAAATAAATCCAACTTCTGTTATTTTTTAGTTTGTACAAACTTTGAGAAGATAGGAGTGAGATATGTAACGCCTGGAAGCAAACTGGAATTTTCCCACAGCTCCTGACTGCACACTGTCACCTTCCCCGTCAGGTAATTCACCCCTCTCCCTTCAATACCACTCCAGTAACACGTGACATTATTTATGGATGGCTCTTTAAGTGCACACTCGCCAAGACGCTGCTCGTGTGCGGAATGAAATACCATTTACGATGAAATTCTTTCTTCAAAAATTTGTTATAAACGCAGAATTCCATAATGCGGAATATGTACGTATATAGGTTATGTTACACAAATACGTTCCATCGTATAGGTTACGACTTTCGGTTATTTGAGTTTTTACCGTGAAGATAGTTCTAGAAATGTATTTAAGTGGTACAGGGGTCGACCCTCTTCTGGGTTACCGCTTTCAACTGAGGATATCCGTGGCTTTTTGCAGCCTGTTCATGAGGATGCCAAAATAGTATCCACCTTAAAATGTTTATCCACTACCAATTCAAAAGATGTAACCATTTTATTTTTAAATACAATTATAAAGGCGAATGAAAAGTTGTCTGGCTGGGTGAGAGCCAGAGCTGCTCTGGTCGGTTTTGGAGAGGAGAAAATACCTTACCCCTAAAGGGATTTCAAACCCGAACCGTCCAGCCCGTAGCTAGTCTCTATACCGACTACGCTATACCAAAATACAATTATAACCTCCGCAATTTAAAGGTCCTCCTTCAATATGAACATCAATCTGCGCTGTTACTAATTTATTTATACCACAAGGTCTTCCTCCAGAACTTTGTAAGTATTCAGCTAACAAGAAAGCTCTTGCCATAGAAAGGCAAGTTTCTTCACATATATCACAAAACCATCCAATTCACATACTGTCAGCCTACTGAACAATTGTAACATTATGTTTTTTTTACACCGAGATCGCTTATAAAATCGTCTTCTGCGAAGATCTGAGGTTACCACAATGGTGATAATAAATATTCCAGCATTCTGGGATATGACGCCGCATACATTGTTATAACGCTGCCAGTCTTTCAGCTCAGCTTACTCTGCCCATATTTAGTGTAATCCAAGTTGCCCAATACAACCCTGAAGATGGAGGCATTAAGCTGCTCTGCAAAGTCTGTGCCTGTATACCACTCTCCACGGCGTCATACTTCAGAAGCCTGAAATCTTCATGTTCTGTGTAGTTCATTGTTTCGGTGCGAGGTTCTGAGTTTGCGTAAATAATAAAACTATTTATAAAATAATATAAAGAGCTTTAATTTTTCTTTGCTAGCCTCGTGAAGAAAAATGTCTGTTCATAGAGAATGGCTAATGCCGCATTTATAAAGTGTACAAATGGACAAGACCTTACGACTATTACACGCTGTGCTACGCATCACTGCTCTCTGAACATCAGGCAAATATAGCAGTCTGTACGAAATTTTAAGCAGTACTGGTCTCCTTTCGCCATATACAATCATAATAAGGCACCTGATTTCTTGTTCCCAAGCACCATACCATAAATTATAATCGTAGGAGTACGAGTAAGAGTCTTCTGTAAAGAGTGAACATAGACAGGAGGACATGTTTGAGAAGGAGCCTACTTGAATCTGATGGTTAGAGAAAATCCATGCTTTCCTCCGGAATCGAACCCCAGTCGAGCAGCCCGTAAATAGTCACATAACTGACTCAGTACTCAATAATAATAATAATAATAATAACTTGACACTGCATGAATCAGACTTCTTACGAAGATTCAAGTCTTTCGGAATATGACGTTATCTCAGTTATTAAATAGTTACCTTCTTTTCAGAGGGCGTTGTGTAGGACAAGAAAAGTGCGGATATCACGAAGGTGGAACACTGCGATCATACGAAACGTCGATAACTTTTAACCTTAAATGTTAAGCCTAACACATTTTAACAGCTAGCAACCTCAAATATAACAAACACAAAATACCAAAGTTTAACTCCAGTCTGTGGTTATAAGTTTTCAACAGCTGTTGGTTGATCTCTTCTAACAGTTCTCCCAACACTAACTCTCCAAGCCACATATTTACAGTGGCAAAGCATTAGGTTTACATAACACAGGGACAATGCCATGAATATCCAGAATCTAGGCAGCAGTGTGATTGATGAAGTCAAATATTCACGAAGACCATGTCAATATTAGGGGGTGCAGGATTTGCACTTCGGAATCTCATGAATAGTCCAGAAATTGGTATGTTAACAAAAATTATATTTTTCGTACTTTGATGGCTTCCTTTCATACCTCTACATCATCATTATTTAATTCTGTATGAAGTGGATCCATACAAATGCCGAATTAGGCCTGCATAAAGGTCTGTCACAAGTTGCTCACTTAACCGGCGAGAGGTGGGGCTGTTAATCGATGTCTGTTAATCCGATGACAAACTTCCTCCAGGAGAACTTACAAAAGGAATAGGAGCAAAGGAACATAATCTTCTGAGATTTATCTTTGATTATCAATACCTCTGCTCTTCTGGCAAACGTTAGCCCTTTGTCCTTCAATATAAGACATTTATGCAAAAAAGTTACCACTCCATGTATTTTGGGAGATTGATTTTAACAGGGTTTCAGTATATTTTTTCTATGTTACCAGGGTCAGCGTCCTTTATAATGTTATTCTATTTTATTGCGTTCGGGGAGGCAAAGATTTAAGGTAGAAATCAGTTTAGATGAAGCCATGCCTAAAGCATAATTTCACTCTTGTTTTTGATGATCGGATAGAAACAAAATGGATATCAATGCAGTGACAGAAAATTAACAGCTCAAAACTGAAATTGAACCACGATCAGGGACTGAAAAGCATCATATTTGCACAGTCCACCAATTTCAAATTCCACACTTCGGGAATTATTGTATGTGATTCCTATGTGAAATGTAATAACTAAGAATTTATATTCGCACACAGATCATGCAACCGCAAATTTTAAATAAAATACGTAATGATTTATCCATTTTTATGTCAGTTACAATCTCCGTTTAAAGTGCTTCAGCTGAGTGAGAGAGGGAGATGATAATAATGAAACAGATGGTCCTAGCCCTATCTTGATATTCACCCGGGAGGATAAGAGAGGCACAAATATCTCAAAGGGAATAGCCAGTAATCTGACAGAGGTTTGACCTAGGCACCTCTAGGATATAAATCGAAAGCCTTGCCAGCACACCTAACCTGCTCGGCGAGGCTCCTGTTCCTTCCCACGTACCTAGTGCACAGAAGGCATAGCAATCTTCAAAAAAAACTTATGGATTTTAATAATGAGTGTAACTTAAGTAATTAAACAGGTAAGTTTACGTAGCAAAACCTCTAGTCTCTACACTTCTTGTTGAGTAAAACGTCACGTGGTATACATGTTCCTTCATAGGTGTGTAATGAAAGTGTTCCCAGCACTGTTAAATAGTGTCGAAAGAAAGATTTAAAAAATAATGGTGATTTGGGACACAAGACAGATGAAGGAGTATGTTGTTTTGCGTTTTATTAAGACACCGTCTTTACTTAGAGGGACGTGGGTATATTAACCTAGTACGTGCACCAAAATTGTGTGTTAAAGGAACACCCTAAAACCCCTGTTCCTTGAGCATTGCTCACTATGGTAATAAGCCTTTCATATTATCAAAGATCCATCCCGCACTTAAAATTCTTTCTCGTGTTTTCAAAGGCAGGGGTGTTAGCAAGACAAAGAACAAGCGTTACAGAAAGAATGCAGAGTGATTTGAGCAGAGTTAGGGCCTATTACCCTATATTTAGTTTTAACTGAAGACTTAAGAATAATTCTTAACTTGATGCATTTTTATTTAATCATTAATGTTAAGACTTCCATTCTTCAATTCGTCTCCCTCTTTCTGCATCACTACAATACATGACTTACAGATTTTTCTGGTTATATTTATTTTTAAACTCTGTAAATACATATTATAACCTGTGAATACTTATGTGTTTATTTTTGTGATTTTTCCATTCGTAACCCATAATAATATTTACTATTTCCGAGTGTCAGTTCGAATGCAAAGTCTATTTAATCGTCGCTATTTTCTATTACGTCGTGTCAACAGCGTACAGCATTCCAAGAACAGAAGACTCTTCATGGACTTCTTGACCCTAATGGCGTAAGCACTATAATCCTCCGAAAAGGCTGTATCTATTTACCAGTCGACAAAGACAAACATCGAAGAAAACTTCAATCTGTAGTAACACTGCCATTAGGGTTTGAAAGCTTGCACAGTCATTTTTGTCCCTTCCAGCAGCGAACAGTATCGAACATCATACACCCTGATATGACTAATGTGTATCCCCTTGGTTTTAGTTCATCACAGTTCAGGTCGTTTGCTTCATCATCGCGACCGCAGGAGCAGCTGTGCTACTGGACTACAGTACATACGACTCCAAGATACAGCCTCTGATCAGACAAAGGATGAGGTACCTCATAAGCGAGTCCCACAACGAGTATGCTTCCTCAGTACTGAGGATGGTTCAAGAAACCGTAAGTGTTAGCACAAAGCACGTGTGTCTTGCGTGGAACAAGTGCGTACTTGATGGTAACATTATCAGCTGCTTTTTATCATTCATCGACATGGTGGGTGGGTCATAAAACTTACATGATAAAGCAATCTTCATTTTTACTACTTTTCCAGAAGTAGTTCTCCTACGTTAAATCTTTTCATACTCTATTTAGCATACTTTGCATCACCCAAGGATAGTAATCCCAAACAAACGAGATCCATGGTGACAAATGTAAAAATAGGAATCAAGGTTCATAAGTCATACACGTATGTGAAATATTAGTGTCCTCATACGACTTTTTGTATTTCAACGATGATTCTGCCATTGTATGGTGGAAAACACAAACTTATATATGTGTTTCAAAACAAGATGTTCTAGCAAACTTGTTTCGATCTATGAGGGAATATACAGATTACCTAGCATCATTACGGAATTAACATCTCGAAGGCTAAAAGTGGCTAGACACGTATATCGGACAACGGAGGTAAGAAACGCGTAGAAATGTGAAGGGACAACTTCTGTAAATGCGACAAGTTGGAAGACAGAAGGATATAGAAAGATGACTTTAAGAGGAAGTAATAAAAATTTATATGCAGAAGAAAATAAAAGGATAGGGTATGTTAAAGTGCAAACAAATTTGCGTTGTGACGCAATTTGCAAAAAAAATTAAACTACTGTCATTGGTTCGCATGTGTAAATTTTTCTCAGAGAAAGATCCTATTTATTCCTGCAGAATGTAAGAGGGTGCTCTGACCTGTATTCACGTTTATTTTCTCACGGGACATGTTAATTGTGACTTATTCAGCCTGATTCGGAACAGTTCACGAAAGCTTTAAATTGGCGAACTGATGGTTGTTACACAGATCGGATGCTGCGGTGCTGATGGACCCAACGACTACCTTCAGCTGCTGAAGCCTTTGCCGACAGAGTGCCGGGACACGGTCACGGGGAACGCTTTCTTTTACGGCTGTGTGGACGAGTTAACGTGGTTCCTAGAAGAGAAGTCTGGATGGCTCAGTGCACTTGCCCTCGTTGTCTGCTTCATACACGTAAGCACCAAAGGGTGTAATGCTTAGCCAACATCCTTCGCTCTTAGTTTACACCCCTCTAATCATAGGGTCTATACTAAAATTATATTACCTTTTTACATTAAACACCATGTCTCTTAATACCTTATTAAAATATGTTACGGCCTCTTCTTTCTGCATCCTTTGCAATTCATATTTCACCAGCATTCGAACATTCGGCACTCCACAAAAGATGCAGTTGAAAAGCGCCGTTAGACAATATTCAGCCAATATTCTATTTTGGGCCTATCTTCAAAAAATTAGATATAATATTTTAGTTATGATGCATATTTCCTTTTACGCTTAGAAGAATATACAAATTTCTCATTAGATGTTACTGGTCTGTTAATGAGTGGTTCGGTGTGAGTAAAGTGTCACGAATTTTTCATAATTCACCTGCCTTCATATCGGAGGGTAGGGTCCAAAACATGTAACGCAGAGGAGGCTAACTGAATTCTATGAGACCTTTCGCACATAACTGTAAAAATAGAAATTCATGAGCTCTCGCCTGAAATTGAAGCGTCAATACCAAAACCATAGAAAAGACCTATCAAATTGGTCTATGCTTCTAACAAATTTGAAGACTTAACCTTGTGGCCCGAATGGCTGTAACAGGGCAAGGAAATGAAAAAGTCGTGGGGAAATATGTCCATTGTTTAAATGCGTGGTTTGTATGGAATCAACGTTAACTGGGCTGACTAGTTTGTATTTACAGAGTCATAATTCTGAAATAATTCATTGAACCGAAGTAATGCACGCGGGAGTTAAATTAACTAACTAATTAACTACATGGAGCACAGTCCTTCTTGAGAAGCTAGCAGGTCGTCAGCTAGTCAAGAAATTCCCTGCGTTTTATGAATTCCAAAGGTTCATTACCGCATTCACAAGAGCACGCCACCTGTCCCTATCCTGAGCCATATCAATCCAGTACATGCCCCCATCCCTCTTCTTGAAGATCCATTTTAATATTATCCCCCCATCTACGCCTGGGTCTTCCAAGTGGTCTCCTTCCCTCAAGTCTCCCCACCAAAATCCTGTATGCACCTCTCCCCTCACCCATACGTGCTACATGTTCCGCCCACCTCATTCTTCTTGATTTCATCGCCCGAATAATATTTGGTGATGAGTACAGATCATTAAGTTCCTCGTTATGTAGTCTTCTCCACTTCCCTGTTACCTCGTCCCTCTTAGGTTCAAATATCCTCCTCAGCACCCTATTCTTGAATACCCTCAGCCTATGTTCCTCCCTCAGTGTGAAAGACCAAGTTTCACACCCATACAAAACAACAGGCACAATTATAGTTCTGTATATCTTAATCTTTGTATTTTTGGATAGCAAACTGGAAGACAGAAGATCCTGCACCGAATGATAACAAGTATTCCCGACTTCAATCTGCTCTTAATTTCTTCATGAATGGAATTTCGATTTGTTAGGGTTGTTCCCAAATATTTGAACTGTTCCACCCTTTCAAAGGATTTATTGTCTATCTTTATGTTGTGATTTTGTCCTGCATTCTGATTTCGAGACATGACCATGTACTCAGTTTTCTCAGCATTTACTTCTAGACCAATCTCCTTACTAGCGACTGCTGAAGCTTCTTTATAGCATGTACACTTCCGCCCAATATATTAACATCATCAGCATAAGCCAGAAGCTGATGTGTACCATTTAATTTCAAGCCCTCCTGGTTTGCCTGAACCCTCCTAATGGCATATTCCAAAGCAAAGTTGAAAAGCAATGGCCATAAAGCATCTCCTCGTTTCAAACCATTCTTAATAGGAAATGTGTCAGACAAATGTTTGCCTACACGGACTCTGCTATAGGTTTCATTTAAACACATTTTTACTAGCCTTACTTGTTTCATAGGGATACCAAATTCAATTAACAGCACCACAAATTATGTCTTTATCTTTTAATTAAAATTATTTTCCTGATTTAAAGATATCTGCTGTATATTTTATGTTATTTGTCAATAGTTCTACAATGACTCGTTTTTTAAGAAAAAATATATATTCGATTTAGAAATTACACAAGGTAGGGATTATATCGCACCGATATAGCCCAGAATTAAATTCTCCCCCTAAGGTTTAGTGTAGACTCCAATAACAAATTTCATCAAAATCCATAGAGTACTTCCGTGGATGAAATGTGGGGGAAGGAGAATAGAGGGACCGACAGAAAAAATTGAGCTCTCAGTTTTCATGCTTCTATGCATGTTGTAAAAGCAACACATAACAATGTGTACTAAGAATGTAAAGCATAAAATATACAGGACCGTAACTACACCTATTGCTTTTTATGGATGCAAACCTTGGTCTCCCACTTTTAGAAAATAACGTAGATAGACTACATTTGATAAGAAGGGTTGAGGAGAACGTTCGCAACAAACAGAGATAAAGCAGAAGGAGATCGGAGTAAAATACACAGCGAGGTGCTTCATATGTTGTATACTATATAAAACACTATTAGACTGTTCAAATCAGGGTAAGATGGATGTAGCATACAGCACGGATTCGAAAAATAAGAAAAGTGTACAAAATTGTAACGTTAATTTAGTTTGGAATCCTAAAAGGAAGCGACCACTTAAGAAAAGGAGGGTTAGGTGGGAGAACAGTATTGAAATGTATATAAAAGAAACAGGATAAGAAGATGTAAGCTAGGACCTTTTGGCTCAGGACAGGGTGCAGTGGCCTGCTCTTGTGACCACGGTAATCAAACTTGCCGTGTCGTAAGGAACGGGGAGTATTTTGTCATACAAAATGAATATTCGCCTCACAATAAAGGCTCCTTGACTTTAGTTAATTAGTTGACTGATTGAGTTATTTAACTTATGTCACTACATTCTGAAGGCCTGAATTACATCTGAAGCGTGATATAACTGTTATTTCCTTTAGCTTTACATTTAAGAGACAGAGGAGCATATACAAACACTGCAGTTGTAAAGCTAGAAAATATATCTGAAACAACCATGTGCCTTTTAATTACATCTGCCATCGCAGTGCTTAGTGACGGCTCTCTCAGGACGGCCAGAAATAAACTCGTTTCGTCTTGCTAAGGAAATATTTAACTCTCAACTGCTATTATCCTCGGGCCTACGCCAACTTGGCTTAAAGTTAACAGTTTACCGTCGAATAGGATAACAGTAATAAATTCTGTTGCGTCTCTTAGAATATTTGGACCTAACTTAACGGTCTTAGGCAAAACTCGCACGGCATCATATTCGTGAAAGAAAAATATGTCTGTTTTAGCGATAGTAGAATTCGTGAGCTACAGCATCTACCGTGACATCATTCAGTTTCAAAAACACAAGATGTTCAACTCAAATAAACGACAGTTCTAAAGCAGTGGCTATCATGGTTCTACTGCGGAACCATGCTGTAAAACTCAGTCACAGACCGTGCAAATAAACACTCGGCTAGAACATGCAAAAAATAAAATCTTAAGATTGAAACAAAACTTCGTAACAGCTTAAATGTGATTACTTCTGTCCTTTTGTATTATTCATGAATATAACTGGAGGCTGAATATGAGAATATGACACAGCTTATATTAACAAAGTTTTCTAAATTTCATTACATATTGCTAAATCTTCGCAGTTAGAAAAATAACTGGGCGCCAGCACAACCCTCTGTGTCCAAACCACGGTCGTAGAGGTTAAATTATTTCTTACACCACCATATCGGCACCGACAGAGGGATATACCCAGCCTCCTAGGAAATGGGTACGGTTGCTTACAACGATCATCTCTATCCGCTGTGCTCACGTCAGTTTTCTGTAAAATATATCTCAAAGGCTATTTATCGAATAAAATAGAAGTAGTCATACATCGCGTAAAATAAGCAATCGGTTCCGTAATCGTTGGATATATATAATGTATGATGTTGATATTATACTAAACAGACTTTGACAGCGGCCTCTTGTTAAGATGGACGGAGAAGAAACGTGAAAGATAATCATAAACATGGATCTTATTGAACTGCGTCAGGAACAGTCCAGCGACGGTTTTGTTGTTAGTCGTGTTAAAGGTTTGGCTTCTGCTACGTGAGACTGAGTCAGTTACAAAAAAGTTGTATCATTAGTATTCTAAATTTTCTTTTAAATACGTTTTATGTAGTGTATTATTAATGAAATATAAGGAAACTAATTTTTACCTTCATGTTAAGGTAGAGATTCTAAAACAGGAGCGAAAATAAAATTCGTTTAATAAATTGTAGCTACACTTCTACAACAAATTCCGTTTAATTCCACAAGTGATTTTGGAGCTCAAAATAAAGGCTGACGGTTGCAGATGCAGACAGAAACCATCCTACACAAAACTTTCTACATCTACAAAGATCAATATCATCTGTTACCGCAAAAACGTAAAGTATATTAGAAAGACGTATCTCAATAAAAGACAGTGAATAAATTTCGTGCAGTCGTTTATCCACTACTGAAATATAAATTGTCACGACCTGGTAAAATTAATTTAAATTTTACTATAGATTAAGCATCCAAAAATTCTTGTTAACCAAATGGTTGTAACAATCCACCATAACACATTTCAAAATGTCGATTCCAGATTCATAGCACAATAAACTTACTAACATATGCACACACATATGAAAAATAGGCTTGCCTGTAATGCTATTGATTTCTGGGCAAAGAGAATCAATTCCTGTTATGCTGATCCGTGTAGACAGATACGTATCGTTCATCTTTGGGATGAAACCATGCCATTTCACCCTTCAGCTGTATCCGGCAATGACTTAAACATCATTTGCATTTTATGGCCTCTCTTGACACGCAGGCTTATTTACTCACACCGCCCCCCCCCCTCCATTTGTTCTGCCCTTTGGGGAAAATGCATGAGCCCTAAAGGTCTCTTTGAATAATTCCCCCCTGGATAAGTACTTGTTTTATTGCTTTCTGTATCTAAACATGACACACATATTGTTAATAAATCCTTCTAAAACATATCAAAATTCAAGTACAGTATTTGAGGAAAAAATAAAATGTAAGAAGATAAAAAGAGATTAAATTCAGAAAATGCTTGCTACTATTCGGTACTGACAATTTTTATCTTCCAGTTTCCTACTTAAAAACGTAAAGATTGAAATATAAGTACAAAGCCCCTCTTGTTTTATACGTTTGAAACTTGGTCCGTCATATTAAGTGATAAATATAGACTGTGTTTGGGAGCGGAATGATATTTGGACTTAAGAGAGACAGAAGTAATATTAGCGTAGAGAAAACTGAATAATGAGGTGCTTCATGATTTCTAATGTTCACCAAATTTTATTAAGGTGATGAAGTCAAGCAAGGCAAGATGGGCGGAGCATGTAACCCCCAAGGATGTGATGAGATATGCATACAACATTTTAGTTAAGACAGCCTGAAAGGAAGAAGCCATTGAAAGACCCAGGCGTAGATGGGAGGATAACATTTAAATGGACCTTTAAAAAAGCAGGATGTGCACCGAATTTATCTATTTCAGAAGAAAGGCCAGTGGTTGGCTCTATCGGAAAGAGAAATGCACATTCGGATTCCAAAATAGGCGAGGAATTTCTTGACAAGTTTATCGGCCCTTAGTTTAACAAAACGGGCGCCCCTGCAGGTACAGAATTTCACGGAATATTTGGCCCAAACTGAACTATGGTCTATATGCCAAAAAAGCTTATATTTTATATGCTTTCTGACAAATCAGTTTCAGACACAACTGAGCAAATACTGGGTACACCGAAAAATAATTTAACACGACCGTCATATTTTAATAAAGTTTACTTATAGCCATTACTGCAAATTCGGATCAACTCAATTAAGGTGCAAATTGTGAAAGACAGCGTGCCTCACAATAGAGGTGTCCAAATAAGACGTGGGCACCTTTCAATTTAAATAAGCTATAAAATATATAAAAGGTAAGTTAGATGGTAGTCATTACTAGGCCTATCGTAATTTGCGATCTGAAAGAGAGATCCTTTATCACGGCTGAATTTTCGCTATATAACAGAACTGCATATATGTAAAGAGCTTTTTTCTTTTCTCGACTGTAGAATGAAATATATTGTAACTATTAGCAACGGACGTTCACAAAATGTACTGACAAAATTGTAATATAAATAAATTAGGATACAAATTACGTTTAAAGCTTTCCGCCCAAGCCCTTATTCATCGTAAGTGGCGACTCAATTGACTTGTAGCACATTTCAGAGTCACAGGCTTACATCAAGCACAGTCGTTCCAGTATATTTAGGAACAAAGTTCAAGCAGCGTTTCCCGATAACAACAAATATCTTTCGACATGTGTCTGCACTTCGTGTACGGTTTTATCGCTGACGATATCTTGCTGACGTTGTATGTTTTACACAGCAGTATTGGTCCCTTCTATCGAATTTTAAATGTAAACTAGATCTGAATTACGACCCCTCTTAACCGCACGGATCATTTATCGTGAGTTTCTCAAAAGTTTCTTTCACAGGAAATACGGAAAACGGATTACAGTGTGTTGTGAGAAGAAGGTCATAAAATTCAGTCATGATTTCTCGCAAATCCTCTTTCCGATAGTACGCGTTCTTTAAGCAAAGTAAATAAAATAAATGCATAATCAGAAAACCGTGTCTGCAAAACAACTGAAAGGATATCGATGAAATCTTTTACCCCGTGGGGGGAATAATACAATAAAATCAACATTAAAAGCCTGATTTTGGTTCGTATATTATCATTATCTCTCTCTATATATATATATATATATTTATATATATACATATGTGTGTGTGTGTGTGTGTGTGTGTGTGTAGTTCAAACCGAAACATTTTTTGACACGATAACACTATTTTTCCACTTAGTGTAAATATATTTTAACTGTAATAAATGTAGGCCTACCTCAAACCCAATAAAGTACGTAAAATAAAAAAGAACTAATTTCGTAAACGTATACACTACACTATAACACAAATTACCGCAGAAACACAAAGTTACAAAATACGTACAGTAAATTTGGCTCCTGTATTTATTCGACAGTTAAGTCTTTCATATATTTGAACTTCAAATATGACATGACGATTTCGGTTCACATCCTGAAAATCTGGCTACTACCATGACTGAAATATGCCACGGTTTTCTCCAGTTCCTTCAGGCAAAATTTTAAATACAAAAAATGACCTTAAAGAAGAACCTTGTACTTTGTAATCAATACTTTGTTCACAATCATTTTCCATTTCGAAGTTATTAAACTATGTCTTGGAGAAAGTATTTTTAATAACTGAAAAACGATATAAGGAACATCGCAGTATGCATCTGGAGGGAATGATAAAACCACAGAACGTTCAGTCAGAACAACCGGTGTCAATTTTCAGGTTGGAGATTGATATATCTATTTAAAAAGCAGGCTTTAAGTCAATGTTCTCAGTTCTACGTAGCATTTTATTACATAAGCCATCACATTACTGCCACAATAGCACACCATATTCGTTGAACACAGACGTCCCTCAGTGGTCACCAAACCAGAGACCAGTAGGGCGTAGAGTTCATACCTTCACAACATACAAGGCCCGAGATTCATAAAAATCAGCAAGCCTTTAAGATGCTATCGTTAGACAATGTTATACCACAACCGAAGGCAGACCAAAGCAATTTTACGAGTAACAATGCTCTCACATAAGGCTAGATCTTCCAAGTTGTTGTCCAAACAGCATTACGAGTATTTCGCATCTTGTTTACGTCCAAGCATATCTGGCCAACCTCGTTTTGTTGACTTAATCACATTAAGAACAAGGGTTGAAAATTAATTATAAATTCCTTAGCCATGCACAGTACAATTTATTCTTACTTTTCCATTACTTCATGTGTCATGGGATCAAGATTTCTCTTCTTTATTCTAAAGTACGCTTTAGAAGATAACAAGACAGGCAATGGACGTATAACGATAATATTATGGCGCGGTCGCGTAACCATTGTTGCCATTGAAACGCAAAATGCGTTTCCTTTGTATTGTTGTTGCTCTACGTAGAGCTGTCAACAACATAAAACCGTCGAGTGTTGCCATGGAAACGCTACAATGGGCTCCCTTTGCACTGCTGTCGAGCTACAAAATATTTCGTACTGTGTCAACAGTATAAGCGTACTTAGATTTTAATGTAACCTGTCCGATATTTTTGTCCAATTTTAACCAAATTTAGAGAGTCTCGACAGAATTTCGCAAAAGTCCCCACTATCGAGTTTCACGAAAATCCGTCCAGTGGGAGCCGCACTTATACATGCGAACAAACTGATGGACAGATGGACAGACATGACGCAGGTAGTAGGCGATTTTCGCTATTTACGCGAAGGCGCCTAAAAAGAATCGTCTAATGAAATAGTTGTGATTGACAGTCATTTTCCTTACCTGATTCGTTTAAAACAACGGGATATCCTACCTTAAGATTAAGAGCGCCCGCAATTTGCCTGCTCCTATACATGCTATCTTCAACATCGGATCACGATGCGTAAACATGCAAAACAATGGAAAATATTAGGCCTACAATTTTATTGTACTGTATCTTATTTCACTGTGGTCACCAGACGTCTTGTAAACTCGCAGCGCGCAAAGCGCAAAGAGCGACGAAGAGGGAAGGTGCTGCGCGCGCTTCAATATCATTGCAGAAAACATCAGTCCCTCCATTACCTCCACACTACTATACCCGTGAAGTGCCAACCACATAAACAGTCCGTGTTGTTGAAACGACTGCCATATGACCAGGCCGCTCCGAATCCTGGCCTGGCCGTGCCAATGCTAGTGCGGCAGGTATTAAGGAGCACAGTTCGCAAGGCGTCCGGCGATTGCAGTATAGCCGCATGTTATTCTTCACTTCTGGTGCTTTTGACTATTAAAAAAATAAATATCGAGAGTTCAGATTTTAGTTTTTTTCTAATAACAGAGCAAAGCATAATTTTGCAGCTCTTAATTTGTAACGAACTGCAGGCCTATAAAGGTAGTTTTGGTCCCATGTCTAAGCACAACGCCATGAATCACATGAGGTGGTGGAGGTAAAGCTCCGAACATTTTTAACTCGGCGTTTAATGGAAGTGAACGGCCTGCTTCACTCTCGTCCCATCCCAATTCTGTTTGAATAAAATGTAGCCTAGTGCCGATCTTGAAGCGAAGAAAACAAAAGAGGCAATGTACGTATAACGTAACATTAGTTACCTTGGAAAAGAAACAAATTAATATATATATATATATATAATATATATATATATATATATAGTAGTAAATATTATGATGTGTGTCTGTATTCTTGCCTTAGTTATCGGGCATGCAAAGCGCATGCGCCGTATTATATTGTCATCTGTGGCTTGTCTAGCTTAACCACACTTTTCCACATTATCTCATAAATGGCACGATTTTCGGAAAAGTTTTTGAACATAAAATGTGTGTTTTAATTTTCTCTACAGGGTTTGTCTGAAACATTTCTCACTTTGACAAGAATTCAGCTAGATATTATCATAAATTTACATAGGTCTTCATGTAAAGTACTCGTTATTCGTGTCAGATTTTAATGAAACCTGAATTTTCTCGACATATTTTCGAAAAATAATCAAATGTCAAATTTCATGAAATCCGTCCAGTGGGAGCTAAGTTGTTTCATGAGGGCAGACGGACGGACAGACAGACATGACAAAGCTAATAGTCGCTTTTGCCAATTTTTCGATCGCGCCTAAAAGTTACTCCCCTGCAGGTCTTCCAGCTCGTATCGGGTCACTTTAAGAAATTACTGAGCTCATATACCCTTCTTGCAAACAGTTAACGTCACACGCATGTCTACAATCATTTTGTCTTTCTGTTTGTTCCTGCAGGTGATCAACGTAGTGCTGTCCATTGTACTCTCTCAGGCCCTCAAGAGAGAAGATGAAGATACTGGCGTTAGGTTCAAACGCTGAACTTTCCAGATCAAAGCTTAGCCCACATTGTGCCTGGCAGATAAGGGAAAGTGGGAGGAGCTTAATTTACTATATTGTGTTTAATGCATTCCTTGAACAACCTTCACGAAAGAAACATCGTTTAAGAGCTACAGTGTGTCCAAATCTGTATTGATATTGTTTCATATCACATCACAGATTAGTTTGTTTTTGGATTCAGAGATATCTAAGACGTACATTTAACTTTTTATACTGGAAAACTTTTTTTTTCCACTGCATTTATCAGTCTCCGTAAGTCTGTTTTGTAGCAGGATTTGTGAGAATTACCTTATTTCAATTGCTGTTTCATGTTTAAAATCACTTTTCATAATCAAATGGTTTGACATTATCATTATAAACATCAAATCGTCATTTCTAATATTTATTAGTGAAAGTGTCTTATATTTTCGTTAATGTAAAAATGCGTGTACAACAATACGCCTTATTCATAGAATGTATTTTATGCTTCTGCAAGGGAAATTGTTCAAAGTGTAGTATTTTCAGTGTCGATGCTGTGTAATACCTAAGTTAACACTGAATTACGGAATAATTGTCTTTGTCCTTGTGGCTGTAAAAAGGGCCGCTCTACATCTTAGTTCCTTAACTTACTCGTTTCAGAATTCTTATTGGCCCGGACCAAGCTCTGTCTCTCTTTTCGTCTCGTGATTCTAACTGTCCACTTTCCTTAAAGCTCTATCTCTTTAGCGGCCATTTTGACCCAGTTTATTCAGTCTTGAAGACGAAGGCAGCATGTTCTTCTGAAACGTCGCTGTCAGCCTATAACACTGCACAGTGTCAAAATCCAGAATGCTACAATCTGAACAACCCCGTGCAGAAAATCTGAATACTTGTGTAAACAGAAATTGTGTAACAAGAAATGCTCCATATCCTGGGCAAGGGCACCCACATTCTGATTATTTATTTATTTTAAGACAGACATAAGAAAGTAACTAGGAGTGGAAAAGTAGATTAAGGCTGGTGTACCAGAGAACTGGAACGCCAGTATTAAAATACTTGTCAGCATAGGCTGTAAATATCAGCAAGCGGCAATTCGTATCTTTGGCAAAAATGTAAATTAAACTATTAAATAAAACATCTAAATATAAAAGATGCGTTTCCTACGTGTACAGTGTAAATTTACAAAAAAAAGGTACTTTAAATTAGCACAGGCACAGCATTTGGTACTCGAAGTTCATAGGCTATCTCGTATACGAATATGCCGATCAAAATATTGCACGCCTCAAAATACTTTTCACAGAAATGCCCATATTTTTCATTCTTATAAATACACACACTTATGAAACTCAATAAGAACTAGCACAAAACTTGTAACATATACTGTAATAAAAATTTATAAAGCCACGTATATAAAAGAGTCAAAATTCTTTTGGTGCATTCCAACATAAGAACGTCGCCGTAGCAGGAATAATTTTTGCACTTTCTTGTTAACTGAAACGTTCTGTGGCAGTAGAACAATTTATGAAGCATCTTAATAAATAACTAATTTGCTGGCAGTATCATAGAATGTTTCAACGTAGCTAATAAAAAATTCCACAACTGGACTCAATTTGGACACAGTTCTAAGACCTGTGCCTTTCCCATTCTTACAAAAAAATCAACGTAAAAACCGTCTTAATGAAATCCTCCAAACCCCACCTCGATTTCCATGTGAATGTTCCCAGAAGTCCTCGCCACTAAAATAATTCATGTATTCGTTTTCTTTCCCAGATATTCAGTTAGTCGTACTCTTCTATATTTCACTACTGTAACTGTATTAGATGGCCTGTATAAGGCACAGAACCTCGTTGTGTAATTTCCTAAAATGTTCGCTTATGTTATTCTTCGCTGAAAGCATGTTACTGAACACTTTACTTTGAAACATTTATTAGTTTCTCCTCTCAAAGTAACAAACTACATTTCTGAAACACAAAAAAACTGTAAAAATTACTGTTTAATGTCCTACAAATTTTAGTTTTTGGAAAAAAAAGAAGGGACGATGAGAGGTCCTGAAATTAATATATAAAGGCTAAGTTCCTATAACATGCCATGAAGGCACAGATGGGGAGCAGAGGTATAGCTCTGATCTTTCTTAACCTGGACAGTAGAAGGGGGTAAAGCCCAGCCCGCTTTACTCCCGGGAAAAATCCCCGGTACCCATTTTACAGGAGGCAGGGCGGGCCTTGTGGCCGGTCTGAACGGGTGCGGAAAACCTCTCCATTCGGGTTTCGAACCCCGGATATTCCAGCCAGCAGCGACGCTATACAGACTACGCTATTCCGGTCGACAAATTTATATGACTGTTTCAGTAAATTTAAGCCGAATCTTAGGCGAGTAAATTAAAATCTTACTATACATCAGACAAGTATTCTATCATAAAAAATGATTTGCAGTCATGTAGGCCTGGTATAGTACCAATAAGATTTAGTGCCAATGAGTTATGTGCTAATTCCCATAGACACACAAGTATGAAACAAGAGAAAAAATATTGTATTTAAAAAGAAATAAAATGACACTTGAATGTACCTGAATATCAAATAAGTGCATATAATCTGTAGTTATAAACAGGTACGATTATAAGTTATATGTTGGAAGTGTACGTGTCTAGCCTAAGTCGACGGCTGGTAATTCAT
Organism: Reticulitermes speratus; assembly: GCA_021186555.1. NCBI lineage: Eukaryota > Metazoa > Arthropoda > Insecta > Blattodea > Rhinotermitidae > Reticulitermes > Reticulitermes speratus. Next base: position 12,269,571 of record JAJKFL010000001.1, read on the forward strand.
TCCCACGCAGTTCAAAGTACTTCTTCTTCTCTACCCTTAAACAGAGTCGGCTCAACTTTAAAAGTAATGACTTTTATGTCAATACAAAACTTGTAATGTACGCATTAATGTAATTAAAACCTATTGATTAAGCTGTTTTACCTTAACAAGGCGCCAAGTAATTGCGAAGAGCTATGTTAATAGATATTTAGTTCCATGATGATCAAATTTATAGCAGAATTACATCTTGAAGACTTCGACACTTCGCAGTTTTTGGGGAGGGATTGGGTTCACAACAGATTAACAATATAAGTCTAAAAATGTACTATAAATTACACGAGAAATTCATAGGGAATGTTGATATACAAGTCTCTTGGAAACTGGTTATTTCGTATTTGACAGGCTTAGTGGTGTTGTGAGTTCTCCTTCTACCATCAGTGATTTAAAATTTTTAATTATACATGACACATTTAGTAGTATTTGAGAAGGCAGTAAAGGAAAGTAAAGAACTAGTTTTGGTATCACTTGTAGAAACTACCGAGGTCCGCAATTTTTAAGCGTCAAAGTAAGGTTTTGTTCCTACTTGGAGAAGAAAAGAAAAGCTGAATGATTTTTGAAGATAAATTGGACTTTTTGTGTTCAAGAAAGAGGCAGACAGATAAAGAGACAGACTCCAAGTCTAGCTGGTTTTAGACATACATTTCGAAGTTCTTGCAAAATCTGCAGCGGAATTTCTTGCTGTTTTCCTGCTGACGATGCAATCTTCTAGGTCAGGAGAAAATTCTGATATACATCAAAAGTAAATGCGTAATTTTGGTCAAATTCAGCACAAATAACATGCAACACAAATAATTGAAACAGAGAAAATAACTCATACATTCCTGTTCTAAATATGTTCAGCCTGCCCTTAGATCAATATCGGGAATCACAGCTATTATATCCTGAGTCAAATGTGTGTGCATGTAGTGTGTGTGTGGTGTGTGTGTGTGTGTGTTTTCACGCACATTAAAATTTCTTCTTATTCATTGCTAAAACACTTTTATTCTTCACTTGCTTTCATCCCTTCCCATAACACAATGGAAATTTCACAAAAAAAATGCGCATGAAACACTGAGAAACGTGCACTATATAAGTACGGAAGTTGTTTAAGCTACAACGCAGTCCTACTGAAGACTTGAAAAGCTTTTCGTTTTCAAAGAGATTTACATTTAACAAAACTCTTCCTGTTAGATATACAAAATTGCTGATCCACATCACGCGTCATAAATCCGTGATATTCAAGAACACTACACTGTCACTGAGCAGTACACATTTTCTGTTCTCATTCCTTCTTTCTTCTTTACATATTTATTAAGTCATTAAGACACAATCATTATTACAGTTTCTCAGTTTTGATGCAATATGATATTTTGTCTCTTCACATTCAGAATTTAAAAAAAAATTACACATGTTTGAAGTTTCCCTGTGGCGTGCGATATTTTATTACTTTAAAACAATAACATTGTTTTTCACAGTCTATACCCCGTTTTAAATGTAGTACGTACGGCTATGTTTAAATAGGCTACTGGTATTTGCATAATTTGTACCTATGCAAACATATTTCATATTTATTTTAGTGGGTTCTATTTCTAAGGAAGTCTGGGATAACGTAATCAATGTAGCGACTCAACAGAGGTGGACAGTTCGGATTCGAACCAGGTTGAGGCAGGTTTCCTCTTCTTCACACCCTCCAGGCCGGCCCTGGGGCCCATCCAACCTCCTCTACAGTGGGTATCGGGGCTCTTTAACGGGGGTAAAGCGGACCGGGGGGGGCGTCGACCACCTACCCCATCTAGCGCCGACGTTCAGACTGGGAAAAGCTACACCTCTATTCCCCTCTGTGCCTTCATGGCATGTTATGGGGAGAAATTTAACTTAACTTTATTTCTAATAATAACGCAATAATTCAGCTTTTCCACAGACCATAGAACAGAACACAATGTAATTTAGACAACATCAGATTCTATATATTTTCCACCCACCCCTATTGAGGACCAAGTTTCAGACTGGATAGGGCTATACCTCTACTCTCCTTCTGTGCCTTCATAGCACGTTAGAGGGAGAATTTTACCTACGTATTTTATTGTATTGTATATAAGAATTTGTAAAAGCCCCCTGTTTTATGTATGGGGTGACATTTGGGGAAAATAAAATACCCGTAAGCCACAATCATTCCTTTTCGATTACATCATGGAGCTTCAACCCTTAGCCCACCAGGCTGTATTATGTGGCCCGCGGCCACTTTTTTAAAATCAGGTATATACTACAAAAATTACACAATAATTTAGGCGGTTAGGTACATCACATATTGTTATTTTTCCACGTGCAGCCTTCGAACCAGCCCATGGTAATAAGCGTGGCCCTTTGCATGAAAAGTTAGGACGCCCATGGATTACACAATCCTAGTACAGAAGAATAAATTTTTGTATTTTTATTTAATGTATTAATAATATTGTTATGGGTCCTAAAGAAATAAGATGGGAGGGCGTGGACTGAACTTATCTGGCTCAGGCAAGGACAAGTGACAGGCTCGTCTGAACACGTTAGTAAATCTTGGGGCTCGATAAAGTAAGGGGAATTTCTTTACTAGATGAGGAGCTGACATCTTCTCAAGCAGGACTCTGCTTTATGAAGTTACTTAGTTAGATAGTTATGATATCATGATTTTGATTGGTGTTAACGCATCTAATAAACGAAATGTGCTCTAGTGAAGATGTGTACTAGAGATCCAAACATTTTCATTTATTTAAAAAAGTTGTATGCTTTTCCACGTTTTTCCTATTTGTTTACTTTCGATTGCAATACTTCTTGTAGATGTACAAGATTACTAAGTAAGAGAAGGTAAAAAACTGAACAATCGCCATATTGTTAATTGTATCCGGGCAATGTCGCGGGGAAAACTGTGTCCCTCACTGGTGGATTTCGACCTACGTGTCGCCTGTTACCCACATCTGCTTTAGGCCGTTATATGACATTCACGAGCCCTTAATTTTTTATTGCATACAGCAGACGTGATAAGCTGGCGCAATTAAAGTTTTGTTTTATTTTATTCCTCGATTGGTTAAATGTTAGGCACTTATAAATCACCATTTCACAGTTGAAAATATCGTTCCATAAAACGTGAACAGAAACGCATAGAATACACAAACAACAACAGCATTTATATTTTATGCACTATATTTTATATTTTTTATATGCTACTATATTTTATACTTTTATATACTACTATAAAACCCTATGCGATGCAGTTGACTGACTTCAGACAGTTAAACTAGCGAACCCAATTTATGTATACGTCACAGCTTTCGAGGACGATCCGGAAGCAGACTGACTTCTTCCTGTTCGTTCAAGACACTTGCCCGTTTATTTCTTCTAAAATCCGCCCGCCTCTTTTTTTCCCTCGTTCGCTTTTATCTTCATCTTACTGCATAAGGCAATTTGAGCATTTGCTTTACGAGGTCTCCACATTTAGTACGGTGGTTTTATGACTATTACTATGAATTTACTGTTCCCTATCCAGGCAACGGAAAACAAAAGCATAACTTTCCTTGTGATGTTATATCTCCAAAGTGAACACACACACACACACACAGTACAACAAGGGGTGAAAGAGAAGGCGAAACTATTCATGCAACTGATAACATAATTTCTCCCACCCCATTCCCCAGTCCAATCCTTCCAACACCTCGCTGCTCAGATCTTACCGAAAGTTCCCAGTCACCTCTGGGACTCGAATCGAACTTTGTTACATGAACACCGAACGTTATTATCATCTACCGAAATCAAACTTTTATTAAAGAAGACAAATAGGGTGCCATTAAGAGACTACTCCTGCGCCATCTATGAGTTATGTATTGAACGAAGTGCCCTATACTAACAATGAGGCATTTCAGTCCCCTCTTTAAAACACAGATCTATTTGTTCTAACTGTGTTAATCGTACATCGGTTCAGGTTTTATATGGGATAAATTTGTGAGTCTGAGGGTGCCACCAAGGTGAAATATGTGGCTACAAATGCGGATGATTTGTTCCAGACGAGAAAATGTAAAACTAATTTGTTGCAAGTTTAGACATCAGTCTGTCATTATTAATCGATAGATTCCTTGATTAATCTGTCAATAAACGATGTCATTCACTTTGACACTTCAGAATAAATGCATACGCAGGCCTAAGCTAGTAATGTTCCAGAAGTTTAAATATGGATTCCTGTAAACTAATTTGTAGTTGTGTAGTAAAACAGTCGGGGAGAAAGAAAAACTCCAACTTTAAATCACGTAACGATTCAGAGTAACAGTGATTTCACAATTTTAACACATTCACAAGCTGCAGAAGTGTAACGTGTGTCATTTCGCAGAATAGATGGATTACTAATTATTTTGCAGAGAACTGTTAGGCAGTAGGCGTAACACAAATTAACCATACGGAGTAATCGAGGTAACTATTCTGTTTTCCGCTGTAGTAGGTCTCCCATATGTTATATCCATGCGATTTTATGCTATGCAGATATAAGAAACAGAACAAACAATTGACATACTACAATATTCCATTGCTCCAAGGTGGCGGGGGTGGATAATTCCCGACAGGGTCTTTCCCTCTCACTTTGTAGTCTACCAGTTTCGGGCTTACGTCCTCTGCCAGCTTAACTTTTGGAGAAAAATGGCATATTTTTGTCTCTGATTGCGCTGTCACGTAAGTTAATCGGGAGGAAACGCACACAAGAAAAAAAGTACATGGAAGAACATTGTCGATCCCGGTATACTAGTCTCATAAATTCCCTCGTTAGTTTATCCTAATTAGTTGAAAGGCAGAGGCGCGGTAAACGACATCTGAGCGAAGTCCGACCGCCTCCGAGTCTGAGCACAAAGGGGCTGGATCACGTGACCTGGGAGTTTGCAGTATGGCAGCCTGGGAAGCTGAGGTCGGTCGTGTAGAGTGCTCCTAAAAATCCTAGTTGCATTATTGAGCCAGGGTTTTAAATAGCTGCTGTCGATTTGAGCCGACATGTACGTGTTACGTGAGCGATCTCTACATTGTTATACGCATGTACTACTCAGAGGAGGATCTGATCTTCGGAAATAGTGTCTGAGAAAAAGACATTAGGCGACATTTATTGTCTGCTTTCCTCCGTAGTGATCTCTGTATTCCAGACGTGCAACCGCCAAGGCAAGTGACGAGAAAAGTGTTTATTTTTTCTTAGCCGTTTTGGCGTATTAAGTGGCATGTGAATGCACTGTATCACAACCTTATATATCGATTTAAGGAAAGGATGGTTTATTTATGTTTTATTAGGGATGTGAAGAGTGTTTTTGTACATTTTTCCCGGGGAGTGTCTGTAGGTCAGCCGATATGCCAGCTAGGCCTAACAGTAGGTCAGCTTTGCCATGGAGAGTGCGAAAGTTCACAGCTGGGGAAGAAAAACGTTACCAGTGATCTGGATGATTCATCGCCCGACGTTGTAGAGGAAGTCGAGCGGCTTGTGATTTAATTGGCTTTTTAGCATTGACATCCGTAGTCATTATTGATTTTGCTTTTTTATTAAAACGGATGGGGAAACTTTTTTACTTTAAGGTTTCACATGCCGTATTTATTTTTCGTCAAATTAAAACATAGGTTGCCAATTAGCAGCCATAATTGAAATTACTTTTTTTTTGTTTTGGTCATTTATAATGTTATTTTATTTTGTGATTCTTAATGGGAATTCTTTAAGATATTTTGTGATTCTTAATGGGAATTCTTTAAGATATACTAGTTTCTCACAGCTGAAGTCTTAAAAGTGTAAACTTTAAAATTTGTAGTTGCATTACATTTAATAATAAATTAACTTCGGTTATATGCGCAATAATTCCAGTTGTTAGGATATACAGATAAAATTTCGGAAATACAGATAAAATTATTGCATAAAATTAACAGAAACGCCAGCCTTAATTTTTATTCATTACCCAATATTAAAAAATAAAATTATGTTTAATTTGTTGCTGACTTTTCCACGTGAATGGTGAACCCGTAGTGCTACATCTGATACTTTTGAAGTGGAGTGGCAGTTTGATGTACTTTTGACATATTGATTTGACTATAGAAGGGCCTGTTGAAGTCAACGGAGAATGCACATATTAATACAGGAATCATATTTTCAATATTTGGTGTTCTCACAGTGGTATTGATGAATATTCGTGTCTGCTAGGATATGACCCAGTGTCGATTGGTAAATAGTTACTGAAGTGTCAGAGGGACTTACTGCCTCCATCTTCAGGGTATAAGTAGTCCCAAGATCTGAATGTCAGTAACTACCAATCAACACAACGTCATATCCCAGAGGACCAATGTTCAGGAATCACATTTGTTACAGTATATATAATTCCAGAGAAAGCCTGCCCTTATTAAAATTAAATGTGAATACTACTTGGAATGAAATTTCTTTGATGAAAAAAATTGTGGCTTGCACCAGAGCTGGAACCAGCCCTAATGGCATCTGAAATCACTGATTTAGCTTTTGGCAGTTGTTTAGCAATGTGTCTGTCTGCGACTTGTACAAGGTTTGCTCATATGTTACTTATAGTATTATTACAGGCATACTTGTTGTGTTTAGTTAAGAAACAAACACCTTAGTTAAGTTTTGGTGAGTGTTAACAGTGGCCATAGTTCCCTAACATAAAATTTCCCATAAATCCTTGCTTTTTTTAATACTGATTTAGCCAGGTACAGAATTTTTTAGAAAGGTAAACCTCCTGTGTGTGGCAAGAGATTGCTGTACTCTCAAGGTGGATAATAACATGACATCATAGTTTGTTTGTGAATGTGCTTGAAATTGAAAGGAGCATATATGGAGAGAGCTTACTGAAATGTGTCCTGTGATAATTACGGAGCTCTGAATTTAAGCAGTCATATATAATGCTGTCATATGTGTCAGATGGCACATTTTGATTTGTTGGCTTCAGATTAGATGGTTTTACTGAACTGATCTATATATGTATCTGCTAGGTGCATTTTTTGAAAGAAGACATCTTCCAGATCCTTATAATCAAATTACCATTTCATGATAAATTATAGTACACTTCACATAAATTGTCAACCTTCACCGAATGGAAACACTATATTGCAAAATATTCAGTTTGTGGTGTTGAATACAAATGCATAGTCTGATGTTTACCTCACAGGGCCTAGTATGTAGCTACATATAATATGAACTGAATAAAAGTAGCATTATATGTGGACTATAAAATATGTGTACAGAATTGGTTGTGACTACGGTATAAGGAGCATGGAGTATGTGACAAGAAGTAAGGTTTTGCAGAGAAAATTCCTTCTGACTTACACACTTTTTGCCATAAATCAGACATGGGATTCACCCTGGCTTATCAGCATAAGGTGGAATTAAATGACATAGCACAGGTTTAAAGTTTCATTTTGCCTTATCTAAATAATTGATGATTTTGAGATGTACTGTTGTTGACCAGAGATCCTGAATGAAGTCTTAGTGACCTCCATCAATATCATTAAACTGTAGCTTGTGTCTAAAATAGTATTGTAAGTAGCTACTTGGATACTGCTTACCATTGTAATCTAAATTTATTCAGTGGAACTTTGCACGACCTGTCACATGAGGTACAAATTTACTTTTTTTTAATTCGATTTTCAATAACAAATCTTTAAATAGTGCATCCAGCACAACTGTGTTTATTATTCAAAAGAGTAGCTACATGTTTAGTCACAATTGACCATCACTGTGCTATCATACAACATTTAAAAGAAGGTAAAATGTAATATATATAAATTCATCATTCTGATTTCACTGCGTGGGATCCCACAAGTTCACAGTTACTACAGTGATAAAATTGTAAAATTGTTTGGTCAGTTGTTAGCTAAATGATGATTTTTAGTGTCCACAAGTTTTTGGCCAGATGTATATTTTAACATTAAATTACTTAAGACCGATGGGTAAAATTTCTGGATAATACTAATGTTTTTGAAGTTCTTGTGATCATTTATATGAAGGGCATCAGCTACATATTCTGGGTTGATCAGATGGTTTGTATATATCACACCGAATGTAGGGCTGTTGGTAACATATTTTCTTAGTAAAGTATACAGCGAAATTTATTTACATGCCTTGTTTGTTTTATATCCCATGTCTGATATTCATTACCTGTTTTGCTTCACTTAAATTGTATGTTATCATTCCATGGGGTAGATACCCCATGGCCTGACCTCATTCCTGTGGACTTATTGGCAGTTGTATTTGGCATGGCACATCCCATAATCATCCTAAAAGTGCAGCCAAATTTTCCGGCCCTTTGTCAGCTATGACTGTCACAGACAGACACACAGACACCTTTTAGTAGATGCTTATATTTATGGTTTATTTAACAGTTCTTGCAATAGTGCAGACTCTTAGCATTAAAAGGTAGCATGGAACAATGAGTTGGAAAGTATTTAGAAGAAAGCAGACATACTCTAACTGGAGGTACTAGCCTGACATTTGCCAGACAGAACGGAGGAAAACCTAAAAATCTTCGGTGTTTCAAGCTAGGACTGAACCACAAATTGTACGTAAAAAGTCACGCCGACAAGTTGAATGTTGGCGATACTCCGCTGTGGTTTTTCGAATTTTTTTCGGCCTCTGTGAACCCTCCTCTGCCTCCTTCTTCCGTTTTCGGTAGTTTTCTTGCTTTTGTGCGTTAGTTAGTCTCGGCATCGTGAACCTGTAAAAAACGGCACCGAGGTGACCCACCTATGTGTACCGAAATATAAGACGTTAGATGGTGAGAGTGTGAAAATCGTAGGTGATTTTGAAATGGCCGCCATTTTGGCAGATTTCAAGATTTTTCGATGATTCCTTTTTTAGCATGTAGGAATATTCCATACCTTTCAAACTATGTATCGTTCACTGCTCTAGTCGAAGTTGGCGCAGAGCACTGTGAAGAAACGTAGGTAACGCGAAAGTCTGACACCGCGAGCGCCGAGGTGACCCACCTATGTGTACCGAAATGTAAGACATTTTACGTCAAAAACATAGCAAGTATCCTGACATAGAGTTCAACCAGTCATGTCCCAACACAAATCAGGCAGACATGTTACCACTGCAGTCAACATATTAGGTAAAACCACAGGCACTTCAGTCAGTAGAGGCTGTCTCTGGCAAAGAACTTCAGAAAGCCAACAGAAATACCACTGAGAATAGATGTTTTCTGTGCCACAATTCAAAATTGGGATCTTGAGCAGTGCTGACCTGTTGTCCAGTGCAGGCCCAACATTGCCTTCATATTAACCTTTAGAGTCATTGACATGAAGTGTAAAAATTTATTACGAGCTATAATTTACTTTTTATTTTATTGATAAATACCAGTAAGGAAGAGTGTTTGCTTATAATGCAGTACTGTTAAGTGTAGTCTTAGTAGAAGCATATAAACATGAAGCAGCCCAAATATATATTTTAGTGAAGACAGGCATCCTTTGTGATTTAATTATGAGTATAATAAATTTAAGTTAATAGGAAAGCAGCTGATGTGCAGATTTATAATAGTCATGTTATGTAAGTAGAGGTCACTTAATGTTCATAGTTGGTCTGAGTGTCATTGCTTCTTTTAGTGTTTAAGGCCAGTCTTAACTGCATATAAGATGTCCCTCAGAAGTAAGTTAATTCTGTGCAAGATTTAAGGTTCTCACACAGGCATTGGTGAATATTCAAGAACTTTGAACAGTAGTGACTTTACAGTGTCTCTGGGGGTTTAAAGGATCTCGCTTCCTCCTGTGGACCTCTATTTGCAGGTTGAACAAATCTATCTGACCATCCCCTAATGCAGTCATGAACATGATACTGAATTTTTTTGTAACTCTGTGGATCAGTGGAATGTCATTTTGAGGTCACGCAAATGTCCTTTTCATACTATGTATCTTCAACAATAGGCCCACTATTCTGTACAATCCTGTGATTTGATAAGAACACTAGCTGCCTCTCAGTGTATGTCCTGTATGTGTGGTGATGGATGTTTGAAAAACAAGGCATATTTATTAGGATATGTTAGGAAATTGAAAATGATTACATGGTGACCATGAAATTAAATTTGGTTTTAAAACCGTAACTGATGAATCATTATGATGTGCCATGTGAAATTTGTATTATGACTTCTTGTACACAGCACATTAACACATAGTTAATTCACATTCCAGTACCTATTCTGACATGAGCTTTATAGTTTTCCTCAGCCCCACACAAATATAGGGAATAGCAGCTTAAAATAGGCCTGACTACCTTGCACCATTTCCTCCTGACTCATCATTCACCATCATGTCTTTTTGTATCTGAGTCAACAGTACGTACATAGATGCAACAGCTGATATAGCTTTGTAAATAAACATTTTTATACTGTATCATACTTTGAAACCCCAAAACTCACTACTTAAGTGGCAAGAGGTTTTAATGTGTGTATTCTTATTTAAATATATAGCATGAATATAGTAAGTGGTATATCACTGGTAAGTGATACGATTGGCTTGCAGCTTTGTTCAAATTTTATCACCAGTTTGAAGCATCAGTTTAGATGAGTGCACTATCATAAACTACACTGTCATGGTTTGTATCCATAGTGATGCAAAAAAACGAAAAATTTGTGATTTTGTGTTATGCTTATTTGTGTTTGAGAGTGTGCCACGTAATTCGTTATCATTTTCTATCTGTAGTGTCATTTTCCTATCAATTTGCATGGTGCATTTTATAACCAAGTTCACACCTGTGCTAAAACTGAAAGCCTTGGCGTGTTGTGTGACCAGCAGGAAAAATGGCAGCACGACTGGTACTTTCTGCAGTAATCTTCATCACCTGCATGGTGTGCTACTATAACAGCCTGCAGTGCGGCTTTGTATTCGATGACATCAGTGCCATCAAGGACAACAGAGATCTTAGACCTCATATGCCGCTGAAGAATATCTTTTTCAACGATTTCTGGGGAACCCCTATTCATAAAGTATGATCATCCAGATTTGTTGCTCTTATGGTTAATGACTTATTAATGTTGTATGTATGTTAATTTGATTGTTCTTGTAATGAAAATAGTAAAGGCAGAAAAGGTAAAGGTCACCCTATCACATGCCATGAAGGCACAGAGTGGGGAGTAGAGGTACAGCTCTACTTGTTCTTTAACCTCGGCGCTAGATGGGGGTGGGTGGTTAACACCATGACCCGACCACTTTACCCCCAGGAATGATGCAGTACCCATTGTATAGGAGTCTGGGTGGGCCCCAAGGCCCATCTGGATGGGTGTGGACAATCTTGCCCCCACCAGGATTTGATCCCCGGACTGTCCAGCCTGTCGTGAGTCGCTATACCAACTACACTATCCCAGCTCACAGTGAAAATAGTATATGACCAAACCATCTTTTGTCAACAGTACATTATATATCATGCGGTTGTGAAGCACGTCCCCCCAGTAAATCCTCTCAATCTGGGCACAGCCTCCAAAAGATAGGAGCAAGAATTAATTTTGAAAAAAAATTGTGTGGTTGTATTATTTTGAATCAGTGGTTATAAAATCTTGTTTTCACAGACACTTCACACTGTTATAAAGTGTACCTGTGTAAATGTGGCAGGAGTACCAGACTACAGTAAATGACAAATTTCAACAAGGGTTGATGTCTGGATACTCAGGCACATGTGCACAAAGAATTGCTCAGCACATATTTGGAGCAAGGAATATGCCTTGAAGCTTTTGTGGCAACAGTTCAATAAAACTGTCTGAGGCTGACAGCTGTGTCAGGTGGTCCAAATCAGTCAACATTTCAGAGACCAACTCCCATCTCCATCATCAGGGTTCTGATGTATGATATCAGACAGGCATTTAGTTGGTCTCTGAAACGTTAGTTGATTTGAACCACCTGATGCAGCTGCCAGCCTGAGAAGATTTTATTGGAGCAAGGTGTTTACAGTAACTCATCATAAAGAAAACCTGTGTAATGAACCTGTGGGACAGCAGTCAACTTCAAAAGACTACGCAGATTATAACATATCGTACTTCCCTGTCAGCTGCACAGCAAGGCTTTCTGCTTTGTCATCAATTGAAGTTGCTGTTTGTATAATGGAATCATAACCACAAGCCACAAATTTAACATTTTGCATATGTGAATATAGGGAACTTCAGGAAATAATCCACTGAGTGATGGATGCCACAATGGAAATTTTAGATGTCATGGCATCTTGACACCCAGGATTTGCTGATCTCTGGTAAATTACTGTGTTTCTCAGCTGTGTATTCAGATTTATGATGTACTACAAAAAATATGTTCATTCCCAAAATTAAAAGTTAGTGTTTAAACTACGCTAACTTAATCTGAATACAGCTAAATGTGTGGTCAGAAAAAATTTGTCATAACATCTAGCAGTTGGCCTATTATGCACAAGGAGTCCATATAAAATCTGCGATAACATTCAATGATGATTGGCAGGTAAAGCTACAATACTCTGAGAAAACTGTCCATTATCATTATTCATGACAAATCCTGGAATTGACGTCAGTCTCTATCATGAGACACTGGCATCTTAAATCACCTAAGTTATGTGTAGTACATTTTCAACATGCATACCATCAGGTTAGCACAGTCGATATAGTGACTTGGCTGTGGGCTGGACAACCAAGGAATTGTGGTTCAATTCCTGGCGGGAGGCAAGAAAATTCTCTTCTCCTTAGCATCCATACCAGCAATGGGGCCAGCTCAGCCTCCTATTCAGTGGGTACTGGGGGCCTTTCCCCAAGGGTAAGGCAGCCAGGGGGATGAAACTGACTACTCACCCCCATATAGTGCCAAGATTAAGAATGAGTGGAGCTATAACTGCTCCCAAATATGCCTTCATGGCATGCACAGGGACAACTTTACCTTTACTTTACACTGTTTTCAAAGATTTTCAGCTTGCACATTGTAGGATGTACTAACTTCATGGAGCAGAGTCCTTGAGAAGCTGTGATGGGCTACTCGAGAATTCCTCGCCGCATGTGGAAACCAAATGTTCATTACTATGTTTACAGAGCCTGTTCCTGGCCACCATCCTGGGCACTTTGTAGACCTAGACATTTCAACAAGTTAAAACTTGTCTTAACCTAGGGCTGGGCTTTCATGTATAATCACTAGCCAGTTGGGGCTATTTTTAAGTGGCCATGTGCTGAAGAGTCTTGTGAGAAAATTTTTTGATTCAGAAACTGGTATAAATATTTATTAATTACTGCACTTAAAGATGCACTGTCAAAATGTAACTTACACATTTTATTGTTCTAATATCTTAATTTATATATTTCATCATACGTATTTCACCTGTAGTTTGCAGACATCTCAGGCATCCATGTACCTTTAATCCCTGTCATTTGGAAAGTTTGTGAATATACCGTAAGCTGTTGTTTTAGTCTACATGCATATGCATATAGAGGCAAGACAGTGACATAACTCATGAAGGAGGCACAAGTAAATGAACAGATAAAAGCAAGAAGTGCAAGAAAAGCCAGGGGAAATGTAAAAAAAATCACAAATACAAGTAGAAATAATGGCCAGCTTCTTGGCACATGAAGACAAGTTAGAAATATGAAGAAGACAGACAAAAGAACAAGATAAATGAAATTTGTAACAATGAAATGAGTACAGTACATCCTGTCATTACAGGAAGGATGTGTTCTTGAGAATGAATCCAAATTGTGGTATTCCATAACATGAACCCATTATTTCATTGACTCCCACATTGTAAGTGAAGGTGAGTTTCTACAGAAATATTTTTGATCCAACTTCATAATAAAAACACACTTTTTTACCCATAAGGAATAATAATAATAGAGGTACTTAAAAATTAAAAAGGCTTTAAAACATTTAAACTTCGCTCACCAGAGATTTTGAGTGGCGGGTTAGCTGGCATGCTACCAGTCATCCCCATAGCTTACTGATTCATGCACATACACTAGCCAGAAGTCATCTACAGCATCACTACATATGTATATGCAATATGAATTTCTAAAAATGTATCATTTCTGTAAAAAGAGTAGTTCTGAATTTGTTGTTTTGCATTTTGTATTCAAAAATTGTAATAACCCAAAGTTACATGAGGGCAAATGTATGGTCCATCTCATGAATTTTATAATCGTAAGTTATAAACTCCATGACCCAAATGCCCATAATATGGGAGTGCATTGTATATGGACTATTTTAACGGTATGTTAAATAGATTTTATCATGTACAAACTACAATTCAAAATACTTTCAGAGCGATAGAGAACTTCCATTAGGGAAAGTTTTTTAATGCCCTCTGACGATTTCTGTAACGGACAGTGAAAACATATCTGATGAACTGAATAAACTAAGATTTTAGAACATCACATACATAAGTTTTAAGACAACTATATAAATTAATTGTAGACAATACATTGACATAGTAATTAAAGTTTAGCTGTTAAGAGATTAGAGGTTCTCATAATGATGCTGGTAAAGGTTAAAGTCCTCTGGGATGTTACACCATGTCAACTGTTGTCATCACTTCTTTGACTGCCAGGCCCTGAAAACAGAGGCACTACACTCCAAAAGATTGACGCTGTTTACCACTTGACATGGTGTAACATTCCAGAAGGCTTGAATGTTCCAGCTACTGATTGTTTGCACCAGTGTAACGTATGTTATAGATATACCTATGGAACTCAAATTAAACTGTTGCCATTGTAATAATACTCAGCATTATGTTTGAATATATAAATGAGAAAATTATTGTAGTTAAGTGCTAACATATGTGAACATGAAGAAAACTAGCATGTTTTCATTTGAAATGTGAACAGTTGAATAACCATCAGCAATTCACCATACTTATATTGTGATTTGTGCCTTAAAACTTTGGGTTCTATTTTAGGAAGGAAATTCCTTGACTAGACAGTGCTCAGTCAAGTTGGCTAGTAATTTAGAGCTTCAGAAATTTACTCGCCTATTCTGGAAAAGTTCATGGAAATTATACAGTACTTAATCCAACTAACTGCACATGTAACATGGTTACATGTGCAGTTAGTTGGATTAAATACTCTGTAGGCAATCTGTTGCATGAAGTGTGGACAGTATTAATGGAAATTGTTGGCAAATGCAAAAATATTTGTGTGATGCATACTGCAAGTGACGTTAAGTAGCTAGTAAGTTGTATTTATGGTGTACAGCTTGGGATGACAAGACATAAATATGCTCTTAGCAAGAAATTAAGAACAAGAGATATGTGGTGTAGTGAAACCCATATCACATGGCTACATTAATCTGATCATACAAATATAGTGTGAATTACATTAAGAAGCACCTCCAGTTTTGCCATGCTGAAAGCAGTGGTACAGTTAACTGGCACCTTGTTTTTGTTATGATGATCTACCTTTATTACCAAGATCTCTCATTCAGGAATGCTGTGGTCTGGGATGTGACACTATGTAGTAGGATAGGAGCTCATTCTTCTACCCTGAAGATGGAGGCAACATGCCCCACCTAAATGTGAAGTACTAGACTACACAGTGCCACATACCAGGAAACAATATTTTTCATATTTACTGCCTTGAGAACCACATGTCTCACATATTTACCGTTCGTGCCTGCTGTGCTTATTCGTGTCGCATGTCTAAGGCAAAGCACTTGCACTCTTCTGCATTTCTCCAGTGTTCAACAACAGAAGACTCCTGTGGGTAACCTCTGATTTTATTTTATTAGTGTATCAGTAAGCACCACCTCCAAATGTTTAGTTTAAACAGAAAACCATTCTGTTTTATTAGAGGAACACATCACAGAAAGGTTGGGAGTATTACAGTTACTTTTCAGAGGGATAGTGCTATATATTTTATGTATCTTTTCCCCTTTAATCACATCCTGACATTGTGTATGGAAGAGATTTAATTTTGGTCCATACCACCCCACTGGAACTCTCACTGTAGACATACAAACTGTGGGTGCACATGTTGGTGGCTAGCTTTATCAGTATTACAACTGCATCTGCAATATGAGAATGAAAATCCTATATACAGATATGTAAAAGACACAGATAATGCTTTGGGGACTCGGAATTGTAGTAAAACTTTCCTGTGTTTAAGTGGAACTTTCAAATAGTGCAGTTGTGTGATTAAAATTGGGTCCCATCTATAATTTAATCCAGAGGAATCATATCCTGAGAGAGCACTATAACGAGGAATATTCAATAGCAAATTTATTCTAATAGACTGCACAATACAGTGCCATAAGTTCAGTTATGTCATTTTTGGTTTGTGAGAGATACTTGTTTATTAGGTTTCAGTATGAGTTTACCTTATCAGGTTTGTGTTTTAAAATCATGCCTTTATGTGATGCATTGTAAAATTATCTGTATCTAATAACTGAATGCAATACACAAGATTCACATTCACTTGCTTATAAGTCAGAATGTTGCTTATAATTGCATCATAAAGTACTGTTTATCATACTTTTCTTTTTTCCGGCATTTCTGTGACCTTTATAGATGTGTAGTGAGTATCATGGCATTTTGAAGGTCCTGCATGACTAGGAGATTCTACAGTAAAATGCACAAAGTACAGTTCCCAACTTTTCCCATAGCACTGTACATGTAAACTTGCTTGTGTGCTGAATTGTTCTTCACCAGTTTATAGTATGATTGGAAGTCAGTGTTATGAGTTTTCTATGTATACAGTACATTAATAGTCAGCAAACCAAATATCAGGCCAACATTTATGATTACCAGCCATTATATACTGGCCAAAATCCAAAATTGAAACTTGAGTTCAGAATTTCAGACCTATGCTACCCATCACTGATAATGAATCCACTGTTTTGACAAGAGCCTGAAATAAGGGAACAGTAGGTAGTGACAATTGTGCCTTCAGAACTAGGCTTTACGATTGATAATATTTCTATGAAAAATTTTGTATGTCAGTATTTTATTACTTTACTTAACAAGAAATTTCAACTATTTTATTTTCTGTAATCATTCCATATATTTTATCTCTTTTACTTGCTTTTTATATTCAGCTTAATATGTAATGGTCTTGAGGACCTTCTTATGATATTGGTGTCATCCCCAAAAGTGGCTGCTAAGTCAAAAGATGTAAGATTGTAAATAAGCATTTCACGGGGAAAAAAAGTGTACCTTGTTGGTTATATTATTTCAGTGCATCATGTCTTTAAAAAGCTGTAGCTGAACATACAGAGGTAACGGAGTACTACTGCTCCAGAAATGTCATGCTTGAAAAAATTGTAATTAATGTGGAATCAAAATACACACTATCACATAGAGGAAACATTTGTGTAATACAGTATACTTAGCCTGTATTGATATTGGGCCATTGTCTGAACTATTTATCCTCAACATGTATTTCAGACTTGGCTGATGAATTTTGGCTGCTATTGCTGATGGTTGGTCTGTACTGATATTGGCTATTTTAGGACTTAAACGTGTACATGAAATCAGAACTCCATAAATACAACTTAAATCTAGCAGCCACATGCGTACAATCTTTTATTATGATTCATAAAATTATTTTATAGAAGATGTAAATAGCTCAACATTGAATATTAAGGTCATATACCAAATCTCCAGTGTTTAATTTGCTTTCTGTTGCTTACATATATTAATAAATGATTTATTTATTAATATTGTAATGCGTTTGTATTGAAACTGAAAATCTACTCACCATCAGTCTCATTCAACGAGCCTGTGATAATTAGTCAAACATTTTGGGAATGGAATTACAAGTGAATGTTTCCTGAGCAGAGGATATGAAGTCAATTTTGCTTTCTCTCTACAGGAGCAGAGTCATAAGTCATATCGGCCTCTTTGTATTTTAACATTTCGTTGGAATTATGCCCTACATCAGTTGGAGCCTATGGGCTATCACTTGGTGAATATGATGTTACACAGCATCGTATGTCTCATGTACTTCAGGTAAAGTAACAAATTACACATTACAAGGAGAAAAACAAACTTTAAAACAATGGTTTCTTCAGATTGTCTTGAAAAGACAGCAATAAGCAAGAAAGAAAAGAAAGAAAGAATAAGGGCTTCATTTAATCTTGTCTGTGCTGTGAAGTAACTTTATAAGAAACTGTAAGTGGATATTATATGATAAAAAATAAAATAACTAAAAGCCTGTTTCGATAACGTGACTGACTGCTGGTATTGAAATCGAGATACTATAATACAAATTATTACTTATGGCTAGTTAACATAACCAAAACCTAATGTTAATAGTTTATCATCATTTTAGTTGTGTTTCCAAAGCAACTGCAAAATGTGTCTGTTACCTTTGTCTGTCTGTCTCCTCATCCACATGGAATAACCTGGCCACAGTAAAATGTATTTAGGTCTTCACGAGGTTTTCATAAAAGTCCTCAGTATCAAGTTTTACAGAAATCTATCCAGTGGGAGCCATGCTGATTCATGCGGACAGATGGACAGACAGATGGACGTGACAAAGGTAATAGGCACTTTTTGTAACTATGCAAACTGCCTAAAAATCAACATAGATGTATAAATAATGAGTTTTTGAAAGGACTTTAGTAACAGACCCTAATAATAGTAATAACATTCTGTAACATATCTACAGTAGTGGCCAATAACAAGAAGTATGACCCCAGTGGATTAAATTTTATGCCAATCTGAGAACTTTCCAGGATGCAACGACCTGAACAACCCTCAATGTTGTGTTATATGTACATTTCCTGTCTTGTTCAATTGTAAATGATTTTATGAGGGAGGGATATTGGCAGTGCATGTTGCATGATTAAGGGAAATGATAAATACATACAAACTGAAGACAGAAACCTCAAAGGAATACACTTAGAAGATCTAGGTATACTGTTAAAATGGTTCTTAGACAAGCAATGTGTGAAAGTGGGACTGGATGTGGCAGACTAAGAATATAGTCCAATAACCAGCTCCAGATTCCTTAAAAGCAATGAATTTCTTGTGTAGGGAGATTCTGTACCATGGTATTAGTTACTAAATTGTGTTCTGGTTTTTCTAAATAACGCATACTTTGTTTTGTTTTAGAATGTGCTCTTTGTTTCTACCAGAAATATCAAGTTTTATAGCAGCAATGCTGTTTGCCGTCCATCCAATCCATACTGAAGCTGTAAGTAAAATTGTTGTTTGTAACGCTAACAAGCCTGATTTTTTCAAAGTAATAACAGATGTTTTATACATCTTTGTTGTTATGTTTTTTTTTTTCTTTTCTTTCCTTCAGAATGTAAGTCATTGTAAGGGTGAACACACGAAATGTGGACAATTTAATGTAATAAGCTCAAGAGTAAGAGGCGCAGGAATGAAAACTAAATGCATTTTGGTAGGTTATGTGAATGAAATTGCACTGTAACAAGGGAGAACCACTCTTTTGAAAACAAGAACACTCAGTTGCCTCAGCAAGGAGGCTAATGAAAAACTGGTTACTAAAAACTGATTTCACCCTACTGGTTTGTCTGCATTTAAAGCTCTTGATATTCTGTTTCTACTGACTTACATCTTCACAAGTAATATTATTTCATTCAGGTACCAATGTTTTAATACTGTCATGTGTTGCAGGTGACTGGTGTGGTTGGGAGAGCTGAAACCTTGTCCTCTGTGTTTTTTCTTGCAGCCTTTATCTTGTACACCAAATCGACTAAGAGGAAACGTGTTACAGGTATAAACAAATGTATGATTGGCTCTACAACTAAGCTAATAGACTGTCTCTGATAATAGAACTCAGAAGTTCAACATTGATTGTATCATAGCCCACCACTGGACACAATCTGGAGCCATTGAAGTTATATCCTCTATCCCCATGATTCATTTTAATATTATCCTGCCATTTCCTTTGTCTTCCTGATGCTACTTATATATGTAAACTGTTCTTTGGCCCATGGTGACAGTTCTCTGAGGTGTACTGCAAGTCCAACTTATGACTTCAGTCATAAGATTAATGGCTTTTGGAAGGACTTAGAGCATGTTTGAAAGTCTTGTGACCTAGCTCCAGGATTTCATCCACAATCCTCCCAAATCCAGGTTACATATTCTGTGAAAGTAATAATCTCAGTATAATGCCTATATGATATCCTAAGTTGATGTGGAAAATATGTTTAATATATAAAACAAGACAACAGTGTTCCCAACAGAAGTGTAAAATTTTGTTGTTCACAATAAACTGTGTTGTTGTTGTTTGTTGTTGTTGTGTGTGATGTGAGGTTCTGTGTGTGTGTGTGTGTGTGTGTGTGTGTGTTGTGTGATGACCGAAAATTACTATCTTGGGTGTGATGCGCTTCAGTTTTGTAGGGTGCCTATGGTGCAGAGGATCATTGGTATGTATCTACCAAACTACATGGTGTCATATTGTAGAAAATAGGAAACTATATTGCTGTTGTTAAGGAACGTCTTATACTATTTACAGTTACTGTACATTAACAACATAATTCATGCCTCTCTGTATGATCTGCAGGCTGGCGACATTTGGTCTTGTCCATGATCTCTGTTGCCACTGCAATGTTGTGTAAGGAGCAAGGCATCACAGTCACGGGTATTTGTGCTGTGTACGAGTTGATAGTTGCTCAGAAGGTAAGTGTACCATTATTTTTTATATTGAGTTAAGTAATGTACTTCATTTCCTTATGTTTTTTTTTTTTGAGAAAATAATGAAAGGTCAGCATTCATTAGAATTCTTGAGTTACATTATTGCACTTCCATCCCAGTTGTCAGTTTTTAAATTTTCTTCACTTAAAGTACTCTTGACCTTCTTCAGCTGAGAGACCATTCTATATTAATGACTTTAAAAGTGTCCAAATTGAAGTCATAGCTAGAACAGTGTAATCAGTATACTGACTAGACTGTAGGCTGGATGATCTGGAGTTCAATTCCCAGCAAGAACAAGAACTTTTCCTTTTCTCCAAAATGTCCAGACTTCCTCTGGGTCTCATGCACCCCTCTGTTCAGTGGGTACCAGGGATGATTTCCCTTGGGGGGGGTAAAGCAGCTGGGGTGTGAAGTTGACCACTCACTTCACCTAGTACTGATGTTAAGAATGAATGGAGTGTAACTCCACTCCGCCTATATACCTTCATGGTGTGCAAAGGGACAACTTTTACTTTTACTGTTTACCTATGAGGTACAGAGATATAAATCTTGTTTTCCCATGATGATCCAAATAAATGTGTCCTTCATATGTTTTGATTTTTATGATGTCTGCTTGTACTTTCGCCTTAGATTGGATAGAAACTTTCTGTTCATATACAGTGAAACTTGGATTTTTATGTTCCTTGAATCTACTTTTGCCTTGATTCTGTGCACATTTTTGTCAGTCCCACCCAAACTTCCATAAGAATAGTGTTATATTTCCCTGGAATATATGTTTATGCATTCTTATGTTCAAATTGAGCATAAAGTGACCTGTTGGTGTTGTTTTAAGTACTTTGAATTGGAAATCAGGAAAGGAAAGTTAATTTTCTGTTACAATTTCCTGTCTTCTTACATGCTTACTATTAACTGACTTCTTGATCGCACCAGCACAGCAGAGCCATGTTTCGTACAGATGCCAAGGCTGTGTAGGGATAAATGATGTTTGATGCATGTTGTAATTGACCATTAGTTCCGTTTGCTTATTAAATTATTGTATTAGTGTTTCTTTTTTAATGTATTGTGAAATGAATTGGCAAGCAATTTTATTTTATTTTCTGGTTATGATTTCTCATATGTGACTGCAAGTTCCATGCTCTTCATAAGTCTCTGTGTTAGTGTTGTTTTGTGAATCTACTGTAAATTAAACTGGCAAATAGTTTATTTGAGTTTCTCCTTGTGATTCATCTTTCATCATGTTGAGTGAACCAAAAAAGAGGAAACAGTCTCTATTGAAGAAAAAGTGGACATTCTAGCCCCAAGCAGATGCAAATAAGGAAACATAAACTGCACTATGCTGGCAGATTAGGAATTGTAGTATCACCATTAAACACTGTTGTTAAAAGCAAGAAAGACATCAGAAAGTTACTCAAAATTATTTAGGATTATGAACTTATGAACATTTTTAATGCTGATAAGACTGGGCTGTTCTTCAGACTTGTACCTAACAAGACATTGACTTTGAAAGGTGATCCTTGCAATGTTGAAAAAAATTCCAAGGAAATTATAATGGTTCTGCTTACCAGCAATGTCAGTGGGACTGATAGACTCCCACCATTAGTTACTGGGAGAATGAAAACCCTGGTTGCTTTAAAAACATCAGAAAGTTTTCCACAAAACATGTAGCCAACAGAAAAATATAGGTTATGAAGACCATGTTACTCAATATTTAAGGGCACTGGAGGCCAAAACAAGTTCCCAAAACAGAAAGAGTTTACTTTTCATGGACTATTATGCTGCTCATCCCAAAGACAAGTTATTTAAAACTGCACCACCAATATCCAAGCACGTAACCAGGTAATAATCAGATCATACAAACATTACTGCCATGAGTAACTTGTAAGAAAACAGTTTCTCGGATTGGCCACATGTTGCTTCAGCAGTCATGAAGGAAATTTTCATTCCCTTGATTTTATATGTTTATTTTAAATGAACCCCTCAGAAACATAAATGCCAAGCTTCACTGTATGTTATTCCCATATGTATGTAGTATTTACAGAGTCAACAAATAATATTTTCTTCCTTAATTATTCATAATGTTTTTCTGCAGCTGGTCTGTTGTGAAGTTCAGATCAGTTTTGTATCCTGTCAAATGTCACTGTATTTCTGTTTATTCTGTAATTAATGCATGAACTGCCACTAACCCACATTTTTGTAGTTTCTTATTGTAACTGGGACTAATTGCAGCTTCGTCTGAGTGACTTACAGTACATAGTACGTTCAGCATTGAGTGGGAAGGGGTCCTTACATCCATCTTGGACATCAGATGCAACAAAGCGACTTAGTGTTCTAGGAGCCACAACTTTCTGTCTTCTCATGATAAGATTACAGATCATGGGTTCAAGATTACCTGTATTTACAAGGTAATTAAATTCTATTCCCAGCTGTTACTGGTATGTAGTAAACATCTTAAGAATTTTACATGTATGTAACCATGAATTGCCAATCCCAGTGGCCGTGCAGTCTTAAGGTGTGGGTCTGCGGCCACTCACTTGCTGGGATTGTGGGTTCAAATCCCACCAGGGGCATGGAAGTCTGTCTCTTGTGAGTGTTTTGTGTTGTCAAGTAGAAGTCTCTGTTATGGGCTGATCACTCGTCCAGAGGAGTCCTATCAAGTGTGGTGTGTCTGAGTGTTTTCTCAAAACCTAAACAAGGAGGAGGCCTAGGCCCACTAGGGTTGTCAAGCCATGAAAAAAGACCGTGAATTATAGACTTAATTCAGGAGCTTCTCCCATTTTTGACCAATGTTGTTTCCGAGACATGATCATTGGTCTCTCCAAATAGCTGTACCATGTCTCCAAAACATACTGTAATTTGCACATAGACTCTACTAGTATTTTGTCTGATCATTAACAGATGGCAGCATTATGCTCTTCTGTGATCCATCTTTGACAAAGAATGCATTGTATTTATTGATATACACCAAAGAAAATATAAAATTAAGAAAGTGCTAGGCTTGGCACTAGCAGGGTTAAGTATGATAACTCTGCATAGTATTGACACATTTAAACAAGCTGTCAGTTAAATTGAAGAGTAAAAGAATATTTTACTGGACTTTTAATATGTGTAGGAATTGCAGATTGAGAAGTACTTTTGTAATGTACAGATCTTAGATTTCAGTTATTGCCTGTTGAAAAAATCTGTTATGTTTTGCAAAATGTTTTCACTTCTCTATAGCATTTATTTCTGTTTACAGATTTGACAATCCAGCATCAGTAGCACCAACACCTGGTCGACAGTTGTCATACAACTACTTAATTAGTGTTAATTTGTGGCTCCTCTTCTTTCCTTGTGATCTGTGCTGTGATTGGACAATGGGAACTGTGCCATTGGTTGAATCATTTCTTGATGCACGGAATGTAGCAACATTGATATCTTACGCTGTTCTTTTACTTCTGACGTATGTGGCTGTCGTTACTGAGAACAGGCAGCAAGCCACAGTCATTATTATGGTAAGCAAAAAATATATATTTAAAGTGAATAACATAGGACTGTACACTGAGATGCATTTAGGCAGTGTAATCAAAAGACAAAACCAGAATAAATGTTATCAGTTATATTGTGTATATTATTCTTAAAGAATTCAGGTTCATGTGAAACACAAAACTGAACTGGGTTTTCCAACAGATTGGAAATATGAATTTTCAATAATATAGAAAGAGTACTAACCTTCAGTAGTGTTAAGTGGAAATTACATGTTTAAAGTGAGAATATAAGGGTGCTATTGGACTGCCTGCTGTACTGTGGTTTGTATGGATAACGCAGCAACTGGGGCATCTTTTTTGCCTATTGTAGCATTTTCAAAATTCATAAATTGTTGTTTCCTATTTGAGATTAGTTCAAATTGAAACTTAAAGTGGTTCTTATATTGATCTTGAATGATGATTTTGGTTTGCATCACATTTTTGCCAGGTGTGCTAAATACAGACCTTTTCTAAATTCTGACAACGTGTAAAAAGTAAGCAGTAAGCTTTCCTAGCTGATGAAGATGGGAAAATTATCTTCACTTGTCCTTCTCTCATACATGAAGGGTATGAAAATAGCATTCTCTGTGTTAGCAGACCCATTCCTGCCTGCAACTTCTTATGACTGTAGTAGATGAGAAATTGTGCATTTTTCATGCTTCCTTACCTGGCTGAGATATACATGGGTAAATTAATGAAGCAAAAATGTTTATAGACATTGTACTTGACATGATGAGCAATTAGTGACTGCAGTTATACATTTCATTCAGTACATCTTTGTAACTTGAATTTTCATTCTGTCAGAATTAACTTCTGTCTCGTATGGGGATACTGAACTGGTCACGTAAAGTAAATGTATAGGACCCAGTTACAGTGTGACAGACGCAAGGAAACTTTCAGAATTGCAACTGTGTACAACAATTTTAATGGCTCAGTGCAAAGAGTATAATGGATAGTTAGTACACGTAGTTAGTGTGCATGGAAAAGTGAGAAATGTATAAAATTCTGGGTGGAGAATTTCATTATAAGAGATCACATGAAGACCTACTGATCTTTGGCTTTCATGGTGATTAAATTGTTGATGATGTTCCTGGTTTTGGTGTTGCCACTGTCTTCAGTGTTAACCCTAATCAACGTTGTCCACTTCAACGAGGTGCAAACAGCCAAATGCAGCATTAATATCATCATGGAAAAACTAGGCACAGATGAAAAGATGATGTTAAAATAGACTTTAAAAAATTAGGTGTGAAGGTTATGGTGCCATAGAACTGGCTTAGTATAAGGTCCAGTGGAGGGCTTGTGTCAACATGGTAATGAAACTGTTGGATCCTTAAAACAAATCAGCAAGCAAATTTTAAATTTCCTGACCAGCTGAGTGAGTCAGTGAGTGATTATACAAACTTTTCGTAACCTTTTCACAAAAGAACTGCACGTGAAGTTTGAGTGCAAAGAGCAGACTACTGAAAATGAAAGCATTGTCTGTCCTGTAAATCTTACTATTTATGCCAAATCTATATGGAAGGCAAGATCTGGATAAAGGAATTGTGAAATGAAGCTGTAACCTAAATAATTTACATACATCTCCTGTTACTCCTCCATATAAGACACTATACTGAAATAAATGACAAGAAAACCTGTTCCACAGCAGTAAGTCCTGTGCCAGCCAGTATGCAGAACTCTGAGCTCTTCCTTTAGCTAATTATAACTATATCTGAAATGTTGTTTTCAGAGTCTTGTATTCCTGATTCTACCATTCCTGCCAGCCTCCAACTTGTTCTTCCCAGTGGGCTTTGTAGTTGCAGAAAGGATACTCTACATCCCTTCCATGGGACTTTGTATGCTAATTGCCTATGGTTGGAGTCTCATGGCTCAGAAGAGGTAAGCTCTCTTATGTTTCTGTAGTGTAACTTCTTTATCATCTCCACATACTCTAAACTTACATTAAAAGAGGGATGTATTTATATATCTGGGCAATATTCACATGTATGCATGAATGTGAGGGTATGTGCAGACATGTGTGCATGTGCACACAGATGTGTGTGTGAGCGCACGCACACGCGTGCTTGTGTGTAAGAGAGAAGTGGAGAAAGTGTCTTACTAAAATCTTCATATATTGATATTTACACCAGTGGACCACCCTGTGATAAACCTTTCTGTGCTTCCCTATTCCATAACATTTCTGCTCTGTGTGTCTACTCTCCCTACTCTCGGTTGTATATCTTTCTTATTTGGTCTTTCTACCTTATGCTTATTTTCATTTTTGAAGCTCTGAAAGGGATCTTACTGTCATTCATGTGTAACACATGTGTATCCTTCACTTGACCAAGTTTCTTGTAGTGTTTTTATTTTCATATCTTGCCTACAGTTATATGTGTGAATCATTTTGGTCACTATGGAGTTTCTGCTATAACTGAAATTAGTCTAAACATTTCCAGTTATCTGAATGGTCACCACATTGAGAAATCATTCTGATTAAAGTTATTCATTTAAATTATATTCAGTTTATGTACGTTCATTAATGAGACAATTGTGAGAAATATGAAGAAACATGCCTTTGTACATGTTAACACAGAAAATTTGTTATCACATTATGCCACAAAATAAAATAAGTGATATTTGTACAGCGATGTTGCTTGTATCACTCTTCTGATAAAGTTACTTAATAATCAGCGCTTGTTAAAACTTCACTGAATTAAGAGCTCATAAAGTAGTCTAAGAATGGATTGCATTGTAGTCTTTTATTTTCAGGAAGTTAATCACATTTATCGAAAACAGGCAGCTTTATTTTAGTGTAAACAGTGGCCGTAGGGTCACCATGCATGTACTGTCTTTTGCTTCATGTAGTACAACTTACTGTTTCAGGTTTAAGAAATTAGCGTGGCTTTCAGTAGGCTTCCTGCTGTTAGTCCATGGCTGTAAGACTTATACACGTAACGTCGACTGGGAGTCTGAATACACTATCTTCATGGCGGGACTGAAAGTGAACCAGCGCAATGCAAAGCTTTTCAATAATGTTGGGCATGCCCTTGAGAGTCAAGGACGTTTTCATGAGGCTCTACAGTACTTCCAGAAAGCTGTTAGGTTGGAGTCAATTTTGTTACATTTTTAAAATATAAAATTTAACTTGTTACGGCACCCATGGTCTTGCTTGGGGCTTTGTTTCTGACCCCTGACTTGGTTGGACTAGGAGTAAGAACTTTTATGTATGTAAAACAAAATAACAGATTTTGAATGTAAGATTATTACTTGTTTGCAGAAAAATGAAAATGTATGCTAGATTCATGCAAACAATGTATGTATGTATCTTACATGTGAGTCATTTTACAAAGCATGCATCTTAAATGTGTTCATTGTAAAGACATTTCATTTCAATGCATTCATTTTTTGGGACTGTTGGAGTTTCTTTTATTATTGTTTCATGTGTAATTGTAAAGTTGCCCCTGTGCTGAAGCACCAAGACATGAAGGCATATAAAAGGCTATGAAGTTACAGCTGCTTTGGCAATTTATGGAGTGAGTGGATAGTTTCACAGTCAATTTTCTTCCACCTTTTAGAAGAGAATCCTCATACCCACTGTATTGGTTACTAGGTGGGCCTGGGTACAGTAAAGAGAGAAGTCTTCATGCTTGCTAGGACCATTTATTGTGTATCCAGCCATTTTACTGACTTGTTATACCAGCTCATGAATTGAATATAGTGATTATTTTTTATCATTATCCATGGACAGCATGTTTTCTACACACATTCCTTCATTTGTTCATGTCACCTTGGATTGCTTGACTGTGCAGATGAAGGCACTATGATTCGTTGGAAACATCAGTAACTAGTTGCCCACTGACATTGTACCACATTCCAGAAGGCTTGAATCTTCACCTTATTGTAATTTTATCAGTATTCCTGGTGTACTAAAGCATTCCCAAAACTTGATGTATCACTGCGATGTGCAGTATTTCCTCCGAAGATTAATGCATCCATGTACTGTGACTAAACGGCAGTAACAGCTATTCATTTGTTATAATGACTGTCTTCTTTGTAGTGTTCAGCAAGACGATATTGGAGCACACATCAATGTTGGTCGAACATTCAACCATTTGAAAATGTTTAAAGAGGCTGAAGATGCATATCTCAAGGTAAAGTGCTGTGTTTTAACACACGTGAAGTGAGATTATCAGAAACTTGCTTATCACATAGGAGTGAAGTTCAGTTAATGGTCAAGATATACATATTATAAAGCTTTTTTCCAAGCCCAGGATTTATTAGCAGAAAAGCTTTAATTGTATTCATTCCTATAGCTTCAACATTAATTAATTTGCCAATGTTTAACTTTTTGCCACTAGTCATATGTTGGAGGTGTTGGAACCAAGATACAGTAATTGGAGTTATAAATAACTTCAGGCTGTCATGATGGTTCATTCTTAGGTTACTGGTGTAGAAGATTTGAGGTTTCTGTGGTGTGAAGATTCATACTGTCTTATGGATTATGACACATACTGTAGTCTGGTCAGTGTTTACCAAACATATGTGGTTCAGAGGGTATGACACTGCTTGAAAATTTTGGTGGTGAAAAGGTTAGTATACTCATAGATCCTGTTTCTGATTGATGCCACCACAGGGAAGTACAGTCTCGCGTGGAAGATTGTGACAGTCCTAACACAGAAACAGGGTCCACATAGTGATATTTTTGTTATTTCTGAGAGTGGTATTATTCTAGGGAAGTGCCTAGTTAGACACATTGTGAGTGCACATGTGTGTGTGTCACATGTGCGTATGTATGTATGTATAAACATTTCACCTTTACACCTAATTAGTTTCAAATGAATTTTTAGTGTTATCCTTCTATCTGTGCCTAGGCCTCATAAGTAATTTGTTCGCATCAGTTTTTCTGACACAGTACCTAAGTAATGTAATATTTTTTCCTTTGCACAGGCAAAATCACTGCTTCCAAAAGCAAAACCGGGTGAGTCTTACCAAGCTCGCATTGCTCCCAATCACCTGAATGTGTTCCTGAACCTGGCAAATCTGATAGCCCGTAATGAGACACGGCTTGAAGAGGCTGACCTATTATACCGACAAGCTATCAGCATGCGTGCTGACTACACACAGGCCTACATCAACCGAGGAGACATTCTGCTTAAACTGAACCGTACAAAGGAGGCCCAGGAGGTCTACGAGAGGGCACTGTTCTATGACAGCAACAATCCTGACATATATTACAACGTGAGTATATGTAGTATGTTGCTTCAGAGCACAGTATCGCACTCTCGGAATATTTGCAATTAACGACATATGCACTGAATAAAATTAATGCAAACATTTAAGAATTTTATCTTATGGGGGTGTGCAGTTTGGTAACTTGTCCCAGGCCCAGAAAGCCTTAGTTCAGGCTATGATAAGGAGTATCATATTAATTTCCAAAACAATCGCTTAAATGTGAAATAAACACAGTAGTTGTGCAGCAATAATTCCTAGCATTGAATATGAGTTGTTTTGTTAACCACAGACACACTAAATCAGGGCAAGAGTTCTGGGAAGCTGAACATTTTTTTCACTAAATGTAGGTTATTTACTGAATTTCAGTTCATCAAATGTGGAATAATAAGCTGTTGTTTATATTTGACAGAAACTGGAAAACGTTTTCACTACATTGGGATTTCGCTGTGTATAATTTTAATTACTTTACCCATATGTGAATTAATTCATAGAACCATGGAAATCACAGTACGAGAGGCTGAGTATTGAATTGTTGATTTCAGTTAGGTGTGGTTTTCTTGGAGCAAGGGAAAGCATCACAGGCTCTTGCCTACTTGGATAAAGCTCTTGAATTTGACCCAGAACATGAACAAGCCTTACTCAATTCTGCTATACTACTTCAAGAGTTGGGCCGTGCAGAGCTTCGCAAAGTGGCCAGAGAAAGACTGCTAAAACTGCTGCGTAAGGTTAGTTGTGTTAATAAAATCAGATTATTGTAAACGTCCCATGTATATTCAGTATACTTCTGTTTGCTCCAAAAGCCTACTTCAAAAAACAGTCCATGTCTCTAGTCTTAATTACATCACAGCAGTCAAGGCACAATAAAATATGTTAAATTTTCTTTCATACGTTTTCTAGGATGCAACCAATGAAAGAGTTCATTTCAACTTGGGCATGTTGGCAATGGATGACCGAGATATTGCGGGTGCAGAACACTGGTTTAGACGTGCAGTTCAACTGAAAGAAGACTTCCGAAGTGCTCTGTTTAATTTAGCTCTGCTACTAGCAGATGATCATCGTCCACTGGAAGCAGCTCCATTTCTAAATCAGCTGGTCAAATTCCATCCTGACCATATCAAGGGACTAATTTTACTTGGTGATATCTACATAAACAATATTAAAGATTTGGATGCAGCTGAAAATGTGAGTTTAGTGAGTCATGTTCCTTTCTGCTCTTAAGGGCCACAAACCCTGCTTGATTCTCATCATTCAGTGTTGCTTCTCAGTAACAACCATCATTTATTGTCCTGCATACCATTAATTAATCTCAGGCACAGAGGTTTAATTACAGCTGTGTATAAATTATTTGCCACACAGTTATATCCTTTTGACTTATTTAATTATTTTTTTGACTGCTTGGGATATGTAGCAAGGAAATGACCATGGCCTTTTAAAGCATTTGACCGGAATGATGGTGGTGATGTATGGTTTGTCCTGTGGTTAGTATAAAAAGAGTGCTTCAGCTGATTGAGTAATTTTGAAATTAGTCTGGGATTTGAAAAAATATACTTCCAGGATCATTTCTTTACCTTATCTGTTATGTTAGGCTTATATATTTCTTTTTTTGGGATTTGAAAAAATGTACTTCGAGGATAATTTCTTTGCCTTGTCTGTTATCATAGGCTTATATTTTTCTTTTTATTCTGATTTAATTATGCCTTTTGCAGAACTGGAGTTACATTTTATTACATTAGCATCATCATTGTTATTATTTGTTGCCTTTCTTTGCTGATAAATTGGCTCCTTCACATGTAGAAGTTTTTGATACTTTGTGTAAGTGTTAATGAAATAAATATTTCTGTTTACAGTGCTACAAGCGTATCTTGCAGCTTGACCCTGAAAATATTCAGGGCTTGCACAACCTGTGTGTGGTTTATGTGGAACGAGGAAATCTATTGCGTGCTGAAGCATGCTTGACTCGTGCTCACAGACTTGCCCCAAATGAAGATTACGTTCTGAGACATCTCAACATTGTGCAGTCACGCATCAACAAACTCCAGATTCCTCGTTCATCAGAAGAGGGAGGGGATTTTGAAGATTTTGGGGGTACAGATGACTTCCAGCGCTATGAAGAGAATTTTGATGATGATAACGTGGAAGGGGACTTTGATGATGAATTTGGTGCAGAAGAACTGGAGGGAGTTGATGAGTTTGGAGGGGATATTACATATAGTCATAACCACAAAGCATCTCTCAGGAAATCATATTTAGTAGAAAAAGAGGAAGACTCCAGTGTTTTGGATGATGAAGTATTGGGATTTGCTGACAGTAGATTACATAAGCAGAAACCATCTGAGGCAAGATTTACACATACTGTAAAAGCATCATCTGTAAAGAGTGATTATAGTAACGAAAATAACCCAGACCCAATGAGAGAAGATACCCGTGAACGAAAGTATGGTTTACCTCAAGAAACTCAACATTCCTCTATAAAGTCACATCAAACAAATAGAAATAACAAACCACACCCCTCTTCAACAGATGCAATATTTTCAAATAATCCTTCCAGTGGAGTGAAAGTAAGACAGGAGGAGAAATCTTCAAAGACTATTTTTGCAGACAGTCTGAAGAAAGAAAGCCAAAGGAAAATGTTAGTGAGTCATAATGAACTTAACAAACATTCGTCGTCTTAGCAGTCTTAAATTTATACCACAGAGTTTAGCGAGACTTTCCGTTCTACTTTAGTAATTTGACATGACTGAAAGGTAGCTGTTTCTCCTGTGTATGGAACAGGGGGAGAGTTTCTGTACAATCAGCTGACACCAACAGAATCTGAATATGTTCAATTTTCCACCCTTTTATAAGTGTACCAGATGAAAGTTTGTGATGGTTAACAACAGGTGCAGTGTTATTAATGCACGAGCATTTTACTTGTGTTTCTAAGGTATGTTAATAGATCCTTGACCTAGTTCTTACATTTTCTCTCTAAGAAGTATATTCTTTTAAACTTTATTTACTGTCACTACACTGATATTCAAGAAGCAGTCGGCAAATATTTAATAATGTTGGTGTTGTGGAAAAAGTCATTAACTGTCATTTAAGCAGCATCATATTCAGGAGGTCATCAAACTCAATTTCTAATAATGTAATGCTTTTTTTACTGCTGAAGTAAGTGATATAAGTTTCTTTACAACACAGCATTTTTTGGCCTGTATATTCTTGAAACATTATATATATATATATAGTTTTCCATAAATAGTAAAATTAATTTTCTCAAGACTTTCTTCAGTGTAGCTGGTGACTTTTCCCCTGAGACCAACAATGAGCGGTTATGAAATTTGTTATTTTGTAGACACAAACAAAAATAAATCAGTGGTCATAATGACTACAGAGGCTGTCAGTTCAAAAATGTTATGCACTGGGCAGCTGTGTGAGGTCCTACTGCAGCAGGATAAAGGTGACGGGGGCTCTGTGCCCTTCAGGACCTTGACTTCCAGTGTCACATCCCCATTCTGTGACATGATCTTTGTAACTCTTTTTCAGTATGCTAGTCATGGTGTGTATGGCACATTCAAACTGTGTAATTCACTGTCACTTTATTTCCACACAAGGAATTTTGTTGCTCTCTGCTGATTGTATAAAATTTACTGTGTTAATTATTGTTTATCTTCTCTGCCACGTCTTGAACATGGCTTTTTAATGGACATTCTTTCCTCCATGTATTCTAGTAGCAGAAGTTTCTTTTTTATACTTTTTTATGTTTTACTATTCTCAGACTTTTAAGTCACACAAATACAAGATATTCTAACAATGTTTTAGCTGTAGTTTAGGTGGATGGGGTTGTCCAGCAGTAATGTCAGTTTTTGTGGGGTGGGTGATTATGTGTCCTGCCTGTGGCATACCTTTGTTTGTGGCAGCTACAAACATGTCTTTAAGAATAACTGTCAGAAGTATTGAGCAGCTGGGTTTGCTACCTACCCCACAGAACTCATTAGGTGTAATATTCTGTGATAATCAGCATTTGTTTCTAGAGCATAGTGTGAGTTTTGTGAGATGTTTCTAATATTTCAGTACAATGACTATGCTTTGTATTAGTGAAATCACATTAGGCAATTTGAGCTTTTTGTGTTGCTTGATATTTATTTTACAAGACTTACTAGCTTTAAGTTCTGCCATGACTAGGGCAAGATATTCTCCTTAGCCTTCCAGTGATATATATATCTTAGTGATGTGATCTCTCACACGTGAACGTATACATTCTGTGCAGTGTTATGTTTTTATATAGTTACAAATTTTATTTCATCAGTCATTTTCATACTCAAAAGCTGAAGAATTTTGTATGGTATTTTGACTAGTTTGGTATTTCTAAATTTAAGTGAATTTTGTCATCAAGTTTCAAATTTTAATCTGAAATCTTGTGTCAGAAATGTTTCAAGCACCTGGAAGGTCTTTGATTTTTATCCAAGATAAGAGGTTAAATTGGATTCGCATTAAGTTTAATTCAGAAACCATTGTTTTTTTGGTTGTGAATTGCCTTCACTTAATATTTGCCATAGTACAGTGAAATCCTCATTTAAGGTTTGCCTTGGAGACACACTTTTTGTACCTTAACTAGATAAAAAGCATGAACAGGGGTTCATACAGAAATGCAACAGAAAATTACACCCCATTGTGAATTATAAATATTTGTTTTAACCTAATAAAAATGTAACACTTCAGACACTTGGATTGTTCAAAGTTCCCATTGATGAGGGATTTTCCAGCAGGCCTACCATCTGCAGTGCAACATGACAGTGCTGTTAGTCCTTCTTTTGACTTCTTGTCACCTTTGCAGTCTTCCCATTTGGTAGTCAGACTCTTGTCTGACAGTAAGCAGTGGCACAGTGTCATCTCATCTACATGAAATGTTTTTTCTTCAACCCACACATGATGGCAGACAATGATCAATCACTCCAGCAATCACAGACTCTAGACTGACAATGTCCTGTTAACTGGACAAGGTTTTGTATCCTACATGGTGTCGTGTCATAAATCTGTGTAGCTTTCATTGTCTCATTACATTTATACTGGTTTTCTGACGTGATAGGTCATCAACAGGCACTTTCTCAGATCTCATTTGCTGAAACCATTCCAAAATAAGTGTATCCTGTTCTTCATGTTCTTCCATTGCTTTAACTGTAACCCACATTTAATGTTTGCTCCATTATTTTGTCTTTAGGTAGCATAATTGTACTTTAAGACAGTGGTGCATGTCGAAGACTGTTAGCACTACCCATTTGGATTGGCTTCTTCTTGGATCACATGCAGTTTGCTACTTAAGAGTCAACTTGCTTCTTTTGTATCTGTATTTGTTCTGTTTTTAACAACAATATATTTATAATATATTACAGTATTTACACAAATAAATGCATGCCACACACATCTAAAACTTATGAATACAAAGTATGTGTAAGTGGTGCCAAAATTACCTGCAGATCTACACCAAATACACAAAAGACACATGTCTAGTGTTTTGCTCTTACTCAGTCCCCCCCCCCCCCCCTCACTTGTATGTGCTCAAAGTTGACAACATAACTTAAAATTTAAGCATCCCTTTAAGCAAATGGCAGTAGTGTATAAATACTCGTACTATACTGACGTGCAGATTTCATATATGGACTGGATTTTCATTCACTAGATGGAAGTAAAACATTTAGACAAGAAACACTACTTTGGGGAAAACTATACATTATTTATATGGCACATTTTCAGGGGCCACAGAAATGAATGCAAAATGTAGGAAACTCTCATCAACATCAAGAAACCTTGAATCTGGATGCTGCTGTATATGGTTGAAATCATTCTCCCCTGATAAAAGTGCAGTGTGAAAGTCACTGCAAACTATTTACAGAAATAGTGACATGTTCATCCTATCTGCATCCAGAAGTATTTTGTTTTAGAATGAGCAGTATCCTTATGCCATAACTGTATTTCACATTATATTTAAATATGGCAGTGGGTTTTTACTTGGGTTCCTAGCAAAAATAAATAAATAAACCTTGTCACATGAATTTCATGGAACCCAATACAATGACAACCAGTCTGGTTAGCTTCAGAGACAAAAACCCAAGGTGATCTGCTGTTATATGTGTTTATTTTATCAGAATAATAACTTGAAAAAGATTAAATCAGTTACTGTTATCTGAAGACTTTATCTTTTTCCATCAATATTCTTTCACAAAATCAGCATCTTTCCTTGGAAGCCACAACAATGTAGCAATTTTTTGCTGCAGTTGTATCCACATGGCATAATCTGTAACCAACCAGATTCGCATAAGATTGGAGGTCTTCAGCAGTTAAAAAATTTTCTTGAAAATGTCCCATGTTCAAGTCCTGCACTTCCAAGCAGTAAATATGAAATAACTGTTGAAGGAATTGTAGTCTTTTGTATGAAAATTTCATCTTGCTTTAAAGTTTTACCCATATCATGGATGGGTCTTTCAACAGAGGAATGCCACTGAAAGTTTCTCCCTGTGCCAAAATGACCATATGACACACTGCTTCATCCTTTTTATGATTTTTTCTGCTACCTGGTATCGGACAGGGTTAGAACATCATAAAAATTGTACATGGCCATGCAATTAATACACTTTCCAACCATTGAGGAGAATTTATGGACAGCAGTTTCCTCTACCATCCCATACAGTGTACTCTTTATTCTTAATACAGTTCTTTCATTTTATATCCCTTATTCTCTGCAGTCAGGACATTGGTATATGTATACCAATTGAGTATGAAAGTACTCAAAAATAATGCTTTTGGCACATTTACTACAGCTATATAGAGGTAAATTTCTTCCTGCATGTCAGCACGAAAGAAATAAGGGTGTGAGGATGTGGGCTTCACCCATCTAGCTCAGGATAGGGTCCAGTGGCAGGCTGCTGTGAATGTGATAATATTGTGCTGCATGTTTCAGTATCAAAACTCCATCTTCAGGCCCAAATACTAACAAAATTCTGACAGCAAAATTTTTTCCCAGTGTATTACCCCTGAAATCACCCTGTTTACAACTGCATTTCATATTGTAAGAGTCTGTGTTAGAGACAATATATTGATGTTTTGGTGTCAAAATCTTTAACCTGTTAATAAAATATTGTTGATAAATACATGTTGGGTTGACTACATAGGTACTGTGTTTGATGGTAAAGAAATTTCAGATTCCATGAAAGGTGGGAAGTAGTTTGTCAATAACAAAAGTGCACATTTTGTAATTTCTCATTCCCATGATGTGACAACATGCATTTTTCAACTTCTGCGTAAATATGGCTGATGTCATTGCAGTTCTGCTGCAATATTCCATGTGAAAACCCACACCATACACCTGCAGTTTTTTTTCTTCTTAGTTACGTATCTGAGAATGCTGTCTTTTTCTTGAGGTTTTGGGTTATATAACCTCTAAACTGCTGGAATTTTGGTAGCCATGTATCAGTTATTGTTAAAGAAATTGCTGATAATGCTTCCTACTTTATAGTAACTTCTGTGTAAATTGTCCTTGTGCAGTGGAAGTGTTTGGCAGCTAGTATATTGTGTGGTTATACATGTATGATGGACCATGAGTGTCTAGACATTATGTGGAATGTTATGATATATGATACTGTCATGAGTCACAAACAAATGAAGAAACAGTAATATCAGTAACTGTACATGTATGATGTGGAAAAATCCTTTTTATGGAGCTTTGAAGGATTTATCTTGAGAATTATGAATACATTATGTAAGTAAATTGGTATGTGTTGGAACATAACATCATAAAAAAGAAGAAAAAGAGGTTGTGAAGTGTACCGCACAATCAGATGGCGTAACATAAAACTGTATTTAAATGTAAAATGCTGTAGAAGTGCCATCTTCATTGATTTTGTTTTACTTCAGGTATCTTGGTACAATATGGAGAAATCTTGATACACATTTTGTAGTACATTAAAGCAAGGGACAGTTGGGCCAAAAAATGCATCATTTTAATCAAATGGTAGATTCTGCGATTTTTATTCTTTATGTAATTGCTTCTTCAGGTCATGCTAACTCTCATATCATTTTTTTGCTACCATGAACTTAAAAGTGATGTATACAATCATAATGAAATTGATGCATATGAATTTTCTTGAATTCTGTTTTGAAAATGCCAGTTTGTAAAATCAGAAGTGAAATCAGCATATGCTGCTTATGAGAACTCAGCTTTCCTTTGCCTTGACATGAGGGGTCCTTCATAAATATGAAGAGTGTTTTGTACTACGATTCCAGAAGACAGCACGTTCATAATGATTGTTTTATATAAATATTTCTATATAAATGTGTATATTGGTGCCTTGTACAAATGAAGTTAAAAATTTCTAAGGCAAAGATGGGTTTTTGTAAGATATATTATAATAATGAATATTTTTATATGTTTGTCAAAGAGTTAAAACAAATGTTCTGGAAACAAGAAAATATATGTTAAAAGTAAAGATAAAAAACAAACAGGTATTTAAATGGTGTTAGACAGATGTTCACACAAAAATTAGAGAGGGCTTATAAAATAGTTTAGTATATAAATGTGACAGTGTATTTTATATTGTAATGTAATGTGTTGTAGTGTATAGATATATATTAGTTGAACTGGAAAACAACCTTTCTGTGCATTGGCTTGATTTTGGACCTCATATTTGCCTGTTACTATGTAAACAGACTTTTCCAATACCATAAATGACACAGTTATAAAATATGTGGTGATATAATGCTTATTTCATTCTTAAGCATTTTCATGGAAGACATTGGTCACATCAGTGGTTTACAGTTGTCAATGTTTTATTCAGGTTTACTCCTTCAAAATTTGACATTGTATGGGTATGCAGTATTAATGGGGAATTACTCAGTTGTTACACAAGTATTTCTTTTTGACTTGATATTTGAAATATTTTATTTCCTACAAATCTTAATCAGTGTTTGCAGTATTGAAATTGGTCACAAACCCCAGAGCACCATCAGCATAAATAAAATCATCTCATTAAGCAGGTAAAGTTTTGAGATTCCAACTTGTGAAAGCCTTGAATATCAATGTATGCCTGGACATTAAGGTGCCTGAAAATACAGTTCTCTGTTTGTATTTTGCCTTTCTTCCACCTATTTTATATATCTGGTATAGGTGTAATGATTATCTAAATATTTGTAACCGCTACTGATTGTATCAGTATTATGTTGGACAGTGCCCATTATTTGAAGTATATTTAAAGTACATAATATCTTAATAGTTGGCTCTGCTGCCATCTTCAGGTGATTAGTTGTAATCATACTGACAGGCTGTCATTATAGTGACAGGTTTTTATTATTTTTTTAAGTTTAGTTGTGATGTCTAGGATCATATTCAAATCCAACAACTTCTGACTGACAGGCTAGTGCACTAACCACTAGGCAGCGGTAAGCAAATACTGTCTAATGAAGATATTACAGACTGTCTCTGTACAGCAGAAAGGTTCTTTGTCCATTAAATAAGTTTTCCATAGTAACTGACACTGTATGTGAATATTACATTGTCTACAAAATGTGTCGATTTAATACCATAACTCACTGCAACACTCTCAGCACAAATTCCTATATAAATATTAAGAGTAGCCAAAAGTCTTAATGTAGTTTGTGTTATGTAACCCTCCACCAAGAGTATTCTAAAAGTACAGACCACTTGTTTAAAAAGACCATGTTACAACATACAGTATGTATAAAATCATATTCTGCTAATATCGTTCATAGTGATTAACGTTTCATGCTTATTGTATGCTTTATTCTCCCCGAGATTAAAACACTCATGTGAGATTTGAAGTTCTCATGGTATTGGCTGAAGAGTAATCTTTATACTGTGATGCTGTTCTTATATTACTCCTGGCTAAAATCCTGGTTAATATACAGTAAGATGCTCATTTCTAAACTTCTGTCTGGGGAAAGGGTGTTTAATAATTTGGGTTATGAAACTAATATTTGGAGGGGAGAGGTCAAAATACACTACTGAATATAAACAGGCATAGTGACAATGGTCCAAAACCCAGCAAATGTGTATAAGCCAACTTTGTTCTGTCAAGCTGCATTTCATGTCTTACCTGTGGCAATCTTTAAGATATAAAGTACACTGATATGAACACTCGGTGATGTAAATTTTGAAAACAGAAGAAAGGATTTAGTGAGATGCTTTAATATTAATTGTAATGCAAAATGTGTGAGTGCAATTTATTTCTCCCCTCTCCCTTGTACTCAGGTGAAAGGTTATGTATTTTGTTTACTACAGTACTACATATATATATATATATATATTATTAATTAATGCTTTGTTCTTTGTGAAGTTTTTTGTGGGACAACTATGTATGCTTGCATGTATGATTTATTTTAAGAAAGTCGTTAATCTGTGTTGTTATCTGTTTTAGAGTATGCATGGTGTGCCAGATATGTGATGTTGGTGTTGTGTATGCAGACAGACTTGCGTGTATTACTAGATAAACAGAAAAATGTCATCCTCAGTAGTGTTGTTTGATTGCAACAAAGAAAGAGATCAGGAAAAGAAAGCAAACCCATCTGAGGTTCCCTTTACTTGAAGGTGACATACAGTTTTCATCAGTAATACATTGTGTTTTTTTTTTACTCATTTGTTATCTACTCCTGTACAACATCTGTGATTTCTGCTGTGTAGCAGTGCTTCCCATTGCCCCATTCTAAGACACCAAAACTTTTGTTTGCTTTTTTATAGTATCAACATTGCTTTCTGAATTACATATTGCTCTAAGATTTTGAGACACAAGAGTGCCTCATGTTTTGGTATGTATTATGTACTGGTGGGAGAGGGGGAGGTGGCAGAAATTTATCTGAGAAATCTTGAAATTATTTGAAAGACCAATAATTCTAACTTCATATATCATATTCCAAGCATCTATTTTGTAAAATGTGCTTCTAATTGTACCAGATTACATTTGTGAGGAGGCTATGGTACTGACAGGCTGCATGATGTCACAGTGTGAATTGAATTTGTTCAGTGTTAATGGGCATATTAGTCTGTTACCATTTGAAAATGCTTTTTTCACAAGTGTTTGAAGCTCCCAAGGAATCTTGAGGTCTAATGAAGAACACTTCTTTAGTTCTTCAATGCTTGAAAATAATTTCCTTTCTCATTTGTATGAAGCATGGTGTCCAGATTATGGGGCCACAGCTTACCACTGTTTGCAGTTCATTAACTGTTTACCTTTAATTACATTATTCAATGTGCTAATCATTTGGTAGAAATACAGTATGAAATATAGTAACTGATTTTTTTAAATAGTGCCTACATATATATATGAAGGCTCTGCTGCTGTGCAGGCAGACTGATGGACAGAAACTTTGAAGTTTAAATATGTCTACATAAAAAAAGTTCTCCATTGTATGTAATATGAAATTGAGATTTTTTTGAAACCTCATCAGTGTTCATTTTATTGGACACTTGTTTATTTCTGACAAGGTTCTGATACATTTTAAAACAAAAAGTCTGTTACTAAACTGGTCTTTCTTTGGTTTTTCCTGTAAAATAGTGATAACCTAGAAACATGTTCTTCAACGAATGTATGAGGTAAAGCATTTTAAGTGTGACAGGATCAATACACATATAAAGATTTATGACATGTCATATTCATTTTGTAATATGAAATTATGATACAGAAATATGTAAATTTCTAAATTTCATAGTAAAATGATAAATGGTTCTTATAGAAACATTCCGTTTTGAAAATGGGTTCTATGTAAATGGGAATCACTGTTTACTGTTTTTTTTATTCATTTTCAGCATAAATATTGGTATATGCAGTCCTATTCTCGTTACAGTAGGGTCATAATTTGTGGCACAAAATTAATGAATAGTCTGTTGGATAATGTAACTTTATGCTTGTGCAAGTCACTGTGTATTGTTAGACGCGTGAATTTAAGGATGTCCCAGTGGACTGGACAAGTAGGTAAGATGAGGGACACTAATATTATAGAACTCGATGGGGAAACAGCACTGGTTGGAAATGGCAGCTTGAAAGTCTCAGTTTTGGGAGGGTAACATTAAGGCAGATCCTTGGGGGAGAGGTGTGATATAGAAGATGGATGGAGCTGAGTTGTGTCTAGTGAGCTTGGGTCAAAAGGTGTGGAAGATAGGAGATGGATGGAACTCAGTTGTGTTCAGTGAGCTCTGGGGAGGTGGAAGATGGGTGCAGCTGAGTTGTGTCCAGTGAGCTTGGGGCAAGAGGTGTGGAAGATATGAGATGGATGGAACTCAGTTGTGTTCAGTGAGCTCTGGGGAGGTAGAAGATGGGTGCAGCTGAGTTGTGTCCAGTGAGCTTGGGGCAAGAGGTGTGGAAGATAGGAGATGGATGGAACTCAGTTGTGTTCAGTGAGCTCTGGGGAGGTGGAAGATGGGTGCAGCTGAGTTGTGTCCAGTGAGCTTGGGGCAAGAGGTGTGGAAGATACGAGATGGATGGAACTCAGTTGTGTTCAGTGAGCTCTGGGGAGGTGGAAGATGGGTGCAGCTGAGTTGTGTCCAGTGAGCTTGGGGCAAGAGGTGTCG
Source organism: Reticulitermes speratus (assembly GCA_021186555.1). Taxonomy (NCBI): domain Eukaryota; kingdom Metazoa; phylum Arthropoda; class Insecta; order Blattodea; family Rhinotermitidae; genus Reticulitermes; species Reticulitermes speratus. Next base: position 12,311,419 of record JAJKFL010000001.1, read on the forward strand.
AAGATAGGAGATGGATGGAACTCAGTTGTGTTCAGTGAGCTCTGGGGAGGTGGAAGATGGGTGCAGCTGAGCTGTGTCCAGTGAGCTTGGGGCAAGAGGTGTGGAAGATAGGAGATGGATGGAACTCAGTTGTGTTCAGTGAGCTCTGGGGAGGTGGAAGATGGGTGCAGCTGAGTTGTGTCCAGTGAGCTTGGGGCAAGAGGTGTGGAAGATAGGAGATGGATGGAACTCAGTTGTGTTCAGTGAGCTCTGGGGAGGTGGAAGATGGGTGCAGCTGAGTTGTGTCCAGTGAGCTTGGGGCAAGAGGTGTGGAAGATAGGAGATGGATGGAACTCAGTTGTGTTCAGTGAGCTCTGGGGAGGTGGAAGATGGGTGCAGCTGAGTTGTGTCCAGTGAGCTTGGGGCAAGAGGTGTGGAAGATAGGAGATGGATGGAACTCAGTTGTGTTCAGTGAGCTCTGGGGAGGTGGAAGATGGGTGCAGCTGAGCTGTGTCCAGTGAGCTTAGGGCAAGAGGTGATAGGAGATGGATGGAAGTGGGTTGTTTTCAGCGAGCTTCACCACCAACAGCATTAAAGCTCCAGTTGTGCTATAATTTGTTACATACATATGTGGACACAACTCAGGATTAAATACAAATGAGGTGAAAAATTTTGACCAATATGTCTGCCTGTGAAGATGGGGGGGGGGTGCTAATTCAGATTATACTGTGCACAGTTAACACCATTAAACTGTTTAATTGACATTGGAAGTTTCATGGTAATTCTATAATTGTCCAGATTATCCAGGAGTTGTCAGAATTATATTTCTTAATGAGGTGCATTAATGCCATCCATGCAATTTTACATTATTTTAATTGTTTTGCCTAACCTGCAACAGGGAAATTGGTTTCAAAATTTAGTTTATTTACATCTAGGTTTGTGTTTGTTAGCTGGGTGGCGCTTATTTAACTCTTTATGAGATTGCTTGTTATTTCTCAGATCCTGTGGAGTGATGTTACTGTTTACATTTTAGCATTTAAGTAAACATTCTCAAATTTAGTCACAGAATCATGTTTAATTCATCACAATTACTAATTTCATACTGACTTACAAATTAATAAGAATCTCACAAACACTTTCAGTAATAGAGCTCTGATTTGCTTTATGCTGCTATGGCCACAAGTATGTGGCTGTAAATGGCTGACTTGTTCATTTAATTCATGACCAAAAGGCCAACTTATACCTCATATACAAACCCAAATAAATTTCTTTGAATAATTAAAAATAACAGCACATAGTGGGTGACCTGAAACAAAGTAAATACCAGATTGCAGACATGCCAGCCAAAAGAGGTATTGTGAAGAATATTCTTGTATGTGTACTCTTTCTGGCCATTTCATTGAGCACAATAATTTATAAATATCGTGACTATTTCAGTACTCAATTATGGTCTTGTTTGTGTTCATGCATGCATGGCAATACAAATGTGCATAAATTATGTTGTAGACATCACATGGGAAGCCACCATGTACCTACTTTTCAAGTAAACCTGGTGCAAATTGTTACACACCAACATGTGACTCGCTCTGTTGTCCATATGATCAGACAGTATATTTTAAGCCTTTTATTTATATTTCGTTTGTAGCAAGAGTATTTCCATTCATAGTCTGTGGAAAAGATGCTGTCTGTTAGAAACCACTCTGCATCTACTTCGGAAAAGAATAATTGAACCACAAATGGGTTAGGGTAATGAATTTTATATCCTACTGTAACAGAATACTTTTCATTATTTGTCAGTGGGTTTGTATCACTTCCACACTACTACTGTAATTCTGCATCCAGTGAGCCATGTGTCTTGGTATGATTACATCAGTGATGTCCCGTTGTAAAATTAAATTAAATCATATTTGTTTCAAGCTTATTTAAGATTCTGATAGTATTATAAATGAAGGTTCACAAAATATAGTATAAAAAGAGGATAAAAAGTATTATCTACAAAATGAGTTTAAAACATGGTGAAATGGGATTAATCTTCGTAACCTAGTGCAATCAATAAAAATGTCTTGTCTCGTTAAATGTATGATGTGTCAAATAGAATACATTAATATAAGTATTTACTGAATAATTATATTTACAACACAGAAAATCAATAGCATCATGTAATTATGTCAGCTGTGACAATCCCACATAAATAACAAAAACCAAAAAGAAACGAACGAATTTGTAGTTTTTTTTTAATTCCATAATTTCAGTGTTTCAGTAACTGAACCTTGAAACTGCTATTTGTGATGTGTATTATATTTCTTGCAGAAACTCCAAAATTGTGGAAAGTAAGTGATTTAACTATTGAAATGAAACTGTGGTATAACCTTCATTTTGTGAAATTTGTATCAAATACATGCATATATCAAAACGCTGGAGAACAGCCTAACGTTTATTCACACACCTACACCCATTTATATTAGCTATGTACTGGACACAGGGAGGTGGGCCTACACTCATCTTGATGTTGCGAGTTTTTATACAGGTGCGCTTCTCATTTATTTATGTATTTATTTTAAATTTGATAGCGACAATTGGGGATAGAACCCAGAATATTTTTAATACTACAGGTAATACACTAAGCACTAGACCACCAGTGTAGTGTAGCAGTCAAAGTGCCTCAGGTTTGATCCAGACCTTTAAAAAGTTCTGAGCATAATACATTAAGCATACTTCCCTACTGCTTAGATTTATAGCCTGGCAGGTACGTAAGATTATTTTTTTTGGTGGCGAATTTTGTTTCGCTGTCGGTTTGGTGACAAACCTAAACCACTGCTGAGATCAGCATGTGAAATTTGGTATGAAGACAGATCATAAGCATACCTAGATGTGTACGAAGTATTGTCAACAGTTACTAACATTGTGATGATACTAATATTTTAGCCGATATCCACACACACACACACACAATATATATATATAATAAGGTGTAAAGAATCAGTAGTTATTCTTTTAAGCTCGTCACAAGAATAAAATAACAATACTAATTGAATAGTACACACATCTGTTGGTCTATACCTCGTAAATCTGTGCAGCAGAAAAGCAGGGTTTGTGAACTCTGCTTGGCACTCCTTGTTCCCTTTGTAACGAAAGACATTAAAATGGTAGAGAAAGTAAAATAACAAATTGTCAGTATGATTACAACAAACTGCCAAAAGATGGAAGTACAGTCATGTGTCAAAATATGTATATAGAAAGTATACATCAGGCAGTGGGCGGTGTCCAGTATTTGTGTAATGAATCGGTCATTGTCACGAACTTTAAAGGACCAATCACAGGTCACTCCAGAATATTCTGTTCTTCCTTAAATGAACAGACAGTCGAATTGAGATATGGGCTGGATTTATTATCCTTTGTGCATTTGCTGGCTTGCCTTCGGTACTGGTCAGAGTTTAAATGATAATTGCACTCTATTTTGTCATGTACATATCAGTTTTGAACAAAATGAACAGCACGTTAAGAGTTTATTAGCCTTACAGAGGTTTTGTATTTTATGGTTAAAATAAATTTCTGTGTCTCCCACCGAAAGTCTTAGACGTCTTTCCTGTAACGTAAGCCGTTTTTAGGCGCGTTCGAAGAATTGCGAAAAGCTACTGTTACTTTCTTGATTTTCATGCAATATATTTGAAGATTTTTCGAAAATATGTCAAGAAAATTCAAATTTCATTAAAATTTGAGAATAATTACATGGAAACCTGTGTACATTTATGATATCTGGCTGAATTCTTCTTAGAATGAGAAATGCTTCAGACAAAAGTCGTAGAGAAAACCACTCATTTCATGTTAAATACAAAAAATGTAAATTTTGTTCTAATTCCCTACTTCTCTTGCATCAAAATATAATGATTTCACGCTAGTATTGTATTAAATATTTTAACACTCCAGTCAAAATATTGTATGTAAAATACATGTTCCTGACGAAAGATATAAACAAACATCATAATGGATGTCATTTGATCTGTTCCAGCTTCAGAATGTGACTGTGTAACGTCACATGCCACAGCAAAAGCAATTCCAAAATTCTTATAGTGAGAGTGGGTATTTAAGAAAGGAGAGACCAAACCAAAAGTCCATAAGCAGCTCAAATAGAGATTCTCTACCCTCTACTAGATTTAGGTGGGACTGAATCACCAGTGAAGTGTCGGCACAACATTCTTTCAAATATTATCAGTGAAACAGAAAAAAAAGAGCGAGCAGGGGAAAAACAGAAAGAAGACATGCTTGTATTCTGTCGCATACTGTGGCAGATTCCTCTAAGAAGATTGCAAATGTATACCAGACTACACGGCGTCACATCCACTAGTATTCTTGCAAAAAGTAAATGTAAACATTTCTCCTGTATCAGCTTCAACGAATATGCCTATCATCTCGGCCCACTGTTGGTCGGGACAGGCGCCTGCACATTCGACTACACGCAAAATCGTTGTGATGAAGAAGTTGCCGTCCTAACACGGCTTCAAGAGACATCGTCTGGACAAATTACGACGTTGATTTACTTTGCGTGTAACTGCTTCGTATCTCTTCCGATGTAATATAACTCCTTACACTTGAATAGCTTTGTTACATAACACAAGAATCATTCCAGCCTAAACGTTTAAAGCACAGTGACAGCTATAACACCATCCGCTTTAACATTAAAAAGTGTGCATATTCCCTACGGAGTGTATCTATGCGTTTCGCATATTCCTCGGAATTAATAGCTATAATTTTTCTAAACTGCATTATCCAGTTCATCTTTGTAATGAATAAGGAGTGTGTTTTCGGTGTGAAGCAGTGTCTTTTCTGTGCAATAGGGCCTGAATTTAAAAATAATATATGGAAAGTCAAGCTTCAAGAGACTGCATTACCGCGGAAGAGAATTAGCTCAGATTCTGTTATGTTTTAAAAATGCTTCTTTAGTTGACCTTAAAATTATAATTCCCCGTTACAAAAACAAGTCTATATTTGTGCAGTCCCTGAGAACCCATTGCACATTTTCAGTATTGCGCTCTGCACAATTTGGGCATCAATGGTCTGTACAAAATGCATGCAGATAGATGTAACTGAGCCGCACTCGTAACTAATGTATAGACCAATAATAAAAGGCCTTTAGTTACTTAATACAATTTATTTATATCCAGTTGAGCCGCTGCTGCAGCTTTCTCTTAACATAAAACCGACTTCAATCCGAAACTAGCCGCGATTTACAGCAGCAGTTACACGTCTGCTGTCTCTCGCACAGTGCAGTCGCCGTCAATTGTGCCGCGCTCCTGTCGTTACAAAGGCCACATTAAGAACTCAATCGGCTCTCAGTTACGCGGACGAGCTGTCTTGGACCTCAGATTCGGGGCGTTGATTTAGGTCTATGTCCACATTATTGCGATCGTCAAGGCTTACCCATACGAATTGTTCTAATAGCGCTTTAAAAGTAAACGCATTCTGATCCGAATATAGGTTCTTAAGCTGGCCTTCCAATCTAAATATCGACGTGTGTTCTTCAATCATTATTACATAATATCTGTGTCCTGTAATGATGTAATACGATTACACCACACAAACCTACGTTTGTAAAAAAAACTTTTTAAAGACGTTTATTATTTTATCCTTAACTGATTATTTATAGGCACAGATATATTAATTTCTTAACAAAACTGTATTGAATTCCGCTATACTTTGTGCATCCAGAACGGTCCTGGGACCCACCCGCCTCCTGTACAAAGGGTACCGGGTCTTCCCCGCGGGTAAAGGGGCCGGGGTGTGGCGTTGACCACCCACCCCATATAGCCCCGATGTTAAAAAAATAGTAGAGCTCTACCTGTATTCTCCTTCTGTGCCTTCATGGCCTGTTTTAGGATGAAAAGTACCTTTACTTTTTTTCTTTGTATACAAAGAAAAGTATGCAAACGACCTCTAATGTGATTGTATACTTACATATATATTCCGGGGTACGCGGTGGTACAGTTGGTTGAGGAACTGCGCTACAAGGCGGAAGGTCAGGGTTCGATTCCCGATGCGGTCATTGGGGATTTTAATTTACTTAATCCTTCCGGCCGCACTATGGTCCTGAGGTCGACTCAGCCTCTAACAGAAAAAAGTACCAGGGATATCTCCTGGAGAAGAAAAGGCGGTCGGTGCGTTGGGCGGAGAACCTTACCACCTTCATGTGTCGATTGTCTAGAAATTCTAGGAGCCTCAAACTCCCGGAGCCCTAAAGGCCTGTCCAGGCCTGTATAGGGATTGCTTTGCTTCTATTTTATCTTCCTGAGGATGGTTCGAAACGAAACCAGACATGTTGGGGATGGAGTACTATATACTATACATCACATGAGTGTATTTAGTTGGATTTTAATAAACAGCAAAACTAATACACGAACAATATATAATATTAAGATCCTAAGCACTAGCATCTCAAGAGAGACGTCCTCCATGGAGATGGTTAGTTGCTTTTGGCCTACTTGCCTCTCTTGAGGAGAGAAAGTAAATGTTAACGAAACTTCAGAAGTTTTTGACAATGGTTGATCAATGTTAATAACATTATTCTGGGTATATTACTTATATTGATATAAACAAATTTTCGGGAATTAGCTGTAGGCCCGTCTTCACGTAATTGGCTGTCATTACACTGACAAATATGTATTAATTTATAAATTTATTTATTACGTTTTAAGGTCTATGTGGGGGAGAGGAAGGTTCAAGCGCTTCACCGTCTGTGGCTATCTGTCCCTCGACAAATTCAAGTTAATAAGTCTGCTACGTAGGTAACCTGGATTAAAAATACATAAAACTTTACATATGCAAGTCTGCGAAGTGGTGTGACAGATTGGCGGCAAAAGTTTTTTTAAAAGGAAAGATTTCAGACCTAGTTGGATTCAGTTCTAAGTAAGAGTTAGTGTAAAGACAGTTTGCATAACATTGCCTACTCTGGACTGTACCAAATATGCTAGTGCAGGAAGTGCAGCGTTGAATTCATTGGGTCATGCATGCCAGTATGAAAAAAGCCCAGTCATTTACATCAGTAACCGCTCGTTAAACCATAATTGTTTGTAATTACATGCATTAATAAGTTCCTTGCAACAAACTGTATTAAGAAGGAGGTATTGAGTAACTTTAAAATACGTTGCAATTTACGTTGCTCTTTAAGGACGTCTTGTTTTATTGGTTTAATTTAAATGGCCTTGATGTTATAAAAACACCCAGAGAGAACTGCTTCAGACTGGAGGTTCTTCAACATAAAAGAATGACACACGAGAGAAGGGCGGTGTCTGTCCATGAATTTAATTTTCGTAACTACTCAAGGAGTTTTAATGAAATTTAGTATTGATATCTGCGCTCTTTTGGGATTTTACGCAGCGAAGAATAGTAGTTTCTTACCGACATTTCGGGACAACCTATCGGTCCCATCTTAAACGGTCAAACAGTCCAAGAACGTTGCGTAACATCCCAGAAGAGCACTGTTCGTGGACTTCTTGACCCTTGAAGATGGGAGTGATAGGTTGTCCCGAAACGTAACTATACGCTGCGTAAATTCCAAAAGAGCGTATTCTCACTCTACCCACGTTTCGAACCTGTCGGTCCAGTACACCTTCTACGTCACATGATGCTAATATGAAACCACGGAATTCTTCAACGAAATTCAAAACTGGTACCTTGTGAGTAAAATTAAACGCGTTATCGCTTCAGCCAACTGCCTTTGTGTCAGGAAAACGAATGTGTGGATTTCGTTTGTTCGACAATAACATAGTCCGGTATTTCATAAATATTCTGAGATCTGCAAATGTACGAAGACAAGTATATACAATTTCCATGAAACTGTCTACCTGTTTGTATATAAAGAAAACAGACGTCAAACATGAAACTTTCAGCGTTGTGAAACTATTGAGCATAATATATATGTATATATATATATGATATATAATATATATATAATATATATATATATATTGGTATATACTACCTGTTACAAGTAAAATGCAAAACAACAGCGTGCACAGTCACAAGTCACATGTCCAGCGGTGTAAGATAAAAATCCAGGACGGTACTGTACTTAATATTAAGGTAGCATATTTCATATTTTATGTTGCCAGGTACGTACGTATATAGCTATGCTGTCCCTTTCTTGCCTTCCACCTTACCCTCGCAGTTATTATTTATTTACTTATTTATTTACAATTTGTTGAACGACACCGTCAGTAGTTCAGAATACATAATGTCAAACGGTGGCGTGATTAATGAATAAATATTGTCGAGGAGTGTGGTAGGAAGCAATTTCAGGCTAGTTTGAGGTATTTCGTACAACATCAACATTACCTGGAAAGCCTGAGGAAAACGAAAAGAACCCCTATCCAGGATAGTCATTTTCTCGGCCAAGATCCAAACCGGGTACCTCCCAGATATAAATCAACAGAGTTAATGCCCAATGTAACTTTTTGATCCCTCGACTCATGCCTTCCATTCTCTTTTGCGCAGCTCACAGGCCACCTTAAAGTAGCAGGACTGTACAAACACGATATTCATTGAGCGAAGTCAGTCGCCCTTGGAATTCTTGTATATTTACGTCGCTTCTTCCCACAACCCCCGTCACGAAATAATGTACGTACACTATCCCTTCTCTGGTAACAAGAACATTTTAATATTACCCGTTTTCTCATGAGGCAGAGAGGACATGCAACGCAGGTTTGCAGGGTGTGAACAAATTGAAGTGACGGAGTGGATATTATAAGATTATAAGGTAGCCATGTTTCCACTCCACCCCACGTGATGTAATCACGACACCAATTGAAGTAGGCTGCATGTAATTACAATAATAGCTAGACTTTAATCAAGAGTGAACTATCTCTTAAGCTAGCCTAGTGGGTAACGGAACCACTTCGGGAAGCTTAGGCAAAATGTTTTATGTGAGTATGCGGAGCAGACGTGCGTAATAGCCGAATTTCTGTGTGTTAGTATTATTTAAGACATTCTCACAAGAATACTGCTGGTTGGAAGCAATCGGTCGTAGCGTATTTCAGAGTAATATCCCGGCTTTCGACTGAAGAGACAGGGAAAAGCACAGAAATTCTTATGAAAACATGTAATCCAGGCCAAATTCTAAACCAGTACCTCCAAAATGATAAATACCGATATAGACGGTTGTGCTGTAGTTGTTTACTTGTCTTAAAGGAATTTATCTTTTGTACCCTGTTCCAACTGTACAGTTGATAAGTACGGTTACAGTAGTTCTCTTTCCTTTCGTAAGGGAAAAATGGTTTATGGATGTGCCTGTGAATGTTGAACTGCCTGGATATGAGTCAGGACAACTGTGTGTCTTAAAGGACAGAACTGGAAAGATATGATATTAAAAGAGTATTCCTACAATCCCACCGATTACAATGACCTGCAGTCTTGTACACGGACAGCGTGGGTTCGTCTATCACGCGATGCATGTACGTACACTTACATTTACTCTAATTGTGTTAGTGCTGTCCCATTTAGGTAAAGGCCTTAAGATGAAACAAACCTTCTTTCAAGGATTCCTACCAAATATCTACAAACAATATGCAGAAACCCGTAAAACTGGAGGCCCTTGGTCGCCTTGAACTGTGACGTCATATTCTTGAAATCATGTTCCATTCATTGTGCGGTGCTTACACAAAGCAGACGCATAATCGGAGGTATGTATCTACGGTTGTTCTTCTGTCCATACGTATTTGATATTCTAAATTACGGGACAAATTTCGAATACATTTTATACCCGGGAGCGGATCGTCCACACTAAAATTTTATGGGCGCATTTCAGGTTACTTAAGTGAAGCCACATTACATTTACTCATATTTCTCAAAAACGGTTCCTCGTACAGATGATTAGTAGGTAGCTTACTCCTGAGATGAAAATCTAATTAATGTCGGAAACTTTTAATCTGAAGCTTTCATCGATATTGTAAACAGCCTATTTAACTAAACACAAAAATATATTATTTGGCTTTTAGCAGTAAGAGTAGCTTTGCAATAACAATTGCATCTATTCCAGATGCGTTTCAACCCAACGAAGTGCAAGAAATAGCAAATAATGCTGTTCAAAATAAGTATGCTCTATTTTTTCACTTTTTTCTTAAACAGGAATTTAACATACCTGTCACCTATTGCAAATAAAGAATCTAACTACATGACCTTGTGGTGACATGCAGTAGTATTCCAAAGTTCATAGTCACAAATACCAAAACCTTCTATTCTACCACACGCTCAGGAAGTTCTGATAGTGGACAGAGTTATTTCCTACACACTAGACGTAATGGTCTTACGTCCATAACTCGGTCGTCGGAGCTTCGTTTATATACGTGAAGGTATGTTAACATTAATACAGCAGATGCTTTATTCTGCGCATTATACCTCAGTATGTACCATTTATATTTCAATTCAACTAACATGTTTCCAAGAATTGACTTGATTCACTCTTACATAATTCGACTAACAATATAATAATAGCCGCATCAAAATAATGTTAAGTGACAGCTGCAACACGCAACGTATAACTTCGGCTATTTTCCGACTCAAGCTCTCGAAAATACGCCAGACCTCGGCGACAATAACAACTCACTTGCCTTTACATTACTGAACATAACCGGCGTATCCAACTTATATTCAGGTATTAAAACAGATAACCATGCTGATGATGAGCGGTTTTATTCAATTTCTCCAACATGTTGTGGAATAATTCATAGGAATATTTTATTTTATATGGGTCTGAAACTTGATCTGTCGCACTGAGGTAAGCAAATCGATTGGGGGCGTTTGTGAAAAAAGGGGTGCTGAAACTAATACATGACATGGCACAAAGAAAGTAATGGGAAGATGGAGAAATCACATAATGATCAAATCAAAGAGGATGCAACATACGGAGCAGGTAGTACGACTGGGAAAAATAATAAATGCCCCCAACATTTTATTAGAAAAATCCCAAAGTAAGAGACCACACGGGAAGCTCTAGCATCGATGGGAAGATATTGCTACAAGTGGGTCTTCAACGAATATGAAGTAAGCGTGTTGACTAAGTCAAATCGGCTTAGTATGTAGTAGATCTACAATTAGTTGTGCATATGTTAATAAACATTAGTGTTCCATAAATGTCAGAACGTTCTTGACCACCTGGGTGATTATCAACATTTAATTAAACGCCCTTCACCATGAGTTAATTAGTTACATTTAACGATAATAGCTTCATACCCACTTCATAAGATTGCACTGCCAACCTCCATGTTAGTAACTAATAGTTAGACAACTAGTAATTGGAAAGGAAATACAGCACATAGGATTGACCCCAATAGAATGGTATGCAATAAAATTTGAATGGTTAAAATTATTCATACGAACCAAGATACAAACACACATGTTCTCATTAGCCTCATTTTCCTTGTGGGCTAACGTCTTCGTATTTCTCTGCGATCTCTTATGTTACAAAAACTTCTGAGTGTTATTACGCGCCACACTTACGAAAAAAACAAACACACTTTGTATCAGAAATTCCTCACCCTGCTGGCATAATAAGAAATTGAATTAATGTAAAGAATGCGGAGAAGCTTTATATTATTTAACTCATGATCTAATATATTGGTACGATCAAATCGAGGATAATAATATGGGCACAGGAGAGATAATAAATACATAACAAATTTTAGTAGAAAACTTAAAAGGAAGAGACCACCTGGAAAACCAAGGCATAAATGGGGGGGGGGGGGTAATATAGAAATAGATCTTAAAGAAACAGTGTCAGAGGGTGTGGAATGGACAAATTTTGTTCAAGATAGGGCCCAGTGTTGGGCTGTTGTGAAAACGGAAAGGAATCTGGGGCTCCACAAATGATGGAGAGTTTCCTTACTAGCTACGCGATTGTTGGATTCTCAAGAAGATCTCCCCTCCACGGAGTTAGTTAACATTTGTAATTGTGAAATATCCGGCAGCAAAGCAATAGAGTATTCTCCACAAGTTGGTAATAATTCGTAAGTACCGCAAAGAATGGGCGGTAGTTTATCGTATATAGGTCTATATAGGTCACAAATGTAGATATGTTTATGTTGTAGAAGTACACATCAGCCGCATACTCTAAATTAGGTTCTACACATGTTGAAACACCCAGAGCAATCTCGTTTAAGGAAAATTATTTAGGTCGGAGTTAAAATATCGTGAAAGTTGTAGGTTTGATCTTACAAACTCCTCGAAAAATATCTCTCTCCTTAATAGTAGCATTAATAATAATAATAATAATAATAATAAAAATAATAATAATAATAAATTAGTAAGCTAAAAATACACTTTCAATTAAAGTCACAGTACCGATGGCAACAACTTGGTAAAAATGCAGCAAACAATTTCAATTACTTAAGGAAATTGTGGAGATACATCAGTCAGATTGCCTTCAAAAATAAGCATTTACCCTATCTGCCACAGAAGTCGTTTTTAACACCGCGAGGACTGACGTTCATCTAAACTGTGAGTATAAAACTTAATCACCACCTCACAAAGTACACAGACTGGGTTCACTATAAAGACCAAGCGGTCGTACTGTTTAGGGCAGTAATCTGTATTTATCGTTAAGAACAGTGCGACACACATAAATAAGCCGTGTGGAAAAATGCACAGTTTATTATTATTACTGCAGATGGTACAACGTTACCGCTTGCCTTAGAATGTTAGCAAATCCTAATATTTCTTGTGGGTTCGCTCTGTTCTTGTCGTTAGAGAACGTAAAAAAAGGTTTGTGTAATACCGTCCGACTTACAGACAAATTGTTTTGGACACAAATGTGAGTTTCATTATTTTCTACAGTCTTCGTTTAAAACAGTTTTCGTTCCGATACATACTTAGCGATTCACGATCGACAGTAATGCTTGTAGAATATTTCCATCATCCTAGCTGTGTTGAGCATTTCTCGAGAAAACAAAATGTCAGTATTCTTTGAATGTAAATACAGATATAATGCCTGGTGGTTAATATGTTTAACACATTTGCGTCCAGACGACAAAGAGAGCTTAAGTCACTGTTGCTGAGCAAAGAGAAACAGTTCTGGTACACTACTACAAGCGTAACTCATTTTCGGAACACATACGGTTGGACTCCTTGCTGCCTAGCACCATCCTTCCGTGCAAAGTTCAGCTGTTACAGAGGTCACTTAAATATTACAAAAATATTTCAGATACTATTTGTACTTACCAAATGTCCATCGTCGTTCTTAACCAGATGTATTTATCTGTAAAATAATGAAAAACATAATAATAATTCATTTCAATTCAGTTCTAGTTTATTTATGTGCCGAGTCAACAGCCAGATGGCCAATTACAGAAACAGCACATAATAATAATACCTTTTACCAAAAGAGACTATAAGCAACATCCTCAACCTACCGAATAAGACCATAATATATAATATTATAACATTATGCATAACACTATTAATCCTGGAACATAATTTAAAGGCGTCCTATACATATCACGAAAAGGAACATTTCAATGCGATTCAAAGAATCCAATAAGGATTCGTCTTTTACGCAACTCGGTATCTATAATTTTGAATGAAATGAAATATATATGTATTTCTAAGCATAAAGTAACATGCTTCATACTATTTAACATATTACATACAGGCATGTAAGTGGATGTTATAAAATCACGCTCTGGAACTGAAAATCAAATGGCATACCTTATAAATACAGTGGAGTCATTTTCACGTAACATCAAGATGGGCTTTTATATATATATATAATATATATATATATATATATATAATTAGTAAATTTTACAAATTTTGAAATGGTATTAATTGAAGCTATGGACGATGAAGACACCTACAGTGCCCGGAGTTGTACAAGCAAGACACATAGAAGGAACTGAATCAAAGATAAATTATCTGAAGAATTTCACAGGAGACTAAATAATAAGCTAAAAACAAAAAAAAGAGCAGTCGAAGCTTAGCACAAGCATTAAAAGTGCGCGTTATCCCTGTTTTTACTTATCCATTTCGAGTAATCCCCTGACCACAGACAAAATTGGAAAGTCTCCAAAGATCTACGCAAACGACAATGACAAGTTATCGGATGAATCATCCTTATTCCAGTCCACAAAAGGGGAAAGACCTTCTAAGAGCGAGGGTGGAAGAAGTTAGACACTTTCAATGGTACGTTACAAACAAACGGATTCCCTACAAGAATATTTCGTCTTAAAAGATATTTCACAACTTCATACAACACTTTATACTGCTGACTGTAACTACACTCCACTAAATTTGCAAGGCAAGTATACTGACTTTGAAACTCTAACAAGAAGGCGATAAAAAACTGGCACTGAAACGAGAGTCACTCCATGGCCAGCTCGAAATGACTAAGCAAATTCAAAGCCGACAATGGCGCGTGGAACCTATGGCTTAAACATGGGGAGCTATAACCAGAAAAGAAGGACATTATGGTGCCTATACAGAATCAGGTAATTAATAAAATAAGTTACGTAAGTTACACAAAATGCTATCTTAATGATCCATTGATTGTAACAAACACATGCAATAACTGTGTTTCTGATAAGCAAAACAAAACCTATTATGAGAGTCGTAAGACTGTTGCATCAACTGAATATCATACCAAGCAAGATAATATAGCTAAACACATGCGTCAGGAAGTCTTGTTTAAAAGGAACTCAATAAGCATTTCAGTCCCATGGTATAAATGAAAAAGAAAGAAAACATGGCAGAGGATGTGATGTACAAAATTTATTGGGACCGAAACTTGACAAATAATTCTATGGAGCGGAGTCCTTCTTTAGAAGCTAGTAGTTCCGCAGCTAGTCGAGAAATTCCCCGCGTTTTGTGCAGTGAAGATATATTATTAAATATGGTTTGTAGGCTATACCGTATGAAAAGAACATATTCAAATCTCATTACCGTGCCTATAAGAGCCCGCCACTTGTCCCTGTTTTGAGCCAGACGAATCCAGTCCACGCCACCCCATCAATCTCCTTAAGAACCGTTTTATTACTATCACCCCATCTACGCCTAGGTCTTTCAACTTGTGTCTTTCTTTAGATTTCCCCACCAAAGTCCTGTACGCAATTTCTTTCCACCTATGCATGTCACATGCCCCGTCCACTTCATCATCCTTCTTTTGATCACGCTAAAAATATTTGGCAAGACACATGCCTCATGAAACTCCGCATTGTGCAGTATTCTACAGACTTAACTTCCTCCATCTTAGGTCCAAATATTTGTAAAATAAAGGAAAATATTCTATTCCGAATGGTGTCAGGCGTTCCCTGAATTTAATCGCCTCTTAACTTCTTCTTGTTGATTTGTTAGTGCCGTTTCCACATGTTCTCATAAAGCATTTATTTGAGGAGATTTTGCCGGTCCTTCCAGGCAAATTTCAAAACATTCCTTGACACTTGCGTGATTTCAGGCTTCCGCCGCTGTGTAAAGGAGATCTGCGCTCTTCTGGAATATTACGCAGCATACAATGTTAGTTTCTTACCGACGTTGCGGGACAACCTATCGGTCCCATCTTCAAGGGTCTTGGACTGCTTGAACCTTGAAATGGGACCGATAGGTTGTCCCGAAACGTCGATAACAAACTACCATTCTACGCTGCGTAAAATCCCAAAATAACGCAACTTCATTCCTTGACACACCCAAGATAGCTTCCTTTTTCGTTCTATTATCATCTTTGACTTTTATTTGCCGTTAAGTGGCCTACCGTCTACAGCTGACATATTTTAAATTTTAGAAAAATATAAATAATCACAAAATTTTTAATGATTTTATTTTTAAAATTTTAACATGTAAGCATTCAACATAAAAACAATGCTACGGCTTATTTCGTAGCATAAAACTTATTTAAATAAACTAGGTAAGACAGTCACACAGGACAGGCGAATGTTAGAGAATGAGGACTTAATAGATATCAGTTTGGCCTAATACTTTTTTTTAATGGCTCGACAGCCCTATATGGGCCTGGCCCTCCTCGTTTCGTCGAGGTTTCATGATCACACACATTTGAGACACACAACACTCGGTAGGACTCCTCTGGACGAGTGACCAGCTCGTCGCAGAGAGCTCTACCTGACAACACACAACACTCACAAGAGACAGACATCCATGACCCCGGTGGGATTCGAACCCACGATCCCAGTAAGCGAGCGGCCGAAGACCCACGCCTTAGACCGCACGGCCACTGGGATCGGCGGCCTAATACCTTAGGGGTGGCTAAACCAAGAAATATATGTTGGTCGAGACATACTGACGTGAAGGTCAACTTGAAAATTACACAGAAATTAGATTAGAAAAAGCCTCAAGGACACAGTGCACTTGAGATGCATAGACACATACAAACTGTTACATAACTGTGGACTAGCTTGAAATGCTTTAGAATAGGGTTTCTGTACAGAAAGGGATAAACCTGCATCTTCGTTACTTAATATTATACATTTTCCGTGCAGTTGTTTTGTATACACAACTTACCAACTACTGCACAATAGTTATACATGCTCCTACATGTATAACTATTGTGCAGTAGTTGGTAAGAAATGAACTTGTACATACTGCACCTTCGCTTTGCAGGAAGGCAGGGCATTTATTGATAGGCTGAACAATTACCGACTGCTCAAGGATCACCCAGTGTCACGTGTATGTAAGTAGTTCGCTAGTAAACGGATATTCTTCAAAATGCTAGTTTCCACTCTCTAATATGCAGTATTTATATACGAATTGTTGTTAAAGCCTTCGGTAGACATAAGTCAATAACGTGTTGTAAGTCTCCAGACGATTCCTGCACCGCCGCTGGTCTAAAGTTCACAGACCGCAGTAAAAATAGTGTCACTCCAACAGTAGTAGATATATCAGTTCACTTCTATTTTAAATTCAGTGTCACTGACTCATGTAACCGTGTTACTCTACTGTGTACTTTATGTTCACAGCAAGTTCAGATTAGGGTATATATAGAGCGTGCAGATGTTAAATAAGAACTACTGTGCTACCGTACATTTTACGTTTACGGGACATAAACTCACTTTAAAACCAGAATTACCACACTTCCATCAAATAAAAAATATGAGGTAAGAGAGATTGCAATTATAACAGAAAATGGGTTTTAGCAAGATTTTACGTTTTAATTAATTCCAAAAATGGACTGTTCAGTTCTTTCCCCTTTTCTGTTGTGTTGCTGGTTACAGAATTCAAACATGTACATCACATCGAGACACAAGAACAACCCATAAAGGTAAGCACAACACTGCCTACAGAACAGTGATATTTTGTGGGATGCAATACTGATTTTGAATGCTTACTACAATACAGAAGGAAACTGCAATATAATAAATAAATGTGCTAAGGAAAATCAATGTAATAGAAAGAACTAAGTTGGAGTTTGATCCTAAATCTACCAATCACATAAAACAAAAAAAGTCAACACAAACCAGACGTTGACACTTATTCTACTGAAGCGTTGTCGAAGCAATATTTATTTCCTTATTCATTAGTTTTTGTGACCTGGTGATTTTCACCCAAAGTGTCTCCCAAGTGAATTATATATAGAAGCTTATAAGAATTCATAACGCTATCAAGAAGTTACATATTTCAAGCGTTATATTCTGCTCAGTTGAGAAGTCTATTAACGATTGATATTACATTAAGCACTTACAAGTCGAAACTCGTGAAAAGGGGGACGTTGTATTCCAGTTTTGGGTAGCTACACATATTTATTTTCATAAATTCTGTGCGATATTTTATATGTCACTGGAGTTGTTTGAATTTATTTGCACATGTGAATCTGTTATTTCAAACAAAGTATGCTACCACTGTTACGAAACTACTCCCACTACATATAGGCCTATCATGTTCAGTGGTAGCCGTATCATTCTTTAAATATCAAAGTTTTAAAAGAAGTTGAAAATCTTGATGAGATCGATATTTTAATTTACATATCATGTAAATAACCCATGTGTTAGCTTACAGATTTAAAAAAAATTATAAAATTATGTCTGAGCTTCGCACAGGAACCGGAATAGCGTAGTTTGTATTGTGACTACGCTAAGGACTTGACGAACGACGAAACATTATTCGGTTCGTGGCAGTATCAATACATTTTTCCCTATTCCCACAGCATCCACACCACCTCTTGAGCCCATCCAGCCTCCAATCCAATGAATATCAACAGCTCTTTTCCCAGACGTAATGCAGCACGTGCTTCGAACTGATCACTTATCTGCATCTAGTGATGGCGTAAAACGTAGTGGAGCTATACTTTCACTATCCACCCACCCCTATCTAGCGCCGACGTTAAAGAAAGAGTAGAGCTATACTTCTATTCCCTCTCTGAGCCTTCATGGCATGTTCCAGGGTAAACTTCGCCTTTTTTACCTTCATATTTATGCCTTGATGGCGTGTACTAGGGACAACTTCACATTTGTCGTAATCTGAGCTTCAGAAAACACCGGTTACAATTAATATTGTTGTCATCTCACTTACGTTAACACGGTAGAATGTTCCTTGGAATTGTCGGAACATGATGTCATAACCAAGGCAACGATAATTTAAACCGGCAAACTTCAGACACGGTTTAGGCTCGAATGAAAAGCGTCAAAACTAGACCCTGACAACTTTTAATGAAGACTTCCAATACAAAACATCATCAGAATCAGTATAGCATTTTTGGAGTTGAAACATTCGGCGGAAGGAGGTATGATTCCACTCCAAATTACGCGTTCATTTTCTAAACGTTGTGCGAAGAACGTATAAAACATGAAACACGAACCAAACGAAGTTACGCGTGTATCATATTTCACAATAAACAGCTGGAGTGGCCTTGGCTTACAAAACCTATATTTAAAACTGAGTATGGTACTGAGCCTTTAATTAAACTGGGCATAAAAATTACATTTTTATTTTTGCAAAAAGGGATAGTCTGAAATGCCTTTTACCTGATGGTTTGAAGACCTCGTTAACCTTGCTGGTACTGTCGGAAAACGTTCGTATAATATGGGAGTGTTTCAGATTCACTCGATATAAAGTATAACTTCAATATGAGTAAGAGAAATCAGATGCATGTTACAGGAGATACCATAATCTATCAAAGAATGAGCAGACATCGATATGGCAAAGGATCGAAAGACACATCCCCCACCAGTCGACTAATTTTGCGCATCATTTTAAGGGTTTCCGGCATGCTAAAAGCGTCTGGGATCCACATTGAGCGACCATGTTGTCAGATGCATTCAGTCTAAGGTTGCTTTTCTCCTTGGCCTTAATTTAGTTTGGACATTCCAATCTATTGTTGCGAAGTTTAACAGGTACAGATACTAACAACGCATAAAGCAAGATGTTAAATGCCTACTTTTACGATATGTTTTGCTTTTGTATAATCAATAATACGTAGTTCGGCCAAAAGGTTTAGCAAGGTAGTTCCTGTCTCCAGAGCAAAGACGCTTAACTTTTAATCAATATCGTACCCTACAAATTAGTATCCTTGGGAATTTATATAACAAAATATAGCTACAGCCTGTCGCTAAAATTAGGCCGAATGTTTCTTTAGATTACGTACGTCACAAATTTTATGGGCACAGAAAAACGATTTTCAGATAGTAGAGACAAACGTATCGAACAAATTTGCAACATTCTAGGGAAACTGACATTCTCAGGCAGTAAAGAAATTTCCCAACTTTAAGAAACTCGAAGATTCTTTAATGTGCTCAAAAGAACCCGCCATTAAAATTAGCCTAATTAGGTGATCGAACTAAAATGAAAAAAAAAATGTGAGCGTAAATTCTGATGTTAAAAATCACATTTACTATCTATTCCTTTAAGATACCCTTTATGTTCTCCTAACACATGAAGACTTAGAAATGAATTGTTTTAAATTTTCCATACCCACATCCCATGAACCCATGCCCGTCACCACATAATGACGCCATCAAGAGACGCCAGTGATTACAATTACAGAGGAACAAACTGTCAACAACTTGACGGGGCGTCGCCAACATTTAAATGTATCCTCAAATATAAACACGCGCAAGTATCGCCTAAATTACGCCCACACATCAAATGTATTTCGTTACCAATGACTCGTTGCATTAGCGTTTGTTAAACTCTCCTTACTAGATATAACGCTGCGGAACTGATTCTCGCTTGCACAGTCACAGGGCGTTATGCTGGCCGAGTGTTCTGAACACGCGACTTCGAGGTCTATAACACTTACTGACCGTATTCAGTGTCGTATTGGCACTTCAGGTAGTCTTTGATATAACGAAGTATTTGCCCGAATAAAATACGCACATCTCCTTCGCCGCCGAAAAAAAGAACCCTTTTAAATACTGGTTTTCCCGCAGTGTCAGTCGTGCTAGGTAAGACATTTTACTAGAACCTACTTAAGAAATATACTTTTACTACAATTAACTTATTACAGAACTTTTTAATAAAACTTTAATTGTCTAACTTACAGCAATCACTCGACAAACATGGCGTTACGTTCATAAAACCGCGAATTTGCTAATATCAAAACCATATGAGATGTTCCGTGTTTGTCGCAGTACCGCTCTTCCAACACTCAAAAGTGTCTAAATAATGTGACTGTTCCTTTACTAAAGACAAAAATAACGCCCAATATACCACGATTAATAATAAGCAAAACAAAACATAAATGTGTCACAAAGACAGGCGCAGCAGCGGTAACCTAGAATCCAGAAAAATTACTTCGTCTGCCTTCCATTGGAGCCCTGATCCAGCGAATGTTGATCTCTCGTAAGGCGGTCAACGTTTTGTCCGTTTTTCCGTATACGTAAACGGAAAATGCCGATACGTAACACTACCGGGGTCAACAAAACTTGATACATGTGGAAAGACCGTACACAATTTAAACCCCCGAAAGGCAAAACCGTTGTTAGCGATAAACTGTCTTCTGGAATATGACGTCATGTTCTTCAAAGCGTCGTATCCCAAAAGACTTAAATCTTCAGAACTTACTTGGTGGAAAACAGCTTAGCAGAGCATGAGTTGACATAAAATATTACTTGATGTCTTCTTATTGTCACTGGGTTAACTGAAAAAATGAGATATGATGAACAACAATTCAGTTTAGAATGTAAACAGATTACATGAATCGTCGTGTTCTTCCAATAGTAAACGATGGACAAAGTCCTAAAAACCAGTAATCCTATGCGAGAAATTTGTGTCAAGTTAGATCATAAAGGAAAACAACATGCTGTGGATTTATTGAGAGCAATGAGTCCGTACAGAACTGTCCCCCAAAATATGATAGGCTATATATACATATATATATATATATATATATGTATATATGAGGTTGATGATTCGATAAACTAAGATACAAGCTCAAAAAAGATAGGCTAAGGTTATAACAGGGTGACTCACTATACAAAGATACAAGCTGTCAATGATAGTCATAACTTTATAAACTCTAAATTTAAAGATATGCCATTATCTGCAAACATATACACGCACAAATACACAGTATAACTTACACGAACGATTTACGAAAACATCTGCGAAGACGTGCATATTCTGCTTTTTAACTCAAGAAGGAATTTACAGTTTAATACATACTTATCCCTGCATTACAGTCATACAGTTCTGTATATATTTAATGCCAGGAATAGAAGAAATCATGCCAAACTCAACTCTTTGCTCTTTAATTAATATTTCGCACAACAGGATAATCTCCATTAGAATTCTGCTTTTTTAAGTCTTAAAAATATGTCAATTAATCCGGAAGGGTCATATTATTATTAAAATAATCTTTACAGAAAGCATTTATTACTAGCAAATTATTTGAAACATAACATTATATTCCATTTTACTTTCACACCTCCAAAACCTCAGTTTCTAAAAGATTTCTCTGCCGAAATTCTATCCTTAATTCTTTTTTCCCCGTCTGAGCTGTATTCTCAGCCATTTGTTGTGTCTTGGATTTCGCTATCCTAACAATACTAGGTGACGTGTAAATAATCGACGTTGCTCATTATGCAATATTCTAAATTGACCATCCAGGCCTACGTATTTTTTCTGAAGTCCAACACCTGAAGACGTTCCTAAATAAATACTTTTTGTTCAGGATTTTCCCTCCGAGCAATAGATCTCGTTTCGCACGTATACAAACCTTAAGAGAATCTGCTTCGTGTGACTGGATTTTTAAACGTTTGAATGGTAGAAGTGATGACAACAATTATCAAACTGAGTAAGAAGCCCTTAGTTCTTCTGGTTTCATCAAACACATTATCAGTTATTAAGTATTTGTTTCGTTTTCTAAATCTTCTTAAATAGAATAATTATTATTATTGTTATTACTATTATTATTAACTAAGCTTATATCTAGAAATGTAATCATGTTGGTCTGTGTAGGGGCGTCTGTGTATCCTTTAAGATATTTAATTCCTCCTCAACAAATTATTACCATCAGCAAAAATCAGTACGTACTTTAGGGAATGCAGCTCCAGCTCTTTCTGATTTTCTTGTAAATTCCTTAGTTTGCAGGGCAAAATTTAAAAAAAAACCTTGCCGTAGAAAATCTCACTGTATTAGCAATGCATTTGCTGGAAACATGTCTGATGGGTATTTATCTATACAAATTTGACTACGAACTATTAGATACCTCATGTCCAGATACTTGAATTTCATTAAACTTTTCACATATTAAGAGGTAAATATTTACCTCAAGTAAAGGTATTCAGGGCTCAGGCGGTTAGTCGCCGGCCTCCCACCGCGGAGGTTCAGGTTCGATCCCGGAACAGTCCATGCGGGATTTGTGGTGGACAAAGTGACAGTGAGACAGGTTTTTCCCCGAGTACTTCGGTTTTTCCCCTGTCAATTTCATTCCACCGGTGCTCCATTACTTGGAAAAATGAAAAACACTAACCATCTTTCTCTTCATCTTCGCCACAGGGTTGCACAATAAGCCTTAAGGCTGCGGTGCGTCCGTAGCTTCTGCTGCGGGCCCTTCTCCAAAACAAAATAAAAGTATTTAGAGGTGCCAACAATTATTACCTATCTATTACATAAATTTCTAGAGATATACTCACTGCATAACCAAAGTTACACAAAAGCTATATTCAAATAACGTACAAGATAACACGCCAACTCTTGGTTACCTTTTCAAACTGATGTTCCGTTATCATCAAACTACATATACGATACGTTTCTAGCAAGGCAAAGCCTAAGTAGTCCCTGTGCATGCCATAAAAGCATAAGGAAGAGTAGAGATACAGCTCCACTCATTCATAAACTCTATAATAGATGGAGGTCACACACGTACGTGTATATATTTCTCATAAAACTAATACTTCCACAAAGACATCTTACAGATTTATAACATAAATATCTGAGGTTCAAACAAATTAAATTAAACTAAAAATTAAATTACAAATCTTGGTCTTAAATTCCAAACGATATTACAGTTTTTTTTAATTTAAACGTGGTCTATTCTTAAAGTGTAGAAATTTTAAATAACATTCCAAATTATATTCAAAATAAACAATTCACTATTTAAAATCAAAAGACATTGTTGCTCTTCTGATATAGTCACTTTAACGTGGTTCAAGCAATCAGTTAATTGTGTGTGTCAAGTAAGATACGTGTAAACAGCTGAATGTTGAAGATATATTCCTTCATTTCTAGCCTACAAAAATAAATGCTTCTTCTACGCGTACTGACAGGTCAACACTCTAGGTACACAAATTGTAATATTTACGTGACTTTATTATTTATTGTGGCTTAGGTTATTTTCTTATTGGGGTCATAAAAGCTTGCCTGTTATTTTAAAATAAAAATTACAGATCAATTAAAAGCAGGCACGAAAAAAATCGGTCAGAAAATCATGAAATTTTCTGAACTTCTGACTCAGGTCATTAATGAATACGCTGCAAAGGTAAGAGACACAAAATGCCCCAAAAGGAAAGAAAAAATGTTAATTTTACAAAGGTCAGAAAGTGATTCCGTTAAATGAAATACCTTGGAAACCAGCAGACTACTTCCATTCAGTTAATGTCAATAACGGTTTATATTTTTCTGCGGATTAAAAGGCGCAGAGACATGAAAATCCTCGCAAGACGCCAGCCGTCGGAACCACTCAATGTTTTCTCTTGTAAAACTACCTAGCAATGGGGAAAGGGGAAGGTAAAACCGTCACATGAAAGTTGACAACGAGTTCACCTATGCTTATATAAAGATGGGTAGTTGCGGTACTTTTGAACAGTGTTCGTCAGGATTATCTTGCAAGAGAAACGACCACTGGACAAAGTAAGTTCCGATCAACAAACGCAATATAACAGAGATTTCTGTTGTTGTTTATAATATTATTAGTGTTTGTGCAGAATTTTCAGAACATTCATTGTTCTATACCGGAACATGTATTTCAGATATGCGAGGAAAATTATACCGAAGTATTAATGTTTGTGCATTCTTCTCACGAAAAAGAAATAGATGAATAAAGGCGTAGCCTTTCTTTTCGTTTTTTCGCTAATTTCACTTAAGAACTTTGAATGCATTCTAATTAAATTTTGCATTGCGGCTCCATGCTCTAATTTTATTGGCGCATTTCATTGTATTCGTATGCGACTAATTCGTTCTTCAGTTTTCACAGAATGGGTTTGTGGTACAGCTTAACGTCTGCAGTGTATAACATGTAGACTACATATAAACATTTACAGTTTTTACGCGAAACATTTGCGTAAGAGTAATAACATTCGGATACAAGAAAACTGGACCACGCGTCCGATCAGGCTTGAAAACAAGGTGAATGGAGATGTAAGTGGAACATTTCAGAAACCGAGTCTCTTGCCGTCCTCGGGTAAAAAGGTAAATCTACCGAGTCGTGCCCACTACACCGAGCGACTCTCAATCCCTAGGCAACATACACATTTTCATATCTATAAGACTGTGTGGACTCCAAGGCTTACCTACGCTGGTGATACTGCTAGCCTGCAAATTATTTACCCACTTGTGCCTAATAAGTATTCTCTCTGTTAACAGTAAAATATACCGCTCAACTCGACGAGTTATCTGCAGCGTACAATGTATGTGAAAAGATAAATTTCCATTTGCAAAAAAAAATTTACTGACGTTCGCGTCATCCTAAAATTAATTAGGCCTACATTTTAAAACCGTCTTACGAAATTATAAAACTGCGTTTATTAAAAATTCCTTAATGCTTAATTAAAATTCGTTGTCTCTTCTTCAGTGCTTATTTGTTTGTAAAGTTTCATAGTTGCCAATTACATCTCGAGACACTCAGGAAAAAGCATTTTTAAAAATACATAATGTTATTATCCACTTTAACTAATTGTAATGATATTTCAGAAGTCAGTTTTACTTTTCGCTGCTTTGTACACACACATGCGCGCTTCCCTATGTACAAATAACGTGCATGAAAAATAGGGCTTCGTAATTTTTACATTCAGTGTATATAATATCACTAATTTGAGTCTTGTGGATACACAATCAAATGTAGCAAATGTAATGTTAACTTAGTAGAAACTCTGAAGTACTCGTCATTTTAATTCCTGATAGTATAAAACGCCTTGGACGTAACTTCTTCTAGAAATAAGAAGAAAGCCTTATATTTCGACTTCACTTGTCACGTTACTATGCGCTTGCAGGAATTTGCTATTCGTGTTAATACAGAATTAATGTACACACACTCGTATTTGTGTTACGTACTGATTGCAGCATACGTAGATACTGAACCCGTATTTTTATATTTAATTTAAAGAAGTAAATCTGAACTACACCACTGAGTTACTTTTCTCTCTACTTTATTTAACGTGCCTTCTATTGCGTAATTATTCATAGCGTATTAGGAAACAAAATATCCTGGCCTATCTAGAGCATGTCCCAGTCATTTCCTGGGAGAACTGAGAAAAATCATAAAATCCTCAGTCACGGTGGCCTAATTACCTAAAGATTAAAAATGAAACCAACATAACTAAACTCTCTGATGCGAATCACTACATTGGAACGGTTTATGTGTTGGAAACATAACTAAATAACTTATACTTTTAAGTCTAGAGTTTCAGAAGCCTGTTCTTTCAGATTAATGGATTCGCAGTTAATAAAAATACTAATTTATTCTCAAAGTATACTCCAAATAGGAATACAAATATTTCCAAATAATAACGTCTTTGCGGTTTTTCTTGATTCAAAAATATTTATGTTCATTTATATATGGTGAATTCTTATATCTATTTGGACAATTAAATTGTGTTCATTTTTATCGCTAAATATGTAAACTCAGCGATTTAAATGGTGTATAAAACATCTCCCTGAAATAGGCTGAACAGATTTACTTCAATAACATCCCTTATGTACCTATTTTCTGCCGTTTGTTGTAGTTTTACGTAACATTTAAATCTTCAATGACTATTATACGTGTACGGAATAGCAGTAATTTTCATAATCTTCCCAATGAAACTGAAATTATCAAAAAACACATTCATGTTTATTTTGAATAAAAGTTCTATGCTTTCATTAAAACTATATTTCAGTAGATAAATTTTACGTACGATCAGCCGCTTCTGGGAATATTTTACAATGAGAGGAGTTTCATACAAAATTGGCGCACTGTTTGCGTACATTTTGCCAGCCCGAACACAGAGTAAATTCTTCCGACGACTTGTTCTATAGACACCCAGTACCTAATGTCACCGAAATACAATAATCTCGGAGATGAAACTTGCCCCAGTACGGACGAAATAGTAGTTCGTTTTGTGTTTGATATACAGATACGTACTTCAAAAGAATGTTAATTTTGCGATGGTAAAGTTTTGTGTCTTCTGTCTATGGCCTTTACAAGACTAAAATTAATCTACATTTTATAAGAGTTGTGTGTGTATATATATATTATGACTACAACTTGATTTCCTGCCTCGCACCTCTTGCATCAGTCGGAAAGACCAATCCATGAGGAAAGCGTAGAGAAATAGTCGTTCTTTTAAGATTCACGTTTTCTTGGAAGTTACGCCGTGTCAATCGTTAGATAGTTACCGACGTTACGAAGGATCGTAGTGCTCTCTCTTCAGAGTCGAGAATTATTTGAAGACGAAGGAACTGTAATCCTTCCAAACATCTGTAACATATTGCCCGCCGAAACAGCCTAACGTCCCATAAGACGTTGAGTCATCAGCAGCACCTCTAAGAGAGCATCAAATCTCAAACTCTGTTTGAGTATACGAAAATTGTGAAGTTGCGAGAAAAATTAAATTTTTAGTGTTAAATTAGTTAGTGTAAACATTTTTACCACTGAGCTTTAAAGGGAAAAGCCCATACACAAGTCAATTAAAATACCTGAATACTCTGACGGGCAGCTGCTCTCAAATAAGATATGGTGTAGTAGGAAGGCTTGATGGTGAGATAAGAGGCGATTTACTTAGAATATCACACTATGAGCTTCGGGAGATCATGGGTTGGAGTCTTCAGCCGAAGACCCAACTGCTGCATTTGAATGGTTTCATAATTTTCTCTTCCCTTCCAATTCGACAGTCACATTTAAACCACAGAAAGGAAAGATTGGTTAGTTGCGATACACACTATTCAGCCAAACTGATAGTACAAACATAATTTACGAACAAAGTCTATAAACGAATCTTTTGACGCCTACCTCCATTGTTGCAGTGGCGTAGCTAGGTTTTTGCGCCAGGGGCGAGTAACGACAATGGCTGCCCCTCACAGAAAGTATGAAGTTAAAATACTACAATCATTTATTGAACTAATTCTTGTTTAGCTCAATAATATAAATTTCATTAAGCGCGAGAAAAAACTTATTTAATTTTAAGTATTCGTTTTTCTCTTCATTTTCCTGCCCAATTTGCAGTACCTTGGAATCTGTTCTCCGAGACGGATGCAACACTCCTCTCCCCCTCCCCCTCACAGGTACGCCTCTTCTTAATTGTAATTATTGTGCTAACACATAAATAAGGTTGAGTTCAGCTGGATATAAGCACAAAAGCAAATAATCAAAAATGCATAAAAATCGTTGGCCGAAATACAGCATAGGAACAGGCTACATGAACGGTCTACTTGTGGATTGAACAACACAAAAATGGATGTTCGAAAAATAGTGTCAAGTTGGAGACTAGTTCAGCCAGTTCAGAATACGTACAAACGTGTAACTTCTGTAAAACTTATCTCGTCTTATAGTAACACGACAGCTTTAATTTCTATATTTCTTCATAAAGCGCATTTCTTTCCTGAAAGTGTCTCCAAAAATCACCTTGCTTCTTAATACCGAAAGTTACAAAACGTTAAATCGCAAAAATACCTTGCTAATTATAGGTGCGCCTAATAATTGTATCGTCTCATGACCCAGAAAAAACAATACTTTTAATTTACTAGCATTAACGCAGTACGCATTTAAGTGTTTGATCCTTGTATTATAATCTTCTTCAAACACATTACCAGTCGTAATACATTCATTACTGTTTCAGATGTGGAGGCTGTGTTTACGTGTGATGCTAATTGGAGTTATTTGCGTGTGCGCGCTACCCGAAAATCCATCACTCATGTCAAAATTTGTAAAGAAAAGAGAAACACAGCAGAGATTCTGCGGTAGCAAACTCGTCGCTATTCTCAGACTCCTCTGCCAAGGCAAATACCATGGCATGTTTGAGAGGAGGAAAAGAGATACGGATTTCTTTCTTTGGAGGTCACCACAAGGTGTGGTATAATTTGTTTTGGGATATTTAATGAATTTCGATTAACTTGAAAGATTACTTGGCACCGAGTAAAATGTATACGTAAAATAGAAGTGACTGATAAGGTATTCAAAATTCAGAAAATTCTTAAAATGGACAAACTACCCACCACGACCACGAAATACTGCGATTGTAGCAAGCCTACTATTGGTACGAGTGCTTATACTACGTAACACCAAAGTCGCAAAACCATCTGTCATGTATTTCAACGTGTACATTTTGTAGCCCACTTTCGTAACGAACAAAATCAGGCATATGAAATCAAGATGTTTCTTTACGAGTAACTTAAGTGTTAGGATCCTCGTCCAAATGTTTCAAATTAATTAGTCTATTTTCACATCTTACGAGAGTTTCTGGAGACCATTATTACCTACGATCAGCACCATAGTGGTCGCGTGAACTTGCGATGGGACACTAATGTGGGGACATGATGTGAAACAGAGTAACATATCTTCGGAAACTATGTAGTTCTTAGGGCCACCATGTCAAGATCTTCTTTCGTTCTCAGGTTGACGGAGATTTCTACGAACCGTTTGTGATACATAAGTGAAATTTGATATGGCGATTATCATACACATATTTTTACATTGCTATTTGTAGGCTATATTGCTTTTAATTTAATAATTACCCTATGGCAACGTTTAAGGAAATGTGTGGCGACGAAATTTTTAATGTTTACAGGATCTGCGCTTAGTAAGGTACTAACTATAATGTTAATCAGTGGGTCCGTAGGAGTGGAAAACATTCCGAATGGAAAATGTACAGGCGCTCCACTACTTCACGCGATTTAAAAAATTAAAAGAAGAAAATTCAATTTCATTTTTGAAAAGTACACATAGGGATGAAGGTGGCTGAAGAATAACACGGGCAGTATGGCGGTCATGCTGCGGCGTACAGGTTCCACTGTGTTGGAGTTTGTATTTCAACTGGACTCCCTTGTAGGAACATATTTTTGACCAATGTATACTCAATTCCGACTCGTCCAAAATTTCGAAACCCCGGATCTTCCTTAACGTAACTATTGCGTAAGTAGGGGAGTGTCGTCTGTATTTTAAGTTCTGCTTGGGATTCCTTTTATCATTTAGAGCCGAGAATAAAGTTATCACATTTTATTTTCAGATCTCGACACCCTTCCGTGGATCCAGTCTCATGCTGAGGAAGTAGTTTCCAACACAAAGTTCCCGTTCCGACCCCGTTCGATAGCCAACAAGTTTAAGAACAGGTCGTTGCGGAGGCAAAAAAGGACTTCGGGCGGCGTTGCCGACGAATGCTGTATTAATAAAGGCTGTACAATTGGTGAACTGAGAGAGTATTGCGCAGAACGTTAGTGACTGCCGCCACCATGAACTGATGATGATACAGCATTACGGATGTCCAAATCTGTATTTTAATGATCAGTCGTCCTAACTTAAAAATTCCTACAGTTGTTTAGTCGATGCAAAAAGGAGTAAAGAGATAATGTTAAAGTATTATATATAAATCGGCAAATTATGTACATTAATAACGGACAGGCCAAGCACGTAATTATTATCTCAATAAAATACAATAAAATAATGTTGTTCCTATTTTGTGATGTGCTTCAAGAGTATATAAACTGTGACTGTGCCTACCATTTATTTATAATAAACGTCTTAAAGCACCTAAACATTGCCCTTTGTAAGTGATATTTGGAATGGATGACGAGTCAGCTCAATGCAAATTTAACGAAGGAAACTGCATATTACTTAAGGATCTGTTTCTCACACATTCTTTCTGATCTGTAAATGGTCAGATCATCACACTCATTTTAAGACAACTTTCACTCATAATTGGCTATCCTTATGGTGAAGGATTTACTCGATCTGCTAAGCATATACTAAAAGTTTCTATTACTAATGAATCATGTAGTCAAATATTTACGTAATATAACTTAATATGACAAAGCTCTGAAGGTCCAGACGGTGAATCAAGCGAGTGTGCAAAAACGTCATGGAAAAAAAACTTGACACTCTAAAGTAAGTTCCTTCAAGATAAACCCTTATAATAATTTGCTGCAGGAAGTCAAGAATTATATTCTAACTGGCACAGTATTGTTCACCTAAGAATTTCGTAAACCAACTCAACATGGTCTTCAAAACATGTAAGTAATGAGCATGTTAAGTAGGCCACGATCGCCGCCTTCCTAATCCTTTCCCACTCACTGATCATAAACTTCATATCTACTGGTATCAGTCCTAGGCGCTTGTAAAATGCTTCTGCATATAATGAATTTAACAGAAAGAACCGATTTTGAGTTTGGTCTTAAATCTTCCCATCGCATAAAACATAAAAATTCAACACAAACCGGACGTTAACATTTCTTCTGCCGAAGCGTTGTTGGCGGCAATATTTACTTCTTTATTTATTCATTTTTATGAATTGGTGACTTTCTTCCAGAATATCGCCTAAGCGAATTATACATAGTGGCTAATACGAATTCATAATGCTATCAAGAAGTTACATATTTCAAGCGTTATATTCTGCTCAGTTGAGAAGTCTATTAACGATTGATAATACATTAAGCACTTACAAGTCGAAACTCGTGAAAAGGGGGACGTTGTATTCCAGTTTTGGGTAGCTACACATATTTATTTTCATAAATTTGTGCGATATTTTATATGTCACTGGAGTTTGTTTGAATTTATTGCACATGTGAAACTGTTATTTCATACAAAGTATGCTACCACTGTTACGAAACTACTCCCACTACATATAGGCCTATCATGCTCAGTGGTAGCCGTATCATTCTTTAAATATCAAAGTTTTAAAAGAAGTTGAAAATCTTGATGAGATCGATATTTTAGTTTACGTATCATGTAAATAAACCATGTGTTAGCTTACAGATTTAAAAAAAATTATAAAATTATGTCTGAGCTTCGCACAGGAACGGAATAGCGTAGTTTCGTATTGTGACTAGGCTACGGACTTGACGAACGACGAAACATTATTCGGTTCCTGGCAGTATCAATACATTTTTCCCTATTCCCACAGCATCCACACCACCTCTTGAGCCCATCCAGCCTCCAATCCAATGAATATCAAAAGATCTTTTCCCAGACGTAATGCAGCACGTGCTTCGAACTGATCACTTATCTGCATCTAGTGATGGCGTAAAACGTAGTGGAGCTATACTTTCACTATCCACCCACCCCTATCTAGCGCCGAGGTTAAAGGAAGTGCAGAGCTATATTTTACACCCATTCTGGGCCTTCATGGCCTGTTCCAGGATGAACTTCACCTTTTTTAACCTTCATACTTTCACTCTCACTTATGTCTTCAGGTGTATAAAGGGACAACTTTACTTTTGTTATAATCTGAGCTTCAGAAAATTCCGGTTGTATTTAATATTGCTTTCATCTGACTTATGTCAACATGGGGTCTGGTATAATGTTCCTGCGAAACGTCGGTACAGGATGTCATAACTCAGAAAACCATAATTTAAATCGTCAAGTCTCTGACACGAGTTAGGATCAAATGAAAGGCGTCAAAACTACATTCTGAAAATTTTAATGAACAATTCCAATACAAAACATCATGAGAATCAGTCTAGCATTTTTGGAGTTGAAACTTGTGGCGGAAGGAGGTATTAATTCCACCTCAAATTATGCGTTCATTGTCTAAACGTTGTGCGAAGAACGTATAAAACATGAAACATAAACCAAACGAATTACGCATGTATGATATTTCACAATAAACAGCTGGAGTAGATTTCGCTTACATAACCTATATTAAAAATTCAGTATGGTACTGAGCCTTTAATGAAATTGGGCTTGTGTAGGGACCGAAGCACACCTTCTCCCCAACTCCACAAATTTTGCACATCATTTGAAGAGTTTCCGGCATTTTAAAGGGTCTGTGGTCCATATTAAAGCACACGTGCTTTCAGGTGCGTTCTTTTTAATTTTGCCTTTCTGTTTGACTTAATGTTAATTTTTGGGGGGAATTCCAATATATTGTTGCGACGTTGAACATGTACAGAGAGTACAATGGATGTAGCAAGAGGCTAGAATTCAAATTTTAAAGAGGTTTTGCTTTTGCATAATCAATAATACGTGGTGCGACCAAATATTTTACGAACTTTATTCCATTCTCCGTAACAAAATGCTTAGCGTTTAATCAATAACGTCCCCCAAAGTTGTTATATTTGGGACTTTCTTTCTTCCTTCCTTCCTTCTGTCTTTCTTTCTCAATCTGACCCCTTCTATATATTCATTACAGGTGTAGAGGCTTATTATTGCACCTGATCACACTCAATGACACACATTCGGCAGGACTCCTCTAGACGAGAGATCGGCCCGTCGCAGAGACTCCCACGTAACAAAACATAATATTTACAAGAGACAGGCACACATACCCACGGGGGGATTCTAAAGCGGATTCCCAGCAAGCAATTGGCCACAGACCCACACCTTAGACCGTGCGGTCACCCAGACCTCCTTGAGACTTCGTATAGTAAAATATATCTACAGCCCGTCGCCAAAATTAGGCCTAATGTTTCTTTATATTACGTACGTCTCAAATTTAATGAGCACCGTAAAACGAAATTTCAGATAGCAGAGGAAAACGTTTCCAAAGAATTGCATTCTTCTTGCACAATTTACAGTCTCTCAGGCAGTAAAGCAATTTCCTGCCGTTATGAAATTCCAAGATTCATTCTGTGTTTACAAGAACTCGCCATTAATACTACTTTGGTGAGTACACTGCGGAGGCCCGGGTTCGAATCCGGGTCAGTCCATGTGGGATTTGTGGTGGACAGGTTTTTCCCCGAGTACTTCGGTTTTCCCCTGTCAGTTTCATCACGTCTCCCTTCGAACACTAATCATCTTCATCACGGGGTTGCACAATAAGCTTCAAGGCTGCGGTGCGTCTACAGCATCTGCTGCGGGCCCTTCACCACAAAAAAATACTACTTTGGTGAGTAAACTAAGAAAACGAAATGTGAGCGGAAATTCTGATCTTACAAATGGTACTTCCAACCTATTTCTTTAAGATCTCCTTTTATGTTCTCCTAACACATGAAGGCTTAGAAATGAATTATGTTCAATTTTCCATACCCACATCCCTTGAACCCATGCCCACCACCATACAATGACGCCATCAAGAGACGCCAGTGATTACAATTACCGAGGAATAAACTATCAACAGTCTGATGGGGCGTCGTCAACATTTAAATGAACCCTTAAATATCGTCCACATTACGCCCACAAACAAACAAACAGTATTTTGGATACAAATGACTCTTTTCATTAGCGTTTGTTAGACTCTCCTCGCTAGACATAACACTGCGGAACTGCCTCTCGCTTGCACAGTAACATGATATTGTGCTGGCCGAGTGTTCTCAACACCCGATTTCTAGGTCCATAACCCTCACTGGCTCTATTTAGCGTCACATGGGTACTTAACGTAGTTTTTGATGTAACTAAGTATTTACCCGAATAAAATATACACATCTCCTTCACCGCCGAAAAAAATAACCCCTTTTAAACACTGGTTTTCCCGCAGTGTCAGTCGTGCTAGGTAAGACATTTTACTAGAACCTACTTAAGAAATATACTTTTACTACAATTAACTTATTACAGAACTTTTTAATAAAACTTTAATTGTCTAACTTACAGCAATCACTCGACAAACATTGGCGTTACGTTCATAAAACCGCCGAATTTGCTAATAAAAAACCATATGAGATGTTCCGTGTTTGTCGCAGTACCGCTCTTCCACACTCAAAGGTGTCTAAATAATGTGACTGTTCCTTTACTAAAGACAAAAATAACGCCCAATATACCACAATTAATAATAAGCAAAACAAAACATAAATGTGTCACAAAGACAGGCGCAGCAGCGGTAACCTAGAATCCAGACAAATTACTTCGTCTGCCTCCCATTGGAGCCCTGATCCAGCGAATGCGATCTCTCGGTAAGGCGGTCAACGTTTTGTCCGTTTTTCCGTATACATAAACGGAAAATGCCGATACATAACACTACCGGGGTCAACAAAACTTGATACATGTGGAAAGACCGTACACAATTTAAACCCCCGAAAGGCAAAACCTCTGCTAGCCATAAACTGTCTTCCGGAATATGACGTCATGTTCTTCAAGGCGTCATATCCCTAAAGATTTTAATCTTCGGAAACTACTTGGTAGAAAATAGCCGAGCACAGAATCAGTTGACACAAAGAATGTTACTTGCTGCTTTCTTATTTTCTCTGGTTAGACTTGAAGGAACGAAATATGATGAACAACAATTCAGTTTAGAATGTGAACAGATTACATGAATCGTTGTGCTCTTCCAACGATGGAGAAAGTCCTAAACTAATAATCCTATGCGAGAGATTTTTGTAAAGGTACATCACAAAGGAAAAGGAAATGCTGTGGATTTTTTTGAGAGAAAGGGACCGAGTAAAATACCCCGTCAAAAAACGGTAGGTTATATATATAACAGGGTGATTCATTAAATAGAGACACAAGCTTAAAACAGATGGGCTATGTACATAAAACAGGGTGATTCACTCAACAAAGGCAAAAGCTCAAAAATAGACTATATACATAAAAGAGGGTGATTCACTAAAGAAAATATCAAGCTTAAAAAATAGGCAATGTATGTATGAGGGTGATACATTATAAGAAGACACAAGCTCCAAAATCGTAATTATAACCTTATAAACTGTAAAAATTAAACACATGCATTTATCTGCATACGTGTACACGCACAACTATACAGTAGAACTTCGAAGGATTTACGAAGACCTCTGCGATAATGTACGTAAATATCCCGCTTTTCAACACGAGCAGAAATTTTCAGTTTCATACAAATTTATCCCTGCATTACAGAAACATAGTTCTCTACAGCTGCAATCACAGGAATAAAAAAAGATCAAACTCAACTCTTTGCTCTTTAATTAATACCTCGCACAACAGGGTGGTCACTAACAGAATTCTGCTTCTGAAATACCAAAACATGTCAATTAATCCTAGTAATTGGAAGGGACATATGATTATTAAAATACTTTTTCCAGAACGCATTTGTTACTAGCAAATTATATGCAGCCTAACACTATTTCCCGTCTCCTCTTCGGCCTCCAAAACCCCAATTACGAAAAAGTTTCTCTGCCGAAGTTTTATCCACAGTCCTTCCCACCCGTCTGAGTTGTATTCTCAGCCCGTTGTTTCTTCCATTTCGCTATCCTAAGGCGTGGGTCTGAGGCCGCTCGCTTGATGGGACTGCGGGTTCGAATCCCGCCGGTGGCATAGATGTCTGCCTCTCTTTGAGTGTTGCGTGTTGTCAGGTAAAGGTCCCTGAGTTGAGCTGATCACTCGTCCAGACGAGTCCTACCGAGTGTGGTGTGTCTGTCATCGTAAAGCCTCGATAATGAGGACGCCCTGGTCCACTACGGTGCTGTTGCGTCATAGGACAGGCAACAATACTAGGTCACGTCTAAATTATCGAATTTGCTCATTATGCAATATCCTAAAATATCATCCAAGCCTACCTATTCTTTCTGAAGTATAACCCCTGAAAACTTGTTTAAAAATGGATACTTGTCATTTAGGTTTTATCCTCAGAGCAAGAGATCGAGTTTTGCACGGATACAACCTTTAGAAACTCTGTTTCGTATGACTTGGTTTTAAAACGTTTGGATTGTAGATGTGATGATAACAATTATCGAAATGAATAAGAAGAGCTTTTTTCTTCTAGTATCCTCATCAAACACATTTTTAATTATTAATGTGCGAGTATTTGTTTTGTTTTCTAAACCTTCTTCAATGACATTCATATTATTAGAATTATTATTACCTATGCTTACACCTAGAAATGCCTCCTTGCTGGTCTGCGAAAGAAATTCTGCCATATTCTTCAAGAATTTAAATTCTCCGCAACAAATTAATATCATCAGCAAAAATATGTACGTTCTTAAGGAAGTCAGTTCGAGCCCTTTCTGCTTTTCTAGAAATTTCTTATTTTCAGAACAAAATAAAAACCCCGTTTCCGTAGAAAATCTCACTGTATTAGCGGTGCTTTTACTGGAAACATGTCAGGCAGATATTTATCTATACAAACTCCACTAGACAAATCGTGGCTAGATACTTTAATTACATAATATACTTCTAGTGTACCCCGAATTCCACCACACGTTTCATATATTAAGAGGCAAATACTTACCCCAAGGTATTTAGAGGTGCCAACAATTATTACCTACCTAATATAAAAATTTCTACAGTTATACTCACTGCATAAACAGCGATACACAAAAGCTGTATTCAAATAACGTACAATATAGCACGCAAGCTCTTAGCTACCTGTTTCAAACCACTGTTCCGTTATCATCAAACTACAAATATGGAAGGTTTCTAGAAAGTTACAGCCTAAGTAGTCCCTATGCATGTCGTAAAGGCATAAGGAAGAGTTAGAGATACAGCTCCACTCACACATAACCTCTATAATAGATGGAGGTCACATACGTACGTGTATATATTCTTCAACACACCAATACTTCCCCAAGACATCTTACAACTTTAGGTAAAATTTTTATATTTGTATTATACAGATAAATATCTGGGGTTTAAAAAGTTAAATTTAAATTAATTTAATTTAATGACAAATTTTAGGCTTAAAATCAAAACAGCATCACAATATTGTTAATATTTAAACGTGGTCTATTAAAAAAGTGTACAAATTTTGTAACATCCAAAATGATATTCGAAATAACAATTCACTATTTAAAATCTAAAGACATTGTTACTCTTCTGATATACGTGTAGTCCCTTTAGCGTGGTTCATGTATTCAATTAGGTCTGTGTGTCAAGAAGGATAAGTGTCAACATCTGAATGTTGACGATTCATTCCTTCATTTCCAGCTTTAACAACAAAATATTTCTTATACGCGTATATACAGGTCAACACTCTACGTAAACAAATTGTAATTATCATGTGACTTCATTATTCCTTGTGGCTTATATTATTTTCTTACTGGAGTTACTAACAGCTTGACTGTTATTTTCATATGAAAAGTACAGATAAATTAAAAACGTTCACGAGAAAATGCGGACAGAAAATCATCACATTTTCAGAACCTATGAATCAGGTCATACAATACCATATGAATATGCTGCAAAGGTAACAGAACAAAACGTGACTCCGTTAATGCAATAAACTGGAAACTAGCAGGCAACTTCCCTTCGGTTAACGTGAATAACAGTTCATATATGTTCACGGGTTAAAAGAGGCACACACATTAAAAATCCTCGAAAGACGCAAGCCATTGGAACCACTGAATGTTTTCTCGTGTAAAACGACCTAGCAATACGGAAAGAAGAAGGTAAAATCGTCACTTGAAAGTTGACAACGAGTACACCTGTGCCTATATAAAGAGGGGTAGGTCAGGTACATTCGAACAGTATTCGTCAGGATCACCTTGCAGGAGGAACGACCACCGGACAAAGTAAGTTTCAATCAACAAACGCCACATAACTTAAATTTCCATCCCTATTTGTAATTTATCCGTGTTTATTTAGATTTTGCGGAACATTCAGGTTTCTATATTGGAACAGTTACTTCAGGTATGCTAGGTAAACTTAAATCCAACGATAATTCAAGTATTTTTGTGCATCTTTTCACGAAGAAAGTAATGGATAAATGCTTGGTCTTCTTTTTTTGCTTCCTCATTTCACTTTAGAACTCTGAATGCAGTTCAATAACGTTTTGCATTACGTCTCTATTCCACAATTTTATGGCGCATTTGATTTTACTTCGTATGCGAATCAATCGTCCAATCTTCACAGAATGGGTTTGTTGTACAGTGTAACGTGTGTAGGGTATAAAATGTAGACTACATAACAACATTTATAGTCTTCACGTGAAACACATTGCGTATGACCTTCAGTTGAATAGATACAAGAAAACATGACGACAGATCTGATCAGGCTTGAAAACATCTTGGCAGACTTACGGCAACGAAACCTATTCAATCTATTTTCTTTTGTAAATAAATTATAAATACAATTTGTCATAAAGATGAATTAAAGTTGAAGAGGTAACACATTTACAATTTATTTTCTTCCGCTGAGTTTTAAACGCTTGTATAAATGTAATACATTCTTAATTCTCTTCATATATACAAACGGAACACAAAATTCACAAACCTACGTCGTTCTGATGACATTAAGCAATACTTACGACTACTAAAATTTTCGGCTTTTTCAAAGTTTCGTATTCTAAACATGGAGAAGTAGAACATTTCGGAAACCGAGCCTCTTGCCGTCCTCGGGTAACAAGGTAAATCTACTGAGTCGTGCCCACTACACCGAGCGACTCTCAATCCCTAGGCAACATACACATTTTCACATCTATAAGACTGTGTGGACTCCAAGGCTTAACCTAAGCTGGAGATGCTGCTCGTCTGCAAATTAATTACACACTCGTGCCTAATAACAAATATTCTTCTTCTTAACAATGCATAATACTGCTCAACACAGCGATTTATCTGTGGTATACAATGTATGTGAAAAGATAAATTTCTATTTGCAGAAAAAAATATACTGAAATTCGCGTCGTTTCCAAATTATGTAGGGGTATTTTTCAAAACCGTTTTACGAAATTATAAAACTGCGTTTATTAAAACTCCTTAATGCTTCTTCAGCACTTATGTGTTTGTATAGTTTCACAGTTGCCAATTACATCTCCATATTCTCCGAAACAAAGCATTTTTAAAAATACGTAATGTTATTTTCCAATTTAACTCAATGTAATGTTATTTCAGTTGTATAGACGATAAGCAGTTTCTCCTTCTCTGCCATCCTACCACCAACGAAGATATAATCGTCCTCATGCGTTCTCCCGCTACATATACCGTGCCTTTTCACATGCCTGGCAGTACTGTATAGGAGTAACTTCAATACGCTTGTATTGACAACACAAATATTTTCGAAACTCCGCCGAATAAACTGTTATGTTCACATCATGGTTTCGTGGTTTTCCTTATTCTCCCTCGACTATGACTGAGTAATACCATCGAGTCGTCCACGACTACCTCCCTCCGAATCCTTCGATACATTTCAGTCATTACCACCGGCCAATCTCATTCTGTTTAAAAATCTCTGCAATTAATACGAGCCTATAAATCTATGAACAACAGAAACTGTTATAATTCTTAAAGAAAAGTGTGCGAGGACATTCTTTACGTTTCAATTACAGTAATGAAATAAGGGAAAACCTTATGCTACTTCCGATCATGTACCATTATTTTACATCTCGTAATCTCTTTTTCTTTTCATTCTGTCTCATTTTGCCATTCTCAAATAGTCGACCAAAAAATGTTCTCTATCATCCACTTCCTTCTTCCACATTACCCTAAATTTCCCAAGGAATCTCTGTTCAGGACAAACCTTGTTCTCAATTTTACATAAAAACTTGTAACATTAGAACCGGAATCCACGTTTAGGTGTTTTGTGTCCTGGCAGAGTTAATTATTTTTTCCAATAATTTTTCACTACCTGATCCTATATTTTTGTTTTTAGCGTTGTTGTACCGTCTCATGATTCGGAAAATACCGTACTTTTAGTTTACTGGCATTAGCACAACAGACATTTAATTGTTTGCTCATCATATTGTAAATTCATTCCAGCCCATT
This sequence comes from Reticulitermes speratus, assembly GCA_021186555.1. NCBI lineage: Eukaryota > Metazoa > Arthropoda > Insecta > Blattodea > Rhinotermitidae > Reticulitermes > Reticulitermes speratus. The sequence continues at coordinate 12,351,760 of JAJKFL010000001.1, forward strand.
ACCAGTCGTAATGCATTCATTACTGTTTCAGATGGCGAGACTGTGGTTACGTGTGATGCTAATTGCAGTTATTGGCGTGTGTGCGGTATTTGAAAAGCCATCATCCATGTCAAAATATGTAAAGAAAAGAGAAACAGAGGAGAGATACTGCGGTAGTAAACTAGCCGATAAACTCAGGGAGGTCTGCAGCGGCAAATACGAGGGCCTGGACGACATATACGAGGGCGTGGACAACACCGACGGCGTGAACAACACGTACGATGGCGTGAACAACACGTACGATGGCGTGAACAACACGTACGAGGGCGTGAACAACACGTACGAGGGCGTGAACAACACGTACGACGGCGTGAACAACACGTACGACGGCGTGAACAACACGTACGACGGCGTGAACAACACGTACGACGGCGTGAACAACACGTACGACGGCGTGAACAACACGTACGACGGCGTGAACAACACGTACGACGGCGTGAACAACACGTACGACGGCGTGAACAACACGTACGACGGCGTGAACAACACGTACGACGGCGTGAACAACACGTACGATGGCGTGAACAACACCAGGAAAAGAGGTACGAATTTCTTTCACAGGAGACCACCACAAGGTGTAGCAAAATTCGTTTTTAGGTTTCTTAAGGACTTTACATTAATTGTAAAGATTACTTGGCAGCGAGTGAGACGTACGTGTAAAATTAAAGTGACTCATCAGATATTAAAAATAATACATTTCGCTCAAACACCTCGTTATTTTTCCAAAACACATTTAACAAATAACTTAATTTAAGAACGTATTTTACAAAGCATCAAAATGGGACAGTCACTAACAACGGGCTGCACGCCTGATCCCAGAAAATCGATTACTCATGTCTGCCACAAAGGTGTCGAATGAATGGGGAGATAAAACAGTATACACAATAAATTCCATAGCATACTTACAAAGAATCGATTTGAATCTTATGTCTGACAGTAACAACCAACATAAAAACTCTGTGACTACAAAAGCAGTTTTTAGTAGCAGCTTGACATAATGGGAGGCCCACTTAACATACTTTGTCAAATGAAAGTTTGCTAAAGTTCATAGAAGTTCCAAAAGCAGTTTCAAACAACACATTTGGAAACCAGCTGAAGTTAGAATGTAATCTGAACTCAAACTGAGGCGACTGTCATAGTGTCGTAAAAAAAACTCGTAGAACGAACACAATCTCCCGTAAAATGCTTGACGTCATATTTTGTAATATAGGCCTACTTTTATTTCTGTTTGCAAATTTCTATCTTGACCCTGAGCACGAACGATTGATCGCATTGAAATGCTGCATAGGCCGAGGGGTTCCATGACAGCAGTCGTGCTTGGGGGAATCTTAAAATGGACAACCTATGTTAAACAAATTACTAGGTGCGCCCAGAAAGTAATGCAACGCATTTTTTTTCTCGGCCCAATTTTGTTGGATAAAAATGATATTTTGCGTGCTGTATCTTTAAAGTGTCCCGCGTTTATGCACATAGGTGCAATGTTTCCCGCTGGATAGCAGCGCAGTAGTGAGCTTTCAAAATGGAGTCTGCAAGTGACGTGCGTTCTAAACAGAGAGCAGTAATTGAGTTTCTTTTGGCAGAAAACGAAACGAGTGAATCAATTCACAGGCGCTTAAGAAAGGTCTATGGAGACATGGCAGTGGATAAAAGCACCGTCAGCCGTTGGGCGAAGCGATTGGCGTTATCAGAACAAGGACGGGGCACTCTGTCTGATCTCCCGCGCTCGGGCCGCCCATCAACAGCTGTGACGCCTGCAACAGTGCAACGAGCCGACAGTCTTATTCGAGACGATCGGAGAATCACAACCAGGGAACTCGCCGCTGTACTCGGTATTGGTAAGGGAAGCGTCGACAAAATCATTCACCAGTTAGGATATTCAAAGGTCTGTGCCCGATGGGTCCCTCGAAACATAACCGAAGAGCACAAGCAACGTTACGAGGTTGAGGGTGACGATTTCTTGTCCACCATTGTCACGGGTGATGAGACATGGATTCATCACTTCGAGCCCGAGACGAAAAGGCAATCCATGGAGTGGCATCACACGACCTCTCCTCGGAAGATAAAGTTTAAAGCAGTTCCCTCAGCCGGCAAGATCATGGCGACAGACTTTTGGTACCGCGAAGGCATACATGCTCTCGCATCTCGGTGGCGTAAGGCCAAAGATTTAGAAGGAGACTATGTCGAAAAATAGGGTCAGGTAGCCAAAGATTCATGTAATGATGTGACATATTTGAAGTTTTGATAAAATCAATTGTGAATGAGAAAAAAAATGTGTTGCATTACTTTCTGGGCGTACCTAGTACTTAACACGTGTTTGTAGCAGGCCTACTATTCGTAAGAGTGCTTATCCTACGTAACACCAAAGTCGCAAAACCATCTGTCATGTATTTCAACGTGTACATTTTGTAGCCCACTTTCGTAACGAACAAAATCAGGCATATGAAATCACGATGTTTCTTTACGAGTAACTTAAGTGTTAGGATCCTCGTCCAAATGGTTCAAATTAATTAGTCTATTTTCACATCTTACGAGAGTTTCTAGAGACCATTATTGCCTACGATCAGCACCATAGTGGTCGCGTGAACTTGCGATGGGACACTAATGTGGGGACATGATGTGAAACAGAGTAACATATCTTCGGAACCTATGTAGTTCTTAGGGCCACCATGTCAATATCTTTCGTTCTCAGGTTGACGGCGATTTCTTCGAACCGTTTGTGATACATAAGTGAAATTTGATATGGCGATTATCATACACATATTTCTACGTTGCTATTTGTAGGCTATATTGCTTTTAATTTAATAATAACACTATGGCGACTTTTGAGGAAATGTGTGGCGACGAAATTTTTAATGTTGACAGGATCTGCGCTTAGTAAGGTACTAACTATAATGTTAATCAGTAGATCCGTAGGAGTGGAAAACATTTCGAATGGAAAATGTACAGGCGCTCCACTACTTCACGCGATTTTTTAAACAGAAAAGTAAAAAAGCAAAATTCAATGTCATTTTTGAAACGCGCGCAGTGGGACGAATGCGGCTGAAGAAAAACACGGGCAGTAGGGCCGTCATGCTGCGGCATACAGGTTCCAGTGTGTTGGAGTTTGTATTTCAACTGGACTCCCTTGTAGGAACATATTTTTGACCAATGTATACTCATTTCCGACTCGTCCAAAATTTCGAAACCCCGGATCTTCCTTAACGTAACTATTGCGTAAGTAGGGGAGTGTCGTCTGTATTTTAAGTTCTGCTTGGGATTCCTTTTATAATTTACAGCAGACAATACAATTATCACATTTTATTTTCAGATCTCGACACCGTTCTGTGGTTCCAGTCTCAAGCTGAGAAAGTAGTTTCCAACACGAAGTTCCCGTTCCAACCCCGTTCGGTAGTCAACAAGTTTAAGAAGAGGTCGTTGCGGAGGCAGAAAAGGGACGAGAGCGGCGTTGCCTACGAATGCTGTATTAATAAAGGCTGTACAATTGGTGAACTGAGAGATTATTGCGCAGAACGTTAGTGACTGCCGCCACCATGAACTGATGATGATACTGCATTACGGATGTCCAACTCTGTATTTTAATGATCAGTCTATTAACCTAATATTTTCTACAGATTTTACTTGATGCAAAAATATTATGTTATATAATATGTTAAAATATTTTAATTGGGAAAATTATGTTCAATAATGAAGGATAGGCCTAGCACGTAATTATTATCTCCCACATTCTTTTTAACATAATATTATAATAATGTTCTTCATATTTTGTGATGTGCTTCATGAGTATACAAACTGTGATTGTGCCTATCGTTTTTAATTATAAACGTCTCATAGCACTAAAACACTGGCGTTTGTGTAAGTGATATTTGGAATGGATGACGAGTCAGTTCAACGCAAACTCTTGGCAAAGGAAACTGCATACTACATAAGCATATGTTCCTCACACATTTATTCTGATCCCTAAATAGTCACAATAACGCTTTATTTTGAGAAAATATACATGATAAAAAATTTCAACTAAAATTTGCCTGATCTTATATATACTGAAAATTCCTATTACTAATGAATGACATAGTCAAATTTATACGTAATATAATTGAACATGACCAAACTCTGAAAATCCACAGGGTGAAGCAAGCGGGCTTTGAAAAAATTCATGAAAAAAGACAATTGACTCTCCAAACTAAGTTCTTTGAAGTTAAAACCTATAATAATTTACTGCAGAATGTCAAGAATTATATTCTCACTGACACAATACTATTCACCTAAGAATTTCTTACACCAACTCAACTCTGTCTTGAATAGATTGAAGTATTGAGCATCTTACTTAGTCCACGATCGCCGCCTTCCTAATCCTTTCGTACTCACTGATCATAAACTTCTTCTCTGCTGATGTCAGTCCCAGGCTTTTGTAAAATGCTTCTGTACGTAATCAATTTAATAGAAAAAACTAGGTTTGAGTATGGTCCTAAATCTTCCCATCGCATGAAACACAAAAGTCAAACCAGACGTTAACACTTACTCTACTGAAGCGTTGTTGACAGCAATGCTTATTTCCTTAGTTATTAATACTTTTGAGCTGGTGACTTCCAAAATATCGCCAAAGTCAGTAATTCATAGCAGCTAGTATGAATTCACAATTCTGTCAAGAAAATACATAACGTGTCGTATTCTGCCTAATTGACAAGACTATTAACGACTGATATTATATTAAGCACTTACAAGTCGAAACTCGTGAAAGATGGAATTGAACTCCAGTCTTGAGTAGCTACATATATTTCGTTTAATAAATTCTGTGCGATATTTTATATGTCACTGGAGTTTGAATTTATTTGCACATGTGAATCTGTTATTTCATACAAAGTATGCTACCACTGTTACGAAACTACTCCCACTACATATAGGCCTATCATGCTCAGTGGTAGCCGTATCATTCTTTAAATATCAAAGTTTTAAAAGAAGTTGAAAATCTTGATGAGATCGATATTGTAATTTACGTATCATGTAAATCCCCTGATGCCGGAAGCAGCGACATCAGTAGCGACATGAAGCACAGAGCAAATGATGTTCGAGATGGTTCATGATCGTGTAGCAACAGGCGTGACCAGAGTGGTCTGAACGGCTGTTGTACTGCGATGTGGAAAGCAAATGGAAAAACTACCACATTATTACTTTTCCTGGATAGTCTCTTCCAGAAACAGAGACAAATGTCAAATGCGAGATGCTTCCTCTGAAGACAAAACATTCCGGAGGTAAACTACTCCTCCATTCGGATCTCCGGGGGGGAGTGTTTCTAGGGGAGACACCACGCGGTAATGACTACAGACAAAAGCAGAAGACACAGAATGAACATAACAGCTTCAAGATAGGAACTTGGAACGTAAGGACCTTGAATCAAGGAGGAAAACTCGAAAATTTATAGAAAGAGATGCAGAAGAACGCAGGGTCTGTGCTAGGTGTTAGTGAAGTGCGGTCGAAGGGTCAAGGTGAAATAAAAAGTGGTGATTATACAGTGTATTATTCCGGGGGTGACAGTGCTGAAAGAGGCGTAGCAATAGTAGTGCATAAAAGCGCAGTGAAAAGTGTTGTTAAGAAGAGTGCGTATAGTGACAGAATCATTGCTATTAAATTGCAGGCAGAACCGGTAAGTATTTTGATAGTGCAAGTGTACATGCCAACATCGGACTATGAAGATGACAAAGTGGAAGAGTTGTATGATATAATTGAAGACATTCTTGAAGAGGATGGAAAGGGTGCGACAAACACGACTATAATGGGAGATTGGAACAGTGTGGTTGGAGATAAAGCACATCACAACACTGTTGGACCATATGGACTGGGAAGGAGGAATCAGAGAGGTCAAATGCTTATTGACTTCTGTGAAAGAAATGGACTTGTTATAACAAACACGTGGTTCAAAAGACCTAAAAGAAGATTATACACGTGGAAATCACCAGGAGATAGGAATCGATATCAGCTGGACTATGTACTAGTGAAACAGCGATTCAGGAACAGTGTGAAGGATGTGCAGACACTGCCTGGAGCAGATATTGACTCTGACCACAATTTACTGGTTGCAAAGATCTGCACCAGATTGAAGAAGATCATGAGGTTCCACAAGAAAAAACCAAGATGGGATTTGGAGAAGCTATATGCTCAACGACAGGTAGTACGCGATAGACTAGAAGAAAAGCTTGGTGCAATCAAATGTGAAAGTGGGAATGTGGAAGTGCAGTGGAACAATATCAAGAAATGTGTGTTAGATACTATGAGTGGTTTGGTTGGAAAAGTCGAGAGGAGAGCAAGAAAGCCATGGATCACATAAGAGATGATCAGTAAAATGGATGAACGAAGGAAATGGAAGAATGTCAACAATGAAGAAGGAAGGAAGAACTACAGAAGACTGAGGAACGAATTGAAAAGAGCCACGGACAACGCCAAGAAGGAATATCTGGAGAGCATATGCGACGAGATCATAGAATTTCAAAGAATAGGACGTTATGATTTAATGTACATGAAGACAAAGGAACTAGGTTGGAAAGAAAACCATGGGATTCAAAACATTGGCATCGAAGACTCTTAAGGCGATATAATAATAAATCAGAGACGAGTACTGCAAATTTGGGAGAATTATATCACAGAGCTCTACGATCGAGCTAATCGACCAGAACATCTAGACGTCGAACCTGAAGATGAAGTAGATGAAGACGAGAAAGGCCCTCATATTTTGCAAAGTGAAGTGGAAAAAGCTATCAAGGAGATGAGGGATAAGAAGGCTACAGGAGATGATGATGTACCTGGGGATGTACTCAAATTGTTGGGAGAAGGTGGTCTAAGGCTAATGACACAGATGATCAACAACACGTATGTAACTGGAGAATGGCCCAGAGATTTTATTGAAGTTACAATGATTGCCTTAAAGAAGAAGCCCAAAGCTACAAAATGCAGCGACCATCGCACAATCAGCATCATCGCTCATGCAACAAAGATAGTAGCGAGGATACTTAGAAGAAGGATTGAGAGGAAAATTGAAGATGCACTTGGAGAAGATCAGTTTGGATTTAGAAGAGGAAAAGGAACTAGGGATGCAATTGGGATGCTGAGAATAATATCAGAACGAACCTTGGTCATAGATGAGGAATTGTTTGCTTGCTTCATAGACTGGCAGAAGGCATTTGACCGTGTCAACTGGACCAAATTAATGCAAATCCTAAAAGGAATTGGGATAGACTGGCGCGAAAGAAGATTGATCAGCAAATTGTACATGGAACAGAGTGTCAAAATACGACTGGACCAAGGGGAGACGAGAAGTGTGAAGATTGGAAGAGGAGTTAGACAAGGTTGCTGCTTGTCACCGATTCTGTTCAACTTATACAGCGAGTACCTTACCAAGGAAGCTCTTGAAGGGTTTGCAGACTTCAAAATAGGAGGACAAGTAATTCGCACTGTGAAATATGCAGATGACCTTGTGCTACTGGCTAGGGAAGAAAAGGTGCTACAGGGCATGATTGATAGACTAATTGAAATTGGAAGACGCTATGGAATGGAAATGAATGTGGGAAAAACTAAAGTAATGAAAATCTCAAGGCAACCATCCCCAATGAAAATTATGATAGATCAAAAACAATTGGAGAATGTGGAATATTTCAATTATTTGGGTAGCATGATAACAAGTGATGCAAGGTGTACACGTGAAATTAAATCCAGAATTGCCATGGCAAAAGCAGCATTCAACAAGAAGAAAAATCTTTTCACCAGCAAACTGGAATTAAATTTAAGGAAGAAACTAGTAAAGTGCTACATTTGGAGCATAGCTTTATATGGTGCTGAAACGTGGACACTTCGGAAAGTAGATCAGAAGTATCTGGAAAGTTTGAAATGTGGTGCTGGAGAAGAATGGAGAAGATCAGTTGGACCGATCGTGTGAGAAATGAAGAAGTATTACACAGAGTCAAGGAGGAGAGGAATATCGTACATACAATAAAAAGAAGAAAGGCTAACTGGATTGGTCACATCTTGCGTAGAAACTGCCTTCTGAAATACATGATTGAAGGAAAGTTAGAAGGAAGGATAGAAATGACGGGACGACGAGGGAGAAGACGTAAGCAGCTACTGGATGACCTTAAGGAAAAGAAAAGATACTGGAAATTGAAAGAGGAAGCACTAGATCGCACCCTGTGGAGAACTCGCTTTGGAAGAGGCTACGGACCTGTCGTAAGACAGACTACAAAATGAATGAATCATGTAAATAAACCATGTGTTAGCTTACAGATTTAAAAAAAATTATAAAATTATGTCTGAGCTTCGCACAGGAACCGGAATAGCGTAGTTTGTATTGTGACTAGGCTACGGACTTGACGAACGACGAAACATTATTCGGTTCCTGGCAGTATCAATACATTTTTCCCTATTCCCACAGCATCCACACCACCTCTTGAGCCCATCCAGCCTCCAATCCAATGAATATCTAAAGATCTTTTCCCAGACGTAATGCAGCACGTGCTTCGAACTGATCACTTATCTGCATCTAGTGATGGCGTAAAACGTAGTGGAGCTATACTTTCACTATCCACCCACCCCTATCTAGCGCCGAGGTTAAAGGAAGTGCAGAGCTATATTTTACACCCATTCTGGGCCTTCATGGCCTGTTCCAGGATGAACTTCACCTTTTTTAACCTTCATACTTTCACTCTCACTTATGTCTTCAGGTCGTATAAAGGGACAACTTTACTTTTGTTATAATCTGAGCTTCAGAAAATTCCGGTTGTATTTAATATTGCTTTCATCTGACTTATGTCAACATGGGGTCTGGTATAATGTTCCTGCGAAACGTCGGTACAGGATGTCATAACTCAGAAAACCATAATTTAAATCGTCAAGTCTCTGACACGAGTTAGGATCAAATGAAAGGCGTCAAAACTACATTCTGACAAATTTTAATGAACAATTCCAATACAAAACATCATGAGAATCAGTCTAGCATTTTTGGAGTTGAAACTTGTGGCGGAAGGAGGTATTAATTCCACCTCAAATTATGCGTTCATTGTCTAAACGTTGTGCGAAGAACGTTTAAAACATGAAACATGAACCAAACGAATTACGCGTGTATGATATTTCACAATAAACAGCTGGAGTAGATTTCGCTTACATAACCTATATTTAAAATTCAGTATGGTACTGAGCCTTTAATTAAACTGGGCATAAAAATATACAATTTTTGTTTTTTTTGTTGCAAAAGAGAAACTCTGAAGTGCGTCTTTTTAAATTACCTGGTGGTTTAAAGAGCTAATTTACCTTCCCAGTACTGCCGAAAAATGTTCTGATAATGTAGGAGTAATCAAGATTCACTCGATAACGAGTTTCACTTTAATAATATTACGACAAATCAGATCCATTCGTAGGGGAGGTACCGAAATATATTAGAGGATGAGCAGACATCGGCATGGGTAGGGATCGAAGGACACCTTCCCCACATCGAATAATTTTGAACATCATTTGAAGGGTTTCCGGCAAGTTGCAAGGGTCTATGCTCCATATTGAAGTTTCCTTGTTTTCTGGTGCATTCTTTTTAATGTTGCCTTTCTGTTTCACTTAATGTTAATTTTTGGGAAATTCCAATATATTGCTGCGAAGTTGAACATGTACAGTTAAAGCATAAATCAAGAGGTTAGAGGCCAACTTTTACAATATGTTTTGCTTTTGTATAATCAATAATACGCAAGCGGTGGCGAATTTGGTTGAAGCACTGCGCTATAAGACGGAAAGTCGCGGGCTCCGTTATCGTCAAACCTCATACACGACATGTTTCTAGAAAGGTACAGCCTAAGTAATCACTGTGAATGTCATAAAGCATATGGGTGAGTAGAGTATCAGCTCCACCCATTCTTAAACTCTATAATAGATGGAGGTCACATACGTACGTGTATATATTCTTCAACACACCAATACTTCCCCCGAGACATCTTACAACTTTAGGTAAAATTTTGATATTTGTATTATACAGATAAATATCTGGGGTTTAAAAAGTTAAATTTAAATTAATTTAATTTAATGACAAATTTTAGGTTTCAAATCAAAACAGCATCACAATATTGTTAATATTTAAACGTGGTCTATTATAAAAGTGTAAAATTTTGTAACATCCAAAATGATATTCGAAATAAACAATTCACTATTTAAAATCGAAAGACATTGTTGCTCTTCTGATATACGTGTAGTCCCTTTAGCGTGGTTCATGTATTCAATTAGGTCTGTGTGTCAAGAAGGATAAGTGTCAACATCTGAATGTTGACGATTCATTCCTTCATTTCCAGCTTTAACAACAAAATATTTCTTATACGCGTATTTACAGGTCAACACTCTACGTAAACAAATTGTAATTATCATGTGACTTCATTATTCCTTGTGGCTTATATTATTTTCTTACTGGAGTTACTAACAGTTTGACTGTTATTTTCATATGAAAAGTACAGATAAATTAAAAACGTTCACGAGAAAATGCGGACAGAAAATCATCACATTTTCAGAACCTATGAATCAGGTCATACAATACCATATGAATACGCTGCAAAGGTAACAGAACAAAACGTGACTCCGTTAATGTAATAAACTGGAAACTAGCAGGCAACTTCCCTTCGGTTAACGTGAATAACAGTTCATATATGTTCACGGGTTAAAAGAGGCACACACATTAAAAATCCTCGAAAGACGCCAGCCATTGGAACCACTGAATGTTTTCTCGTGTAAAACGACCTAGCAATAAGGAAAGAAGAAGGTAAAATCGTCACTTGAAAGTTGACAACGAGTACACCTGTGCCTATATAAAAGGGGTAGGTCAGGTACATTCGAACAGTATTCGTCAGGATCACCTTGCAGGAGGAAAGACCACCGGACAAAGTAAGTTTCAATCAACAAACGCCATATAACTTAAATTTCTATCCCTATTTGTAATTTATCCGTGTTTATTTAGATTTTGCGGAACTTTCAGGTTTCTATATTGGAACAGTTACTTCAGTATGCTAGGAAAACTTAAATCCAACGATAATTCAATAATTAATTGTTGTGCATTTTTTGACGAAGAAAGGATTGAGTATTTTTTTTTTTTTTTTTTTTTTTTTTTTTTTTTTTTGCTCATTTCACTTTAAAACTCTGAATGCAGTTCAATAACGTTTTGTATTACGGCTCTATTCTACAATTTTATGGCGCATTTGATTTCACTTCGTATGCGAATCAATCGTCCAGTCTTCACAGAAAAGGTATGTTGTACAGTGTAACGTGTGTAGGATATAAAATGTAGACTACATAACAACATTTACAGATTTTACGTGAAAGATATTGTCTAATACCTCCAGTTGAATAGGTACAAGAAAACATGACGACAGATCTGATCAGGCTTGAAAACATCTTGGCAGACCCACGACAACGAAACCTATTCAATCTATGCTCTTCTGTAAATAAATTATAAATACAATTTGTCATAAAGATGAATTAAATTTGAAGAGGAAAAACGTTTACCACTTAATTCAATTGAGTTTAAACGCTTGTATAAATGTAATACATTCTTAATTCTCTTCATATATATAAACGGAAAACATAATTCACAAATCTACGTCGTTCTGATGACTAAGTAGTACGACTACTAACATTTTCGGTGTTCTAAACATGGAGAAGTAGAACATTTCGGAAACGAGTCTCTTGCCGTCCTCTGGTAAAAGGGTAAATCTACCGAGTCGTGCTCACTACACCGAGCGACTCTCAATCTCTAGGCAACATACACATTTTCATATCTATAAGACTGTGTGGACTCCAAGGCTTACCTACGCATGTTGATACTGCTAGCCTGCAAATTATTTACCCTCTTGTGCCTAATAAGTATTCTCTCTGTTAACAGTAAAATATACCGCTCAACTCGACGAGTTATCTGCAGCGTACAACGTATGTGAAAAGATAAATTTCCATTTGCAAAAAAAAAAGTGTATCTGAAATTCTCGTAGTTTCCAAATTATGTAGGAATATTTTTCAAAACAGTTTTAAGAAATTAGAAAACTGCGTTTATTAAAACTCCTTAATGCTTCTTCAGTACTTGTTTGTTCAGTTGCATCGTTGCCAATTACATCTCCATATCAAAAACAGTGCATTTTTAAAAAAACATAAGTTACTTTCCACTTTAACGCATTGTAATGTTATTTCAGTAGCCTAGCTTTTCTTTTCGCTGCTTTGTGCACTCACACACGTGCTTCCCTATGTACAAATTACGTGCACGAAAAATGGTGCGTCCACATTTTTCAATTCAATTCATACGGTCTTACAAATTCGGTTACGAATACACATTCAAATGGAGCAAATGTAACAGTTAATTGTAGTAGAAATTCGGAAGTAAGAGTCATTTTAATTCCTGACATTATCAAACGCCCTGGAGATAATTTCTTTTAGACATAAGCAGAAATCCTTATATTTCAACTGAAACTGTCGGAAGTTCCTCTGGGCATGACAGAATTTGCTGTTCGTGTTTGTACATAATAAATGTACATACTCGTACTTGAATTATTATTGATTGCAGTATACGTAGATCCTGAATCCATCCTGTTGAATATGGCACGCCTTTCCACACGGGATTGGTTCGGGATGGTCAAAGACAATAAGCGTAAGGCATAGCAACACAATAGCAGTGCGGTATAGAAGTAACTTCGCACGCTTCTATTCAGAACACAAATGTTTTCGAATATCCACCCAATTAACGACTATGCTCACATCACGGTTTCGTGGTTTTCCTCATACTTACTAGATTATGAGTAAATCCATCGAGTCCTCCACGACTTGCTCCCTCCGAATTCCTCGCTACATTCATTCATTACCCTCGGCCAAACTCATTCTGTTTAAAAATAGCAGTAATTCATACGAGCCTATAAAACTGAACAAGAGCAACTGTGATGATTAATTCGTAAACAAGCGTGCGAGGGCATTCTTTGTTTCAAGGGACAACACTGTGGTAGTCCTGATCATGTACCACTATATTTTACATCTTGTAAATTATTTTTTACTTTCTCAATCTCAATTTGCCGTTCTCAAACAGCTGATCAAAAAAATGTACTTTCTCTCCTATCATGTCTCCTCGATACAGCAAACCTACAGATTCCAGCCGAATTATATACTTCGTGAAGTTCCTAATTAAGCAGTCTTAATTCCCTCCAGTACTCTAATTGTTTTATATTTGCTGGCTTCCAATTTTTTTAATAATTGTAAGCGTTGCTTCTCTCACACCGTAAGAATCAACGTTTCACAACGTACAACTAAACTAGCTCTCGGTTATTGCATTTAACAGTGAACACCGCTAAAAGTAAACCTACTCCGGGTAATAACCTTCAGCCTATTGAAACCAGCGTTCACGTAGGTGCTGATTTGTAATATCTGCGACATCGGTGATTAGAATGGTAAATATTTTCGACAAAAATTGATTTTTGGTAATAAGTACAGTCAAGAATTGTGACTTTGCGTTTGCCGCTTTTATACGCATCGAAATTCCCCCTATGTAAATCACAAACTTTCCTACTCTTTTAGTGTGTTTCATATATTTTAAATTTTTATCGTGTGCTTAATTACTGTATTTCTCGCTTCATACGGCGCATTTTTTCCTTAAAAATGTCTCCAAAAACAATTTTGCTTAACATCGGAAAGTTACAAGGCGTAAAATCACAAAAATACCTTTAAAATTATAGGGTGCGTCTAATCATTGTACCGTCTCATGAGCTGGAAAACCCCGTACTTTTAACTTACTGGCATTAGCACAACAGACATTTGTTTGCTCCGCATATTGTAAATTTACTCCAGCCCATTACCAGTCTTAATGCATTCATTACTGTTTCAGATGTGGAGACTGAGTTTACGTGTGATGCTAATTGCAGTTATTTGCGTGTGCGTGCTATCTGGAATTCCATCAAGCATGTCAAAATATGTAAATAAAAGAGAAAAAGAGCAGAGATACTGCGGTAGTAAACTCGCCGATAAACTCAGGGAGGTCTGCAATGGCATATACGAGAGCATGGACAAGAAGATGAAAAGAGGTACGGATTTCTTTCATAGCAGGCCAAAACAAGGTGGGGCGATAAAGAGTATACTGAATATAATTTCATAGCATTGATACTTACAAAGACTCCATTTGAATGTTATTTCTGACAGCAACAACCAACATATCAGTGACCACAAACGCAGTATTTTTTATAGCTTAATTTGAATGGCGGGCCAATTTAAAAACATACTTTATCAACTGAAAGTTGACCTACAGTTCATAAACCTTCGAAAAGCAATTTCAAACAACGCCTGTGGAAAACTACTTAAGTTAGAATGTAACCTGAACTCAAACTGAGACGATCTGTCATACAGTCGTAACAAAACCCGTAGAACGAACACAATCTGCAGTAAAATGCTTGACGTCATATAGGCCTACTTTTATTTCTATTTGCAAATTTCTATCTTTACCCTGAGCACGAACGATTGATCGCATTGAAATGCTGCATAGGCCGAGGGGTTCCATGACAGCAGTCGTGCTTGGGGGAATCTTGAAATGGACAACCTATGTTAAACAAATTACTTAACACATTTGTTTGTAGTAGGCCTACTATTCGTAAGAGTGCTTATCCTACGTAACACCAAAGTCGCAAAACCATCTGTCATGTATTTCAACGTGTACATTTTGTAGCCCACTTTCGTAACGAACAAAATCAGGCATATGAAATCACGATGTTTCTTTACGAGTAACTTAAGTGTTAGGAACCTCGTCCAAATGTTTCAAATTAATTAGTCTATTTTCACATCTTACGAGAGTTTCTGGAGACCATTATTGCCTACGATCAGCACCATTGTAGTCGCGTGAACTTGCGATGGGACACTAATATGGGGACATGATGTGAAACAGAGTAACATATCTTCGGAAACTATGTAGTTCTTAGGGCCACCATGACAAGATCTTCTTTTGTTCTCAGGTTGACGGCGATTTCTACGAACCGTTTGTGATACATAAGTGAAATTTGATATGGCGATTATCATACACATATTTCTACATTGCTATTTGTAGGCTATATTGCTTTTAATTTAATAATAACACTATGGCGACTTTTGAGGAAATGTATGGCGACGAAATTTTTAATGTTGACATGATCTGCGCTTAGTAAGGTACTAACTCTAATGTTAATCAGTGGGTCCGTAGGAGTGGAAAACATTCCGAATGGAAAATGTACAGGCGCTCCACTACTTCACGCGATTTAAAAAATTAAACGAAAATAATTCAATTTCATTTTTGAAAAACACACATAGGGATGAAGGTGGCGGAAGAATAACACTGGCGGTAGGGCGGTCATGCTGCGGCGTACAGGTTCCACTGTGTTGGAGTTTGTATTTCAACTGGACTCCCTTGTAGGAACATATTTTTGACCAATGTATACTCAATTCCGACTCGTCCAAAATTTCGAAACTATTGCGTAAGTAGGGGAGTGTCGTATGTATTTTAAGTTCTACTTGGGATTCCTTTTATCATTTAGAGCCGAGAATAAAGTTATCACATTTTATTTTCAGATCTCGACACCCTTCAGTGGATCCAGTCTCATGCTGAGGAAGTAGTTTCCAACACAAAGTTCCCGTTCCGACCCCGTTCGATAGCCAACAAGTTTAAGAAGAGGTCGTTGCGGAGGCAAAAAAGGACTTCGGGCGGCGTTGCCGACGAATGCTGTATTAATAAAGGCTGTACAATTGGTGAACTGAGAGAGTATTGCGCAGAACGTTAGTGACTGCCGCCACCATGAACTGATGATGATACAGCATTACGGATGTCCAACTTTGTATTTTAATGATCAGTCTTATTAAGATTTTCTACAGTTGTTTAGTCGATGCAAAAACTAGTAAGAAGTTCCGTTAAAATATTTTAATTCGGAAAATTGTGTTCAATAATGACGGATAGGCCTAGCACGTAATTATCTTGGACATCCTTTTTAACATAATATTATAATAATGTTCTTCATATTTTGTGATGTGCTTCATGAGTATATAAACTGTGATTGTGCCTATCATTTACTAGCAATAATCGTCTCAAAGCATTAAACACTGGCGTTTGTAAGTGATATTTGGAATGGATGACAGTTCAATGCAAACTTTGGCAAAGAATACTGCATAAGCATATGTTCCTCACACATTTATTCTGATCTCTAAATAGTCAAAACATAACTTTAAGAAAATTTACGTACTATGACATTTTGACTCAAATTTACCTAACCTTATACCGAAGGATTTTCCCGATCTGTTTAGCATATACTGAAAATTCCTATTACTAATAAATGACGTAGTCAAATATCCACGTAATATATAACAGAGTGAAGCAAGCAGTCTTTCAAAAAACTCGTAAAAAAAATTTACTCTCCAAAGTAATTTCTTTGAAGCTAAACCCTTATAATAAGTTGCTGCAGAAAGTCCAGAATTATATTCTCACTGACAATAGTGTTCACCGAAGAATTTTTTAATCCAACTCATGGTCTTCAAAAGATGTAGGTACTGAGCATGATACTTAGGCCACGATCGCCGCCTTCTAAATCCTTTCCTACTCACCGATCATAAACTTCTTCTCTGGTGTTAGCAGTCCCAGCCCTTTGTAACATGTTTATATACTATGTACATAAAACCAAACAAATACAAAGAGTTCTCTATATATTCTACTCTTCCTTCCATGTCATTCTTTTTGACATAGTGTGACACTGAGTTAAATATCCTTCAAACACATATAATTTAGAGGGATATTTCGGAAGACTGTGTGTGCGCATTTTCACAAACAGTATTAAAATTCACACTAAATACGTGTCACGGTGTGGACTGCACTCCACTGACGTATAGGATGCAGTGCAGAGCTCCTGTAAACCCCGTAGTGAGCCTTTGGATTCCATAAAAAGCGAGGGACCAATGAATTTGGATAAAGCATTATTTCCAATATTAATCACTTGCCTTTATACACTACAAAATCTGCAAAAGTGGCGTCGTTAAATAAACACATCGGAAATTTATTAGCTGAGTGTCAAATTTCAAATTAACGTTCTGTGTAGTTAATTGTGCAGAATGACATCTCTGTACATAGATAGGGATACATTCGTCCCGGTTTTCCCAGAACAGTCCCGATTTTATGAGTATTAAGGAGATTTGCCCTGGCGTCCTGAAAAATCCGTTCGGGGATGCAAACTATCTCCGGTTTTTAAAGTCATAAAAACAAATTTTTGGCAATGCGTACGGATATTTCTGACTTTCCCACGACAGGAGGAAATATAAAGGTGTAGGACAGCCATCCGTCAGCCATTAACAGGGATAAATAGGAAAGGGGGGAGACAGATGTGTCGATTAGTGATTACTGGGTCACAGAATACGAAGGATGAGGAAAGGATCTACAAAGAAAAATCGGTAAGTGGATTAAATGTCTGAGTTTATTATATTATTATTATTATATTATTATTACTTTTGTATCTATGTAATAATTTTGTTGCCTGAGATATCTCGTTTCAGTAGTACTAAAAATTACTCTTTTTTTATTGCGTGACGGGTTACAAATTTTGTCTTCTACATCCCCCCCCCCCCCCCCATGCCACCAAAATATAAGTGTCCCGATTTTGGGTTTGTAAAATATTTAATCCCTATACAGACAGTGATTTAAAATGAGGCAATCTACCCGAGAAAAGAGATATTAATTGGGAAATTAAAATTATGGCTTCGAATAAACCGTAATTAACAGAGTCCAAGTCAATCCACACGAGGGACCTGGGAGTATTCTGCGCATAGAACATTTCGAAATTTTGAAACTTTCACTTAGGATTCTTGCTAATTCCGTCACTTATTCCCTTCCTTCTCTCTGACAATGACGGGAAGTTCATGGAGGGACTGCTCCCCCATGTGGCATCTTCCAACTTGCCCATGTTTTCATCACACTGTTATGAGAATAAACAGGGGCACGCGCGTGGGAGAAGAGGAGGCACCATAGACGCCAGCCGTCAAGACGGTAAACGTTCACTCTTGAATGAGTATCATGGTCTCGAGATAATCATCCACGTGTACTTAATTTTTTTGAAGTTAATCCTATATAACTAAGTCAGACCCCACAGCATTAAACCAGTTTTCACAAGGTACAGCTTGGAGGAGCTTCTTGGAAGAAAGGTGAGCTCTCCTAGAACAGACGAACTGTTGTGATAAAATGTATCTAAGGTCTCATTTTACTACAAATATTTCAAAACAAAGTTTTCGCGAAAATATTGTAACCTAGGACTGAAAAAATGGATAATTTCAACACTGTATAAAGACAAAAATCAAGACATTATTTTACATAATAGGATACACCGTCAACATAACAATGGCTTAGTGTATATTTTTCAAATACAATTAGAGAACACGATTATACAATCCGACGCATTACGTCATACTCAGATCGTAAAAGTAACCGTAATAATAAATGGAAAACTTACATGAAGCTCTGATGAAGCGGTACGTCGAAATCTGTAATAGTATATTAGTAGTATACATTCGAAAAATGTACATTCAGTTGTTGTGTTGAGGGTGTACAATGCTATAAAGGAAAAACTAATTCGCAACCAAATGTAATAAAAGAGAAAAATCGTGATTCGTACAGGTCGCCTGATAACAGTAAGATATTGAAATCACCGACGTAACGACAAAGTGCACGTGAGGCCTGGATAAGAGAGAAGTACTGCGTACACAATTTTGATTAGAACTTGTTTTAATAGTCATATTAATGTTGTTAAAATGGACCTTGGGGAAACAGGGTTGTGAGAGTACAATACTCATTTTTAGGGTTTTAGTCATTACTTAAAATATTTTGTTCATAATTCGTCGACACAGTGAACACCAATATCACAAGCTAAAGCAACAGAAGTGCCTCTGTCCTTTCCACTAAAACCTGTACAAAATTGAAATCAGGCACCATCATTTATTGACTAGACACGGCAGTCCAGCTATGATCACAGTTTCGTCACAAAATAAGTAACCCTATATAGAAACAGTTTATGCTGTCATAAGACAGGTACAGCTTTGCACACTAATAAAATGTAAAGAATGTGGAGGTTACATACGTAAGTTAATTAACGATATTATACCAACTGCAAATATTATTTAGCGTCGAAGAACAGGAAAAGATGTTGACAAGCAAACCGTAAATTTGAATTTGATGCTTCCCGCTGCTATACTTGAGGATAAGATTGGACATAAAAAGATTTGTTCAAATCGGCTAATGGTACAAAATTAGTAGGTAATACAATACACCGTTTACTACTATTATTTGAATTATTTTTCAACATAGCGAATATTTGACGAAGTACAAGGGCAAATGTTTTTCACTGTGCAGTGTGATATCAGCAGTGGGGTTATATTTGCAACAGTATATTTGTATCTGTCAAATACGAGCTGTGCAAGGGAGCAAGAAAGTGCCTCAGTTTTAAAGGGTTCTGACTATGGTATTCTACATTATAATTAAATGATTTCTGGGCTTGTTTTATCATCTATCAATCCGAAAAAACGTAATTTTAGGAAGGCTGATCTAGGTAGAAAGGCTGGTAAGACATCTACTCAGCTGGGTCTGTTAGAAACTGTTAATCTTAGATATTAGACAACATTACCCAGGTTGGTGGCGGAGAAATTCAGAAATCCCTAATGTTGGCCAAGAATACGAGTATAAGTCCGAAACAGGGTACGTGCAGGGCCTAATCCTATGAACTAAACTTTCAACTCATTTTGATGTAAGTGATCTAATTTGTTTTGTTACTGTCCCAGATGTGGAGGGTTTGCTTCAGAATGATGGTCTTTGCGGCTATGTGTCTCTGTTCACTGGCCGAGTCTCAGTCCGACATATTTCAGTTTCCGGACAAAAGACTGGAAACCAAGAGATACTGCGGCAATAACCTTGTCGACATACTACAGTTTCTGTGCAACGGATACTACTATTCCAACATAAATTCAAACAACAGCAACAACTATAGCCCACACACTGGACGGAAGAAATCAATGCCAGGTAATTTCAGTATCATGTCCTAGTTCTTATGCGTGAGTTGTTTACCTGTAGGGGCGAGCGGTGCCACAGTTGGTTGAGACACTGCTCCACAAGATGGGACGTGCCGGGTTCGATTCCCGGTAGGGTCCTTGGAAAATTTCAAGTAACCTATTCCTTCTGTCCGCATTCAGTAGGGGGGGGGGTGAAGTGCGGCCGGCGCGCAGAGCTGACAACTCTGCCGTCCTAGTTGTACCGAATGTCACAGTCAGGTTGGGAGCCCAACATTCAATCTCCCCCCCTGAGTCTTCATGACTTGTTACGGGAAAGCTTTACCTTTACCTTCAGAAGAAGAATTAGAAGTATTAGGCGTTAACTTGGCAATGCTGAAAGAAAAGACGGCGAAGTTTTGTTACAGCGCATAACATTATAAGATATTCTTATTTATAAGATATGTTTATTTCTTTCATGAATACTCGTATATTATCAACATTTTTACAAAATATCAAACTCTCCTTATTAATAAATGTGAAAATTTATCATACCTATAAATAATAACCATAAAAATGCAAAATGGGTGTAAGTGAAACCCCCTTTGTTAGTAGTCAGATATGTTCTGAACCTTTTGGATCATCAACAGGAATAACACACGCGTTGTAAAATTATAAAGTTTGCCTTTAGTTTACATAAATTTGTGTCCTGTGTTAAACCGGCCTTACTTTAAGTTTCCTAAAATAGTGTTTTATGCTATATACGTACTTTGCCTTGATATTATTATAATTAATCTACATTCACAGTAAAAGTATTTTCAAGTGCATTTTACTAAATACATTTTACTACAAATATAGATAATAATAATAAAACAGAATACATATACAGAACAAACATTATTTTAGGAAATGTTAAAACTAGGCACAGTTAACGCAGAACACAAGTTGATAGAAATTAAAGTGTAAACTTTATTCATTCCTCAATTCGTCTAATTATTATCCCGGATGATGTTTCAAAAGGACCGAAACGTACCGGATTAATAAAAAAGAGGGTGCCATTTGCAATCGTATACGTAATGCGGTGGTCGTTATTTATAGCTTTGTACAGGATGGGGCAGCGTTCATTTATCATTTTGATTGACGTACGTACTCGGGCAGCCCGGAGAGAGCATGGAACCTAAGTTCGCTATACGTTCAGATAGGGACGCCATTTAACAAAAACACGGATCTGAGGTCGGCTATCCACCGCGCATCCGCCTTAGAGACGTTTCCAAAAATAACGACGTTTATGGTGACATTTCTTGGCCAGCCCGTTCGCCCGATTTGTCGGGTTGTGATTTCTTTTTATGGAGGTATTTGAAAAGAAGAGTGTTTGCCAGCTATTCAATTTTTGGCGGCTATGATAGTGACGAAACGTGTACTTTTCCAGAAAGGGATTAGACTTATAGCGAACCGTCATTGTCGCTTCGTAAACCTTTCGAGTGCGAAATTTTGCTACTTTTGAGCTAACCCCACATGGTTACTTGTTATCTATTACATGAATAAGCAAAAGACTGTGCAGATCAGAGCAGGTTCTCTAGGGAAATTTAATTTGATCAAGAAGAAATGTTTACAATTATCTCATTGGCTAAGTCATGGACCGCCCTTCCTGCCTCACTGAATGGCTGACTAACTGGTTGATTTATCGACAACTGATCACCTGGCTGACGGGCCGGCTGGACGGCTCGGTAACTGAAAACTTCCGACTGACCTACCTGGCTGTCTAACAGCCTGAAGCTAGCGTCTCACTTTGCTGCCCCTTCCGACACGTTGTTAAGCATAAAAACCGCTTTGACTCTAGCATAGAGACTTCCCGTATATGAACGCGTTAGAAAGGAATTTTACGATAAATTTTCCTTTAAGGATTAGCCTATACGTTCCGTAATCTTCCATTTCAAAATTAATTCTGAAGTAGTAAATCCATGACATGCAACAGGAAGCACGCTATTAAGGATCAGTTCATCTCAACACAGTGTCGACTGAGCGAGTTTACAACCCACGACAGGAGTGTGCGCCATACCCAAGATCAAGAGTGTACAAAAGCTTTGCATTATTATAATAAGAATCAAAAGCCCTCCCATTTTCAGCGGCGTGTTTTAGGATACCGACATTCAGACCTTGTAGGCTTTAATAACAAAGGTACAATATACGAGTATGGAGAGTTATCCATTCAGTCAGTCGATTTAGATAAAGTAAGTTTACATAACCAGTATTTCTATATTGTTTTGTAGTGTTTAGATACATAACTTGGAAGAGACATCGTATCCAAACAGTTCAATCGAATACCTAAAGGTTTAATTACTTCGGAATTAACCGATAATCGGTACAAATCAAAAGGTCTAATCAATGACAGGTGAAGAAGAAATCCAATGTCTGGAATTTATTCAAGAATAGGCCATTAGATAGGTCCAAGGAAACCAGGAAAGATTGAAATTAATTGGGACCCATGACATTCTGGTCTACGCTGCAGATGTTAATTTAGCAAGCAAAAACACAAATACTATAAAAAACACAGAAGCGTTTTTACTCGGTAGTAAGCAGGCTGGTCCAGAAATAAATGCTCAGAAAACTAAGTATATGTTCATGTCTCATCAACGGAATTTAGGAAAAAATCACGATATTAAGATAGGTAATAAATCCTTCGAAAATGTAGCAAATTTTAAATGTCCGGTAACAACACTAACAAATCAAAACTGCGTCCAGGAAAAAAATTACAAGCATATTAAATTTCAAGAAGGCTTGCCATCATTCTGTTCAGTATCTTCTGTGTTCCCGTTTGCTATCTGAAAACAAGAAGATTAAGCTATAGAGAATTATAAGTTTGCCTGATGTTTTATACGGGTGTGAAACTTGGTCTCTAGCGTCAAGGGAAGAACTTTGAGGGTTCGCCAATAAGATGCTGAGGAATAAATATGGGCCTAAAGCGAGGAAGTAACTGAGGCTGGAGAAAACGGCATAATGAAGACTTTCACGAGTTGTACTCCTCACCAAATATTACTCGGGTGATCAAATCAAGGAGAATGGGATGGGCTGGGCAAGTGGCACGTATAAGCGAGAAGAGAAAGGCACATGCAGTTTTAATGGAGAAACCTAAGGGAAAGAGAACGCCTGAAAGAACTCATCGTAGACGGAAGGATTACATTAAAATATATCTTAAATAAATAGGATGTGGTATCGTAGACTGCATTAATCTGGCTCAGGATAGCGAAACGTGGAGGGCTGCTGTAAACACGATAATGAACCTTCAAGTTGCATAAAATGCGGGGAATTTCTTGGCTAGCTGAGGATCTATTAGCATCTCAAGAATTAATATTGCTCACTGGTGTCAGTCAGTTAGTTGGTTGTTAGTCAGTCAGTACTTTATTCAAGTGACAGGATTTTATAGATAGCCCGATAATATTTCCTTGTTCAGAACTACAATTAGTCGTATATTAACGATTGTATTTTCAGAAGTGGACGAGGATTTTTGGCATCAGCTTCAGCCTTTGGAAGAACACATGAAGTTTCCATTCCGCTCACGTTCCAGTGCATCTACTTTCTTGCACAGAATATTCAAACGCCACGCTGTAGGTGTCGCCTATGAGTGCTGCATCAGCAAGGGCTGTACCATACATGAACTGAGAGGCTACTGTGGACCTTAGTTCAAAACAATAACGAAGACAAATGTGACTGTGATTGAACTGTCCTTTCATTAATCATAATGTATGTGTCTCTTAAAAACACAGAATTGCAAGAGTGGCCTTTATCATATAGGCCCACACTTAAGAATAAAGGTTTACTACACTAACAAGTATATCTTACCTAACGACCTAATTGACTGGTTGATTCATTTATGGTTTATTGAACAACACTTTCAATAGCTCAGATTGTATAGCGTCAAACGTTAAGATGTTTGGTGATCTTGGAAGGAAGCGTAAAGAAACAGTAATGGCCTAAACTCAATATTATCACGGTACTTGTCTAGGGGACTGAGGAAAATCAAAATGACCTTAGTAAAAATTATACCAACACATGCATTGTTTATTAAAACATTAATAGTTTTAAAAAATCAGGCCCTACATATGTTTCGGCCAGCTAACTGGCCATCTTCAGGGGCAACTAGCGTTTCACAGCAAAATCATGTTCTATAGGTTTATCGTGAGGCGTGTGGGTGTTATATAAAAAAAATTTTAAAAACAATAAAGTTTTTCGTCGTTCCAATATTAAGTACAAAATAACCTTATTCACTGTAGCCGGTCTCCGGGTTAAGATTATGACCCGAGACCTTCCGTCTATGACGGAAAAGTGTCATCCAGTCAAACACGATTAGGGCTCCTGAAAAACCCATTACTTGGTAGTAAGGGATGGCTTATATTCTGAAGGAAACCGATCGAAGTTAGGACGGGGCGCTGACATGCTGAATCAAGTGTTGTTAATGTTCTTAGGTTTGCCACGCAAATACTTCGATACTTTAAAACAGGACGCCACTCCTTTACTCATTCCTCCCACAATCCACCAATCATAATCCTTCCAGCAGACCTCCTATACCATTCATACTGAGAACTGTTTCTCTAAGAAAAGGTTGCCGGAGAGTAAAGCTAATCTCTTATCTCCTTTCAGTGCCGCAGCTAAGAATACTTATAACTTTACCTTCACGCCGCAATACGGCTTTACAGTGTGGCGCGTATTCATAGGAAATTCGTGCCGTAATTCAGTTCTGAACCTGTTAACAGCTTTGCTAAAATTAGTGAGAAGTGAGATTCATAAAACAATTTAACAGAACTTCTGTTGAATTATCTTCCTCTGAGGGAAATATATAAAGTTAAATCGCCTTAAAACAGAGTATCAAAGAAAGTATCTGTACATCGTAAAGAAAACTTAAGTAGAGAATGTAACACATTACGACCCAATGAGGAACATTCTAAAACACAGTCCTGCACTAGCAGTGCTCGAGCAGTTTAACAGAAGAGGAATGGGATCCTACGCCTTTCGAGAAAATTCTTTGGCAAAGCCTCAAACATATCATAACATCTTGCCACCCCCCCCCCCCCCCCCCAGTCCTCTGTTCATTGGATGTAATCATCCTCTACCCCAGTTCAATGCTAGCTAAACTTTTCAGCTGATACATGAAACAATAAAAGGACAGTAGCTTAATATATAGTCGTTCAGTCTCTAAGTGATATGACAATTAAATTTTACTTTCATATTCGCCTAACACAAGCCTATAAGGCCTCAAGGTACGAATTCCATATTAATAATTAAATATTTAACCAACAGATTTAAGCAGGCTCAAACCCTACTTCCCCCACGCACAGACTTTTAGTCTGTCTACCACTACTATTTTACGTTATTTTTTTGAAGAACTTATAACCTAAGTACAGATTCTGCCTACTTTAAATTCGCCGGTCATAACCTCAAAGTTGTCCATCGTCAAAATGTTTGTAATTGGTAAGTTACAAATAATATTTCTCAGACAATGTGTAGGCATGTTTATGATTCACCACTGTACCAAACTCAGAAGCCACGCTCTAATGTTTCGCTACTTACTGCCATAAAACCGAAAGCTAAAGAAAATTTTGCATGGCTGCAGTGTCGTTGTTTTTCTATATACAAAAATAGTAACTTAAATATTTGCATGCTCTTCCAAGATGGTAATGCCATTCGTCATTTCAGGACCCCAAAGCAAGTGATACTATTTCATCCCGCTTGATAATTTCGCTCGTCCGCCATATTGTTAGTACTGACTGTAGATGAAAAAGCACGGCATTTGGGTGTCCCCAGTGTCATAATGTTCATAACAAGTCTCGTGACATCTGGTCATTTTGTTCAAAAGTTTAAATGGAAGGCACACAGAGAGCATACAACACGGAGAGTATGGTAATATCAAAGGCCTACTTCCTTTTCAGGAAGGAAAGTAGGCAAAAAAAAAAATCAGTTTATTCCATAAAGGAAACAAAACGCACCAATCTGTTAAGAGAAATAGTCATTGTTGATCTTAAAGATCATACGAAACACATAAATGCATTCTGTCAGCAAATTGTAGACATTTGAATGTTAAGGCACGCGGTATAGGCTTATGTAAGTACTGTCCTTTACAAGTTAGTCTGTAGTAAAGATTTTACGTACCAGAAAAAGGAAACAGCGGGAAGAAGCAGCAAGGAAAGGTTTATGGAACAATGACAAGATGTGGGCCAGGAGAGTGACTCGCCAGGGGCTGTGCGGTCTGGGGATCGAATCCAGGTGGGGGCGAGATTTTCCGCACCCGTCCAGACTGACCCTGGGGCCCACCCACTCTCCTGTACAATGGATACCGGGTCTCTTTCGCGGGGGTAGTGCGGCCGGGGCGTGGCGTTGACCACCCTCCCCAATCTAGCGTTGAGGTTAGAGAAAGAGTAGAGCTATACCTCTACTTCCCCTCTAGGCCATCATGGCCTGTTCTAGGGTGAAATTTACGTTTTCCTTTTTTTTACTTTATGACGTTACAAGAAAGAAAACTACTTACAAAAAATAAAACTTGCCCTGTGCTTAGTAATTAAGTCCGCTGTCAGAAAAGCTTCATACTGTGCCAATGAGAAGCCTCGGGACAATTCAGCACTCCTTGCGAATTGCTAGATCTCATATTGAAATCCATGGTCCCTGCACTTGAAAGAACACCAAGATGTCTTACTCGTGTCTATTTAACTTCATGCAACAGACACGTGACAGCATCAGAATGTGTACTGTGGCTGTGTTATGAAATATACAACTTGTCATTAACTTCAAATCGCTTGTCTTTTTAGAGATATGTAGTACATATCTACATCATTAAAATTATCTAAAATTCACAATCTCTCTGCTGCGTTGGTAAAGATCTTTAGGGTTACTAAAGCTCGTTCATTTAAAAACTAACTAACTAACTCCATAGAGCAGAGTCCTTCTTGAGAAGCTAACGGGTCCTCAGCTATTCAAGAAATTCTCCGCGTTTTATGGAACCCAAAGGTTCATTACCGCATTCGCAAGGGCCCGCCACCTGTCCCTATCCCCAGCCAGATCAATCTAGTCTATGCCGCCCATCCCACCTCTTGAATATTATTCTCCCATCTATGCCTGGGTCTTCCAAGTGGTCTCCTTCCCTCAGGTCTCCCCACCAATATCCTGTCTGCACCTCTCCTCTTCCCCATACGTGCCACATGCCCCGCCCATCTCATTCTTCTTGATTTGATCACCCGAATAATATTTGGTGAGGAGTAAAGATCATAAAGCTCCTCGTTATGTATGTAGTCTTCTCCACTCCCCTGTTAACTCGTCCCTCGTAGGCCCAAATATCTTTCTCGGCACCCTATTCTCGAACACCCCAAGCATAATTTCCTCCAGCAATGTGAGTGAGTTGTGTACTAGCTTCACGTCTTACATTGTTCAGATTACCTACATTCCTTTGGTTTGGATCCTGTAACCACTGCATTTTAGCCTGCTTCCTTTCTTTATAAAATTTGCCAATTTTAATTATTATAGGCATCGTTCTGTCATCGGTTCCTTTACACAGTATGCTTAGAAACTGTCTAAAACAAACCTGTATTAGACGGAAGCTTGTCGTTTTCAGAATATTTTTCTCGTGGCATTACTATATAGGGTATATACCAAAGTAAAAGAGGAATTTTTTTCATCTCTACAATTCAATGGAAAATTTGACACATACAGAAAACAATGGAGGAGGAGCTACTGAAACGTGTATTGTAAGTTCTGCAACAGGAGTTGCAATTATGGATAAAAAAGGAGTAAAGGTGGTAGATATAGGTTACACTTGAATAACATTACCTTCACAATTTCGAACTTCAGAAGTAAAAGGTGTAAAGATGCTGAATGAGTGGAAGAGACGCGTACCCTTAAGGAAGCTTTAAATTATGTTTCGCAAAGTAAAAAAAAAAAAAGTGTAAGGCCGGTACAAGTTCAAGGGTGAACGAAGGAGTTTCTAAAGCTAACCAAAGAGACCAATGACAGTAGTCCTGGAAACAGACAGTGATAATGATGGAAAAGTATTTTTAGACCAGTGATGCGAAATTCGACTCAGAATCCCTTCTGGAACGTCAGTTTTTCGCAAAACATGGTCAGAAACCACTAAAAAAAACTAGAATTTGAATATATATATAATACATAACGGTCAGCTTGTCCCTGTGCATGCCATGAAGGTATATGGGGAGGGGAGGTATAACTCCATTCATTCCTAACTTCGGTGCTAGATGGGCGAGAGTGGTCAGCTTCACGCCCCGGTCCTTTACTTCCGGGAAAAGCTCCTCCGGTATCCTCTGAATATGAGACTGGGTGGGTCCCGGCGTCGGTCTGGACGTTTTATAGAATAGAAAATCTCTTCCCCTGCTGGGAATCAAACCATTTCCTCGCTTTTCCAGCTCCTACCCTAGTCACTATACCGATTATGCTATCCGGTACCATTTCAATATATACACATACACCAAAGCCTTGTTTTACGCCCGTCTCTTTTGTGCCTTTTTGCTTTAAAGCCCCTTGCCTATTTATATCGTTTCTTAATTTACGCCATCAAATTTTCGGTTTAACGCTCTTTGGCTGGTTTATTTCCATTTGTTTAAGTCGTTTTTTCTTATGGGAATATCATAGTTGACTTACGCCTTTCTTATTTGCGCCAACTGTTTCAGTATTACAACTAGGGTGTAAAATAAGGTCTTGGTGTAATATACGTATAATTTCCTCCTCTCTGTTTCTGTGTTTTCTTTATTCTTTACTTCCTTACGCTTATTTATTATTTATTTATTTCACCACGATCCCACCTGCCTTGCAGATGACGTATAGATTCAGATGACGCAGCAGGATTCAATCACGACTCATTAAGGCTTCAGTCCTTCTCACTATCACAACAGGCTCAACAGTAGCTACAACTTCCAAGAAAGGAAAAATACTCGAATTACTAAAAAAAAAAGGTTTGCGCGTGTAATTAACAAAAAGATTGGGAATGAGCACTCGAATCACACCCAAAAATCTATGACAATGCCTGTGCATTGCTTTAACAGCCGAGTCTACCCTTCGTATTCCATAATACCTTTGTGTATCCACTGTTATATTCTCAGTACAAAGGGAAAATAGAAACAATGGGAAAGTTACATGTTCGTATAACCTATTTTCAGGCTACGGTAATATTACCCTATGTGACCAGGACTTAATCGTCGTACCTGTCCATTCATACCTCTTCTAATTGTCTTCTAAATCCCCTAATGATCGTTAATTCAGTGTCTGAATACAGTTCATGCTTCGTATATATTCAGTTCTGATGCAAGCTTATAGTTGTTTTACGTATCTTATTTTACTTGGAGATGCTGACAAGCACACAAATTATACTCGTACAGGGTAGTACTGGAGGATTGTTGGGAACGTGGAAAATACACGAAAGTAAGCGGCCGTGAACTGTTTTAATATACCATCCTAATACTGTCCTCCGAAGAAACCGAGGAAAAGAGTGCCAGGGAACAAATAACTTTGGAAACCTGGACGTATAAAAGGTAAAATTCACCCTAGAACATGCCACGAAGGTCCAAGAGGGGGAGCAGAGGTATAGCTCTCTTTCCTTAACCTCGGCACTAGATGGGGGTGGGTGGTCAACTCCACGCTTTACCCCCGGGAATGACCCAGTACCCATTGTACAGGAGGCTGGGTAGGCCCCAGGGCCGGTCTGGCCGGGTGCGGAAAATCTCGCCCCCACCGGGATTCGATCCCCGGACCCTCCAGCCCGTAGCGAGTAGCTATACCGACTGAGCTATTCCCGCCCATCCTGGACGTATATTAGAGGTTGATATTAAAATGCATCGCGCAGAAGTATATAAAGATCTAAATTACGTTAAACTGGATTAGGACAAATTCTAATTGCTTCTGTGAATAAGATGATGAACGGGATCCATAGCACAGCATACCATAGTTAGGTAAAGAGTGACTGCTTACGAATGACCCTGTACCACGTAGTTATGGGTGGTCGGTAGTTTCTCTGAAGTGAAATGGTGTGGAAGCAGCAGAACTGCACAGCTAAAAATTTGCCTGTAATAGAGGGAGTTTAACTGAAAACTGCGCCCATACGCACGGCAAGCTTAACGACCTTACATTTCCTCATATTATGTACAAATTACCGCCTGTTAGAGTAGGTGTTGGAAATAACCTCCTACAGCCCTCAGACATGCTTGACACCTGATAAACAGACTATTAAATTCTGTTTCAAGTTCTTGCCTACAAATTGCCGATACTCTGCGTCACGTTTAACGACAGCTGCATGACTCACACCGCCGGTCCACTGCCGCCTGTACGGTACACTGCTTCACTTAATCACACAGTCCAGTTTAATCTGATGGGTTGTAACAAGCGTGTGAAGTACAATGTAACGTAAATTTGTTTTGTTCGTGAGTACACGAGTACAGTACAGTTTCATGCACAGGATTTTCTTTTGAAAACCTAAATAAGGAAGAAATCGTATGAAAAGTGTCGTAGGAAATTTATAATACGGTTTCCCGATGTTTCAGTTTCTTCGAGATCAAGCACGTCTATGGATTGATCGAGGTCATTTCGAGCACCTACTCGAAAATGCGGTATGTTATGCTCGCACTGCGTTTGGGTTCGATTTGCAATTAAACGAAC
Organism: Reticulitermes speratus; assembly: GCA_021186555.1. Classification (NCBI taxonomy): domain Eukaryota; kingdom Metazoa; phylum Arthropoda; class Insecta; order Blattodea; family Rhinotermitidae; genus Reticulitermes; species Reticulitermes speratus. Next base: position 12,382,444 of record JAJKFL010000001.1, read on the forward strand.
TCCCTGTACTGGATGGAACACAATAATCATCCAGATAAACTACTGACGCGTTTTACGAGGGTCCCTCCATAGGGGACCGCGTATGCCACGAGGTAGGGCAATGGCAGGCAGGCATTCAACAACAAAGCGCAGCACACGTCAAAACCCTCGTGGGAGAGTAAAAAACAGATAGAGGGAAAGAGATAGCGAAATAGGCCGCCCGCCTCGCTTGTAGGCACACTGCTGAGGATGAGGACGATTCTTTACTCAGTACGTCGGTGGAGGTGAGCAGCTCCAGACGAGACAACACGGCACCATCAGGACGAGCTTGTGCCAGGACCACAAGTTACAAACACAACAGCAAAATTCGTTTCCTACTGTAGTTGTCAGCTGCGTCATCATGAAGGTGGGTGAACTGCAGTGTTACAAACAGTATTGCATTAGTCTACTTTGTATATGGTTCCGTAACATAACGAATCCATACGTTGCTGTGAGATATATAGAAACGGTTGTGGTTACAACTAAATGTGAAAGGTAGCACGTTATGAGGAAACCGGACATGTGCACTGTTACGTATTGCTCATCAGGAGCGTCTGGGTAAGCACTGGGCAAGATTGGGAAAGTGCACCTCGGGTGGTAGGAGGGGGCATTTCGTGTACACGAACAAAGAAAATTATTTCAGCATGAGAGGTAGCATCTCAGAAACAAGTCACATGAGAAAAATACGTAGTAAAATTAAAAATCCATAGCATTAATGGCTACAACTTTTCATGTGTAAGATTTCAGGTGTAGTCAGTACTTATTTCAATCGTCTAAGTGTTTCATGTACAGTAGCAACCCATGTTTACAAATTTCGTCCACACTTATAAAATGGTCTGACAAATTCCTTTCCGAAATACTGCTATCTGTCTACACGGCTTCACATTCCAAAAGAAAGCACTCTGTAGAATAACCGCCATCAAAACGTCACCTCTTACACAGATAATATAATTTTTAGAAATATTGAAACATGCCATACTGTTTTATAATAATAATCCCATTCACTTTAAAATCTCATCTTTCCTTGCATTATGTAAAAACCTAAGGCTTGCAACATAAAATAATATAATTGTAACTGTTTGGTTTATACAAATATGAAAATTGAATTCTGGCTTCTAGTAAAGAATACAAATTAATGGTGATTGGTAATAAAGTGTTACGGTGAATATTTGGATCCAAGACAGAAGAAGCGACGAGAGATTTTAGAAAGACGTATACTTAAAAACTTCACAATTTGTAGTCGCCGTCTAATATTGTTAGGGATAAACGAGATGATAATATTAAAATAAATCTCATAATGTGTGAGTGAAGATGTAAGTATTCAAGTGGCTCCAGGATAGGGACCAATGATAGTCAATTGTGAAAACGATAATGAAACTTCCAGCCCTATAACAGCTATAATTTACCTTCAAGTGCGGTTATATACAGTAATTTACTTAAGTCTTCAACCATATTATTCAATTCCCATTATGCACTGAGTATAGAAAGTCTAACACACAAGCGGAATGAGTTTTCGTTGCAACAGCAGTACCACCCATCCTAAAGCGCTCGTTAGTAGAAAGAAGTTACAAAGTACACACATTTTTCCTACCATCTCTGCAGAAAACATCGAATGAATGGAAACAAATCACATCAGGTGATCTCGAAGTGAAAACTAAAGTTTGTTGTTCAAAAGGCTTGGGGTCAGTTCAGTTTAGATCGTGTCTGGTTTATAAATTGTGACGTATTAATATGTTTGATCGAATTTTATTATTATATCTGTTAGCACCTTATACAGGGTATTTACAATTATATACCTAAAAAATATTTTTCTATGGTACATAATGTTGCAGCTATTCTGTAGTTACATTATATGGTTCATGTAATGTTATTTCCCACGATAAAAGTTTTGTACTTTCCGTGTCGAGCTTCCCAGATATATTATTATTATTATTATGTGAATAGCTATTTCTTATCTTTGTTTACTACTACAGTTGAACGCCCCACTCTTACTGAAGTCATTAAGTGGATTTTGTTCCGAAACTGAAGATCAGACAGATCGCCAACTAGAAAGCTTACACTCCTATCAACAGAACATTTGACGCTGTATCAGTTGTAAACGTCGTTTTGTGTCAACATGATAAATGTGTACAGTTAAATGACAAGGATGGGGAAGAAGATATTACCCCATTACCGAGGAACACCACTAAATTTCTTCCGCTGCAAAGACAAATTATAGGTTTTCACAGTTTTCCTACAGAATAACAGTGAATTATGTTTTTTTTTAATGGCTCGACAGCCCCTTGGGGGCCTAGGCCGCCTCATTTTTCGAGGCTTCACGATCACACTTTTTAGACACACCACACTCGGTAGGACTCCTCTGGACGAGGGACCAGCTCGTCGCAGAGACCTCTACCCTACAACACACAACACTCACAAGAGACAGATATCCAAGCCCCCGGTGGAATTTTTTTTTTGTTTGCTTGTCCGGGGTTTTTCCCCTTTGATCCATTTTTGTACTGTTTAAATCCTATCGTCCTTCATGTCACTTTACGTTCCATGCTACCGTCCTTACATCAAACACAACACAAACATCCATGCCCCCGGTGGGATTCGAACCCACAATCCCAGTAAGCAGCGGCCGTAGACCCACGCCTTAGACCGCGCGGCCACTGGGATCGGCCTGATTCGAACCCACAATCCTAGTAAGCGAGCGGCCGCAGACCCACGCCTTAGACCGCGCGGCCACTGGGATCGGCAACAGTGAAATTATACGTCGCAGTAAATGAGGAAATTTGGTTTCGAGCCTTCTGTACGAAGCGGTAACGATCCGCAGTCCAGCGGTCCAAGCACTTAATCCACACACGTCTTCTTACATCACAAGGAACAGAACCTCCTCTTCGTCATTAAAATTCATGTTATTTACGTCACGGCACATTGATTCAGTCACAGAAACGTCAAGATGGATGTGATTTACCAGGAATCTATTGACAGGATATTTCAATGAACTCGGAAGGATGGCTAATGTTTTAAGGGGTGTGATGCCGTGGACTCTGCTACCGACGTTTCGGGGTAACTTCCTACTTCCACCATGTACCTTGATAACGGCGGCGGTAGCTTCTGCTGAGACGTTGGTAAATATCTACCACGCTACACTCAGGAGGTTAGTCGCCACGGAGATCCGGGTTCGATCCCAGACCAGTCCATTGTGGATTAATGGTGATCAAAGTGGCGTTGGGCAGGTTTTTCTCTAAGTACTTCGGTTTTACCCACTCATTATCACCCCACAAATGCTCCATACTCATATTTCATTCATCTATATATACCGAGTCGTTTATACTCATTTCTGAGTGTCGTGACCCTACTGGCACGAAGCCATAGGTTGTCATGGGAGAATTTACCAGCGGTGGTTTCCCGTTGCCTTCCGCCGTGATCGATTCTATTCATCCTGTAGGACCGCTAGAGCCCTCTAGCAGCCGATCAGGAGACTTGGGTGAGAAATGGCCGCTAAAGTTTGCTTACGAACCATCTCTATGCCCGTAAGGTTTTTTTACATGCCGTAAATCTACGACATGGGACAGGCGGCTTTACTTCCCCTACGAAGGAAGTGGTGCTACGGATTTTTATCACCCTTAAAAATCCATCCACTTCGGCTGGGATTGAACCCGGCAGACCGGGAGGCAGACATTTCATTCATCTACCATGGACGAAACATCACCTTGGCAACTGACAGCTTCGTTAAACAAAACACTTCTCCCTACACGGCGTCATATCCCAGAAGACTACTCATAGTCATAGTCAACGCCTTCAGAAACTCAAGTCTCGAGCGCGATAGGAATTTGCATACAGTATGTTATTACTGGGTGAACACATAAAATGTAGATGTTTTAATGTCATACTGCTCATGAGCTGAAAACACAGGATTGAAACATAAACGTAGCATACTCACGTAGGTAACACGATCAAGTTTTGAAATTGCGATACTTGGGTTACCAAACCTTTTCACCAGTGACGCTAACACTGCAGCCAAGTGTGTGTTTGGTATCAAGAATCGAAATCTGTGGTTGTAATAAAAAGGAGATTTCATGCAGAATTTTGTACAGACCCAATAACAAAAATGCCCATCTACAAGTGACAGGCGTATAAAATGTTCAGTGAGGCAGGTTGCATTTGTAAAGGGAAAATGCCCAGCAAATGACCACTCACTGAAACTAAGGTGAAAGTAGGCGGAGCGTTTTTTTTTTTCACAGTACAAAAACAGCAAAAAGACACGCTACCCAAAAATTACGACTGCCACAATCGATAGTACACTAAATTCTGGAAACTTATTTCAAATTTTAAAGTTACAAAAACCAAACGTTGCAACATGTAACATCCCAAGACGAATTTCGCTACACATTTTGCTGTGACGTTCTTTGTACACTCGAAGACAGTATTTTTACTACTAACATTACATTTAGTGACGAAGCCCCCTTCATCTTCCCTGGTATGACATAACGTTTAGAATAGTGGACAGCAACAATCCGCATGCGGTGGCTGAAGGAACTACAAGGGAAGGTCCTAAGACCAAAGTCTTTTGTGCTCTATCCAAAGAAATAGAGTTCAGGCCCTTCTTTCTTGCCGAAGGCAATGTGACTGGTGTAGAACACCCAGGGCGGCCAGTCCATACATTCGAATTAGGCGGCCGTCTATGGGGCCAAGTTAAGTTGGGTGGCCAATTCGAGGTAAAAATACAAAATGAAAAAAAAAAAAGGTTTTCATTTCATGAGCATGAATTTGTAATAACCATTTTAAGTAAAATTTTAATAAATTTTATTTGAAATCCGACCTGCCGTCCGCATTTTCATCTTGCAGCTTGGGACTTCTTGGACTCAAGGTTTTCAAAGAAGTGTATTGGCAGAGGTGGCCGTATCACTTGGCCACCTCTTTCCCCTGACCTTACACCACCTGATTTCTTCTTCTGTGGGTACAAGAAAGATCCTGTATACGTTCCACAATTTTTCACCCCCTTGCCGGAATTTGCTGTGAGGTTACGAGTTGCTTAACACCTGCCATGCTTACAATTCTGTGGACTGACCTTGAACACACACGATATCTGCCCGCTACTCCTGGTGCTCTCACTGAACACCTGTAAACTGTTGAAGTGTACATCACAAAAACGTCTTCATATAACCTACCAAAATAAGTTTAGTTTTCATTCCTGTGACTCTCACGTCTTGAGCAATATTACGATAAAATCGTCTGCATTCTGTGTCCAACTTGTAGTGTAACGAAATCGCTTCCACCCACCACCACATTCTTTATAGCAACCCTCCCACAGCAACCCGCAATCTTGTGGACGTACATGCGATGTTAAAATGTAAGGACGAACCCACGTACATGTCTGAAAAGAAGTTTCAATCTAAACGTAATTACTTCAAACGCCCTTCACCCCACTCCAATACAGATCATCCATATGGAATATACAGGCTGCCGAAGTAAGGTCACCTCCACCACTAAATTACTTTGCTGTAAAACATACACATAATCATACGGTTAATACTGTCAATGGTCAGTTTCCTGTAAAACATACGCATAAACATATGGTTAATGTTGTTATTTATAACTTAGAAGTATAAACCTACCTTTGTTGTTGAAGTTCTAGATTAGTTGAAACGACATACTCCACACACCAAATGGATAATGAAATCACGCAAACATTGCACAACTTGATACGAATCACATTTAGTATTACACCTATCTTTCGGTGACATAAACCACGTTTGTGGGAAAACCTCGATACGAATTAATTGATATGTTACACTAAAGAAATAAAGAAAGCAATCACTTAATTTTAACTTTACACCATCTTCCACCACCGAATATTAATTCCAGAAGTTCTTAATATTAAAGTTCAAGGAGTAACACAGCACAGCACAGAACAATTAGCGCGGTATAAGTTCACAAAATCAACGCTAAAGTCGCCAAATGTCACATTCATAGCAGACAAGGAACGTGAATATCGTAGCAGGTTTGAGCTAGTTTATAAGTGTAATAAAGTACGGAATCTGTTGAAAAGTCTTGCGTAATATAACATAAAAACTGTAACAATAATATATATTACTGGCTAAAATCGTATACAATTACGCCGAAATTTCTATTCGGTATAAAACAAGTTTCGAAATATCGGCAGGCCATAAACTTCTGACGAGTTCGCTCTGTTATTGCCTCCAGATGTTAAATTTGTGAATATTTTCCAGCAAAGTACCGAGTTGTTTTAATAGACACTAAGTTTTCTCCGGATCCTAGCAACAGACTTACAATCGATCATTGACGAGATATCTTTGAGTGGGGAGATTTATGATCGGTATCTCCTAAACTTCGATACTAGACGTTTACAACCGATCATGCTCAATGCTTAACTGTTTCTACAGCCTCAGCTCGTACCTCACAGAGAACACAGTCTGCCGAGATTATGAAAACTGTTTATTCGGTCAGAGCGCGTACGTCTCAGAAAACACTGCCTCACTTATAAAGACCAATTACAGCGAGAGATCATAACCGTACGTAGGACTTCAGGTAAATTGGTATTTTTGTCCGACTGTAACCAACAAGTTTTAGTAAAAACCCAAATACGAAATTTCACCAGAATCCGTCGAGTGGAAATCGTTGTTCCATGCGGACGGACGGACAGAGACATGGTCAGACATGACGAAGCTAACAGTCGCTTTTCGCAATTGATTTGCAGAAGCTCCTAAAAAGGTTCACTACCTCGTAATACTATAGCTCTTTGCGCTGGCTATTTTAAAACGCACTCAAAACGTTGTGTCAGGATATTGCCTAGTAATGCTGTTTTCACTGCGTCATTTCTAGAAAAAATCACGTATTCAGGCATGCCAAATGCGGATTTCGACTGACTTTATTATTGTCGACATACGCAAGTTATTCAGTAAAATTAATTTTGTTTCGAATCGGTCGAATACAACACCCTCGCCTACAAGAACTGTAAACCGAATTTTAGCCTATAATGAAACCTATAGCAGAGTCCGGGTAGGCAAACATTTGTCTGACACATTTCCTATTAAGAATGGTTTAAAACAAGGAGAAACTTTATCGCCATTGCTTTTCAACTTTGCTTTGGAATACACCATTAGGAGGGTTCAGGCAAACCAGGAGGGCTTGAAATTAAATGGTACACATCAGCTTCTAGTTTATGCTGATGATGTTAATATATATTGGGCGAAAGTGTACATGCTATATAGAAAAACACAGAAGCTTTAGTAGTCACTAGTAAGGAGATTGATCCAGAAGTAAATGCTGGGAAAACTAAGTACATGGTCATGCCTCGAAATCAGAATGCAGGACAAAACCACAACATATAGATAATAAATCCTTTGAAAGGGTGGAACAGTTCAAATATTTGGGAACAACCCAAACAAATCGAAATTCCATTCTGGAAGAAATTAAGAGCAAACTGAAGTCAGGGAATGCTTGTTATCATTCGGTGCAGGATCTTCTGTCTTACAGTTTGCTATCCAGAAATACAAAGATTAAGATATACAGAACTATAATTTTGCCTGTTGTTTTGTATGGGTGCGAGACTTGGTCTCTCACACTGAGGGAGGAACAAAGGCTGAGGGTGTTTGAGAATAGGGTGTTGACGATATTTGGGCCTAAGAGGGATGAGGTAACAGGGGAGTGGAGAAGACTACATAATGAGGAACTTAATGATCTGTACTCGTCACCAAATACTATTCGGGTGATCAAATCACGAATAATGAGCTGGGCGGGGCAAGCATGGATGAGGGGGGAGGTGCATACAGGATTTTGGTAAGGAGACCTGAGGGAAGGAGACCACTTGGAAGACCCAGGCATAGATGGGAGGATAATATTAAAATGGATCTTCAAGTAGTGGGATGGGGGGGCATGGACTGGATTGATATGGCACAGGATAGGGAGAGGTGGCGGGCTCTTGTGAATGCAATAATGAACCTTCAGGTTCCATAAAACACAGGGAATTTCTTGACTAGCTGACGACCTGCTAGCTTCCCAAGAAGGACTCTGCTCCATGGAGTGTTAGTTAGTTACACAAGGTTTTAGCAACAAAAAATGCCATAAAAGACTTTGGAATTCAAAACTCTATCTGGTTCATCTAAAAGCTGGTTCATAAGGACTTTAACTGGTTGACCTGTTTACAAAAAGACCCATGACAGTTTCTGTGCTGACAGTATCATACTGCTCAGTGTCTGCAACCCCAGGATTTCATAAACACCTGAACATGTATTAAATGAAGTCAGTTGTAACACATAACTGTGACAGTTGTAGGGTATTGTGAACTAATGATCTCATATTACAAATTTTGTTTCAGATGTGGAGGCTCTGTTTGCAACTGGTGGCCATTGCAGCCCTCTGTCTACGTACTCTAGCTCAAGCTCAATCAGACTTATTCCAGTTATCAGACAAAATAAATACAAATAAATACTGTGGTAGAAATCTGGCAAATATGCTACGATATGTTTGTAATGGAAATTACTACGCTAGGTTCAAAAAGGCAACTCAAGGTAACAGTACAGTAACATAAGGCTCATAATTCTAGAGGTATAAATTCCTGTAATAGAAAATGAAGCAACTTAATTCTCACAAGATTCAACTGAATATAATCAAATGACGAAAAATTGAATGTTTCCCTTTTGCAGCAGTACTCACTGTCCGTAAACTTCAGCTGCAGCTTCAAGGGTTAAATTACTGATAACTTTTCACAATGCAGCGAGTATGTCCAAGCAGAACCACTTGCACTCAACAGTCCCCCATCATGCACCTATCAATGGCACTACAGTAGAACACTGGATTTCCCCCAGGAATGATAGGAATTGTTTATATTCGTTTTCCCTTTGGTACTGGGTTTCATCCAAGTGTGAAACAAACTGCAAAACATAACAAGCAAACAGCTCACACTGTATCAAACCAGTGGCAAATTTTTGATAAGGAAAAAATCAATAATTCTTGTGGTGTTCTGTCTCCAAGAATACTTTTTTTTGTACTTGCTGTTTTTTCTACAATATGCCACTTTGATGAAATATGGTGGGATAGATTGACATTGTAATTTTTACAGTTGCTCCTTGTTAAACGTGAAGCTTTGTTCCCAGAGTATACTGTGTTCAGCAAAACTACCTTTAGAAAACTTACAAATGTATCAGAAAATACGGTATACAAAACTTCAGAAAGAAACAGACCATTTCTTTTCATATTAATAGCAGTTGCATTTAATTAAGATAAATATATTTCAAAAAGAGTAGTATGTAAGGCATATATAATAAGCAAGAAGTCAGGTAGTTACTGCAGAGGCTGGAGCTCCTACAGAAGCAGATGTGTGCTTGAGAGAAAGACAATGACTGCTGGATATTTGATACTACTCAGACAGTGTGAAACAAGTGTCAGTAAGCAATGGTCACGAGGATTAACAGAATGCACAGTTAGAAGTCAACTAGCCGTCCTTAAGAAGCTATGAGTCCCTTAAGCTTTTGATGCTACTATGATTAATAGTGAATTGTAACTCATGTGGAAAAAAGGAGGCGCGGCTACTTTTAAGGTATCATAATAGGCTTTGCCTGGAGGGACTGAGTAAAACCATGAAAACCTCACTCAGGATGACAGGAAACCGGGCTAAGTCTCCAACCCAGGGACTTCTAAATGCTTCTAAAAGCAAGAGAGCTAACCACTCAACCATGACTTGACATGTAGAAAACACAGAACAAATTGGAATTTGAAGTTCTCACAGCAGTGATTTTTAGGACTGTCAACGTCTGGGATGTAATGCCATGCAGTCTAGCACAAATGTAGCAACATTTCCGAGGAACCTGCTGCCTCTATCAAAGGTAGATGATGGAGGCAGCAGATTCCTTTAAAATGTTGGTACTATTCTAAGACAACAATCTTCAGAGAACAAAATAGTTTGTATGTTTCTTTTCACAGACGTAGAAGACAAAAATGATTCTGCTTTCTGGATACAGCCTCCACATACAGAAGAACTGCAGTTTCCATTCCGCTCAAGATCAGATGCAGCAACACTTGTCCCTAGATCATTCAGAAGATATACACGTGGTGTTTATGATGAATGTTGTCGCAAAAGTTGCACCATACAAGAAATAGCAAGCTACTGTGGAAGACGATAGTTTATGTATATATGAACCTGTAACAAGGGAAGGTCGAATTTTGCTTGCCTCAAGATATAAAAGGTTTTATGTTTGGGTCTGTAACAATATCTGGATCAAATACAAAATTACAGTGCTTAAAAAATCTCCAAAATAATTCATATTTTCAATGTATTTGCCCAAATGCATTACACTCTCACTGTATCATATTATTTTCTCCACTTCCTTCTGACTTAATCCATTTTACCTTTCAACATGATGTCAGAAAAACATAATACAATTTAAACTGTTGAACAAACTGATACTTTGAAAATGTCTTCTAGAATGTTACACCATGTTGACTGGTAAACAGCTGCTAATTTTTAGAGGCAATATGCTTCTTTCAGTAAATATTTACCAGTTGAAATGGTGTAACATCACAGACTTGATTTTTCATCCACATTGCTATGAAAATCTCACATCTTGCAAACTGATATTTCATTTAAGAGGTGAAATTCTTACAAGTGTACAAAATGTTCACATCTTCACAAAACAAAAAAAAAAAGCACAATTTATGCCACTGCTTCCTCTGCATCTATTGGGGTCCAACATCTCAGTTCAACTCAGTCGCACACATCACGAAAAATGTATGTGGCCTGGGCTATATCACATCACATGAAGGAGGTGCAGCTACAGTGTGGCACGTTATAGCTCTGTGGTAATACAGCAGTGACACATTTTATCTGCAAACTCAATCTAATTGATGAGACAGTATCTAAATAACATGGTAAAGGCAGACAGTCAATAAACCTTGCCTGTTAGCTGTAATAAACTACAAAACTTATGGGTGTGGTTCATACCATGTTTCCATGGAACTGGGAGTTTAAAAAAATGCTAAAAGTATTATTTTACATTTTGTTCCATGTCCATTATCAATAGTTCTATTTAGTTCAAAAAAGGAAATTGGCAGATGGGAAAAGAAGTGTGGCTAATTGGGTACAATCAACCTCACCTGCTCCATTTCTTTGGGGGGGGGGGGGGGGGAGAGAGAGTCAAACCAAATTTGGTGTGTGCATTATGAATATGTACAATAAAGAATGAGGCAAACAAAATTCAAAAATAATTGACTACATTGATAACTAATGCAATATACCATGTTGCTGGCTTCACACAGTTTCAACATCCAACTGCTTGATAATTCAATCTGAAGCATCAAATAATGCATGCACTATCAGAAATACAAGGTGTGTCAGAATGGTTGTTACAGATTTATTTTTATAAAAGCTGTCAGAATGCAACTGCCTCTGACCCCATGAGAGTTCTGGAATATAACCCAGCTCCACAACACAGCACATGACTTATGGATGATAAAGTAAGAATATGCTACTCCCAAAGAAGTACAAACATGTTTATCTTCAGTTACAATGCACAACAAGTAAAAGTACATACAGTAAAACCCCTATTTAATGAATTGCTGGGGGATTAGAATATATTTCACTAAATCAAGGTTTTCATTAAATGGAGGTTACATTGTTTATATGAACTACTGTTGGGACATGAAAAAATCATCACTAAATCCGGGATTTCACTAAATGTGGGAACATTAAATCGGGGTTTTACTGTATTTGGTGGAAAAAAAAATACCCAGAAAATAGTGTGCTCTAAAGATGTAACATTAAATTCACACAAAAATTATGTACTCAAGAATTTTGCTTTGCTGGCCTCTTGATTCAAATGAAATGAAGAGCATGCAAAAAGCAGCATGAAGAAGAGAATTTAAATACATCTCAACCTTTCTATACACACACTGCACACTATACACAGAATGGAACTGATGTATGAAAGGGTTAAAAGTGAATGCGATCACAACTTTTGAAAATCATTGTCTTCTGGCATGTGATGATTTGCAGTCTGATAGACAAACAACCAGTTTTGGAGGAACATGTTGCCTCTATCTTCAAGGCAGAAGATATTTTGTGAGAGGCAGGCAGTACCTCCAAAACATTGGTATAAATCTACCAAACTGCATGGTGTCTCATTCCAGTAGAGAATAATCTTCATATTCACCAATGTGAGAACCTCAAATCTCACATAACAAATTCCTGTTCATGTTCGCAACCAAGGCAAGTTCTTTTATCAGTAAATACAGCAAATGTTTACTCATAAGTCACTGACAAAATGACTGCAAAATACCAAGTATATATGAGAGGTGTATTATACAGAATGAAAATAGACTTAAAACTTCTGCACATGGAATTAATTTGTGGAAGTTATTATCTCTCTTTTTATGTAAAAGAATTCTTACTCATTTAAAAGTGACTGCAAATTTCAAAATAAAAAATATTCTGTTATCACTACATAGCACTTTTCTGAAGAAGTTGAGCAAACCTATTTGTTATAAGAAGAGACACATCAATAAAACGGTCTACACAGTTATTCAGGCATGTTTCAGTGCGACTGTCAATCTTGCTACCAGGCTTATCCATACACTTCTCCCAGCATATATCATTAAATTCATGGATCTGCAGGAAAGAAAAGAAACACATTCTTGCATACACTGTTAAAATGTGAAATATTTACACTTCAATGTAAATTATCTAGTATTTGGATAATTACATGCCCCAAATTCTGACCTCAAAGGCAATGATAATACACTTCAGTGCTGGATGAGGATGAAGTGCATTGTTTCATTCGGGATCTGACAAGTTTTGGAATTTGGGAGCAACAACACAAAGGCCAAATGCACTGGCAATGGTTTTGGTCCCATTACATACTTCTTTCAAGAAACTTGTGCCAGATATCTGAGCATAAGAAAACAAGTTACAACATAATATACCGTCAAAAATATCACTTCATGACACATTTATGGACCAATGCAGACTTATTCCCTCGGGCTAAGTTGTGGCCCAAAGTCCTCTCAGAAGTCTAGCAGAGGTGTCAACCAAAGTTTTACCCATCACTTTGGAGGTGATGAAGATGGTGCCAGAGAAATGATTGACAGAGACAAAGGATTCATAAGACACCTTTTACACTTTTAGTCTGCCACTTCTGCTTTCTGTGTCTCAAGTCTATGCAGCATGTGTGACTAGCCCCCTTCACTGACTAACAAGTAGTAGAGTTAAACTTTCAATAGCATTACTATTAAAGGGACCTTGAGAGACACTAACAGTATTCTACATTACTAACTCAATTTAAAAACACATGAGCACTCCCTAATAATAATAAAACTAGGAAACTGCAGTCTTGAAATAGCTTCACAAGCTGACATACATACATTCCATGGATCCATAAGTCTGTCAAAGTGACAAACTGGATGTGGAATAAGTCATAATATACAAATATACAGCTATATAGACTATAGAATATTACATTTGAACACTATAAACTAAAACACTATAAACATGTTACATACCTCACTATGAACCATCGTTATTCATAAAAAATTCATCTAATGAGTAAAAGGAGTGTGTATTTAAGTACTTTCTTAATGCTACTTTAAATTTTGTCTTTTCATGTTTAAGACTTATGAGACTGAGGGAGTCTGTTGAAAATTCTGATACTGGCATAGAATGTACTTTTTCGAAAACAAGATAGGTTGGCATTTGGTCTATGCAGGTGGTGCTTATTCCTGGTGTCTATACTGTGTATACATGAATTTGTTTGAAAATTTTCTTGATTTTTTAAAATAAAGTTCATTAATGAAAATATATATTGACATGGAATAGGTAAAATCTCCAATTTTTTAAACAGACTTCTGCGTGGAGTTCTTGGTTGTGCACCGACCATAATTCTGATGATTTTCTTTTGTAAGGTGAATATCTTCTTACTGTTGGAGGAAATACCCCAAAAGATTATTCCATACTTTATAATAGATAATACTGATCAGGTTGGAATTGAGGAATTAATTCATCCATGAAAAAATAAACACAGTTACAGTCATAAAGAACTTTTCTTTTTATTTCATTAAGTATGTTCCAAATAAATACTGTAGAAATTAATTATATTTATCGTTTGGTTCAGTAACCCATTTTCATACAGTGAACCATTTTAAGGGAAATTATAAAGTGTGATGTGGGCTTCATAAAATGCATCAGTATGGACCTAAATCAAATTTACCACCTAACAACTTTTAGCATCAATGAAATCCTTCAAATAGTTTCACATACTAAAGGAGATGGTCAGCCATGACCTACCCAATATTTAATCAATGTATGTACAATGTAATAGCAATCATGACAATACAAAGTTCATGTTTATTCAAAAGAAGGACTTCCTAACTTGGGCATGTTTTGATTTTATAATGGACTTCCAGCATCTGTTCAACGGCCTTGGAATGGAACTACAGTAGGCCCCTCGATTTAACAGACTTCGGATTTAACGGACAAAAAATTTGTCCTAAAGGAAAAATTCAGAACCTTTTTCCTGGTTCCTGTCGTAAATTTATTTTTATATTTTTAACAGATGTTTTAGTGGCATGTATAAATTACTCAATGTACATTATAATAATATTTTATTCGTACTTATACATTATAACATTTTAATACATCCTGTACATTGTAAGTTCGTTATAAATATAAAGTTTTAAAATACATTCGATTTAACGGACTTTCGGCAATAGCGGACACCCCTTCCACCAAATAGTCCGTTAAATCGAGGCCTACTGTACCAACAGTTGCAATTTATGTGTAGACAATAAAAGTATATCACTTTTTGTTAATTTATTGCAACACAAAAACCAAAATCACAATATGTAAATTAATGGAGAGCAAGAATAATCACAACTAGGAAAGTAGTGGTGTGGACAAAATACCACAACCAAAATTGAGGTTAGGTTACTCTAAACTTTCCATTATCTGTGGTTCGTATTGGTCGCCATACCTGAGCATTAAGTTGCGCTTTCTGCTTTTCCATCAACAAGAACTCTTGAAGTTCGTGATCCCCTTCTTTCGGAGATCCTGAACCGGTGTCATCGGAAGAATACGACATACTTTTCATTAACAAAGACTTCTAATCTCATACACCCTAGAACGTAATTCCAATTTCACTTATTGCAAGGCTCCTTCCTTACCTTCGCCCTAAGTCCAATATTTGGTAGGACCATGCTACTCTATGGCAGCACGGATTACTATTAGTCAAGTGCGTCGTTGCCATGGTAACTAAAAATGGTTACGCAAACGTGCCAGAAGTTTGTCGCTCTCTGCCGATATTAATAACGCTAACGAACATAATTTTCCCTGTAAACAAGTTACGTATTAGTAGCTGTTAACAGTGGATTGCATAAGTGTGCTAACCTGTTACATTTTAACTTCTACTTTTAAGTGTTTATAACGAAAATTTGCAAAAATGCACTATTAGGGTCCTCCCCTCTGGCCACTTCGGCGTTTTTCACATGTAACACTGTAAGAACCATTTAATGTAGGGGCCCAGAAATTTTCCAAAAATCTAGGAGTCACCTCTAAATTCTAGGCGCCTGAAAGATGGCATGGCGAAATTTCCTTAGAGAGAAACCACAATTCTGGAATTACATGTGAATCTCACTTTTATGTAACAATTTTTTCTTGGTGTATGTGAACTCATGTGGGCCGGGATAGCGACTCGCTACGAGTTGGACGGTCAGGGGATCGAATCCCGGTGGGGGGGCTGATTTTAAGCACCCGTCCAGACCGGCCCTGGGGCCTATCCAGCCTCCTGTACAATGGGTACTGGGTTATTCCCGGGGGTAAAGCGGCCGGGGCGTGGCGTTGACCACCCACCCTCATCCAGCGCCGAGGTTAAAGAAAGAATAGAGCTGTACCTTTACTCCCCGTCTGGGCCTTCATGGCCTTTTCTAGGGTGAACTATACCTATACATATGTGAACTGATACACACTTTGGTACGGAGAAAACTGTGTTAATTGTGCTAAAAATATTGGGCACCACTGCACACAATTTATTTCGTGCAATTTTTTATTGGGTAATTTCACTTAAATCTGTGAGCTTAACTCCAACTTTGGTTCGAATCATACAACAATAAAGTACACTACATATGAAAACATGCAGTTTCTAGTTCATATCTCAAACATACCTTGCTAAATATTTGTTGGAATGAGAATATTTTAACAAATCTACCAAAAAATGTCTACTGCACACAGAGATTTTACGCACAGTACCCCTCCTGAAAGTTTCAAATTTTTTAGATACAGCCAGCACATTACTATGCCATCTCAGCAGGTGACTAGATCTCCACCACTTTTTTGCTATCTTTATCGTTCATAGCCACTCGTAATATCAGTCACACTGCTGATGGGGTACCATGGTTAACGGTTCTAATTTCTCGTTTTCATACCACTTTTTAGTTTATGACTAATGACATCAGTAAGACAAGACAACTATCCAGTAACTAAAACTCATTTAAGACAAGACATAAAGTAACAAAATCCCCATTCAACCTTCACCTGTGACTGCAGATCAGCAGAAGCTCTGCGACATCTCTCTCAGATTTTTCACCAGGTTTGGAAGGACTGCATGATAATAGTCTGCTGTCTATCTTGAATCAATGTGGAATACGTGAATTTAACAGCCAGCAGGACCGAAAGTGACTTCATTTTCACACTTGCCTTTTATTTCTTTCATATCACGTGTCAAATACATTCAGACACCGGATCCACGTCATACAAAGTACTGATAAATGTTTCTTTGGTTTGAAAACTTACTTCTCAATTAATTAGAAGTGCTTCACCGAATTCGTACAACATCCTCCAACATTCAAACACCACCAAATTAATACAGCGCTCAACACTATCCCTCAGAGTATAGCGGTACTTCAATCGGAGACTTGCAGATGCCCTGCACTCTGTCAACAGATTTTGGAGTCCCTGTATTCCACATACTGACGACAGAGTGGTAGTGCAAGAGTCAGTTAATGCATAAAAAAGCAGGATATGCAGGGGAATTACATATTAATAAAACCATATGCAGGAGATTATTTGGAGGTAGACAAAATCTGTTAAATGGAACATAATTTTCACCACACTACTTAATACACTATTATGTAATATGATAGTAAGGAAATACTGAATATTGACTCCAAATTTTGTCTAAACCTCCTTTCTGGAGCCTGGGCAAGCAGACTGCTTTCCCCGCCCGTCCGCGGCGCTTTTAATAGCTGCCGATCTTGTTATATTTTGGTCACTAACATATTACTTTTTAAAAAATTAATTGGAAAAGTTAAATTTTTCCTTGTGTACACCATGAAGGCATATAGGGTGAGTTCTGAATTCTGAATTACCACACTAAATAGAGATGAGTGAATAAATTACTTGTACGTGATGTTAATGTAACACCCAATTTATGGGGTAGCCAAATATTCCTCTGATGGTGACTGCCCATGTAGATGAACAACAGGTAAATGATAACATTTATAGAACAAAGCAAAATACTATGAATTAATGGAGTATAGCTCATCTGCTTACAATATGTCTGGAAATACCTATTTATATTCATTTTAATGTGTGTAAAATATTCTTCCAATCAAACGCTTGATGCTTCACAATACTGGTGAACGTGACTCACCACAAAAGAAACATAAGAATGCTAAAGGTGATATCTACAACTACAACTTAATGTTACACACTTCTACTTTGTACAAAAGTATGTACATGCACCCATGCACACTTCGTGGAAAAATTTTCACTTCCTATTTAAGTTTGCCAGTCAAAATTGGAATTTTCTGCATATTTCCTAGCAGTAGTGCATACCATGCATAACTCTCAAAATAGTAGATATCAATACTCTTCTTCTGTATGTTGTGCTATGTGGCTATTGTACTCATATATAAAAATACTGTACATTCCATGTTGTTCCTATTCTGCTAACTGCAACACCTTATCAAATATTATATCTGAAAACCTGAAACCTTCAGTCCCTGCTCACTGTACTAAAATTTCATAGTCACATTTACTTTGTCACTTTACTGTTTACAGATGCATCTACAGCTGCATCAGAAACTATTCTTGCCAAGTCACAACACACAGAAAACATGGAGCATACACTAAATGAGCAGAATGGGGAAACATGACATTCATATCTCACTGTTTATGTGTTAATAAGAATCACTTTGTATCTAAGAATGCTGTAAATAAATGTTTTTACATCATAGCACATTTTCATTTTAATGTAGTATACAGTTTCACAAATAAATCATCTTTCCATTGTTTGACATAAATTAACAATAACATGTATCATAACATACTAGGAATGTACATGCCAGAATATTCATGGTATATTACAATGCAACATAATTCAAGCACGTTTTGCGGCAGGTGGAGTCTGCTTCAGCTGCAAAATTATGGACCGCATTCGAGACACATCCTTGCTGGTCTTACTTGATTTTGGATTAAAATCACACAACTTGGCAATGCGTTCCCACTCTGTACCAGGCTCTATTTCATCTGATTCAGCCACAAACTGCTTTTCAGCATTTCTGCAGGCCACAAAAGAAAAAAATGTTAAAAAAAAAAGGCTCACATTAACCACTGACAGGTAGATTTCGACACAGTGTATTCTGAAACTACACACCAGCACCTATTGTTAGTTTCATACTGTGTCTGTCCACCCATGCATGACAATTCTCATCTGAATTTGGATGTTAACAAAAACAGCCCTCATTTTAAGTCTGATGCAAAGTAACTCTATAATCAGTATTAACGAAATACACAAACTGCACTTAGCTCTTTATGTAAAGCAGCAACAAAGAGCAGACTTTCATTGTGTGTACCCTGCCACAGTCAATTAACTATTTTTCTGCATAGTTCATTTACAGAATTAAGAATTAATTCCACACCTTGAGATTTCATTTCTACTGCTCACACTCTTAATGTATGTGGTCCAGTCTGTTTTGGCAAAGGTTCACAACCATTATCACAGGCTGATTCGCGAGCTGCACATGTAAATACCACAATAAGTGGTAACCTAACCTCCTAAATTATTGTGTAATTTTTTATAGTTTACAAATTTGGCCATGTTGGACACCCATGCTCCAAATCATCCTTACTCATTCATTTTCATCCCTGAAGAAAATAACCTTCAGCCACCACAGCAAAAACCTCATCTCATATTTGTTCTTAAAAGTTTTGCTTCCACTTGACTTAATCTTATACAGAGCATGTCTCAAAAATTGGATACACTAAACGCTCAACTTCAGCTTCATTCTTTGTAGAAAGAAACTCAGTGACAATTTTAGATGTTTATATTAATGTGAGAATGTATCAGTCCAGTCCAACTTGCTGTGCAGGATTGTGAACTGTCACAACAAAATAAACAGCACTTGCAAATCTATTCTTAACAAATACACAAAAAAGTAAAAATAATCTGAAATTCACTGCACATTTCTGTACCTCCCTACAATTTATCCCCATGAATTTCATTGTTTGGAAGATGCACAAAGCAGACAGCGAAATCTGTAAACAATGGAAACTAGAAGGGTTGATGTAAAAGTATAACAATATGTGAACTGCTTCAAGGAAGGTTTCAGACAATACAGCTGACAAAGTAGTATAATGAATACAAAATTAATCAAAATATTGTGCCAAGACACTGACTAACATACCGTTTTCTGTTGTGAATCAATTCAAGAATGTAGCATATGCCCCCTCACCCCACCCCACCCTCACAGTCATGCATTTCCTGTGGATTTGATCTTTCCCCTTCCCCAGATAATTACAGTTTAAATACAGTGAAAGGTTCAATAAAACATGGGGAATTTCTTGACCAGCTGATGACCTGTTAGCTTCTCAAGAAGGACTTTGCTCCATGGAGTTAGTTAGAAAGGTCCATTTAAGGTTTTGTTGGAAACAGTGAATTTGAACACTTCAAATGAGTAACATTTCATATGGAAGTAACTTATCACTGACACTGGAACACTAAAATGTGAATGTTATATGAGGGAATGAGCATCATTAAGTGCAAGTTTCACTGTACATTTCTGCAAGGCTACAGAATAAATATGTTAGAGGTAAGGTTACAAAATGCCCAAAGTACACACTGTGTCCCCCATCCAATGTGAACCAAGAGCATACTACAAGAACATGGAACGTGTAACTCAACACACAGACTTGTCTGCTAATCATGCATGCTGTTCTTCTGTTCAAGCATCACAAACTTTAAATTTACTTGAACTTGAGCTTCAGATTAGAATGATACTTACTTGGCAGCTTCTCTGTGGTAGCAAGGAAAGACAGAACATGTGTGTTATTGTAGCACACTCCTCACAGTAAACACTAAATATTCTAAACTTATTATCAACTGAAAATTACATCTATTATATATACCTTTGCAAGAATTATAACACACATCAAAAAAGTAATACAGTAAAACCCCGATTTAATGTTCCCGCACTTAGTAAAATCCCTGATTTAGTGATGATATTTTCATGTCCCGACAATAGCTCCACATAAACAATGTACCTCCATTTAATGAAAACCTCGATTTAGTGAAATACCGTATATTCTTGAATCTAAACCGCACTCGAATCTAATCCGCACCCAGTTTTTGGCGACTTCTTAAACGAAAAAAAGTTAGTTCACGATTCTAATCCGCACCTTTCCTTCAACCACCCCTTGCCCACGGGGCGACTGATTGAATAATATTGGATGTTACCAATGCGTTAAAATCCGACGCTACGCCTGTGGCCGATGAGTCATACCGATAGAGGCAGGGCCTTTCTCAACAGACGTGCGCAATCTCGTCTGAAGCCAGCTGATCTTTAGCTGTTGAAACGTGGGAGGTGCTTGTTCCAATTTGTCGTGTACCGTAGTTATGGAAGAGGGACACCTGAAATCTAAACGACTCTCATATACGGTGAAGTTCAAACGTGAAGTTATTCGGTGCGCAGAGGAGAATGGAAACCGCAAAGCCGCTGCAATTTTTGGAGTTGATGAAAGCAACGTTCGACTATGGCGGAAACACAAGGCAGCGATCAGCGGATGTGAGGCGTCACGAAGGAAATTCACTGGACCCAAGAAAGGACGATTTCCTGAAACTGATGATGCAGTCTTCACGTTTTTTCAAGAGAGACGCAAGACTGGACTGTTTGTGAGTTATGATCTACTCGCGAGGAGGCAATAAAGAAGGCCAGATCTTTGAACATTCCTCGAATTATGAGTGATGACGGCGAGTCTGAGGAATAATAAATTATAATAATAAATAATAAAATAATAGATTATTGTATTGTATTGTTCTTACGTTGTTTATTAATTACGTTAATTACGTTATTGTTATATTGTACAGCAGCTCAATCATTTTTCCAAAATCCAGCTCTAGACTGCGAATCTAATCCGCACGCGAATCTAATCCGCATCTGATTTTTTAGCCCTCTAAAACTGTAAAAAAAGTGCGGATTAGATTCGAGAATATACGGTATATTCTAATCCCCCAGCAATTCATTAAATACGGGTTTTACTGTATTTTACAGGAACTGAAGAAGAAAACTGGGAAGAGATAACAGCTTCAATGCTACCTGAAAGACAGCAGGTTTGGATATGTAACTTTGCAGATTCATACTAGTAGAGGCCTGGAAAACTCTGCATCACGGCTTATTCAAATACACTCTGTTAAGTAAAGGAGCAAAGTTTTGAAAATACTTTTAGTGTCACTTTTTGAGTATAATATGTGAAAACTTTTCATACTAGTGACACAATAAAAAATGAAATATGACAGGAAAGTAACAAAAAAGAAAGCAAGTGTATGTTTATTTACCTTCTTCAATCACACCAACAAGTTATATTACATATGTATATTTCCTTGGCAACTTTTTTCGGCTAGGGGACTGAGCCATTATCACACCACTAACAAACAACTATAAAAAGGAAGTTATGTACATATTACAGTTAGGAGATCTCCCCCTTTATATCGATGAATACCTTATGAATGTATAGAAGATAATTAGGTTTTTTTGACTCATATACATTCAAAATGTATTCATCGATATAAAGGGGGAGATCTCCTACATATAATATATGAGAGCTTCCTTTTAACAGTTGTTTGTTAGTGGCCTGATGATGGCCCAGTCCCTGAGCCGAAACTAGTTTGCCACAGAAATAAACGTATGTAATATAACGGTGTGATTGAAGAAACTAAATAAACATACACTTGTGACTGATACACCAACTGGGATTTCTAAATTACGAAAAAAAAAAGCCATTTTTCCACAACAGTATTATTCATGAGTGCATTATTTGTAATGACAAGTGTGAGAGCATATTAATAAAAAATTATATTTGAAACCTTACAGAATTTCAACAAATTCAAAAGTTACACTCACAAATATTTAAAACTATAAAAAAAATTGTAAACTGAGGCACAGTTGAAGCAGTTCCCTCTCAAGACAGCAATGAAGTGACACTACAAGGTGACTATTCCTGATATACAGTGTTCAGTTATCAAACCAGGAGAAAAATGACACCAGGGACTTCTAGCTTAATCTTTTGCACTTATGCATGTGAAACTTTTCTTTTTAAAAAAAAATTACATCTCCTGTGGTGCAGAGGCCTGACAGAATGGAAAATTAAAACTGACTTGTGTCACATCTCTTGCAAAGGTGTGACATATACAAATTCAGAATTGACAAAAAAAACACTATACCTGTTTGCTGTTTTTGTCTTAGCAATTTGCTCCTCATGATGGCGATACCATTCATCCAGTTCCTTTTTGGCTCCTTCCCGTAACTCCTCTTTTCTTTTCTCCTCATTTGCATCTGCAATGCCAATATGAATAGCAAGTGTCTTTTACTCATGTGTCATTCCCAACCTCATGGTAAACTCAGTTCAAATGGACAGGCTCTGATGACACATGGTATAATAATGACACAGGTGCTGGGCTAAATGAGTATACAGACTTTTTCCAATGGCTGTAGTAGTACAAATTCTACTACTGGACTTTACTGAACAGCAACCAACTTGAACGAGTTCAGGCTTTGAAGTAAACACATGTGTTCTGGAATAACTAACAGCCAGATATGTCAAATATCTTAAATGGTAATTGTTGTTGATCATATACTTCCAAAGTCACCAACTGT
This sequence comes from Reticulitermes speratus, assembly GCA_021186555.1. Taxonomy (NCBI): domain Eukaryota; kingdom Metazoa; phylum Arthropoda; class Insecta; order Blattodea; family Rhinotermitidae; genus Reticulitermes; species Reticulitermes speratus. The sequence goes on from JAJKFL010000001.1 coordinate 12,405,601, forward strand.
TCTCCACAAGTAAACTTTATACATCATCAGCACTGGTTAGTTAATGGGTTTACACTTGACTTAACTGCAGTGGTTGTATGCATATATCAGCACATTACACAAATAAACCATAACCAGAAACTAAACTTAAATTACATTTTGGAAGTGGCACATCTTCATTGTGGTGACATGTTCCTGTCTCAGCAACCTTAACTCACAATAAAACGTCTAGTGAACACCAGTTATAACCTTGCTGACCTTTCTAGTCTCCACGACTGTAGAGTAATTTTCTTTTAATATTCTATACCTACCTTTCTCTTCTAACCGTTTCTTTTGTTCTTCACGCCATTTCTTAATCTTCTCAGGTTCCTCCCTGGTAACAGGCCTTGGGGGTGCAGGTGATGCAAACAACTCTGTAACAGAGGAGAATCAAAATTCCCAGAACAGTATGAATGAAATAAAATCTGAAGTTTACAATTGACCTTTCTCTTGACTCAGAGTGAAAGAGTTAAGATGCCCTATTAAACATAAACACTGCAATGTAAGGCACAGCAGTTTTTACTGGTATGCAAATAACACAGTACATATAGGCATTCTTCACTACTTTATCAATGAATTATACATTGCGCTCACACTTGTCATACAGTCTCTAAATTATGTTTACAGGCATCCCAGAAATATATAATTCCCATTTAATACTTCCTGGAGGATCACATATTTAAACTCTGAACAAGGCTTTGTATGACAGAAATTTAATACACCATAAGGGAATAACTAGATGAAGAAACATTAAATATGGATTCTACTGCACTTACGAACCGTTTCTTTTGTGAGATTTGAGGTTCTCACAGCAGTGAATATAAAGATCACAGTCTTGTGGGATGTGATGTCATGCAGTCTGCTAAATAGGTTCCCCTGAAGCATCAGGCCATAACAAAAGTCATAGATATAATCAAATTACATGACAATTTGTTGAATATACAAGAACAGACGCATGTAAGGCCAGTAACAATATCTATCATTTCCAATATAAACACAGACCAAGTGGATACTCCGCACTAGTGTTCCCATAGTCCACTGTAACAAATTGGTCATTAGCATACTGTTTTGCCAATGTGTGGTGAAAGAAATCTTCACAAAGACCAATCACCTGAAAATATTTAAATGCTGTATCTGAACATATCTACATGAGTGCCAGCAATGTCAGAAGGCAAGAAGATGAAAACACATACATCACATAACAGCAATTCTGCAGTTGGAAGAGAAGTGCAGCATCTGAATGCAATAAGCAGAAATCTGAGGCACACTTTATCAAGAACCAAAAGATGAGAGTTTGGATAACCATAGTTCAGCTCAACCCAAGCTACCAAGTCACACAGAAGAAGAAAACAACCTTGGGATATTGGTAACTTTGTCTCCATTATGTTCACTGCTTGCTTACAAACACAGAGATATTTACATATGTATTATCACAGGTGATTTGTCATATCACCAAAGGTAAAACGTTCAACATCGTGTAGTAACACACATTCCACCACATGAACCCACAAACCAAGGAACAAAGCATGGAATGTCATCATACCACATCACCAAGACAGGAGGGGGCCAGCAAATGCCAGCAAAGTTACAGGGACCATCTCTTTGGATGACAGAAAATTCATACATTCTTGTCCAAAGGAGACACCATCAACACAGGTCACTATTTTCTGACACCCAAGAAGGTACAGTGTGCATTTCATCAATTATCATTCCTTAATACAAAAATACATAACCTCACATTGTGCACCAAATATTGGAGACATTCACAAAGAATGTTGGAAAATGCCCCCAAATCTGGATGTGGCCCCATCACATGCCCACCCCTTGTCTGAACCATTGAAAGATATCACAAAGCAGTTCAGGAAGCCACATGTACCTCATTATGAAGGGCATGAACATGCTTCTACCACAGGGGAACTTTTTAAGCTCATGCTACAATGCACAAGTCCAGGCTCTAATGACAGTAACTTTGTCATACATGTACACCTGCCTTATTGTATAATAAATACTGCTTTTGGTATAAGCTACCCAATACTTGGACAATATTCTAAACTCAGGAAGTATTTTCGTTAAATACAGGCAAATGTCACCTTCAGTACATTCAACCGCGCCCAATAGAGATAATTTTTTTTTACTTAATAAAATTCTAAGCATCAGAACATTTAATACTTCCTCAACTTATGGAAGCCCCACTTGCAATTACAATTTTGGGAAAAATAACCCACAGTAAAAAGAAGCTGTGAATATGAGTTACAGAATGTTTCCTTCAGAAGTTATTTTTTTTTTTGTTACTGGAAGAATTCATATTATTTGCCACTGTCTAAATAAGCCCATATATGCCTCACTTAGAAATCAGCATTTCCACACACATTATTTGTAATTAATTACAGTCATATGACTCTTGCAATAAAATTATTATAAACAATGTGCCACTGCCCTTCATGGCTGTCATGCAGCCAAAATGAAACACTAACAAAAGTGAATACTTGTCTGTCCCAAAGTAACTTACTTGGCTGTGGTTCTGAAGTCTCCTCCTGTGGCACAGCTGCATGTGCATATAAACAATTTTGTAATAAAACAGAAAAAGTGTCAGACAGCACAACAGTAAAAACAGTTTTACATATTATGACTGCAAACAAAGTGACTTACCATTCTCTGTTTCTCTCACTCTCATATCTTCAGGAGTGCCACCCTCTGGACAAAAATAATGCAGCAATAAGCAAACACAAATACAGAATAGCAGCATGCTAGAAACACAAGTTTATTTCAACAACTTACATTAGTGTAGATTCCTTGACGTTATGTAGCAGTTTTAAGACCAATTATAAGCGACATACACAAAAAGCATCACTAGATTTTTGTCATTATTGCATGCACTAATACTCCAAATACTCTGTAATACTTATGGCAAACACTATAAGAGGACATTTTAGTAATTTTCTTATGAACCTATAAAATTGCTAACAATTTTATGCCCCTGCTTCTACAGCAATTAGGAATTCAAAAGTGCATTACTTATGGTGTAGGATTCATAAGAATTATACTTTTACATGAAACACTTCCTTTACTTATATTTTCAGTCACAACGATACCCACCGTGAGGATTACAGACACCGACTGCATAAATTATCTTAATGCAAGCAAAAGCACTGTCATCATGCTTCAAATCTTATTCTACCATCATCCATTATCTTTGAAAACACATGGGATGAAACTGAATATAATTATTCCCAGAAACGAAAGCAACATCATTTATAAAGCAACAGAATCAAACAAGGCAAGGATAGCAAAGACAAAACTGTTCAAAGTCATGACAATCTACAGTGTTCTACAGATCTCAACCTTAGACTACTGCAACAATAAGGGCACACAAAAAAATAAAAGCATCAAACGTGAGATCTTTGATATGTGTAACAGGAGGGGATGATATCCCATTGTGTTTGGTGTTACTACTTTCAGGTAAGTGCCCTTTAGCTTAAACTAGAAGTAAAGGAATATACCATTGATCAAAACTCTGTTTATATGGTTATTTAATATATTATATACTATATCTTTTATCCTTTCATGACCATCATCAGGTATATCAAGGCACAAATACTTTGACGATGGAATAATTGCAACAGTAATTTTCAATGGTAAAATATGATCTTACTCTTTAGAGTGGAAACAGGATTTATAAAGAAAAAGGTTCATATTTCTGATACAGTTATTGTTAAAGTAGGTAAGAAGGCTATATTGCAAAATCCCTGTAGCCAATACTAGAGCTGAGGTATGTATTTTACACTATAACCTTCTTACATACTTTAACAATGCCTATGTCAGAAAATGAACATTTTTCTTTATAAATACTATGCTCACTGAAAAGAGTAAGACCTTATTCTATCACTGCAAGTTACTGTTGCAATTATTCCTTCTTCACAGTATTCTGTGATTTGATATACCCAATTATGGCCACAAAAGGCCAAAACATGCAGTATATATGAAATAACCAAATAATAGAGTTGTGATTGATGGTAGGGGAGAATGGGCGAATGGCAGACACTTTAGGAAGTCTCATTACTACTCAGAAACCTTACACTTGAATTCAGTGTCACATATTATTAACAAGCTTGATATTTCTACTTTCCGAATAACCTGTGTTAATTACCACTGGAAAAGAAATACACTGTTTTGACCGGCATTCCCCATCCGTTCGGGCAATACCAGTCACAATCGCAGTTGTACAGTCCATGTAAATACATGCCACTGTGTCAATCTCTGTATGTCTTTTAATATTGAAAATACAATTCTACAGTATACTAAGCATGGCATGATGTGCACAGGCAATAAAATATGATAATATGACAAGTACAAAGGTCAACTTCTATTATGAAAATTTCAATTTCTAGCTCCCACTAACTCTTTGTAAACAGATACCATTAAGACAGGTATTCCTAAAACACCAACCTGCAGTGGGCAATAACCCTGTTCAGAAATGTGCCAGCAAAAGAAATTCAAGAACTCAGCAACTACAGAAAAAAATTTAGAAGAGAAATGTCACAGCTTTACACTAACTATAAGCAGACATCACAAAACTAACATAAAGATTTAAATTACAACAGAAAATAAAGTATCAGCAACAAAAATAATCCAATATTAAATTTTATCAATATAAAAAATTTTAGGAAACTAGGGTGCCTTAAAGCAAATGTCACACAAATGGTGATCAGGAAAGTCCCACCAGCTATACTCCCCATGCACCAAAATTCCATGCCATCTGCAAAATCATTCAGTGCAATTGCAAAGAAAATAATTCTGGCCCTGTTTTTAGCAAATGCTGGAGGCAATACCCAGTTATGGCAAACATCTGACCACAATTACCCACATCACACAACCTACAAAGTAAGCCATGTGGTTAAAACATAACACATAGTTGTCAGTAATTATCTGGCTTGTCCTAATATATAATACTTCACCTTTATGTTAGTTAGTTAGTTTCCTCCCGTCGCTCCTTGCGAAGCACAGGGCCTCCTTTCAGAGGTTTCTTGGTCTGGAGGTGTGCATTCTGTAGTGAGTGACCAGTCCACTGACTGCAGAATCACCTTTATGTACGTCTACATAACACCGTGTGGGAAGTCATATCTGGGTACTTACAAATTTTCTGAAGAGGATTTTTACATCAAAACCATCAAAATCTTTCTGTCATCCTCACGTGACAACCACACACAAAGGAACAGCATGGCTGACTGTAGCACCTTACTGTGCAAAATGCTAGAGAGCCACACTTGCAGAAACATTTTATTACACACAGTTTATGAAATATTAACTGACCGCCATTACCCACAGTCCGCCATTCCCCCATTCTCCCCTACATTCCTTTATTTCTAGTTTATATCTTCACAACAGGATGTACAAACCAAAGTTTACCCTTTAGCTTAATTAGAAAACTGTTTGCTTAAGTTGCTGCAACTGCCCGGTGAAAACACTTCCTTTCAAAAAGATTAAGGTCTGGCTGCAAGGAGCTGGGCCAGATCAGGTGGAAATTGTGTACCAAAATGTTATTAGAACCCTAAATGACTAGACATAATGAAGCAGAGAATCTTGCCCAAGTGAGTTTCAACAGCAAGTCATAAAAAATCTTTCAATAAAACTGTAGTAAAATCACGCATTATCAGCTAAATGGCTATACTAAGAGCTAGATTTATAACATCCCTGACATTAGGAAAATATGGCCTTGATTTGTGTACACACACTACCCAATATGATCATCATGTTATCACCAACAGAACATAACTCAAGCACTCAGTAATCTAATGGATACTCAATATGGACAAAAAGGCCATCCATCCCACATGTCACAACAGACCCTGTGTCCATGGAGTCTATATTATAGAACAAGATCTTTTAAAAATGAGAACACAAAGTAATATCAAACACACAACATTCATTACACACATAAACTTCAAGAGCCATGCCATGGTTCAGGTGGCTAGTCACTAGCCTCTCATAACAGAGGCACAAGTTCAATCCCAGGCCAGTCCACGTGGAACCTGTTGTGGACAAAATGGGACTAGGACAGGCTTTTCTCCATGTACTTTGGTTTTGCCTATCAGCATCATACCACTATTGTTCCATGCTCATATAGATATCATATATATCACCGATACTATGCAATCTTGGCAAGTGACAGCATCATTACATAACACACACACACAATTTCAATGCCAAATTTCAAAGGAAATTTTATGAACTGCAGGGGCATATTCCCATATGTTCCCTAACAAGCATAAATTCAACAAGAATTAATATAAAAATACACAACAATCTACCCACAGAAATAAAAAGAATTGAGAATTTTAAGGATTTCAAAAATAAATTAAAAATTTTTTATTACAAAACTGTTTTTTATTCTTTACGAGAGTTTTTTAGTAATACTAAAAGAAGGAAAAATTAGTAATCATAAAACAAAAGACTATTGGTTAGACATAGTAATATATATAAGGTCTTTTTGGAGTGTCGATTTTCTACACTAAGATGCGGTGGTACTATGGGTATGTTTTTTTTGGTTCGGTTACAAAATTATTTATAAAGTTGCATTCGTAACTTTTAGAAATTGAAAATTTATTCACTACTTTCATACCTAAAATTCTACAATATTTTTATTGTCTATAGATTATTTTAATCATGTATAAGTGGCATGAGTAACTGTTTTTTTTTTACCCAAAAATGAATTTGTATATTTTAAATTGTTATTAGATGTTAGTATTTTGGCTGTGTTTAATTGGACTTGTCCAATTGTTGCTTATGTAACAGTTATGGATGCTAAATAAATTGAAATTGAAATAGAAACATCTTCAAGCAAAATTATATACATAAATATTATCAGTAAACAAGGTTACATTTATGTACAAATCAAATAGGTAAAGCAAAAGTGAAAGGCCTTCGTAATTGAAAAAAAAATTTTTAAAACTTACCAGAAGTTAGTCCCCCTGATTCGAAACCATCTTGCTGGCCAAAGTTATCAATCATCTCAAAGCTGCCCATGTGATCTACTTGAGAAGGAGTCGACCCTTGCTGAATGAATGAACCATCTACAGGCAGAGCAGAAATTACTGCTTTGCCATCTCATATTGCACATCCACAAGCACATATACATGCCATAACACCCATCCAAAATACAAAAATGTAGTGCACATGAAAAATTAAAGATCATTCTCTCTTCAACATACAAGAAAATAAAGCTAAAATAAAAAAGTTGATTCAGTTTTGCAGAAGATACTCCAAGTCTAGTCAAGAACAAGCAATTAAAAAACATTTAATTTCTTCATCAAACTTACAAATATCAACAGGTTATAGTAAAAGGACCAACAGGCACAGAAAGATGCATACTCAGTGTCCATAGGCTCACTCAAACTGAATTTTGTATACAATTGAAAACATACGACATACTGAAAGTATGTTCAAGATATAAAATACTTCTAACTAAGATCTGCAGTTCTGCTCTGAGGATATCTTCCAATTTAATGCATAACATACAAACGTATGCCCAATAAAATGTGTGTCATACATGAACTTTTTTTCTACTGCTAAGTTTCAGGAAGGATTTCATGTATAAATTTTTCTCAAAATCCAATAAGGGGTTAAGTCATAAAAAACACAGTGAACGTGTAGCACTAGAATGAGGGAATGCTGTATCTACTACATTGTTTAATTCTGTAGTGGAAAAGGTAATCATAAACATCAGTATAAATTCAAATGAAACTATTTACATAGACTGTTATATATGAAATGTGCTGATTATTTTATAAGTATAAGTACAACGTAACAGATTTACAGTTAGCTAAAGATCAACTTGATATTGTTAAAGTAAATGGACCTGTAATACACAAAAAGAAAACATTTCACAGCAACAAGAAATAAGAAAAAATTGAGTAAGAAACTATGGACTAAAATTAAAGAAGTCAGTTTTAAATGTGTAGGTAAGTTAGTTTACCTAGGTTCTCCCATTATAACTACATGGAAAATAAATATTCTGCATGGAATAAATGGTTCCAAGTAAGTGAATAATAAATGTCAATCTTAAACCAACTGGGAAATAAACATTCAAATAGTTACCACAACCCCTTCATTACAAATTAATTACAAAATTGGTCTTTGTACTCCTGGTGTAATCCACTGTCAATAACATGTAGGTCTAGTAACCTGAATAAACTGCCAAAGTGGTCATATCAGTTTGTGCAGATTTTAAATTAATTCCATTATTGACTGGAAAGTTTCTGTTATGCACATTATTCAGGAGGACGAGGAGGTAAACAAGCACAAACATCAAACTAGTACATACTTAAAAACAGGATCAAAATAGCAACCCCAATCTAACCTGGTCTGTAATTGGAAAGAACACAGTGCACATTCATAAAATGAAACTGAATAAACATGCAGGGGCTCCATAAGGGCAACCTAAACGCATTTAGCAAGGGAGGGCTCAGCCAGTATGTTTACTGGGCTCAAACCTGCACTTGATATATTCTTCTGTTATGTATAACTTAGAGTGTTTGAGGCCTTATGTTTGGCCACAACACTCTAAGAAAGCATCTGCATGTGATGGACTTGTGATTATCTCACACGTAGGATTAGGAAAAAAATTCATCCAAGATCAATTCTGACATTTAGTAAGGCTGTATGACTTGAGATAAGGTTCTTTCCTAGAGAGAAAAGGTTAGAGAATAAGGCGGCACAAGGGGCCTGTCATAAAAAGGCCTATGTGCATCGGGTCTTTAAGGGCTCGGACCCATTATATATTCTATTCTATTCTGAATAAACATGCATGATAAATATACATCACAGAATGAAAGTCTCCTACTCAATCTGTTGGGCTTAAGCCAAACACTAAACTGTATGTCAAACACTAGCAACAGCTAATTTCAAAGATTCCAGTGACTCACCAAACAATTTTATTAAATTTTAACATTAGAAAAAGAGACATATGTCATTTCCCTGTAATTCTGTGTATACCGAATCGCTAGCAAAATATCAGAGCTATTTTGATTGGTACTACTACTACATCTCTGTACCTACACTGAAATTTAGCCATACTGGAAACATTAATCACAATATGTTTAATTCAGAAATGCTTGTCATATTTATATTCATATTTATTTATTTATATATCCAGTAATCCTCAGAGGGTACAATAATCCCCACCATGGGATTCTAAGTTCTAAGTATAACATTAATGAAAGGACATAGCATTTTGTCTACTCAGCATCCTGAACAAACAATGAAGTACCGTTCTGCATGATGGCATGTTATCTGCAGATAACCAATGGGACACTGCATTATGTACTAACAAAGGGGTAAGGGCTGTTCTGTATAATGTTATTTACACTGCTGTCCAATGTCAAAAGTTGCATTATGTAATCACCCTAAGGAATTTTTCCACCCTTTAGTTCAGACATTACATTTAGAAACTACATAATGCTGATTGACACAAATCACCAGCCTCCTCCTACTCTTTGACAGTTTCTATGGTTTACTTCAGGTCCCAAATTTGGAACAAACTGCTTGCCCCCCGCCCTCATCATACTGTGTACAAACACGTGCTACACAACCGTTTCTCTGAACGTGGACGGTTAATTCAAGATCCCAAGTTTCGGCCCCATCGCTTGCACTCTTGAAGGGTATCTGCTAAGACTGTTAACTTACGGAATGTAAAACCTGTCAAATAATATAAGAAAAATACCATCTATTGGCGGAGGAGCAGCAACAGAATTCAACTCATCTTCTAGACCTGCAAGTTGATCGTGCTCACGAGCTAGAAATTCTGCTGCAGGATCAACTTCGGGCTGATCAAAATTGTCACCAAAACCATCCATTCCTGAAACATCACATTACAGTTGACACTTAATGCTCCATAGTCTAGTTCACGCTCTTAATATAAGCTAATTACAGAACTTAAACCATACTTTTACCAAACTCCTCAATTTATTGGCAAACTGTGCGAATCACCACCGACCTATCCTCCCTCTTTTCCACGGATTTCTCACTTGCCGTTGGCATACCCACTGACTGACAACGTTCACAAAATGTGGTCTAAAACCTAGATTGTGGTTATTGTTGCGAAGTTCTTTGGCCCAGTCCACTGTGTCATCTATCATCCATGCCATCGCGTGTAAAGATTCAATTACGTCAAAATCACGATATTGCAGAAAAGGACTTCACCTACATTCCAGTAAAAATGAAGCTCATTCGTGCCTGGGATGAATAGCGGGACAGTGACACACTGCGCCATTCAAAATGCTACTTACTATAAATGCAAATACCACCTACTATCCATTCACAGCCAGAGCGGAAACTACCTGTACGACCACACGCGCAAACATGTTTATGTTAGCATTCACAAAAAGTGGTCTACGACCTGGATTGTGGTAATCGTTGCGACGTTCTTTGGCCCAGTCCACGGTGCTGCCTGCCTGTTATCCATACCTCGGTGTAGTAATCTGTGATGGTGTGTGAGGTGCAAGTATATAAAAGTTACGAAATTGCAGAATAGAACAGACTTCACCTACATTCCATGAAAAACGAAGCTCATTCTTGCCTAGGATGTGTAGCAGGACATTGACGTAATGGGCCGTTCAAAATGCTGCTGTAAATGTACATAGTACCTACTATCGATTTACAGCCAGAGCGAAAACTAATTGTATGACTATTCTTGCGAACAAGGTTATGTCATAACTGAGAATTGTTTAGCAGCAAATCTGTGTACGCAGAGCAACAGGTGAGATACGCTTTTAGCACTGGCTAAGAAGTTTTCGATAATGACGTACGCTCTTCAGCGTAACGTCGAAGATTACGCAATGAGTTGATTGGAAAGTAGTACATACCATAGATTACCTTCCCGTCTATACTGCTTTGGTGTTTGGTTGAGCGTTTGGCACATGATGGTTGTTGTGGTGGTTTTGTCTTGTACGTATACATGCATACATACGTATATACATTCCATGGATCCATAATTTTGTCACAAGACAAGAGGATGTAGAATAAGTCATAACATACAAAATCATATAAAAAATGAACATTGCAAAATGCTTTAAACATTCTATGTGCAGTCTTAGACGTCCGTATTATAGGTTAACAGTACTCATAAGAAATTCATCTACAGAGTAAAAGGAGTGTGCATTTAAGTATCTTCTTAGTGCTGCTTTAAATTGCGCCTTTTCATTCTTAAGATTTTTGATATTACATGGTAAGCTATTGAAGATCCTGATACTAGAATAGAATGCACTTTTCTGAAAGCATGATAGGTTGACAATTGGTCTATGAAGATGGTGCTTATTCCTTGTATTAATACTGTATATTGATGAATTTGTTTGAAAGTCTTCTTGATTATCAACAAGGAAGTTCATTAATGAAAATATATATTGGCATTGGTATGATTAAGCAGTTCTCAGTTTTGTCCACAAGCAATGATAATACTCAGAGTAAATATTCACTGGCATGACTGTTAACTTTCCTAAATATTTTTCTACAAGAGTTTTTCAGGCATGGTATAGCGTAGTCAGTGTAGTGACTAGACTGCTGGCTGGATGATCCGGAGTTTGAATCCCGGCCGGCAGACGCAAGAGATTTTATTTTCTGAAAAATGGCCAGAGTGGCTCTGGGGCCCACCCGGCTTCGTATTCAAAGGGTACCGTCTCAAAAATGACCAGAATGTGTCTGGGGTCCACCCAGCCACGTATTCAATGGGAAGCGGGGTGTTTCTCGGTAGTAAAACGGCAAGTGAGTGAGGCTGACCTCTCGCCTCCATCTAGAACTGAGATTACGAATGAGTGGAGCTATACCTCTGTTCTCCCTCTATGCCATCATGGTGTGGACAAGGAAAATTCGACCTTTTTAGAGGAATTTTCCCTTTTAGTATGTGTCATTATTCTAATGATTTTCTGTTGGATGTCAAATACCTTTGATGCTATTAATTTTTATTGAAAGCAATACATTTTTATAAAAATGTTTGGGTAAGTAGAGAGCGTATTTTTTATCGCTGACCAGAGCATGGTAGCTTATTGCATAGCCTGCTTACACTGCAACATCCTGTGGCAGTTGTGGTACTCAGGTCAATAGTAAAGGTTGCACTCTGTGTAATACATATGTTCATATCTGTCATCAAGATTTCTTGTATCTTGTGTGTTTGACACCATTTTATATAATGAGTGCCAGCAGATGAATGTCATAGAAGTGAAGTTACCCACCAAAAATACATGACAAAAGACTAAAACAATAATAATTTAATCCACCAACCTTAAGCTTTCAAGTATTAAGACAAAAGAAAAATAACTTTAATCCACATACAATTAGGCATTTAGTTTTGATTTTAGTTGCAGAATCCATACAAGTTAGACTTTGAATTTTCCTTTTAGTGACAGAAACTTAGGCTTTCATGTATTATCTTGTAGCCTGTGTAAGTTTGACCTTGATTTTGATGTCAGTCCACATAGCTAGGATTTGCGTTTTCATTTTATCAACAGAAAATTTAGGCTTTCTGGGTTTTTCATGGTGACATAAACTCAGGGTCAACAAGCATATTTGTGTTGGGTTAGGATGTGTGGTTTTGTTTTTGTACTTCTTTATTCTGTGTTACTTATATCTTTATCCTTACATGCATTCACAGTGATCACGTTTATTAAAATCCATGTCCATGTTTGCAGTTTTGTTTGCATATAGCTACTGTTCCTTGCAGCATGACTTTCATGCCATGCACTAAGTACATATGTTACAATTAAGGCATATTAACAAATATAGTCCCAAATGCTGTCATACATGTATAAGAATTTTTTGAAGTGTTACATTATACAGTTCTTTATATCAGTGGTAAGAAGTGACATGCTAGTATGGCCTAGATCAAAGAACTATATCAACTTACATACTGGTACAGTAATTTATTGGAAAAAGGTAACCAGAATGCTGAAATAAATTACAATTATGCAAGCACAGAAAGCATTCAACGTGTTAAACTCAATTTGATGTGTTAAAAAAGAATGAACAGAAGCTGAATATAAAACGTGTGTGGCTGTAATAAAAATTGTCTTAAAACGTGGAGTAGATATATGGCAAGTATATACCATTGAAAGTGATGAGTAAATTACTGACTGCCAAAATACATTTTTATAAAGACTGGCTGGAATATCAAGGCTGAATAAAATGAGAAATATTAGGTTTAAAGGAGAAGCTAGGTACAGAAAAGAAGGCGTTACACTGATGTGGACACGTACAGTGAATGATGGATGAACGACTGCCAAAAATTATAATGCCGCATATACACCTAGAGTAAAGTACATATGAGTATGTCCAAGGGAAAAGCTGGCATAAAGGAGTAAAAGTGGCAGTGAGTAATCTACAGCTAACTTGGACAGTGGGTGAATAGGAATGCAGTATTTGGACACGTAATGATAATGATATCATAAAACTGGACACAGATCGTAAAGAAATATGGTATGAGGATGTGGGCTGGATTCATATGGCTTAGGATAGGATCTAGGAGCTGGCTGTTGTGAACCAGTAATCAAATGCTCGGTTCCATGAAAGATGGGGAACTTTTGATTAGCTGCAATAGGACTCTGCTTCATGGCGATAGTCAAGCTCTACTGTCTCAGGTCCTTTTACAGAAAGTGAGTTCATTTTTAAATCTAAAGGTATTGAGAATATAATTCATTGCTTCAGATTGTTTTGTTTGATAATTGTGTTTTAATATTTCCAGAATTTTGGTGATGGCTCATATTACAAGCAGTTGGTCTGCCCTGTATGCAGAACTTAAGAGGAACCATGACGAAGCCTACTTTGTGATTGATAAGGCAATAAAATTAGAGGAAGAAGGAAAACAAAGTGAAGTATGTTGATCCAATTTGTATTTACAAGAGATATTGAGGACATATTTGTCTATTGAAAAATGCAGAATCACAATAATGTATGCAGATAATTATTAAGAACTGGCAAAGCCAAATATTTTAGAATCACAGTAATAAATCAAACTTGCTTATATGAGGAATTGGCATCTGTCAGTTCAGATTTTTTGACATCCCATCTGCCATTTAAAACATGAATATTAATGTATATAAAACTATAACTGCATTTGTTGTTATTTGAGTGTGTGGAACTTCATCTGTGAACCTGAAGGAAGCGTATGGATTGAAGATGTTTGAGAACAAGGTTCTGTACTTTCCATGAAATATTAGGTGGTTGTATCAAGTAGAAGGAGATTATTGCAGCATATAATTTGCATAGTAGAGATCAAAAATACACAGGAAATGTTAGTTGGAAGTCGTGAATGGAGGAAACCATTTGGGATACCGTGGTAGGGTGTGAACTGGAATCATCAGTCTGAGGGTATAAACAGTTATGAATCTCTGGTTTCCACAAAAAGTGGGGAATTTCTAGACTAGCTGTGTTAGTTTTTCATAAAGGTTCCATGGATTGTTTTAATTGTTCTGTTTCTGTCTGCCACACATATAGGCTATTAGTCTGTTCTTCAAACTATATTTACACCCTTTTGACATTATTAACTCCATGCATTTCGATTGGATTAAATTATGTATTAAATTATATATAACATTTATAAAAGGTGCATTTATTGGTGTCATGAATGAACAATTCAATATCTTTACACCTTTTATTTCTATAGTCAGTGATTGTTCTTCATTTAGAATATACCTGCATGACAAGTTGTCCTACCTGTGACTCTAGAAATACAACTTACGTCTACAAACCACTTATCGGAATATATTTGTCCATAGTTTCATGGCACATACAAATATGTTTGAATGTGCCCCATGCATAGCAAGTGGGCAGACATATTTTGGAACACATGTTTTGGTAATACTTAAGTTTCCTGTGTGATTTGTATGTGCCTCTTATTCTTATCTTCTTTGTGATAAATTCATTTATTGGCTGTATGTTATACAGGTCTTTCTTACATCCTGTCTTATGTGGTCTTCTACATGGCCAGTAATTCTTGTTACTTTTCTTTGTGTTGTTTCATGTTTTTTAGGTACTTTATTTTCAGCCATGTAAATTAAAACACACATTGTGATTCTGTTAAAAGTAAGATTAAATTTACTTTCTTACACTTTCTTCAGGCATGTGAACAGTATGATTGTGGTCTGTTGCTGATCGACAAAGCCTTAAGTATTCCTATTGAACGCCCTTTGCACCCTGATTTGTTGTGGGAGAAAGCTTCTCTGATGCTGGAGAAGATGAAGAAAACCAAGTAAGACAATCCTTTTGTGTCATAACCTGCACTATTTTATCATATAATTATAACTGAAATTCTAATATTTATACTTTTTTCCCCCACCCACACAGTGTCAACAAAACTGGATAAGGCAGACAAGCAATTAGTAAAGCAATGTCAGGAGATAGTGTCAGATGTATCATTGCAATTCACGTTTTCCAAAACATGAAATATTAGCTAGTACAGCTGGAGGTTTGTTATATTTGAAAGTGCAGAGCTCTTCCTGCCTCTGCCTCACATTTGCCTGGAAGATGGTACCTGCAGTGTGCTGAAACGTTGAGATAGCACCAATATATGACGTTAAATCCAGAAACCTGAAGTTACTTATTATACAAAGTTTGATCAGATGATGTCATGCGCAGGAGCTGTGAGTGATATCGTTGAGAGTAGAAAATTTGATTTGTAACTATATTAAGTTACAGCACCTTCAAATTTCAAAGTTCACTGGTGATCAAACTCCCTGATTAGAACAGGTGAAGTTATCTACAGTGATATTTTTTAAATAAACAACTGTAAAGGTGTAGTAAATGTTCAGGGATTATGCAGTAGTCAAAGTTAATATCAGCATTTTCAGATAACTGTTTAGAACACTTACAATACATGTTCAGAAGTTACAAAAATGTGAACCGAAATGCAAAAAGAAGTTTGAAAAGACCTATGAAATGATAGAAGGATTCTGCTTTGTTGTGTTTATAACAGGTTTCATTGGGCCTAATACTGGAATGAATGGTGATGACAGTTGCACAAATTGTATGTTGGAAATAATATTTATAAAAGCTCTTGTATCATACAGGAACTTGGCTATCTGAAATGTCAAAACAGTATAAACAATGACAAGTGAATTAAAATTTAGTTAATAACATTCAAATAACAAAGTCAAAACAGAATATTCCTGAACACTTTACCTTGATGGTTGAAAGCCTGGGACAAGACTGAATGGTCTCATCACCATCCTTAATGCATGATATACCAGCCATGAGAGGAAAGGTATGGGGAAGGCAGAAGGGAGCCAAGGCGAAGGTGGAACTACACTAGAACAACGAAACTCATACTGGTGCAAAAGAGGCAAGGGAGCAAAGATGTGCACTTCATAAAAAATGTGTGGCTTGTGTGGTGACTGTGGCACATTTTTCTCCAAGTACTGTGACTAAATATTCACTTTTATTTCCAGGAAAGAAGTACTTTGCAGGATTGCAGATACCCAAATAATACCAGCTCCACCTGTAGTCCCACCACCACCATCATATGAAGAAGCAATGGCATGTCTAAGACCACCTGGTGCTGAAGCATCTTCATGCCGTTTGTTGACTTACTACGATTTGGGGGTAGCATTACAAGAACTGAAAGTTGAAACAGGAGCAGAGACAGCAGAGTTACTTTATGTCCAAGAAAATGTACGCATCTACTTCATTTCTCCTGACGGCACTGTTAGTGCACCTTCAGAACCAGAAACACTACAAATCATCCAATTAGAAGGTATGCAGTTCATATTTTAACAATTTTAGATCGGTGAATATGACATTTGGGAACTCATGTTTCATTCTAGTGCAGATTGGCTTTAGCCTGGCAGTTTAAAAATCTTTATAAATAAATTTAAACTTGATCCAGTGGTGTGTCATGTGTTCAGATATGTGGAATTCTAATGGTTCCATCTGTCAAAACTCAGCTCAACAATCCAGTGTTAGCAGAAAGGAAGCACAGACCGTTAGTCACGACTTAATTCAGTTGTGACTGATGGTCTGTGCTTCCTTTCTGCTGGTCATGTATCACAATGGGATGTCATCAATTAAGATAATCCAGTGTTAAGTACTTCAAAATTCAAATCCTGTGGTGTAGCATTAGCACTCGTTTCATATTTGGGAGATCAGGAGACTGGCTACTCAGTCTTTTTGTGGTTTTCCTCATTCTCTCCTACCATAAAATAGATTATGACCATGCCCATAGGCGTAACGTAGCAAGGGGGGGGGGGGGGGGGGGGGGCAAAATTAACCATGGGTATTAGGAACTCTGATTTATGAAGGAGTGAAAGTAGAAAGGAATATTCATTGGAAAGCATGTTTTTCATTTTTTTGTCTTTACACCACCCAGATAATCATTGCCTATCTTCAACTCGGTAGCAAAAAACTATTCTTAGGTAGAAAAAACATTGAAGGGGCATTGCCCCCCCCCCCTCCTCTCCAAGTTACACCTATGACCATTCACATATTGTATCAAATTCATCATTAAGAATCATTCTCCCATTTGCTGCTTTACAGTCAGTTAAGCTGTAAAAGTGTTGCTAAATAAAGCAAACAGAAATTGCAGACAAAGTAAGTTTGAGCTCATTGAGTATGTTATGTCAGAATAAATATTCTCAAGAGTGTTACTTGTTGCCCTGTCATGAACCAGATGAATCCATCACACATCCTCACACCCTATTTTAAGATCCATTTTAATATTATCTAGCCCATTCCCCTAAATTTCATACTCTCAGATTCTTCACTATTTATCTCATGGAATATTCTGAAGAAATTAAATTGGAAACTTTTTTCGAGTACAGTAGAACCCGGATAAGAAGTCCCAACATAAGAAGTTTTCCTCTGTAAGAAGTCTGATTTTTAAAGTCCCGAAATCCTATTGCTTTTAATAAGCTTCCCTCTTAATAAGTCTTCCCGCTTAAGGAGTCCCTAATCCTCTGGTCCCTCGAAAGACTTCTTAACAGGGTTCTACTGTATTATGGTTGGTGTAAATATGTGTTTGCTTCCCACACCCTTATATAAAGAGTTGATATAATATAATTCAGGCATATCTAATCAGCTATTTGAACACATTTTATGTTTGCAGATGGGGGTAATAGAAACAAGCCAAGAGCATTCTTGCAGGTTGGAAGTTGGATCTATCCATTAGTTCCTGGTGTATCACCTTGCTATCGAACAGAACATAACATGTTCATTGTGCCAGATGTCCATTCTGCTACACAAGGTACGTAATCTTCATTTATAGACTCTGTAGTTAATACAGCAGGGCCACTGAACAAAATTATTTGCTGCTTTAAAGCAAAAACATTCTACATTATGTTACGTGTGTGACAGAGTCGGGTTCCTTGGAAACAGGTCACTGAGCACATGACAAGTTTCCATGTTGTTATGTTAGAAAATGTTGAACAAATTATAGTACATTTTAACAGACCTGGCCATATTCAAACTTCTTTATGCTATTCATTTTGAGTTCTAAATCCAGTGTCTTACTCTTACAAGCTGGTCCTCCACTTTGTCACTAAGGTGCTTTCCAGTCACGATTGTGGACAAATAATGTGTCAAAGTAACACTAAAACAAATAATACAATATAATGCAGCTGATAAAACCAGCATCCTCTCAGTAGCAGCTAAAACACAACAGTGAGTGTGAGTGATTGTATGGACACTCTTACTCAACAGTATTCCTATGCCATCCCCGCATCACTGCACTTCCTTTTGTGTAAGAAAAAATTTGGTGCACTTTCTTTTCCGTGATATCTCTCTTACTGTGTGTGTTATGAATGTTTGTAATGTGATGAATAAGTTAATACTTTAGCAAAGTGAACCTCAAATGAAATTGAGAAATTCCTTATGCAAAATAGTGAATTTTAGATCACCTCATAACCTCTTAAGGTTTCACCTTTTAAGAAGTTTTCCTGCTTAATATGCTCAATTTGTTCAGGTATTTCTAAAATGTCTTTTGAGGGTTTCACTCCATACAATGTACTACCCGTTTCCTGAAGAAAAGAAAGAATGATAAAAATACTGCTCATTTAAAATAGGCACATCTAATTTTTTATGACAGAATAGATGTGAGAACACCAAGCAAAACAGCTGCAGTGTAGCTTTGCCCACTGTGCAGTTGTAGTGTTTGCTGTATCTAGGTTTTGTGTACATGCAGCTTTACATTATAGGGTACAAATTTTTCTGCTGCTGTGTGAGAAATTTGAAATTCTCTGCTAGCACCATGGATGAATTCCCCAGGAGGTATTGTAAAGCCTCATGAATTCTGTCAACTGTCACAGTCTGTGGAACATGTACCTGTGTCCTGTTATGGAAGACTGCTCATATCCTTCCACTTTTCCAACCAACACATAATGGACTGTCCTCCAGGTACTTGTCCTTCATATTCCAAACAGTGACATCTGTGATGCTGTGGCAGTGACATTTTATGTTTCTGGGTTACACCTGTTCAGTAGTGCCATTACCAAGTGCTTTGTAAACTTCCCTGAAACTGTTTTAAATTCAACAAGCAGTTTCTTTATATGCCCTGCACTTTGTGATTTATGTATGTAATGTGGTGGATAAATTTTGGTCACCAGTGTGCTATAATGATAGATACAATTAACATTTAAAATTAGATGCAAACTGGAAAATAAGGTCATGAATGTGCAGCCCTTATTGGATGCTACCAGGGAACAGAATGAGAAACTAGGAAAGTATTGGAAAGAAGAGGAAAGACTGTAATGAATGAGTAATAGTAGTAATCAGAGTAAATTAATGTAAATAAATATGTATTCAAGGAATGTGTACTGCTTTGGAACCCAGTGTTACAAGGCATATATTCATGTAAAGAATGAACTGTAACTCATAAATACATGTCTCTTAGTATATAATTTTAGTTAGTTTGTTTTCAGGGTCAGCAGTGGGTTTAATTCTTCCTGAAGAAGTTGATGATTCAGTGTATGAATTATTAGAGAATATTTTGCAAGGAATTGTGACAAGAGTTCCAGAAAAAGTGAAACGTTCTGCACGACAAAGGGATGCAGGCTACAGTTCTTCTATTTCTCGTGGGATTGTTACAGGTAACACTGAAGTTTATCCTGAGTAACATTGGCGGGCCAGGAGACCAGCTATCCTAACTAAGGTCTTTTTCTGGTTTCCCTCAGTGCCTGACCTGTCTGAATTTTGGTTGAAACGTCACTTGGAAGACAAAGATGCTGATGTGAGGTTAATACGGACCGTAACAAAATTGGTTTTAGCTATGTGAATTGGATTGAGCTAGTGCTGGATCAAGTCCAGTCATAGGGTTTGTGTGTTAACTATGATCAGTCTTATATTTCTGATAGCACACATTTGATCATTCAGTCAGTCAGTGAATAGTGCATAAAATTAAACTGAAAAATATTACTCACTGTACCTTCATTATTCATCTTTCTGTTAAAGTGGTAACTGTTGTTTCCAGGAGCACAGTACATTTCTGATGGCCTCATAAAGGGTGCAGCAAAGGTTGGTGAACTGATGAATTACGGGACACCTAAATTAATTCAAAAGATAACCCCTGAACCTGTTCCTCAGCCTGTGAATCCTAAGGTGAACCAAGGTCTCCAGGTTGCCAAAGATGTTACAGGAACTGCTGTGCAGATCACAAGTTATATGGGTGAGAATAAAAGTTTTTGCATGCTCAAGTTCAAGTTGATAGGTCACATGCAGGTGGTGGGGTGGTCTGCAGTCATTACTGATTATGGTACACTTCAACCATCAAGAAATGAGTAATGGTAGTAAAGTCTTTTAAACATAGGAAGTGAGAATTTTTTTGTATAAACATCTTACAAAAATGAACTTCTAAAACAGAAAACCTTTTTAAACAACTTTAGACGTGAGAACATTTAACATACTTCTTAAGGGAATTTTTGCCAGGACTTAAAAAATGTAACTTCTTACAGGGAAAACTTGGTAGCCAGGGACTTCTTGGTTGGGAAACACTGAATATAAAACAAGTGGCAGTTTCAGAGACATTACATAAGAGGTCATAGAGGGGTGCCCATTTTTGACCTGTATTGTCGAGGAAATTGATGAAGTCATTGAAGAACTGCAGATAATGTAAAAAATACATGTCTTAATTGTGTAATTAATTTTAAGTGTGCTGTTACTTTGTGATGACCAAATTCAAAAGACCTTTACATACACTGTATATGTATTACAGCAACCAAATCCACAAAGAGAATAGTTTTGGGCCTATGGAAATAGAACACTGAAAGGTTAAAATTTAATAAATAACCAGATAACAGAACAAGTCAGCTGTTTCACTTGCTTTGGAAGCATAGTTTCTCTCACAACACAAGATGTATAAAATAAGTTACAGAAATTCCAGCAGCCACTAGGGACACTTAAATTACATTAAAAGGATATGGATCAATACATTTCTAAAGTTTTATAAAATCATGGCCCTTCCAATTTTGCTATACAAATCTGAAATATGGATATTAATGACACGACAGCTAAAATGGATAGAGACCTCAGATATGAAATTGTTAAGAACATTAGGAGGCTATGCATTAAGAGTCATCAATATAATGAAGACACAAGACAAGTGATTAGTATTACATATGTTATCAAAAACCATGGGAGATAGAACAAATTGGTGTGATCATTCTTCAGGAATAAATCTGAAAGGAAGCTGGAATATATGACATTCCAGACAGCCAGTTTTGATCATGGCACCAGAACAGATGTCCTTATGCATGAAGTTATAGGTGGTGGTGACAGTGACAATGATGAAGATGATCTGCTCATTGTTGTAGTAACAGTTTTGGATACACTTTGTGTGTGAGACAAAGGTTGTTGTTTTCAGCCTCAAAAATTGGAAGCTGTACAATGGCTCTTGGAAGATATCTTGCTCCTCACATCCAGAGACAGGGTACAAAGTTGTTGTCCTCCACGTGTAACTTAACAGAGCAAGAAGCTTCCAATAAAATGGATGGAATCCTAGAAGTGGCAGCAGGAGCTGTTGAAGGCTTCAGTACAGTGTATGATGGTTTGGAAACATCTGCAAGACTTCTTGCAAGCAGCTTGGCCAACAATACTGTGAAGATAGTGGAACATAAGTGAGTATTACTTGTTTCCTTTTGTACATAACTTCATAGATTGGAGAAGGTTTGTGTTACAAGCCTGATCTGTTTACTTTGGTACCAACTTTGTCATGTTTCCCAGTCACTGTTACAATATCTTCAATAAGGCCATGACTGCTTTCTGCACGTCCTTTCCATTTGATACATAGTTATGCTTCAAGGAGCTGGAATAGCCCAGTCAGCAAAATAGTTATGGGCTGGACCACTTTACCACTATGTCCAGGCTTCCTCATGAGCCCACCCATTGACATGTTAGATAGATAAAGGGGCTTTAGGAGGATAAATTGCCAGAATGACAATCTAACAACCATATACCTCCACCCAATGTGAAAGTCTGCACTTCATATGGATTTACTTCCATGTCCCCAGGAGACCGACATGATGAGGTGCATAGACCTAGGGATGTTACACCTGTACTTTATTTTCTCATATCCTTCAGCACCAACTAACACTAAACCTATGAACCATAAATTGTGAACTAACTTCAGTATGTATGTGCATGCATGCACACATACACTTGCATCTGTGTGTGCATGTCCGTATATGAATAAATATTCAGTTTTAGTGAATATTACATTAACAAAGCATTTATGTACCTACATTAAACAGTATTTTTATACATGATGCAAGATATTATACCTCCAAGACAATGTGTCTTTCGACTTTCAGGTATGGCCAACCTATGGGTGAAGCAGCTGGTAACACATTATATACAATGGGTAATGTATTTGTAGCAGGACACAATGTAAGGCACTTAACTCCAAAAGGAATTGCCAAACTCACAGCAAAATCAACTGGTAAATCTGTTGTTGAAGATTATAGAAAGTCTTTACAAGAACACAATCATACTGCTGGTGCTGGTCCATCATCTGAAAGGGACTAAAAATATTCCAAATGCAAGGTATACTGATATTATTTTATTCTAAGGGTAATATAATATATAAATATAAGGCAACATATTATATAGAACTTCAAGTAACTGTAAGTGGATTTTACTGTCTGTCGTTATCATAAAATGGTGGATCTGTGTAATAAGTATTGAACTTGCAGTATGCATTCAAATGCTGATATAGCGCGCCCTGATATACTGCCACCCTCACTTAGCGCCTATGAAAGTCTGTGAACATAAGTTCCCTATTATACAGTATTTCTATTTGCTGCTACAGATTGTAGTGAACAAACAGTGGCGCTATATCAGGTTTTGACTGTAGTAAACAGAGTTGATGATAATTATGTAACATCATGTGGAATTTCCTATGCATTTTTTGTGCCCAAAGAAAACACTCCCTTTAAATACAGCTAATCATATGCATATGATAACCCCACACTGGGTGCCAATTTCTGTGATGACCAGACTGGTTGTTTTGCAAAATCTGCCTTCTCACGCACTTAATAAACTTGGGGCATGTTGGTGGGGGCAGATGTTATTCTATAGATACCTTGAAATTGCATTGCTGTGTTAAATTTGTGCCTAAGTGCTGTGTTTCAAAGGCGATGCCATTAAAGTGCATGAACTGTTTCTTCGGTTTTACCTCATGCAAATGTGATGTCTTTGGAAATGCTGTTATGAAGTATGAGTGTCTACCCTAAAACTGATCCAGCTTGTAGTCATACCTCATTTGTCTCACTATTAAGATGATCTCAGAAAATGTTAAAGAAGTTGAAATTTATTTTACTTTACCAACTTATGCACAATATCTTACAATAGTATCAATTTACCCCTATATGTAAATTGATACTATTGTAAGGTATTGTGCATAAGTTGGTAAAGTAAAATAAATTTCAACTGTAATAAGATGCACGGTCAATACAACGTAAAGTTAAAGAATTTGTCTTCATACATATGTACATAAAATTCTTAGGTACATTTCTCCAGCAAAACACTTTTTTCCCATCCCACATATACATAATGGCTCACTGCATGTTAACAAAATCCTTTTCTGATACAACTTACACCAATCAAGTAGTTTCTCTTTCCACCATTGCCACATAGTAGCACCAGAAATACCTTATTTCGTGGACATCACACAGTTGTTAATATATCAGTTATTAATTTTTCAGTCAGTAAGCACTTTGTAAACACTTTAAAACTACACTTTAATGTGAATGATATGTATAAATGTTCAATATTGGCACTAGTACTATCATAACATCTGATTTAGTTCTTAATAATAAACACAAAGATTACTGGTGTCCATAATGTAACACCTTGCAGTTATAATTATTATTTAAAGTATTTCCCTTTGGTTGAGCAGTAGCAAAACTGTGTGATATATGGGCTCGTGAAGAATACTGTCTTGTGGGATGTGACAGTGGGTAGTCTGGTTACAAATGTTTCCATCTTCAGGGTAGAATATAGAAGAGTATCACATACCAGAGAACAGTATTTATTGCCACACGTATGAGAACCTCACATCTCATGGACTCATTGTGACCACATCAGTAGAAGTGTTACTCAAATAGTGCTGTAACTCCAGAAATATGGAAGTAATAAATGTTATATGATAATGGTGGTAACAGTGACAGTTGCTGCTTCGTAAATATTGATACAAATTGTGTGAAATAAATTCCCTCAGTACAGCATATGAAAACTTGAGCAATTCAATACTATACCCCTCACACTTCTCCACAATCACAGTTGCTACATCATAAGTCTGCTCTTCACCACGCAGTTAACATATTAGTGTGAATACTGGAAACTCCTCCTTCCACGCCATTGTTGCTGCGCTGCTCTGCAGTACTGCACTGTATGTTTGACACCCACAATGTGCCTGTGCCAACTCAAGAGAAACTAGCAAGTTGGATTTTGTACATTATACACAAAATGATGTTACCAGTACAGAGACTGGAGACAGACCATATGGCAGACCCAGTGACCATGTCCCTCCCTGTTTGCAAACAGCAAGGTCCCTGCTCAAATAAAATTTTTATACAAGCACTCCAACATTCTCACATGCATACTATAGCAAATTTATGTCCCTGGCACTGTGCGATACTGTATGGATATGTGAATTTTTGGATATACCACAGCTTACAGATACATATTTACCCAAAATATATTTTTGGGGGAGGCAATTTGTCTTCATCTCTGAATTTCAGATGGCTGTCATCTGTACTTGGAAATGCAAGTAAAACTCATCCTGTACTCAGATAAATACAGAGTATACTACTGTCAGTGATATTAAAGCCAAGTTTGTCATGATTTTCTGTATGTTATCATATGGATGGTTAATTTTATTTTGTAATACAGTAACTCACCAACTTAAATAATTACTTTGTTCCAAATGTTTCCATATACGCTGACAACCGTTTAAGCCCAACAGTTCTAAAATACAATATATTTTTTTAAAACAGAGCATTCAGAAGACAAAAATTTATTCCATATGCATTATAATGTATAAACCATGTATATCCATTACTAATGACCACAGAAGCTGAAAGTGCCTGAACTGTTTAAATAAAAAAAAAGTGACATTTGAGCTTTCCAGTGTTTATGTTGAAGTTTTTGGTTTGCTGGGTTGTTACACTGAGTAGCAGGGATATTGATTTCTGAAATTTTGAAGGAACATATTGGCCTTATCATCAAGGGTCAAGAAGTCCTAGGACTCAATAACCTTGCTACTGAGGACAAGATTGAATTCTTAAATAATAATAAAATATACTAACAAGAACAACAAGCCTGTACTCATGTATGTACAGATCCACGTAACTCGGACCTGTGTAAGTCGGGGACTTGCTGTGTTGAAGTTTTCAGTGTTTAATAAAAGTTGGATTAAAATGCAGGAATGATAGTCATTGCTGTGATATAGATCAGTGGCAGCCTCCAATTTTGTTTTGTTATTCTGAAAATGGTTGTTATGTATTGTTACGCAAGACTGTGATGTAATGGTTTATGTAGTGATACAAGTTATGTGGATATATTTTGTCATAATACACTGGTTGCTTAGTGAATTTCCTCTGTTGTAGTAAATAAATTTGTTCAGATTTTT
Organism: Reticulitermes speratus; assembly: GCA_021186555.1. Taxonomy (NCBI): domain Eukaryota; kingdom Metazoa; phylum Arthropoda; class Insecta; order Blattodea; family Rhinotermitidae; genus Reticulitermes; species Reticulitermes speratus. The sequence goes on from JAJKFL010000001.1 coordinate 12,431,711, forward strand.
CTGTATTAATTCTGATCACTGTTATCTCCTATATGAATTCAGTAACATTACAATAATATGAAAAGTTTTAATTTAATTCATTCCTTTTGAAGTGTTGTTAGTTTATATGTATGAAAATGTTTTGTTTATGCTATATTTTTTGTGGATTTACACATGTTATTAAATAATTATTGGAAATATCAGTTTTTGTGCATTTATTTCCTGTTCATCATGTAATATATACTTGATGATCACATGTATTTGTATCAGATATCTATTAATCCTGTCTTACTCAGTGTTTACATTCCAATGAGCTAGTATTCCATTTGACAGTGGACCTTGAAGTTTAGAGAGGGTACATGTAAAGCTGAAGGTTTTACTGTAGATGAATCAGCCAGGTTTCTTCCTTGGACTTCATTCAAACACTGGTATAAATTTGACAGGGGATAAACCCACTCTCAATTTAGATTTTTTTTTTTTTTTTTTCTGGTAACTATGTAGAAGTCCTAGATGCTTTCAAGCTATGGACGTGGAGAAGACTGCTCAGAATACCATGGACAGCAAGAAGGATGAATGCATCGGTGATTAATCAAATTAAGCCCAGGCACTCCCTAGAAACCTTAGCTGTAATAGGCAAATTGAAATATTTTGGACACATAATGTGCACATCAGATTCACTGGAAAAAGATTTGATGTTAGGATTGACAGGCGGCAGTAGAAGAAGAGGAAGACAGCGGACAAAATGGACAGACGAAATACGAAGAACCATGACGAACTGGCATGACACCATAAATGCCACGCAAAACAGAACGCAATGGAGGGACCTGATTTACAAGGCCGTGGAAAAAAGGAAATGAGAAAACGAAAATGACTAAGGGATAGCAAGACCCTGTACCTCTTGCTCAGAAAATCCAATGGGATCACCAGGGGTTGCTTGCGACCTGAAGCAACTACTACTACTATGTATAAAAGTCTGTGCTATACCTGTCAGTGTGAGATGTTTTCAAATGTTTGCTAGTTATTGCCCTTCATTATTCTACCAAATCTCTAAGTACTATTTACCAAAGAATAAATGCATTACCACACTTGTTTCAGAATGGTTTAAGTATGTGGCAGTCTCAAAAATTTCTTAAACAGGTGTGAGTACAGTGACAATGTGGCAGGTAGGCAGCAGCCTGCTCATGTATAACATGCAGGCCTCTAAATACACTAGAACTGTTCAGGTACCATGTGGTATGATAGATTTCAGCAGACAACACAAGGCATGGAAATTTTCAGTGGGGAAATGGGTTCCTTCAGTCACTACATTAATATGGAAACTTGCTACTGTGCTGCTGCTGGAATTAAACTCAGGTTATGAAGAGCTCGGATGGAGATCGTCACAGAATTTTGGTTGAGAATCTCTTGTAAAGCAGGTATGATGGGAGCATAACAGATCTTAAGAGAAATTCATTGTGACGCTGGGGGAGTCTGACAAAACTGATTGAGCATCATGTCCATTGGAAATTTTTGGTGCAGGTAGTTTTACGGCTTTCAATTCTACTGCAAGGATGTGGTATACAGTGGTTATGGAAATGGTGACAAAACATACCTAAAATGAACCAGAAGTATTGTGAATTTAACATATTCTTACTGGGTATAATCTTGCCTGTTCTTTCAGGCAGTTGTGACTCTGTCTCTCACATTACGGGAAGAATATAGACTGAAGGTATTTCAGAACAAGAGTGCCAGAAAAAATATTTGGGCCTAAGACGGGGGTAAAGTAACGTGAGGCTGGGGTAACTGCATGATGAGCTCTGTGACCAAAGACGATTAGATTGGTGGGTCATGTGAAAGACATGTGCACAAAGTTTTGACTGGAAAAAGTGAAACAGACCACTTGAAAGATGCTGGCAGAAATGGAAAATAATATGACGGCGTATCTTAACAGAAAGCGGGTAAGTGTGGCCTGCATTCGTGTGGCCCCAAGATAAGGACCATTAATGGGTAGATGTTCAACGTGGTAATGTTAAAGGCAATTTCCATCCCTCACATATCAGATGAAAACTTACTGAATACCATCACTGTTGCACCTCCATCTTCTGCATATTATTACCCCACATTACACAACATGACACGCTTAACCGGAAACAACGAAAAATGGGGTAATGCGGCATGCATCCAGACGCCCAGCGCAGAAATTTTCATCAACTCGGGATCATTCAGGATAACCAATATAATTGCTCCCCGCGCTCCAGAACTACAATCAAGTATTTTATAAACAGTTAAACTAAGTTAAGTTTTTTAACTGTCACGATCGTATCATTGTGAAACAAGAGAACGGGACTTATTGAATTGGTTCCAATTGTTGATTTTGAAGTTGTGTACTGTAATTTGGTACTTACTTTTAAGGGCCCCACAGACGGTCCGTCTTAGCGTCCGTTTTGCCCGCGCAGTTCTAAGACGTCAGGTAAGACGGAACGCTGAAGAGGGCACAGACACTCCGTTTTGTTCTCAGTCTTGCGCTCAGTTTTCGCGGATCGTGCACAGAGCAACATGTTGGAGGAACTTTTAATTTACACCGCTCTAGCGTTAGCTTTGAGATCAAAAACTAAAAAGAAAAGGACTAGGTCAAAATGGGCAAAGGCTTGGTTACTTAAACGAAATAACCTCTCGCATATAAATTTACTGAAAGATTTAACTCTAGAACCAGGTGATTGGTACAATTATTTAAGGATGGACAATGAGACTTATTTACACCTTCTTCATTTGGTAGCGCCACATATCAGAAAGAATGATAGTGCAATGAGACGCGCAATCACACCACATGAACGACTCAGCGTCACACTTCGTTTCCTAGCAACCGGAAGAAGTTATGAAGATTTCAAATTTTCTGCTGCAATTTCAGCCCAATCTTTGGGAGTGATTATTCCTGAGAACTGCGCTGCAATATATAAGGTGCTGAAGAAGAAATAATCTCAAAGTAAGTGAAATTTATTTATATTTGTAATTTGTACAAGGTAATTATCAGGCTAAGACCCACACAGGGTTATAACGCCATAAGAAGAACAAGGTAATTATATTTAGTTGTATAATTAATAATAATAATAATGCTTATTTTGTTTCAGTTTCCTACAACAGAAGATGAGTGGATATGTACTGGACAGCAGTTTGAAAGAAAATGGAATTTCCCAAATTGTTTGGGTGCGGTTGATGGGAAACATGTGAAAATAACTCCACCACAAGGAAGTGGGTCATACTTTTGGAATTACAAAAGTTTCAACAGTTTAGTTTTAATGGCAATTGCGAATGCTAATTACGAGTTCATATATTGTGATATTGGAACAAATGGCCGAGTTTCGAATGGAGGGGTAATTGAGAACACGACATTTTATAATAAACTACTGAATGGAAATCTTAATCTCCCCTCGCCTAGGAAACCTGAAGGTGCTACAAATGAACTGCCATACGTGTTTGTTGGGGATGAGGCATTTGCGTTACGTAAAGATTTCTTAAAACCTTTCAGTCAAAGAGAACTTGCTAATGAACGAAGAATTTATAATTACCGTTTGTCACGAGCACGGAGGGTTATAGAAAATGTATTTGGAATAATGGCTTCAAGATTCCGCATTTTCCACACTGCAATGAATTTCAGATTGGATCAAATAGAGATAGTTGTCTTGGCTTGTTGTGTTTTACACAATTTTTTACATCGTTCATGCAATTCCTACGTGGCGGACATAGTGGATGAAATGGAAGAGAACTTAAACCATCTGACACCGTTACAATGTGGACACAATAGGTATTATGGTGAAGATGGCAAAGTTGTGAGGAACAAGTTTTTGAGTTACTTTAATGAAGAAGGTCAAGTGCCATGGCAAAACACAATCTGCTGATCAGCTGATTCCCAACCGTTGTAGTGAACACACTATTTCTTAAATAAGATTAAACAATCACGTACCCCAGTGACAGTTATCACTCTTGAAAATTAGCAAAGAGTTGTCCCACAGAGTTGTTTGGATTGGAAATGTCAGACGGTGGCTCTGCATACATGTATTCGTGTTGTGTGCTTGTTGATTGTGGGTAGTGAGGATCAGTCACAACACGTGATGTTCTATTTAATGTGCCCATCTGTGCTTCGAAAATTACTTCGTTAATAACTCTTCTGCAAAACATAGCCATTTCGTTGGGAAGGCTTTCCAGCTCTTGTGCAACATGCTTGCCGTATGCAGAGAATTTCCCTTCGCTGGACTGCAACTTCGTAGCAACCAAATGCAACAGTTCATCAGAACGATCAATCTTTTTTTTCTTGCTGAATGACTGCCTTGTTGAACTTCCTCCTGACAGTGAAACCTCTGAATGTGTTGCACACACACTTGCATTCTCATCAACGTCTTCATCATCAGCCTAGGAAAAAATAAATTCAGAATTGTTAGACATTTTGTTGAACAAATAAACGGGCAGTATTTATCAAAACTGAAATCTATCACTAAAATATGATATCGTTAACTTATTATGCTTACCTCTTTTGGGGAATCCAAATTGCTGACACTCTGTCTGGGAAGTTCTTGATCCGTTAAAAATAAAAGGTCATCGTAGTACCATAAACTTGGCGTATAATTATCGTCTGTTCCATTGCCAGACTTCTGAGAATCCTTGACTTTCTTGAGTTCTTTCCGAAAACAACTTCGTAGTGAATTTATTTTTTTACCACTGCTTCCTTTCTTGCTTCGGGATCAATTTCCGATAACTTAACTCGTAACTGTTCATAAGCAATATTTTTTTTGTTTTTATCAGAGTACTCTTTACTTTTGACTTTCCACAAACACGGATTATTACGATACAGCTGAATGAATTCGCTCAAAAATGCTCGGGTACGATTCTCAAGTCCGACATATCAAAGCGCACAGTTGGAACGATTAGTTAAAACTGACGCTAAAACTGTATGCACGACACACGCTCCAACTTGCTCGCAAACATGCCTGTACACGCACAGAAAAATCAGTCGCTGACAGATTTACTTCAAGCCAAGCCTTAACGTCGTTATGTTAACCACAGATCATCTAACACTCTGAGATATGAGAATATTAGATCGTAGATTACGATGACTCTGTGAGCGCTGCCACAGATTATCTAGTATGGAGTGCTGCAAATAGTCTTCACCCGGGGTGGGACACGTGGTGAGGAAAATTAGGACTTCTGATGCTTGAAGCGAGAACATTTAGATCCTGATTTATAGCAGTGATTTAGAAAGCAGCAGGTAATGGACATTCGAAGTGCTGTAAATAAGCTTCTGTATTGAATGGAATAAATAGTTCCATAACCAGTGTTTACGGTGTGTATCGCATAAATGTTATTGGGTTTAAAATGGTAAGACTATATGAAACGCACGCCGTGGATTAAATTCAGCTTTAAATAGTAAAAGCACGAAATTCTGACAACATAACCCACATGAAAAGCAGGGGAACTGATTTTTGAACATAACCTTCCTTACATCACTGTTTTTGCAGTAATTGTGAGTATATTATTATTATTATCATCATCATCCGTCGAGTATTAAAAAAGAAGCCAAAGTTGGCCATGTCTAACGTCCAATATGTTGTGGCATGTTTTTAGTGCTTTTTCATGTCGAGCTATACGATCTTAGATTTGTATATTAGACGTTCTCATAGCGGTGGTGATGATTGATTTTTACCGAGATATGACGCCATGTACTTTGGAGGAACGATGGTACTTATCTAACTAGCTACATGGCGTTCCATTCTTGAAGTGGTCTTCATCTCAATGGTCCTGTAGATGGTCAGTGTTATGAAATTGACAATAATATTTGATTGTATACTGATGATAATGATAAGGCTACACATTGATGGAAAGTGATTTCAGATATTGGCAATAAATATTGGATGGATAATAATACTGTCAGTCTTGCATCAGTCCCCATGGAGGGGGGCAGTACCCCTAAGATGACATGCTTGAAAGACATCAACAATTTAAATGTTGACTGTTGAGAAAATATATTGACCATGCAGAGGTTTGTGTGGCTGTATAATTTTCCTTTCAGTATTGAAATTTGCTGCCTGACAAATGCAGAATGTAAAATTTTGCATTTTGCCTTGTTAAGCCTAAAATGTTGTGCATAAATATGTAAGTGTGTAGTGTACATCAAACAAATTGTTATGGTGTTAAAAAATGGTGAGTTGTGGCTGAGGCTTGTGTAGACCCCTTTCTCATAACAGTTTTTCTGTAACATAGAATTTCCCACCTAATACCTGTTTACAGTTTCTCTTAAAGTAAAGGTAAAGTTATCCCTGTCCTTACCATAAAGGTATGGAGGAGTAGATGTGTAGCTCCTCTAATTCTGCAGCTCAGCACTAGGTGGCTACTTTGCCTCTGGGGAAAGAACCACTGGTCTCATTGAATAGGAGGCAAGGTGGGTCTCAGGGCCAGTCTGGATGTTCCAGAAAAGAGAAAAGTTTCTTGCCTCTGCCAGGAATCAAACCCTGGACCATCCAATCCATAGCCTAGTCAGGTACTGACCATGCTGTCCAGGATCCTTTACAATTCCTCATTCACTGACATTTTGAAATACTCTTTTATTTCATTAATAAAGGCAGTGTTTATGACTGAAAATGCCAATGTAATCATAGTGTATTTCCCCCCCCCAATGGCTCGACAGACCCTTGGGGGCCTAGGCCGCCTCATTTTTCGAGGCTTCACGATCACACTTTTTAGACACACCACACTCGGTAGGACTCCTCTGGACGAGGGACCAGCTCATCGCAGAGACCTCTACCTGACAACACACAACACTCACAAGAGACAGACATCCATGCCCCCGGTGGGATTCGAACCCACAATCCTAGTAAGCAAGCGGCCGCAAACCCACGCCTTAGACCGCACGGCCACTGGGATCGGCAGTCATAGTGTATACCTGTCAGTTCTTCCTTCTTGCATACATATGCCTATATGTCTATGTGGCATGGACAGGGACAACTGTACTTAAAAAAAAAAAACCTCCTGTAAATGTCAAACTTTGTTTATTGTGTAACAGAGGTACAAAATATATCTAATATTGAAGGAAAAGAATGGAAGCCATGAAGTCTGGTGATGGGGATACTCATTAGTTAAACATGAAAATGTCAGACTTTATTATAATTTGATCTATGTAAAATATACAAGTCTTAAACATGTGCCTTTTTCCTTTATAAGGTCAACATGGCAAAAACAAATTCAGCATCGAAGGCACCAAGAAAGCAGGGCTTCAATCGCTCTGGCCACAGCATGAATCCTGAGAGGAAGACTGAAGGCTTAAAAGGTGTTTCTGTTGTACGAAGCAAATCTACTATCAAGAGACTGCAGATGTATAGGAATTTTAAACCAAAACGTAATAAAATTGGACAGATAATCAGTCCAGCTCCATTTCAAGGAAGACTTTCATCAGGAACTGTTGCAAGAGTGGAACCTAATCGAAAATGGTTTGGGAATTCCAGGGTAATCACACAGAATGCACTCCAGAAGTTCCAGGAAGAATTAGGGGTAGCTGTTAAGAATCCATATCAGGTTGTAATGAAACCAACTAAATTGCCAATAACTCTTCTAAATGAAAAAGCTAAACATGCTAGAGTTCATCTGTTAGACACTGAAAGTTTTGAAAATGTCTTTGGTCCTAAAAGAATAAGAAAGAGAGCTAATTTAAAAGTCAGAAGTCTGGATCAGTTGTCTCAGCTTGCAGCAGAATCGTCTGAAGCTTATGATGGCGAAAAGGATAGAGATCTAGTTAGAGAGGATCAGGGTTTAAAGGATGCTCCAAGAGAATGGATAATGGCTGCAGGTCAGAGTAAACGAATTTGGAATGAGTTGTACAAAGTAATTGATTCATCAGATGTTGTGCTGCAAGTATTAGATGCTCGAGACCCGCTTGGGACAAGGTCCCCTCATATAGAGAATTTCTTGCGCAATGAAAAACCGCATAAGCACCTGATTTTTATTTTGAATAAGGTGGACTTAGTACCTACATGGGTCACACAAAGATGGGTTGCTGTATTGAGTTCAGAATACCCAACAGTTGCATTTCATGCATCATTGACTCACCCATTTGGTAAAGGCTCATTGATTAATTTACTGCGGCAGTTTGCTAAGTTACATATTGATAAGAAGCAAATTAGTGTTGGGTTTATTGGTTATCCAAATGTGGGAAAAAGTTCTGTCATCAATACCTTACGATCCAAGAAAGTATGCAAAGTTGCTCCTATTGCAGGAGAAACTAAGGTGTGGCAGTATATTACACTGATGCGTCGTATCTATTTGATTGATTGTCCAGGAGTTGTGTACCCATCAGCAGAAACTGATGTTGAAAAGGTTCTGAAAGGTGTGGTAAGGGTAGAGCTGGTGGAGAATCCTGAAGACTACATTCCTACAGTTCTTAAGAGAGTAAAAAAGGAATACATGTTGAAGACATATAAAGTAGATGATTGGGACTCTGCTGAAGAGTTTTTGGAAAAGTTAGCTACAAGGATGGGGAAGCTCTTAAAAGGCGGAGAACCTGATATTGCAACAGCTGCTCGGATTGTTCTGAATGACTGGCAGAGAGGCAAGCTACCATTTTATGTACCTCCCCCAGGATTTGAATTTCCTCTAACAGAAGGGACCACTTCATCTTCGATTGTGGAACCTTGGCTACACCAAGCAACTGATGGTACCGAAAGTAACACAACCACAAATATCATTGCAGTGCCAGAAAATGTGTCTTCAAATGAAAGCAGTGATGCTAATAATGGCAAAGTGGTGGATGTTGGAGTTTTGAATTGTGTAAGAAATGCAAATGCAGATGTACAGTTAGTTCAAGAAAGTAGGGATATTTCTGACCATTTAGCCACAGCTACAGAACCTGCATTCAAACTTATTCAAGACTTCACCAAAATTAGAGTTAATTTGCATTATACAGACAGTCTTGATAAAATGTTAAGCCAACAAAACATGGCATCCCTTAAACAAGAAAACAAGAAAACTGAGAAAAGTGACATAACATTGGAAACAGTGGTCACAGGTGTGGGTGATCCAAATAATGACAAGTCAGAAGAAGCAGAAACATCAGTTACCAGTGTGGATAAAGAATGTCAGGATGAATCTGAATCATATTCCAGCTCCAGTGATTCTGACTTGGAAACAAGCACTCAAACAGGTTCAAGCAGTGGAGCCTTTTATGTTACAGGTGTTAAGAATGTGCACTGTAATAAAAGAACAAAAATTACATTTGATGCAGTATCTGATGAAATGCCAGTTAGGTTGACAAGTAAGATACGGAGAAGAATTGAACGAGAAATGAAACCAAAGAGAACTGGTAGTAATTTTTATGCAGTGGCAAATGTAAAAAATAGGAATAGGAATAAAAATAAATATTTGTAAGTGAAAATTTAAGTCTTCTGGGATGTTATGCTCTGTCAACTGGTAAATAGTTGGTATTTGCCAGTCAGCACAGTGTTACCTCCCAAAAGACTTAAATCTTTACCTGCTCCATTGTGAGACTATCAAATCTCTCAGATGTTTATATTTCCACTTCACTGCATAGAACATCACATGATTTTATGAAATAAACTAATACAGTAACAGAAGAGAGAAACAACATGGAGCGTTCTGTCAGTTTTCTGCGAGATGTAACTGTGACTGTGGGAAGAATGTAAAGTACCACTTCCTTACTACCCCATCAAATTGAATCCTTCGCTTCTTTCCACACATGCCCCTTCCTGCTATCCCAGACCACTGTTAATGTCATTCCTTCACCTTACCATAAATGTTAAGATAATACTGAGGTTATGGGATATTAAATAAGAGAAAAGTTGCTTAGACATAGGTAATAGAAGAAGAAGCATTTGCTTGATATTCTAAAGCACTATATGAATGGACTTCAGTAGTAACAGCTTATAGCTGGGATTAGTAAAGTACAGCAGACCCTCCTTCTTCACAGTTGCACTTGCATAGGCACGTGGAGTGATTGGCGCACCCAAGGAGGGGACTGCCGGGATGCAGCCCCCCCCCCCCCAAAAAAAGCGAAATAAAAAAACAGATTTTGTAGACACGATGATATAAACGGTTTTATGTGATTTACACTTCAGCCAAAATCAGGTGATGACTAGTACGTTGGAATGTTGAAAAATATATTAAAAACTTAGGAGTATGTGGTTATATTTTTCATTTAGTTTTAATTTTCCCTGTAACCTAACAAGATGTTGGCTCAGAGATTTTGACATGATTTTCATAACATAGTTCTTAAAATCAAACATACATTATGTATAACCTCAGGGTCAGCCCCTGCCCACCAAAGAAAAATTCTGGGTGCATCTATGCATGGAGTAGTACACAGAAGGCCATATCTGCTGCATGCCTTACTTATTAGTTAACCTATTTTAGATATGCAATATGAAGTGTACTGTCACTGTACTGTATCACATATTTTGACAGTAAAGAATGCTTTAAAGTCTGTATTATTGTTGGTTCATATCACTTCACTTGAATGCAGAATATTGGTAGATATAGTAGTAGTAATAGTTCCCTCAGGTTGCAAGCAACCCTTGGTGATCCTATTGGATTTTCTTAGCATGAAGCACTGGTTCTTGTTATCCCTTATTAACTAGGCTTTAGGAGTTGTATATCGGTGGATAAACCACTCCTAAAGCCAAGTTATTCGAGAACTAATATACCCATTTTGAGCACAGAAGCTTTATCCTTTCTTCCCTAGTAAGTTACAGAAATCAGTTAATAGTGAAACAAGCCTGCATTTTTCATACAAGATTTGTATTATTTTGTATTGTGACTTCTGAAGAGTATTATCTGCCCATATTCCTCCCCTTTGAATGTGCATAGGACTTGGTTTCACAGTGAGGGAAGAATTTAAGCTGAGGATGTCAGAACAGGGTGCTGAGAAGAATGTGTGGACCTAAGTGGAAGTAACAGAATGCTAAAGGTAACTACACAATCAGCAGCTTCATGATTCACACCGGTTTTGAGGGGAATACCCATGCATAGCAGTGCGAAATGTATCCTAAATAGGTTAGGAGGATATAGACTATTCACTGGGCTCAGGATTCAAACTTGTGGCAGGTTCTTGTGAAGTTGGTAGTTGAACCTTACAGTTTCATGAAATGGCAGGATTAATTTACTAAAGAAACAAGAATTTCTATGCCTAAGAAATTTAGGGTTGATGGATTTTCAGGTTGCTTACATTAAGACAATGACTACCACCATATGTGTTTCTGTACAAAAAAAAACTTCAGAAGACAAGCAATTTTGCACTTTATTTAATGCACATTAAGTACTGTCAAAAATCATGTGTCTGTCTACAAGAAATACCAATTTTCAATGACAGTACAAAATATTATTTTTCATTGTCACATTTTATATGAATTATTAGCGAACAATCCTCACAATGCACAAAACAGTCTTCCAACCCAACTTCCGTCTGTGCAATACTATACAGTCCACCACACCTGCACATGTAACTATAATTTAAAGTCTCTTCGTGCTTGTCTAGATCAGATACCGATAATGTTGCATATATAAGTGGTTGCTCGCTGAGCTGTGTGTGTGTCAACTGATTGTCATACAACTTCCTCTGTTCTGGGTCTCGAAGGATTTTCCATGCCTTATCAATTTCCAAGAAGGTTGTTGAAAAAGAGTTCTTCTCTTGCTTATCTGGGTGATATTTCAGGGCAAGTTCTTGATACCTCCCTTTCAATTCTTCGTATGTTGCATTCTTGTGACATCCAAGGACTTCATAAAGGGTCTTCATCATTCGTTCACCTTCTATTGTAGTTATTTGTAGTAATACATACACAGTCACAATTCGCAACCTGCTATCCTCCACACTTGTAAATACTGAATCGTTTCTAGTGTGTCGGACGGCAATGTACTGTCATCTCATATTTTAACCGCTAAAACCTTCATGGATGCAAAGGTATCCACACCCCGAATAACATATGAATGCTGCTAATTTGAAGATATTCAATGTAAACATATTACGTAGTACTCATTTCTCACATGTCAGGTGTTTCGTTGAACGTTGCATGTGCTAGCGATAACTGTACACAACTGCGTGAACCACATTACCGACATTGACGGTGTGTGCCACAGATGAAAGAATAGTGTACGAAACTCTCTCTGAATTGGAATTCCAAAGAGTTCAAAAACCAAAACAAGATGGCAGAAGCAGAAGGTGGTAAGCAGAATAATAAACAAGTTAAAAAGCGAACAAGAAATCCTTCTGGTAGGTATTTTTTAGCAAGAGGCGGTCTCTTTCATCCGAATTGTATATTAAAATGCAAGTCGTGCACTGTCGAGTCTCAAGTTGTGTACATTTCATCAACATTTTAAACTTATTTCTCAATATTCCAACCTTCGGTAAGGTTATGTTTATGTTTCAATTTCAGAATGGAAACGGGAAAAAAGAAAACGACTGAGGGTGGCTGGAAAATCGTATGTAAACAGCAAGGGTGACATTGTGGATGAGAGGAAAATTGGTGAAGACTGCAGATGTAGAAGAAAATGTTACACACTGGTAACTGAAGAAGAAAGGCATAAATTGTTTGTTGGCTATTATTCATTAAATAGCCATGATGAGCAAAATGCATACCTTTTTGGACTCATTCGAAAAACTGAGATTGCTCGAAAGAGAAGTAAGGAGAGTGATCGTCGCACATGTAGCTATAAATATTTTGTTCGTACCCAAGGGAAGGAAGTACAAATTTGTAGACTTGCTTTTGCCCATATCCATGGCATTTCACCACACAAGATTAGAATTTTGTGTCAGAAGCAAGATCAAAATATTATGTTCCCACGTGATGGTAGAGGAAAGCATGACAACCGGCCACGTAAAGTTTCATCTGAAACATTGACTCAAATCAAAGATCACATTTACTCCATCATCAGGTCTGATAGGGTATGTCAGCTGATTATTTCATACCGGTTTTTGCTTAGTCTTTTTATGCAGTGCTTGTTTTCATTTATGTACTATGCATTTCAGGTGAGGGATTTCTTGAAGGAAGAAAAACACAATGGACCTGATTTAAACATAACAAAAATGTGGAAAGATTACTTGGAACAGTTTGATCCTAATTTTTATGAATTGCATCTTGGAAATGAAAAAAATTTTATTTCACATCTACCCAATGGCACTGCAATGCCACATGAAGGTATTCCCCTGCCAAGTTTCTCGGGAATGGAAAGTCATCATGGCCTTACACAACAGCATGTCGGTCCTTATTCACATGCACCAGACATAACACATTTTCAGATGCCTGGAATGAATCATAACATTAATTTTATGGGTAAGGAACATTCAATAAGATAGAGAAAAGTTGCATGTTTGGTTCCATATAAGGCAGACATTTATTGAGTTCTTCACACATTCTTTCTAGGACATCAGAATGAATCTCGATATGCAAACAGAGAACATGAATCTCTCACTAATCAAGAAGAGAAAAAACGCCATGTACCAATTGTAAAACATTGGTTGTACAGCAGGGTATTTCATGAGGAATTCAAGTTTCATGATTTCCTGTCTTTAAAGAAGAAACTTTGGCATCTGAAAGATACAGACAAAGTGGAACCAAGTCAGATAATAAATAAAACAGAGAGGAAACAGAAGTCACCAAAGAAGATCAGTAGAGACAAGGATTGTGGTATGAATGTTGTTGGTCTTCAGACGTTGAGTCCAGTGGCTGCAGATCACATGTCAGCATCAGCTCATCACAATCAACTGCAATCTCTTTCAACATCACAAGACATGTATATACTACCTGTGAATCTTCAAGACCTACAGTTACCACAGGCATCTGACATGATCTCTCAGCAACATCACGCCATGCAGCTCAACCTGCATACATTTTCCACACAGTCTAATGTCTTGAGTCCATTAATGAATGTCCAAGGATCAGGGGCCCAAGGGCTTCAGTGTTCCAGTGTAGTTACCTTACCAGGAGGAACTATGAGTTTAGCACAGAATTCCAGTGGCTACATGAATGTTAATACTGCTTCATTCTATTAGTGAAAAGTATGTGTGGAGTATGTCAAAGCATAAATGGGAACAATATTGTTTTAATGTGTACAACCTTTATACCATCAAATATACATCTGTTCATTACGCATATCCATCCAACACATTCCAGCCTGTTTGGGGAATTCACACTATCTGTTGAAGTTATTAAACATTTCGTACAAAATATTTGTCTGTAAAATTATTGAATTTGAAGAAACCGTGTGACTCCTTTTTATAATAAAGCTATTAAAATTTTAAATTTGGTATCTTATTTCTGTGCTATCATTTGTGGTTGAATTAAAATTATTATGTAGGCTATATTACATTGTCATAAAACATTTACATTCATTGAGCAGGTTGGTGTAGTTGGAACAGTCTATACTTGCATTCAGGAGATGCCTGGTTCAGGTGTTGGCTGAACATTGACTACCCTGACAGAGGTTTTTTTTTTTTTTTTTGTGGTTTTGTTGAGTTCTTCCAGGCAAATGCCAGGATAGTACCTTCATTACTAGTCTATCACCATGGTCTTCCTTTTTAATTCATCATTCACCACAATTCTCACATCACTATGGTTTGCCCCCAACAGTCTTTTGATCTGTAACATAAACTGTAGCAGTTACTATGCTATTTGGTGGTTATGATATGTTGCATTTTATTGTTTCTGTCTTTGTGTTTCTAACTCAGTGCTCATGACTGAACAGTTGTCCACATAATTTTTGTTAGGCCCATTGCAACTGCACATTGTATTTCATTTTATTATAGTATTGAACTCTGTAAAAACCTATAAATCGCATGAAGATGGCTGAAAGTAGCTGAAACATGTGGGTTGGATGTGTGTGTGGAGATTTGTAATATTCATATCTGATGGCATTTGGGTGGTACATATTTCATACAATACAGTGGCAATAGATACTAATGTGAAAATGTTTTTATAGGCAAATTTCAATGACACATGACTTTTAATAGCAATAATTTTATTGTTGGTTATTTTTAAGATATTATTTCTGTGTCTGAATATTGAGAATGTTTTATACATATTTTTGTTGTTTTTTGGCACAAATTAATTTTAATTCTTAACCTTTTCTTGTCATATTTCAATATATTATTTCCATGCAGAATGTACTGTGCTGGTCAGATATGTTATCTTGATGTGCTTCTTTCCTTCAAACAGGCATATGACTTGGCAGCAGAAACTGGTAACATTGAATGTGACTGCAAAGAGTTAATATTCTGCATATTTGTAAGATTTACACTTTTACCACACGAATGAATTTATTGCAGTGTGATATGTTACAGTTTTCTTTCTCCAGTGTTTGAATTGGTTTGTATATGCTGGATGAAATGCAGTTAATAATATTTCATTGAAGGTTTTCCCATTGTGATGGTAGATTTCCAGACTTTGTAACATATTTTTTCAGAACTGCTTTATGTCTTCATATACAGTATCTGAAGTTTACCTTAGCTACATGTACACCAAGTTGAGATCTGTGATGTTATTTGAAGTTTTGTTAAATGTACCACATACTATTAAAGCACCGATATCTCTTTCACAAACACTACAGGTTACTTTCGCTGCATCACTTGCATAGTACTACACTGTGTGTTGTCAACATCATTCTCATGTCACATTCAGTTGACATATTAACAGCACATGATACACATTTTAAAATTAAATAAATATATTAAACATATAGTCATATATGTCCTTTGCGGTTTGCACTCTTATTTTAATTCTGTAAGGGGTATTTAGCTGAACTAAATCTTATCATTGTGGGTAACAGTGAGTATCAGTTTGTTAGTCTTGAGTATATTCTGTCTTCTTGTTTTAGACAACCACTTAACTTGCAAGTTACATCTTTGATGGCTTAGAAGTAAGTAACAGTTTTCCACTTTTTATAACTGAAGATAGAGATAGAACTAATCAATCAAAATATGATATATATTTTTATACATGCAATGGGATAAGGTCCAAAGAAAGTATGATCACAAAAATATTAAGCCATTGTCACAAACCTTTAGAAACGGTCTATAGTTAATGTCCCTTTGAAAGGATTCCTATGGAGAAGACACTGAAACTGTTTCCAACCGAACGTAATGTATGCATGAAATTTATAAGTATACAAGGAAACAGAAATGTGTATACTTGCACACGCAAGAAGTTCCTTCTCTGCATGTTACATTCGACTGCTAAGGTCCAATCATTTCTTCAGAGCATAAGATTGATCTTTTATTCCCTAGATAAATACTGTCTTCTCATTCTGTTTCTACAGGTACAGCTCTCAGATTAATTCTGCTTGATTGGGACCAACCAAAAATCCTGCTTCATATTTCAGAAGTTGAGGATTTGATCCATGTTTTCCTGACTCAGATGGTATGTTAAAGTCAGACACAATTGCTTCATCTTAGATCCCACTTTTACAGTTATCCTGTGGATCAGTCACCACTACTTAACTTGAGCAGGTGATACAGCAAACATTCAACCAATAATCTTTGAATGAATTGGTCAGGTGTGATGAAACATGGTTCAAAAAGTATTCCACTCAAGGTCACTTTGATATAACAAATTAAGTGTATTAAATTCAAGCCTGGAGGCTTATTGTTAGGAATGAGAAAGACTGGTCACTACTACAGATATGCAATACTTCAGTAATAAGTAAATGTGAGTATTAATTTCACAATTACACAGTAAGTAACTGAAAACAGTTTGTATCAAAATGCTGAGGGGTGGGTGCACAGAATATTTTATTTAAGTGTATGCAAGAATGCTTCTTCAGTTCAAGATATGACCAAGATAAAAAATGAGAAAAATTTTGACACACAAGACTAGAACGAGTTTTCTCTCCCAGACCAATTCTTTGACAGTAATTGAAAATTATAATACTAGCCAGTTTTCATAATTCACTAGCATGTACTACTTATCTGCTGTGATATCAGATGCTTTGTAAGTGAATAATCTTTATAAATCACTGTATATTTTTAAAGCTAAACACTAGGGCCATGTCCTTTGTCACCACTTGTAGACTCTGAATTCAGTTCATTTCTCACAACTCATTACATCTCAAAATTGACACTTCATCCTCATGTGTGTTATCACAGCTCACAAAACCTGAAAATCATCAGCTGTGCTATGGTTTATAGTCAGTCACCAGCCTGTCATTGCAGAGGCCCAGGTTTGATTCCAGGGATTTGTGGTGGGCAAAGTGGCCCTGGGACAGGTTTTACTCTGAGGATCACAGTTTTCCCCCTTCGTAATTATTCCACCAATGCTCCATACTGGTATTTAATTCATCTACCAATGACACTACATAATCATTCCACCAGTGCTCCAAATTTATATTTGACTAATCTACCACCAACACTATAGAATCTTAGTGACTGACAGTGGTGCTAAATAAAATGCTTCTCTGTCTCTAAAACTTATTAAAGGTGTGTGCTATTTACCCTGATACATTATGTATTCTCACATTTCACAGCCAAAAAATAGAAGTTTAAGTAACACATACCTACCAGGTTGATCTGGAAATCTTCCGTGCTTGATACAGGTTTTTCTACTATGAGGTTTTCCCACACAATTGACACTGCACTGCCAAACCAACTGTCACTTGCCACCTGGGTAAGGCGTACCCCACATAATATTGTGCAAGTGAAGAAAACCAAGAGAAATGTTTCTTCTTAATCTTCCTGATACCATGTAAATGGCTTCCAGTTGTCAGAAATAGCGGGCTCCCTCTTCTAAACTCATCATTTGACAGTTTTTGTTTTCAGAACATCTTTTGTATGTTGAACTTCTTCAAAATTTGACCATAATGAACACGATGAAATGTAAAGCAACCCCCATACAGGCCTGAATGGGCCCTTAGGGCTCCAGAAGGTTGAGGCTCCCAGAATTTCTAGACAGTACATGAAGGTGACAAGGTTGTCAGCCCTACGCACCGGCCGCCTCTACCCCCCAGGAGATACCCCTGGTACTCATTTCTGTAAGAGGCTTCAGTTGACCACAGGGCCATAGTGTGGCCGGAAGGATTAAGTCAATGGAAAATCCCAATGACCCCATCAGGAATCAAACGTGCGACCTTCCAGCTTGTAGCACTGTGAATGAACACTACATTCTGTTTAGATTCATCTACAGCCATCCATTTCTCGTTATGTAACATATTTCATGTTCAGTCAGTAATACTGCTTGCAATCTGGGATCTAAAATCATAACAGTTACATCTCCCTTTATATTTCAGTACAAAGTAAAATGAAAATATATAGATTTCAGTAGAGAGTCTGCAAATAAAACTTCACTCTTTCTCTCTGTTATTGCTGTATGACTCAAACACAGATTCAGTTCCACCTAGGAGAGGTAGAAGGCTGACAAGGTAGATCACAATTCCCTTTTATCTTCTTCACTGGGTTTAACACGTGAAATAGTCCAGCTGCCATATTCTATTCACATATACTTAAGCAATACACTGAGGATAATCCTAAGGCAGCACATACCTCAGAATGTTGGTTACTAGCTACCAGGATTACTTGGCACCACATCCCAGAAATCAGTAACTTTATAGTTACTGCCACAAAAATTTACAATCTTGCATGGTTATCTGAAACTGAAAAATCAATATACAAATGAAGACTGACATTTTTTTCTCAAAACTTGATCTAAGAAATTCCAAGATTGCTCATACCTGCTTTTAATGCCTTTGTGAAAAGAACAACTAAATAGACAGATGTACCAGCAATGAAGTAACATGTTCAGAATCTTTGTTGCAAGTAAAATGAAGCTTTCTTCCAAAACTAAAAACTCATAAAATTTCATGAAAGCCTACCCTGACGATGGAGGCAGTAAATTCCTCCACAGCAGTGGTAGGTGTCTACCAAACTACACAGCATCCATCCTCCACAGCATAATGTTATGGCCAATCTTCTCACAAACTATGCATTGTAGAACATGAACAATACACAATTCATGGAAAGACTGATCTGATAAAGCTCAATGGTGTGGTGTACCACCATAACTGTCACATCAAAAGTCAAACATTGACATAAGCAGAACAGTGAAACTGCCAGGACTTAAGAGTCTGATGTGGTGTTATCCAGGGGTACTGTGGGTACATTCTTTTTGAAGTGACAGTTCTGATGTGTAGTATCTCAGCATACTAGAAACATCCATTGTACCTAAGTCATTAAATACATGGAGATACAATTTATTACCATCAAGATGAGGTAAAACCTCATTTCCATCAGGATGTCAGGGTGTACTTGGATGCTATATCCCAAACTGGTGGTTAGGGTTAAAAGGAAATGCTAAATTCCCCCCCCCCCCCCCCCCTTCCTCCATGGCCACCTGATTTAAATTCACTTGGCTTCAATTTGTGGGGCTTTTCTGAAGGCTGAAGTGTAAAGTAGAAAAACAACACCCCAGTTGGTCCTGTGCAGCCATTACAACATAAACCTTAGTGCAAGTTCCTCACACAGTTGTTTGCTGCTTTCAGAAGCATACAGATGTCAGCAGTGATCAATCTGAAAATCTCTGATAGGTACCCAAGTTGCACAACAAGCACCTATTTTTTTTATTATGTAATGTTTATTTCTTTATTAAAATGTGTATACATTTTTGACATCCTGTATAATTAGAAATCTTCAGTACAATGTGCACTGTTAAGAACTGTAAGTACAGTAACAAGCAAATTATGTAAACATGTCATCCATTGTATAAAGTTCTAAGTCCTCAGTGGTACACCTAAATTTGAAACAGTAAAATATAGCATGTTTCCTTTGTGTACAACTTCAGTTTAACTGTACTGGACAACAAGCTGGAACACTAACTCTGAATTTTATTTATTTTCTTCTTAGCACAGCTTTCTGCTGCAATAGCATGGTTAGGATTAACAAATTTAAACCACTTACACAAAATAGGAACAAAAACCTTATGTGATTGTATATTATATTTTCTTTGCTTTGAACCTGTAGTGGTAAAAATGTGATAAGAAAGAGAAGGTAAGAATGTCTGGCATAATCCTAGGAAGCTATGCAGTTATGAAATGGTTTTGGGCCTCTCCCAAGGTGTGTCATCCCAACCCACTACCTGCACTGCTTAAAGTGTTATGTAATAAAAGTAGAAAAATGTAACTTCTCATGGTAAGTCTATAACCTAGACATCTGGAAATGTTCCCCAGTGATGAGTCAGTGAACACACTGTACAGTTTGTACTGTAACCTGCCCAAGTTGACTGTTGCACACTGAATACTGGAAACTTGGAAGACCATGGCAGGCAGCTCCATATTCTCCATCATTTTTTAGCACCACGATTGCTCCTACAAACTCAGGGTAGTAAGAAACAATGCGCTTGATTGCCACCTCACCGGCATATGAAGGAGAAGATCCTCGCCTCATTTCCTCGACAGCCAAGTAACTGCAATAAGTAAGTACGATGTTATTGATACAGTGTGATAGAAAGTCACTGTAAGTGTATTTGAATAAAAGATGATGGTGCTATGTGGAAAGGGGTATTCTCACGGAAAACATGCGTTCAGAATGTTTTCTCTGTAAACCTTAATGTTCAATTATTGCAGACACATATCTACTATTGCAAGGTTGAGTCAGAAATTCCTTTTCCTTGTATTCTTTTAAGTATATATGCATCATATTGAAGTGTTCCAAACAAAAGCTATGGATGTTGATGAGTCTGTAGTTTGTGAAATTTTTTAATGCAGTGAGCCATTTTTCACAAATGCAATGAAGTTAATTTTGGATTTAACATAAAGGAGGGATTAAAACTGACCATTACATGCCTCAAATTAAATTCTCCTGGCAGCTTCCAATATACACCAAATATAATCAAAAACTGCTCAGTAATTTTGCAGTTACAACATACATATGACCCCCACACTGGGTGTTAATTTGATGCAGTTCTTGCCAGAACACACACACAAGCAACAGTCTGAATACAAATATTTTCACAAGCATTCAAATGGAGTAACAGTTCTGATACAAGAAATCATGTCCCTTTAGTTACTTTGGGGTTCATTTTCTGAAGCTGTCTGTATCCCAAATTACATGGTGTTCATGGTGGGAAGACTTGTAAACGATTGGATTTGAAAGATTTGGAAGGATTAAATCATAGCCTAATCAAGGCATTATCATAGCATTTGTCTGGAGAAGAGGAAACCAAAGCAAATGAGTCAGCTGATGTCCTAGCTGAGATTCAAACTGCACCTCCTGAATACAAGTCCATAGTATTAACACTACACCAACCTGCTCAGTTTGTTGCTGTAGTATAAGAGCTTCAATACACTGAATTAAATTTTGCTTCACAGGTTTATTCATATCTGCCCTTCATGTGGTTAAACATTTACCTGGGTAAGAACCTCATCATGACATCACCATCTCCTGTGGCTGCTGCAGCCCCTACTGTTCCATCTGCATATGCTCCTGCCCCTGGGATGGGTGAGTCACCAACCCTCCTAAAAAATGCCATCAGATGTAGGCCTATAGTTATATTTCCTTTTCTCTGTTATAACAGTATAAGCATTCTGTGAAACTGAATTTCTTTGTCTGTTATATGTAACTGATTACTTCAGGACAAGAAAAATTACATAAAAAGTATGGACAGTTTGTAGTAATGCTTGTATTTGTCTTGGAAGATGATTAATTCTAGCACGGAATGAAAAGTATCTTTTTAATGTTTTGAAGTTGAACCCTAATTCTATCATGTGTGAAAAATTTATCGTATTAACAGAAGGAAACTCCACATTGTATGAGGATGCATAAGCCAGGCTCCATCCCAGATAAAATTTTAAAATAAATAAATTTTCAACCTCAGTGCATCCAGCCTTAACAAATTTTTCACTACAGCAATGTATAACATGAAAGCATCATGTTTTACCCTTAGATTATCACAATGCTGTTATCAACTGCAAGGTAATGTATGATTGGATATGATGTGATGATTATGTACAAGAATTTGTATACTGTGACTGAGCAAAACCATGAAATATGCAGGCTAGCTACGAGGTACGCAGCTGGATGTATCATTATTACCAAATTAATATTTAACTACTGACGTGCTCACACTCATGTTTGTATATATAATCCTATGTTTAATATAAACTGCAAAGTAATATGGAAATATTAATACAGTAAGTTGGACACTGCAAAGTAATGAGACTGGAGAAAACTGCATAATGAGAAGCTTCACAATTTGTACTCCTCACCAAATATTCAGATGGTAAAATCAAGAACAATGAGGTAGGTGGGGCATGTGGTACATATGTCAGAGAACAGAAATGCATGCAGTTTTACTACGAAAACCTGAAGAGACCTCTTGGGAGAGACAGACATAGGCATTATGATACGAAATGGGATGGAAGGGCATGGACTGGATTCATCTGGCTCTGGACAGGGCCAAGTGGCAGGCTGTTGTGAACATGGTAAAGAATCTTTGGATTCCATAGAATGCAGGGAATTTTTTGACCAGCTGAAAGAGCTTCTCAAGGACTCTGTCCTATTGAGTCAGTCACTCAGTTAGTTCACTAGTTCATTACACACTGTAGTTCACAGGGTAAGCAATACTGACATGCTCATACTTGACTTTCCAACAGACAGAAGGCATATTTCTCATAAAATGATTGTCTGCTACATTGCCACTTGGATGACATAATGAAATAGAAAATCGGTTGTGAGGATGGGAAGTGGGTGGAAATGGCTCAGATCATGCCCACGTGCAAGCTGTAGTACTCATTTTGTTACACACTTCTCCTAAATCAGAGATGATGTTACTACTTCATATCACAGAATTAGGAAAGAAAGCACTGTATGTACTTCATATGTTTAAACTTTAGTCCACTCAGCACTAAATTACTCACCCAGGAATTTTGAACTTTGCTCCATTGGTTGATGTACCAGCTGCTATTCTACCTGCACTGTCAATAGCAACCATTCCTATTGTGTCATGATTTTTATCACTAAATATACTTCTCTGTTTTGGGTTATTTGCTTGCTTTCTAGCAATATTAGTATCTGGTTTATATGGTCCACAGAATTTGGTTGGATCAGGTTGTACATTCTGTTGAATTGTCAAAAACATGTTGATAAAATTTTGTAAACATTTTTGGTATTCTAGGTTATAACACCATGTAATCTGGTAGGTTGGTATCAGTGTTTCAGGTTCAACCCTGAAGATAGAACCAGCATGTTCCTCCAAAATATTGGTACCCATAAACCACACTACACTGTGTCACAACCCAGAAGACCACAATATGAACAGCTGATATTTTCATTCCTATCAACAGCAATAATAAAGACAAATGAATTGGTGATACGTAGTGAACTTCATTCTGTTTATGACAAAATAATATGCATATGTTCATGTTCATCTGTTTAAAAATAGAGAAATAATGCATCCTGGAACAATTTACAAATCACCCCCCACAACCTTTACTGTACCATTGCTTATAATTGCATGCTTAGTAAATAACCTTGTAACCAGTACAGACAAAGATAATGTTTAGGTTAATCAAACACAATTTATCATCTAGTATATTTTTATTGCAATTTCAAACCATTTTCCACTTATGTGATATTTCGTAATTCTAATGTCACATACAGAAGCTGTACACCTCAGTCAAACATTTCCTAAATAAGTTAATTGTTCATGAAATTAAAACTAAAACTTCAGAGTTATGGCTTATGATCTAGGGTATCTATTTCCTTACTGCATAGAACACCCATCGCCAGGGAAGTCGACTACGAGGACAACCAAAAAACAGATGGTGGAACTGTGTACAACAGATATTATTGGATGCAAAATTAAAAACAGGAAAGAAAGGTAAAAACACAGAGCTGACTGGGAGAAGTCCATTAAGGTGGTGAAGGTCCACATCGGACTGTAATGCCATCTAAGAAGAAGAAGATACAACATCCGTACCTTTTCTGCTAGGGTTATGGTGTCAGTGGCAACATTAAGGTGAAAGTGGGTTAAGAAATGGCACAGATCAGGAAGCTTATCATCCAACCTAATTACTCTGTTGAAGACTGCAGTGGCCTGATCACTCATCCAGCTGTCCCACTAAGTGATCAAGTGGCACTTATGCCATAGTAATAATTCTGCCAGTGGCAGAGGTTGTGGTATTCATGAAACAATTTCTCTGAGATTATATTGAAATATACAGAGATTTCAATCAACGCAGAAAAATAAAGGGGCTAATAAAACGTAAAGTTCACCCTAGATCAGCCCATGAAGGGCCAGACGGGGAGTAGAGGGATAGCTCTACATTTTCTTTAACCTCAACACTAGATGGGGGTGGGTAGTCAATGCCATGCCCTGGCTGCTTTACCCCTGGGACAGAGACTCAGTACCCATTGTACAAGAAGTTGGGTGGGCCCCACAGCTGGTCTGGACAAGTGCAGAAAATCTCACCCCCACCGGGATTTGATCCCGGACTGTCCAGCCTGTGGCGAGTCGCTATAGTGACTATGCTATCACAGACCACAAAGCGGCTAGTAATACTACAATTATATCCTACTACATGGAAATATTTCTGAATTTGCCAGGATGAACATAGGAAATGCACACATGACTGTACGAATAGTTTAATTCATGGCATTAATTTTGAGGCTGAATAATATGATAGTGAAGATGAAGAGAGAAAGACCATCATCATCATCTATGTTCGTTTGTACGGGTCTGAAACTTTGTTCATCTATCAAGAGAAGAACATAGACTGGCAGTGTGTGAGAGCAGAGTGCAAAGGAGAAACTTTGGGTGGAAGTAACACAAAGAAGGAGAAAACTGCATAATGAATAGCTTCAAAATGTTTATTGTTCACCAGATATTAGTGGGGTAATCAATAAGGATGAGATGGGCAAACCATGCAGCACAAATGGGATAAAAGATGCATACAAAATCAGAAAACCTAATGAAAAGACATCAATTGGCAAATTTAGACATAGAAAGACAGACAATATTAAAATGTACCTTGGAAAAATAAAATGTGAGAATGTTGACTGATGTTGAATCTGTCCACATTCTCACGTCTTATTTTGTCAAGGTTCAGGATAGGATCCAATGGTGGGTTCTTGTGAATATGGTCATGAACCTTCAGGTTCTATAAAGGGCATGGAATTTGGATCTGAAACAAGAATAAAATGATGTAATGGTGATGATATACAATTTTGAGAATAACATAGCCCAGCTATTAGTTTAGGATAAAAAAATAAACAAGAATATAATAGGCTACACATGTAATCAGCATTGAGGAAAACAATAAATACATACACAATTTTGGCTACTTTTGGACTAAGAAGAGGACAGAATGATAACATTAACATTTACCTTGAGGAAACAGGTTGTGAAAATATGAAAAGTCCTACAAGCTCAAGATAATGCCCAGTTTTGTACTAGCAATATTAAACATTCAATCTCTCCGTACTGTAATTATAATTAAAGTATGTAGAGTGGAATGGCTTCGGCATGTTGTAAGAAGGTGGAAGGACAGTAGAGACGTTATTGGAAGCAAACCAGGAGGCAGGAAAAAGAAAGGAAGACATAGATTAAGGTGGATGGATGGTGTCCAATCAGACTTGAGGAATATCGGTGTAAAAAGATGGAGAACAAGAGCTCTGGACAGAATAGAATGGGCATCTGTCATGAGGGAAGCCAAGGCCAAACTTAAAGGGCTGTATAGTGCTAAAGAAGAAATAGAAGAAGAAGAATGTTAAATCTTCAGGTTGTTATTACCAGAAAGATATTTGGTGTAAGACATAACTAAATTGCATTACACGTGTATCCAGTATACAAATTAATGCATATCCATATTACTTTACATACCACCCAGAAATTAGGTTGGCAACTGTTTTCCTTCCATTGCTCCCAGATTTTTTGAGACACATCTGTTTCCAATGTTTCTTCCTTGAAGCCCATTGAGACAGCAAATGCTGTTGCTTGGTCACCCACTAAGAGGGAATGTTGTGTGTCCTCCAGTACATGTCGTGCAACAGATATGGCACTTTTCACACGTCTCAAAGCAGCAACTGCACCCACATTCATTGTCATTCTACAAAACATTAAATCAGTGTACTGAGAATTTAATATTTATTCCTTGTTGTAATTTATCACATGTGTTTCCTTTCCACAAAGAAACAGAAATAACACTTAGTGCAATTACAGAACAAAGTGAATGCCAGTGACTATATGACATCTGGACACACAAAAAAACATCAGTCTAGGTATTTAACTGTCAGACCTTACATATCTCCTGCCTTATTAACATAGTAAAATATACATAAAGGATAAATAAATTAACTGCTCTGATACTGTCAAAATACAGTACTTAAACGGTGCCTTGAATTTTGGCTGCTAGTTTTAGAGAGACAACAGTGATCAGTAGAGGTGATGTATCAACAAGCTAGAATAAAAAAATAAAAATAAAAAAATAAATAATAATAAAAAAAATCAGTTGCAGGTTATGTGTGCAGAACATTTTCCAGTATGCAAGGTGGGCCAAAACTTGCTTGGAAAACTTAATGAAATACAGTAGAACCCGGATAAGAAGTCCCCGCATAAGAAGTTTTCCCCTGTAAGAAGTCTGATTTTTGATGTCCCAAAATCCTATTGCTTTTAATAAGCTTCCCTCCTAATAAGTCTTCCTGCTTAAGGAGTCCCCAATCCTCTGGTCCCTTGAAAGACTTCTTAACAGGGTTCTACTGTATTGTGAAAATACAGAAAGCTGCAATGACATGTTGCACTTACACAGTACAAGGAAACACTTCAAGCTTCTCTACAGGTGTTCAGTATGAGCTCCCTCAGTTACCCTGCAGATGCCCCAACAACAGGCTACTTATTCCCATATTTGCTGCAGCACACCTTGGTCCACCATGTTTACTGCCTCCATGATGCTGGAAAGTTAGCTGATGCCACAGCTGCAGGATCACAAGGTTGACACTATGATTCTTCAACATTAAACATCCATATACGTATAATCTGAAGCTTTCACAGTGACTGAATTCAATAAAACTCTCTCGGGCTAGCAGCTGCATCAAGTGTTTATTCACCGTTCAACCACCCGATGTGACTGCCTACACACTTACTTACTCGTTGGCTGTATTGCCCTCCGAGAGCCTTGGCTCCTTAATTACAGACGCCCATTCTTTTCTGTCCACTGCCTTCTGTCGCAATCTTTTAACTTTCATCTCCTGTAGATCCTTTTTCAACATCTTCCAGCTATCTCAATCTAGGTCTTCCCATTCTTCTTCTTCCCTCTGATTTACTTTCAAATATTTTCTTAACTACCATTCTGTGATCCATTCTTACTAGATGTGCTATCCATTCCAATCTTTTCAATGTCTGCTACCATCTCTCTCTCTACATAGCACCCACAATTCCTGATTAGTTCTTATTCTCCATATTCCTTGTTCTACCACTGGTCCATATATCCTCCTTAATATTTTCCTCTCCCATGTATTCAGTCTTTTCATATCCATCTCTGTCATATGTTTCACTTCTATACACTACAACTGGTTTCACCATCATTTTATATATTTTAATTTTAACTACTTTACTCATAGCTCTAGACCCAAATATTTGTTCTTGACTACATGAACCTCTAATACCTGCAGCAATCCTTGATTTTATTTCTTCACTTATTACATTTTTTGAATTTATCAAGGTACCTAAATATCTAAAACTCTGAACCCCTTCAAATACCTGCCCATCTATTATCAAATCTTTCTCTAAGTTGGTTATATTCTGTTTATTTTCCTGTATTTTGTTTTGCTATTGTTTATGACTAATCCAGTGCTTAATGCTGCTTCTTTAAGTTGTGTTACAACTTCTTCAATTGTTCTTGCCAATGGTCCAAGTATTAACACATCATCTGCATATGCTAAATTCTATCTCAGGCAAGGCTGCTAGCCTGAGAAAGTTTTTTTTGTAATCATCCATATATCCACAAAGAGGTCTGTGTGGATATATGGATGTTTACCTACACATTTCTTGAGTTGTGAGACTTATTTTCCATATCTACAAAGTCAACTAACTTACACTCAGAACACACAACAAGAAAACAAGTCATCTTCCCAAAGGACAAATAATTGAACATTAAATTCTACTAAGTAATGAGACATATATTCATCTACGGAGTAGAATGTATGTGTAAAAAAAGGACCTCAGCTCCCTCTTAAAGTGTTGCATTTTTTCCAGCTTCCTCATTTAACTTGTCAATTTACTGTATAATTTAATTCCTATGATCACTATACATTTTTAAATACACTAGTTCAGCAGCACTGAATATGGATCCAAGCCTTGGCATGTATTATTGTTGTTGATTTCTGTATTTTGTTCAAGCTTGAAGGTTGCAGTGTACCTTCCTCTGTTGACTGCAACCCACCAAGAGCTGCAGCAGCACACAACAAAGGTGATAAACATGGGACCTATGTGTGCTAAAGTGAACATGGGAAGATGCAGGCTATCACTGGGACATCTGCAGTGTAATCAATGGAGCTCGTATGCAACTCCTCTAATAAAAGTTGAAGGGGTTCCTCACAGTCTGTGATTTCATGTCAGTGTGGCTTTTTGTATTCTCACAATATTTCATAACTCGCCAAATAGTTTTTGGCCCATGCTGTATTATGAAATGGCATGTTCCAGGATTTCAGTTACTCACACTGGTGTCTTCTGTGCTTTTCCTTATTCACTACTGGCAACCTCAAAACTGCTTCCTCTCAATCCTATGTATCTTAGTGGATGCTGTATGACTAACCACTTAAAAACACATCATTAAATTAACCAAATGCATGTTATTTCAAATTACAAAAGTTGTTGGGCAGCTTGTGATTATGAACCCAATGATACATTTTCAAACGCTTGTAGTTTAGCACGTGATATGTTGTTGATAACTGTGAACTTCCGTGCCACATGTCCATATCTACTCAGGCAATAGTACCTTTATATTTATGTACATACCCATCCATAATCATGGCATCTAATGTAGTTTCTCCATTTTCATCTGGACTGCCTCCATAACCTACAGTTCCATCACACTGTTCATATTCGCATGTGGTACAACCCTTTTCTACAGCATCCAGTGCTGATTTCTTTTTGAAGTATATGGTATTCCAAGCTGTAAAAGTAGGATTCATGCCATTAGAATGTATTGATGTCAGGCCCCATACCATATTTTCCATCAATAAAAGATCTGGTCTTGATATATGTCACTCCTTCACACCCTGACTGTGCCCTACCTATGCATTAAATTAACCCAGCATGTTAGTCTTTTCTTAAAATCTTTAAAAGGAAACACAGCACACATCAGGAATAGAGTGATTTGGCAATGTTACATTAATGGACAAGAACAGAGAAGAAGTGCAACAATAAAATGGAAGGGAGGGCAACACAACCTGCTGGGTGACACCAAATGTAATGAACAAATTAAGTGGGCATGGAAATAAAAGAAACTGTATAGAAGCAAATACATAAGGAATGGGGGGAAATAAAGCAGAGTAGAAATAATACTATAAAGCATGTGGAAACATTCCTGCATGCATTGTGATAGAAATGACAAATGATTCCTTAAAGACAATACAAGAAGTACTGGGAAGAATTTATGACATTTATATCCCTTTGAATGCTTCAGTCTGTATAAACAGAGTTAATAGAACTAGAAACAAATAATTATATGTAACTCAGTATAGTGCTTAGACTGTGGCACGCATGACCGTGAAATTGGAGTTTGATTTTGGAAAGGGGCAAGTACTTCTCTCTTCTCTGAAGTATCCAGACTGGCTCTGGACGCCTATCCAGCCTCCTATCCCAAGGGGTACCAGGGGCTCTTTCACCATGGTTAAAGCAGTCAAGCCTTGAAGTTGACCACTCAATACCACTGGCAACTCAGCCTGCCCTCACAATAGTCTCGTTCTTAGTGGAGAAGTGTTGGGGAGAGACAGACGTGCTTGGGGTGAGAAAGTTCTATGCAGCATTTTGTTAATACTGAGAAACAGGGATTTCTGTATTTTAAAAAATCTGTAGTTTACTAGAATGACTTCTTGAATTTACACTAGTTTTTATTTTGCTCACAATACTTCAGGTGATGTTATAGCAAACTGTGTACCTCAGTGGTGAGCAACCTTTTGATCACAAAGAATAAATGAAGAAAAAAATGTCTGCAGGCCACATTATAAATAATACCCTTTTTTTTTACTTATATATATCATTAATGATAACACCCTGTCATCAACAGTGCCAATATTGAGGCTGTTAACCTCATCTGAGCATAAAAGAATGTTGAAGGGGAGAATATTCTCCAGAAAAAGGAAGGGACGACCACATACAAGATGGTTGGACAATGTGGTGATGGACCTTGTGGTGATGGGGGTCAGAGGCTGGAGAGGAAGAATAGAGGACAGAGCAGGCTGGAGAGAGTTGTGAAGGAAGCCAAAGCTCACCAAGGGCTGTAGTGCTGCTGCTGATGATGATGAAACCTCGATGTGAAATTAATCTTTAAAAAATTGGAATTAACCATACAAAATTTGAAAATTATCTTACCTAATAAGTCCTCACTTCAAGACACATGCTGTGTTGTCAAGTACTTACATTTAGCCACAACTTTATGTTCTGGTTCCTAAACCTATAAGCAATGAAGCCACATAACATGATACTTACTTTTATGTTGGATAGGAATTCTATTTATATTTTGGTAAGAAAATTATGCTGTATTGTCATCAATAATAAAACTTATTTCTGAATAATATTTTTGTATAAATGTGGATAAAATAAATATTCATTGAATTTCATATTTTTTTGTTTCGAGTTTCTGAAATTAGATCACAGGCTGCACTTCGCAGGTAGAAGGGCTCCATTTTGCTCATTGCTGATGTAACTGAAATCTGTGTAACATCTAACCCCCCTCTTCTCAAATAAATTGAAGCCTAACACAGCAATTGGGCCTTAGCACTTGACTGCTTCCAAGTTGACGGTCTGTACTCTTCTGAGTTCTTTTGCTGTATATTCCATTCTTTAGTTTACAATAAAAGGTTATATTTGTGTTACATTAACTGAAAACATCTGGTGGCGTGATATTTATATAAATTTTCTTGAATATCTTTCAGTTTGTTCAGAAGTTATTGGGGGAGAGGTGCAGGAACAACAATGCCATTGTCTGATTTTTCCTTTTAAGATAAGAAAAATACATTAAAGACTAGCAGCCTGGGGCCCATATTACAGACTTAAAATACCCATACCCTATCATATGGACTGGAATCAGCGTTAAACTCGAGGCAAGAGCAAGGATTTCTCTGTTCTCCATCACATTACTGGCTCTGGGACTCACACAGCCATCTATGCAGTGGGTACCGGGAGCTCTTTCCACTACTGGGCCATGCAGTTGAACACTTGTCTCACTATAGTTCTGAGGTTAAGAATTTATGGTATTGTACCTCCAGCCTCCCATACATCTTCTGGTGTGGTACTTAAATAAGCACAGGGAAAACTTCACCTTCACAAGTTTTACCAACATCAGTATTTCATTTTATGTATATGCAGTTTTAAATCTGTGTACATATGGAAAATGAGTCATTGTAGTAATTATGCAATGGGCTGGACAACCATGTTCGTTTCCCAACACCACATCCACAGCAGCTGTGGGGCTCATGTAGCCTTCTATCCACTGGGTATCCGAATTACTTTAGTAAGGATAAAATGGTTGGGGCACAAACCTCACCACTCACTTCCATCTAGTCTTGAGATTAAGACTGTATGGAGTTATACCTCCACCTCCCAAGACATACCCATGGTGTGGTGCTTAATTAGGCACAAGGAAAATTTTATCTAGTACCTTTGCCTGTTTTACATATGTAAAATATTGGCACACAAATAGCATAAGCATAAACATAATCATTGATGCCATGACCATCACTGCAGTTATCAGTAATCTTAAAGGGAAATTTTAAAAAAAGGGATGATTTCATAGTTTTAAATAGTATTTTACATACAGAGGCATTTTTAGACATGTTATTAAACTTGTTACTTTAAGGTGGCACATCCCCGTTGCATTATTAAATATAAATGAATATTGTAGTCAACACAACATTATATAAGGAAGAACAAAGGCTATGTGTTTTCACTAAAAATGATTAGCCATCATCAGGCCTAATTACAAGAATAATAAAGTATATTTTACAACTGTAATTCAGGTCTGAGATCTCAACCTTTACAAGCTAAAATACACATCTAGTGTAAAAGACACAGAATGCCTAAAATATACAACTTGAAGTTTATAAAAGGTTAAAAAATAATAAACAGAATGATGTGACATAGGCAATTAGATATAACATTCCTGGAAGTGATGTGCACATATTGCAGTCGGAAACATCAAAGTGTAGAAAAAGTGCATATAGAGTAGGACTAGCTTCAGTTCTTTAATCTTGTTTTGTGATGTTTTGGTTCTGTTACTTATTTTGAGTATGTTAATAAAGTTGTTTAATACTACTTAGATTTTGATATGATATAATACATCACTTTTACAGATCCCAATACACATCTTAAAAGCAATTAAAAGTGTAAAAGTGACATATTATACAAAGATCTAAGTAATATTAAACAACTTTAAACAACTACGTCAACATACGCAAAATAAGTAACAGAACCAAAACATCACAAAACAAGATTATAGAACTGAAGTTAGTCCTACTATACACGCACTTTTTCTACATTTCATCATCCGACTGCAATATATACCACACCACTTCCAGGAATTTTATATCTAACTGCCTGTGTCACATTATTCTGCTCATTATTCTTGAACCGTTTATAAACTTCAAGTCATACATAGCAGGCGTTCTGTATCTTTTACACTGTATGTGTGTTTTAGTTTGTAAAGGTTGAGATCTCAAACCTGAAATACAGTTGTAAAATATACCCCTTTTGTAGTCTTGTAATTAGGCCCGATGGTGGGTAATCATCCACAACCACTTAAAACTGTCAGCATTTGAAGTTTCAAATCTTCCGAGATTTAGCTGTATTGACATCTAAGACGACTTGAATCTTCATCAACATCACAGTGACAACCTCAGATCTCTCATCAACTTTTCCCCTTAAATTTCTGGAGTCTTTAAAAGTACAACATTTAAACACCTTAAGAACATTAACCATGGCCGCGCCAAGACTACATTCCGCCCCTGCCACACCCGCGGTTTAAAACAACTGAACTTTGCAGTGATTAATAACACGAATTTCCCAGATACTTATCAAAAAGTCTCCGGTTGTTTAATTCATAAAAGTTTTATTTACACGACAACATAAAATTTTTAAAGACTGCCAATTAATAGTCACGATACGATCGAGAAGAGAAAAACGTAAAATGACTGGTTCAACTGTCGGCCAACCTTTCTTTCTCTACCCTCCAATCGGTTAGGCATACGAGGATGTCCATGTTTTACGATCTCGTCCAATATTCACCTTAAAAGACAAAACTGACCCTAGTTTCTACAGACGGAAACAAATCCACACCTCGTCTATGCCATGTCCTGAATCCACAAGTTCCACAACTATGATTTGTTTGCCTGTCGGCTGTAAATCACATGCTTTCTCACATACACTTTATCCAGTCATCGAAATAGGAGGAATTTCTGTAAAATTTCAGCAACGAAACCCATCATATACATATTCGTCTGATGCAGTTATCGCATGGGTACATACCACCTATGGCGTAACGTGAGAATTCTTACCATTTTGCGTTGCATTTGTAAATGGCCATGTATTTATAACGACTGGTGCCACGTTCCTGCTTTCATTGTACGGATCTATATTTGCGACGACACAAATAATACCCAACAGGACGAGCGAAGTAAACATAACCATCCTAGTACTTGCAGTTAGCATTCTAGCTGCTAAGAACACGTCGCTGAATTCCGGAGGAAACATATGTCGTCAGATATCAGTTCTGATAAGGTTTATTTTGTACACAACACACAATGCCAACCTTTAGACCTTCGCATCACACACCGCATATCTCACGTGGTAAGACATGCCATAGAGTTTGCAGTGAGACTAGCAACCACATCCGATCCGTGTAACAACATTCCTGCCAGGTGTACCAACGCTGTGCACTACCCTCAACATGCAACAATTTTCCGTGACGTAAATTCCAGTAACCCCAGAACGGCGTTTCCCGCCAGAATATGCATTTCCTTACACCACAAAAAAACAAATCATATAGTAGAAACGCTGGTATTCTGCACCCGCAAATCTATCATCAACGTCCCTCACATATTCCATGTACAAAGTCTCACTCTTGTGCTGTGTTTCACTGCAATTCATTGTCAGCATCGCCAACTTTCCTCCATTAAAGACCTCGGGCCCTACCAACTAATCCACACGAGAACCGCAGGGCCCAATCTACAGGATATTGTTAAAGAAGACCACACATTTATTACAAAAGCACACACGACTATATATTTCTTCCAGTACACAATATGTCACACATAAGTTCTTTTATTTATGCTTTGATTCATGCAATGACAGAAAATTGTCAATTAAAAAAGGGCATGTTAATAAATCATCCCTCTTCTATAGGAAGATAAAACTAAGAAGCACTTTTTAAAACGGTTAAAAAAGAATAAAATTTGCACTGCATACTTAATTCATATGAATACACTGTACTAAAATACATCTACCAAAGGATGTAAGCACGATAAAACATGTAACATTAAAACATTTTACGAATAAAATGCATTTGTCATATCATTAACAGACAAATCCAACTGCTGATTTGCATCAGCTGAATGCATCAGGCCTGTGGCTGCCCCATAGTGTTGACTTTGTGCGGAGTTTCTGACACGTTGCAGAGGATCATTCATGCTTCCTGTGAATGTTGTCATTGGATGGTGATGAGAGATGGCTCCAATTGTTTGAGGATTAATGGAATGCTGCAGAAGTGTCATGGTGCGATTTCCTATGCCTACAGGTTCCTTTCCAGGTCTTCCTGCTAAGAAATGGTAATGGGTGTTTGGAAACTCTTGTGTGGAATGATGGTGACCAGTTGAATCTGAATGGGCTTGGTGAGGATTCATGGACTGTGATACTGATAAGGATGGAGGCTGATTCTGCATTTGCTGATGATGTTTTGCAGTTTCTACTATGTTTCTTTGCACCTGTAACTGAATATTTTGGACTGTTGGTGTACCCTGGGTGTTATAGTTAGGAGCAATAGGGAAGTGAACATTGGAACAACCCAAACCAGCAGTTTTCTGCTGGAACATGAGTGCTTCAGCTGCTTTAGCGGCTGAATTATGATCAGTAGGTACCATTGCATTCTCAACCAAGGAAAGTTTCTTTGCAGTTCCCTTTCTTCTTGATTTCTTTGGGCTCCTGTCCTTCTTAGCAGCAAGATCCATCTCATCCATCTTGTGAATATGGCTCTCATTGAAGATGTCTAACTTCTTCTTCAACGTCTGGAAATCCTTAGACTTCACTTCTTCATGGAACACTTTGCGATACAACCAGCTCTTCACTTTTGGAATGTAACCCGGAATTAATTGCCCTGGAACAAAAACACAGAAATTAACAATATTTACACTACAATTTTCATTATTTTACCACTGTTTGCTAATAACGATAACACACACATGGGGTCTTACACCTCCTTCAATTATGCATAATGATATACAACACGTTACACACCATACTATCCAGCAAACACCACATATCAATGGATTATACCACCAAACTCCCTGTTGAAACATTATTTTGTACATACATTGTATTCCTAAATAAACATTATTTCTTAATGAAACTAAAGCAGTTGTGCACTCACCAGTTTGTGGATTCAAAGCTTCACATTCATACATTCGAAGGAAATGAAGGTACAGCTTAGCCACATTCAGTTCTGGCACCATTTGTCTGTTTTTGTCCTCTTTCATGAAGTTTTTCAAATCATTTGATTTTATTACAGAAAACAGGTGATTTTTAATCAACTCTTTTGTTTCTTGGGGGATTTTTGTGGGTCTGTTATCATGTTTTCCACGGCCATCTCTGGGAAATAAGATGTTCTGATCCAATTTTTCACTCAACGTTCTTATTTTTCTGAAAGACACTGCATGAATATGTGCAAAAGCTAGTTTGCAAACCTGTGTTTCTTGCCCTCTGTAACG
Organism: Reticulitermes speratus; assembly: GCA_021186555.1. Classification (NCBI taxonomy): domain Eukaryota; kingdom Metazoa; phylum Arthropoda; class Insecta; order Blattodea; family Rhinotermitidae; genus Reticulitermes; species Reticulitermes speratus. The sequence continues at coordinate 12,467,826 of JAJKFL010000001.1, forward strand.
AATATAGTACTTGTAAGTACACGTTCTTCTGTCAGATGCCGCATTTTTCTTTCTTTTAACGTCATGCTTTCTGATTAGCCCAAATAAATAGGCATTCTGTTCGTCGTACGTTTTCAAAGAATAAAAACCATCAAACAGCATTTGTCTAGTTTTCTCATCAATTTTTTCGTAACATTTCAGTTTACAGAGGCAATCAGAACCAATTTTCTTCTGTTCTGTCATCTCTCCTCTGACAGTCACATGTGGTTCGCCCGCAATTATAGACCGTTTTCTTTTCTCTCGTTTCCATTCTGACTGATTTCTTGCCTTTCGCTTTGTAGACTTTTTTTGTGGTTCTGTTGCTTCTGCATCCTCCATTTTATAAGGTTTGGTTCAGTTCATTTGACGGTTGCCTTGCCAACCAAGTATGAAAATATTAATTGCCAATCAATATATATTCATACCTAGTGCGCACAGCTGATGTTTGTCCGCAAATGTTTGATGTAAACAATGTCTGTGAATGTAATCAGGTGAAAATTAACACTTTCTTCTTCTAAATTTGGAAAACCTGAAACCTTGTACGAGCGAGGACAATTATGCTGCTGCGACACTTAAAATTTCTATCTGTAGGTAGCGCTACTGTCAGAAAAGTAAAGATGGGGGAATCAGTAAAATGAAATTGTGGAAGTGGTTATAATTTAACGTAATTTACATCCAAAAATGGTAATGTTAACAAAAGTCATATATTTTTGACACTGTCTTTTAGTAGCTATATGCAAACACCTGTTGATAAATTTTGAATTAACTTCTTATTCGCTGATATTAAGTCGTGTTCTGTAGGTCAACAGAACAAAATTTACTGTTGCAGATCTTTCATTGGACTAAGCCGAGGATGTAGAACGTCATGATACCAATACAATACTTATTTCAAATACAAATTAAATACAGAGTAACTATCTGTTTAGAGTGTTACAGCAAAAGGACAGCTTGTCATGGTACCATTTTCGCTTGCATGTTTTTAAGCCAATTTAGAATTCTTGAGGTAGAAGGCGTGAGATAATACTCTGTAAATGCTGGCACACACACTTTTATATCGTGATTTAAATGTTCGTGGTTAGGGATGGTTTACTGAATAACTTGATTCCTTCGTAATAAACGCCTTTTTGATACTTAATTGAGTTTAGTGCTTGAACGTGTAGGGTCATTTAAGTGCATTGTGCTTATGTCATGTGTATGTTAATTTGTTTGGAATTTTTCCATGTTGGTCAAAACAAATGATAATACCGAGAGTAATAATTCACTGGCAGGTGCAAGAATATTGAATTTGCTAAATAATTGCCCACACGAGACTTTACTTTTAGCACCTGCCATTATTTTACTAATTTTAATTTGGATGTAAAGTGACTTCTTCATACATGTCGAATTTCCCTAGATGAACAGTTCATGTGGCGTGATGGAATTGAAGTAACCAAATAATATGGTTTAAGATTTTCTGTAGCTTGCAGGTCTGAGACCAATGAAATTTTCCTTATGTTTACATTTAATAACTAGTAGTGAGGACTGATTGTAATGTGTTGTGTCTGTACATTCAGGGTGCAAATATATCTCAGCTGGAACGAGATATTGGATCAGATCAGTTTCCTCCTAATGAACATTACTTTGGACTTGTAAATGTAAGTTTATTTTTTCTAAATACACAAATTGTAATATTTATGATAGTTGTATGCAGTAGATTTAGATCTAATTGTGTACTGTAGCATACAGCATATTTGTATAGCATGGTTGAAAATATCCATGTTGTGAAAGTTATTTTAAAGGAAGTTGTAGAAATACCTTCCAGTCATCACTTGAAAATGAACTTTGCATTTGCAGGTAAATACACTGTATTCTTCACAATGACCTGTCATTATTTATGCTTTTTTTTTTCAGTTTGGCAATACTTGCTACAGCAATTCTGTCCTTCAGGCTTTATATTTTTGTAAACCATTTCGAGAAAAAGTGTTAGAGTATAAAGCAAGAAATAAAAGAACAAAAGAAACCCTCCTCACATGCCTTGCCGACCTCTTCTATAGTATTGCCACACAAAAGAAGAAAGTTGGATCTATTGCACCAAAAAAGTTTATTGCTCGACTTCGAAAAGAGAAAGGTTGGTATTGTTAATATGTGATATACACTAATGGAGTGTTCTAATGATTCGTTAGTGATGTGTTAGATTTATCACTCTTTCCAAATATGTTAATCATATTCTCTTCTTCTTTCCAGAGGAGTTCGATAACTACATGCAACAAGATGCCCATGAATTCCTTAACTTCTTGATTAATCATATCAATGAAATTATTTTAGGTGAATATTTTTTGTAATTTATTTGTGAAATAGAATGAGACAAACAAAATAATAACAACTTTCAAATACGTGTGTCGTATATTAATATCCACTCAGCCGCCACAAATGCCACGTAGTGTGTATACTGACATTGCCGCCGAGTAAACCGTAAAAGACAAACAACAGAACATACTGATTAGGAAATGTAGTTTACTTTTAATAAGTTGGTGGGGATGAGGCATATTATCATTTTTTTATTTGTTACTTAGGTTGAGTGCCATCACTTATGTTTAGATTACATTAGCTTAGGCTTCTCTGTTTGGTTTAGTATGAAGCAGTAGTACTGATGATATTCTGTCAGACTTTGTCCTTTCCATTTTATACACATATCATACAGCACTAATTTTATTATGAAGGCTTTTTTTTCACTTTGAAGTCTGAAGGTATATCAAAAAGTTCCCATACTTGCATCTGGGACTGAGAATGGCAAGTGGTACAGCTTTCTGCCACTAGTTGCCATAGCATCCCTGTCTTCCGAGCCAGTGTAGTGAGTTTTGCAACCATAACCTTCTGCATACTCTCTCACACCTACAAGGATGTAGAAAACTACATAACCTTGAAAAATAGGTGGGAAAGTATTGTCTTGAAATAAATCCAGATAAGACCAAAATTATGAGAATCAACATTAAGAGGAAAGAAAGTTTAACATTTACTGGGAGAACTGTTAATGAAGTAGAAACACTTTTGTGCCTTGGATCTGTGGTAACTAAAGAGGGAGGAACTGAACAAGATAAGAAAAAATCACATCAGCAAGGCACACCCATAATTTATTCAGCTATTTCCAATGTAGAGATCTAAGCAGTTATCCTTAAGAACAGAGTTATGCGTATTGGAGACATGTGAAAGCAGTCCTGTATGGGCGTGAGACTTGGAAAAGAACTAAGAGCATTGAAAATTGTCTACAAGTGTACATCAGTAGGTGCCTAAGGAAAATATTAAATATAAAGTGGCCATGAACAGTAACAAATGAAGGACTGTGGAATACCACTAAACAAATACCAATAATTGAGCAAGTAAAAAAAAAGTGGAAATGGAAATACGCTTAGGAAATCATAGGAAGCAATAGAGAGGACTGATTTGATTGGAATCCCTAAGGTATTAAAAGAAGAGGTCAACCAAGACATAACTGGAGGAAGAAGCCTTACAGCTGGGAAAACATGATCAGGAGTAAAGCTGCTGGCACAGAATCGTGTACGCTGGAGATGCTTTGTGGAGGCCTTAGGCGGGGGAGGAAGAAGAAGAAGAAGAAGAGATGATGATGATGATGACAACGACAATGGGGAGCAAGTCTGCTGAAAACACCCAGAATGATGGTGGAACCAGGACTGGTTGATTTGCCATGGCTATGTGCCACTGGTGCACACTGCTTTGTCAGTGCAGCAATTTTTGGCCACTAAAAACGTGGCTGTGGTCTCCTACCCTCCTTGCCTGATTTGTCTTATTGTGATTTCATCTTATTTCTAAGAAAGAAATTGCAGCTGTGAGGGCATAGTGTCCAGGATGTCCCTGGAATTCTGGAACACTCATTGACTGTGCTACATACAGTACCAAAAATTCAATTTCAGCAGTGGCAGATTGCTGGGCCTGTTGCATAAACTCAGAAAGGGACTACTCTGAAGGGGCAAAAATGACTAATAACAAAGGTAAGCACATGTTTCATTACCAGCTCAGTCTGGGAACTTTTGGATATGCCTTTATATTTGTTAAAGAAAGTTACTTTTTCGAGTGTTTATCTTTTTCTTCTCAGGTTATGTGTATATTTATGGAAGTATTGTTTCTCAGTATTGAAATTAGCAGTCTTGGCTTTTTACATCAGTATGTTGTCAGTATAATAATACTAATCTTACACCACCATCACCAAAACATATTGATGAAATGCAGCTTTCAAAACACATCAGCTTTTGAGAATTTTATACAGTTTTGCTCTCTTTTTTTTTAATAGATGTGTTTATGTGTAGCACTTTACAAACAAAACACAGTCAGTGTTTTCCTCATTATGTCTTTACATTAGGTGACATTTCTTTTATCACGCAGAGATTTTACATAGTAGCACCAACATACAGATGTTTGCTCACTGAAATAAAGTAAATATTTTTCCTCTTATTAATATGACTTCCATATTCCTCAAACAAATCCAAATGTATTGCCAGTTTTGGTCTGTGTGTATGCTGTAAATACAAATAAAGCGATCATTCTGTTTTAAGTTTGGTGTTATATGACACGTGCAGATGTGTTTTCAGGATTCTGAGGTACTGTACTAAAGGTGTTCCTTGGCTCTGAGTTTATGCTGTGGCAGAACCATGGCATCATTTATAAATATTAAGAAACTTTTCACTTTCCAGCAGTAATGAGATGGTAATCATTGTTACTGAGAAACCTTGATGTACAGAGAGTTGTGATGTTAATAGTTTTAGGTTTGTTTGTGTAGTGAAAGAGTATTATTTGAAATCACTATGAATGTGTAATATGGGTTTTACAAAACTGGGACAAAATAAGAGATAAGTTATTTTCTTTTGCAGCTGAACGGCATCAAAGTAGTACTAAGCCAAAGATAGGAAATAGTGAGGCTCCTACTCCTCAGCCTGAACCAACATGGGTGCATGAAATTTTCCAAGGGATACTGACAAGTGAAACAAGATGCCTCAATTGTGAAACAGTAAGAAGTTTATGATTACATTGCAGGATTGAAACAGTAGCCTGGGCTGAGAGTGTAGTTGTGTTGTAGCATACACACTGTAAATTATATTTTGTGTTTTTGAGACTGTAATATTGGCTAATGTCTGCTTGATGATACAAGTATATTTTTAGAGGACAGGACAGTTCTTTTAATGCATATAGTTACATAATACCAGCTTACAGTTTTTATGTGAATTGATTCTGTAAATCTTCATTTGGTTACCACTATTCAAACACACATAAACACACTAGGTGCATGGAGGTACACCTCCATTCCTTCAGCCTGTCACACTGGAGGCCCAAATTTGATCCCAGGCCAGTTCATGTGGGATTTATGGTGGACAAAGTGGCACTGGGACAGGATTTTCTCTAACTACCTCAGTTTTCACCCATCAGTATTGTTCCAGCAGTGCTCCATAGTCATTTACTCATCTGTTGCCAACACTGTATAATCTGAGCAATTGAGAGTGTCATTAAATAACACTCACACACAGACACACATTTCATTCCTGCCTTTTCCTTCAGAGCGTGATGCTAAATTAAGCATGCCGACAACATACATACATTTGACTCTTCTCAAACTTGGTCTTCATTAATGTAGTGTTGACAATGCCTGTTATTTCAGACACTACAGACACTTTTTTTAATAAAATTTTTAAATTAGAAACTGAAGTTCTCATCTTGTGGAAGTATGTACCTGTGGGATATCATCTGTTACTAAGATGCTATGTGAATGTTTAGTTTGGGGCTTATTGTATATTTGGAATTAACTTTTAAATATTTATGTTATAGGTGAGTAGTAAAGATGAAGATTTTTTTGATCTTCAAGTTGATGTTGACCAAAACACCAGCATCACCCACTGTTTGAAGTGCTTTAGCAACACAGAAACACTGTGCAGTGATAACAAGTTCAAGTGCGACCATTGCAGCAGTTACCAGGAAGCACAGGTAGGAAGTGGTTGTTGTTATTGCCAGACTTAGTGCCATGCAGAAGTGGCCAGCTTCTTCCATAAAAATGAAATACCATATGCACACTGATCTTTTGTGCTAGTTGTAAAAAATTACTTTTCAAATGAAAATAGTTCTAAAGACCAGATAGTATTAAAATAATTTGTCATCCCACACAGTACTGGGCCCTTGTTGGTTTTACTACTTTTTAATCTTCTTTTAACTTCTTCAGTCATGTAACCACAAACATTGTTGAGATTGAGCTTGTTGTATAAGATCAAAATATCTCTGGGTTGACCCTGCCACACAGACTTAGTCCAGTCTTGCTCATGTGAACGGACTGTTCATCCAGACTCGTGCCCTAATATGTACACACAGTACATGCACTTCCAGAAATGTTTTCCTTTTCAACACCACAAAGGACATCAACTTGCAGCCATTGACAGTGTTACACAGCTTCACACTAATCCACTGCTTCCCATTGCAACTTGTTCTGATTGTTACTGTTTTCTCACATTTCATGTAGCTGTTACGTTTAACAGTATATCAAAATATACTGGAGTTTGGGGTACGCAGTGGCGCAGTTGGTTGAGGCACTGCTCTACAAGCCGGAAGGTCGCGGGTTCGATTCCTGATGGTGTCATTGGAATTTTTCATTGACATAATCCTTTCGGTCGCACTATGGCCCTGGGGTCAACTCATCCTCTAACAGAATTGAGTACCAGGAATATATCCTGGGGGGTAAAGGCGGCAGGGGCGTAGGGCTGACAACTTACCACCTTCATGTGCTGATTGTCTAGAAATCTGGGAGCCTCAAACTCCTGGAACCCTAAGGGCCTGTCCAGGCTGGTATAGGGATTGCTTTACCTTTTACTGAGTTCGGTCTGCATTTCCAGTTTCAGAGAGTAGGTAGGGGTTTTTTTCCCAGGCCATGACATAATTTGTAGCATGAACAACAGTTCTCCTGTATATGCATTAGGAAGCCTTTGTGCAATACACAGAAATTTTTTGGCATCAAACTGTGGCTTATACTTAAGCCCTGTATTCCAGCTTCTTCAGTTATTTCTAATGTCTTCAACTGGCGGCATATGTTACCACAGCCTGCGTAACCAAACTACCACCTGTCATTTAAATGTGAAGAAAGCTTTAAATATGATATTATTACTATGATTTTTGAGATTTTCGTGGCAGGTGCTGCTCAGGTAATGGTCTTGAGAGTTTTTGCACTGTTTAGTGCAGTGGGTTTGTTCTGATGTTTTGGAGGAATGTGTTAGATCCATCTTCAGGGTGACTGAATTTGGTTCAGGTAATTCTGAAGTGATTAGGAGTCAGTGAGAGTCTTGTTATGTCTGATGCTCAGTCAGCCAGTCTGTCGTGGTGTTGAGGCAATTTTGGAGCTCATGACCACATTATAGTCTCTGGATATTACTGTCACACTGTCTTCGTGCTCCCTCTCTGGGGGAGGGTGGGTCCATCCATTGTAGTGTTTGGGAGGAGGAAATGTGTTGATTGTAGAGGTAGATTTCAAGGATTTTGGCTCATCAGAGCTATGGTAAGGAGAGAGGGGTGGACTTGCACCAAGGCAATGGGGGTTGAATGTTCCCAGTAACATAAATGGCCACTTTCAAGGCCATAACCAGTGGAAGCTGTGATAATAATGTGACCTTACATGTATGAGTTTTCTGTCTGAGAGGAGGAAGGTAGAGGGTGATAGACTTTATTCATGTGGACATCAGTGTTAAAATCAGGTCATGCTGCTTCTGGAAGGCAGGACTGTTCCATTCTTGGAGAATGTGTGCTGCTTTCTTACTTTCTTTCTTTCTTTCTTTCAGAGAATGAATAAAAGGCTACTATTACCTGCTTAGAGAGAATTCATTTTTCAGGTTTATGTTTTTTGGATGCTACTCAACCTCTCTTGCTTCCCTTATGAACTGGTCCATATACCTGGATTTTCTGACGAGGATATTGGTGTTGTTGAGCATGACATGATGGGTTGTTGTCTGTTTATTGTGTTGCTTCCAAACAGCTGACCTGAAGTACAGAAGTGTTCGTTCTGTGCTGATATGATTTTGCTTAGAACTGAGGTTACCTAGACTTTAATTTTGGAGCATATGTAGGCATATATCTATTAAAAATACTGTTTTCATCTATGAAATAATATAGCTAAGTCAGATGTGATGATAGATGAGTATGGCACAGTGGTGGAATGATGATTATCAGGGGAAAGCTGAAGAAATTCAGAGAAACCTACTCCAGTGCCTCTTGATCCTCATGACTCTCATCTGAAAGTCACCTGGGATTCTACCCAAAGTTTTCTGGTGAGAAACAGAGGCCTCACAGCATGAGCTATGCATAGTCCTTGAAAACCTCAAGTATCATATGAAACTATAGATGAGTACAGTTATTTATTGCTTTCTTGTTAGTTTTAGTATTCATCCATAAAAAAATTTCTTATTTTCTGTCTTCTAGAAACGAATGCGGGTGAAGAAGCTTCCAATGATTTTGGCACTTCATTTGAAGAGGTTTAAGTACATGGAACAGTTTAACAGGCATATAAAAGTTTCGCATAGGGTTGTGTTTCCTCTAGAATTGAGGCTATTTAATACGGTATGTATGTAGTACATTCTGCTAGTTATCTTTATATTATTCCTCTGTCTTCGTGTTTTATACATTAAGGCTGTTATGCTTTTAAGTGATTGGAAAGGTGTGATTTACATGTAACTACTAAAGTTTGTGTTTTTATATTTCATTCAAAGAAAGCAATTTTTACCCATGAAAGAAATTGAATAATTCATGATTGTTACAGTGTAGTAATGGTTTGCAATTCTAGTAATGACTCATTGTCCTCAAGGCATGTTTAACCCATTTATGCCACATTTTCCAAGCACTGAGAAACCAAAGAACTGTCTTTTTCTCGTGTATTATGTGCAAGTATTGTTACCTGCTTTTGATATACATTCAGTTTTGATTATTGATCTTCAGGCTGGTTGCCCAGAGGTTTCTTTAATCTCCTCCTGCATTCTGCCAATTCATTATTTGAAGTAAAATTTTGTTAATTCGAAGTACTCGGAACCAAGAAATACAAACTCAGAATTAAACAAATTGGAATTGTGTGACATATAGTGGACTAAAGCTGCGAGGTAGTTGATTCTCGTGACATAAGCATGGTATAGGGTCGGTACTAAACATGAAATATCAGTTCTGAAATTGGGAGAAGTGTATCTTATATGACATCGTGAGTTATCACCACCTTCCAAATAGGATGCAGATGGCCTGTTTCATCTCAGAGAAAGCCTGCTTGTCATCATCTTGGGTCTTCCAGCATCTCAGATGTGTTTGGGTTTGTGGTCCATGATACGACGTATTTACCCAAATACAAGACAACCCTACTTTACAATCTACAGCTTTCATGAGAATACCCATATTCACGTTAGCCATGTTTTTCCGTCATTTAGTGTTTACAAGCATAATATGCTGGAATCTTATAATCATTAGAATTAAACTGTTAGAGTATTCTTGTAATAAAAAGGGTACACATCACTGAGTTAACTAGTTCTGCCAACAGTATCATCACTAGAAGAAGGGTTTTCTTCATGATTTTCCTCCCCTGTTCCATTCGTATTATTTAACACGCACAACACTTTTTAAACCCCTTGATGATGGATTCTGGTGAAATGTCATTTTCCAACAGCCTTAATCCACCCTCCCAGCAGTGCTTTAGAGGGTGACCTTATGTTTCCAGCTGGTGTTAGTGGGCAGTTTCCAGACAGCAGCTATTCCCTATACAGGCAGTGTAGTAAATTTTTTGAATGGTTTCTATGCAGTTCTCATTTCACCCTTCTTGATTTAGTAGTCTAACAGTATTAGGAAAAATTATGAATTATGTAGCTACTCATTATTTAATTTCCTCCAGTCATTATACTTTATCTAGCTTAGGTCCAAGTCCTGTATATTCCTCAGCACCATCAATCCACATTCTTGTTTCATATCATATTTTGTTCTTGTTGGAAACAGCAGACAAAATTAGTTTTACATGTATTTTAAACTGTATAGTTTTAGATAGGACATAAGAAGGTAAAAGAATCAAAAGTAAGGTGTGGTTTCCATATGATCATACATGTTTCAGTCTGACGATGCAGTGAACCCTGACAGGTTGTATGACCTTGTTGCTGTTGTGATTCATTGTGGTAGTGGTCCAAATCGGGGACATTACATCAGTATTGTGAAGAGTCATGGTTTTTGGCTTCTTTTTGATGATGATATGGTTGATGTAAGTAATATATTTTTAAACTTCAAAACAGTAGACAGTAGCAGAAACAGGGATTAGAAAACAAAGTGACATAATCTTGATTAAGTAATTTAAATTTACAAACTGAGACACTGAGTGGGTCTACCATACACACTGCCACTGCAGTCTTTTTACATTATGCAAAGGATGTGAACATGATGGAATCAGAATGTATATACATTAGTATATTCTTATAGATAGAAATACTTTTCTTGTTTATGTTGAAGTACCTAGTTGTCTCTTGTGTCATGTCTCAGTATGTACAATCATTCCCTTTTGATTTGGAAAGAAAATAAAATTGTGGCACAGATATTTGCTAATTGTGGATTTAGAATTTGTATCATATGATGAAACAGGTATGTAAAGAAATGAAAAGATTTATACATTTAAATGAGCACACCTGTAGATAGTGCACATAATTGGCCCAAAAATAAATGGAAACCAAGACATATAGGTCAGATTTTGCCTGATCTGCTTATTTGGTGGAACAGAGTTTAAAACCTTGATCACAAATGCTAATTGCTACATGTTAGTCCTTCCCATCAGTAAAGAGGTTGGCAGTTTGTATGGGGGTCTCAAAACACATGGTTGATGTCCTGTGTGCCAATTTTTAACTTCTGCATAAACTTGGGCATGCAAATTTCCACAAATCAGTGTGTTCAGTTTATGTGGTTGGTCTGGTTTGATGAATTCAGTTTGTATTTCTTACCCTGCTTTTTATGTAGGTCTTTGTGATTATTCTTAACCATTTTATTGTAAACTTTGCTCTTATCTCCAGCTGACAAAACTTGATCATAATGGCTTATATAGTAAGTCCAAGAGCTGGAAATACAAAGTGGTTATCCATTTAACATTAGCCATATTCCGTGCAGTATATTGACGATACAGTATTTAATCCAACTAATTGCACATATAACTATAAATAACAATCTTTTACTTTGTGATGCTCCTCTTACATGTTTCGGCCCCTGTAGGCCATCTTCAAGGAAGTCATTACAAAGAAATACATTTATAATAAATGCTGTCCAAGACGTGCATATATGAAGTTAAAATTCAGTGTTATCAATTAAAATGTTGCTACAATGTGTACATTGTAGATTAATTACAGGTATGTTACATTTCTTAATAAATGTATGTTTAGTTGCAAACAAACATCTATGTCACTACTGTTGTCTTTGTTTTAAGAGAGTAATGTCCCTGTTTTGTGTGTTGATGTGTATACTAAAGTGAAGTACTCAGTGGTCCACTTTAATATGAACATCAACACACAAAACAGGGATATTACTCCCTTAAAATGAAGATGACGTAATGATGTAGATGTTTGTTTGCAATGAAACATAAAATTATTAAGAAATGCAACATACCTGTAATTAATCAACATTTTATACATTTTAGCAACATTTAGTTGCTAACATTGTATTTTAATTTCACATCTTGGACAGCATTTAGTATAAATGTATTCCTTTGTAAATGACCTCCCTGCAGATGGCCTACAGGGGCCGAAACATGTAGGATATGCATCACAAAATAACAAATATTTATGGTTACATGTGCAGTTGGATTAAATACTGTGTAGTGGTTGTCTGTGTTTTGGAGGAACTTAATTGCCTCCATCTTCAGGACACAAGGGGCATTTCTGTCTGACATGGAGGCAGAAGGTTCCCCAAAAATGTCGGTAACCACCCGCAAAAACTATGTCGTGTCATAACCCAGACATCCGTAATCTGAATTTCCACTACCATGTAAACCTCAAATCTCAATATTTGACATGCAAAGAAATTAAGTTTCATTAAGGCCCAATTTAGTTGTCAAGAAGCACAGATTTATAGACTTATTTAATATATGTTCAGCCTTCTTACATACCTATTGCTTTTTTTTTACCAGAAAATTGATGCATCCACTATTGAAGATTTTTATGGACTGACATCGGATATTCAGAAGTCTTCTGAAACGGGCTATATTCTTTTTTATCAGTCAAGAGATTGTGTTTAAGGAAGAAACTGTGAAAAAGTACTTCTGAATCAACTGTATGGAAAGGCTATACATTTGATGAGCTATTACTCCACATGCCACCTCTCTGAAGTCACATTTTCCACTTCAGTTTTGTCACACTGGACTGAAAGATAGTTTTGTTTCCTGTATAAGGTGGTAGTGAATGTGAGTCATAGGTTATTGGGTAAGCATAAGTTTTAATTCTTATTTAATAACAGTAACACATTCCCCCCCCCCCCCCCTTTTAATAGATTGTTACTGGCCTGTTGACTAATTTAACATTATCTTCTGTTGCATGATTTTCCTGTCATGCAGTCAGTTTAAGAACTCCCAAGAAGTTTTGTTATGGTGATAGGAAGCAGTTGTTGCTAGTAATGACCAATGCTGGTTGTGTGATGCAAGTGGATGTGTTCTTAGCAGCAGAGAAGGACAAATATTTTGGATATGTTTAAATATGTGAGTGTAAATATCCTGAGAAAAACATTACATTGAATTGCTAGTGAAACTTTTAAAGCTACTGGAATTTTGAAAGCTTCAGTTTTTGTATTAAAGATCTGTAATGAACTGTAGAGGTAAGTTATGTATTTCTATTTCTTCATGTAAGTGCAAATCTAACACCTTTGGCTGATGATGATATTAGTATTCTGATTCAAAACATGGTTGCATGCTTACTGTAGATTTAATTTGTAGCCTGTGAGAAACATTTATGGCCTACATTATCCCATTATATATTGTAATGCTGCTGCCCTAAGGACTGTAGTCTTTTCTGAAAGTTGGACAGGCCATACCTCAGGGATGCACAAATTTTCCAAAAATCTACAGGGCATCTCAGTTCTAGGCACCACTATACGTAATTTAGCCACCTGTGATTTGTCCACCCCGTATTACACAACACTGAACTCTAAAGGTGCTGGTTGTATCATCTGCATTTTAAAATACACAACTAATTTCGTTTTCAGACACAGATACACAAATAAGAAACACATCCATATTGAATTTCTTCTTGTGTATGACATAACTGATGAGCTGTGTGGATCAGTCAGTGGCTTATCTGAACTCATTGTCTTGAGTGGCTTGTAGCATTGGATTGGGCTTGCCTTATGGACGGATTCGTTCAGCTACCTCCGTTTCTTCATTTCAGGGCCTTATCACTCTGAACACATGTAACACAAAACATTCTCAAAACTGAAGTAATAATTTCGCCTGCTAATTTCAGCATTGTGTACATTCAAAACCTCAACTAAGAGCACATTTCTGAAATTGCAAAATCAGTATGAGCACACTGCCTCAGATTTAAACATTTAGACAATTATGTAATTGTGATTATTGCAAACAACAGACTGCGAACTGATGAGATGAGATTATTGACAAGCAAGACAGACATGCACACAAGCAAAACAGGCAGTAATAGAGCATTAAAAGAGATAATGCCAAAATAATGATTAACTGGTCCATACCACTATGGAAATGAGCCAAAAAAACCAATGGGAAAACTAGTAGTAAGTGTAAGTGGTTATGTGAAGGGGAACATGGAATAACAGAAATAAAAAATAGCGTTTTCTGGAATGTGATGCCCTGTACTCTGGTAGAAATTTACTGACATTTAATTTTAGAGCCAACATATTCCTGTGAAATGCCAGAATATTTCTACCAAACTACATGGCTTTACATTCTGGAAGACAGTATTGTTCATGGTCACTATCTCCAGAACCTGGAATCTCAAAAAGCAGAAATGATATGGAGACAAATGCAAAATCAGGATGTAGAAGATTAATAGTTCAGACATGACATACTACCAAACAATTTAAAATATAATTTTGTTGAGGATGCACAAACACTAGGCGCCACCGTACATAATTTAGTCACCTGGGTGATCTGGTGCCCAGGATTTGTGCCACAGCTATTTTCCAGAAGTTGATTAGGCGATTGCTATGCTAATTTCTTACAGAACATCCCTATCCAGCACACATTTATTGCTGACCATTAGAAGTCTATTTTAAGCTGTGCAGACAGCTTCATTCACAAAATGGCTTCTTTAGGATACTGCCCATCATCTTGAGTTCCTTCAAACACATTATTTTGGCAATGGATCTCTCTTTGTCACCAGGTAGAAAGGTTCCTACTCAGTTTGGCCCTTATTAAGACATAGCCCTGATTACTGGACACTGAAAGAATTTTTAACCAGAGCATATACTGTATACTATTCATGTCAAGTATCATCGGTGTGAGACATTTATATATACATATACTATAATATATATATATATATATATATAGGTTGAAACTTGTTCCCATGTCCAGTGTAAGACTAGCCCCCAAGGCACTGGGATAGCTTAGTAAGTGATGTCTAGGCTACTGGCTGGATGATCAAGGATTCATTGTTTGATTCCTAGCAGGGGTAGGAGAGTTTCTCTTCTCTGAATCATCCACTCACCTCCATGTAGTGCGGAGGTTAAGAATGTGTGTGGAGTAATACTGCCACTCCATCTGGCTTCATGGCAGAATGCCTAATTAAGCATGGGGACAACTTTACATTTCTTCCCTTTATCTAACAAAAAACTATGTTCACGGTAATAGCCATGTTTACGATAACATACTATCATCAGAACATTTATTCTTAGCTTTATTCATGTTTTAATCTTTAGCTAGCCAGACAGATTGTATCTTGCCATTGCTTGGCCAGCACTTTGTGTTAAACACCTATTTTCTGGCTCTAAATATTTTATGTATATTTGGTGTTTGAGGCTTTGTTTTTCTAATCAGACTATCTTTTTATGTTGGTGACATACACTGACCAGAAAGATTCAAAATATGCACAAAATAAACGCTTACATAATAATAATAATAAATAATAATAATTTGAATGAGAATGTATCAGTTTTTGAAATACTGTATGTGAGTTGACAAGGGCTGCAGTTCCACAGGGGCTAGCTCTTGCTTTTGACCTTCTTTTTTAGTTGCAAAGAAGATAGTGACATCATTAATTATGCCCAAGACAATATAGAAAAGTTTAAAAAAAGATATCTAAGACTATGACTTAAAAATTTTTGAAGTCTGTGCCTGAATTGAAATGGATTCAGACTTTAGTACCAGTATGCAACCTGGTGTTACTGTGGTAGATGAATCAAAATAAATTAATTCCATTCATGATCACTTAAGACTCTGACTGTGGGTTTTACACATCTGGAATTGGTTTCAGTTTGATTATGACATAGGTAAATAGTAATCAGTATGATGAATTGTTGCTGAACTGTTTAATGGGAAAAATTATTCTAATTATATTTTACCCCATTTTATCATGGCTGTAATTATTGTGCATAGAATAAGACATGGCAGATCTCCAGGTTACAGTCGAAATGTACATTATTTGAGGATTCATGTACTGCTACTACATATGGTTGTAAATGGTTTTGATTTGGTGAAGGATCATATGAAATATGAAACTGCAGATAGTTGTAGTTAACTGTGATATTTAAAGACTTCTGTATAATAAGGTATGATGCATATGAATAGTGAGTATGAAGTTAAGAGTAGTGTATATGTAACAGTATTCATTAATATAGTTTGTATCAGGGGGTGTAAAAGAAACATTCAAATGTTTAAAATACCATCCGATACAGTCACCTAATGCAGTGTTTCTAGAACGTGTCATTCTGCATGTGGATAGATCTAGGAGAGAGGGGCTCTTTAAATTAGGTTACCTTGGTTGGTATGAAAGTTCGTGTGTGTAACAGTGTGTTTTGAAACTCTGGAATTGTGATCACATTCACATCTTTACAATTCATCGTTCATAATCACATCATTTAATAAAACTGTAAATAATGTGTGTATGGGAGAGAATGTCATTAAGCCAGCTCCAAAACAATAAGAATGGAGACGATACTTAATAATGATTATCATCTTCTGGGGTGTAATGTCATGTACACTTGTAGAAAATTATGCATGTGTCAGAGGAATACAGTATGTTTCTCCAAAAGTGTAAATTTATACCAGACTACACAATATGAATTCCTGAAAACAGTAGTTTTTATACCCACCACTGTGAGAATCTAAAATGTAGCAAACTGGGTGAAGTTGATGAGGAATGTTTCTAAAATAACAGTGAGTGGAAGAGGTGCAAATGTTTGAAGAAGAATAAGGGTAAGTTTAGCTATGTGGATGTTCAATTATAGGGGCAAACACAAGTTTGAAGGGTAACAGGTCTGCAGAGAGGATAATGTGTTACATTATTCTTTTCAAAATGTGTTAACTGCCTTTCCTGTATCCCTTCTGAATACAGAGTTAAATTTTTTATGTTCCCTGGCCATAAGAGTGTTTGGAACTCCTTCGAGTACAGAAATTTAAATTTTGGAGTAATGTTCATGAACCCTTTAATGTTAACCCTCAAGTTATCTGAATCAAGAGATTATAAATATAGACCCAAAGCTGACGAACTCATGTTTTGGAAGTCAAGTATCATAATTTTTTGTCAAAAACCTTTGTGCACACTTTTAAGTGTTAAATTTTATATGAATGAGTAAAATCACTATCAGTCTCAACACAACTATCTTTATTAGACAAAGAGTCTGTCTAATACAGCAACATGTTTCCGCCTTCAGTTAGGTCATATTGAGGCTCTTAATCTTTAAAAACGCATCGAGGAAGATGATGTATAATTATATAAAAAATCATTGCTCTTGCAAAAAGTAGGACAAAATAAAAGAATTTAAAATGAAGGAAGATAAAATAGGATAAAACATGTCAATCAGAGGTATTACATCAATTTTTTCTATTGTATATTATTTTATTTTATTCTACTTCTTGAAAGGGCAATGATTTCTTATATAAATGTATATTGTCTTCCTCAATGTGTTTTTTTAAAGATTAAGCGCCTGAAGATGACCTAATTTAAGGTTGAAACATGTTGCTGTATTATACAGATAACATACAGATAATAACTGACTTTGTATAATAAAGATAATTGTGTTGGGACTGATATTTGTTTTACTCATTCATGTCATTGACATGCAACAGCATGTCACATGTAAAAATTGTTAATTTTGATGTTAATTGAAACTTCTTTAAATAATATGAGTATTTTACAAAAAATAGTATCATAAACATTTTACATCAAACATGACTGAGATGGGATGTTCAAATACATCTCAAATTAAAAGGCATGAGGATGTTGACTTGACTTTGCTTTATTCAGTCATCCATTTAGTCACAAAATGTGACATTGGACATGTCAATTCAGATTACAATATAAATTACAAAACAAACTTATAATATACCTACACATATGACATCAGACACGTCAAATTCATTACACATGGCATACAATTCATCAGGCATCAATTCACAAATCATACATCACAGAAAAGGTACAACCAACATTACAATACATCTTCATGATTTCAAATATTAATATCCTCCCTGACAGGGCTTCTAAACAACAAACATGCATAGTAATGAGCAAGTGATTAAAAAATATTCAAGAAGACATATATTCATCCACAGAGTAAAAGATGTGTTGCAGTAAATAATATTTCAACTTTCTTTTAAATTTATGTAACTTTTCTAATTTCTTTACTTTGTTTGGCAATTTATTGTATAATTTAATACCCATATTTGCAACATTATTTTTAAAAAGTGTAGTTCTGCAGAATTTAACACGAAGATCTGATTTATGGCGTGTACAGTGGTCATGGATTTCATCATTTAACTTCATCTTTTCAATATTTGATTTTGTATAACATATAACTTCACTTATATATAAGCATGGTAGTGGGAGTATATTAAGGTCTCTAAAAAGATTCCTACAAGGAGCATTTTGGCCTACATTACTAATTACTCTTATTATTTTCTTTCATAATTTAAAAATCCTCTTGCTTTCAGAATCATTACCCCACAAGGTCAAACCGTATGTCAGGTGAACATGAAAATGTGCAAAGTACGTTTCTTAAAATATATTGACTTGTTATATCGCGTAGGGAATTTATCATAAAATAGCTTGTACTTAGTTTCAAGCTCAAATATTTAATGTGACTATTCCATTTCATATTTTCATTTATGTATACACCCAGAAATTTTGTTTCCATGTTGTATTGAATATCTCTGCCTTCAAATATAATATGTGGTGACACTGGTCTTTTATTTTGAAACGTATGGAAGAACATTGCCATTGTCTTTTCAGCATTAATTACAAGATTGTTAAGCTTAAACTATGTCTGTAATTCAGTGATAACATTATTTATTTTATACTGAAGATTGGTCACATTTTTCCCTGATACTAAAATATTTGTGTCATCCGCAAATAAAACTATCTTTGGGACCCATAATGTTCAGAGGTAAGTCGTTTCTGTACAATAAAAATAGTATTGGACTAAGAACTGATCCCCGTGGGTCGCCATGCTTAAGTTCCCTTATAGTTGAAACACACGTCCCTATTTTCATATTACTTATTTCCACGCATTGTTCCCGATGTGATAGATAGGATTCAAACCATAAGTTCACCACACCCCTAATTCCATAAGATCCTTCTCTGTCAATAAATTTCCTTGACTATCTTTACATGCTATCGGTTTTGGTCTGTATTCTTGTGTTACTTCTTTAAGCTTCTTATGAAATTTTCTACTTTCATTTTTCCGACGATATTCTATTATACTGTCGATCTTTCTTCCTAACGCTTCTCTTTTCTTCTTTCTACATGTTCTGGAGGCCAATACGCGTTTTTCATTATAAAGATCTCTATTAGCGCTCGTATTTCGTTGTAAACATTTCATTCTAGCTTGCTTCTTCTGTTCCACAACATATCTACATTCATCATCATACCAATCTTCATTTCTTGATCTTCTTGTCTCTCCAACAGTTGTATGTGCTGAATTTATAATAGCATTCTTTATGCAATTCCATTTGTCTTCAATATTGGGCCCATTTTCTATCTTATGTAGTTCTAAATTTAAATTATGTTGGTACTCCTGTACTATTTTATTATCTTCTAATTTCTCTACATTCCATCTTTTAGTTCTTTCCCTTCCTCCTTTCATAACCATAGATATTTTTGGTTTCATTCTAATCCCCACTAAATAATGGTCTGAATCAGAATTTGCCCCTCGAAATGTGCGCACATTTTCCACATCTGTCGCCCATCTCTTAGATACTAATACATGATCTATTTGATTAAAATTATTTGTTCCAGGAATTTTTCAAGTACCCTTATGAATATCTTTTCCTTGGGAAATATGTACTCACGACCCTTAAATTATTTGCAGCTGCAAATTGTGCTACCCTTAGGCCATTATTATTGGTTTCTTCATGTAGACTATTCCTTCCAAATAATTTGACATAAACTTCTTCTTTTCCAAGCTTCGCATTATAATCTCCAAGTATTATTATCATGTCATATTTCGGAATTTTATCACATACTAACTGCAATTCATCATAGAACCTGTCTACTACCATTTCATCTGTCCCCTCGATTGGTGCATATATATTAACAAGGGTTATATTATGAAATTTCCCTTTTACTCTAAGTGTACATATTCTTTTACTTACTGGTGTAAAAGACAGCACAGCCTTCCACATTTGCCTGGTAACAATGAATCCTACTCCACATTCTCCTTGTCTATCATCTTTCCCAACATAATTATGGAGGATTTTGCCTTATTAATTACTCCTTTACTTTTCCATCTAATTTCTTGTATAGCAACAATTTCCATTCTATATTTCATAATTTCATCAGCTATGCCATTCATCGCTCCTGCTTGCAATAGAGTGCGCACATTCCACGTTTCAATATTTAGTGCCATATTCTTATCCTTATTCCTAGCTAATGTTCATCTTCGTAAGGACAGTCTGGTTTCATTCATCAAATTATTCTCAACTCTCTCCCCTCTTTCTTCTTTCTTTCTTTCTTTCTTTCTTTCTTTCTTTCTTTCTTCTTCTTCTTCTTCTTTCTTTTCTCTTTTCTTTTTCTCTTTCTTTTTTTTTTTTTTTTTTTTTTTTTTTTTTTTTTTTTTTTTTTTTTTTTTTTTTTTTAATACAAGGCAGGGTTGTTGGCCCTGCACTCAACCCCCAACCTGGAGGACCAGGGACTCTTCTGTCTGGGTTACAATACCGTAGCCGGGAGGACCCAGTTTTAAGGCGCTGGGTACGCGCCCTCATCCCCCCTCCTTGAGGGTAGGATTGGATGGTTGTGCTGAAAATTATCAGCTTGAGCACTTTTCTAGATTTATAGAGGTAGTCAGCCCGGCACTGGCATCCTCCTAGAAGCTTACCAACCATCCGTTCACCCTCCTCCTTTATCCGGGCTTGGGACCAGCACTGTGATGTATCAGGATACATCACAGAGGCGGAGTTCCCCTTTTTTATGTAGCGGTATAATATTTGCAATTTTTTATTGATCTGGAAAAATGCCTGAATCAAAAGATGCATTATAGATATTAGTTAAAGGCTTCTTTAATAACTGTATGCATTGTTTTACAATACAATCAGGTATTCCATCAATTCCTGCCGATGATTTTTTCTTAAGACCTTTTGCTACATTTTCCACTTCATTTTCTGTTACTGGGAACAAAAACATAGTTTTAATACTTTCCTTTATTTTGAAATGATGACTTTGAGGGTTTATCCTACTATCCCCTTGTTTCTTTAACAGTTTCTCAGGAATTCTAGAGAAATAAGAATTAAATAATTCAGCTACATTTTTTGGGTGTGTAATTTCTACAGAATTCCAATTTATTGTGATATCATGTTTATTTAAAGGAGTTTTTCCAATTCCCTTATTTATGACCTGCCAAACTGCTTTAGATTTATTTCTTGCATTTAGAAAGTACTTGTCATTTTCTCTTCTCTTAGCTTCTCTAAGTGCTCGGCTGTATATCATTCTATACTTGGCAATATATATTAGTACTTCTTCTGTGAGATTTGGTTGTTTCTTTAGGATGCTTAAAAATCTTTTTTTTTTTTTTTTTTTTTATTTTTATACCTTTTGTGATCCATCCATTTCTTAATTTTCTTTTATGCATTAACTTTCATGGAAAGGCTATATCAAAATAATGCTGGACAGATCTCATAAAGGCCTCAAATTTGGCATTTACCTCTCTCTAGAAATACTTCCTGCCATGAAGTCTTACTCAATAAATATTTAAATTACCTGATATTTTCTTCTCCAAATTCTTTTTTTTTAGAAATCTATGATTTATCTTAGTGCAATTTTTAAATACCACAGGTAGCATTTGGGCATAGTGATCTGATAAGCCTAGTTCTATTACTATAGAAGGCTCCGTATAAAATATCTTATTATCATTACATCTATCAACGTACTTGTACTGGATTCACCTTGCCCAGAATAAGGTCCAGAGGTGGGTTATTGTGGAAGTGGCATGGATCCCATAAATTGTGAGGAATTTCACGATTAGCTGAGGTATTACTAGCTTCCTAGGGACACTGCCCCATGTAAATATTGATATTTTACAACTGAACCAGAATGTGTAAGGTATCCTTTATTTCATGTGCTTTATCAGCAAGAATTTATTTTGCCCTTCATTCACCCTCCTAATTGATCTGTTATAGTTAGCGCACGGTTTGTTGCTGGTATTTTCGTGTGATGATCAACTACAATATTTTAAGTCTAGAAATGAACAATTTTCAACCTGTATTGAAGAAATGGCCTTGTAAAAGTGTGTATGAGTGCACATACACACAATCATTAAAGAAGTAATTTTCTGCAGTGAAAGAACTCATGTGAATGAATAGCAGAATGTGTTTATGTTCAGCATAAGTGACTTCCCAGAAACTTCTCAAATTATCATACACATGCCATGTAATTAATTAATAATATTGTTGATTTGGTTATATGTGCAATTTACTTATAATTAAAATTTCAATTGTTTTGAAGCAAGCAAAGACAAGCAAAACTATTAATCACACCCAACAAATGTACAAATTTTTTATGTGTATGAAATAAGGTGGTTTTGACAAAATTTGGTACACCAGTCACAATGATGGCAGTCAACAAATTGTAACATGCACGTTTTCATTATCCTCTATTTTTATTTGTAAGCAAGACATGCATGTCTGTACCGCTTATTAGCAATTTTAAATGATTTTATTTAAATACGAACAAACTCTGCCATCATTCACATTGCAATCCATATCTTTGAAGTGTACATTATGTATATATGTATGTATGTGTTTGTGAAGAATGGTGCAAATTTTCTGCATCCAAATTTTGAATCAGCATATCAGAATTAACTTGGAAAGTGAATTTTCTTTAATGTTACCATAACTTGTTGACCTGTGTTATTAATTACAAACAAAAGCAGTTCTGATAATGTTCCTGCCATTATAGTGTTCCGTCTGCAGACAAATAAACCATGTAATTCTTACACAGGGCATATAATGCACAATGTGCCAAAACACAATTTCAGTACTGTAACACAGATTTTCAAAACATCAGATCTGCATCAAATTTAGCAAGTACAACTATGCCATAGAATTTTGAGATCCTCACTCATCAGTGATGCCCTACAGTATACTGTATTCCTCCAAAGAGAATTATCATATAATGATATTGTAATGTTATGGCTAATCCTGAACTTGTATATTGAAACTTGTATATACTTTATTACAGTCTTAAAATTTCTGATAATGTTGTTTAAATACAACTTTACAAAGCATAATTTCCATGATTTAAAATGCTTCCTTTATGGACAGCCCAACTTTTCCTGCAGAATTTACCAGTTGTTTGCAGGACTCTCATACAAAATGATTGCATTACAAGATCATCAGATAATGATCTTGTGACTACTGTCCATATTAGATGCATAAAATTTCCTCCGCCGTCTGCATCAC
Source organism: Reticulitermes speratus (assembly GCA_021186555.1). Lineage (NCBI taxonomy): Eukaryota > Metazoa > Arthropoda > Insecta > Blattodea > Rhinotermitidae > Reticulitermes > Reticulitermes speratus. The sequence goes on from JAJKFL010000001.1 coordinate 12,490,927, forward strand.
AATCTCACATCTTCCGCTTGGTCCATTGAACAGCATCTTTGCTTTCAAGATGTTATGGTTTTCATGGCAGTGACAACTCATAATTAAGTCTTATGGGTTATGACACCACAGATAGGTAACAAAACTGAACTTGGAGGCTTCTTTCTTTCACATCTCATAACATAGTGCAGTCATCTTGCGTTTCAGTGCTTCAAGAAGTAAATATTTCATTACAGTAGGGTAGCAATTCTTGGTGTGTCTTGTCATGAAATTTTTAAATTGTTGAATTTATTCTCTTTGTGTAATTTGCAAGTGTAATGAAATTCAATATTCTGGCTACATGCATCAAGGCAAAAAAGGTTGGGAAGCTATAAAACAGGAATCCAGAAAAAAAAGTGGACCAAATTGTCTTCAAAACAGGTTAGGCAAACTTTGTATTGGTGAAAGCACAGAGTCCAGGGCTCCAATCACATAAACATCAGGCCATAAATATGTGATCAACAAACTATATAAAGTAACTAGAGAGGCTGCACATGTCTTGAAAACACATTTCTCAAAGAACACATTCCATTCCAGTTAACTGTATTTATTATAGTATGATTTCAATGAATACAATTTATGCAATGAATTCATAAGGTATTGGTGCCAGCATTATAGGGTCTACTTTCCCACTGACGACATGGGCTAGTCGTGGCTGAGCAGGCTGAAACAGAGGGAGGAAAAAACTCAGTAAATATTGAGAACATTTTTACAATCAGTATCACAGTCAACTCCTCTGTAAAATCATGCATCAATTCTACCATCAGGAGAAAATGTGTGTATTTATAAATGCTGCAATATGGGAATGTTATACTTCCAACAGAAAAATTGTTGGATGTTGCAAAGTTCACTCTAACAGGAGTATCATTATTAATTTCATGTAAACTTCCATTCCGAATTGTTGGTTTAAAATATATTCCCTCCTTCCTAACAAAATGGTCACAAAGTACTTAGGAATAATCAAATACATGCTCTAGTTCATAATAGCTGTTTTTTCATCACTTTTATCCTCAACTGGAACACATGTATACAGAAGAATATTGCACCTATGACTTAAAATCCTGTCACTAAAGGACTACCTTCTCAACTCATGATTCCTTTAAGTACAAAGACATATCAGTAAGTGCTCACTTGCAGTCCCATTTCCATAGGAAGAATGCAGTCACCATGCGGAATAGTGCCATTCTTGTCCAATCTTACATGAGAAATACTTCATTTAAATAGAGAAAATGTGTACTAAGAAAATACATTTTCTGTTAACCTCAAATGGTTGTGGAAATGGTGAAAGTACAGTTTGTAGGAAACTGTATGTTGTTAAACATAAATTTTTATAACATGCTTCACAGGCATGAATTTTTAAATAAAGGTGTCTCAAATACCTTTCGTTTGATTTCAAGCTTGATTTTCTTTTCCTTTGCTTCCTTTCGAAGACGCTCATTTTCCTTAACTCTCTTCAGAAAATCTTCCCGGCATTTGGAATGAGTAATATGTTCAATACGAACGTTGATCCTAGTAAAAAGCATGCATGTATAAAACACATTTTATAAAATAGTGTACCTACAATGTAACAAACAAAATAAAGATTTTAGGCCAACAGAAAATGGAGTAATAAAAGTGAAAATCTCATTACAGGCAACCCACAACCATGATTGCACATGATATGTGAATTTAACTGTGTTCAAAAGTAACAGCATAGCCGCGCACAGAAAGTACTCAGTCACATTTCTCTTAGTCACTTGAGTAATGATATAATATATCTCATTACTTTCAGAGTACCCAACAATGAAAGTAACGGCAGTAAGTTAAAAGCTGGAAGTAAAGCAGAATAGTGGCAATGATTACATTTGCATGTTCACTTACAAATACTGCTTTGGTTAAAGAAATAATAGTATTCCAGAAAGAAAGTAAATGATGAACTGTAATCAGTTCAGTGTTAGAACAGTAAAAAACTTTGCCACTATTCTATATTATTACACAAACTTATGTTATTACTTATGAAAAACAAAATTAATTGCACACTTCAGGTAACAACCTAGGAATAAGGTCTGTAAAACTCTTTAGTCAAACTATGGCCCTGTGGATGCAAAGGAAGACATCAGTAATGGTCAAATTTAGAACAAACAGAGAAACAGTACAATTATAGGCCATCCAGGTGTATGGTAAATTTCATGCTTCAGTCAGAATGCAGACAGTGCTCCATTTGAAACTATACGGGATGTTTTATATTACTTTCACTGTGCATTTTCAATTCACTGTACATAAAACCAACTAAATGCACTTTCACTCTCAACTATTTATAGTTTACAATTTCCCCTACATATGTTTCAGTCTATATATAGACCATCATCAGGGGGGGTACACAAACCACACTTTATTTACATCCACAGGTTCACTTTGTCACTATATTTGTTGTAGTTCTATTCAGTCTTTTATGTTGGTTTTTATCACTTTCTAAAGCATCTTCTAAAAAAACATGTATATTTAAAAAGTAGATTGTGATGTATATATAAAACACAGTGTATGTGTTCTTCAAAAGGCTCGTCAATGTTAAAAGGTTAAAAACGTCAATATGGATATCATGTTTTCGTACATCCTTGGCCTGTTGTTATGTTGCTTCGTGGTTTTGCATATTTGACGTTCGTGTTATTAGTGTGCTGTTTAGTTTTTTATGTTAACACTGTTGTGGTGCGAGCAGTCTGCTTGCACCACAAATATGCAAAACCACGAAGAAACATAACAACAGGCCAAGGATGTACGAAAACATGATATCCATGTTGACGTTTTTAACCTTTTAACATTGACGAGCCTTTTGAAGAACTCATACACTGTGTTTTATATATACATCAAAATCTACTTTTTAAATTTACATGTGTTTTTAGAAGATGTTTTAGAAAGTGATAAAAACCAACATAAAAGACTGAATAGAACTACAACAAATATAGTGACAAAGTGAACCTGTGGATGTAAATAAAGTGTAGTTTGTGTACCTCCCTGATGATGGTCTATATATAGACCGAAACATATGTAGGGGAAATTGTAAACTATAAATAGTTGAGAGTGAAAGTGCATTTAGTTGGTTATATGTACAGTAGACAGGATGTATTTCAATTTCAATTTATTCACACCTTCATATTTTTACAAGTGTAGCATCTGGACAAGTCTTATAATATTTCACACACACTCCAACACATCCATTACAGTGTACAGATATCAACAAAGTCTAGCCTTCCATCATACATACCGCTTAGGTATTATTTTCCCTCGGAGACGTTTATTCACAATGATTCCCAAAGCATGAGGTGTTACATTGAAGACACGCCCAGTCTTTCCATGGTAGAACTTGTATGGCATGCCCTTCTGAACAGCACCATTGCCCTGTATATATACCAAATGTTTTGACATATCATGATTTTAAAATGTTTATCATTAAACTACTAAACACCTCCTTAACTCTTTGGTGCCAGAATTAAGTGCACTGTGTACTCTGCAAATGACCTGGGATTTAAGTGGCTGTATGTTACTTTGCACATTCTTGGCCAATGACTTTAGACGATGTTCGGGCTTTTTCAGCATTACACTATGCATCTTTCAGCACCAAAGAGTTAATCCTGTTTCACTAGGTTTATCAGGAACATCTGTATGTCAGATGTACTGCAGCAAGATAGGAAATGTCAATCTGGATATTTGCAACCTAAGACTCTTCACAAATGTTCATATCATTCAGCCCACTGGCAGGATATCTTATTATACATCCTTCAGGACCTTAGTGTTTATATTTTGAAGTTACTGAAAGCTACTGTTTACATGTCCATGATGATTCTATGTTAAATTTATCAAGTCAAAACCTGAAAGTTTCACCCTATGAAAACTGTTTGTAATTGTTGACTCCCTTGAGTCTATGTGACGTTACATTGTGTAATTACAGTAATAAAAAAGTCAATATTACATATTATGACTGTTCGTCTTTTTGGCCTAATTACCCAGCATATAAATCATGTCCATGTGGCTCCATATTATGTTAAGGTCATCAGATGTTCCTCTGACATCTCTGACCCTCTCATAATTCTTGTACTAACCTTGTAAAGAGTGAGAGTATGTAGGTGTTCATTGAAAGCATTTTTAGTAAAAGAATCTCCCCCCCCCCCACTATAAAATTTCAAGAAAATCTCTCCAGTGTAAGCCAAGCTGTGCCACAGGAAAAAAGAAAGAAATGAAAAAGCTGCCAGTTACTTTCTACAATTTCTTTGCAAACGAATCTGAAACCCGACATGTTATATCATTCAAAGTGTCTAAAATGATGAGTCAGACCTATCAACCAGAGAAAGCGAAAAAGTTATTGCACTAATTTTTTGTGAATATTTGCGTGAAACTGTGGAAGACAAAGATAAGTGCAAGTTTATAGTTATATCACACACCACAACTGTCAGTTTGTAATACCTTCCTACGGAATTCAAATGTTTCACAAATACAAGAACTAAAAAACATATAAGCAAAGAAGTCACGAGGTTCAGTCAAACAACTACCTAGTGCGAGTGATACACAGCCACGTTAAATTGTGCATGCAACATAGGGGGAACACTGCAATAAACGTTTTGGTACGATAGAGTAACAACCCCCTTACCAACTAAGCAGCCACCACTTCTTCAAGGACTGTTCCATGCACTTGGTGCTGCTTACAGCATACGACGCCGCGTAACTCAACTTACGATAAAAATAATGTTAATGGCAAACTTGCATAACTACCTATGCCAATGTGAAAACTGAGACGTTCGTAACTGCAATTACAAAACCATGGATACTGTATTCAAACTCGAAATTACACTGAAATTGTACTAACCTTAATGTCGACAATATCACCAACTTTGTACACTTTCATGTACGTCGACAATGGAATGGTTCCATGTTTACGGAATTTGCGAGAAAACAAATCCCTTGTGCCTCTCCTATAACCTTTGGAGTTCGTCATGCTGAGTGAAACTGGAAAATGTCACATATTACAATGAAACTATTTTGTTACTCAGTCCAAAATGTACCACATGCAAAAACTATGCCACCGCACGTGGTGTCACATATGGTAATTACACTTAGTTCACTAAAGGACACTTCTTGGCAACCTCGAATTACATCTGAATAACATATTATATAATTATATTACTCCGAAAATGAACATATCTAATAAGTGTACGATCTATTAGTATTAAAAATCAGTACAAACATCTTACACTACCACACCTTACCTTAGCAACACAACCTACCGGAAGCTGGGAGCTATCGATTTTCTTCGATAATGACATCGATTTTTTTATGATTTGAAATTACAAAATGAATTTTAATCCTCCGTAGTAAAATATTTTGCAGTATCATGTTATCTTTAAGTAAAAACAATAAATAATATTAATTACTTCAATTTTTAGATTTTCCACACTTGACAAAAATAAGAGGTATAGAGTCTTGCTATCCCTTAGTCGTTTTCGTTTTGTCGTTTCCTATTTTCCACGGCCTTGTAGATCAGGTCCCTCCATTGCGTTCTGTTTTGCGTGGCATTTATGATGTCGTGCCAGTTCATCGTCATGGTTCTTCGTATTTCGTCTGTTCATTTTGTCCCCCGTCTTCTTCTTCTTCTACAGCCGTCTGTCAATCCTAACATCAAATCTTTTTCCAGTGAATCTGACGTGCGCATTATGTGTCCGAAATATTTCAATTTGTCAATTACAGCTAAGGTTTCTAGGGAGTGCCAGGGCTTAATTTGTTTAATCACCGATGCATTCGTCCTTCTTGCTGTCCATGGTATTCTGAGCAATATTTTCCACGTCCATAGCTGGAAGGCATCTAGATTCCTTTTGTCTGCCTTCATTAACGTCCAGCTTTCGCATCCATACAGCACTGCTGGGAAGATTATTGTCTGCACTAACTTAACTTTTGTGTTGGTCGAAACTCCTGAGTCTCATAATTTTTGTCAATTTTGCCATTGCTGCTTTTCCCAAGGTTATTCTTCTCTTGATCTCGTCATGGATATGGCCGTCATTGGTGATGAGAGCCCCTAAAAAATTGTAGCTTGTTACTGTCCTTATTTCTTCGCCGTCTACAAATATGTTTCCTTGTTCCCAAATGCTCAGTACTGTGGTTTTCTTTATGTTCAGTTTAAGACTCGTCTTTTTACTACTGATTTTGACCCTTTTTATCAGTTGGCCCATATCGTCCTTGTTTTCTGCTAGTAGAGTTGTATCGTCTGCGTACCGTAGGTTGTTTATTTTTCGGTCACCTATTTTGACACCTGCCTCAATGTTTTCTAACCCCGCTGTTCTTATGATGTGCTCGCTATATAGATTACAGCAAGGCCACACTAATTGTGTGTAAATTGACAACCACGGATAAGAGTAGGTGAGAACACTGCAACTTTACCTCTAATCCGTGGTTATGGGTGAGTTGGAAGCTCAGATGTGGCGCAGAGGAGGTGTGTGTGTGAGGTGTAGATTCTGATATCATTGTGCGCAAAAGTATTGCAAAAACGTCTTGTGTGAGAGGTATAGAGTACGATAATCTGTTATTTTCACCTGCAGTGACTTAAATATTAGTATTACCGATGCTCCTTTATTTCGTTTTAGATTGTTGCTATAGAGCAGCGGTCGCCAACCGGTGGTCCGCGGACCATCTGGTGGTCCGTGGAGAAATTTGGACATTATTTGCAATTTTTATGTTTATTATACTTATTTCAAACAAGCAGCAACAAATATCACACTAATAATTTTGTTATAATTAAACAAGTGCATTTCATATTAATAAAATGGAACTTTTATTATCATTATTTTATAGATGTTTGTACCTTTTTAAAAAAATTCATGTTAGTGGTCCGCGGGATTTACAATTGTGAGTTTAGTGGTCCGTGAGGTCCGAATGGTTGGTGACCGCTGCTATAGAGTATGAAGAAGGAAGTAATCTGAGCCAAAGAAAGTGGCAGAATATCGTGCTATTTTAATTTCAGAAATGACTCGTTGGGGGCACGTATGCTGCTCTACATTTCTGCTCTTAATAATTAGCATTGCGCTTGCAATCCCAAAACCAGATGACAAGGAAAGGAAAGATCGGGTGCTCGACAACGTAAGCACAGAATTCTTGTAACCAACAGTTGGTCGATTCTTAGACGTAGGCTGAAGTGTTTTTTTAATTCAGGTTTTGTTAAATATATATTTTAATATCTGTAAGACATTCCTCCAGTGGTAGAAATTACAAAGAAAATTTATTTGGAGCAGTCAGATTTGACCCGAATTATTGTCTTGTTGCTCTTCTTCTTCTATCTATGGGGCCGTCGGCATTAGCTCCGGACGCACCACAGCCTTAGGCTTATTGTGCTAACCCTTAGCCTTTCAATTATCAAGTCTGCAGCCACAGCCGTTCCTTGATCAGGTTCATCGAGGGTGGAATACTCGAGTAAGAGTGAGGTCTGTTCACACCCCCACTACTTCTCGCCACCGCCTTCTCTTATTTTAATGAGCTGCTTCTGCTGCGCTCCTGACAGTCGCCTGGTCTGCAGTTTGGTCATAAAGACACCTGCAGCCAGTCTGTTCTCATCAGAAGAGACAGCGAAAGGCTCAGAGCGTACAGCCCCAATATCAAGTTTGCAGCCACAGCCGCTCCTTGATCAGGTTCGTCGAAGGTGAAATACTCGAGTAAGAGTGGGGTCTTTTTACACCCCCACAACTTCTCGCCACTGCCTTCTCTTACTTTAATGAGCTACTTTCGCCATGCTCCCGAGAGTCGCCTGGTCTGCAGCCTGGTCATAAAGACACCTGCAGCCAGTCTGTCCTCATCAGAAGAGATAGCGAAAGGCTCACAGGTTCATCGAAGGTGGAATACTCGAGTAAGAGTGGGGTCTTTTCACACCCCCACTACTTCTCACCACCACCTTCTCTTACTTTAATGAGCTTCTTCCGCTGCACTCCTGAGAGTCGCCTGGACTGCAGTCTAGTCATATAGACACCTGCAGCCAGTCTGTCCTCATCAGAAGAGACAGCGAAAGGCTCAGAGCCTACAGCCCCAATATCAAGTTTGCAGTCACAGCCGCTCCTTGATCAGGTTCATCGAAGGAGGAATACTCGAGTAAGAGTGGGGTCTTTTCACACCCCCACTACTTCTCGCCACCGCCTTCTCTTACTTTAACGAGCTACTTCCGCTGAGCTCCCAAGAGTCGCCTGGTCTGCAGTCTGGTCATAATGACACCTGCAGCCAGTCTGCCCTCATCAGAAGAGATAGCAAAAGGCTCACAGGTTCATCGAAGGTGGAATACTCGAGTAAGAGTGGGGTCTTCTCACACCCCCACTACTTCTCGCCACCACCTTCTCTTACTTTAATGAGCTGCTTTCGCTGCGCTCCCGAGAGTTGCCTGGACTGCAGTCTAGTCGTATAGACACCTGCAGCCAGTCTGTCCTCATCAGAAGAAACAGTGAAAGGCTCAAAGCCTACAGCCTCAGTATCAAGTTTGCAGCCACAGCTGCTCCTTGATCAGGTTCATCAGAACTCAGCTCAGAACTTACAACTTGTATCAAGTCTACAGCCTCAGCCACTCCTTGATCAAGTCCATTAATTACTGTGTCCATTTTATTCCCACAAGTAATGGGGAAATAACAGTCACCACCCGCAGAGCCCCTTACGGGTGGAAGGCATAATTACAACGGGGTGCTGCCCGGTTCCCCGAGGGGATCGTAAATGCACTGCTGTTTTTCCACCCCAGTGCCATGCAGTCCTCGGCACGATACCTCACACCTTGACTTGGGTGAATAGGAAGGATGTTATGGAAAGGTTATTGGTTCAGACAGGTCGTTGCGGAGCACACTTCGTCTGGCCCCTCAGCTGAGACCTGCCCGGCTTGGGAGACCCTACCAGTAGCTAAGCTACCGCCGGTTTAGCCCCCAGCTTCTTTGGGGCACTCAAACCCTCACCGCCCGCACAGACAGTGCTTCGTTAAGGTGGTGTCCCCTGGGAGGGTTGTCTTGGTGCTTGTATAATGTCTTTCTCTGATATCCTGTGGATAACAGCAATGATGAGGCTCCATGGAAATAAGCTTTAAGGTGTAATAGTGCAATGCACTAGTCCACTAGTATTACCGAACCATTGACAATACAGAGTTCATTAACCACTCAAAGGACAGTTGTATATTCTGAAGTGATAATCTGAGAGTGCACATGCCAAGAGAAAATATTTACCTGAATTTATGCCCTGCTGGTAGCATATCATCTAAGGAAACCATGTTGAAAGCATATTATGCACATAGTGTGTCACAATAAGTGATGTGTCAGTTGCCAATGTACCATACAAACCCAGAGCCTAATTTTGCAGTTCATTAATTTGCTGGAAAAAATAGCAGGATTATGTGTGGAGGTTGTACAGACTTATCCAGCCAGAATGAAACATGTGCCTCACATCCGTAAGGGATGGAGACTAAGGCTTCATACACACACAAACAGAAACACTGATCTTAAGGCCTGACTGTGTCTAGACACGCACGCACACCATAATAGTAACCTTAGGTAATACACAGAAGCACCAAAATGTATTACATTTTTAAGGCTTTACACACACACACACATAAATCAAAGCTGTAACCATGGCAACTACACAGAGTCACTCTGGTGGATTGCTGTGTTTCTTCAGTTCATAAATATTGGCAGTAGTGACTTGGGCTTCTGTGACCATCATCTGATAGAGCAAGAAGTGTATAAGATGCGGACTGAAGACACGTATTATGTTAGGTAGTTGTTACAAGAAAGATTAAATGCACTAAAGTGCAATACATTGGGGCATGCGGTGGCGCAGTTGGTTGAGGCACTGCGCTACAAACCGGAACGTCGCGGGTTCGATTCCCAATGGTGTCACTGGAATTTTTCACTGACATAATCGTTTTGGTCGCAATATGGCCCTGGGGTCGACTCAGCCTCTAACAGAAATGAGTACCAGGAATCTTTCCTGGGGGGTAAAGGCGGCCGGTGCGTAGGGCTGACAACCTTACCACCTTCATGTGCCGATTGTCTAAAAACCTAGGAGCCTCAACCTCCTGGAGCCCTAAGGGCCTTCCTAGGCCTGTAATGGGATTGCTTTACCTTTTAAAGTGCAATACATTAGTGCAGTGAAGATTCCCAATAGAAAATACTTGGCTCTGCTAATAAGACCAGACACATGTATTACAGCAAGCAGCAGGGTCTAAACAAACAATCTGGAAAGTATAAAGAGGAAACAGGTGAACACTTTACAATACAGGTAAATCCACTCAGTGCAGATAACCATGTAAACGGCTAGCGTGTTAGCCATATGTGACTCAATTCTCGTAGCTTGATCTCTGCACATTCCATTACTTAGCGTCAACTAAAGGATTATTACACATATTGACAAGGCTTCAAAGTAGTCCATTTTCATAAGCTGCACTCAAAAGATGTTGTTGTGTGCACACACGCATATGAACTACAGTGTAAGACAGAGGATGTTTGTTGTCAAAACGTGTATAAGGAAGGAATTGCATAAAAATATCACAGCAAATTTAGAAGTCAGTTTTCCAGTGTTTTATTTCTTTTGCAAGCAACAGTGTATCAACTGGTGAATAATTGCTAGAGAAGTATCAAGAACAAACACAATTATCATTGTCATCACCATCGTCATCATCATCACCACATTCACTTAAAATAATTATTTGTACTGGGGTTCCACTGAATGTAATTTGGGAGACAGTGCTGTACATAATTCTCTTTTCTGAGCACCTGGCATGTTTCTAAGAACTTCCTTTTGTGGTAGGAATATCTTTATTGCCATCATGAGCGTTACCTCAGAATGTTATATGCCATAATTGAGTGGAAGTACATACAGTACACAGTGTTAGTATTCTTTAATATCTAGGAATACAAAGGACTTTATTATGAAGCATGTGGCATGTAATTTTCACATAGCTAATTCCACATAACTCTTGCAGTTTAGGTGATACCAATTTGAAGGCAAGGATATTTTTTTTTTTTTTTAACTTTCTGTATATATTGTTTATAACTTATCTGCATATTAGTTAACTGACTTATTATTCATAACAAATTTTATGAAGTTTGTTTTGTTAAAGTTCAGAGTAAGCCTACAGACTGTAAGACTTTGGTCATGACCAAAGACATGGTTTATAATTCTGTAAGATTGTTTGTGTCATATTCAGCGATTATTATGCTGGTATCTTCTACAAATAGAGTAGGTAGAGTGGCTGAACTAATACTGGGAAGCAGGTTTATGTTGTTATTTAATTAGAGTGTTTTATAATTTTGTGTTTGTGGTTTAAAAAATAACAGATCAATATGCATTATAATACATACTGAACCACTTGTAAGTGTTGATGATAAGAAGAAAAGTGTGTTAGAATGTGTCAATGGTTTGAATTGACAGATGCATGTAATGGCTGTTGGTTTAGAAATTCTGATGCCACCCTGTATGCTAGGAATAAAGTTGACTGATGAAGGTGAATGGAGTGACTTGAATTCCAGGAACTAAGTGATCAAGAACACTATCAGAATGCACAACACAATGCACAGTATGATCATGAAGCGTTTTTAGGGGAAGAAGCCAAAACATTTGATCAGTTGACACCAGAAGAAAGCAGAAGAAGACTGGGGTAAATATATTTTTAGTTCAGAGGTGCACAAATTTTCCAAAAATTCAGGAGCCACTTAAAAATTGTAGGTGCTGATGGGTGACATGAAGCAAGTTCCATACCGAGGATCCACAAGTACTAGGCGCCACTGTAAAAAGAATCTAGTTGCCACAGCGACTTGGCACCTGGGATTTGTGCACCCCTGTTTTAGTTATTAAGAATCTTTGTTTATCTGTTTATGTTATTATGAATCTTTGTTTATCTGTTTATTTACATACATACTGAGATTATGAATTTATGATAAACCTTGTTAATGGTGGAGCAGGGTTTTGGATCTTTTCCAGGTTACAGCTGCACTCAGAAGTGGTATCTGATAGCATAAATGAGCCACGTACATTGGGATCAGCATACCATCTCATTACTTGTATGAAGGGTGGGAACTCATTGTGGAGCAACACTTCAAACACTTTGTGCTCCTGTGTTTGTCTTGTAGCTGAGTTTAATACTCTTTTTTTGCAGACTGCAGCTAGTAAATGTATTGCTTCATTGAACTACCATTTTATTTCTTCAATATGTGATCAATAATTGATATCTCAATTGAAACCCACACTGATGAGCGACATTACTTTCATCTACATGTGAAATTACCCATGGAATGGACTTTTAGATGAAAATATGTATGTGGTTGATAATGGTGATATTATACACACACACACACACACACACACACACACTGCAATCAGTTTCATTGCCCTTTTTATAAATGGGTACAATAATACACCCCTTTCATTTCTGTAGCAGTTCTTTATTATTCTGAATAGGTTTCATAAATGTTTGGCTTTTGGAAGTTTAATTTTTGTGCATGTATTGGCTAGGTTGAAAAAGGAGGTTAGTTGAACCGTTCAGAAAGACCTATCATATCAGATTTTTTTTTAAAGAATTATTTGCTGAATAATTATACCTCATAATTCTGTGGTATTAAATTTCAGATTAATTGTTGACAAAATTGATAAAGATGCAGATGGTTTTGTGTCACGAGAGGAACTAAAGGACTGGATTCAATACACACAGAAACGGTACATTGTTGATGATGTGGAACGACAATGGAAAGCTCACAATCCAGAAAACAAAGAGAAAATTTCCTGGGATGAATATAAGAAAATGGTTTATGGATTCATGGATGGTAAGAATACAGTGATAAGTGGTGATAAAATCTTCTCAAGTTCAACATTAGGGGTGTATTGGTGTTGCAGAAGATGAAAGACTTCTAGGATTTTATGCATTGTCAGCTGATAAGCAATTTTTTACATGTCGAAGGATCAGTGCCTTCATCATCAGTATCAATCAATCCTAGGGCTATGTGACTTGACTCTTCCTCTTCTCTGGTGATAAACATTGTGAATTTGGAGTAAAAACCGTGGTGGAAGCCTGAAATCAAGGTAAAATCACATTGGTTTGGAGAACATGTGTATCTCCATCATCTTGGGATCATGACATCATTCTGGGTGTCTGAGAAGATTTTATGATTTGTAATTTCCTTATAAGAATATCTTGTATTTAGGTGTGTTAATGTACAGTGTTTCTGCATTAGAATTTTTGTCAGCAGACCTGCGACAATAAACGTCTTAAATGGGGAAATGTAAACATTGGATTCATTTTTAGAGCCACTTTGTAATTTTATCCCAAGCAATTATTTCACCATATTTCTGTTGTATTAATCACAAATGTGTATATTCAGGACAAGATGGCTATATGCTTACTGTAATGATAAAGAAAGATACATAAAACTCATGTCATAATGGACCACCTAAAAATTAGAAGTCCAAAATCAGTTTTATTGGCACAGATGCAATTTCTTCCATGTACCTCACTTTCTCATTACACAGTCTTAAGTCATGGCACAATATCATCTAATGCAACAAAATCTTCAAAGCTCCATTTGGAGTTCAAATTCTGCTGCCACATCTCTGTGATATCCTTCAGTTAATAATAATAGTAATAAATAACAAAAACTATGCAACTGGAAACAAAACTGATGATAGGTCACACACAGGCAATGTACGAGTAGTGGCCTGCACTCAGTTATTGACTGTGGTACAGTTTGACCATCAAGAAATAAGTAATTGTGCTGAAGCCTCTTAAACATTAAATGGGTTTTTGTAAATCAGAATCCAAAGAGAATGAACTTCTGAATCAGGGCAGTGTTTTGCCCAGGAACGTTCTATGCAGGAAAATTTAACATTATTCTTATGGGAGTTTGGATAGGACTTCAAAAATCTAGCTTCTAACATGAGAAAACTTTGTATGTATGAAACACAGTGCAGAAGTACTAGAAACCTATCATTTAGACAGACCTTACTCCTGTTGTATCTGACTGACAATTTGTTTTAATATCAGGTTAAATTTGGTGCCTATTTAAAAGCAGATGTCGCAGGATATGAAGTAAATTTGCACATACAGGTGTTGCTTTTATCATGTCTTTGAGCACAGCATCTTTATTGCATAGAAAGCCTACATGCACTAGGACATCCTATGACAGCTTCCATGTTCAAGGCACGATAAAAGAGGTACTATAACAGGGTGATAATTACCACAAATGACATCAAAACAAAGATATTGGTGTTAAATTGTTCACTGCTGGACATGAGCAGTTCTGCAGCACAGTCATCACTGAACTGGGATTCTCAAAAAAGCTAAACCAGAAATAAATTAAAAATAATTATGCTGGAAAATATTAAGCTACCTGGCACTTGGGATATGCAGAGCCCTGGTTTATTGAATATTACTTTGCATCTTAGCAATTTTGCTATGTATGGAACTCAGATTAGTTTGGACAGGTGGGTTCAGTCCCTGGCAAAGAAACATGTTTGTCTTTACCATCTCTTCCAGAAGAGCTCTGAGGCCTATGTGATGTCATAGTGCTTTGTGGAACTTCCCTCCTCACCCCCTCATTTCTCCATGTAGTAGTGCGTAGATACAGACAGTTGCAGCTTTACTTGATTCTGTGTATTCTGTGAAGCTACAGAGTCATTAAATGTACCATATGTAAATAAAATAAATTTACCACTACAATACAGGAAATTCTAAGAATTATGTTTGGTTGTAACTCCAGGAATTGGTAGTCTGTCTTAGTTTCAGTGAAGTCTTAGGCATGTTTCAGATTCACAGCTTTTGCATCTCAGCCTTTATATCTGCATTTGTACATGTGTTGCCCTGAAATACATTGTAATGACAAATCTATTACTGCACTGACTCCACAGCCAACTTATCATGCTTAGATTCTTCACGGTTTGTTGCTGCAAGTGCTTTTGTTGGAAAACAGAAAGGTTCTAAATTATTTCTTTCTATTACAACTCCCTTGTTCATTGCCAGCCTCTTAGGCACACTCTGAATTCCCACTGTCTCCTGAAATTGCAGTTTTAAATTTTCCTCTTTGTGTGTCATGTGACAGTCATTTTAACCACGTTTTACATCCCTCTGGCATGCACAGTCAAATTGCACAGTCCATCTATTTGCATGTAACAACTCTAGAACTTCTGGATGGATCTTCATAAAATTTAAAATTGGAAGATTTTGCAAGATGTTATTAATGTGTTTTAACTGTGATTATAATTGGGCGATTGTAATGGTCACTTTACATGGCAACCTTCGTGCATTTCAGTGAACATCTCCCGTGTATGTAGGCCTATCCATCATCCCATTCAAGAAACAGAGAAAGTTTGTATGGCCCTACCCATCATCCCATGTGAGAAACAAAAGAAAGCCTTGATTGCATTTAGAGTGCTTTTCAAATAGGTTTTTGTTTCATTCTTTTAATGCAGTGCTCTATTAAAATGTGACTTTAAAGCTTCATTTCTCTCTGTTATTACATATCCTGTAAATTGCTGCAAGTTTTCTCAATTCTGGCAACAGCACTATGGTCAAGCATGATGAATTGCAATTCCTTTGCTAAGATACAGAAATGACACATCTCACATAAAAAGTACAAATACACATTTAAAATATGGGTATTTATCAGTGTTTTGCGTGCAGTCATCAAATGTTGGAGGTATTATCAGAGCAGACGTGCCATTGTTGTGTTATGCATACATTTCACAACTTCTTTTATATGTTTATTGTTAGCAATGTTTATTATCCCTTGTGATTAATGGATTGTGCCTCAGCAACAGTCATTTCCTATCTTAGTGCTCTCATGTCTTTTTCATTGGGAGCTCTAATGTTAGTCATTTTAAAACAATGATGAGCCACCTTTTCTGCATGAGAAGCAACTTAAAACCTCAAAACCCTGCGTGGGCTGCAAGCCAAGTGATAACAACGGAAGCTATATTTTGAAACAGAATTTTTCTGTGGTCTTTTAAGTAACAACTAATATTAGCATTGATGCAATGAAAAATATTTTAAATTATTTTAGGTCTCAGAGTTTTATTTTGAAGGATAGAAGAGAGTGAGTGAGGGGCTGGTTTCTTTGCCACTAAGTTCTCAGTATGAGGATTCAGGTCTTATGGGATGTGACATTGTGTTGCCAGGTTAATGTTTCCTGATATTTTCAAGGAACATAGTGCCTTCAGAATGTCAGGAAACACTAACCCAGCAACCTAGCATCTCATCCCAGAAGACTGAATCCTCAACAAGACTGCTGTGGAAACTCCAGATCTTGCAATTTCTGAATATCCTGTCACATGTACAAAATAGCAACTCAGAGGCAGCTTTACAGTGTTTCATACTTAAGTTGATTTCTAGATTAGAATCCTAATGTGTAATTTTATGGAAGATATTCGGCTATTTTAGATATGGATCCGAGTGAATTGGAGAAAGAAGAAGAAGGATTTTCATACCAGAATATGCTCCGCCGTGACAGGCGGCGGTGGAATGTAGCTGATCAAGATGGAGATGATGCTCTTACAAAGGAGGAGTTTTCAGGATTTCTTCATCCAGAAGAAACTGGCCATATGAGGGACATAGTAGTTTTAGAAACAATGGAGGATATAGATAAAGATAAGGATGGGCGAATTTCACTGAGTGAATATATTGGAGACATGTATCGAGGCACAGAAGGTGACCCAGAGCCTGATTGGGTAAAAAACGAGAGAGAACAGTTTTCTCAGTACCGGGATAAAGATAAAGATGGATTTATGGATCAAGAAGAGGTCAGTTTATAGTGCTGCTCTATAGGGTTCTGATAATGACACATTACATTTGTGTGTACTTAAATATATGGACTGTGACCATTGTCTAATATTTTAAAAGTGTAAGAAAGTCAACACAACACTTTTGAAATCATATCTGGGCCCAGAGATTTGCAAATAGCTTGGTCTAACAGGCCCAACTGAGGAGGTGCCTCTCTGCCTTTTTACCTGAGAATGGAAATAGATCTGTTGTGTTGACTTGTATTTTTGAAACACTAGACAGGGGACAAAGTCCAAAAGTAGTCGTAAAATTTTTATGGATTCAGCTGTAGTAGAAAACTGTACTTCTGTTTGGAGTACATGTTCTCCAAATGAAGACAGGATAGCACAGTGGGTGTAGTGATTAGGCTGTGCATTTGATGTTCTGGGGTTCAGTTTTTCATCTCCAGAATGTCCAGACTGACTCTGGGGCTCACTCATCCTATTCAATGGTTACTGGGGCTTCTTTTCCCAGGGGTAATGTAGCGACGGTGACAAGGTGACTACTCACATTAATCTAGTGTCGACGTTAAGAATGAGTGGAACTATGCCTCTGCTCCACCTATATGTCTTCATAGCATGTATAGGAACAAATTTATACAAAATTTTTATGTTGTCCAAATGAGTTCTTTGCAATTTTGCTTCTCTAATTTGTCTTTGTATTCTTGATTTGAAGATTCAAATCAATTTTTGGCAGCTACTAAACAGTACAGAAAGTACACTGCATAGAATTATAAATTGTGTTTCTGACAGGTAATCGAAGTGTACACACAGACAAAAAATTTTTTCCTTGTATTTAATTAAATAGTAACCATATAAAAAAAAGGCTTTAAATTATGATCTTCTAGTTGTGACATCTTGTAGTCATGTAGATACATACCCTGAAAACGGAGGAGACGCACCTTCCAAAATGTTATTAACTACATGACTATGCACTGTTGCAACTGGAATATCTGAACCTTTATAAATTTTCACTGCCATGAAAACCTCAAATTGTGTATAAGAAAGTACAAGTAAAACTTATCTACATGAAATCTGTGTCTTATATTATCACTGATTTTGTGTAATGAACTGTCAAGAAGAAGAAGTGTCTTAACACAAGTTGTACTAAAATTTAAACTCCACATTTGCAACAGAATTTTTAGAAAAGTAAGTTCAGAATATATATTTTAACAATAAAATTATAATTTTAGAATGTTTAATGCATGACATGTTTTGCATAGAGTATAAACTGATGTAAGCCTTTCTGTTTCAACTAAAACTTGTGTCATTATCTCCCTGATGATGGTCTAATAGACCAAAACATGTAAGCTTGTTGATAAAGAGGGTATCATTTCTACCCATAAGGGTACTTTGATGACTAATATTTGAAAACATAGTATCTGAGGCACATGGAGGCTCATGTATCAACTTTACACCAAGGTAATATTTTATAAAGACTTTTTTTATATAATTATGTGCTCATTTCAGTTGTGGAATCTTAGTAGGAAGTTGTTACTAATGGAGTACACAATATGATAGCAATAATTTGTGTATATGCATCTTTGATAAGGCAATAAAAAGTTATTGTACTAATAGGGAAAATTTTTAATTAGATTTCACCATAAGTTTTCTGAAATGTCTTTATTCCTTGCAGGTTAAGAACTGGATCATTCCACCAGATTTTGACCATGCTGAAGCAGAAGCCCGACATCTTATCTATGAATCAGATGTAGATGCTGATCATAAATTGACCAAGGAAGAAATACTTGCTAAATATGACTTATTTGTTGGGTCACAGGCTACTGACTTTGGAGAAGCCTTAGCACGACATGATGAGTTCTGATCGGCCTTTTTTAAAATATAATTATATGCCTGTTA
Organism: Reticulitermes speratus; assembly: GCA_021186555.1. NCBI lineage: Eukaryota > Metazoa > Arthropoda > Insecta > Blattodea > Rhinotermitidae > Reticulitermes > Reticulitermes speratus. The sequence continues at coordinate 12,509,578 of JAJKFL010000001.1, forward strand.
CGTGCAGGTTTATTTTGGAATACATAAAAAAGTCACTGAAATGTGCATATGTAGATACTGGAAGTTCTGCTTCTTTCATTTCTCAGTGTTTTAAAGATATGAGACTAGATGCCAGGGAAATACAGGATTTGAACAAAAATAAATGAGTATTGGTTGGCTTATAGTATTCCAACATGGGAAGGATTAATTTAATGCATATTTTGTACCAGATGATATTTTTTCATTACTCTTGTACTGATAAGTTTTCTCAGAATAGAATCTCATGTTACAAAGAACCTTACATGACCATCGTATGCTTAACATACCATAATAATGTCTGTTGCTTTAGAGTCTCCATTTCTCTTATGACCAGGCATACAATTACATAGTTATTAATTTGGTGAGACAGTGCCTGTTAATTATTGCTTTCCACAACATGCATCTAAATTTGTTTCCTGCTTTATTGTGTGGGATATATGACATGCAAGGTTATGACTGCAAATTACATTGTGATTTTTCCATTTCTGCAGTTTCAGTAGATGGTTTTTCAAACTTGTAACAGGGATTCTAAACAGCTAGAGCAATTGGCATAGTATATTTGAGTAAGTATTTTAGGATTTGATGAAACATCATGATGTGAACATTTGAATGTCAGGAGATTTGAATATGGTACAATTTATGTAATGTCCATGTGTTAAATTATGAACAGATTAAACATATCTGGCTAATGAGTTGTCCTGTCTTAATGGGGCCACTGAGAATCATTACACTGTCACTAGTCGCTATACAAAATTTCAGTGCTAGGCCTGTGGATGAGATAAATCGCCCAGTACGTGTGACAATTCATTAGTGACCTCCATGATTATAATCATTGCCAAAATAGCAGTGCCAGTACTATTCGCATGAGTGTAGGAAATGGCAGTGAGCTCTCTATGCTGCAGTCCGCTACTGTATCACTGTTTCTGTTTACATTTATGTTTAGGCAAGGAAGTGATTCTCATGTAATTAAAAGCATAATATAACAATGTATATTCATTCTTTTGATTTTGGGATGTAGAAATGAAAGTTATAGTTAATAGGTATCCAAACAATGCAATCTTGCCAAATCACAACTTTGTATATGAGTTACAAACATCTGTATTAAATTTATTTGTAAAATAGTCACAACAATGAATATATTACTGTAAATGTTTACTGAAACATTATACAGGACACTGTTTTATTGCCTTGCCTCCGTACAGTTTGTCGTCACAGTAACCATGTGATATGTAGGACTAAAGATGCTCAGATGCCACATTCATGAAGTGAGTCATTCTTGTGAGAGGAACAATATTGCCCATGCAGCTTTGCATTTATAATTTAGTAATTTCATTCATATTACCTGCTTAAAGTTGTATAGGTCAGAGCCCAGTGACAATAATTGCCAATATCCCAGTGATATGGAGAGCTGAAGAAATATGCTCTACAGAAGTTGTGTATCATCTCTGGTAGATCAGGAGAAAATATTATGCATATATTTTATTTAAGTCTGTAGCTTAGTTTTGTAAAGAGAGAATGGCTACTTAAATTTCTTTAATATGGCAGCAGAAAATGGATTATGTATTTCTGGTAATATGTATTGTCAGTTCAAGATACTCTGGTGTAGTATATATGAATACAAAGACGAAGACGTGGAATGTAGCATGTATAATGCTGTTTACATACATAATTTAAAATGTTTACTTTCTGTCGATGTGTCTTTAAAGGGCACTTTCATATTAAGTAATTATTTTTTTATTGTGCTTAGTATTCAGTGAACATTACTAGATGCAGGTAAATGTGGGTGAAGGAATAATTCTGTTAGCATTAGTTTCAGGGTTGATTACAGTATACTGGATTTATATTTATTTGGTACAATTTAATGTCCAACATTAAATTCTGAATGGCAAGAGCTTCTCTTTTCATGTGGATGTCACAAATAGGCGTAACCTTTTTAGTCCTGCAGTTTGCAGCTACAGTAACAATAGTTCAGGCGTTACATAAGCCCTTTGCAATTCAAGTTCACTGATAAATTTAATTTCTTTTCAGATAATTTGTTTGAATCTGGGAATAAAATTTAAGACATGCACACCACATAAAGTATAAGTAAACAAAGGGCTGATACAGGAGACAGGTAGTGAGTGCTCCATGGACTGGTGACGAGAAGGTTAAGTCAAAGGGAAAAGTGACCGACAGAGCCATAGTGCTATGAAATACAGACAAGGAAATGAAAGGAATCTGTGGAAATGAAGAATGTGTGGGTCTCTACACCCCCCCCCCCCCCCAATCACAGTGTGGTACTTAGCCTATGTTAGCGACTTGGTATGCACAACAGTAAAAATTATTGTGGAAATTCTGTGTTTTGAGCTATGTATGAAGCCTTTGGAACTGTGATTTGAATGGAAAATTATGAGACTTTTTTGCTTTCTTGAGTCAGCATGTGAATATTTTTGTTAGCAGTATTTTAATTTTATTTATAGTTGAAGAAATAGCATAAGATGTGATCTAATTCATAAGTATACATGATATATAGGGTGTTTTTGTTTTCCTGCTTGACCGAGACACGCTGGCCCAATGCTCAGCCATTCTTGCGTCATATGTCACGTGTCTGGGAGGTTTAACAGTTGATGACGGGAGCTAGACAGACAGTCGCAGTGATAATAACCTTTAGAAAGTCTAATAAAACCTCACTAGAGCTTCGGGCCGGCGTTTATCGGTCAATTAGGAAAAAATCGCCCTATATTTACAACCATTTATATACATATGCATAACAATACACTGCCACTGGCCCCGAGACTGTGAATATGCAGGCTTAGCAAATGCCAAGTATCAGCCAGAATCTTGTTTTTTCTACTGCTGTAGATTTTCTGTCTCAAAGCATGTAATAACATTGACTGAATTAATGATATAACATGTATGTGTCCATCAGTGACTAATTTTGTTGCACATGACACATCTCTTAACAAAATCTGTGCAATCTGACAGTAAAGAAAGAGAATGCCAATTTGTTTACAGAGTTTTATTTACTGCTTTAATTGTTCATGTGCCAAAGTTAATTATTGGCATTCCATTTATTTCTGATTAAGAGTTCATTAAGTGCAATTAGAAGATTTGTATCTTTCAGTTCAGAGGCTGTAAGGTATGGATAAAGAACAAGATCTGAAAGTTCTCTATCATTTTCTTTGTTATAGCCTTTTGTTTTTGGGTTGTATACTGGAATGTATTTGTGTGAATGTGTGAAGTATACAGTTTTATAATACTTTTTATTACTACTGAAATATTTGTTAGTAAACTTTACTTTATTACAAATTGGTATTGAGTCTGTAGAAGAATATATCTTGAAATCCAGTAACATGTTTTTCCTTAAATGTTCCATCCTTACAAAGGATCCTTATTAGCAATCTTTAAAACTCAGTGTTTGATGTAAACACTTGTGCTTTTCATGGCCAAAGTATTTTACAGACTGAATTTCAAATACAATTCTTCAGATTTCAGGTATGTGTCAAAATGTATTGCTAACTTAATTTGGAACAACCTGATCAATAATAACTGTGAACTAATTCCCTAATGCTTCTACCTTTTGCACTTCTCAATGAATAAGGCCTCTTGCTGTGGGAGTTGCAAGGGAGGATTGGGAGTATGTATTGTAACTGTCCAAACTTGTAGCAGAGTGGAGTCATGTAGGTGTCTTCACACACCAGTTGTGAAAAGTGAAGACTTGGTCACATCAGGCTGTCTGGAAAAATTCAGCTGACATTAGACTTTTTTGAAATTCTATGCAGGGTATTTTTAGTAAAATTGACCAATTCATGTCTGGTTAAAATCAGACAAAGGAAGCACACTTTCTATGTGGAGCTGCATATATTTATGAATGTTGCCATTCATGAGCCAGAGAGGCTCAGTAGATATGCCGCACACACTTGACTGTAAGTATACTGCTAACATGCTTTGAAACTTGTGTGCTATGTAAAACTAGAAAACATGTTAAGATTGTGGCATTTGGGCTGTTGGTGTTTAAATTACTCGTGAATTTAAAATCTACTGACAATAACAGCACGTATGAGTCCTGTGGGCATTTCCTAAACATGTACTTTAACACTGGCAAATGCATTCAACTGGTTTGGTCAAAATTATGTTATTTTGTTACGGTCATTTATTTTTTCTAACCTTGGCAGATATATTTACCTGGTTTATTTTACAATTATGTGGGCCGGGTTAGCGTAGACGGCATAGCGACTTGCTACGGGCTGGGCGGTACCGGGGATCGAATCCCAGTGGGGGCAAGATTTTCGGCACCCGTCCAGACCGGCCCTGGGGCCTACCCAGCCTCCTGTACAATGGGTACCGGGGTAAAGCGGCCGGGGCATGGCGTAGACCACCCACCCCCATCTAGCGCCAAGGTTAAAGAAAGCGTAGAGCTATACCTCTACTCCCCCTCTGGGCCTTCATGGCCTGTTCTAGGGTGAACTTTACCTTTACTTATGTTACAGTTATTACATTTGGTTAACAAAATATTTTTAAATACATATGACAAATATGAACTACAATAAATTGAAAGAGACATTTTTCTGTAACATCTGCTGTCTTTGTTTTGGTTGTTGCAGTGTTAATGAGATCAAACACATACCAGTGGTAAAAAAATAAAATTTGTCATAAGACCACACTGAGAATTTCTATAGTATATTTACAGCGTGTTTTTGAATATCAGAAACACATTCTTTATTGTCTTTGGTCCAAATTGATGGCTTCAGTTTTCATGTAGTAGTTGTTGCTTCAGTCTTCATGTAGTTGTTGCATTAGAGTTTTTGCAACTATGAATTCCCCTTAGTGGCCTGTTCTTCGAAGTTCCTACGCTTTCAAATTGTTTCATTTGCCATCAGTGATTCGAAGCGAGGCAACGATATCTCATGCAATGTTATTCATCCGTGCTATTTTCTATAATCCTTAACTCCTAATACAGTCAATGTCGCCCCGATTAAGGTTCAATGGACCCCTGGAAACAAGGTTGTGGCATATGTATTTAATTTATTTCATGCGGTGACAATTGAGTATAATAGAGGCAGTTATTTCTACTTCAAGAACTTTCAACATTGTAGGTAGTTTTGAGTGTGCGATTGCCCTTGTGATATCATTTTAGTAGAACGTTGAAATTCATCATATTTGGTCCTGACCCTAAAATGTGTATTTATAATGATAATGTTTCTAACTAGGAAGTGTTCCAGATCTTGTTTCCTCAGTTTGTACGAGAGGCAAAATATGAGAAAAGTGGACACAGTTGGTGGAAAAAGAATGTGGTATTAAATACTGCGTCGTCTAAAAACATACTGCATTTCCTGTAATTCAATTTTCCCAACGCCACATTGCCATTGACGCTTTACTTGTTCTTTATATACTTTGGTACAGGATTTGAGCTGCTCACAGCGGTGAGGATTCATAATGAGGTCTGGGTTAGGATACCATGTAGTCTGGTACATGGTTATTTATGTTTCGGAGGACCATTCTGGGCAGGCATTCACAGGCAGTCAGAATATGGAGGCAGTATGTCCTGACCGAAACCTTGGTACCCACCAGTCTGACTACACAGTTCCATAACTCGGAAGACTATAATTTTGAATCTTAATATTCTGCATTTTCTGTGCTTTGTATCACTATTACAAAATAACTGAAACTGAATGCACATATTAGACAATAAATATACCTTATTATTTTACATTATTTTTTTATGTGGGCAGAAATATGTCGGAGAAAATATACTGTAAAATAATAAGTGTATTTAGTTGGATGTAATAAGTGCGAATTTCGCCATTTTTTAGTGTCGTTATGAATGGCGGGGGGTGAAGGAGACGTTATGGTAAAGAAGGAGGCTGCTTTGCTGATGTAATGCTACATGGGTCCATAAGTTACCACCAGGAGCATGCTCTACCCACAGCCAGTGAGCCCTGCCGGCTACCGTAACGTACAAAGGTGCCGCATATGGCGGTATAGTTCTACGTTTCCACGGAGTTTCCAGTCTGCTAGAGATAATAACCCGTGGTCAATGCATGCAAATCGTGTATGTTGATGTATAATGGCGAGTGTTAGAGGTACGTTCCACGTGAGTGATATTTCATTTCGATATGGAATTGATCTTGCCATATATGAGTGTATATTCCTTGTGTCCTATAATTATTACGAAAAGTTTAACAGTTGGTTTTTTTTTTCACTACATTTAAGCCTTCGAAGTATGTGGTTTTGTATTACTACTTCTAACCTCTAATTTCAAGCAGTGTAATTTGCTGTACATTCCATAGAGTGACACAGAAAGTTTTCTGACGCGAATTCCTTGACATTCTAAGCTGGCCTGGTTGTAGATCACTTGAAAGCCCCGTAACTCCTTACTGTAGGAATCGGTTAAGAATAACAAGTACATTTTCCGTTTGCCAGAATTAATAATCTCCAGGTATACCCCCTCTCATTTTTCCTGTTGTACGTCCTTAGTCCAATGAACTTAATTGTTTGGATCCGTGATTCAAGGTGTGTGCCGCTTTCTTTTGCTTTCGTTATAAAAACAACATATGCTTGATAGAGTACAGATTTCGCGTTTTCGTGCGAAATTGAGGGATTGGAAATCATTCTTATATTTTGTGTGTGTGTAATTTAAGGTTGATGAAGTATTTTGTCGGTGCACTGTTTCAGTTTTGAGGCTATTCCCGCAAGTTGTATGTAGGATGTTAAAGAAACCACAGAAAACTCAAATGGTAATACTGTTATGTTAATTTAGAGTAGTTTTCATTCTGGAGTGGCTGGGGCGTGAAGTTAATCACTCATATCTATCTAGTGCCTGTACCCCTCTATGTACGTTCATGGTGTGGATGGGGAAAGCTTTATCGTTTTGTAAATACAACACAAATTCTCAACAAGTTTGTTAGTAGATGAAACCATTGTACTGTATACTGTTAAAGCTCACAGACTAAGTAACTTTACGAAACAGAGTTATTTTTCACGATCTGATAGTCTCTCAGTAGCCAGAAAAGTGCTCACATTTTATGAAACCCAGAGGTTCATGATTGTGACCACAAGGGGTCACAGCAGAATTTTATTCTGAGACACAAGTCTAGTTCACATTGTTACACCCTGTTTTATTAAGATGAATTTCAATATTAAAATTTCCTGGAATGTGATTCCTTATAGATCAGTAGTTAAGTATTATAATTTCAGATGAACTTGCTGGAGTAGGCACCTTTAAGATGAAGACAGCAGGTTTTTCTGACATGATGGTATCTACCTGTGAAACTGTATGGCATCACATCCCAGAAGACAGTACAGTAATTCTTACAGCCACTGCTTTAAGTGCCTAACATGTCACAATTTTAATTTATCCTTCCATTTGTGTCCAAATGGATTGTTCCCTCGGTTATCAACATTAAATTTTATCTGCATTCCTAATATCCCACCCATCTCGTCTTCCTTGATGTGGGCATTATATAATGAATAGTATAGTTATATATATATATATATATATATATATACAACTTTCTCCATTCTCCTGTTCCTTCCTCACTCTTGTATCCAAATGTTCTCCACAGCATTTTGCTCATAGTCTACTCGTCTTTCCCCTTCTCTCAGGGTTAGAGACCAAGTTTATTCACATACAAAAGAACCCGCAAAATTCTGTTTTTGTAATTTAATTTGTCATGAATGTAGTCTTCATTGATTACTGTCTTTCTCAGGTATTTGAACTTGCCACAGTTTTAGCTTTGTAAATTTTTCATGAATTGTGGTGATTAGATATGAACACACATGCTTGCAAGATTTCTGGCTTCCAATGCAGTGTAGTTGAGGCCATCACTCTTCTGGGATTTTAAACAGCTAATGTTTGCAATTGTTTATCAACATTTTGGGTCAGCCTATTGCTCCCATTTTCAGCATCTTGAAGATGGGACTTATAGGCTGTCTCGAAACGTCAGTAAACAACCACTACTAATATATGCCGTGTAACATCCCAGAAATGCGAAGGCCTTATATATGTATACATTTAGCTTCCTTTGTGTTTTCTTCTTGGCATGGTTAATCTCCTTACTAATGTTTACTAGCATAGACTACAACCTGGTATGTCCCATTTAATTCAAATATCCACTAATAGACCATATTTTATAGGCACATAATGTGTTGGCTAATATATTCTTTTCAGATGGTTCTGTTCTATGTAATGAAAGTGATTCTGCAGATTCTGAAGATGATTCTGATTGGAAGGAATTTGACATTGATGATGACAGCACAGGTCATGTGTTTTGCTTATTTTGCCCTGAAGTATATGGAACAGTATCTGAAGCTGTTTCTCATTGCTGCATAGATCATAATTTTGATTTGGTGAAGCTTAAAACACGTTTTAATATGGACTGTTATGGTTATATCAAACTTGTGAATTTCATTCGCTCACATTGTCCTGATGCCTCTCTTGTGATGAGTGCAACAGAACCAATATGGGAAAAAGAAGAGTACATGAAACCTGTAAAACCAGATGATCCATGGTTAATGTATGGTAAGTTGAAAAAGAATTTCAAATATAGCAAACATTTCTTTACTCTGATGTCTGATAATTTGGAAATCCTGATAATCCAGCACTTGAGAAGAGTATTCCCAAGACCAGAAGTATTTTTTGTAAAAAGCAAAACTTCATCAACGAAACAGACATATCTCAGGGACTTGTTTAAAAAGGCCTCTAGGAGTGTCTGTACATTACCTGTTGTATCTCCTGACCCCTGTCTCCTTCTCCTTCAACATCTTCAGCTATGAAGATTCCCAGAAACACAGAAGAGGACCCTGATGACCCTGAACCAGCAGATAAAGGAGATATCCAAGTGGATTACTCCTCATATTAGTTGTACAGCCCAAGTGTAGGAGCAGTAACAAAGAATTACCTTAATATTATTAAACTTAATATTATAATATATAATATAATATAATATAAAAATATAAAGAATTACCTGTAAGAACTTAGGTCAGTATAGGTACCCCCTGATAATGCAGAATATTCAATAATTTGGCACCTGTCCAGTCCTGTGTGAGTTGGATTAATGGAATTTTGCTATATATTGAACAGAAGAACACAACCTGTGTTGTAATATTTGGTTCCGTGTATTATTGATGGTATGAGAATTCCTTTCTGATTCCATACTTCAGTTTTTAATAAAAATGAACAATCAGTTGCTGTTATGTAGTACACAACATGTGCCACTTTCACATTAGTTATATAAAGTTTTTGCGTGTGCATATGTGGGTTAACAGAGTGAGACAGAATGGGTTCAAGCTGGCACCGTAATTGGTTATTGTTTCTGAAGTTATGATTGGACTGTGACGTATGGACAGTGTTAAGAATAGTCTGATTGTTTATTTAATGCTCAGAATTATTTTGCTAGATGAGGTTTACTGTTTTACACCGAAGATAGATTCTGGTATACTGTACTATTTATTGCATAAGACACTGTGTATTTGTTCCAAACATAAGGCATCATTGGATGAAGGTAATGAATGACATGTTATAGTAGTGGTGTTGAATAACTCTAAGCTTCCTAATGTGTCTGTGACATGTTCATATCTAACAATTTTTTTTGCCACATGTGATCACATAATTTATCGCTGTTGGGGATATTTTTGTTGAAAGTTGCCCATTATCTAGTTTGAAAACTTAAACTTCCAAAACATCAAGAAAGGATACTTTACAAAGAGAATACCTTAATCAAGTATGTCTTTTGACTGAAGATTTCTTAGAGTGTCCATTTTCCTGATACCAAAATTTGTATAAAAGTTACACTGTGTTTTTGTGTGCATTAATATAACTCAGTTTTACCAATGCCCACATCTAGACTGACAGTCATTTACTTCATTGGTAGTGTTGTGTTATGTGTTTACAATTTCAGATTTTGATGATATTGAAGTGCCTTCTTCAGTAACACTGCCTGAAACTTCTAGTAGTACCTCTTTCCATGTGAATGCAGAGGATGGACTTGTTAGTCTGTCTGCACAACATTTTGCAGAGTTGCAGCGGACAGTTCAACGCCTAACATCCCAAGTAACAAATATAATCAGCTGAATTATTCCTGCCTTTGTTAGTAGTGTAATCGTTCTGCGTTTGTACTGGGTTGATGTGCTTGTATTACATTCCAAAGTAAGATTGCTTACATATTAAGTATGACTTACAGTCAGGTAGTATGCAAATCAGGTTAGTATGTAGAGTTTTATGTTTGTTTGGGGTGGAGGAGGGAAAGAAGGCAGTGGCAAGTGAGGGAACTGGAGGGAGGTGGAACAGCAACCACAATTTAGCTTCAATGATGTGGAAAGGATCCACTAAATCAGTTATTTTAGGGGCCTCGTTATATAGCTGGGTGGCTGTGTATTGCATTATAAGCCTACACTTTTCATGTTATTGTGTCCAGACCATTTTTGTCATCTCAGTCTTTGGTTCTATGGAAACAGCAATCAGGCACACATGGACACATGCCATTTTTTGGTTTTATTATACCATCATAACAGGTTTTGTTCTCTCGGAATTCAGTTCCATAGCCTTATCTGCTTATTATCCCAGGTACAAGAAAAGGATTCTGAACTGAGTGTGCTGATAGAAAGCATGGAAAAAATGCGTCATTTGGCTCAGCAATTGGTTGGTGGAGAATGTGAGGGAGACACACCTGTACCTGCTCAGTGTATCAAGGCCATGAAGTTGAAAGATGATGAGGGTTACTTTAACACATACTCTCACTTCAGCATTCATCATGAGATGTTGTCTGTAAGTTTGAAAGCAGTTACTCTAACATATAGTCTGTTTTGCAATGGTAATGACTGGCAAAACTTATTACTATGATTAACAATCATGTAGTGAGCAGATAAATTTAGTGTATAATTTTTTATGTTTGTTCTGGTTGGGGAGGGAGGGATCATTTCTCTCAGTCAGTGCTAGAATGGTACCTTAACTCGTTGAGAATGAATTTTGTTTTTTAATTCGAAGTTTATCACTCCTTAAATTTTGAATAAGCTGCTATCTAGTGTATCTGAAATTAAACTCACAGATTCTGTGCTTGTGCATACCAACAGGTTTTAAAAAAGCATTTCTCTGTAAGTAGATGGGGCATTGTCAGAACTTGAATGTTTGACTTAATGATGACTTTATATTATATGGGAAAATTGTATAATTGCATCATTCCTGCTTAAATGTAAAAAAAAAAAAATGTTCAAGAAATTGGGACAGTGGTGCAAGTAAATATATGTATTTGGATATCGTGCTTTGAAAGTATGATAATTGCCACTGCTAATTTTCAATTTCAGGTTCTCAATTACTGCAGATAATGTAATCATTGTATAATTCAGCACAAGATGTGGGCTGTAGTTGTTCATGTACCTGTTCATATTTGTTTGTTGTTAACCATTTATCAGTCAGTCAATGAATTCTTCCATCCATTTACCCAGCTATCATTTCATTTATGCTGTATTAAGTAAAAAGTAAAGTTTCCTTGTGCATTCCAAGAAAGGATGTAGCATAAAAGGTATAGGTCCACGTATTGTTGCCCCAGTATTATTATAATACCGTATATTCTCGAATCTAATCCGCATCCGAATCTAATCCGCGCTCAGGTTTTGGCGATTTCTTAAACGAAAAAAAGTTAGTTTGCCATTCTAATCCGCACCTTTCCTTCAACCACCCCTTGCCCACGGGGCGACTGATTGAATAATATTGGATGTTACCAATGTGTTAAAAATCCGACGCTAGCCTGTGGCCGATGAGTCATACCGATAGAGGCGGGGCCTTTCTCAACAGACGTGCGCAATCTCGTCTGAAGCCAGCTGAGCCTTAGTTGTTGAAACGTGGGAGGTGCTTGTTCCAATTTGTCGTGTACCGTAGTTATGGAAGAGGGACGTCTGAAATCTAAACGACTCTCATATACGGCAAAGTTCAAACGTGAAGTTATTCGGTGCGCAGAGGAGAATGGAAACCGCAAAGCCGCTGCAATTTTTGGAGTTGATGAAAGCAACATTCGACTATGGCGGAAACACAAGGCAGCGATGACATTGTATGGGAGGACGATGTTGAAGATAAAGATGATAGTGACTGGGTGGAGAGCACGGATAACGATTCAGTTATGAGTGATGACGGCGAGTCTGATGAATAATAAATTATAATAATAAATATAAAATAATAGATTATTGTATTGTATTGTTCTTACGGCACGTACAGCAGCTCAATCATTTTTCCAAAATCCAGCTCTAGCCCGCGAATCTAATCCGCATCTGATTTTTTAGCCCTCTAAAAGTGTAAAAAAGGTGCGGATTAGATTCGAGAATATACGGTATTCAGTATAAAGATAACATGCAGACTTGATAAACATGTGGAAGTAGAATTCTGTTTATTTTGTGCTAAATTAGATACAAAAATCAGCTGCCACCTGCCATAAAATGTGGAATGACTGAAAGAGATTAAATGAATGAACAAAAAATAAAAAATAAAATTGACCATTTGTTTGTATCTCTTTGTTATTAGGACCATGTTCGAATGTCAAGCTATAGAGATGCCCTTCTTCACAATACTGCGCTGTTGAAGGATAAAACAGTTCTGGATTTAGGCTGTGGGACAGGAATTCTGTCCATGTTTGCAGCTTCGGCTGGTGCTCAGAAAGTTCTTGCCATAGACCAATCGGATATTATATACCATGCTATGGATATTGTCAGGTAATTTAATTACCTCTATGATAAAGGGTTTCTTTAAGAAGGAATTTAAGGCTTCTGGCTTTTATCTTGTAGTTGCCTTTATACAGTACATAAAATGGTACTGACCCTCTTTGTGTTATAATTAATATATATAGAGTAGGTGTTGATATATTTGAGATTTGCAGCTCATAGATTTAATTGCATTATCCTTGTAGGCATAGCTTACTGATCAAGATGCAGGTGCATAACCATTCACAGCTATTCAGTAAAACTGTCTCGGGCTAGCAGCTGCATCAGGTGGTTGAATGGTGAGAAAAACAACATTCCAAGCACCATCTCTGCTCTCTTATCTGATTCAGTTCCCTAATGACGAGGAAATAGATGGTTCCCAAAATTTGGTTTATTCACCATTCACTTACCTGACGTGGCTGCTAGCCCAAGAAAGTTTTATTGCATTCAGTCACTGTGAAGGCTTTAGATTATACATCCACAGCTATCAGTGATGCTGACTGTAGGTCACCTTTGATTTGAGAACTTATTCGCCACACACTGAGTGGAGAGGTTATTTAACATTGAATGAGATGAAGACTTTGGGTCATCTCAAGTGAAGTTATTGTGGCCTATTTCAAAGAGTACTGTCACAGCGTTTGCCTGGAAGAACTGGGTATGATCAGTAGAGCTGCATTTGGATTAGAGGTTAGATTTTTCACTTTCTCTGTTAAGGGGCCTTTGAAAGCATCTTAACACCAGAATTCCTCAAAGAGAACCTTGTCTTCAGTCCCAGACTTCTCATAACCATTTGACCATGAGTTCTTCTATCATGCAACCTTCCTCATTACGTTTAAATATAGTTCCACTAGGATTTTTTCTCTTCGCACTGACAAATGAGTGTCGGTATTCTCTGATCGACCAGAACTGACAGCATTACAGTTGTCGGCAGTTTTTCATGTTCTGTTGCTTTGAAAAGAACTGATTTTGATATGCTTGCATCAGTTTTAATGTTGGTCGGTGCATCAGAAAAAGATGAATTGCTTTTTGGATTGAATTTTAAACCTTTAGTAGTGGTTATTTCTCTTTTCTCCTACATTGTACTTTTGTTCCGTGACGTAAAATTTCTGTGCCACCGTGCAGTTGTTGGTTTCTTCTGCATGTTTTGTTGCCATGAATTTAAAAGTAGTGTCATAACACATTCAACCATGATTTTTTACAGAATATGTTAACAGCTTCTTCCATCATTAATCTGATTTGAAGTGATATGTCAGCACATCAGTAATGAGATTAGAAGCATAAATAATATATAATTGTTTTGGCAGCTGTGTTATTTTTTTATTTGCTTAGCTGCAGCAGATACAAAAAAACATTGATGCTATTCACAGAATATTTAACTTCATGCACATTTGTAACATGAGGCCCCCTGTCTTTCAGATGATTAATTAGGAACACATTGTCATCTTATATTCAGTGTCTGTGGTATGTATCTATTCCCCCCCATGTGCCTCAACCTCTTTTTATTCTGGGTTTAGTACCATGACAGGATGCAATGGAAAGAATACATTGTGATGCTGTTGATTATGATATTTTCTCAACAGTTCCTGTTTCACTTCCGCACTTTCTCTGATATCCTTACCCTTTCATCTACCTTCATTAGGATGCTGAAATAAAGGAAACTGTTATAAACTGCTTATGAATTGTCTTGTGTTTTTTTTTAAGGGAAAATAAGCTGTCACACAAGATCCAGTTACTCAAAGGCTGCATAGAGAACACTGAGCTTCCACAGAAGCATGTAGATGTTATTGTATCAGAGTGGATGGGCTACTTCCTCTTGTTTGAGGGTATGTTGGACAGTGTTATATATGCACGAGATCATCATTTGGCTGAAGGAGGGCTGCTTCTGCCAAACAGATGTTCCATGAGCTTGGTGGGACTGTCAGACACAGGTATAAATGGGATGCTGTGTTTAACTGTATATGGGTATTGAATTTCCAACTGATGTGTGTCATACATTTAATAAATAACTTTAATATTGTATACTACTGTGTATACATATAACATTAAGTTTACTTCCACCCACCCTTTATACTTGCATTCACAGTTGATTTTGTTAGTCTGGAATTGAAGTAACCAAACATTTACTGTGTGTTTAAATTTGTCATATCATCATACAGTGACGTTTTCATGCAGTGAGTTCTTTCCAAAAACTTCTGTCTATTTTTCTGTCCTCTTATATCTGTGTTTGCTCTTTTCCTTGTCTCTTTTGTATACCTGTTCTTACTTGATCTCTCCATTCGATCTTTAGTCTCCCCAGTCATAATTTATTTGATGTATCAAAATATTCAGTGTTATTAATGTTCACACTGTTTATAATCTAAGCCATAATCATATCAAAATTATGTTATTACATTGCATGTCATGATTGGTATGAAATACGTGGTGTCTGTAAAGTTCTCAATCCAATGAAATATGATCAAAAGGGATTGAAGAAAATATAATATTTTAACAACCAGGATAGCTCCTACACATTCATGTTTCGTTTTGTACCTCAGAACACTGTAGTCATATCACTTAAAGTTAAAGGTGTTAAATTTAAAGAATCCCAGTTCAGGGAAGTCTTACTGAATTGTATTTATTTTAGATCGCCATGCTGAACTGGTTGGATTCTGGACAGATGTCTATGGTTATCGTATGACTTCTCTTCAGCATGAAGTGGTTCGAGAAGCAACAATAGAAGTGGTGCCTCCAGACAAAGTTATTACTTCAACTTGTTTATTGAGGGAACTGGATCTCAATACATGTTCTACAAGTAGCCTTGATTTTTCGTCTGAATTGAAACTGGAAGCTACAGCAGATGGTTCAGTTACAGCGTTTGTAGGTTATTTTGACGTGTTTTTTGATCTGCCCCATCCAGTTTCATTTTCTACAGGTCCCCATGAAAAATCAACACATTGGAAACAAACTGTATTTCTCTTAGAAGAACCCATAACTGTCAAACAAGGTAAGTTTAAGAGTAAATGGTGGACTGAAAGAGAACATTAATCACATCTATCCTAGGATTAAATGCTTCCCTTACTAAAACATAGTTTGCATAAGGAATTTAAATTAACTAGTCTGATGAAAATATCAGGATGTAGTGAATGTATATGGTATGGCAAACATTTAAATAATATGACCATCTTGTTGGTAGGTAAGGTTGTGTCTGTGCCTAAGCACACAGAGTTGTGTGGAAGTAAATCGTACATTATTACCCTTTGAAGTTCTAATGTTTTGAGAATGGCGACAGATTGTAAATTTGTTGTGGCAGTTGTAGTTTGTAGACAGATATTTTCTTCTTAATGAGGCAGACTGCATAATATATAATTAAAAATATTGGCCTCTTCTGGTAGCTCGCAAAATCTGAGGTTCTGTCAGCACTGACTAAAAGGGTTACATTCTTCTGAGATGTAATGTTTTGTAGTTTGGTAGACAGATGCTGGTATTTCAGAGGAATGTGCCACTTTTATTTTATACTTTGAAGATGGAGGAAGTATGTTCCTCCAAAACACTGGCAGCTATCTACCAGACCACATGGCATCACATTCCAGGGTCTTTATACTTCGGTATTTTGTTGTTAACCTATTCCATGCATTAAAGGGCACAATACATAAGCCTCGCAACATATCTAAGTGGCCAGAAGTATCATATTACCTGAAAAGAGGTCAGCAGAGGGCAGCTGTTTGGCCCTTCACTGTTCCTAGATTTATTATTAGTGCTCAGAGTTAATATAAATGTTGCTTCTTGTAAATGTTTCTCCTTAAATAGCTGCAAATAGTGTCAGTTTCTTTTCTGTGTGTATCTCCATGGACTGTTCTGGACATGAATATAGCAAAGTCATGCACATATTATACAGCAGTTCTTGTGTTTTTAGGAGATGTGTTGACTGGTAGAGTGATTTGCCAACATGACAAGAGAGATGTTCGTGCCCTTATTGTGACAATCTCCCTTCTTACGAGGAAATTGAAATATATTATCAGCTAGTAATCAGTGAATATATTTCTGCTTTCCACTATGATACACGTGACCATAAAGGACTGGTTGAGAAACTGCCAGAAGGATGGTTAATAGCCTTTGAGTATGCACTTCTATAGCAGCTTTGTTTTACATGCATACTTTGGTGAGTAAATATACATGTAATGTTCATTATTGATTTCTGTTGGTGCCATGTAACCTTTAATTGCTGTATAGGGCAATATATTTCCATTTTGTGAGGTGTAAACACCATATGTTAATGGTTAAATATTCATTAAGTTTATCAGGACATACCAATGAGGTGTTTTAACCCTTTGGCACCAGAAGTCAACTATAGACTACATGCAGTGTGATGTGCAGAAAACCGAACATCAACTGAAGTCAGCACCAAGAACATGCAAAGTAATGGTGGCCAATTAAATTGCAGGTCTTTTACAGAGTACACTGGACACTTAATTCCGGTGCCCAACGGTTCATGGACGTTTGTCAATATACAGGGAGATCTGTTTGTGATGATCCTATTTTAAAACATCTTCCCACCACAGACAGTAATTTAGTGCCAAAATATTCCAATATGATTAACATATACGTTGCCGACCTACGAAGCATGAAAAATTTACAAGAGAACAAATTTTCATCAATTTAATGTCCCCCCAAATCAGGATATTACACACTTTACTTGTGTGTCATCTGTCACACTGCTCAGTGAGTGTGCTCTGGTTGTGAAACTTGTTAAATGTTTATGAGACCAGTTATTGTTACAGGGCTCATAATGAATCATGATAATACGGGTTGTCTGGTTGAACATGGAATGTGCTCATAGAAAATAGACTCACTCATAGCTGCACTGCTGTGTAGCAACCAGTGATGCTACCTGCTCTGCAGTACTCAGTCCTGTGTTAACATGGGACTGTGTGCTGTGGAGCAGATATCAGCTGCTGCATAGTGACCAGTGACAGTCCCACTCTGCAGTACCCAGTTCCGCATTAAAGTACTCTGTATGTGAACCACTATAAGATAGTGCTGCTACCACGTAGTAAGGGAAGTCAGGTCCAAAACATTGATAATGCATTTTAACCAAACTTAAAACACATCAGAATGGTACTACTTGAAAAACAAGCTTAAAACATAAGGTATTTTCAGTTGGATAAATCAGGACATTATACACAAAGTGGATCCTACTTAAAATGTTCCTTGCAGAAAATTGCAGTTATGTCAAGTGGAGAAACAATACTCAAAAAATATGTTAAGTGAAATTGATCTGGGAAAAGGGGAACAGCAAAATATGGGAACATGGAATTGGTACTTACTGAATGGGTTTAGCAAAAATTGGCTTTTCATCTGCCAGTTGTGCCTTATGTTCAAGAATGTGTCAAAGTCACTGAAAAAGATAAGATTTAAAAGCGGTTCCATGGTGAAAATGATTAATTTAATGGACTGTTTATATGGAATAATATTATAGTAAAGTGAATGTCAATTTCAATACACAATTACAAAATAATATATCAGGCTTACTGTTTTAGAAGATATTTGGCTTAATAAGTTTTCTTCCTTTTCTTCTTCTTCTTCTCTCTCTCTCTCTCTCTCTCTCTCTTTTTTTTTTCTTTCTTTCTTTCTTTCTTTCTTTCTTTCTTTCTTTCTTCCAAAAAATGTGTTAAGAGGATTTTGCTGTAGTATGCAGAGTTTCCTTTAGCCTGTTTGTTGTAACTACTTGTTATAAATGTGAAACTCAGAAACTGAATGACAGATATTTTAAATATATAAAACGATGTGAATATTTAAACACAGTGAAAATATGGGAATGTGGATAATTACAAAATTAGGAGCTTTACAGGATTGAATCTTCATCAGTGGGCATGGCAGATAATGCATATTGGAGAAATTAACATAAAAGTTTGGTTGTAGAATGTAGATGGAAGAAGCTACATAAGAGGTGTGCACAGGAAACTATTAATACTGACTTTGGAGAAACAGTGTGTAAATCTTGGGCAGGTATGATGACAGGCTTTGGGAAGTGATGATTCCTGGGGGTACCATAAAAACTGTAGTTCTCATTCAGCTGCGTAACTATTAACTGCTGAAACAAACTGTACCATGGATTTGCTTGTTTAAATGTAATAATACAAAATTATAGAATACATATCTTCATTTCCTGAACTTTGGATAGCTTCCAAAAAAATTTTGATGCAGCTGACTACAGTTTTAACACATCTGTAGACAAAAATCTGGTGTTTAAAATGGACAATACTAGAATTATAAGACTTATATTTCACTGATCACTGATAATAGATGAATTCATGGTCTGAAGGTTTTAATCAATCATTGCAGTTCTTGCATTTCTTCAGGTCAAAATTTGAACTTAAGATTTATAATTCAGTTTTTTGTGATTATTAGATTTTTTAATTTGTTTCATGTCCTTAGTATTGGTGTTTGAATTATTTACTGCCAGACAAAAGTCAAATAGGATTGTGTCACCAGAGAAAAGTAGAATAGGTATGTGTTTGATGCATGTGCCTCATACTCAGTTTTAATCCTGAGCACTGGACTGTGTGAAGTCTTCTGTGATTATCCTCACCATTTCTGTGTGATGTTGGTACAGCATTAGGTTAGAATAATATTGCTTGCTGCTGGCCATTGTAATTTCCAGTAATCATTGTAATTCATCCCATTTGATATTGCATAACATCTGCTGTTAGTGCAGTATTTGAATTTCACTTGGTAACAATTACAATGGAGCTTCCACTCTATAGTCCACTGGTTCCCAATGTTTTTTAGTTTACAGATCATCTTATGCTTTCTGTAGAACATGATAAAAAATGTATTTCTATATGCCTTTTTGAACTAGGAACAAGGTTACTGGAAAATATTGTAACATATTGTATACATGGTTGGATCAACAGTTGATATATTAGTGATTGTGGGGAAAAATATAAAATTGAGGAAACCCCATGCATTGATTATGCCGAATTTTCATCAAACATGCTAACAAATAAAAAGGAGGAGGTTGATTTGGTTAACCTGTAATATGGCCCACACTGAACTGATGTTAACATTTTCTTCTTCCTCCCCCCTCTACACCCTAGACGTGGACCTTTCAGGACATTTGTGCCCCCAGAAAGTCATGTCTTCATGCGTTCTTCATGGTATAATTCAGAAAGAGGTGGCCCTACATTTCGATAAACAATATGGTTATAGATGATCAATTCGGAAGTGAAGCATATTGAGGTGATATACATGAATTCAAACCACTGAAACTGTGCTAACATTGAGCCGTTTGCATGCAAATGGCTTTCATAATGGTTTAGTATGAAGGTGTGCAGTAACATGGATCAGAATAAGTAATGCACTTTTCTGAGTCTCATTGCTCTGTAAGTCACACTCCCAACCACTTCGAATTGTTCTGACCTGTAATGAAAGGTGACGTTATTCGTGTGCTTCTAGTGCCGAGCGATTTACGGTGGGGCTGTAAATGCACATGATGTCTGGCGAAATTTATTTCATGAGTCAGGTTGGGACAGTCGGTTCGGTTGGGCTCCAGAGACATACCCAGGCATATTTTTCTCTAGAGACATTGGCTGCTGCCCCCTTCAATAATTGTTCCAGATAACATTTCACACATTTGATGTCATGTCTGTGAACCATTCATCAAAGGGCACAATAATACCAAGTACTCGAGGGTCGTCGAGTAAAATGTATCAACACGGCACTAAAAGCCAGATTTCATTCGGTCGGGTCGGTGGGTACGGACGACGCATTAGAAAGTAAAGTTGGAGAAGGGGTGGGTAATATTAAACGTTCCACACGTATAGACCTGTACGACACGTACAACACTTCACGTTTTCACATTGAGCCGGTACCACATGCAACATTGATCCAATTCCACGATAGTCACGGATCGTCTATAGCGAACACAGATTTTGCGTGGGGAAACATAGCAACGAACCACGAATAACAGGTGCTGGTAGCTATTGTGTGTGGTGGCTACATTGGCTTACCCACAGATTATCTATATCTAGTATGGGGCTTATCTGTCTGCGTGTAGGCAGCGAATGGCAAGCGGAAGAATACTGTGTAATAAAATAGTAGGTGCAATGACAGTGGCGCGACGTAGTATATAACGTCAAAGTAGTTTCCATTTGTTGTCCCCACCTCACACCTCCGTGTTCAGTGTCGTTCAGTAATTGTTTTTGCTTGGGGGTTCAGATAACTTAGGCTGTGTGCGCACGAAATTATTATTGTTACTATTTATTTGCGTTCACTGATCCATCATTGGTACAAGACCACAAGATATAGAACTTGTCAATACATCACGCTAAATATTAACATAGACAATCATCAAACAAAATACATTATAGAATTAACACCAAAAAACCACACTTATACACAAGCCATCCGTATGAAAGTCGTCAGCAGTAGATACAATTTCTGCATATTGTTACAATAACATCATCAGTAGTTAAATCGGTGGTTCTTGCTTTAAAATGTGTTGTAACGCACTGTGCAGATATGATATGTGCAAACTGTAGAGGAAGGATTCTTGAATGTATCCATGACGTTAATACGCCTGCTGTATGTCATTCCTATTTTTTAAAATACAATGCTGAGACTGGTGTAAATAAAAGTAGCCCACAACCAAAGACTGATACAACTAAACTGAGTAATACCTTTGATACACAGAAGAGAGTGTTCAAAATTATAGTCGTCGGTGATTCAAACGTGGGAAAAACATGCCTCACCTATAGATTTTGTGAAGGCAAGTTCCTTGACAAATCTGAAGCAACTATTGGAGTAGATTTTAGAGAAAGGACTGTTGACATCAATGGAGAAGAAATAAAAGTGAGTACAAAGGATGTAATTTTTAAGTTTTTGACTAGGTTCTGTCTTGGGTCTTGATCCCTCACTCCTGTTCTGTTGTGTAGATTTAGGTAATCATGTATTAGTGGTCACTGGTACCAGCACTGGATGCAACTTAACAGTTTTTATGATAGCATCTGTTCAGCAGTGGGTTGGGTGGGCGTTTTGTGGTTTATGTGGTATTTTGGGCTTTGAAAGGTCAAGTAGACGTTTTCCTAACCACTGTTTGCTTTTGTGCAAGAAGCAATTATCTTATTTCAAACATACATTATTATTTTCAGCTGCAGCTGTGGGACACTGCAGGCCAAGAACGGTTCAGGAAGTCTATGGTACAACATTATTACCGAAATGTTCATGCTGTTGTTGTTGTATATGATGTAACTAAAATGTCTTCTTTTGAGGTGAGTCTAATTTTTTGTATTATACTTTGAGAAATAATTGGATAATATTTCAGAATGTGTGTACTGTCCCCTTCATTACTCTCAGTACATGTTAACTTTTCAATGCCAGCCTCTGTGCAGTGTACAGACAGCCTCAGTGCGCTATACAGCTGTGAATGCATGTAAGGGTACTGTAAATTTAAAATCTCACCATCTTGGGCAGTAATTGGAATTTAAACCCCAGCATCACTGAAGGGTTGAACTCTGGATATGTTCCCAGTTTAATGATATCATAGTTTGTGTCAATACAGATGTTACAAGCCAGACAATTGAATTGAAGCTACATGTACACTGAGAGAATGTGGAGGGGTCTGGCATTCTATGAAACGTAACAGTAATTAAATTGTTTGAAACTCAGTGTAGACAGAAAACTTGTGAAAGAGGGCAGAATGTTATGACTGCAAAGAAATTATTGACATTTGTTGTTTACTTGGATGTTCCATATATTTTATGACCTGATGTTGTTCATATTTGTTGCTGAGCCCTGATTCTTGCACATGACAATTAAATTTTAATTTATCTCTCAAAGTGCATGTGACTTTAATATACTGCTGATCCCTCTACCTCACTGTTTTGACCATGCACTGTCTGTGTCACATGAGACCATGTTTTTTATTCATTGTATGCATAGGATCTACTTACTAACTACCTCCATATATGTGTAAGCACATATGTAAACTAAAGTGAAGTGATTTTGCCATCAATTTAAACACTGAGTTGAGGAAATGTCTCCTTCCTTCAGTTAAGGAACACTGATTGTTTATCATGTATGAAGGTAGGATATACCAGTAATTGATTACCTTCATCCGACAGCATGTGGTTAGACTGATCCTGAGGTACTGAAATCCAATCCACTTGGATGACACCTATTGGTACTGTATTCAGTTGAAATTCAGCTATGTTACATTGCCCAGTTTTTGGAATAACCTTGTTTCCAGGGCCAACATAATTCTGGGAGTTTTTAAATTTGAAGTTCTTGAGGAGGTTTAATAACATGTGTTAGAAGATTTGAGCCTTGTGAGATGTTATGCCATGGTAAGTGGTAAATGGTTAATGATCCTTCAAAACATTGACAACTATAAAGCAGCATGGTCTTAACATCTCAGAAGACTTGAATCTTCAGCAACACTGTGAGAATCCCAAGTCTCGCATGTGTTTTATGTTTCGAATAAAGTAGAATATGTATTTTATTCCAGGTACATGATAAATTTGAATCAAGAAGTGATATCACTATATGGTAGCTTACATATATGCGGTTTTGTTACAGTCATTACCTCAGTGGATTGAAGAATGTGACTATCACAACTTAACAAGAGATGTTCCTCGAATCTTGGTAGGAAATAAATGTGATTGCAAGGAAAATCAAGTTGTAAAGACAAATGCTGCTCAGAGATTTGCTGACATCCATAACATGCCTGTGAGTTTTTCCTAAATCTTTGCATTTAGCGTGGATACCCCATAAATGACCAGCCACTTTTTGGTGAGGGAATTAAAAGGAGGGTGGGTCATTTTCGTGTTGGTAGTTGACGTGCAAATTTATGCTTCATAATGACAAGTAGTTTTGTTTTACTGACAAAGTAAGGTAAAATTTGTTGGCCCCTGATTGTTACATGCAGTAGCTTTTTATATGGAGACAAAAGCTAAGAGTTTTAAGCATGTAAAAAAACAAAGAGTTTGAAAATCACACATTAACTCAGTCACTCTGTCCATCTGTGTAAAAGGTCTTGAACTGCCTGATTGATTTGAGTGAAACTCAGTGTAATATAACTTGTACTTAACACCAAAGATTGTTGAACAATTTTGATTTTGAACTTCACTTTATATTCACCGTGCATCTTTGTATAATTGATTATTTCTACCAACAAATGCACCAAGACAAGTTTGTCACTGTTTTCTTTATTGAAAGAGTGCCCCAATATGCATTTCGGCAATTATATTGCCATCATCAGGGGGTTTTTTAAGTGAGCTGTTACATAGACCAATTCTTAAGTTACTTCATAACAGTGAGTCAATATTTGTTATTACCACTTCATAAAATTTTGTATAATTATATACACCAATTGATTTTACTGTTAATTTTAATAACTTTTAGCAACTTAACAATACCACTAATTATACAAAATTTTATGAAGTGGTAATAACAAATATTGACTCACTGTTATGACGTAACTTAAGAATTGGTCTATGTACAGCTCACTTAAAAAACCCCCTGATGATGGCAATATAATTGCCGAAATGCGTATTGGGGCACTCTTTCAATAAAGAAAACAGTGACAAACTTGTCTTGGTGCATTTGTTGGTAGAAATAATCAATTTTGATTTTGTTCAGTTTCATTACTGGTAATTTTCTTAAAGGCCATAAATGAACTTTACGTGTCCTTCAAGTCTTTTAGATGAGGTGTGTTTGAAAAGTAATCAGAGAGACTGGCAATGCTGCATGTCTGCAGTAGTCTAGATCCAGAAGATCATGCATCACATTGTGACCTGAAATGTGATGATGAGTCATTGTTGCCAAGAGCATTATTCCACCCTTAAGGGTCAGATTATAAAAGATTCTCATATTTGATGAGTCCCATTTTTTATTGGTGGAAGACAGTGGTATTTCATGTGTTTTAAGGCAGAGGTTTCCAATACTATTTTGTAAGAAGCTCAGAAAAAGTGGTAAAGAAGTGTTAGAGATGTTGCAGGAAGCCTAGGGGCCAGACGTAATACACAGACCTACATTTTTCAGATTATGGAAGCATTTTAAAGAAGGGAACAGAAAGGTAGTTGATGCTTGAAGCAGGAGACCCAAGCACTGTCATCCCAGTTGTTAGTGTAGAGAAGGCTCATGAAGTGCTGATGTAGGATTAATATTACGCAAATTTATGTACACTATTATTCTGGTTCATTGCCTTGCACTGACCCTATTTTATGTCTAACATACTGTAACCGTACGGACAGGAAATGGGGGAAGAGATGACTTCCAAAGCTGTAAGATATATGTGTGACAGGTCCGTTAGGTGTAACTGGAGTAGTGGTATGGGGGAAACAGAGTTCTGGAGTTGAGGAGCTCTATCCTCTTTTGAGGAGTCAGTCTTTGTGTTTTTTTTTTGTCTTTGGGTTGAGAGGAGATGGTCAGTTGGTCCTTGAGTTTGGGGCGAGATGGTCGGTTTTGTTCTGGACTAACTAGTTCAGTAGAGAAATAGTGAATTATATTTGAGTGTATGGTTCACAAGGAAATAAAGAAAGGTATAGCCAGAACGAGTATAAATTCCCCTGGAAGCATCCCCGTAGATTCCCTAGAGTGGAGCTCGTGTTTCTGCTGACTATACAGCAGCTAGTCGGTTACAATACACATTTTGACACCACCCTGCATCGTCTTCGGTGTATACTGGTTTATCTATTGATATTTGGTTTTTGGCTGGCCATGCCTATGCATCTAATATCCATGTGTAGTCACATGGTATGTATGGAATAAAGTTCATTGTGGGAGTTGTCTGCCATTTAAATGTGTCATTGAAAATGGTTCAGTGCATTGTATTGGTGAAATCAGGCATGTCCCAAGTGTGTGCCAGGTGGTTTGCACGTGATGTTAGTGATGACCACAAACAGTTGTATGTGGAAGTCTGCAGGAAAAAAATGTAACTCTTTCTGAAGAAAATCCAAATATCTGATCATCCTCTTAACACCTGTGATGAATCTTGAATCAAACATTATGATCCTGAATCATAACAATACTCGGTTATCTGGAACACAAAGGCTCGCCTCTGGAAAAATTATGCTGATATGGTTGTTTTTTTTTGGGGGGGGGTGCTCACAGGCAATATTCTTTAGCACTGGTCAGCTTAGAAACAAACTGAATAGTAAGTACTGAGCAGAGACATTAAAACAGCATTGTGGAATGCAGTTCAGCAAAAGGGCACTGAGTTCTTAATAAGACAGTGGTTTTTTGCTGTGAGATTTGAGTTCACAGATATCAGTAAGACTCAGTCTGCTGATGGCATCCACTGGCTTCCAGAGATTTGGGGCAAGGTTAATCACGTGGCAGGAGATTACACTGAAGGCATGTAATGGTAGTTTTCAGTGAAATAAAGCTTGTCTTCATGTGCCACTTCTGTTGCCATTACTTTTCACCCAACCCACGTAACTGAAAAAGTCTTCACCTTGTTTGTGCAAAATCTGATGCTGAGATTCATGGCCTTCCTCTTTTAAATACTTTAGACATAACTAGATGAAATAATTACCTGAACACTGTCGTCCTCCTAAATTACATTAAGCTGAGAAATCCAAGGTACAAATTACATTATTCAAGATGGCTGCAATGACTTCTCTCTCATCATGTGACAGCTCTTGCTCACCCCCTGTGTTTGGATCTCAGAGTAGTAGCCACATCAGTGTGAGTGTTTAAAGATATTTTGTGTCATACATGTTCCATGCACTGGGTTAACAATATATTATATTATATTCCAACTAAGTGCACATATTCATTAATAGCTATCTTCTTTTCTTGTTAGATGGCACTACAGTCCAAAGTGGACCTTCACCTCCTTATTGGACTTCTCCCAGTCAGCTTTGTTTTTTGACCTCTCTTTCCAGTTTCTAATTTTGCATCTATTACTATCTGTTTGTACACAGTTCCACCATCTGTTTTTTTTTTTTTTGGTCATCCTGTTAGTCGAGTTCCCTGGGGATTATTATTAAATACTCGACTGACTTTTCTTTTACTATCCATTCTATTAACATGACCAATCCAATTCAACCGACTTATTCTGACAAATGAAAGTACATCTAAATCTCCAAACAGCTGCATTAATTCCTTATTATATTGCTTTCTCCAATTCTTATTTACTTTAATTCCCCCAAACATTCTTCTTAAAACTTTTCTTTCAAAAGCAGCCAGTCATTTAGTAATATCTTTATTCAATGTCAAAGATTCTGCTCTTTATGTTGTCACTGGTCATATTAATGTCTTATAGATTTTTATTTTTTCTGCTCTGGGTACTGATTGACTCTTTGGTAGAGGAAGAAGTGCATAATATGCTCTACTTGTATTTGTAATTCTTTTTTTCAATCTCTGGTCTTAATCCATTTTTATCTGTCAGAATTGTACCAAGGTATATGTAGTCTTAATAGCTATTTATTGTGTTGTAGTAATTTCTCCGACATGTTGTGAGGCCCGCAGAGGTCATCTTCAGGAAGAACAATGATATAAAGGAATACATTTTTTATATAAATTGTTGTTGTGGGTGTGTATAAATACAGTTGAATTAAAATTACAAAACAAGAGTTAAGACACAGCTACAATAGGAATGCTAGAATTATACTAGATATGGCACACATTTATATAAGTGGAGGTGCTTATGTTCACTTTTGCAAACATACATCTGTATTGATGTTGATATCTTCTTTTTCAATGTGTTATTTCTGTACGTTGCTTAATGATGTGTACTTTGTGGTGGGTCACTCAGTGGCCCACCACAAAGTACTGAGTAACCGACCAACATTTTATATAAAAAAATGTATTCCTTTATAAGTGTGTTCTCGCTGAAAATGGCCTCTGCTGGCTGAAACATGTAGGATAAATTGCTATGACATCATAAATAGCTGTTAATTAGTATATGTGCAGTTAGTTGGAATAAATATAATATACAGTTTGTGTCATAAGTTTAGAACTTCTGGTTGAATACCTCAAAGATATATGTAGCAAGTGAATGGATTTAGAATGAAGACAAAATGTATGTTATTGAAACTTGCAACCTGTTTCTGAAACATGTCTTTGTATTGTCACTTTTTATTTCAAATTTCATCACTTTAGCTGGTATGTGCAGAATTCAACACAAGAACATGCTACTAGCGGTGGTTAGTTCAATATTTTGTCAAAGTAGGCTATTAAATTGTAATTAATATCATGCATCTGTCATTGAGACACAATTATTTTGATGTTTACCACATCTGTATAATTCATGATTGGTAAAAATTACAACAAATTAAGATTCATGTTTTCCTTTTGTTTTCAGCTATTTGAAACATCAGCCCGGGATGAAACAGAGTGTGACAATGTAGATGCAATCTTTCTGACACTGGCCCACAAACTTAAGAATCATCGTCCTATGATGCCTCCACCTACATTTCCTATCAATGATCGTGGTTCAAATACAGCTCTTCATCGTGCTGATATCCTGTCAATCACCCGTGAATCTATACTGTCTGGTGTAGGCTCCAGTTTGGATGATGTTGCCAGTTGTTGGTGCTAAGGAACATTTGAATGGAAGCACCTTTTTAGTGGAGCAGGTGGGAAGGACTGTGAACTTTGTGATGAATTTGAAACGCAGATGTCTTTTATGTCCATAATTTTCAAACTATTGTTAGGAAATTTAGAGGTGAATATGAATTACATATTTTGCTGATAAAACTCTGAAGTCTGTGGAACAGTACACAAAACATTCATAAAATAGAAAGAATGAAGTCATTTACAGTTTATTATTTCACATACATTAGGTAATTTTTATATTATACACAATGTATGTGAAGTAAACCACCCTAAAGCAAGTACCTGTTTGGGTAATTTAGTATCAGTAAATGGTAAAATGCATTATTTCTTGCTGTCTTCAGTTACACATGACAATAATATGTAGAGTGCAGCTAGAGTAGACAGGCCAGATCTGCAGTTAGAAGGGGGAATTGTTGGTTTAAAACCTCACTGATTGAAAATACCATATAATTTGAAGCATGTAATATTCCATTCCATTAAACAGGGTTTTTTGTACTTTTTAATGTGGAGCTATACTGCAGCCTTGTGCGTACTAGAAGTTGAATAACTTGTAATATAGTGAAACTCCAGTAGTCCAGAATCTGATGATCAGAACATCTGATAGTCTGGCACAAAAATTGGCAAGTGCTGGGAGCGATCTTTGTCACAAAAATGGGTTGTGGGCAGCAGCCAAACCATGGATAAGTACCAAACCATCCAAACAGAATTGAGTCGGCTCATTAGCATCACGGATCTCAGACTGCCATTTTCTGTTGTTATGATTGGAAGTGCTTGTATTTACTTGGCTGTTTTTTACTTGCATTTTGAATATTTATACTTATCCAACCATAGTAATAATGGTGTTAGAAGTGAATGAAGGTTCTAGTGGTAGTACAAGTGTGAAGAAAGGCATGTAACACTGGCATGACAAAGAAATTGGAGGTTTTAAAGGTGCTCTGGGTAGTCCAAACTGCTGGAAGTCTGCTGTAGTATGTTATTTTTTGGACCATCATGTAAACATTTATCTTTTTTTTTAACACTGGACATCCCTGAACATGAATTAATTTAGTCTTCTTTGAAGAAGCAGTGAATGAAAGGCAAAGTCTGGCAAACGTGAATTACTATTTACTGGCTTGCATTTTGGTGTAAATTGCATTAAGTTGAATACTGGTGTCCAAAAATAAATACAAGAAAGAGATCTTCTGAGTATTCAATTAAGTAAAACAAATCACAGCTTACAATAGAACCCCAGAATTTCAACAACATATAAGTGTACATGCAAAGAATTGATAATGTTATATATTATGTTTATATTCAGTGCTGATGGCACACTTATGATTACTCTGAAACGTAATTCAAAACCCAAATATTTCGGTTTTCAGAACTTTAAATTCATGAGGTTTGTTTGTAATACACGCAATTCACTTCCTCCTACTATAGGTCACATGTGCTCACTGGGATCTGTATTTGAAGAATTGGTATCCAATTGCAATCATTATTCAGTAATTCAATTATTTAGTACTACTGACAGCATCATTAAATAAACCATAAACAAAAACAATACCAGTGTGGTGGTCTCTTGAGGTGGCAACAACAGTAATACTGTGAAATTCTGTATAATGACGTTTCATTTTTATTGAGAAGTTTTTATGTAGAACATAAAATCACAAGACCATAGAGAATTTGTATTTGTTCTTCAGTTTCATGAAATCATGAGTCATCATATGATTATTGATTCATAGGCTGCATGTACCCACATCTAGTTAGTTACGTAGGATCTCCAACCAAGAAACCAAGTAAGATTATGTGTATGTAATTACTAAAAATTTGACCTGAACATTGGATCCTCCACACTATCCACAGAATAGGATTGAACAGTATAACAGAATTTCTTTCATTCCATATATCCTTCACAGGAGTTGGCCAAGGATGTGGAACATGTCACTACACAAATACAGTAACAAAATAACTGTCCATTTATACTCTTACACCAAAAGCACAGTTCTTCATGGAACCATTGTAAGAGTTTTCATTTTAGGTACATTGAACAGAGCAGGAGTGAGGTAATAGATATTCTTTTAAGTTCTGACTGAAATGACAGGAATGAGTAGAGAGACTGGGATTGCTTGGTGGGTATCCTGGGCAGAGGGGCAAGTATAGGTATGTTGGTGTGATTGGGTGGGGGGGGGGGCATGGAGTTTAGCTTGGCAGCAAGGACTAAACAGGTCACAGCAGATTGGTGGGGATTTAAACTTACGTAGGTTTTTCTTAGAGTACACTGGTTTCTCTGCATCAAATCATTCAACCAGTGCTCCGTACTCATTTATCTGTCATTGACCATATATAATCCCAGATATTGTTACTGCCATGAAGTAACACACCTAGAGATTGCTTTGGGAGGAGGATATAGGGCTTTGTGTAGTGGCCAGAAATGGACCATGCTGTACAGGAAGTGCTTGGGTAATCCTGATTCATAATGGACAGCAGTACCAATGTTTAACGGCGGTGTGTGAAGGTGAGGAGTCCACTCTCGCTCTAAACTCAGTGGCCCTTGGTGAAAGAGTGGTCTATGTCCACAGGCCTGGCACACATCCTCCCAATGCAAAGACATCCATAATTCTCTGAGTGTTCTCCCAAACCTGGGGGAGGGGGTGGGGGGGAAATCAGAAATCTAAAATCTACACTCAGATTAATAGAAGAAACTTGCTGCTAACCTTTGTCAGGAACTTCCTATACTGGAGGTACTAAGTTTTATCATCTTAAGATGCAGCTTGTACCTCCAGCATAACAAGTTCCTGATGATGGAAGCAGCAAGTTTCCCTGAAACATACACAGAATGAAAGTACATCCAAAAGCACACAATGGAATTTACTCTTGCCACACAACCTGTACTCAAAATTGTACATAATCCTTTATATATATAGTTATAAATTCTTTGTGCAATATTTAAGCTTAATCACTTTGGTTATCAATGATGTTACACCCCTACTGAATGTTCCCTTTATCTTACAGTTTAGGCATCATGTGGAGCTCATGTCTTGGTTGTGTTGAATACTGACTCTTTGGTTACCTAACCATCCTGTTTTGTTCCTTGTGAATTATTTTTCCCTTATCACATTGTGTTTTGTGGTACCCACAGAGATTTCTGGGAGCACCAAGTAACACAATGAGAACATGAAATCATTCACAAAGAAGCAGATGATATGACTAGAAAACTGAAACTGCATATTTAACAGAACAGGTCATCAACAAACTAAGACACAGCTCCATACAACTCCCTGTACTGCAAGATGAAGGGAACATAAGTACAGATACATCGTCAACCATTTGTAGTTGGCCCTAGTGGTTTAGTGTGATTAGCATACCAGCCTAGCATTCTAAAGAACTGAGATCAGATTCAAATGACTCCCTCACAATGTGTTCTGTAAAGTTGTCCCTGTCTGCACCATGCAGGCATACAGGGAGATTAGAGGTATAGCTCCACTCGTCCCAAACCTCAGCACTAGATGGAGGTGAGTGGTCAACTTGTCATCCAGGCCACTGTAGCTCCTCGGAAAGAATCTCCAGTATTAACTGAATAGGAGGCTTTATGGGCCCCAGACCTGGTTTGGACATTTTGTAGAAGAGATAAATCTCTTGTCCTTGCTGGGAATTGAACCCCAGATTGTCCAGCTCACAGCCTAGTCACTGTAATCACTCCATTAGGTATGGCTCCCCAGTTTGTTTTATGAGAGTTGTAAGAATAGTGTTAGTGTACTTTTTACGTAAACATTTTGTAATGATTGAGATTAAAATTAAAATTAACAGCAGATTTTTGTTCTACAGAGAGGAGGATGAGAGGTAACCACAATATGTCTGTGCTGGGGCGGATTTGTGTACAATGCCAGGAAAGGAGCACATTTTGAGACAGTGCACATAAAGAACTTAAATTTCTACAGGAAGACCACTTCTTCTCAGGCCAACAGGTACCCTGTTCCTTCAGCACCAGTACATGGGCCCTACACTTGTTCAAAATTGTTCAGCTCATTTAAATGCTTGAAAGTGTGTCTGTAAGGTATACATTGTTACAGAAATAGGCACTAGTATATCAAATGTTCAACTGAAGCCAATTAATATGTTGAAGAAGAAATGTGATTAACAACTTGCAGCACTGCTGTTATGTAGGAAACGTAAGTAACAAAGGACAGTATGAACAAAAGATGACTTATATTTTGTGATGTATATTGCTGTTGAAATTTGAAGATCCTGTTGTGCACTGTCTTGAAATGTGTCACTTTTCCTGAGTGTCTGCAACCTGTGAACAAGTAAGTAAGAATCAGAATAATGTATTTCGTGTAGCAACGTACAGCCCCCATCTTTTAGCACAGGGAACAAGTTATTGAAAACAGGAGCAATAAAATGCTTTCAAATGTGAAGTACTGAAAGAAACATGAAGATTATGGTGTTACGGGATGTGAATCTGCAGTGTGGTGAATAAGTACTGATATTTTAGGGGACCATCAGTGTTTTACCTGCCACACATGATATAATATGGCATCCCAGAGGAGCTGGTCAATGCTATGAAACTCTCACAAAATGCATCTCAGTAACAATGAAGTATTGTGTGTGTGTGTGTGTATAACCCCAGTCCCTACTCTCTTTTGGCAATGACAGGGCCCTTAATATTACACTGATCAGTACCATGTTCCCAAATTCAGACCTCATACTACTATGCGTTTCTGTTTCTAAGATCACTAGAAACACAACTGGGGCAACAACAGCCCTCTTGCCAGCACATTTGGTAGCTGTTGTGAGGCAAGCGAATACTCTGAATTTCACTATGAGCCCTGAACCGGGAGAATAATTAGCCAGTCGGCATATACATATTAGGCTTGGGATGAATGCAGGAATGTTGTTTGGTTGAAAGAAACAAAGGTATTCACAATTCAGTAAGACTGCCTACCATGTGTATACTAGCAACATTTAATTTTCCACACTTAGTATATGATTTAAATAGGCATGTGGGAAGGAGCATAACTGGGGGCGGGGGGAAGTAGCGTGGCCTCCCCAGGCAGCAGAGTCAAAGGGGCAGCAAATAATTGGGTGGCAAAATGAATATTTTAAATGAAGAAATTGATTTTCATCACTCTGAAAATTTGAAATTATTGAGCCAAATATAAGGAAATTTGATGAATATGAATTTTTTGAAGTTCATAATTTCTCGTAGGGGTGGCCATTGTGATTACTTGCCTCGGATGCCAAAAATCTAGCTGTGCAACTAGACATGGCATTCTCATCACCTGAATATACTTAAAAGTTTTGAAATTTACATTCAAAGTAAAAACTGCTCTGGGCCTATAGGACACATCCCAGTAATTTTATTGTTTGTGGACATTTAACCTAAGACTTTACTGCCCCAAGAACACGTATCTATGCTATTACAGATCTCTATAAACTAGGGCTAGAAGATTCCCAGTGCATAGGCAAGTACAGTTCTCCAAATTATTTCCTAAATTTGGTTTTCAGCAAGTGTATTAAGATGTCCTGCATTCCTGTGTTAATAGTCTTCCTCGAGTTTATTTCTCATTTTATATTTGTATTGAAATGTAACACCATTTGCACTGACTCATGTGACTTGGCAAGATGTTTTTAAATCGCAGACCTCAAAAAGCAACCTTTTACAATCAGATAATTACCTTTTTTTTTTACCACATGAAGACTCAGCAGACATCAAATTTGACCTCCACATACAGCTGTGAACACACACACACACTTCCAGTAGCTCACAGCAAATAGCTGCCTCCCTCTTCAGATGGTGGTAGTCATTACTGAGGTATATTGAACACACATTGTGATGTTAGAATGAAAGAAAATTTCTTGCTAACTACTGAGCAGTGATGGCATTTTCACTCATGAGATTTTGAGGTTATTTGTAATAATGTTTTTGGAGGAGCTTGCTGCCTCCCTGTTCAATATATGTTTAGTGAAACCTGGATTTTATGTTCTGAAGGGACCATTTAAAATAGGGTACCATACGTCCGGTTTTCCTGGACATGTACTCTTTTTCAGGCTTCAGAATTATGTCTGGGGGGGCATTTTTTAATTTTACAAAAATGTCCGGGTTTTTGGCTTTTGTCAATAGTAACATTTTTTCGGTGGTTGTTGCATACGTTATAGTTCATAGTTTTCATAGGCAGCGTTTCAACTTCAGAACTTATTTTCAGTCACTTCCAGTTGTTCCAAATACATACTCACACAGCCCAGTTTCAGGCATTAATTTTGAATTGTGTGCAGTGCAGTGGACGATGTGTTGTGTGCTGTTTGGTTCGTGTGTCACTTTTATCACGTACTTACAATGGGGAGAAAGAAAATGTAAATTCACGGACGAACTAAAAAGCAAGTATTCGTGTTTCCGAAATGGTCGCGACGAGTGGGAAGCAGAGTGCTTGGTATGAAAACCAGGAACTTACGTCTCTGTGGCGAACAAGGGTGCTCTTGATCTTTCAGCCCACGTGGAATCCTCTTTTTCGACCACAGTTTGGCAACCCCCTTTGCCACTGATATGTCCTCTTTTTTTTATGGTTGATAAGTGGGAAATTTCCTCTTTTCCTGTGATGGATATGTGGTAACCCTAATTTAAAATGATTGTAAGATCAAGGAAATGACAACTCTTAACTGTTGAAATTACACTAAATTAGTAGTGTATCACATTACAAACATAATCTAATTCACCTCTTCCACATGTCCATTGGCCATTAAAACTGATGCTGGTTCACTTTTCTGTTTTCTGCTCAAGTGCAGCCATTGTATATTCATTCTGTGCATGTAGTGGACATTTTTCCATATCTTATGTACAGTGCAGGCTGAGCTACCAGCACTGGTCCAGGTCTCAGTGCCATGTAAGAATGGACTGGTGTTGGTAGTTGGGCTGGGCTACTCCACAGTACACAGCACGTGAAGTGTATGACATGAAGACAACAGAGGATGTAGGAAATTATAACTGTAAATCATTTTTTACCCATTCCATTTGAAGTAATTTAAAATAACAGCAGCCTGCCAGTTTATACTCAGTTTAAATAGATACTGGAGGAATTGGGGTGGAAGCACAAATGTAGGTTCAAGGAATATAAAATCCCAAGTTTCACTCAACATGGTGTCATCCTAAAGACTGAAATCTACAAAACTCCACCCACTCTTAGTTGTAGCACTACATTCAGGTATGCGATAAGCTTCATGCAGGAAAAGAGCCCACACTACCCACTGGAGAAGAGACTGGATGGCTCATAGCCTGTCTGGAGATGGCAGTTAAGAGGAAAACTCCATATCCCTGTTTATAATCACACCCCAGCTGTCCACATTGTTAGGAATGTAAGGGAGCCGTTTCAGCTCAGATGCGAAAGAAAAGTACTGACAACATATCTCATAGTTTTCATCTTCAAGCACTATCACAAAAAGAACTCTTGGGTGGCAGTGAAAAGCTTCAGTTCATTTACACATCTCTATCTGTGTGTATACACACTTCAAATCAAGTGGACATGAACTAGATAGCAGGAGGCCAAATAACATTTTCCTTGTGCGTGGGTGTTAATAAAATTTGTGGTTCCCAAGATGAGTGTCATACATAATAGTATCTTGATGGATCCTGGTAACTTTTGTGCACAGTGCTTCTCTCAGTTTTATGGTGTAAAATGGCATTTAGGCCCTACCAGTTTTGCATTTTCCTCATATTCAAATGAATGGAACTTCCAAATCTGACAAAGAAAAGGCTTACAAATAAGCCTTTGGCATCACTTAATGTCAACCTTGAAGTGTACCAAACTCAGTCAGTACACTTATTTGTGGTGACAGGCAAACAAAACAAGCTATAAATTCCCATGTGCCTAAAATGCACACATCATGAAGTTCCTCCCATCTTCCAACCACAATGCATATAGGCATGAAGGTAAGGAACGTCAGTGTCATGTTTTTTTTCCCATGCAGTCATCGCATTGCACGCTGGATGTGGAAGAGAATGACAACCCCACCCTTCTTATTCTGTGCTTACCATCATACTTTTGTTTAACTGTTACTGTACCCTTCCTTTGTCTATTTGCATTTCACTTACAGCCTTCCATTATAATTTTTTTGCCCATTGGTGCCTAGTTTCTGGTCTTCAACTACTAATATCTTACTTTGTGGCTTCCATTACCTTAATTTCGTTCCCTCCCTGGTTTTTTTTTTACATGTCTTCCACGTCTGCCTTCCATTCATTTATTAACAACTTTCTTTTTCTGTGCTATTTTCCTGTTCTCTTTATTGCATTCCTCGGTTTCTTACATTTATCCCTTTATTTCTTTAATTATCTCTTTCCATTTTCTTAACACACTAAAAGGAACAAAACTACTGGTATGCAATACATGATATGAATGTACACTGAATAAATAAAGCAATTATACAAACAGGTGTTACTCTCACTCTGCCATGAAACTGGCTTGCATATTAATATTTCATGTCTTCATCTTGCCAGCTCTTCCTGTCTTGCCTTGGCCTCCCACATTTTCTTGCTTTGGTTCTTTCTACATTCCAATGTTTTCATCTTCCCTGCCCCCCCCCCCCCCCCCCCCGAGTCCATTTTTTAGTGGTGTATTACTGTTGTCCGTTGAAATTGTCTTTTCATCCTCTTTTTAAGTTTTCCATTGTCATTCCATTCATCATTTCACCCGTCTATTCTTACCGCAATATTTTTTTATTACATTTATTTTTCTTCATACATTCCGCATCTTCCATTATATATATTTGTCTTCATTTCTTTCCCTTTATTTTTCGTATCAAATTTAACGTCCTCACGATTCCAAAAATCATCTGTTCATAATCCCATTTCCTCTAGCATCGACCTCAACTCTTTCTGGCAAATCAAACGAACGTTCCTGCTGTACCCGTCCAAAAAGTAGAAATTTGTAGGGACAAATATTAACGCCAGCGTTTATTCGCGACTGACAGTACGGGAAATTTGGGTTTATCGCCATCTATTGACACCCTTTGGTACTAACAATGTAATTGCTTACGCCATCCATTGAGAACATTTGGTACTAAAAGTACGGAAAAGTGAATGCCCACGCCATCTATTGACAACATTTGGTACTAAAAGTACGGAAAAGTGAATGCCCACGCCATCTATTGACAGCTTTTTGTACTAAGGCTTTCGACTGAAATTTTTGCCTCCATCTTCAGGAATTTTTTCAAATTTAAAGGCTTTCGACTAACATTTTTGCCTCCATCTTCAGGATTTTTTCAAATTTAAAGGCTTTCGACTAAAATCTTCGATTCCATCTTCAGAAAATTTTTCGAATAGTCATGCGAAAAGTTTCCTGA
The DNA here is from genome assembly GCA_021186555.1 of Reticulitermes speratus. Lineage (NCBI taxonomy): Eukaryota > Metazoa > Arthropoda > Insecta > Blattodea > Rhinotermitidae > Reticulitermes > Reticulitermes speratus. Next base: position 12,547,111 of record JAJKFL010000001.1, read on the forward strand.
AGATGGAATCAAAATTTTTAGTCGAAAGCTTTAGTACAAGAAGTTGTCAATAGATGGCGTAGGCATCCACTTTTTGCTAATGTAATACCTAAGATTGTCAACAGATGGCGCTCGCATTCACTTTAGTAACTGCAATTTTGTGTTCTTATGGCACAGACTTCACAAAAACTTTTTCGTGCTAGAAACTCATAGCAGATAGTCCTGGCATATATTTTTTGAACCCTAAAATTATAATTACAGTTAACAATGATAAGTAAAGGGTTTCAAGTGGGACATAGTCCACTATTGCTCCAAGTCAAAAATGGCCATTTGCAACAGTGCTCTATGTCAGAGGTTATGAATACAATAAAAATGCAATTTTTTAAACATTTATTCTGTACCATACATTACATTTTACATTATACAAAACTTAAACATTACACTCTCATAAATCTTTATGTGACCATGTAATACAGGAAGCAAAATGGTAGAAGAAATTATGGGAGACAGGAAGCATAGGATAGGCGCAACATTCATACAGAAAACATAGGAAACAGGTCGATCAACAGAGAGAGACAAGACTGGATTGACAGAAAATGAGACATGAAGGAAAGATCATACAGAAACAAGATGGGCAATGTACATATAACGTAACACTGAGGCGCATTTGCATAACCATTGTTTTTTTAGAAATGCAAGAATTATTACATATTCTGGGTGTGTGTGTAGCCTTAAGTTATCCAGTATGCACAGCACATAAGCCTTATGATATCATCATCTGTGGCCTGTCCAGCTCTACCATATTTTTCCACATTATCTCATAAACCTGCATGATTTTCAGAATAAAGTTATTGAACATTAAATGTGTTTTGATTTTCCCTACTTTTATCTGAAACATTTCTCATTCTAAGTAGAAGTGAGTGATATATATAGGAAACATTTTATATAGGCCTTCATGTAAAGTACCCATAATCTGTGTGAGACTAATGAAACATAAATTTTCTTGACAGATTTTCAAAAAATACTCAAATATAAAATTTCATGAAACTCTGTCCAGTGGGAAACAAGGTAACTCCTTCCGGACACACAAATGGACAGACATGAAGAAGCTAATAGCTGCTTTTAGCAATTTTGTGAACACGCCTAAAAACTGTGTAACAAGACAAACATGGAGGCTAACAAAGTGGGAATAAATGACAAAGTGAGTAAAAACGACAGGCAAAATAAAAGCTCGAATGAATGCACAAAACAGGAAATACAATGACAGAGAAAGAACAAAAATCCAGGGACATGATGTGGTGTGTTGCATACCTTTAGTAGATTTCTTCTGTTTGTATACAATTACAGTAACACAACTACTACATGCCTCCACCTCTACCCAAAGCCAGCGACCTTGCTTGTAGATCCCCAATTTCTAAACTCTGAGACGCATGCCTTAGGGATGGGATTGGTTACAGGATTGAAAAAGCCCAGAACATGTCTTATGCCAAAATTAGTTTTGCCAAAACAATTATAGATGCACATATGCATAGTCAACTAATTAGTGAATGCCAACAAAATAATGCATGTTGTCACAAGTAAAAGTGTGGCTAAACCAAAATAAAACAGATCAGAACTTGAGAGCTAAATTCATGTGCTCAAGCATGCAAACTTGTACAAACCTGAAATCTGTCTTCTGGGTTATTACACGGCGTCGTGTGGTAATTATTTACCGACGTTTCGGGACAATCAAGGTTTGTACAAACCTGCCACAGTAGTTAGATATTACGTTCAAACAGGAATGTAATTTATACACCTTTATCACATTCATCATCATCAAGTCACAGCAGTTTAGCTGATTTTCAAAGAGTAAGGGCCAATGACTAGGCACTACCAAGATCTCTGTCTTCTTATTCCTATTATTATTATTGTTATTACTTATTATAATGGCATGAAACTCAATGTACACCAAACTACATTTACATCCTTTACTCGCAGAACAAGCAGTATAGCCTTTATATACACTAGGTTTTATTTATAAAAACGATCTGTTGAGAAGCTTCTAAAAAGAAGAGGCTAAGGTCCACCAAGGACTGTAATGCCAGGAGGAGGAGGAGAAGAAGAACGAGGAGGAGGTGGTTTTACTCATATTGCCCATTCCCAATGTGTTGAAATATCTCGGGGGTACTCTTAGACCCTAATCATGTTGACCACACTGCATAGTTGCCCAAGCTTTTAAAATGTTACATCTCATTCGCTACGTTACGTCCTTTTCAACTATTGACACTCATTATTTTGTATTGTGCCCTTGTGCGGTCTAAACTCAAATTCACCTCTGTTGCCTGGAATTCTGTGACACTGATTCTTCTAAAATCTAGAGTTCAAAGAAAATTGGCTGATTTATGCTGTAACAGATTTTTTTTATTCACTTTGGCACTAATAAATAGATAATATTTTGGTTAGGTTAAATTGATCAATGCTTCAGTCAAAGAGGCGGCACCTCAATGCCCTGTTTCTTATTAATGTCTTTAACAACAAAATCAGATGCTTCTGCATTCTCAATACTGCCAGTCTATGTTTACCCACAAAAATAATACTCGGTATTTGATGCTGTGCATTGTGCTAATGCCAGTCCTTCAGTCAGATGCATGGCGGGGGATAACTCTCTCTGCAGGTTAATTGATATTTTTGGTCACAATAATACTTTGCTTAAGAACATAATTGAATCCCGTATTATTTAATTATACACTATTAAGTTCAGTAGTTCTCAGTACAAAACCTGTAACTATAATAACTGCAGTAGAGGTGAGTTCTATGTACAGAGACAACATTATGTTTTGTTCCCTTTATGTTGATGCTTCTAAACCCATTCACCAGCACAGGACTTCTGTCCACTGCATAGTTCATGACATCATCAGGTTCAGTATTACACAGAAGGAACATATAATGAAGACTGCAATGCAATTTATTTGTGGGGAAATGTATTGGCCAATGAGTACGCAAAATCCAAGAAAATCCCGAGTCTGCATTTCCAAACTATGTCACATAACTGGCAACTGATATGATACATACCTGCGAACAGAGGCTTCTCACTAGTGTCACACAGGTATAAGGATGCGATCACTGTACTCATGAGTCTGAATGAAAACCCTTCAGATGAGGTCTACTGGATGCTGTTCTCAGTGCAAAGTTGATAAGCTCCTCAATCCAAACTACAACAACCCAAGGCACTCTGAACAGCAATTTCTTCTCCAATGTGCCTCCATCACTGTCAACAGAAAGTAACAACAAAACGAAACGCACATACTTGTCATTCACAATTCAATCACCTTAGTCCTGAAGAAGAGGGTGCAAATCCCTCCAAATGTCAACAAATGTTAATTACTTTTACCATTCTGACACAGTGCCAGCCAGAAAGCCTCTATAATGAAGTGTCTTAAAAAAGAGAGAGAGAGAGAGGAAAAAAAAAGAAAAAAAATTGAATATCCTGTGTATCTGCAATAATTTGCATGCCATTGGACATACAGTAAATACTGCCTTATCTGAAAATGTCAGGCCAGAGACACTAATCTTCTGCCTTGGTGTTGTGCTAAGCAGAGCATCTAATACACACTTGCAGGTTGACCTAACATACTGTTTTCTCAGCAGGCACCCCACTTCCACCTGACTTGCCTACACACAGACACCAAGTGCACAGTAATCCTATGTATGTATAGTTTTGCAAACTGAAGACAAAAAAGGATGATACACTGACCTTCAGTTTACTAGCAACATACACAACTTAACATGACACCTTTACTAAGAGTCCTCTGTGGATGACACGCATCATGGATGGGAATTTCCTGCATCTGCAAGATCTGACATTCTCATTAAGATTACTGTCTTCTTGTAACACCATGTAGTCTGGTAGGAAGCTATCAGTGTTCCGGAAAAACCTTCTGCCACTGTCAGGGTGGAAGATAAAGGCAGCAGGCTCCTCTACAAAGGGGCCCCTTGACCAGACTACACTGCACTACAGCCCTCAAGACAGTAATTGTCCTTTCCTTCTTCCTCAATCTGAAGTCACTGACGTCATAGAAGATGGTGTGCAGCGGCAATATACACACTCCCATTCATCATCACTTGGAACGGCGTTTTGTCACTGCTGCCTGTCGACAAGAAGTATATTATTTTAAACTGTAATCCACCTCCAAGACTTCACAACAGTTTGTGCTGTGAGAAATAGCACTCAATAACATGAAAACATTTCACGAAAAGTACAGCTGTCCCCATGCTTAATTAAGTACCACACCACAAAGGTATAATGGGAATGGAGTTACAGCTCCACACTTTCTTAACCCTGACACTGGATAGACATGAGTGACTGGCTTCGTGACCCATCTGCTTTACCCAAAGTACCAACTGAATAGGAGGCTGGATAGACCTCAGAGCTGGTCTGGATGCTCTGGAGAGGAGAGAAACCTCTTTCTCCTGCTAGAAATTGACCCATGATTCCTTGGTCATCCAGCTCATAGCCCAGTCACTACTCTCACTGAGCTATCCCAGCTCCCTTTCAGAAGTTACCTAATACAGAGCACAGACTTCTTGCAGAGCAAATAGCTGTTCAACAGTCCAGAATCTCACACTTTTTAATCAACATGAACATTCATCTTGTGTTCACAAAAACCTGCAGCTTGTCCCTTACCCTAACCAGAACAATCCATCCAACATCACATCTTATGTAAGATCCATGTTAATATTACCCTCCTATCTATGTCTGTGTCTCCCAACTGTTCTCCTCCATTTTTACTTTAAATATTTGTGAACCTTACCATGCATACTACATGCCTTTCCCAGTCCCCCCTTCAAGAATTACACTAACAAAGATTTCTTCACTGTCCCAGAAGACACTAGCCATGACTTTATCCGCAGACGTCTGCACCTTGAATTTGTTGTCCCTCATCCTCCCTACAGTGCCAATTTAACACCCTCCGACTTCCATATTTTTGGGCCCCTGAAGGATGCACTCTGAGGACACCAATTTGTGGATGACCCAAACAATTCCCAGTCATAATCCACAAAGGTCAGGGTCTGTATAACAGTGACAAATTATACTGTTTTAACTGCAATACATGGGGAAGGATTTGCATATATCTTTCGCTATTCTTATGCCAAGTAACATTCAGTGTCATACTAAGAGTAAAGGTTATACGTATTTATTTAAAAAATGGGGGGGGGGGGGGTGTATTCATTAAGCGCTGCCATCCTCACCATCCATGGACTTCTTTCCATTGCCTTCGTACAGTTATACTTAGTACGTTATGCAGTTTCATGTACAAGCTTCATTCTTTCACTGGGTCAGTTACTAATACTACCTGCACAAAGTTGAAAATTACAGCATGCTGCAGAATCCCCCCCCCCCCCCACATTACACATACATAGATTACATAAATGATTAGCTTGGTTCAAATCTCATTATTTTTATCTTAAATTGGATCACAACATTTATAGCAGTGGACACACCTCGTGAGAAAACAAACATTGTACTGTTTTCATCTGACCATGCTCATCCTCGGACTGTACCATCTATTGCACACGCACATGCATTGAATAACATTTCACTCATCCCACAGCAGTTTTGCATTACATATATAATATTTTTGCCATCATCCTTGACCTTATTATGGTTAATTAAAACAGCAAAGAACTTCCCCAGGTTTTATTCTACGTGAAGAACAAATCCATTCATACTGCCAAACAAAATGGCCACTACTGGCTCTGATTAGCATGGACCAGACTTGGACATCTCCTGATGGCATATACCAAAACCAAACAGACTACATTTTGGGCACACACAGGTGGAAAAGCACCACAAAAATCTCAAAAACAATACCAGCTGCAGACTGTGGGTCTGACCATGAACTCTGAATTGCAATTACCAGGGTTAAGTTAAAGAGATCTAAAGAACACAGACGAATGAGATCAAAACTGGACTTGGGAACACATACCAGAAGAATACAAACATGCAGTAGGGAAAGGGTTCAAAACATTGGAAGTGAGGAACCGAGATCCAGATAATCTCTGAGAAGAGATAAGAAGGGTTATAACAGAAGCTGCCATGAATATACCAGAAAAAAGAAACAAGAAAGGTTCCAAATGGCTCACAGAAACAACCCTCAAGATTGCAGACGAGAAATGGGAAGCAAAACAAGTAGGAAACAGGGCAGAAGTAAGACGATTAAACTCTGAGTTTCAAAGAGAAGGAAGGAAAGATAAAGAAAGATTCATAAAAGAGAAATGTAGCGAATTAGAGGGGAAACCCCCGAAAAAGAGACCAACGGATATGTTCAGGACAATTACAAAGCTCACTAGACAGTTTATCCCCAAAACAGGTGCACTGAAAGGCAAAAATGGAGAACAACTGAAAGGACAAAATTTTAGAAAGATGGAAAGAGTACACAGCAGAGCTGTACAAAACGAATGAACAGCTCGAAGACTTAAATGGCTCCACATACGAGAAAGAACCGTGGATTCTGGAGAGTGAGGTAAGATGGGCTTTAGATCAGCTGCCTTACAACAGAGCCCCTGGGTGTGACAACACACAAATAGAATTGTTAAAAGCCATCAAAGAAGAAGTCATCCCAGCAATGACTATCTTGTGTAATGATGTATGGGAGAAGGTGAAATGGCCACTAAAGTGGAAACGAATGCATCGGTAATTAATCAAATTAAGCCCAGGCACTCCCTAGAAACTTTAGCTATAATAGGCAAATGGAAATATTTCAGACACATTGGAAAAAGACTTGATGTTTGGATTGACAGACAGCAATTGAAGAAGAGTAAGACAGCAGACAAAATGGACAGATGAAATACGAAGAACCCTGACGATAAACTGGCATGACATCATAAATGCCACGCAAAACAGAAGGCAGTGGGAGGACCTGATCTACAATGCCATGGAAAATAGGAAACAACAAATCAGAAACGACTAAGGGAGAGCAAGACCCTGTACCTCTTGTTAGCAAAATCCAATAGGATCACCAGGGGTCACTTGCAACTGAAGGAACTACTACTACTAGCATGGACCAGAGGTAGCTTAATAACCACGGATTACCTACGAAAAATGCAATGCCAGTGCCTACAAATATGTACAATGGAAACATAAAACACGCAATTCCTTTACCACTTCCAATTTTAAATTTGCATATTTTGTACATACATGCACCTTATATTAATAAGACCATTTCTCTGACACTATGCTCTGTAGTAATAACTGTTCTCTCTGTTTCTGCCACATATCGTCTAACCTACATAGTTGTTGGCAATCCTGCTCCCAAAGACGGTAATATACGTATAAACCGCCAGTCACAACACACTTTATTTTTTAAATTTCAAACATACATGTTTGGCCACAAAGGACCATTGTCAGGTATCAATAAATATAGGTATATAAACATAAAGATCATACTAAGAATGCGATCTCATTCTTTTACAAATTGTAAAATGCCCGATGTAATCGAGCCGAAACATTTGCAGCTCACATTAAAAATATATAATTTACTGCATTCAAATTAAAAATTAAAAACTTTACTTCTTGTACAAGCATGTGTTGTTGATTTTTAATCTTCTGATCGTAGGTGTAAACATTATTTTATTCTTCTTGGTGATAATGGGTAGTTATAGAATGTTCTGAATTACAGATTGGAAAATTAAAAGTATTCAATTATAAAGGTATACTGCTAGCCTATAAATATTTTAAGGTGTAAAAATGTAAAGAAATTTTATACTTTGGCTTGCACAAGGAGTACAGTTGTTAATTTTTAATTTTAATGCAATAAATTACGTATTTTTAATGTGCACAGTAGATGTTTTGGCTATTTTACATTGGGAATTTTACAATTTGTAAGAGAATGTGATCTTGTTCTTGATATGATTTCCATGTTTATATACAAATAATTTTCTCCAAGTACTTTTATTATTGATACCTGATGACTGCCCTTGGTGGCCAAAATATGTTGCAAGTTTGAAATTTAAAAAACTATAAGTGAGTTATGATCGAAGGTTTTTATATATTACCTTCTTTATAAGTGTCCCAGCAGGATGTCTAAAATACCATTTAATCCTGCTTGTAGGTGAACCAAGTTGGACTGGTACACAGTTCAAATCTGTGCCTAGGCAACCAGAATTTTGTAACAAATATTAATATACCTTCTCCCAGACTGTATAGCATTAGATCCTACAAGATGGTAATTTTCATTGTCCCATCTAGAATAAAAGCATTAGTACTGTAGTACTGTTAGGAAAAAAGGAGGGCCACTTTCTACAAGATTTTTACATCATTGTAAACAACTTTCATCCTCCTGTTTATAAATTGGGGAGTGGAGAAATTTGTTGACTGTTCTTGGTCAGAAGTCAAAGTGCATCTTATGGGTGTTGTGCTGTGGAACAGAATGTCCTGGATTCTTGTACAGCACCGTGTCAAAATGGTAATGATTAGTGATGTTTTATTAATGAACAAGGATCTGGCACAAACTTCCTTCAGACATCACTATTCTTTACTATTTCAACTGTTATACTCAAGGACCTTAATGGAAGATGAACTGCAGAGAAATAAGAAATACAGGTGTGTCCTAGGTGCTACTTCCACAGTCCAGCATTACTATATCCTTTGTTAGCTGAGACATCAATGTCTTCTGTGATGCTTCTCTGGAATGTTAAGACATGTAAATCCCCATGCAATTGCATGTATAACATAATTCAACAACAGGCTGTACCATCTCTCAATATGGGGGTCCAAATCTGATCCCCAGGCATCCATGTGGGATTTGTGGTGGACAAAGTAGTAAAGGAATAGGTTTATCTCCAAGTACTGTGGTTTGCTCCTGTCAGAATCAGTCTGCACATGTTCCACACTCACATTTCATCAATTTACTAGGACTATTACTTTATCAAAAAAGAGGTCTACTCCACAGCTTAGCTAGCAAAAGCTCATGTTAGACCACTGCCTGAAACAATTTATTTCCGTGCTTGACACCTTCCACACACTCTGCTCAACGGGACCTACCATGCCCATCTAACGGCACAAGAATGAGTTTTGGCTGTAAGTAGAGCCATATGCCTTGACAAGCACAAGCAAGGGACACCCTAACTATCGCAATAACACTATTCACTTCTATCCTGGGTCTTTTACAAGCCACAATATTTAACCAGTGCCCAGGTTCATAATCTCTTTACCACATCCCCTATCACAATATCACTGTATTCACTTCTGTCCTGGATCCTTCAAAAGCACCATATTTAACCAGTGCTCTAGTGTGTTAATGTTCTCACCACATTCCTTCACGCAGGTGATACTTGGGCTTGGTCCTCACATTCCCTTTTGGGCTTGGGTTCAAACAGCTCATAGGTTTTAATTGTATGCTAGGATTCAACCTGTGCAATTTAATTTCTTAACACAAATACTATGAAACGAACAATATCAAACACGTAACACTCACCCCAATTGCCTTAAATGTTGAAGTTAGTAGATGGTTTAGCAGTATTAATTACTGGACACAAATACTATATTACCAGTCTGACCTTGCTTTAAACATTAGGGTCAGGGGATGTTTATAGCAGTATTAATCACTTGACACAACTACTATAAACTACTATAATGCAGTCTGACCAACTATAATGTCTTCACTTTAATTGCAGGGATGACAGCTATTACAAAACCTTGCACAAGTGAAAGTCAGGCAGTATTGGGCATGTGTACTGCTGCTGCTGTCACATGACCCAAGGTACAAATCAACTATTACAATCCCAGGAACAATCAAAATATTTGACTAAAACTCTCTTGTAGTCTGGTGTTTAAATGTGTTAAATTCTGTCAGTTGCTGAGATTATAAAGCATTGGTTATAGTGAATGAATGAGCATGAAGTGAAGGTAGAATAATACTGAGAGTGGAAAACCAGAGTACTCAAAGAAAAACCTGTGCCAGTACCACTTTGTGCACCACAAATCCCACACGGACTGGCCCGGAATTGCACCCAAGCCTCCACAGTGACAGGCTGGCAACTAATTGCCTGAGCCATGGGATGGCCTGTGGTCTATTGGTTATAGTGACTACTTCTGAAGCCTGGGGATGGTTCAAGTCTAAGCAGGAGAAATGAATAGGCTTCAGAAGGAGAAGTGTCATCAATTTCTTTGAATACTGCTGGTAAGCACTGCCATCTCTTTCCTTCAGCTGGCAATTTTGAGCCAGACTTGGTAACTCAGTCACAGTGAGTTTTCTACACTTCTTCCAATAAGTCACTACTCTAAACCAGAATTAACAGAAATTCATTCTGTGACTACAGCTCCATGACAATGAGCAGGTTTCTAGTTATGAGGTAAAGAACAAATGTACAGAAATTATGCACTGAAATTAATTCACTGTCATGTAAGTGGTATTTTCTTACATTAGAAATGTTTAGATTCCTCTCAACACCACCTTCCGGATTGGTATTCTTTATCCCCGCACACACGTTTATGGGTTAGGTAAGGTTGGGTCTCATTTGTTTCATTAGATTCAGTTAGCTTTCAGGGTACCTGTACCAAAAACTGTATGTTTATGACCGAGTCAGCAAACACAATAAAAGGAAGTGAATACACGTTAATATTTAGTGGGCACCACCTCAGATACACATGCTGCATTTGTTCCTGCGCAGCCAAATGTTTTGATACATTCAAGCCTGGAAACATTATTTCACATGCATTATTCGCAAAGCATGAAGAGAAATTACGTTCTTCCGCAACCTATGTGGCCACGTACTCGGCATGTATAACTATACCGTCTTTGCGCGTTCATATCACAACCTACTTTCTACATTCCTTTCCGTCTTTCATTCTCTGTGCTATTTATTAGCCTTAAGCTTCATCGTTTCCACACATCTCACTGTCCATACGAGCACCACCTCCAATACGAATATACCACAGACTGCGTTATCATGAAAACTGCACCACGTGTAGTTTGTTACTTTCAAATGTAGCATGATTACATACCTTAAACAACAAGTACGCTCAAACTCTATTACATTATGGCGGTACTATAACACACAACGCACACACTTGCAGATTAGCCACTTCCGCCATTTTAACACCCCGTTTTTGGCATAGATCAGAGGTTTTATTGGTTTCTTTCCGGACACATATCGATTATTCAGGAAACTCGTCAATCACCGTTCTATAAATGGCGGGAACTTTAATATGCCTTGACGCCAATGGGCACGAAAAAACGCATGTTTCCTAAGGATTAAACAGCAGCACAACTATCTTAAGATATAAGAAATAGTAAAATGATCATAAGTCTACAGCTAAAAATCCACAGATCTTGGATCTTTGGAATTCTGTACAACAGTTATTCCCACCACCTGTTGTATCGGCTAAACGTAGTGTGCAGGAATAGAAGAATTGAACAATAACAAACGTTTTCACTGGGAACGTCTTTTTTAGAAAGTTGCCAATACAATACACAATAAGACAATGATGAGATATACTGAACTTTTTGTGATAACATGTTTACTTTTGACATTTCACTAGTGATCACTGTGATATTAATCACTGCCAAAATAGCAACACTAATATTGGCTGCATGGGGAGTGCGGTTCTCTATCTGACTGCTATCTAGCAGCTGAAACTGAGCGCTCGCTCTAATACACAAACCTCGAATGACCTACAACTCACTACTAGTAGGTCTTATCAGTGAGCAGTTGGCTACGGCAGCAGCATTTACCTTTAGGAGACGAAGCAAGCAGGAAGGACGCATTCGCTTCTAAGATAAAAAAATTAGTACGTTCACAGAATATGGCTCTTCGAAAACTGACTTTTCCATCGACGCTTATGATAGCAGGAATATTTGTTTATTTATTCTCTAAACTTTTCATACTGTAAGGTTCCCGAATGGGGGTATTTAGTGGTACCCTCAGAAACTATCTGGATAACCGGGAGCAACAAAGCAGATGATGCGAGACCGTGCTCAATGACTGGCGAGCAATTTAATCATGGAAGTGAGGATGCAAACCTGGAGCATGAGATCGACTGGCGGTTTATTTTTGCGGTTTGCTCAGGAGTGATGTGTGTGTGGTTCATGTCAAATCACGGTCTAACAAGTAGTTCAATAACGAAAGCGATTAAATCATAGACACTGACTTTTCGGTTATCACTACCGGTATAGCGACTACATACGGCTTGGACGGTCCGTAGTTCGAATCCCGGCAGAGGCAAGAGATTTTTCGCCTCTCCAAAACTGTCCAGACCAGCTCTGGGGCCCATCCAGCCTCCTATAGAATGGATACCGGAGTTCTTTCCCGGGGTAAAGCAGCCGGGACGTGAAGTTGACCACTCACCTCCATCCAGTGCCGAGGTGAAAAAGGAGCGAAGCTATACTCCTACCCCCCCCCTGTATGATCTCATGGCCTGGACAGGGACTGTTATTATTAGTATTATTGTTGTTGTACATGTATGATGGTTAAATGAGAATATTAGAATGATAATAACTATGGGTAGTGTCTCGTATTTTGCGACAAGAAGAAGTGTTTTTTCCTACCTATCAACCTTTATAATTTACTTATTCTTCTTTTTCTTTCTTGCCGCTGTACTAATGTGCTTGTAGTCTGAAGCACTCAGAATCTGAGTAAATCACCCATTCCCAGAGCAAATCACCCTTTCTCCCATCACAGCCATTGTTCAACTGTTAGCGGAATTGGTTCAGGGTTATATGAAGTACAGTCAGCACCCCATCTGCGAAGAAGCGACCCTTGTGACAGTTTGTAAGAGTCTGACGTCAAAAGAATCACTCTAGGCTACATACTACAGGGCTCAATTTCAAGACAGTACATACAAATATGTATCTGTGTCTGGCTACGTAGTCGGATTTTCTTTCTAACATCTTTTCATTCTTCCGCAACACATTGCCTAGTTGCATGTGTTCTGTCTGTTAGTTTCCTTAATAAATTTCTCACATCAATATTTCACTCCAAATACCCCAATTAGAATTTTTTTTTCCAATCGCTCGACAGCCCCTTGGGGGCCTAGGCCGCCTCATTTTTCGAGGCTTCACGATCACACACTTTTTAGACACACCACACTCGGTAGGACTCCTCTGGACGAGGGACCGGCTCGTCGTAGAGACCTCTACTGACAACACACAATACTCACAAGAGACAGACATCCATGCCCTAGGCGGGATTCGAACCCACAATCCCAGTAAGCGAATGCCGTAGACCCACGCCTTAGACCGCGCAGGATCGGCCCCTTAGAATTTTAGGAGGCTTAAAAATCACAGAGGAACATAAACTTGGGGAATGCTTGTTCCGTTCAGGTCAGGACATTTTGTCTTTCTATTTCCTCCCTAAATACCTAAAGATTGTCCTATACAGAATTATAATATTACTTGTTGTTTGTTTGGCTGTGAAACTTTGTCTCTTATCTAAGAGAAGAGTGACACTTTGAGGGAGTGTAAGACCATGATGAAGAGAAACATATTGGGCCACAGGGACATAAAAAATAAGCTAGAAAAAGTACATAAAGAATAGCTGCATTCAGCTGGAGAAAGTATATACAGAAGAGCTGCATGAAGATTACTGTGTTACGGGATGTGACACCGCCTAGTCCAGTAGTTAGTGACCAACGTTTCAGTGGAATTTACTGCCACCTTCTTCAGGGTTTATATTGAAGATGAATGCAGCAGGTTTGTCCGAAAACGTTGATAGCTAGCCACTAGACTACGCACTACACACCGTCGTGAAAACCTAAACTGTTGCAAGAGCTTCATAGTTTTACACTCTTCCAAACATAACTTACTTATTATATAGCTGATGAGGCTGAGACGGACAAGGCATGTAGCACAAAAGGGATGAAGGAGAAATGCATACAATTAGTTGGTTTGTGGACCTGAAGGGAAAAGACGTGAGAGGTCTAGGCATAGAGAAGAGGATAATATTAAAAGTGCTTTTAAATTAATAGGTTCGTGAGTTCGTATGAAGAAAACAATGAAACTTTGATTTCCATAAAGGCGTAAAATTTCTTGAGTAGCTGAGTGCCTGTTGCCTTCTCAAGAAGGACTAATTATAAACATGAGTATTTTGAATGTTATCCGTTGCATTGGGTTTTCTTAAATATCTTTTCGGAAATCTGATCTATTTCCGTCACCAGGTGTATAGGTTTCTACCAAGATAGGCCTCTTATAAAGTGTTACTTCCTATTACAGGACACCGATAACCAACCAACCAACAAATCAATCAACCAGGAAACTAAGAAAACACGGATAATTGCACAGAAATGTTAACCAGACTACATGCACTGTGAAAAGTGTAGCGACACACTAGTGCCGGGTCTAGTATGGGTGGAGCTGTACCTTTACCTCCCCTCTGTGCCTGCTTGGCGTGTAACAGGACAGCCTTTATGTTCGAGTACACTGTGAACGTCCGTGTCATCAGCCGAAGACGTATTTTCTTTCATTCTTATCTCCTTCTGATCATATCTGACATTAACAATATGTATGCTCTGGTTAAACTTCTTTTGACGTCCAGTGACTGAGAGTAGCTCTTTCTAAAGGGCTTAGTTGACTACAAACCTTTATGCCTGATGATGGAAGCATCCAGTTTCCGTAAAATGTTTGAAGAAACCCGCGGTAGTAGTGTCCAAAATAAGTCACGTTTACTGCAATCCAACATCGTCGGAAATATTTAGATTTAGCTTGAGGGCTATCCAGTTGATTATTATCTTTGGGAATGCAAATTCGATAAAGCAGGCCTACATATGTACAGTTCTTAAATACGCTGTACAACAAGACAAAGAATAACCCGTAACAATCCATAGGCCTGAAGTCGACTAGTTGTGTAGTAGTGTTAATTTTTGTGTATCAGCAAACAAGAGGGATCCAAGGTAGCGTATGTTAAGTCAGCGATAAAGCGTCCACTATGTATTCGGTAGATATTTAGGTACAGTATTAGCTGTGGCTTTTCAATAAGCCACGACCACTTCCTTTCCATTCCTTCTAATTTACCAATACCTAAAATGGTCATATCATTCCAACAGACCCTCTGTGTCTGCACTTCGTACAGCGTCGTTAAATAACCTACATATCGAGGATTTCTCTCGGTAGACGGCGTTGAAAGCTGTGGCCCAATCAAGACCATGAACGCCTGCTGTGAGGGTCAGGACACCTTCAGTATCGTCACAACGTAACATCCAGGCACGCTGTCCGCATTAGCAATTCTCACGCTTCATTTCTGACACAAGAACGCGCCTCAAGTTGGAAAAGATGAACAATAAAAAAATTAAATATATTTGTTATTTCCATGTTTTATGGTTTATAAAATATTCATTTTACATTTACACTAAATTATACTCATTTGTGACTATTTGGATCTAAAAGGATAGGAGAACCTAAAATATTCATATACATGATATTCATGCACTGACAAAAGTAAGGTGATTGAATGTCCATTTAACACACAGTAAATGACACAAAACTTTAAAAGCCCAAAATAAGCTAACTTCTTGACTTAACTTCGTGATATATAGTCCCACAGCCATTATAATGATGGGCCAAAATGTTAGCGAAAACAGTAAATGTATAGTTGTTTCAGACTGGACATTCATTTCTACGCCAAGTAAAGAATCTGGAGTTGATGTGAGAACAGTCAGTATTCAAGACCTGTAGAGGAGACAACCAAGAAGAAGACGAAGAGGAGGAAAGCCTTTTGGGAAATCAGGGACGCACAGTTGAGGAGGAGGGTAAGTACGACTGTATACGTCAACAAGCGGACGAGCTGGAGCTCTGGACGAATCGGTCTGACGCTCTTCTCGCAGCGACAAATGGCGCCCATTACCGCACGTCCGTGGAGAAGATGGGCTTACTGTCTTAACTCACAGCAGGACTTGCAAGCAATTACATGCTGGCTGTAATTGAAGATCACGACCACACCAGCAAACGGACGAGAACCCTTGAATACGATCGGAACTATGATCTATTTGTGTTTCCGTTTCAGAAGTGCATACAAATTTAATTTCAAAAGAGTAGTCTCAGAATTTGGTCATAAGAGTAAGAGTTGTGTGGACTATTGTATGATCGTGTTAAATCACATAGAAACACAAAAGTAAACTGAGATATGCTGTCCTTACATAATTAAAAACAACTTAACTGAAGGCATCATCTTAATGTTGACTTGTAATAATCAAACACGTGATATTTTTTATAAAACACTCTTGTTTTCAGCTTTGAACATGTTTACCGTTTAACAGCCCAAAAAAACTAAATCTTTCTATTCTTATTTCGTAATTCTGCTCTGATTACATATTAATGAATTTTCAGCAACAGAATGCGAGTTACAAGGAATATATTTTAACAAAGATATCATTTTCTTGTAACTTTAAACCCTAGCGTAGAAACAGGTAAGTATTCTTACTTAATAGACCTACAGATTATATAGGGCATCAAGGCGAATGGAGAATACTACGTTACGAGAAACTTCCTGCTTCATACGCCTCACGTAATACTTAAATAGAAACGGTAAAAATGTACTGAACATGTATCTTGGTTGAGGGAGAAAAGAAACGGGTATTACAATTCTAGTGGGGAAATCTATTGGGAAGTAATCACTTTGAACGCCATGAGAGATACGGATCAAATAGAATAAACGAAGTGCTGGGAAGAACACACGACGCCTTCTTTCCTTCAGATATTTTAATCTGTACAGTGAGATTAGTGATACATACAGATATACAGAGTCATGCAGTTGATGGTCCATTTATTTGCATGATTTCAAACAGAATCGAATATGACTAAATACGTGGGAAATTACCTCAAAGATTCTGACTGTCGTCACGTTTGTGATCACTAATGTGTAACAAGCGATCCCTACTGAACTTTCTGCGTACGTATGTTGAGCTCAGATGGCTCATTAGTTAACACTATCAGTTGGACAGCTAAACGTAGATTTCATACGACTGCCATGTTCTTGGCTTACATTTTAAAAAATGTGACTACATAACTTCTACATTTTTCGGTCTAGTTGCGTAAAGAAGTACAAGACGTTGCTCTTCCCAAATCAGAATTTCGGCATTGGCCAGTAACACTGTAATGATTAACAGTGAAAGTACTACATGAGCCTACTTAAAGTAAGGAATTTCTTACCTGCTGAAGAATTGATCTGCTCAAGAAGGCCCTCTACTGTCGAACAACTAATTTATTTGTAACTTCTTGCCCTACCATATTTCATAAGCCTAGCTGTAAAAAAACGTATGTCACAAAATCGGAAATGGACATTGCGTCGGTGACATAAATCCACAAATAACTTCAGGATCCTGCACTGAATTGCACTAGCTTACCTCCCCAAGAAAACTGCACTCACCGTATCGTTACTGTCAAAAAAAAAGTGTTTATATCACAGCAGAGGACTCACCTCTAGTGACATGGTTTTCGTACTTGTATAGGAAGGGAACACAATCAGTATTACTTTCCCTTTTCTGGACCTGAGTCATGGCAACAGCTGGCACATTTGGTTATTGTCAGTACGGTCAAGTTACATGAATATCTCTCACGTGCCATCAAGCCACGTGACCCCAACTCTTGATCCTGAAAATGAATATTCCCTCAAAGTGATTTGCTTGTCCTAGTGTATTGTAAGTTTCATGTAGCATCCATCCACAAGGACAGTGCATGCTCCACAGAATGGTTCCCTCAGGTTGAAGAGCGCATGACTGATCTGTTGAAACCTGAGAGAAGGGTTACAAGAGTTTGTCGGTCAAAAAAAAAACCATCTCTTGCCCCTAGCGGGAATCAAAGCACGATTCTTCTGTTGTCTAGCATGTAGTCTAGTCACTGCAGGGACTATGTTAGCCGGATCCTGATTTACGCGATAGAAGAAAAGAAATATAAATAATAGATCCACAGCTACTTGTAAGAGAATGGAGGTGGGATGGCAACTACTTTGTCGCAAGTACACCTGTCTTGTAGATTAAGGCAAGTAAAGGCGAAATGCTAATATTTACGCAACGGTGACAACAATTCTTTTGTCTTAATTTATTTAATAAAGCTTTCTGCAAATACATAGGTTATTTATAGCGTAAAATGGAAATGTGTCTGGATTATGAGTTGTGAAAGGCGTGGGAGTTCGAGATCAGAGTATTTGGCTGGAGGAATTGTGTAAAACACGAAAACCTCATTCAGCCCTGAAAGCAGCAGATGGTACAACACATTACTGAATCTTTAAATTTATTACGTGCTTGTGTAAGAAGATAAAGGAGATAAATATCCTAGCAAAGTCATAAGTATTTCCTGACAGAGCAACATTTTTCATATCAGATATGGTTAATATTACAGTTTTGGAAATTCTCGCAGCGGTGTAGCTGAGGATTCCGTTATTCCGTGACATGACACTACTTCAATGTGTAATCGGGTCCCGACGTTTCGAGGCAACGTAGTGTTTTCATCTTCAAGGGTCGAAACGTCCAATGTTATATTTCTTGGACATTTTTACCCCTAAAGATGAAGATAATACGTTGCCTCTAAACGTCGGAATCCGATTATCAATTGAAGTAAAGTCGTATCACCGAAGGAAGGAATTCTCGTTGTAAACACCTGTACCATTCAAACTGTAGTTATAGTCCATCACAGATACTTGCAAAGTGGCTGCGTTTCGTGCACTCAGAAGGGAAATGGTATATATTTTTCGTCGCTGAGAAAACAGTAAACAATGCTGTGCATTCTGACAAGCTAGAAAATCAATCTTATCCCAAACCTGAGGGTTGCGCTAACATTGCCACATTACCTTTCCGCAAAGTGGTGCACCGCCGAATTTCTTTAACGTTGTGCGCTAATCACAGAATAGGTTGTCTAAATGACGATTAATTTTTATCATTCCTAGTCGGGCCGTGCCATGGCTCAGGCGGTTAGTCGCCGGCCTCTCACCGCGGAGTCCCGGGTTCGTCCATGTGGGATTGGTGGTGGACAAAGTGGCACTGGGACAGGTTTTTTCCCCGAGTACTTCGGTTTTTCTATGTCAGTTTCATTCCATCGGTGCTGCATTACTCGGAAAAACGAAAAAACAGTAATCATCTTCATCACAGGGTTACACAATAAGCCTTAAGGTTGCGGTGTGTCCGTAGAATCTGCTGCGGGGCCCTTCACAAAAAAAATCATTCCAATTCACAAGATCTGAATCAATTTTGGAGTTCTGTAAAGACAAAGAATACTCAAAAATAACGTCGCTACGTCAGTCGTTAGGCTTACGGAATACAAGAAAGAGCGTACACGACAGCAGATGAATTACAGGTCGGATGTACGCCGGACTACAGATGGAGTTTATGTCATAATAATGAACATCCAAACAGAAAAGACATGTATACATTCAGTTTACTTCTTTGTTCGTTTTGATCCCACTCAACTAACACTTGAATATGAAACAACACGATTGTTCTACGGAAACTCTGTACAAGGTAAAAGATCACAAATTATTTAATGTAAACAGCATTACAAGTTACAAGAATAGGTTCATATATCGAAATCTGAACAAGCAGATGAGATTGATCAGCTAAGCTATAGACTACCTTAGGTCTGACATTAACCTAACCTTCCACAGGGCAGAGGTACGATTGCACAGGCCATAATCTCTTGCTTTAATGTTAAATACCACATATCGCCAACAGGTTTCATTCATGGAGCTCGTTTCTCTCGCTTTCCGAAATCTAATCAACTGATTTTGTAATGGAAATGCTGCGCGTTTTCTGTCAGCTGAGCACAGATTTTTAGGCGCGTTCGCATTAAGTCGCGAAAAGCGCCTATTATCTTCGTCATGCCTGTCTGTCCATCTATCCGCATAAATCAACTCGGCTCCCACTGGAAGGTTTGTCGTGAAATTTGATATTGGAGGCTTTTATTAAAATCTGTCGAGAATATCCAAATTTGTTTAAAATCGGACAAAAATGTGGTGCACTTTACATGAAGACCTAAGAACGTTTATGTTGTTTACAGCAGTACGAAATATTTTTTATCTCGCCAAAAATGCAGGGGGAAACCATTGTTGCTTTTCCATGGCAGAACTCAACTATTTTATATTGTTGACAGCGATGTACCTCAACAATACAAAAGGAACACATTGTTGTGTTTCCATGGCAAGAATAATTATGAGATCACGCCACAAAGTTACTTTGTAATACACTGGCTATATTGGTAAAATATTATGCAGCCAAAAATCGCTTAGTTAATTTAAGTATATGGACACTTTCACAGGCGTTTGTATAAGCCTACTACACAAATTATCAACTGCAACAATAATTACTTATTGATCCATTACATGTGTACGGCACTGTACGGAAGGAATAAAAAAAGTACACGCGACAAAAGAACAAATTGTAGCAAAGAGAATCAACAATTGGAGCGACCCCATATGTACTTTCCGGGTACAACTGCGTTGATTTGTGCGCCTAACTATGCGAAAATTAGCTAATCAGAATAAAGGTATGTGGACTCACTGATTTATATCCAATTTTTACTAATTTACAATGTAGCGGAAATGCGTACAGGTATAAATCATGTTCATATAGATATAAACAAAAATCCCTTAGGCTACCTGTACGTGTTTGTGTAGATAATTGGGGGGGGGGGGCGTGTGGAAGGGCAGGTGTTTGGAAAGGGGAAAGGGGTTGGCTGGGCTGGGCTGGGAGACAAGTGGTAACGTACGGTCCATGCGGGAATTAGACTGCTGGGAAATAGGGGCGACTTTGTTTTGTTTTTCTTTTTGATTGAAATAATGCGTACAGGCACAATGCTCTCTAGATTAAATTGCAAAATTAAGTTGGTTTTCAACTCGTAAACTTGAAAATTATATGTTAGTTGATAATGCGAAAAAAATGTGTGCATTTATTTTCTTGCTCCAGCAGTGTAATTGGTTACAATGTCGAGATTAATTGGGATACCAGATGCAACTTCTGTAAGCGAATAAGTTGTGGATTACGTAATCAAATCTCAAAACACCGATATCAGGTATACGTAACGGTTTTCTATTGACTAC
Organism: Reticulitermes speratus; assembly: GCA_021186555.1. NCBI lineage: Eukaryota > Metazoa > Arthropoda > Insecta > Blattodea > Rhinotermitidae > Reticulitermes > Reticulitermes speratus. Next base: position 12,568,087 of record JAJKFL010000001.1, read on the forward strand.
GATAATATGAACACAACTCTTCCCGTGTCAAAATGGATTACGAAATGCCAAACTGTTTTAAGTGCTAGGAGACATATTTCTAATTGTAGGATACACAATATTTAATACAGGGCTAAGCAATTAACATTATCAAGGCGAATTTCATACAACCTCTTTGCCTCCATACATTGATCTCCACCTGCGACACCTAGAACGATTTCACAAGGGAAATAAATCTAACTACGTTCGCTCCTGCCTTCGTAAACGGAATCCGGGTTAAAGGAACTGTACGTAGAAATGGATCCGCAAACTTAAATTTAAAGCAATAAGATAGAATATATATTTTAAGTTCTGAACCATCGCAGGTATTTCTATTAGTTTTAAATTATTTATATCCTATGGCAAAATGGGTGCATCGTTTCACTCCTGCAATGCAGTTTGGGTCGCCGAAGCGACATTTGGGAGGTCGCTGATTCAACAATAATGAGGAAGTATAGATGGATATACGTGATGAGTTGCAAATGAAAGTGCCCGATGTAAACCGAGACAGAATTTTTAAACTAGTGTCAAGATGAGAACATGCATCAATGAGCTCGTGCATTATGTTGAAAAATAATTATACTTCATTGAAATACATAAGTTAATTTAACGTTGTAGTGACTTTTTTTTAAAGGGCCCCGCAGCAGATGCTACGGACGCACCGCAGCCTTAAGGTTTATTGTGCAAACCTGTGATGAAGATGATTAGTTTTTTCGTTTTTTACGTCTAATGAAGCACTGGTGGAATGAAATTGACAGGGGAAAACCGAAGTACTAGGGAGAAAACCTCTCCCAGTGCCACTTTGTCCACCACAAATCCCGCATGCACTGGTCCGGGATCGAACCCAGACCTCCGCGGTGGGAGGCCGGCGACTAACTGCCTGAGCCATGGCACGGCCTTTGTAATGACTTTACATTTAATTTTCATAACCTGGGGAGCCTTACTTATGGAACGTTCTTAGTAAGAGAATCCACGAACCTGGGGACGTTAAAGGCAAGCTGTCACCACGAACAACATTTTTCCTTAAACTGAGAGGAATTCTTTCAAATGTAAACACAAAGTGCGTGAAAACGTAGCAAAGCATATCGAACGTAACTTCCCATAATGTTTGACACAAAACCAGTAAAAGTAAATGCACCGCCTTGACTTTTTAAGTGCTGGTTAGACCAAAATTATTACTGAGTAAAATGAAACCTCAGAACGTCTCCTCCTAAGTTCCACCGAATACAAATTCGTAGAACTGAAATCCCTTCATATTTTTAAACAACTGAACTCGACATCGACTTTGGGAGAAAAGAAAAATCTGCATCAAAAACTAACATTGCAAGTGTCTCTATATTAGGTTGTCTGTGTATCCACTGCAAGATATTACGAAAACTTCATGCAAGTACGTAAATACATGAATTGTCGATCCATCCACCAGAAATTCAGATCGGTAATTAAAATGACAGTAGGCTAAACTTACGCGAGTATAAGGTATGTGCAAACACAGAGGTAGATTAAGATAACAGATTTGAGATTATCACAGAGGTGGCAATTGAGAGTACTGCCTTCACGTATGTGATGCAGTGTAGTCTAGGATAAATTTCTACCACACTACAAGACGTCATACCCCAGAAGTCAGCCATAGTCACTGATAAAAGTATCTGAGAAAAAATAATTCGTGGAATTCTCTACTTAAGGAAAGACAATATGAAGAGGAGTGCATGATAAGTTGTCATATTAATAATGCGAGATTCGGCGACTACTTGCTGTTTCGGGTATTAAGGACGACATGGGCGTGCCATGTAAAGTGCAGTTGGTAGGGGGGGGGGATTAGAAACACTTAGCAACAAGTTTTGTTTAGGAAAAATCAGACAAAAATATCATTTCATAGAACCCAGCATTATAGCGTTATACTGACACGGGTATTACAGAAATGTGGGATTCGGGGTAGCTCACTAGGCGGCGTGACTAGGTTACGGGCAGGACAAAAGAGGAATTGTGATTCGACTCCTGCCAGGTGCAGCGTCCAGCACTCTCATGGGGCCTTCTCAGCCTCCTTACACAATGGACAGCCGGGACTCCTTCCCCGGAGATAAAGAGACCAGCCCGTCGAGTTTAAGAATATATAGAGCTGCAAATCCACTCCCCACTGGGCCTACGTGGCATGCAGTGGGTAAAGGTTATAAGAAATAGAAACGAGTGTACTGAATTCAACTGACTCAGGAGACGATCCAGTAGTGGGCTTCTGAGGACACTGCAGTGATTCTTAATTTTTCATAAAGGGAAGGAATTTCATGTCCGCTTAATTATCGTATTTTTTAGAAAAGCCTTCTACCAAGAAGTACGTGTAAATGTGAGAATGACTTGAAACTACTCTACATCAAAATTAAGGCAAGGAATTACATAATCCTTTACATATAATAAGATATAAAGAAACAAAAGCATATTTCATAGCCAATGTGCACTTTACACGCAGAAATATTTTTCCAACTTTCTTGCAAATTTCTCACTTATTTTTGTCTGTTCTATCACAAAGGTGTATAGGTCAGAAAAATTCCAAACCACCATAAAGAATAAATGTGTTCTTATACTAAAATAAACGTGTCAAAGGGTAAGTCTACTTTTCTAGACGGTTGTATCTGACAGGCAATAAATTCTCCCATTAATTCTACAATTTATTGATATCCTTTAACAGATTTACAACCATACACGGGAACTTATGAAATATGATGACCACAAAAACATCTCTACATAATATAAAAATTAACTCATTATTTTCAAAATTTCTGAATGCAATAATTCCATCCAAATTAATTCATAATGACAGTAAATTTTTATCAGATATGAGTAATTTATAGTTTAAATCTACTCTAAACTAAAGGAGGGACGGTTGACGATTATTACTCCATACCTTTGGGCAAACAAAGGTGCGTCATTTTTCTAATTCAGTAGAATGACCCTGATACACAACACAACTGAAAGAGGGTCACCAATAACCTTAATGGATAAGCAACCAATCCCGCAACAAAGGAAACAATACAACGTCTTCGTACAAGAACAGTAATAATACAGTATCGTAGTATTCGGCCACATAAATATTTATTAAACCATTTTCCTTTGATGACAAGACAGTGGCGACAGTCTTAAGTACACGCACTTTAAAAATAAGGTAAACATTTGTTATATTCCTCCAACACTACATTAAAATCGTATAATGCTGATTATCACTGCAGTTCTTAATAAAATAACCATCTGGATTACCTTATACAAGGAAAGTGAATGTAACTGTGGCCCCAGACGACATACAATTTAGGTACCTAAGAACAGGTACACGTTGTAATGAACGCCCTGCGCTTCTAACGGCTAATGCGTTTTCATGTATGAAATAATAGAACGTATCGAGCCATAAATATACATGGACACATAGTAAAGAGTGCTTTACAAATAAGAAACCACGGAGCAAATGTTTGAATTGTTTCACAGACAATACTGTCTCAGAACAATGACTAGTATTTCACACTAGCACTCTCTGGCTTATTTTGTAAGCCACCTTCCAACGTGAAGCGTGGTGCTTAGTCCGGTGCAAGTAATTCTGTGTTACTGGCGTCTATAAATTATAGATCCTGCTGTGTTGTGTTGTACTGGAACGAAATAACCAGTGTCACGTCATACACATTGCAGTAGCCCAGCCTACCTACCAAGCATGAAGTTTTCCTTTGACGTTTCGCTAGTTGGTAATCATAAAACGCCACAGAAGGCAATATAAAGGCAGGACTGTGACAGAACAAGGCGTACATGACGCTAACGTTATACTGTTTTCGAAATGCTTCCACTTTCTTAGCAACCTTTCCTTCTGGAGCAACATTTTCGGAGATCCATAAATAGCGATCCCTCTTTTTTACTCAAAAATTACTCCATTACTTCCTTACGCATTTTGACCATAAAGTGTGAGATATTCATTATATTAATCCGACTTAATTATGCAGACATCCCAATAACATGTTAATTTTTCTTTTGACACGACAGCTGGAAATTTGTAAATGTACGCAAAGCATACTCTACTGTTATCAAAAGATAGTACATTAATATGGAATCTGTCCGTTGTTTATATACTGGGTGAAACACATTTCTGACACGGTACAGCCATTTTGACTTTCTCTCTGAGAAAACATTTCTCATCCAGGAGAAACCGAGTATATGTTCCAATATATCAGGAATGTACAACCTCCAAAAAAAGACTGCGTAATGTAGTGCTCAGACAGCGTATCTTGGCGCATCAAATTTGAGGATCATACAGCATAACATGGCAATTCGCGCGATGAAGAAAGATTTGGTGCAAAAACGTAAAGGTAAACTGCCGATACTTGGACAGTTTATATAACGACACGGTAACTAAACCAATTCAAATCTGTGCAAAAGCCCCAAAATGTGAAAAGTAGACCTCTACTGAAAGAATGGTGCTAACTTTCTATGCATTCTTAATCGTGGAACTACATAAAAATATTGAACAAATTTCTGGGACATTCGCTTTAAAAATGATAAGCATTCTGGCATTTAATGTTTAAAAGTACACACTCGAGTCTCCCACAGATTGACTAAGTACTGAAGGCGGAGGGTAGCTTCTTTACTTTCCAGTGTAGCCGAACTGTTACGAAGTTCCTGTATCATCCATCTTCAGTACCTGGTCATATAATACGATCTTGGACCTTGGGTATAAGTCCCTTTTGGGGTACAGCTTACGTCGGCACTTCTCTGCGTTGTATTGTCCTGTGTATGTTGAGGCTTTGCAGCGGGTTTACCCCCGTCAACGGTGTCCTAACTAAATCTCTAAGGGGTTCATAATTTCAGAATTAGACGTAATTTTGTATTGGAACAGGCCAAAATGTCTAATCCGTCAAAGATAAAGAGGAAGCTGTTTATGTCCGCAAGTACATAATGCAATCACGTCTCCATAATCGCGAAGGATACATTCTAAGATTATCGCAAATTGTGAAATTCGCAGCTCTGATAAATGTACGAGTACCGCAGGCCTAATATTTTAATACATTATGCAGTCTATTATTTTTTCACCTCTTCGCATATTTTACACTTTCAGTTTCATAACTAACACGACCTTCGTTCGAGAGGCACCAGTCCGCAGACAATACAAAGAAGCGGACGCCAGCTACTCGAGTTGCTGCTGGTACTGCAGCGAGGTGCGGGCTGAGGCCTACTGCGAAGTAGTGCGCGTGAGTTTGACACCGGTGCAACCGCCAGGCGCGGAATGAGGCAGTTCGTGAGGTACACCATCGATTGAACGCCGAGAAGTTGCAAAAGGCCCATAAAATTCGTCACGGGTGAGTTTTAAAAAAGATTCATAATAAGGTATTTTTTAAAAGTCGTCCGTAATCAAATAAAAAATTAGGAGATTGGTGGGGCATGTGGCACGCATGTAGGAAAATAAAAAGTCATACAGACTTTTTGTACAGAAACCTAAAGGAAAGAGACTGACTGAAAGACTTAGGTGTAGATGTGAGGATAATATTAAAATGGATCATAAATAAATAGGAAGGGAAGCTGTGGACTGGATTAATCTAGCTCAGGGTAGGTTCAAGGGGTGGACTGCCCTGAACACGATGATAACCATTCAGGTTCCATAAAATGTCGAAATTTCTTGACTAGCTGCGGAAATATTAGCTTCATAAGAAGGACTCTGCTACGTGAAATTAGTTGAGAGCTAGCCCGCAAATAACGAATTCGTGAATATGGAAGGATGATTGTACTTCAAAGTGACTGCCGTAAAAATAAACAGTTGTGAATACATTCCTCTTAGATGAGACTTTTTAAATCAAATAAACAGCGTGTATATTTCAGAAGCAAGTTTTTGTTTACGTAATGCGGAATTTAAATGACTGGATCCTACACAAAAAACAAATATTCTACGGGTGCTCATATACAGACTGTCAGTTTTGGACGGGGCTTTGCATCATATTTAGAAGCCAAAATAATCTCCTAAACAACAAACGTTTGGCAAAACTGTCAAGAAGCCATTCTCTTTCTTTCTGCCTCATTATGCACATTTCTCAGGAGGATGCACACACCAAGGCGCCACACTAAGACGCCCCTAGATGGATAAATCTCAGAAAAGATGGTTCGCCGTGGCAGCCGAATTGACGACTTTGTTGAGGCTAAGGGGATCACCTGGGCCCCCCAGGAGGTAGCTGGCGGGACTGCCTCCCGCTGCTGCCGCTCCCAGAAGAGAGGAGAAGGGTGACGTGAGGGCCGCGTGGTGGTGATGGTGGTGGTGAGAGATGGCCGAATTGTTGAGACCGCCGCCAACACCCCCACCACCGTGGTGTTGGTGATGGTGTTGCTGGGTGACGGTGAGAGACACTTTGTTGCTGACAGCCTGCTGCACCAGAAGCGGTGTGCTGCATGACTGCTGTGACGACCACTTGTTAGCGCCACCTGCAGAAGTGTTGTCATCCACGAGTTTGGCTGCAGGGAAACACCGTCGTTAATTGCATCTCAGACCGACAATTTGACACCACTGCTAACAGATTTATTTGTGAATATTTGCCCCATTGACCAAGAAAACTTGCGCCCTCTGCATTAGCATGCACAATTAAAAGTTTTGCTTTCGATAAATGACTGTTTAATTAGTCGAATTGCGAAATATGTAATTAAATTAGCCAATAACTAAATAATTAACAGGCGCACCTGAAGACCTCAATTGCAAACGACATTCCTGTCCTACCCTTCTGCTAAAATAGAAGTTGTAAAATTAAACGTGAGGAAAGAGCCCGTTGTGGTGCTCAATGACACGGGTTCGCTGGAGATGGAAATGGCAGCTTTGTTTGAAGGCAGTGCTGTCAGACACCAATTAAAGTTAGGAAATCGCAAAAGGTGTCTATATGAAAGTCACCGATGACACAAAACATTTCTCTTGGTAAATGACTAACTAACCAACCAACCAACCAACCAGCCAACTACTGCAATTACTTTATTATGTATATAAACAAATAATGGAATGATTCATTGATTATACAGATAACTGAATCATGGCTAAAAAATTAAATAAGTTGCTACCTAAAATAAGTGGTTGGTACCGTAGCTGACAAACCGACACACTAAGTGGCTGAATACCGACTTGGTGAAAGATGTTCCTGACCTATTGACAAGACTTAAGTTATACGAGTGACATTTCATAGATAATGGACAATATGCAAACATAACATTACCATAACCACTTTCACAAATATTTATAAAATTACAATGTAATGTAAACAATTGAAACCATGCATTTAAAATAAATATCGAAAATTCATAGGCAATATGGAATACAAAAACAAGTAGTCTAAAAGATGTACGTCATATTTTAAACTGCGGCCGCCAGCTGTATACATGCATAACACAGAAGACAGAAATACAACTTTATGCAGTTCTTTAATTTTGGAAATTGTGTTTTTTTGTATGTGCCGCATAAAATGAGAATCTAAATTTATTTCGCTAGTACATTTTCTGAAGCTACTTAACAGGTTTTTAAAAATTCACATATGTTAGGGTAAATATTTTGTTTACTGACAGCCCTGACACTAATACACATGTTTTGTTAATGCGTGTGACCAATGCTACATTGTTGACGAGCACTACTGACATCTCACACATGCACACAATAATTATATAAACACAGACATTAATACTATGGGGGTACAAACATCAAGTCAAAAATAAACTAATGCAGTACTTGCTTGATACAAGTATTGAAAATATTTCTTAATGTCTTCTATAAAGTATATTCCACATAACAAACTAAAGGTAAGCAAACGTGCTCCGCCAGGATTCATACTTCAGTCTATTACACTACGCATGCGTGTTACTGAAAATAACACCGGAAAGTCAAGTTCATAATATTTTCACGTGTACATATCTCGGTAACGTACATATAAAAATAACAGACTTGTATAAAACACCTGTAGTCCGTGTATTCAACTAGACCCATTTCAAAATTAAGTAATTAAATACTGAATTAAGTATTCTTCAAGTGGTGCATCAATAAGGCATGAATCTACATACAAACCGCTGTGATAACCTCAAATCTCGCAATTTAACAAATATGTAAAGGTAAATCAATCCCTGTACAGGCCTGGACAGGCCCTGAGGGTTCCAGGAGGTTGAAGCTCCCAGATTTCAAGACAATCGAAACATGAAGGCCGCCTATTCCTGGTACTTATTTCTGTTAGAAGCTGAGTCGACCCCAGGGTCATATTTCGGAAGGATTATGCCAAGTGAAAAATTCCAATGACAAAAACAACATGATTGGTAAATTTTGATGCGAAGGGAAATTAATATTTCAAGTACTGCCTATTGTTCTACAGCGGCGCATTAGGCTGACCACATATCTTATCTAGCTGTAAACTTCTTACACCTTCACCGCTGTGTGTCAAGAGAAACAGACTACTTTACACAGTGCACAAAGGGCATCTCTGATAGGTACCAAAAAGCTCGCTGCATCGTAAAGGTTCCCAGTACAACAAAAATATACTGCTCCTAACAGTTAACCTAAAAGTAACTTAACTTCACGCTGTCTATTGCAATGGGTCTGGTTGTGACCCAAACACAGTAACTCCGTGTTTCTGTAAGAAAATCAAAAAGCAACTATTACTTCCGTCATGTCTCTCCATCTATCCGCAAATACCAGCGAACAAACTTAACCAATTCGATTAAATTCTGTATGACAAACAACGTAGAGAGAATATTGTCGCGCCACTTTTAGTTTTGTTTCATTCAGATGAAAAGTCACTTCATGAACACACATGTAGACCATTTATTTTGAGATCAGTGCCATATTTTGAGAAAACGCGAAGTTTCTTCCACATTCCAGCACTCTCACACAGGTGGCAGTATTAGAATTTGCTTGCAACATTTACTGCTTCTTATTACGTTAGAGTGATTTTGGGCAATTTCAACTGTCTGAGGCAGGTTACACATTTAACACATATGCCGCTTTAGGGGTTGACTCTACAAGCATTTTCAAGTAATTGATTTTGATTGTATTAAAGGTTAAAAACAGTAACAGATAGATGTCAATACGTTTAGAGCCCATCTCTTGAAAACGGATGTAGAGCAAAAAACAATATTTACCGTAATTTTGGAATGATAAATCAACAATCATCGCATGCCGTAGAGAAATTTTCTTCTTGTTTCGCTTATATTTATGAATCTGTTTAACTTCTCTGAGAAGTACAAACGTGCACAAAGCAGGATTTAGAATACGGGAAGTCACTGAGCGAGATACACATGAAGAGTGCACCGATATAAACTTTTCAAAGTTTTCAGCTTTTGTGTAACGCCATTAATTCCTGTGTAGGACTGAAATCCAACAATGTGGAATCCAGGAGAATTTAATCTCTCTCCGATGATTCCCTCAGGCCTCGTTACGAGTTTTGTCGTTAAGGGAATATTTCAACAAGAGACAAATGCACGGCGAGGTGGGAAATAATGTGCTGAGCCAGTCGGTTTTATGCGTGCAGAAAGAACACTTTACATGAGGCACTCTACAGGAAACCCAAAGACTCGGGGGGAAGGGATGCAGTGCGGGTATATCTGCTCCATTTTTCACCCCAAGCTTTTTCTTTCTTTATATCAGAGGTAAAAAAGAAGAAAGGGGAAGGTATAAAAAATTGTACAAGAACACTAGTCTTTTCTGTGACACACGACTCTTAGGACTTTTAATTCTGCGTGTAAGGAAGGATTGTACAATTCGATCTGAAGTGTCTCTTCTATTTCCAGGCAGAACGATATGCTCTGTAACTCACCACATTAATTTCTTAATTACAGATGAAGATATTAATGGGCCGATCTTATATTTTATGCTTCGTAACCTTTTGTTTTAGAGACCTATTTAAGCCAGTTTAGGATACACTGTGATGAGACATATCTATTTAAGAGTTATTATAATGATCTATTTTGAGAAAAAGTAGCCATTTTAGAAATATACGACCTGCTTATTACCGTGTAGTAATTTTGTAAATATTACTTATAATTAAAATTACTTGAGAAATATTTTCACGTCTCATTTTTCATAAAAAGAACTAGATGTTGTATCAAGTTTGTGTAATCTTGTAACAATAATCTAATAATATTTGAAAAATTAAATTCGCTTCTCATGCTTTACGGTACGTCTTCCCATGCCCAGTTTAATAAAAATCCTTTAATTAGTTTCGAAATGAAAGATGGACATACAGACACGACCAACCATTATGAGTTCATATGAAGGGATTTTTACAAAGAGCGAATAATAAATTCACTATAAATGAATATGGGACAGACAGAACTCTGAAGGAAACTTGCAATGCTGTATGAAGACGGTTGGATTCAATGAGACTAATAGAATCTTAGGTTATTTAACATTTTAAAGTTGCGTCTACTGAATAAGACAGGAAGATAATCATGAATGCAACCACACTTTTATTTATAATAGAGTTTTTATGTATTACAGCATCAAACAATGAATAGGATGATATCCCCCCTTAAAATCTCATATATGTTATAAAAACTTAGACTAAAAGAACTGGTAGCGGGATTTGTATGTTCGTCTGTCGGCAAAATTGGCAGATTAAAATAATTTGCATCTCTATTATAAATGCAGCTTAATGCATAGAAATGCATTTAAATTACAGAAATGTCAGGAGACGACAAAGGATTTTTTATCTTTGTCGTTTCCAACAGACAGACAACTTAATATCTGCCTTCTTTAAAGGAAGGAAGGGGCTGTATCTAACAGATAAGGAAGACAAAGCTTTATTATGGAAAATAATGGAAACAGGAAACAGCTTCTTTGAAAACCAAGATAAATGTGAAGAACAATATTAAGTTCATAGAAGTTACAAGAAAGAAAGTAGTGGGGATATCATCTTAAATGCACTGGCTGGTGTTTGTTATAACATTTGTGGTCGAAGCAAAGGAGTGGTTTTCTTGATAATAGTTGATTTTCAGTCAAAAGTTGAAGGGGTTCGTGTTATCAGCCAGTCAGCTTGTCGTTTTGTCGTTGCCCAATCAGTCAGACACTTGATCCGTCGGACGGATACTGAGCCTATCGTTCCATGTGTCTGTGGATCTGTCACTCCCTTTACTTGTAGCAAGAAGTGCGGCAGTATGTAAGATTTTAGAATCACCCGGTATTAACGGGTGACATCGTAAGAGAGGAAGAAACGTCGTCAATAAAGTTTACGGTATAGCTGCAATCAGTGACGTCATATGGTATCGACCAATGGAATCAGGGTGGAGGAGGGCCGGAGTGTGTTCACCCGACGAATCAAGCGACGCCTCCGGCTGCTAAGAGATTGGATGTTCGTTAACCGTGTCCGTAACGACCCACCAGAAATCGCGGAGTGCACACTGCCTTTCCTTCTTAAGGCAACTGGCGACACGGGAACAGCCAAAGCAGCAAAGACATAGAGATACAGCACACACTCAAACCGGGTACTCCCGAACAAAATTCAAAAGCTTCACCGCATGAGATAGCTGTAAGGCATTTGTTTTAACATTTTTTTAAATAACATAATCTACAATTGTAACTACTTTCAACCGACTGTCTGGATTAATTTAAAACATAACAAAATATCTAAGGGACAGGTGGCAGGCTCTTGTGAATGCGGTAATGAACCTTCGGCTTCCATAAAACGTGGGGAATTTCTTGACTAGCTGACGACCTGTTAGCTTCTCAAGAAGGACTCTGCTCCGTGGAGTTAGTTAGTTAGTTAACAAAATACTTCTCCTAAGCACATGCGCACAAATGTGCACGTAATCACGCAAACACAATGATGTTAAAATGGGCTAAACACTAATAAACATGTAGCTTACTTACAGTACACACATATGTATACAAACAGTTATGTTAGACGGGGACTTAACTGATTACTTGTTGGTAACTGAAAGCACAACGGGGCGATGTCCATCAAGTTAAAACACTCTTCATTTGAGATGATGAGTCTCTGAGGATGAACCGGAATTAAGGGTTCGAAACATGTAGGACAATTAATGTGATTAAATTGTACATTTGTCGGACTATAAATATACTCTTCATTCTTCTTAGCCTTCATTAAGTCCCGCATTTTTTCGAATTCCTATCAGATATGCAGTGGATACGAATAGTCACGATAACACAAAACAATGCACACAAATATCCGTGACCATAGTGGGATTCAAACCAGTGATGTTAATGTGCAGACTTGAAACTAAGCCAAACATTTAGTTCTTACGCAAGGCATACAGGTATGACTTACGAGATATTCGCCTTTTGATTCGGCAACTTCTCATCCTGTCGTGTACAGCAAACAGCATGACAACACACTCGCAGGCATCACATTCACCACTTCCACGACTACAGGGAAAAGCTTCAGAGTACATGACCGTCTCAGAACCTCCGGACAAATCAAGAATATCGCAAAGGCAGCCCACCAATCAACACAAAAAAGAACATTAGTCATGTACATACACGTCGCTCAATGTAGGACATGTCATGCATCTAAATTGTGAGATTAAGTTCCTATGATCGATAAACAGTGACACCTTCCGGTTACATCAGAAGCTACAAGGCTGATAAGCATGCCATGTGCTCGTTTATCATGATATAGGCTAGCTAACTAACGAAGTAACAGGCTAACTAGTTACTTAACTAAAGCGGTGACAATGAAGATCGCTGTGTTCGGGGATATGACGCCGTATAATCTGGTACCAGAGCTTCGGAGAAACTTGCTGCCGCCATTTTCATGGTACAAGAATGAAAATAAACTAAAGTAAGTCCTTCTTACAAAAACTTATAACCACCCAGACGATTAAGAAATTTCCCGCCTTTGATGGAATCGGGAACTTATTACCGCGTTTACGAAAGCTGTGCAAAACCAGACAAATCATTACCACACCCTCACATCGTTTGTTTCTTTTAGTTATCGTACTCTTTGGTCCAAGGCAAAAAACCTCAATTTAAAACTTAGATCATTAGGCCCTGTGTTGGCCAAACGGTCTAAAGTCAGTATGGTCTTAAACCGTTCCAAATCTACAGTCGTGGTGTTGAAGCCCGCTTGGTTCACTGACACATGTCTGCCTTCTCTCAATTACCCATACGGTGGGCCTATCACATGTACAAACTGCTTAAACATAAATTATTGACAGGACGAGGACAGAGAATATAATGCGCGAACATAAGAGCCTAAGCTATTTAACTGCACTAAATGTGTGAAGTTAAAGTTATCCTTATGTTTAGAAACATGTCCGCGTAAACTGGAAATTTAGACGACTTCGATCGACGTTATGACAGTAATGTCATCAGTGCGATAACGCCTGGAGTACTACTAAAAATTTAATAAAAGTCTTTTTCAGTCATTAAAAGACGTTTGTTCACAGTACGTGGAACGCATAAACAATGAGGCTACTCGAGGAATGTAAGAGGAGGTTACTGATTTCGTAGGAGGATGCGGAACATACGTACATTTAGCATATACCATTAAGAAGTACTTATATTAAGTAAATATTTAAGAATATTCTAAAATAAATATAATTTCATCTTTCAACCCTTGTTCTTCCCTATAGTCTCTGTGCTGCACCTGGCAATTCGTTGAATACCAATATCAATAATTACTCGTCTATTGTTAATTTATCGCAAAAATATTAATTCTGAAAGAACGAATATTGCCACAATAAATTTTTCCTCCTTCATAACATTTTATTTATTACGTCGCTATTTATATTAACAAAGGAGAAATAAATGAACATTCATAGGCTGTTCCGATACAAGCCTAAAAACTGTATCACACTGAAACGTTTTAACCTTCCCTTCAATTTCATTCATATCTAATACATCATACAGGTACGATACTAACCGACACTGTCAATATATCTACCCAGTTTTTTATGTTTACGCACTGCCGCTTCTCTCTCCTTTTTTTGTGACAAATCTGAAGGGTGAACCTATGTATTTGACATCCATATGGGAAGCTTCAAGATTTCGACTGGACCTCGTCCATCTCTCTTATACAAGAGCATCCCTTCTCTTGTATGTATGTGACAGTCAGTCAGTCAGCCCCTAGACATCATCCCCCGAGAAGATCAACCATCCCCTTGTAGCTCCTGCTTGAACACCATATATCTCGCGATCACAGAGGCACCCTTAACAGCAGCAACTCTGACGTTTAATCTAGAAAATTGCTTGGCACTGGTCGTGTGTTTCCATTACTGTCAACTCTTTAGGTTTCTGTGCCGGTTGGCGCTCTGACTCACTGTACCACAATCCATGACTCGCGGGCCTCCAGTGGCGTTTTTTTATGCTTCTATTTTTCAGCCACTTAAGCAAAACAGCTTTTTGTGAAGAAATTCTACTAAGCATAGGACAGTAGACTAGTGCAGCAGGAAGACTGATGTGTCACGATAAATCACTTTCGAATCTCTTCCCTATTAATGACCACTTCCACTGTTTCTTACGTCCCCTTAATCTTTCCGGCCAGTTACTGGAGTACTACCTTAACAAGCCCCTTATCGCCTCCTTATCTAGACGCCATTCATTATCATTTTATCTTATTAAGAAACACATATCGTCGTAACTGAAAGAGCTTTGCTAAATAGCCTATAGAAGAATTAATACAATACCATAATAAAAATAAATTCTCGCCTCTTAATAAAGCAAGCATATAGTAAGATACTCCCTGTATAAGGAAGAAGAGAATGAGATACATACACTTTTTAAATGTTAAAAGATACAAAGACAGAGGGAAAATTTTTTTAAGAATAAATGTTTACACATAAATAAAGAAATAACACACATGAAAATATGTAGTTGTACCACGATTATGGAATTGAAAAACTTCGGCAAAGTGTTACAAAAAAAGAATTGTAAATAGGAAAATTAAGAGGAAAAACTTCACAGAATTCTGATGAGGGAGAGGAAATATTGTAAATATAAATACTTTATTTTATGGCACAATTTAGATTAGAATGGAAAACTTTTATATACGGAATAAATAGTATAAGGTACAGGATACACATCAGCCAATAAGTATAGTGCATGTGCGCAGGCAGAACCCTGGTGTTAGCAGTCATATTCATATAAACGTAGATGATATCCAACAAAGAAATCTGATTTGAAAGTAGGTGCACAGCCAAAATATTACTTTACAGAACATGAATGGAAAGGCTTATTTTATAAATGTGGTCTTTGCGATATTAAATTTATCTTGTTCTTGAATTCATTGATCTAATTGATCATTACGTTTATTTACTTACGATGGGAATCTTATGGTAGAACAAACAAATCGTATCGTCTCTGTATTACCTATAATAGTTCAAGCAGTCTCATTGGTTTAAACATGGTAATGAATATCCCTCCGGAATAAGTCGAGTTCTTTCACTTCAACGACCTTTTTATTTATTCACGATTACTATTGCTATAAGCTATCACCCCCTTCTCGACGTCATATTTACCAAATTCATTCATTCTGTAGTCTGTCTTACGACAGGTCCATAGTCTCTTCCAAAGCAAGTTCTCCACAGGGTGCGATCTAGTGCATGAATAAATTATTACAAACGCATTAGCATGAATCCCATTTGAAATTTCAATGGATTTTGATTATCAAGACCATTAACGAAAGTGGAGAATGCAAGTTAATTGCATGACCACAGCCTTCCTAAACTTCATAACCATTCGCCAGTCGTACCGCCAAAGCCACTCGATACGCAGAGAATAAGGTTGAATTTGGACCATAAAAATCTACACATTCAACAAGTTCTCTGCATATGTACGCAGTATGTTTTTGCCCATGAAAGAGAAATTTGTTAAGAATACCCAACATCAACAACTTGACAAGTTCTTGAAAGTCAGCTACATTTGTAGACCTACAAAGACAACAAACTTTAAGCAAGAAAAATATGACTTAATACTTGTTGTTATTTGGAGGAACGCTATGAAAATTATTCGGAAAATGTGGACACATCAATACGGATTTCAGAATGCGTTCTACTGCCGTTTATTTCACACGTATTCTGCTCCTGTTTGTAACTACTACCAGCTCTGACTGCAAATCCATAACTTCCATGAGAAAAGAACAGCAACCGTAAATAGTTTATGCAAGAATTTGTCGATAGAATCACTGAACAAACGCATTTATTTTTAAAATTAAAACATAAATTAATGTGAGCACTTTTACGAATTATAAAATAGAAGTGTTTATTACCAAATTATCTGCTGTACGAGAAAAACGAAGCTCAAAAGAAAAATCCACATTCCGAAATTTCATTCTAGATATCAACACATGCCAAATCCACTTTTGACATTCACCGATAAACATCAACACACATCAAATGCATTTTCGACATTTCTGGGTGACAGTCAACATATGCACAATGCAATTTCAACATTCCTCGGTAAAAAAAAACAACACATGCAAAGATAAATTTCCATTTCTCAGTAAACACCAACACATGCAAAATGCACTTTCGACGTTTCTCAGTAAACAACAACACACGAAAAATGCATTGCCGACATTTGTCGGTAAACATAACCCATGAGAAATGCGAAGCCACTACGTGTACTGCACTTACCATTACCGTTCATGGGTTTCACGTCGTTGCTGTTGGAGGAGACGCTGCTAGGGGTGGTGGACACCGCAGCAGTGGGGGTGCCAGGTTTAACGTCCTTGTTGCTGCCGGCGCTGCCCCCGGGGTTTCCTGATATTGTCGAGCCTCCTCCGGTCTGCTTCCCACCGCCTGTTTCATTCTTAACCACCTGCTGCTGACTGCCTCCCGTAACGCCGTCCCCTGAGGTTGAGTTGCCTCCACCACTGCCACCGGAAGAAGAGGTCTGGGATGCCTTCTGTTGTGCTAACCTCTCCTGTTTACGGAACTTCGCACGTCGGTTCTGGAACCATACCTGAAACATATTGCAGACGTTTAGATGCTCATTTTGGGCCTTCAAACGGTCATCATATTCTGGCGTATGGAAAAGGACAAAGCCAAACACACCAGAGTCTTAACGAAGTGAAACGAGACTTGGAAAATGCATTCCAAATACACCCCTCTTGTAAAACACAAAGGTTCCTTAGTGTTCACAATATCCTGGTATGACTACACAGGCCTGCTAGGACATACGATATATAGATTCAGAAGTAATGGCCATAAAAATGTTACTGTACGAATTTAATGACGAAGGTACACGAAAGTGTTTATGTTCAATTTCACTGTGCAATATCCGAAAGTTGTTAGTTCATATTATTAGCGGCAACGCCTGATAATCTGTGTAAGGATATAAGGAAATCACACGGACAAGAAACAGCATTCGGTCTCTTACTGTGCATCACTTGAACAACAGTGATTGCAAGGAAATAATAGAAAAAGCAACATGAAATAAAACGAAACAGATAATCAAGCAGTAATACGAGTATAGACTGAAATGTAACATTATTTGATCTTTTCAAAACGAAACTTGTCGAATAGACCTAACGTTTTGAACTTCACATGAAAATAATTATAATTTTTTCTCATATGTTAATGCAAACGCACCAACGTTGCTAAGCATGCAAATGAGATATGAATGACGAGAAATATTAAACACACTGCTTAAATCAAAATATAGAAAATCAGTTTCACCTTGCGTACTCACAGATTGCACGAGTACGTTAAGGTGGGGTAACCACACTAGTCGAAGTGGAACAGTGTTTCTGAAACCATACTGAGAAGAATTAAGCTTGTATCTAAAAATATTATAAATAAGCAGAAATACTAAATTTAAAAATTTTGCGTAACTTTTAAGTATATAAATAGACCCACAATGGCTAACAATAGAACGGCTGCCTATTTATAAAAAAAGGAAGAGCAGTCTGTTTCTACAAGAAAGAGCATATCTGACAAGTTAAAGTAGTGTTAAAAGGAGACGGCAACAGAGGAGTAGACGTATGGGAAGAATTTTCTATTTTGAAAGAGGGATTCCTTCAAGACCCACTACATTGGAAGGCTCAAGCCGACTGATAGCCCTGCTGACTTCATCAGCGGAAATGAGAGATGTAGATAAAGTGTCCGATAGCGGAAATGAGTGCCGGAGAAGACGAAGGGATGCAAAATGAGAGGCAAAGCATCAACAACAATTTTGTGTTTCTAAGAATCTGGTCGTCAATTGTCAGTCGCAAGAAACTGTTACCTTTCATTTTAAAATTAGCTAAATATTTAAAAAATGTTTAGGTTGAGTTTTAAGCCTGTCATCTACTGATTTTAACCATCGCAGCCTATCAAACTTCGTAGTAATTTTCAGTAGTTTACGAAGTACTAGCTACAATAATAAACACTACCTCAATTGCTTAAAAAGTCCGTTCTTGTATGTTGAATTAAAAATACACATTTATTCATTAGATCCAAACTTGGCACCTTTCAGTCTTCGACCATTCGATCATTAAACTGATATTAAAATAAAGGCTCTTATCCACATTCAGTGTACGTTTACAGGAATATTTTCGATAATTCAATGCACTTGTCACATGCGTTCAGAAATGAATCTAAATTTTCTGAAAATATTCCGTAAATTTCAGCATGTACGCCGTGTCTACGTGAAACTCATTTTCGCAATTTCCCGTTTTATCTCTGTCACAGATATTCCCACATCCATAAATTCACCAAACAACAACAACAAAGCCTGTAGTGCAATATTATGCCCATAAAAGCCAAAACGTTAACACCAACAGCTCATGGATAATTATGGCTACGCTAACAGCGAAAATAAACAATTTTGTGAATTGTTAGTCGATGGATGCCTACCGCTGCTGCTACAATTTACCATTGCAGCGGGGCAAATTTATGTTCATAATGCTTATTGCATACTGCAATCCCATCAACAGGAACTGCCTGTTCCATCCTCACACTCCCAGTCCTCGATGCCGCTCCACTTGCTACGTATTGGCACATTCAAATGAACAATAATGCATATCTCAGACTGAATTGTATTTATATATATATTCATTATTCTGCTTTACTACTAACTAACTAACTCCATGGAGCAGAGTCCTTCTTGAGAAGCTAACAGGTCGTCAGCTAGTCAAGAAATTCCCCGCGTTTTATGGAACCCGAAGGTTCAGTACCGCATTCACAAGAGCCCGCCACATGTCCCTATCCTGAGCCATATCAATACAGTCCACGCCCTTCCATCTCGCTTCTTGAAGATCCATTTTAATATTATCCTCCCATCTACGCCTGGGTCTTCCAAGTGGTCTCCTTGCCTCAGGTCTACCCACCAAAATCCTGTATGCACCTCTCCCCTCCCCCATACGTGCCACATGCCCCGCCCACCTCATTCTTCTTGATTTTATCACCCGAATAATAGTTAGTGATGAGTACAGGTCATTATCTGCTTTACAACTTGGCCTTGTAAATTAACTCTTCGACGAAATATTATTTTATACGATAATAGTATACTAGTCAACTACTGGGCTCAGGCGGCGTGACAAACTTCTTTCTATGTAATTTCATCTACTTAAAAGATCACAGTGGATGAGGCGAGTCTAAAAAATTCTTCAGTAAAGGAGGCGAGAATGAAAGTTAAGCGCGACAATACTGACGTCCGTATTCTCGTTGTTCTACGTTTGCTATCTATTTTGGCATATTGTAGGCCTATATATCATAATTGAATGTAGGATTCGAGTAGTTGCAATACCTGTTTCTTATTCGGGAAGTCCTGGGTCCAAATGTCAGTCGGAAGACCTTCAGCTGTAAAGCCTTTTGTAATTGTACTCACTCCCTCCAAACAAATTCCCGGACGGTACCTCAAATTAGTCAACGGGCACTCTTTTCCACATTCCACATCGCTATATGAATAAGAGAACTGCTTGACAAGCTGATAGGTGCTCAGATGGTGAAAAAACCTCCATTACTTTAAGAGGTCCGAATGTTTATTGTTGTGTTAAAGCAGACCACGTCCCGAGAAGATGAATACTTCTTGTTCACACCCTCACACCACATTGTAAGGGAAGAAGGGTGCGGAGCTGACGGCTGTATTCCCGTGGCTCAAAAGAGGTTCCAGCTATGGACACTTATAAACACAGATAAAACAGTACCAGCGTCTTAAAAATTAACTTGAACTACGATAATTATCGATTAATTACTGTTGAAGAACATTCTTTTTCACAGAGTCAGGTTGTATTTTGAGACTAACTCTGAAATACGTGGCTCTCGCAAATCCGCTGTCAAAGTTGACGTGTATAAAATATTATTTTACTGTATAGCAAAAGCAACCCCATTACAGGCCTGGACAGGCCCTTAGGGTTCCAGGAGGTTGAGGGTCCCAGATTTCTAGACAATCGGCACATGAAGGTGGTAAGGTTGTCATCCCTACGCACCGGCCGCCTTTACCCCCCAGGAAATATTTCTGGTACTCATTTCTATTAGAGTCTGAGTCGACCCCAGTGCGGCGGAAGGATTATGTCAAGGAAAAATTCCAATGACACCATCGGGTTATACTGTATACAGTCGACACATATTACAAGGAAGCTGTTCAACAACCACCAAGCGCAAGTCCATCCTGATTCAGTTGCAGTCGTCAGGCTATTATAACTAATTGGCGGAAATTATTAAGACTTTAGACAGGAAATCAGGCAGACAAAACTAACAATTTGGATCGTAATTCTCCCTCAACAAAGTGCAGACATTGTATTTGTCACATGTAACTTTATGAACTGATTTGGCAAAATGTCGGAGGCTTATGACCCGGCAACGAATTCGAATACACGTCTGTTACTACAATCCTATTTCATTTCATGTTTCACCCAAAATCGTGTTTCTCTCCACTTTGTTCTAGGACATCGACGTATTACAATCTATTGCATTTTGGACTATAATTCACAAGCATTATCATATTTACCTACGTTATACTTCACTTGTGCACCTGACAAATATTTCTTTCACGCCGTAAAACTTTCATTACACGTACAATTTGTCTGTCCAATTAGCAAACCTCTAACTAGAGGGATTTTCGACAATCGCTAGCAATACGTTGCACACACGTGTGGAACAGAGGAACATCAGGGCCCCCTGATAATAACTAACATACAGCTTACTCTCGTTCATCAACAAACCACAACACTGATTGCGCCAAACAAAAACGAATCGTTGTTTAAATTTGTGTGTGGAGTTGGGTGGGTGGATGGGAGTTAACAAGCGTTTTCACGCTTACAGTTCTAACACTGCGGACAAGGGTGATACAAAGGTCTCTAAGTTTGGCGGTACTGATTAGAGGATGTGATTGAAGCCACAGCTGGAGCTGTCCCTTCATTATATCTAATAACAATTGCTCCAAACAAGAAGTTTTAAGAAAGGGATAAATATTTACACCGCGAATGAAATCCAATTTATAAACGTGAAAGGTCCAAATAAATGCAGCAATATTCTTCATCAGTGCAAAGCTAAATGGAAAAGGCCACTTCGAAGACTTGGCGTAGATGTACGGTAATATTAAAATACTCGTAGATAATGGCTTTACAGACGCTCCGGTATAGGGGACAGAATGGGACTTCATTAAAACAGCATTAAAGAAGAACTGAAACGGCGGAGATGTCATTTTTGAGGCCAATTATAGGATATACACAATATGACCATACAACAAATTAAATAAATAAGAACTAAATACCGATGTAAAATTTAGAGGAAATTACTGTAGATCATGGATGAAAGTGGAGGCAACATTATTAAGAATTAACGACACACGCGTTAGATATCTGGTATATGACTACACACCGACCGGCTGAAGAAATATAGGCCGACCAAGGAAAGGACAGACAAGCAATCATCAAGAAGAAACAAGTCTGGAATGGTTTATACCCTGCTGATGTTGATTATTAGTCCATTATAAACAAACACTCTAGAAGTGCTTCCCATTGAGCAAAATTCTGGTACAGTTCCATAAGCCTCCCAACTCTTTCGTGTGTACAGATGGTTGTTTTGTACGTAACTTCCAAAAACAAGAGGCCATTCACAGATTTGTCTCCCCATTAGAGACAGGTATCGAGATAATTATAATCATAATTATAATTATAATTATTGTAATGTAGTTTGTAAAACTGTTAACATTTTTAGAATTTTTCATTTATGTAAATTATATCATTGGATATGTAGTATACGTTGTATTTGTTAATGTTTGTTTTTTCTACTGTTTGTTTATTTTTGCTCGTGATGACTTGTGATTGGCCGTAAGTCTTTCCCTATGAGGAAGTATCGAAATTTGCCCTTAAGTATCATAATAGCTTCCTGAAAAATGTTTCCGAAATCCGACTAAGTGATAGGCTAATATCTTCCCCAAGGTGCAACTTATATATATATTATATATATATATATACAGCTGCGCGGACCTGCTGCTGCTCTGGGCAGAAAATTTTTACACGACCTGACGACTGAGCGACACTTTAAATTCTTTGTAATATGCACAATAAGAATATTTACAATGAAAAATGAAAAATTTCCAGCTGCGCGGCAACAATTCAGCGTGGGCGGCAGTATTTCAGTTACTGCGCGGCCGCACACCCGCGCAACTTAGAGGGAACATTGCCAAGGTGTGTCCTCTTCCCAGGATGTGTCTCTTCTGCAGTTTCGAGCTGGAAAATTTAGACAGACGTCGTGTCCTAAAAGAGCCTATATCATCATCATCTTCATCATCATGTCTCTTGTCACAGGCCTTTTCTTACTGGTACTTACCCTCTTGAACCAGCTGTGATCCCAACCGCACAGGCTTAAAGTTTCAGACTGCAGTACTTTCCGTATTATATGTTCTGTTCCAAGTATATCCTTTTTCTAGTGAACATATTGAGTGTGCTACAGGTATGGCTTCCAAATTTTTCTTCAAAATATTTGTTACTATTCCGGTGGCCCAAATTATTACCGGCATGATCACACATTTCATGTCCCACATTCGTTGTATCATCAAACTCTTGTATTTAATTCCTTGTCTGCTTCCTTTTGTGTGGCATTCCTGTCCGCTGGTATTACCACATTATCAGTATGCATGTTTTCTCTCTCTCTCTTTTTGTTCTTAATTTTTATACTTGTTTATGTTGTTGCGCCAATGCGGCAATTTCAGTTAGTAGTAACTTTCATATATTCAGAAGAAAACAGATCACACTTAGATTTGTATATTTTCAGCGTTACGTCATAAGATGCCTTAATAAATTATTTAAGTATTCTTGTGTTTGTTTTGCATGTGTTTGTTTCATGTGTCCTGTTTACTGTCGTTTGTAATTTGTGTTTGTATATTATGCTGTTTCTGTTATTGGCCACTTGGCTGGTGGTGACTCGGGACGTTAATAAACAAGAACTGAAGTGAATTGAATTATTGTTGTTGTTTTGTCCTGTTAAAGAATAGCGTACAATTTAGACAGCGGAAACAGTGAGACAGATTTGTTTGGCAGGGCACATTGAAGACAGACGTTCAGTCAGGATGGCAGCTGTAGCCGCATCTCACCGCAGTCTCCACTATTGGCTTTTTGATTAGCTCCCTAGCGCTCTTCCAATCTTTCCTCCTCCTCTTCCCTTTTCTCTCTTTTAACGGGTCGCTGGAGGCAGGTTGCTCCTAACAGGATTTCGAACCAATGGAGGATGAGCAGTGGGCAATCTACACTTTTGAGACCGGAAAATTTTGAGAGATATTTGTATTTATGGTCGGATTTCGCTCATCAAAATGATGAAAATTAAGTTGAATTGTACAGGGTGGAAACAGATATTATTGACACGTGTAACACTGTACATTTGTCAAAACTTGCGTGTTTATTTTAATGTGTTTTCAGTGACAGTAATAATTATTATTATTATTATTAAATTATCAATGTCCTTGTTTTTCAAGTAACTTATTGATTACAATTTTAATATATATTTTTATTATTAGCTTTCATGTCGATCTAAAATTTTATTTAATCTTAGTACTTTGCTCCTGTTTTGTATTGGGCGTTGCTCTGTCTTGATTTGCTTTGTTTGTGGTCTCTTTGTTCTAGTTCAGTTTTTGTGCTTGATGAATAGGCTGCTTACCAGCACGTAAATAAATAAGAAATTGAACTGAATTACAAATATTACTGTGTTTGTGTTGTTGCTTTTGTCGTTGTCGTTGTTGTCGTCATCATACCAGCAATCTGCAGCAGAGCAGCAGCAGTATCTCCTCATTGTCACTATTAGCATTTACATTCACAGCACTAAACTGGAAGACTGCGTGTTATAGCAGTCTTCTATTTTTATTCAGAACCCGCGGAATACCGTTCTTCGTTCTGGACATGGCTACTTCCCTTGTCAACATCCAAAAAATTAAAAAAAAATAAAATTCGTATTATTTTTCATATTCGTATTATTAATGTGGTGGTAGTAATTGTATTAGTAATAGCATTACTAGTAGTATTGTGTAATTGGCCAATACGCTGTCAGTCAGCACGCAAATAAGTGAAATACAATTTAAGCAGTGGTGGTGGTAGTGATGTAACGATTACGATATTAATGATAGTGGTGGTTAGTAGTATTTTAGTAGTAGTTGTTGTTGTCTTTGTGTGATTTACAATGACTTCGCAATGCGAGGGGCTATGCACTGAACTAATCAGTACTTATATGCCCAATGGAAATAAATGTATTACTTTAGGTTCTCACAGCCTTGTTGAAAATTAAAGTCCTTTGACATATGCACGCCTTATCGATTGGTAATTAGTTACAGAAGTTTCGGATGCGCTTACTGCCCATTTTTGGACTGATAAAGTTGTTTTTATTTTTCCTCAAGACTTTTAGCCTTGTGTGACTTGTTCTACGCCCTTTCAACATTATTTGATTTAGCCATTCGAATTTCCGTTTCAAGAACAAAGTTGAGAAGCGAACCAGTCTTGAGTACACATATTTAATACATCTGTACTATATGACATTTCTTTCCTTCTTGGTATCATCATTTATTAATTACAGATACATAGTAACACTGAGCGCTTTGTTCTAACGACGCACAAAAAACCTAAACACTTTACAATTACTGAAGGTGCTCTCACTTTTGGTTTGTGGGTGTTATTTGTTATTTACAGACCGTAAACCTCAGGATTTGTTCAAGTTCTCTACAGCACGGTACATTGTAATTCTTGCTACGCTCCACTCCAGTAAAAATCAGCTAGATTTAGCCCCCTCTCCTCCTACCCGTAAATTCAACCCCAGTTCTATCATCATCCCCCTGTACCTCTCGGTCAAACTGCCGTAAAAAAAGTCGGATAAAAACCTAGTTAACTTGCTAGTTAAGCTTCATTAAATTTGTTCAAACACAGCTTTAACCAGCGTTCTATTCCACATACCAATGTTCCGCTTTTCTTTAGCATTGATTGAATGTGAGCGGGGGGAGGATTTGGGCGAGAAAAAACGGATCATCCTAAAAATGCTGGACGCAAGGAGACGACGCAAATCCTTATGTTAACTGCACAAAATGAAGTCAGTAGCCTAAAAGTATAACAAGGAGGTCATTCGTCCATCTCCCGGGTAGATCAGTGCATATAGCGGGAACAAGTCATTCCGAAACGCCGGCGAGTAACTCACACTGCACGACGTAATATTTCAGAAAAATTAGTCTAGACCAGTACACCCCAAAGTGCGCTCCGCGGATACATGTCGGAAATTGCTACTTTAAAGTCAACTTATTTTTTAATTAAGGGAATAGTGTTTCGTTAAAAATAATCGCGGAACTTCTTTAATTGGCGATGTGTTTATTTCGTATGGCCTTTAGAATATCTAATTAAGAAACTTCCTGTACCCACGAAGCGAGCGACAATCATTTTAATTAAGGTCAAATCACGCAATGCATTATTACGTATGTTACTTGTATATATTCGTAGCTATCTAAAGTCAGTTCTGATATATAAATTTTTAATCTTAGATACACATCATCCGAACAATCTATACTATTTACATTAGCAAGGATGTGAGGATCCGTGGCTATTTTTCGAAACCAAAAGGGGTCCGCGAGCAAACAAAATTATGGGAAACACTGGTCTAGATAACTCATTTGTCGAAAAGTTTCATTTTGGTCTGTTTCGGTCCATTACAATCCCTAAGTCAAAAGAAGATCTAATGAGAATTTACAAAGAAAAAAGAGACTAGCTAAAATAGTTACCAATAAATCATATATGTTTTTTAAATAAACTCTACCGACATACTTAAATCGTTCATTTCTTATATCACACATCTACTTAATGTTTCTAAATACACGTATAATAGACTACATTTCAACGTGTATTTTGGGTGAATAAATTCTAAAAATGAGGTGAAAATTAAAAAATACACTTTAACTACTTAATTGACGCATACAATGTAGTGCATTGCATGGGATAAACAATTGATTATCATTATTTTCACTGAACTCAGGTCCAAAGCTTCTTGTTTTATTTGTTTCTGAAATCGTAATATCCCGGATAGAATAAGCGGATCTGTGACAATTCATCAGATTACTCTCCCACACTTTCAATAGCAAGCTGCCTCTCACCTTAAAGCAGAGACGTGTGTCATTAGGACAAGAATTAACACAAACATCACGCAGAGAAGACTGTTCAATGTGCATCAAATTTTGGATTACAAATGGAATATTTGTGCTTTCATGTCTGCCATCGAAACTTCAACGTGACTCTTATTAAAATAGAGCCGTTGGTGAGGAACGAGAATGCAGAGAGAATGAAGCATTAAATGTAAAAATTATTTACTTTAAGCCTCTGCGACGGGCCGATCACCCTTCCAGAGGAGTCCTACCGAGCGTGGTGTGTCTAACTCTGTGTGATGTCGAAACCTCAACAATGAGGCGGCTTGGACCCGAGTAGGGCTGTTGCGCCACAAGAAAAAAAAATGTACTTTAATTAGTGTTTTTGCATGGTCAATATACTCGTATAAGAAATATGCATTTAAGCATTTAGTCACATCGCAATAGTGACGGAGGCATATGTTATTGCTTTAAACAGCCGTAGGAAAAAGAACATAGTTGATTTACACGTTTTTATCCTGAAGAGAGTTCATAAAGTACTAAGGACCTAAAAATATGGCATAAAGAATGAACGTTTGTGCAGTGAAGTAAATTAGAGTAGTTTCTGCTTCCGCAATTTCTTGTCTGTTTCGTATAATCAATTAATTAATTATAAGTTTAATAATAAAGGACGGTCTATGAAATTCTTAATAGTCGGAAGACATTTCATTGGTAAAGCTGTCTAATTCGCCTTAATGAAAGTGACTGGCACTCTTTGTGTAGACTACAGCAAGACAATTAGCTCTGTGACGCAATTCTAATGAGACAAATGACAACCGCGACTCCTCTGCCAGCCCTGCGACGAGGTGAATAGCTAAAACATTGTAATTGTACGTGCAGTTCAGTCTGCTGTAAATTTTGAACTTATTAGGCCTAATTGGTTCGTTCTAGTAAATAAATATTTAAAGATGCGGAAAAATTACCCATAAAGACACAAAACTTCACAGGATAATGTTTCTATACAACGACGTTATTCGTTTTTTAGTTCTTACCCTTCCTCAGCAGTGGGAATGGCAGACCCTCTTTCGCAGGAGAAGACACTGCAGAACCTCCCCATCTTGGACTAATACTCGTACTACATGTTCGGAAAGCCCTGCTTTCAAATTTCGACCAGAAAACCAGCTCTGACGACCTAGGTTTTTCTTGTTTTTATTCCCTCAAATAACAAAGCACATTCCTATCCTTTACAAGGAAACCTTCCTACTATTAGTGGTACAGACTTGCAGCTACAAAGAGCGGCTTTAAATAAACCACGAATAAATGCGTAAGTATAACACATCTACACTGTTGAATAAAACATTATAAGATTGTGGATTAAGTAGGTAAGAAAGAAAGCAGGGAAGACAGAAAGAATGAAAGAAAGACTAAATTAAAGAATGAATGGATGAATACGTAGAAAGCTACTGAAAGCTCAAAGATTAGTGTTTGAGTGTGTTCAAATGAGTACGTTATGATATATTTAAATGCGACACGCCGACAAAATTTATCTTCAAATATTCATCTTAACCTCCCACATGATTAAAAAATTGTAAAAATGAAACATCATCATAGAAAAAAATGGTTAAGGACAAAAAAAAAACAAAGTTTGACTCGATGCTGAGTAAATTCAGCGCAGCTAATAGCCTGATAATTAAACTCTTTACTTTTACCCGTTTTAACAAATTGAAGTACATAAATACGTATATATATTTCTACAGTTTATAGGGCACGAGGGACAATTTTTGTCTCATTGTAAAATTAATAACATAAAGTGCCTTAAAGGGCACGAAAGTGTTTGAAATATTTGTGAATCCTACTGGAGCAATATAAACTCTACGTTTACTTTTATAGGCTATATAAGCGAAAGAAATAAAGAAAAAATTTAAAAGAATAGAGGAGGACCAAAAAATAAAAAAGTAAACACACCTTAATAAAGGTTAAGTACAAAAATTATACAATGCAGTTTAGGACACACATCGAAACCGTGTAACCTACAATTTCTTCGCCGTTACAGTTAATCGATGCTGTGCTCAAATTGCGCTCAACAAATTTCGTGACACGATAGCAGCGCTCCCTTGTCACTTGGGCTGGGTAGCAGGTGGGTCCTGTTTGACAATACACTAATGTTTACAGCCCTGCCTACATACAGTACACATTCGTGCTACATTATCTTTCTTCCAGCATCTATAGAGACTCAAAACAGGCTCGTCCACTTTAAGAAAACGTAATGTTTCCCATTAACATGGTACGTCCTTCAAACAGCGCACTGCGCTTTGAAGCATGTTTCTTCGTTTATTCATCAACGTTATATTAACTGCTTGGTTAAAGTAAAAAATAATACGAGATATGAAACATTTTTCTTGGTTAATATATCAACGTTGTATTGACCGCTTAATTTATGTAGCACGAAATAAGAAATTTGAAACAAGTTTCTTGGCTTATTTAACAATGTCGCGTTAACTGCTTCGTTGATGAACAAGAAACAACGGTGTAATTATGGAAGATGATTTGAGAATAATACCGTGACAAATATTCCGACCTATTAATTTACTGTTTCTGTTTCCGGGGGGTGTCTGAAAGACAGAGGGAAGCCACAAAGAATGTCAGTGAGTACAGCCGCCTTGCGGACCGATAATTAAAAGGGACTCTGCTGACCTCGGAACAGTAGGGCCGATCACTAAAAATCGATGTAAAATCTGCCCACCAGGCAAGGGTTTCGAAACACATACCTAAAATCCACTTTATTCCAAAATAAAAGATGAAGCAAACATTATTCATTTGTAAAGGGTTTTGACGATGGTACGTGTACATTACACGTAGGATTACTGGCTATTAGACTTGTTTCCGTCGACTACAGTTCCGTACAGAACGCAGCGAACCAGTGATTCAAAAAAGCTCTTCTCTCGGCCCAACTTAGTAGGTATTTCTCCGTTTTTGAACTGAGGACAGAACTAGATCCGGCTTCCGAAACGCCGTGTGCTCTTCGGAACACCAGATGATAGACGAACTCCAGAATACAACTAATCCTCTGAGTAAACATGGTGGCCAGCAAAGGGGACCTACAGATTACTGTGGGATCGCTACAATGGTGGGAGGCCTGGTACAAACCACGTTTAGATAGTTTTGACTTTATTACAGGCGAGGGGAAAGGCAGACATGTGGCAAATGTGCAATGTGTCGACTGGTCTCCAACTTTCAGACATTCTGTAAGGACGGACTTGGCCGTCTCTTGTATAACCCTATCACCATTAGTATATGTAATTATAAGCTAGTGGACGTTTCTTTTGAGGACAGCCAACTTCAATAGTTGCATTAGCTAGTGTAAAGAGTAACGTAAGAATTTAAACCAGCAATCCTTGACTTCTCAATATCGAACAGGTCGAACAGGTACTGATACCACAAGTAAATGGAATATAAAGGATACTTAACATGCAAGAAATTAAAGAAACGTAAAGGCAGGTCTCGTAATATGATCTGGACTTTATGAAACGCAACCACACTTTTATTTATAACTTAGGTTTTATGTACTACAGCATCAACAACTAAGATGATAATACCCCCCCCCTTAAAATCTCATTCGTGGCGTTTACGTGTTATTCATGACCTTGAAAATGTGCCAAGGTAAGACATTTGAGAAAGACACTTGCAATCAAAATTGCCGCATGTAAAAATTAAGAGCGTAAATTCGGCTAATGCCTGCTACATATCGGTCCAGAATCTTTTATCTTCCCATTGCTGAGAATGATACTTGGACCTAAGAGGAACCAGGTAACAGGAGACTGTATAAGACTGCGTAATAAGGAGGGCCATGAGATTTGCTTACCAAATATTATTCGGGTGACCAAATCAAATACATCAAATATGAGATGGGCGTGGCAGGTACATGCGTATGAACAAGAGAAATGTATACAGGGATTTGCTGAGAATAAATGAAGAAAGGGACAACCTCCAAGACCTAACTATCGATGGGAAAATCATGTTAAAAAGGATCCTTAAAATAGAATGGGAGAGAATGAACTGGGTTCACATGGCTCAGGATAGGAACAAGTGGCAAACTCTTGTAATGAACCTAAGGGTTCTATAAAATGGGCGGAATTTCTTGACTAACTGAGGAACTGTTAGCTTCTCAAGAAGGTCATTGCTACATGGAGGTAGACTGCTCGACATTTAGACACTTATGATAGGATCTGCGGACCTACAAAAGACGAGAGGCACGTGTAACCATATCCAATGTTCAACTTCCCCTCGAACTGGATATCCCTGAAAGACATGTCTCAGCCACTGAACCTCGCCTTCTGTTCATTCTGGCAACTAGGTATTGGGTTAATATCATGTGTGGAGCATGTGGTTGGAGTCTGAGGGGTTCCTGAGCCTGCAGGGATGAATAGTGAATGAGAACAGCTAATAGAGACACGCTAGTAATAATAGATCTGTAGGCAACACCTTCTTAATCAGTTGTGTAAATACCGGTGCCAACTGAACCTCTTTTTATAGACTACTGTACCATCTGGGGTGTGTTCGCGACATGAGAGAAGGTTTAAGAGTGTCACCCATTTAGAAACTTCAGACACATGGATATAAATTGGCAATATTTCATGACGCCTTCCCCGGACTGCGGGAGGTTCGCACAAAACTTGCGAAGTTCCTGTTTCTCTGTCTTACCTATAATATTTTATCCTTCATAAAAGAGTTCTACATGATCAAACTTTGATAAAAATTAAGTAGCAATTTCAGAATTTATGTAGAGTCGAATAACATGTATGACGAACAAACTTATCTTTAACCAACTAAACTGCAGAAAATTAACACAAGTTTTTTTTCAATCAATTTCCTAAATACAATCTCCTCGCGGTTTAATCTTTATTAACTTTCACTATTTCAGGACTCTTGAAAGGGTATAAAGTGTGAGTAACAAAATTTATGTAAATTTCCCTTCGTCAAATTCTACCAGTTATGAGTAGACCTTATTAACACAACAATTTTTATTTGAAATTTTACTGAAAAAATGTCACTCGGAATAACAAAAATAAAGAGACGACAGCGTAAAGCAAATGTTATAAGTGCGGGAAAGATTTAAAACGAAAAATCTGAAGAGAGACCTAGCAGTAATATTAAAAAATAAAGAAATATTTGTATTTTTTAATTGTGTTTAATAAGAGTAAGGACAGAATATTTAATTCTGATCGCTTACTTATTCATTGCAAAGTTTTAATTTCTCAGCAGTTTCAATAAGTATCCACTAACAATACACAGGTCACCGTAGCATTACTTATTTATTACTAATTCAAACAAATTCAGATCTCGTGTATTTGTTCGTAAAAAATAAAATGCCACATTTAAAATAAGGGCGTCTATCGCTGTTTTGTTTCAAATTTTTTCCGCTGTTTATACGACAGCATCGGAACTTAGGATTCACGATTGATAATAAAGATGAAATAACAGAAGAACGCACCGGAACGCCTACGCTGTACTTACACTTCCCAACTTGTTAATCTTATGAATGGTTGGACGTCAGTTACAAGTTCGGTACTGAATTTTTACCGGCAATGATTCGGTAGATAAGCTTTTCTAAGTAATTAATATTTTGGAGTTTCCTTTTTGGAATTAGTTTGGTTTATCGCCACTTCTCTTACGTATTTCTGTAGGCCTGTTTGTAGTTGCAGTTGGCCGCACAACTCAGTTTCGTTCCAGAGTGTGTGTGGGGTGTCACAGGACATCTGCTGAAGTCTGCAGCAGGTTTCTGGGATGGAGGGCGCCTCTGTAGGGAGTAGCCAATAAACTAATGACTCTTGCGGCGCTCGCTCGTTCCCTGGTGGCTGGCGGGAAGAGAAAAGAGCAGTCGGCGTTGTATCGTCCATCATATTGCCAATTAGAATATTGAACATCACGACCACGGATGCCTGTATAGAATCGCTGTCACTTCCAGGAGTATGTACAAAAATGCTAGAACCTGAGCCTTTCATATCTTCCTCTGGAATACTATTCCACGTTTACGAGCTCATAATTGATTTGTCTTCCAAAATGGCATGTAGGCTACTGAAAAACCTAATGAACACACGGCCACTTACATCGGGAGGTGTAAAGGAACCAGTCGTGGGATAGTTATGTTATAGCCCAACAAGGAAGAATGGTCAAAAAAGGTAAAACATTTTCCCTGTTCACTCCATGAAGGCATATAGGGGGGAGTAGATGTATAACTCCACATATTCTTAAGCAGGGCGCTGGATGGAGGTGAATGGTCAACATCATGCCCCGGCTGCTTTCAACTCGAGAATTAACCCCGGTACCTATTGTTTAGGAAGACATTGAGATCTTCATTCAACAAAATGCTTTGCTACGCGATCTGAAACTTGCGTCTGTTGGTGAGAGCCTGCAGGGCGCTCACAGGCTAGACATCAACTGACGTAAATTCTAAAAGGTTCTGACGATGGTGTATAACATTGAGAACCAATTGTCTTCTGGACTTTTCACCTGAAGATGGAAGAAGAATCAGCTTCCGAAACGTCGTGATTTTTATATTATATTAAATATATTTTATCCGGACGATGGGCAGAGTCCAGAAGACAATTGGTTATCAACTGACGTAATTTAGGCCTCCTATTTTACCATTCTTTCACTCTTAAACTAGTACTGTTAGGATGAATTAATACAGAAGAATAAGATGTTCAGGATTTGTAGCTCCTATGAAGGAAATTAGGCATTTACACTAAATTTTGTTCGACAAGCCTCAAGCGAGAAGTCTACTTGGAAGAAGTACATATGTATCGCAGAATGCCGCCTACTGTTAGTTTAGTTAATGACGCTGTCTCACTTGTACAAAGCAGGCCTGTAACGTCGATGAAATATAAAGTCGAACAAAAAGGATGAGTAGGCAAGGATTTGTTAAGAAGCTGTCGTGCCCCATTCTAAGCTATTATCCAACAAGTCGCAGGAAATACGAGGTAACCAAGAAAGAGGATACTTCGTACCCATATCGAAATTCGAACCATGTGCACTAGAATACAACTCCAAAGTGCTGAAACTAAAACATACTCTTCGGTAAGATAATATTAAAATGTGTCTTACAGAATTAGAGTGTAGGGATGTAAACTGGAATGGGATGAACTGAACTGGCAAGTAGTGGGCGTTTACGAATACGGTTACGAAACTGAGCTTTATCAACACAGGGAATCTGTTGATAATCCGAGTAATTGATAACTAATGAATACGATCCTATAGCGAAGGTTTAGTTACTTTCTCAGCATTTGGTTGGCAAAGAACATACACAATTCTCATAAGATGCAGGACTATCAGAGTTTCGAAAAAACGGGAAGTTTGGTGAAGTGTTATACAACCGATCTAATGTGCTCTATAATTGGTAAGTGTAGTGCTTAGAAGTGAAAAAATTAAAACCACAGTTCGAACATACACCCAACATATTGTGTGCTTGTGTCCTGTAATACACGAGCGACAACTCACCAATAAACAAAGCCCACTGTTTGTTAGATCTCTCTCCACCAGTTCTAAAACAAGTTAACGCCTAACGTGCGAAGTTCAAAGAATGAATAAACTAACTCATGACACATTTAAAACCGTGCCATGCAAACACCAGCAAAGGCCAGTAACAAAAGATACACCAAATAATAGCGTCGAACCCCTCCGATATATTGGGCCGGTCTCCCCCACAGGCTGGTATATACTTATTTAATAATAACACGGACATAAAAGGTTTAGACGCATATATCACGGACCCTCTTTCTGAGTATGTCAACTGGAAATAATTTAATATTCATTACGACTTAGGATTGCAGAAACATTTGAAGCAAGTGTAGGAACAGAACGGGCAGATAATCTCAGTGTGAGCTGATTGAAAACAAGTGAAGCAGAATGCGAGCATTAAACATGAAAAAGCGTCGTTTCACTGTCCTCGTGGAAAGCATGGTAGCAAACAACGTCGTGCCTCAAATAATCAATCCTGCACTTCTAAATGTACGGCGAGATATACTGCTAGAAACACAACATGTGGCCGGTTACGTTGTCAAGATGACGGTAGCCACTAATTCTCTGTTAAAAAAAACTGCAATATTATGGGCTCCCTGTACTAAGGGCAAGCATGACGGGAGCTGTAGGTCTAACTTTGTATTCGCTGTATGAATATATCACCTCCGAAAATATTAAAACGATTTAGACTACGTTTGGTAGGATAACTTACCCAATTTTATGACACACACTACTTCGTATACAGTACGAAATCTTCTCTGTGCATGACAGGAGGGCGTATGGGGGAGTGAAGACAAAGCTCCAATCATAAATCACCTTCGCGCTAGATGGTGTAATTGGCCAAATTTAGGCCCCAACCCCTTTACCCCCGGGAAAAGTGTTCCTGGTACCCACTGAATGGGATGATATGTGGGCGCCAGAGCCGGTCTGGACGCTTTGGAGAAGAAAGAAATCACTTGCCCCTGACGGGAACTGAACCACGATTCCTCGAACGTCCAGCCTGTGGCCTAGTCGTGATACCGACCACGCTATCGTGGACTCATATTCCGTTTTCGATATCTTGCATTCGCCATGAAATCGGCTGAGTATTCCACTATCAATCTTAACAGTGTTTATCCATGGTTCACTTATACAGAACTATTGATATGAATTGCGTAGTTTAACATCTTATCTTTAAAAGTTGTAGGATGGATGATGCAGGTAATGATGGTAATAATATTATAATATAATATAATAATAGCACGAAAATATCTGAATGCGAAAAGGAGTGTATACCTACTCCGTAATTTAAGGAAAAATTATTTCACAATCTGGTATCGAATCGGAATCGAAATCGGTCAACTTGGATTCGCAACATACTCGTGCATTGCCAGCCACGACTTATGTTTAAATGAACGTAACAGATGCGGATTCGATATTCATTCTAGTGGAAATTCTGGGGTAGCGAAACGTTTGTAAGTGCCGTCGGGGGACCAACTCGCCTCCATTCATGGGTAACGTTCCGGCGCATGAATTCCCGTCACATCCCCGGGATTGTTAAACCAGTGATTAATTGCATCTTATCCTCTCAGCCTAATGGAACAAGATGCTTCGTCATACTGAAGAGATCACCTGCTTCTAAATGTCGTGCAGTGCAAAGTCCGCAGAACGAAACCCCGCGTCGCCCATCTTCACTAAAATTTCCTTCACTATCATTAGACTCTCCATAAAATATGGGACTATTAACCAGATTGAACTACGTCCACAGTAGAGGCTCCTCATAAAAACCTAATTCTTACTCAAATGAGAACTGAGTTGTTCATGGCGGTGAAAATTTAAATTGTCTTCCGTGTGGTGATATCGCGCACGTGTTGTTGGTTTCCGACGTTTTGGAGAAACCTGATGCCCCCAAGTTCATGCTGGAACTGAAGTCGGAGACAGCAGGTCCCCCGAAACTTCGGCGACCACTCACAGTGTTATAAATTATCACAACCAACCAGACCATGATCTTAAACTGATAAGTAGCTGATGAAGAAACTCCATGCTTGCTGTAATCCACAGGTTCTACCACGTCCTCACTAAATCCTCGCTTGGACTCTTTGTTAAGCCACTTTAATCCACTAAGTAAGTTCTCATATTTTTCAAACACTGTTCTAATTGAAGCCATACTAAGTGGGTCCCTGTCACCACGGCATGGCGCGTCCTCAGGTTGCGGATGGAGGAACGGCCTGTGGATATGGAGGGTAGCTGCGAATACATTGAATAAGCAGTCGCGGACAGCCGGCAAGGGGTGGCCCTCCAGCTTGGGGGTTGGGCGAGGTGCTAACAACTCCTCACCGTAAAAAATTACCATGTTACGAAACACTATACAAGCCTCGGACCTGGACTAATTCTTTGCTCAGGATAGGGACAGGTGGCGGGCTCTTATGAGTGCGGTAATGAACCTTCGGGTTCCACAAAACGCGGGGAATTTCTTGACTAGCTGAGACCTGTTAGCTTCTCAAGAAGGACACTGCTCTATGGAGTTAGTTAGTTAGTTCTAATGGAAGTTAAATCACGCTAATTTACCAAGCATGTTACTTCAGCGATAAATTACTTGGTTGATGTTAAAAAGGAAACTGGCTGGCTAGAATACCGGTTAAAAACGAGATATCTTCACTCAATATTTTTTTAGTATCTTCAAACCTTCCATACTAATAACTGAATAACCCTCCAATACACAGCGACTCCTTTCTAATTCCATGTAAATAAGTCTTTCTTAATGTTATATAATTTCTGCTGTCACCGAATCGTTGTATGAGATACTGATGACGTATTTCAGCCTTTCCAGTTATTGAACTGCGGATGTTTCTTCTCCGTGTGTTTGGGGAAAAGCCTATAGCATGGCGACATTTGGAGTACCAGTTTCAGATGTCAACCACTTGATCTAGTTACCGCTAAAGTAAAAACAAATAAGAAGAGCCTGTAAACTCTTAGGGAGTCTCTGTGCTTCGTTAAACACTATCACATGAACACTCGTGTTTTGCAGTTATTCCTGACAACATCCATGTTATCTTTTCTAAACTTAATACACGAGACTGACAATGAAGTTCTTGAAAACAACTCTGCAAGTGTAACATAGGTGCTCTTCTGTTCAGGCAGAGAAAGTTTTTATAGCTAAGATATTATGAAAAGGGAGAAAATTTGTGTTTACGGCACTTTCTGTATTTAACGATATTTGACCTTTGAACACCCCCCCCCCCCCTCTGGGACCTCTTGAGTGGAAAGCTGGTTAGGTTCAAGGCCCGGTCTCTATGCGGGGACGAAGAAAAAAATCTCTTCTCTGTCGATAAAAGAAACCTGGTCGTCCAACACCTGGTCTAGTCCCTGTCGAATGAGTTACGCAGGCTCAAAGATAATGAGGTCTGTTGAATTTATAAAATCACTTTTCGAAACACACCCTTGTTTATAGGTTCAGTTAATGCCGTCTCCCAATTGTGTGTTACACAGACCCACATGAAATAATGATTGTATCTACGGAAGAATGCATTTGCGTCCAATTTTAAGGTACATCCTAAGAAAATTCGCCGAGAAACTCAGGATTGTGAATTGAGGCCGAGTTCTCCCAAGTACTGAATGGAAACGCCACAATAAATATTGGCCTCTCAGCTTTTAATTGTCTTTGTAAAGTATAATAATGAGAAACATAACTGTTGTCCCATAGTTTAGGCCCTTGGACCCACGAGCATACTCCAAATCTGATGTAATCTCTTCACACAAACACAGACAGAGCATGACAAGACTGGGCAGCAGTGCCTGAATCTATTTTTATCAGCCGCTAGTCGGCCTGTATTATTCCCACATGTCCATGCACTTTAATTCCATCCGGACATACCCATTACTTCGTCACTCATCCACTGACCTCCAGTATCTCATTCTTCAGAGCAATTAAAAGCTCGTGGTGGCGCGCGGCGGTGACACACAACAGATGAACGATGGACTATCTGCGTGGTTATTTCCAGAAAAAGGATGTCATAGCGATAGCACAGATTAAATACGAACCGTAAAGAAATAATATCTGTAATAAATATCCTTTCTGGCGTGAAAAATAAAGCTCCACTCCTAATACCCTGCCGCTAGAAGAGGTATCTACCACTGAACACTGCCGCTTGGTGACCTGCTGAGAGCTACTTGTTACATCAACAAAAATAAAAAGAATCACGGCTTTCTAATATACTTTGTAACACAGATTCAGTCCAAATTATATTAATATAAGATCATATTACACTTCATTAGTATTCTAATAATTTCAAGTCACAGTTTTTCCAATTTGGTATGAACATTTTATCACTAGTTTCCTCTCAGTTACAGGCCAAACAACAAATCCGTAAGCCAGGTATTAGCGTTCGACTAGTCTACGTCGCCTCACATTTACAAGAGCGTTCTGATCTGAGAACTTCCTATAAGTTTCGACTTCCCATTACGCCAAACAACAATAACATTCCCACACAACCAAAGTGTTTGTGTCTACATAATTACAGTCGCCCTTCTTCATATTGGCTTAAGCCTACGCAATGTAGGGCACGTCAGTCACCTCGTAAAGTTAACTGCGGAGTAACTAACTTGTCCCATACAGCGCTCGGTTCCAGCTTCTTTATCACCGTAAAGCCTTAGCTGCCTTGGTCATATCCTAGAGTAAAATTAGGAACTGCCGATCCCAGTGGCCGCGCGGTCTAAGGTGTGGGTCTACGGCCGCTCGCTTACTGGGATTGTGGGTTCGAATCCCGCCTAGGGCATGGATGTCTGTCTCTTGTGAGTGTTGTGTGTTGTCAGGTAGAGGTCTCTGCGACGAGCTGGTCCCACGTCCAGAGGAGTCCTACCGAGTGTGGTGTGTCTAAAAGTGTGATCGTGAAGCCTCGAAAAATGAGGCGGCCTAGGCCCCCAAGGGGCTGTCGAGCCATTGGAAAAAATAAAAAAATAATAATTAGGAGCTTGACAAATTAATAAGCAGGGAACCTGTCTGCATGGACAGAGGTCATAAAAGAGACACACGCCTAAAAATATATGATGATTATAATGATAATTAATACCAGTCAGTAGTTATGGGAAGACAGTTGCAGTGCTCAAGGTAAGAAGTAAAAGAATTTTCATCTATGCCTTAATAATCTTTGACATGTAAAGAAAATTACATTTTTTGAATAGCGAAAGCCTTATGAAACGGGACAGCCTACATATTTTCGGTCTTGCGCCAGCCAGTCAAGTAGGAAGAAGTAGTTCCTCGTGGTTAGAATTCGGGTGGGATGCCTATAGCTTTAATTAGTCGTGTAAGGTAAATGGTGCAGTACGATTTAAAAATAGGCCACGAATGTCTCCTGCAACTCATGATTCGAAATCATCCTGTCAGCTTTCAGTGCTGTTATAATATTTCAATTTGACAGAGCACCTTGTAATAAAGCAACAGGCTGTTTATGTTGGAGGACATAGTTTTATTCCCTACAGCTCGCAAAAAATGTAATCCCCTGCGATTTGAAGAACTGTTTATTTCAGCTAAACACAAAAATGAAAATACATACAAATCACAGGAATGTGAGTTCGCAATGAAAAGTTTACAAATAATATCCCCTTTCTGAACGTCAGCACCGAAAGTACTCAAACGGTTTCAATGGCCATCAGTTTCATTAATACTGGAAGATTTCACGGTACCGAATATTTGGACTGTAGTTACTGAGATTCGAGGCTTCCACAGCAGCGAAAATTTAGGTTACTGTATGTGATATTTGAAGGGTTCAGGACCTATGGGTTTCTAGATTTAGGCACTAAACTTAAAACCTTGAAATCTTCAAGCCTCAGAAGCAGTGTATACGTTAAGTTTCATTCGACATATATGCTTACATGTCCAGCAGCATTCCTAGCCATTCATGCCACACATGTACATGGGCTAATAATACAAATGCTTGCAGAAAAGATAGTAATTTTACGATACTGACCATATTTTTACGACTCTGACTCTTCCGAGAAAACGTTCCGAAAAACGGTAGACTGGTCTCGGACGGAATGAGATGGGATAAAATTGGAGAGGTTTCGCGAGCAGGACTATTAACTTGTAATGTATTGAATCGTTCGCCAGGCGGACACTTTTTAATCACTTTGAGTGGATCCTGATGTAGAGGCCGCAGAAACGCAAGTAAAGAGACGAGAAGAAAAGCAGAAGTTTACAATAGCAGAATGGATCGTAAGAAAGTCATTCACGTGTTAGTCCTGCTACTGTTACACAGATTCTGTAATATATTATCAATAATAACACTCATTCATTCATTCATTCATTCTGTAGTCTGTCTTACGACAGGTCCGTAGTCTCTTCCAAAGCGAGTTCCCCACAGGGTGCGATCTAGTGCTTCCTCTTTCAATTTCCAGTATCTTCTCTTTTCCTTAAGTCCATTTAGTAGCTGCTTACGCCTTCTTCCTCATCTTCCGGCCATTTCTGTCCTTCCCTCTAACTTTCCTTCAATCACGTGCTTTAGAAGACAGAATAATAACATTGACGCTAACAAGGGAACATTTACATTAAGGGCAGAATATATATTACCGATGTTGAAAATAAAATTATCGGGAAAATGTGTGGATCTAACAAGAATAAAAGACTGAGAAATTTAGGACGTTATATAAGAGGGGTTGTCAGCTACACGACCTTAAAAAGCCGCAATTTAGGAGGCAACTTAAGCAGAGCAATGCATTAAGGAAATAATATAATGTTTTCTTATTTTATATTTTTTATTCCTGCTCCTCCAACTACAATACGTTAGTTTCGGTTATCTATAAGTTTCCTTGCTTCAGAAAATCTTTTAAAATGTCGTTCACGGTCAGGATCGTGTGCGTGCAAGCTACCTGCTTTACTTTTTAAACTCAATTTGCGCCAGCCGCACCAGAGACGCGCGCAAGGAGCGTAGTGGTCACGCCTCACACATAACGAGAAATTTACTGATTTACAGCCTACAGGTAATTTATTGTCGTTAAGAAAGTAAAATCTACGAAACTACGATGTGCAGGCGTGTGACTGTTAGGACAGAACAAATAGTCTATGCTTTATTTCTAGCGAGGAAACTTTTGAGAAAATTTTCAGCTAAAGACAGGAAGACGAAGGAATAGTGTCATAAGGACGACTGTTCCAGAAATACGCAGCGGCTAAAAAATGTATGAAATTATCTGCATATTGTATCTAATGCCGCGCTTTGGTATTATCAATGTATGAATTTCGACTTTTGCTAACACTTTGTTAGTTATGAGGATAGAAGTTTTCAATATTTAAACACAGTATATGAAATAAAGACATAATGGAGAATTGGTGCATAAAGTCTGCCATTTTTATGTATCATTTCCGCAATTTCTATACGAATTTAAATTATACGTTACTGGCTACGATGCTAAATTTGTCGGGGGCACTTTTTATTTTCGTATGTTGTTCAGTTCCCCCTACATATGTTTCGGCCGAAACATATGTACGGTGAACTGAACAAAATACGAAACTAAAAAGTGCATTCGTTGTTTAAAAAACTGAAAATTAATGTCAAGATGCACGATGAACACAACGTGAAAATTGTCGGGGGTATTTAATTTCGGTTTTATTGGTCTCCTATAAGCCATAAGTATTTAGCGTGAAGTTCAAATCGAACTGTATATCTGAGAAGTAAGACTCTGCGTAAAAAAGTTATACGTATTGAATGCAAGATGTAATTATGGTCTTCAAATGATACTACAACCGGATCCTGCCATTGTATGTCATTCTACTTATACAGTAAAGTCTCTTCACTTAACACAACACATTACCTAAAACTAGTCTATATTTCGGAAGACTAATGTGTCTCGCATAATTACAGACCGTCATCTTAACTCTTTAAAGCAGAGTGGTAATAAAGTGCAACACAAACATTTAAAAAATCTGCACTCCACCCACGCCCACATTTGTGTTTCATACGGTTTCCACAACAGCCGTTACTTCCTTAAATAGCATTAATCATTCAATTTTTCAATGGAGAAGCAAAGTGTTTACTGCGACTATAAGAACTTAAGTTTTGTTATTATTTATGTAAAATTCATGCTTCCAAATGTTAAAAGTCCATGGTTTCTCTTTGCTCTTGATTGAAACAGTATGCGTACACATCACATTGCACGCGCATCTTCAGAGTAAAGTTTGTGAAGTTGGTAAAGTTATTCCTGTGCATGTCATACAGGCATATCAGGGAATAGGGGTACAGCTCCTCTCATTCTCGACCTTAGAACTAGATGAGGATGAGTGGTTAGTTTCACGATCCAGCCGCTTTGCACGCTAGACAACAGGTTCTGGCACCCGTCGAATAGAGGGCTGGGTGGGCCACAGAACCGGTCTTGGCATTTTGGAGAAGATAAAAATCTCTTATTCCTGCCGGGAATCGAAAGACATTTTCTCGTTTGTCCAGGCCGCAGCTTATTATATACAGGCTCGGTATGAGGTTTGTAGCAGCACTATCAAGCCAACTAGGT
This sequence comes from Reticulitermes speratus, assembly GCA_021186555.1. NCBI lineage: Eukaryota > Metazoa > Arthropoda > Insecta > Blattodea > Rhinotermitidae > Reticulitermes > Reticulitermes speratus. The sequence goes on from JAJKFL010000001.1 coordinate 12,610,529, forward strand.
CTATGACATCAACATCTTGAAGTTTGCTGCTTTGAGTGTTGTGGCGCTAGGAAGTAGCCTCCTAGTACAACGAAATGTGTCCATTAAAAGCAAGGTGGTTGTAAACCTAACCGCCCACTACGGCTTAAACTTCGCTCCCCATACAAGAAGCAGAGCCCGCTTAATGCAGGTGGCAGCCCACTCTCCAGCACCTATATACTGGTCGTAAACATGGACACCACAGCATCTCGGAGTCTGCTCCCTCTCAAGCTGCCTATTCTTACAGTCTCAAAACTGTTCTGTTCTGTTTTGTTCGTCAGCTTAATGGTGCAAGTGATTTCATGATTCACTGAAACAAACTGACGAACTGCCTTTTAGAAACATAAGTTACACCTCTACATACTGCTTTTTAAACAAGTTTCATATAAGGCCGCGCATGGCTCAGGCGGTTAGTCGCCGGCCTCTCACCGCGGAGTCCCGGGTCAGTCCATGTGGGATTTGTAGAGACAAAGTTGCATTGGGACAAGTTTTTCCCCAAGCACTTCGGTTTTTCCCTGTCAATTTCATTCCACCGGTGCTCCATTATAAGGAAAAATGAAAAAACATTAATCATCTTCATCACAGGGTTGCACAATAAGCCTCAAGGCTGTCGTGCGTCCGTAGCATCTGCTGCGGGGCCCTTCACCACAAAAAAGTTTCATATAGTAAAATATTTCAGTGGTAAAGTATGATATATGCCGCTTAGAAGCCACAAATATTAAACTTAGCTGCTGTCAGGTGGCGGGAGAACTTCCCTTCTCTGGTCTTGAATAACAAATAAATCTATTCTACAACGTATAGTACCTTTAAATGAGAGCCCTCCTAAAAATATGTAAAGCGTTCACGTTAAGCGCTTTGCGTAACAACTGGCTTTATTATTTATACAGGTGAAATAATTTTGAAGTATACGCGAAGTTTCCTCTTGTCTCCACATGCCGACAAGGTGGGTGGGAAACCTGCAGGTAAAATTACACTTACAGGCCTTAATATATTTCGCTGTGAACTGTAGGCTTGATGATGCTGTCACTTTTCTCAGGGAGGAAGCAACCATGGTAACAATCGTTTTATTGGCTGGATTCGCCTAGACCTGTTATAAAAGCAGTTGTGAAGAGAAATGCTTGAAAGCCAAACCTGGATGTGAATACCGGCTATCCACACGAAAGAAAATTGTTGTAGTGGCTTTCATAAAGTGCAAATAAAAATTACTTAACACTAACACTTAACTACAAGTCGCAGTTTTCCTGTGAAATGTGCAAGAAGTTAGGCGTACTTAACTAGTCACAGAGTTCCTTACTGAGACCGAAGTTTCATTGCCATGCCGACAAAAGATTGCACTATCCTCAGCCAGTTGAATACATTTCATATTCTCACACACTACAGTGGTGTATATTTCTACGTTACATTTATGTATATTATCCATTCAATATCAGGATTTAATTCTGGTAAATCCAATCTTACACACAGCCAACCCAAGAGAAATAACTTTTAATTCTTGTTATCTTAACGAAATGCTCTGCCACGCAACTTGTTTTCGTTGCTTCTGTAGGTATGAAGAGAACCACGAACTATTTGCCTAACACTCAGAGCTTCTCCAAAAGAGGAAGGTTCCTACAATAATACCATCGCACTCACATTTTTGAAAGGATACTATTGGCCAGAACAATGACATTTACTTTCCCGCACTGTGTATTTTATGATCTCATATGCTTGCCCTTTCTCTTCCTCTCTATTCCCTAATATTTTCATACCTCAACCCTAGCCCACAATCTCTCCTCGCTGCACACTCAAAAAAGCCACAGGATCCCTTGTGTTTCCCGATTACCATCACGGCCCCATAGCCGTATATTATCCCTCACATACATGCAGCCCTCCATATTGAAGCTCTTGACCACCACATTGGATATGATGTGCTTCGGCTTTCTGCCAGCCGGCAAGTACAATCTGCATAAATTTTGAAGCGACTACTTTTTCACAAATAAAGCTGAAGTAGAAAATAATGTGAGAGTGGCAGAAGCAAAGCTGTCGATTTGTGTAGTTTTATGTCAGTTTACATTTTTGCTTCGTTTCTTAAAGTCGATTACTAGTAGTCCATCAAATATTGTCAGTGCAAGTTGAGAAGGACGGGGTGTAGGGCTACATAAAGAGAAAAAAGATGCATACAGAATTTTATGCAGAAAACCTAAAGGTAATGGAACACTTGGAAGACCTAGACGTAGAATTAAAACAATATTAAAATTGCTCTTAGAGTCTAAACGGGATTCATCTGGCACTGGATAGGCACGAGCTCTGGTGAAAAGACGTTCCATAAAATGTGTGGAATTTCTTGACTATTTGGGCCACTTTTATCTTCTCAAGCAGAATTCTGCTCCATGGAATTAGCTAACTCTCACCAACAGGGCACTAGAATTGCCTGACGTCTACTCTTGCTTCGTTACAACTCGACATGCCTGCCTGACCATGGCGCTAGCTACAGCAAACCCCTTGAGATCTAGGCAGCCAAACTAACACGATTACACAGCAGACAGGATGGGTAGGCTGACACCCGGCCAGCCAGCCAGCCAGAGCCACTCTGTACGAACGGAGTACACTCTGTGCACAGATTGTTCACCCATGGATTCTGCATCCGTTCAATATTGCTCATAACGACGTCTCGAAAGCATAGACATTAAGACCAACTGTGTACACCGTCACTGGGACTACCCATCTTCCTTCAATTTACCTCGAATATGTTTCTGTCCATCGGGGCCATTTTCAAGGATTTCAGTATAATACAAGTGAAAGCATCAAAGTATTACGTGTATGCTTTATGACATACGTGTAATAATTTACATAGAATTTTAACTAAAATAGTATAATACGTAAGTAACAAACCGTAGATCTTATCCCAACATAACACTGTAAAAAGATGGTTGCTTCTAATATAATATATATATATAGTACAGTAATTAAATACTTTCATTGTTAGACCTATTAACTAATCCAGTTCGTCATATGTGTGTATTAGCGGCAGAGGTTACGCATTATAAAACCTTTCCAGTTGGTTAAAATACATTAAAATATTGGTCAATAGAAAATGTGAAGTTGCTGTATGCAGTATACAACGTCCTATTTCTTGTGTAAGTCCATAATGTATATCTGAGCGGTTCACGAAATGACGTATACACGATACCAATGCAACTGTCACTGTCACGCCCTCATATGTGTTTCAACAATTGGTGTATGTATACACCTACATATATGGATACAATCTTTTGTGTATGTAAGTACGTACGGTATTTATGTATGTTCTTTGGCTTATATGTGGTATTATGTATGTATGTATGTATGTACGTATGTAGGCCTATTTACATATGCGCTTGTATATATACACACGCACACTTATACACAGTCCATATAGTGACTAGACTATGGATTGGAAGGTCCAGGGTTCGAATCCCGGTATGGGATAAGACTTTTTCTCCAAAACGTGCAGACCGAGTCTGCGGCCCCCCAGCCTCCTATTCAGTTCGTACCGGGATTCTTTCTGGGGGTAATGCGGCCAGAGCGTGAAGTTAACCACCACCTCCAAATAGTGCTGTGGCTAAAAACGAGTGGATATATATTCTACTCCCCTTACGTGCCTTCATGGCATGTGCAGAAAAAACTTTACCTTCACACTCCTATGTATGAAAGTACAAATACTATGATGAAACAACAGCTCATCTTCAACAAATAAATCTAGTTCACATTTGCATAACCTATTTTTGTAAATATGTGTTAATATCGTTGATAGCATTTGCTCACAGATGAACAGTTTGTCAGACTCCGGTCACCATCCCAGCTGCAGCTCAGAGCTGGTAGGATAATGTGGGACAGGCACACGCCCTCTCTTTCTCTCTGTCAAGAGGGGTGTAAGCCTGCCACGTGAGCGGGCGTTTGCACTTTTGTCGTCAGCAATTGAAGAGAAACCCAAGCTGTTTGTCAAGTATCAGATTATCATTGAGAATTAGTGCGATTCATTTCCTTCAACTATTGCTAAAGTTATCCCCAATAATAATGATTCACAAACTGTCACCAAGCAGACTAGTTCAGCGTTAACGCTTCTGCCTTGTGTTCGTAATATACCCATTAGCTTCGAGTACTGTCAGGATGCAAGAAACACTTTCTCGGTTTTCCTCATTTCGTCCACCGCGAACGTAAGAGGCTGGTGTAGCGATCAGTGCCTTAACGTATGTTAATGACTCTTGTGTCTCGAATGTCTGTTGGCTAGATGTCCTCCTGACTGAGTTTGACTTCATTTTCCTTAGATCCTCCCGAAGAATCCACGGATAATATCCTGAAATACTCCACAACCTTCTTCTTCCATACCTTAACCCGTTCAACATTCATGATCATATTCCCTTTATATTTCGACGCCGCATACCCTCTGTAGTTGAAGTATCGTCTTTCAATGATAATATAATTCAACCCCAATCCCTGTGGGGTAAGTTCGCCCTCTGTATAATGACTGCATAAACTGCAGGGGTTATTGTTATTGAGCTTCAGACGATATAAGGTGACGTTTATCTGCACACGGTGAATTCTAAATAACCGCAGAAGAAGCTACCGTCGTGTAAGCAAACAAAGTTTTAGTATAGGCCTAGACAACATCACATTTCAACTAAATCCGTCCAGTAGTTTCTCAGATGTGACTTCAGGGATAAACGGACTGACGCAACCTCCCAAGTAGTCGCTCACTTCCATGCAGGCTACTTCATGCAAAACACGTATAAAATCAAATATAATTGATCATTTCACGCTCCTCTCTGTACATCTCCGGAACAAATTGCACTTGGCCCTCGATAAAGTTGTTACGCTGTTAACAGTTCGTCATGCTTATCATAAATGATTACCGTCGTCTCTCCACGGACGGAGAGCTCGTTGACAGTTTTCACTTAAATAATTCGCGGCATCCGTAACCAAGTACATTAGGCCACGTGCCCTCTGCAAGCTTTCTCACGATATGAACAGCCGGCCTCCGGTTACACTTTTGAACTAAACAGTTTGTACTAGGGTAAAGTTCCTTGCGGCTCATTTAAAATGTTATGTTTTATCCCGACCAAAAAGTTTGTCTTTGTGAGGTTTGAGGTTTTCGAGCGTTGACTAGGAAGACTGCCGTCTTCTGGAACGTAACGCTGTGTAGTCTGGTAGAAATCCACCGACGTTACGGAAAAAAACGGAAGAAAAGCCGGCTGTCTCCAAAAAGTCGGCAAATTGCTAGTAGAACACACGGTGTCGCATTCCCGATGGCGATAAAAAGCGATATTATCTTCCGCCCTCTGTAATTTTACGGCCGCAAAACGAGGCCAATTACATCACTTAACGTCAAGTTACTAAATTCCCGTAAAGTACAACCATATAGGGCATACCGGCTGAACACTTGTGCGTCCGATTCTAATTCTAGAAGGATTTTGTTCCAGAATAGTTATTAATTACCATCAACACAACTAATCACAGATGTACATTTATTCAGTGATCAAACACACACAACAACAAGCTAATTGTAAACGTTTTCTGGCGACTAGTTTCGGCTCTAAGATCGAGGCATCATCAGGCCACTACAAAGAACAGAAAAGCAGAAAATTATGCAAGTCATGGATGGAGATCTCCCCTTCATAACAGAAATACTTTGTGCATGTACACAAAACATGTAAAATTTACATGAAGTCAAGGCAAAAAAAATGTATAGTTGTATAATATATATTAAAATGTATAAATATAATAGTATATCAATAAAATTAACAAAATTATCAAGACAAAGTGTCAAATGTAAGGTTATAAATGTACATAAGCAGTACACGGTGCGCATATAATATGCTGTCGGCACCATCCGCTGTGCTGGCGGAAGAATATGTCACGTTCAATTTTCTTTTGTAAGTCTTTAAGGCAGAAATAATCTATCCACAAGCCTTTAGTAGGTTATTATCTTGTTGAACATTCCAAAAGTTTCTTCATCATAATTTATGTTTTAGAGGAATATAACGTGCCAAATTTTAAGTAATGAAACACAGAGATTAACAATTATAATAGAGGCAGAAGTATACTATTTATCGTACAAACAGGGTAACATACGTCAGAAAAGCAATTAATTCACCTAAACAATCTGAAAATAATAGAAATGGGAAATAAATTGATGAGAGACGCAGAAAGTTAGATGAAATAAAATTCAAGAATGGGGAGTGAAATGGGTCACGATTTCGGAGAACGAGAAATGTGAATACGTGGAAAAGAGACAAAACCTATAAGGATGGGTGGTATTAGGGTACCGTGAAATGGGTATGAATGTATACCTGAAAAGTAGTAAATGGAAATATCCGATTAATTTACAAACCAATGCTAAAATTAAAAAAAAAAAGATATTGCCTTGCTCCTACCTGTACCCTGGCCTCGGTCAGATCTATCTTCATGGCGATCTCTTCCCTCGTGTATATATCTGGATAATGTGTCTCCTGGAAGGCCCGCTCTAGTTCCTTGAGCTGTGCCGATGTGAAAGTCGTACGGATTCGCCTCTGTTTCCGTTTCTCCGTCAGCACTCCTTCGTGGCCCGGATACACCTTGTATGGCAACCCCGCTGGAAAATATCGTAACGTCATGAAGGACATGCGTACATGTGGGATTACACGATTTCCATATATTATCGACAATACAAATTCTGTTATAAAACAATATTGGGCAAAAACATAAGTATAGTCCGCAGTCTCAAGTACGTGTTTTTAAGACAGACATCGAACACTGCGGTCGAGAGCGCACCTCCTACTCGTATTCATGAAATCGCAGGTTTAAATCTGTGTCCGAAGACCTGTAATGTGTTTGAGGACTTTGGGGTTTTCTTCAGTCCTTCAGGAAGATCCTGGGATGGTACCTCATACTAAGCCATGGTCCCTTATTTGCACATCACTTCCAATTCATTATTCATTAATTATTTTACCTTTTGACACTATATAGGACTAGTGTTAGTTACTGAGTGCCTCGTTACAGAAATCTTAAATAAATAAAATACACTGCAAGATTTGGCATTCTCAGACAGGTGTTGTTGAAGGCTCCAGTCTTCTGAGGTGTGAGCTGTTACGCTGGCAAGTACTTTGACTTCTCGGAGGCTCGTAGTTTCTTCATCTTCAAAGTCAAGTAGTGATAGAAACACAAAAACCTACATAAGACATGGTTACTCCTTAGACCATCCTACTAAATTCTGCAAATACTCTCTGAATTTGGTTTTCAAACTTTTGAAGGTGCAACAAGAAGCTATACAGGCAGACTAGAGTCCATCAGGTTCTCTATACAAGAAGCTTCGTGTCGAAGTACGTCCAACATCAAGGATCAGTGCCTAATTACGTGTAAAAGGACCGGGAACCACAATGGCTGAACGAACGACAGTTGGTGTATTGATTCAGACCGAGTCGCACCTACAATATCTACAAGTACAGCTGTGTGGTTGGGCTCCTCAGTGGAGTGGTTAATTAAGTTCATTTACAAGGAGTCTAAATCCCGACCCGCTTGAATCTCCATGTTTAAATTAACACATGAAACCGCAGGCACACGGCACACACTGTGGAGACCAAGATTTCGTATCGGCATAAGCATGCAGCACACAGTATGAACTTTGAGTACCAGGAATAAATAGGTATAAAATAAGGAGAAAAAAATGGAAAGAAAAGCAAGACGACATAAATAAACACAAAATGTAAATTTCAGTGGGTTACCAAGCAAGGAGACAGGGCCTTAAAGTAGAGAAATGTGCCAGTGAAAATGTCATGAGGAACAAATGTGTAAATATTTTTCGCTCATTAGGCCCCATTCTTGGTTTAGTTGGCAATGCTTTCAGTTACTCAGTTTCGGCTACACGTTGTTCAATAATTAAATGACAAGTTAGTGATAAAATGGAAAACCCGTAATGGAGCATTTTTTCGTGTATTTCTATCAGTAATTTGCCTACATAGATTGAATAAACCCACAAAAACTCAGGGCAGCCGGTCTGTGGGTACATATTTGAAGCAGCACCATTCCAACCACGACACAGGACTACTCAAGAATTGACTGCAACGGTCGGTCCGGCTTTTAAATAAATATTTTCTACCTCCATACTCTTGGGCAAGACAGACGAAATGGCTATTCTAAGACAGCGTCCTGAACATAACGACTCTTAACTCATTAAACAGATCGCTGAACCTAAGTATACAGTCTTTATCATGTGTGTAAAGGTTCCTTTATCCTATGCATCCTACTTTCAGGTTTACACACAATAAGAATATCCTACCTTATCCTTCGCATTTTCGCAGCGATGATGCTGGTCTTTAACCTAGAAGTCCTAAATGCCGCCAGCCTGAGATCCTTAGCAAGAAAATGCTTTACATAATTAGCAAGCACACATAAACTAGTAGGCCAGTTGGAGCTAACCACCTGCACAGGGCTTTGTGTTACTGATAAAATATTCATGTCTTTGAATTCCTATTAGGCAACACTTCAAAACTGTTATAAATAAAAAGAATGTATCCAGTCGACACACACACACACATTAGTATGATTTTGATTTTCCTATCGTGTAGTCAACTATTGAAAAATCTCGGACTCTCCTTGTCTAAGAAACTGTTGTCGGACTCGCTGTGCCATTTGTCACAGAACTTCATATTTTACATGTTGTCTGGCTTTCATCGGGTGTCCAACAGCTTTTGAAGAGCCGGGATACTGCACTCGGTATAGTGATTATGCTAGGGGAAAAAGGATCCCGGGTTCGATTGCCGGCACAAGCAAAATATTCAGACCGGCTCTCGTGCCCACCAAGCCTCCTATTCAATGAGCATCGGAGGTTTTTTCTCGGAGAGTCAAGCGGCCAGGGCGCGAAGCTGACCACTCAACATCTAGTGACGAGGTTAAGTTTGAGTGGACTTATGCTCCTGATCCCCGTACATGCCTTCATGGCGTTCACAGGGACAACTTTTCCTTTTACCAACAAACAGCATTTATACATATTATGTAAAGTTCTGCCAGACATGTGCCTTTCGACATTGAAATTTAAGTCACCCTCAGTGCCAATTTATGCCATTCTAACTTACATGAGCTTATCCCTTGCGCTTCTTAGTCAGAAGATCCCGGGTTCAATTTTCACTCCGAATGCCATTCATGCTGGCACGATTTTAACATTATTCTCAGTCCCTCTAGCCATATTACAGACACAGTCTTAATGATCAAGACGGCAGGTCGTACCAAACAGTAAACACACACCTTCTCGTTTGTAAAAACCAATCAGTTACTAATGTAAAGGGAAATAATCGCTGTTTATTCTGAGAGCCATACAAGGCACATTATTAACGCGTAGGATTTTGTAATGTTACATCTTATGGTACGTCAGGGAACTACGTATTAGGGTTTTTCCTATATGGCTGATATGTGCTGACCCAACGTCGCGGTCCACGGAGTAGCACTCCTGCTACGTATTCATGAGGTCCTGACTTCAGAACTCGGTGCACAATTTGCATATCCAAGATGAGAATTCTTGTGGTTTTCGTCAGCCACTCCAGGAAAATACCGGATATTTCTTTCAAGTAGGACACGACCACTTCTTACAAAACTCTTAAACCCTCAATTTTTTTTATTCTGTAATCACCGTGCATTTTTTCACAGTCACTATTTACATACACCAACTGGATGCACTTTATTTAAAAAACTGTATAGTATTTTAAAAACATATTTAAAAACTTTTTAAACCCGACATACGTGTATGTTTCGGTTCCTATAGAGCCATCTTCAGGGGTTTTACCGTCGCTATATAATATATATATATATATTAATATATGAAAACTAACACCTATAATTGTTCTAATTACTGTAATTATTTACAGATAAACCAGTACCATGCATCAACATTAACATATTATTATAGTACGAATAACAAATAGTGTCTGTGCATACAAAGCAGTAAAAAAGTAAAAAACCTTACCTAAGAGTGAACCAATGAAAGGGACGTTTTAGTGTATGCAGTTTTAGCGACGGTAAAACCCCTGAAGATGGCTCTATAGGAGCCGAAACATATGTCGGGTTTAAAAAGTTTTTAGATATGTTTTAAAAAACTATACAGTTTTTTAAATAAAGTGCATCCAGTTGGTGTATGTAAATAGTGACCTCAATTTTTTTTTTTTGCCAATTATTGTATGATTTGACGACTTATAAACTTACCAATTTAAATCATTGTTAAATAAGTCAATAATAATAAATAATATGAAGTGGGCTCGGACTACAGCCTTACTTGTTATACGACGCACAATCCGGACTGGAACAGGCTTTCTTTCACTTCCGGCACTTCTAGAGGCACACAGTTCTTCGCGTTCACGCAACAACCGATCTTTCCGAAGTGTACGTAACAATATACGAGTACTGTATTGAGCCTGTTGGAAGAGGCTTGTACAAGAGATAGAGAAGTCTTTACTTTTCGACTTTCGGTCTCACAGTATCTTTATACACAATTCTTATCTACTTGAAATGATTCACTGCTGAAAGTTGCGAAAAAGAATTTTGTAATATATTTTAATGTGCATATATCTCTCCTCCTTACTTTCATATTCTCGTCTTTCTTCGACCTTTCTAGAAGTCTGTCTGTAGGGGAAGAGTGGAAACAAAATAAATAATGGAAAAAGGGAAAAAGTCAATGTAAACGCACTAAGAAAAGGATGGAAAACCATTTCTTCCTTTCGTCGACCAGAATACATGAATAGGGGTCTCCGTCCTAAATCGTTTCTACTATATTATACTTCAAGTTAACTTAGGCCTCACATTTGCAACGTGCACACTAGGGTGCAGCACTGTCCTTGAGGGAGGAATTTCCTTCCTTATGACTACAACTATTTTTCAGACGATATTACAAATCTGCCGCTGAATACGATAGAAAGTAGAAAAGTTCTGGCACGAATTTTCAAGGCTCCAGCTTACTTTAACTGCTTTCTTCCGCAGACAGTACTTTGTGGAATCTTTAAGTAAGCAGGCATAAGTTCTTATTTAAATAAACAGAAATTAGTAAACATTATACAAAAGGATTAAGATAACAGTCAGCTTCAATTAAATATCTGATGTTATTAGGCTATAATATGACAGATTATTTTCATCACCAATTGGACACCATTTAAAAGATAAGAATTAAGCAAATATGCGAACAAACACAGGTAATGTAGCTAGGAAAGTAAAGTTGTCCCTGTTCACGTCAGGAGGGCACAGAGGGGGAGTAGCGGTAGCCTATAGCCCTGCTCATTTTTAACCTTGGCGCTAGATGGGGGTGGGTCATCAAAGCCACGCCCCGGCCGTTTTACCCCCAGGAAAATGTCCCGGTACCCATTGTACAGGGGGGTGATTGTGGTTCATTCTTTACATGAATCAGTGCCCGTGTGGCATCAGGGGTACCGTATCTTATTCGCCTTTAGTCCCAATAAGTTTTTAAAATGAAGGACGACTGGAACTCTTTTTACAACACTTAACTATTTAAAACAGAAATTAAAATGTAATTAAAAAATTCCAATCCTATTTATTACAACTTTAATTTCTGTCACTTGCCAGTAGAGCTCTTACAAGCCTGCAATTTCGAGGTGGTAATATAATAATAAGACGCAGACTCAACTAAGGGACTGCTTCTTGTAATCGCAGTGAAAATGCAAAAGATCAGATTAACACATCGTTAGAAAATCATGTGACGATTACATGAATGTTCCATCTATGCGGAATTAGGCTATACAAAATATGGCAAAGTGAGTGCAAATAGACAGGAATACTGAGAGCGACAGAATGATGTTGCACAGTATCAGAGAGATGGGGGATTTTCGATATGCAAAATTCTCTGAGGCGTGGAATATGACAGTTCTTTCCTTGTTAAAGTTTTGGTCCCTCTATGTATGTTCCTGCTATATAAAAAAGCTTCAGCCTATTTTATGGTCTCCATTTTAGTGTCCCAGCATGCAGAAAGTCATAAGACTAACTTTATGACGTCATTTCATCCCTCTCCCCTTGCAACATCCTTGTCCCTAGTTATAGCTATATACCGCCGGTGTGCTGGAAGAGCTGACAAAGGGAAGGAAACATTTCTTGACCTTCCTGCAAGATGTAGAAGGACGACATCTTACGTTAACTCTATAGGGCATATAACGTTCACAGATTATTGCCTGGGTAAATGTAAGTAGGCTTATCCACACACGACAGACTGAATTCTGATCTTGTAGATTTTCAAATGCAGTTATCATTTAATATCATAAATTATGCTAAGTGAGAAGCAAGGCGGTGCCACAGCTCAGAAGGTTCTTCGCCGGCTTTTCAAGGCGGAGGCTCGGGTTCTATCTTAGAATAGTCCATGCAGGATTTCTGGTGCAATGATCACTTCGTTTTCCTCTGTGAACTATCATTTCATTAATTCTCCATAACTATCTGTCATCAGTGACAGTTAAAATAGACCCATTCGGAGGTCGCAGAATTACAGGACTCAATCTCGCGCCACACAAAAAAGTAACGAATTGTGTTCTTTAAGGCTTTAACAGAGGATCGCCAAATTCAGCAAAGCAATCCACATTTTTACCAAAGTAATAAAAGCCGCCGATTTTCAAGGGCTGCCAACAGTAATTCAATCAATAGTGACCTATTAGGTACAATGTATTGAAGGCCGTTTTAAGTCCTTCAAAGTAGACTTACTGCTCAATTTAGCACAGGTAAGTCGTAACTTACAGATTTAGTCATTAAATCGTCGATTTCATAATGCCACCGTCACCTGCTGTTATAAATAAGCCTGAAACGAAGATATGAGACGTAAGGTGGCTTCAAGTAGCTTTCAGTCAAGGAATTTATTTTTCTTTCTTCATACCTTGGCTGATCTCAAGCAGGTAATTTTAATTACCTTAGACATATTCTTAACATTTACAAAATAACATAAATTGAAACTGACTGACGTCAGAGGAAATTCGTTTACCCGGGAATAAAACCACAACAAACGGTTTTGTTCACAGATGGGCTTCAGATACCTTGCACTAAGTCAAGCAGTCGTCCTGTTCTGACGCCTTTCAAATGAGAAGTCCGATAAAAGAATTCTATCTATTCTAACCCCGTGGTAACAGAATCCGAAATTTCAACATTGCCGACATCAAAGCCCACAATTAGAAAGGAGTCAGTACAACCTTCCTTCCATCCTTATAACATGTGTTATTAAAATCGGTTATATTTTCCTCTTAAATTCTTCCATTTTACAAGTGCTCGTTCTTCAAGTGGTTTCCATACGAAAATTACGTACTAATTTCTTAATTTTCCATCCTCCATTCCCCTCATAACATTTCACGTCTCTTAAACTCGCATGGTATTCATGCATTCTATTTGCCCTAGCATTTGATCTTAAATACATATGCTTTTAAATTAAGTACTTATTACTTTTCACAACAATAAAAAACAACGAGATGGTTTACGTGAGTACGACGTGTATTGAATAACAAATGATCCTAGGAGCATTATCGTATCGCATAACTTTTGAGTCGATACTATCGGAAAAGAATCGCAGCAAAGTAAACTGCAGCATCTGTCCTCATACATGTTTGTGAGCAAAGTGGAAATAAACGTAGAATGATAAGAAATACATGTTATCCTATTTGCTTAAACCATACAACAGGGAACATACGGAGCTTATTCTCAATTCCTCAGTGGAGGACGTAATGCTGCTACACTAGAAAAAACTCCTGAGCTCTGCTAAAAGACATGAACGGCAGGCCACAAGAAGCTGGTTGGCCTACCCTGATACTGGTTGAGGAATTGCAGAGCTAATCGAAGCTGAAGTCTGAGGCTCGCGGAATCTCACTGCAATCCAGACAGATGGAACGGCGGGAGAATATGAGCACAGTGATGTTTTCTCTGTTGTCTAGAATCTTAAGTTACATATCCTTAGTTTCCGCCTTTCTGCATTATTATTGAATCTCCACCTATTTTACTGTGGGCCTACTGTGTACCATGAGGTTAATAACAAGGTACACCGTCATGCAAGTAACTGGCTGCGGACCGGAAGAACGGGGTTCTTTTCCCTGTAGAGATAGGATTTATTTCTTCCCTACGTTCAGAGAGGCAGCCACCCAATTCTTATTCTAAGAGTTATTTTCTCGAGGGGTAAGCAGCCGGGGCGTGAAGTTGACTCCACACACTTCCATTTAATAATCGCGAATAGGAGTGCAAATTTGCAAATTGGGCCTTCACGACGTGGTGTTTAGTTACAGGAATAAGATTGCATTTTGTGTTTTCGTGACTAGGACAGATGTAAATGCATCGTGATGTGTACAAAACCGTGACAGTCTAAAGCCAACAGCACAGAATTCGGGCGAAACTTGCACCTTAGAGTGGATTATAAACGTCTCCCCATTCACAATCGAACAGGTTATTTTTGCGGTAAAACTCTCAGTGTGTGTCTATGTTTCAAAATCGACCAAATTACAAGCTGTACTGACTGATGCTTTCCATGACTTTGGTAAGCCTGTCTTGGTGAATGCCAAGATAGCACAATGGGTTACGCCTACCCCTTACTCCCTTACCCACTCACAATGAATTATCTCTTTCCAATTCCAAACAACCTTAAGACGTATAATTCATTCCTTTAAAAAACGTTGTTCAAGGACCTAAGACGGAAATAAATGTTTGTTCTGACTTTCCTGCGAAACATTGGAGAAGCCTTATTACCCTACAAGGGTAGAACCCAGATTAACACTTGCCACAGGCGCCTGAAAATGTAGGCCTAAAGCCTCAGTCTCCAATAGACCTATCAGTTCATAACCAGAGGCCTGTTCACGAGTCATTTGATCTTCCATAACCACTACAATTAAAGCACAGTAGCGTAGACGACCAGGCGTAGATGGGAGGATAATTTTAAAATGGATCTTCAAGAAGTGGGATGGGAGGGCGTGGACTGGATTGATACGGCTCAGGTACTGAACCTTCAGGTTCCATAAAACGCGGAGAATTTCTTGACTACCAGAACGACGTGTTAGCTTCTCAAGAAGGACTCTGCTCCATGGAGTTAGATAGTTAGTTGGTTGGTTTTTTGTTAGCGTAGGTGACGGTCTATTCGACATTATTACAACACAACCAACAGTTGCTGCTCAGAAGTCAGGCTACTTCAGTTTTTATATGTCTGTCTTTTATTTAGAAGACATCCGATTGAAGTATCATTGTAGCAGCGAGCATCCTGATTGAATTTTTTTCGTAATTTTGCTAGTTTTTTCAGGCACTTCCTCCTCGATGATTCGTCATCACCCTCTCATTGCTCGCATTTCTTTCAATTCTGAATGGCCTATGAATCTGACACTACCAAAGTCTCCTCTAACAGATGTACCAATGATTCAACAACCTTGATACTACTGCATGATCCTGAGTCACTTATAATTAAGTCCAATTCACACTCACTTCCCCAAGTAACAGTTCAATGTTCTTTTCCTCTCCTATTTGGCCTTCCGAGTCTATCTCTACTCAACAGCTTTACCGACGACATTCTGTAGTATTCAGCATTTTTCTCGTCCAACTTTTACTATATCCGCCTTAAATATTCCCCCTGATAAGTATTAGCAGCTTAATTATTTAGAGGTAAAGTGAGCCAAAGTTTAATAATCATGAACCATGCACAAATATATCTGTCAATTTCCCCATTGTACTAACAAATAAAAACGCTTAATGTATTTTATCTCCACTCCTGATCATACCCACAAGCTTTAGAGAAAATGAAATAAATAAGTTGTCCTTTAGGCTTCTACCAGCATCTCGTAATTCACACAGACCCTATACTCTCGGTGTAGGCCTGTATGCGTTTTGTACAGGTCTTGAAATTTTCTCTGCTTTCATAGGACCCGTTTATAAATACACGCGTGCCATTTTCGTAAGCAGCATCAATGCTCTGCCACTGAGGATGGCTGAACACCACAGATAATTTGACTTCAACATAATAAGCTGACGCTGCAGTAGCTATTGTTGGGACTGACTGTACTAAACA
Source organism: Reticulitermes speratus (assembly GCA_021186555.1). Taxonomy (NCBI): domain Eukaryota; kingdom Metazoa; phylum Arthropoda; class Insecta; order Blattodea; family Rhinotermitidae; genus Reticulitermes; species Reticulitermes speratus. The sequence continues at coordinate 12,626,538 of JAJKFL010000001.1, forward strand.
CGCAAACATTTCGTACGATTCAGTCACGATGAAACTAGAATTACACATGAGCATTCTGAGGATTTCCAACTATACTGTGGTTTCGTTAAGTCTCTCTTCATAGCGATACTGATGGAAGCATAAGCTTTAGGCATTTTGAGACGAAATAAGGGCCCAAAGTAGGGAATGTTTCGAATACTCTGGTCAGCATATATCGAAATGTTCTCCACCTACAAACACATACATCTCAACTACACCCCCTTGACTACACTTCTCTATCCTTGTGTTTCCTCTCTCACCCCCATCCTATCTTCTCGATAAAGCAGTTATCTTTCCCCACCCCTCACCGTGCTCTTCTCATCCCCGCTTATCCCTTCGCTTTCTCGCTCTCTCTCTCTTTTGCTCCGAGTTTGGTTGAAGCCAAGGGAGCTGCTCGGAGATGGAGAAGCTTGAACATCAAGCAGGTTTCCCCAGCCCTACAAACTAGATTATTCACAATAAACTTTCGCTTCGTATTAAATTATTTAATTTCGGTGGAAAGAGAGAGAGAGTGGAAGAGGAAGGGACTCAAGTAGTCGGAGTTGGGTGGGTACTACTGGAAGGCCGGGGCGAGGTGGTAACCTTGTTAGTGTTGGAGGCACAACTGAGTTATGGTCTTATAATGCTAGGGAATGAGAAAAAGAAGGCTACGGGCTTGCTGGCTGCTGGGAGTCTCAGTCAGGCAGTACCAGGATGGATAGGGGAGGCCCACGGGTCGGACGGTTCTTCCAGGACACCTCTCAGTTCTTCGGCATCGCCGTCTTAAGCCCGCTGTGTCTCCTCAAAGGGTGGAGGTGGTTGTGACGTGTACTGGCAAGTGACATCTCTAGTACATTCCACCAGTTGAAGGTGTAGGTGCTCGCAAGATCCTCCTGTGCACGCATAGAAGGCATACTGAAGAAGATCAATTCTTGTGTGTTGGTACGACTGAAGGAATGTACCCCTGTTTTCAGTGTGCAAGTATCAGTTCATGATCACGTGAGTGAAATCTTACGAGTATGTTGGATATTTTTTAAATATAAACTGGATATCTAGAGTTTGTCCGTTTATCCAGACGAATAACATTTATTGTAGTGATGTGATTTCAGTGCAAACATCGTTATCAAATTGATGTTTATATCATATTACTCCAAGTTCCATCAACATCAGTGAGTGTATGATGTAAATAATTTAAGAGATGTTTCACCTTCTGCTCTGTCAAGATGTCATTATTATAGATTTAGACTACTTGCTCAACAAATAAGGGAATCGTCCACAGATACCTTATTATTATAATTAATTACAGATACTGGTAAGATCCTTAAACGTCCAAGCGACAATTTTCCGTGGACACACTGTTCACTTCATTAGAAATATCCAGTTAGGTACATTACGAATCTGGAATGGCTTTATTGGGGCACTGGGTACAGGTTCGACATTCTTTCCGAAAAACATCTATCGATTACATTAAATACATGTTGTGATAATGTAAATGTATTCCTGGAATAAATATGTAACTGCTGTTGAGGTAGGCGTTTGAGTCGTGTACGTGCAAACGAAGATGAAAACATTAATCACTCTGACTTTAGTTGCTGTGAATATAGACCAAAATTAAATAACGATTTTAAAATTCGTTTATGCGTTTAGGAAAAACTATTTTAATATCATCCTACCCGCTACGCCTAAATCTTTCTACAGGTTACTTAATTTTAGGTTCCTCCAATAAATTTATGTGTGCATTGTCATTTAACAACAACAGAAATCCGAAAGAAACGTGTAGTAAGAATGCTCTTAGGTCTATCAAAAATTGTTAGACATGAGACAAATCAACTTGCTAACTTCCAGCCACTGACAAGACAAGGAAAGACAATTTCGAACAGTCCGCATGTGACTAGGTTAACTGCAAACAAATATTAGTCCCCTTACAAATAAATTAATTGTAGCTCTAACCCAAATGCAGCTCTACTCATTTCTGTCACCAGAAAGAAATAATGTAACCCACCCTGCTAGAAACCAAATCATCTTTTCTTGTGTTAGTTTCACTTAAATTTGTTTTGGAGTTCGTGAAAATATAGGTTTTCAGCACCTTTAGTCTGTTCGCTTTTAGTAACTTTCATTTAGCGGATGGCAAGGAATTACCACGATATTATGTTACGAGCATTTCTCTTCAACATTCCCGAGGGAGCTACACTGAAGATGGATGTAGCATATTCCTCCGATACGGTGGTATCCAAATACCAAATTATACGGTTGTAATTTTCAAGTATTTTATACGTAAACTCTTTCTAATAATGGCGGTTTGGAATAGAGAACGCAATTGACTTGTCACAACTAACGTGAAACCCAAAACCTGAGACCAGGTCTGCTGTGGACAAAACTTATTAAGAGACCATACCGTAACCTGCCACTGAACCAATTTACGAAAAAATGTAGTTTTCATACAATTGAAACGATGGACAATGAATAAAATGTCTTTCACAAAATTATTTCACACTTTCTTCAGAAAATTTGAGACTTAAAGAACTGAGTGACTTCCCATGTACGTTGTTTTGATATAAATCGCTGCTTTACAATTTCATCCCCGATGCAAATTGGGGATTACTTCTAAAATAAAAGAGTTCAACAGCGAGTTTTCTCAACACCAAACGGAGATACCGGAACCGTAAGAGAAGGAAGAGCAGCAACATGTTTATATCAGGCTGTTACTTCTGCAAATATCCTTTGTCGTATGTCGTGATTGTGTAACAACAATTAGAAACAAGCGTGCAAGACAGCATGAAACATTTATACCCACAACAAAAACAGATTGTTCTGCCGAAACTATTTTAAATTAAAATAAGAAAGAAAGATGTATTCTGCATTCCAATTTGGAATTTACAACGCGTTTACTGACATAGGTCCATCCGAATACAACATTCACAGATCACACATCCCAAGCCCCCGACACACAAAACAGAAATCTAGAGACGATGAACATACAATCACCAAACCCAATCCAGCATATACGGGAGAGAAAACAAGGACTACAAAAACACAGAGAAGTTAGTGCCTAAACAAAAGAAATTTAAGTCGAATAAATAATTCGCCGAACGTGCTCATGACAAAAAATTATTTCAGTATACTTAGACGTCAATGATTTTAAAAAATATGAAAATTAAATTGCAGAGTAAAATTAGGCCAATATGAACGCACTACCGACTAGAAGGTGGTGATAGCAGGTTCCATCACATGCAACGGTACTGAAAGAGTAAAAAATTAAATAACACAACACTACGCGAACACAGAAATATTCAGCGCACAGAAAATCTTTTTAAGTAAAAGATATTGTACTTACGAGTTCTGTGTTAGATGTTATAGATATTTTTGAAAATATTACCTCAAATCGATTGAGTTTCATGCACATTAGGCGTTATATTAAACCAGTATGACAAAAAACAAATTCACGCAACTGCTTTTGGTGACAATAACAAACTTCATAGTCCGTCGAGTAGTTATGGGGATGAAAGTTTCGGGCAGAGAAGCATATAAACCTAAGAATTATTCATTATACCCTCTTCAAAGAAAGCGTACAAAGATTTCAGAGTTAACAAACGCAAATTGTATACGTGAATAAACTGAAGATTATTATTATTATTATTATTATTGTGATTCTAAGCCAGCGCTTCAACAAAAAGCACTGAATCGAATTGCATTGAATTATTACCATTATCAACATCAGCAGCGACAGAGGCATCAGCAACACTGTCATCAGGCCTGTCATTACTTTCATAAACAGCCGACTGCGGTGGCCAAAGCCGTAAAGCCCGCAGTTTGCTGAACTGTGTTTTCTATTTTCACCTACATAATGGACGGCGTGTGCGCTTTTCATCCGCACTAAACTTTACAGTCATCGTCATCACCGCCTACATTTGAGATTATTCATTATTCCTGCCCCCAGGCCAAGTAACTTCTCGTTGTTCATTGAAAGAATTGGCTGCAAAGAACTTAATCAAATAATAATAATAATAATAACAATAATAATAATAAACACAAATGTAATTAATTAAACAAGGCCACGTTACATTTGTACCTTCATTTCTTCAATATATGTTCCTTACTAGCCTACAACGAATTGTTTGCGAAAGGGTGAGGATAATGACCCACTGAACACATTGGTTATTTCTTTCATTCTTCCTGATGGAGCCGGAAGAAATGGAGTGCTAGACCTCTCACTATTTTATAAATACGACATACAAGTGCTGAAGGTGATGCCTCGTTTTGTTCACTGATTGCGACAGTAAGCCTAGTAGGAATAATACAACTGTCTTCCTGAACTTTAAATTATTCGTCGTTTGTTTGACACTGTTCTCAATTAACTGATAGTGAAAAGTACAGAAAAATGACAACTTTTCTTTGTGTGCTTACAACAGAGTAGCTTTCTAAGTTTTGTAAAACAACTGGGAAGTATACACTTCCGTCTGTTCAATTACTTTCAAAGTAGGTCTACGCCTTGTAAATACAAGTCTATTTTTTTGTTCCTTCGTCCCTCGTCTTCGAAGACCGAAACTGAATGCTTGTAATCCATAACATATGTTTAATTTCCAAGTGCGTCCTTTGTAATTTTGCATTCCTCGCTGGTCTCGACATTGGTTCATCTAGTTAAGTTTATTTAAAAACATAATTTTCCTCTGTCCTACCGAGGATATTATACAGAAAACCCGAAGAAATTTACTGCTTATTCTCCCCAGCATAACCTATACGGTAAACACCGCGGTTATCGCGAAGAGCAATACTGTGGTAGAATTTTTGGATACAATTTGAATATTCGCCTGAAACTTTCTTTGAATTACATAAGAATATGTGAATTTAATTTGTTAATTCCGATGTCATTCTTTCTTTGAAGCTGCAGGTACTCGCTTACCTAATATCCATTGTGATTCAGAGAAGAAAAGCAACCATATATTGGGCGAAAAGCGGGTACTTCTACTTGTTTGAGATAAAATTCTAGGCTATATTATTGCAGTTACACATTTATTTTCTTAACATTCACCGCACTATAATAATACTGTGCATAAAATCATATATTATTTAAACACGCATCATATTAGATATATTTAAAATAAATCGTAAATCTTAATAAAATAATGCGATCTGTGTAAGTATTTCGTTACGCACCAATTTTTGTAGGATGAAAACATTTTTTGAGAAAAATAAATTTCGATTACAGATTCGTATACATTAAAAATTACAGATCTACTGAACCAATACAGAGTAAAATTAAATTAGCCAAGGAACATTTAGTGCCGACACAATTGCCACACTGCACTAACACTAAGGCAATACAACATAACGTGTGAGCTTGACTCGCCATCCGAAATAAGGCTACTTATTTTTACTTATATTTCTAAACCTTCCACGCCAGTATAAGTATGTGAGTGTCCGTGTCGCAGTTTTGTACAAGGAAAGGTATTCCGATGAGTTAAAATTCATTCGTTTGTCAAGAGATTTCATGAGTACCACCACCGTTACTGATCTCAGCACTGTCAGGATTCTGTCTGAGCTACTGACAGCAGCTGCAAAAGCCTCTTTAAATAAACCATAAATGCATGACAAGACAATTCTGCTGCTAAAATTATTTTAGCAATGATTGCCTGCACAATACAGAAATGTTTGTGCTTACAGTTATGGCCAAATTTAAGGCCTTTTCACACGTTAATTAATCGAATTAACACAGAGGCATATCAGACATCCTCCATCGTCTCGCTTTTGCTAAGATCCAAAATTTCGAAAACTGCCTTTGCTTCCATCACCAGATAAAAATACATTTTACGAAACTTAGTCGTGTCTATTGGAATGGATTAATTTTTCACCGATCCGGCGACAGAAGTTATTATATCTGAAGCAGAGACATAAAATGAATGAGAGTGAGTTTACATGCTAAATTTAAAAATGTATTCCCATACCGTTTTAAGAAAAGGGGAAAAAGGCGTCCTAAAATTTCTACTCAGCATGTGAGGCACATCACTGTAAGCATCTTGTTATAGTACCGTACCATGCGATCTGCAGACTGTACAATAGCCTGTACACTTCTCCCATTTTGTCTCAGTGCTATAGCTGAGACAGGTTAGGGAAAGTACAACTGAATTATTGTCATCTGTTACTGCTTAATCGCAGTTACAATAAAGGTGGGATAAATGCTGGCTAAGGAGTAAAATTACACATACCAAACATATTAGTAAGTACATATTGAAGAAAATTCCACAAAACCTCTTAGAGTACATGTGGGGCGAGAGAAGACTTTCTACTCAACTTCTTAGTGCACGACAGATCCTCGTTAGGGCACGGATATTTAAAGAAAATATTGTCAAGTAATATGCTTCCAGAAAACTCGCTGACAGCCACAAACGCCTGAATCTGGGTCCAAGTGCAAGTGCAAGTAGAAGTATAAAGGGCTCAAGGTCTCTTAAGGCATAAATGTAAAACAGATTTTGTAATGATCACGTGTTACTCCCGTTTGTATTATTAAGTATAACTTATTAATTTTCCAATTGAAAACAAACACAATACCTCCTTTTCACACTGTTGACACCGTGCATCTTCGTCATATTAAATTAAGTTATAAACCAACCGATGCACACTAAAACCACTTTTTAAGTAGCTTTATTATAAAATTGTTAAAATTGTACCCCTACACGTGTTTCGATCCTAGGATCATCGTCAGGGGGGTTTATTGCTAAAAGCTACAGTCACTTCAACACATGATTCAAAATATTCTATCTGCACTTTGAAACATTTTAACTTATGTTTCAAAGTGCAGATAGAATATTTTGAATCATGTGTTGAAGTGACTGTAGCTTTTAGCAATAAACCCCCCTGACGATGATCCTAGGATCGAAACACGTGTAGGGGTACAATTTTAACAATTTTATAATAAAGCTACTTAAAAAGTGGTTTTAGTGTGCATCGGTTGGTTTATAACTTAATTTAACAATACCTCCTTCCTTACATCTGTCTCTCATTTTCTTTTAACATCTTAAAGCACAGTTCTTACCATATCTAGCACCAGCTCTACTTTCACAAGAACCCGAATTTTATCCGCGCAATGTACTTACGTGTTTCGTGTGATTCTCAGACAAAACAGAAATTTTTTCCCTACACAGTATTAACCGGTTGGTCAGTTTCAGTGAAAGTCTGCCCATGGAGTTTAAAAATTCTCCCACGCCTTAGGCACAGTCAGAGACCGACAGACGAACATGCATGATCGCCATGTAAGACTTAATTTTTACTCTGTCAAGAACAATTAAAATACATTCAACTTATATTATGTTTGAGTGAAAAATCCCACCGCGTTCACAATGCGTTCAGTGTACTCACTTTGCAGATTCATAGTAGAGGGAAACATTGGGGCCCTGTGATGCACGTGTTCTTGATGGTGGGGCCTGGAGCCCATGACAGCGCACTGGGAGCCTGGGGCGCCTGGATGATGATGTCCCACGCCGGCCATGTGCCCAGCAGCGGCGGCTCCTCCCGTAACACCCGCACCCGGGTTGTAGGACCTCGCCATGGAGGCAGCGGCGGCCGTATATCGGTAGGCGGCCTGGGACATCTGACTGCAAGATGTGAGATCCCCATAAGAACAGGGCATATTTCCCAACCCTGTGGGGTCCATTCCGGCGGCCGCCGCAGCAGTCAGCGAGCAACTGGACGCGTCGAATCCCGCCTGATTCAGGTATGAGTAGTCCATGATCTTCACGTGCAAGACAAAGTTTCTCTTCTTGATGGTTCTGTACTTAGCTTCTACTTCAGCCGCTAAAGTTTCAGTTTCATCAACAAACAGAAACTATGTGAAGCTGTGACGTGAGTCAGTAGGTCACTTCCAAGTTCTGTTGCCGTAAACTTCACAGCCGCTACTCTAGTCTTCCAATAGCTTATTAAACTTGCTTGCAGAGAACACTCTATGATCTGAAGTAGGTTACTTGAACGCACTCACTCGTTGTTACATTATCATTCGCGGAACATCCTGTATTTAGTCTCATCTATTAATTTACACAAAGTTTAATAAAATCACGGCCAGTTCACAGATTTATTTGTGACAGCTTACACCATAAATCTGTAGTATTTCTTCAGTTTTAATTAATTTAAACACAATGGTAAACTTTGCCTGATTTTTTAAAAATATGAAACATGTACTAATAAGAACACTGGCTCAATATCTTCGAGAGTTTCCTGTAACACTTGTTTGATATATGAGTTCGGATAATACATGGCTAAAGTTCCACACCACCAATACAGAGATGATAAAGAATGCCCATTTCATTTCTATTCTAAAGGCATGACAAAAAACACGTTCACTTCACAGCTGAGTAACCTATTTTCAAAATTTATTTCAGATTACGTCTAATATGGAAAATAATCATTGTGCGATTTATATGACATTTACTGGATACCAATTTTTCGATAAATTGTTATTTATTGTTCGGCATTTCCAGACACTTTGAAATTTGACATTCAGAAAACACCAAATGCTTCTTGATGCACTTTATTTGTCCACAAAGTTCGGTTTCACCAGGAGACACAAATCGATCACTTCCATAACTATAGTCCTTATCACACCACATGACTCTCATCAGACACAAATCCAAACTTGTCTACTGGCTTGACTGTGCAGCCCATCATTTCACTTGACACGTGACACCATTCTAGTCCGATCTATTTTCAGTAATATTGTAAACAGGAAAATGTTCAAGCATGGACTGAGGCAATATAATCTAATCACTTTTTTATTTACACCAGTTTTCCTTCGATTACAGTATTTTAAATTTCGTACGAGATGTTAGGTAAAAAGTCGTCCAGACATTTCATGCGCATTAAAATGGTTAATTTGTTAATGATAAGAATGCTGCATGTTGCAACTTAACAAAAGTGTCAGAGTTCAGAAACCCAGAACCAAATCCTTCATGACAGCACGAAATATTTCAAGTCAAAACAGAATCGACGCAGCGTGAAGAAATATTAGATAAGGGGTAAGCGATACAGCAATCCTGTCTTTCTACTTCTCCTTTTTGTCTCTTTCCCCTACCCTTAAACTTCTACTGAACCACAAGAAGCAATAAATTAATAATAAAAACAGCTGGTACAAAAAAGATCTTGCTCCAGCCTAAGTTAATCTAAAACTGTAAACGAAATAATAATAATCCCTTTCTGAATGAAGACAAGTGCCAAGGAAGAGAAGTTCTTTCTTGTTGGTAGCTCTGCCTTGCTGATGTTATAGCTACTGGTCCTTCGAATATAATTGAATCAAAGCCGTGATATCAAATTATGGCGATTACGGATAATATCGGCGGTAGGGTTTTAGATGCCGCCGTCGTCGCCGCTGTTGCTCAGAAGAGAGGAGGAAGCTGCTTCTGATGTGCTTATGCTGCTGCTGTGTGGATGGCTAGCGCCCTGCCCCCCGATAGTACAGACTATAGTAGCGCAAGAACGAGCCCGACTCGCTCACAGCTTGTGCGGAAATCAAATGATAAGCTTAATTCAATAACGCGGAGGCAGAACTAGAGTACAGAGAGAGTCTCTCCATAGTGCAGCATCCCCGATGAGGGGGTGCACCAGGAAAAAGCCGTGAGAGAGAGGGGGTGGGTGGGGGTGGTTAACGAGAGTAAGCGAGAGATGTGCAAGAGGAAAAGCAAAGAGCAATGGGTTTAGTTTTTGATGTTAGGTTAGGGGGCCGAAGGGTGTGAGAGCATGCGAATGGGTGGAGCGGCTAGGGATATGGACCGGAGGGTGGAAGACGATCGTATTCGGGGGGATAGAAAAGGCGGAGCTTACAGTCACGGTGGTGTGATGGAACACCTCTACGATCTCTCTTTCTTTCTCTTCCGCTCTTTCGCATCCACCAGAGCAACCCCCAGTTTCTCTCTGTCTCTCTCCCCCTATACAGCATTCCTGTCTCCGTGACAACCAATCCAAGCCTCTTCCCTGGACCAGAAACACGAGAATCGTCATTGGTTCAACAGCAGTGACGTCACGCCCCTGATAGATCCGTGCTGCTGCTCCATGACATGCGACGCTAGACCCGACGCTCGGCTGTGACGTTTCTCTTTGTGTGCATCTCAAACATCAGCTTCGCAGTCGACAATAAGACGACGTAAAAGCTTGGATTTCTAACAATCATGAATCTGATGTCTCTGTGTTGTGTAAAACGTCCACGCCATTTTACGAACTCTATCTTAGCATAATCACTTTGTTATTGTGTGATGTATCATTAAATTCATGCAGCTACGTTATTCAGAATTGCCCTTACACAATAAACAGGCTTAACAAACGTTGACACACGTCTTCGTAAAGGACGGATATACGGATCGAGCGTGTTTCAGAATAGGATGTCAACCTAAAAGGACAAAGGCATAGACAACTGGAGGAAACTGCATGCCGCGGAGCAAAATCATTCTAATTTTTATGTAATATTGTTATTGTGACGAAATAATCGAGGATAAGAAGATTGGCACATGTATCACGAATGCCTGAGAAGAGAAATACATAGGCCTATGCCATTTCAGTACGAAAACTCGAGGACGACAAAAAGGCAGGACAATCTCAAGATGGATACTTAAAATAATTGGGATGAGGACTGGATTCGTGTGACTCAGGACAGGGGCTAGCTTTAGGCTCCTGTGAAAATGGTAATGAGCCTTCGGGCTACATAAAAGTTGGGAATTTCTTGACCAGCAACTGGAATGTTACCTTCTCAAAAAGGAGTCGGCTCCACTGATTTGTTAATTATCTTCAGAAGAGTGCTTATTTTAAACTAGACCCTCTGCACTTCAAATTTTACCAGAACAAACCTAAAATGTTACTCAAGCAACTCTTTCCAACTCTGACAAATCTACCCTATACCGTCGGCAGGAACTTGGAAAGTTAATCCCACTGCAAGACATCCGAGTTAGTTCAATAGCACACGTGCGGTGGCAAAGTAGTTGGCAGATCTCAGGTTTCGTTGATGGCTTCATGCAAATATGGATATTTAAGCCCTACACTGTTCCGATCCTGTTGTCTTGTCCATCATGAAGGAAAACGCCACGATACCAAAAACATTCAAAATGAAATACGCCTAATAGGTATGAGCTTGCTTTATTTTATGTAAACCTACTGTCAAAATAACTTAAACACTGTGAGCGTTGGATTTCTGGTGCCAGTGAATATGAAGATTACGATCTTCTGGAATGTGACACCCTGCACTGTGCTACCGGTACCAATACTTCGGAGGAACCCCTCTGCTCAGAAAGGGGCCGTGCCATGGCTCAGGCCCTTAGTCACCAGTCTTTCAACACTGAGACACGAGCTCAATCCTAGGCCAGTCCACGTGGGATTTGTAGTGGATAAAGTGGCACTAGGACAGGGATTTCTCCTAGTCCATCAGCTTTCCTCTGTCAGTATCACTCCAACACTGCTCCATACATATTCATTCATGGATGACCGAAGCTATATAACCTTAGTAATTGACAAAGTCTTTAAATAAAGCACTTACTCTAAAGAAGGTAGCAGCAGATTTCTATTTTCAGTCACGTTGAAGGTAAAACACTATTTGTTTTTACAATTTATATGTATTACAATTCACAATACAAAAAATAACTTATCCTACAAATACACACGACGAGTAATTAATTAATCGTACTACCGGCTCACATAACCACCTTCATTCACAGAACAAAAATCAACGTGTTTTTGTGGCACTAACATCGAAAAAGTCATAACAGCTACCTTAAACCTTCGCAATTATAAGCTACAGTATGGAACAGACATTTCAAATAGTGTCAGCTACTCTATTATTGTCAGCTTGGTAGCCTATGGAAAGGAAGCAACAGTAATTCACTTAGAGTCAGACACCGGGGTACACAGACCTGAATAGTAAATTTGAAAAACTATTTAGTTACTAAAAACAAAACAAACAAAAAATAGCGTAACCACTTGTAAAATACTAGTTATGTAGCCTAACTTATAATGTAAAGCTAACCAGAATCTTCTGACTGGTGTAAGTTAAGTGCAGCCCACTACTTGAGATACAATGGCTTGGAAGACCCGGAACGTAAGTAAAAATGTGGTACGAAGAATACGGCATCCTGTATGGCGAGCTGCTCTCCTCAGCTTCAGGATCGGGTCCAGTGGTGTGCTTTAAGTTAGCAATGACGAAACTTCAGTGTTCTAATACCAGACAGATTCTCAAAATTTTAATAATATTTTTCGTTCAGTTAATAATATATGCGTTAAAAATGTACTTAGTTGAAACGGAAGAAAAATTGAGAGGGGCTGGAAAGGTAACTTGAAGCCTATCGCTTACCAAATAGTCCGTTAGTGTGACAACAGGTCATTCTAATACTGGCAATACTCGCTTCATATTGAACAGCTGTCTAGAAGGAATCATCACGCAGATCAATACACTATACACATATTCACACAGTACACAGAGTATAAGTGAAATGGATTTCAAGCATTCAAGTTCGAAGCTGCCCTGATGCGACATGAGACCAAGCTTAACAAAGCGATTACACGAACGCTAACATAACTGCATTAGTCAACCTTCTCACAAAGTCAAGTAATATTGTAAATGATATTCAGTATCTTATAGTCAGTACAGATTAATTGAAAACCAAATATTTGCATCTCTTCAATATTCTACGTAGGATTATTTTTGCCTCATTAATATTCAGCATAAAAATTAAATTGCTTTTTTCTTACATTTAATAGTTAAGTGGCAGTGCATAACTCTCGTTGCTACAAATAAATTACAAAAACATATTTTGACAAAGAACAACTACGATAAATCCAGGGAAGGGTTACAGGCCTATAGAACTTCGCTGCTTCAAAATACACGTAATTACCAGATAATATTCGTCAATAATAAATGACTACTTATTTTGTTTATTTTATCATCCTAAGAACGCTAAAGGCAACGTAAAAATTGTTTATCCTTCGTTATGTAATTTTATTTCCCAACTCTACTTCGTCTTCTTAGGTACAAACTTTCTCTTTAGCCTTTGTTCAATAATCGACGATTAAATGAATACTTTAACTTACAGTCTTGGTAAGTACCTTATAACAAGTATGAAATATTCAGCACCACTAATAGCAGGCCGCGCCATTAGATGCAATCTGCAACCAGACAATTCCGGTTCACATCCCCACATCTACTCTTAAGATCATATTCAGCATTATTTATCCAGCTCTCTTATGGTCATCATCTAAGTGGCATAAATGTTATGCCCCCGAGGTCCACCCTAAACCCCTAATTTCCAGTTTCCTGCAGTCGGTAGCAAAAACGTAGTGGAAAAACATACTGGTGAAGTGGGGGTTGAAGATGCAAATTTCATGCGTTTTTTTTCAAGAAACCCCCCCAAAAAGCGCCTTTGATATGATACAACGACGACGCAGGGTCACAGCGCAGAAAACCAGAACTCTCAAGTCCACCGCTGTGAAAACCTCAAAACTAGAAACTGGACAATTCTTATTCCGCTCAGGGAAAACCCAACGATTGATTGTAGTGCCGTTGCTAAGGTACAGGAAGCACGTAACATAAAATTCTAATTCCGCTCAGGATACACACAAAGCTTAACTGCTGCACCGTTGCTAGGATAGGGAGCAATCACGCACTACTATTATACCTACTATTAATACTATTACTATAGGAATATTTTACGCTATAACTACTACTGTTACTACCGGGAGGGGGGTCTTTCCTCAGGTGTAAAACTGCTGAGGCGTGAAGCTAAACACTCATCTCGCTCTAGTGCCGAGAGTAAGCAAATGTGGAGCCAGTGGCACAGATAAGGCACATGCAGACGCCACGGCGCGGGGAAGGGTCCGCGGGTGCAGGGCCCCCCAGGGTACAGAATATCAACATTTTGTGTGAGTTCTTTCGGACTGAATTCCGTTCTCCTGATAGAATGTAATATTCTGGGTCCCTGTTACGAGATCTGGGAGTAACTTCGCCAATAATTAGAGGGTAGGGGCCTCTGATCGGTTATCTATGCTGCTGTAGATCTATGCCTCCACTGCCAATATGCCTTAACTGCGCACACAGTTACAGTTTTACATATATTTACTGCTATTACTAATATTTCTGTACTATACTAAAGGTAAAACTTTCCTTCTCCTTGCCATGAAGGCATATAGGTCGAGTAGAGGTACAGTTCCACCTTTTTTTAACCTCATCACTAGATGGAGATGAGTGGTTAACTTCACGCCCCGAACACTTTACCCCCGGGAAAGAAACCTGGTACCCATTGAATAGCGAGCTACTTGGACCCCAGAACCGGTCTGGGCATTTCTGAGAAGAAAACAATTTCTTGTCCCTACCGCGATTCGAACCCCGGGCCGTCCAGCCCGCTGTTCGGTATACCGACTACGGTATATTGTACTTAATATTAATATTCTAGCTACTGAATAAGCTTTGCATTAGTAGCTACTTCAAACAAGAAACACAAAGAAAGTCTACTTAAATTCAGCGATGAAAATCAGGGACTACCATTGTCAAGAATCTATATAGTAGACAATGAGGCTTCATAACTTGGCTGTGCGAAACTGCTTTTTTATGTTATTTGTGATGGTTGGGGCCGAACCCAAGACCTATCAATACTGAAACAGTATGCTAATCGCTACATCACTGAGTTGGCCTACATTTGGTAGGTCTCGGATTCAATCACAATCATCGTCACTAATGTTATTCTAACACAGAAGAAAGCAATAACAAATCTGTCAGCAATTCTATAGGCCTATGAAACATGAAGACGGAAGCAGAACCAACTCCTGAAAGGTCGTTTATATCCAATATAAACATAGACTTTCCTCGGATAATAGAGGTTCTCCACCATTATAATAGTACCTACAATAAATCATCCATTCTTGGATAACTTAACCCTTTTGACTTCCTACCCTAACCATACAAAGTAAGCTGTCGGCCTTTAGATCAAAGTTCCTTATTGAAGAATAAATGTATAGACGGTTCAAGTAATCACGTCCACCATGAAAGCTGTGAGGACTGTCACATTCTATATCCATCCGCAGTGGTCTGCAGTGTTCTGGCAAACATTATCCACTTGTAGGGCTGCTGCAGTACACAGACATGACTGGTTCCGAGCCTGAGCCAAAGCGACGTGGCGCTTTTAATAAGCACTATTATTTCGTCTCTATCCTTCCCTCCGTCAAGACGCCTGCGATACACACAGCAGTAAATGCAGAACATAAATGGAACAAATGCTGCTTTCTACGTGCGACTTCATACGAAACCGTTAGAAATGCATTCATTTGAAAGAGAAATTACTAGTGCGAAATTTGATAGGAAAGCACGAAGGGGACAGACTGCTTAAATGTCGCAGGAGTAAGCGTAATGGTAGTATTAAAATACACCTTAGCCAAAGAGTTAAAGAAGATGCATATTGGATCCGCCTGCCTCAGGTTAGGACAAGTGGAAGGCTTGCTTTACACGACAATGGGCCATCCTGCGAAACCATTAGCGTCTCAAGAAAGATCTCTGTTCCGTGGATTTAGTTAGTTAGTTACTTACTTAGTTAGCTAGTTAATTAGTCAGTCAGGCAGTCAGAGACAGAGAGCCAGACAGGCGAATGGAAGGACAGACAGAGAGACGGATGAACGGACGGATGGATGGATGGATGGATATACAGACAGATAGATGGATAGATAGGCAGATATATATATATATATAGATAGATAGATAGATATACATACATACATACATACATACATACATACATACATACATAAGCAGATAGGCAGGCGGTTAGGTAGGTAGATGCAAGCGTCGGCCTACACATACATACACACATGCATACATACATACATGTATACATACATACATACATACGTACGTACATACATACATAAATACATACGTACATACATACATACACACATACATATGCATGCATACATACATACATACATACATAAGCATACACACATAGGCCTACATACATTCATACATACATACATGCATAGACATATCTACATACATACATACATACATACATACATACGTATATCATACATACATACATGCATACACATATATACATACATGCATACACACACATACATGTATGCATACATACATACATACATACATACATACATACTATACATACATATACGTAATACATAATAATGATACATACACACACATACATGTAACACATACCATACATAACATACACATACATACATACATATCATAACATACTGCACACATCATACATCATACATATACACGTACATACATGCACACACATACACACAGATAAGTACGATCATAACGAGATCTGTTCCAATCAAAGGCGAAAAATTTATTCACTGGCTGCTGGACTATTAGCTTTTCAAGGACTCTGTCCCGTGAAATTAATTTAGTTAATTAGTTAACATTAATGTGAACCGCAACACTTCATCTTTGTTTGCCCACATATTTCATACTGAGCATAATTGTTACAATAACATAGTGTATTTGTTTGTGTGTGTATTTTGGTCACTAATGCATAACTTTCGAAACAAACGCTCCAGTTTCATTATAATTGTCACAAGTACCATATTATGGGAGATCAATTCGATTTCACAATACTTTAAATTTCTGGCATCAATAGCAACTCGGGGGGAACAAAAAATTCCTAGATTAGCAGGTGAAATTTTAAATCCTAAAGAAGAAGCACGGTGTCAATACCATTTTTGTGAAATGTAAAATAATAACACGGAAGCGAAAATATCCTTATGCAGTTTTGAGTTTTATGAAAACAAGTTAAAATTATTACAAATCCAATGTACCTCACATTATTCTCACTTAAAAAGAAACTTTCGCCAATGTAATAAAACTGCTAACAGTCCTGTCCGCTTGATTTTCAGTAAGTAGGCTAGCAGGTTCCTAGTCTCAAGCAGACTCTTTGGCTATCTTTCGATAAGACGCTACAGTATATTTTCTGCACACAAAATCAGATTCAAGATGCGCTTAATCAACATTTCATATATGAAGTAGGCAGATTTCCTCGTTCCATCTCCCGATTAAATAATTACACAGTTTTAAAGTTGCATGTGCCTGCCTATCTCGTAGCCTACATAAAAGCGTAACGAAATATGTAATCCTGTTATGTTTATCTGTTGTTTTAAGCGTGTTTCTAAATCTTGGTTTCTTGTCGTAAGGGCTGAATGTAGGTTTTTGAGAATAGGAAGCTGAGGAAAATATTTTAGGCCTAATAGATAGGAAAAGACAGAAGGATGAATAAAATTACATGAAGAGGAACGTCATAATTTGTAGTCTTCTTAAATATTATTAAGATGACCGACCTAGGACAAGGTGTCTATGCATGCAGAAAGCGGGGGGGGGGGGGGGGGGATGAGATACGCAAAAAATATTTTAAGTGGGAACCCTGAAAAGAAGGAGCACTTTAAAAATACATGCGTAGAGAGGAGGATAATATTAAAATGGAACTTACAAAACTAGGGTGTGTGAATGTGTACTGGATTTTCTGATTTAAGATAGGGTCCAATGGTGGGCTATTTTCAAAACGGTAATGAAATTCCACGTTCCATAAAAGGCGTGAAATGCGTTGATTAGCTAAGCAACTACTAGTTTATCAACTATTGTTATGTTCCATGACGTTAGTTATTAGGTCCACCGGCTGACCAACAGAACACAGAAAAAAAGAAGACAGTTGTTAATTAGAACCAAGGTGAGATCATGATGACTCACTCTTAGGCCCCTAGACATTTCGAATTTCTAGTTCTTCCGTCGTTGATCATCACATTCACTCAGCATCAGTGGCATTAAGAGCTGATACATCATCAGTGCAGCTACACTAGTCTGACTTACTTCAATCATCCGGTCATAACAGACACCATTATCATCAAACACACAGCGAGTCAATAAACATGGCTGTGTGGAGTTTTATTTTGTTCGTATAAAATGACAGTTTGAAAGTCCATAAATGAGCCGCAGAGAGAATGTAGCTTGGCGCCTCAGTAATTATACTGCATCGGGCGTCAGGAGGGCTGCAGTTGTATGTCACTCTTGCATCGAAACCAGGCGTAACGAGACCCGACACCCTTCTTGCCACATTAAGTCATATTCACACCCTAAGAACGTGGCTTGACCAGACTACTTTTTAAGAACATCTGTTAGTTGAATGGTTAAAATTTCGTATCACTTCCAAGCACAAGACACAAAACAGAGTTCAAGAATGGACAGAACTGCTTTCATTTGCTTACATGTTCTGATTGATCATTATATCATGGTTTAAGCTCCAGTCTCAGTGATTTCATTTATCCTGTTGTCGGACCTGTCTATGGCTTTTATGTGCTGCGGGTTTCGGTTTTAGTATAAAATTTACACATATTCTGGTCATTTAATTTTGTGGTTTTTAAAAATGTATTTATATTCTTTATCCGCACTACTTCGGGGCCGGGATAGTCTAGTTGGTATTGCGACTAGGCTATGGGCTGGACGATCCAGGATTCGAATCCCCCTCTATGACTTAATGACATGGACAGGGACAACTTTAACTGTTTAACTTTTCATTCTCAATCCTTCACCTACATTCACTTGTTTATGATCCGTCATTCTGAGGAAACGCCTTTCCTCTCTACTTCTCCGTTATTCTCGTTTGTTCTGTTGTTAATATACATCACGCAGATACAGCAAGCATAGGTATGATCAGTTCCGGATGTAAAAGCGAATATAAAAACCGAAAGTTCTTAAGGGGAATCGAATACGTCAAGCAGTATTCTAGAGATATCCCATTCAAATCTCGGCCAGGGCACCTGCTATGCTGGAAAGTTTTTCGTACATTTCTTCAGTTCCAATAGAATTCCGTAACAGCAGGTCTAAAATGAAAAAGGCCACGCCCTGTTCCTCCTCGCTCGTTTCCGCTTTACACCACATAAGAACTTGCTCATCTTATCCAGTGCTAAGTATCCGACAGAGTTTGATAAACACCGTTAAATAAACTAAAACTACCAGCCAACCAATCAGGCAACCAACCACTCACTCTGCTTGTGAACCAAAGAAACCAACCTGCGAAGCAACGCAACGAAACCGACCAACGCACTGAACCAACAATCATCCAACCAAGTAGACAACCAACCACCCTACTTGCGAACCAGCAAAAAAGAACCATGAAACAACACAACACACCAACCAACTAACCAACCAACAAAAAACAAAGAAACAAACAAACCACAGAAAAAAACCTACAATCCAAGCCAGCCTATCCGAGCAATCACTCCAGCTCATACAATCAACCAACTGACCCACTTACGAATCTGCCAATCTAAGATCCAACAAAGCAAATCTTATTAACCAAACTGCGAATCAGTAAGACCAACAAACCTACTTATACCTAGACACAAACCAGCTAACCTAGGCAGTTGTGGTACCAATTCCGAGTTATCGCTTAATGCGATCTGTTCTGTTTTATGTCATAGATGTATCGGATACTCTTCCCTTCAACCCATGTGCTGTGGGAAGTGCGTGCAGCTTCAAGCATTCAGTCACACTGATGCTTAACGTAGCCCTATAGCGGGTAATGGTGAAAAGCAATTACTGCGCTGATGTGTTCGAGAACAAATTAGTTTGAAAGTGCTGGCTGGCTGTACGGGCTCAGATGCTGCATGGGTCGTATCCCAGACGAGGAGTGCTGCTATCGATCATTGTGGCGTGTCACATACTTGTCACGCGGCCTCCAATCTTTCTAAGAGCAGGACGCACTTTTCTTGGACCTGATGTAACATAGGAAACGGTACAGAAAATATAACCACGCCGAAAGTTTCTTGTTTAGGCTACTTTAACAATCAAACTCACAGAGAGATAACACCAACCAGAAAGGAATGAAACGAAGTAAACTAGTCTTTCCCAAACTTTTCAGTAAGGGCAGGCCTCTAGGTAACTTGTTCTTGTATAAGTGCATTTGAGGGAGTGGAACCATATCTACACGCATTATTAACCTCTGTACTAGATGAAGGTAAACAATGGGCTTCACGCCGCGGCTGGCTTAACAAGGGGGAGAAAGTCCTGTGTAACTCTTACACAAGAGGCCGGGTGAGCGTCAGAACTCGCCTGGGAGCGGTGACGAACGGAACAATCTTTGCTCATATCGGAATTCGACACCCCCGTCGACCATCCCCAGAAAATAAGTCTCTTCAAAGTTGGACCGAAAAATAGCTGTTTTATGTTATTTATTGGAGATAATTATTGTACGGATATACAAACCAATTTTGTAAAGCATATGCACTTTAAAAGTACACCATTTATGTATCACTGTATTTCGCTTAATGTTATCATTTACCATGCAAAATATTTTTCAAATCAAACTGTTATATCTTAAAAGTCCCGATTTTATACCTATATCATGTAGCAAGTCTTTCATATGAGGAAATTTTACAAAAGTAATTCAGTTCAAACTGAGTTCCACGAAACGCGAGAGATGATACCGTTGGTGGCAGGTAAGAAGAAGAAAGGTCAAAAGTGTTAGAAAAGGATATAAGTTAACTACAAACCTTACACCAATGACATGTCGATATTTCCATCTTATGTTCGAAATATGTTTCCTATACCGATCTTTGTATAAGAACAAGATTTCGGCCTTAATATTTAACAATTATTGAAAGATAAAAAAACATGTCCATGCTATTGATAAACTTTGACTTACTGTCTTCTTAGCAAGTACCAAAGGCGCTGGACCGGTACGCACCAAACGTAACTTCTTAAACATTTCAGTGTAGATCGCCTATACCAAATTACAGTGAAATATATTCAGTCGTTTTTGAGGTGAGAATGTAAGATTTATCTTCTCTAAGTGTTCACTTCTAACTCCTTGTGCAAATATAGGAACCCCCCAGTATAAGTCCCCCCTATAACGTTTCTCTGCATTTAAGTCCTTCAGCTCAGTCTATAAAAGAGCAAATGTGTATTTCGTTCTTGCGCCATCTTATGATCTCCTCACAGCATCCTCTCCGATTCTTCTCCGTCCCAGCCTACTGTAACGCGACGCCACGCTCAATGTAAGCGTCCTCACTTTCATTGTCAAGTAACTGTACAGAATTCTTACAGGGAAAAATTCCCCCTTATACATCCTTTCGATATAGGGGTAAGTCGCACTTTTCTGGTACGTATAACTCCGATATATGAAAAACCTCCTGTAAGGCATAATAATGCAGAATTATGCGCCCTGTTTCATTTGCTTCATTGCTGATGATACGCATCGTGTAACAGGCTACGAGATGTTTTCTTCAGCTCCGTACAAGAGTGAGATTTCTGTCAGAAGAGCTCAGTCATTTTAGTGACTATGATACGGGCTGGATGACCGGGAATTCGGAAGGTTGCAAGAGATTTGTATGTTCTCTGCCTCGTCCGGATCGGCTGTGGGGCTCACCGAACCTCCACACCAAAGGTAACAGAGGCTATTTTCCTTGGAGCAAAGGACCGGGGCGTAAATTTCAACACTAAGCTCCATGTAGTACAGAGGTTAAGAATACAAGGGGCCATACCTCTACTCCCCATACGTATTCACGGCGTGACACTTAATTTAGCAGAAGTACAACACTTCTTTTATCCACAAGACTGAGTTACTTTGTTGGTTATTTAGTATGCGTTTATAGACCATATATGTCTATTATTTGGATTGCTGAAGATGGTGCAATCCTAATTATCAGCAACAACATCAAACTAACCAACTGAATGTTACGGTGTAGTAGCTGGGGGCATGCTTCGTATTCGGGAAGTCCCTGGTTAGGATATTGTTTCGGAAAGCAAACTTTAAAAAACTCCTTAAAATAGGTCATGGACATTTGCTTCTACGTACTTCCCAAACCATTATTCATAATAATCCAATATTTTGACGCTATATAACTAATTCAGTTGACAAAACCGTTAAATAACCAAATAAAGGGCTTAAATACGTAGAGAACAGATGAAATTGAATGACATCAGTTCTGCACAACTTAAGTTCAATAAAAATAGGAAATGGTCAATTTCCTCCCATACGTTACTGCTTGTATAATTCTACGAAGTAACTCGCAAATCCTTAAGGAAACGCCCTAAAATTCAACAAGCTGGACTGCGATAACGTGAAGTTTCAAAATTCAATTTTCGCGTGTAGATTCTAAGGACCGTCACACAAAATCTTTCTAAAAAAGCAGCAATTTTCGCTTCGTGTTATGGAACCAATTTATATACAATATCCAGTAATGGAAAGTAAAAGTCAGCAGGTCATTTTCCTCCTTCATCCAACCCCTAATATTTCAATCATTCCCCATTATCGTCTCAACGTCCCTCATCCCTTCCGTCAGTCCGCAGTATTCGCAATTACCACACGACAGCCACGTCATTATCATCATCATTATCATTAACTAACCCTGCAGGGCATTCATAGCATCAACCATACGAAATTATACCTAAGTGTAATCAAGTTTCTACGCAGAACACATGATCTCATGTCCATAATGCCTTGTGTGAAGTAAAACAAGATATTATGTAGTACGTAATATCTGTCACAATATCAAACCCAAAAAGAATCTTTGCAGGTGATGACCACAGCTTGTTCATAATGATCATGAAATTATCCGGAAGATGGAGATGGGAAGTTTCCCCGAAACACTGCCAACCACCTCCGAGGTTATGCTTTGTTGTAATACAAGAGATCATAACCTATAAATTAAGGAATTTCACAGGAGGAAGAACGCATATTCCAGCTCATTACATAGATTTAACTTTAACAACAAATCATTAAAAATTTACTTATTCCTGATTACTTAGGACTGATTATTCGAATGGTTTTGTGGTTGATTGTGGGGCACAACTTTAAGAATGACAACATTATACTGAACACAGAGATCTTGTTAATGGTATTTGGAATTATTTTTCTCGTAAAAGAAAAATATCAAAGGCTAGAAGCAAGTGCAGCCAGTGGAGTCTGTAACAGCAACAAGACTGAGAGCCCACCGCCTCCCTCCGTGGATTCCACCGTGCAATTTGTCCAAGATGTTTGCTCGACCGGGTGGTCGAGTTCCAATGTTCTTACTTGTGCAACAGGCAGTTCAGAGTCACAAAACACTTGGTTACTTGTCTTTAAATGCCGACAGCAGAGGAAGCTAATGAGGTAACAACCTGCGTTCTTCCGGGTTAAAATACGGCATTGTTATGTATCTGATTACCAATATTACGCAGAAATCTGTGTTTCTTTCTAGTCTCAACATGCAAGCAGCTTACGAAACTTACAGTATCATAACACGGCAGGCCATATTCTACATTATCACCAGGGTTTAAAACTCAAAATTTTATATAGATCACAATATATGTACAACAAATATAAAACTTTGTGGCATATTTTTCTGCATAATTTCCACTAGTAAGTTACAGATTTCGGAGTCCCGGGTTCGACCACGGGCCAGTCCATGTGGGATTTGTGGTGGACACAGTGGCACTGGGACAGGTTTTTCCCCGAATACTTCAGTTTTCCCCCGTCAATTTCATTTCACCGGTGCTCCATTACTTGGAAAAGTAAAAAAAAAATGATCATCTTTCTATTCATCTTCATCATAACGGTTGCACAAAAAGCCTTAAGGCTGCGGTGCGTCCGTAGCTTCTGCTGCGGGGCCCTTCACCGCCCCCCAAAAAAGTTACAGATTACAGCTACTACATTAAAAATGTCGGCCATAACGTTAAACTTTCAAGCCGTCTTCATGTTTGTATTGTTATCACATAAAATATTTCATAGAGAATTTATAGATATATTTATTATTTGTCTCCGTACAATACGTACGTAACACCAGGGGTGCACAAATATTGGCGGCAGGTCTCCATGGCGACCAAGTTTTGTGAGGTGGCGCATCATATTTGTAGGTCCTCAGTATGGAACTTGCTTCATTTCACCTTTAGGGGCCTACATGTTGAGGTGGCTTATAGCTATCTGAAAAATTTGAGCACCAATGCATAATTATAGACGGGATGACCCTGTGCGTGGGGCTAACCTTCCAGGAAAATGGCTAAGAAATGCTAGTTTTAAAATCAACGCCTGCCCGACAGATGCAAGGACTGTTTCTCTTCACTGCGACGTCCAGACTCTCTCAAGACACGGCGGCTTCCTGCAGAATGGGTTCCAGGGGCTGTTTATTCACACCGGAAATAAAGTTAAAGAAACGTGAGTCTCACAATTCACTTTTACCTAGTACCGAATCAGAAAATGTGTAGCGTTTAACTTACATCCCCTAGGTCGCTTCATGCCGTGGGGTTTAGGCACAGAGAGAAGCGTACTTTCACTTTGAAAATTAATGATTTTTTTAATTTTAAGTAAACTGCCCGCGAACTAGACCACAATAACTGGTGTGGCTCTCTGCCACACAAAAGTTGGAGATCTATGGTCTAAATCAATATGGGATACGGATAACAAGCTAATTAAGCCTAACTGACTGACTTTTGAGTGGGTGTTGTTTTTCGACGGGCATACCGTCTCCGTTTTGGGGTCGCTCTTGGGGTTGTGGACGAGATGTTCCCTCGAACTGTTAGTGTTACCATACAGTGCCATGACCTTTAAGTTTATACAAAGAGACAGAAGGTTGTTGCGGGCGGGGCTCAAAATTAATTTTTGTACTCCCACTATCAGCATTGTCACAACCCTTTCATTCAGATCTTTGTTATCCTTATATTTTTCTTCACTTTTTTCACTTTACAGGCCAAGTAAAGGTAAAGTTGTCTTCCGTACACGCAATGAAGGCAGATGGGAAGCGGTGGTATAGCTCCACACATTCTTAACCTCGGCACTAGAAGAAGGTGAATGGTCAGTTTACAACAAGGCCGCTTTAACCTCAGGAGAAAAGCCCTCGGTAACTATCGAGTGGTCCCCAGAATCGGTCTGGGCGCTTTGGAGAAGACAAAATTTCTTGTTCCTGACGGAAATCGAAGACACAGTTTATCGGCTGTCCAGCCCGTGGCCACGTCACTGTACCGAATACGCAGTCCCCGCTCATGTACACCTCATACAGCGCTGTTACACACAACTAACCTGCAGGTCAGTGTCCACGTTGGGACACAGCACCTGCCACATGGGGAGGAAAGTGCACTACATCCCCATCCCACCCCTTACAGGCTTCTTACGTTGCTGGAGCCAGAAGGGGCTCGACTCATCCCCAGTCTTCTCCAGGGAATCTCCAAGGACCGAACAATACTTACTGGATGTGCTGGCCGTTGGCTATATGGGTCGCCTTACAGCGGCGAGCCACCTGAGAGTCGAGTCAGAATCTTAGCAGAATCTCAAGCTGGAGAGAGTCTGAAGGCAGGCAGGTCCAAAAGCTAATTCACTGCATGTGCAGAATATAAGTTTCGGGTTTTATACAACAAGAGCTCTCAGCAACACTTATTGGATTTCAGATACTATGCAATCTTTACATCATCATAGAAAATAATAAATGGTTTCTGATATTTTTGATGTTGTAATTTAAGGTATGAAATTTGTGAAGCAACTTAATCTTAGTTCGTTATAGGCCCGATATAACCCCATACTTTGCAATAAGCTCAAAGTCTCTACCGATTTTCTCAAGACAACGTCGTCGTATATACCTGGTACACGACATAAAATACAGGACATATTAATTACTATCTACAACTTGTACACGTCACAGCGTAGTCGGTATAGTGACTATGGTATGGGCTAGACAACCCACGGTTCGACTCCTGGCAAGGGCAAGAGATTCCCCTCCCCGCTCAAAACTCCCAACCGGTTCTGGGGTCCACCTAGCCTCCTATCTCTTATGTGCTGGGGGTTCCTTTCTCGAGGGTAAAGCGGCCAAGGCATAAATCTGACCACAAACTTCCACCTAGTGCCGAGGTTAAGAAAGCGTGGAACTACACCTCTCCTTCACTTATACGTATATCTTCATGGCGTGCGTAGAGACATCACCAGTGTACCTTTTTCCACCCCGTTCAATAAGATTATCATCGCAACAAAATATTTGTGGTGTACTTGCAGTTGGGTCTGCAGTAAATAAACACCAAGACCAATTTCGTAAGCTAAATAGAAAACAGTATATTTTTTAATTGTCATTAGGCCAGTTCCATTTGCGTATACCTTTCCTCCATTGTCATGTTAAAAGGTAAAGGTCACCCTAGAACAGGCCATGAAGGCCCAGAGGGGGAGTAGAGGTATAGCTCTACTCTTTCCTTAACCTCGGCGCTAGATGGGGGTGGGTGGTCAACGCCACGCTCCGGCCGCTTTACCCCCGGGAATGACCCGGTACCCATTGTACAGGAGGCTGGGTAGGCCCCAGGGCCGGTCTGGACGCGTGCTGAAAATCTCGCCCCCACCGGGATTCGATCCCCAGACCGTCCAGCTCGTATCGAGTCGCTATACCGACTACGCTATCCCGGTCCCCCATTGTCATGTTAATCCGGGAAATTTTGTCTCCCCATCAAAGGCACGGACCGTTTAATCTTACAGACAGTTCATTTTAAAACTTGTTTGTGTTAATAAACATATGACTGAAGAGATTAGTTTAGTAGGACTATCTGCATTCAGGAATTGCTCGTGTGGTAACTAACTGTTTAAAGAATAGGCCTCCAACCTTTTTATGGCAAAGGGCCACACCCGTTATTGTGGGCTGTTCCGCGGGCCGCACGTAGGCAAATAACAATAAACCGCCTACATTATTGTGTAATTTTTATAGTATATACATGATTTACAAATGTGGCCGCGGGTCGCATAATACAAGCCGGGGGCCGCGGTTTGGAGACCGATGCTTTAAAGACTCGTGGTTAGTTAAATACCGCCAGGCTTAAAAACACGAACTCTGCACTTTGTCCACACAGCCTATGTACGTGTACCCTACGATTCTTACAACAAGCAGCCACTATACCCCTATACAGCTTTCACTGACTGGTCTTGCTAATGGATGCACACTGCTCCCTGTGAAGTAAGAACTGAATCTTTGTACATAATGTACATTAATTTTAGTCCTCAAATATTGAAAGTTACACTTTTTCTACAGCAGTGGGTACTCATTCAGCTAAGAAATCCCTGTTTCGCCACCATTGGAGACACTATGTATTATACCCTATCCTAAGACAGTTCAGTCCAGATCACATCTTTATAACCAGTATAGCCAAAATCCATTTTCATTACATGCTCATATTATCATCGCCTCCTTTTCAGAAGTGAATTCTTCCTATGAGGCTTTCTAACTAGTAAGTTTTTCAAACACACTTGTAGGACTCCACACGAAGGCTGGGAACTGCAAACACCTGGTGTTAGCGGATACAACCTTCTATACAATTTGACTCATCTAATGATCTAATCAGTTCATTTGAATTCGTATGTAGACCTAAACATTTTCTGCACCAGTGCTGAATGAATTACCCATTTCCATCTCCGTGATTAGAGCCTAATCACTTAAAAAATATGCAGACTGACAAATGTACCAGACGATAGATATAAATTACGATGTAGCCTGCTCTTGCGGACATTCCTAAAATGGTATTTCTATGATTAGCCTAGGCCTGTAATTGACTGATCGCTGACATTTACCTAAAGAAAGCGTAAAACAGGACGTTGATATCGAAGACGTGTCTTTCACAAACGGGTTCTGAATGTCTGTTATTCAACAGTGTCAGTAAATAAAAGGCTTCCTGTCAAATTTTGAAATGTCTTACTAAAGATTCTCCAAAAAATATAGCCTAAATTTCGAGTTACCGTGTAAATATAAGAGCAAATGTATTCATTTAGGTTTATAGTAGCATACGATACAAATGCCACCTTTACACTGTGCTTCCTGCGTCCCAGAGTGAACATACGTGTCCTTTACGCCACATCCATACTGGATATGCGGTGGACGAAAGAGAATTCCATTTCAAATATTTTTAAAGTAATATGAGTAAAATATAATTCATTCTCTTCTCATTAAATCGCAATATTTGTTCTTATTAATTATTAACCAATTCTAATTCAGTTGTAATATCACAACTAATTATCCTTTTTGCCAGTGCTTGTATATTGTGCTAATCACAATAAAAGCAACCACAGCCCGAACGAAGAATAAGCACCCCTTCTAGCACATTATAAAAAAAGGAAATTATTAAACGCCACACAGTGAAATTATTGCGGGAGGAAGGTAGGATAAAGTTCTATGTATTATTTACATCCGTGCTAAACCATAGGCCTACTAAGCAGTCACCTTCATGCTGTGCCAGTCTTTACTCCAGTAACAAATTCCCCAGTTGCCTACATATAGGCCGGGTGGACTACAGTCCAAAGCGATAGTTACACAGTCAGTGTAGGTTATTTACATGGCGGGCATAAATAACAAAAATTGTGTGTGACGTCACATACTTTCGACGTTAGGACCTGAATCTGTCGACAAGTAACAAATATTCAGTGTTTGTTTCTTGTAGTACACTGACTTCAGTATCAGTGAAGGGGTTAAAGTATAAAAAAATGTACGCTCCTCAAGTGCTAAAATGTATTCTATTTATGTCCATTGTGTTGGCGTTTTATTAAAGCTTGATATATTTGAAACTATTCAGTCTGCAAATGATACCAATATATTCATAAAAAAACAAGGAGGCTTCCCGATGTATTTTCAGAGGACATTAGGCCTATACTAGCACAGTATTACATAATTATTTTGACGAACTTTGGATATTTCTTTCGGAAAAGAAACTTAAAAACAACTGTGAAATATTTTCAGTCGGCATCAGACACGGACTGTACTAATCCACTTGTCACAGTTCATAGAGATACACGCCACTTGAGATAGCACTCGAACAGCCCCTCACCATCTCCACCCCCGACTCTGTCAGAACATGAAGTAGTGTTGGTACACCAAACACCACGCGGCCGTCATCCAGAGCCATCTGTGGCATCCGAATGATTACTCCTCGCGTGCATGCGCGTGCCAGCCTGCCTGCTTGGCTGCACTTGGCTCTCATTGTAATGGCTGACAAATGCCTTCCATCACGTGGTTACATTGTTATGGCAGTGAAGTGAGGTTATGACACAGCTGGGTCTGCTATGAAAACACAAGTCAGTTTATCCATAGTTGTTCAATACGTAAGTGGCCCTACAAAGCGCACATGGTGAAAGAAAGACCAACATGGTCATAATAAAATACAGCCATAAAATCGTAATGTCTTTTTCCTTTATAATTTTCAATTTCCTATAATCTTTAATAACAACATGGCGGACGTGCGAATTTGTGAGAGCGCAACAACACTAAGCACCAAATTATCTTCAAGTCCTGAAATGATGTACCTTAACAGAACTTTGAAAAACATGCTTGTGTTGCAGTAATAAGTTTGTTGAATATAAAATAACATCATGGTTGTACTGCGAATTTCTTCTTTAGCTTTCCCTTTTATTGCGACAACTAGTGAACCAATGGAGCCAGACATGTGAAATGTGATATGGATATAGGTACATCAGACACATGCTTATATAGCATACAGGCCTGTGAAGTGTTGTTTGTACAGTATCATTACAAATATGGATACGATGCGAAACTTTGACGTTACATCTGAAAAAAATTCACATTTGCTTTACAGAATCAGTGCTTAAATCGTTTATTCAAAAGAACAGAGTAACAGAAGAATAATAAAAGGTAACAGCAAATTTGTCCCTGTCCATGCGATGAAGGCATATATGGGAATGCTCTAATCGTTCTTAACCCCGACATTAGATGGAGGTGAGCGGTCAGCTTCAGGACCCTGACGCTTTATCGCCGGGGAAAAAACCCCCTGGGTGGGACCCGCAGCCGGTCTGGACGATTTGGAGACGATAAAGATCTCATGCCTCTGCCGGGATTCAAACTCCGGATCTTCCAGTCCGTAGCGTAATCACTATACCGAATACGCTATCCCGGTTTCCTAAATAAGAATAATACTAATATTTGATACATGTAATAGTAAAGCCAACTTTATGATTTCTGATTGAAACTCCTCGTTTCACTACAAGAGTAGTGCTCTTCATTTCAACTTACTGACTGCGTTTTTTATTTAGAATAAGAACGAAGAGCGGGCCCTTGTAAAAGCAGCAAAAAATCTTCAGGTCCCCTAAAGGGCCGGAAATATCTTGAGTACCCGAATGAGTACAGCTTCTCAAGGACTTTCCTCCATTGAGGTACACGGTTTCTCACAAACATCCAAAACACTTGTTAACTTTTTCATAGCCGACAGTAAATACCTTCATTACTTTTTGTATGGGGGGTTCATCGCATAACCCTCGGATTATTATTTTTCAGTTACTTGCGA
The DNA here is from genome assembly GCA_021186555.1 of Reticulitermes speratus. Taxonomy (NCBI): domain Eukaryota; kingdom Metazoa; phylum Arthropoda; class Insecta; order Blattodea; family Rhinotermitidae; genus Reticulitermes; species Reticulitermes speratus. The sequence continues at coordinate 12,656,791 of JAJKFL010000001.1, forward strand.
GCATGTAAAGGTGTTGCTGATGTCAGACAACTTTTGAAGATATTTACATTTATCCTTGAAATCTAAGGGAATCTCAGCAAATAATTAATCGTTAGGATTAATGTTGCAAACAAACTTTGGTGGGAAGAACCGACAGCGATTAAAATGTATTGCAAGAGTAGAATTACTCTTTCGTTACGAAGAGAGAATACTGGCCTGCGGTTTGGCTGACTGTCGTGGCTGCATTTGAATGCAACTGATCGATCTAAAATTCAATTGTGTTATGAATGTGTTGTACAGTCCTCAATAAACGTCACACAGTCGGTGCTCTTTTAACCTCTCACTGTATATTTGTTACGCTCAAGAGTATATTGATGCTACTGAAAGCTACTTCGTTTGTCCGCTTATGATGACAAATTATATCAATGGCTCTAGAGAGAAAATGAGGGTTTAATAACAAATATAACAAAGTAGGCACATTATGAAGATCTGGTCTTCAACAATGGCTATTTTACAGGAGAAAATAGCGCTTATCCGTGACGACATAAAGCATTTATTTTCTGATTTCATGGCGTCAAATGCAGAATCAATATTACAGACTATGAATATTATTTGCTTTTGTATGTGACGTCGCACAATTTTCCACAGAAGGTCGAACCTGAAGATGGAGGCTGAAGGTTCCTCCGAAACTTTAATAAATATCTATCAACCTACACGGCATCACATTACAGAGGGCTAAAATACTCATGGAGATGCAATTTTTCCAATTATACTATTTCCTCGCAACCAATCATGTAAAACTTACAATATCAACAACTAGCGAACACATACAAGAGTCTTCACAGCAAACCTTTTGAGAAGTAACAACATGGAATGAACGCATTTTTTGTTGGTTATAGGCTATGCAAGCCGATTTCTTGAAGAGAAACAGTTTACAATGCTTCCCCATATTCCGTCTCGTTACAAAGACGCAATCATATAAAGGAAAGTAGATATCGCAAGTTATTGGAGAATTTCTCGTTCCATGTTGGTATCACTGCTATCATGTCGCATATTATCTACTTAATTTCATGACGTTTGCTCAACTGGGCTCTACACTGCTTAGCTGCCAGCGCCGAATGGTAAGATAATTTCTATTAATGAATTGGAAAATGATAGAAGCAGTCGTAGCGTATTTTGAGGTATTAATACCAGAACTGTTCATAAAAGACTGAGACAGAAAATAATATAAAACCCTGATCTACCGAAAAATAAAAGCACCTCAATTCTATAGCGACGAATAGTCATTTCGTCTATAGAATACAGATAGACTATTCTACTTGTAATGTTGTTGTGAAATACTGTCTCTCCTTAGGGATAGAAATAAAATTGTATCTAATAAGGGGTGCTAAAAATAGGTGAATAATAAATCAGATGAACAAATAAAACGTACCAACATTTCATAATGTAAGTTTGATTCACACTTGCAGACACAGCAAAGACATGACAGCTTCAGGCTCGCAACGTACTTTAAAAATCTAGTCCTCCAGAAACTAACGACAAGGGCACAACATCCTTCCGCCACAACAACGACAACGTCTCTATGGAAGAAAAGTGGAAACCCAGAAGAAAACTTAAAAACATCAGCACGAAGAACTTTCTAGACCAAGAAGACCTTCCCTACTTGCCAATCCCAATGCTGACCAAAGAAATGTATATGGAAAAAATTTACAGACTAGAATGACTGAGTGAATTTGTCAGACATACCATGCTAGTCGATTCTTTGCATTTACTATTCCTGATGTTAGCCTGTGTTTTCGAAATCCTGGCTTCACACCAACTTATCCGATGGCCTTCATAACACGTTGAGGCAGTTTAGATTTTTCTAGAAAACCCTATTTGAGATCACGCCTACTTTCCCAGAGCCGAGATATCAGACACAGGCCTACTGACTTTTTTTTAGTTTTTTGGTTTAAATAATGCCGAAATGGAATCTCAAATTAGACCACGATCGCTTCCTTCCCGCCTCCTTTCCCATTCTTCATTCTCGAATTGTCTTACCATTCGAAGGTACCCCAAGACTTGGCTTACTGGCAGCGTGATTAAACAAAATATAAGCAAAATAATTTTACTTTAAGCCAGCTTAGTTTAGTTTAAACCTGAGAGTTCCATAAAATAGCGGCAAATTTACAAAGTGTGAGCAACTATCACTTTATGAGAAAGGCTCCGTCTGTGGAGTTAATTGATTAGTTACTTACATACAGGCCCACTTTTCCTTAGCAAAGGTAATGTTATTCCTGTGCACGCCATAAAGGACGTGTGAGAGTGAAAGTATAGCTCCGCTTACACTTAACTTTGGAAGTGGATAGAAGTAATTGGTCAGCTTCTTATCCCGGCCATCTTACCGCCAGCGAAACGGCCTCCTGAACCGTTTGAATACGTGACTGGGTGGACTTTATTGTAGTTATTTCTTTTAACAATAATTTCTTAGTTGATTAACTGTTTACAGTCACTATATTCTCTTTATTCCTTTGCCACGTCCAGGTCCAAGTTATGAACAATTCAAAATGGTACAAGCGGATTCAACAGAGGCTCCTACAGCTCAGAACTCGTGCCGTCTGCACAGGGACTGACCCACCAGGACACAAAGAGCCTCCCTAGGGACACAACCCGTTGTTTGTTTTACGATGGGAAAGAACCTGGAAAGGCGGTCCCGCACAGTCCTGGAGAAGCCACCAGTGCGACACTTAAATGGGGGACGGAGCCACCAGGGGCTGAGCAATCTCCCAAGAGACGGTGGTGAAATATCTGTATGGATTACCGTTGGGGTGGTCCTGTACCAATGGAGGGTAAATGTATTGCATGCGATCCTTTCCTGATAATCAAGTTCTTACAAATTGATTCCCACGTTTAGGCATGCCCTTCTTTAGGGCCAAAATTGCTTTCGCCTTTAGTGTCATATCATATTCGAATGACGGTCACACGTTTTGGAAGACATTTAAATGGCGGTAATGATATGACAGTGCGGACTTAAGCAAACGGAGACGACAGAACACACGAAATATGCGTATAAACTTGGTTAATTTTTAACCGCCATCAGGATATGATTGTTAAATTATTAACCAAAACATGTAGGAGAAATGTCAATGGTGACATGCCGTTGTGCCTTTCATAAGTTTCAATTGCAAATACTAGGTTTTCTTCAGTCGGCACAACAATAATCTTTATTTTGTCATACACATTTTATTAGAACGTGTTTCGACCTATGTACGTCGTCATCATCATCATCATCATCAGGTAATATAACCTCAAATGCACCAGACAAAAAAGCTGCAAAGAAAACTACAAACACAATAAATTCTGCATGTACGTCTGGTCCTTTGATTTTAAAACATTTTAAGGAAACGCGAGTAGGTCTTCGCATAAAGTAACCGTTATTGTTGTCCGATCATGGTCAAAGTACCAACGAGTCATAAATTTCAACAAAACTCCCAATTACACCTTTCATGCAAAACTGTTAAAAAAAGTTTCAACTTGTTACAAGCAGAAACGAAGACGCCTAATTGTCGCATTGTTGAGTCTTTTGTTTGAGAACAGGACAAGAGCGAAGGAATGCCTAGATTGTGCTGCGTAAAACAATACAAAGCGATTTGCTTAAAATCCATTTTAGTATCATGCTCCTCGTTATGGCTAGGTAAGATACAATTAATTTATTAGTTTATTAATTAATCAAATTTAATCGGTACTGATTAGGTCTAATAAACATCGAGCTGTTCAGGCAAGCTGTAAGCATTTTATTGTTCTCGAACAATGGACGGCTAAGAATGTGTTCAAGCTGATGTTGATACAGGTAAGAAGAGGACCTGACACAAAACTTGTCCTAAAAGAGCAACTCTTTTCACCCTTTTAACTACCAACAATGAGGTGTATTGACTTTGAAGCACTTCGTACCGCTTTATTACAAGCAATAAACAGATTTAATCACGTAACTGTTTCCTCTCTTTTGATCATTGAGCACTTGGGTGCGACAACCAAACTGGATCAGTGCCGCTGATCGACACGTGACCTAAACATTAATCAATGAGCAGCTAAGGGGCCTGCCACGTGTTCGGTGCCAGCACACGCGTCGGAAAGATAAGTTGCTGATGCCTGTAATTTTGCTTGTATTGCAGGCTGGGAGCAAGCTGTGAGGGGGAGTACTGCACACGGCTTTCGGCTGTCTGAGAGCCCATTGTGCACACTGTCTGTATCTTCAGACACCTTCCTGCGTTCTGTGCACAAAGAGCGCGAACACAGGTCGTCCGTCAGTTTGTTCGCGTGTATCACTTTCGTAACCCCTCAACAGATGTAAATTAAAACCGATATCGTGGTTCTACCGCCGAGCCCAGTGGCCGCGCGGTCTAAGGCGTGGGTCTGCGGCCGCTAGCTTACTGGGATTGCGGGTTCGAATTCCGCCGGGGTCATGGATGTCTGTCTCTTGTGATGTTGTGTGTTGTCTGGTAGAGGTCTCTGCGTCGGGCTCATCACTCGTCCAGAGGAATCCTACCAAGTTTGGTGTGCCTGAGTGTGATCGTGAAGCCTCGATAACAAGGAGGCACTGGCCCACTAGGAGCTGTTGCGCCATTGGAAAACAGTCGTGGTTCTACCTTAAAAGATACAGAGACAAATTAATTCTCATCCACATCGGTCTGATATAACCGATACTTTATATGCAGCTGACGCAAACCTTTTCCCACTCTTCTTGAAACGGTTGTAAATCGAGAGGCCGAAAGTCGCTAAACTAGTCAAGATACCACCCCCACCCCCCCCCCCCCACCCCCGCCCCAGCGTTTATGGAACACAAAGTTCAATTACCGCATTAACAAGAACCTTACACTCGAATCGCTACTGACTCAGGTGAATCGAATCCACATTTAACACCTATTACTTTAAGATCCAATTTGATATTATCCTCCTGTTCACTCCTATGTCTCACAAGCAAACTCTTATCTTCTGGTATTCCAGTCAAACTGAGAATGGAATTCTCGTTCTTTACGTGCCTCGGCCTTATGATCCCTCTTCATCTCGTCCGCCTAATAATATTTGATAACATACGGCTCGCATTGTAACAAAACGATATTCCTATCTGAAATAAAATGCATGAGCTCTCATTATAATTTTAAGCGTTCATTAATATCTATGTTCGTACAGTGAATATTTAAAGAAATTTTAAATAAATAATAAAGCAATAAATTATGATTAATATAATCTAGAAATGCAGTCTAATAAAATTACTTTATTATAAAAACGGTACATTTTGTTGTAAAAAACACAGTTGAAACTAAACATGAAATAAAGAAAAGTAAAATACAACAAACTGAATGCAAAAAAAAAACTATAAGTTTTTAATATCATTCCACAATTTAAAAAAATTAAAACCACTTTTATGTGCGTCACACATTTACAGCCAATAAAAAGAGTATCCAGTTTTACGAACAACTATGAGCGCAATTTTTTTATATTTTAAGCTACAATTAGGTAAATTTCAATAAAATTAATAAAATCGTAATATGACTGTAATGATACACAACTAGCCTCCTTTACATATTTTTATAGGCCTGACGATGACCGTATTACATCAAAATATGTAGCTATTTTATAAAAATAGAAACTATAATTTCTATAATAAAATACTCTTTTTAGACTGTGTTTCTGTACTATATTAATAACAGAACGGGACGTCTTCCTTTAACAAAATATATTTTAATCACTGCAGGTTTGTATGTGCAAAAAAGAGATTCATAACTGGTAGAAACGGATACCTGGCTCAATTAATTATACGCAAATAACGAATTTATGAAAGGCACACACCATATTAATCTTACATGACCATCATCGTCTATGTTCATCAAAGTGTCTATTTTTATGGTTCTGAAAAAACCAAGAACCATTTTTCTTTTTCAGAATTCTAGTTAGAGATCTCAGCAAGTTATCCAAGATAAACAGCTTTTGAGTAAAAACTATAAAGTTCAATTTGGGTTTTAGATATAGTTACTTAGTGGGTATCATACAGGAAAGATATTGGCCAAAATAAAATTTGACCATAGAATATTACTGTAGCTTTCATAGGCAATATTAAACTGAAACGGTTTCAGTAATTTTTAGAATGACGTGAGTTTAAATTAACAGAGACAACTTTCCAAAGATGACCGCATGCTAAGTAACTTCGTACAAAAGGTTAATAAAAACATACAAAAATTTACACTCTTCATGGGAGTAGCAATGTATAAAATAAAGTTACAGAAGAGTCACCAACATGCTAATTGCAAACATTTAATCAGTAGTCTAAACGACGTTTACAAATTAAAATAAGGCATAATGATGTAGATGATAGTGATTATGATGGTTGTGGCCATTACAAACCCAGACACGAAACAAAGGTAAGAATATCACTCAGAATCTTACGTATACGGAATGAAGGAACTGCAGCCAGCAATCATGTTAGAAAGGTGATTACTATCCCCATAATCTAAACATTACTTTGGCACTAATCAGTTTTACTGCAACAGATCGCTAAATCGTACTTTCTTCAATTTAATTCATCCACTGATTCCAGAGACCTGCTGTTAATAGCATAGCAGACAGATCACGTAGGCGGCTCCTACAGGCAGTAAGTTGAACGCATCCCCAACATCCCCATCATGTTCAATTATTCTATCCCGATGTTGAAACAGTTTTATTTGTGCCAGATTTGAGGTTCTCGCGGTGGTGTTGCTGATGACTCAGATCTTCTGGGCCCTTACACCGTATCGATTTAGCAATCGACACGGCGTAACTTCCCAGAAAAACTCAAATTTTTAATTACATTCGTGCTAAAATCTGAAATTTCCTGCAGAATAAATCAGCACAGCTGCAAGTGGTAACAGGCTTAACGGCTTGTACTCGAAATGCAATTGCACATTTCTTACCAGAGTAATCGATTCAGTATAAAACTATCTTATATATATAAAAATATCTTGCCCCTGTCGGGCTTCGAACCCACGACCATCCAGCCCGTACCCTAGTCTCTATACCGACTCCACTATCCCGACTTCACAGATAGAAGATAACATTAGAATGCATGTTCGATAAATGCCATGAGAGGATGTTGACTAGCTTAATTTCGCGTTGGACAGATGCCATAGGCGGTCTGTTTCGAAGGCAGTAATCCACCTTTGGTTTCCTCAAAATAAGGGACATTTCTACAGTAACTGAGCTACTGTCAGCTTCTAACAAAAGATCGTGTCCCACTGAGGTAGTAGTTTATAACTATACTCACCAAGACAGAAAATACAGCGCATCTTCTGGATGGGTCTCCGCATGGTAGAACGAACAAGATGCCGTTAGGACTTCATAAGGAGTTCAGTTAGATTACGTAACAGCGCCGTAACCTAATATTGTAATGTCGTTAGCTCGCACAAATGTCGTTACAACCCCCTTGGTGCCGATTCAAAGCCAATTGCAGCCAACGAGTCAGCAGACAGAGTGTAGTGCCTCCTCTGCGTGCGAAAATTTCTAAAGAATTGGCAAATCATGATTCAATTATGCCTTACATAGATTCATTTTAACTTCGCACTAATCCAGACTGTTTTATATCCATAAAGTAGTTCTCTGCACTGGCTGGACTGAATTCTTGGCAAAAGGCACAATAAAGTGACAAAATTGTAGAGTATTTTAAAGTACACAACCACGACACCCAGTTTTCATAATAGACTACATCGTCTTGCAATGATTTACGCAAAGTGTATTGTAATGCATTTCTAAACGTCCTAATGTCAAACCTCACACTTTGACACATTTGAATGTTGCGCTCAATAATGCGCTGAGTCCGACAACTGTTAGACTTACAAAACATTTCCATTAATAGATTTAGTGTTACGGTGTATTTTTTTAATTGGCTTACATTTCTGTTTAACGTATGGTCACACAAATCTCTCGGATTTATTTAAGACCAACATTACGCAGGATATAGAAAACGTTCTCGTTCAAAATCGACGTGACTCTCATAAGCAACCTGAGCTGCAAAACGTGATCAAACACTTAAATCAGGGTTTCTCAGACTTTCTATAAAGCGGACAGCTAATGCTGTATGCTAAGACATCGCCGGTAGCCTGTTACTCAGTAAGGCTAATTGTCAGTGAATTGATTGTGTCACAATCACAAACATTAAAAATCGATACTATGCATGTTGAGTTTAAAAAAATTTTAATTTTATTCAGTGCTAAACCTACTATGAAAATAAGTCCACTTATTCTAACACTTCGCGGACCCGTGAAAAGTTGCGCGGACATGCAGCGATTTAGGGCCCAAAGTTGACACTCTTTTAAAGGTTATTCCATCAATATGAAAAAAAGTGCACATTTTTGTTGAAAGGCGACACTACCCTTTGTTAACTTTCACTGTAACTACCTAAACTTTGTAGGACCGATATTCATTTTGATACTAATCATAATTTCACACGATGTTAAATTTAAACTTTATTCATTTTCTGAGAACAAATTTCTCTTCTGAATAACGTCTGTGTCTAACTTGAAAGTAGGCCTGTTGATGTGCAATACATCATCAGAGTAAGCAAGCAGTCCAACACGACTTGGTTCATTGCGGAAAAATATCTCTTTTTTTTTATAAAAGAAGTTACATATTTCGATCCTTAGTGGGACATCGTAAGGCTACACACATAAACAAATAAAAGAAGGATTTTACGTGATTTTACAATTTTCTTTTTTCGATGTTATATCTCATACCTGATTTTGTTTCTCCATTGTAACAAATTGTGTTTGACTGCCTGATTTAATTGAGAATGTCTTACCGTGAACATAACGCAATATCACACATTACGACTAAAAATGTATATCTTGTGTCCTCTCTTAGTTAATTCAATTTGTGGAGTATCATCAATGGAAGTCAGGTCTAAGTTACTACGAATAGGGCAAACATAGGGTCTACAAAGAAAAGGAAAAGCTTTTGATACATAAAACTCAGCACGGAAAGGGTTAGTATTTGTTCTTTGGGCATTTATTATCCAGTTAAAAGAAGTCATGCTTTCGCGTCAATAAAACGGCTGCATCGAACAAATCCCAGCAGAGAGAGCTGGATTCGTACGAATGCCCTTCAATTAGAACGCGGAATTAAAATTTAGAAGTTGTGAAATTGTTTGTTTGTCTCCGTGATTTTCACCCCTTTTAGACTGCAACAGTCTCTGAAAAGTTGAAATGAAGAGTTAGTTTTAACAGTCGAACAAACAATGGCATTATCTAATTTGTAACACCCTCGTCCTCCATTAATCCTTTGCGAAGGAAGTCATAAAGGAAATGCGCAATAACACATCTCACCCAGCAAAGAACCACCCACTGTAATGATAATTAAATCCTTTCCCATCTTGTGTTTTAAAACTTTTAGTTTATTCCTCATAAGCAAAGTAAAAATTCAAGAGCTCAGAACAGTCCAGGAATTTAAGGTTCGTTTCTTCTCTCCTACTCTTAGTTACGTGGAGAGATTAGTTATAGACTTTTATTTCATTCCAACTTACGAGGAAAAATGAAGCATTCTGCACTCTAAAGGAAGTTACATTTCTTGTCGCATTAATTTGTTAGTTTACACCAGGGCCGTACCAACAATCCCTTTACTGCCCAGTCGTTAATGCGTGAACCTGAACCATATGCTGTAACATTAAGAAACTCCGCATATTGCCAGTCAGTGTATTTATGTGATTCACGTTTTGCTCGCAATAAACAGCGATTACTTTCCTAACCAGCTTTAGCCGATCTGTCTTTCTAATGGAAACGGAATCTGTTTTCTGTGAGATATGAACTGAAGTTTTATATGCAGTTTACATGAATGAGAATCCTTAAAAGCTTAATGGATTAATTCTTTAATAAACCTCTTTATCTACGAATATATCAGTACCCAGAGCTTTAGTTCTTTGCATTAAATTTTAAAATTCAGATGCCGAAAATATCAATATGTTCTTACATTTATCTTTGTGTTTCGGGCTTCAGCTGCGACGTTAGCTGAACCCGCGCCAAAACTTCCGCGAATATTGCAGTCGCCATCTTCAGGAGTGAATCCGTTCAAAACTTTCAGCGCACACGGTAGTCTTCATCTTGAAATTGGAGAATGTAATTTATGGCAAAACGGTGGAAGAGTTCAAAGAGTGACGCGGCTGAAGTTACACACCAGACACAGACCACAAAACTCCAAGTGTGAGAGTTTGTTGTTTGCATATTTTATTATTGCCATTTTGTTACAAATCTAAATTACATCGGTAGGACGTGGCGATGGGAACTGCTTACGTCGGTTGCCTTTGCTTGCACATTTAAAAGCAACCAGAGAATGCTACCCAGTTTTGAAATTTTCAAATTTGACTCAGATCTATATTTGTTTGTAATTACGAGCAGAAATATCCTATGTTAACACACATACACGCACGCATAAAATAAGAAATGGCATCCAAACAAACAGGCACGCCAATGTCGCGCAGAAGGCAATAATCTGAAATTCACACAATTTCATGAACGCCCTATATTTTACGAGATACACGGCAAAGCTAAGAAGCGGCAGTAAAATATAATTGATATCCTGGAGACGTCCCTGCAGGAATTAATTACCGAAAGGAAGAACAAGTTATTTGCCTTTCTCCAGACTTCACGAGCGGCAACTGAGAAAATTAAGACCTTCTTCGGACTAGGGGTTACTTTATCATCTCTACCGCCCTCACTCCGACCTACCTTGAAACGCCCAAACTCTCAGCATCTCAACAACTCACAAAACAGCTGTGGATCTCGAAGCATCATGTCTATCCCGCGTACAAACCGTCTTCAGTCCCTGAACTTCCATGATTGTTTCACATGGTCTGGATAGGCGAGAATCTTGTCATATCTACCTGCTGTGTCTGTCTTGCACACGTCATCACTGAAATAATTTTCAACCGCATACTTCATTTGATCCTTTCTACGGTTTTTATTTAATGCAGCGAAATTTACTAGCCTTCAATGTGTAGGAGACAGTCCCACTGCAAAGACCGTATTTAAACTAGACAACAAAGGAAAAGGAAAAATATATAAAAAACCTGAAATTCTATCGCGATTCTGTCCTCAACATAAAGTCTAGGATACCAAACTAGTTGGCAGTCAGAGCCAATAATAATAATCGTCAATAAGATGTAAGTTGGCATTACAGCCTCGAAATATTTGGAAGAATGTTACTTTGTTCGGTCGGTATTACAGCGTTAGTCATGCATAAGAAAGCTACATAGCATGCATATTCAGTGAAATCGTGATTTAGAGTGTCTTAATGTATAACAGTGAATCAGTGGAAGGGTACCTGCTGTAGAAACTGTAGCTAGGGTTGGGATTTTGTTTTGCTTCGAAGTCTTCATATACCGCCCGATTTCCTACTTATTAAGAAAGAATTTATCCTAGTGTAATACGTTTCTGCCCAGTTGTTGCACTTTTTATGTCTCTCATAATAAGGTACGCTGGAAGATTATGAAATATGGGCCAACATGAGCAAAAACAATGTCGAAATAATACGTGTTAGTAAAGTTTTTAAAATTTCTCTCAGTGCATACCTTTCATTTTGAGGGCCAAATCACTCAGCCACTGACTGCTATAGTTGGTCATGCTGTGTGAAAGAAATGGGTCTCTATTTTGTAGTGCAAACTGAGTCTAGGCATTTCTTGTGAATTCCGTGTTTGTTTCCTTTGAAATTTCAATATGCTTTATGCTAGTATACAGATATTCAGAACTAAATGCGCGTGTGTGTTTCTGTAAAGAACTAGGTTTATTAAACCTTTTACGACAAAGCCTGACGTAAACATTACAGAATTTAACAGGCCGTACCCAATATATTAGGACGAGAACATTCTAAAGGTAGAAATATTTATATAATACTTGTAACGGCATATTGTAAAATTACATTAGATGGAACATGTTCAGACTCACCCAATAAAATGTCAGAAATCAATAAAGCATTGTTTCCATTGACACAAACGATTATTAATTATATTAAAAATATATAGCCGACGACATATTTCGGCTTCTAAGTCATATTCATCCTCATATCATACGTATGAGGTGTTAAACATTAACATGCCACTTAATTAGAAGGATTAAGGACTGAATTCTTTAAGGTTTTTTTTTAAGTGTTTAAAAGTTTCGTATTTTTCCCTTCGTTTACGTATTACATGCCGTAACTTTGTCCGTAATAAAGATAAAATATTACCTCAAATCTTTTAAGAATTAAATTGCTGTGTTTTGTTTCTTGTACACGAAACTTAGATCAGCGTCTTAGTGGGTCAGCAAATAGGATTACAATTTTTAGGAGTTACAGAATGAGACATTCATAATAAAATTCAGTTATCTTCTACGGCACACACTTCTTCGTGATGTTTACAGATAATGTTGATAATAGCCTCTTCAGTCTATTAGTTATTCTTGCTTATAGTTGGGGTATATGCTTTCTTAATTGTGTAATGTTCCGGTGAATGGTGTACTGACCCATTTCGTCTTTGGTTGTAGAATTATTAAAGGTTTAAGTTGCAATTATGTTATGTGGTGGAGCGCGACGAACTTTCGATAAAACATATTTTATGTTATGTTAGAAGAATTTATTGACGACGTGCTGTCGTGGTTAGCTGCAGAATTAGCAGAGTCTGCAACTAACTGCAACGCAATTATTAATATAGTAAATAAAAGGTTGTGTCAACGTTAACATTGCGTCGTTGATCATATCACACACACAATGGGATGCCCCCTGAAAGAATATCGGAGATCTTAAGATTCTGGGAAGGAAGCATTAGGAGGGACGGTGAGACAAACTGTCGCAACATCTACATTGCACATTCATTTCATTTGCTTTAAACATAGCATGAATAAAAGTAAACATAAATCTGACTCTCAGGGAAAGCGTGTGATGTAGACGGATGGATATAATCTGGAGAGAAGAGGCAGGAACCACTTTCCTCTGTAAATTTGGTACCTGCTGACAGAATATAGACTGTCGTAACTAGGAAGACCAAAATACAAGTTTTTAATCACAGTGAAAACCCGTACACGTTGTAGAGAAAACCACAGACTCTAATTCCACACGTGTGTTCAAAAGTGCAACCCTCCGAAGCCAGAGATAAATCCCACAGCAGCCCCATAATAAGACGTTCGGAAAGCGATCTCGCTGAGGCAACTTTAAAGCTTGCTGCCTTCTGGAATGTGACGCCGTATAATTTTGTACATAGGTACCAACGTTTTAGAGGAACGACTGCCTGCATCTTCAAAGCACAAGGCGTGCTCTTCCACCAAACTACACACACATAACTCACTACCAAACTACAACACATCACATCCTACAAGGCAGTTGTCTTCAGATACATATGTTCATTAAATAATTACATAAAAATTTAAAAGAAAAGTCTGAGCAGTAAAATAAATTTCCCAAATTCTACATTCAAAAGGCGCATGTTCTGGTTACTCCTGTTGTTATATCAACGGGCAGATATTCACTAGAACTCCAATCTGTATTTCCAGCCTACTCCTTGGAGCAGACTTATTTAAAAGACGAGAGTTATTCAGCTAGTGAAGCAATTCCACTCCTTATCCTATATGTAATAAGTAGTGCACGCTGAAAAGGACCTGCTGAGGCCGGTAAGCCTGCAGGCCTAACTGTAATAAGAACAGAAATACTCGTAACTTATTCTAGAAATGGCAGTGCTTTCACTAGGACACAATCGTGTGGTAGGTCGTTCCTCTTGTGTGCCCTGCATATGGGCCTATGTGACTATTTTACCCTCTTTATCCTTTATATAATTCCATCGCACATGGATTTGTGTGAGTGTGTGTACCATAGCGCTAACTACATAAACACACATTGACTCGTACGAGCTTTATGTTTCCCCGTTTTTCCCTCTCTTTGTACAAGCAAACGTATGTAGCAGTGCCGCATGGGCAAGTCCCATAGAGAATTACAGTACACACACACACACACACTCGTACACGCACACAGACAAAAAAACAACTTCGATTTTCATTCATAATTTGATTTGCCATAATTCCAACATGCTGGCAGACAGGGTGTGTACGTCACTGTACAGGGCAAATCCCTGGGGACTGAAGAGGGAGAGAGACGGACGAAGAAAGAGAGGGTAACTCATTAGTTCTTCAAACATTGCCTTCGCCCTGGTCCTACCCTAGAGCAAGGAGGTTTAAATGGGGCGGACATGGACCACAGAGTCAAGGAGGATTCTACAGAAGAGACTGACGGGGCAATATTTTAGTACTTCATTGCATGCCTGAAGAAACAAGGTTGAAAAGTATCATTGGTTACTTATATTACATTCATCCTGAATCACTCTGTTTAACGTCGGCCCCTTTTTGTTTGAACATAAAAACAGTATTACACTCATTCAGTTCTGTGAAACAGAAATATTCCTTCCCCTTCCTCCATTCTGAAACACTGAGTCTCCAGCCTTCACCCTACCATTTCACCTTATAGATAAATATTTTACATGGCTTTAAAAAACATACACAATTTTTAACATGTTCTAATAAAAACGTCACGACTTTCCTCTTTAACGTGGGCACCATAAAAATTGTGAGTCTCTGAAATACTCACTACCCGACTTCCACTATTTTCTCTTGATGATACTGCACAAATCAGCCAACTCCGCATTTACACACGTTCCTTTTTACTCTAAGCGCCACTCATGGTCTCCTTGGTACTAGGGAACAAGCGATCAACTGTGTTACGGACAAAACGTTAGGTCAGTCCTCACAGATTTACATGGAGATGCTTGAAAACTTCGCGGCACTTGTACCGGTGGCAGAAATCTTACAGTGAGGCATCTAATACAGGAGAGGGACAAATAACAAAGCAGTGCCATGGCTCAGGCGGTTAGTCGCCGGCCTCTCACCGCGGAGGCCTGGGTTCGATCCCGGATCAGTCCATGTGGGATTTGTGGTGGATAAAGTGGCACTGAGACAGGTTTTTCCCCGAGTACTTCGGTTTTCGTCTGTCAATTTCATTCCACCGGCGCTCCATTACTTGGAAAAATGAAAAAACTAGTCATCTTCATCACAGGGTTGCACAATAAGCCTCAAGGCTGCGGTGCTTCCGTAGCATCTGCTGCGGGGCCCTTCACCAAAAAAAAGAAAGACTCATAGTAGCAGACAATGAGCTGCACGCTTTTCTCCGCGTTTGGCAAGAACCATGCAACATACACTGGCGGTCTTTCGAAACACGGTTTCTAGCTGGCATAACAGCAAATAGCTTTATCCGTCCATAAATGTTTACATGAATTTCAGTGGATTAACACATCGCACCTTTGCAAGTAAAAGTGATCCAAGTCAAAACTGTAACATTTTACAGGAACTGAAGGAGAAAGATTGAAAGGAATAATAGCTTGAAAATTAACTTAAAGACAGCAGGCCTGTGTATGTAAATTTTTCTATAGATTCACGCTAATATAGGCTTGGACAATTTTGCATAGTGGCGTCTTCAGTGCGGAGTACTTATACAATCTAAAATGAAAATTTTGACTTGTGCCACTTTTCTCGCGAAGGTGCGGATTATGCAAAAATATTCTCACAAAATCGGCACTAAACACTCTGCGTTTGACGTATCACTATTTAGAGTCATTATTCTTTGCATAATATTAGGCAATTTTAAAACACGTGACTTTAGATTCAGTTTTTTTTTCTTCAAAATTTATGAGTGCAGCATGTGTTCGGGAAAATCGGGTTATTTTGACAAATAATGACCTTGAATTTCGATATAAGACCATACACGTATTTTAGGAAGAGTATTATTAAAAGAAACATATGTCTATAAAGGTTGTGTAAATGGAATATTCTGAATTTCTTTTGTGTTTCTTTACTATTACCAGATGCAAGTCTGTTGGTCCAAAGGTAATGCATCATAATAGATACATCTATACAGTTTATTGTAAATTAACTTAAATAGGGCATTTCCAAGCAGTTCTGTATACTAAGAAAAGGCCACCTGTTTTTCAGTTAGAAACAAAAGTCAAGGAAGAAGTCGCTGCATCTCACACAAAGACTACAAGACAATTTGACCATTCATATCGATGTCGTGTCAGTGCATCAGAAGATCTCATTGCCGCTGTGGCCCTTCAGTCCTGTGAACGGAAAATAACTTTGGCTAGTGTTGTGTAAAGTAAAAAAAGGTAAGTGATTACAGGAAAAGTACTGCTTCCGATGACAGGTTACAGCTATTTTCCCACGTAACGCAGAGAAAATGGTAACTAGGACAGCCAATAAGAGTCTAGATTTGAAAGAGGCAATTCCTGCACACAAAGTGACTGACCCGTCATTCTGCTCGCTTCATGTGTGAACCGCACTTGACATATCATCGCATAAAAGGTTACTGGCAGTGGACATTTCGTTCAGCGCTCCTAGCAAACTAATTAACCACATACATTGTGCAAACTGGAACAGGGATTGCTCTCTCAATAGAGTGACTATACTACTGGCTGGCCGGCCGAGAAATTGGGGTTCAGTTCCCGGCAGTGACAAGAGATATTTCTATTTTCAAAGCTTTCAGACCGACTGTGGGGCACATACCGCCACCCATCCAAGACGCAAGGGATTAAAGCTGTCAGGTCGTAGAGCTGAAAAATCAACTTCTTCGAGTTCTGAGATTAAGAATGTATGGCGTTATACCTCCTCTTCTCAAATGTCTTCATGGCATGGAGCAATAAGGCACAGGGCCAAATTTGCCTTTACTATAGTAAAAATTTTCATTGTAAAGGTAATATTTATTCAGATGGTTACAAATTCCACGCCCTTTAAAAACCCAAAACATCATCAAACTTTTCACAAAATCCCGCCATTGGTTCCGTTCTACTCCTAACAAGTCCAGTCCACACTCTCAAACTACAATTGAGATCGCACTTCCGAAGCTCGCTTAGAACATGGAAGTGTGTTGGCGTTTCCCTGTGTTATGCTCTGTAACTCCGAACATCTAATCTTACAATGCAAGCAATAAATTTCTTTTTTCTCCATATACATAGACTTAAAAATCCCCACAAGAGATAATGCCAAAGTTTGCAAAAGTATTAGGGCTAAGAAGAAGAAAAAGAACTGAATATATCAATCCACTTAACAAATTATAATAATTATAATTATAAACAACTCTTGATTGTAATGACAGAATTATAATTATGCTCACTGGAATAATTATTATGATACTTAAGACAAATTTTACACCCTTTTTCACAGATTTAATGTATATTAAGGTTTCTTTGGGCTCCTTCAACCTGAAGTTGAAGACATAATTGTTTTCGTGACGTCAGTAACTATTTACCAGTCGACATGGAGTACACATCCCAGAAGACCAGAATCTTCAGCAACAACGCTGTGGAAATGTTAAATATGAATATACATTTTTGCACCGTTGTTTCTACAGCTTCAATTCGTGGATAGAAGGCCGTTGTCAAATTTTGCTTTTACTCCAGCAACATAACTGAGGAGCACTGTTAGTCTTTGACAAGCTACCAGCCACTACGTAGTTCTGGATGAAGTCAGCCTTCTCTTCTCCGACGAGCGAGTAAACGTTGGTTGGTTTGGAACGAGCTGGGTGAAGGGAATGCTGGATAGCAAGAAAAAATTTTGAGCACACCACCGGTAAGGAAGAATGAGGGGTGGAAAGTTGACTTTGTGGAAGAGAGAGTGTGGTTGCAAGTCACAGGAGGGCTTCCCGCTCATCTCTGGCTTACATTTAAATGATAAGGTTTCCTTTTCTGTTAGGTGATTGAACACTTTTCTTCGATTATATACATATTTTCATCAGGCGCAGCACCAGTTATCCGACTGTTTCATAAAGATTAAAGTGAAATGTGACAATACATATAAGGTTATTGTATTATCAAATTTCATTAATATGTATAATTAATGTATTTTTTCGATTTATGTCGCACAAAGGAGTTTTAAAATGAAAATAAATCCCCTGTTGTTTTCTTTCATGCCGTCTACATTGGAAAGTTACAGTTGCTTAACTGGTAACGGAGTTTCATTATCATGTTCACAAATATCCGCCACTGATACCGATATCAGCCAGATGAATCCCTTCCAGAACACACTACCCTACTTCTTTAAGATAAATTATAATCACATTATTCCATTCAAGTCTTATTCTTCTAAGTACCTTCCCTTCAAATGTTTTAATAAAAGTTTGTAAGCATTCTCATATCGTGTATGCGTGCTACATACTCAACTCATCTCACCCACTTTGATTTTATGGCCATGATTATATTTGGTGTAGTGTTACTTTCTCTTCACCTTCGTTTCTTCTCTATTAAGTCCAAATATTATCCTCATCATCCTATCTTCAAACACTCTCATTCCTTATTTTTATGAAATTGAAAACCCACAAAACAACAGCCAAAATTACAATTTTTAGGTTTTTAATTCTCACGTTTTTCCAGTAACAGACGGAAGATACAAGATTTTGATCTGGTAACTAAATATGATAATAAAGCAATATACTTGAAAAGATAAGGTAAACTAAGCAGAAAATTCCGTAATCTGTTCCTCTCCAAAAGTATGTTAATACTCCAACAATACACGCCACTTCCCCCCACACTTAGTAATGTCGTAGCCTTCTACAAACGAGCAGAATTACGTCCACGACGACAAGAGTTAAAAATACAGCACGACTCTACATGAGGAGCGTGTTGTAGGAGGTACACACCACCACATACACAAATCGCATGATGCAGTCGCCAGATGAACAGCATAAAAAAGGTAGATAGAAGGGGTAAAACTAGGTCGAAAGAATGAATTATTCACCATCGTCCAACCAATTAGGTACCTCTAGACTTTTCTGTACTGCAGCTGAATCGGTAAATCCTTGTCTGACTCGTGACACAAGTAAAGGTAGGAAGGGGTACAAAGGGGTTCAAAGGCTTTAATATATTTTAAAATTCGCAAGATAATTCAGGGAAACAAAAAAATGCTACAGGGCTCAAGCATGATTAAACGTTCACAGGGATTGTCGTGCAAGAGCATATGTACTGAATACTGCATGGTCCGCAACTGATGAACTTCAAATATACGACTCTTGCGGAAACAGTACACCTACTTCTATAGCAATGATAATAATTATTAAAAGACAAAACAAAGGCAGACGGGGAATGGAATTATTGAGCCACTCATCCTTCACCTTAGCAGAAGATGGAGGTGAGTGGTCAGCCTCAAGCCCAGGCCGCTTTACCCACCCCTTCCCCTTTTCCGTGGAAAGTGCCTCGGTACCCATTAGACAGGAGGTCAGGTGGGCCATGAAGCTGGTCTCGAAGCTTTGAAGAAATGATAAACCACTTCTCCCTGCCAGGAATCGAAACATGATTCCTCGAATATCCAGCCACGTAGCCTAGTCACCATATCGACAACACTATCCAGTCTCCAAATATCACGTAATAGACCATATTGACACTTTCGTTACTACCAAAGTAGAGCTGAGTTTTTTTGGTAAATATGCAGCATGAATTAGATGTTTCTAAACAATGTTTCTTGCTCCACGGTACAGCACCTTCAGTGAAGAATTCAGAGTTCCTCAATAGGTCAAAAAATTTCCTGAATTTACGGAGACTAATATTCATCACAAAGTTCATAACTGACTGCCACTGAACCCTTCGTAACCAGAGTCATTTAAATTAAGCAAATACTGTTATAACATATCTCTTAGATCTCTCTTTCTCTCTCTCTCTCTGTTCTTGTAAAGCAGCGAAAGCAGGCTAAAACATAGGTTGACAGAAATTGTTATAATGTACTGAAAATAGGTGTTCCATTTGTAAAAATTTGGGTTTCATAACAACGAATAGTTAAGAGTGGCTGATCGTTGAAGGCCTAAACAGGTTTCAGAGAGACAGAGAGAGACAGAGTGCGTGTGTATTCGTTTGTCCTTAGCAGTTCTTGAAGCAACTGAGTAAATTTTACAAAACTTCATATGAACGTCGTAACAGGTACGCTACCCTACATAACATTTTAATTCCTTGCGATCGTAGAATCCTAAAATTTTATGCACTTAAAACCTTTAAAGTAAGTAACTTTCGGTTAGGTCATATGTAAAATCCAAACAAAGATTTCGCGAATTTTCTATTTAGCCTTTCTTGTGATTGTTGTAACTAATTAATTTTTACAGACAGAAATATGAAATTGGTAAGCAGGCAGATTTTGAAAGAATCGACATCATTTATAAAAAAAAACATTCTTTATGTTAAAATTACAAACATAGCAATGGACCACGATGCATAAAATACACGTGAAAACTCCCATTTCAGGGAAGCTACAACAGTGGGTGCTATGCAGAGAAATGTGTAATTATGGATTTATAACGCCTACTAATCTGTCTACATATGTAAAGGAATATAAACTTGCTACATTTTAGGTTCTCAGAGCAATGTTGCTGAAAACTCAAGTCTTTTGGATTGTTACGCTGTGTCGTAAGCAGTTCTCGACGTTTCGAAGGGTTATTCTGGCTTCATCTTCAGGGTAAAACAGTCCCCTCTTGGTCTGCTTGATCCTGATGATGAAGGTACCCAGAAGACTTGAATCTTCAGACATAAACTTGTCAAGTTTCTTCGTAAATTTTTGTTATGCGTTGTAATACATGCAATTTAAATTTTGGACGGTTTTATCATTATCGTGTGTCGAGGTGCTGGAAAATTTACTAGTCACTCAGCAATGAGAAGTCAAAGCTTTCGTGCCTTCCGTTTGACGTGACACTTCTGACCGGCGACAAATTTTGTTACAAACACACTGTTAGAGAGGGAAACGTGCTGCGTTTCTTAAAGCACCCAGAAGGCAATAATTTCGAGCTTACTGGAAGGCAGACTTTTGAGAAAGCAAACATTCCTGTAAACCGTGATTGATTGAAAGAACTAATTTACAGCGAAAATTGCTTTTTAAAAGACCCCTGTGTTGCGTTTCCTGAACCGAACAGAAAAGAAATGCGCAGCAAATGAAGCAGCAAGTTGAAAATTTCCAAACGTAGAAATTAAAGCTACTCGTACAACGGATATACGATGTTTAATGTAATATTAGCCGTGAAGAAGACGAAAGGCAAAAAAAGAACTTAAAATTCTGTGACACACTATCTCAATTTAATTCTTTATTGATTGCCGTAATAAACCAACAGAGACGATATCTCACTGCGGAGGCCCAGGTTCGATCCCATACCAATCATAGTACGATTTTTGGTGAACAATGTGGCACTTTGACAGGGCTTTCTCTTTTATCTACCTCCGATGCTATGTAACGTTAGCAAATGACGTCATGAAAGAAAAAGGAAACTAAACATAGATGATGATAACTGATAATGATAATTATGATGATGATGTTGATAATGCCGACGACAATGACGATGAAGACGACGGTGACGACGACGACAATGACGATGAAGACGACGGTGACGACGACGACAATGACGATGAAGACGGACGGTGACGACGTACGACGACAATGACGATGAAGACGACGGTGACGACGACGACGAGGATGATGATGAATGATGATGATGATGATGACAAGAACATAAGTCACGTCCGTTCATGTCTCATCACCAACACAGGCCAGAGTCCAAAATATAAGAATTACTTATGAAAATGAATCTTTCGAAAACTTAGTGAACACCATGAATAATCGAAATTATATTAATCACAAAATTAAATTCCGAGAAAGCTTGCTATTAAATAGCCTTGCCCTTTATCTCCCTCAGTCTTTTATGTAAACCTGAACACTGAAATACTCATAGCTCTACAGTTTCATCTTCCGTGTTTTAAAGCTTACGACTCGCTCTCAGGAAAACACGTAAAATTAGAATAACTGATAAGTTCCGACTGAAGTGCCGTCCTAAGAGAAAAGAATTATCGAAAGAACCTTATACGAAAACCTTTCGTATGAATTAGTCCATGCAACGTAGTCTAGGCTCTAACAAGTAACCCACATGGCCAATAGATGTTAGAATAAAAAAAAGGAATAGTATTGTCTCTTCCACTGGTGCACGGATGACAGAATATCCTTCAGTTCCTTCTATTCCGCACATATGGTGTCACATTCTGTTTCACTGCGCGTAAAGCTCATATTAAAATAGGAGGACGTTTATTGCCTAAATGTCTTCTGACCAAGAAAGATCCTAAAGGATGGAGTAGGTTATTCAGTTTGTTAGTTTAGCTAAAATTAGCCTGTGTCAACGAAAATTTATGTTCCGAGTAGTGCATGAAGAGTTCTAGTTAATAAGACAATGTAATAGCTGTGTCCCTGGTACAGAGTCTGCTTCCAGCAGTTGATAATTATGCGGCTATGAATAACGTTCCTATTATATGAAATTCGAGAATCCGTAACCTGCAAGAAAAAGGCAGGCTTCAGATTCTATTAATACCTTATTTCGGTCAAACTTTAATAACAAGAGGAAGTATAAAAAAGACTTTAGAAACAGTAACACACAATACTCATTTCAGTTCATTTCCTTAAACGAAGTTATGACTCGAAATCCCTTAAAATGCCTGAAATACAGAACTATTTATGTGGGATAGAGTCTCATAGCATTATATGTAGATTTCTTATACAGATTTTCATTGGAATCGGAGAATGAATGTGGAAAGTACGGACAGACATTAATTTACGCCTTTAAACAAAGTATGGCCTGCATAATACGGATTCACGAAACTCACACTTGCTGGAAATTTTCTGTAAAGAACTCCCACACCGAATTTAATGGACATCTGACAAACGGTTTAGTCGCCTAACAATCGCGGATACACGATATTTACGTAAATCCAGCGTTATGGAGAACAATAGAAGCTGCTGAATTGACAAAATTAAGAACGCGTAAGAATTAGGAAAAAATAATTGTACTTACAAGTTGTCTGGGCTTGATCGTCGGTTTGTGTTTGTATTTTGAGAACGAGACGGTGATCAAAGTCCAGAAACCCAGCACTCATGATCCTAAGATGTAATATATCATCGTCAGCACCTCTCAGAAAGTAGGCGTAACTCACACTGGATCTAGGGCTGTTAGGAACATGAAAAGCCTGTGTCAGTAAATAGAGCCAGTGCTGTGACATGGGTCAGGCGGTTAGTCGCCGGCCTCTCACCGCGGAGGTCCGGGTTCAATCCCGGGTCAGTCAATGTGGGATTTGTGGTGGACAAAGTGGCACTGGGACAGGTTTTCCCCTATCAAGTTCATTCCACTGGTGCTCCATTACACGGAAAAACGAAAAAATTAATCATCTTCATCACAGGGTTGCGCAATAAGCCTGAAGGCTGCGGTGCGTCAGTAGGATCTGCTGCGGGGCCCTTTACCACAAAAAAAAAAAGAGCCAGTCAGATCCAAGGACGCCTGTACTCAAGTGACTCGTGTACTCGTATTACATGACATGCTCACACAGACTACGATAAATCTGCTTGAATTTCTCTATCGAAATTTGAATGATTTACTATCACATAGCTTTTGACAGGCGTTCATTCATTCAGCGCCTGGAAGAAGGGCCCCGATCGCTAAGATGATGCATTATTTGTGCACAATTTGTCTTTTTAATTGGGATGTTTGTAGTTCCCCGAACTCGACGGGCATGTACAGTAAGTCCTCCGTATTTTTCTGGCACAGTGGCTGTCAAGTGCGGTGTTACATGTATTAAAACAAGACCAGCACTCACAGTGCTGTAGACTTCTGACGGTGTTTTCGATTGGAAACTGTAGCAACAACGAGACTGCACATAGCCTGAGTATTTGCCCATGAGGCTGGCTGACATTTTCATGGATATTAAATGAAGTTTTGGCAGGTTCTAGGGGGAGGAAAAGGGGAGGGGTGGGATGTTAATTTTAACTTTCCGGCCAGAAACAACGCAACACTCGAATCTACAGGGGCTGGTATGGAAAGGGTGAAATAGTACGGGAGGAATGGGGGGAGGGCGTGAGTGAACAACCCATAACCACAATAATTACCTAGTGTATGAAATAAATTGTGGTATGGTATAGGGCCATTGTAATAAATATATCATGTATTTCAGGGAGCACTGAGAGAGAGGGCGGATGTGTACATACGCCTATGTGTTTGGATGCATGTTTAAATAATTGAAAGCTCCGAACAGTGTATGGTTGCTTCATGTACACAATACGTGATATTTGGTAATGTGTAGGTTTGCGGGTGCGATGTTATAGACATATATTGTGTACGTGATGTTATGTCATGATTTTTTAATTACGCAAACACTTTGATTTTCTGCGTACCCATAATTTGTGCCCGTTATAAAAAAAAAGCTTCATGGCACGATAAAATATTAGCGTGTTGCCTCAAATTCGCTCTAATTCTGTCATAAGCAATTACAAACCGTTTGAAGGCAACTTATCCTGCATGCTGTAAACTGGTTATTCTCTTGATTTGGGCAAATTTTTCGACTCCCTTTGTGTATATTGACAGACCAAACAGCTTTAAATTAGGCCTGTTTCTTTCACGTGTCTGCATGTTAAGCCTTGGTACAGTGTGCGTCAGTTTGCGTTATACAAGTAGGCCTGCCGTAAAATTAAAATCCTAAAGGTAAAAAAGAGTTATTCGTTAACGCAATACCACAGATATAGATAGTCTAGTCAAGATATTTATTTCAAATTAAAAAATGTCTCTACGCAGAAGCCTCAGAGGAAAATAAAAATTAGATATATTTAATATATCAGCTGTGCACAAAATAGAAGTCTTTAAAAGTTATAAAATAATCTTATAACGACGGACTGCATAAAAATTACCATCGTGATTATGTTGGACATTTTCCTATAAACTTGCTAGCAGATAAAACCCATCGAAATTCAACGGGGTCTATAGCACAGATGAAAACAGGCTATGAATGACGAGGCTGCCCAACAATTAACGCCGTCTCTCAGTTTCTGACATTAACTACGTCTTCTGTGAAACAGTAACATACATATTTAGCCTTTAAAAACCAAGTGGTCACTACATGTACCACCTGCTCTAAAATAAGGAAATCCGAATTTTGCTACACAGTGTATCTGTGTGTTTCGTATGACTCTCACAATACATAAAGATTAGTTCCTTAAACAGCATTAACCAGTTAATCTCTTCTAAAGAAGAGGGAATGTGTTCTCTGTGAGACAGGAACTGAAGCTTTGTACTTATAATTTAGGTAAAGTCAACTTTAAAGGCAATTAATCATAAACCGTCACCTATTCCAAGCATATTACCTAAAGAAGACTGTAGCATTAAACAGCACAGGATTTATAGTAAAGAAAGATTTACAATTTCTGCCTCAAAGCCTTTGTTGAATAAAAAATTTCGATAAGCAGTTCTGCATGACCTTGCAGATCTACACATATTATACATAAATCATAAAGGATTCTAATCAGTATTAAGGCACTGTTTCAAAAAGATGGCAATGAAAGGAACTATTATTTCCTTTAATTTGTCAGTTCTTAGTATAGTTACTATAGTTCGTAGTACAGGAAATGTGAAGAAAGAGCTAATTTAGAAATATGCACATAACCTGACATCGAATAATTAATTTTTTCCAGATATCCAGAATTTCGTAAAATAGTGAGGGCCAGAGCAAATGAAATCAGTAATAATCAAAGGACACGTGAACAACTGTAGTTGTTCTAATAGAACGACGTGATATATATAATTACAAGCCTAATTTTCGCTCGCTTCCTACTGAAAAATTATGACTTTTAAAGTTTATAAATTATAGGCACATCTAGTGAGTTTACATTTATATTTCGTAAGTTTAAAGCATTGAACCAAAATATGATTTATGAATCACAGAAGGCATTGCTTCTCTCTCTCTCATTACTTTTATGTTAAAATGCAAATCAATGAATGGAGAGACCATACACACAAGGACTTTTGGGTAAAACACATAAGCGTAAAGCCTACTATTCAATTTCACAGACTCCCATGTCCACAAATCTTGTGTTACTAAGGTGTAACTTATATGGTGTAAATTTAAACCTCAACAGTAGAATTTAATGCGGCCCGTTGATTGAAGTGTTCGACTCTTGAGGAGAAGGACATAAGATCGAATCCTAATCAGAGGTATTTTTCAGCGATTGTAAATATTTTACCATTATTACCAGCATCTTTATTGTTATATTCTCTTTTGATGAAGAAGTTACTGTTCAAGCAGGTTCAAGGGCCGATTTTGCTTATTTTAAATTTGTTGGACGTAACCATTAAGTATCGCAACGTCTCCATACTTGTGATGGTTGACTGGTGAACAGTATTTAATGCAAGATTTATAGGCATGTTTGTGATCCATCTCAGTACCAAACCGACACTTGTATGTTGTTCTTATTGTCGCTCATATTTTGCACAAGAATTACATTATATTAATATATTATATTTTATATATTTGCATATTTTTGGAAGGACTATTGTGTACATCACTCCAGACCTTGGATTAGGGGGCGCTAATGTCGTTCAAACCTCACACGTTGGTGTTTCCGCCATGTTACAATTAGGGGTTGAGGAAATTAAAAATGCGACGTTGGGGTGGCCTTTAATAACATAAAGTCAACGTCACATTTTGTACAAACGTTCAACTGTTTCTTCAATTGGAGGACAGGAAAATACAGCCAATAATTACAGCATTCTATTCGTGTACACAAAGACAAAGATGTAGCATTATATCAAAGCATTTGATGTCGAGGAGCAAGATCCGTTACGATGAACAAGGAGCAGTGGTAGTAATGCTCGGGTCACACGTTATAATTAAAGGCCGAGTCGCTTTGCCTACACGGATTTCATTACAGCAGTTAGGTAACCGCGTGTTTTAATCAATGACTCCTCCACTTGGCATAATCCGCGTTAACAGGAACAGAAGGCCAACATTAGAGAGCGCAGTAAAAGGAAGAGCAACGAACAGATACTCTGTAACAATTATAAGGTTATAAATAAGGGAAGGAAAACGGAATGAAAGCAAGAGAGGGAGGGACGAAAAAAGAAATAAGTAAAATGATAGATAATAAATAAAAATTTAGAAAGGAAGGATAGGAATAAAGAAAGCAATAAATATAAACAAACATTTACTGTAAGCTATACCTATTATCCAGCGCTTCTATATTGATTTTATGTACATCATAGCCTATTAATTTACTATTGACTTAAGTATTGTAGGAAGACAATTCAATTTATTTACCTTTCATTTGATTAAATCTTGGAACGTGTTACATGTAGCTCATATCGCTGAATTAAGCTGAATTCCTTTACCGGAACAACCTTCTGTATTCACCTTTTGATTTCTATATCCTATTGTCATTCATGCGATGTAAAAAATCAATTCAATAAACATTACTCACTCGACTGGTAATTAAATTTTAATTATTTTTTATTTTCCTCAACAACAGAGAAACAACAAATTACTTCTAAAAGTCTGTTCCATTACGTTTTAATTACTGTTTCTCAAATTATCGAAGAGTCAGACGTCATTCCTTTTGTATTTCTTCAAATAGGACTAACCACATGTAAAAACTACTTCAGAATGAAGCTGTGTATCTCAGTATGATTCAGTAAGCGTCATATTAAGATTGGGATAAAGTTTTGAACTGTGAAACATTTATGAGTGATGTGATCTTAATGTAAAGGGTTTATATCTGACACATACACACCAAAATTAAATTTTATCAACAATTTAATGTCATTCTCCAAAACAAAATTTAATCGAAAATGGAGCGGTAGTCTCTTAGATGTAACAAACAGACGCACACACACACGTACAGCCTCTACATGGTGCCTTTATTTTAGCAACTTTGTGCAAGAAACATACGCTCAGACCCGAAAACTATCACCACAAGTGTGACTGACTATAGACCATCTTTTAGAGCATACTGAGTACTAAACCCATATCTAAAGCCGTAGGTCAAGTCCACAACATCATAAATAAAGACTATTACGAAACGCTTACGTCAAATTATTATCCATTATCTTGAAAACTAGTTATACTAAACTATACGGACATGAAACTTCAAGATATACATTTATCTCACAAACTACTTATTACATGGAAATATGTACATCATCATCATCCATCACGAGTTAGGCCTTAATAGACCTGTTTCGGCCTCGTCTAATAGTCTCTTCAAAGGGCTTCTAAGTCGTCTTCGTCCATTTGGTACATGAAACTTAATTTTATCCAAAGTAAAGGTAAAGCAATCCCATTACAGGCCTGGACAGGCCCTTAGGGTTCCAGGAGGTGGAGACTCCCAGATTTCTAGACAATCGACACATGAAAGTGGTAAGGTTGTCAGCCCTACGCACTGGCTGCCTTTACCCCCCAGGAAATATTCCTGGTACTCATTTCTGTTAGAGGCTGAGTCGACCCCACGACCATACTTAATTTATCCAGCAGCTCAAAATCTGTCTGATACATCAACCGTACGTAAATACAAAGGCCCCAGGTATTTAAAATTCGCCACATTTTAAACAGGATCATAACTATTCGACAGATGATTTCAGTGGACACAAGTGTGTTTGTCCCAAATAAAACACAACTATCAATGTGAAAGACGAATGTACTATTTAGGAGACCGAAATATGACGCCCCACAAAAGTGGCACTTGACTACACCAGAAATAAGAAAATCACTTAGGAAAAGACTGTGAAATGAAACAGAATAAGCGATACATCTTCGGAATGAGATTGGAAAAACAAGACAAAAAGAAACCGGCTGTAAAAGAACACTCGCATATTTGATACCAATATGTAATTAATATATAGGGCCTATGAAGAAAGTTCCTCAATCACAAATATTTTAGTTTACACGAAAGGCGTGTTGGCAGCAGTGAAAAGTGCGGCCAATATAAAAGATACGGTTCACATGACATTTGAGATTTGAGATTCTCACGGCGGTGACTATGAAGATTGCTGTCTTAGTAGAACATTCCCTGATTTTCACCTAGACTCTTCTCTTTGTCTTCTATGCTGTGACAAAAACGCGATACGTTTAACGTGGCAACTACAACGACAGAATGCACAAAAGCAAATAACACGTTTATGGTTAGAGGATATAACAAGACAGGCAACGTACGTATAAACGTAACATTGAGGCACCTTCGTGTAACCATTGTTGCCGTAGAAAAGAAATAAGTATTAAATATTATGAGTGTGTGTTTGTATGCTTGCCTTAGTTATTCGGCGTGCAAATCGCATCTTTTCTACGCCGCATTATATTGTCATCTCTGGCCCGCCTGCCGTAGCACATTTTTCCAAATCCGTCTAGTGTGAGCCGAGTTGTTCCATGCGGACAGACAGACGGACAGACATGACGAAGTATGTAGTCGCTTTTAGCAATACTGCGAAAGCACCTAAAACTAACAAATTTATGAAAGAATGACAGTTCAGTATGGCGAAAGGTTCCATGAAGTAAGAAGGGCGATGAATAAGGGGAAAGACAATGAAGAGGGCAATAAACTCGTTCCTGCGCACGTCGTGAAAGCATATGGTGGAGTGGAGGTACACGTCCATTCATTCTTAACTTCGGCATTAGATGGAGGTTAATGGCCGGCTTCATGCCCTGACAGTTTTAACACTGGGAATATCGCCCCCCGGTACCTATTAAATAGCGGGCTGGGTGGGCCCCACGGCAGGTTTGTCATTTTGGAGGAAACAAAAATTTCCTTTCTCTGCCGGTAGTCGAACCACGATTCCTCGGCCGTCCAGAAGTAACGCTATGAAGCCTATATAACCCACAAATTAATCTCGCAACACCTAATGTAGCGGACGAGTGACCGTCAATGTTGCTTTTAATTCGCGTGATCTCAGGTTAATGTAGAGGTTAGGTTATTGCCTATCCTTACTGGTGGTGCTAGCGATTTTTCGAGTCCTTTCAGGCATATATCAGGATGGTACTAACAATGTAACCCCTATTTTTATTTAACTCCCAGTTAAGTTGTTCACGCAGTTTCGTGCCAGTGCGAAAGAGGGCAGCAGAGAGTCGGAGAGTCTTGCCAGTGAGTCTCAGATCAATATTTTGTGGCCTCGCATTGCGTTTAGTCGATACTTGTCGAGCGTCGACGATTCTGTACGTTTTAAAAATCTGTAACAGATGTCGCAATATGTACCAGTATAAATACTAACAGGGCGGGAAATATGTAGGCATTTCAAACTGCGAAAATTACTGTGCTGTGTGAATTAATGCATGGCTGGTCGGTCGAGCGACTGCTTGATATCATACTGTTTCCTATAAACAAACTAACTATACAAAGACATTTGGCTTTGGATTAAAGTGTCACATGCGTGGCGCTGGGTCACATATCTCACAGAGGAGGGCCGAGTTCAACCCCCGGTCAGTTCATGTGGGATTTGTGGTGGACAAAAAGGCACATGGGCAGGTTTCTTCCCGAGTACTGTTGTCTTCCCCTGTCAATACCATTCATATTTCATTCATCCACCATCAACACTATATTATCTTAGCAAATGATAGCGTCCTTAAATAAAAAACTTCGCGTACCTTGACCAGGAGGCTACAGTCACACTAGTTCCAGAAGTGTTCTTTTTCCTTCATTAATTCCGTTTCGTTTTACTGCCCACAGCAAACCGGCAATTGATTTCTGAGTAGTGCCCTTTGGCTTACAAAATTAGCTAGAGGACTTGGGTGACTATGATAAAAATCAATCCCTTCTATGAGCTGAAATAAATTTCTTTGTGGAAACTAGCTTCTACTCTGGTATTTGATACCCTCATCTCCACGTAACCCTTCCTTCCCTCTCTTGATATACACAGTCCGACAATTATATAATGAGACTGAGGTTATAGAATAAAACTGGAACAAAAGACTTGAGTACTATCTGTATTTTATTCAAAGTACATCCCTTCTGCATCGATACAGCGAGTGGCACGATCTAGCAAAGACTGGAACGACCTCTGCACGTCTTCTTGTGGTATGGCCCGAAGACTCGATGTCACAGCTCCTTGGATGTCTTGAACATCTTCAAAGAGGCGCCCTTTCAATGGTAACTTCAGTTTGGGGAACAGAAAATAATCACAGGGGGATAAATCAGGGGAGTAAGGCGGATGATTGAGCACGCACACTTGTTTTTGGGCTAAAAATTCTTGTACAGCAACTGCCCGGTGAACCGGTGCATTGTCGTGAAGAAGAAACCAACTGCCTGGTGCTGAGTACTCGGGCCGGACACGGCGAATCCTCTTCCATAGGCGTTCCAGAACACTCAAATAAAAACTTCCAGTGACAGTTTGTCCCTGAGGGACAAACTCGTGGTGAATAATTCCCTTGCTGTCGTAGAATCACACAAGCATTGTCTTCACTTTTGACTTTTGAAAACGAACTTTTTTGCCTTTTGGTGATGCTGGTGACTTCCATTCAGCACTTTGGCGTTTAGTTGTGGGATCATAGCGAAAACACCAAATTTCATCCTCTGCTACAATCGAATTCAAGAAAGTTTTATTTCTATGAGCAGTTTTAATGATGTCTTTTGCGTACTGAACACGCTCGTGTCTTTGATCATCATTCAATGAATGCGGCACAAACCGGGAAGCGACCTTTCTCTTGCCCAGGTCTTCCACTAAGATTTGACGAATCGTCTCCCTGTTAACACCAAACTCATCAGCCATCATTCTCACAGTCACACAACGTTCTTCTTGTATTCGTTCTCTCACTTTCACAATGAGTCCCTCGTTACGAACAGAAAATGGACGCCCAGGCCTGGCTTCATCTTCAATCGTTTCCACACCACTTTTGAATCGTGCATACCACCTGAATATCTGTGCACGAGATAAAGAATTATCCCCATACACTTGTCTCATCAATTTCACAGTCTCAGCTGCAGTTTTCCCGAGTTTAACACAGAATTTAATGTTCGCTCTCTGCTCCATGCTGCTACTGTGACCGCGTCCTCTCACTACCTACACAACATGGCGCCGTATTTCCCGTCATGCTCAGCGTGGGACGTTGCGGTGTTGCCAGATTACAGATGAAGGTTGGGCACTTGGATGGCATGCATTGCTTCATAGATGGCACTTCTATCTTGGTCAAAATAAAATCAGTCTCATTATATAATTGTCGGACTGTGTATGAAGTTCTTTATGGCTTTTCACCAATTTAAATTAGGGTATGGAAGTTTCAGCATGAAAATGGTGAAGAAAGGAGAAGAATCGGTCACTGTATTAGAACACTCGCATCAGTGGTCCAATGAAAACCACAAAACCATGAAAACAGCAGTCAAAATCGCATTCGCAAGCTATTTCTCATTAAAATCGCAATAAACTTCATACAATAACACACGCCCCTGTACATTGCGTACCAAATTTCCCTTCCTAAGGAACAAAGTTGGCTTAGTTGATGAAAACGTCTGTGTGCCACTGTATCACCATCTCAACTTTTGAAGGAAATGACAGATTTTCACGAACTTTGAATGAAAGAGAGATACTTGTCCCGCCTAATGTACGGCCTTGAAACGGTATCAACATGACAGATGTTCGGAAATCTGACAACGCTTTTTCAGGTAATTCTTTCGTAGAATGTAAACCATCAGCATAACAATGCATATAGTTTCATTTATGTTTCAATTTGACTTTGTAACTAATGAACCACTGGAACTAGGAACATGATATTTGGTATCGTGAGACATTATTACCATCAGGAACATTGCTAAAACTCTTTGGTTTCCCGGCATTCTCGCAAAAGTGTGCTCTGTCTGTGGCATTTTTAGCTTATGTTTCGGTTTTTATAAACAGTGAAGCCGAATGAGGCGCTACCAAGGCCCCCAGCAAACATCGGGTAATTCATGACTTTAAGACGGCACTGATTACCTTACGTGACAACCGTCTTCTTATATACTGTTTCCCTAAGACCAATTTCAGTACTTTCCTCCTACCCCATTCTCTGTCCTTCAAGTAAGCTCTTTCCACTTGGTTCCCTACCAGAAGTATAGTCGTATTTACGTATTTCATTTTCCCCATAACAAGCTCGTGGAACCGTCCGTCGTTTTACCTCCCTAAAATAACAATTACAAATCATGAATTTTCTCCATTCCCTATTTCTTCCGTCTCAGATGCAAACTTGACAGCACTTTATTTTTAATTGCAGAATAATGGACCACAGTGTACCATCATACAAGAAAAATACTATTGATACTTGTTGCATTAATACTTTGTCGTATACTGTGATTAAATTTGGTAACAGTGAACATACGGTCTTAGCGATATTTACAGAAAAGGTAAGAAATAATTTCCTGCAGGCGATCAGCCATCCGGAACCACTATGTGAAAGAATACAATAACCAATGTCTAAATTATCCTCTATTGAAATCTGTATTTAACTTCTTTCCCACGAGTATGAGAACCGGCCATACACTCATTATACTAACTAAATCGCAGTCCATTGACTTAACAAGGGGTGGTTTCCCTTTATTTCTGCGTGTCTCTGCCAAGGGTAGAGCCATTCGCTCTTCTTTAATGGTTGGTTAGGGTCTCCAAAGGAATTATATTCTCCTGCAGTCTTCTGTATGCCCTCAGGGCGACAAGGTCCAGATTTTAGAGATCTCCCTGTCTACCGGTGAGGGCGAGAGTGGCTTTTACTCGCTAAAACTGTATGTGCAAAACGGTTACACCGTCAATTTTGGCCACACAATAAATCCATATTAAATACGACACGAGAGAGTCATAGCCATCAATGAGACAGCAGGTCGTTATGTTATGTTCAACTTTGTAAACGTGGGTGGTCAAATTATGGACACTGTTAGGCTGTAAATGACGTCTTGCACAGGTTGGCTTTGGATCAGAAGACACAAGCTAACGTTACTAGGGGGGGCTATGAATGTGTTCTTAATTATTTGGTAATTTAGCGACACTGTTGAAACTACAAATGTTTATAATGTCTAATGAAGCGTAAGGACGCCCATGAGTACACAGAATACCAGAAACCTCAAAAATCACAAAACCACAAAAATTTCTATCAGGTTAGGTGGTATCCCGGCCGAAGTTAATTCGCACAGGCCTAAATGGCAAGAGCCTTACCACTACACCAAAACGTTCGGCATAAATTCTTTGTCATTAATGTTCCGAGTATGTGGTAACTGTAGTAAACGTATATTCTTTCTTGTCACAGCACGGGAGCGAAACAAAGAAAACTGCGTTTTGATTTGAGCACGACAGGAGAGGCTGAAAATAATCTGCCAACGGTGAGAGTAAACATAACTGTACATAACAAGAATGAAACTTGCGACGGGACGTCTGTGTTGCTCTGTGAGTAACACTGGGCATATCAGTGTAGTATTTCCGCAATCGGAGAGTAGAGAGTCAATTTGGAACTCGGCATCAAAGCACACATCTACAGTCGGACAGTCATGAACCAGCATCAAAGTGCACATATAACAACAGACGGTCATGGCTCCAGCCGCCCCGGCGATTTCCGGTTTCTGATCTTCCGTCTCAACGACGTGTTACCGCACTCTCTTCGACACCAAACATAAATCGGATTACTAACTAATCAGCAAATCAACTCCACGAGCAGAGTGCTTCTTGAGAAGTTAAGGTATTCCAGAAATTCCCCACATTTTATGGAACCCGAAGGTTCATTAGTGTGTTCACGGGAGCCCGTCACTTGTCCCTATGCACAGCCAAATTAATTCCAGCCCACACCCTCCCAACCTACTTGTTTAAGATCCTCTTTAATGTTACCCTTTCATCAACGCTTGTTTCTACCAAGAAGTCTTTTTCCTTCAGGTTTCCCCACCAAAACCCTGCGTGCTTTCAGCTTCTTCGTCGTGCTTAAATTCTAATCTCGGCTGGGTTACAGCCTCTCATGGCTGAGAAGTTCAAGGATTTTATCTCTGCACTCGAATTCCAGGATAAAACAATGAAACAGGCCACGGTTAACTCATTCCAAATTATTCCGCACTCGCCATTCATAACAATCTTCCCACGGGTCGTGCCATGGCTCAGGGAGTTAGTCGCCGGCCCCTCACCGCGGAGACCCCCGGGTTCAATAGTGGGCCAATGCATGTGGGATTTGTGGTGGACAGAGCGGCACTGAGGCAGGTTCTTCTCCGAGGACTTCGGTTTTTCCTGAAAATATCATTCCACCAGTGCTCCATACTCATTCATTCATTCTTCATTCATCTATCACCGACGCAATATATTTTCAGCAACTGACAGCGTCGTTAAGTAACACATTAAAAAAATCTTCGCACCAACTCAACACTGTACAGCCTCTGCAGCTGACACCTAAGAATCTAATTCCGTCTTAAAATTCTCTATCCATGTATGTCTAGGCTCTTCAGATCAAGGAGGAGGAGAAGGGCGGGGCATATGGGACTCTGGGGGAAAAGAGAAATTCATACAGAGTTTTGGTTGGGAAACCCAAAGGAAAGCGACCACTTGAAAGACCTAGACATAAAGAGGGCTATAATATTAAAATTAATGTTAAAGAAGTGGGATGGCAGGGTGTGGACTGTATTCATTTGGATCAGGTACGGACGAATGGTAGGCTCTTGTCAAGATGGCAATGAACATTCGGGTTCCACAT
Source organism: Reticulitermes speratus (assembly GCA_021186555.1). Taxonomy (NCBI): domain Eukaryota; kingdom Metazoa; phylum Arthropoda; class Insecta; order Blattodea; family Rhinotermitidae; genus Reticulitermes; species Reticulitermes speratus. Next base: position 12,692,258 of record JAJKFL010000001.1, read on the forward strand.
AATACGAGAAATTTCTTGACCATCTAAAGGAACTTAATTTCTCAAGAAGGACCCTGCACCATGGACTGCAGTAGGTTACTTCATTTGTGATGGTAACGAGGACCTCTTGCAATGTTGCTTTTCCCCTTATCTGAGTGTGAAACTTGGTCGAGCCAAAAGTGGAAGAGTAGAGACTGAGGGTGTTTCAGGACAAAATTGTGGGGAGAATATTTGGATCTGGAACAGAAGTGATAAGAGAAGCACGCAATGACGAACTTCAGCTCTCAGTTTCATTTGGTATAATTACGCTATTAAATTACAAGAATTAAGTACTCAGAATGTGAAATGATATGAGTTCAGTTTTTACTACAACTTTTGCAGAACTGTCCTCCGTTTAACACCTGGCTGTCATGGTGCATGTCCGATCCATATTATGCACTTTATTTTTACGTTTCTTTTAATACATTTTCCCATTTACGCCTTACCATGTCTAAAGGTTTTCCTAAATTTATTACTTTTGTTTTATTTCTCTCTAAGCTAGCTCTCTTTTAGACAGAAGTTCCAATCTACACTTTCTTGTTTCCGGACAGCTCAGCGATATACGTTTAACATCTTCGTTGCCTAAACATAAAGAAGAACTACCTTTCTTCAGCTATTCCTCTTCCAATTCTTCTTAATTTCCGAAATCTTGCCTTAAACCAACGTATTCAAGTTATTTCGTTTCTACTACGACATTCAAGATATTCATCCCCGCCCCATCTACGTTTCATATATCTGTAAAATACTAGTAAAACCTTTCAGACATTTTCCAGATTATATTCTGCCTTTCTTTATCATTGCATCATTCTTTTATCATCTTATTCTGCTGGTGTTGGTTTAGTGCTGATTCTGCCAAAAGTACGAAAGACCTACAATATCTGCTTCCTCTTTCAACTTCTTTGCCCAGCTCTCCGAACCCATGAAGACTACCAGAAATGCAATAAATTGCGTTTCGCCTACTCAAGGGAAGGGACTCCATGGGAGACACATGAACTGATAAGAGGGCACTCTTAAAGTGGATGTTGTGAATAAGTGAGCTACAATGACCTGTTTTACAACAGAGCCAAAAAATGCGATTTTAAGAAAAAGGTAAGACTTCGAAATTAAATTTTTTCTTCCGCCTTACTTGATTTAACGCAATTTTTTTCAAATGTGGAAGATCGTAAGTGACGAATTGGGAAAGATCTGAAAGGAAAAGCACGTACATTGTTTTCGATGTGTTATTATAGTACGGTTTTATTGAAAAACCGTGAAAAAGGAAGAACATATCCCAGTCAGAATATTCGGTGTCCGGGAAGGAGCTTATGAAGCACATGATAACATACAAACTACTAACTAACTAACTAACTCATGGAGCAGAGTCCTTCTTGAGAAGCTAAACATACAAACTACTGCAATTAAAAAATGTCTGTTCCATTGAGCCAATAAATAAGCGAAAAAATATGAAATTGCCAGATAATGTGTCTTGTACTGCTCTTCTCCGAAGCACGGTACAGCTGAAGAGTGCCGTCTCAGAACCGTGTGAGCAGCTTCACATAGGGGTAGTTTCTATTCCATATAATGAGGAGCTAAGGGTAGGGGCATATAAGCCTACCTTACATATATACCGACTGTCACCTTCCCAAGACCACCACCACCCCAGCTGCATAAGGCGCGTGGCTGTAAGGAGCCGTCCGAAATGTCTGTGCGAATCTTTCTGCAGGCAGATGGAGGAACCAGTCACAGGGATCCATAATTGATCCATCTGCATTCATACACATTTTGTTCATTCTCTACCGTGATTTAATGGCGTTAACCTAAGTCATACACTGCGTTCTTCAAATTGTCCTTTAACCCTTTAAAGGCGAAAATTAACTTCAATTATACCCAAAGATTCAGTTCGCACGCCACAGTAAACACTCGGTCTCGGTTATAAAACACAGTTAAGTGATGTACAGGGAAATAATCGCTGGCGGTATATCGAGGGCGACGGTATGTCGAGGGTGGCGGTAAATCGAAATAACGTATAATTGGGAATTTCTCTTCAAAGAATTTCATGGGCGCTAAGTGTGGTTGGTGCTTGTTGGGGGTTGACTGTACTTGTTTGCATGATGCTTAACAATCTGGGAACACCAATCTTGAGATCTGAATCGCATAAAATCTAGTCACGGTTTAACTAATGTACTACGTACATTGACCTGGAGCAGGCCTACCACAACCACGATCAGAAATAATTACTTTTCAATTAAATGCGAGGGTAACTATCCGATCACCGCAACGCAACTCGGCACAAAAGAACAGGTACAAAAGGCTCAATGACGCAGAAATAATCCCGAACATTCTTCTAGAGTAGCCTGCTCTTGATGACTATGTCGAGGGTTAGGAAGAGGGAGGCATGGCGTCTGTCTAACACGAAGGAAAGGGACGATCTGGGCATTTACGTCATTTCCTACTTAAGTTGCTTGATGCCCGGACATCAAGACAATAATTTCGTTCAGTCTCCTGAGTCAGTCTAGTGAATCCTCCCTCGGCCCGTGAATCTACAAGACATTGACTCCTCGGATGGACGAAAATAGACTCGTCAAGGTTTCATTATTAGATGGGTCCGGATTCTGGACATCACAACCACATGACTCACTTTTAACAATCAGTAGGGACCGTACGCTCACTCGACTGGCGCCAACGATTTCTTACTTTGAATTGGTGTGACATTATGTGATCTTTGCATGGGCTCATAGAGGGGAACTCATGCCGTCAGCATCGTTTATCTCCAAAATTTCTTAAGTATTGAGGCAGTGCCATTAACTAACTACTAACTAACTAACTCTATGAAGCAGAGTCCTTCTTGAGAAGCTAACAGGTCGTCAGCTAGTCAAGAAATTCCCCGCGTTTTATGAACCCGAAGGTTCATTACCGCGCTCACAAGAGCCCGCCACCTGTCCCTATCCTGAGCCATATCAATCCAGTCCATGCCCCCCCCCCATCCCACTTCTTGAAGATCAATTTTAATATTATCCTCGCATCTACGCCTGGGTCTTCCAAGTGGTCTCCTTCCCTCAGGTCTCCCCACCAAAACCCTGTATGCACCTCTCCCCTCACCGAGGCAGTGCCATTAAAAGTGTAAAACAATTCTGATTTTTCATTCACAAAAATTCCGCATCAACATTATATATTTTCATACGGAGTTTTATCTTAAACTGTATTAAAGACTGCCCAGTGTATGTGACATTACATACAGGCCTCATTAAATTTTACAAGGTTTATTCGAAATATTTTCCATCTTTTAATCATTTAATAAAAAATGTACAAGGGAAATGAATTAGGTGTTGCAGTGTAATATTCTTAGCGTTGTTGGATTTTGAAACAATAGGCTGATATCTGTTATAAATAAGTATCATTCGAGAAACAAATAAAGGTGACAGGATCTCAATAAAATGCGTACTTCAGTACTCTCTTGCTTTTTGAACAAGGTGGGCCATTCAGCACGGTCATCTGGGATAAGGACATAAAGGGATTCATTCTGCTACGTACGTCAGCAACACCTACACAAGGACGTCCCTTAACTGCTGCTGGTTCATCAGTTTCAACGGTTTTTCACCGGAACATTACTTGATATAATATTATAAACAACATACGGGATATGCGTGTGTACACTGGATTCATATGGTACAACATAAGTGAAGACTTTTTGTGAATGTGGTAATGAACCATTGGGTTGTGTAAAAGGCAGGAAATTTCTTGACAACCTGAGTGACTATCAGTTTCTCAAGAATGAATCTGGTTATGAAGTTATGTCCTTAAACAAGACACAATTTAAGTCACACGCACGTGTGCACATTAATACATTAATGGTGTCAGACCTCATCAGACACTACTTACTTGTGACCAACAGCTATGACAGCTTTCTTCACTTTAAAAAAAATTCTCGATCTTTGGAAGCGTTGTCCGAAATGAAAAGACGTACTGACATAATTTTCTGAGTTGAAATACAATATCAGTTTTCATAATATGTCAGCTTAAGATAAATAAAAGTACAGCAGCAAAAAGGAAATGACCCGAGGGTCATGACGTACTTTGAATGTTGATGTATTGAACTCGATGTTTTACTTTATGGCTGACCTTGCTTTACAATAGCAGTATAATGAATACAGAAACTGTGAAACTTTGGATGGTCAGAGGGCATGTCTTTCATAAACAGACCAATAAAAGTTAAAGATCAGTCAGACAACAAAACAAAAGGCATTACACGCATGTCTGTGCTTTGTTACACGAATGCATGACAATGATATTACGTAAACAGAATCTCCATAATGGACATTCAGTCCGATTCGTAGGAGTGATATAAGTAGACAGTTAAGAAGCATGGGAACAGACAGTGCGAATGGAGAAGAAGCTGAATGTTACAAATGTGTTAGTTAGATACCTTAAAGGAAGGGGTCTATTTGGGAAAATGGTCGCGTAGACGATGTGAGGCTAGTGAAAAAAAAAACATATTTATCAGATGACACCCTCACCCTGATGGTGACTAATGTAGAGAACATGCAGACATGTGTCATGGCAATTATGACAGAAAGGAGGGAGCCCACCCCTCTCACACGGTCCGAATGAAAACCTAAGTTCTTCCTTAATTTACTTCACTCTTCCTTCTAATTCCCGCCCAACTTACGCTATACGGTGAACCTAAAATTCCATATTAATGAATAAATTAATGAACGCGAATGCTGCGAATATAATATATATATATATATAATATATATAACTAGTATATAACACGGAGTTTACTACAATAATCTTTTCTTGGTTAGTTCAATAATACTTACTTGCAAATAAATGCTGACATATCTAAAAATTATTCAATTTACATCTAAAACACGTGCCGGGACTTATGTAAAAAGCAATAATTTACGAGTTTGTGAATACAACCCCAAATTCTCGCATCTACACAATATTTGTAACTGTTTAATTATATGTATTCTTATATAGACTGCAAAGTCTAGATTGCTACCGATCTTCGCCTAGTTCATTTGTTACCGACATCAAACCCAGAGCTAAAGCAAATCTTGGATCGGCCGCCATCTTCTCACACCTTAATAAAAGTTATGTCTTCTTCAGGGTTCACTATCACACAACGTATCAGGATCTAAATGTGAGTGGCGCTAATGTCGTTCCCGCCTCGACTTTGCGCATCCGCCATATTATTTTTACTGATTGTAGGGAATTAAAAGTATGACTTTGGGGTATCCTCTAGTGGCATAATATTCATACAAAACTTTCTAAAATTTTCAGCTGTTTTAAAAGTTGAATTAGGGGAACTGGCCCTCTTTTTAAGGGTAAGATTTCATATTCGGGCTTTATATGGGGGGGGGGGGGTTAAATTGAACCGGCTATTTTTATACTTTCATTGTTACTTCCTTAAGAAGAACTTAAAGTGTCAGTTCTCTCAAACTTTTTTAATAATGACGTTTTTCCTCTTCGAACGCCGATGAGTGATGTCACCACTGAATCGTTACAAGGAAGGAAAGGAGTTATGTTTACCACTTCAACAATATTATCTATTATTCAAGGACTTTCTTTTGTGTTGTGACACCCGAAAGTCATTGCAATGTCACTTGGGCCTTTCATTAAAACGACGACGACTATGGAAACTATCTCGAGAGGCGCAAATGAAATAATGTATGACTACACATCTCCACCTGCAACCGTGTTAAAACTGCGAGTGTAGGGTCTTACTTACGTATTGACTGTTGAAGTTACGAAAACACGGACAGGAAACATCAGGTCTAATTTTAAAACAATCCTCCTTATCAGAACTCATTCTGATTTGTTCAAAATACAACAATCACATTTTTTTGACAACATGAGGCGCGTTTGCGTAACCATTGTTGCCGTGCAAAAGCAATATTAAGTATTACATATTCTGATGTGTGTCTGTAGCCAGTTACCAGCATGCAATGCGCATGTGCCGTATTATATAGTCATTTGTGGCCTGCCTAGCTCTACAATATTTTTCCACATTATCTCATAAACACCACGATTATTCGGAAAAAGGTATTGAACATAAAATTTGTTTTGATTTTCTCTACAACTTTTGTCTTGAAATGTTTCTCATTCTAAGAAGAATTCACCGAGATATTATCATAAACGTACATAGGTCTTTATGTAAACTACCCGTTATTCTAGCCAAATGTTAATCAAACTTCAATTCCCTCAACAGATTTTCGAAAAATAATCAAATAACAAATTTCATGAAAATCCGTCCAGTGGGAGCCGAGGTGTTCCATGCGGACGGGCGGACAGACAGACAGACGAAGCTAAGAGTCGCTTTCCGCAGTTTTGTGAAAGCGCCTAGCAAATGGAATTGCATCAAACGACAATTCACTTCGATTACAGACTCCATGCAGGAAATGTTTCTGCGCGGATAGACTGTCTTGGGCATTTATACTCTCGACTAGTTAGGCGCGTTCGCAAAATTACGAAACGTGACTATTAGCTTCGTCATGTATGTCTGTACGTCTGTCCGTCCGCATGGAACAAATCGGCTCCCACTGGAGGATTTTCATTAAATGTTATATTTGAGTATTTTTAGAAAATCTGTGGAGATATACAAGTTTCATTAAAATCTGACAAGAATAACGGGTATTTACATGAATATCTATGTACATTTATAATAATAGCTTGCTTGAATTCTTCTTAGAATGAGAAATGTTTCAGCCAAAAGTTGTATTGAAAATCAAAACACATTTTTTTCTACAAATTTTTTTTCGAAAATCGTGTCGTTTATGAGACAATGTGGAAAAATGTGCTAGATCCAGACTGGCCACAAATGATAATATAATGCGATGCATACAAAAAGCAATTTGCATGCCGGTAACTAAGGCAAAGATGCAAACACACACTCATAATGTTTAATACTTATTGTTAACAGCAGTACGAAATGTGTCGTAGCTCGACAACAGTGCAAAGCGAACCCGTCGTTGCATTTCCATGGCAACACTGAACACTTTTAGACTGTTGACAGCTACATATATGGCAACAACGATAGAAGGGGAAAGAACTGTCACGTTTCCGTGGCAACAATGGTTACGCGAGCGCGCCAAAATGTAACAACGTTGTACGTACATTTAGTTTCTTGTTTTTATTAGCTTAGTTGCTCTGTTTCCTTCCGGAGTTCAGGTATTAAATAAAACATATTATTTTCCATTAATATATTCCGTATCAAACATAAAGTTCCGTTACGACTAGAAAACTTCAGCATTCTACACCAAACGTGTATGTTAGTTCAGCCAAATGTTACAACGTAGTTATCTACATGACAGTGCCCTCTTTTTTCATTCACGAAATCTGGTCCTCCTAGGAAAGACTGATACAGAGCGGTGATCAGAAGAATCAACTTTTTTTCCTTTTAGGTAGGCAAGTAAGCTATAAAGCGTACAGTGCATAGCATACGCAACCTATTTAGGTATTTGTAAAATCATTTCATTCTATGAGTGTGCACTTCACCTTTACTAAACGTACATATTACGAGTTCACATTTTTTTATTTTCTGTATTTGCTTTCTTTAACCTCTCTTTATGCCTGTCTTTTATTCCCTGCCTTTTTTCTTCCTTTATTCCTCCCTGTCTTCTTTTTTCTCACTTGTTTGTTTCTCCTTCGCTTGTTGTTCTTTTTTGCTTTTCCAGACTTGGCTAAGTATTCTGTACATGTTTTAAAGAGGGTCTGGTTCATTATTTTCGATTTGTTACACGAATGTTCCTTTTTGGGTCAGTTTCCAGGAAGCGCAGATGTGACACAGTCATACACGCAGAAAACTTAAATATTCAAGTAGGTTGCTTCCGGTAAAGTTTGGTTTTCTTTCTCACGTTATGGCCTACACAATGTTTATGTGTTGAAGTATTAGAAGTTGCATTTGTTTTTCCTTCCGCAAGCCTATTCTCGAGACCGGGGTTTTCTGCTAAGAAAAATGGCCAACAATTCAGGCTTTATCGTGTATTGAATCGTTGTTCATAAATTCCTATTTATTGCCCGAGGAAATACACAAAAATTTCTGAATACTTGTATGTTTCACTCACTGGCAAGAAAATGGAGTGAGATTTCTGGTGCTACAAGGTATCCTTTAACTTCATTGACTAATTCAGCATTTTGTTGCTTATCAGTGCTGTATTTCGCTGTCGACTCTATTATTGCTACTTAATATCTCTAATGGAATGTCTGGGGTTCGAATCCTGGTGATGACAAGAGATTTTCTCTTCTCTCCACCCGTGCAGAGCGGCCCTGGGGCCACTCAGCCTCCTTTGCAATGGGTACCGGAAGTTTTTTCCTGGGGTAAAGCGGCCGGGAGGTGGCGTTGACCACCCACCCCCATCTAGAGCCGAGGTTAAAAATTGATAAAGCTTTATGTCTACTCCCCCTGTGCCTTCATGGCATGTTACAGGGTGAACTTTACTTTTAACTTAAGACCTGTAAACAATTACTCAGTGGCTTAGGCCGGCTACATATAAGCACCAGTCTGTCCATACATGAATGACATTATCTGTCTGAGAAATAAAACTTCATTGCTGCCACACAGCAATCAGTGAATGGATTTACGATGAGTATATTAACTTTGTTGATATCAAAAGCGCCAATTACACTGCACTTGCAGAGAGTTGAATGATACAACGTATCAACAAACATCTGCAGTTACGTTTGCAGCAGAAATGCATGCAGCCGTGTTCTCTCACACACAATTGACACTGCGGTTCTCACTGTAACACTAATCTTACATATTAATCCTACTGACCAATGTTCACTGATAGGCATCCTTATTTTCAAACAAAAGTGGTGTTTGAACAGCAGAGGTTAACAAATCAAACACATATTCTCAGGTATTTAAGTAATTCAGTTCTTACCTCTACGACGACACGCCACATGTATTACAAAGATCGCTTGGATAAACGTGTTTAGGAAAATGGGAGCTTCTCATTGTGAGAACAAAACGAAAACTCATTAAGGCGAATTTCAGTAGACTACAACAGGCGGCACATGCAGGCTAGTTACCACTGCGCTATTAACTGCCACAGGCAGTAGGCCTATCGTACCTCATCATAATAACCTTTCGGTAACAACACGAATGTCTAACGCAACTGATATCAAATACAGTTCGTGAAAGCCTTGTAATATAGTTATTCTTCCATCATTCCGTACAGAGCGTTAAAATGTTCATATATTTTGTTTTATCAGCATTTGTGCGTAAGCTTTTGTGTTATACTGCGAGTCGAGACAGCTTACTAAACGCAATAAATAAGGGCTCGATGGAAGGGGGTTCAAATCCCAGTTGGGGTGTTACAATTTTTCTCCTTACATCATGTTAAGAATTTCTCTGAGGCTAACTGAAACGTCCTGTTCAATACGCACCGGGGAGTTCTTTCACAGGGTAAAGTGCCAGGGCGCGGAACTTAGAGATGATAACTCATTTCCATCCTGTGCTGGGATCTACGGTCTTCATGCGTCGCAAATATGCATGAAACGTTTTATGTTTCAATTAAGCAAATCTGAGGCATGGTCTTTCTTAAACGGCTTTCCGACAGGGATTCGAACCGTGCAGCTCCAGAACGCAATTCTGGAGCGCTATCTCCTGAACCAAATACTCGGCATAAGAATATTTACATAATTCGGCTAAACGTTTCACTGTTTTTTAAATGAATCGGAGGTTCATCACCTTGTTCACAAAAACCACGCCTGTCGACTGTACCATATCCGTTCCTTCAACCCCTTCATTCCAGAACAAACACACTTTTTTATTTTTTTTTATATTGCTATCACCGTGAATTTTCACTAATTCAATTTATTTTACACCAACTAATGCACACGTAAAACCACTTTTTGTAGTTTTTATTATAAGATGTCACCCCACACCGCTCCTCACAACAGCAATAACAGCAATACGCCCACAGCAACACACCACGATTCTTGACACCAACACTACGCCGTTAACCAAAACATTTTAACTACGACTTTAACTTATAAATCATAAGTTTTAATGTTTTATGAATTTTTAAAATTCAGATATTTAAAACTAAAACAATATTAAGACATGAGTGCTATTTGGACCCTTCAAAATATGCAGTTGAAGTGATAGTGGCTTTAAAAAAAAACCCTGATGATGATCTGAGGATCGAAACACGTGTAGGGGTGACATTTTATAATAAAAACTACAAAAAGTGGTTTTACGTGTGCATTAGTTGGTGTAAAATAAATTGAATCACTTTTTGATGTTTTCCTCCCATCTACGCCTAGGTCTTCTCCGTGGTAAGACCTTTGAGCGTTACCGACAAACATTTTGTACGAACGTTTCTTTTTCTTCATATAGATACACGCCCCTTTCATGTCATCCTACTTGGTTTGCCTTCAGCTTTCAATTCTACATTAATTTACTTATTGGCTTTGAAATGACCTTGTCAAAACTAACCAATAATTTATGATTGGACTTCCAGGATGGGGTTTCGTAAAGCACGGATGGCATTCGCAATCCCGCATCTTCGTGTAATGACCCACTCAATAGTCCTAACCTTCCTTAATAAGGGATGACGGGCGCTCCTTCAAGTGAGGTAATGAACAGACAATTACGGGACAACACAATGTGGGTCCTATGTGCCGTGCAATTAGGATAGGTTAGAGTGTGAGGAGTCAAGTTAACTTGGGTTATGAGAGGTTAGTTAGATATGTTAACGTCATACGAACATGATGTGGATAGGCCACGCAAATAATAAATCATGAACTTGCAGCAAGATTTTGTCGTGCAAAGCGAATTCCCGAGAACCTGAATTAATGTCTGTCTTTACTTATATTTCCTAGTACGCTGTGGAAAGTAAATGTTGAAAACTACATAACGTCGACATACATGTCGAAAAACACTTCATATAAAATGTACAGGACTTCAAGAATTTCCCACCATTCCAACACACCGTTACTGGTCCTTTAACTGCATTTAACCAAAAGACATAAAATAAACACACATTTTCTTTATATTTAGGCGCGTTCTCAAATTGCGAAAGTCGACTGTTAGCTTCGTCATATATGTCTGTCTGACCGTCTGTCCGTCCGCATGGAACAACTCGGCTCCCACTGGAAGGATTTTAATGAAACGTGATGCTTGAGTATTTTTCGAAAATCTGTCGAGAAAATTCAAGTTTCATTAAAATGTGACAAGAATAACGGGTACTTTACATGAAGATGTATGTACATTTATGATAGTATCTCGCTGAACTCTTCTTATATCGAGAAATGTTTCAGACAAATGTTGTAGAGAAAATCAAAACACACATTTTATGTTCAACAATGTTTTTCTGAAAATCGTGCCGTTTATGAGATAATGTGGAAAAATATGGCAGAGCCGGACATGGCACATGACAATGTGATATGACGCATGCGCTTTGCATGCTGGATAACTAAGGCTACAGACACACACTCAAAATATGTAATACTTAATACTGCTTTTGCGCGGCAATAATGGTTAGGCGAACGCGCTTCAATGCTACGTTTTATGTACATTGCTGTTCTTGTTTCTCTGAAAAAAAAAACGCTTATAGTAGCTTCATATTTTAAAGAGATCTGTGAACACACATATTTCAGGATCATTACCTAGAGAGCCCCAGACCGACAGTTTCATCCTAATGGCTACGAGTTGAAATTTTTAAGGCAGGCCTATAAGAAGAATACAAAAAAGTAATTGGCGTCGACGTAATCGTGGACGACATTATCTCAGATATGTCGTCACATAAGGTTGCTTTTACTTTCGAAAACCAGTAAACGCATATTCGAGGTTCTCACTGCGGTTAATGTTAATCTCAATCTAGACAAGAAGACGAATAGAGAAGTCTGACCCCCAGTCCGTACGCTATTCACTGTTCTAACTGAGCTGCCCTGGTGTTCAGGTAATCGAGACCAACAACCTAGTTCCCCACAACATGAACATTTTGTGGTTGTAATTCTTAACAAGCCTACCAAGTAGGATCCATTTAGACTCATTAAATAACAATTATGCAACATTTGAGGGACAGGTACTGTACACAAACATTTAAATGGGAGATGTTACACCCCTTCAGAGCGGAAGTGGAATAAGGTGACAGGGGAAGGTCTCTTAATTGTTGTCGGAAATACGTCCCGAGATTACGGAAGTAAATTCTGCCAGATGGGACACAACGAGGACATTACTGTGTCGTATGGCAGTGTCGCGTGATGATTATCAGCGAGGGGCGACACGTTGAATGTCCTCCGGGCTCACGGGAGAAGGCCTTTACCTACTACAGCTGTAAGCACTCATCGCAAAGTGGTTTGCTTCCCACACTTTTTGTTACTAATCTGCTTCTTACCGGAGCAGTTTTAACATATGACAATTACCAACTAACGCACATAAACTTTTTCACAATAGTTTATTCTCAAAATTATTGTTTTAATTATTAAAATTATGCGCATTAGTTGGTGATTATTGAAAATATCTCATTTGAAAATGCACGGTAAATACAACGTTAAATATGACAATTACGTCTATTCACACGTAATAGATACCTAATCCACACTCTATAAATCATCAGTTTGCTCTAATCTGATGTTACTTTAACTCTAGTATTATTCGTAGTGGCTTTTAGGCATGTTCGCAAAACTGCGAAGAAAGAGTATTAGCTATGTCATGTCTTCCTGTCCGCAGGCAGGAACAACTCGCTTCCCACTGGACGGATTTTCATGAAATTTGATATTTGAAGACTTTTCCAAAATCTGTCGAGAAAATTCAAGTTTCATTGAAATCTGACAAGAATAACGGATACTTTATATGAAGACCTATGTACATATATAGTAATATCTCGCTAAATTCTTCTTAGAATGAGAAATTTTTCAGACAAAATTGTAGAGAAAATCAAAACACACGTTTTAGGCCCAACAATTATTTGCCTAAAATCGTATCGTTTATCAGTTAATGTGGAAAAATATGGTACAGCCAGACAGGCCACAGATAACAAAAAATGCGATGCAGGAAAGATGCGATTTGCATGCCGGATAACTAAGGCAACACACACTACGAATATGTAATATTTGTTGCTTCTCCACGGAAACAGTAGTTACGCGAACGCGCCTCAATGTTACATTACACCTACATTGCGTCTCTTGTTGTTGATGCATGCAGTATATTTTGCAGGCGTGAAAGTCACTAATGTCTACACACTTCCATGAAGGAAACACGAATAAAAGAGACCACATCGGAAGATGATATTAAAATTGATCTTTATGGAAACGAGCGTGAGGATGTGGACTAGCAGACTGAAGACAGAATTCAGTGACGGGCGCGTGTGAATATATTTTGTGAGTTTATTTTACACATTATACGTCACATACATTCACTACATACCTTACCAATTTGGGAAACATTCGTAATTTATTTCATAATGATTTTTCAGCTATGTGGATTAAACTTGCATACCGTCGAATGGGTGTAAAGAGTGTAAAGAGCTGCCGTAACAAACTTACGTAACTTTACTATCCCGGGATTTGTCCAGAGGAACCGTGGAAACCCTCAACAAGGATAGCCGGCCTCCAGCCCGATTATCGAATCCGAGACTTTAAAAAATGCGCAGCAGAGGTGCTAAACAGTCGACGACCATTTTCAATCCTTGGGTTCAAGAGAATCAATTTTTAGTTCTCGTACTAGTTATTATTAGTTTTTCTGCTAGCCACTCTTCAATTATCCCAATTACTAACTACAATTTGAATTCTTGCTAACTAAATATTCATTCCGTAGTCTGTCTTACGACAAGCCCGTAGCCTCCTCCAAAGAGAGTTCTCCACAGGGTGCGATCTAGTGCTTCCTGTTTCAATTTACAGTATCTTCTCTTTTCCTTAAGGTCATCCAGTAGCTGCTTACGCCTTCTTGCCCGTCTTCCCGTCATTTCTATCCTTCCTTCTAACTTTCCTTTAATCATGTGTTTTAGAAGGCAGTTTCTACGCAAGATGTGACCAATCCAGTTAGCCTTTCTTCTTTTTATTGTGTGTAGGAAATTCCTCTCCTCCTTGACTCTGTGTAATACTTCATTTCTCACACGATCAGTCCAACTGATCTTCTCCATTCTTCTTCAGCACCACATGATTAATTTGGGCTCGTTATTTTGCGACAAATAAAAATCCCATTGATGTCTAAGTCTTGATAATATCACAGTTCGCTTCATAAATGTGACCATACGGAATAAACAACCTATTACATGCCATAAGTCTTCTTTGAGGATGGCCGAGAGGGCAATTTAAGGGGTAGTGTGACCTGTTTAAAGATATCCGTCAGAGGACAGAAGGAAAACATGAAAATTACCAGGTTTACCAAACATTTACAGAGACTCGAAACTATTTTCTTTGTACCGGTGAGCCTTGTAAATTTGTAAAACCATATTGTGAATGCTTCATTACAATTTAATGTTTTCAAAAATTCATTTTTTTTGCCTCCAAGTCTAGTGGCAGCCCTGTTCTACTTGTGTCATCCACTAGCTGCTTTCCCAGCGCATTCCCGTGTGCAGTTGAAAACTGACCACTTTGTTTTTGCTGTACCGCTGTAGCCACTGATGGCCAGCCCTTCAGGGCTGTCCAGCTCAAAATCACTGAAGAGAAACTGTGAACTCTTTACGTGTGACATCCCCGTTGTGATATACAAGTAAAAAAAATAGGGGAAAAGGAGCAATCCATCACAATTATATTTACTAGTATTGAACTGTATATTATATTGCGACATGTTTCAGCTTTTAACTATATAGAGAGCTACTAACAGCGTCATTAAATTACCACAAAGAAATCCCACTCATCCTCATACGTATTCTCTTCAGCACATGACTACACCAGCAGAACCTAACACTTGCAAATCCATGAAACACGTACTTTCCAAAACATAAATATTTGATAAGAATGCCTAGCTCTAGTCCCGGCAGTCTACTAAATACTGTAAATAAAGACTGCCACGTATCGCCAAGTTGCTCCACATTAACGACAACACCGCAGTTACTAGCAGCAGTGTCAACAGATTTCTGTCACCACTGCAGGCAGTATGCAGCAATAAAATGGACACATACTGCCCCAGGTTTACTTTTGTGTTTTTATTTTGTATTTATTTTTATTCCCCCCCCCCCCCTCCAAACGTAACTTAAGCAGCAGACCAACTGAAATCTCTGCTCGTGTCCCGCCAGTACAACAGCCAATACGTTCCTACCCATCGAGCCCTCTCTATCCAGTAACTGAACACAAGCCATACCTAACAGAATTCAGGCCATGTGACATTTATAATACTGATTCAATCGACTTGTGTAATATACAAGTCGTTATGATATATTAAATCCATTAGGAATATATTAAATAACCGATGCATTGGAAATCAACTAGAAATCTGTGACTAAATTAATTTCTAAATGTAATCCTTTTGCCACAAAACATACCACAAATTTATATTTTTATGCTTACTGACATTGACAGAAACATAACGCAAATGGAATTATTAAAATACTCCAGGGAATTCATTTAGAGTACGTGACCACGAAATACCCTTCCTCAATTCGATATTGTAAATACTAACCATAACGTACTCTTTATAACCCACGATCCATTATCTAGCACTAAATTTGGGTTTTATTTTCGTTTACTTTTTTTTTTTCAACGGCTCGACAGCCCCTTGGGGGCCTAGGCCGCCTCATTTTTCGAGACTTCACGATCACATTTTTTAGACACACCACACTCGGTAGGACTCCTCTGGACGAGGGACCATCTCGTCGCAGAGACCTCTACGTGACAACACACAACCTCACAAGAGACAGATATCCATGCCCCCGGTGGGATTCGAACCCACAATCCTAGTAAGCGAGCGGCCGTAGACCCACGCCTTAGACCGCGCGGCCACTGGGATCGGATTTGTCGCTTACTACACACTACATCAAACAAAAGAATCCAGCACACGCCAACTAATCACGTACTGGAAAATAATTTCTAATTTACTCGTAATATTGTGCCACCTATCATGAAACATACGTTTGTTGGATACCAAGACGTGAAGGAACTCTGTTGCTACAGACGTCTAGCGGTAAATGGTGGAACTATTCAGAGTATCGTGCTGTAACATTTCTCATCACCGCAGTGTGCAAAACATGGCTACCTACACTATGGGCGGGAGCAGTGTAAGTGTATTGTGAAATTTAGCAACTTACCTCCACATCAGTCACCAACGATATTCACTTTCCAGCTTCAGATGGGTCCTGTATTGATCATCAATTTCCACAACGTCTTTCCACACTTTCTTTAGTACTTCAAACGCACATATTTTATTACAGGCCTTTATTATATACTGGTATATATATTTTTATTTGGGCCTATAAGGGAGGGAGCAGCAGAAGTCTGGAGGAAGTTGCATATGAGGAGCTTTGCACCCGGTATTACCACTCACATCCAATGAAACGTACTTGAAACTAAAAAAAAAAAAATAAGACGAGTTTATACGAAAATCAAGAATGAGATGGAAGGGGCAAGTAACAAACATAAAGTTTCCGCCAGCAAAACTAAAACTGAAACCATAACCTCCGTCGATTACAGTTATGTATGTTTCTTTGAATCATAAATTTGCTGTCATTAAAATGAGGACTCAGCACGTCACTCATCTTTCAAACGTAATGCATTTTCTGTACCATGCCTTGAAGTGTTGTTACTTGGCAGCCCTGACCAATCACGGCGCGAGGAGTTTGAAGACTGAAAGTAATATTACATTTGCATGACTATTTTCATTTTCTGGATTACAGGTAACGCCAGTTGGAGGTATTCGTGATGAATGTTCGTGCTAAGACATGCCTAAGATGGGCAATAAGGGGGGAGGGGGGGGCAGCGAATGCGAAACATTTCCCGACTGGGCTAAGCTGAGCTTTGCATCTGGAATACTACTCCCAAGGAGTTGCTTGTTATATATACCAGTATGGTATCTTAATATATTAATTACATTTTTACTACAGTCCATGTTGCCTCATTATACCCGATATTTTGCTGTTCACACACTTCGCGTAAATACGAAACTCGCTTATCGTTACTTCACTGCTATGCGCACGATTTTTTAGAACGATAACATAAAGCAATACACAGTTTGGTTAATAGTGGCAGTTGTGTGTCCACAACACTACCAAAGCACGGTCCCGCACCAGGTTGTCGGCTTTTTTTCACCACAAATCAGACGCCACACATACCTCCATCGTTGTATCAGTGCTCACTGGCGGTTATTACTTTGAATCGATAATCGACACGGCGAAATCGAGTGCTTATCAGGCCAGGCAACATGACAGTAAAGAAATATTTCATTCAAGCCTTCGAGATGACACAAAGCATATGCAGTAGTTTGGTGTGGGCGTACCAAGACGGAACATTAAAGATAAGACGATAAGAAACATTACTTCCATAAGGAGATTACTGATAACGTTAGATACATATACTAAAACAAGTACAGAATTGTGAACAATGTGAAGCGATTCACAGCGTGCCATTCAAATCTATTAGTTCTACATCAGTCCCTATATTAGTTACTTCACAGGTGTTGCGCAGTTTTGCTCAACGTTGCCCCGTAACCTGATACATACGATTTTTAACTAGGTTGGGATTTCCTTCGTCTTGCTCAGTTCTTCGCCGGCTTAGTAATCTACCTTCAAATAGGTAGTGACTGCTTCCTTCATAATCTTTCTCACGATTCGTATCACATTCGACGCTATAGAACTGAACTTGAAATAACGCCGTTAAAGGGACCTAAGAAGCATAATTCATTTTTTCGTAGGCATTGTGTATCGTACTCAGTTATTCATGCGATGTGCAAAATGCCACACTCTTCACATAACCAAAATTCAACACATTCCCAATGCAGGCACTAAACGGTGGTGAATGGTCAGCTTTACACGCCGCTAACCATTAGATCGAATGCTGGGTGTGTAGCAGGACTACCCTGACCTTGGTGACAAAAAGAAAGGTCTTGCCATCACCGGGAATCGAACGCCCATGTCCAGTCAAGAGCCAGTTTCCCCTGCACAATTGGGAATGTGGCTGTACCCATTTTACAAATATGAGGAATAAGCCCCGATATGTAGGTAGGTCTTCTGCTACTATGAATCAGCAGTGGACAGACAGACAGTACATCCAGGTGTCTGATGCAGGATGCAGGCTGGGAAAGAGGAGGGGGAACAACCTGGTGTGGGGACAGGTGTGTTACTGTGACTACCAACAATAATCGGTCCATTGACATCGTCGTGTTGAGTCACGTCAACATTAAATTCTATCGGTATTTATCTTACAACATAAAAGAAAGTGGTATAATTTTTGTGGGAACATTGCAGTATAAACAGCGGAGTCTATGACAGTCAAAGATCATCTGTGAGACATTAAGCGCACTTCTCACTAACTTCGTCATCACATGGTTCTTGCAAGGTTAATCTATTCACTACGTAAGCCTCCACAAGACAAGATATTCGGTTTCAGAATGGAAAAAATAGAATTTAGCACTTCTGCTGCGTATCTGTGAGATACCCGGATCAATTCACTGTCAATTGTCAATTATCCGAGAATTTAATACTTTACTGTGGTCCCTTGGATTAAATTCTGGGATAGTATCTGAAATGTGTGCCTAGCAATTCATGATTTCCAGCCATTCTTCAGTTCGATACTGTAGAGCCTTGCCTATACAGTTGCTTTATTTAACGATGCTGTTGGTAGCCCAGACTTTGTGGCGTCTATCTACCCAGCTGATAAAGCATTATTAATAACTAATAAAACATAAAATACTAATAACAGGACTTTACTTACAGCGGGGACTATTTCGTGAATTCAGATGGTAGCGAAAGATGTAGAGCCCGCACAGCTCAATACCTATTGGGAAATAATATTTTTTTTATCGTCAGATTTACTGACACAGCATCATGCAAATGTACACTTTTTACCACTACCTCTCACGAGTGACTGCAAGATTTCCTCGTGGTCTGCGCAGTACGGGTAGCATTCAAGGTTTCGCATGGTCCCCATGTTCACACCGTTCATACCTGGGAAAATTACTTAACAGGGGTGAGCACAGTATGATAATAACTGCGAACTATGATATGCGGCAAAGGATTTCTCTCTTCTGCATAAAGTCCAGAGGGCGCCCAGCCTCCTATTCAGTGGATACCGGCGACCTTCCCTGGGGCATGAAGCTGACCGCTCACCTCCATTTAGTGCCGAGGTTAAGAATGAGTGGAGCTGTACATCTGCTCCCCCTTATGCCTTCATGGCGTGTATAGGGACAACTTTGCCTTTTTTACTGCATAGAATGCAGAGCCATGAATATGAAGCACGAGTCTCAACTACTCAACTATGAAGTTTGGTTAACGGCATTACAACATCCGTACTAAATTTCATGAAAAGTGTCCAACCGATATCATTAAAGGACTGAAGTTCTATAATTGAGTTCCGAAGGTTCATTTTCTCCAAAAGCCATTATAAAAGACAAAAGATCTGGAATCTATGTCAGAATTTATTCATTTTAGTGCACTTAAATTCGCCACACCATTCAACTACGTCATCCGAAAGTGTGGCAATATTTTGTTTAAAGTGTTAGCAGTCGCATGTTCAGGGCAACGGGACGATTATGTCTATTGATGCATGGCTGAAACAGCAAGCATATAAAATAATGCATTACGTTGATGGAATGTCATTCCGTAGTCACCACACACGTGAACATGTTATGTATAATTAAAATGCGTATTTCTGTAATTTGCCATGCTGTAATTAGTTTTCATGTAATTTATTTGGTTCACTAACGGGAAATTTTGTTACGAATCCAGCACAGCAGCCTTGGCTTTCACCTACGATTCGAGCAAACCTCATTACTTCGTTCGTTATCAGGTCATGGCTACACCCCGTGTAGACAGCAAACGAAGCCCAAATGACTTACAAAGCATGCTTTCCATGATCCAACAACGAAAAATCAGCATTTGTAATTACTCATTCCGTACATTTTAAGAAATCTTTATTTCCATTTTTACATATTTTTTATAAAACCAGGCTCAAGTGGTGAAACTGCATACACCGGAACTGACAAATTCGTCAGCTGATATTCTTTTAGTTTTCAATTTTTCATGGGTTGGGATTAATATTTTATGAACTGCTGGACTCTTTTCTTCTTAATAACATACGATTTGATTTACAAAGCATACATTTTATTTCACCAAAATCACGGTTTAACAATTCGTAAAAAATCGGTGGCAAACTTCAATTATCTAAAGAAATTATGAATTCAGTACAAAAATAGTTGAGAAAATTACTCTACAGGTAATCCTATGATAATTTTACTGATGACCTGCGTTACTGAATCACAAAAATCTTACAGAACAAGTAACCTGAACACTTTTTTGTTAAATGTAACATGTTAAGTTGGCGTACAACAATTTGAAATGGAAACAAACATTCAATTGAATTACACAAACTAATTTCAACTACATATATATATATATCTGCATACTGTAAACACGTTTACTAACAACTATCAACTATAGGAATGTTTTTCTTAATTTCAGTCACCTATGGTGATGGAAGAACAAAAAACTGAGCTATACACAGTGCATGTGCCATAATGGTGTTTAAAAGCTACCTCAAGAGTTGAAACACATAGATGATAATATATGTGCTCTTCCATTCTAAATGGAAATACTCTAAACACACTAACACTAATTGTAACAGAATAAATAGAAAAAGAAGGACTAGATAACTGATCTCCATTAGACATCTGGAAATAGTTAGACAATTAAAACTTGGAATACAACAAACTTCAGTTATATGAAATGTATAATTTAAAATACCTGCTAATAACTTTTAAGTAAACTATATACACTTGAAAATTTACAACACTGGTATATTACTTATAACTTATCTATTAATATTTATGGTTTCCATTCATTAGGTTTTTTACACTTTACTTTTATTAATCACAGAACAGCTTATTTACTTTTCTTGTTTCCTTTTCAGCCAAAATCTGAATAATGTCACGTGAACTCTCCACACGTATTCAGCCTGTGAGATCAATATGTAACGGTTATATTCAGAACATATACCTCTATGATTAGGGATGCCAATCAATGCGCATTAACAATTAACTGGATTTGCATAAAGGCCTGGAAAATTCAGGTAAATAATTTACGTCAAATTTTTAAAATGTCACGGATCAACATTAAGATCATTAATACAAAGTGCTGGTAGAGCAGTCCTATTACATGCCAAGCAGGCACAAGGGGTGAGGTAGAGGTATAGCTCCACTCATACTCGACCCCATCGCTAAAAGGGGATGGGTGGTCAGCGCCTCGCCATGGCCGCTTTACCTCCTGGAGAAAGAGACCGGGTACCCATTGCACGGAAGGCTGGATGGGCCTCGGGGCCGGTCTGGATGGGCTCAGAAAATCTCGCCCCCACCGGGATGTTAACCCCGGACCGTCCAGTCCGTAGCGAGTCATTATACAAACTGCGCTATCCCGGCCGCCATAAAAATTGGTGGTGCACGTCTTTAGTGTCACACCACTTATCAATTTGCAAAAAGTTTTTAAAATTGAAAAGTAGCACTCATTAACATCCCTGTTAAGTTTCTGTACATAAAATGAGACCAAGATGCTTAATAAAACTATCGAGTAACTTGTGCAGTCCTGTGCCTTGATATCAACATCTCACACATGTGCAAGAAAACTTTGTACTGACCGCCCCGTCCCCCCAAGTAGTATCCGAGCGATTTAATTAAAAACATATTCTAATTTCAAACGTTAACAGACTAATATGTTATATCCTCATTTTAGATTTACTGATTTCAGTGTACGTGAGCAAGTGTGATGGTTTTCACTGTACTTTTAAATTTCTTCGCCTAAATAGCCTATATGAGGGCTGTCCAAAAAGTATCCGACTATATTTTTTCCCGCGGTAAGTAATGGCGAAAGGGTGGGGAAACTGAGCGTAGTGGTAGAAGGGACTTTCATGCGTATACGTGATTTTTTGCTGCCTCGCAACACCGCCGGATGCGTCTGTCGCTGCCAGATAGCGAAGTGGTGTAACACGTGTTCGTCGCATTCTCGTTTCGCTCAAGATTACAGAATGTTTGGAGCAGCGATACTGCATCAAGTTTTGTCAGAAACTTGGGGATACCCAAGCGGAAACAATCCGCAAAATTCAGCAGGCTTTCGGTGATGATGCAATGGGGGTCACTCAAATTAAAGAGTGGTTCAACCGCTTTAAAGATGGCCGCATGTCGGCGGACAGTGACCAGCGTTCCGGGAGACCGTCAACGAGCCGAAATGCTGATGTAATTGACAAAGTGCGGACATTGATCATGGAGGACCGTCGTTTGACCGTCCGGGAAATTGCTGATGAGGTTGGGATCAGCAGAGGTTCCGCATACACGATTTTAACTGAGGATGTGGGCATGCGAAGAGTGGCGGCAAAATTTGTGCCCAAGCTGCTTTCGCCGGAGCAGCAACAACTCCGCCTTGAGGTCGCGCAGGACATGCTGGAGTGCGCCAACAGGGATCCTGAGTTCCTGAAGACTGTGATCACTGGTGACGAGTCGTGGGTGTACGGATATGACCCGGAAACCAAGGTCCAGTCGTCACAATGGAAGCATCCAACATCCCCGAGGCCCAAAAAAGCACGACACGTTCGGAGCAATGTGAAGGTGATACTAACTGTTTTCTTCGATTACCGGGGTGTTGTGCATCATGAGTACGCACCACTAGGCCAAACTGTTAATAAGGAGTACTACCAAGAAGTCCTCCGTCATCTTCGTGATGCAGTTCGGCGCAAGAGACCGGAGCTGTGGGACGCACGCAACTGGCAGCTGCATCATGACAATGCCCCAGCTCATTCATCACACCTGATCCAGGGTATCCTGGCTAAGCACGGCATTCCGCAGGTTCGCCAGGCTCCCTACTCTCCTGACATGGCTCCTTGTGATTTCTGGCTGTTCCCGAGATTGAAGACACCGTTAAAAGGCGCCCGTTTTGACAGCCGCGAGGACATCATACAGAACGCGACGGCGCAGCTGCACACCATTCCAAAACAAGCCTTCCAGAATTGCTTCCAGCGATGGAAGGACCGCTGGGCTAAGTGTGTGGAGTCACAAGGGGCCTACTTTGAAGGGGATTAGGTATTGTAACCACCCAGATACAAAACTTTTTTTCCCCGGCCCAAGGTCGGATACTTTTTGGACAGACCTCGTATACTCGTAATTTCATGTACAATTTGTCTTCTAGAACCACATAAATCAGATACCTGACCATTATTGACACGTTGGGGAAAACAAGGCCAGTATATGTATAGTGCATACAAGCAGCTCAGAAACAGTCTCACTGCAGGCTTTTATAAATCATTACGTAGCATAAATGCATCTAATTTCCTGACTGTCAATTTCTCAACGAAGGTCCTGTACCATGTACTTGCATTTTAGACTCAATTTCGCTTGATTTGTTTCTTACTGAAGATTCCAATTGAATTTATCATATAAAGGGCCTGTTACGAACTACCGATAAACTTTTAAAATATTTGCACAAATACAATGCACACTTTTTCCTCTCCAAGTCTTCCGGAAAAACTGATTTTAACATAAAATTCTGTAAGGTGTTTTACTACAAGCTAGCACCTAAAATGCCATTATTTGCATGAATTAAATATTTTCCATAATAACGACATGATTTTAAAGAAAACTGCAATGGGCCGACACAGACAACCGTCTAACATTAAAGAAATTTTGCACAACTGACGTATGAACATTTTGAGATCTCCGCTCTTCTGGGATATTAAGCGGCGTCGCGTGGTAATTGTTTACCGACGTTCCGGGACAACGTATCGGTCCCATCTTCACGGGTACGTTGTCCCGAAACGTCGGTAAACAATTACCACGCGACGCCGCGTAATATCCCAGAAGAACGCAGATCTCATCAACATCGCGGCGGAAGCCTGAAATCACGGTATGAACAGTTTCTTTCTCCAATTTAAGACCTCAAAACTGTGGTGCACATTACGGGGCGCATTTACTTCATGCAAATGTATTTTAATTTAGTATCATTTTGTCAGATATCAATATCACGATACACACTGCAAATATCTTACTAGTTCACATGATATGTAGTCTACACAATATTATTTAATACTCTGCTATAATATAAAATAATCAAGAATATTCTATTTACATAGATAATATGGGCGTCGGAATGTGTGGGGTGTGTTCCCCACTCATCTGAGTGGAAGTTGTAGTTTCTTCCTCCAGAACTGAAACACTTCTGACGCCTTTGACAATAAGGCACTTTCATTAAGGCACGCAGAACACTATTGAGATCGATATGAGGTAACCGAATTTGTCATTGGCATTGTAAAAATGACACAGCTACCATTAACAGTAAATTAATATTTGGTATCAAGAAGTGTTACGTTAATACATAACACCATGGTTTTAATCCTCTCTATATTCCACATATCGCTGGAAAAGTTACTTTAATTGTATATTTCCATGGTAACTCCTCATCTCTTATTATCTGAACTGTACACAGATTGCTGGAGAGGTTACATTTGAATGACGTCACACTCCAATGCTAAGTAACAGCAAAGCAGTTTTCTTTCAACAGGATGTAATTTCCAGCATGAAACGGGTTAAGATGACAAAATAATGAAGGTACGGCAGTCACAGAGCTCTGAGGTGAACAAGATGAAGGCTTTGACTGAATTTGACCGAAGTCTCAAAATAAAAATCATCACCGTCTAGTAGGTACTGAACGTGTAGGCCTATAGTGACCACTGACAATGCAGACTATGATAAACTGCAGCAATTAAACCACACACGCGACTAATGTACTAAAACGTATGCAAGAAAGGAAATTTAAATGAACTGAAATAATAAGCTGCCATCAAGATAAAACGATTGTGAATCGTGCAGCAGAGAATTGAACAAAACAAGCTGCGTATCGGTAGTTTAAATTTCGAAATCACCTCTCATGTCGTGAGGGAGGAGATCTTTCAGAAATGGACGTCCTGCACATCAGTAGGCGTCTCAGGCTGGCCTGTCTCTTCGGCCCCAGACATCAGTTTGGCGGAAGATGAAGCAGAGCTGGTGACTTTGTTACTGGTGGTCGGTAGGGGCTGAAGAGACGCTGTTTCTGAGGCCACGACGCGTTCAATGTGACGCACGACGTGCTCTGCTGCAGCAGGGTCAACACGTGTCAGGGCGCAAACTGACGTCAATGCGGTGGCGGCCGACGGCGAGTTGAGGCCGCGAACAGCAGCGCTGATGCTGGCAGTTGCCAGGAGAGACGGCAAGCTCTGGATCAATTCAGGTTCTGCAAAAACAAAAATCATACATCGAATCAAGCCAGCTGAAGTGACTCATACGGACTTCCGTCAGTTCCTCCAAGCAAATGCCTGAATTGTTCCTTAACTGAGCTCTACATGCTTGCCTCCACGTCCTGCCCAATTCAAAATTTGCAACAATTCCCAAATTTGCTAATACAGTGAAACAGGAGTACTAGCAGTACCGGTATATGGTAACTTCGAATACCACGAATCTTCGAGTATGCCAATGTTATGTTGGACACTGTCCATTAACTTGAGGTATGTTTCATATAACGTGTCGAGATTTGACTCTGTTCACGTCTTTAGGTGGCCGAGTTGTCATCACACTAGCACACAGCAGCAGCACCAAGAAAGTGCATACAGACACCCGACTTCCACCTGGCAATACATACGCTACATCTCCAATCACCCTCATAGTACCGAATAAGTGAGGGTGAAATGCAATATTCGACAGTTCCAAAATGAGTTTTCTTCAAGAGAATCATAAATGTGTGAACAGTAGTCTCGATTACTTCTCTGTAGCCTTTGGCCTACGCAAACGTGGGAAGAAATAACAGGGAGGGTGAAGACACAATAATGATATCCAGTGTCGGACGTGACAGGGGAGGTATGTAGCTACAGTTGTAATTGCTAGGAATCGTTCACGACGATCTGTGATGCATTATCACGCGACGTTTAGTGTCCCTCTATCGAACGTCATGCCGACCGGGTGCTGTTCTGTACTGCACAGAATCACCCGTTTGTTCACTGCCACTACAGGAAAGCATGGGCTTAGGAAAACCAAGAAAACCATCAGCTACTCTGGGCAAGATTCGCGTCACTTTGATGACATCTGGTTGTGTTTTACACTTAGTAGATAACTACAGATTAATAGGAACACCTAACACAACTGCATTTTATTACAAAACAGTGTTTTGTTTACAGTAAGCTATATGTGTCATAAACCCCATTTACCTCCATTTGTATTTTTATATAAGCCTGAAGTTCGCCCTTTGGGCCGAAACATGTAGATTATTGTAAACAAGATACTGTTTTACAGTAAGATACTGTTGTGTTTCGCGGTGTTCTTATTGGTCAATAGTTATCCTGTATCTTCCTGATATGCTTTGAAGTGATCGTTAATAATAAGCAGATTGATTATATTGCATAATCACGGTAATCACTGACAAGTGGACGGCAGGATTGCGGAATAACAAGTTTTCTGGAAGGCAGAAGGGGGGCGCAGTTAAAGAGGAGTTTGGAAGAAACCACCTTCTTAAATTTAAAGGTCCGCTTTTTTCTTTCATCTTCCTCGACTCCCCGTTATTCTTAAGACGTGGACCTTTAAATCTGACTGACGTGGAACATGCCTGCAGCAGCGATGTAAACAGTCTTGGCTCAGAACGGAGGAGAGGAAGTGGAACAAAGAATTCGGTCGCCGGGCTGAAGACAAAGGCGACCGGTACAAGACGCTTCACAGGAATTGCATCAACACGCACAACACATGGTGGAGTGACGTGATGATCAGTTTGAACCTGCCGCACCTAGTTCAGATTCATCTCGCGCACGGCGCACCGAAACGACGAAACGCTGTATTACAGAAACTCGTACTTTCTAGCTAGGCGGCCCAGTGTGTCTTTACTGAGATACTTCGCCTTTCTCAGACCCATTCAATAGGCTTGTATGGCACAACGTATATGAATTCAATACGACAGCGGAACCAGTTCTTACAAAATCAGCAGACAACTCGTGGCTGCCCGGGAAAAGGCGGCACAGTCGACAGACCGAACTGTGCTTTACGGCTTCCCTGACTGAGGGTTTCCGTGATTTTCCTCAGATGTAAGGCGAATGCCAGGGTGTAATTAAAAGATGGGGCAGGGCCCTCACGCCCGCTCCCTTTCAGTCACGGAGACCCTCACTTTACTTACTTACCCCCCGGTCGTAGAAGGCCTTACGCCCACGCGACTCTGGGTTCAAATCTCAGACATCCATCCAACCAAAGTTCCCCCCCCCCCCCCGCAAAAGGACACATTGTAATTTGTAGCGGAAGACCACGTCAAAACCCTCCGCCAAGACTAGCAAGACGTTTGTGTAGCCCTAAGCACAATCCCCGTTACAGTTACTAGGTTCCCGTGTCACAGCCCAGCAATGCGGCTCGTGCACAGGAATGGCTCAACCAGGGATGCCCAACCTTTGCTTCTTTTTTTCGAAGGGCCACAACCGTTATTTTCGGCTGGTTCACGGACCGCACGTGTAAGAATCGTAAATGGTATACCTAACTGTATAAAATAGTTTAATTTTTATAGTGCATATAAAATTTACAAATGTGGCCACGGGGCTCATAACACAACCTGGTGGGCCGCAGGTAGAAACCCCTGGGCTAAACGGAACATGGCCTGCCTACTTGCGTTTCGCGCAAGTCTCCGTCTTAAGTTAAATTTTTGTTTCATTGGTTGGTTAAGTAGCTCTGACTTGTATCCTGGAGGTGCCCATTTCGAATCCTGGTCGTTGTACCAACGTTTTTGTGAATATCTCCAGTTCCGTCAGGCAAATGCAGGGAAACTCGAGACCGCACCATCCCAAATTATGATACGAAACTACACTATCACTGGAGATAATCAGTCATAAAACTGTCCACGAACCGTACTTCCACTCGACGGAAATAACCTACTTAGCTGGAAATGCATCGTTCAACAAAATAAATAGCGAGTTTTTTTTTATAGATTTCCGCACCGGTGCAGTTGGGGTCTCCGTTCTTCTGGGATGTGACGTTGTGACTGGATGATTGGTGCCCGACATTTCGTGACAGCGTGTTGGTCTCATTTTCGAGGGTCGAATGTCCAATATCTCGAAATGTCGGGCTCCAATCATCCCGTGTCGTAGCGACACATCCCAGATGAACGAAGACCTAAAATAATGAATTCACACATTCATTCGATGCTACATAATTGATTACGTAATCTCTGTACCAGAAAGACCATCACTTACGTACCGTGACACACGTCTCAATCACAGTACGCCTACCATTCTACAACATGCAGTACATTACGCGTCGTAAAGAAACATAAACTGAGCTATTTAAACCCCCAGTTCGTAGCGATGCAACCTACTGAAATTCCACGAGCGAGCGTAGATAACTTTACAACAGTATATATAGCCCGAAGCGCCCTGTTCTTTCTCGTATTAGTTTTTGTGGCGCTGGGGTGTGGTGTGGCCAGCTACCTGGCAGTAACACCTGCGCAACGACGAGGGCAGGCAGCCACGCGAACCACTTCGATACTGGATTCCACTCCGGAAATGGAAAGGCCTCCGTCATCTCAACAGACTTTTAAAAATGGCTGCTTACTTCACGTTTACTACGTGTTTCTGTAGGCATGTCCCACCACGTGGTCCCTCCTTTCTACTTTCGTCCACAGAATGTTGTGCCAGACAGAAAGAATTCAGTCAACTTACAGGTACGGGTGAAAATCTGTACTCGACTGGGGCTGGGCTACATTTTAAGAAACTAATTAACCGGTAGTAAAGCAGGGACGTTCAACATACATCGCCACTTCAACATGAAAGTTACAGTCGCAGTGCTAGACTCTGGTGAGTGGTCAACTCATGCTCAAGCCACTTCACTCCCTGGGAAACAGTTCGGATATTCATTGGACAGGAGGCTGGTTGGGTCTAGACGTGGTAGCAAAGATAAACCCCATACTCCTACAGGGAATCGAACCCCGATCGTCTACCTCGACGCCTAGTCACTGCTGAGTCATCCAGCTTCAGTAATGCATTAACAAGCTGTTAACACAGGAGGACATGACAGATACGTTCTTAAATATACTAATGACAAAATATGAAAGAGAATCCTGTTTAATTCTCAGTACACATGCGTTCGTCAATATCTGTGAAATTAGCCCTCTGAAGCATGAAGCTAATCTAAATAATACATTAAAATTCAGTCTACCTCGTAGTAAACATACTGCGTTTCCATAATAAGACTAGTCAGTTAATGTTGTTTGGGCCGGGGGGGGGGGGGGTTCTCAGTTTAATCTAAGAATAGTATGAAATCCATAAATAAGCACTCATACATACAGTAGGCACGGTCCTTCGAAGTCCCGTAGTAATACGCAGGCCACAAAGGAAAATTCAGCCTTCGGGTTTATCACAAGCATGTAAACGTGCCAGATCTCACGCCTATACTCGTGTTACCTGGCGACTAACTATCCGTCTTCGCACTGCACACGTGACGGACGATGGGAGGCGTAATAAAGGAGGCAGAGCCTCCAGATATCTGACCGCCGCACACACTGAAAGTGACAACCTATGTATTATGTGCGACAACTTTAATGACAGCCAAAGGTCAATCGAAAGCGCACAGCAGGTTATCTCAGGGACGCGTCTGAGTTGCATATAAAAGCTACCACGTTCGAATCTAGGTCGAAGAAGCGGCTGTTACCATTACTTCACGGCTTCTCTAGTCCCTTCCTACGGAGTTTTGGATGATAAACTGCAACATTCCTAACCCACCATTCGTAATCATTCTCTCAGTTCAATCCACGACAAATTATTTCTGGAGATGGATAACTGTCGGTAACAACCTGCGAATCAAGATTCGAAATTCACTTTCAATGATGATTTCATACCAAGATCTCAACTGATAATAACTTAGTTCTGCAGTGTAGTTCTATAATCACCAAGAGAAATGTTATTCAACATTACAGACGTCGACAAATAGCCTATGTGCAGATCAAGTTACAGTGTTCCTACCTTAACAATGATAGGGGATGTTTACGAGAAACCAGGCCAAGAGCAAATATCGAGATCAGAGATCGATAAAAACTTGCCTACGACTGGATCTGGAGGTAGTGGAACACTCCGTGCAATCAGCACTCTCCCCCCTTGAATATCGTAGCTTCAGAAGTATGAAAGAATGTACAAAGAGGATGCCGATTTCAGTCGGATGCAGGAAAGCAGCAGGCTGCGAGCGAGTGTTCTACGAGTACCAACAGGGTATGGAATTGTACATGAAGGCATTCAACGTTTGGTGATCCAACGTGAGGCACGTCCAGTACGGCTTTGAGTGACTGAACCACTTATCCTGCGAGATCTGCGGTTCTTATGGCAGTGACTGTGCGGATTACTCTTCTGGGATACGATATCGTGTTACTTTGGTAGACAGGTACCAATTGCATGGCGTCATATCACAGCAGACTAACTTCAGATATCCGGTAATCGTCCTCAGCCCACCATCACCTGACTTTCCTTTCGAAATTGCCGTTTCTGAATTGGTCACAGAAACACTAATTTCTTTCAAAACATGGGCGTCCAACTTTTTATGGCAAAGGGCCACATTCGTTATGATGGGCTGGATCACGGGCCGCACGCGGAAAAATAAACGTAAGAGATATACTTAACCGCCTAAATAACTGTGTGATTTGTATAGTACACACATAATTAGAAACCGCGGGTTGGAGACCCATATCTTAAACTTCACAGGAAGCGGGTGGGTGGGGGGGGGGGATGGAGGCCTGAAGTACAGCGTCCCTTAAACTTAATAAATGGATGGACAGCGACAGTGAGCCAGCAGCCTCAGTTTTATGGACAGGCCAATTTCAAAACAGAAGTTACCAAAACTTGCTGTTTTATACAGATTCCTGTAATACGTATTGTGTTGAAGTAAATGTCTACTCCTTCACCACCTACTCCCTGTTTCAACTCTAATTTGTCTGGTAAGAACAAAATTTGATGTCACCCCAGATACTGCATAGCCGCGCGGGAAGGATACGTTTTTTTTGCTGCTGGTATTTTATTTCTTCTCCTCACGTCTTCCTGTTTTATCCTCATTCTACCTTCCTTTATCCCTCGTTTTATTCGTTCCGTTCTTCCTTCCATTCTTATGCACTGTCATCATTTATATCTTTCCCCTTGTCTCTATTCTAATTCTCCTTTCGTGTTTGAACCCCTTCTTCCTGCGATTTTTCATTCCTCTCTTTCCTCCTTAACATCCCTCTAACTCAATCGCCCTGGTGTCTGAGTTCTTCACGTTGACAGAGCTAACTTTCTTCAGTTATAAGCTTACGTATGCATATCTTGATGTTTACAGTTCAATGTAAATGCAGACAATTACCATCGTTCCTATACAACTTGTCCATGCCCTTCAGAACTCGATGTTTCGCACGACGTAGCCTTGGGCAAGCTAGAACTTGCACACATCTCATTCATATCCATAACAATACCAACACCCGGCAGAATGACAGGCTAGAGCTTATGACAAAGGTACACGAACCTTACTCAAAGGATCTTTCAGGCAGGCTTTATGCAGACAATACTGTAAATGAGTTTCAATTCAAACAAGCTACTGTTTGCAAAAGATGTGGGAAAGGAAAGAAACAGCCTTAAGGCTTCGAACAAAACGTAAAAAAAAAAAAAAAAAAAAAAACGCAAGTGAAACGGTTTCAGAAGTGTATAAAAATAACATTTCGACGCACCTTCCCTATCCCCATGAAAATATTTTCTGCATGCACCGATTTTGAAAAGGTCATTGCTCCTCCGCAAAGTTAACGTGACATAAACAAGACTATTTAAATACAGCAAATTTATATGACATTAAACATTATGACGTAACACAGGACAATTAGAAGGCACACTTTAACATAATCCGAAGGCGGTTGCAAATTTGGCTTTCGTAAGTGAAAGTGTCAAATTCAATTGTCCCCCTATAATTAAGGCCTAAGAAACAATTTACAATGACCAAATCATACACAAAACGAACCTTCCATAACTTGAAAGCCAAAATTTAAAAACGGTCAAATGTATCCGTCAGGCGTCTCTCTACATACCCGTCTCTCTGTACAGATATCTCTTGTGTGTCACAAAATCGACATCTCTTTGTACAGATATTGCCCCTGATTTCTATGGTTTGGAAACACAGCCTTTTATCCTGAAGGAAGGATATAAATTAAAGGATTCCGAAATTACAGGGCTTGGAAAATATTCAGACCTACAAAAGATGATCGAATATCGTGGACACTGCCTAGTTCTTACAGAATTTTGTGTAGCAAAGCCTCTGTGAAAAGTGCCCAAAGAAAGCATATGGAAATGGAAAGGTAATATTAAATAGATATTTAAGAAACAGTTTGGCGTGATGCAGGATTTTGAGATTCATACCCAGTTAATTCCTGTAGGCTATGTTTCCACGGTGTTCTTTATTTCTTTTTCTTATTCTGACTCTTTCTACCTACTCGTCGTAGGTACAGGGGGTTACTGTTGCACTTGATCACACTCGATGACACACACACACACACACCGGTAGAACTCCTCTGGACGAGGGATCGGCCCGTCGCAGAGACCTCTACCTGACAACACACAACACTCACAATAGACAGACATCCATGCCCCAGCGAGATTGGAACCCGCAATCCCAGCAAGCGAGCGGCCGCAGACCCACGCCTTAGAATGCGCGGCCACCGGGACCGGCGTGTTAATTCTATGAATTCCAATATCACAAAGACTTAATTAGTTTAGACAGTGTCTCAAAATAACGAATTTACATTATTTTATGTGCCTTACGTATACTTTAAACATGTGTGTTACAAATATTCCTGTCAGTCGACTTTAATACACGACTAATTAATTGTTAACACAAGAAAACCGCAGATGTCATTAGTATCGGCATTCGTCGCAATGAGGCCGAGATTTGGGTAAATATTTATCACCGTGTGAAATTGGTTCACGCATTTGTGCAAGCCTTATTCATTTCTTTCGTTCCTAGTCAACCCTATCATTATCGACATTTTTAACCCCTTTTCAGTTCATACACATGCCTACATATACACAAAGGCTTTGAGATGCACAAAACGAGAGCCCTCCCTCAGTCGAGATGAAACAGAATGGCCCTGTTTCCGGTTACCCAACACGCCCATTAACCCCCTGTCCTCAATATTACGATATTCTCACACACTTCAAAAGAAGAAATAATCCCACCACATACTAATATGCATTAGGCAGACTAAGCATGCAACTGAAAAAAGTCATAATAATTCCAGCCCACGTGGTATTGGGAATGAAATAAATTTTAATATAGGATCATAACAAATAAATTTAAAATTTACTTTGAACAAATTAACTACCATACAGAGTAATTACTAAGACAGGACTTATTTTATACAGCAAATAGGCGATCTAATGTAAGCAGACACCGAGTTAGGTGCAGTTAATGCAAACAATAGCTATTTCACCAATTCCTATATGATGGACTGGAAGCCCTAAATCAGGGCACTCTAGGTTTCCGGATAAAACTCGTCTGGACAGATTATGGGGTCACACTAAACAATAGACCACGTATATTGTCAACCTTATCAAATAATTCTAGCCATCTGTGAATCCACGCAAGAAGCTAGAAACTTTGCAGACTTGTACAGACCCTCTGTGTCGCCTGGATGCTGTTACAATTACACCAATGCAGCTCATAATCATAATGTACCGTACAAATGCTTACTGAAGTACTGTTCCCAGTCAAAATAATAAAAAAATGTACATTTTAGCAGAAATTAAAATAAGTTCTTAAAAACGCGTACTTCATTTGTTGACGTACCAACCTTGTATTCCTACTTGTATCGATTTCAATGGAAAGGAAACAGTACGCCCACAACAATACGGTCTTGCTATTACACAACTAAATATCCATACGTATAGCGAAGTCTGAATACAGCCAGACGTGGAATTATTACGTAGGGTTAAAATAGGTATGACCTGTACTTAACCTACAATAAAACACCAGACAGAACACTATGTTAATTTCAATACCTTGAGCCACAGACAAGTGGAAACTAAACCCTTTACTCACACAGACGGGATTTATTGTTCGTAGTTGTGTTGATAGTAATTGGTAACTATGCTGTTCGTTAAACTTACAAGGCAGCAAATGAGGATGTAAAGTTACCTCAAATCAATAACCGCAGAGCGCCTAACTTTCATGAGCCTATGGGGTATTCGTAGCTAACAATTAGTGCGGCAGTGGCGCTGGGTTCTAAGCACAGTCACAATTCCATAGCTCAGCACAAACATCAGTAATTCAAAATCACCGAACGGTGAAGTACACAAACGATGCATCCAGAATGGAAGATAGGCTTAGTTTTATGCATCTTAAATAAGAGCTTTTGTTGTTGAAAGTTTAATGTTTTGTATCACCGCATATAATTCTATGGATATCATTAAATCAAATAATGGTGACCCTGGAGGTTAAGAACATACGCTTGCGAACACAAATGTAGAGGTGAAGCTTATCTCAAAGGTAAACTTAGCAATAAATTTGAATTTCACCTTCGTCCGACAAGCTGGACCAACAGAGGTCATAGATTTTTATCTTTCATGCAGAAAGGAGCCAGAAACATAAAAAAATTCTAAATTTAAATGGCCCACTGTGAAGCCAAGAAATGGACATGAAGCCCACGGCTTCGATGCACGTCAGGGGACTTGGGTGTGTTTAGAAAGGTTCTGTGGAACAAACTGCATTGTATACAACAGGAGACACACTTGGAGGTGGGGGTTGGACGCAGGTATCCGGAATACTCGCTACTTACCTACTTCATGGCGTAGTAAAAACTGAGATTATTGCCAACACATGCAAAAGTATTATTAAAAGGAAACAGAGCCATTCTGATCAGAACTTTCAAAGTTATCTCACTTAAGACACTCCGCACACATGGCTAAGATGGTCCTGAAAGAACTCTTAGAACCCTGAAGATGTGGCTCTAGGAGCAACTGCGAATCGGGTACGCTAATGACAACTTGAACGCGCAGGTCTACATATCTATCAGGCGCTACAAGCATGCTTAGGGTATTTACCAGACACATTAATGACAGATATACGATGAATAGAGGATAAGAATGGCCTGTGTTTGTATTCAGCAATATAAAACATGTCAATATACTGTCCGGAAATGGCCCTGCTGTGTTTGTTCAATTGCCAGTATTACAAAAGAGTGGATATATAACACAAAGCAAACATTAAAGACACTCGCTGGCGTGATGCATTTTATGGTTCTGAAGGATCAGATCTTGTGGGATACATAACCACTCAAACTACTACTGAACGTGTCGCCGTGAAAATGTCAAGAGGCCCGTCGTAAAATCTCGCTGCAATGATGTGCGCGGTCGCCATGACATTATTTACCACATCGTAAAATAACAATAACAATTCTGTACGCATAATTCTTGTCACCACCAGGTTCTTACTTTCTATAGCGCTTATGTCGCTATCGCCTCACAGATTCTCAAGGCACACCATTTCACAAGACAGCTGATGACAAAGAAGTACAAATTTCGGAGTTCTCCAACGGTATGTCATTACCCAGTTGCATGACATCGATTAAGAGTTTAAATCCCAGTGGTGTATATACATTTCAAAACACTGAATTTTTCCTTCAGTGTATTTCTGCGTTTGGAATCAAAACGGTTATTTTCCTGAACAGCGACTGATTTGTCTTTGTACTGGGGACGCAGTTCACTGTAAGGTTCGAAGTTTCTTTTTTATATAAGATTTGGAAAGATTTCAGTTTTCAAGCCGTCCTCTGAGGAGTGGACGCTCCACGGCGACTGTAACTGCTACGACCAGACTCACAAAGACGGATACACTGACAGACTAGTGACTCATGTACAGTGATTTGGACTTAGACTCTTCTTAAACGATTCGTTAGGGCGTGTAATATTGATATCTGCAGATATGTCTGGTTACAGACGGACATACACCCGCAGCTCGCTATTACGATTCCGAAGGACCTTGTACTGGGCGTATGGGCGAACTGGAAAAGTCAGCTCTCAGTACAAAGTTTGTTTTCACCAAGTAACTCTTACCACGACTAGTGTAAATACTAATCTTTGGGTAACCGACTTACCAGCAAGTTGTAAGGATCTTCTCTGATCAACAGTAATGCAACTGTTCATGGAATTATTTGCTTTATGGAAAGCCATGGTTCCTCACTACCATCAGATAAACAACCAGACCCCATTCTGAGCCAGTTTAATTTCACATCTTCACGACTCACCTACGTCTTGCTTTCTTCACCACAACAGTAAATCTTCGCGCGGACTGTAATCCAGTGTTGTGACGTCGGTTAGGCCTCTGGCCAAACTATTCCGTGACTACAAAATCGGATGTTCTTACCACATGAAGATTCGACATGGTGCAGTCTTATACGTGGGTACCGGCGTTTCGGAGCACATGGCCTCCAACTTTAGGGTACAATATGGAGGCAATACTTACCAGACTACACAGTTCCGTAATTAAAAGCCCACAAAACGTTTCTCGGTTGGCTATACAACGGGATGAATAATGCGTCCAGCTCAACCGACGAAAGGGAAATTAAATTACTGGGTTAAGAGTGAGTGTAACTACACCTCTACTCCCCCCATATGCCTTCATGGCGTGGACAGGAAGAACTGTACCTTTACTAAGGAGGTCAGAGGGAACACGCGGTACAAAGCGGAACGTATTTCCTTTAGGCAAACAACGATCACAGACATTTCCTGGGAATTCCCGAAAACTGCAACCACGACAACCGATACTTCCCAGGTTCAAACCCGATGCGTTAAGCACACAGTACTACGCAGCAGCAGGCTCTTCTATAATGTGATGTCTTGCGTGAAAAGACAGGGCTAAACCACTCGTATTTGACAAGATTGGCTGTAGGTATATTCCGAAAGTTTTCCACTGAAATGTTACCTTATCAGCGGAACACGATTCAAATTCTTACGGAAGAAGAGACAGGATACGTCTATGTGTAACAACCTGCTGGATGCAAGTTCTTAGAACCGGCAAAACAGAATCGCTGACGCAGACACACGGCCACACTAAACACTGTACCGCTGCAGTATACATGAATATGAAGCCTTTGACTATAAGTACCAACGTTTCGGAGGAGCTTGCTGCCTCCAATTGCAGGGCATTCCAAGTTCTTGGATCACAAAGGCAACTGAGACAGCGTCTTAAATAATCGAATAGCCAACTAATCGCCATCATGCGTTCCACAGTACAATGTACAGCGCTTCCTGTCAACATACGGCACTTCAGACACACATCTCCATTCAACAGTTAGCTGTTGTTTTACTATGGTCTGGGGGACGGGTGAAGAGGAGAAGAGAATGAAAGGTAGTGGCTTGTTATGTCAGCATCTCGAAGTCAAGATGAGATTTAAAATCCTTGAGTGTACCACCTGCTACTCACCTCGTCACGATTTAAAAGGCCAAGCTGCGGCTTGGGTGGGTCTTCAAACATATATCTACTACCTTCATAATTTACCATCTAATAAAACAGAACCACTATCCTAGAAGCAACTGGTCCTATGACATCACACGAGTCAAGGTCCTCGGAGCGAGTAGTACGAAAACAAAGGTGGCGTTGTCAAATTACACTGACGGTTCACCACGTTTTTAATCAAAGTTATATTTAAGAACAAATTAAAATCAGGGTAGATTCGGAGAGTGCTTGCTACCATTCAGTAGAGAATCTTGTCTTCTTGTTCATTATCTGAAAACGTACAGATAAATATATACAAAACTATATTTTTACATGCCTTTTGTATGAGTCTGAAACCTGATTGTTCACAAGAGGAACATTAATGAAGAGAGTTTGATAAGGCGGTGTTCAAGAGAATATCCGGACCAAATGTAGGGAAGTAATACGGTTGGAGAAAACAGCATGGCGACAAGCTTCGTACGTTGTACTCGTCACCAAACATGGCTATTAGGGTGAAAGTGTACCGACACAATACCTAATAATATGTACTAGACATTAGAACAATGAGTACAGTTTCTCAGTTCAGGCCCCAGTATGTATACGAGACTTAAATGCATTCCATTTCATTCCTTTAGTTAAGTTCCTACATGCATAAGTTAGCCTGCACTTCCACTATACAACTATTAATTGTACTGTGTTACGGGGGAAAGCAACCGCCTCCCCAAGCTGTATTTCACTCCTTATATATCTTCTTATATACACAGGCCTATATACACCTAAACTACTCCAACTTAAATTTCCGTTGCTTTTTATTCCTGGGGTTGGGAGAGATGAAGGATTTGATTACATAGGAAAATAACATCTTATAGTTTTATAATAATTAAAACAGTAACTGGGGACAGCGACCTGCGTCATCTGCGCAAGGAACCATACACATGTTGCATACCAATTTCATGTTAATTGAGTTTCCTGTTATTTCAAAGTTGTTGTGTGGGGAAAAGAGAAAGGACTGTACATGCCGGGTGGTTCGAAAAAGTAAGCCATTCAACAAGTGGTTATTCGTGTGGCTCATATTGAAAGACCAAAACAGAATAATCCGATTTCTTAAAATCAGGCAAACCCTGTTCAAACCTGTGCCATTTTATGGTTCTCACTGAACTCTGTTCCTTCTAGGGAACCCATTAGCAGAGTTACAACTCAGATTAACGTTACATTGACGACATTAAACAGGAACTACAGACCATTACATTAGTACACCCAGGTGGTATATACCATCACACACAAAATGAGAACATGTTTAAAGACTGGCAGACAATCGTATTCCAGTGTTACGATTACTGTCAACGACGAAAAAGAAACGTCTGAAGACAAAAAGACGAACTAACCGACGGTGAATTTAATGAGAACAGACCATGCAGTTGCGGAACCTGCTTATGAGTGTTACAAGCACTAGCAGAACGATACTGTGAACAGTAAAAGCATTGCAAATAAAAGCCAAACAATAATTTTTAACTCCGTCACGAATAACAACACGACGGACACGCTAACCTGTGGGGTGGAAACAACGCTAACGTCATCTATTAAAATTTTGTATTCCTTTTAATACGGCACCTTCGACGTGTTACATCTTTTTAGAAATATTAAATACAGCACAGGAAACAACAACAAATTATTACGATATGTTCAATTTTAACGTAAGGTGTGTAATTTTGATAGTAGCATGGTATAAACATTCGAATCCCGGCAGCCGCAGACAGTTATTCATTCTCTTCTCCGGCGTCCACACCGGCTCTGGTGCCAATCCACCTCCTATTCAGTGGGTACCGGGGGTTCCTCTAAGGGGGTACAGCGACTGGGGCCGAGATTACCAATGCGTGGAACTATACCGCCACACCTCCCATTTGCTTTCATAGCATGGTGCTTATTTAATAACAGCGTCTGCACCTTTACTTTAACATGTTATAAAAAGAATCAACAACTTCTGTATGTTAACACGTGAGTTTGGCTCAGGCCCCTCTGATAAAGTTACAATTGTAAAATCCTGAAAACGTCGCCCCGGTTAGAATTCAGACAGAGTTACGGACACACACACCACATGTATGCATTCTCATGACAGAACATCACACAGAGAAAAAAGTTTCAATAAGAAATGTTAATACGCTATATATAATGGAATTACACAAGAAATTATAATTGGTTCCGAACACACTTAATGATACCGGATTCTTCCGTACTCTAAAATGCATGACATTAAAGGCACGTGCTTTTGTACTTGCATGTTGCGGAGGAGACAAAAAAAGGCAAATTTTGGTCACTATACCTAATGGGAAGAGATCACTTTGGACAGGTTGACATAAATGGGAGAATAAGTCTTACTGAAATGGATCTTAGAGAAGGCAGAATCTTCTCAAACTGGATCGGGATAAGGTGAAATGAAGAACATTCTATGAAAAGCAATAAATGTACGAGTGTCATAAAACCAAAAATACACACTACCAGGTAACTCTCAACTCGTCACATCATAGTTATTCATATTATACAATCAGCTGTGGTTGCGTTATGGACTTTTACATCACATACTCTGGAATAATGTCGAAAAATTGGCACCATACAGAACGAACGTAAGAACAGCAGTAATGGACATTTCTCGTAGTCATACCGCGCCATATGTTAGCCTGACCCCTGAAGACGGGACTGATACGCTGTAATATCCCAGATGAGGGAATGCCGTGTTTTTAACTTCTCAATTTTACTTCTCTAACAACAGGCTCTGATCATATTTGTCCCTCATAAAAAACCACAACACAGGTTACAGTAATTCTGGAATTTCGAGAAACATTAGTGCTGGGTCAAGTTTGATTTCACTGTGTCTAACCGGCAATGCACATCCAGGACAGATATATGATGAAGGAACAAGTTAGGAAAGGTACGCAGAGTGTAAAAATTCTGGCATGTTCGATTATTTTTCTTTAATTACCTCCACAACCGTCAGACATAGGTGCCGGGATATATCTAGCGACTAGCTGTGGGCTGAACGGTCCGAGGTTCGAATCCTGGCAGTAATAAGAGATTTTTCTCTCCTCCAAAATGTCCAGACCGGCTCTGGGGCCCACCCAGCCTCCTATTCAATGGGTACCAGGGTTCTTTCCCGGAAGTAAAGCAGCCGAAGCGTGATGTTAACCGCCCACCGCCATCTAGCACCGAAGTTAAGAATGAGTGGAGATATACCTCTACTCCTCCTATACGCCTTCATGGCGTGGACAAGGACAACTTATACCGCAAGACTTTAGCAAACGTGTACTGGGCCTAACACAAGTGCATCATTTTTATCTACAACTTGTGTTCGAAACATATTACCCTGCTAAAAACTTTGCAAGTTACGTGCAGAAATGCATGTAGATCGTCAAGTAAACTGTCCATTTTTCATGTCTAATTTTAACCCAAATCAGAATGTTAACAAATTTCAGTAAAAGCCGAAAATATCAGATTTTATAAAACTCCGTTCAGAGATTGTTGGCCTGTTTCATGCAGACAGATAGATACGGCGAAAGTAATAGCACATTTTTGCAAGTTCTCGTTGTGAACGTGCCAAGAAATGGTACGATCGAAGACACAGGCGTATTCCTTTACCGATCCGTTTTACATATTTCCAACGTAATTACTCACGAGTCCATTAACTGGCATATATAACAATTCCTACCAGGGCAGACCGCTTGACTGCAACATGACAAGGACAGACTCCACATATACCAAATGTTACTTTAGACCTTCTGCCGGACTTTGACCGTTACGTATATTACACCCGTACAGACAAAAAACGCCCACTTTATAGAAAGGGAAAGGAACTATGAAACAGAAGCATAAGCAGTTCTAACTAGGGTTAACAAATTTAAGGGTGCAACAATGAAAAGCTGAGGGGGTGGAAGAGATGCAGACAGATAACATTCACATAGGTTAAGGCACACGGCAGACACCTGTCATTAATTATATGAGTTCATTGCTAGCTGCTTGTACAAAAGAAAACGACACGAAAATATGAGAACAAAATATAGCTTAGGTCCTAACACCTTACCACGTTAGCGTCAAGAATTATTTTCAGAACTCTCAGGCTGTGGTTACTGGTGCTTGATAGAAATAAGCACCCACAAATTGACTTTATTTTAACTATCAGAATTATCAAGTGATTCTGTTATAACAATGAAACATTTTAGATTTTTATGTACTGTTACTTCTTTCATTTCGATAATACCGTAGACGGGTCTATGTACGTTTTCTTATGAGTGTTATTTAGCAACGCTGCCATTTGCTAAGTATATAGCGTGTGTGATAGACGAATGTGTATGAAGCACTGGGGGGTATGTGGTGTCGCAGTCGGTTGAGGCACTGCGCTACAGGCCGGAAGGTCGCGGGTTCGACTCACCCTCTAACAAAAATGAATACCAGGGATATATCCTGAGGCGTAAAGGCGGCCAGTGCATAGGGTTGACAATATTGCCACCTTCATGTGCCGAATGTCTATATATTCTGGGAGCCTCTAACTTCCTGCAGTCCTAAGGGCCTGTCCAGGCCAGTAATGTGATACCTTTACCGTTGTATGGAGCGCTAGTTGAATTATACTGACAGGGGAAAACAAATAATCGGAGAACAGCCTGTCCTAGTTCCACTACGTTCACGAAAAACCCGACAGACTGGCCCGAGATGCAATCCGGGCCTCCGGGGTGACAGGCAAACACTAATCGCCCAGTCCATGGCACCCGACCCTCTAAGTGTTCTCGAGTGTATTTTTCTTCCCGATTCCTACAGATTCACCAACCACAGTCGCTGAAATACTTACTGAACTAAACGTCAAGACAATTCGTGAGCAAGTATATCAGTGTTCAATGCCAGCAGGGGCAAGAAATGTTTCTCTTTTCCGAAACGTCCAGACCGATTTTCGGGCCACCGAAAACTCTTCCTATTCAATAAGCACCGGCGGTTCTTTCCTGGAAGTAAAGCGGCCAGAGCGTGAAGTAGACCACTCACCTCCATGTACTGCCGAGACCTTCACGGCGTGGACAAGGATACAATTTTTTTTTACAAAAAGTGGTTACGTATAATTTGCATTGTTGCCGGTGACAAATTCACCATAAAAGCACTGTTGTGCAACACTCAATATTTTTATACAGTTGACAGTGACATATAACTCAACAACAACAGACAGAATGCCTTGTTGTGTTTCCACTTGCAAAATGGTTAAGCGAAGGCACCACAATGTCACGTTATACGTACACTGCGTACCTTGTTGCATTATAATAGTTTTCCGTCATTCGAATGTTATTTTAATTGTAACAAATCCAGGATTACAGGGGTGGCGGATAGAACCGCGAAATTAAGTTTTCATCCCGTTTATCACAGTTGGCAAACTGTTCTGTTTCCGTCCAGTAACACAGCCACGCCAGCGATAGTGAAGACACCTCAGAAAAAGTGGCGACTCCTAACACACCACGGTCCAGTAATTATATCTCTCACGTCCTCTCCTGCCTCACAAGTCTATGAAG
The DNA here is from genome assembly GCA_021186555.1 of Reticulitermes speratus. NCBI lineage: Eukaryota > Metazoa > Arthropoda > Insecta > Blattodea > Rhinotermitidae > Reticulitermes > Reticulitermes speratus. Next base: position 12,735,353 of record JAJKFL010000001.1, read on the forward strand.
CTATTTACCTATATAATTAGTACTTTATTATAAAGTAATTCGTGCTGTTGTCTAGGTTTATCCGGCCTTCACGTATGCCATATGTGCTGACGACCTCACGACATACAGCACTGTCCAAAAGACTTGCCACTCCGGTCTCTCTCCCCTGTCTCTTTACAATACAAATTTCTATTGGTTAGTTCAACCAGATCTAATCCTCGGGTTAAGACAGCGCAACGTTTACGAAGAAGGTCCAATCGGAGAGATGATTTCACAACACACATCATGACGTCAATTGACATGTTTGAATAATACGACTGTCGGATTTCGACATAATGAGGGGAAGTTATTTGCCAGTAGAGAAAAGAGTTCGAAAAATTACAGTCTTTGATCTACACTTACCTAAACGCATGACAAATGGCCATGACAAATTTGTACTTTCTTTAATTTTAGGACTGGTGCAAATCCGACAAAGGACACTACCCAAAGTCTAACGTGTGGGTTAGTGAAGTGCTCTGCATCTAACGATTGGTCTAATTATTTCGGTGCACTGAGCCATATTATTCCTATCATGGCGTTCTCCAGCCAGACGTAACGCAGATCAGCTCCCATTAAGCAGTCTCCACTACTACTCATGCCGTTATTTCTTTCCACGCAGAAATCAGGGGCGACTACAAAAGATCGGACGAAACTGCACTGGTGTTCATATTCCTAGAAGCAGGGTCGTCCAAGTTTTGTCAACAGAGGGTCACATGATCGTTAAGTCCATATATGTGCTGGCCGCATTGATTCTTTATTGATAAAATGGCCAATAGCAGCCTGTTAGCTATTCAGAAATATGAATTTTTTCCAGCAGTAATACAAAAGCAGCCAAGAACAGTTTAATCAGGTGGTTAGGCTTTACTGCCCTAGTACAAGTGTGCTAACAATTTACGCGAAAAGCTTCTTTTTGTTGAAAATCTCAGGTGGGTCACAAAAACGGAAAAAATTGGCCTGCAGAGACACTCATTCGGGGACAGGCGGTTCCCGTGTGGGATCCAAACCAGGCACTTCCCATGTGCTACACAGACGTGTTGCCGCTGTGCCAACCGGCTCTTTTCACGTACGTTAATGGGCAAATTAAGTGTCGATATGAATAGACCAACAACATGGTCACTGATATGTCATTTTTAAAGGGTCTAAACATCTACAAGAATGACATTTCAACCCTTGAAGACGAGGCCACTGCATTGTCTCGAAACGTCAGCAACCGGTTACCCAGTGACACGGCGTCATATCCCAGAGGAACGGAATCCTAAGATACACACTGTTATTAAGGACTTGTTACTGACAGCGACCGACGTGTCCTACCCTGGACATTTTCGATTCAGTTCACATACACACCGTATTTTTCCTAGACACTTCTTAGCGTACTGCCTTTCTACAAAGGAAAAAAAGTTGGTTTATGAGATAACCATACTATCTGTGTGAGAGAGCGAGAGAGAGAGTGAGATTTCAACTTCTGAGCCACCTGACCGACTTCGACAAAACTTGGCAAGAACAGTATGCCATCAGAGGACACTCCAACGCCGTACTCTCATACTTTTCTACACATAAGAGCAACACTTACTTAAGTTCCCTAATTGATATACAGCACCAGATGCTGGAAAAATACGTAACTATTGTTAAAGTCATATTTTTGTATAATGTACAGCAACAAGATGGCGGACGTGAAAACATGCTCTTTATGTTTCTGTTGTACGGTAATTATTATCGCACCACTGGAGCACAGAAATATACCATAATCATACCTGCATATTTCATATGAAATGCCGATTGTAAGTAACTACAAACATGACGATAGGAAATAAGTATTTCACAAAATTAAAAAAGGAAATAATAATGACGATAATGATGATGATGATGACACGTGGGGCTATATATCGATCAAATACGAAAGCTGACTTTATGAGCCCTACGAATTTCCTGTTAACCCCTTTCAGTGCCAGTCTCAAAAGACACTATTCTTCAGAAGTTCTACTTGATTTAAAGTTATTTTACACATTTTTAAACAAATTTTTATTTCTTTGAAATGTTCGGCAATTGACCTTAGGTAGGCCGTACGGAAGACGGACCTAACCAATGTGCGCACTTACGCTCCACGTAATGGCTGTTAGCACTAACTTAAGATTGTTCTCACTTGCGTGATTTCAGGCTTCCGCCGCGATGTAGATGAGATTGCACTCTTCTGGTATATCACGCAGCGTAGAGGCTTTTTACCTTGGACTTATTGACCCTTGAAGATGGGACCAAGTTGTCCCGAAATGTCGATACAGAATTACTACTCCGCGCTGCGTAATATTCCAGAGGAGCGCAGATCAGATCGACGCTTAACAATTCTAGGTTTATACAGGAAGTTCCTTTGCGATTGCGACCTCCGGCTAAAGGGACGGACGCTCGACCCGTCAAAATGGGTCGATCCGTAATGGATGGCTTTGCTTCACGGCTGCTAGAAAATTCAATGTACAAGCTTCTCCAAAAAATATGTTTTTGTTCCCCTAATACTTTCTACATACCCCTCCCATCTCATCCTTCAGTGACCACCCTAAAAAGCGGCTCCGTCTCAGTGATCATAATACACACGCATGCGTATCTTGTGGGTGGACGAGGCAGGAGGCACGCGACCGGCACGCGAGCTGGGATCAGCTGAAGAAGAACACCAAGGAATAAAACGACAAGGAAAGACAGACGAGGGGCTTTTGTAAGATTTCGAATCGTCTTAAGGATAAAGGATCGGAGAAAAAGGACAGACGGGGGTGAGGCATAAAAGTTGACAGGGCTAACTAGAAAAGCTATTGTACAACACCCCGTGTCCCGTTCTCGCCCTTCTCAGTCTAGCGTCACCCTTCTACCCCTCTCTCCTATCACCCCCGCGCCTACAATTATGAACCGCAATAGCGCAATAGCCACGAGTCATCTCACTCCATGTTGCTGATTTACGGAACAACGAACCAAGTAACAAATGAGAGACTCTAAACGTCTTCAGAATTCCTAAGCTTCAGTGAGAATTTTTATCGCTGGACCGTGCACTGCAGAGGGGACGGCATCATCGGTCGCTATACAGCAATGACAACTGACAGATCCTTGGTTATTTAACGACTATTTTTCAGATCCAAGCGTTGTATCTAGTTAATGGGCAGATCGTGAATGACATATGCACAAGAACTTGGAAGGAGAAGGTCGTATTCGAAGTAGTAAAAGGACATGTGTAATAATAATAAACGCGTGGGAATTCAGATTAGTAATCATGCATCGCGTAAAAAAGCCAGACAAGTTTAAATTTACCCCCACGAAACTATACTGTAACATTAAACAAAATGAAAAAAAAACACATCGACGCGTAAGATACTTGTATATTTCTTAGTTCATTTAACGACACTTCTCGACTGCAAGGACATGGCATCAAATAGGAAAATGTCTTAATAATGAGCAAGGGGAGGGTGCGGAAGGTAAGGACAGGGAGCACGCCCAGTATTTAGGCAGATACTGCCTAGAATGTGCCTCAAAGAACTGACAGACCAAGCGAAAACTCTAAAAACAGCTTGTGACCCCGCCCAGATTGGTACCGGTTACATCAACAGTACAGCAACTCTAAAAGGTTACCGCGATACCAACCTGCTCGATGTAAATATCCCACTAGAATCGTACTTAAACTTACTTTTCGATTACTATTGGTTCAATTGTTTTCTGAATGAGCGAGGAAAGGGTTACGTGTCCCAAACATTTCTGACACGCAGTGATTCTGTTTAACACGAAATAACATTCTAGTACATCGAGTCCTTCATAGCATGGTACTGCTTACGCGCGCCTGGTGATGAGCGAAGGGTTGTATGTTCGATACGTCCATTTGCATTATGCAGCTCTCCTATATGCACGTGGATTCTGATGAAATATGGTGCATAAAACGAGCATGCACAGTTGTCACAGCGTTACCACAACTGAATTCAATGCTACGTTTCGACACTGTTGCACGTACTGATAGGGTGAGCTATATAATATAAAATAAGCCAGGTGTGCATTCAAAAAAGATCTTGTACAGGAGGGTCATGCAAACCTGAACATTCCCTCTCCCACTCTTGAAACTGGTATCAAGAAGCATTGTGTTCCCGTATCGGTGAGTGGAAGGGCATGGGATGAGGCATACCGAGTGAAAGAAAATTTCCTGCGACCAAGAGGGAGTCTGCAATCCGAAGAATAGTGCGCAAGGGGATGGAAGAAGAATGTTCACTGGGAAATAAGACAGTGAGGTAGGGGGTAATAGATAGATATATAGAATATTAAATCGAAAGGTGGGAACAAGAGGGGGAGACAGTATTTGCTTCAAGGAATGAAAAGGAAAAGACCAGAAGGGACGACTTAGAAAAGACGGTAAAAACTTAAACTCAACTCCAGATAGGGCAAACCAGGGGTCAACAAATGACCTACCCCCTCCCCACTGCAAAACTTGCTTCGCAACTACAGGAAGTCGTCTTATATATATATATATATATATAATATTTTTTTTAAATAAATGTTTATTTTTATCTGAGTAGATTTTATTTTATACGAGGACGCAGATAGTCGTCCAGACGTCCAGGCCAGCAAAAGTTAACACATGAACAAATCCCGTCCGCTTCGGTGTTGCTATACATTTATGAAATCTGTGTTCTGGCTCATGTTCAAAGTATCAAACCGTAACACAGAAGTGCATGCATGGTTTGGTGGGAAAATGTGAAAGAAAGAGGCCACTTGGACGTACTATGCGTATAATATGGTAAAGCTAAAAGGTTAAGTTTTCCTGTCCACGCCATAAAAGTTGTTGACGGCGAGTAGAGGTACAACTCCACTCATTCTTAACCTCGGTACTAGAAGGATGTGAGTGGTCAACTTCAAGAAACCGGCCGCTTTATCCCGTAAAGAACCCCGGTGCCCAATTGAATAGGAGCGTAGGTGGGCCCCAGCGCCGTCTGGACGTTTTGGAGAAGAAACAATCTCTTACCTCAACTGGGATTTGACCCACTACCGTCCAGCCCGTAGCCTAGCCACTGTACCCACTACGCTACCCCAGTTCCTTGGCGAATAATACGAACAATATTTAAATAAATCTTAAATAGATGTGAGGGCGTGGACAGGATTCATCTGCCTCAGAATACGGACCAGCGACGGACTTTTGCAAAGACGATAAAGAACCTTCGGGTCCATAAACTGCGGGGTATTTTTAAAAGCACTTTAGTTGTCAGGAGGTTTTCTGATGCACAGTGTTACGTGGTTAGCTGGCTGGCTGGTTAATTACTGTATATGTGTACATTTTGAGTTCCGTTAAAACCAAGAACGCTTTTGTCACAAATGAATATCAGAACTGTGATGGATGTACAACAGCAAACGAAGGTTTTCGTAATATACACCAACACATAGCACGGGATCCAGTCGTCTACGGCATTGGTACCTGGAAACACCGTCGTAAAGTGGAATTTTTTTTTTCCAAAAATAATTTTATAAAGAATGCTTACGTTAATGTTGAGTTAACACAGAAAGACAAGAAATGCGATACTTGATTATATAAATGAAGGCACAGATAAAACAGCAACCATTCTGAAAGCTGTAACATGTTAGCAGTAGCACGGAGAGTCTTAAGTCTACAGCATGCACAGTACACACGTCTACCCTGTCCTTTATTTATTTACTATTTATTTAAACAGTTCAGAATACATCGCCTCCAATGATATGACGACTGGTAGGTAGCAAAATGGAAAGGAGGCGGAAAAAACTGACCGTGGCTTAATTTGCTAACGAGGAAAATCACGAAAGACTATAATCAGTAGAGCAGGTCTCAGGCCGAAAGATACGAGCACAGGACATCCGAATACGAAGCTGGAGCGCCACATACACGTCGACTGCGACGTTCAGATTGCAAGTGTACACACAGAGCGCCCATCACACCAGGATGGGTCGAAACCCCATCCAAATTCGCTCGTAATTTAAAAGTAAATGTGGAAATGCCACTGAGGTGCAAATGTTTCGTCATGAAGGATTACGAGGAGGGGGGGGGGGCGGGGGGGGGGGGGGGGAAGAAGAGAAATAAAGCCATAAGCTCCGGCTGATTTAGCCAACAGGAAAGGGCCAGAGGCACAGTAAGTAACCAGCACGACGAATCTGCGAGATTTAGGTCTTGCACGTGGGTGACGGCGAACAATATGTTGAAGGATAAAAACAGGCGGATATAAAGTAGACTTGCACGTGGGCAAATGGTCGTTCTGTAAGGGTCGATCAGCGCCCGGACATTCATTAACTCATTCAATAAATCAATCAATTAAACACCGACGTCCATCCAGGAGCTATCAAACTACCATCTGAGCTGAAGACATTAAAAACCACAAATGCGCAAGGTCGCGGAGACCGCCAGTAAACGCCTTTCATTCCCATTACATTCTAAACTTATGGCGACACTAAAACGTTTTCTTAAGGTGAAGCTAGTATCGGCCTTAATTATTTTACCAGACACTACGCTACAATACGTGTCTGTGAAATCGAGGAGACAAAGAATGACCCTCATGAGTGCAAAGAAGTCTGTGTTGCGTATGCCGGTCGGAACCTTGAGGTTAGTTACCACCTGCTCAGTGCGGTGAAGGACCAGATCTACGGGCAGACGGCAACGCGTGTCCGTGTAGGGCATTAAAGAGCTTCCTTCTCCATTGATGACAATCTCATATGCAAAATGCCACTACGCATTAAACAGGGACAGTATATCTGTACAGTCATACGCATTACACTCCTCAGACCGGCCATAAGTATCCATTTGTAGTGTGTGTGTGTGTGTGTCTGTGTGTATGAGCCGGTATAGCATACATAGTCAGTGGAGTGGCTAGGCTACGGCCTGGATAATCCGCGGTTCCAATTCCGGCAGCGGCAAGACATTTTTCTCTCTTCCAAACCATCCAGTCTCCGGTGCCAACCCACTCTTCTATTCAACAGGTACCAGGGTTCTTTATCGGTGGTAAAGCGACCGAGGCGTAATTCCGCATCTAGCGCCGAGGTTGGGAATGAGTGGAGCTATACCTCTTCTCCCCCTATATGCCTCATGGCGTGGACAGGGACACCTGTGTGTGTGTGTGATTTATGACACATGATAGGTTGATTAGCGAATTTTTAGGGCACAAACCTGCAACTTCCCTGGAGTGACTGGGAGAAACTACGAAATATCCCAGTCAGGACAGTCGGTTTCAGGGCCCAGATTCGATCTCGGAACCTCCCGAATATGCAGTCCTATCCGTACCACTGATATTTGGGAATGATGTGTTGCGGAGAATATTAGGACCGAAAGAAAAGTAACGTGAGTCTCAAGAAAATTACACACTAAGGGAGCTTCTACCTGACTGACTAACTAACTAACTCTAACTACCCATGGAGCAGAGTCCTCCTTCAAAAGTTAACAGTTCCTCCTCTAGTCAAGAAATTCCCCACATTTTATGGAACCCAAAGGTTCATTACCGTGTACACAACATCCTGCCACTTCTCCCTATTCTAAGCCAGATCAATCCTGTCCACGCCCCCATCTTACGTCTTTAAAATGCACTGTATTATTATTTTCCCCATCTACGCCTAGGCCTTCAGCACGTACATAACTTCACATTTACCTTTAATTTTTGTCTTCAATACAAAACGTATCAAACCCTGCTGTCCCAGAACAGTTTAAATCCTACATCACTCCCTGAGTACAGCAATCAGTTTTAAAGAGACAGAATCATGTGTTTTGTGGTCGCGCGTCGTTAACACCAAAGGCAGTGTCTAAGACGCTGGCACAGGGGAAAAAAAAAACGCCCTCTGCTTCATCTCACAGTGTTTTATTTGTTCCAGCGACCACCACCTGTCTACCCAAAATATTCTGTACCTTTCGGCTGAAGACTTATGTACTTTTTAGCTACAGGAGATTTAAAACAAGTTCTTCGGTATTCAGAATCTTACCGATTTCATTCTTTAAATGCCGATTTCATATGGTTACGGAAAGTAAACTTTCAAATCAAATATACGACTACTGATCGTGTTTGCCTGTCAGTGCGGTCCCGAATATGTGCACACCGTTTTACAAACGTTTAAATTAAAAATAGTTTTATACAGCATCTGAAGGAAATCTCTTTAGTACTTTCTAAATATCGCATATAACTAATGACAAATTTACCCACTGGCACAGTTCGATGTCTGTAAATGCCCACCCGTTAAGGACGCGCTGCACATGTCATGAAATTTGAAATCTCACTGTAACGAATATTTGTTTACTTAAGCTTCAGCACACTGTGAGTTGTGATTAGGTGATGGTACAAGGCGCTACCAAATAATACGCAAAACTGACAGATCTAGACTAGTCAAAGACTTCTATGCAATAAACACATTAAAGCAACGAAAAATGAGATCGTGTTTATTCGCCAGAATGTTTTGATGCAATACAAAGATTTCGATTAAATTTGGTACTGCAGGTAGAGGGCGTTACACCAAAAGCTGTTAGGCGTACTTCATTTTAATCCGTAGCTTACACGAAGCTCAAACATAATTAATTTGCATAAAAATACTAACTGTTGATAACATGATACATAACAAAACACATATTTATCATAAAGAAATGTGACTTTTATCTCACACATATTTCTATATGATGGCCTACAGGCGTATATTTAATAGATTAGGCTACAATAAAAACAATGTGTAACTATACAGAATGTCTACATATTGTTGATCAATTGTTTCAAAACTGGAGAAACCTAGTACATCTTCTACCCCCTTAGTCAGCGATTTTAATCTTCATAGTGCGGGGGAGGGGGATTTATCTTCACCAGAAGGTAAGGGTGTCGCCTGAGGCTTCTTTATTGGGGGAAGCAGCTTGGAACCCGGTGTATTACGAACATATATGGTATAACTAACCCTGTGTCACGGAGAAACGGAAAGAATCATATCGAACATACACTCGCTATCAGTACGACTGAAACCCAGAACATGCCTAATATCCGTGAAGGAAAAAAACCCTCCCATCTTTTCCGTCGGGCGTCGAATCTTCGCAATCCGTTCCGCAAAACAAATTCAATGCTTGATAATACAAAAAGATTATCAGTGTGTACAAGCATTACCTTCAATCTTCAGACACGTTTCACCCGATGATTCTGTTAACGCGTTTCAAATCCTTGTTCTCTAAAGTATGAAAATTGCATATTTTGGCTGAAATATAATAAAAGACGAAAAATTCTGACATTCGAGAATCCGAGATAGCTTACCATTGTGACCAGCATAAGGGGTAGGGTTACCGGTGTTCGATTCCCGGCATGGGCTGACATTTACGTTCGCCAGTCATTTCAGACCCAGTATGAGGCATACCAAGCCACTCATAAAATGAGAAGCAGGGAAATAAGCAGCCTATGCCTGAAGCTGACCTCTCACCTGCATGAAGCTACACCTTCACTCGCCCATACATGTTTATGGTGTAATGCTTAGCCACATTCCGGGTTTTGTAAATCCGGATATCGCTTTATCTGTCAACTCCACGCAAAAATATTTCATCTCCGAGGAGTGGGGTCTGACAGACATTCAGCGAAAAAGAAAGATGTAGCCTTCAATACAGTGGAAAATTAAACGTTCTTAACGGGTTGGAATATCAAGTTGCGAGATCAAGGAAGAGTAAACGGTAGTAAATATGTTTCTGTACGCGCCATGAAGGTACATGGGGAGTGGCTGGTGGGCCCCAGAGCCGGCCTGATTTGCTGCTGCTGACGATTTCCTTCGATGAGGCGCGTTCGCATACTCGCGGAAAGCGACTATTACCTTAATCAGGTCTGCCCATTCATTTGTCGGTCTGTCCGCATATATGAGCTCGCCTCCAACTGGACGGATTTTGGTGAAATTTGATATTGGAAACTTTTATGAAAATCTGTCAACAGAATCCAAATTTGGTTACAATACGGAAAAAAAGATCGGGCACTTCATATGAAGACCTAATTACGTTTTACTGTTGCCAGCGACATAAAATCGCCGTAAAGCGCTGTCTTCGAGTCAAATGGTATCAGGCTGTTAGGATATCCGAGGAGGTGTAAACATTACGCGAACGCGCCACAATATTACATCATACATGCATTGCCTATCTTGTTTCTTTCAGTCTCTGCACGCTAATGCCAGGACAGAAAATTAAAAGAGGGCATAGATATTACTTTCAAATATAACTTACTATTTATGATCATCTTTAATGATTTAATGTTTACATAACACCCATGTACTACAAATCACTGGCGTTTACAGTGTAAGACCTGCAAGGTATGTAAAGCAAAATGGATGTAGTAAGTGCCCCCATGCTCAAGGGAAGTCTGATTCTCAGTACACCTGGTTTCATATGGGGGTGCTGGAGCAATGGCTGACAAGTCAACTGCAACCCTTCTCGCAGGCTGCCTATTCGCAGCTTTTCATTCCCTGATACTGATCACTCCCTCAACAGCCGATATATTATACTCGTACACGCTCCGAATACGTTGGAACCGGAAGGTCCGTCACCGTCCCCATGGAACCTAACCTGATCTAATTCAATGCATTTTACGACCTTCCACACTACCCAGGATATACTTTTCCACACCCGTTACCAGAGAGCCAATTCAATCGATTATATACCTCCCACACTATGCAAGATCGATTACAATATTACGAGCCGCTGTAGCACTATGAAACTATGCATTTTGCCGCCGAGTGTATTTACATGTTCCGTATGTTGGTCAGAATAACACCGACTACTTCACTACGCAACATTAACCGGCTGGGTCTGTGTATAATGGACACGGAGTGTTTTCTGTGAAGTAGGAAATCAATTTTTATAGCTTATGTAATTTCGATAAACGACAGTCGGCCAAGGGTTAATGAATTATGGTGGAAGCCTTCAACGGACCTTGACTCCTTCGCAGTTTGCTTCAAAACGTAACTACAGGAGAAATATAGTTAGCTCGTCAAAAAGTGGCCAAGGACATGGGGAGAATATGCTTGTGTCACGTCTTTTCTCCTCTATATATCCTGCCATCCACATGTTCTTTTTCTACGAAATTTCCCTAACCTAATGTCTTTGCCCTTGCTTTCCCCTACACCTTGTTCGCACAATGCTATTGACCCAATTCTACAAGTCACGCAGAAAACGTAAAATAACGAATAATTATTCTAGGAGCAACAGCTGTTGTCCTTGACCAAGTTTTTCGCCATCGAAAGACGCTACTTGCGAATAAAAATTAAAAAGAAAATTAGGGCAGTAATTTGTTGAACCAAAAAATTTTCAGGCGATAGCAGATATATGACGTAACATCCGAGTCTGCTCTGCCGACAATTACTGCAGCAGCTGTCCGTCACAACCTGGTGTGGGGCTCCCGACAGCTGGATCCGGGGGGCGAAGACCTACGGAAGGAGGGCCGAGGTGTCTATCGGCGCGTGCGTCTATACAGGAATGGGTGTTGGGGGGGGGGGGGGGGATAAAATTACAGAGGGGAATATTGTCAGGGGAAATAACAAAGCCAAATATTTTAACCCCATCTCACATTCGTAATAAAATTGATTAATTCTATCATTCCCATCCATACTGATGTACAGAAACGATCTTGAAAAAACTGAGCCAGTTCCAGTTTACGGTAAACTTAGACACAGGATTAAGTGTGAACAGAAACACAGCACTTGTACTTCGTAACTAACTATCTGGTGCCTTCGGAAGTTGATAAGTCAATCAATATTTTATGGAACCCCTTCAACATCATGGTCACAAAAACAGGCCACTGCGCCTTACACCGATAAACCTGAATCCTGACTACACGTTCACAATCCACTTCTTCAAGATCTATTTTAATATTCCACTCCATCCGTGCCTAAAAATGCCTTTTAAGTTTCATGACCAAAATTCTGAATGCATTCATCGTTCATTCCATGCGTGCTAAATATGGCGCCTGGCTGATTTTTGGGGAATATTTGGGGGGGGGGGGGGGGGGGAAAGCGCCTCACGTGGCAGGAAATATGGTATATCTTCCGGTATGGACTGCAACTTTCAAACCGTGCTTTCAACAGCACTATTGCTCTCTGAATCTTTATAAAGCGGGATGGACGTGTGTCACTGTATACTACGCTTTCATTTACAGAACCAACAAATCATTAAGCTGCCAACAAAACGATCTGCGTGAGCCAGGACAGCGTAATCGAAATACAGAGTAGGCTACGGGCTGTACTATGCGAGGTTCGAATCTGGCAAGGGGAAGATATTTTTTCTGTTCTCCCAAATGGTCAGGCCAGCTCTGGGGTTCAACCAGCCTTCTATTCAATGAGTAAAGGTAAAGCAACCCCATTACAGGCCTAGACAGGCCCTGAGGGATCCAGGAGGTTGAGGCTCCCAGATTTGTAGACAATCGGCACATGAAGGTGGTAAGGTTGTCAGCACCGGCCGCCTTTACCCCCCAGGAAATATTCCTGGTACTCATTTCTGTTAGAGGCTGAGTCGACCCCAGGGCCTCAACCAACTACGCCACCGCGAGCCCCGTCTATTCAATGAGTACCAGGGTTATTTACCAGGCGTTAAGTGGACCACATACCCCTATGTAGGGCCGAGTGAAAGGTACCAGTCTTCTTGGAATGCCGTAACATCATGGATCAACATTTCCCAACAGTCGTCATACACGCCATTACATTTTTGTGCCGTAGACAGGATTTTAGTTCTCAACAAATCCAAAATGGCTCCCATAAAATTGTGAATATTCTTAACGTCATTACCAACACACGCAAGATTAGTACTGCCTTCTATTTCAATCCATACAAAAATTACTTTAAGAAACGTCAGGCATTTCTGAAACTTCATGTATCACTATACCACATTTCAGTATTAACACTAAAATGGTGCTGGTGCTGTTTTAACACGAGAAGTTTCCATGTCCGTTATGTAGATACTGTAGATGGACGGGAATTAGAGCACTATGATTTTGACACTTTCACAAATGGTAAGGCATCCACACGTTTCACGTCAAGCAACCAACATTTTCAAATGCTATCGGGTGAAAAGACATGATGGCATAAGTCCCAATGTCTCTGTGGACTTAGAAACGTCTACAAATAAGATTCTGTTCACTGATTTTAAACCTCTCGAAATCCTGGATATGGTCCTCGTTTCCATATTATACTTCAGAAAGGTGCGGAAACAAAGGATCACGTGTATTTAGAGGTGGCGCCATTGTGTGGTTGCCACAGCTGCTCTACAAACCCAATCATAATACATGCAAACACGTGCTGAAACCTATTGTAAGGATCATGGACATGGGCCGGCAATACAGCTTCCTGCACTCGATGTAACGAGTTCGTACATCAGTTTTGAGATCACGGAAGCGGTCGTTACTCCCGTTTTACGACGGTGACAATGCACTGAAGGCCAGAAAAAAAATGTCAATTGAATAACACTGAAAAGAAGCAGATACCACAGTATACTGACCACACTAGGTGCTGAAAGACGAAACTTAAATGTGACTAACAACAGAAATCAAATCACATTCTGATAACGTCAAGGAAGCGGCTCGGTTATGATGGAATGTTTTTAATTTCGTTCTATGAGTAAGCAGTTGCGGCTAGCGTCTTGGGTATTGCTGGCCTGCACTGGACTTCATTACATACAATAAAGACAATAATGTCTAGTGTTGATCGAATGTCATTGCAACACTTACACAGTGATACCTATTGTTAGTGGCCTTATCAAGGCACTGCGCTGTGTTAAATTCTATCTACTCTCAATCTTCGAGAAAAATACATTATTGTTGAGTTCTCGTGCCTAGAAGAGAACCATTTCCTGTGTTCGAGGCTGATAAGGCTCAAAGACAGATACACCAGTTGTAACCAGGAAAAAATGGAACGGGTAGGGAGTCATGTTGTGCGCAGTAACATTGCTACCACCTCTAACTAAGTCAGACCTACAGCAAGAAATCACCACAGGACTATCTTATTCTTGCGATACAAAATTCCGATAACGCAATTTCGGTTAACATTAACGCAGAAGGGTTGTTTCTGGACTTAAATGCCACGCCATGACGAGGTAAACGGGGTGTGCTCGATGTGTCTGATCTCGGCAATACACGGAGTGGCCATCTTCACCTTGCGAGAAGGAATACTCGTTGCATTTGAAATGTCTGCTGGCTGTACTTGATCCCTGAACCGATCCGGACGTCTTGGCCACGATGTATACCCCTCTTCTTGCCTCGTTTCGACGGCCAACTTACAAACGGTCGAAGATCAATCGTAGGCAGAACCTACGTTACTTGGACTTTGTTTTACACAGGGAAGGCCCAGTACTGTAATACTAAGGGCTGCATTACAAACTTTCTGTGCGTTACCAATTCGCAGATGCTGGGCTACGCGTGCTTTCAAAACACAATCACGCCGGGATTACTGAAAGCAATTATTTCCCCAAATTCCATTCAACACACTTCATAATAATGAGAGTGTAACTTCCCTTCTGAAGTCTGCACAGAAAAATGAAAGGAACCACAATGCATGCATGATGGATACCAGTTCCGACAGTCCGCGGTAACTGGGTGACCCAGCCCCAACACAGGGTTTTGCATTTTAACTCGAATGGGCACGTAAATGAACCAAATCTATACAGACCTAATTAACACTTCTCCTGGCAAGCAAATCACCGAAAGTTGTGAACGCAGCTACCGTACCATGAAATTAGTTGGCTAGATATGATAATAAAGGGGACTTTCCTAACCAGCTGACTACTAGTTCTCCAGAAGGACTCAGTTCCGTGAAGTCAACTTCGTTTTACTCAGAAACTATATTACGTGGTTAGGGAAAACGTGCAAATCTCTCTGGTGCTATGGGACCAAACTCTTCTCCAAACAAGATAGGCTATGGACGTATAACGTAATATTTTTGGAGCGTTCGGGTAACCACTGTTGTCAGGAAAAAGCAACAATGACTTCCCTTTGTATTGCTGAGCTTGTTACGTCACTGTCAACAATACACGTTTATTAAAAGCGTTGCCACTGAAACGCAAGAATTCGTTCTATTTAGTGCTGCTGAGCGACTTTATGTCGCCGGCAACAATAAAACATACTTAAAAGTGCAGATAATTTTCCCCGATTTTCATCAAATTTGGATTTTCTCCGCAGATTTTTATCGAGAACCCCCAACACCAAATTTCATGGAAATCCGTACACTGGGAGCCGCGCTTATACATGCGGACAGATGGGCAGACGGATGGACGGACTGACGAAACTAATAGGCGCTTTTTGCGACTATGCGAACGCGCCTCAAAAGACACAATACATCACAGCATGTCTACCATACACAACCGGCAGTTCTAACGACTCGGGGAAAATAAAACGAACGTGGAAAAGTGGGAACAGAACTCGGTCTAATTGCTGGATGTCAGTACCACCACTACCACCACGACAGCCGCCGCCGCCGTCAATACGCTTAAGAAACTTCGAATATCCGTTGCACGTGGAAAGACAATATGTCAAGACCGAATAGGGTAGTTCCGGTGTAACGTCGCTCATGAAGCGGTATTCACCACTAGCTGCTACAAACAGTAGAATTCAACGACCTGCGTCACAGTCATTTCCAAGTAAATTTCCGCTCCATTCCTTGAACTTTATGAGAAAAGTTACATGTGAGTAATGGGTGTGACACGCATTTGAGAGGAACCCATTTGACTCTCAGTCGATGACCGATTACAGTGACCTAGGCTCGTCATTTTCTGATCCTCCAGACACATGTCAATACAGTAGGCGTATCTAAAATACACCTAACACTACCTGCCTTCCATCTTTAAAAACAATCCCATCCCAATAGCTGAATAAACAACAGGCCCAGACGTGCAAAGGACTTTTAATTTTTAGGTTGGGGTGTTCATACTACTACTCACAATGGTCGGGCACCCTAGAGAGTGTACAGTCAAAGGCAACTTAAGCAATACGATCGTGGGTAAGGAACTCACTAGATGCACCCGCTTTCAAGCAATGTCTAATGTAACTTCGCAGCACGAACAAGAGTTTATCTTACAGCCTAAACATTTACATCACTCTGGGGCCGAACCAGCCTCCTATTCAATGGGTACCGGGCACACTTTCAGCGGCAGTAGAGCGGCCGGAACGTAAAGTTGACCACTCACCTCCATCCTACAACGGAGCGAAAGAATGACTGCAGCTATACCTCCAGTCCTCCATATGCATTCATGGTGTGCACAGGGATACCTTTACCTACGCAGTTACAGGCCCTTGCGATTGAACGATCTCGTATCTAAATAACCTTACAGAATGTTTTAACATATTAAATGCAACAGAAGAACCAACCTGTCATTAATCACGTTGCTCAGCACTGTCCACTGTCTGAAGTATAAGCCTATTCCACACAGGCTTACATGATGTTTCGGTAGTTGCTTTACGCCCACTCCCGTTTTGGATGACCAGTTGGCATTACTTAAATACCTTCTGAATATTCAATACTGATGACCGCTCCAATGGCCTCTAACTTAGCGACCTAACCCAGTATTTAAAAGGTCCGAGTTCGATCTCGCAAACTACCTGAAGGTTTACGCAGCTAAACAAGTTGAAGACAACCGCTCATCCGTTCATATAAGAGTGCACAGAACCACATAACATAAAAAAAAACACTTTTTCAGCACTACGTACAACAATTCCTCGGGTTGAAGTTCTTTTGGTACGGCCTAAAACAGAAAAAAGGACGCAAAGCTGAAACTTGGAAGTCAGAATACACACAACAGTGTGGGCGACTTCAGGCCCTAGGAACAAGGTATTAAGTATAGTATCAAGCTGAAAGGACATCCTATGAAGGCGTGATGGAACCACATTAGGAAAGAGTCACATGGTGGGCATTTGTAAATACGGCAACTAATTTCCAGGTTTCATAAATGCAAGAAATTTCTTGGCCGGACGAAAAACTGCTCAATTGTTTAAGTACTGGTCGATTTTGTTTTGAAGATCACAAGACCTCACAGGCCTATAACAAATGTTACATTTCGCTTTTATAGACCGAGGGGGGCCTGAAGGCATGTTTCATATCGCAGATAGTTCCAATACATGTCCTTCGGCATATGTGAGACAATACTGAAGTGTATTCCCCCCTTACAGAATTAAGGCCTCTGATTGGCTACCGAACTCGAGCAGCTGCATAAGGGTTCCCCTAGTGTTGTGACACGTCACCAGCTGCCGCCCTACGCATTACCAGATCACACTGGTCCAGATATCTACAGAATCACGACTCTTCAGGTGTCCCACTCTGTTACGGTCTTCATCTGAACTTCGTTTGACTTCATTGCACTTAAAAATAAAATATATAATACATATCGAAGTGAAGTCGGTGTTTATACTTCGTATCCTGAAAGTCTCCCCTTCCGAATCCTGGTCCGAGAAGCAACGTGACTAACATTTCTTCGTGGTTTTCTTCAGTCTGTGTAGGCAAATTCAGCGACATAATACCGAAATAAACCATGACCGTGTCCTTCTACCTCCTTACCGATTCATCATACATATTAACACCATTATTCGACAGAACAAATATGATAAAGTCATTAAAAAGCAAGAAACTACACACATGTACATCATGTATTACTAAAGAGGCCAGAAGCCTAGATAGCATAGTCGGTATAGTGACTACGGTGCATAGATTGGGTATCCGAAGAATTTTGGTTCGATTCCCGAAAAAGGCAAGATACTTCTCTCTTCTACACAGCGTCCAGACCGGCTCTGTGTCCCAACCAGCTTCCTATTTTTTTCCGGGGGTAAAGTGACCTGAGCATGAAATCGACCAGCCACCTCCACCTACAGCCGAGGTTAAGAATACGTGGATCTATACCTCCACTCCCCATGTCTTCATGGCGTGCGAAGGGACAATTTTAGAAAGGTGTGAACCGCACCAGTCGCTAGAACGCAAGTGAACTACGCACTGCAGTAAGTCTCGCACTTCATTGCCAAATCCGTCTTCACGAGGTGCACCCACGTCTTGAAACAGAGGATCTAACGCTAAACCACGACAGCCTATAAACAGAGGAGGTAAAGTCGGAGTAAAGGGAGCATGAACACTTCATCTAACGTGGATAAAACGACACTACGTAAATTGAGGTTGTTACTTCATGTTATCCTACACTCTCCTTCAGAAATCATGTCACAAAGTTAACAGCGATGAATGATGATGATGATGCTAAGTTGCGGTTTGCTCTTTTAGTGTAACACCACGTGCTCAACTGCATGAATATATAGTATGGAATGAACTACGAATGTGGAAGGGCGTGGCAGGGGTCCTTACTTATTTTAAGATAGTACAGCACATTTGCCTGCACTGAAATATAAACCTTGTAAACCTGTAAGAATATCCTCCCTCCGAGCCGAGAAACGAACCTGTATCTCCAGAATTCGAAACAGGAGTACTGACCACTACACCACACCGCTCGGTTCTAGTTATAGACAATTAACTGGCACACACAATAACAAAGCACATTTGCAATGCCGTGCGCACGGTATATCAAACTACTAGTCCTATGTGCCAACAGAGAATGGAAATTCCTGCTAAAAGAAAGATCCAATATTTCCGTATTATCAATAGTCCTTATCTTTCTATTCTTTCTATTTTGTAAGTGGATAAACGTATAATTTTACTGAACAAATTAAGAAAAGATTCTAGGTGGCAGTAAAACCCAAATTCATACGCGTACTGTAATTTTGGTCAGGATATCTATCCTGTTCGAGTTTCACCAACATGAAACTCTTTTGCAGTTTATACCGCGTCGTCACGTAACTTAAACTTCAAGTGTCAGTACTTTGACATAAATAACCAGGTGACAGGAGACAAGTTCAATTACCGTATACACTAATGACCGAGTTCCACTACTTGCACCTGAACCCGTATGCCAAAGGGTTCATGCCTTCTTCCTTAATACACAACAACGTGCATACCCTTCCACGCAGGGGTGTGGCACAACAGGCACACAGAATTCACATTCGGCACTCTTTAACTACGTAAGTAACTTCACTAAGAAGAGCCCTTTCTGAACGGGAGACCAGGAAATTAACTGCATCTTATGGGCTCCGACGGTTCATTACAACATTCGAGTTGTTGCCTATCCTAAGCCAGGTGAATCCATCTGCTCTTGTTTCTATAATATTCCAGTACAAAATTGCCTTCCAATCTGTCTAAACCTCCCACGATGTCTCCAAACTTTAGTTTTTCGAATAAATTGAACGAATTCTCCATCCTTCCCATGCCCCCTCCAGCCTACGTATTTCGTTACATACTTTGTGCCACGTCATGACAGTGATAAGAGGCTTCGTATAACTCGGCACCATAAGAAAATTCTGTAACGGTCAGTGATAGGTTTTTATTTAAATTAACGTCGCTTCAACTACGCAGGTCTCCTCTATGTATCGTCGGAAGTTTTGGGATATTGAGGGACGCATATAGCTGAGAGAATCTAGAGGCCTTCGCTGTCTGTCTTAAGATCTATCGAGCAACTGACCGAAATAAATAAGGCAAACCATGAAAACAATGCACTCACGACTGCCATTTCTGAGACCATATTCGAAGCTGGGACCTGCAGAATACGAATAAGGAATGCTATCCATTCGGTAGTGAATTTCGCTCAGGTTTGCAACAACGCCGAATCATACGTTCAGGTTCCAGTGTATCTGATACACAATGTACACCAATTATGCCTCTGCTAACAAACGATGCTAAACATAACAGTGTTGGTAAATAATATGTGATTGGTCCACCTACACGCTTCCAGATAAAGTGCGAATGAGTCAACCCAGAAGCTGCCCGAATGTGGCGACGAAGAGAAATATCCCTTCCCTTACCGCAATGGAAACAGTACATTTTATTGACAAAAGACGCATTGTATCGTCATATGGTTGCTCCAAAAACAGGATTTCTGCTCATTTTAATTCCAGCATAGTGTAAAGGTATGTCGAGCATCACAGATCTTAAGTCACATTAAAATATTTGTCCAAGAATGTCCACCGTATAATAAAATACACATACAGCTTAAGTTACGTGCCTAAAAACTGTTTGGCTTACTGAATATTTAATTACATAAACAATATTCAACTACATTGCGTAACCTACTGAAGTGCATACATATCATCTTTTACTACTGTCATCAACATTCCTTCTACAGTGGATACAAAAACTGAATATATCTTCGATATTTACACTGTTCTGTGTCTGCTTTTATCTTAAGTAATAGCGGAACAGCGTATTTCAGCGTATCACAACACACACATTTACTTCACACAAGTCTGCGATTTGCGGCTGTTAAGTTTAAGAAGTTTGGTTCAGTATATGGCACTACAATGTACTCACAGCCAGTGCATGAGATTTCTCAATATACAGTACCTCACCAACTTATGTTATTTCACGTGTTATGCCAAGATACAGAGAGTACTTTTATCACAGGACCGAGCACTGCAGAGTGGGCGGCATCATCGATCGCTGTGCAGGATCGATGTCGTCCGCTCTACGGCAAGCAGTCCAGCGATACAAAAATACTCTCTAAATCACGTAAGAAGTTTATTTACAAACGCGTAAAATTTCTGTCCTTTATGCTTCGAGTGAAAAAGTCTGACATAGGAGTTTGGATACAATCCCAACAAACCTAAACCTGAACACTTATCGCCGCAGTAGTTCTAGGTCACACAGTTTACTTACAAAAGTGGAACCAAATGCAGATATTATACAGAACCACAGAACGTATAAAAACCCTATGGTTTATTTTTGGGAGGTACGCAGTTCAAACACCGGTCAGGGCACAGGCTACACTAATCGAAGATTTTCACGGCCGATCTTAGCCCTCCCAGACAACTGTTTCCAATTGAATTGTTTCAAGTTCAAAGTTCGTAATCGTCCTCCCTTTTCATTCTCTCCAACCAGCATTTACAGTTGTTTTAGCGTCACTTCATAACCAAAGAGCCAACCATATCCTTTCTCGTTCATACAATACAGAACGTCCTGCTTCGCATTCTGGAGCTTGGGGTTTTATTCTCAGTCAAGGAACTGGAATCCGTACGTTTCATATACTTTTCTCTGACACCCCAAGAATATCATGGGGCTACAATATGTAACCACCTCATTCGATGCTCAGGAACAACGCCTGACATAGTGCAATCAAACGACCTACAAATCAACGGACCTTCCAACTTGTGCACAAAATATGCGAGCATCATTAGGTCCCAAGAAACAGAGTCAAATAGTAAAATGTACACCCCTGTTTCTCCTTCGAGTAACCATTCGCGTCGCTGCGGCGGTTCACTGCACTTCCTACAACGCGAAAGGTAGTAGTAGCACTATCCCTGGCCTTGATGAGGGTATGCACCCCGAGTGAAGTGCAAGGTGTTTGTTATACAGCTTGTATCCTTTGTCTTACTAAGGAGGAACACGATCGAAGTTACGAACATTCTCAAACACATGGGTTTCCGCGTTCGACAAGCCCGTAAGTACCCGCATACTTTCCAAACACTGTTTTCACGTCCCCGACCCCGCCTTCTGAACTGCGGACCTTCGTCATAAAATACAACCTCACAATATCAGTTACGACGACAGTGACTAGTGAGAAGTTCTAGTAAGAATTTATGACACCAGCTATCTCGTGATGCTTCCATCTGTAAGGCGAGGCTAACAAAAGTTATAAATAATAAATAATAATATTTACAATCCAAGCATAAGCTCTATTAATACAGATTTCGACAACTTTATACACATCAGATCCATGATAAGCGTGTCCTGTCACCACGGCACGGACCGTCAGGTTGCGGATGGAGATGGCCTCCAAACATGCTGGGTAGCTGCGAATACATTGAACACGCAGTCGCGGGCATCGACAATAACTGATCCTCCAGCTAAGGGGTTATGCACTGTTCTAAAAAGCCTCGGACTTGGACTGACCTTTTGGAACGAGGCATCGTAAATAGGTTGGGAGGGCGTAGGCTGCACTCACTGGCTCGGGATACGGACAAGTGACGGGCTCTTGTGAACAAGGCAATGAATGCATGGAATTTCTTCACTTGCCCAAAGCTATAAGCGTCTCAAGTAGGACTCTGGTCTACGGAATTAACAAACTCAAATTTTCGTAACTTCTTTATGTCTGTAAACGTTGTCACAGTGTATGAAATGTAGTCAGTACGGTAGTTCTACGTACATGCAAGTGCCATGATCAGCAATCGGACGCAACGAACCTACAAAAATACATTTCACGAGTCCAACTGCTGTAAACGTCAACTAGCCAGGCGCAGTCCGGTCTTGAATGCAACCCGTGTTGGCGAAGTGTCTAATAAGTTGCCTATACGCTGGGCGCCATGGATACTTGCACTTTAATAGCAGCAAACTGCTAAGTCCCCTTATCCCACCATGTTACGAGGCAAGCAGTCGGAAGATAAGCGGTTTGAGTGTCGGCCGCGTTATCGATCATCTTCGTCACAAATCTTTCACTTCTTCTTCTACATTCCTCAAGGCTTTCCGATTTATGTCCTTAACAGGGATAGCGTAATGGGTATAGTGACTGGCTACGGGATGGTCGGCCGGAGTTCGAATTCCGGTAGGGGGAAGGCATTTTTCTCCGTAACGTCCAAACAGGCTCTGGAGCCCACCCAGACTCACTCTAAATGGGTACCGCGGTTATTTTCTGGAGGTAAAGCGGCCGGGGTATGAACTTAACCATTAACTTCCAAAACATGTCGAGGTTACGAATGAGTGGAGCTACACCTCTACTCCCCCTGTATGCCTTCACGACTTGGGCACGGACAAACTTACCTTTTTATAAGCCAGCGGAGCTTACTGTACATCGGCTTCCACTCTGTATTCAGCAAGACAGCCTTTTCCCCTATAACGCCAGTTTTATTTCAGACAGGTTAACTAAAAATAACTGAATAAGAGACGGGTACTTACCGGTATAGCACAGACCGACAAGTGTGTGCGCGTGTCTGCGGATCAGCGGGTTTTCTTTGGACCACTCGACCCTTTCGAGGACATGGTCCACGTAGTCGAAGCCGGTCACTGCCGTCACAGTCCACTTCAGCTTAGACAGAACGAGTAACTCCCAGTTCTGTAACAATTAAACAATTATTGTAATTAAAGGACCGTTCCAGGAAACCGTAATTCAGTCTCTTATTAGAGAAACGGGCCAAGAATACCAACACCAAACTATGCCACTGCATACGATTCTACGCCAGCTCACTCTTGTTCATACCCTACTACTCAAGATCTTCGTTCTTCTGGGATTTTACGCAGCGTATATTGGTAGTTACGGACGTTTCGGAAGACAATTGGTCCCATCTTAAAGGGCAAGCAGTCTTCGTGTACTGCTTCACCCTTGAAAACGGGACGGATAGGTTGTCCCGAAACGTCGGTAACTACCAATCTACGCTGCGTAAAATGCCAGAATAGTGAAGATCTCACAACACGGCATTACCTTGAAATCACATCCTGCAACGTACTTTCCCAAGAACAATTGTAATGCTATCCAACCCCTCCACCTTCTGTTGCTACTGATATTTTGGGCACTGACCATCGCCCTACGTCTTTTCAGACCATAAATCAGTCTTATAAAGAACTGGTAAGCTAACACTACATTACTGCGATCTCGCAAATTATATATGGGCTTCACAAAATTCGTAACAATTCAAACTGATAGCCAGCTCCCTTAATTCACCTTTTTATGCCCTGGCTGTGTTCCTTCATAGAGTACCGAATCCTCTAGTTCTTCACACAGACAGTTTACATACAGTAGTCAGAAATTCGGAACACTACTTTCAGTTACTTGAATGAACGAAACCTCAGAGACTAGATACACTTGTTAGTCATCACTTACGGTGTGGCTAGCCGGATCAGTTACGTAGGCTTACCGCTGGGTGAAGCCATACAGGGATTAAGAAAAAAAGCTCAGTGCGAGATCTCAGGTTTTCAAAGTGGTGCAGCTGGGTAGTCCTTGCGTGAATAGTTCCAAACCTTTCGATGGACGTTATACCTTCGTCCTCAGGGTCAAGCAGTCCAAGAACAGCAGCCATGCAGCTACTTTTCTTGGACTGCTTGACCCTGAACATGAAGGCATTACGAGCCTTCGAAACGCCGGAACTACTCACCCAATGTCACAGTACAACATCCCAGAAGACTTTACATATTCAAATAACTTCAGCTTTGATCAGGCCTTCCAGAACTTCCCCCCCCCCCCCCCCACAATGGCTCAACACCCCCTTGGAGGCCTAGGCTGCCTCATTTTTTTTTCGAGGCTTCACGATCTCACTTTTAGACACACCACACTCGGTAGGACTCATCTGGACGAGGGACCAGCCCGTCGCAGAGACCTCTACCTGACAACACTCACACGAGACAGACATCCATGTCCCCGGCGGGATTCGAACTCACAATCCCAGTAAGCGAGCGGCCGCAGACCCACGCCTTAGACCGCGCGGCCGCAGACCCACGCCTTAGACCGCGCGGCCACTGGGATCGGCGGAAGCTATCCTTACAAACGGAAAATACTACAGAATTACAAGACGTCTGTGTCGAAAATTTTCTGTCTGAAGACAAATAAATTGTACCAACAGAAGGACACTCTGCAAGTTCTATTTCTCTTATGGTCAGCAATCACCATACAGCATTTTGAGAATCAACTGCTGAAGAGTGGATTTACCAATTGGAACGATGGCTTAATGTCCATAATGTTATACACCATCATGATAACTTTCTGACTCATCCGTCCCGTATTCATCTCTCAGTTATTATTCAGCAAAATGCAGGAGAGATAAACCAGTAAATCTGCCTCTCTCTACGAGTAAACACGACCCTGACAAGAATTGATTACAGATACTCAGCAGTGAAGTAAAACCCCACCACATAAACACAATTTTAAAAATTGCTTCTAGCATTTAACTAGTGAAATCGAGAAATGGTCAGTAACCTCATATTTCTCACGGTTAGTCATATGACCACAAAATGACCTTTCCTACTCATTTCATACAATACAACAGGCATCTTCCTTTACTTTGGAAGAACCCATAAGAATCTATTACGTTAGCAGGAACCTACTTCATTTTGTTAAATTAATGGCTGGTCAGAAGGCGGCTTAATGGCGGAACTAATTGGAGAGTCCGCTCCTCTTTAAAGAACCCCACTCACCCTTCCAGGAAACTACCCCAAACGATCCCCGTCAGCAACCTGTTGCACGTCTCGCCACGACTCCTTTTCGCATCTCAAGATGGCAACCGTGCGCATTCCACCGTGACACACACTACAATATTATCGGAACATAATCGTAATATAATATCAGCCTAACGAGCAGCGTGAGAACGCGATAGAATTCCAGCGATACTACTTCCATAACAAGGGCACATACAACAGCTAATACAATACAGTATCTGAATATGCGAGTAAATACCTATAAGCACAGTTGTCACTGTCCCTATTCCGGTACGGCCTATATTCCGATTTGAACACACACATGTTATACGCGTTATCTGCAATTTTGTGAAAAGCCTTGATTGCAGATATACATCCGTAAATGCTGACTGGAGGCCTTCGCTCTTCTGCTATGTTATGCGGCGTAGATTCGTAGTTGGTCAAGCAGTCCAGGAAGATTCTTCTTGGACTGCTTGACCCTTGAAGATGGAACCGATATGTCGTCCCGAAATTTCGGTAACCAACTACCAACCTACGCCGCGTAAGAGCGAAGGCCTAAACTACATCGTTGTGGAAGCCTGAAATGCTATGTCGCTAATGCCGAGTTACGAAATACTAAAAAACTACAATGTATAAAGGTATAAAGTATTTCCCTTGTATTGACTTAAACATAATTCACATTACGTTTAGAGTAATTCAAATAAAAGCGACACATTAAAGGCACTTATATTTATGGTCAATCTTTTTGAACGCTGAACCTTTTCTACAAAAAAAAAAAAAAAAAAAAAAAAAAAAAAAAAAAAAAAAAAAATCAAACTTACATCTGACGACTTGCATAAGTACTAAATACGTCAGTCCGATAGGAACCAGAATACAATTCACCTGATAACGTTTATTGTACATCATCAATACCAAACTGTATATCAATTCGTTAGGCGACTTTTGAGATGAAACATGGGGTTGACTAGACACACAGATACAACTTCATCTCAGTGCATTCAGTTCAGCGTCTTTCGATTAAGTCTGATATTGGCGAGCCAAACTACACGTTGTCAGATGATATGTCTAACGGTTGTGGAAAAATGTAATTCTGGTTCAAACAAAGATGTCTATTTTAATTAAAAACGGTCTATCATACAAAATATTTGCAAGACAAATACAATCTCCTTGTTATCCACAACTCTGATGTAAAACATATTCCAATGCGCATATTTATTGAAATACGACACACAATTTACGTCTCAATACACTTCGACATCGACGTTTCTGATAACCTTTCAACATTAAATCAGTAATTACTAAAGACCACAGGGGTAGGGACACAGCACAGACTCCATACATGTACTCCACTGGTGTGTGCTTTTCCACTCTTGTTAATTTAATACGACTTCAGATAACAATTTGGACTCATATTCTTCAACGCGCATCTGACAACGCACAAATCCATTGGAAAGCTCTGGCATACAAACCCTCATTGCCCATAGGGGAAAGCAATCCCACAAGCTGAGACACACATTCCTTTCACTAGCTGATTTGCGCAGAAACTGTATCTGCTGCTGAGTCTGACACTGACCTTATGAATAGGGCCGACATGATGTCATTCACTGCCGACACAGCAGATATGTGTACTTTTTAGGCACCATTCAGAAAACAGTCCCTCCATAACGCTGTCTAAAATAGCACTTGTAACTGTTATGTAATAAAATAAACTGTAATAAACAGCCTCGTAATGACGAAGAATAGCTCTAAAAACAAACGAAAAGAATGAACAATTTGTCAACTCAACACCCTAATGTAAAGAGACATCAACTAATGAAATGACGGGCAGGCGCTCAGAGACATGCTTTCAAGTCTCTGGCTATTAAAGAATTTGTTCTTGAAGGAAACGTTCCCATACTCTGCAATGAACTGGACGCAAAAAATGGCACAACAGGCCATCAGAAATATTTGTTTCCAAAGCTCAGATTCTTAATTTGTCCTGCAGCACTTGTACTCAATCCACAACCTGCCCCTTCTTTCAAAAAGATCCACTTTAATATTATCTTTCCACCCACGCCTATTCCAAGTGTTGGCTGTTTCACTCCATTGGACTTGAACCTCCGAGATCAAGACTGCCTAGCTGGAAGACGAGAGCTAAAGCAAACAAAACATGTTTCTCCTTAACGAGAATGTAATTGGCGGGAGTAAGAAGTGCACGACATTCAGTAACGCCACTCTTTATTCCTTCAACTGCGACTGGGTTCCAGAGTGTCCGTGTCAGGTCTGTCAGTAATTGGCATAGCTGATTCATATACACTTTAACACCGGCTTAAATAACAGCAACACTAAACACTGACTGGCTTTACCGACCTGACATTCGAAACTCTTCCATGAAATCTCTATATTTTCCTTTGTCCTAACCACATACCGATATAGTAACTGAATTAATGCACGACAGCTTCCTTCTCGGTCGCGCCCAATTCTCCCATCATCCTGCACTCTGATAGTGTCCTTAGTTCAACCCCAAAACATACCTTAACCCTACGTCCGTCCTGGAACCGGGACAGCGCAGTCGGTAAAGTGACTAGTCTACGGGCTGGACGGTCCGGGGTTCGAGTCCAGTCACGGGAAGCGATTTTTCTCTTCTCCAAAATGTCCGGACCGGCTCCGCGAACCACCCAGCCTCCTATTTAATGGGTACAGGGGTTCTTTGTCGGGGGTAAAGCGGCCGGTTCGTGATGCAGACCACTCACTTCCATCTAGTGCCGCAGTTAAGAATGAGGGGAGCTATACATTTACTTCTCCTATACGCCTTTATGACGTGGACGAGCTAGCTTCTAAGCTCGTCTACCGGGCGTCCATAGATTTCGTCCGTCGGTCTCCCCAGCCATGCAACGAGACTTCTTAAAATATACCACGACCAGGTCCAAACATGGTATTTACAACATTCCCCTAAACTGCGCTAAATTACATCCATGCCGTTGATGAAGGGGAGTTAAATAAAGTACTACAAGGATAGCTCAGTTCAGTGACTACGGACTGGAAGACGGAGTTTGACGCAGGGGCTGATATTTTTCGTCATATCCATACTGGTTCCGGGCTCCCAACCAATGGTAATAGAGACTTCTTATGTAAGGGTTAAAGCGGAAGGAATGTGAATCTGACTGCTCTACGTTATCTGTACCCGAGGTTCAGAAAGTGCTGAGCTACCTTCGTCATGGCATGCATGCTTATAGCGCGGAAACATAACTTCTGTTCCGTGAACACAACCCTCACACTAGACGAGGAGATCCGCTTGCATTGCAGCTATGGCGAATAGATTCACGTATCCCTTCTGATAACAAAGACATACAAGGGCATTTACGACAACATGAACATATGCCTTTCTTGAGTGACGCAGCTCGGTGAAACAGTGCAACAAGGTATCTGCCGTCTGTCGTTTGTGTTTACGGTCTCTTAGGCTGGGAAAGGAAGGAGGAAGACATTTCCTCGCTTGCTTCGCAGCGTATGATAACCCCAAATGTGTGGAACAAATAGCGAGACCGGTCAACGGGCATGAGCAGGAACACATGCAGGCAACTCCCAGGCGACAGAAGAACGGAAAGCTGAGAGCAGTGGAGCGGCGCACCTCCACGACAGAACATGGGATGTGTGTGTGACCAGATCTTCCCCAGAAGGGGGGGGGGGGGGGGGGGGGAAATAAAAAAAACCAATGACTGTTATCGCAGACTTAATTCTCATGGACGAGTTTCCCCATGGTTACAAAGGTGAGATGCAAAGTAGGTCGTTCCATGAAAACGTACAAAGAACTAAGTAAAAGCTTCGTAGTTCAGACTTCCTCACCTCATTTAACATTTCCTCAACTTCACAACGGTAAACAGCAGTGTCACTCTGAATGAGAAACACAGGATGTGGACGTAGCTATCGTAGCCTATTTTACGACATCCTAACATTTGCAAGAGGGACTGATGGAAACCACGGAAAATAAAAGAACATAATCTCCAGGTCGATATGCTAAGGCGGGACATCTTGTTGTAGAACACAAAGTATGAGGTCAAATCACTGCACCGCGATGTTAAGTTACCAAACATAATCTCAGCACTAGTTGGAAGTGAATGTGCCATACACGTAATATGAACTCCTGATAGGGTTGTTAAACAAGCCACAAATAAGTAAATGAACAAACAGTAACACACATAGGGGAACAAATTAGAGCTCTTATAATGATGTCATTCTATCCACAAGCGTACACCCCTGGAATTTTATTTTTCATTTTTTTCAAATGCAACATTTATTGAATACTCCATCATAAAAAGCATTGGGTATATTCACAAAAAATTAAACAAACTAAAAAATACTTTTTAAATAAACTATAAAAAAAACTTAAAATACACGCAAAATACCAAATTTTGAGACCTGGGCACACCCCGTGCGCACGCCTACGATGGTATCGTTTATTCAGAACACTGTGGTGGCATACCTGGCATGCAGTGAAAACATTCCCGACCCAATCGGTTAACTTGTTAACCGCAACTGATGAACATAACTGCACTTGACCCACGTCTCTTCTGATGCCCACCAGTGCGTCTCGGAGCGAAACTACAGACTTTTGCATAAGGAGCAACATCAGTTCTGCAGTTAACAGAACAAGAAACAAAAATCACACCGTAAATCTTGTTTACAACTAGGCAACAAACCGATTTCGGATAATTGATTTAGTAACTGGTGTAACGGCTTGACCGTGAGTCGATTCCCGGCAGGGGTCCGTGGACCCCAGGTTAAGAACGGCTGCGTGAGCCGCATACGAAGGATCCAGGGAGTACAGGCAATTATAGTATGCAGTTTGGCAACAATTACGGCACCCAATACACACGAGTTAACACTTCTACCCTTAAAGCAAAATCAACATCACAAATGTGATAGGCTTTACCGGATATATACACAAGACGGGGTCCTGACAGTCCCGCAACCGATACAAGGGAGGGAAGTCACAAGTCACCGGAAATGACGTGGCTTTAAGTTGCCTACAAAGTTAACTGAACACTAAGTAGGATGAGGGCGTTATGCATGTATATTAAACAGCAGACTATTCAAACTTTCCCGGACGGGCGAAAGGACAATGTTAAATTAAGTATCTTTACAACTGATTCCCACAGCGTAAACAAAGAGCTCTAACAGCTCCCCGAAGTACTTGCAGCGCCTCAATTCACCTTCGGAGACCCTGCTGAAAATAAAATTCCACCGCTTCCTGCAGGCCTGCAGGATAATACGCAACTAATACCTAGGTATAACTAAACTACACACTTCGTTCACGCTAATGGATATACATACGAGAAAGGTACGAGAAATGGGGCACCAGATTCAGCAAAGGAGTTATGACACCCTGAACAGCGCCAATTATTGTCCTAATGGCAATAAGCACTTATTTCTATCAGTGTACTGTATTCGGTATGCTTCTATGGTTTCCAGGCTCCTTGCGTTCAACTTTTAGAAACGTCGCATCAACCTTTCATGAAATCATCCCCCCACCCCCAACGGGTTTACCTGCTAAACATACTTTCTGCCCATCTGTTAAAAACGCGGTAGCAATACCTAGAATTTATAAGACTGATAATCCCACTTGTTTGGGCTTTCGTCCAATATTGCGGTCAACAGTACAAGGCCGGCTGATTCCGTTAGGGAAGGAATTTTTGGATTTTTCAAGAAAGTCCACGCCACATACCTGTCTATGGCTATATTACGTAATTCTTGAAGATTCTAGGCTTCTGGGATGTTACGCCGTGTTGACTAATAAACAGTTATCGAAATTTCGAAGGATCTTACTGCTTTCATCTGCACGGTCAAGAAGACCAAGAAGATTCGACAAGGCGGAACACCCCGTAACACTTGAATCTTAACATCGTGATCCCATGATATGGGCATTTCATAGATAATACCGTGTCACATTCACATGAAATTCGATTGACTGACTATATCAATAACGACGATCTTAATAACAGTTACGATAATAACTCTTAAAAGTCTGACAAGGGGGGAGTGCAAGAATAATAATAATAATAATAATAATATTTAATTGGCGAAATAAACATAGGTTAACAACAACTAACTCTTTGTAACTCATAATTAGCATAATTAAGTTCAACCAATAAGTACACTCGAGCTTTTCACTTTACATAACATTATCTGTAAAGACGGCATTGGTAACGCATGCACATCTAACAGGACAGTAGTGACGGTTATAAACAACATTAAACAACGTAAACTGTCAGAGCTTTCGAGTTGGCACACGAACGCCAACAGTATCCAAAAACGATGCGCACGTCTTTATTACACCGCAAGCAGCAGTAAGGAAAAGCTACGCCGGGGTGACGCTTCGTAACACAAAAACTATGTCATTTCAAGTGATCTAAAATATTTGCATAATTATGCTGTGATTAAACACAGATGATGATAAATAGATGAGAACTTCCACTGGATGCGTTCACGCTTACTGACATCAGACGTAGTAACTCAATTCCATACGACAGTGGCATATTCTAATATATCTACGGTAAAATGCAGCAGCATCATGAGGCTGTCCACAGAGAAAAAGGAAAACGTTATATGTAGTCCGAGTTTAACCAACAAACGAATAATAATAGATATTATCGGTACACGGGATATTCGAGTATCTAGTTCGCAAAACAATCCTCCTTGGGCATGTTTTGCAAGGAAGATAGCAGCCATACATGATTCAAGAATGTTACAACAGGTGCAAAGGCACTTACCGAAAGGAGGTGCACAGAATGACTCAACCCCATTAAAAAGGGTTCCTCTTTACAGCGATATACACGTTCTGCTTCTGATTTTGAGGATATGAGGTCACTTATCCAGCCAGCAACAAAGAAGGGCCTATCTATTACATCCGGGGGTCACCAACAGAATCATTAGGTCATCTTCATCTTCGTGCAGCAACCATTGTCCTATGAATTCGTTTCCACCTGCCAGCACATTATAATGAACAGTGGTTTACTGGGTCCGAGCTCGTGCCTAGTCATTTTTTGTGGTCAAACGTCTTCCGTCCGTCTTCTCATCACATTCCTTACTTCCTGGGGTAGATGGCTGGTGAAGGAGGAAATAAAGGAACTGCGGGCCAAAAGACAATCATCATGCGCTTCCTCTTGGTGCCCAGCGACCTTAAATCCTGTTACCGGTTTTTCAGCTTTTAATATTTTACACTGTTCTTAAAACACACAAAAAGTCAAAGCCAGGTAGGGACACAAAGAAAATATTCCTCCATATCATTCATTATTTTCATTCATCCGCCTTGCATGTGGCGTAGTAAATCAGCAACGTGCACAACAACCCTTTCTGAAACAGGCTACCATTCATAAAACCCCCTTTTTTTTTTGTGGCGCAACAGCCATACTCAGGCCTACGCCGCCTCATTATGGAGGTTTCGAGATCACACTTTTTAGACACACCACACTCAGGACTTCCCTGTATGAGGGAATCGGCCCGTCGCAGAGACCTCTACCTGACAACACACAACATTCACAAGAAGACAGGCATCCATGCCCCCGGGAGTATTCGAACGCGCAATCCCTGCAAGCGAGCGGCCTCAGGCATACGCCTTTGACCGCGCAGCCACCGAGATCGACTCATACAATCTTCTACCTGTCCCTAACACGGCAGGGCCCTGTGGTTAGCCGCCAGACTCTCACCGCGGAGGCCCGGGTCCAACCCCAGGCCAGTCCACGTGGGATTTATGGCAAACAAAATGGAAATGGGACAGGTTTTTATGCTAGCAACAGTTGCCAATGAACTGCACAGAAATAAGGCTGCTCCCACAAGACGAAAAGACTGCTAAGAGTCTACGCACACCCTGCAGCAGTATATAAAGCCACCTGACCTGGCTCAATCCTCGATTCACCTGCCTGCCTGATATCGTATCGCTGATGCTTCTGGTTCAAGTTACTCAATGACTCCGTACTATACGTCACGGTCGGTTGATTTGCTCTATTGGTCCGTGTTCGTGAGGTCCAGAGTTTGAGTTCTTGGTTCGAAGGACGGAAATCGTGAATGGCATGTTTCCTCCTTTTCCAGTCCCTACGAACGAATGCTGGTACAGAGGTACCTTCAAATAGATCACGCGCTCTCCTTCCACGTATGCCCCAATTCATCACTCACAATCACTTCATTAAACACCACATAACGTATGCCAACGAGAACGCGTCACTCAATAAACTAATAAAATGCGTCCTATTACTCACTTTACCCACGCAATTTTGCACTCCGCTGTTTTAAGATACTACATGCACTATACGCTACTAAAATAATTTAATTACGTGTCCGGGTTCGAGATTTTAACACTGCGATGTTTTGGGAGATTACAAACGTACCAGAGTAGAAGATGGAGGCAGCAAGCTCCTCCGAAACGTTGATAAGCATACAAAAGCCTACATGGTGTCACAGCCCAAAAACCTCAGCTATTAAGAATTTAACTGACGACAGCTCAACCAGGACAGCTCGGGCTATGGCCATAAGCCAGACTGGCTTATACATACGTATTTTTCCCTATAAGGCGACCAGAACGGCGCGGTTTCCCATCTATCCCGCATATGCATTTGTCTGGGTGGCACTTCCACTTAATGGCGGCGGAAGAACGAAGCTAACTAATCACCTTCATGTGGTACGGAGGTCTAAAATGCGTGGAGTCGTACCTTTATTCGATTCACGGCCCTTCATATGATGCTGGGATACAAGCAATGGAGGACACCTACTGTAAAACTGAAGGCACATCTAAGACTCCATGTACTGTACTTCCCCTGCATGAAGTTCCCAACTTCTAATCAACTAACTTCCTGGTACAGGCTGTGAGATTCCTGGACAGTTATGTCGAAAGATCATCCACAGTCACCACAAAATCAAGCCACTAAGACTCTATCCTGAGGAGCTTCATAGTTTGTACCATTTACCAACTGCCTACAAAATGGTTAAAACAACAAAAATGGGATGGGTGCGGTATAGGGAAAATGAGAAATGCATACACAATTGTGACTGGTCAACCAGAACATAAGAGAAGTCTTCAGGTATCAAAGTGCAAACCGGGAGGGGGAGGGGGGGATTTAAAGAGGGACCAAACAGAAATAATATATTGGTCGTAGATGGGATTGATGTGGCTGAAAATACGGTTCAACGGAGGTCTCATGTTAGCTTGTGTGAGCATCTTATGAACCTTCGTGTTTCACAAACGTCGTAGAATTTACTGACTTGTTGACTAACTATTAACTGTTTCACGGGGATGTTTAATTATCTAACTGATACAGTTAAAATTTCAATTTTGGAACATTGTAATCACACATGAGCAGAACTGTAGCTGCCTTAACAACTCCTCACAAACCCAGAGCCTTCCAAGAATGCTCTTCTCATTTGCTTGTTATGACTACCACTCAGCAAAACCTTGTACCACTGGGTGGATGTGTTTAGTTATGATGTAACGTTAGCTACAGACTCAAATTAAAGGCGTCTCACCTTCATTTCCTCTGGTGATATGCTATGGTCCGTGTACAAGCACAGTAGATCCACTGACAAGGAGTGCCACTGTCTGATCTTAGAAGCCAGTAACAGGCACACTGCGGCCACAAGCTGAAGCTGACGGCGAGATATGCCACAAGAGCACAGGAATCGATCCAGGAAATTCACCGCCAGTGGAAATACCTGATCTTCACAATGCTGATCTTCACATACCTTGCATAAATAAAAACAAAAACATATTACTATAGCCAGCTCGGACTACAAAACCACTTAAAATGTTGTGGGCAAGAAAGGTTTCTTTGTATATACATGGGCGGGCATGTCCAATTTCGTACACGGTTTATGGCCTACCCTTCGGGAGGAAAAAGGTCATATCCAAATTCGTTCACGGCCAGCAGGTATAGTATACGATTTCGCACACGTTCAATCCCTTACCCCTCGGGAGGAAAAAAGTTCGTGTGCATGTTTGAAATGAAGTTGACTGAATTTAATGAGAAGTCCTGTATTAAAACATTGTACTAATATGACCATTTTTTATCAAGCAATGTAGCCTTAATTTATATGTTATGTACCGTGCATTTTATCATAGTGAAGCCCTTGCTCTCCACTGCACAGACTAGCCAGCCTGTATAACTCTGTATCACCCTTCTCATCATCCTGACAAAATCTCCAGTTAGTTAAATATCACGAGATTGCAGTGACCTCTTTGGTGCCCAGACCGGATATGAAGTGGTGACGTCAGAACACCGACGACGCAGTGCATGAACAAGTGAAGGGCCAGCTGATCCTCTTACCTATCTGCATATCGCTCTCAGAATAAGAACAATGACAGCTACAAACTGTGAGCGGAGACGGTAAGAGCAGGGATCAGTTAGGAACAGTAATCGAACTTGATTGGTTGAATAAAAAAAAGTAAGTAACATGTTAATCGAAAGTAATTGGCTAAACATGTTGGCGGAAAGGGGTGAAAACAAAGGTTACGTCATTCAAGCTGACCAAGGATGATTTGGCAACCGCATACCTGGACACCTCGGTATTGTTTTTTATTGACGGGAATATTTTTCATGGCGCAACAGCCCATAGGGGGCCAGGGCCTCCTCATTGTCGAGGCTTCACGATCGCACTCAGACACACCGCACTCGGTAGGACTCCTCTTGACGAGAGATATCCATGCCCCTGGCGGGATTCGAAGCCACAGTCCCAGCAAGAGAGCGGCCGCAGATCCACAACTTGACCGTGCGGCCATTGGGATCGGCGCTGTTGAAGGGGATGCAAACATGAACAATAGCCGTGAACGAAAACGGATATACCATAAAAGGGGCTTGAGAACTACCTGCTTATCTCGTGAACGAAATTGGACATGATATTGAACCCTGCAATAAACCGTGAACGAAATCGGACGTCCCCACATGGGCAGCCTATAAAAGCTAAAACGATGTGTTCAATTTTCCAAACTAGTATGACACTTTAACAAGGAACCACTAGGAATAAAATTGTATCATACTATCTTCCGAATGTTCAGATACCCTTTTGTATATGTGACTTAAACACATATTTTTAAGAGTATGTTGAGGAAAGGTCAAAATCCTTATTGTGGGAACACGCCATTCGCCTACTCGTCCTCCTGACTAATAATAATTAGGGTAAGAAACGCCATCTGTCTGATGGATGTAAGCACGTTCGCGGCGTCGTAATTTGAAAATCCAGTATAATCTAATTCGCAGGGAGGGGGGGGGGGGGCTGCAGGCCGGCAGGCGCCCCAAAACACTCTAAAACCGAAATTTAAAAAACACAGATTTTGTAGATATGATATCAAAAGTTTTACGTGCTTTACTCTTCAGCCGAAATGCAGTTGCAAACGGTGTTATGTTATATTTAAGACATGATTTTTATAACATAATTTTTAAAATAAAACAAATTATATATAGCCTCAGGGTCAGCCACTCCCAATGAAAAATTCTGAGTGCGCACTTGCAGTGTTAGTCCGTCCATCCGTCACGCTCTGCATCTTGGAAACGAACAATAGCAGAAAAGTGTAAATACAAAACTCGGAAGACAGATTAACCGTTCTGTTACATGCACGGAAAACCGATCGCTTGGAGAAATCTAAACTAAAGCCGTTCATAATACACGGGACAAACCCTCTGGGGGAGCACAAGTCACCCAAAAAAATGGGCACCGAAGTGCCCAAAACACCAATCCAAGCATTAAGCCTGGGGGGTTGCAGAGGCTGCCCAAAAACAATACTGGGCATCATGTTTAGAGATCGTTCAGGGTGGCCAAAAGTAGGCACAGAGAACTCAAGAAACCAACCGTTGACATGTAAGATCCTGAAGCACTGTAGAAGAAACCTCCGAAAGGAGGCCCCTATGCTCCGCGTTGGAGCGACAGGGACAAACAACAACAACAAAGCTGCACAGCAGATTTTTCTACATGAGCATGCTAGTGTGTGCATATAGTTCAGCAAATAAACGGGATGGTGGAGCGAATTCCTGTCTTAGCTAGTAGATCTTCGAAACAATTTCAACCCCTAGTGATAATACTAAAATTAAACACCTTGTCAAGACACGAGCTGGATTTAACGGAGTCCGACGATGGGCTTTGTGCAAGCGCTTAGTTCAACCACTGAATGAGTGAGAGTGAGCGAGCGAGATGGTTCAGGTACACAGTTCCAGGTCTAAGAGTGTACCCCTTAACGACCAAAACAATTTACGTTGTGTGCATTTTCATGACAGGACATCCGGTTGCCAAGCTAATGGCCATCAAACACCAATGTCCATTTCAAATACACAAAAATACAAGAATTCGGACGTCATTTATTTTCTCACGACTAAACTAAGCATCTTGACCACTTAAACTGATTCATGAAATGTAGTTATTGTCATGGCACGCTGAGATCGTCAAGGGATCCTCTAGCAGTAATAGAATGCCCTTGTATATGGTCATTATTTTATCGGACAAACATCGTGTGGTACTTACTGTCAGCTCGCTCATCGTATTAACGTAGCCCACCCGTTAAGACCGACAACGTGCGCGGCGGAATAGCGTCAGGAAGTGACACACTATTTTTGTATGTAAAATAAGTGCCCTGTATTTGGGAATATTACGTTCGATTGTGGGGCCAATTACCGGCTCCCACGACCAACGCGTTTGGTGTACTTCCTCAGTCTCCTGTAGCTTCAAACAGGCTTCGACCGCCTTCCCACCTCATTCTACACTATATTACCTCAACAGAAACAACTTCGTTCAGGTAACTTGGAATCAATCAACACGAATCAAGGGCCTGACCAGTTTCCGAAACACATACAAACGTTTTGGAGGAACCTGCTGTATCAATCCTCAGGTCAGAACTGTATGCTACAGGGAAAAGGAAGGTACAGAAATTGGGAAAGGAGCATAGGAACCACGGCGGCGAGCGAGCCAATGGGAGACAGTGGTCCGTAAAAAAGACCAAATCATTTTAATGGCAAGAGAGAGAACAAAAATCCACCATAAACATGAAGGCAACAGGTTCCTCCGAAACAATTATCCCTATCTACCAAATTACACATACATGTCAGAAGACAGTTACACGTAAGCAGTGTATCTCTGATATATTGTACAACCTTAATCTGAACAAGATACGCAATGTACTGTAATGTAGCACTGCGCCGCGTTCGCGTAATATTCATACCTCCTCGGCTATCCTAACAGCCTGGTACCATTTCAATCCGGCAACAAAAGAATGCTCTTAGGTGTTCATGTAAAGGGCCCAAAATTATCCGATTTTAACCAAATTTCGATTTTATCAACAGATTTTCATAAAGTCCCCAATATCAAATGGCACGGAAATCCGTCCAGGTGGAGCCGCGCTCATACACGAGGACAGAGGGTCAGACGGACAATACGAAGCTAATATGTGCTTTTCGCGACTATCGAACGGCCCTACAATGTCTAACACACGAGTGGTATTTATTAGGGACGTTAACAGTGCTATAGCACTTCAAATGAAGTTAACAGACGAAGTGAAATGCGTAATGAACATTCACGTTTGTAAAGTATGTTTTCAGGGTGTTTCAGATTCCATTTCATAAAACGTCCGCTAGCATACTCATACAAATGCAGCGATTGAAAGATACTTCGCGATTAAGGGTCTGCTCATCCGCAAACAGGAAACAGTCAGATCTTCTACAAATCGGCTTGTTTTGAGTGATGGTAAATTTCCGAATCAGTGATTCTATGTTAATTTAATGACTTCGAATCCAAAGGTCACGGGTGCATCCGTAAACAGAAAATAGATCTTCTACAAATCGGCTTGTTCTCAGTGATAATAAATTTTTGAATCACTGATTCTATGTTAATTTAATGACTGTCAAATCCAAAGGTCAAGGCTCAACAGTTTTGGGCATTTTCAGGCGAATACCATACCATATCAGCATCGTGTTTTGTACGGACTAAAAGCCATCGTACCAAGTATGAGGCACAGAACTTTACTGCCACTGTGACTGTCGAGTACACAAGCCAGGAACGAAGCAGAGAGTTGCTAACATTTTACACACCACGATTAAGTGCCTCAAAATAATCAGGTATTCAACTTTAATAGAATGGTGCTGTTTTTACATGATCTTGTATTTGTTGTAGCTAACCTCCTTACCCCGCGGCCATCTCCTCCACCCGCAACTAGGGCACACGTCATGGCGTGGTGACGAGACTCTAGTAGTTAACTTGGGTAATGACGGGGAAGTGAAAATTTCTGCTTGGGATATTACACTAATTTAATTTTTGGGAGACACAAGGTTCTCATGATGGTGACTGCTGCCTGCTGGAACGTGTCACCGTGTAGTCTGGTAGAAATGTACCGACGTCTCAGAGGACTGCGCTGTCATGCCACAGCATGTCCAAGTTCCAACTAGGAATTGTTAAATGATGTATGGGTGGGTAGCTTGCTTACTGCTTCTGTCCGGGCTGCTAATACACGCTGTGCGGGTTGTCTTGGACTTGGAACGAATCTACAATGACTTACCAAATTGGTGAACATGCTGTAACAACTTTTAGCAACGAAAGAGGTTGATATTGGTACAGGATATTGTAACAGTGTGGTGGAATTTTCTCCACACATATTATTTTCTGATTTTGAGCATAACAAATTAACATTTTTATCGCATTTTATAGATTTTTATTCGTTCCTCACTGCTTTGAAAAACAAGAATTGTGAACCTGAAGATGACCTAAATCGGTCAAAACATATTGTTCTGTAAATAAATGGTACATAGTTGTGTTTAAACGGATTTTATCTTCATTTTGTTACAAGTAACACAACGGAATGACATAATTTAAAAGAGCAAGTCCCTGTTCATATACTTATTTCATTCCCATGTCACTTCGTCCGACAGCCAAACACTTTCTTCGCCATTTCCTTCTCTACATTCTCAATCTAGTACACAGTATGCCTACTCTGTCTACAACTACACATAACGTAAATTCATACCATATATCCGGTAAATCTATTATTCTTATGCTGTTCATTGCTATAATACTGTGCTAAAAGCCGTGCTGTAACTGTTGAAAGACAAACCGCGGCACAACAGTGTAATGGTAATTAATATAAACTCGCTGCAGGAACTTCATAACTGAAACAGTAGATGTATATTAAACATTTACCGAATACCTGACTGACACTACAATGGAAGTATACAGTAAAACCAATATAAGCCATGCAATTGAGAAAGTTGTTTGTTACGTGCTTTAGTCAGAAAGACACTGGACTGAAAATGACAGTTTACTGTTTAGAAAACAAGATGGCACCCCTGTATTTGCTTATGATTATGAAT
This sequence comes from Reticulitermes speratus, assembly GCA_021186555.1. NCBI lineage: Eukaryota > Metazoa > Arthropoda > Insecta > Blattodea > Rhinotermitidae > Reticulitermes > Reticulitermes speratus. The sequence continues at coordinate 12,775,810 of JAJKFL010000001.1, forward strand.
TAAAAACGTAAGATCAAATTAAAAGAACACATACTATCCGCTCCATTATTATGAAACAGTTTGTGTTATGGTAGTACTGCATCATGTAACCGATTCAAATATTGTTATTTCCAATTCTTACTTTGTAAATGGCACCACTCTACGCAACCCAACCACAATGCAATCAGTTCATGCAATTGGTTCAATCACAACACCGAATCATGACTCACCTATACGCTAGTTCCCAAGACTCATGGTGCAATTACTACTTATTATATGTAACTGACTATTACATGTCACGAATGCAGCATATCTGGAGGCAAATATTTGTAGTGTACAAACTTCGTTATAAGTACTGCAAAAACAACGGATACTTTATTACTTCATATTGCTCAAAAACTAGATTCATAACCTGTTCATTAGACATTTTATCAGTCAACTCTTCAAGTTTTAAGGACATGATCACATCTCAACAGAATTTCATTTCGAACACGACACACGCAAAGTTAGTTTTTTCACGTGTGTTTATTACTAATATGTATCTTCACAAATTGACACAATACGATAGAAAGAATAACCTACCTCCAACATCCATGTCGACACAACTTTCCGCATATACGGCTGAATATCTTTCTGCACAGTACCAAAATAATTGCATGTAGGTATATACACTGTCTCCAAGTCCAATAGATTTTGCAAAACTCTCATGTCTTCGAAAATAACACGATCTCGCTCCGCTAATCTACAATCTGCCAGCCTTTCAGCGCACAACAAATCCATTCTTCGAGGAGATTTCAACAGTTACAGCTGAAAACACAAGTCGTGTTGTCAGCTTCAATATAATGATCCCACTAAATAACACAAGGAAATTTAAGACGAAGGAGTTTACCACCAGAAATTAACATACGACGTTTCAACAACCTAACGAGACCCCGTTTCGAATTTGTTTTTTTGAAGGAAGGTCACAGATATGTCAAGTTCAATCACACGCGTGTTCACGTCGCCGCGGCCTGTTACTAACCCAGCACCACCATTCAAACCGCACATACGGCCAGACCACAAATGCCACACACATGGGTGATCGAGCTGGTCGAGCTCCTGCACGGTGCTCTCTGGCGGTGGCAGAACGACACAAACAGGTCTGCACTCTATCGGAGATATCGAAACTTAAACACATAGAGAGTTCGTGGCTAAGTTGCGACAGTAAAGTAGATGAAGAATAATTGTCCCATTACAGTAGCCCCTAAAATGGACGTTGGGAAATGAAAGAGAAATATGTGCCACAATATCAAGTTTTGTGATTGCAAAACAACATGCGAACTCAGACCCGAGGTTCTCAAAGCGGTCACCACTATATTACAGTTTTTGGGATGTGACGCCATGGAATCTGGTAGAAATGTATCACACATCACGGCGTCCCACCCTAGAAAACAATAATCTTAAACAGAAGAATTAGAAATAGTATTAAATGCGGGTGTTGGAAATTGCTTAATAATATATAGCCGAAACTAGCAATGCCATTACAGCTGTTATTTTTATCTGTGTTGTAGTCTGATTCAAGTCTCTTAATGTGTATGTTTAAGAGTCCAAATCAGGCTTTGCTTCTTCAGATGGGGAAGGGGTCAGTGAATAACAGCCACAGATACTGTTAGGTAAATTTAATCATGATTATGTAGTGCATAGGGAAGAAATAAAAATAACACTTTGGAATGGAAGTACATACATACGTATATTATCTGAAGCTTACATAAAGTACAATAACTTGCTGAGCAACTCCTAGCTTCTCATGAGGGACTCTGCTCTGTAAGTTTTTGTTCTCTATATTAGGCAATATAAATGAACGTTTTTGCAATGCTGAACACAGATACTGAACAGTCACAGAAAGTGGTAACTGAAATGGTAAATGAACGTTTTTGCCATGCTGAACACAAATACTGAACAGTCACAGAAAGTGGTAACAAACTCTCTCCAACAGTACTGCCAACAACATGCCCTTCCCATGATATCCTATGACATTTATTCATATAATTCCAACTAAGTGCACTTGCATTTAGTTGGAATTATATGACTAACATGCTTACTACACAGAATATGAATAATATTCAGATCCTATGACCTATTCCTCATGTCTGTGTGTGTGATTGTGAAGCCTTGATAAAGAGTACACCCTGATCCACCAGGGGCTGTTAAGCCATAAAAAAAAACTATTCCTTACACTCCAACAGACACCTAACACACTCTCAGTGTTACATTCACCAGCCCACTGATGGAGGCACCTTCATCCCTCAAATTGTTGCACAACCCAATTAAACCTTGAATATGAGGTGCAGCTTATTACATCAAACAGGACAGCTCCAAGGTAATAGTGTGAAGATTGTGATGTGTTACATCCTTTAGTACAGATACTCCTCATGTACTACGCCACAGCGGACAGGAACACAATTGCTTAATGCTACCTTCTTACATCCATACATATGCACATACATATATTCCATGGATCTAGAAGTGTGTCACAAAGACAATAGAATGTGTATCAAGTCATAAATACACAAATACATAAAATTTTACAGTCAAAATACTATAAACTTTTACAGAATAGTATCATAGATCATCTCTACACATAAAGCATTTATCTACAAAGTAAAAGGAGTTTGTATCTAAGTATTTTCTTAAGGCTCATTTAAATTTGGCTTTTCATTCTTAAGGATTCTCAGACTACGTTGTAAGTGTTGAAAATTTTGATGCCAACATATAATGTACTTTTTTGAAAACAAGATAGGTTGGCATTTGGTCTATGAAGATGGTGCTTATTCCTTGTATTAGTATTGTGTATAGATAAACTTGTTTTAAAATTTTCTTGATTACTGATAAAGAAGTTCATTAATGAAAATATATATGGGCATGGAACAGGTAAAATCTCCAATTGTTTAAATAGATTTCTACATGAAGTACTGGGTTGTGCACCAGCCATGATTCTGACAATTTTCTTTTGTAAAGTGAAAATCTTGCATATTGTATAATGGAATGAAAGTATGCATAGTAAACTGATTTGAGAGTGTTAATGTTACTGATATAGACAATCGACCTAACAGCATAACATGCTCCACTTAAGTTAAGAGTTATTTGTTCAGTATATTCCTTCCAATTTAGGTGGTTATCAATTTGTAAACCAAGAAATTTTGTATGTACCATTTCTTCTATATACTTTTCTTTATAGCCAATATGTAGTGTAGAATGTAATAAATTATTTGTTATAAATTTCATTACATTTGTTTTATGTAGATTTGGGACTGACTTATTAGCAGCAAACCATTTTGTCATAAAAGAGAGAACTAAATTTGACAATGAACAGAAATCTTCCAAATTTCTGCTTGAAATTATGACACTAGTGTCATCAGAAAATAATATTGGTTCAGATATAGAATTTATTCTAGAGGAAGGTCATTTATATATATTAAGAACAATACAGACCCTAGAATTGATCCTTGAGGAACTCCATGTTTCAATGTACTCCAGTCAGAGAAAACATTCTGAGTTGTATTAGGTGATTTTACTTCAGCTTTCTACCTTCTGTTATTTAAATAGAACCTGAACTAATCTTCATATATTCCTCAAATTCCATAGAAATGTAATTTAGCTACCAAAATTTAATGATTTATGCAATTAAAAGCCTTTGCCAAATCACAGAAAATTCCTCCAACATAAACTTTTTGGTTAATAGATTTAAATGCACTATCTGTTAGTCTGAGGATAGCATTTTCCATAGATATCCGTTTCCTAAAACCATGCTGTTCTGTGACCAGTATGTTATTATGCAGAGGTTCACTTAATTTACTGTGCATAGCTTTCCTTATATCTTAGAAAAACAGTTAATAATGACATAGGTCTATAATTTGTTATACTAATATTGTCTCCTTTCTTGTAAAGTGGTTTTACTACTGCAATTTTAAGATGGTTAGGAAAAGTACCTGTATACAGCAAGTGATTATAAATGTAGCTTAATGGGTGACTAATGAGAGATACACAAGTTTTTAAGATTTTACTTGTTATTTCATCATAACCTGATGATTTTTTGTTTTTTTTTGTTTTAGGAAATGTATTATATTTTTTATCTCGGCTTCAGTGTTTGGGATTATTTTTATGCTGGGGAAGTTTCCAGGAAATGAGTCTTCTAGAATTGAGATAGCATCTCCTTTGTCTATTTGTTGAATGTATAATTTTTCAGCAATTGTTATAAAGAAATTATTTAAGATATTGGCCACGTTTCTTGGATCCTTTAATTTTTTATCAGTCACAAGTAAGGTGGAAAACTGTTCCACTGAATCTACTTTTCCTGTCTCTTTCTTTATAATGTTCTATATTGTTTTTATTTTGTTACTAGATTTTGCTATAAGTGTACTGTAGTGTTGCTTCTTAGCTTCATTTATAACTTTTCTTAGGCTTTTACGGTATTTAATATAATACTGCTTTCGCTTTTAGATCATTTCTGTTCTTAGTGAAGGTTTACATATTACTTTTATGTTTGCAAGATATTTTTATTCCTTGCATAATCCAGTCATTTTTTTCTTTCGTACTTTTGTATTGAACTGGAAAACTAGCTTGGAAAATGATTAAGAAAGGGCATAGAAGTTAGTTAAACATATGGTTAGGATTTTTATCTTTATAGACAGATTCCCATGTTTCTTTTTTAGTACAGTCTGTAAGTTCATGATTGTTTCATTGCTTATTAATCTGGTTCTCTGCATGAAAGGAAATTTGTTTATTGTTGTACATATATTTTCAATTGTGAGAATTTGAGCTTTGTGGTCTGATAGGCCATTTATTAGCGTAGATATAGAAGATAAATTTAGTCTACTGTTATCCATAAATATATTATCAGTGGCAGTACTTGAAATATTTCAAATTTTTGTTGCAAAATTTACTGTTTATGACAGATTATATGTTGTTAATAATGAGGCTAGTTGTTCTTTTTCAGTTGGTTTCCTTGAGATAATCCGTGTTTATGTCTTCACAAATTAAAGATTCTGCTTCGGGTTTATAAAGATGTTTCAAAGTATTATCTAGATTTTTTACAAATTTATTAAAATGTCCTGTAGGCGCACTGCATAAGGTTAATATAACTGATTGATATCATTTAGTCTCTAGTTCAGTGGCACAAATTTCCAAATCCTTTTCTCAGCAGTTATGTGAACTATTAGTTTTGCTGAAATAAAGATCACTAAGAACAAGAATACACACACCTCCCTTCTGTAGATTTTGACAGCAGAAACTTGATCCTAATATATAGCCTGGTAATGTGAGGTGTAGCAGGTCCTGTTCTTCCATGTGATGCTCACTAAGAAATAGTAAATGGGAATTAAAGTTATCACTTTCTAAAGTATTTATTAATTCATCAATTTTGTTTCTTAGTCCCCTAATATTTTGACGACAGATTTGTAGTGAATTAGATGAATCTACAGTTCTATCTTCGTTTTTAAACTCTAGGTAATTACAGTCAGTATATCTTAGGCACCTTCGTGCTTTTGCTTTTAAGCTGAAAAAGGAGAGGCTCTTGCATTGGTGATAACAGGAATACTGCTAATATCCTGACATTGTTATCACTTACACTCTTAGCGATAAGAAGTGTAAGCTTCCTCTTGCCTCGTGAATTTAGGTGCAGGCCATGTGTCGTAAAGTCTTCTCTCAAAAATGATGAAGTGTGAATGACACCAATCTGGAACTTGCCATAATTGCTTAACGCTACCTTCTTCGTTCAGTCAGCGATACTGTTGCAGAACCTTGGTTGTGAATCATGCGATACAACTTCACCTCAAAAGTGCCTCTCTCTGCCATCTATGTAATACTAAGTACAGCTACTGAGCGTCGGCTACAGTAACGCACGTAGGCACCACTTGTGGCGTTACAAGTCGTTGTTACCACGGGTCCATTGAACCTTTACCGGTGCGGTCTATATAATTACAGGAGACAGTGGTCAAGCAAACGCTGCGCTATCGTGGCAGCAGCGAAAACTGAAATACGCACATATTGCGCATGTGCTTGTTTAGAACATGTGTGGAATAATGCCAACCTACCAGAGGGAAAATAGTACGTTACCAAACAACAGTTAAACAATTACGTTTTTTCTTAAATGAGGCACGTTTAAAATAATGACGTCGGTTTTTAACAAGGAGAGGAGAATGAAATGTAATTGGCGTTTTTCGACTGTGTATTAGAGTACCCGTTAAATTGGTTACAGCAAAAACTGAACAAGTTTTATCTTTCACAGACAACACTATCGGCTGCTATTTATCAAATCCACGTGCCAACCTGAAATGCTGTGGATGGCATATGCGTGTAACAATAGTTAGTGGCATTCGTATGTGATAAAGTTGGTGCTGCAATGAATTTTGACGAAAATATAGCATGTGATTGGAAGGATAATGAATGTTTGGATTTTAAGGAACTTGAGGAACAAATTGTACAGATTGTTGACAACGGAAACTTGGAAGAAATGTTGAGAATACAACTATCCGAAGTGGAAATGTTACAGTCGATGTTTCCAAATCCAGGAGAATTCTGCGTTTATGATTACAGTGTGATAGCTGATATAAATGAATTTGTTGATGGGAAATGTTCATTGTATCCCCCAAGATTAGATTTTGCCATCAATTTAGTCATAGATGAGGTATGGTGAAACTGTGATGTGAATAATTTTAGCTAGCGAATTCGCGAAATTCATTGTCCAAGGTGCCTCTGCGTGAATTTAGTAGCTTACACTCATATTAAGATCAAAAGTATGTGGTAGTTTATAACCATGTCACATGTAAGACGTCATGGATGATGATTAGGTAAAAGGCAGTACTTGTAGGATAACATTACATCCCAAGTTCTGAAGTACTGTATGTCCCAAATATGTATCAGCTATTTGGTTGGTTGAATGCATGTTTGGTATTATTTTAAAATGTTACTTTATAATGAATGTGTGAGAGTTCATTCACTAGCCATAGGATTGGAACAGTACATGATGGTTTTAAAATTATTCAGTACCTAATGTGAACAGTTTATAAACAGTATTTCATGATATGCCATCAGTGTATGCTAGAGGATGCAATTATCCTTAATGCATTTATTTTCAGTATGATTTCCAAAATGTTTCAGGCCATAGTAGACTATCTTCAGGTAAACATGAAATTATTGCACATAAAAGTACTGATGGATTTTATGTTTCTAAATATATGAGTTAAAATACAGCATATTTCACATATTATTCAAACGAAACATATGTGCAAAGATATATGATGTAACTGAATTATATGCATGTAAAATATTGTTCCATGTGGATCCCTGGAATAATCAAAGTTTTCCATGATCCTGTCTACTGTATTTAAAATCCTATCTACTGTGTTGAAATCTCTTAATTTAACATTGCAAAGTTTTGACCCTACTGTGTATTGTTTTCTTCTGCATTTTGCTTTTTTAATGTTATAGTTGTGTTGGATTGAGTGATAAACAATGTATATGGTTGAGGAGACATGCATAACATGATTTTTTAGTCATGGCTGCTGTTATTTTAGTTGTAAGTGGTCACATCTGTAAGTTGAAATATATGGTCTCTAGCATTTTTTCTATTTTTCTTCTCCCCCTTTCCCCTTCTTTTTCTTGCTTTATATTATCTTCTTAATTATTTTTCATGAGTGTGAGTTAAACAGAGGTACGCACTTGTTTTAATGTAAAGTCTAAAAATATGTATTGTAAAATATAATTGAAAGAATAATAATTAGTGTTAGTGCATCAGAGTTTTGGCATTGAAGTATGTATTTGCATGAAACCATGTATTAACAGTTCACATATGCTACTGGTTGATTAGGTGTGTTTGACCTTTAGAATCTTACATGGCTGTTGCTGGTGAGATGTTATTGGCATAAGGGTTATGTCAGAACTGTGCCTGTAATGACTGTGGTAGGACTAGGAATGTATCACTCTACTATTTTGTGTGTGCATGTTTAGTAGCTTTTTTAACTTTGTGTGTAATTTTAAAGAGTATATTATGTTCTCTGCCTGTCTGTACTGCTGTTAAATAATTGAACACTGAAGCCCATAATGCATATGACAGCTGCTTCATTCCAATTCACATTCTGTCAATTTGCTTATCTAAGAAAAGGTTCAAAATTAATGTCTGTCTGTCTCAATAATTTTACAAATGTGTCCTTTACAAGTGGTTACCAAAATTGTGTAGGTCTGTGCATTTCTTATATGAACTGACTGAAATAGGTGTTGAACTTGTGCAGTTACAGTAGCAAGTATGGATGATTTATTATTTTTGAAGGCACTATATCAGGGCCACTCAAATGTGAAATAGTTTTTTTACTACATGTGACATCCCATTGTGTGTCAGTGACATGAATGAGTAAAATCAATATCAGGCTCAACACAACTATCTTTATTAGACAAAGAGTCTATCTGTCTAATAGAGCAACATGTTTTGACCTTAAGGGCCATCTTTAGGCCCGTAATCTTTAAAACCACATTGAGGAAGACAATATAGAATTATTTAAAAAATCATTGCTGTTTCAAGAAGTGGAATAAAATAAAAGAATTTTAAATAAAATAATATAAAATAGGATGAAACTTGTCAATCGGAGGTATTACGTCAATTATTTACAAATTACATTCCATGTTGCTTTATTAGACTGATAGTCTCTTTGTCTAATAAAGATAGTTGTGTTGAGACATATTGATTTTACTCATTCAAGCTTTTTTTTTTTTTTTGTCTTTCAAGACAGTGTATCCTGACAAACCTTGACACAGTGGAATATGGACAGCTTCTTAAGTGTACAATATCTGGAAATCCTAATTGTGGATTGTTATTGCATTTGTAAGAAATACCAATTTAATTAGATTGCATTAATGGTATGTCTAACATCTGAATTGAATGAAGGACAATTTAGACATAAATTTTTAAAGCTCTGGAATTGAGTTTTTGTGTAACTGAAAGGCTGTGCCATAATGCACGCTGTTGGTTGCCAGCTTCTTACTGTGGGGGCCTGGGTTTAATTTGGAATAATTCATATGGAATTTGTGGTGGCCAGAGTGGCATTGGGGCCGATAATATGTACTTGTCTGTCATCAGAGGTGAGTGCAGTATGCCCATTTGAAGCTGCAGTACCAATTGCCTTGGTCTCACTCTAGTCTTACAATAAAAAAAACTAAAACTTTATTTTGCTGACACTCCAGACCTGTTGGTAATAGTTGGCTTTTTTAATTTTTTAGGCAAAGCTGGAAGTGTGCATTAATTTGCCTCATGATTACCCTGCTAGTGAGCCAGATATTTATGTCCGAAGTGACAAATTGGATCGAAACCAGCAGCACATCTTAAACAGTGACTTGGCCAATTATATATCCACACTTGAAAGGGGAGAGATTTGTACATGTTCAGCAATATCATGGTTGCAGGAAAATGCATCCCGATATCATGCTGAATCTGCAAAACCTGATGCAGTTGTAAAAAATATTGATGAACATGATAAAATGTTTACACGGTACTGGATTTATTCCCATCATATTTACAGCAAAATTAAAAGAAGGGAGATACTGGATCTTGCTAAGGAGTTTAGCATAACAGGATTTTGTTTGCCTGGAAGACCAGGAATTATTTGTGCAGAAGGTTTGGCTAGTGATTGCAATGAATGGTGGCAAAAGGTATGTATATGCACATATATTCATCTTTCAGTCTGGCGATTGGTTATTCAGTTGTTTTATTATATTCTATTAAGTACTGAAATTTATAATGTTGAAGGAAGTATGGTAGAGTGATTGTGAGTCATAGCGTGAAGGGATATGGCCAGAAGGGATTTTCCATGAGTGACAGAAAAATGAGTTAGTGTAGGTGGTCCCTTACCAGAATTCTTAAGTGAGCCTTCCAAATACAAGTTGTTTGTGATAACACTGGGGCATGCGGTGGCGCAGTTGGTTGAGGCACTGCTCTACAAGCCGGAAGGTCGCGGGTTCGATTCCCGATGGTGTTATTGGATATTTTCATTGACATAATCCTTTCAGTCGCACTATAGCCCTGGGGTTGACTCAGCCTCTAACAGTAATGAGTACCAGGAATATTTCCTGGGGGTAAAGGCGGCCGGTGCGTAGGGCTGACAACCTTACCACTTTCATGTGCCAATTGTTTAGAAATCTGGGAGCCTCAACCTCCTGGAATGCTAAGGGCCTGTCCAGGCCTGTAATGGGATTGCTTTACATATGTGATAACACTGTGTTAATACAGTCAGTGTATATCTGCTAGCAAACTTGCCAGCAAACATTCATCTTCATAGAATACATTTGCCTGCAAATGGTTCTGATGGAATCCCCCACCAAAACTAACTGTTGTATATATAAAAAGAAACCATGAAACACATGATTTGTTGAACAAAGGCAAGGGAGATCAAAAGTGAAATTTTTTGCAATATTAAAAAAATGTTTGTTTTCCCATACAAAATGAGTGAGAGATCTGAGACAGTAAAGTGGGTAGCTATAGGATGGGTGACAGGCAGGATATTTCTCTTCACTACATTATTGAAACCAACCCTGGGGCCTACCCACCTGTATCAAATGGGTAGTACTAGGGGCTGTGTCCCTGAGGATAAAGTAGCAAAACCCTGAAGGTTAGCTTCAATTTAATGCTGAGGTCTAGGAGTGAAGGTGTGCAAGAGCTTTATATGCACCTCTTGTGCATAGGTTTGGCAGATATTGTGACTGACAAATGCTCTTTCTCAAGAAGAATGTGAAAACCATGTGATTGTTATTTTCTTAATAGTCACAGTTATGCAAAGTAAAGCAGGGTTATATGATTTCAGATATTCGGACATCTGTAGTGTGTTCCCATTGTTAACAGATTCAGGATTAATTTCCAAAGACCTTTCATAGGTAAAATATGGCATGTATTTTTTTTGTTAAATTTGCAATAAAGAGAAATAAAATATCCAGTGATCACAGTTTTGGAGGTAAGGGGTTAAGATTTTGTTTTGAACTTAACATATAATTGTAGACATAGTTTCTAAAATTTGCAATTGGCAATGAGGTCACAACTGTTGATTATAAGGGGCCAGTTCCTGGAGCATGGACAACAAATATAATTAATCCTGATTTTAAGTGTTGAATGTTATCAGAATTAATATCTGTGCTGAAAATGCTTCAGTGTTGTGTCTTCAAATTTCATGGCTTTTATGGTGTTTGAAATATTACCGTGGATGTTACTACTTGATTTATCTCCTTGCAGTGAATGTGAAGAACTGTAATTTATGCCTTTTGTGTTATATGTTTATATGTTAGTGAAACTTGTCTTTCACCACATGGGAAAGAATATATACTGAGGTAGTTTCACAAGAAAATTCTGAGCAGAATATTTGGGTCCAAAAGAAGGGAAGTAACTGGATGGTAAAATTGCATAATGAGGAGCACATGTACAAAGTTTAGCTGAAAATTCAGTAGGAAAGAGATCACTCAAAAGAAATACTGGAAGTGCTGTTGATGCGAATATGGTGTGATGGGTGTGGCCTGAATGCATGTGACTCAGAAAAGGGTCTAGTGATGGACTGTTTTGTGCATGGTGGTGAAATATTCAACTTACCATCATCTGGGACATGAGAGTTTATGTAGCCTGGTAGATATGTTTGATGTTGGCATGGCAGAGGACTGTAATTTTAACAGTGATGAACCTTCAGGCTCTACAAAATGTAGCAAACTTATTGATCAACTGAGTGACTGTCTTCCCACAAAGGCCTCTAGTTCGCGAAGTTAGTGATTTGTCTAGAGACAACGATCATAACTTCACTTTTTTTTTCTTTAAAAAATTTTATCTGTGCAGTCATTTTACAATTTTAGGACATTGTTTTTTGTGTAAACCCTTTAGCAGTTTGGTACTTTACAAATGGTCTGAAAACATATACATGTTGATGTAGATAGATCAGAACACACATTTGGAATTAATAACAACTCAGTGGTATGCTACAAATAAAAATGAACATTATGTCCAAGGTTTTACATGGTTTTCCCTCCACTCCAGCATGTGCTGGGATTGTATTTTACCTGAGGCCACACCAGCATCAGAATATGATTCCCATCTTTTTGACTGTGACGCTGTCATTGGGTGAGTGGTTCCCAGCATTTCAAAGGACCATGGTGTCTTCATCTTCAGGGGTTAAGCAGTCCAAGAAGAATTTTTCTTGGTCTGCTGGACTGGATCCTTGAAGCTGAAGGCAGCGTGATCCTTTGAAATGTCAGGAATCATTGACCCAACAACATAGTGTCACATTCCAAAAGACCTGAATCCCTAGCACCACTGCTGTAAGAATCTTAATTCTTGGACCAAGAACTGTTTGGATATAAGCATAACAAAAATAAAAAATACCTGTTAATTCTAGCTTTGCTTTTTCATTTTACAGGTAAAATGCATGAATTGGAAAAAAATAATGTGCAAGAAAAAGGAAGTTATTAACTTGAACTCATCAAGTGTGGATTCACATCGCAAGTTCTCTGCATTTCAAGAAATTTCATTTGAATGTGGTAAAAGTAAGTCAAGAGATTGCCACATGGATATGGGTGAGCTGTATCACTACCTTGCTGAACATAACTGCAGTTATGTCTTCAAAGATTACTTTGGTGTTGATGGAAAATATAGCAGCAACCCACAGCATTGAAATATTTGAGGCATGTTCTGCCTAACAGCATTCTGTTTCTTCAGCTGTATCCTACATATCAAATGAAGAATTAAAACTATAACCAAATACTGAAACCAATTTCTAGGTTATACTGCCACTGTACTGTCAGTAGAGGTACAAGATCTCAAAGGTTATTAACTGAGCCAAATATTTTCAATTACTAAGAGGAATAATGCAGGTGATACAGCAAATTAGATGTAGATTGACTGGGGAATATACATTTTTTAATCACCACCTGCTTGTTCACACAGGTTAAATAGTCACATGTTGAGTTTATTGTTTGAAAAGTTACAAATTTATAACTGGCACGTCTTTTTGAATGCTGTAAGAATTTATGTAAATTTTATTTAAACCAATCTAGTTCCTGGATCGGGGTCTTGCAGATTCCACCTCTGAATGACCAGAACCAAGCCTTGATGCTTCAATTTACATTTTTTATGATACAGTTATTGTACTGGAATATTTCTACAAATTCTATCATTTGTTCTTTCTTATGGATGTTATTGTTAATTATGTACAGTGCATTACTTTTATTTTTAAGTACTGCTGAATAACCACTGTAGGTTTCTCATGAGGCCTTCACAATCTTGGCCTGACACAGCATCATTAAAGGCACAACAACAGCTGAAAAGTGTGAGCAGTATGGAAAGTGTAAGAAACTTTAAACTCACATGTTCAGTATTATAGATCTGCTATGAATCATTAATTTTTATTCATGTTTTTCTGTAATAAGTTCAGCAGATAAGAACTGTGATAGACATCACTCTGTTATATAATCTTCTGTACAGTTGTGATTATTGCTTTAACATTTGACATAAGATGGAGTCAGAATTGTTCCTGTTGCCTGCAATAACTCCTGAGGAGTACATTGCCACTTGATTTTTATGTTGCAGAGTAAAGACTACAGTTTTGTTGTTCAATTCTGACTGTGGTTTAAAATGGCAGTATGGACTGGATAAAAGTAAAGTAACCTCTGAGCCATGTCATAAAAACATTTAGAAGAACTGTAGGTAAAGCTCCATTTATTCTTCAGCCTGCCACTGGATGGGGATGAGTTGTCAGGAACTTTGTCTCTTTGGAAAGAGTCCATTGGGTAGAAGGGGTGGTGGATCCACACCTGATCTGGACATGATGGTGAAGAGAGTCCCTGCCCCTGTTGGGAACTGAATTCTGGCTGTCCAGTTGACAGTCACATTTCATTGTTGGTCTCAGCAGTCTTTCATAAAGAGCAAGTGTAGATTTTAAATAAAAACATGGGTACCTGCTTGCTGTACTGGAAACTGAAAATGAAAGATTTGGGATTTTTCACGCAACAAAGTGGCTGGCATTTCATGTACATTATTTTAATTACAGATGACACTGATTGTTTTATACTGTGAAAAGTTATCACAGAAGTCTGGCAGCAGAGCATTTTACAATCAACAAAATGCTACTTACGTGATAAAGGCTCCTCCAAGGTTGTGAATTTGGATCAGTCTTCTAATGCTGATACACTGATTTTCCCCTTTTTAAATCATTATGGAAAGGATATCAAAATGATTTATACAAGGAATAAGTGTATGAAGTATCATTGAAGTGGATTTTACCATTACATTTTGATGAAGTAATGAGTACATAGGGAACCTTGGACAGAAAGTGAAGCACCAACTGGAATGTTGGGAGGGCAGGGGATGTCAGTGGTCAGGAGTTACCACTCCACTGAGTAGTAAAAGTAAATTGTTATTAAAGATAGACAGATTAATATAACCTGTTGAAAATTCCTACTCTCCATAAAATAATTACAGATTAGTCAAAGGGGCCTAAGAGTTAACTTTTAAAGTACCAGGTATTCTAAAACCTGTATATCCTGCTGGTCTGATTTAAATGCCAACTCTGTGCTAGGCTGTGTCTTTTAGTCCACAGTGGGCCAGATAAGATACATTGCCATGGCTTAAAAGACATGGTGGTCCTTTAAAGGTTAAAAAAATAGTAGGTTTGAAGTAATATTATTTGTGGTGGTTTCTTATTTTTTGCTACAAATTTCTTGCAAAAAGGTCCCTTTTCCAAGTATACTAAATCATAAATGTATATAAGTGTTCATATAGTATTTAGCTACCGATACCTGGATTTAAAAGAAACATGAATATAGACATGTAAAAGGAGAATGGCATAAGTATTATCTGCAACATTCAGGGATTATTTTTGTGACTTATTAATTGCTTATGTATTCACCTCAAGAATGACACATAGCACAAAAGCACTGTGATTTACCTAAACATATTTTATAGCTTTATGTTGAATATAACAGTGGTGTCTAACATGTGGTACAAGATCAGTTTTAAACAGACATAAAATATGAGGCCACAATAAAAAGAATCATAACTTAACACGTAGAAACTAAGACACAGCACTTAAAGGAGTGGCAGAAGGCTTCTTCACCTTAGATACATTATTTCCACAATTTCTCCTGGAAGCACCTATAAAACTGTGCTTGGAATTACAAAGAGCTGCTCCATTGCAGTGCACTCAAGAGATTGCCTCACATTTGGAACAGTGTTCAGCCAAAAATAGCCATATGAGCTGGGATGGACAGGCACATTGTCATGGTGCATTTGCAGCCTCTAGATTCTACTTCTGTGGGTGTTTACAATGCAGTATATCATGGAGATGTCTCAGCACTTGTAAACAGGAATGTGCACATGTTTATGTGTATGGTAATTGTACTGGTATTATGGTGGTATTGAAGATTTATAATTCTCACATACAGATACAAATTTCATTTTTAATTTGCATTGTTTAGTATATAAAGAATCATGTTACATATGCCTCTTGCTGTAAGATTGCTTCTGTAAAATGTGATTAAAAAGCAGTTGTATAGTCAACATAGGTTGACATTTCAGATGCATAATATCGACTCTTCAGTTGACAAGACACTTTGCTGTATTAGTTTACTATCTTCTATGGTTCAACTATGAATTGTGTTACAATAGAGAGTACCCAGTTCGTCAATTCTGAAGTGGAAAGAGAAAAATTAACTGCCTGAGAAGTGGTATAGTTACGTACTGATTTTAACAACTTGCTGGAATTTATTGCCTAATTTAAAATTTGACACCACTGTAATATAACATAAGGGGCCTTAATTTGCACATACTAATAAATGCACAAAGTGTGAACTTGTGGATTATGGGATAATGTAACATGTATATTTTTGTGTTTTGAATTTGTATATAATTGTTTTTGTTGTTTAGTTTGGTGCTAGATCACTACCTGAAACTGAAAGAGGAAAGCTTAATGAAAGCTTTGTTAATTTTTTATAGAAGCATTTTTAGCCTTTATGTATCTCTTGTGGGTGTGTCTCATGTTTACATTCTGGGTTGGAATATTGCCCATAAATTTCAGACACTGCCAATAAGAAATTATTTATGCCAGTGATTCTCAAACACTTTTCAGCTCTGGAATCATGTAAAAATAAACTGTCAATGTAATTCTAATGATCTAAATGAAGGATGATGATGATGATGTGATGGTGGTTGTTGTTGTTATTATTATTATTATTATTTATACTACAAGCTTACTCAGTCTTTGGCATACTGTTTCTCCAAATCCTTGTAAAGACTAGCAATATAGTTTCTAGATGGAGATTCAGACCATCTGAGAGCCTCTGTGCCTGTTCAGGACAACACAAGAAAATGCAAACACCCATACATAAAGTGGAATTTGAACCTGCAATCCCATTTTTCAAGTGAACCATGATCAAGCTGCATTAGGCTATGTGGCCTCTGTGTCAGCATGAACTACTTTGAAAAATTACTGGAATTGCTGAGTGTAGTAGTGTGAATTCAGAAATCAGCAGTCGGTTCCACAGCATCCTTAGCAATTCTGTGCCAACATTGACATTTAATTTTAAGGCAGAATCAAGTTCACCTTTGAGGTGGAAAATAACTGATACTCTTCATTGAACTTAAAACATATTTAGCACAGTTGTCAACTCAGAACTATAGTATTTTAATACATCTCATACTTCTCCACACCAAAAACTGCGTCAGTTAATAATGAAAATAATGTAATGGTATGACGCGATGTTCTTATGGCAGTGATTATGAAGAATACCATCTTTTGGAATACAATGCCATGTAATCTGGTAGAAATTTTCTGTATTTGAGAAAGTACTGCCTCCACCTACCATGACCATGGAGGCTGCATGATCCTCTGACATGGTAAATTTCTACCATGCTACATGATGTCACATCTAGGAGGCAGTATTCTTCAAGATAATAGTGTATTTTGATGCATGCATTTTGACACTGAACATAAAACAACATTTTATTAATTACACACTGTACACATTATAAAATTATGAGCAAACTGAACTCTTTATTGATAGTAAACTTACACAGCATTGATTTGTTTCCATGATCACCTAAATGATTCCTAGATTATTTCATCAGCACGGATGTTGTAGCAGCAATGAATATGATCCATGAATGCTGAGTGGGTATGGATTTGGAAGGAGATGGCTATGTCGTATTTACAGTTACTGGCCCATTACTAATGAAGAAACTGATCATCGTAAAAGACCTCACCCAAATCAGTTGGTAACCTGGCGATGATGTGAACTGGGTGTCTCCAAACGACAAGCCTAAGTGTTCACTATGGTATCCTGCTTGGTATGGACACCTAAGAACCTGTTTGTAGAAAACTTTATTTCCAGAGAGGAAAGACTGAGAACCACTGGTTTGCACTATTCTCTTAAGCCCAGAAGAGAAACACTTGATACATTTAACTTAATTGCCACACTGTGCATCTCCCTGTTTTGTAAGTGCACATTTTATCTTGCCTTAGCTGAAGTAACTTTATGCAGTATACGTTATATTCTTAAGTACATAATTAACAGGACTTGCATGATCTTGCAAAATGAAAAATGGAAGCAAGAATCTTGGGGATTTATTTGGTGTTAGGATGTGCTGGCATTTACAATTGACTTACCATGTATTTTCATATGAAATTGATTTTGTGTATTTGTGACATAATTCAAAATGGTTCCAACAAATTACTCAACTGAGAGCTGAATATAAATGACAAGTATATAGCAAGCAGACTGTTCAACAGTTAATCCTTTGACCCAAACACTTCTCAAGCACTGACAGTAGACTCAAGGCTGGACTTTTTTTATTTCTTTAATATTTGAAGTTCATAATTGTTCTTCTTCCCTGATTTTGCCTAGAAAGAAGGTTTATTGGTTCTTCAACTTAGTCTTTCAACAGGCATGAAAATCCAAACATTCAGTGTTAGTGTGCAGAATGACAAAACACTGGCAACGAGGATGTTCAGTTTGGCCCAGGAGACACACTAGGTAGCCAGGAATATATTGGGGTTGATTCTGGAAGAATTAACACATATCTATAAATTCGCGTAGAAAGATTTGTCTTTGAAATGTAGAGAACTAGTAATGTTTTTTCTTATGAATGTTGAGTGTGTTTTAATACTTTCAAAGTTGAGTTTTATATGACCTTGCTACATTAAATTTAGCATTAAATGCGTGGTGTTGGTTATTGTTTCCCTAGATTCTGTGTTACTTCCTAGTGTTTCCCAGGTTTCTGTCTTAACACATAAGTACAGTATTATGTTTTTCTGTGCTGTCATGGTGAAGGAACCTGTGTGTTGTCTCAATGTCTTAGTGCTACTTCTGCTGAGTGTACAAATGGAGAGGTACTTAAAAATCACTATTGTGTTTATACATTGCAACACTTATTATCAGGGCTGGTTCAAAGAGTTTTTGCTGCCCTAGGCAAAGCTTAGGCTTGCTGTGCCCCCATGATCAGTCTCATCTCATATTCATGAAGAAAGTACTTTAATTCCCCCAAATTTTGCCACCCTAGGCGACCACCTAATTGCTTGAGCCGGCCCTGGTTACTGTAAAAGCAGTGACCTATTCTTAGTACTGGGCAGACTGCAGGGCATATGTACCTGATTCATGAATGGTATAAGAAGATCATAGTCTGTACATTACAATGCAGATGGTAGTTACTTGTAAAAAACAGCTGGCCTGATGAAAGTTATTTGTATGGTACTTCTTCCAAATAAAACATGGTGTGTAGAACTCGTCTTTCATATTTGGAGGGTTCCTGGTTAGATTCTGAGCTCAAAAACTGTCTGTCCTGTACTGTCATCCTTCCATTTAACATATAACCAATGCACTTGAGAAAGTATTGTTTAACAAACCAACTAACAATGTTGTATACTACTGTATATTATCGTATTACTGTATATTACGATAATTAGTGTGGAGGTGTAAGGAAACATTTAATAGATATTTTATGCATTATAAAGTAATTGGTATTAGAAAGAATTTCATATCATTTCAGCACAAGGATCCAGCAGGCAAGTCAGACACATGTGAGACCTACAAACAGACCTTTTTAAGTTGGTTTTCTCCATTGGCATTTGTGAAGTTGGTGAACAAAATATCTTTGAACATACACGATGACAATTCGGAACAAAGTCTGTCACCCCAGGCAAGCAGAGGAAACAGTAAACAGTGGTGCAATACTGATGCTTCAGCAAGGTCTGAGAGTTGGACCTACTTACAGATCGAATGTTCCAGAAATATTTTAGGGTCACACGATTTGCTGACATCCATATACAGACTAGCAAGTTGCCATGAGATTGACTACGCATCATTTTATCCATGCTGGATGATACCTTGCTATTAGAAGTTGGTCTCACTACTACTGCAAGTAGCCACTGTTCATGTCAATGGCTAAGCATTGTATTTTTTATTCAACAATGAACACTTAAGGCTTGTTACCACATAACAAGTACTACATGTAAAGCTGTAATGCAATTATAAGTAAACATACTCCTTCCCCCATCTTTTCATATGATTTTACATCCCATATTTGTATTGCAGGCAGATGCAAGCAACTGCCCTGGTACTACTACAGTGCATAGAGAGAATTTTTTCCTCTATGTTTTTAAACTGTCAAATAATAAAACATCTACAGTGATACCTCGGCTAACGAAGATAATTCATTCCGGAATCACATTCGTTAGCCGAAACGTGAGCAACTTTCTGCTTCCCTTGGGTTTGTCGCTTACTTTTTTGGTTGGTGGGTCTCCCCTATGTGATGTGGTCAGCTCATTTCTTTGTCACACACATAGACGGAAAAGATAAGCTCCTGGAATGGCCCGACCGTTCACGTTTGCTGCTTTATGTTAGCGCGAGCATCCACTAAAACATTCGTTAGCCGAATCCATATTCGTTAGCCGAGTCCGAAAAACAGCGAAAAAATCTTCGTTAGCCGAAAAATTCGTTAGCAGGGTCACTCGTTAGCCAAGGTATCACTGTACTTTCAAATAAAATTTACACAACCTACACAAATTATTGTGTATAATGAGCCATATTTAGGTGCATTTTGAAGAGAAAATACTTGAAAACTTATAGACACTCGAAGGTGAAGGTACCCTGTTCCTTCAAAACATCAGGAACTGATTACCCAGTGATGCAGCATTGTACCTCAGAAGAAGGGAACCCTCAACCACACCAATAAAAACCTCAAAACATGCATCCAAAAAAACTACCTAGTTTTGTTATGTCTAATTATCCAACTGGCCTCAATAAAAGTTTATGTGGTGTACTTACATTAAATTTTATCAGGTCACATTGATTTTGACTTGGCCTGGATTATTTTAAAGGGTCTAACTGAATCCTTAATGTGTCTTTTGAATCTACATTTAAATATGACACAAGTTTCATCGACCTTACTTTCGTTTGAAGTCCAAGTTACACGCCTAAATATATATATTTTTGGGTGAATCTCACAAAGTACTAACTTGACAGAAAAATGTCTTGAATAAAAGTTACACGTATGCGTAAGGTACACGGCATAAAATCCAGTGATACGATAACATTACCTATTAAGTGTACAGCATTGAAAACACCGACATCTTGCCCTCAATCTTGTACACTTGATTTACAGCACACTGCTTATACCTATGGAACAGACTTCACCTGTAAATTAAACACTTTTTAATGTCCTCTGATGATTTAGAAATGTGAAGATGTCCAGTTCAAGCATCATGTAAAGTAAGTCTGTACAAGACTGAAACAGACATGATAACAAATACATTCTGTATCAGCAAAATGAATCCAGCCCATACATTGCCATCTATGCTTAGGTCATCCAAGTGGTCTCTTCCCTGAAGGGTCACACTAAATCTGTATTAATATATCCCGCCCCTTTTTTTTTCAATGGCTTGACAGCCCCTTGGGGGGCCTAGGCCATCTCATTTTTCGAGGCTTCACGGTAGGACTCCTCTGGACGAGGGACCAGCTCGTCGCAGAGACCTCTACCTGACAACACACAACACTCACAAGAGACAGACATCCATGCCCCTAGTGGGATTTGAACTCACAATCCTAGTAAGCGAGCAGCCGCAGACGCATGCCCTAGACCGCACGGCCACTGTGATTGGCAATATATCCCCTTACCAGCATATAATATGGCTTGCTGTGTTTCTCTATATGGTACTTGCATAATCAGCACAGACCAATGTTGATGTGTGCCATTAATTCCACTCTCTTGGATCTTCCTAATAACATTCTAAAGTAAAGCTGAAAAGGAACAGTGATAAAGCATCTCCATCTTTCAAAACATGCTGAAGAGGAAAGACATCAGAGAAGTGTTTACATATGCAGAGTTTACTGTAGGAGTCATCTACATGACAACATTTGAAAATAATACATATTCATGTAACATACTAAACAACAAAATCATCACTTTTATTATTTACCTTTAAGAGATTATAGAGTATGAGAGTTGAAGTTCCATGTTGGTGATGATTAAACTGATGGAAACAACAGCTGTGCTTGCCCTCTTCGTGTGCCACCAAATTTTTTTGTATTGTTTACAAATTAAAAACCAAATATTATCACTGGCTAAACGCGTTACAACTGGACATCTGAACACCTGAGATCCAGAATTGGCAAAAGACCTGTTGACAAGGGATTGCTGTGTGTGGGCACACACACAAGCATAAAAACATCCCTGATCTTCCTCCATCAGGTTTTCATATATTTCTATCCTTGAGAACTGATCTGTGTGGAAGGGAATTTGGAGGGGGGGGGGGATAAAAACAATTCTCCAAATATGGAGAAATGATCTCACAAATCATATAACCTCCCTACAGATAGCCTGAAATTACTCCCCTTACTGACCAAATGCTGAGATGCCATAATGAAAATTAAGAAAGGAATCTTTGATATTGGTATAGTAAGTTAACAGATAAGTAGGTGTAATGAGATGGAGGTTGTGTCAGTGAACAGTGTTGTCTCATCGATTCCTGTCAACAATTCTACCGACTTTTTCTCTTTGATCACTGCTAGTCTTACTTAAGGAAATGCATGAGGTAAATCAGAACGCGACACAGTACTTACAGATATGATGGCATTTCATTCATTCTATAGACTTTCTCAACGAGGAGTGCCCCCTTCCAGCAAGTTCCTATATCAACCCATTTGGCATAAATAATCAGTCCTCACCTCTTAGTCTGGAAAACCTTGAACATTCCAACCAAATGCCACATTCACAATGAGCTGTTAATACAGTGAGTGATATCCATTCATATTGGAGGGCAAATTTACTTGAAAATCAGATTTTGCTGTGTTAGGTAGACATTGTGTCTGAATACTGGGGCTACTTAACAAAATCCAGTTAACACACATGGTGCAGTTCTCAGGCACTGAGGAACCAGTCGGTAACCCTTCCAGGCCAACAAAAGCACTTGGGTGAGGGACAAAAACTTGTAATTACTGCCTCCAAAGACCAAAACACAGAAATTATTTTTGTATACAATTCTGTGTATAAGTTCAAACTCTTTTTCAGTCAATGTGAAAATTCCACTTGGACTCACATCAAATATTATTCCCAAAATTACTATTCTGCACAACCCTTTACCTGTCATGCTGCACCTCTGTCATTCAGACCTTGTCACATTTTTTTTAGCTAGTCTTCTAGGATATGACACCATACAATCTTGCAACATAACCAAAACACCAGTGTCAACAATCACTACCACAAGAACTTCAAATCTCGTATTTGCTGCTTCTTTAATCTCATACTGTTACAACAACAAATGCCCTTTAAAGTATATTAAGATGAAAAACAAAGCAATAACACTAAAAGAGACAATGGATCAAGATCAAACAAAACAATAACAGCACTTGGGAATAAATACGATTTAATTGGCTGGGTGGTATTAAGACAAAATTATGGTTAAACACTGGCCTGTTTGCTTCACTTATAACTATATTACGCGCAGCACACCGTCCACTTATAAAGTTACACCTCCACTTAAATGGGTAATGATAAGTTAATGACAGTTAAATATTACAGAGTCTACAAACAGCATACAGTGTTGTGGCATCTTAAATGGGCCATTAAATAGTGTTATATCTCCATTTCTCAAAAATGTTCATTATTACAAGGTCCTTTCTGTGACAGTCAATCCAGTCATGTTGTCACAAGAAACTAACTTCCACTACTCGGAGTAGGGTAACAGATTCTTTTGTGTACATTACTTATACGTTAAGTCCAACACAACCATGTCCATCTGCAACATGTAAAATATCACTGATCCAGTATTATCTCACATTGTTATTCATGTCTTCTGAGATGTGATGCTGTTTTGATTGGTAAACAGTTACCACCATTTTGGACAAGCTTGCTGCCTTGATCTTCAGGATCAAAGCAGTCCAAGAAGTCATAGCAGGTGTATTCTTTAAAACTTTGTACTGCTGTACTAACCTAAACTTCAAGGTCTACTACAATGCATTTTTCTTTTTTGAATTTGCCAGGAACTGGCAATACTGACTGTATTATAATATTTGTAGATAATCTTGCTTACAAAAACAGACTGTTTCAGCTGTAATCTCCTGTGGAATTTTTATGGTGGTGAAAAGGTGCATACACTGATACATCCAACCTTTAAAATCCTGCAATGATGCATATCTATTCAAATTAATATCTGTGAACTTAAAACTACATAACTGCGATCATACTGGTGATGAAGGTCAGGATTCAGAAGACAGCAGTTTTGTTATTCAGAACACAAAGAATGCCGCAATACACGAGCTCTTTCTAACACCATGGAAAGATGTTTGAAGGCACAAAGCAAGAATAAGATGCTGAAGGATGGAAACTGAGCATTTGGCAATGACAGTGACAAGCAGGATGTAAGTATGTGTTGGGGAAAGTTAATATGATATAGCAGAGATGGGTATGAAGTTCTTGTAGAACAGCATGCAAATTAAATGTACTGATGTAATATGATGCAGAAAGAAGAAAAATGTGTACGGATTTCTGGAGACTGAAAGATCATGAAAAGCATCATTCCTACAATCTGCTGTGGGAAAATCCTGATGCTAGAAGGAAACCTGATGGAAAGAGATGGAACTTTTCATATCATCAAGTGTAGCTATTAAAGAATGAGACTACTTGCAAGCTCCTAAACTCAACGGTTGATCATCTAATTAAATACATACTAGTTACCGCTGAACCTTCCCAATCATGTAAAAAAAAAATGTGTCCATTATGTTGATGTGTTGTGTAATACATTTTTTATGAGCTTTTCTTATCTTAACCTGCTGTGATCATGCTTGAATAAAAAACTGAGCAATAAGTAAACATCACACTTTTTATGAAACTGATGAAAACTGCCAAAAAAACCTTCAAGGTGTGATGTGAAGTGTATGGAGAAGGTGGCAGAGTAGCTTTAAGCACTCTAATACTGACTTCATGGGATGCTTTGAGGCCTGGAAGGTTGGTATGGAGTGGTGTGTAGCTTCCAATGGACATTATTTTGAAGGGGATAACACATCAATACAGTAATTTCATTAACAAAGTACTTTTCTTAAGCCAATCTTGTACTTAATAGCCATGCTCACATTAATCTGAAATTCAAGTTAATTAATTTGGGCATGAAAAGAATTATCCTTCAGAACACTGGTGTTGAACAGAAACAGTTTTCATGAGTAGATGACAGATCAAACTCCTGGAGTTCCAAGTTCACCTGTTACAACAAAGTCTGTTGATACAATATACAAGAGGTATAATTCCAAAGAGCAAGGTCCTTCTTGACAACCTAACACTTCCTCAGCCAATGAAGAAATTTCCCACATTTTAGGGAACCTACAGGTTTATTACTGTGTTCATAAGAGCTCACCACTTATCTCTACCCTAAGGCAGATGAATCCAGTGCACACCATCCCTTCCCATTTAAGATCCATATAATATTATTCTCCCACGTCTTCCAATGAAGACTCTTTCCTTCAGGTTTCCCCAGCAAAATCCTATTTGCATTTCTCTTCCCCCACCCCTACACATGCCACACGCCCTACCTGTATCATCCTCCTTGACTTGATCACCCAAATAATGTCTGGTTAGGTGTAAAAAATGAAGCTCCTCATTATGAAATTTCCTGCATCCTCCTCTTACATCCTCTTGCAGGCCCAGTATCTTCTTCAGCACCCCATTCTTGACACTCTCAGCCTATGTTCTTCCCTTAATGTGAGAAACCAAGTTTCACACCCATATAAAACAATAGACAAAACTACAGGCCTGTATATTTTAATCTGTAAGCTTTTAGATACCAAATGGGAAGACAGATTCTTGTCCAAATGGTAGCAGGCATTCCGTGACTTTGTTCTCCTCTTAATATCTTCATGCAAGAACTTTAATTGTGTCATTCCCAAATATCTGAACTTTGCCACACCATCAAAGGATTTACTAGCTACCTATGTTGTGATATTGTCCTGCATTCTATTGACAAGACAAACATATGCTTAGTTTTCTCAGCATTTACTTACAGACCATTACAAGATGTGACATCATACATCCCCCTCCCACACATACATACACACACACTCTCTCAAGAAGAACCCTATTACTGTTCTACCACAGCAAACAGAAAGTTTCCTGAGGCCCAACTGACTCTGCAAAGGATGTATGATCTGATGTGGAAAAAGTTAAAATCCATTACAATTCACACATACCATTCTGTTCTTACAACTAACTTCAATACTGCATTTTACAAACCCTTGAAGTCCATGGATGATCTGTGCGAAGCATACAAAAATAAAGCATACACAACAAACTATAACAATCATATTTTTAAAAACTTAGCAACAAGCCAGGAAATATATAATGACACAACAATATACAAGAACCCAAAAGAGGCCTACTGTAGTAATATGTCTTCACTTGGAAAACGTTTTCTTTGTCGAAAGCTAACATAACCAATTTATTTTATACATGAAAATTCCAGGTTATTACCAACATTGCGAAAGCTCAGAAACCATTCACCCTATGCGATCATCAATATCCCAGAAGACCTGAATCCTGCGACACACTACTGTGAGAACCTCAAATCTCAGAATGTAAACCATGTCTGTTGCTCTCATTGTGCCTATAAATGAAGTAACTTGCAACAAACAGGCTGTACCGGAAGATGTAGCTGGAATAAAATGGTTCTATTTACTTTACATATTTGTTCTTGCTTAATTATAACCTGTCTCTAAATGGTTCCAGGTTTATTTTAAAACATGTCAATACATAGTTAAATAACAAAATAAAAATATCAAACATTTCAGAAAACAAACAGAAAAAATAAAGTTGTGCAAGCAAAATGACACCAGCCAACATTTTCTTTCTTTCTTTATACCTTTCTTTCTTTTTTTCATCCTTTTACATTCAAACACGCTTGATAAAAAGAACCTACAATCCACCTACAGTGCACTGTGAAATACTAAGTCGCACAGTGTTTTTACTTCAGTAATGTATGTAGCAGCTGCCCTTAAGTGACATATGAAGTTCTCACAGCTGTATTAATAGAGATTCAAGTCTTCTGGTATATGATGCCACATTAATTTGTAAATAGTTATCAACATTTTGGAGGAGCTTGCTGCCTCCAAGATCAGGGCCCATGTAGTAGTCTAAGTTGAGTGTCATCTGTTTTGGACCACTTGGACTCCGAAAATGGAGGTAGCACGCTCCTTCAAACTGTGGTAAATATTTACCAATCAATAAAGCCTCACATCTCAGAAGATAAGAATCTTCAGCCGCTCTTATAGTGAAGTCTGAACTCCAATGTGTTATACTGGCATTGCAAGTTTTGTGGAGATAGAACTGGAAAATTTGTTGATAACACATGATCACATCAGTCATATGTACTGCATAATAACAACAATACTTGGATTGCTTCTTTTCCAGTAGCAATAAGCACACTGTTTCTCTGTCAATAAGAACACATGATAAATATTTGGTACAGAGAACTGGTACTAATTTGTCAGTAAAAGTTGTGAAAAACCCATAGGCTAAAAGCAGATGCTCAAACTTCATGCAAATACAACAGTGTTTCAGAGCACACATTGCTGTGAAGGTTGAGTTCAAGAAAGAAGGGAAGACATTACAGAGTACATGTTCTGACCAACCAAAACTTATTCAAACAATGAAAGAGTGACTCAAATGCTCAGAAATGATTGTCCAGATGTCAGAAGAGCAACTAAACATAAAGCAAAAAACTGTTATACACTACTAGGTCTGCAAAAACAGAAAACTTTTCGTTACAACTTGTCTCAGATACTTAGCTACAGAATGACAGAAGTATGCTAACAGTAAGACAGCAAATTATTCATTTCGTCTGACTTCCATCACGAACGAGAGTGACAGCTCCTGGGGGCAATGCAGGAACCTCTTCAGTCTCGATCACCTTACTGCACACAACACTGCCACTGTTATCCACTTCCTTGAAGGAGATGAGAATCCTGTTTCCTCCTGTGTCCTGCTTCTGGGGTTCATCTTTATCCTCTGCCACTGTGATCTCAACACCATTCCTGCTATTCACTTGATGCAGGTTGAACTGACTGCTGCCACACAGCAGCTGGGTGGCGTGCGATTGTGACTGCATCATCTCCTGTGTCACTTCTAAGCTCTCATAGCGCACCGTCTGCAGCCGGAAGAAACCGTCTTCATCATGTTTGTACCTGAAACATCCCACCTCATAAACTGGTTTACAGCAGTGATACTAAAGATCTAGTGACAGAAATGGATTTCTGGTTCCCTTGGTCAGACTGTCACCTGCAGGTACCAAAATTTCATTTGGAGAACACAATAGAAACTACAAAATTTACAGAAAACATGAAAATGGAGGTTAATATTGATTACCTTATGTTTTATTTATATGCTGTATAAAACATCACTACACACTAAAACCCTACTGCTAAAAAAATTTAACACTAATTGTATTAAACAAGAGAGCATGACCCACTACACACAACAGAAAATTAATCCTGCATTGATGGTCAGAACTTTTCTGGTCTTTTCACAATACTATCTCTGCTGGTTGCTTTGAAAATCAAAGATCATCCAAATGAATATCACATATCTGATCATGTCTTTGAGTTTGATGTACTTCAGCTTACTGCACATTAACTCACAGAGCTGCCAGAGATTCTTAATGCAAGTTTAATGCTCTTTTAGGAATACACCTGCCACTTCTACAGGAAGGTTGAAATATAATGTTAACTTCACATGCACACAGTAACTTTGTGAAAATTGCGCCTACCTGAATCTGCAATGCCCTGACGGCCAGCGGAAATCGTGATTAGCAAAGAGGTGACGTGTGAGCAGGGACCCACGTTGAAACCGATCATCACATATGTGGCAACAGTACAATGGCTCATCATTTCCACGATGAAACTAAAACACCATCAGCACAAAGTAATGTGCTAATACACTAATAGTGAACAACAAACAAAACTTTCAAAGCAATGACAAAACACAAGAGCAGTCTTTTGAGAAAGGTGGAGACAATTAATAAAACTCTTAGCAACTCAAGTCTTGCACCTTTTCTTGCTTTGGAATGGTAAAATCTGCCTTCAAAACACTGATGGTTCTTGACCTTTAAACTTTTGAAGCTGAAAGTCAAGAACAGTCGATGTGCAGCGTGATCTTGAGAAGCTGAACATGACTAAAATTGCCACCAAGAACATGCAAAGCAGTGGTGGCCATTTAAATTGCAGGTCTTTTGAAGAGTACACCAGGCACTTTATTCCAGTGCCAAGGTTAAACATGCCATGGAATGGTTGGCCTTTGTCTTGTTTACAGTTCCAACAACAGCAGGGCAGCTGATCCTCACAATATGAATCAAAGAATGAAAATTCCAGATCTTCATTTTCTATACTGCACATCTATTTGGGACACTGGTTACACGGAACAGCTGATCATATTTCTACCTTTGTTCTTCAAAATGATGAACAATGTCAAGGTAGTCCACCCACACCACCTTCCTATTTTACTCTCTGACAAACTGACAAATTTACAGACACATTAATTTGGGCTTTGTATTCATTTCATTGCCATAATTACAGTTAAACACTTTTTAACTTAACAAGAGCAGAACAATGAAAGGGAGATTTATGACTCACGTTTAATAGTCGAGCAATACAATACACAACGCAACAAACTGTTGGACTTTACCTTTAAGCTATGAGACATGCTAAATACAGTCCTACAAACATCATCCCCTAGTGCAACTATGTAACATACAGAGTAGCCAACTGCTGATCCTCAGTCACATATCTGAAGAACCATGTAGCATGCCTGAGAAGTACTGCTGCTTCAAGGCAGAGTAAATTCTCCATACATACACACAGTACTCTGCCTGGACTGCAGACTTTCTTCTCCTAGACACAAGACAGGCCCAGAAGGTACCTTTATAGGAATAACTTTTAACTTCTATGTGATGTTAAAACAACTACTGTGCCAATGATTATTACCACAATAATGATGTTACTGCTGTAAACCAATATTGCTGTATCATGGTTACACCATACATTGAAAGAATAAATCAATTATTCTAAAGCAAGTGAGCAATTATCCAAATCTATTACATTGTCTGTAGCATGACCACAAACCCATCATATGATAAGACATGTGCAGCTGGCAATCTCTCACACCTAATTAATGGCAAAGCACAAAATGGTATTGTTTCCCCAAGACAGAAATGATAAAACAGCAGGCTTTAGGGCAACACAGTTCTATTCCTGGTGGAAGATTCAGCCTCAATGGTCTCCTGGTAGACTGACACCACACATGAATTCACTTACCTTATCATAATGCCTGCGAAGCCCATAAGAACTGCGACATGAGAAACCACACCGTTCCTGCTGACAGTGATAAATTGGGTCAGAGCAGTGCGTGTTTAGGTGGTTCTTCATGTCATACTGTGTCTTGGCTCTGAAACATAATCCAAATCAAAGAAATTATACTGACAATTTTCAGTTTAAGATTATTTCAGGCAACCAGGAGTGTCACTTTACTTTTAAAATCTGTGGCAAGGAAATATTTTGGAACCAAGTGACATAAATACTGCTTGCTATTAACTCTTACAAACATTAAATAAGCCTTTTTGAAAAGTTTTATAAAAATTTTATATAAATCTTACAAAATGTCATTTTTCCTGGATAGCATAGTTGGTACATTAACCACACTATGGCCTGGGTGGTCCAGGGTTCAATTTCCAGCAGGTGCAAGGGACTTCTCTCTTCACAAAAAAATATACAGACCACCTTTGGGGTCCACCCAGCCTTCTGTTCAATGGGTGTCAGGGGTTCTTTGTCCAAGGGTAAAGTGGCCAGAACATGAAGATGACCACTCACCTCCTCTACCACTAAGGTCAAGAATGAGTGGTGCTGAACTTCTACTCCCCTTCTATGCCTTCATGGTGTGGACATGACAACTTTACATTTTCTTAAAAGACTAGCTGCAGGCACACTTATGCCCACATACTTACAGGCATACAGAAGCAGATTGGTCTCTCTCTCTCATTCTGTATAGTAAGTATTAATACCATTATAATTCGAAACCCCCCGGTTAAAGTTCTATCACCAACCTGTCATTTTAAGTCCCCAGTCCCACATGACAACAGTAAATATGCCTACAGCATGTAGTGTCAAATCAGATGTGTATGTCTCATGAAAGGTGAATAAGAATTTAAAACTAGTGTATAAATATCTGAAAGATTACCTTGTTACTCAGCTGGAACGACTCAAACAAAAGTTGGGGCAGCAAATTCTCGAGATTAGATTGAACAGATGTATTACATACAGCTGAGTTATTTATATATACTTATTCACTTATATATGACTTACTTAACAGTGATGTCAGGAGCTCATACTATACAGCTCTGAATGGCAGAATGATTAATGAAAAACAATTAGAGAGGATTTGGAAGTGGTTGTCATCCAATGTCAGATACAATCCCAGCATTTGTCTGCAGAGACTGAGATTTGATATCTGAACCAAGCACATCCAAAATACAAGTCAGCAACACTGTTTGAACAAGCTCGCACGGTTTCTCAGAGTAAAGCAAACACACATACTCACGTGTATTCACAAAAGTTGCATTTGAATGGCTTGCTGTCCAGATGTCTGTAACGAATGTGCACACTAAGGGATGATGGAGTAGGGCAGGTCATGTCACAAAAGGAGCACTTGTAGTGGTTCACGTGGTGACGCATGTGATCCCGCAGCAGTCTCTCAGATGGGTAATACTTGGAGCAGTGTGAGCACTGGTACTCTTGCACTGCAACAATTCACACCATCAAACATGGGCCAATATTTCACAGTTTCTTGTGCAGATGATAAAACATATCGTGCAATTTGAAACTTCATAGACAAACACACACCTGCTCTACAGTGTAAACTCAATCTTAAATTTCACTTTCTGTGACACATTTGTGTGTGTGTGAGACACAGTACATTTGCAACTTACTTTCCAAGGGAACTTGACGTTTACAGTGGTCAAAGAACTTCGTTTTAGTTGCAAACAGCCCACCACATGTTGGACAGCCCACAAGTTTCTCCTGTGTGTGACTTCGAACATGGTCTGCCAATTTGTATACTGAGCGGAAAACAGACTTGCAACCTGCAGAATGAAAAAGTTAACACTTCATTACGGGTATAATTCTCTCTGCAAGAATCTTCACCATTACCTGAATTTCATGACATTGTAGTTTAATTGTGCAGAAGAGCATTCAAATATGCTACATGGACTGGAAAGGTAATTTAATGTTAAATGACATAAAAGGATGATTATATAAGCTGAAATGGAGTTGAAGGAAAAGATGGAATGAAAATGCAAATAACCTAGTCATGACAAATTAAATTCAAGAATGAGTATGTGTTAAAACACTTACTGCTCTACCACACTGAAAAATGGTGAACACATTAACATCCAGGTAGCTAGATGCCTGTTGGTCTACAACAAATGGCTACTTTGCACTTCAGTGTATTCTTTAACCTCATTTGCAAAAGTTTGGAGTTTAACGTCACCATGGTGACAAGCTTATGTGTACAAAGGTCCCTGAATACTGAATTCACAAATAGGGGGAAAATATTAATGAAATTCAAGCATACTGCCACTACATGACATCTACTATAAAAACATGAATGTATGACTGGTACCAAAAGTGTAATATCTGGAATGGGACCTCAAATTACCTTCAGTCTGCCACTGCCCTGGACACTGCATACTCACAGAATATCTTGTTAACAATGACCTGCATACTCACAGATATCTTATGGTTAACAATGACTAATGGTAAACATTAACTAATATAACTTACAAAAAATGTTTAAGTTTTCAGCAGCCTATCTGAAATGAGTGCTGTAGCTTCCTGGGCAATGGTGTGTGTATATGTACAATATGGCAAAACATCTTTTATACCCATGACATTTTTATGTCAATACACTGACAGCAAGAAATCACAAATACTCAAGCACATGTTTACACATTTCACAAACAAATATGAATTCAGTTAGAGTGGGGTAAGATTATTGTAATTTCATTACAGTAATTTAAACACTGGTGTTGCATTAGTGCAGTGTTTCTCAAACTGTGGGCTGTGGACATGAAGCATTGCTCACCAGTTCACAAAGTATAAGGCTGTTGCTTTCATAACAGGTTTAACACTGTGAGGAGGGAGGAATTCAATTTATGTTACAACTGAATGTGTGTTGCATCAAAACTATTGACATTAGACCACTACTTTGTTTTGACATATACTATCTTTGTGATGCAATGCAGTCCAATTCATTAAGCAGGCCTACTGGGTACCAGTCTACAGCAATTTCTGAAGTATGTACCAGTCTACAGTATCAAAATTCTGTGGAACACTGCTCTATTAAGCATAAATACAACACAATTTCTAAGGCAAGCTTTGCAGTATACAGCTGTACACCAGTCAATGTAAGGGATAGGTTCCTTTTACTACTGAATTTCACTGGTTCCTGTCTAACTTAGATAACATTTTCTGTTATGATGTCCAGCATCACCACTTTCACTACAGCCTGTCATATACCTATTACTACAACACAGTACATGTACAGTAAGCCTGAAAATCTGGTGTGGCATGAAAAACACATGACTACACTTCTGTTGGCTAGACCAACAGCCACAGATGCAGCAAAATTACGTGGAACCAGCATAAATTATGGCAATATATCAAAATATAGAAGTTAACATTCACCACGCCAGCTGCAGGGAACACCTCCTACAACGTTATTGCCACGTGGGTTGCAAAGGACATGCGCCTGGATATGATCGAAGTACATTTGTGAGTTGTTGAATGTTCGTTCACAGTCATCCCAACAACATGCAAATGGATCTGGCAAGTCTGGTATTAGGTTCTTCCCAACTTGGAGGAATGTACAGGCCTGTAACAAGCAGATCACCTTCACTTTTGCATACTGCTCCACGATTACATTAGTTTTAAAAAAGTAACAAAATAAATCCAGAAACATCTACACAAAAATTGTGATATACTTTCTCCTAATGGTCTCGGAGTAACTGAAAGGATCCACGGTTCAATCTCCAGTCATCTGTAACGTGAATTTTTCTCTGCACAGATAAGGTTTATAGCAAGTAATATGACAAAGGTGTGCCCTGAATACTGTCTTGGGACAGAAGCAGAATTTGTGTCACAGATGTAGATGACAGGAAAGGAAACAAATCTGTAACTAAAGGCATTGGTCACAGACAAATAAACATTCTCTCTACACAGGTTCAGTACAGTATTTGTATCAATTTTCTTATACAAGACACAGAAAATATTAACACTTTGGTGCCAGAATTAAATGCCTCGTGTTATTTGCAGAAGACAAAATTTAAATGAGGGCTACGTATGACAGGCCAAAATTAGCCATTGCCAATCAGCAATGTTCAGCATTTTAAACATCACACTGTATGTTGTCAGTTGGTAATGTTCAGCACCAAAGGGTTAAGCATTAACACAAGCAGACACCAATAAACCTGTACAACATATACGCATCAAACACCTGTCACTTTGTCACTTACTGGTAGCTTTGTCCGAGCCAATATATTTGATCCAATGCACTTTATTTTTGTGTGATAGGAGTGGTAATTGACATGTCTCATTATCTCACTAGAGTCTGAAGATTCAAATCCACAGGACTCCCACAAACAAGCATACACACCTGCAATACAAACCATCTGCCTTCAGTTTTTCAGACCATTTCAGACCATGCAATTATTTGTTACATCAGAAACAATGGCGAATAAACTATTTTTTTTCCTGTTTGAACTTATTTTATGATACCATGGTTTATTCTTCTTTAAATATTTCACTGCCATCACCTGACAGGGAAATACTTAAAGAATTTAGACATGTGTGTACAAAACTGGTTAACTTTTATTATTTAAAGTATAATATTTCTATTGGATGACCACAAAAAGTAACAGAAGCCTATTCTTTCTGCTCTATAATATGTAACACACCATGCTATCTACTGAGCGAATTCCTAACCACTTAAAAAGAATCTTCTGAGCTCTCTGGGACAGGTGGTTCTATACAGAATAGTGTGCACCAGTGCAGTAATCACATGGCATGCTAAGGGTCAATCTGTAACAATATGAAGTTTCTTCAACTGAGATTATGATAATGTTGAGTACAGTCTCGGACAGATAACTTGAAACTTTCGTAGTGAGCAAGCGGGGCAAAGAGGAGAGAAAGGAAGTCCAGGATATGGGTCAGTACCTGCTTGGATGTACAGCAAGTCAAAAAAACACCAGGCCCAAATACAATGGCAGTTAGAATGGTTAAAAAGAAATTTCCATAAGAGTCTACATAACAAATATTTTTGCATAGACAGCAGTCGCTAAACCACACTGCCTTGCCAGGCATAAATCCCAACCCACACTATCCGCATTCCTTAAATACCTTCCACGTTTCAAGTTATCAGTCCCAGACTGTACACTCTCCCCAAGGTCCTTAATGCCCATCTTCTTATCTTTCACATTTTCCCATATTATTTACAAAACAATAAATTCGTCTGAGATGTTTGATCAATGAAGAGGATCTGTTGTAAGCACAATGATAACAAGAAAAGTGATATTGTCATGTACTGTTAGAAGCAGCAATAACAGTATAAGTACCTTCCTGGTCCTCGTTCACTTTGACTTCAAGTTGTGGTATGTGGAGGCTGACATGTCGCACAAAGTGGTCTAGATTACAAGTGAGGTAGTTGCAGTCCTGCCACTCACAACGCATATCCAACTGTTCATCCTTCAGCTTGACCATTCTGCGTTTACGCTTGTTGACACAGGATGATGACAACATGTCATCGGTGTCATCATTCTCATCTGGGGAATCACATTCCTCCTGTCTCCTCTTCTGCAGTGACCTACAGTCAAGAGCCTTCTCTTGCACGTGTGATGACCGACTAGCCACCCACTCACCACACTTTTTTGAGCATCAACCTTTTTGATGCTAAGACAGAGGGGACTGTTTCTGGATGATTCATCCAATGATGACTCGATGGACAAGCTGTCATCCTGCTCATAATGCAAATCTGAAAGACATGTGCCAGTTACTGTAATCAAACTAATGCCAACTCATGATAATTCAACCATGCTGAAGAAGAAAGCATGATATAACATGGTTCATTACACATAAAGTGGATGCATATCAAATCCCAACGTAAAAGAGAAATATTCACACATTTCTTCTATTATACTCTTCTTATTTTAGTAAAGCAATCTGTAATGGACAACAGAATTTCTGATCGTGTCCAGTTACAGAACACTGCAGACTTGTATCAGATACTTTTTCTACCATCTGCTCTATCCCTGCTCAACAGTTTCTGAACCCGACAAGCAATGTGAATGAAGCTGCAGTGCATTCATATTAAATTACTGACCTCTTTCTCACATTTGTAAGAACTCTGGGCCATATCTTCTTAAAAAAACAACCCAGACCAGTTTCTCAACCAGCGGTCTGTAAGTTTTGCCTAAGGAATACATGAGTTGAATCGATTCTACTCAGTAGATATACAAGTGTTTGCTGGGCAGTATTTCCCAATCTTAGTTACACTGCACTACTGCTGGGATAAACACTGTTTTTGAAATTAATTTTTTACATTTAGTTAATAAAGATTTTTCGAGTTTCACTATGCTTCGTACTTGTAAATATTCCAACTTACTTATTCCAAATCTGTTTGCAAAGACCACTTCAAAAGTTATCAATAAACATATGCACAACAGATCATTATTATTTAATTAACATGTTTAATGTAATTAATGCCGGATTTCAGGCTTCCGCCATGGTGTAAGTGAGGCCTTCGCTCTGCTAGGATGTTACACAGTGTAAGTTGGTAGTTGGTCAGAGACTTTTAGGACAGTATCAGTCCCATTGTGAAGTGTCAAGCAGTCCAAGAATGAATGAATGAATGAATGAATGAATGAATGAATAAATGCTTGACCCTTGAAGATGAGACTGATAGGCTGTCCCCTAATGTTGGTAACCAACTACCAACCTATGTTATGTAACATATCAGAAGAGTGAATGCATAATTTATGCCTGTCTGTAATTACAGTCTGCCCTAACGTAAGTGGTTAACTGTGGTATTGGCAACTTTCATATCACATGCCAAGCACATTATGTGAACCATGATTTTGTGGTATTCTTTATCTTTCCAGATATTCTGTAGCATATTAGGAAATCTTACAAGACCGCTTCTTACTTTTCTTCTAGATGTCCAATGGCAACGACAATGGCAGAACAAAAAAAATCAGGCTGTGTCACTGCTCAGACAGTCACCAGCCTCTCATCATGGAGGTTCAGTGTCATGCCAGTCTATGTGGGATTTGTGGTGGTCAAAGTGGCACTGGGACAGATTTTCTTCTAAGTACTTTTTTTATGATAGCTCACAAAGGTATTTTATTAGTACACGAGTTGGTTGATGTAATATTTATAATAAAATGCATAGTATGAATAACAAAAAACATGTGGGAGTGTTCAACGTAATAATGTAACATAAAATATCTGGGAACAATACAGTGCATTTTATTGGACTGAGTGTTGTGAGTTAATGCAAGAATGTTACGACAAGCACATGTATAGTCAAAAACTTAAAGTTAGATCAGATGTATACAGAAGTGGGAGGGGGGAATGGAAACTCCATGGCCAAATTAACAGCCATGCAACCGCTTGTTCAGGAATATTGTAACCTCATTGTGGAAACAGTGTGGCATTACATCTTGCCAGAACACAACATACAGTTTCTGTTTTAGCAGCTGATGCATAAGTGACACTCCAAACATGTTGTGACAAACAGCACCACAGACTGTTATGATAGTTTATTTGTGCTTACCTACTGTGATTTAAAATTTTAAAAACTCTGTCAACTGAAAGTTTACTGACATCAAATGCATTGATGGAAAATTTAGATGAACTGATAACTGTAAAATAGTTCCTGACCACAAAACAGAGTATCTAAAGTGTTCTTGCTGGAGAAACTAAAGTTAAAATGAAAACATAAATAATTTAAATAAATTCTAAAAGGTTCTGACAATGGTATGTAACATTGAGAACTAATTGGTTTCTGGACTTTGTCCATCGTCCGGAAAACTAAAATCACGACGTTTTGGAAGCTAGATCTGCTTCAGAAACGTCGTGATTTTAGATTTCCGGACGATGGACAAAGTCCAGAAACCAATTAGTTCTCAATAAATAATTTAATTTAATGTAATGATTAGCAGAAACAGCTGTACACCATAAAATGGAAGGAAGTAAAACTACTATATTATGTACTGAGCCATACATAACAAGCAGGAAATATACAGTGGCATATATGACCATCACAGAGCATCTCTGATGGTTCCCTCCCAGAGGACACGCCTTAACGAAGCGCCGAAGCGGGCGGTGAGGGTTTGTGTGCCCCAAAGAAGCTGGGGGCTAAACCGGCGGTAGCTTAGCTACTGGTAGGGTCTCCCAAGCCGGGCAGGCCTCAGCGGAGGGGCCAGACGAAGTATGTTCCACAACGACCTGTCAGAACCAATAACCTATCCAAAACATCCTACCTATATTCCTATGAGACACCAAAGCTATGGTGTGAGGTATCGTGCCAAGGGCTGCATGGCACTGGGTGGTAAAACAGCAGTGTCGCGAACGATCCCCTCGGGGAACCGGGCAGCACCCCGTTGTATCTATGCCTTCCACCCGTAAGGGGCTCTGCGGGTGGTGACTGTTATTTCCCCATTACTCGTGGGAACAAAATGGACACTAAGAATTTAAAACCTAAACAAGGAGCAGATTTGGCTGCAGACTTGTTAAAAGAAGACTCCCATATGGAGGCTGAAAGTGAATCCATTGCTGTTTCTTCAGAGGAGGACAGACTAGCTGCAGGCGTCTCTACGATCAAACTGCAGACTGGGCGTCTCTCTGGAGCGCAGCGAAGGAAACTAACTAAAGACAAGAAAATGAAGGAGGGCACCTGGAAGGTTGAAAAACTTAAAGGTAGAACTCCCTTCATCTAAGGAGAAGAAGGTGAAGGAAAAAAGTGGGGGTGTGAAAAGACCCCACTCTGATTCAAGTACTCCACCCTCAACAACGAAGCAACCTAAGAAGCCCAGGAGCGCACAAGTGCAGACTGAGTCTTACAAGGAAGCTGTAGTTGGAATTAGAATGGCGGTTATCTTTAGACGCTATCCGGAAGAAAAACTAAATGAGGCTCAGGCTGACCTCATTCAGATGAAACTTTTGGAGGCTGTGGATGCGTGTCCCGTGGGGGAGATACCTCCACAGTTTCTAAATACCAGATTTACACAGGGAGCACTATGGATGAACTGTGCAAATGAACACTCGAGGGTCTGGCTAATGCGGACTATAAATGGACTGGGGGAGCTTTGGGAGGGGTTGGAGCTGACAGCTGTCGACTCCAAAGACCTCCCGAAGAGACCCAAGGTGCTTGTCCACATACCAGACACCTCAGAGGTTACCACTGTCATAATGCGTCTTAGGATCCAGAATCCAGGACTGAATACGGCAGATTGGACACTAATCAGCCGTAAGGTAATTGAGAAGGAACAAACTCTGGCCTTCTCTATAGACTCAGACTCATACAAAGTACTGGTTAAAACCAACTTCAAGGCCTTCTGGGGACTAGGAAGAGTCATCTTCAGGACCCTGAAGGATGAAGAGGAAATAAAAGAAAAACCAGTAGATGAGGGTGCTGCAGGTAAATCTTCATCACAGTAGGGCGGCTTCGGCAGCCCTCTGTGTTGCAATGAGGAACTGTGATGTAGCCCTCATACAAGAACCATGGATCTACATCGGAGCTGTCAAAGGTTTAAAAGAGGTAGGTGGAGAACTAATTTATAGTAGATCCAATCTAAATCCAAGAACCTGCATTTTAGTCAAGAAAGACTTTCAGATACTGCCGATGATGCAATATTGTTCTAGAGACCTCACGGTAGTCAAAATCAGGGGGTCGTGTGACAAGGGGCCGAGGGAGATCATTCTTGGATCGGCCTACCTGCCATATGATGAACCTGAACCCCCACCCCATAAGGAGTTAGAAAAGCTGGTGGCAGGATGTAGAGCAAAAGGATCACACCTTGTCATCGACTGTGATGCAAATGCGCATCACACATCCTGGGGAAGCACAAACATCAACACCAGAGGTGAGTATATGCTAAACTTCATTATGGCAAATAATTTAGACATAATGAATAAGGGTAACAGGCCTACTTTTGTTACTTGTAACAGGCAGGAAGTCATTGACATCACTATTGCCACCTTCTATGCTGGCAATTTTGTTAAAGATTGGTTTGTATCTGAGGAGGTAAGTTGTTCGGACCACAGATACATACGATTTAACATTACGGGAATCGACCGTTCAGTTGAATTCTATCGCAATCCACGCAGGACTGACTGGGAGTCCTTTAGAACTGACCTGGAAAGCCACCTGTGTGGGATGAAGGATGGGATTACCAATTACATTGACCTGGAGATTGCTGCAAGGCAATTTCAGGATGCTATTAATATGGCATACTATGATAATTGTCCTTCTGTGGCAAGGCAGAACAGCAGGAATATATCTTGGTGGAACAAGGACCTTGCGGACAGAAGGAGGAAAGTGTGCAGATTGTTTAATGCTGCGAAAAAGTCACGGAATTGGACTGACTATAAGAACAGCTTGACTGATTATAATAAGACACTAAGACAGGCCAAGAGAGAATCCTGGGGGAGACACTGCGAGGAGATAGAAAAGGCTCCTGAATGTGCAAGACTCCAGAAGATTCTCTCGAAGGATGGGCAAAGTGTAATTAGCTCTCTCCAGTTAGAAAACGGAGAATACACTAACACAGAGAACGAGACTCTGGAGGAATTACTCAGGGTTCATTTCCCTGGTTCAAAAATACTTAATGAACCTTCTGGTGGATGGGACGGTATTGAACTGGAGTCTCCTGAATGGAAGGCATCCAGGAGTGACTGGGCATTCTCCAGAAGGGTCGTAAGTTTTGGGAAATTGAAATGGGCTGTTTACTCATTTCAACCATATAAATCCCCAGGTATGGATGGAATTATGCCCATCATGCTACAGCAGGGTTTTGAACTGCTAGGGGGAAAATTATTAAAATTACTAAGAGCTAGTTTGGCCTTAGGATATATCCCGATGAGCTGGAGGCATACCAGGGTGGTGTTTATTCCAAAACCTGGGAAATCTTTGACCCAGCCTAAGTCCCTGAGACCTATCAGCCTCATGTCTTTCGTACTCAAAATACTTGAGAAAGTAATCTATGTACACATCAGGGATGGTGTTTTGGTTGAAAAACCACTTCACCAATACCAGTATGCCTACAGGGCAGGTGTGTCCACAGAAACCGTACTTCTCCAGGTGGTAAGC
Source organism: Reticulitermes speratus (assembly GCA_021186555.1). NCBI lineage: Eukaryota > Metazoa > Arthropoda > Insecta > Blattodea > Rhinotermitidae > Reticulitermes > Reticulitermes speratus. The sequence goes on from JAJKFL010000001.1 coordinate 12,816,722, forward strand.
AGACTGGAAAGATCTTTGACAAATAAGGAGGTTGCGCTGGGTGCCTTCTTGGACATAGAGGGGGCATTCGACAATACCTCCTTTAATGCAATTACTACAGCTGCCAGAGAACGTGGACTTGAGGAAACATGTTGTAGATGGATCAGGTCCATGCTTGAAGGCAGACTGGTACATACTTCCCTCATGGGCAGCAATCTTACTGCCCAAGTTGTAGGGGGGTGTCCACAGGGGGAGTTTTGTCTCCCCTTTTGCGGAATCTAGTAGTAGATAGGCTTCTGGTAATAACCAATGACCTAGGATTCAGAACCTTCGGATATGCTGACGATATTGTCATCATAGTGCAAGGTAAATTCGAACACACTGTCAGGGAACTTATGCAAAGTGCCCTGGATGCAGTGGTAAATTGGGTTGTCAAAGAGGGCCTGAATATAAACCCTCATAAAGCAACCACAGTTTCCTTTACCAATAGAAGGATAGTGAGGGATTCAAGACCGATCACACTTCTAGGAAAAGAACTTGTGATGTTGGGGGAGGTTAAGTATTTGGGAGTGATTCTAGATTCCAAACTTAACTGGAACCAACATCTACAGAAAATAATAAGGAAATCAGTTACCACCTTTATGGTGGTCAGACGAATGTATGGTAAGAGATGGGGACTTAGACCTAGTATGTTGCATTGGCTCTACACTAGGGTAATCAGACCATCTATTCTCTATGCTGCCTTGGTTTGGTGGCCCAAGGTTAAGCAAAAGAGTACCAAAAACCAATTAGGTAGGATTCAAAGAATGGCCTGCCTAGCTATTACAGGGGCTATGAAATCGACCCCTACTGCAGCAATGGAGGTGCTTCTGAATCTGACTCCGCTAGATCTATTGATTATGGCGGAGGCGAGGATGGCACTCTATAGACTGAATATAATTGAGCAACCAAATGTTCCCAAAATGGAAGCAAGGTTGCTGAATATCTGGAGGAAGGTGGGTGACCCTGTATTTGATATGCGGTCAGACCACATTATACCAGTATACTACTACACCAAAAACTACATGGTTACTATTGACCAGGAGTTTTGGAGGAATAAAGATCCAAGGCTTCCCAGAGACACCCTAATCTGGTTTACAGATGGATCAAGGGATAGCTCAGGGACAGGATCTGGGATTCAAGGCATAAGACCAGAGAAAGGTTTCAGTTTCTCTCTGGGTAAATTTGCCACAGTTTTTCAAACCGAAATACATGCCATTCTTCAATGTACATGTGAGAATATAAGAAGGGCTTATTGTAATAAGCGGATCCTTATTTTCTCTGACAGCCAGGCGGCACTTAAGGCACTCAACAGCCCAAAAGTAACGTCGAGACTAGTTGTAGAATGCATGGATGCTCTATCTGAGCTGGCAGAACGCAATGAGGTAACCCTCATGTGGGTGCCTGGGCATAGTGGCATCCTTGGTAATGAAAAAGCAGATGAACTTGCAAGGCAAGGTGCTGCTAAACCATTACTTGGCCCAGAGCCGGCTCTTGGAATACCAAAGTGTTCAGCAAGAGAAGCAATCAAGAACTGGACTGAGTATCAACATTTAACTACCTGGAACAGTATACCAGGTCACAAACATGGTAAACTTTTTATCAATGGACCATGCAAGAAGAAAGCTGATGGCCTGATTAAATTGAGCAGGAATCAACTTAGATCAGTAGTAGCATTCCTCACAGGACATGCACCTGTGAGGAAGCACTTGAACATAATGGGCCTCTTCGAAGGAGATCCGACCTGCAGATTTTGTGGGTCGGAGACTGAAACTGTGCACCATATTGTTTGTGGTTGCGAGGCACTGGCTCGACAACGTTATAAGCTCTTTGGGAAGATGTTCGCTGAACCAAGAGATATAAGCTTGGCTCCACTAAAAGACCTGTGTCTCTTTATTAGTAGCACAGGGCTAATGAACCAATGCTGAAAGAAAGACTAAGGGTGAGCACAATAAGCCTAAGGCTGCGGTGCATCCGGAGCGAATGCCGACGGGCCCATAGAAAGAAGAAGAAGAAGAATCTCTGATGGTTCAAATGGAAGTTTACTTTCAATCTCTGCTGTCTGATCACCTACATACCTGCACACACCATCTACTTATCCCAGTGCCTCTTGCCAATTTTCCAAATTTGCTAGGGATATGCCAAACTTTCTAATCATTTTCACATGCTCATGGCAGGATTTTTTTACACATGCTCAGTTATATATCACCTTAACTGGTAGATTCTTGGTTCTCCAGTGTTAAAATAGGTGTGTGCAAACTGCAGTAAACACGTGACTTATCTCATAAAACAACTTTGTTTGGTTCCCTATGAAATAATTATATCCTCAGATTTATTCTAGTGATTAACCTGCCTGACCCACCAAACTTTTGCGGCTGATTCCTTCATGCTGTGCTTGATGTGTTTTAAGGGTGGTATGAGGATATCCATTATCACTACACTCCTGAACTAGCATTTGTCTCATCAATCAGTCAGCCGTCGAGAGGAAAGGAAACCATTTCCTTTTGTCACATTCTCACGACCTAACCTCGACTCTTTCTGTGATACTATGTCCAAAGACAAAGTTCTTGTTTCCAGAATTCCAAAAGCTTTAGACACTATACAGAAAAACACAAGAAACTGTATTGTACGAGGTCATCGTGATACACTACAAAATGGTCACCAAGGCACAGATACCACTCTAATACGTGCTGAGCCACAAACGGGGCACATACCTTCTATGGGTATAACACTTCATTCCTGTCGCCTAATATTCAGTTTACCATAGATAGTTGCTTCGCAATAAATACAGACGGCCACATGGTGCTGTAAGTGTATTAGGTAACTCATCTCTATCTTAAAACATGAAGAGCAATAAATTTGCATAAAAATGTACTGATACCTGATTTAACTGAAATGCCAGGTTCAACACTCCCTGGAGGAGTAACTTCGGCTCGTTTACCGCCCGTCTCTGTTACAGCATTACGATCGTCAGAATCCATTGGATCGAATGTTGTCACAATAATGTTATTGAACAAGTCGCTCTGTTTTTTCGACATATTATCTGACAGAACACTATCCAGAAGCACTTATGCGGTACCCTCCAATTTCTACGCAAAACTTATAGTATACCTTACAATCGCTTACAACACGGATTTTTACGACAGTTCTCAACCAGTGATGCCAACATAATTTTTCCCCACACAAAAGTTGAAAGCATTGTGCTGAAATGACGAATGAACTCTCTTTGGGCGCACCCGAAATCGCCAAAAAATCTAGCAGTTTGGATCCGTGGTCTAACACAAGGTCGATCAGTGCTACTACAGAACGTGCAATGCGCTACCAGCCGATAGTCTTTTATTTTTCAGCATCCTGGCTTGCAGTTGGTTTATTGCCATTTGAGACTTAACATTGTAAAGCATAAATTTCACTGTATTACCACCGTGCATTTTGTTTAAATCAATAATAAGACCGACGAATATACAATATTGACCAATTTTATTCTGGCCTATTTCCCCTCACCCTACACGTGTTTCGGAACTTTAAAGTTCCATCTTCAGGGGCTTGTCTTATGCTACGTGTTATTCACATATTAAAAACAAATTCCACAATATGTACAATAGTCTGTTGACAGTCATAAAACCACGTGTAAAAATATTCTGAACACTTTAAAATAGTACGATGTGTACAATTATCAATTAGAAATGTAAAATCTCACGTAGAAGTATAAAAACCTGTTTTTTAAAAACTTTGTAATTTGTCCGTAGCATGGCTGTTTGTTATTATTTTACGTAACTACTGGCATAGTTACTATAACTCCATGTTCATTTCTGTAAATAAATTAAAATTCCAAGTAAGAGGTTTGTTTATTATATAAATTATTAGAGATAAATGGAGATTTTAAAATAGAAATTGGTGTATAACGAATGTCTTACCTTGTGTGTTGTGGTGCGTGTGTCCTGTCCTTTCAGGGTCTAGTGTGTAAGGATACTGCTGTCGTGTTTGGAGTACGGTATGAGTGGTGGGTGGTGTAAAGCATAAATAACCCTTACACTTAGGTAACCATAATTTTGTATGAATTTCTGATCCTCTTATGAGAGCTACAAGTTCTTCCCATCTCATCCTCACTTTCCCATCACCTCACTATTATTTTGTAAGTGTACAAATCATGAAGTAGCTTATGCACCTTTTTGAGCCTCAGATATGTTTCTTTTTGGGTAAGAGACCAAAAGGCAAAAGTAGCTTCCTCACACACAATGCAGTGTACACACAAAAGCAAATCTATTAAATTGATAGCTCTCAGTTGATTTGAATGGCCTGAATCATCGGAGTTTTGATAACAGAGCCAGAAGTTTTCTCTTTGCTGTCATATTCAGATTGGTTCTGGATCCCACTGGGAACAGCAAAGGCTGCAGCATGAATCTCACAATTCTCCTCCACCTAGTGCCAAAGCTAAAAATCATGTACAACATACCTGTACTTTCCCCTAAATTTGGGTGGAATGGTGCTTAGGCACATGAACAACTTAAGTTCCAATCATTACCTATGAAGGGGGAAAATGCGAAAGAATAAATAAAACACACTTTATATAATTTATTATAATACAATATATTTCAGTCAATAAAGTGTAACATAAAAAATCTGAGTTCTTCAATTCAAGCTGTCTCTTCGTCTCACATAACAGAAGTTGTTCCAAGTGTCACATCCAGTTTATGTAATATGCTGTTCAGTCATCTTATGCAACTATATTGCTGACACGCAACAGTCACAAAGTTTCCAAATTCATTTATTCCAATTCCTCTAAATTCCATTGGAGAATGTATCTTAATCTGTCGCATATGGGTGTCTCTTCCATTCTGATGATTACTAATAACTGCTATTTGAATCATGAATGTTCTTATTGGTTTTTCATGAATGTCTTTAATTGGTATGAGGACCCAACCAGTAGGCTCATTCAGGTCAATCACTTCAACTTCCTGAAGATCATTAAAATTAGTGCCAGCTCGAATGGAGATACTGAAATAAAACCATAAATTATAAGCTTAACATATTACCGTATCAACATCCATGCACAGCATCAGGTGATGAATAACAGACAAGATCTTTAATAACAAATCCAAAAACAGGGTATTAGGGAAGATCTGATATAAGAAATAATGCAAGGTAAAGGGAGGAAATTATGGATACAGCAGTACAGACACTGGTCTTCTTCTTCCTCCTTTACTTCTACTTTTATGTGGTCATCAAGGAACCAAGCTTCCATCTATCCTCCTTGGTTTCACAGTACTGGACATTCTTCCTTCTTTCTGCATGACTCTTTCCTCACCTGTTGTTGCCATCCAGACCTTGGTCCTCCTCTCAGATATTTTCCTTTTAGTTTTATGGGATTCTATCATAAAGGCATTCACATCATCATATTATGTTACTTATTAACTTGCAAGATATAGATAGTAGTGACCAGATTGCTTGCTAGTTGTTGGCATGGAGGTGAAGAGGCAAGATGGTGAAAGGGAAAGCACCATGTGCACACCACCATCTCAAAATAAAAAAAGTATATGTGCAGTGAAACTCCATTTCACACCACACCAATGCACTTATTACTATAAGTGTAGGAACATAGTAGTTTGTAACCAAATAGATACAACTGCTAAGTGCAACAGTTATTTATTAATAGGCCATGATTCATGTATTAATAAATTACTGTGCTTCACTGTACACCCAAAAAATTAAATAATTCGGCATTAAATACTCATATATCCACTTGTTTCCTGACTGGACCTAAAAAAATATCCTGAGAATTAGAACTAAGAAATTACAGTAAATATGGTACACAATGTCTCACTTCAATCATTCATGCTCAAATATTTTAATTACAGAGATAGTAAAACAAACAGTTAGTGTACAATTGCCTTGAGCAACTTACCGGCTAGGAGTGTAGCTTTCATCCAATTTGTAGTCCGTAAAAATAAATATATCGTGCACAGTTGTCTTCCTGCGGAACTGAATATTGACCAGATGTGGTAACTGTCCATCAGACTGCCAGTAGGTATCCGTACAATCATCACGTAACTGGTCAACACCAAAACCTGAAAAAGCACAAAGCAGAAATAATGCAGTGATTCAGCCTTCAGGATTAAACTGCATTGAGGAATGGAGATTTCCAATTGTCTTAGCAAACATCACAGCTGACATATCTTCTGGGTAGATGAAGCTGGGGGGGTTATCAGGGGCCCATATATATTGTTGATCTGACAGTAAATGGTGTGTGGGAGGTGACATAATCGGTCAGGGGCCAGACTGTGGTGTTAACCAATATGGGAGTTTGCCCACAGTAGGGGGAAGAGGTGATGAAAGAAATTATTTTGGGAACTTCAGAGGGTTCATGACAGGGACATGACGGAAGCATTTGAGGCAAGTGGGAAGCTCCCATTTTTAGCACCACAGTCTGTCACTCAACCAATCATAATGTTAATGCTCACACAACAGTAACTGTCAGATCTACAGTCTCTCAGACTCTCCAGTAGACCCCAGTGTAACATGAAGATGGCAATGTAATTTTTGCTACAATATAGTGAAATTTTTATTTCCCTGTGTGACCTGATTCTGAGCCACATCAATGCACTTAACACTAGCTGCATAAGCCTTAGGACTGAAAACAGTATAATACTGATGAGCTTCACTTGCCTAAATGTATAACAACACTTGAACAAATCCTGTTAGTTCTCTCTTATAAGAGATACACCAGGTGAATTACAGGCATTAAGGAGCAAGAGATAATGTGCTACTCAATCACGTCTCTTCTCCATAAATCTGTCATAATAAGCAGATGTATGCATTTATATTCAGGAGGTAATTGGTTTTATGTTTGAACAGTTTTTAAATCATTATTAATCCAAGACAGTAAAAAATTCATTGCTGACAACACACACAATTACAAAGCCTGACCTTGGTTTATACACAGATTCCAAACTACAGAAAAGTAGACCACATCTTATTGCCGACTATATGTGCAGGCAAAACTGCAAGGCAGAAAATATTCATCCATTTTGCAAGTTCACAGAAGTGAAAGTGGTTAAGAGAACAGCTGATTCAATTTACTTTCTATAGACAAATCCAAAGCCTAACCTTGGTTTACACACACGTACACAGAAAACTTAAACTTGTTGCATAGAGAAATCCAAATCCTAAACCCTAACCTTAGCTTACACACACACAAACCAAAAGACTATCTTAGCATGCATGCACCCCCCCACCCACACACACACACAGTGGATTAACCTTCTGCTCTGTTTATGTATGTTGGCAACTATGACCTGGGCTCCTTGACTGTGATCCAATGTCATACAACATGCAGGATAATAGTAATGCAGAAACAAAGGCATGTATTATGATTACATCTGTACATTCACTTACACGAACCACTTTCATTAACGAAATGATTCAAATGTTTAGGGAATGAAAAACTGGAAACACTTTAAGTTTTACTACAAGTTAACTTACACACTATTATATCTTACTGTGGATCCCTGCCTCCAAAAGATATATGAGTCCATAAGAAGAGACAATTAGGAAACTGTCTAAAATTGTGAAAGGGTTGTTCTATAGTATCAATAATAAGCCAACCAAAGAATTTGACTAGAATGATAACTTAAATCTGCAACATTAACTAAATTTCAAATATACCTGGTTTGCATGATGATAAGCTCCATATTGCCTGTGAACCAACTTCGCGAACCTTGCCAGCCCTTTCTTCACGAATTGGATCCACCAGTTCTACACCCGTCTTTGTGGTCATTACAAAAAAATTATATATATCTGTAAACAGAACAGAAACACATAAGGTATAAGCCATTTACTCATGTTTCTGTGGACTGTGCCCTGCCAAGCATAGTGGTAAACAATACGCAAGAACTGCAGAGCAGCTTTATAAATATAACACTTGCAAGGAAATAATATGCCTAAGATAACAAGCTGGGTGACAATTTTTTTTCCTTCTTTATTTAACAATACTGTCAGTAGCTCAGAGTGATAAATATCAAATATATTTTAACTTCAGCACCATCTCTTAAAACATATACAAATTACGACAATAAAATTAGTATCTTGTGTCAGCCATATCAGATATGCCAGGCTTAGCACAACCTCTTATTTACTTTGCTAGCAGAGAAAAAGTCAAAGCATTAAACTGTAGGTGCCTTTAACATTAAGGAAACAACTGGCACTAGAAAAAGGATCAGGAGGCTCCAGAATTCTCTAACACTTCATGACAGTAACACAAGCATCCACAAACACAAAATGACTGTTATATACCACGTTTATTTGAGCAAACACCCCTTCCCCATTTTTGAGAAGGAAACATAGTTTCTTTTCTTTTAGTTGCATAATTCTGTCTCCTCAAATCTGTCTGAGAATGTAAGTCTGTATTTGATACTGCTTGCACAATAATTCACTACTAGTCTGGTATTCTGACTGCATTATCTACTGATGTCTGCACTGCTACACAAGCCTGTCACACATGAACTACTGTGTGGGATTTGAGATTCTCACAGCAGTGTCACTGAAGATTCACCTGAAATGTTTCCCTCTGTCATTGGTTAAGTAGTTCCTGACATTTTGAAGGCACTATAAACTTTTGAAACGTTTAGAACTATTTACATAACGCCACGGCATAAAATCCCATATGACTTGAACCTTCTGCTTTCCATGTTCAACAACTACCCTTACATAACTGGCAGAAGCTATTTTTAAGCATAAGTATTGTGATGGTCCTTGGCTCATCTTCCAGAAGCAGGTAAAAGTTATTTTCTGGGATTAGCATGCATTTCTTGTCATTTGTTAAGGGATTGGAAAGGCAATCCTACAACATTTTCATGGTTGAAGAGTGGGATTTTCAGCACTGGTGTAATTCAGGTCAGTTTCAGAATGGCAAAGAGCTGGGATGCTAAGATAACTAAATAACTGGTGCAACAGCTGCACAGATAACGTGGTAAAAGTACAAAGTACAATTATGGTGCCCCTAAGCTAAATAAATCTGACATATAACCAAACCTACGCAGAAATGAACAATGAAGAACCAAATATATATCATGAAACTCACTTGTATCAGAAAGCTAAAGCCAGGATATTTACTAATACAGCAATGTCTTCAATCTAGTGTGCAGCAACAAATTATCCAGAAGAACTTGAAACACTACCTCTCTAAAATTCTGAAGAAAGGTTTGAGCACAAATTACTTCTTAAGGCGAAATAAATAACTACAACGCTGGTACTACTGTACCCATAACATCAGCATAACGAACAACAATTTCAACATATTACTGTTGAACAGTGAATAAGATGAAAATTTCTTTTCAAAACAAAACACTATTATGTCGAATATATTGCAAATCCAAGTGTACATACAATTTTAACAGTGAATATCAATTATCTCATATCTTTTATTAATACAAAATTTCTACCATCATGAACTAATCAGGGTGTGCGTACCGCAAAATCTTTATTTTACTTTACCACTATCACATGCTTTCGGTCCACAGGCCAAACACAAATAAATATAAATTACAACCCACACTTTCGATCTGTGCTTTCGACCGATCTATGGTTAACAACCTCACTGGTTTTAAACGGGTACACCACTGACCAAGATGATCTGTGGTCAGTGGGATGAACTCGATGTGCGTCTCAATTCCCACACAGTGGCAAGTAAGTCGGGCGAGGAGGAAACTTGGCTTCCTGTAGCGACATCTTTTGATGTTAGGTAATTTGCACTTTGCATTTTTTACTACAGATGGGAAAAGTGCTGTCAACCAATCACAGGCTAGATCGTGCTAGATAATCTGTGCTGGAAATGGTCTGTGGTAATAGGCACAGATTACTAATAGGCACGCGATAAGCAGCATCTGTAGCAAGAACGGGTTGACACAGTAGTAATCTGTGTTGGACACGTAGCACTTTGTGATGTGTCACGTGTGCCTGGTACTTCCCGAAGTGTGTATAATCCATCGTTGTTGTGTGGGTGTTGTCAGAGGTTGTTCGCGCAGCGTAAAGTTTAGTATCTTATTGTAAATGTGAGAGGGTGTGTCAACGATGCCACGAAATGAGCGGTGGAAGAGTAAGACAATTCAATGTTATGCATTCCGTTGACTAAAAAGAAGCACTTGTTTACCGTCAGCATTGACACTGGATAGCCTGAAGATGACCATGAGTGGTTGAAACCTGTTGTATGATTAACATGACTAATTAACATTAATATCAGTAAGTTGTGTTGACGGTAAACAAGAGCGTCTTTGTAGTAAGACAGTTTTTTCCGGGGTAGGGGGAGAGAATGTACATTGCAAACATTTAATACGATCGATGGGAAACCAACATTTCTTGTATAGTAGTAGCAAAAACCTGCCAGTCATAATTCATTTTCATATGCCATATTTTGGTGTTTGATAAGTGCGGTAGCAGCATATGTGAGGCACTTCAATCACCTTCAACCATTCAAGATCTGTAATACCACTACATACCATTTGGTATTGTGGAGCTAATGACTACGAGTGAAAATTCACATATTAGCAGTTTTCATGCTTTAAAAGCTGTGAGGTAGCAGAAGTATGTTTAGTCCTTCTAGAAAATCCATTGCAATTACTGACCGTTTAATTGGAGAAGCCAGGATAGCAGCATAATATAGTGACTGGGCTATGGGCTCAACAACCTGAGGTTCGATTCCTGGCAGGAGTAAAGATATTTATCTGACTTCAGAATGTCCAGACCAGCTCTGGAGCCCACCGAGACTCTTGTTCAGTGGGTACTGGAACGTTTTCCCTGGGTGTAAAGCAATTGGGGCTTGACGCTGTGACCACTCACCTCCAACAAGATCCAAGGCAAAAAATGAGCAGAGGTTTGCGTCCTCCCAGCCTGAATGCCTTTGTGGTATATGTAGGGACAATTTTACCTTAATGTGTACCCTTTTATTAGCAGAAGAGGAGGTACATTTGAGCAGAAGCTCTATAAGTGTTCCGTTTTATTCTTGTAAAATGTGTGGGAATATTTAGAACCAAAAAGCACACTTTTCATGCTAGTTTGTAACAGTGTCAAATGTTGGTTTTCATCAGGTATGTCAGTGTTTACAATTTGTCATTCAGTAAATGTGTCAGACACTGTTATTTAAACGGAAGCAGTATTTGTAAGTGAATGTGGAAATGTAACCATAAAATATATCTCGTTTCTATGTTACTTTTACCCATCATTATATACAGTTCTTGCCAAATAGGTCATGTTCAGAGAAGAACCAAACCAAACAGAAGAAGTATTGTACTGTGTGGAAGAAGGTTACCTATATGTGCATTATGTGCATAAACCAATGTCAGAGTTGGGTGTATGTTTCTGTAAACTGAGGATAGTGCAGGAGTTGAGTTTGTGTACGTGTAGTGGAACTAGTATAAACTAATACTAGAGGTGGGTTTGTGTGTAAAGCAGTATTACACCTTAAATTGTCTTACAAATCAAACCATTAACCATCTCTTTAGTCACTTTACACAGCATCTGTACAACGAACTGTGTTAACTACTGTATAACAGCCTGTTGTTTTCATACTTTTGAACAGATTTCTGAATGAAGTAATGAATGACAAGCACTTTCCCCATCTAAAAGCTAAGATTTACACCTTTGGTTTGTATGGCCATGTTTTTAGCAATGAACCATCATATGATTTATGTATATACATTGTTTGCAGCATACTTCAAGACGATGTCTCTTACACAAGACATCGCAGATAGCCACACATTTGGGTATATCTTATCCTGTTGGTGTGTTCACTCTTAAATATTGTCTTTGTGCTTTTCATATGGCTCTGCTTTGAGGAGTTGGTTAATGAATAGTTGCAAACAGTTCAGCTTTAGTACAGAAATAACTTTTGAACTGTCATGTGTTAAATCTGGATTACAAAGATTTGCACATTATCAGAACTATTTACAAAGGTTAGGTAGGTCAAATTGCTGTAAGTAAGTATATTTCTTTATCATACAGAAAATCTTCTATGAGTCTCCAAAAACTGTCAGTCATGATAACTGAAGATGCAGTAGTTTCAGCATGTTAAGTGTGGCATGGGTGTTTCAAGTGTACCTGTTATGTATTGAATTAGGCTGACATTGATGAAACCAGTAATGGCAAAACCCCCAAATGATTTATACCTGTTAAAGGTAAATTAATAAAAGTTATTTTGGGGGGAGTGGGGGGAGAAAAAAAGATGAGTGATGTTTGATTTTTGTTTCAGCTGTAGCAGAACATTTTGTTTGCTTTCTGCTTAGTAAAGGTTATATAGAAGATGGGTATTGTGTGAATAAGAAGAAGTTGAAGGATGTATTTAAGGATGAGTACCTGCCACTGTATCATGTTCATATGCGCCCATATGAAATTCTTATATTTCTTGTAAGAAATAAATTTGTGAAGAGAGAAAAGAGGAATACAAGTGAAACAGTTTTCTTCAGTGCTTCAAAGGTCAAGGGAATAGTCTCAAGACATGTAAGCAGCGGGCAAGGTAAGATGAAAAATACAAAATGATATGGTAATGCTGGAAAAATACAAAATGATATGGTAATGCTGGAGGTGATCTGTATTTTCTCAGAGTATAAACATTTCTTTTGTAAACATGTTCTCATACCTCTCCAAGTAATTGGTTGTGGTTGTGCTGAATAAAGAAATTGCATTATGTCAAACTTTAATGTATTCTGTTTACATTGAGGTGTGATCAGGAAGGTTGTGGACTGGCTACAAGATGACACTCCTGCAGTTAGTACAGAACTCATATGCTACATGGTGGTAGAGTTGAATCTTCCTTGTAATATGCTGTTGATTTCGAAGTTATAGCTCTTTCATCATGAAGTATGACTGTGTTGTCCCCTCTGTAATTTCTGCATCTTCAGAAAATGGCAGACTTTACAAACAGTGCATGTGCCTCAAGTTGTGTTTCAAATTAGGCAGAACTGCTACAGAAACCTTCATTATTAAAACATGCTTTTGGAGAGGAATCAGCACGTCTCAGCATTTGATTGATTTTCAAAGTTTAAAAGTGGAGTGACATCTTTCGAGGATGCTGAGCATTCAGGATGTCTGTCTACCAGGAAAATGTACAGAAGGCAACCATTGGGACAAACTGTGAACCACCATTCCTGCACAAACATTCTGCAGCATCTGTGGAAAGGTGTGTGGCAAAAATAACTTGAGAAGTGACACACTGGACGTTGGTGTCTCCACCACAACAGTGCTCCTGCTGTGTGTTGTGTAGGAATTTCTGACCTGTAATAGCATGACTGTTGTCCACATCCTCCATACTCACCATATCTAGCACCCCATGACTGTTTTCTTTTCCAGAAATTGTAAGTTGGCATTGATGGGAAGACATCAGCACAATTCAAGTATAACTGCAGTTGACACTTGTAGAGTTCCAAATAGAGAATTTTAGCAAGTGATTCCAGCAGTGGTACAATCACTGGGCTTGCTGTATCAAGTTATAAGGGTATAGCATGGAACAGCAAGAACATGCTGTTATCATTGAAAATAAATATTGCCCAGAAACTTTCTGATCACTCCTTGTATATTATCAGAAATGTATGCTAAAGAACCACTTTGTATTTCGCATTTGAAGTATCTGATTCATTTAATTGACACATCAGAAAGAGCCATATCTGTTGACTGGACAGCCAATTTTTAATTCTTGGAAGGGTGTTTGGAAATTTGTCCCTCCACTTTATGTTAAAAATGGCTTTAGTGACAAGCCATCCTTTTATGAAGTAAAGCTGCCAAAGCATGAAGCCAATAACTTCATCCGTCTGTTGCCTCAGTCAAGAACTTCTACTTTCATGCTCCCTGTGTTGGTGCTTGCTCATTGAAATAGCTTTAGTTTATGCACCTTTTCCATATAGCATAAAAATGTTTAACATCAGCAATTCATCACACCAAACTTTTATTCTCAATAACATTACTACATTGTTTTCTGACTGGTGGTGCTTGTATTCTGCAGCTTAAATGCTGGTCTGCAAGTCTAGGTAGCATGGTACAATGTGCATGAAAATGCATGTATGAGTGGTCATGCCTGTAGTCTGCATGGTGCAAGCATCAGGAGGGTCAATGTGTTGGTTTTCTAGCCCACACATGCCTAGTTCACATTTACCTGCACTTGGGGACACAATAAATCTGCCTCTCTAAGCAGTTGAAGGTAAAGCAATCCCATTACAGACCTGGACAGGCTCTTAAGGTTCCAGGAGGTTGAAGCTCCCAGATTTCTGGACAATTGGCACATGAAGGTGGTAAGGTTGTCAGCCCTACGCACCGGCTGCCTCTACCCCCCCCCCCCCCCCCCCCCCCCCCAAGGAAATACTCCTGGTACTAATTTCTGTTAGAGACTGAGTCGACTCCAGGGCCATAGTGTGACCAAAAGGATTATGTCAATGAAAAATTTCAATGACAACTTCGGGAATCGAACCCGCGACCTTCCGGCTTGTAGCACAGTGCCTCAACCAACTGCGCCACCGTGTACCCCCTACGCAGTTGAAGGATACTTTCAAATCATGATTTCAGTGAATGTAAACCCTGTGAACTTGAAGAGCTGTGGCAAGGCAGGTTGGTATAACAACACGGTTGTCATTGCTGCTTCCACCAGCACAGCAGCAGCAACAATAGTAGTAGTAATAGTAGCAGCAGCAGTAATGGTCGCAGTGGTGGTGGTGGTGGTGGTGGTGGTGGTCGTGGTAGTAGTAGTAGTAATCGGTGTACCTTCTTGGCAGAGAGTAATGTGGTAATACCATCTGATGGCACTGTAATATCAAATGAAATGCTGTCATTTATTGCTGTCATTTTCTGCTTCTATTTGTAACTAGTTTTTATTTGGATTCAGTGGAGATGACAGTGAAAATCTGATCACCCTTACAAACACTGCCCTGTTTAGACTAACTGTATAATGGTCCTTCCAGATGATGTGCTCCCACCACCAGACAGGTCTGTGACTAGCCCAGTTGTGAAGACATATGTGAGTCAACAACATGCCTTTCAGATTAGAGCTAAAAAATCTGTTGCAACTACAAGCACAGAGTGTAAACTGTGTTCAGAGTACTTTACAAACGAGGCACAATATGAAGCGCACGTGGCCCTTGAGAGTCACACAGTGAAGGAAGCTTATAGAACCAACAGGTAAGTGAAGTTGTCTGAAATTTATCCATATGTATGGTGTGTGAAGTTGTAGGTTAATGAGTTTGTGGTTATTTCATGTGAAAGGATAGCAGAAAATCATCATTGCTTTGGCCAGCCATGTGTGATATATGAATGGATGTTAGTGTGTTGTTATTAAATTGTGCTTTTATCATTAAGAGCAGTTAGGTGGCATGAAATTGGGTGAGAGGGTAGTTAAAAAATTCTCACACTTGTGCCAAAAAACAATGACAGAAAACCAGAGTGAGAACTGAAAGAACTAAAAAGACTGACAGACAAAATCAAGCAATAAAAATCACATGGCTCAGCCTTGTAGTCTGTATTTTCCATGCCGGGCTGATGTGCTTGGTGAATGTTTTATTTGTGTGGTACTCTGTAGATACTAGGAAAACGATGTGGATAGCTAGCTGAACTAATGAATCTTGTGAGTGTTTTTATTCAGGCTTTCTGCTAATGTAGAGTTGTAATACCTAAAGGGCTTGATCCACAAGCTGAAGGATTTATGCTGTAGTACTGTGGCTGTACATTTCAAATTTAGGCTGTGGATCAGCTGCTCTGACAGGCTTTTATGGTTTTCCTCTATCCTTATTGGTGACTGCTTTGCCCTTTAATAAGTATCAGCATATGTTTGCATGTAAATGAAGTGAACTAAATGGAGTTATGCATGTACCTCGTCCAGCTACATCTGCTGACTTGCACATATACTTAAAATTTCATGGTTAGCAGGATCTGTTATGTAGTGCAGTGTTTGGTTATTTAAGTTCTTGCCAGTTGAGAATCATGTGATGAAGTTGGTGATTGTGACTGACAGCTTCTTGTCTTCATCAGCAACACTGTGCGAATCGCTCGGTTTCACACGGTTGACATGTTGTGGGTCTAATTTTATCACATTTATTAAAACACCGAAAATTTGGTAAACTCTCACTCAGTTCCTAGAGTCTGAAAGTGCCAAGAAGCATGAATTAGACCATTCATTCCTTTCCTATTCCCTTTCTCAGTTGGCCATCCATATGAGCTGGCCCAGTAGTCCTATTCAAGGCTTTAGAGTCAAAGGACTTGGTCTTGTACCATGCTACAGTACGTTCCAATAGGTACAAAGTTTTATTCTGTTGTTATGTCTGCTTTTTTTCATGTCATTATTCTTGATGTGTTGCAGGAAGTCGCTGTGTAACAAACACAATGTTACAGTAAGTTATGTAAGTGAAGATGTGACAGAAGACATATTTGTCAGAGAACGTGCTGTGGGAACTGTTGCCATTACTGTCTCTAACAAAGGAATGGTACCTTATCAGCTCCTCAAGATATTGCCGCTGTATGAGCTGAATGAAATAGAAAAAAATGTTCCCACAGTTCCTCTCCACTTAAAACCAGGTAAAACATAAATTCACAGAGTAGGGATCCGGTTGTCAAGGTGTAAGATGTTGGTTTGTTGTGCCAGATGTCTCAGGTTCCAGCCTTCCTGAATAGTTGCAGGTTTTTCCACACACCTTCCTTATCTGCTGCCTCTGATAAGTATCAAAGTGGTAGTAATTTGAATAATATTTTTGTAAAGTGAAAGTATTAATTTTCAGGTGTATTGAGTGAAAATAGATGAAAAGTTTGGTTTTGCTCAGCTGTAGAAGAATTAGATATGTTAGAAAATTTATTATTTTGTTAAATTCACACATTTACTGTAATGTAAAAAAAGTTATGCAACAAGTGGGAAGGTAGGTCATTGTCAGACAGTGATTGGTGTGTCATCATGAGGGGGTTACTGGAGTCTTTGAGAAGCTAATAGTTTCTCAGCTAATCAAGAAATTTCCTGCATATTGTGGAACTCAGAAGGTTCATTACTGTGTTTTCAAAAGCGCAACACTTGTCCCTGTTTTGAGCCAGATGAACCCAGTACACACACTCCTATCCTTTTTTTTAAATGTACAATTTAATTTGATCCTTCCACCTATTCCTGGTTCTTCCAAGTGGTCTCTTTTTTTTTTACATTTCTCATCCTGTTGTGTTAGATAAATTCCTGTCAACACAACTAGTTTTGTTAACAGCAATTTATTTCTCTTATTATGGTCTCTTTCCATCATGTTTACCCACCAAAATGCTGTATGCATTTCTCTTCTCCCCCATGCATGCCACATGCCCCACCCACATCCCCCACCCACATCTGTCATAACACATCTGTAGTCTCTGATATGGGCATCTGCATGACACATATTGTCATTCATAGTCAGTGCGCTTGGGTGGTGGGGCCTCTGGTTGAAATGGGCATCTGTCCTGCCATTATCAAAAGCATGGCATGATATCCACACCTGTTTCCATGACATTACACATGCTTTACACCTCCAGTAACTGGCAGTGAATTTCATTGGTTTGACATCCTTCATGTTCAAAAATTGAATCACACTGCTTACTTTGACTTTTGACCATCTTGCAAATAGGCCTGTCATTGTTAAGCAGAAATTGTACAGCAGTATGACGTGTTTACAGTGCCTTCTAGCAGCTGTGTCTGTGTGTGCCTGTTACATTCTGAAATCCGTGGTCAGATGATGCTGTCCCATGTGAGTCATGGTGTTACCTTATTTTTTGAATCTCCCTTGCACCTTCAACTAAGTGGCAGTTCTGAATGGCCAGAGTAATATGGAAAATGTTGTTTTAGGTTCCTATTTTAATAAGATTTCTCATATAAAATATGCTAATATCTACTGATACTATGGTCATGATGGCTGCACAGACCCATTATTACCATAGCATGGTGCATGTCAAAAACACATAATAATTCAGTGTCATTTCAGGTGACTCTATTGTCATTTCATTGGATTATAAATTCAATAATATAGGAGCGTACGTGTACCCCCTGGTGCTGAAGTTGTTGGATTCTAAAGCTGTTTCACCATACATCCTTAAGGAACTGGTATGTAAAATGGATTATTAAACATCATAGTTATTTCATGTTTGTGTTTATGATGATGTTCATTTCTTTGTACTTGACTTATGAAGACTGGCAATGACAATGAGGAGGCAGAAATGAGAGTTGTTTAAATGTAACAGGAGGAACTGTGTAAATCTTTGAGTCCTCCTTCTCCTCTGTTAACAAGGTTTGGGATCAAAGCTTTCATTCTGAGTATTCAGATCTGATCAGTCTTAGTTCTGGTGGGTTATTCTACGTCTCAACAGCCAATTGGCTTATGTTTATTTATAAGTTTAGCCTATTGCCCTATATTTATTTATTAGTTTTGATAACTGATTTTATTTTGTTCTGTATAAAATGTTATTTGCCTTCCTTGTGATAAATGTCTGTTCCATCTGTACTGTGATGTGCTTTCCTAAAATATGTAGTTCTTACAGATATAAAAGTTTTCTGACCAAAAGCATATAATTCTGCCACATGCTGTACAGGGCATACACAGAAGAATGGTGCGGTTTCAAAAGTGAATAAAAAATTTATGTCTCACATTACACGGGCACAACATACACCGTCAGCGGCGGCAACTGTCCAAGTTTCTCATGCGCTACCAGCAGTTCGCTTCTCATGCTTACTTCACAGGAATGTACGAGTGCTTCTCAATCGTGTTCTTCCACAGCGCTGGATCGGACGTGCTGCTGCAAATGGAGACAAGAACCTTCTCCCTTGGCCACCCCGTTCGCCAAATCTTACACCGTGCGATTTCTTTCTTTGGGGGTTCGTTAAAGACAGCGTTTATGTACCACCATTGCCCACGTCCATCCATGAAATTCGTGATCGGATAACGCATGCACTGCAGGCCATTACAGCGGACATGCTACACCGGGTCTGGGATGAGTTTGATTACCGTGTGGATGTGTGTCGTGTGACCCAGGGTGCACACTTGGAAGGATTGTAATTACCAAATGAGAAACTTGGACAGTTGCCGCCGCTGACGGTGTATGTTGTGCCCGTGTAAGATGAGAAATACATTTTTTATTCACTTTTGAAACTGCACCATTCTTTTGTGTATGCCCTGTATGTATGTATTTACTGTGTAGTGCAGTTCTGTGTAATCCTCAGAGATTCTTGAGTGTGATGTGAAGCAGGTTTTCTCTTTTGTTGTGAATCCCACTGTCCACCCCCCCACTGGGAAAGGTGTTGAGGTGTCCCAGCACCCACCATATTCATCTAACTTGGTCCTGTTAGACTGCTGGTTGTTAGAAAGATGAATGTCGCCATACCTAGTATCAGTAGTGAAGTGCTCTTGATGACCATGATTTACCAGTTTGAAAAATATTACCACGATGGAAAATATCTGCAGCGTTTCCAAATTTTGGTGTGCAGGTGACAAAATGTGTAGCCATAGAGGAGCAGATTTGTGCATTTTGTTTTTAATTTTTAAGTTTTTACAATAAAGAAGAATGCACGCAGCTTAAGTGAGATATTTATGTCCCTTAGTGGGAGTAACAAGAGATTATATTGGAAATAAAGACATTCATATTTGTACCCTGATCACTTATGGAGTACAGACAGTAGGGAAGAAGAGGCCAAGGAAGGTCTAGTAATTGATGGAAGGATCACTAGCATGGACAATTTTACCATGAAATGTGCCTCATACTGGTAATCCCTAGAGCATATTGACTGTCTTCACAATACATAATATGCATTTGCTGCCTGTTTTTTGCTAACCTGTGTATCTTTTTTTGCCATAGTACAAATGTTTTATTGTCAGTGTAAGAAGCTGACTTATCAACAGTGTTACATAATTTTGCTTGTACAGCATGTTCTCAGCAACTGCAGAGTTGTGTTCAGGGAAAACACCACACTCTTTAAGACAGAGGGCTTACAGGAAATGGGGGGGGGGGGGGGATATAGGAACTGTGGCTGTATTAACACCCTTCAAGACCCAGGTTTTTTTCTCCTTCACTTGACAGAAAAAGTACAAAATTACTAAGGCTCCTTAGACATAAAATGCTAAAGTAGGATTGCAGAAAGAGGTATTACAGTAAGGATATGGAAGACGGAAAACTAGTTTCAGATGCTATTGCATGTTTATTCTCACCATATGAAGGTATTTGGTGTCAGAGCCACAGATTTAGTCTATGTCAACACGTATGAAAAATGACAGTTGCGTAACCCAGGTGCCACGATTTACAAAACTGGATACAAATGTGGGGAGAAGAAGATGGTCGAAGTGTGTGCTTGGTGGGAGATTACTGTATTTATTTTCTCAGTTGGCGGAGTCCTGGTACTGTAATGTTAAGTAGATGTACTTGGTTTATATGGATTCAGAGTTCTAGTCAGTGAAGATCCACATGGAGTTTTCTACATGCCGTGACCTTTGACAAACAGGCCTTTGAGTGTCAGGAAGACCATGCCCCAAGCATGGTTCATATTTCGTTTGAAGATACACATCTTTTGTGCCAACCATCATCATCGTCACTATTCTGTCATTAGAAGTAAACATTTCAGCCCTGTCAACTCCCACATCAGAAGTTGATTATGCTTTTAGACAGGCAAAAAAATGATGATGCCAGGCATTAAACTCTTTCTTAAATTGTTTTGCAGGTCTTCCGAGTCCAGTCCGAGTTACTGGATGACCTGAAGGCGTCATCCCCATATAAACGACCAGTGAAGAATGTAGTGAAGCGCAGTGAAGCACCTATTGTGTATGGAGAACGTCCACCCCCGTAAGTATTGTTGGTTTTTTAACCTCCTGCCTCATTATATGTTGCTTACATACTTATTTTCCCTTTCTCATTTATTTACTTTACAGCACTACATGTTCTATTCACTGTGAGGTGCTTTGTTTTATTTCTATTATTTATGTACAATCAGTTGTGCTGTAACATGATAGTTGCATTCTTGTGAGACCTTGTATTATAGAAGATTACATAATGACAGTCGGGTCAGATCAGAAAAATTTGGCCTGTCAACCAACCTTATATCTTCACACTGGTCACTGAAATCAGATAGTAGCCAAGACACATAGGTGAAAGTTCACATTGCAGAAACAGTGTTCAGCTATTCATCACTCACATTAACGAAACACATTAGTAGCATAACTGACTGCACTTAATTTCAAACTCTGTTCCACTTAGTCACTTGTAAACATCTAAAAATTCATCATGCTAATTTTTGCTGAGCATTTCCTCTGGGCATTCTACAAAAAATTTAATGCAAAATATTACTGTCACTTTGCAGTTCATAGTCTGTTATTCACCAAAGTACTTTTTAAGTTAAGGATAAGAGGAGGCATGAGTTAGCTTGGAAAACCTGGGTATAGACAGATGGATGGATAACCTTAAAATGGATCTTACAGAAATTGGGTAGGAGTATTTGGGCTGTATTCATCTGACTCGGGTAAGGACCAGTGGCAGGCTGTTGTTTACACGGTCATGAAGGCAACATAAACTGTGGCAGTTTCTTAACCCTTTACTGCTGAACATTCCCCAGATGCGTTGCGCAGTGAGCCCTTTAAATATGGCGAAAGACCAAACGACCCACAGAGGGGTCGCCAACAGTGTGTCGAATTTGGAAGCATTTTTTTCACCCCTATTGCAGGTACTGCTAATGATTTATGTGCCGTAGGTCCTGTGAATGTTAGGGCTTCTTTGTGGAGTGAGAATTACTCCCCTTCCACCCCTCAAACCCCTCCAAAAGCTGTTTTAGATGTCAACACTTTAGCAACTGCATGTTTATGTTAGCTGACTAATACCATTCCAGACACAGCATGATTTTGTTTATTGTTCGAACTGGAGTCTAGTGTAGCTTGAATTACAACAGTGGGCTATGACATGAGTGCTAATTGACAGGCTGAAAGGTTTTCAGTGGTGTACTGTAACGTGTATTTTTCAGTTCAAATTATTACACAAAAACTGGAGATATCCGCGAAAATCCATGTTTACAGCTACAGGGGGCTCACAGACGTGTCTCTTGTAGTTCTGGGGCACTCTTTAGGGGTTGTGGGGCAGTAATGTGCAACACAGAGCCATCAAATATACTAAAAACGTTGTGGGCACCCTTGAATAGTAGGAAGTTTACCCAGCATTCACATTGTGGCTTTAGATCTGTTTGCTGTCACCACACAAGTAGCAATATATACTTAGGTTTTTGTAGCTGTGCCCAGTAACACACAACAGTCTTTGTGAACTAGACCAGTGTGATAGTCGTTACATAATGGCTATGAAGAAAATCAAACAAAGCAAGCCATCAGTGAAATTCTGGTTGCTGACACAGACTCGGAATCAGGTGCTGAGGCTAGTGATGTGGAAGAGGAATTTTTTGAATCAGAAGATGAAGAATACGAACCACTACAAGCCTCAGCACAAGAAGACGAACCACAGGCTGCAACAAGTGGCAGAGAATTATGAACCTGGGGACCACCTCAAGGAAGGAACACCAATATCCATCCTTTTGTCGGTCCAGCAAAAGGTGTGAAAAACAGTGCGACTCCACACATCAACCAAGACAGCACTCCACTGTCTGTGTTGATGCTCTTTTTCACACAAATTTTCCAGCTGCTGGTGGAACAGACCAACTTATACTACCAGCAACACTTAGACAGACAAGCCGGACCTAGCCGCTGACTGCCTGACAGTACGTTGCCGGACATGACTTTCATTGCCTTAGCTCTGCAGATGGGACATGACTTGAAAGACACACTACATGACTACTGGTCAAGACTTAGACAGTTACACACTCCGTTTTACGGTGAAACCGTGACATGAGACAGATTTTTACACATCCTGCGTTTTTTGCATTTTGCAGACGATTTACAGAGACCAGACCAAGGCAAGGAATATGACCGACTATGGAAAATAAGGACCATATTTGACACATTGAACCAGGCTTATGCTAAATTCTATAACCCCTCCGAGCATTTGGCAGTGGATGAGGTAATTGTAAAATTCAAGGGCAGGGTCCTCTTCAAGCAGTGTATTCCCAAGAAAAGGAAACATATCGGCATCAAAATTTACAAACTGTGTGACGAATCGGGGTATACATATGACATGAGAGTGGCATAGATCGCCCCACCCCCAGTTTGGTTGGAAGGCCAAGTGGGGGGGGATTTAAATTCGACGTTAAAGGGTTAACCAAGTGAGAAACTCTTAGCTTCTGAAGAAGGCTTCTGCTACATGAAGTTAGTTTTGTACATTTCCCGACTGTTGTGCCCCCGTGTTAGTTTATGTCTGCACAGCTGTGCGTGTCCTCCCTCTCTCCTGTTTGGTTATGTGTTTGGTGTTGAATCACAATGCAGGTGCTGCATTTGAATTTCAATCTATTTTCAGTGTTAGAAAAGAACAAAAGAGTTTACAGAAACTTTATTTTTCTATTAGCAGACCTGTATTGCATATTGCTTTTAGTAAATCAAAGTCACAAACACCAAGTATTAAGATGAGTTAACTGACATGTGTTACTCCATTCCAATTACACCTTCTCACTCTTTCTGTGCTAAATATTTGTTTGTAGGTGTGTTTGCAAAGTAAGTGGTGACTATTAGCTTCATTCTGAAGTTTTTTTGTTGTACATTGTTCCTTAAGTTTGAATTGTTAGTGTAATATACATATATTGTTTTCAGAATAGCAAATAAACTCGCAAGTGTCAGGAAATTGGGACAGTATGAAATGCCTGCAGCCTTACACCGTGTTATTAATCATGGCTTTAAGGCCATTGAAAATATGAATCCAACTGATGTCCAGAAGCTGAAAGAAGTGAGGTATGTATCTCATTGCATCAAAACGTTAGTGAAATGTTGGAAGTTCTTAATTTAAATAATTTTTTTGAACCAGGCTACTTAAGAAATATTTACAAATGTGGATAACAAAGTCAGTGTGGGATGGACAGCTGGAGGGGTTTTCACCAGAGGGGCTGGCATTTTCTTTTTATCTTCACATTGAGACTGGTCCTAGCATCCAACCCATCTCCTATTTAGTTGATATGCATGTGGAGTGGGGGGCTTCTTTTTCTAGATGCATAGCAACTGGAGCGTGAAACTGACCAATCATTCCCGTCTTTTCCAAGGTTTAGAATTTATGGAGCTTTATACAGCCTGAGCACAGGATCAGCTTTATTTTACTGAAGTAAAATGTATATATTCTGTGTTACTGACTCCATGTTCTGGCAAGATTATTGTTGTTGATCTCATTCAATTTGAGCTCTGTATTCTTTAATCTTCTATTCCATTATTTCTTCGTTGCTTGTAGGTCCAGATCTTCTCTGTCTTCAGTGTCTTTCTGTTGAACACTTATAAATTTTTATGCTTCTGTCAGACTATTTAATGTCTATACAAATAAACGGTAGTACACACACATGCACATAGAGTAGGGGAACCTTATTTAAGATACTGCCACTTAAAATGTTTTCCACCTTAGATGTCAGAATAATTTCATATCATTATCTTTTAGTGTGACTGATGTGCTCATGCCCTTTCAATAAATTTTTTGTATAAGAAACTACTTTCTGCCTAAAAAGTAGAAACATTTCTTGACACTTTGAATTTTTTAAATCCTTTTAGTATGTTTTTTGCTTCAAAATGTATACATCTTAGACAGTGTTCTTATTTATTTAGTTTGTTTCAAACATCTAGTGACAACGTTATGCCCTCTTTTCATATGGTTAAATTTTCAAAATCTTGTTCACATGCAGCTTCCTTGTAATGTGAGTTGTCTTGCCTTGTTGGTGCATGAGTTGGACATGTTTCTGAAGCATGTTGGTGTTGGGAGACCACCTGTTATAAGGCTTATAATGGGTCATCATGATAATATAAGCCTTTGTTAACAATTTATATGGTATTATTATTGATTAGTAAGGGAATTAAGTTCCAAAACAGCGTCTTATTCATGGCTTGTAACAGGCCTTCAGTCGGAGGGGACACAGCTTTATGGAGCATGGGGAATCTACACGGTTAAGAAGAGTGGATTTAAGGAAGCACATGGTGTTCATGTAACTTGTTACTTTACTCTCAAATTTTCAAAGTGCAGAAATGCAGAATTTGTGTAAATTTTGTGTTCACTCCACATTACATGTGTGGGTGAAGATTTTGTTTTAGGTAGAGCAGTTAATTATTAAACACAAGACAGCATGATGACAACATCAGAGACCAACATAAAACATAAACCACTGTCAATTAAGGTGCAGTTGGACATTGTAAAGAAGATGGTTGCTACTCCAAACCTATTTTTTGCTGGTTTGGACATAGCTAGTGAATTTTAACACACCAGTTAGAGTACAGTCACCATATCGTGTATAATCACAATCCTTTAAGTAAATAAAATATACCCAAATAAAAAACAAAAGTGTATCTTTTACTGTCATCCCCACTTTAACACAAATATTAATGGTGGATAAAGAGTGGCACTCCAGCAGGCTTTGTCTGTAATAGAAAATGTGTAAAATCATATCTTGTTACTTTTAAAACTTCGGTTGAACCCTTTAAAGCCTAGTGATTACCTTATGTACAGTTTTTAACCTTCAGCATTCAACAATTCTACGTTGTGCCCACAGAGCACATTTATTTGTTTTGTGTGGGTCTCGGAACAAATGGTGATTATTTCCATGTACAGCATTAACTGATTAGTTTTTAAAACCCAGATGTAGTGTGTTTATTGTGCTGTACAAACTTAGTCTGTAAATACAATCCAAGTTAAATTCAGTGATCAAAGGGTTAATGAAATACAACAGTAATCAATGATTTTTTTTGCAGTGCACAGACTTTTATATGTCAGTTAAGAGGTTAAGGTGCCATGCTATGCATATAGAAGATTAAGCTACACAGACTTACAAACATGTGTGATGTGAGAAGGAACAGTTTTGTGATTCAGTACAGGTGCTTTGAGAACCTGAGCACAGAACATTTCTTTAGCTAGCATTAAATAAGTTCAGTTTGTAGACTAACATTATTGTAGCAGTTTGTCTTGAATTCTGATCAGCATTTAGACAGCACAGAAAATATGGTGAAACAGTAGATGTATTTGTGAGTATTTTGCAGTGGTGTACAGAATGAAGTTTAAAAAAATGAGTTTGGTTTGTGCAAGTTTTATCTAAGGTAAAGGTAAAGCAATCCCATTACAGGCCTTGACAGGCCCTTAGGGCTCCAGGAGGTCGAGGCTTCCAGGTTTTTAGACAATCGGCACATGAAGGTGGTAAGGTTGTCAGCCCTACGCACTGGCCGCCTTTACCCCCCAGGAAAGATTCCTGGTACTCATTTCTGTTATAGGCTGAGTTCGACCGAAACGATTATGTCAATGAAAAATTCCAATTATACCATCGGGAATCGAACCCGCGACGTTCCGGTTTGTAGCGCAGTGCCTCAACCAACTGCGCCACCGCGTGCCCCGCAAGTTTTATCTGCTCCACTGAAAAGTTTTAATATGTGTTTTTTTAATTGGGTGATGTAGGTCATTACTGGGAGTGAATTCTGCTGACTTACTGAAAGAGAACTATACACAATTCTTCAGACTACTACTGTACATTGAAGAACATCAGATGGAAAATGATATTCATATGTATGACTGTGATGACCAAACAATGGAAATTGTGTCCAATAACAGTAAACTGCTGAGTTTAAAGGTAAGTTAAACTGAGCCCTTACTTTTCCAGTGCAGAGGACAGGCCTGAGTAAGGGATGTGACTAGCATATGATTGCATATGTAAAACAGATGACTTTTAAAGACATTACTGCCCTATCTTCCTGCAGTAGAGAATGCCCTCAGATTTTATAAAAGTACTAAGTAGTGAATATCGTAGAAAGAGAACAGTTGTTGCTGCTTGTTTCCATCATTGTAGCACACAGTATGCATATTCTCATGTCTGTTGAGCCTGTATTTAAGTTCCTAACATCTTTGAGTTATATCTGTTGCCTGTTAAACAGTAAAGGTAAAGTTGTCCATGTCCATGCTGTGAAGGCATATAGAGGGAGTAGAAGTACAGCTTAACTCATTCTTAACTTAGGCACCAGATGGAGGTGAGTGGTCAGCTTCACACCTTAGCCACTTTACCCCAGGAAGGAACCCCATTATCCATTCATTAGGAGTCTGGGTGGGTCCCACTGCCAGTCTGGATGTTGCAAGAGAAAAGTCTCTTGACCTTGCTGGGATACGAACCTTGAATCATCCAGCCTGTGGCCTAGTCACTCTGTGCTGTGCGGGCTCCCTCTTTTGCCTGTTATTGACTTATGAGTGAAAAGCCTGCTGCTGTTTCATAAGAAAATATTACCGATGATCATTGATGGATATATAGAATGATTCATGACTTGATATTTTAACTCCAGGAGCATATACCTGAAGTTATTCCCCATCAGAAAGGCATGTAAACAGAGGTTTAATTTTCAGGGGTTATGGGAAGTTAAGAACATAAGAATAAAATAACAAATAATTTTGTAAAGTTTTTGTTGCTGAATTTAAAACGTTAAAAATGACCACCCACAGCCACAACACACATCTTGGCACATCTGTGAATCAAGTGTGTAACAGCCATCAGTTCATTAGGGTTGTCTTTCATACAGGTTGCTGCATCTAAAATGCAGTAGCCCAGTACATCTCTAGGTTTCACGTTTTGCTGTTACACTAGATCTTTCATGTGGTGCTACAGAGAAGAATCTGTGGGCTTGAGGTCTGGAGGTCTGGTTGGCCAGTGTTGGGGACCACCATGACTGATCCACTGACCAAGGAGGCAGTCATAGAAATGTCTTTTCACTGCATGGCCAAATAGGGGAGGTGCTCCATTAAATTGCAAGTACGTATACAATCGCATTTCTAAAGCTGCATCTTCTACAAGGTGTAGTAGTTTGTTATGCAGAAATTATAGGTCAGTGTCACCTGTAAGATGACTTTCAGAGATAGGCAGACCAGACTGTGAAGAATGCCATACCATACATGCTGACAGTTTAGGTAACCTTTTAAATATATGCATTTGCATATGTGAACGCACATAGGAAAACACCCGTAGAAATTTATTTTATATATTCAGGCAACAGCCGATCCCTATGGCCATGTGGTCTAAGGCATAGGTCTGCAGCCATTCATCTGTTGAGATTGCAGGTTCGAATCCCGCTGGGGGCATGGCTGTCTGTCCCTTGTGAATGTTGTGTTTTGTCAGGTAGATGTCTCTGCAATGGGCTGATCCCTCTCCCAGAGGAGTCCTACCAAGTGTGGTGTGTCTATCTGTGTGTGATCTTGAAACCTCAACAAATGTGGCAGCCTGGGCTCAAGTTGGGCTGTTGTGCCACAGCGGGATAAAACTAGGCAACAAGGAAATGTACAGCATTTTTAATACATGCTATATAATCTTTGTGTTATTTTCCACAAAAGGCCATTTATTTAATAATTTTATCTTTTTCTGTTCAAATAGTATGTTTTTCATAAACTTTGTGCCAAAATTTAAATATCCACCCTGGTAGGATGGGGTTAAACATTCTGTATACACATGTGAACATGCATTGCTCTTAGACCTATAGCTCCATAACCCATGAAAATTGGCCCCATCTTTGTATGACATTTCTGACTCTGAATTACCTCTGATGTAAGATCTTGAAATCAAGACCTCAGCCAACTTATGCACTTAATAAAACACATTCAGAAGCAATTATAAAACTCATACATGTTTTGGCACCAGGGTGCCATCATCAGGGAGTTATTCAGAACAAAGGAGTAACCAGGCTGACAACTAATCTAGGTATTGTGTCTCCCTTCTTAAAATGATTAAAATATTAAAATTCTCAAATATGTAAAGTTAATAATCATAAAATTACAATGTTGTAGGTACAGGTAGAAGTTTCCAGTTGTTTACACTCTGTATGATGCTTGTATACAAACATCTGTCTCGCTCTATATGATCCGAAAAGATCTCATCCTGGTGGAGTGTGTGAAGTGTGTCATGTCAGGTGGTGTGGTATACCACACCAGTGTAAACAACTGAAAACTTCCACCTATACCAACAACATTGTAATTGTATGCTTATTAACTATATATATTTTAGAATTTCAATCATTTTAAGAAGGGAGACACAATACCTAGATTAGCTGTTGGTTTGGTTGTTCCTTTGTTCTGAATAACTCCCTGATGATGGCACCCTGGTGCCGAAACATGTAGCAGTTTTATAATTGCTTCTGTGTGTGTTTTATTAAGTGCATAAGTTGGTTGATGTAGTGACTGCAAGAATATGCACGGTATGAATAACATACAATTTTTAAAAAATTAGAACTTGGAGTTTAGATGTCAAGTCATGAATTACTCTATGTACAGCAGATCAGTCTTTGAAAGTCAAAGGGGTCGTATAACAAGAATACCCTGTGTACAGGCTACATCCACCTGTTCCATCCAGTGGTTACATGTCCATGTGGTAATGTAGTTTGAGCATAATGGTACTACTTGCCTCTATTTAATGCTGAAATCAGAGATGCATGGAACTGGTTTCCTTGCCAGTGTACACCATAGTGGTCATGCCTAGGCACAGATTTATTTTGTAACAAGCAATGCACATTTGAATCAGTAACTTGATTTAAACTATTTTTTTTTTTTTTGTAACTTGTTTTTATGTGTTTTCAATGTAGGTGCCTGGTCTGGCAGAGAATCGACCATCTGTCCTTCGTAATGACAGCATTTTAGTGACAATAGATGGAGACAACTCTGTGAAATATGAGGGAATTGTTCATTATGTGAGGGAGTTAGATGTTTGGTTAGGCTTTCAAAAGTCGTAAGTAATCTTGATTTTTGAAATTAGGTGGCTAAGTGTCACCAAGGTGTTAAGTTATGTGTGGAAATGAGGAAATTAGATTGTTGATGAATTGTGGACCAATTGTGTGAGTATTGGGCATTGGCTGTAATAAAACGTGTGCCTGAAAATAATTTTTTGTGAAATAGGTGTTAACATTTCAAAATGTGAAGTTATGAAGAATGTATTCTTCAGTTTTTAGGCACATTTGCAAAATTGCAAAAGCAACTGTTAGCTTAGTCATGTCCGTCCACCTGCCCATTCGTCCATCCTCTTGCCTGCATGGAACAACTCGGCTCCCAATGGATGGATTTTCATGAAATGTGAATATTTTTTGAAGATCGGTCAAGAAAATTCAAGTTTCATTCAAATCTGGCAAGAATAACATGTACTTTACATGATCACCAATATACATTTATGATCATTCTTGCTCAGTTCTTCTTAGAATGAGAAATGTTTCAGGCAAACGTTGTAGAGGAAATCACAACATGCATTTTATGTTCAATAACTTTTTTTTTTTTAAAATTGTGCCGTTCATGAAATAAAGTGGAAAAATATTGTGGAACCGGACAGGCCACAGATGATAATGTAGCGCATGCGCGTTGCGTGATGTATAACTAAGGCTACAAACACACACTTAGAGTATGTAATACTTATTGCTTTTCCATGGCAACAATGGTTCCATGAACGCACCTCAGTGTTAGATTTATATGTACATGGCCGGTCTTATTTGCTGTACATATAATTTTATACTACAAAATCCACATATTTTAAAAGAAGTATTTAGTTTAGATGCTTGGCACATTTTGGAGTTTCAGTTCAGTTTTTGTCTGTTCCAGTTTGCTAGACAAATTTTTGCCTAAGCTGAAGTTCCACGTGGAATTCCAGTTTAATCGTTACACTCAACGGCTCCAGCACAGAGCTCTTGAAATGATAAGAAATCATGGTATTGCAGATCACCTATTTCCCCGTAAACATACAACAGTTCCATTCAAGAATGTGACTATAACGTAAGTTTTATTGTGATAGTATAGCTGATGTATAGTGTTTATGCACATACTGTAGGAAAAATGAAATTATGTTTCAGAATAGTATGTTTAACACATATGGAGTATTAAAATCACATGGAATGTTGTTTGTTGCAGAAAAATGCACTATAACAAGTGCCAGTGTTACATCATTTTGAGTGGAACAAATATTTTTTGTTCCCTTTTAAAGTCATTGTGAAATGAGACATAATCCTTGTGATGTGACCACTTGGATCATGTTTAGAATTATTGGAATAATGTTTCAGCTCTTGGTTTAATAAACACCTGAATAAGAACCCAGAACAGCAGCAGGCAGTGAGGAATATAGTGTCCGGCACTTCCTACCCTGCTCCTTATCTCATATTTGGTCCACCTGGTACTGGCAAAACCGTTACTGTTGTGGAGGCAGTCAGTCAGGTACAGTACAAATATGAGAGAAACCTGATTTAAGGTAGGCATATCTGAACCAGAGTTCTAGGAGACAAAGTGGTTGAAAAACTTAAAACTACATAAAACACGTAATGGTCATATTTTTATAAAGGTGTCTTGAAAATCCAAGGCCCAAGTTGGAGAATAATATTAAAATGGATGTTAGGAGGTCAGCTGTGATGACAGAGACCATTGTTAAAATTCATGTGGTGGCAATAATGAATCTTTGGCTTTCAGAACAGTGTGTTGCTTGAACATTACCTATAGAATCTCTGATAATATTTGTGTGTTGGCAAAATTGTTAACTTCATTATGGTACAGTAAAACTTCCAAACTTTATGCATTCACTCTGAACTAAGAGTGTAGCTTGGCTTCCAAAGCTAGAAAGTGAAAAAGAAAGTTTTTAGTTTGTATAGTACAATATGCTGTATAGTCAGACAGTTGTATGTTTTAATTCCATAACTGTGGTTAACCATTCAGACAGTGCAGTGGCTGGGAAGTCACAGCATGGGTACTCTTAATGAGACTTAGACTTGTGAGCACATAAAACAAAATAAGTGTGTGTACTTGTATTCTCTGTATTTTTAACACCAATAGCTGTACCATCTGAACAAACCCAATGGACATCTTCTGATTTGTGCACCATCTAATGCAGCAGCAGATGAAGTCACCAAGAGGCTGGTTATTTCACACACAGGTCACATCCCTGACGGGGACATTTTGCGCCTCTACGCTTCCTCATATAATCCGTAAGAAATGAATTTGGCTACCTCTTTCCTCTGTTCTTACTCTGATTTTTTTCCATATCTACCTTGGCATGATGTGAGAAGTTATTGAAAAAAGAAATGTAGATAGATTTGTGTATTTTCTAAAAGGGAGTACATTTTGAAATATCCTTTCCTTTAACACCATCTTGAGTTTGGGGAAAAGAAAGAAGTCATGATGCTAAATGTGGTAAGTTAATTAGGGTATGCTGTGACAGTCATTTAGTTGTTTGCAAGAAATTCATGCACAAAGCAGCATGAGCAAGTGCATCATTATGGTGGTGTAACCAATCGCCCAAATTCCATTTTTCAGGTCATTTGGCTTTCAGAATGCTCTGAACTGCCCAAATGAAATTTCCAATATGTTAACACTTTGCAGATAGTGATTCTTCTGTTTTTAAGGGCAAGTTTTCACTAGATACATATTTACATCTGTTTTGCACGTCGATGGATGTCCCAAGTGCTTGGCATCTTCAACAGATGTCACACACTACTTTTGAAATTGCACAGCCACTCAAAAACGTGTATTCTTCCTATTTCATGGTCTCCAGAAGCTACTTTCAACACTCTGAAGGTTTCCATAGCATTTTTCCCAACTTTTTAGTAAACCATTATGCAGACATACTGTTCTTTCAAGTCTCCCATTTTGTAGTTATGCCAAAGTCACAAAGGGAACAACACACACTTGTACTTAACAGTACATTACTCAACAATGATAGGTGCTGCAACCTTATTCCAGAAGGCGATAACACAACAGATTCTCTAGTCTGTCTGCACCTAGCAGTAGAAGTTTGTGCTAGCTGCAGAAATGTCTTCTTGTGGTCAGTCCAGAAACTGGTTGCACCACATATTTACATAATATAACATCTGTTGTGTATATATAAGAATTTAATGGAACATTTAACTTAACACACTGAATTTTAAGTTTCTGTATCTTTGTGTTTTATGATTTATTCCATATTCTGTAATCATTTGTGAGTGACTTTTGGATCAGTGGTATTATTGATAAATGATACTTGAACTATAAGTCACATCTGATACAGAACTTCAGGTTCTTGTATTCAGACCTGCATAGTTCAGTAAATGTAAACAACTGAAAATGGCTGTCTTATGTGAATACTGTGTGTTACTTTGATCTAGTAAAAATATTCCTGAGCAACTGAAGAAGTGTAGCAACTATGCAGATGAATTCTTTTATCCATCTAAGGAGACAACCATGAAATATGCTGTTGTTGTGGTAACGCTTGCCACTGCTGGAAGGTATGTATTACTCTTGTTTCCTGTTTTGTATCATTTTCATTTTTAGTCAAGCTGCTGTTTTACTCTTTGGTGTTGTCCCATCTATGGCATCATATCAGTGTGGCTAAGCAGTCAGGTGAAATGTGTACTGCATGGAGGCTTGATAGCATGCAGTGTATCTGATGCCACCTCTGTGTTTCGATTGCAATGTTGTGTTTGTTCAAAGTCTTATCAAGTTCGGACAGATCTGTAGTATCATTCGCTTTGCACCAGTTTATTTTTATCTGCAGTGAATTAACATCATGGTCAGTGAGGTGTGCAGAATAGCAATGAATGCATTTGACACATATGTTTATTCTGTTGGTTATATATCTTACCTTATTTTTATTTCCTTCCCTCTAATTCCCATTTTGTTTGAGACCAGGCTTGTCACTGGTGGTATTCCTGCTGGTCATTTCTCACACTTATTTATTGACGAGAGTGGCCATGCTGTGGAGCCAGAAGCACTGATCCCAATAGCTGGTCTCTTCACCAGTGAAAAAGAGAAATACATGCTGTTTGGACAGTTAGTGCTAGCAGGTGACCCAAAACAGTTGGGTCCATTGCTACGATCACCAGTGGCTATTAAACTTGGCTTAGGTGAGTATCTTGCTTCTGTATATTTTCATTCCCCCCCCCCCCTCTCTTCTCTCTCTTCTCTCCATGAAATACATAATTGCATGTTCTGTCTGTGGAAGGTCTCAGCAGAGTTTGTCAAAATTTGGTGTTGGATACCCCCATTGACCTAGACAGGTGAATTTAATTTTGGTGCTTATCGGTCATTTACAACTCTAGCTTTACGTGAAGACCAAATTCAATTCCAAAACATTTAAAAAACAGATCATTGTGCATGCAGTTAATATGTGACACAGAATATAGACTTTATATTAAGGTTTGTAACATCTGTTCTGAAACATGCTTCAGAGTGGTAAGTATTTATCAAAATACTGTTAAAATTTGTGGCTGTCCAGTATATAAGTGTAGTATGATTTGCTTAGAACAACAAATTTATGAATGTGATGTGTGTGATTTACCAGATTAAGTGTGCAGGTCTTTACATTTCCTTTTCTTCAGTGAAAGTTAGATGTTTCAGAATACAGTCAAAACTCATTAATTCAAAACTGGTTAATTCAAAATACCATGTGATTTGGAGCATGTGATGTTCTCTGGTTTTAAACAGTAGGATTCTTTGTACTACATAATATGGTTAATTCAAAATGTGGTTAATTTTTTATTTTAAGCTATATTAAAGCCTTTTGTTTACTGAAAGTTGAATTATTGAAAATCAGTATTACCATGTATTCTGAATTGTAAGATGACACTGAATGTAAGTTAACAATCCATTAGCCGTTCAGTCACCCATTGGCCCGCTTCTCATGGGAAGGTCTGTTTTTTTTTTAGATCTCTTCATAAAATGTGAAGTTCAGTGTGAATCTGTATCAGACATACTTTCTTGCAGGTACATCTCTGCTTGAGCGACTGATGAACCAGTGTGACTTGTACAAGAAGGATGAAAACCAGAAGCTTTATAATCCAGCTCTACTGACCAAGTTGGTGCAGAATTTTCGATCACACAAGACGATACTTGCTCTGCCAAATAGTAAATTTTATGATAATGAGCTGCAGGTAAATGTACAGACATATTTCTCAGTTATGTGATTTGTAACTTCATGAGATTGACCATCGAGTTTTAGTTATGCAAACATCGAGTTTGTATGCTCCACCGAAGTATGTGAAATGGCAGGTCTTTTTCTGAACAGTATTTGTTAAGCAGTTCTGTTGCTTTTAATTTTGCATGAGAATGAAATATGACACACAAATCTGAGATATCAGTTTTCAAGCAGTGAACCATAATCAATTTCAGCATGAAAAATGGTCATAAGGAAATACATTGCAAATTGTGTTTCTTGTACTTCAACTGATGCTTCAGCCTTCAGATCTCAGTATGCACTTTGAAGAAACCCATTGTAACCATGAAGGAAGCTTTTTCATTACAGATTTAATTGGTCTGGCCCTACAGAAAAGTGCATTTTTTTTACATGTCTGTTCTTGGTGTGTTTCCAACAGAAAGTTGCAATACATACATGCTAGATTTTCCATGCCTGTCCTGCCTTATGAATCTGTCTGCTTGTAATAAATCAGGAACCACCAAACCAATTTTCATGAAATTTGATACTGAGGAGTTTTGCTAAAATTTGTTGGCAAATTCCATTTTTGTTTAAAGTTCGACAAAAGTAATGTACACTTTACATGAAGACCTACATGTGTTTCTGTGTGCATCTCGAGTGTACTGTGCTTAAAATGTCAAAGTGAAAAATGTTATGAAGATAATATTGTAAAAGTATACAGTACACACAGAACAGACATATTTGTTAGAAAAAATTACAAATGACATGCAAACATTATGGCTTATAACTGTAACTCAGTAGCCAGTGAGCCATTCAAGAAAATTAGGTGCACTTCATGGTTTGTGTTGTCTCCATATGCTAGCAGCAGTGCTATGATTGAGTATAGGAATTGTATGTACAGGTTTTATCCACACATGATTGCGATGGTCTGTAAACAATTTCAGTTGTGGGGTTAATCATCTTGCAGTCTGTAATGTATTGGGCGCATTTTACATGTTTTTATGCTTCTGTACAACTTTTGTTTGATACATTTTTGCCCTGATATATATCTCTAGAGTTGTATTCATGTGCAGAAACACATGTATGTCTTCATATAAAGCCATAATTCAAATTGTCTGATCTGAATGAAAATTTAAATGGCTTGACAGTTTTTCAAAAAGATTGTTCTGTATCAAATATCATAAAAATGGTTCAGCAGTTCTTTAGTTGTCGTGTGTCAGGTGGACAGTGATTTTAATAAGCATTCCACAGGGATGCAGACACACCTAAGGATGAGTCATGCACATTATGCCCAGTATAACTTTTTGATGGGTTACAGTTTTGAGGTAATTAAACAAAAGTGGGTAAACACCAGAATTATTATGTGTGCATACATTTCCCATCTTCTGTGATTTTTCTTTCATGATTTGCACTGAGAGATACATTCATCAGTAATGTGACAAATTTTATTGTAGGTGTTGTAGAGAGTATGTAGCAGCCCATTACTGTAGCCTCCAGAATTATGCATTTTTTTACCTCATTTCTTTATTTTTGGACTTAACCTTGTTGGCTATTTTTGCATGGAGTACAAATAATTACATTTCACCCACTGGAGTAGACTTCACAGCTTTGCCTCAACTCTGATACTTAAATTTGTATATAAAAAAAGAAGTCTCTTTTATGAAAGCCTATGTGTTTAAAATGTAAAGATCAGTTTTTAGAAGCTTGTAGGCTTGAATCTATGAACACTTAAGAAAATGTAAAATAACCATCCAAGCTGCCCAAAATCAGCAAACGGGTCATCCAAGAATTGCAGTTGTAACATGAATGCTATTCCAGATTGTACCATAGAAAGCATAAGGAGAGAGATGTATAGACACACACATGTACATATTTGCACACACACACCTGTAGAAAGCTAGGGCTGTTAATGAACTTAATGTAGAAAGCATAAGAGAGACATGCATAGACACACATATACATATGTGCACACACACACACACACTTGTAGAAAGCTAGGGCTGTTAATGAACTTACTGTAGAAAGCATAAAGAGAGACATGCATAGACACACATATACATATGTGCACACACACACACACACCTGTAGAAAGCTAGGGCTGTTAGTGAACTTAATGTAGAAAGCATAAGGAGAGACATGCATAGACACACATACATATGTGCACACACACACACTTGTAGAAAGCTAGGGCTATTAATCATGTAAATGTTACTGTTTTTAGGCATGTGGTGATCCTGCACTGACATCACTGGCTTGTAACTGGGAAGGCCTTCCAAAGAGGGATTTCCGCTCATCTTTCATGGAGTGAAGGGAAAGGATCAGCGAGAACGAAATTCCCCAAGGTACAAATTTAGATATTTTGAGGTTTGCTCCCCTCTGTCCCAGTCATTTTTAACTTTTTACAGTATGTATATTTAGAAACACTACATTTTACTTGCAGTTATTTCAATATCCAAGAGATTGAGGTGGTCAAGCGTTATGTTGAACGTTTGTTGGAAGATCGTTTCAGTGGTCGAAAACTTGTGCAAGGAGACATTGGCATTATTACACCATATAGAAAGCAGGTGAGGTCCTCATTACTTGCAGTCACTCTGTATTTACTTTAATACTTAAAACCGTTTTTCCTCCCTTGTTTCAATGAAGCATTGAGATGATACTGTTTTTTTAAACATGTACAGTAAGTACTATTTAATCTTGCAAATTTGTAACTGTGTTCCTTCTATGTTTTCCATCACTGTTTTATGTAGGCATTTGTGAGATGTGCTGTACATTGCTTCTCAGATGAAATATTCCGAAACCCATAAATAAATTTCCTTTAACTTTGACATGATGATGGCATGAACATTCTTTACCATTTAGCACAATTTTTTATACATACTGCAAGAAAAGGGGTAACCAGGGTAGCATAGTCAATGTTGTGGCTTGGCTGTGGCCTGGGTGATCTGGGATTCATATGTAGCAGGAAGGAGGGATTTTTTCTTCTCCAAAAGCTCCAGACCAGCTCTGAGGCCCATCCTGCCTCCTATTCACAGGGTATTGGCTTGTTTCCCAGGGGTAAAGCAGCCAGGGTGTGAAGTTAAACTACACATCCTCCATCAAATAGAGCAA
Source organism: Reticulitermes speratus (assembly GCA_021186555.1). Classification (NCBI taxonomy): domain Eukaryota; kingdom Metazoa; phylum Arthropoda; class Insecta; order Blattodea; family Rhinotermitidae; genus Reticulitermes; species Reticulitermes speratus. The sequence goes on from JAJKFL010000001.1 coordinate 12,854,787, forward strand.
AGATGGCCTGATACAGTAAGAGGTGCTGCTGTGTGATATACCGTATATTCTCGAATCTAATCCGCATCTGAATCTAATCCGCACTCAGGTTTTGGCGATTTCTTAAACGAAAAAAAGTTAGTTCGCGATTCTAATCCGCACCTTTCCTTCAACCACCCCTTGCCCACGGGGCGACTGATTGAATAATATTGGATGTTACCAATGCGTTAAAATCCGACGCTACGCCTGTGGCCGATGAGTCATACCGATAGAGGCGGGGCCTTTCTCAACAGACGCGCGCAATCTCGTCTGAAGTCAGCTGAGCCTTAGTTGTTGAAACGTGGGAGGTGCTTGTTCCAATTTGTCGTGTACCGTAGTTATGGAAGAGGGACGCCTGAAATCTAAACGACTCTCATATACGGCAAAGTTCAAACGTGAAGTTATTCGGTGCGCAGAGGAGAATGGAAACCGCAAAGCCGCTGCAATTTTTGGAGTTGATGAAAGCAACGTTCGACTAAGGCGGAAACACAAGGCAGCGATGACATTGTATGGGAGGACGATGTTGAAGATAAAGATGATAGTGACTGGGTGGAGAGCACGGATAACGATTCAGTTATGAGTGATGACGGCGAGTCTGATGAATAATAAATTAATAATAATAAATAATAAAATAATAGATTATTGTATTGTATTGTTCTTACGGCACGTACAGCAGCTCAATCATTTTTCCAAAATCCAGCTCTAGACCGCGAATCTATCCGCGAATAATCCGCATCTGATTTTTTAGCCCTCTAAAACTGTAAAAAGGGTGTGGATTAGATTCGAGAATATACGGTAGGTGTTAGTATTGTTCCAGCGCGTGTCCTCATTATAATACTGAATAAATTGTGTATTCCACTCACATGTATTGCTGCTATATTGTGATGCTGTCGTAAGTAACTCAAATTTCCATTTATTACCCAAACAAAAAATAATGGACTGGGAAATGTTCTGACAGTATCAGCACACTTGAATGAAATTGTCAACAATTGCACTTTGAATATATATGTACTCTTGTTGAGCACACCTTTCTCACTCTTTTTGGGATTTCAGGGGGAGTAGAAGTAAATACCATTTGCAGGTACTCGGACTCTTGCCTGTCCTGTCTCTTGAAATAATGTGATAGTTGAACCTCAGCTTTTTGTAAATTAAAGGTTGAGAAGATCAAAATATTGTTCAAGAAGCAAAAATGGGATGGCATCACTGTGGGGTCTGTTGAAGAATTTCAGGGTCAAGAACGTCTTGTGATCATAATCTCAACAGTTCGTTCTACTATGGAACTTCTCACGGAAGATTACAAGCTTCATCTTGGCTTTCTGAGAAATCCAAAGGTATGATTATTGATATACTTTGCAGTGTATCTGTAAGTGTAATGCTAGAAAGTTTAATAGTGATGTTGATAATAGATTGATTACATTGCGAAGGGTAAGACAGGTAGGACAAGTGAGGGAAGTGGCACATGCTTACAAAATTTTGGCTGACAAACCTCAAAGGAAAAGGTCACTTCAAAGCATAATATTGAGACGTGCGTTGGGTAAGTAAGATGTGATGATGTGTTCTGGATTGAGCTGATTCAGGATGTGGTCCAGTGTCAAATTTGAACACAAGGATTAGATTACAGTATATATAGTACTTACTTCTGTCAATGCCAACTGCCAAACACCAACATAAACTTTAACATATATAAGTTAAAAGTGTGTTATAGCTCAGCATTTTGTATGCCATCTTCAGACCATATGAATGTGAAAGGCTATTCTGCCAAAAAAAACAAAAGCACTTGCCTAGCCTGTGCCTGAACACCCCAGTACAGTAAAATTCTAGAACTACACTGCTTCAGGTAGACATGTTATACTACATATCAGCAAAACTGCAGTAGAGATTCTCCAAGATAATAAGGTCCAACATTTGGCTGGATAGCAAGAAGAATAAAGTGGCACTATAAAGAGTTAATAGTGGACCCATTCATTGCATGTGTGTGGAGAGAATTTTACATACCACACGTTAGAAACCGGTGTGTGCATATGTTCATGATTTTACACTTGATTGTAATATTATATGGCCTAGTACACTGGGAGTCCAGGCATGGAATAGGCAAGTACTTGTGCTGATTGGTGAAGTAGCCCTTCAAATATGTAATTGATGGTCTCATGATGACAAAGTGCCAGAACATGTCATGATTGTATGAATTGTGCTCAAGTTTATGTTGCCGTGGATGTAAGCTGACCATAATTCCTTGAGACAAAAACGGGACGGGGATGTTCATAAAGAGTAGGACATTAAAAAAAATGTTTTATTACATAAAAATATTGAACTTACAATAATTCTTCACAGAACCGCGCAAATGTTGCCAACACGTATTTTTTTCTTTTCTCTGAATAATTCATTGACTTTAAAGTTACACTATTTATTCAGTGGGCATTTGTCGATCTCGATCAACGGCCTCTACTGATGGTTACACGAACGACTGGTACCTACAATAGCAGCCATTGATGCAAACTAGATTATAGGTTATGATTGACCAATATTTAAGCATATTTTAAAGTTTTTATAAAAAACAGGACAAAAATGGCATTTTTACTAAAACGATGGGACAGCTGGGACATAGCAAAAATACGGTACTGTCCCGTTCAAAACAGGACGTATGGTCAGCCTACGTGGATGAAAGTGAGTAAGTACTCTGATATATATACAGTGGTAAGCTACATTTAAAATGTCCATAAACGACTACTGAAACCATATGAATAGCAGCTTTTCCAGAAGACCCTGTTTTGTTGAGTTAGTTGAATTACAAATTCATGTGTACTTTCAAGTCATTGTAAAAGTAAGACGTAGTGTCTGTAGAGGACAGCTTTTGAGAGGAAAGCTTTTGAAGTTAAAAGAGTGAAAGAAATTGAATAGGACAGTTGGAACATAATCAGCCAAAACTGGCATAGCTGGGTTTTCTGGCACTGAGGGCAAGTACTCACAGTGGCCACTCATGGCATAAATTATGAACTTTCTAAAAATCACAATTATGTATTCAGTTTCCTTTTATTTGGTTCAATAATTTAAAAGTTGTAGAGCACACAGTTTTTTTTAATTTAAAATATTCATTTTTCTGCCCATTTTGTCACCTCTTGGACTCTGTTGCCCAGGGCAGAAATTTCTTATGTGGAAGCCCCAGTTAACATTTCATACTGGATGTTCATAATGTTAGAGGTTTTGCAGCAGTAGAGAGTTAAGCATTAAGGGGAGTAATTACATCCATTTTCCTTGGATGATTGGTGCAGTAACGCCAACAAAAGCAATACTTGAGCGTTTCTTGCATGCCATTGCTGTAACCTCATTTAACCATTACTGGCCATGTTGTATTACAGCCATGTATGCATGCAGTCATGCAGAACATTGTGTTTTTCAGTACTAATGCCATTACCACCAAGTTAAAATGTGGCTGCTGGCTCCATAGTAGTGGGAGATTTAAAATACCTTCCTCCTAAAGAGTAAATGTTTATCACTAAATTGAAATCTGGCCACCTGTCTATAGTAGCAGGAAATTTTAAATCTCATATTCCTGGATGGTAGTGGTTAATATGTGATTCCATCGTCTCTTTAACAGAATGCTATGTCAGCTGCAATTTTACAGCATTTTGTTGTGTTGCAGAGATTCAATGTGGCCCTGACTCGCTCAAAGGCACTATTGATTACTGTGGGTGATCCAGATATTCTGCAGTATGATGTATATTGGCGAGAATTTATCATTTACTGCAGAGACCATGGAGGGTACACGGGTTGTCCACTCAAGTTAAGTGCTGTGGCAGAGCAAGTGGAAGATGTGACTTTCGACCTTACTTCTCTCCTAATCAATCTAACAGGTAACTGAGGTCATTGTGATCCTACTGCATTAGAATTTAATTCCAGATAGTATCGTTATCAAAGACTCATGTCGTCTGGGATGTTACGCCATGTTGTTGAGTAAGTAGTCCCCAGGGCTTTGAAAGATCATGGTGCTGTCACCTTCATGGTCAAGTAGTCCATGAAGAATACACTGGTCTTCTTTGAAAACATCAGAAACAACTTACCCAATGACACATCATCACATCCCAGAACACTTGAATCTTTAGCAACACTGCTGTGAGAAGCTCTGATATTTCAGTGTTATTGTCACTGTTATCACCATCCACAGACGTGTCTTACAGAGTGGATGGCCCATATTTTAATTGAAATAAAACTAAAGAAGAAGAACAGCTGAGGCTGGTCAGAGTGTAAGGACACCCAGCTTAATTTCTTTTGTTATTTATTTTCAAGTCCTATGAAAAATGTAACATGTAAGTAACCTTTTTATTTGCATTGATATATTTCAACTGTAGTTCATAATGTGACATTTGGACATAGAAAACTGTCTTGTAATGATTAGCAGGCTTTATTCATATTGGATCTTGGTCCATAGATCACCTGTGCGAACTAAAATATTATTTCTGTTACTTTTAGGGAGCAGTAACACAGAAGATGGTCCACGTTTGCACAGTGACATTTAGTTCTGACAGCTTGATGTCATGGTCATCAGTAGTGTCAATGGTAGAAGATGGTTCCTTATATGATGTTGCAGTTTGAAAGTTGTCATGTGTATCAGAAGCAGTGGAACCAGGTTATACTGGTATGATTCTGCTTTATATCATAAAGTAAGTGCCAGGTACAACATAAACACCGGTATGGGAGAAATTTTATCATGGTGATGTAAGAATTAAGTGCACTTCAAGCAGTAAAAGTTGTTTATTTAAACTTTCCTGTTTACATTTGAAAGTTCTTTTTTGAACATATATAATTGCCTTGAGGTGTAGAATTTACATGTGTAGAGTTGGTTACATATCATTAAGAGTCAGTCAAGCAACTTTCAGCACATTGTATCCCCATACTGTAAAGGGTCATGGTTTATGGAACATGGAATATGAAAATGCCTCTGTGCCACAAAACGCTTGACCCACTTAATGCATTCAGGCCGTTATGTGGGAAATTAATTAAATGTGTAGTTTTCTTTTAAAGGTTCTAATTTTTATTTTATAGTTCACATTGATTATGGAACAAAATGTTATGAGGAGCTAAATCATGGCAAATTAGTGTCTCCTCTTAGTAGTATGACATGTGGACTGTGGACAAATGCCGCTTTGTCTGCTTCCACCTGACCTTGGTCACCTGTCATTTCCCAGGGCTTCGTCCATTACAGATGAAACCATTTTCCACAGGCCAGTTATGGCACTTGCTTTTGTTTCTGTGACTTGCCATATGAAATCTTTGCACTTTAGTCACGGGCTTCACCTTATGAAACCACAAAAAACACTTTGCCTTTTTTACTTGAGACTTAATTTTAGCACTGTAAGTACTAGTGTGGGTGTTAGGATTTGGAAAATGAAATGAAAGTTACCAAAATGTGTCATCTACCAGAGGGACCAAGCAGTGCATATTAGGAAATTCAGAGCTTTTGTGAAGAAAAATTATATTTGTGGCTCAGTTGTTTAAAGTACAGGCCATGTATAAGGTTATGTCATGAACAGTTTCCTTGTGAATTTGTGCCTTATTATTTTAAGGAAATGTTAATATAGTGAAACTGTGCATCATAGACACTACTGTGCTGTCTTACATATCAGATTATATCCAGTCTTAATTGACTAAGATTGAGATTCATAAATCAGGTGAAATACAGATGTGATTTAATGAAGGACTGTGCAGTTTCAGTTACATTTGTTGTTAGCATTATTGTTTCATATTTGATTTGTCTTCAACATGTAATGTTCATTTTTCTTTTAATGCAGTAAATAATGAACACTATTGTCAATGTTCTGTATCAGACATACATTACTAATGACAATGAAGGGTATGCTTCAGTAATGGTACACTGGAAGATAAACTAAATTTCAAAAGTATGGTGAGTTTAAATGCCTTTTTGGCATCATTCATTGTAGATGCATAGACCACAAAATACATGTTGAAATTGTGCTGTTTTGTGCATATTATAATATATGTTGAAGAAAATGTTTGCCTTTATTCTGTGTTATTTCTGAAAGTCAGGCATAAAAGTGAGATGATTTATTTTATGCTGCTAATCTCTATTGTATTGCTCGCTCTGTTTGCATATTGATGATTATTTTGAGCATAATCTGCATTACATTCTTTCATATTAACTCTTCATCTGCCATCTTTGACTATACCCTTACGCAAGAGGCATGATACATGATAATCATAATAATGGTGTTATTTGGATTACTTCTGAGGGAAGAGGGGTCTGCTTGTGAGAATATGAAATGGTTTGAAAGTGGGACAGTTTAAAGTTTATGTGTTGTTCAGAATTGTGTGTTAAGATGTTTCTGAACTTCTGCCTGCTGGGATGTGATGCTGTATAATTTGGTAGACAGGTACCACTGTTTGGGAAGAATATGCCATCCCCATACACTCATGGCATCACATCCAGAAGACAGCAGCTTGAAGGGAAAAAAAAATTACATGTCAAATAGATAAAACTTGTATTGCAGCATGTCATTGCACAGGGTTAGCTTACCATGACTGTTGTAACCACTTCATTGATGCAAGTATAAAGTTCCTGCAGCTAATGCATTATAGCATAGATTATGAAACCTGTTTAATCCATTTTTTTGATTGATAAGAAATGTTATTAATTTCTGTACATTTTGAAAGTAATGGGTAATAGCTTTTTAACTGATCAGTATAGTAATTAAAGGAACACAATTTGTTCATAAATGTTTCAGTAGTTCATATGATTTGTTTTTACTGCTAGATGTAACTGTGATCACATTTCTGCCTTTATTTATGTAAGAATGAAGGGAGATATCTGTGTATATTAGAAGGTTGTTGAATTAAATATAAATACCATTGGTTAGCAATTTTGTACCAAAGAGGTCAACGAATACAAGTGAAGCAAAATTGTCTCATAAGCCTGATGCTTCCACATGAGCAAAGCTTTAAGATAATCTTGTAAGACTATACCATTAGGTTAAGAGCATTTGTTGTGAATGAAATATCATTTTTTGTGTCAGATAACCACTTAGGTTGTAAATGTGAGTTCTTTATGGAACTCTATGCAAAACATATATAATAAAGTAAATTCTGCATTTAAAAAGAAAATACATAAGTGAAATGGATGTAAGTACCTGTTTTTACCCAGGATATTGATTTCGTTGTTACTGTTACACTATGTAGTGGCTAAAAGGTTGGACCACTTGACAAGGATGTGAAGGCACTACACTTGTTGGAAACATTGGCAGGTATTTATCATTAGTTGACACAGTGTAACATCACTGGAAGGCTGAGTACATTGTAGCTAAAACTTTAAAAGGGGAAGTGGCACTTAAACTAAGAAAGCAAAGTTTACTTGCATAATAAAAAAAAAAAAAAGGAAGAATTTGAATTGTGTCCAAGAAAATTCTTCAGTACATTTGTGGCTGCTGTGCATATTGACAAAGGTATGGAATAAATATCATATCTTCGATGTTCTCTGTTAGGTTCTTGAAAGGAAACGGACATAAACTAGCACAATTTTTGTGTGTGTGTTCTGATGTTCCATCTCGTAAGCATAAAATTGCTTCTGTTATGTCATGACTGCTGTATTTTTTACTAGTTACCATAAGTGCAGAAGAACTGGCATAATTTAATAAAAGCTTTTTTTTAATTTGTGTTCTAGAAATGTCAGTAACTAAGGACTCCACTGTTCTGGGATAGGATGCTGCGTCTCAGACTCCTAGACCCATGAAATTGTTGGCACTGTATTGTTTGAAAACGTTGGGAACTGATTAACCAGTGACATGGCATCATATCCTAGAACAATGGAGTGCTCAACCACACTGCTGTGAAAACTTTGGGGACTCGTCATGAACTAACATTTCAGCAAAGTCATGTTCAGTAGCCCATCAAACTCTGCTTTTAATGATGTGATGCTTTTTTAACTGTTTAAATGTGTCATGCAAGTTCCAGTACCAGGATGTAATGGTTGGATTTTTATGTTCATTAAAATATAAAAGGTGTAATTTTTCATAAATAATGATATCAATTTTCACAAAATTTCTAGATTGTGGGTAATGACTTCTTTTGGGACCAACAGTATGCAGGATGTTGATGATACCATGTCTTTATCATCCAGGTGCTGGACTGAATTAAGCCGTGGGTACTTTTGTCTGGAAATGCTTTGTGAATAAAACTACTGCTCTTTGGCCATTGGAGCCCATAAGATCTGTCTGGGATCAAGTGAAGTGCTATGCAGGGAACCTTGGGAAATCTTTGGCAGAGTAAATATGATTGGAGCATGAAGCTGTCCCCTGTTTTCTCTTCTAGTGCTGCTGTTTTAGAAATTATAAAACCCATCACTGCATTGATGGGGTGTTCCTTACTTACAGATGTGTATTTGTTTCTTCACTAGTTGATCAACACTTTTTGAAGTGTGTAAGTTAAGTGTCAGGCTGGGATGATAATTGTGAACTACAAACTGGGAAGATAGGAAGGGCCAGGCATGACCTTATGTTAAGTACTATATTCATTTGTTCATTTATTTACATTCAAGTTGATCCAAGAAGGTTGGAAAACCTGCTGGATGTAGAACAAGTCAAATGAATTAAATGTACATACAAATACAATTACAATTACAAAAGGATTACAATGAATACATTACTACATTTTATATAAGATAAGATAAAATATTGAATGCTTAACTATATACAGTAGAACCCGGATAAGAAGACCCCGCATTAGAAGTTTTCCCCTGTAAGAAGTCTGATTTTTAAAGTCCCGAAATCATATTGCTTTTAATAAGCTTCCCTCTTAATAAATCTTCCTGCTTAAGGAGTCCCTAATCATCTGGTCACTTGAAAGACTTCTTAACAGGGTTCTACTGTATATAAAAGTAGCTGACAGTACAGAGTAAGAAACGTTTAACAAGCAATACAGCAAACCAGGAGAATGTGATACAGAATTCATTATAGGAATGTCTACTCTTTTTCCTTATTAACATTAAAGTATTCATCTAATATATAAAAGTAATTTGTATACAAAAAGGTTTTTAAAACTGTCTTAAATTTCTTTGGGTTATTAGAAAAGTTTTTAATGTTGGAGGGAGACTATTATAGATCTTAATACCCAGATAGTAAACTCATTTTTGATATATAGCCAGATTTGCCTGAGGTAAATGAAGGTCAGTACTTTGTCTCGTATTTATACAATATTTTTCTGAATTTACTATAAATTGATCTTTATTATTAACTACAAATAAGAGTAAAGAAGATATGTACTGTGACTTTAGTGGTAAAATTCTCAATTTCTTTAATAGATTACGACAAGAATCTATTCCTGCATCCCATAATAATTCTGATTACCTTCTTTTGCAACCTAAAGATTTTACAACTGTAAGAAGAGTTCCCCCAAAATATTAAACCATAATTCATAATAGAATTAAAAAGGGAATAATAAACCATAATCAATGTTGTATGAGACATGTATGGCTTAATGGTTCTAATTACATAACAAGCAGTACTGAGATTGGATATCAGCTGTTCTATATGAGTTCTCCAGGACAAGGTGCTGTCAATATTATTCCAAGAAATTTAATATGTGAGACGTTGAGTATTGATTTATCATCATAACCAATCTTCATATTATTATTTTGGTTATTCTTGGTTATGAAATGAATACAGTGAGTTTTCTCAAAATGTAATGAAAAAATTTTTCTTTAAACCATTTGTTTATAAGTTTGAAAACTGTATGGATATCCTTATTGTAATTACTGAGCTTGGAACTAGTAAATAATATGCTGGTATCATCAGAAAATAATATTAGTAGAGATTTGTTATTTATAATCTTTGGCAAATCATTTATATAAAGAAGAAAAAGCAGAGGTCCTAAAATAGAATCTTGTGGAACACCGTGTTTAATTTTTGCCCAGTTAGAAAGAGTACTATAGCTATGATTCTTATTGTATATTAATACTCTTTGATGTCTATCGTTGAGGTAAGATTTATAAAGTACATTATCTCTACCAGTTATTCCATAAAATTCCAATTTAGACAATAATATATCATGAGTGATACAATCAAAAGCTTTTTCAAGATCACAAAAAATGCCTCCCTCTATTAATTTATTGTTCAAGGCCTTTAAGATTTCATTAGTTAATGTATAAGTGCCTTATCTGTTGTCAACTTTGTCCTGAACCCATGTTCTTCCATACTTAATATGGTATATTTATTTAAGTGTTTCAGAAATCTAGATTGCATTACTTTTTCAAAAACTGTTGAGAATGAGGTCAAAAGTGATATAGGTCTGTAGTTAGATACATTTTTATTACCGTTTTTGTATAATGGTTTTACTACTGAAAATTTTAATCAATCAGGGAAGATGCCAGTAGAGAGAGTTTTATTACATATGTAATTTAATGGTGAACTTATGAAGGGACAACTTATTTTTAGTAACTAGGTGGAAATTTCATCATATCCATGTGCATTTTTTATCATAAGAGATTTAATTATATTTTAAATTTCTTTAGTTGATGTAGATTAACGTTTTATATTTGGATATGGCGTGATAAACATTTCTGACATAAATTGCAAGGAACTGTTATTAATTGTGTGCCTATTAGTATTACAATGTGTATTGTTAACATTAATGTTCTCAGCTATTGAAAGAAAATAGTTATTAAAAGTGTCTGCAATTAAAGAATGTATATTATCGTTATTTACTTTCCTGCCTGTTTCCAATTTTATAATCTCCCATGTAGTTTTAATTGTATTATTCAAATTTATTATCTGAGTGTTACAGTTTAATCTTTTAGACTCCTTAATAACATTAGACAATATTTTACAATAAGTTTTGTAATACTCTTTTATGATGGGATTATTACTATTTCTGCTTGATAAGTAGAGTTCCCTTTTCCATCTACAAGAAGTTTTTATTCCTAACGTTATCTGCTTAGAATTCACAAGAAATCTGATGATAGCCAGTCTGAGCAATAGCCACTTAAATGAGACATTTGGTACCCATAGATATCATTATTAAAGAAAGATGCCCAAGTTTTTCCTGCATGTTAAATCAAGTGAAAATAAATGGTGCAATTGCTTTGCATAGTGATTTCATAGGCAGCCATAGTCATGTCTTTCCATAGTCATTAAAGGCAATCATCCAACAATCTTTTAATGATAAACTGGCTCTGAGGTGGATAGAAAACAAGGAGTTCAGTGCAGAACTCATGAAAGTCTGCTTTCCTGTTGCATCTGTTACTGTGATGTTTTATTTTTGTGATGAACATATTACATACAGTTGCTATGTAGGTTAAAGTTGTTGAATATAACCATAAGGTTATGCACTTTCATCATGTTTATTATTGTTGCATTAAAAACAGTATTTTATAAGTAATGTGTATGTATGTTAACCACCCATGTACCAAATATCAAATGCCACATTCCAGTGGTGATTTATTATTTCTGTCAAACAGAATGCTAAAGAAAACCCTCACATGAGATTTTAAGGTTCTCACAGGTGTGATACTGTGTAGTGTGATAAGTATATACTTACTTCCAGAGGAAGCTGCTTCCTCCATCCTTTAATCTGATAGTTTGACGACTGTAAATTAAGCAATGCTAGCATCACCCCAATCTCACAGATTTGCATGCTTATTGTGTTGTCATTACTGCAGAAAATGAAAAGTATGATGGGATTATTCCAATGGCATAATCATCATCACCAGTTTTCATGGAAATCTATTTTTCATTTCAAAAGTTGAAAGGAACGTGTGCAAGTGCGTGCTTGCATACGCGCACACGCATGCGGAACAGTGATAAGCCTCATTTCTGTCCTTAAGAGAGGAAAATAAGTTAATCAATGACTAAAGAAAAGAAACACAACCATTTAGTGATTTTCATATTATTTTCTGATTATTATTATGTTGTTTGGGTTATAATGGTGTCTTCAATGGCATGATGTTCACACCAACTTCCGTGAAAATCGGTGAACTGCTTAAAAAACTGGAATAGGACATAACACACCGACAGCTGGTGATCTCATAACCTCACTTTCCTTTCCTGTCAGGAAGGAAAATAGACTAGTAAGTCACGTCATGAACATTCACGTCTCCTGGTGTGTGACACCATGCGATTGGGTGTGTAATTTTCAACGTTTGGAAGGCACTGCGATCATTCACAACGTCAGGAACTACGCATCGTAGACTCAGCATCACGTCCCACAAGACATGAACATTCAGCAACACCAGTATGACAACCTCAGATTTTGCAGGTCCTTTCTATTTCTTTTGTGTAAAAGTATTTGGAATGTAGTTTCACAGTTTATCCTGCAAACATAATCGCGCGTCATCCCTATAAATCTCTCAAGAAAAATCTAGTACAAGAGTGTACCTAAGGCAATTTTCAAAACAGGTTTATGAACCTTTCGTAGTTGCGAATTTGAAATGACCGCTCAAAGTTGCTATGGCAACATGAACGAGTTACTCGAAGCCAAATGCCGTGAATGTTGCAGTAGAAAAAATTTCACTCACTAGGTCGTTTAAGATTAACAGCAGTTATTGTACGTAATTGTTAGAAGCCGTAAGTACATAAATTCTTGACGTAATGAAGTTGTAAGTCAGATATTTAAATTACAGTATGTAATTTAAAAATAACGAAGTAATTTATATCGTACATTATTTTTAGGTTAGGTGTGATGTTTAGAAGCAGAAGAAACGCCGTATTAGTCCAAGAGTTGAGAAGAAAACATATTCCAAAAACTGTATTTTAATAATAACAAAAACAGCGATTGCATATAATTATAGTAGTAATACCGTTGATATCGACAATCACAGTATAGCTCTTAATGCTATGCCCTTTATCCATAATCTGCTTCGCCACTGCAGACTTCTCCAGCTCTCCTAGACATAGGTCTCATTCGTGTGCACGTTCATATGTTCAGGAGTGATCAAACTTGTGTGTGCTAGGTGTCTTTCATTGGTTACTTTTAGGTCCCTGTTGTGCTTTTCCATGATGGAGTTAGAATTGTCAAGAATAGATTATACATTGGTGGGGATAACAGCTCCACAAACAATGAAACTTTTACCTAGCATGGGAACAAGAATGATGCAAAAGGTAACTGTTTATTTTAAATAGTTAGATCAGATGATGTATTATAGGTTATTTAATGACACTAAATCAACTGCTATGATTATTTAGCTTGCATTTAGTGAATTTGACTGGGGGGAAGCAGTCATCTTCTGTTTCATTTATTTATTCATTTATTCATTTTATTTGTTCCGTAGATCCTTACAAGGTTCTATCACCTATATGGATATGGACACAGTCAATACTACTATGTATATAAAAATTTTGCTTAATAAAAAATATTGCTTAAACCAAGCATTGTCATAATAAACAAAATCAATTAGTATAAATATTACATTACTGAACATGAAACCTTGTACAATATTCATAAAACCAAACATAGTGTATATTTCTTAAAAAGAACAATTAATAATACTGCGACACATCATAATTCTTAAATTAATCACATTATTGAACCATAAAACATATTATTTATAAAGAAACAATCATACAGCAATATATTATATCTATTAAATACACATAAAATAAAATAAAAACAATAATCATACAGAAGTATGATCTTTCTTGATATACAATCAGAATTTAAAATGTCCACCACAAGTATTATGTGTTGAGGAATTCATCTACACTATAAAAGGAGTTTGTTTTCAAGTAGGTTTTCAAAAGATTTTTAAACTTATCAATATTACCAAGAGGCACATTTAATGTTTGAAGGAAGACCATTGTAAAGTTTTATTCCTGAGAAATACACCCCCTTTTGGTAACAGGCTAGAGAAGCCTGAGGTAAATGGAAATCGCTTTTATGCCTAGTATTTAGATTATGAAATTCTTGATTCGTGATAAAATTTTCTAAATTGTGAGTCACAAATAACAGCAAAGATAAGATATATTGCGATTGCAAAGGTAATATATTTAGTTCCTTAAACAAATTCCTACACGAGTCTCGACTTCCTCTTCCCATAATAATTCTTACAGCCCTTTTCTGAATCTTAAAGACCTTAGGACTGTGTGAGCAATTGCCCCAAAAAATAATTCCATAAGACATTATTGAGTGAAAAAGGGCATAATATATTGTTAATAATGTAGTTTGAGACATGTATGGTTTTATTTGTCTTATTGCATAGCAAGCAGTGCTCAGTTTATTTACAAGATGGTCAATATGATTTTTCCAATTTAAAGAACTGTCAATCAATAAACCTAAAAATTTTGTGTGTGTAACGTTTGAAATTGATCCACTGATATCACTAATTTGCAAGTGGGTTAAGGAATTATTCTTAGAAACAAATCTAATGTAATGTGATTTTTCAAGGTTAAGAAAGAGTAAATTTCTTTTAAACCAGTTATTAAGGGACTCAAAAACAGTTTGGATATTCACATTATAGGTGTCAAAATCTGAATGTTTTAATAGAATACTTGTATCATCAGCAAATAAAATGGGTTTAGAACTATTGCTTATTTCTTGTGGAAAATCATTTATATAAATAAGAAAAAGCAGGGGTCCAAGGATGGAGCCCTGCGGAACACCATGCTTAATCCTAGCCCAATTTGAAGCAAAAAAACTGTTTGTATCCGTATCATATATTGACACTCTTTGATAACGATTGTGGAGGTAAGATCTGTATAAATCATTATCTATACCTTGTATACCGTAGTATTGAAGTTTAGACAACAATATTTCAAAATTCACACTATCAAAAGCCTTTTCAATATCACAGAATATACCGCCCACTATTAGTTTGTTATTTAATGCATTTAATATTTCATTAGTTAGAGCAAAAATAGCATTATCAGTGGTAAGTTTAGGTCTAAACCCAAACTGTTCCTTAGCTAAAATATTTAATTTATTTAAGTGATTTAATAATCTGGATTGCATTATTTTTTCAATGATTTTTGAAAAGGATGTAAGTAACGATATAGGTCTATAATTTGATAATTCCTGTCTGCTACCTTTCTTATATAGAGGTTTTATTACTGAATATTTAAGTCTGTCTGGAAAAACGCCTTTAGAAAGAACTTTGTTAAATATATAATTCAAGGGTGATATTATGAAAGGAGAACTTAATTTAAGAATCTTTGAAGAAATCTCATCATACCCATATGAACATTTAGATTTGAGGGATTTTATTATATTTTCTATTTCCATAGTTGTTACAGGCGTATATTTAATTCTTGCGTATGTCTTGTGTGTTGATTGTGAAAAATAATATGCTGAGCTGTCTTTGTTAGTATAATTATTATGAACATTATTCTTATCTACGTGAGGTTGAATTTTGTTTTTGATTAAATCTTCAACTATGGAGAGATAATAGGTGTTGAAGGCCTCTGCAATATGTTGCTTATCGTGTATACTATTATTTCCTATTTTAACAGCCTGTATGTTACCATAATTTGTTTTCCTTGTAATTTCTTTGTTTATAAGTTCCCAAGTTTTTTTATTTTTATTTTGAGCATTTTTTATTTGATTCTCATAATGCATTTTCTTCGCTTGTAAAATAACTTTCGATAAAACTTTACAATAATCTTTGTAATATTTCATTAAAGAGGAATCATTGCAATTTCTAGCCAATGTATACAGTGTCCTTTTACGCTTGCAGGATATTCTTATGGCTTTAGTCATCCAAGAGTTATTGGCTCCTAATTTCTTATTGATTTTTATAAGGGGGAAACTGGAGTAAAAGATTCTTAAGAAAGAGTTAAGAAATGTATTGAACATGTCATTTACATCCTCAGTTTCAAAGACAGAGTTCCATGATTCAAAACTTAGCTGATATTGAAATTCAGCTATTGTGGACTTGGTAAATTTCCTTGAGTAACCAGGTGAATGAGAGTTGATCATATTATATGTAACTTGAAGTGTTATTATTTGTGCGTCATGATCTGACAGACCATTGCTTAAAGGATATATGAAGTAATCTTCAAATTTACTAGTATCAATAAAAATGTTATCTAAGGCTGAGCATGAGTTTTGATCAAAACGAGTTGGGAATGTGACAGTTTTGACAAGATTATAAGACATTAATAATGCATCAAGTTGATTCCTACTAGAGTTATCAGTGAGATAATTTATGTTAAAATCTCCACAAATGATGATATCGATTTTTAATTTGCTTACTTTCTGCAATATCTGATCTAGTTGTGTCAAAAATACTTTATATTTCCCAATTGGAGCTCTATAGATTGTCAAAATACATATATACTTATTTGGAAGTTTCAGTTTAATAGCACACACTTCAATATCCTGTTCAGAACAGTAGTCATCCAGGTTTAAATGTATGAAAGTTAATTTCTTTAAAATGAAAATACTGACACCTCCCTTATGCATTAATTTTCTGCAGTAATTAGAACCTAAAATATAATTTTCAATTTGGATATGAGATAGTTCTTGTTTTCTTAAATGGTGTTCAGTGAAACAAAGGACATGTGGTGGATTATTGGGTAAATGACATAGAAATTAATTAATTTTGTTTTTTAAGCCTCTTATATTTTGATGTAGGATTTTGAGAGGCTGGTTTTTGGATGAACCTTTTGAGTGACTGTCAGAGTTTGCTAGACTACCAATTACTCCTTCATTATTATGTGCAGCTTTTAATTTAAAATGTATATTAATATTACTATTACTTTGGGGAAGTTTTGCATCACCACTTGCACTGGCAATATTTACAAGATTTAACCTGTCATTTATAGGTAATGAATATTTTATCAAAGTAGTTTTATCAACTGCATTATTCCTAGTTAACTTGTGGCCCATAAAAAATCCTCAGACCTTGTCAAAGGAATCCTTCTGGATCTCTCAGATTTCCTAGTATTTCCCATTTCTCTCCTAGTTGGGCTTTCTAGATTTGAAGACCCACAGTTTGAATCTTGCACAAATTTACCGTCTGAATCATCTGCACTCAACATCACAACCTCAGTCTTCTCATGCTCCACAACACTATCTAGTTCATGTACCAAACTGCTGGGGGACTTACAGAAAACATAAACTTCCTCAGAACCAGATTCCACATCGAGCATTCCTCCGTTATCTAGTCCTGTCACCTCCAACTCAGACAAATCAGTAGCACAAACATTACCAACTCTTATTGGAGTTATTGGAGAACCAGTATCTTCTTCCAGTGCTGAATAAATATGGAGAAGTAGATGATTAGAAAGTAACTCTTTGCCCAAACCGTTTAGGTGCAATCCATGTTTAGTAAATAGCAATCTATTGCTGTCAGCTTCAATTACTTTGACATGAGAAAAAAACTTAGCTAACTTGTATAACTTCCTATTAAAAGATTTGATTTCACTGTTAATATGAGAGTTCTTAAAGTCATACCTATAGGGGATGCCTATTAAAATTATATTAGTTTGATCAACACTTTTTACAAAACTAGTCACATCATTAAAAACCTTTTTAAGGTCATTCCTATTAACATCATTCGACCCACTGCACATAATTAGGAAGTCATCCATTGTGAGTTTGTCGATATCACTTTTTACTGACTCCATCACAAATTTAGATGTAGCTCCTGGCATAATATGTCCAAGCACTTCAAACTGATCGTTTGAGAAGACTTTCATATGAGCTGCACAACCACGTAGATGGCTGTCACCTACCAATAAAACTTTATGTTTGCGGCAATTAGAAAATCTCTTTTTGTTAACTTGGAGCTTCCGTGAAGATTCCCGCAATAAGAATTGTATGTAACTCACATTATCACTCACACATTGACTATTACCATCCTTCTTGTCGTAACTTACTTGACCATTCACAAGTGTTGGTATCCGATTTGGTTGAGGATCGGTTTTGTAGTTTTTCCCATGGTTACCTCCAGGTACATGGTAGATTGGAGAAGGTGGTCGCTGCGTCGAATGATGCTTAATTAATGAATTCTTGGTTCTCCTTTGCTCCCTATTCTTCTTGTAGTAGTTGGTAGAAAGTTGGGTTAACTTCTCACTTCTCGATGGAACTGCTTCATCTGCTACCGTAGATTCAGGAAGATTGGATAAAACTGAATATCTATTGGTGACTGATACCGGTTGCCAAGTTTGTAGCATCTCAGAATTAACTGATTCATTCTTACCACATGAATATTTAGATGCAACCTTAGACCATGTAGTAGCCACGACCGACTCTTCACAGACCCCGTTCTCAGTGATGGCACTACGTACAGACGTGTGCTTTGCAGTGGACTCATTTAATTCTTTGTATAAGAGCTTAATTATAAATTGTGACGAACTTAACTCCAAAAAAGCTTCTTTTAGCTGGCTTTCCAACTTGACACAATTGAAGCATTTATGAACACGGTGATAAGCTTGATTATGACAGAATTGTTCCAAGCCTGAATCATGCACTACACCACCAGCCGCCATGTTTCAAGGTACTGTTTCAGCATTCACCAGAAGGAACAGGAATATCACTAAAGACCATATTCATGGAGGTCACTATCCAAGCCATAATTCAAACTGGGCTCCTAGATACCAGTCTGGTGCATTACCACTTGAGTCACCTTGTTTGCTTTTTGTCATTTAAACTAAGGTTTCTTGGTTTATTAAACTGTGTACTATTCCAGTGAAACCCTCTTTAATTTATTTACTTATGATTTTATTTTGTCAAAATTCTGCTTTAAGGTTCAATTTTCATTAACTTTTTCATGTCTTTGTAGGTAACTGTCGCAGATCAAGATGGAGTGTTACAGGTATTTTCTGTGAAGAAAGGAGATATCCAAATAGGTTTCAAAACATTACCAGGTGCTGGTATATCTTGTTTGGAACTTGGTGGTGCATTGGGTAGGTATGTTCTTCATTGTGATTCCCATTTTAACTAATGATGGATAATAGCTTGTGTTTGTGATAACCCTCATAGTTTGTCCATTTTAACCCTAAACACAGACTGTGGTTGTGGTCAGGATGTAATTTATTCCTTATCACATCTTTACAACTGGGAATTGGCATCCCGTTTTGTGCAGCTGTGCACAGGAAACATCAGAAGCTGGAAAATAAAGGAATTAACTAGCTCTCTGTTAGTAGAATTCAAAGATTCAACACCACAAATAAGGAAGCCTGCCATAGAACACAGCCTTGCACTGATGCCATCTGTCTTACATCTTCATACCTTGTTTCCCCAAGATGCAGCTTAATGCTCTAAAAAAGTTTCGTATTTGTTTCTTGTCTTTGCCATATGAGGTCCAGCCTCCTAGATTTTACTATCATAGTAATGCTTTGTGTAACCTCTTCATTATATAATTCCTGTGTTGCCCATGTTGCCTACCTTTGGACTGAAGGCAGCTGCAGCATAGATTTTCACCTCCATATCCCCATGTTCCTTCATGGCACAGTGCTGAGCACAGAAACAACTGGATCTGAATCATATTTATGACAAATTATGAACGACTGTGTAATTATGGTATTTTTACAGGAACTGTAAAGGACAAAATATTTGTTTCTTCTGAAAATGAAGTACGAGGGTACACAAAGAAGGGAAAGTTGTTTTTGGGATATGACACAAACCTTACAGAATATATTAAATCAATGTAAGTAAAACTTGCATACTGTGCTTAATATTTATGAATTTATTGTAACTTTCATAGCATAAGGTCTTCACCAAGCAGGTTGATATTATGGTAACAGTTGTAAAAGTTTAGTTCATGTTCAGGAGGTACCCAGTTCAAATCTTGGCCTCATTACTGCTTCTCCAAGTTTAGATTTTTTGTGAACTGTATCAGTTTCTCAGTTAAATTCTGGGAAAACACCTACAAGTAGGAAACTACAAGTTTCTACTAAATTCTTGCTTGCCCATCATTTGTGATCATTTTCACATCCTTTATCATACTATGTTACTTATTGGAAAAACATCAATAAACAACCTAAGAATCAATCAGTATTGAGTCCATGACTGTCACTGGTCTGGACAAAATACAGGAAATGACAATGAAAGTATTCTATAAGACAAACATAAGAATACTGCAAAAGTAAGCAGTGTGCTCTTTGAGGCTGTTCATGGAAGTAAAGCATTTCACACAACTGAGTAATTAAGTAGTTAAGTTAGCAAGAAGACAGAGCTGTAGGTCCTATATTGAACGAGTAAACAATCACTCTTAAGCGTTTAGAGTCTACAATTATTATACACACTTATTAAAATTAAATATTTATATAGCTTATTTAAACAGGCTGGGATAGCATAGTCAGTACAGTGACTTGCTATGGACTGGACGTTCCGGGGATCGAATCCCGATGGGGGTGAGATTTTCTGCGCCTGTCCAGGCCGGTCCCGGGGCCCACGCAGTCTCCTGTACAATGGGACCAGGTCTCTTTCCTGGGGGTAAAGTGGCCCGGATGTGGCATTGACCACCCACCCTCACCTAGTGCTGAGGTTAAAGAAAGAGTAGAATTATACCTTTACTCACCCAGTGGGCCTTCATGGCCTGTTCTAGGGCGAACTTTACCTTTATTTTATGGCTTAGTTAATATATGCTTCAGTGCTGTGTTGTAAGAGATCACAGCATTAAAAGAATAAAACAAATCTGCATTTTTCTGGGAAGTGATATAGTGTAGTCTAGTATAAGTTACCAAAGTCTGGGAGGAACATCAGTAAATTTATACCAGACTGCACTGTGTCACATCACATAAGACTGTAATCTTTATAGCTGCTACTGTGAGAACCTGAAATCTCACAAAAGAAATTGTTTTCAACTCAATTGAAACACAGTCAAGCCTTTCTTTGTTTTTAATGTGGGACGATGTTATGTTTAAAGACCATTGTCGAGTGTTTAATGTGCAAGTTTGGGAATGTGCATTGCATTCACACAAAAAAAAATGTGTTTGGCATAAAGTGTATGTTTTATTCTTCTCTGTAACTTCTGTTTGAAACATTTTTTTCACTTCTATAAACATTTAATGAGTTATGCTCAAAATGTGCACAGATACCCTTGTAGGTCCTCACATACAGTGATCATTAAAATTGTCTGTTCTAAATGAAAACTGAAATGCTGTGACAGTTTTTTGTATAACTCTCCAGTAACAAAAATCTTAAAAAAGTCACTTCAGTGGTTCTAAATATTTATGTTAGTACTGATGGATGAAAAGAGTGATTTTAATAGGTGTACTGCAGGGATGTGTATGTACCTAAAATGTAATAACAGTAATCTACTTAAAAATATGTATACTTAAGACACCTTTTCACTGTTAATGTTATGGCCTTCTGGGTTGTGCTTTTGGCAGACAGGTACTAAAATTTCAGGGGAATCTTCTGCCTCCCTCTTCAGTGTAGAAGAGGGTCTACTCTGAAGATGGAGGCATCAGATTCCTCAGATTGTTGGTTGAAGAGGGTCTACTCTGAAGATGGAGGCATCAAATTCCTCTGATTGTTGGTACCCATCACACTACATTATGTTACATTCCAGCAGACTATAATCACAATACTCACTGTACAGTGAACCTCATATTTTACTTTTTGCTCTTGTTTTATGATGGCATGAAGCCTTATCTGTTTCTGTTGATGAGCATGTGGATATTGCTGCATTGGTAGCAACTGTATAGCAGTCTGCAAGATTATATTTATACTTGCTTAATTGAACAGTTTTATACCAACAAATGCACACAGACATACAATGTCAATGGTATCTTTTATTTATAGCTTGCCCCAGTACGTATTTCGGCGTGCTTACATCGCCATCTTCAGGGGGTCGTTGAAGTTTTTTAGCATAGACCAATATTCATAAAATACATCGTAACAGCCATAATTATGTATAATAATGTTACAATGTTAATCAATGATCACTCTATATAAAAAATTGTACAATAGTAAAATATTAATAAAGTTAATAAAACAGTATAAAAAAGTATAAAATTATTGGGTAGGTTACATGATTTAATGTAACTGATAAATTATTGGGGCAAGCTATAAATAAAAGATACCATTGACATTGTATGTCTGTGTGCATTTGTTGGTATAAAACTGTTCAATTAAGCAAAAATGCACGGTCAATGCAACGTAAAATTTATACTTGCTGTCTGCCGTCAAGATTCAACTCCAGAAGAACTTGGATGAAATTGGATATGGGAAGTCTACACAAATTGCATTTTTTTATAATGTACTCTCAGAATCCACGCTTAGCAAAAACTGGAGTGAATGCTTTTAGTGTTTTATATTAAAAATGCATATGTACCAAGTTTTGTTATTTGGTGAAATAAGTTTAAATTGTGTATTATTTGTATTTCTTGGTTCTGAAATAAAAGAAATGATGTTGCTTGTGATGAGAATGATGATGATGATGATGAGGACGACGATGATGACAGTGATGATAACTTATGCAGTCATTATTGGGGTGTTGTAGAGGAAAGTATGTACTGGAGAAACATGAAATTTTTATCAATTTGGAATTGTGTGATTCATGTAAATTTGATGAGTTTTAAGGCTAAATTTTATTGTATTTGCTGTACTTCCAAACTTTCAAAAAGATTTCACTCCCTGAGTCATGGCAGATGACATGAATTAGGGAATTAAAGTCATTTAAAGTTAGTCCTGAAATAGTCTGTGTGATTCAGGCATGTTTTGCAGTAATGACATTAATTATTATTCAAATTATGTTTTCTTTTGGGGCAGTAGTTACACTACCTCCATATGTATTTCATCCACATTATGTTCTGTACTGTCAAATGTTTATGCCATCTGTTGTAGGCTGTGTTTATTTTATGTCCTCAGGGTTTTTGCCTCTGTTTTGCCCGATCAGTGATTTGTCCAGTAGTATTTTGTTCAATTTATTTCTGTGAACCATGAGTTCAGCCTACAGATGTTGACAAATTGCTCTTCAGTTAAATGTTGGTGAAACATCCTGAAAGTGGGGTCTCCACACTAAGCATACTTTAAGCAGAATGTAGCATGAATTTGTTGTGTGTGTGCTACGTCAGTAGTTCTCTGAATACATTAAGCTCTTGATTACCTGTGAACGTATTGATCTGTTTGTTGATTAGCTATGCTGGAAAAGTGAAGTTTCCAGTTTTATTTAATTAGCTTCATTACAGTGTTTGTATATTGAATCTGACTCAAAACCAGAAGCTCTAGACCCTTTTAATTATCCAATTATTTGATATCCTTGTTGCAGGCATGTTAGTGGTAGTAACCTTCTTGTTTGTGGTAAACATGCATACAACCAGTATCATGACTGTAAAGACACAAACTCTTATCTCTCTGGAGACCAAATCAATGATGTCATTTCACTCTCTGCTGAAAAGGTAAGATATCATGATGGCGCTGCACTGAATAGCCCCTTAGAGTCAGGATACCTGACATGAAAATATGTAGCATGTGAAATGTTGTTAGAAACAGTTTACTTGAAGATCCAGGGCTTCTGGGATGTTATACCCTGTGAACTGGTAAATAAATACCAACATTTCAAAGGAATGTACTGCCTCTGTCTTTAGTGTCTAGCAGTCAGGGCGAGGGTCAGTTACATGGTCAGTCCCATGGACTTGGTTAATTAGGTTTCATGTCTTTTAATTAATATGTGGCATTCTATAAATTAATATTTTAATTCCTGTTTTGGTGAACTATTTAATGTTAAATTCAAGTGTTTATTTATTTTAACATGACAGCTAACAGTTTTACATATCTTTCTGTATAGACTAACCGGCTGATTCCAGTACTAGCTTGTGAGGACAGGACTCTTCGAGTTCTGGACCGATCCTTTCTGCTTCACAATATTGAGGTTGATGCTGTTCCCACTGTGCTTCACCTCAATGGCAATGAGGGAGGGGAAACTGGGGATGAGATATTATATGGCACTGCAGATGGAAGAGTTGGACTTGTTCGTGTAGGCAGGTTAGTTATTCTTCTACTCCTGGTCCTTTTTATTTCAAAGTAGCAAGCATAAGATGAATGGTTCCATTTGTGTCTGTTCTCACAAATTTTCAGTTATCTATGTTGTTTGTGTCCATATTCTGTTTCTCCTTTCCACATGTATTCACACGTGGTCCATACAACATGTTCTTGAATTTACCACAGATCTCATCTTGGTTTTAACTCCTTTCTCATTGTATTGCATTCTTTCATTCCTCTTGTCACTTCACACAGCCCAACTGCTTTCATTTGTTTGTTTCTGATTTCTCTTGTGAGTTAGCAATTTCACTTTGTTTCTTACTTCTTCATTCCTGAGTCTGTTTCTTGCAGGCTTTCCCAGTTACACTTTTTAAGAAGCTCATTTTGTTGTCTGGAATCTGCTGAGTTCCTTCCATTAGGAGTTCTACATATGTCTGAATACAGAGACAGATGCACAACATGCCAGTTCTCACATTTTTGGACATACAATATCTAAAACAAAATTATGTTTAAATTCTTAAGATTGATTGATGTTATTGTATAAATACTGTGCTTTCTTTGTACTACATCAATGAGAACAAAATATAAGCCCACCATTTGCACATTTTGTCCATTTTGCCTTTGTCATGGTGTACTGGGGAGCACTTCTGCTTCACATTTGGGAGGTCCCAATTCAAATGGGATGGTACACCAGCTTTTATGAGTGAAGGTTTTGTGATAATCCTCAGTCCGTTCAGGCATAATGGTACTTCATAATAGGCCACAACCACATCCTTCCATGTTTCCCCAAATCATCATTTATAAGTGTTTTGCCAATTTTTATTTGATGATACATATTGCATTGAGTACAGTTGACAATAATTCCCTATTTGGTCAGTTCAGTCAATAGGGATTGATACAGATATCCCATACTCCTAGTTTTTACTATTGTCTAAAAGAAGGAAATTCAAATATATTGATGGAGTTTCTTTGGAGTTTGTAATGGGCATTCAAAACACAGTTTAAGAGAGATGTCATCATGTAATGTTCTAAAATGGTCTTTTTTCCTGGGGAAAATTATCAGGTGTGCAATATCTTAAGCAGTGGGTACAGCACTATTAAAGAAATCATGAAAGAAAGAAAGAAATAAACCAGTTATGTATGTCTTTTCATTGTTAGGACAGAGGTGAATCACAGGTGGATACTGAATGATGGGAAGCATCGTGCTGGTGTCCTCTGCATGAATTGCTATGATATGTCTGGGGATGGAGTATTAGACCTGCTGATAGGGCGACAGGATGGAACTTTGGATATTTTCTCATTGGGCGATGATGCTGGTGAAGAAGGCAAACTATCACAGAGGTTTTCGTATGTAAGTGTTTGGTGATAAATTTGACCAATTAGTGGAGATAGTTTGATGATATATCTGACCAATTAATGGAGATACCATGTTTACATCCCACTTCTCAGGATTCCACACTAAGGAATCATTCTGTGTAGTAGGTATGTTACTTAGTGTTTTTTTTTTCTTTCTTTTTTCCCCCAGTCTTGTAATGAAAGTATTACCTCTATCAATGGCGGGGTTGTAGGAAATGCAGGCTACGAAGAAGTGGTGGTTTCAACATATACAGGTAATGGATTTTCTTATGCCCTTCTTTATACACTGTATATTCATCAAGTGAATTAATTAATGCTAAAGGAATGTGTTGTTCATAATAAGTATAAATTTAAAGAATATTACTGCATGAGTTTAAAGTAACTCTTTGGAACATATAACTTTATTATACACAAGCAGAAATAGCAATTCTTTGCACCGCATAAGTTTGCATTCATTGTCAGTATCACAATGTATTGTAACTAAAACTTAAAGGATGAGTAACACTAAAGTTACGAAACTAAAGCACAAGAATGTAATTTGAAGAAAAAAAAATTGGAATGAGGATTGAAACTGCATCCTGAATCTCTGCTGGAGTACTTGTGCATTGCTTCAACAGCTGGCTCAACCACACATGTTAACAAAAGGACCTTATGAATGTCATAATACATACACTTATAGTTTCCTAACAAGAAGGACAGTACAGAGACCATTTTTTACCACCAGAATTCTTGCCACAGCGTGGGTGACATTGTTGCTGCGTAGCAATCAATGATACCACCTGCTCTGCAGTAATCAGTCCAGTGATAAAGAATACTCTCTGTATATGAGCAGATGTCATTCAGTTACAGAACTCTCTGATAGTAAACTTACATATATAGTAGAGTCCCGATTATCCAACCTAAATGGGACCAGTAGGCGGTTGGATTACTGAAAATGTAAGATAATTCAAAACAGATCGCAAAGTAAATGTAAGTGCAATATAAGTATGGATTTATTTTATTAACAATTATTCTGTCTGTGGTCTTCTGGGTAATTACACGGTGTCGTGTGGTAATTATTTGCCGACGTTTCGGGACAACGTATCGGTCCCATCTTCACGGGTCAAGATTCCCGATACGTCGGTAAATAATTACTACATGACGCCGTGTAATTACCCAGAAGACCACAGATTTCATCAACATCGCAGCTGAAGCCTGAAATCAAACAATTATTCTACATTACCATTAATGTAATAGTGTATAGACATATTATTTGAAGAAGTAAATTTCTGTCAAGTAAACTGAATGATGGATTTTAAATTGATTAAATGTGCGAGTACGCATGCATGCAGCTCAAAATTGTAAATAGCACATCATATGGCTGTGTTGGATACAGTGGATGGCTGTGTTGGATACAGTGGAATCTCGGATAACCAAAGACTCTCCTGTACTTAGTATTACCAAGTATTCACAAATTATGGCTGATTATTAAACATTAAAAATAAATCTTTTCCAGGGTTTGTTTAATGATTCTTATTTACTGATTTTCATTTGCCCTCAGAAGTTACCACTTTTTTGTAATGAAAGGAATTTTATGTTTTAATGAAACTGATAGCTATGCTGGCAGTTGTATACCCGCTGGCAGGTCCTCCATATCAGACACATGATTGCAAAGTGTTTCCTATGGTAGATGAGGTGAAGTCCTCCTGTCTAGCACAGGGACAGTCTGAATTCATACCCTTGACCCTCCAGATTGATGGTTGTAACAGCAGGTTACAAACCTCATACAAATATTGTGCTATTTTGTGAAAATATGTACCTGAATGTTGAATGAATAGAGAATATGTATAAAAGTGACCCTATTGCTGTAGCACAAGGGTTAATAATAGAATTTAATTCGTGAATGTAAGTATCATTGTTTCTCTGAGTGTCAATAAATTCATATTGCATAGGGTGGATTTTTGGCTTGACAACAGAAGTTGTGGATAAGCAAATACTTATGGATACAGGAACTGGCAGTATGAATATTTCCCAGGATGCTCAGCAGAAGATTATACGTCTGAGGTATCTTGCACTGCACAGTCTTGGCACTCACATTCAGCAGTTTATTGAGAAATCTTCCATGCTTGTTTCACTCCGTGTCACACTTTTATTCATTCTGGTTAATTTTCTTAATTTTTATTGGCTAATTTATTTATAATTTATTACTGACTTTAACCTTTTAAAGCCTAGTGGTTACTTTACTTACCACCAGGTTTAATATTCAAAAATTCTACATGGTGCTCACATTGTGTCTATGTGTTTTGTATGTATCTCAGAAAAAACAGCAACTTTTGCCTTATACAGCATTAACAGATTGGTTTTGTATAACCGAGGTGCATGATAAGCATTTTTTCCTATGGCCTTCTGGTGTGCATATTAGACTGTTATTCATATAACAAGAGTATTGCAATGTTTAGATAGCTAATTCAGGCTGCCCATGTACAGAACAGCCATGCACAACCACATTTTGAAACAGGCGTCTCTAAACGTGTCATAAATGTGTCAGATTTGCTCTTATATGAAGAAACAGACGTGATAACTTACCTGCACACCTTATTCCAGAGGCATTTTCTTTTCCATAAAGGGCAAGATTAGAGGTGGAAAATTGTACAATTGTTTCAGCATCCCTGTCAGTTGTACAAAACCATCATTGGCAGCACACAGAAAAACTAACTATCTGCAGTCTACTGTAGTGTACAGGACCAACCATATGAGAAAATTAAATAACTGTAGGGGAATCTGCCAGGTTTAGCAAGCATGTTAATAATAAGAATCTAAACAAGTTGAGCAGTGTATGCATAGTTCTGACATGTTCACTCGTATTGTCTCTGGATTTTCAATTTGTGAATGCTTGCTGTTGATGCCTTAATAAATAGCATAAATTTGATTATTTAAAGTAAATCACTAATAAATGAAAGTATTTGAAACATGCTTTTCCACTTGTTACACAAACACATGCTGCACATGCAAATGCATCTAAAGACTTAGTAAATGTTGCCTCTTTAAGGAAACCCCTATATCATAGAGTTCATAATTTAATTTACAATACCTGTTTTGTAAAAATGTGTACCCAGAACAGTTCATAAACCCAGAAACTTCAAAACAGCCAATAAGTTTACTTTAGTTTCTGAGGAATTGTAGGCTGATGTCATAGGGTCTTTGTGTAGGTGTTTGCCCCCAGTATTAAATTTTGAACCAATACATATATTTTATAAAATGTAGTATGGGCATCATGCAATTTAAGGCTACCCTACATTCATAAATTTCAATTTTTTACACTTCAGTAACACCAACATATCAGACATGCTAACTTATTAAGTGGAATCAGCTGCGGCACCACGTCATGTAGGTTCTTGATATTTTGTAGTGTTAAAAACAATTTCTGTCTGTAATTTTCCTTACAGAAGAGAAAGTGATGTATAAATAATGAACTGTTGTTCATTTTCATTCTGTAGTCTGTCTTATGACAGGTCCGTAGCCTCTTCCAAAGCGAGTTCTCCACAGGGTACGATCTAGTGCTTCCTCTTTCAGTTTCCAGTATCTTCTCTTTTCCTTAAGGTCATCCAGCAGCTGCTTACGTCTTCTCCCTCGTCTTCTCGTCATTTACATCATTGTAGCCAGAAGAAATTAGATGTGAGGTAGATTATGAATACAACTAAAAGTTTGTGTGCAACATTTATTTTGTATGCAAAAATTTACAGGAGGAAAGTCTCAAAGTTGTGTCTAACAAGAGTGAGTGTATGTCAGTGGAAATTATGTACAGAAGCAATAACCAAGTTTATAATTTTGAATTTATAAATCCTGTGTGCATCTGAATGTAGAAGGAAGCACTGAAAAGA
The DNA here is from genome assembly GCA_021186555.1 of Reticulitermes speratus. Lineage (NCBI taxonomy): Eukaryota > Metazoa > Arthropoda > Insecta > Blattodea > Rhinotermitidae > Reticulitermes > Reticulitermes speratus. The sequence goes on from JAJKFL010000001.1 coordinate 12,883,886, forward strand.
AGTAGACATTAGTCAGTTCTTCCTAGAAGTTCTTGTTTTTTTAATAATATTTCATTTCATTTTAAGTATGAAGCAATGTGCTATTTAAGCCAATTTGTACTAATAATAAATTGCACTCATGAACACAACAAAAGGCGAAAAATCTACCTCATGAGTCTGACTCAGCCTTCTCCAGGTGGTTTTAATCTTCTGGACATTTAAATAGGATTCAACAGCCTTGAAGTATATTATTTAAAGAATGACTCAATGCGTTAATAATTATAAAATGATTTGTCTCTAATATTTATCTCTCCATCCTTAGTGCATGTGTGTGTGTGCTTGTGACACCTGCACTTCACACTTATTCAGGTCAACATCTGATGGATGGACAGGTACTATGAAAATCAAGAATTGGCATGTGTGAATGAAGTCAGTAATAAATATATTTGGTTTCTTATACAATTTACATTGCTTTGTGTTTTTATTTTTGACTCCAATAAGAATTTTATTTTCATCTGTTTTGTTTTGACTTCTTCAGGTTTTGTGTTTGGCATGGTTTCATGTAGAACAGGAGTGTGCTCTATAGACAGCACAGGCACACCACTGTCTGGTATTTCTGACAGGCTTGAAAATTTAAGGTACACCTCACTGAATCAATTGTGCGTGTGTGTGTGTGTAATTTTTTTTTTTACATTGAAAGATTATTGTCTTCTGGGATGTGATGCCATGTAATTTGGCAGATAAATATTATCACTGTAGAGGAACCTGCTACCACCGTCTTTAGGGTATAAGGGTTTCCTCCGATACATTGGTATCTGTCTGCCAAATGACATGGTATCATCCCAGAACACAGTAATTTTCATAGTCACTGTCACAAGAACCTAAAATCTCACATTCTTCATATTTATTTTCCATTTCTATCTGAGCAACTAATCAACCTATGTGGCATTTGTATTCTCCTCTTGATGTTCAAACCCAGCTTAGCGTAACCTTCCTGATGTAACTGTTCTAGTTTCCTAAGAATATGAAAACAGCAACATGTCTTGGTATTTGTTTAATTTCTTTTCAGTGAATGTGTGAGTTAGGAACAACACTTGCACCATTCAATGACAGTCCCAGAATCAGTAATCTTTGAACATACATAACTTTAGTAAGGAGATATATGGGAAAATGGGAAGTGACATGAGATTGCATGGAACTTTTTGTTGTGATGGTTTGTTTCTTTGGTGATTTATTTGGTGACAGTGTCATTCAAGGTAGGTCAGTATGAATACGGAGCAAACATTTTTTATTATCAGTATTAATATTTAGTACAACACGTTTTTGCCAGTTTGGCCATCATCAGGTAATAGATATTAATACTGATAATAAAATGTTTTTGTTGTGATTGACCTTTCTATTATAATTTATATATCACAATGGGATGTACAAAATAAAGGTAATGAAAATGGAGAATTTGTGGAATGATGAATGTCAGGACAGAACACAAGTACTTGGAGAAAAACTTGTCCACTTGCCACTTTTTCCATCAAAAATCCCACATGGACTACCCTGAGATCAAACTTGGACTACTACATTGAGAAGCCAGCTGATGGTAACTAGTAACTTGACATGTGAAATGTGTATAATAGTAGTATGTTATGAGTGATTCTACAAATGTATGAGTGTTGGCACTCTGTGGTAAATGGAATATTATAGAATGCTGGAAAAGTGGCACAGGTTGGAATGGAAGTCCTGGTACATTCTTTAATGATAAATTACAGACATTGAAGCTTTAAATCAAGGATCTTTGTTTAAGCTTGTAAATTTAAAATGAGTTACTAAATTTTTTAACCATTAAGGTGTAAGTAATCCCTTGAAACCCTAAAATGAAACAAACCAATACTAAGTTCTTTACTTGTTATTCATAATAAGTTATATTAATTCCAGATTTGAAATTGATGAGATAGAACAAAAAGTGAACAGAGAAAGAGAAAGGTACCAAGCAGCAACCCAGGACAAAGTAGATGGGTTATCAGCAATTCCATTCATTTCAATTAATGATAAGGTAAGGTATAATTTGGTGAGCCAGGTAGCTCAGTTGTTATAGTAATTAGGGTATGGGTTGGTTTACCAAAGTATTGGATTTTGATTCCTGGCAGAGGCAAAGATTGTTCTCTGCCAGTATATCCAGACCAGTTCTGGAGTCCACCCAGTCTCCTGCCCATTGGATGCCAGAGGCTCTTTACATAGGTGTAAAGAGGCTGGGGTGTAAGAAAGAGTGGAGCTATACTTCCAGTCTTTTACTTTTTAAGAGGTAATTTAAAATTGATTGTGTGGTATGACTAGACAGAGGAAAGTTCAATATTGGAGCACTTGATAAACAGAGAACATGGAATTGAAATTCTTTTATTTTTTATTACTTGAGGCATTTGACTATGACAGCATTTTCTTGAAATATGTTAATATTTTTTTCAATATTGTACAATGTAGGAGTCAAGTTTTATCAAGAGATGTTCATACCTTCTGGGATGTTAGTTGTCTGTTTTTATAATTTATAATTGAATTACTTGCTGACAGATGACTCTGTGCAGAGAGGATGCTTCATACTCACTAACCCTGGAAGTGCAGACAGCTATTGACAATGTACTTATTCAGAGTGACGTTCCTATAGACTTGTTAGATGTTGAGCGGAATTCAGCAGTTGTAAGCTACAGTGCATGTGAACCAGGGGTAAGCAGGATAATTAATACATATTCAAAACCAAATAAACCTGTAACACTGCTCTCAGTGAGATGTCTTAGTCAGAGATTTGAGAGATCTGCTCCTCTTACATCATAATGGATATGATATAGTCAAGGACTTGAGAAGGAGGTAAAAAAGATGGTGTGGTGTGATTTTTAATATTTCTGGTTACTTGGCAACCAATATAATTTTTGAAGTTCTGACATAGAGTTCAATTATTACAATGTATTTTTATGGTTTTTGAGCATCATCTATTTTAAAACTTGTACTGCCATTTTTGTTTATAGCATCATGTTGTAGTTCAGTTGGTTTGATAACATTGCCTTGTCTGGGACAAGATTCAGTCTTAACATATCATTATGAAAGGTAGAAGACTTAAACAGCTGTCTTGTATGACTGCTTTATATGCAGAGTGGCAACTACTTGCTGGCAACATATCGCTGCCAGATGAATACAACCAGACTTGAACTGAGGCTACGGACAATTGAGGGACAGCATGGAACTCTGCGCACTTATGTAACGCCATTGATTCAACCCAAGTGCTGTCAAGTGCAGCAGTACATGATAAAACCTCTCTCACTGCATATGCGTTGTCATTCGTTTGACCCACAGCGGTAAGTTGCAGGCAGCTGCCGTCTTGTGTTACAAATACCATGACACTGTACCATGCTTATCCTAATAGAATGCAGTGAAATTCAAGTGCCCCATTTCATACACTAAAATTTAATTTAACAGTGGATATGGTACAGTTGGCTCCATAATGAAAAAATTCTTAATGGTATAGAAATACCTATTTCTTACCTTAATAGACTGAGTGACACCATTAATCCACATCAGAGTAGAGAATAGCCAGGCTGATATTCGAACTGAGTACTTCCCAGTTACAAGTCTACATAGAGTATTATTCGTGCTACACTGTGCCTGGTTTGTAGGATGAATATCAGTATTAAAACAGACATCAAAGTAAGCAGTAGCCTGAGAAATACCATTAAAAAGGCATGGCAACAATATCCAGGCTCCAGCCTACATGTAAACTGGATACTTCCAAAATGTGAGTCATGTCACCACTGTGTGGTGTCTTCAAAGGGAGGATTCCATATATGAAGACACAAAGTGTTACGTGGTGAATCAAGAAGTGTTTTAAGGTTATTAATATGGTATTCATCATAATGGCAGGTAAACTGAGATGACAAAGCCGGTTTATATCAGTAGTAATATTTATCTGTTTCATATGTCACAAGAATTCAAACATTGGCCAGATGACAGCATCCTGACTGAGGTGTTTCAGTTTTCTTCACTGTTTTACCAACAGCATAAAATAGAAGCATGAATGTTATATTGTTAATACTTGTTGAATGAGAGCATAGATATTGAATTTGGCTACACCACAAGTTCTATTGAACTTATGGCTGTGTACTGCCTGTCGTGACATTTATTATCTGTTGTACAGGCCATATAATATACTTACACTGAAGGGAGCATTCAGCCTTGGTGAGATACATACATGGGTCTCTTTCTGTCTGCCTGAGATACCTGAGAAGGCACCGACTGGTGATAAGGTCATATTTACTTTTGTTTCCACTTTCCTTGACACCATGTTGCATTGCTCTTACTGGTAAGTACTGTATTTTCCACCATCTGGTGATCAATAAATGCAGCTTAAAATTTCACTTAATGAAATCTGGTCATCCGTGGTCTCACATATTCTTCATACAATATTTTTATTTGATACAAGTTGTAAAGTTTTTGCACTGCATCAATTTCAACAATAACTCTCAACCCTTGAAGATGAAGGCACTATATTCCTTCAGAACGTTGGGAGAGAGTAACCCAGCAACACAGTGCCACATCCCAGAAGACCTGAATTCAAAATAAGATTGTTTAATACATTGAGTCTGATGCTAAAAATGTACTGTCACCAGTCTCTGTTAACTTGTCCTTGACAAGTGGACAAGCATGTTACTGGAACACTGTCTTTAAACTTAACAGTTTTAAAAACATAACTTTTGAGATGTAGATACATATGGGATGACTGTATTAAAACTAATCTGGGAGAAGTAGTTTGTGAAAATGTGAAATGAATTGAAGTGGCTCAGGATGTCAGATGGTGAATTTTCTTAACAGTGGAACTGAACCTTTGTGTTCTATAACAAGGAATTTTTTGAGGAAGTGAAAAGCTGTCAACTTGCCACAAAAGCCTCTGATCACAGAGTTAGTTAAAGAGTCAGTCATCCAACTATCATATTTGCTGACCCTGCATGTAAGATTACCCATGAATTAGTAAAACATTTCGTTTTATATTGGGGTAAATGCAGTAACATTTATGGATAAGACTGGCAAGGTACATTTTAGGAAGGAAGATTTATGTACTAAGTCTTATAAATGTCTGCATAGTCCAATTCATATAACATAAAAAACAGGTACATGACTGCAATTTATCAAAGAATTGGAGTAGAAATGTGAGAGGACAGTTTATTGTAATTTAATTAGCTTTTGGTTCACAAAGTAGCTCTACTGTTTCATTTCTCATATAAATGTTAAGTATATAGATTAGTATTATAAATTACTGGTGTCAAATTTTACATTATTTAGTACATGAGAAATGGATGGTTCATATAGTTCATAAAGCACAATGTGATGCTGTCTATGAATCAGGTGATTTTGTTTCTAGGAAGGGAGAAGCAGAATTCAAGGGTCAGATAATATCTCTACTATCTCAATTCTGAAAGATGTTTTAACTAAAGAAGCCACAAAGAAGAAAATAAAGCTTGAAATTTCTTGCAGTAAGTATTAAATTTCTGGTCTTATTATAATCAGTAGCTTATTCTGCCAAATTTATAAATGAAAGAGAACCACATGCAATATGCTTCTCTTTCGGAAGGTTGCAAATACTTGGTTTTAATACATACATCACATACTGAAATGTTTTAGACCTAATTTTCTGGTTGTGAAGTAAATAAAACAATGTGTGTTATCAATACTTATCGAGTTATGGTGCGTGCACAGGAAATTTACTAATGATGAAGTGTATAAAATCCTTAACAGTTTTCAAACTCTACAGTGATTATGACTATGGTGTATCTGATGATACAATATGGACCAAATTTGATTATGTTAACTGAAGTTTTAAAAGTGTGACAATCCCACTTCTTAGGATCTGGTAAGAAGTTTCCAAATTCAGAGTTAGCATATGTGAATACAATGACATGGAAATATACTCTGAAATATTAATTTCAATAACAGATGTGAGTGATGCGAGTGTGGTGCACACTTTACAACTTCTGCATCCAAAACTGGAAGCCCAGTTGGCACTCTCAAAACAAGTGGCACTTCTGGAGGCACTTCGAGAACTGGAAACTCATGATGCAGAATCACTGGAATGTCTTTTGCCTGAATACAGGCACATTCTGAAAAATGAGAAGGAGCTGTTAGCCCAGTACAGACGACAGCCTGCACACCTAGATCGCCTATATGGTAACTTCTTTTATGTTTGTAATCACCAAGGGCTTTGATAATAAGCATTGCAATCCACCTAGGCACACAAAGTAATTCAGCTTTAGGTTAGAGTTTGTTAATAATATTTACTATTGTGAGTTTTTGTGGTTTTCACAATGGTGTGTTCAGGATTCTGTTCTTCTGGGATATGATGCAGCAACCTAACCCAGAAGAATGGAATCCTCAGTATTTAGCTCTTTTGGTCTAATTTAAGAATGGGAGTACACCATCAATGATGGAACTGGGTATGTCTTAAAATTTAAAAACTTGAGTCATATAATTTGATGATCTAAAACAAAAAGAGATAGAACAAGTTTACCTGTGTATTACTGTACTGCAGATCGGAAACTGTGCGCTAAAGTGTATTGGAAAAAAAAAAATTTCATTAATTGGCTGGGATAGCATAGTTGGTATAGCAACTCGCTATGGTCTGCACGGTCCAGGTTCGAACCCTGGTGGGGGCGAGATTTTCCAGACTCATCCACACTGGCCCTGAGGCCAACCCAGCCTCCTGTACAATGGGTACCAGGTCTCTTCCCCAGGCGTAAAGCAGCGGGGGCATGGCACCGACCACCCACTCCCTTCTGGCACCGGGGTCAAGCATGGGTAGAGCTATACCTCTCCCTCCCCCATGTGCCTGCTGGGCATGTAACAGGACAGCTTTACCTCTTTTACTCTGTATAATTGCCTTTCCAAGTATGAAACTACATACCGGTATTTCTTCTACTATTTGTTTTGTAGGTCTACATAGTGTTTCTGCATTATTCTGAAATAAAATTTTGTCTATTCTCCACACTTCATTTGGAAAACAGAGAAAACCATAAATGGACAATTTTAAAATGAAAAGAATTAAATGGGTAAGTCACTGCACTAGTTCTGTATCTCCTATGTAACTATAAGAATTAATTACTTCTTTTCTATATTTCAGGCATGATTACGGATTTGTACATTGACAGACACAAATTCAAAGGAATTAATGTAAAAGGAAAAATTCCACAGCTTCTAGAAGTATTAGATAAGTATGACCTGCAGAATTTGCTGAACTTCTTTGAACAGTCTGTATGAAAAAGAAAGAAAGAAAGAAAAGAGATGGTGTCTGTCACATCACCTATTTGGTGTTGTGTGTTTATTTAGTGTGATATTTGTAGTTGTAAAAGTGAAGTAACACTCTCTTTGACTCTATATGATGTGCATGGCACAACTTCAGCACAACAGAATATTTGTATTTGATGGAATTGTAAGGTTCATTACTGATTATGATTGGCCTTACATCTATCAGGTAGAATCGGGAAAACATGCCTCATTACAAGTTTCACTGTTTCATTAATATTGTGGGCCGAGTTCCAAAAATGTTTGGATATATATATTTATCATACAATTTTGATCCATATACAGTATTTTAATTACAAAAAGAGTTACATCTCTTTAAATTAAGAATCAAACACTGGTTTTGCTTATTTCACAATAAAATGTTAAGAACGCAATGTTATGGAAACATGTTCATGATTTGACCACTTCCGTTTAAGAATATCAGATTATATTTGTTGTTATGATAATTTTTCGCAACATTCCTCGGTGTGATCACTTAGTTATACCATGTTTTGAAATGGTTGCTGGCAACCTTCACGCACATCCATAAAAAACAACTGCTTGTGATATTAAATGACTATGCATGTGAAAAGGAAGTTACATTTCAGGCATCTAGCCATTCTGTTGAAAGCAACTGTGGTGTTAACAGTGTGATGACCTTCAATAGCAACCAGCACTTTGGGGAAGTTGACATAATCAATGGTGCTGGAGGGAAATACAGCAGTAGGCACAAAGGAGGAAACAAAGTACCATCATCCTCACTGTCCATGGAACATCCTTCTGTGGCCACAGCATAGTGTGAGGATCAAATTCTATTAATATTAATCATTGTGTAGTAATTTCATCAGTCAAGATGTATATGAAACCTGCATTCTGTATCCTTGCAAGCCTTCATTAAAAATATGTTGGTATTCACAAGTTGAAAGTTGAATTTTGTATTATTAACATAACACTGGTAGATAAAAACCTGAAAATATTTTAATTTTGTTTGAAAATCAATATACCAAATCTTAGTAACAGTTCCTTTAACCAAACAATATCAGTGTTGTGTCATATATTTATCAACAGCATTTACTGTACACTCCCCATCGCAACTGAATATGTTTGTGTCTGTCACTGAACTGTGTTGGTTATATCCCCATGTCTTATTTAAACAGGTGTCTAATATACTTGCATACCAGTGATGAATCCTGATTCAGAGGTCAGGTCTAACAGAAGAGTATACTAGGCAGCATTGTCCTCTTCTCCTACACCTGACTACCAGATCAGGATTCTCCACTGCTGCATACAACATATCATATATGTTACACTACATCAAAAACTGTGTCAAACTGTATTACCATCTTCTTCACAGTTTTGTTCCTCGAGCTCAAGTACCTGGTTTTATATACTTATAAGAAACTAATTTTTACATTCATGCTCTATCCTTACTTCATGGGAACAAAGAAAGAAGGATAATAACCAGTTTAATAACCATTAAATAAGTATTTAAATAAATAAATATGTGGTACCCCTCCGCCTGGATTAGTTGACTACTATGTTTAAGAAACACTGTTTTTATAGAACTCGAATATTGCTAAATCCCAACACTGGGTCCGATCCTGAGCCTAGGTCTTCTAAATGGTCTATTTACTTAGGTTTTTCTGCCAAAATTTTGTGTGAATTCCATGCTTCACAACGCATACTACATATTCTGCTTACTTGACTGCTTTAATTACTGTAGCAACATTAGGCGTAGAGTACTAGTTGCAAAATTTTCATTGTGTAATGTCATCTGGCCTCCTGTTACTTCTCTCTTTTGAATATACAGTCCCACCATATTTAGAATAATATTCTGAAATAATCTTGAGCATAACATTTGACATCTTTCTTCACCAACAGAAACAAAATTAAATAATAACCATGACCAGTTCCAGAAATATGCTCAGGCCAAGTTCATAATGAGACCAGTAGCAAGAATATTTTTAGTTTGTCTAAATTAATTATTTATTTCATAACATAATAATTTATTCTCATGTGTAGGTTGCAGGAAGCAAAGTAAAGTGAGTTTATTACACTTTTTAGGTGATTTTAACATTTCAAATTGAATCTAAAATGTATCTCCTATTATGAATATACTGGGAGATTATTTGCTGAGATTGAGTGTATTTTGCATGGCTGTAGATATAGGTTGTTTCTTGACTCTTGATCATGACACATCTCCAGTGTGTACCTTAATAAAGTTTATGCTCTCTCAAGAGTAACACACCAGTTTCCTTGGTCATAATAACTCTGGACAACTTTAGCACCTTTCACAGAACTACACAACTGTTCTAGCTCCCCTTCATCAAACACATGGTAATATCTGTAAAATGTAGGCACTTCATGAGAACCCTTTTCAAGATATGACTCCTCCTCTCTCTTTTGATCAGGTTCAGTTTTTGCTGCTGGCTTCAGTTTCCATGGTACTAAAAGATCGTGATGCTGGAATTGTGTTCTATTTGTATGTATTGGGAGTGATGGAAATTGATGTGAAACCTCATTTACAATAGTGCCTGCAGATTTACTGACACTGTTATATTGTGACACACATTTCAATTGACTGTTGCAATCTTTATTTCTGTTTTTCCTATCTTGTTTCAGGTAGCTAGACAGTGTGTTGTGCCTTGTTTGATCTTTAGCCCAAACATAGATAACAGCCCTTCCACCTGGCCGTAGAATTCTCACCATTTCTTCTACTGCTCTTAATCTCCGTTCCTGAAATGAATAAAAAATTCTGTATAAAACTTCCATAAAATCAAATAGCAAGTAATGTTAATTGCAAAATGACAATGATGGGGTAGTTCAGAGTGTGTAATGAATCATATAAAGTCAGTACGAAAAGGTGGACGCCAGTTACGTCAAGTACAGGTGAAGAAGTGTCTATAAAGTATTAAAAAATGAAAATGAAGAGAGAAAATCTGAAACCGAATCATAAGCCAAGTTTCACATTGCATTCACTGTGCATCATATTGTCAATCATAGGCTTCACTTTTACCAGCACATGCACTATATTCTTACAATAATATCGTACACCCCTACATATGTTTCGGCCGGTTACCAGCCATCTTCAGGGGGTCAAAGACTTTACAATAGACTATACATCAATTATAACAGTTTGTACATCCTCTTAGAGTAAAGTTTTATTGAAATAGTGTTTTACTCTAATAGGATGTACAAACTGTTATAATTGATGTATAGTCTATTGTAAAGTCTTTGACCCCCTGAAGACGGCCGGTAACCGGCCGAAACATATGTAGGGGTGTACGATATTATTGTAAGAATATAGTGCATGTGTTGGTAAAAGTGACGCCTATGATAAGCCAAGTATTAATACAAGCAAAGTAGCTGAATTGTAGATACACTGGTATGGACACATGTTACACACATGTATGACAGTAAAATTCCTTGGAGAGCATCAGAAATATTTTGAATACACATCCAATGGCAGGGACCAAATGAGGGAATATATAGCAAGGCCAGTGGTCCATCAGGTGCAAATATTTCTTGTGTAAGTCATCATGACCCCTTCACCCCTTCCTCAAAAAGATGGAAATGGCTTTGCGTGTATGACTGGAAGATGAGACACACAAAGGATTGTCAGTCAGCGGTGCTGTGGTGAGGAAGAAGGATAGGCGTTTATAAACCACTATGCAGTCTTGGGGTGAGACGGCAGCTTCCACGCCAATACAGGGTGGTTGCAGATGAGCCTGCACAACATGAACAGAACAGAAGAATCAGCATTTGCTGATTCTGTGGCTGACATTAAATAACCAGACCATTTCAAGAAGATAATCAAGAACTACTTACCACAGCAAATCTTTAACCTTGATGAGATGGCCTGAAATTTGAGACCAAGATGGAGGCTTTCATGACACCATACAAGGAGGTGTATAAGGACATGCAGAAGAAGGCACAGCAATTGAAGGTCACCTATTTTTTTTAGTCATCTTCCCCTCTGCCATGCACTCTATCATTTGATTATCGTGATAAATTTCAGCCAGCAGCACTGACGTAAGTCCAGTAAACACTGACACACATATTTTTTGTGTTTGGTATCACATTTAGTGTGTATCTGGTTCCCCTAACCTCATTTTTCCCATAAGGTCTTAACTTCATGCATCACAGTCTTCCTGTAACATCCTGGGGATATATATTCAGTTGACCTGTCATAACAACCTTGGTTTGTGCGACATCTCATCTATAGCATTATACATTCTGTGGTACCAACTAATTCCCCATAATGCATGTGTTTTTCTGCCCTGCTTCATGTGACATACAAAACAGCATCTAGCCAATCTTCCGTTCCAATATAATTTTCCAAGAGGTAGGCTGTTTTGAGAATTCAACCCTCTCCTCGTCTTTGAGAAGACAAGCCCTCTACTCTTTCAGGTAGCTATACAAATTCCAGGCCTGGAAAATGACAATAGTAATGGTAATTCACCTTGTGCCTAAAGCTGCCCTCTATTTTTCTACTTCTGCAGGTAACAGGAGACTGGTAAATTGATAACATGGCTACAGTCATGAACAAAAGGAAGGTTTTGAACACCAAAGAAAAAGTCAAAATGACATAACATATAGAAAATGGAGAAAAGAAAGCTGATATGTGCCGGGAATTTGGTCTCATAAATTCTATGATCCAAATGATTTGGAAAAAACAGAACCCAAATTATTAGTGTGTTTGAACAGAATGGATCAAGAATAAAGTGACTTCAAAAGCCTGAATGAAGTGATGTTGGTGAGGCTCTGCTCCGGTGGTTTAAGCAACAGAGAAGTGACAATGTACCACTAAGTGGTCCTCTGTTCATGATAATTTTTGTTCTTCCTACATTTTAATTGTAAGTTAATGTATTTTTAGCATAAACTTGTATGGAAATTTACAATTATGGAAAAGTAATTTTTCTTCTTTCTAAATTTTAACTGTAATTTAAATTTAAAATTTAACATAGTGTAAACATTTAAGTAACATGCCCACAGGCCTGTATTTTGCCTTGAAATATTTTTCTTCACTTTTACCATACACCTCACTTAACGCAACACTTGATCATAAGGACACAATTTATTCAGTCCATGCAATGATGTTATAACCGAATTTGAATATCTGTGTAATTGTACAAGATACGACAAGACATGGAGAGAACAGAAGCACCAGAAATGGGAATTTTTAAGACTCTTATCTGTATACATATGACTAGACAAAAACAGAAATCCTGATATGTGAGAAACTTAACTCTGATTCTACAGTTTACATGGTTACAGCATACAGCAAGAATTGGTAAAACCATGAAGACATATGACTGAAGAAGACATGAAATCAAACCTGCAGGTTGAAGACTAAGAAGAGTACCTATGACATGGTGTGAACAGGTTTCTGAGGTCAGTACTAGCATGCAGCTACCTAATGCATAAAGAGAAGAAGATTTTAATTTATGCTAAATTTACCTCAGTGGCAAGATGATGAATGACTGCAATACTGAGACATCCATCAGCAATTTCAGACTTCAATGGCAATGACAAGCAGTTGCAATTGAATACTTCAAACCCACGATCGTGACAGACTTTTGCAAGGCCAACACTATGGTCACAGCCAATCTAAATACAGAACATGAATTGTGATGTTAACTTTGTCACATTACCAAAAATACTGTACATAAACACAAAAACACAAAGGAATAGCTTTAGCAATAACAACAATAAAACAACAACAGAATCGCAGGCAAGAGAAATTTTATCTGATGAAATTTGTTTAATGAGGACATGGCATCATAAGCACAAATGTCACCACGTAAAGGTACAGAAGAAACTGGAACAAAAAGGCTCTTTAAGAAGAAGAAGAAAAAAGAAAATAAATTTCCACCTAGAGAAAGAAAGCACTTTAAAAACCTCTAAAGGATGGAAGGATTCTGTTTTGTAATACCTCTAATGGATCAACTAGGCCTGCTACTTAAAACATCATAATGATGATTATGACCAGAAGGAGGAAGACTATGGATTTTCCTCATACATTATCTGATAAGCTTACCTCAAAGAGACCCATGTTGTTCCCAAAGTACTTGCAATTACCACATCCTACATCGACCAAGATTGAGCCAAACGGTAAGGACTGCACAAATGACAGCACATTAGGCCAAGGTTTATGACGAGTATCACTGAAGTGACTGGCAATTTCTTCATATACCTGCAAACATGGAAACTTAATATTTGATCCTTTTTATTTAGTAATAATTGCTGAAGATCAGTAGTTCCTATTTACCAAATGACACAGCATAACATTCCAGAAGACATGGATCTTCAAGGAAACTTTTTGTTTTTAAAACATATTATCAATACACTCTATGGAATATAACCTTTAATACATGCTGCAGACTTTGTTATTAACAGACTTCTCCATGATAAAAGTTTGTCTCCTATGAAACATATCACCATCCTATGGCCAAACACATATCATCTGACAGAAGTGAGACACATTTATATACTCTTCTCAGGAACACCAGAGAAATGTTGTGAATCACTCAAGTACCAATGTGTGCTTGTGGTGTTCACACACAAGATAATGAGATTATTTTTACAGTCTCCAAATTGACATTTTTCCTACAAATATGTTGCACTATGAACCACTGTATGCTGTACTAACATTTTACTGTCCATTTGGTTCATACCTCATGTACATGAAGTGACTCTAATTTTGCTGCTAGTGCATCATCTTTAATACGACCTTCTGATTGTCTGTATTTCTTCTTATATGAATCACACTGATCATGGTACACACAATTACACTCTCCTTTTCTGATTAAGCGAAATGTGAAGGATGTTCTCTCTCTGCGTTGCTGAATTGTAAGATCTCCGTTCACTGTTGGTACAACATCCATTTTACGTGGAGTGATGCCATGGCTCCAGGCATATCTGAAAATAAACAGGCCAATCAGCACTTGTAGTGGAGTACATATACAGATGACCTGGTGAATTATCATTAAATTTGCAAGACCTGAGGTTCTCATGACAATACCTCAAGATAACCATTTCTAACATGTGACACCATGCAGTATGGTAGAAATTCACCAGTATTTCAGAGGAATATACTGTCTCCATTTTCAGGATAGAGTTTACTCTTCTACCCAAAAGACAGAAACAACATATTCCTCCAGCAAGCTGGTAAATTTCAATCAGACTGCAAGGCATCACATCCCAGAAAGATAATAAACTTTGTGCATCATCAAATTTATAGCTTTCTGATTCATGCAGTAGTATTAGCACAGCTTGAATGGAGGAAGGATGGTATACAGTAAAGAACATTCGGGCGAAAACATCCTTGGACGGTGGCCACATCAAAGTTTCAGAGAACAATGGTAATAAACATTAACCTGCAAGATATTAAATCTCTTGCAACCTGAACAACTGGATGACTAGGGTTTGATTCCAGAGGGATGGAATTTTTACCTTCAACACCACACCCAAACTGGGCCTGAGACCACAGCAGATACTGGAAACTCCTCTTCTGGGGGGGGGATTAAGTGGTTGCAACGTAAAACTGACCAACTCACATCCATCAAGTACCACATGACACTTTAATTTTTCCGAAACTAGAAGGTCTTTCAAATATCACACAGACATTCATGGCAATGTAACAGTACTGAAATGAATTTCTGAAAGTTGTCTGTGGGCATGGCAGTGATATTAAAATGCATGTATAACATCTGAATGTGAGTATTCTGAAGGTGAACACAGGAAAATTTATTAACAATATAGATAAACATCTTTTTTTACAGAATGAATCAGGTTCTTCAGGCCCCATATGCCTTAAATAGCATGGTATTTACCCACAATGGGACAGTTTTAATTTAAAAGGCAACCTGCACAGCCTTGGAACTGGATTTCAAAACACAGTCAAGAGGATGGGAATAACTGGAAAAGGACAACATATTAGATTTTTGGGTTTGCTCATAAGTGTGTGCATGGCTTAGTCTCATGATTAGTACACGGCAGGTTAAAACTGATCTGAACAAAGTAGGATGGATGATTTCAGGCTTCTGCTGAAGTGTAAATAAGATCTTCGTTGTTCTGGGATGTCATGCAATGTAGATGGGTAGTTAGTTACCCACGTTTCAGGACAACCTATCGGTCCCATCTTCAAGGGTCAAGCAGTCTTGTACTTCTTGACCCTTAAAGATGGGACCAATAGGTTGTCCCAAAATGTTGGTAACCAACTACCAATCTACACCGCGTGACATCCCAGAACAGCGAAGATATCAAAGTACGGTGGACGTGAACTTGATTGAAATAAGCAGAATCAGGTAGACCTGTAAGCTTTTGTGTTAACTGCTGGTAGATCCTTAGGTTCAGCTGTCAGAGAATTATACTGAGCAGGCATGTATACATGCAGCATGCTCTGCAAAGAAAACTTGGTCGTGGTGTTACAGTATGCTAGTACCTTGCCTCTTCTGACATGATTAACAAAGATCGGCGGGGTAAAAGAACAGGAATTGCATGGCCATCCTGGTGCCTAAATTCCATTACTATTGAGGAACCAAGTGACAGTGATAAAATTGGATCTTCAAAAGCACTGTGTGTGTCCACATGGGATGGAATACCTGGAAGTGGTAATGCAGTGATCAGTCTATGATGAGTATGTTGCACTAGTATCAGTTACTTATCAAAATTAAATATAAGGCCATTCTCCACAGCATGGAAGGGGTGTTGTCAGGTCAAATTACTATATTCAGAATTAAACATGACAGTGATATGAGAACTGATCAAAAAGTATTATCTCACCTCCCACTGCAATTGGTACAATGTCGTGGTTCTCACACATTCAATCTTGATACATTTGATAAGACCTTGTACACAACTCATTAAAGCTTGGTTTCATATGAAGCAAAAGCAATATGGGGAATGTACTGTACCATAAATAATTTCAGGCACATCTGCATGTTTAAGCACCTGTTAATTTAGTCATATCCACCCATGTTCCCTACTTCACTCCAGATAAACAGTTTTGTTGGAAAATTAATTACAGAAAGAGTCAATTTAGTTTAAAGCAATACAGTACCACTTTACACACAAAAGAAATTTCAGACAAAGGATATGTCTGTGTCAAACAGGGACTCAATCTTACAATGTTAACAATGGAGGTAGCATGTTTGTCCAAATTGCTGGCATTTGACTACAAGGCTATATGGTATCAAAACCCAGATGACCACAATATAAAAAATCACCACCATACAAACCTGAAAACATAAGCACATTTCAGGGGTTGGTTCTAGTCCTTCCATTAGATGACTGGTTGTCATTACAATCACAGATATTTTCATTGCCTTACTGTTTGAGATTAGTGCCAACACTTGAAACAGAATCCAAAATTCTTTGAAAGCTAAACATGTACACCAGTCACTGACAACAAGAACAGGGCAACTCGTGTATTAAATATACCTCTCACAATGGACAACTTAGAACATAATTGTGGAGCAAAATCATCTAATGTTCAATCTAGGAATAACATTATATGCATATGTCATCCACTACATATAGTTTTTGTCTGCATTCTTCCTCTTCTCTCATTTTGTAAGTAGCTGTGGTAAACAAAACATTATCAAAAACAGATAGTTTATTTCCATGACCATGCAGTTAAGACAGTTGTTCTCACAGACTGCTGGACTCAAAGAGTAAAGCAGGTATGTACACATACTCTTTAAATGGTTATGATGAATGATTCCAATTTTAAGGGCATTTTTCCATACCTTGGCCAGGTTGATAATTATTAACTGTCATTTGGGTTGGAAATGATGACAGAACACATACATTTCTTTCTTTCAGTCGATCCAGTAGAAAGTTGCATTCATACGGTATACTTTCAGTCAATGGGCAATCCTTATTAACATTGTTTATGTTATACTGAAATTCGTAACCATAATGTTTTACTCTTCGGTGCTTAAGAGTCTGACCTGGAATTAAAATGTAGTCTTATTTTAAAAACTGGAAGAATTAAAGGTAAGAAATGTGTAAGTTCCATAAAGAATAATTATGCACAGTGAACCGAAAGGATTCAAGAAAAGTGATAATGAACTATTTTAAAAATATGCCAGAATGGACTGAGAAAAACCTTAGAAAATCTGAGGTTAACAACCAAAACCCAAGCTACAACTCAAGCTGGATATCTATGAATACAATTCAAATGCATTATGGTTTCAGCTAACCTATCTGGTCATAATACACATTCATTCTTCAGTCACATAAAAATGTTATTTCAACTAAAGTGGTTATAATACAGTGTGTCCACAAAGTCCCTTCGGGGTTTTGAAAAATTGTGGCGCGCAAACAAATTGAGCTAGCCACATGCGGTTTGCGGCAGATTACAGTGAAACTCTGGAAGTTTCTTTTTGCCGCCAACAGATGGCATAAGCGGCCATCTTTACGTTTCTCAGTCAGTTGTTTGTGAAATGGCGACTGTGCAGGAACGCGTGCGTTGTGTGGGATGGCAGAGACGGTCCAATGCCTTGGCCTCCACGTTCACCAGACATAACACCACTGGATTTTTTCCTGTGGGGTTATGTCAAGAGCAATGTGTTCCGAACACCAGTTAACGGACTTGATGACCTGAAGACCCGTATCAGGAATGCGATCTCGGCTATTCCAGTGGACATGCTCCACAGAACATGGCAAGAGCTCGAATATCGTCTGGACGTTCTCCGTGCTACCAAGGGAGCCCACATCGAGGTCTACTGAGGTCAGTAAAAAACGTCCAGAGTTTCACTGTAATCTGCCGCAAACCGCATGTGGCTAGCTCAATTTGTTTGCGCGCCACAATTTTTCAAAACCCCAAAGGGACTTTGTGGACACACTGTATATACTATAATAGTGTATACATTAAAAGAAAATGTAAAGTTGTCCCTATGCATATCATGGGGGCATATGGGTGTGTGAAGATATAGCTCCACACATCCTTAACCTCAGAACTAAATGGAGGTGTGAGCTTCAGCCTCCCCCCCCCCTCCAGCTACTTTACTCCTGGGGAAAGAGCCCCTGGTACACACTGTATAGGAAGCTGGGTAAGCTTTGAAGAAGAAAAAACCAAATAAATGCAGTCCACACCCTTATACACCCCATTTCTCCACAATCCCTTTAATTTATGCCTAGACCAAACACTGATCTTTCTCTACCCAAATGGCAATCTGTTGTCTTCCACTCAACACAATTCAACAGTGACTTTTCTTCGTCTTCAGTAACAAACTCTTCTAGCAAAATTAAACCAGGAGGCTTATGATCATAATTCCAGGAGTGAGACAGTTCTGGAACTGAAACAACAAACAAAATCATTTAAAGAAATATCAGGAAAATGTGATGGATGTGTATGTTCATGTACTATATAAGAGAATATATATCATACTTATTAACCATTTATATGCACTGTCAAGATTTTATGATGAAATATGTCATCACACATTTCATTCATGGTTGATTTAAAACATTGTCAACAGCTCAGATTATATAGCATTTAATGGTAGCATGGTTATTGAATAATGAGTTGTAAAGAATATGAAAGGCACTGGTCAGAACCTAATTTGAGATCCTATTCAGAATTTTACTTGAGAGTTTGACATAAACCATCAAAAACCTAAGACAGGAGAACAAGTCTTTAAATCAAAATTCTTCCAACCTGGGACCTCCAAATGTGTTAGTGTTCAGCACAATAATAAACACATTACCCTGTGACAATGTGACACATATTCTTGAATTATATGCATTTACAGATAAACGTCATACCTTTCTCTGTATATGCAAGATACAAAGGACCTGAGTCATCCAGAGTTATTTTTATTTTCCCATGTATTGCAGCATATGCTTTAGAAGCACTAAGTATATCCTTAAAAATTATAAAGCAGTATGATTTTCGTGGTAGCATAACAATATTATCAACTCCTCCATACGGCAAGGTGATTTCCAGTAACTGTTCTTGCTGTAAACCAGTAACCAATCCAGCATTTGCCACCATAACATACTGGAAAGAAACAGCTAACCTTAAAATATGACGAATTCCATATCCAATCCCACTTACGTGGATGTTGGATCGGTGAATGTAATGTGTATGTATGTATGCTTGCGCTGAATAACATTATTAGCACACTTTAATCATATACGTACTTTTGTAGGTTCTTCTGAACACCTGATTCCAGTATCCCGTAGTAATATATTTTTAGCTTTCGTCTGCTTTCTTTGTGCCTTTTTGCTACGTTTATTCTCAGACATTGTATGATTTTCCACACAAGTTGCTATGGTAATTATGTACATGCACAGGTGAAAAACGCGATCCAACTGAACACTACTTACAGGTTACAACAATGAATTTACTCCACGTGTTTGCACGCCCCACCCCCAAACAAGTTAGCCAACTACATATCGAAACGTTTTATGCAATTGTTTGTGGATCACGAAGCCATACTTTATGACCATCGACAATTTGAGTGCGGATAATCGAAGTGAATCATGGGCGCCAACGATATTGTGTGTGGTAGCGAATGAATTCACGTACGTAGTAGAGGTAGGTAATCCGTGGCATGGGTGAGAGATATTTTGTGCTGTTGAGGTTTGCTTGCTAACAGAAGGCAATTAAAAATAGCGTTGAAAGAATCCAAATTACCATCTATTCTTTAGACGAATTTTTATGACTTATAATTGTCTGATTGTAATCATGTATCTGACAGCAAAGTTTATGTACGTTTCTGTCTTTGCTTATGTATTGCGTGTAATCATGTGCCTCGATGGAAATGTTGCTTAAATCTTAATAAAAGAAACTTTATAAAATGTGTAACTGTTGCAGGTTCGGCAGCTGCACGAAAAAATTCAACGTGGAGTATTTGCACACTAAAAAAGGAGGGTATTGCTTAGAAATCTAAAGAAATAGAGATATATCCAGAATGTAATCAAAATCGTGTTTTAATACATTGGGAAACACAGCTGTCTACTTGCGCTTGAATTCTAACACAGATTCTAACACGAGTATTTCGAGTAAGTTTTATAACCTGCCTGTGAAATATCTGTGGTTGACAGTGCTGCGTACATGCTAAAACTAATAGTAACGAAAGATTAGTGCACTAGGTATACAGAGTTTGTTATTATGTTTTATATTTGGCAGTGTCTGATGTGCGTAAACGTTTCTTACTGGTTAAAGCGCTAAAAGCTCATTGTGTGCATAATTGATTTATGATATTTCAACAGTTGGCGAATCGTATTGATGGTTGTTTGGAGAACATGGCTGGTATTGTCGGTGCAGATGTGTGGAAAAGTTGGGAACGACAAGGAAAGACTGAATTGTAAGTTTTTACAATACTGGTTTCGGTCACTTTCAGTATTTATTTTTGTATTTATGTGTAGTCATGTTTTCAATCCTGTGGTTGTGTTCAGCTTTGGCACAAGAAGTTTGTATGCTCACGTAGCGTGAGGCACTTCGGATTCCTATATGAAATGTAGCAACGAGAAATGCCTGCGAGGATTTACGGTTTTATTTGGACTGTATGTTGTTCATAGTACACTGTAAATGAAACGGAATAAATATTCTGTTAGCCTGTTATTTTATACTAGGCAATTCGTTACATTTGCGAGGTTTCAGGCTTCTTTCGCGGTACATTTGAGGCCTTCGCTCTGTTGGGATGGTGAGCAACGTATGTTGGTAGTTTACCGACGTTTCGGGACAGCGCATCGGCTCCATCTGCACGGGCCAAGGAGTCCAAGTACCAACATACGCTGTTGCCACACCACGTAGTAAAAAGGAGTTCTGGCCTGAACTCATAAAGCTGACTTTCCTACCAGAAAATACAAGCTTCATTTGCTATGTGAATACTGTTATAAAATTAAGTAACCTAAGCACACAACCTAAGCAGTGTGTGTAGTCACTTCTTACATTGGAAGTGATAAGAAAAGTATTCTAAGTCTGCACCCAATAGTATGTGTTTTTTCTGTATCGTAGTAATGGTTTTACAACCAAATGTTGGCATGGGCTCCAGTGACATATTATGTGTCAGTAGTTGAAATGGAACACACATACATTATAATAAAGTTT
Source organism: Reticulitermes speratus (assembly GCA_021186555.1). Lineage (NCBI taxonomy): Eukaryota > Metazoa > Arthropoda > Insecta > Blattodea > Rhinotermitidae > Reticulitermes > Reticulitermes speratus. The sequence continues at coordinate 12,905,241 of JAJKFL010000001.1, forward strand.
GGAAACCACAACATTTACTTACGGTTTCATAATTGATGTTTTTGTCAAAACTTCATCATCGTTCAGCTTTACAGTAATTTTGTGTGTATATACAATAAATGGTAATGTTTTAAAACAGGTATGTTTGTACTGTAAATTGTGCCACAAGAAATAAAGGGGAAAGAAAGAAATACCCCTAGTGTACCATGAGAATGGGTGATCTGGGGCAAGGCTCTGATTCTTATGTTGAAGACCAGTTGGAGCCAATGCGGATTTTGCTGTACTTCCCCTGACCCTTAGTTCTAACAGTCTGAGTTTTTGAATGCAAGAAATACTAGGTACCTGCTGTGTTCAATTGTATGGCCCCTTTTCTATTCACCATTTTGAACACCACCCTTTATTGATACTAAGAAGATACCTGCCATATTAGCACTCGCACCAAGAGTGAGTTACTGATGCTTAAGTTTGCTTGATTATGGATAAATGGATACAGACTAATAATAAACAGTTTTAGTTTTTGTATTTCTTAATTATAAATTTCTGTGCCAAAGTTCCCATTTATTGTATTATTGTCATGACAAGACCACTTCCTCTGTCATCGGTTCCATTTCTCTATGTCTAGCATAATCATTAATTTTCAGCCCCAAATATCCCTTGCAGTTGATACATGTTACAAACTTGTTCTGATTTATTACAGTTGCCATTCCTTTTCTGACATTGGCAAACTTGTACTTTACAAGTAGGAATTTTTTATGACTTTTTTGTTTCCTGTCTTCTGTTACATTTATTTATAGAACTAATTGCTCTCCCACCTAGCACCAGCAGGTCACTGATGACAAGGTTGCTTCTGAAATGTGTTTTCATTGTGAATAAGTGCAATTATTTTCATTGTGTATGTAGTAGCTGATATTCTCTTCTGTAGGCTTTCCAGTGATACAGTTTATAGGTGTGATTTAAAAGAAAATTTAGATACCAATGAATTGTAACATATCTGTACTGCCATTGCAGTAGTACTTAAGCATCCTGAGTGATTTGGATTTTATTTGATATGATGGACCTAAACTGTTTCGTGAAGCCATTTTGAGTTTTGGTTGGTGTGGGTCACTTTTAAGTGCCACTTTATTTAAGAGGCTAAGTGAACTTTTCATGTATCTTCCAAGTCTTTTGACAGACTTGGTTATATCTTTTATGTTTATGGAACTTATATGTTACTTGGTATAGAATTTCAGTAACTTCAATTTAAGAGCCTTTGTAATGGAACTTTCAGTCCTAACATCTTGCCATTGCCCTCCCATGTATATAGCTCATATCTGCTGAATTTATGATGCATTTCATGTGTTTTATTTTATTAATGTTTTGCTTAATTATTCAGTCACTTAGGCTGCAGCATTGTATGTAGAGTGGATATGAATCAGAAAGGTTGGGAAAGGAAGTATCTTGAGGTATTTTCATGGCATTTGCATGTAGGGGCTGAGGAAAATGACAAAAGTGTCAGTCTTGGTGTTTGATGTCTGAGCGGAGAATCGAAATGGTCACCTTTCACCTAGAAGTCAGAAGAATTACTTGTTGAGCAACTTCGTTTAGTGCTTGCATCACATATGTTCATAATGAAGACAAATACCATGTATCCACAAAAGATATCTTTTCATTACCACTCCAAGGGTGCATTTGCCTATTAATGGTATTCTCTTCTTTCTCCATTTTCTCATTGTATTCTCTCCCATTACAGTACTATACTTAAAAGATTTTTCTTTTGCAGTTTGAAGGCATGTAAGCAGTTCATGAAAAGTGATGAGAATGTCAGCCCCATTTTAACAAAGACTGACAAAAATTCTGGTATGTATTATGTATGCCATTTTTATTTTCATAGTTATAGCTGGTTGTTATCTGTGGAGATGGGTCTGATATGTGACCTCATGCAATGCAACGTGCGTGGACATATCCAACTTCATATTGTTTGGATATGTGTGTCTGAAAGTGAAATTTTGTTGCCTTTATTTTACAGTTCAGTGGTTATTTTAAACATTTAGAGAATTGCCATAATTTTCATGCGTTATTTGCACAGAGTACACAAGATGAATGCATTGTAGGCCACATCTTTCTGTCTGCATATTTTATCTCTGAAACTAGTAAACCGGTTTCTTTTACATTTGAGTTGATGTTTATACCGAAGGTGTTCAATTTGGGCTGTATTCCAGCAGTATCATCTGTACTTGACACGAAGCTTAAGTTAACTTAATGGATTTTTATGAAAATTTTCTGCCATACCAAAACTGGTTAATGTAAGTTTCAGGTATTCATTAAAAATATATTTCATTAAGGTTTGCAACTTTTAAGTGGAATATTTTTTTGGTTTGGGGAATATTTAGCAGAATACCAGAAAAGTAATTCCTACCTTGTGAAATGTGATATCTATGGTGTGATTTGCCTTGTTCCATTGACATATGTCTGTCATAAACAATCTTCGTGGCTAATGAGGGTTGAAAAATATATGTACTTCATACGCTTAGTACACCTTTTTGGTTTTGTTTAACCTTGTATCAACCTGTGTTTGCATATGCAAATGCATGCAGGAAAACTTCCCTATTAATTAATTTCATAGATTTAGGCAACAAGGGAATTTACTGCATTTTTAAGGCATGTTGCATAATCTCTGTTTTATTTTCCACAAAATGCCATTTATTTCATAAGTTTATCTTTTCTCTTCAAATAACACTCAAGGTTTTTAAAAACATGCACTAAGTAAGTATCATTCCTGGTAGGATAAAGGTTAAGTGAGGAGGGTTAAGCAAAGGGAACTGTTGTGAGTGGTGTGTCACATTTTGTTATCAGTTGTTAAAAATGATTAATTTGTGTTTACTTACAGGCATTACAAGATTAATTTATGAATTAATATGGCATGGTATCAAAGGGCCATTGAGACGAGAGACAACTGCTACCACACTTGGTGAAATTGTGGTGAGTATTTTGTGTCCTGTGATTTCTTCAGCTTAACTGATCTTTACCATTAGTTCTTTCAGCTTCTGTTTGGAACGTTACTGAAATCAGGTGCCATTTTGATGCTTGAAGGAGTCTGACCATTTATAATCTAAACATAATAAATTTAAATAAAATCTAATTTGTCATAAACCCAAATAAATTGATGTGAATGGATGTTCTCCATCGTATTCAGACCAGTATTAAGAGAAGTTGCATTCCAATGCATAGACAGAGATTGGCAAGTATGAAATGTTCTAAGAAAATAAATTTGACCTACTGTGCTGTCATATATTAAAATAAGTGAGCTTTCAAGGGTTAATCCTTATTCTTGTTTATCATCAGTCTGGTTCTGTATTTCTTATAAGAATTTAATGTCCATGATTTGCTGCCTTCACAGCTAATGCAGCCTCATTCAATTCCCAGCATTACTTTATAGAAGTGTGCCAACATTATAACAAATGGTGCCTCAGTAGGAAATTGAAAGATTAAAATAATCCTTTTGTGAAGACTCTGTAGGTGAAGAAAGTGTAATGACACATAGTTTATTATGTTGCCAAAAGATGACAGAAGCAGTTACAGCCAACCCTCAGTGTAGCGCCGTTGTCTGTTCACCACAGTTTGTGGCAGTTTGTCAAGGGAGGTGGGAAATCCAAGTACCATATAACAGGAAATATCTATTTACAAACTTCCATAGGCACTAAACTTGGGTGGTGCTGGTGCAGGGCGCTGTATCAGGGTTTGACTGCATGGAGTTACAGCATTGTCTGCTCTCCTGCACACAATAAAACAAAGTGGAAATCCATGTCATCAGAATCCCAATATACATCATATACAAGACATTAGTAATGGTGGGGCTGTCTTGACATTGGAGGGATAAGCATTAGATGTATTCTGTTAATGCTTTTCCTTTATTCCAATTTTTGTTTTCTCTCATTTTTTCCTTCCCTTTAAACTATGTACTGAATATATATCTCAGCATGCATTACTTGTCTTATTCCTCACATACTTCAACAACCTTTTACTGCTGTGCCCATCATTACTGATTTTTATCCTGTATTGACATTTTTGTTTAATTTGTGTTGCAAGTTTGGCTTTCAATTTAACTTTCATTTTGCTGTAATATTATATGTTTGTTTTATGTTTCAGAACCTACACAATGATATGCCATCAATAATATTGGATGTCATCAGTGTAATTGATGCTGAAACATCATGTGCAGAAAACAGTGGTGATGAGAGACAAAGATTTTGCTTCATTGTGAAAGAAACTGAGAAGGTTAGCAGAAACCCTAGAAGTCCCACATTGTGCTGTTTTATGAATTGTGAAATAATCTTGATACCTGCAATTTCAGAGGGCCAACAACATTGGGCTTATTGTCTATGTTTTTTTGAGTGTAATTGATCTTCATGATAGGTAATCATGCTATTTCTCTTATTTCAGTTTCTATCAGACAAATTACTGAAAGAACGTTTGGAGATAGATACTCTTCAAGATGTTGGTACATTAAAAAACAGAAATTTTTACACAAAGTTTATCAAAGTGAAGACAAAGCTGTAGTAAGTATTGTTAAAGTTATTACTAGACCACAAAGGGGAATTGTGATTTTAACAATTTGGGCTCAGTGTCAGTTTGTGTGGGTGTTTGACTCTCTTTGTTATAGTAATGTTAAATATAGAAATTCATAGAAATAGGTTACATGTTCTACTACTGTGTGGACTGAAGTAAGGTACAGTAAAACCTCTATGCATTGTTTTTCAGGGGGATGGAAAACAAAAACGATACATATGGGAAAACGATAGTACCGGGAAACCATTAAAAAATTATAGATAAGAACAATTTAATGATTATTATTACTTTTTGCTGAAAAAATCTTTCATTGACGTTTGTTTTCTGCCAACTTTACGCCTCAATTCAAAGTACGATTTTTCAAGGCCTAGAACACTTTCACGATCACTGTCACTCGTGCTGTGTGCATAAAAGAAAGATTTTACTTTCATCAGTGCTTCATGCGTATCAGCAAAGCTCGGCACAACTTCGGGTACGCCATCTTCTTCTTATCCTCCTCCTTCTTCCCCCTCCAAACTCCTGGACGCCACGAGGCTCACGCACAGCTCCTGCACTGTTTCTACACCACAGGTTGCCACGTGACTGTGCACAGAGACGTAGTCCTCGAATTTATCTTTGTTCAGGCCACTGAACTTTTCCCAGTCTTGGCGGAAATCGTCATCGTTGGTCAATATGACGTCACTGTCGCCTGAAGATTGTCCCTGCACGTAACCACCTTTCCGAAAACAATTTTCGATTGTCTGCCGGGTTACTTTTTGCAAGGCTGCCACAGTGTAGTGCAATTCTTCCAACACGTTTATCTTCTTTTTCGTATCTTTACCTGCATCCATTAAGCATACAGCTGTTTGCACGAGGCGTTTTCTGTAAAGCTGCTTATAACACTTTATTACCCCTAAATCAAGGGGCTGGAGCATGCATGTGCAATTTTCCGGGTACCATATGACTTTTACATTTCTTAGAAACGATGTGTCCTTTGGATGTGCGGCACAATTGTCCCCAAAGAGGAGAATGTTCCTGTTTTGCGCACCCATACTTGCGTCTAATGAACGCAGAAATGAAGAAAAAATGTCTGTGGTCATCCACGCTTTATTGTTCACGTGGTATTTGGCAGGTCATTTTTTTACATTCTTGAAACATCGCGGTTTTGGATACTTTCCGATAACAATCGGCACTTTTTTTGTTACTTCCATCACTGTTAACACAAAGTAAAACAGTAAGTCTGTCTTTACAGTTTTTCCCGCCATGACAAGACTCTCTTTTGAGAGCCAAGGTTCTATCAGAAGCACGTTGCAGAAGAGCCCCGTCTCATCCGCATTGTAAATATCATGTTTGTAGCCCTCCAACAAATATGGCAGTCTTTCCAGCCACGCTTCCGTGCTTTCGCTTTCCACTGCCGCACTTTCTCCGGCTAACTTCTTGTATACTAGGCCATGCCGGTCCGTAAACCTCGCTATCCAGCTGTTGGATGCAGTAACATTTTCTATATTCAGCTGCACTGCAATCATCTTCGCCTTTCCACGAAGAGTGGTTCCATCAACTGGAATATTCGACGCCCGTGCCTGCTGGTACCACGTGAAGAGTACACTTTCCAACTCGGCGAATGTCTACTCCCTCCCTGTTTTCCACTTCTTACTGGCATTACCACATTTTTCTGTCTGCTCTCAGATTTTGTCCTTCTTTGCAAATATGGAGTTTAGTGTGCTTGGAGCCAACCCAAGGCATTTGGCAATGTCGACACGTTTCGTTCCAGGATTCTTCTCCACCTCTTCTACTATTTTCAATCGCTCGTGCAGAGTTCTCACTTGCTTTTTAGGTTGGGACATAGTGTTATATATATGGGGCTAGTTCCGGGACCAAATAAGGCAGACGATATATGCGGGGAAAACGAAGGTAACGGGAACAATGCAACAAGGTTCCACTGTAAAAGAATTTGTTATTTAGTAAATAAGACCCAAGTTTTATTTGCAACAAATACAAATTTAAACCCTTGGTAGGACCAGTTTAAATGTTAGGTTGTCAGTGATGTTTTATATACTCTGAAGGGAATGTTGATCATGTTGAAGATGGGACTTATAGACTGTTCTGTAATGTTGGTAAGTAGCTACCAACATAACACTGCATAACGACCATGAAGAGTGAGGACCTTAGCTACACCATGGCGGAAACCTGAAATCTTTGATGTTGTTATTTCGTAGCCCATCAGTGCTGAATGATTTAAACCACTTCAGAAGTGGAGGAAATGGGGTTTTGGATTCTGAAACGAGGAATTTCAGGCATAACTTATAATGCCAACTTCATTTTATACGCTTCAAGTCCTTCAAATCTTGTTAGGCATGTTTGCAAAATTGCCAAAAGTTACTGTAGTTTGTCATGTCTGTCTGTCCGCATGGAACATCTCGGCTGCCACTGGATGGATTTTTACGGAATTTGGTATTTGAGGATTTGTCGAAAATCTATCAACGTTCAAGTTTGATTAACATCTGACAAGAATAACGGGTACTTCCCATGAAGATGTATGTAAATTTATGATAATATCTCATTGAATTCTTTTCAGAATGAGAAATGCTTCTGACACAAATTGTAGAGAAAGTCAAAACACACATTTTATATTCAATAAATTTTTTTCCGAAAATCTTGCCGTTTATGAGATAATATGGAAAAATATGGTAGAGCTAGACAGGCCACAGATGACAATATAATACAACGCAGAAAAGATGTGATTTGCATGCCAGATAACTAAGGCAAGAATACAGACACACACTTATAATATTTAATACTTATAATTATTGCTTTCCCACCACAACAGTAGTTACACAAACACACCTCAATGTTAGTTATACTTATGGTGCCTGTCTTATGTTGGTAATATTATTTTTAGAGAATGTAATTTTATAACCCAACACTGAAATGCCATTTAGCTAATGTGTTTGCATGCTGTGCTTACATGTTGGTGATCAAAGAATTGAAGCCCACTTGAGTCAGAATTTTTATTACTTGCAGTTACAGTTGTGTTACAGAATTGTTGTTGCCGTCGTCGTTGGCATTGTCATCATTGTCGCTGTCATTGTTATTGCTTTGCTTCTACTTCTGTCATTTGGAAAGGCGTATTACAGTGGACTCTGGCGTAACTGAGTGTTTGCACAGTTAATCAAAAAGAGCTGATTAATCCAGAGAGACAGCAACCAAGTTAAGAAAACAAAAATGCAGCGTAGAGTGGCAGAATCATCATTGGCGTTAATAAGCATGCCAGTGACTAATTACAGATATATTATACAATAGTATTCTTTAAGTGTCTGTAAGAATAGTGTAACTTCTGTCATTGAATTCAGAATTATAGTAATTGTGTTCACCCATGTTTTGGTTTAGAGTTAAGGCAGTTAAGCCAGAAACCCAGTTAAGGGAATGTCTCTTCAGGGAGAATTCAGATTCTGTGTTAAACTTGGGTGTAATTTCAGAGTTGTTAGCTATGACCTTAGAGTTGGGTGTAACCTTAAAATTAGCAGCACAGGTTATGGCCATCACTCTTCTGGGATTTTTCTTGTACTGCTTGAGTCTTGGAGATGGAACCATTGAGCTGTCCAAAAGCGTCGGTAACCAGCTGCCAACATCGCTGTGTTGACATCCCAGAAGAGGGAAGGCCTAAACTATATCTCAGAGGAAGCCTGAAATCTCGCACAACACTGATTATAATCTGTGTTGGTAATTTAGGGCATCTAATAGTGCCAACTATCAAAACTGTCGTGTTTTAAGAAAAATAATTTTCATGAGGTTCACCTCAAAACTAATTTTTTAATTTTTGTCTTATGCATGCTTGCAGGGTAACAAATAGGTGAGGAAGTATGCTTTAGGCTACATAATAATAGATTTGACTGTTCATTTCAGTTACAAACAGCGCAAATTTAACCTCTTCAGGGAGGAAAGTGAAGGTTATGCCAAACTCATCACTGAGTTAAACCAGGAAGTGTCTGGCAGTGTTACTCCTGCTAATATTTTGGAAATAATTAAATCCTTGATAGGTAAGTTAGATTCTAGAAGCAGATGATTTTTTTATTGTATTTAATAATCATAGGGAAGCATGGGATTGCTCATATTGTAGGATTTAAGTAGCAGAGTTATTGTGTCTTGGCTGGAAAAGGTTTTGCAGGGGGTTTGGTCTTTTGTGTGCACATGTGCATGCTGGGAAGTTTATTTCTGGTTCAGGTATGTGTATTTTTTAGTTGACCTTGTTTGCTAGGGTTATGGGTAAGGTATTTTTACCTTAACAGCAGCTTAGTGTACTGTATTTACCCATTCTTAGCTCCTGGTAAATCTCATAATTAGCAAAGGGACCCTATAAAGGTGTGTACAGTATCCTGATTTTTATGAAGTGTTTGTACCAGTGGGTATTTCTGTGCATGCTAAAAAGAGTTTACCTTGTAGTAAAATTTCCATTGATCTTTATTTTATAAGAGTAAAATATTTCCATCAGTTCTAAAATAAAGGGTTGTGGGAGAACTGTAATGCTGTTTGTTGTATGACCAGAATGTGGTAGTCTGTGGTTAACCTTGTTCCTTTTTCATCCTTATGTTTTATCCAGTTGCAGCCTGTCTGATTTTTGTTGGGGATTATATGTTCTCATGGCAGTGAAGTAGGGTTTGCTGTACTGAGTGGGCTATGATACACTGTAGTGTTAGTAGTGACTAAAAAGTTCCTGCTACTCCTGAACATGAGGACAGTAGGTGTAGCAGGTTCCTCCAAAAGATTTTTAAGTGGCTCCCAGATGACATGGTCATGTAATTCAGAAGACTTGTGTATATATTCTTCCTCGTAATTATATAGATCATAAAACTTTTGATGAATGTATTTAACCATTTCCATTCAAATGTTAGACTGAGTCTGATGGATTGAATTGGACCCTGTGATGTGCTATATGTGTTCAAGTCAATAGATCTCAAAGGATGGAAATCATGTTGAGCTTGGTCTGACAGTTGTGAAAGCTCAGTTATAAAAACAAAAAAAAAATGAATCTCGTGCGATATAGTAGCATGTTAAATGTAACTTTATGTCAAGTATTTTATGTAGTCATAATCCTTGATTTTTTTTGTAATAGCTTTTTCACTCTGTTATGTACTAAATTTAATATATTTTTTAAAGTGCTGCATATTCTATGTATTTGTAATTAATTGTTCATTAACCACCAACAAACTACATTTATCAGGTAAATGTAGATACCTGTTATTTTGTACCATACTTGTACATTCTCCAACATGTTTTGCTTCTAGCTGAACCATTGTCAGGGAACTTATTTTCTTTTACTAAACCAGCATTATCCAAACATTATCAGGGTAGTTACAATTTCAAGGGAAGTGAAGCATCCAAGAACTATGCTTTTCATCTGTGTTGTTTGTGATATGCTCAACATGGATGAAAGTATATGCAAGAATGTATGATATAAAATAGTAGGTATAGCATAGTTGGTGTAGCGACTTGCTACGAGCTGGACGGTCCGGGGATCGAATCCCGGTGGGGGTGAGATTTTTTGCAGCCGTCCAGACTGGCCCTGGGGCCCACCCAGCCTCCTATACAATGGGTACCAGGTCTCTTTCCCGGGCGTAAAGTGGCTGGGGCGTGGAGTTGACCACCCACCCCCATCTAGTGCCGAGAAAGAGTAGAGCTATATCTCTACTCCCCCTCTGGACCTTCATGGCCTGTTCTAGGGAGAACTTTACCTTTACCTTACCTTTATATACAGTTACTTGGTAAGTGTATTTTGCTGGTGGTTAACAGACATTAAATATTTCTTATTTTAAATTCAAAGTACTATTATTTGTCTTCCAGGATGTTTTAACTTGGACCCTAATCGAGTTCTAGATATTATATTGGAATCGTTTGAATGCCATCCTGATAATCACCATTTTTTCATCCCACTGCTGCGTTCCTATATGTGTGATCCAAAGATTTTGTGTGAAGTGCTGGGTTTCAAATACTGCTTCTACCAGAACAATGCAGAGGAAACGACTCCCAAATCCCTATACCTCGTTACAGCTCTTATGCTGCAGCATAATATTATTGCCCTTGATGATATCTATTCTTGGGTGAGTATCATGAAGATTTTTTTTGGCAAGGTTAGGCAAGCTGTTAGTATCATATTCTTTTCACAAGGTGCATGAATTGAATGCGTAACAGGAAGAGCACATCTGCCCTCATACTGGTACTTTGTCTCCTAAAGCTGGGGTGGCAAACATTGGCACTGACAGAAATTTCAGCTGACATCAGTAATTTGCCTACAAATCTGCAAGGGAATTCAGTTTTTCGCATTTAATTTTATCAAACATAAGTAATTCTCATACACTGACAGTAGTGCAAATTATCAAAACAAAAATTTATAACCCTAATGCCCCTAGTGTGGTGATTGTTATTTTAAAATTAACACAACTAAAACTGCATAGGGTGCAACAAGTGAGGGAGAATAAGGTTGCATGAAGAGTGTCATACTCAAAAATATTCTTAGTAAGAAATTGCTGTAAAGAACAAAATGTCACATTGAAGACTTGGTGGAAAGTAGTAATGAAATTCATCCTCTTTATAGTAGTTGGAATTTTTGACAATAAACAGATTTCAGTGATCCTTCTACTTTTGGAAAGGTTGCCTGGAAGTCTTTTGGAATTGTTCTGAAGTCTTGTATGTTTCCATCCACTTCTTTCTTGTTGTGATGTGTTGTTAGAATTGTTAGTATACAATGGCAGTGCCGCATTATTTGCACCTCACAGCTCATAGTGGTGCTTCAATAAATATTCAGTGTTGGTTGCAGGACTTTCTGATAGTCCCTTGTACATTTCTTTCAGTACAGAAGATTGTGCTATTTTGCACAGCGAATAGGTTGTATTGATATTGTTACAGAATAGTCCAAATAAACAGTTTAAGAATGCAATGATTATTCTATGAAAACCTTTTTTAAATTTTTTATTTTTCTTTGGTTTAATGAAGTTGACTCCTGATGACAAAATCATTCATAAAGAGTGGGAGAAAGACATGAGAGAAGCCAAGGAATATGTGAGGAAACTGAGCATTATATCTACAAAGGAGAAAGATAAAGAGGAGCCAGTGGAAGAGAAGGAGAACGTTCAGGAAAAGGTACATGAATCGCACTGCAGTAATTGAGAGTCTTATATTTACAGTATGTATTTGTATTACTGTCACATCCTAGTGGCTGCCAGTGTTAGGGTCTATCCTGATTGAGTAGAGTGACGTGTACTAGCTCTCCTATAACTGCCAGTGGAATAAAGTGACCAGCCACTGTCTTGTGCTGGCTTGCTGTCCACACCAGGAAAAGCTCCTGCAAGTATTGTCTGGCTGTGCAGTAGCTCTTTGGCATTTCAGGACATACAGAATCATATGAGTGCTTGTACATACTAAATGCTGCTGGCATGGCAGTGGCACAGTGCCACTTGGTTTATTTCGAAGTTACTGACAGCTGCTGGGAACAACTCTCCTAACCAATATGATACCATGCAGAAATTCGAAATTTATTTGCCCTGTCATCCACACTGTCCAGTGGCAGTGCCAGCTGAGGTAATACTATTGTGCCACACATTCAGTGTTGCTGGTCCCTTAGGATGAGCAAACTCTGGGATCATAAGTAGGAATCCTGCACATGGCATGGGTGCTTGCTTTTTTACTTTTTAGTTGTCGCTGTCAGTTATCCCACATTTTTAGTCATGTAGCCCTTCCATCAGTTTGGGGTTATGTCACAGCTTAGTTCTCTGTGCAAATAAACACTGTGTAATGATCCAGGTGTGTGATTCCTAGGACTGAAGGTTTCTTGGATTTTTTTGGTTGGGGGGGAGGGTGGGGGAACTCTGAGAATGAAAAGGCATTGTTACCTTGCTTTGAATATTTTTTATTTCTACTTTAGGACAAATGTTGACAAGCTGGTGGTATTTAATGGCATGTTATTTCCTTCTGATACAGTATGCAGCAAATCAGAAGTTTGGTCTTTGTGAAGCATTGCTGAAGGTTGGAGACTGGGATCATGCCAGACAACTTACGAAGCGGTTACCGGAACATTGTGTATTTGAGCAGCCACCTGTGGCACGTGCTCTGTGTCAGTTACTCCATGCAGTTATGGAACCTGTCTATAGAAAGTAGGTGATCCACATTACCTTCATACCAGTTAATAAATTGAAACCTGAAGTGAATGTCCTTTTCTTCTGTTGTCTTGTGTTGCATATTAGTGACTGGGATGGACTGTGTTACGTTTCAAAATCTGAAACATCATTCTGAAATGTTCCCCAGTCTCTTATTTGAATCCTCCCACTGTTTATGTTTCGAATTGTTTTCTTTTAATCTGTAACTCTCTACTCTCTGAAATGTCAACCACACCATGTAGTTGTTAATGATTATCCTTAGATATTTTTGGTTTTGTGGTTCCCTTCATCAGACTATGCATTCATTGCACAAAGTACATAGAATTATCACATAATGGTGGTAGTGTTTGTCCATGTGGATATTTCATTAGAAGCATAGTGCCTGGAGTTTGATATCTACATTGAAAGTGGTTAAGAAAATTTAATTTTGGTTAGCATACATAAAACGTAACTACTCCAGCATGTGAAACTTCACTTTTTTGGTTTGATTGGTGACTGTGGCCAGTGCCAGATAGTATCAAACCTTCATGTTCACTTACAAGAGGGTTGGTCTGTTACAGTGCTGCTTTATGGAGAGATAGGAAAGATTAGCCTGTTTAAGTTGAACATGAAGGTGGACTTAACAACAAATTTTATTCTGCTTTGCCCAATATCTAGGCATTCGGTACTGTGATTTTTTTTATGGGTCTCTGCCATGTGTTGGCCATTTGGACTGTTAATTCTCACCAGAAAGGTATTTGGACCAGTAAGGTTTCACGTATGGAGTAGATTTGTGGAACAGTTTTGTTCAACTTTGTTTTTCTCTGAGGGCTGGCCAGCGAAGCATTTCATTATTTTTATTTAGTTAGTGATTTGACATTATTATTAAGAGACATTTCCAGACACTTTCGAAATATATTTTGAGATACATTTGTTTAGAATTAGTGTAAGGAGAATAAATGATCGTTTAGAAATGCAGTAAAATTCCAATTTTATGTTCCCACATTTTATGTTTTCCCAGATCTTGCACACTTTTTGTATGGTCCCAGCCAAATGCCTGTAAGAACAATGTCATATATTTCTGGATTTTATGTTCCCCAACTTTATGTTTCCCCAGAATTTACACTTCATTTTCCTAGTACCAGCTACAGAATTAATCCAATTTTACATTCCATAGTTTTCTTCTTAGAATTTTTATTTGTGTCTGGCAGGGCGTAGCTAGCGACTTCTCAGTGAAATCTCACACGAAATGTTGAAGTACTTAAAACAGTCTGGTACAGATTTGATGGGAACAGACATCAGATTTCAACTCATTAACCGTAGTCACTAGCAATGGATTGTACGATGAAGTACCTTTGCTCATCTTTAGTCTTGAGTTGAATACCAGTTTTGTGTAGACCAATTGGACTGAGCATAATGTCACCGAAAAGGGTGAAATATGTATAAAAGAAAGTGGAAATCATTTACAATAAGTAATAAAATGGATATTTTTGCGAAAGTTGACGCACATACTGGAAGACATGCTGACCTGGAATTAAAGTTGGGGACTTCTGGTGTCCATATTAAACACAGTTGTAAAAAGCCGTGACATAATTGAAAGAAGTTACGTCCAGTGTGGGACTTTCTCCAGGTAGTGAAAATCATTGAAATACTGCTGGAGGAACTGGAATCTGCTCATACTGTGTATTAAAAAATGTCACTAGGTATTTTTGCTGTTTTCAGTTTAAAATGTGTGAGTATGCCTGGTGTGGGTGTCCAGCTGTCATGATGATGTGTGTGAAGTCATGTTGTGATAATACTGTGAGCAAGTTGTTTCCAGTTTACATAGATGTACCATGTTGTATTTACATTGCAAAAATGTCCAGAAGTCCATATTTTAAGTGGCTTGCCAAAGTATTTTGGGTTTTATGCTTGATAAGGTTTTACACCATCCTTAGGTGGTCACCATAAACATGTAAAATTGGTTTTTTACTGTATTATTTGCTACCCATGGCTATCAGAATGAAAGAGTTTAAATTATTATTTGGCAGATTTGAGCCTTGTACTTGTTGCTTCATTTTTGACGAACTTGTTCTTCTTCAGAAACTGTGGCCTGGCAGAAAAGATTGTTGGCCGTCCTGTGCCTAAACTTGACAATCCTTTGGCACCACAGCCAGCGCAGAGTTTCGTGGAACTGAGGGAGTCCGTGATCCCAATGTTGTTGGCCCTAGGGCCTTCTGTGCATTATGACCCTGTGCTTATGTACAAGGTTCTTCGGATAGCCAAGGCTGCACTTACCCAGGTACTGTATGTATAGTGTTCAGAAGCACTCTTATTTAAAAATGGTCTGCTTTTTTGAAATGATATGGCAGTAAAGGAACATCATTCTGATTTTTATTGTCACATGTTCACTGATTGCTCCTTCTGTACATATGCTAATCAAATTTAAATGGTAAATGTTTGCACTCTGTCAGACTTGAAGTTAATGAAGGTCACACATGAACTTTCATTTCTCACTTGTGTGCTCGCAGAGCCTTTCATCTGTTTCAGGATCTTTACTTCCTGGCCATGAAACACTATCTGATTACCCCTGCTTTTGCAGCACCAATTCTATAATTTTGTCCCAGTGTAGACATTTCAGGAATGTTTTCTACCAGCTGTATGATTTCAGTTTCTTTTGCCTGTTAAATTATTTCCAGTTTTTCAATAACTGTGAAAGATCATAAATGTGTGTCTTTAATACTCATATTTACCAGAACATGTGCCAGCACTTCCCAGATTAAATCTGCTTATATGCTGCAGCTACATGTTGGTTGGTGCATTGCTATGCAAAAGGAGGAGGAAGTTGTGAAAGATAAGATAGCGTTTGGAATGAATAGTGTTGATAACCTCTTCATGAATAAGCTACATGTCCCAATTTGTAAACTCTTCATGGAAGTTCTGATAAATTTCTATGAAACCTCCATGTTTGAGTGTGCCATTTTTTAATTTTCTTTGTTAATAGGGCTGTGGTGAAAACCAGCAGGCCAACCCTGAAGGAAAAAATAGTCTGTATTATGACATTATTACCCTTTTGGATGAAGTTATTCTTCCTTCCCTCTCATATATGGACTGCAACTGTTGTGTAGCTGAAGAGGTGTGGAACATCATCAAGCTGTATCCTTACCAATGCAGGTTAGTATCACATAGTGCTCTGATAGATTGACAGTAAACAGTTCACTTCAAGGAATCTGCTCAATCACTAGTCATCTGTGCTGAATGAAGAATGAAAAACTATGCCAGTAGGGGCATTAAATGTATGTGTCATTCCTGAACAACTGAGTTAAAAAAAAATTAAGTTCAGGTTAAAGTTTAAAGCTAAGCATGTGGAAGTCTTTAAATTTTTCAGAAAGAGATTGAGAAAAAAATTCTTTATTGGTTAATTGATTTTTCACTCTCATACTTTGATAATTTTCAAATAACTGCTTGGTTTGGGGTTCATACAATATTGACTATGAATATTAATTTATTCTGGGATGTGATGCCATGTAGTCTAGTTACCAGCATTGCAGAGGAACCTGATGCTTGTGTCATCAGGGCAAAAGACTTCCACCCATACCTGCAGATACAGGAGCATCATCATTGAATTGCTTCAGCATAAGTGAACAGAAGCTGGCATTTGGACTAGAGCAGGTGTTAAAACTTGCTGAAGAGGCTGCAAGGGAATTATGATATACCTTCTCAGCTAAAATACTTCTCTTTCTGAAACTTAATGTGTGTTCAAGTAATACTACAGTAACCCAGAGGACAATAGTGGATCCCCCCACCCCTCTTTCCCCCTTCTTCCCCTGCCCGTCTTCACAGTCTCTGTAGAAACCTGGAGATGGGTATTGTATTTTATGTGAGTATGTAAGGAAGATGCAGCTGCCATAATTATTTTAGATCTCAGATTTAAAGGAGTATGCAGAGTGAACTGTTACTTCAGAAATGGCTGCAGATGAAAGTCTGAACTTAATACAAAACCAGAGTAATTGGTATTCTGTTCATTATGGTCAGGTTTCAGATAACTTGAATAGAAAGCAAGTCCTTTAGAAAAGAAATTGCCAAATGAAGAATTTGAAAGATATTTGAAAAAGCCTGCTATTTCTAACAGAAATCCCTTCACATGGTAGCAGGAGAATAGAAACATTTTTCTCAGTTGTTTCCACTTGCACATTATTTAGGAATACCAGCAGTCCAGGTGACAAGTGAGGAGTTCTGTAGTAGTGCTGGTAGTGCACACTTGGGCATAAAATCCTGATACAGAATGTGTTGAAAAGTTGTATTTATGCTTGGAAGGTTTTTGAGATTAACTTGGTCTGTACATGATACTGAGCTTCTTTTTTCTGGCTATGATGTGTGTGAATATCTTACATACAAAAATGAGCTTGGTTCAGTCGGTGGCTTGAATTTCCCACAGGCGTGCAGGAGTTGCTGTAGCTTCTGTTAATGAACCACCAGCAGCAAGGGTTTTGTCGTCATTACAGTGCATGTGTGTGTTCCTTCCATTTCCTTTCCATTTTGGCCATCTTTCTACTGTTATATCCTACATAGTCTGAGGTGACAACATCATAAAATAAACAGCGTGAAGATGAAGAAGGATGAGTTTTTCATAAGAAACAAGGTATATTAATGTGTAAATTATTCATATATTCAGACTGATGACATTTTTATGTCTCATTTTGAGTGCCAGCATAAAGAATTCGGTGTCCTTATTTACTGTTTGTACTTTGGTGGCAGATACTGTTTATATAGTCGTTGGAAGAATGATACGTATCAGCAGCATGCCAAATTGTTGCGGAAACGAGGTGAAGCACAGAAGAAGATTAAGTCCATCATGAAGAGAGTTAGCAAGGAAAATATTAAACCTGTTGGAAGACTCATAGGAAAACTCACACATTGCTCACCAGGATTCCTCTTTGACTATGTACGTATGCTGAAATGTAGGAGCTTACATATTTTATATACTGTGAGGTGAGATGAACTGCACTATGTGCTTGTAGGCTTTAGTTTCATAAACTTACAATGGATTGATTTTAGCCTACTTTCCTTCATACACAGGGAAAAGAGGTACGTTTATTTTATCTCTCTGCAGTCAGTAATAAGGGCAATGCACAAACTTGTTAGATGCAAGTACCACTTGCTGTGAGGTTCTTAAATGATGTGTGGTAGTAGACCTTGTAAAAATATGAATCGTCTTGTAAGGTAATGTTTTTTTAGAGAGTGAAATAAAATGAGGACTGTACAGAAATTTTCTTTAGTCCACACAGTATTCTCTCTGGTGGGTGTTAGGGTTCTGTCCTCAGAGGATCAAGCAGGCAGGTCATGAAGCTGACCACTCACCTACATCTAGTGCCAGACTTAATCTCTAAACCTTTATATTTACTTCCCTCTATGTATTTGTGAAATGGTTCCTAACCCTGCGAGGGCCAGGAGTGCAGTAGTGCTCTCTATGCAGTCTCAGAAACGTTCTTGTGGTTTTCATTTTTTTTCTTAGGTAACATTCTTGTTGCAGCAAGGAAAGCATGTAGTTTTAGAATCTATCTCTAGATTTTTCCTGGTTTGCTTTGTTTAGGCGATACTGTTTTATGTACTTGCTATAGCTGCATGATGTGTAATGGACAGTCATCAGTTGATGAGCTAATTAAAGTGTTGTGCAGTTGTTGGAGTTAATACTGTGGACTAATTTAATATTGTTTACATTTTTACTAATGAAGTTTTAATTTTGATTATTTCAATTGTTTACTATAAAGTTCAGCATTTTTTACACTAATAGCATTTCATTCCAATATTTTTAAATGTGTTAGGTGGGGCAGAAATACTTGACAGTTTTTCGAAATGAAATAACTTGAGTATTTTCGTTATGTGTTTTGTTTGTTATGTCTCCAGGTTCTTCTTCAGATACAGATCTATGACAACCTCATTAACCCAGTTGTGGATTCATTAAAGTACTTGACAAGTTTGTCATATGATGTACTGGGCTACTGTCTTATTGAATCCTTGGCATCAGCAGATCGTGATCGTTTCAAACATGATGGAACATCAATTTCTTTGTGGCTACAAAGTCTTGCCTCTTTCTGTGGTGCCATTTTTAAGAAGTACAACATCGAACTTACAGGACTGTTGCAGTATGTTGCCAACCAACTGAAAGCACAGAAAAGGTAAGAAAACTAGAAAGCAGTACTGAATTACAACTTATGGAATGAACTGAGCAGAAGGAAAATTGATGTTACAACAAAGTATTTATTATGAAAGTTGGTTTTGAGTAATTATCTAGCATGCAGTCTTATAAAGCAGAAAAAGTTCTTGTTATAAGGGGGCTTCCAATGTCATAATGCTGAATTTGTTAATGTCATAACACATTGAGAATTCTCATGTTTATCACTTTAATCTGAAGCGCTTTATGGTGGCAATCTGTTTTTCTACATTCTGCTATTTACAAAATGTTTTCCATCTGTTGGTGGAGTTATGCTCTAACCCATTTCTTGGACAGGCATTTTTGCTGTGTGTTCCGTTAATTTGTGGCCATTTTCAAGTAAGCAGCATTGAACCCTGTCAGTGCCAGGTGGCTGATCTGTCGGCCACTGATATTGTTGCATGTTATGCTGACAGGCAATCAGTCGACTGCCATTTTAAGTGCTTTAAGCTTCCTTCTCATCCATGAGCTATCAGCAGCAATCATGTCATTGAATAGCATGACTTTTGACACTTTAATGTCTATAACATATGTGGTTTTATTTGCATCTTGGTATGTGGTATGTCACTGCATTGTGACAAGTCAGGTTTTGTTCCATTGCAGTCACACTACCATGTGCTGCCACTGGTAGTGCCCCTGTAATATTAACAATGTCATTGATAGTATGATTAATGGTGTTTCTGTTGATCTTGAGATTAATGGTGTTGGATATACAGCAGAGTGTGATGGTAAGTATTTGAGGTGACATTTATTGGTACTGAACAAGCTCAGTGAGCTTTGCTGAACAAAACTAAGTCTGCTGCTGAAGTGTAGAGAAATTTTTATAACATTACTTGTGAGATTTGAGGTGCTCATTGCATTGACAACGTGTAGTCTTGTACAAATGTACCAGTGTTTTGGAGGAACATGTTGCCTCCATCTTCAGTGTGGAGGCAGTAAGTTTCTCCAAAGCATTTTTAGATTTCTACTGGTGCGCATGGGGGCGCGCGGTGGCGCAGTTGGTTGAGGCACTACGCTACAAACCGGAACGTTGCGGGTTCGATTCCCGATGGTGTCATTGGAATTTTCCTTGACATAATCGTTTCGGTCGCACTATGGCCCTGGGGTCGACTCAGCCTCTAACAGAAATGAGTACCAGGAATATTTCCTGGGGGGTAAAGGCGGCCGGTGCGTAGGGCTGACAACCTTACCACCTTCATGTGCCGATTGTCTAGAAATCTGGGAGCCTCAACCTCCTGGAACCCTAAGGGTCTGTCCAGGCCTGTAATGGAATTGTTTTACTGGTGTGCATGGCATAACATCCCAGAAGGCAGTAATCATCAGTTATTTGCAAGTTTGTGTGGAAACACATGCACATTGGTGGCAGTGTTATTTTTTTAAATCTGTATTTTTAGAGGGGGATGTAAATATCTAGTACTGACTGATAACATTGAGAAGGTAAGCAGTTTGTAGAGATTATTAAAATTTACAAGGGAACGCTGGATGCGATTGCAGTTGTCTAAGTGATTATTGTGTAATTTTATTGTGTTGTGTTTTCATTTCTAGCTTGGATCTGCTGATTTTGAAAGAGATTGTGCAAAAGATGGCTGGTATTGAAGCAGCAGAGGAAATGACACCAGAACAGCTGGAAGCAATGGCTGGTGGTGAACTCTTGAAAGGAGAGGTATGTTGGTTTGAGGGAAAGTAGAAAATTTAGGTCACACAAGTATGAACCAATCACTTGTGAACTTCGTGTCAGTTATATATAAAACTTTTAACTGTTACCTTCTTGCAAGTAGGTCTAATACATGAAACTGTGAACCTGATGTCAGTTTTACAAGTTTTCATTAAACTTTGTTAAACCTGTTAAATTAATTTATAAACCAACTGATGCACACTAAAACCACTTTTTTAAGTCGCTTTATTATAAAATTGTTAAAATTGTACCCCTACACGTGTTTCGATCCTAGGATCATTGTCAGGGGGTTTTTTGCTAAAAGCTACAGTTACTTCAACCACATGATTTAAAATATTTTATCGGCACTTTAAAACATAAGTTAAAATCTTGTAAAAAGATTCGTTAAAAGTTGTAAAATTATAAAAGCACTGTAGATGGTAGATTGCGGAAACAGTTCACATGCTTTTAATACCACGATCCCACACGCCAGCAGTTCCGCAATCTACCATCTACAGTGCTTTTATAATTTTACAACTTTTAACGAATCTTTTTACAAGATTTTAACTTATGTTTTAAAGTGCCGATAAAATATTTTAAATCATGTGGTTGAAGTAACTGTAGCTTTTAGCAAAAAACCCCCTGACGATGATCCTAGGATCGAAACACGTGTAGGGGTACAATTTTAACAATTTTATAATAAAGCTACTTAAAAAAGTGGTTTTAGTGTGCATCAGTTGGTTTATAAATTAATTTAATATGACGAAGATGCACGGTGTCAACAGTGTGAAATTTGTTAAACCTGCTTCCTTTCAAACAAAGAAATGTAATGGTGTGAAGAAATACCTATAGATTTCACGTGTGCTTAACGTGTGTCGTGGGTGAAGACACTGCTCTTCTGGATATGATGTCACATCACTGGTTAATCAGTTCCTGACATTTCAAAGGAACATAGTGCCTTTGAAATGTCAGAAGCTGAGTACCAAGTGATATGGCATCATATCTCACTAGAACAGTGTTCTCAACCACTCTGCAGGACTTGCATGTGTTTTGATTTTTTTTTTAGTAAATTCTATGGCCTGTGACATTTTATGCCTTTTATTTTAGTTGTCATCTTCACTGTCTTTAAAGAAAAAAATTATAGAACTTGTATTGGCAGCCATTCTGCTTGGCTGTAACATTTGTGTGACCAGCAGAAATTGATGACTTGAAGGTACTAATCTGTTGTCATTTTTAGGCTGGGTACTTCAGCCAGGTGCGGAACACAAAAAAATCATCACAGAGGTTGAAAGAAGCACTGGCAGAACAAAATTTGGCTGTGGCTTTATGTCTCCTGATAGCTCAGCAGAGATACTGTGTTGTCTACAAGGAGACGGAGAAGAGTCATTTAAAATTGGTGGGGAAATTGTATGATCAGGTATGATGACATTCTGTGTAGTTTGCCTTTACCCCATATTATAAAAAGTATGTTTTGTTGGAACATTTTCAAGTTTTGGTAGTCCGTGCAGTGAAACAAATTTTGTGAAAAAATATACAAAGGCATGTCTAGAAGTCCTTAAACGTGCCACTAGGACAGAACAACAAATACTACAGCTTTTTGCCACCAGGTGCCTTATTATTACTGTCTGTTGAGTCAGTGTAGTGAGTTTTGCAGCTTTAACCTTCAGCATTGGTTCTCAGCCGGTATTTGTTGTTGTTTGTGTTAAGTGTGATCTGTGATTTTCTAATGGCTGATATGCAGGAACAACACATTGCATGAAATTTTGCTTTAGACTCAGGATAACTGCATAGGAAATGCAGGAGACAAAACCTGGGTTTACTGTTATGACCAAGAAACCAAATGGCAGTCCTCTCAGCAGGAAAGACCATCCTCTGCAAATCTGAAGAAGGCAAGTGAGATGGAACATGAGGAGCACGTTGGTAATTATTTTCAGCCGTGAGGGCATTGTTCGTCAGCACTTTGTTCTCCAGGCCAAACGGTTAACCAGCATTGCTATGGGAAGGTTTAGAAACATCTGAGGGAGCAAGTCTGCCAAAAACCTTGGGAACAATGGCAGAGCCAGGACTAGTTTATTCACCATGACAGTTCACTGGTGCACACTGCTTTGTCAGTGCAGCAGGTGTTGGTTGCTAGAAACATGGTTGTGGTCCCCCACCCTCCTTACTCACCTGATCTGGACCCTTGTGAGTTCCTTGTTTCTGACTGAAATCACAGCTGCATTTTCAGAATGTCCGTGAAGTTCACGGACAGTCACCATCCTACACACGATTCAAAAAATTAGGTTCTAGGTCCTCAACCTTCATCTTACTCAGGTCCTCATAAAGAGGGAATTTTCTCTTGGATAATGAGGAAACCAGCATTCTGTTTGTGATGGTTGCTGATCCTGTTGGTTGATAACCTCTCATATTTCTCCAGGACTGTGTCATGTGTTCTTGTTATATCGTTGTTCTAGTTTCACTCTGCCATCACTTTTCTGCAAGTCATTAAGCTTCTGTAAATAATGATTTACATGGCTGATGAAGATAAACTTCTCATAGCACAAATATCTTTTCACCTTTTTCAAGTCTTGCTGTTATGCTTAATTTTGTGCCACAGTGAATGGTGCCCATGCATTTTTGCTTGTACAAACACCTGAATCACTTATAACACGTCTGAACGCATAGTGTATGGTATACAGATAATGTCAGTGTATAAAAGCCACACCGACATCAGTAGATAAAGATGATGTGAACACTAAGGACAGCCCAGATGCGCTGCACAGCATGCAGGGTAGCCTCATCTTCAAGCAACTGGGGTACACTAGCCTTTTATAAGAGTGAAATTGCTAGTTTAGTGAAAAATAGGTATGCAGGTACATGTCTTATGTGAGCAAAATTTGTAAAGTGGTTGCTTATTTAGTGAGGGATGGATGTGCTTTACAGTAAAATGTTTTCATACCAGATGATATTTTTTGTTTGGGTGGTGAAGTAAGGTCATATTGTTGACATGTTTATGTAGAACAAAAATCTTTCTGTTATTTAGTTTTCAGTTTGTGAACTTCATTCTGTTGTTTGATTTGTTCCATTCACAGTTCCCATGTTTGTTGTGCATCTCCTGTGATCCTGTTGACTTAATTAGACAGCTTTCGGTAATTGTACGTGATACAGCCGAGACAGAAATGAGGACAAGTTCCTTTACCAATAGTTTATGAAAGATGGTGTAGAATGTGCCTTGAAAGTCACATTGTAATGTTTCACTGTAGCAACTTATTCATACCCTTGCCTTTTTGTGCACAATATATATGCTGTATGAGTTTCTTTGTTCATATGGCTCTGTATTTTTGTGCTATAGAAAATTGTAAGCCATAACTACCACTTTTAAAATGTACTTAATTGTGGCTTTAATACTTGCAAACACAAAAATTAACACACTGACTGCACTGAGAACATTTGTGCTGACAGAATCATAAACTCCCAGTTCATTATGCTGTGATTTATGTTATTTCTTGTAATGTTTCTGAGTGATATCGTCCACTTTATTTGGAGCAAAGATTGTTGTAGAACTGCTCTCCTCTTTGTAGAGGTCACATGATGAAATAATGTTTTGATCGATGTTCCTTTCGTCTCTGTCTAAAGCAGGGGATTTCTCAGTATAAAATGTAGTTATAAAATATAGTGGCCGATGACTCAGAATGGTAAGTATCTATTACAGTATTTTAGTAGTAATTAATGTGTATTTTTTCAATCCCTGTTATCATATGCTTACCTTGCTATTCCAGATTACGGCCAGATTTGGAATAACTCGCCCAACACTTATTTTCAAGTAGTAAAGTTGTGCTATGCTATTGCAAAGTTTTGTGTGCATTCATTGCTCTACATGCATTGTTCTTATGACTGTTATGCTTTTCATTTATTTAACTTTTTGTAATGCACTACAGTTCAAAGAAATTTAAATAGACAAACAGTTTGTAGGAATGAGTAATAAGTGACAAGAGTAAAAGTAAAGTAAAGTACAGTTGTCCCTTTGTACATCAAGAAGGCATGTGTGGGAGTGGTGGTACAGCTCCATTCGCTCATGACCTTGGCACTGGGTGGTGGCAAGTGTCCAGCTTCACACCCTGTCTTTCTCCCCAAGGATTCACTGATTAGGAGGCTGGGTGGATTCCCAAGAGCCAGTCTAGATGCTTTGGGGAAGAGAAAAATCTCTTGCCTCTGCCAGCAGTTGAGCCACAATACCTCAGTTGTCAGTGTGTAGCTTAGTCACTATACTGACTGCACTGTCCCTACTCCAATTGACAAGTGGCAGACAAAATATTGATATGAAGAATGGTTATTCTGAAAGGATGTCATAAGTAACAAGCAGGTAAAGGTAAGGTCACTGTGCATGCCTGGAAGGTTTGTGAGGAATGAAAGTATAGTTCCACTCATTCTTTACTACAGCACCAGATGGAAGTGAGTGGTCAGCTTTACACTCCATCCATTTTACTCCTGCTGGAAGAACCCCTAGTACCATTTGAGTGGGACGGGTGGGTCCCAGAGATGGTCTGGACACTTCGGAGAAGAGAAAAACTAATTGCCCCTACTGGGAATTGAACCAGGATTTCTTGGTAGTGTAGCCCATAGCCTGGTCCCTATACTGACTGGGCTATCAATATGTGACAAATGTAATGATTTGTTCAAAATTTTGGGACAGTAAAACATACTAAAACAGATCTGAACACTATGACATTTGAAGTTCTTACAGCAGTGGTTATGGAAATTGCCAGAGTCTGGGATATGCCAGTGTGTACTCTGAGGAATGAAATTTCTACCAAGATCCCACTGCTGTGAACTCTGCATCCACATTCAAAATATTCTGGCACACTTAGCACTAGTGGTTGGTAGACACTGTGTAAACAAAGTTGTTAACAATTTAATCTTCAACCTTCTGATACCTTGTATTGTCTTCCTGCAGTGTCAGGATACATTGGTGCAGTTTGGAACATTCCTGGGTTCTACATTGTCAATGGAAGAGTACATGACAAAGCTGCCTTCTATCCACAGCATGCTGGCAGACTATCATATCCATGCTGATGTTGCTTTCTTCTTAGCTCGGCCCATGTTCACACATGCTATTAATGTGAGTGCTGTTTAACTAGTATCACATTTAACCCTTGACTGCTGTGAGAATAACAGATCAGAGATATTCGTTCTGATGTGTAATAGTAAAAGAGAAGAGACTGAGAGAAGGGGAACAGTGGGTAAAAGGGTGGTGAAATTTATGTAACCAATAAAATGTTCAGAAATGGCCCTTTACTTGAATACATGCGGTGTACTGACACATTGCATATTTTGTAATCTGAACAAATAAATAATAAATAATTAGGTTTAGATGAAAGTGAGGAGCAACAAAAAGAATTATTCAAGAATATGATGATGCATGTTTAAGTAGGGGAGATTAGAAAGTGGTTACTGATGTTGCTGAAATATGTGTCACTTAAAGTAAAGGTGTCCCTGTGTCCAAACACCATACTTTCAGGGTTAAGAGTGTGGAGGTAAATGTCCATGCATTCTTAACCTTAGCTCCAGGTGGAGGTAGTGATCATCTTCACACGGGCCACTGCCTCCATTTCTGTGGCTTCAGTAGCCATTGTAGGCTAAACTGAATCATGGCCTGTCACCATTGTGAAGAGAAAAATCTTAACATTGTCAGGAAAGAGGCCCTAGTCTTATAGACTATAGTCAGTCAATTCATTGACTGAGCTGTCCGAGTTCATAGTGGTTGGTTTCTTCATTCTACATTAATTTAAGTGTAAACACAATTTTCATGTTGAATAACAAAATTGTGAAGGTGGTTGTAAAGCACATGCATTCACAGGTCTAGTAGTTACTGCGTTCATTTGTTTTGTGGACAGTAGATGGAGTTTGGGAATGACTGGTGGAATACAATATGCTACTATTCAAATTTAACTGTATATAATTTCTGTTATTTACTTTCAGCTGAAGTATGATGCATTCCGTAAGGCTGATCCAAACTGCAAGAAACTATCACCTACAGCAAAACACCAGAAATACTGTGAGGCTGCAGGTGAAATTATGAGTCCTATTGTTGCTTCAGTACGGCCATTGCATCCTCCCAAGGTGTGGGAAGATATCTCTCCACAGTTCCTAGTGACATTCTGGTCTCTAACAATGTATGATCTCTTCGTTCCTAATGATAGTTATCAGCGAGAAATTAATAAGATCAAACAGCTCTCCCTTCAAGTGATGGACTCCAAAGACATGGTGAGATTCATTTTTGTGTTCACTGTATCTTCATTAATTTTGTTTTCCAAGCCGGTTTGTATGTGGTGTTACTATTGACTTGCATTTGCTAGGCATCTCATGCGAATTTCAGGTGGTTTTCCAACTTTCCTGACTTTTTAAGGTTTTCCTTAGTCTTCGGATGATGTTTTAAAATGGGTCTTTTCAAAAGCTGTAGATACAATGCAGTACTTTATTTACATGTTTCTTGGGATTGGTGGAAAATGGTGTATATTGCAGGAAATGCAAAAACACAAGCTTGATGTTGTTTGTCTTTACCTTAACCCTTATTTGGAATGTGTAACAAGTAATATATTTAAATTGCTAAACAGTGCTTGACATTTTTACAACATTGATTCCAGAAATTTAAAATATACAGTATCATCATCCAGGTGTGTCATCATTTGTGAAACACTGAAATTTTTTCACATAACAAATGTAGTTACTTCAAAAAATCCCATATCTTCATATGTTTTGCTTTATTTGTCTGTGAATGTCCTCAATTTCTTTTCCAAATTTATAGAGCATTTCAGTATTCACTGTCATGCAAACCCCAAGTCTCTTAGAGAAACTCCAGAAACAAAGAAAAGTTATGCTCTATTATAAATAGATTTAATGGCATCCCAGGTCAGGGAGTTCATAAAAGTGCTACAATTATTTGATACAGATAAATAACAAGACATCTGTTTGACTGGTGGTTATTGTTTGTACTACATTGAATCACATACTGAACTTTTTACCTCAGAGTCCATTCATGTTGCTGAGAGATGGTAGGACAAACTAAGAGACTTATTTCATTTTTAAGGCTGCCAGCAAGGGCAAGAAGGAGCAAGAGAGATACACTGCACTCATGGAGAAACTTCAAGAAGAGAAGAAGAAACAGCATGAACACGTTGAGAAAGTTATGGCCAGATTAAAACAGGTATTGTCATGATGTAAAATAAATATCTTTGTGAATATGTGATCTTGCTATTGTCACAGCAGAGTTTTAAAGCATGTTTTGTGTCCATTTGAGGTGATATGTAATCTCCTCATAGGTATGCTGTGAATACAGAACTGACAAATATACTAACCAACTCCATGCTGCAGAGTCCTTCTGGGGAAGCTAACAGGTCCTCAGCTAGTCAAGAAATTTTCTGCATTTCAGGGAACTTGGAGATTAATTACTGCATTCATGAGAGCCTGCCACCTGTCCCTATCCTGAGCCAGGTCAATCCATTGCATCCCCCCCTCCCCCAATCCAACTTCTTGAAGATCCATTTTAATATTATCTTCCCATTTATACCTAGGTCTTACAAGTGATCTTTTTCCCTCAGGTTTCTCCACCGAAACCCTGTATGTACCTGTCCTACATACATGCCACATGTCCAGCCCAGCATATTCTTCTTGATTTGATTTCCTGAGTAATATTTAATGAGGAATGCAGATCATAAAGTTTCTCGTGCAGTCCCCTGTTACCTCAGCCCTCTTAGGCCCAAATATCATCCTCAACACCTTATTCTCAAATGTCCTCTGCCTATGTTCATCCATGAGTGTGAGAGACCAAGTTCCGCATCCATATAAAACAACAGGCAAAATTATATTTCTGTACATTTTAATCTTTATATTTCTAGATAGTAAACTGGAAGACAAAAGATTCTGCACTGAATGATAGCAAGCATTCCCTGAATTCAATCAGCTTGTAATTTCTTTATGAAAGCAATTTGATTTGTTGGGGTTGTGAATTGTGATGACTGGGGATTACTCTGAAAGTTGTCAAGTGAATTTAGTTTTGGTTCATAGTGATCAAATGTAATTAATTTTTCTTAAAGTTGCACATAATGTAAATACTTGGCATATGGCTTAAAAGATGGGTCCTATTAAGATCTTCACCTTGAACTTGAAACTTGTATTTTATTAATTTCTTATTTACTGAGTTCAGTAGACCCACTTTATTTGCAGCTTTGTGCATCACAGTTTTGCTGATTTGTGGAAAAATTGTTGCTGTAACATTTGTACATTGCATTGTAGGTCCCATGCTCATTTGAAGTTACTTATATGTAATGCAGGCATGTGGTGTAGTAGAGAACAGCCCACATCATCTCACCTGTCTCACTTGATGTAAAATGTGCTTTGACCTTACTTCTCACAATTTATTAGAACCACTTGTGGTTGGAGGTTGTCATGGCAGAGCAATCAAAGATCATGTCTTTTTTCACTAAGCGTTCTGCCTCCCCCATCTGCCATGCATTCTACGTCATTTGATTACTGTGAGAACTTTCAGCCAGCAACACTGGCATAGTTCAGTAAACACCATCACAAATGTTTTCCATATTTTGTATCACATTTCGTATGTCTTTGGTTCCCTGAACCCCATTTTTTTCACAGGGTGTTAACTTCATACACTGCTATTTTACCATTTGTGGTTTCAAAAATATAACCCCTGTGAACATCAAGGGTTTAATGTGCGTAGAGTAATTAACTTGTGGTAACAGATTTATGTATGCAAAAAATGGACATTCAGAGTATACATTTAAAGGTATGGTACTTTTCAGTCTAAACGCAGCTGTTTATTTACTGCACAAAACAGCTATACCCTTGCTGTATTATGTGGTCCTCTAAATTCTTTTATTCTTACACAGTGTACTGTTCTTGAGAAACTTTTGGAAAGCTGGTTTCACAGCATCCATGCCATATGCCTGTCTTATTGTACGTTATGTGTACATTCATTTGCACGGAACCAGTTAGCTCAAGCAGGAATGTGTTGGCTGGTCAGTGGCTGTCCTGAGGATTTTCAATATTTGACAGCTGTGTATAATAAGTGTATCATCTGAATGAATACTCTGCACTTGACATAGGTGCATACAAGCCTGAGGCAGTTTTGCATTTTTAATTACAGGAAAAGGATTCTTGGTTTTTGTCACGATCAGCCAAATCTGCAAAGAATGAGACTATTACACAATTCCTGCAACTGTGCCTGTTCCCCAGATGTATTTTCACTGCTACAGATGCTGTGTACTGTGCTAAGTTTGTGCACACTATACATAGTCTCAAGACTGCCAACTTCTCCACACTGCTTTGCTATGACAGAGTGAGTATCATCATGATTGTATACTGTGGTCAACAACTGGCATGGAATGCCATATGTACACTTGAAAGTGGATGTTCAAGCTTTTGAATGATGGGCATATTTCTTTACTATGTTGGTAGAGAAACATTGGTAAGTATGTGCTTGCTGTACCCAGTTACAGTAGCTAAGAAGATATCTTTGTTCTTTCTGCACAGTGAGATTTCCGGTTCTTCTACCTTCAAGAGTTCCATGATCTGTGGTCTGTTACTGCCAAAAGAAAGCTTGAATGTGGGTTTTGTTTTTGGCTTATGGAAGTGTGTCTTCTTTTACAGCTCTTTTGTGATATTACATATTCAGTGACCTCGTGCACTGAAAATGAGGCTCATCGCTATGGTCGGTTTCTCTGTGCCATGCTGGAAACTGTTATGAGATGGCATTCTGAGAAGGCTACCTTTGAGAAGGTTAGTTGTGCTATTTAATATTCACATTGTAGTTAAAATCTAGACTAATGTATTCAAACGCGCATGTGCAGGTGTGTGTGCGTGTGTGTGTGTGTGTGTGCGCGTGCATGTGTGTCATTTCTCTGAAAGGCTGGCCATTGAATGCCTGACCATTTGCTTAGCTTTGGGACAGGGTGGGCAATGATTACTGCACACAGCTTGTGAAATGTGTTGGCTTTAAATGGAAAAATTCTATCTTGCCAGTATGAGCTGCAACAAGAACTTCTGCAAGCTGTTGTGGTTGAAACCTCCAACTTGCAGGACAGTGTGCATGACCTTCTTTTTTTTTTTATTTAATATTCTTGTAAAAATTCAGACTGCTGTGCTTTATATTTTAAAACCATAACTCTTTGTTACAGGAGTGCTCAAACTATCCAGGATTTGTAACCAAGTTCCGTGTGAGCAACCAGTTCTCAGAGGCAAATGACCATGTTGGATATGAGAACTACCGACATGTTTGCCACAAGTGGCATTACAAAATCACAAAGGCTATGGTTGTTTGCCTTGACTCAAAGGATTATGTCCAGATTCGGAATTCACTTATTATACTCATTAAGATTCTTCCACATTTTCCAGTGCTGGCTAAACTGAGTCAAATCATTGAGCGGAAGATAGAGAAGGTAATATACTTCCAGAATCTATCTATAGTGTTGTTTTGCATGCCAGTAAAGCTCTGTCTGCACTAGTTTTGGATGCAAATAAAATCCTGTCTTCACAGTTTTTGTGGTTCATTATGGTTCATTAAACATTACCAGCCATGTGTTGTGTTATTACAACCATGAAAAAGGCCATACTCCCAGTTAACAAGCTGTTATGCCCAAAGTAAAATCTGTCAGCCAACACCTTAGTACCAGAAGATTTAAAACCCCTTATTTTCGGACTATAAGGAGTAGTTGGCATTGCAGATTTATCATTAGTAAGAAGATTGAGCGCTTTCACCTGAAAGACAAAAGCAGACTGCTTTCGAAACGTTGGGAGTGTTTGCATTCAGTGATAATGGGAAAAGTCCTGGTATGTATTAGTGATGTTTCACAAGAAGATTCAAGTCTTCTGGGATATAACACCATTTAGAGTGGTAAATAAATGCCGCTCAGTATGTTATCCTATTCCAGTGGACATGAATCTTCATCAGCACTTAAAGGGCCCTGGCTTACTTTCTTTTACACTTTTGGTTACAATGTCCAGCAAGCTTATTTGCATGAGCTGTCTTTATATCAAGGGATATACATGGCAAGTCCCGTTTATTAGTCTCCATTAATAGAAGACATGCCCATGTTTCATAACTAATTGTTTATGAACATCTTCTTTTTTTCACAACACTTCTATGCCTTTAAAAACTTGAAAATTTTTTTAGTGTATTTACAACCTTGAACATATGCACCTACAAAGCTGACATCTGACAACCTTGTTTAGGAACAGAACAAACATGGCATTTCTACTTGTGCTTGATCAGTTTAAAAATGAGGTAATAAATAAATTTAGATTTGCAACAAATATAAAAAATAGTCATATAATTAACTGTGTCAAATTATTTAAAATTAAACAAATGTGGACTGCCACAACCCCACTCTCAGAACATCAGATCTTACATTATCATGTGAAGGTTTGAGGTTGTCTTGCACTGTTACTGTGTTAGTATGTATAACATTCATAACTGTAATTATAATTTGAACAAGATTCTGAACTTTTATATGTCTGGCTTCAGGTTCGTGAGGAGGAGAAGAACCAGAGGCAGGATTTATTTACTCTGGCCACAAGTTACAGCGGTCAGCTCAAGGCAAAATCAGCCTCCATGATCCGAGAAAATGATTTCCATCAAGTGAGCGATAAGGTAATTTTGCTTGTGGCTTTAGTGTCAAAAGCAGTTTGCTGTTTGGGTGGTTAACAATGTCTGGTCTCATATAAATTGGTCTCTCACATCAGCTCTCTTTTGTTACATACATGTGAGCTCTTCCTGTGCTAATACATACTACTGGTGGTTACTTTTTACCATAATATATTACTACTGTGTATTTATAGTAATGGAATTTGCATAATCTCCACATAATTTACCTCTTCTGTTATAGCCCTGATGATTTTTTCACTCTTCCAGGATTTTAGCCAAAAATGCAATTAGCAGAATTTCTGTGCACCTTGGTTCAGCCATCATTATTCTTATTTGTATCAACCATGGAACAGGGAGAAACATAGAGATAACTTACTACAGGCTGTACTGATAACTGACACATGGGAATATTTAATTGGAGTTTAAGAGAAGATGTAAAGATGGGAACTGAAATGGCTTAGGATAGGGTCCAAAACTGTTTTAGCTCTTTTAGTGTTTGAATTTCTATTGAGTGCACAGGAAAAAATCCTAACTGTTCTGTAATAAATTTCTTTCCTTATTGTATATTAAACCAACGAAGTGCACCTTCACTATCAAATTTTAATAGTAATATATAACTTTCCCTACATATGTTTCGGTCTGCCTAGACCATCATCAGGGGTTCAAACTACATTTAATTCACATCCATAAGTTCACTGTGTTATCACACTCATTATAGTTTGATGTTTATGTAAGTAAGATCACTGTATAAAAACACTTTCTAAAATCACTTCTTTAACGTATATTGTGTCATATATAAAAACACATTGTATATAAGACTTTGAAGGCTTGTCAATGTTTAAAAGTTTAAATCGTCAACCTGGGTATCACAATTGGCTTGTTGTATAATTTGTTCATGGTTTTGCATCATTTGAAGTTTTCTTGTTTTTGCGGTGAAAGAAATAGATATATATATAATTACAGTTACTTTCTCTTATTAAGTTCTTATCTATATCATGATGGATAGCAAATTTTGTTATTGAATGACCTACCTGTTGTGTACTCTGTGTACACTTCACAACTCGCGATAACACAGAGTACACAACAGGTATGTCATTCAATAACAAAATTTGCTATCCATCATGATATAGATAAGAACTTAATAAGAGAAAGTAACTGTAATTATATATATATCTATTTCTTTCACCGCAAAAACAAGAAAACTTCAAATGATGCAAAACCATGAACAAATTATACAACAAGCCAATTGTGATACCCAGGTTGACGATTTAAACTTTTAAACATTGACAAGCCTTCAAAGTCTTATATACAATGTGTTTTTATATATGACACAATATACGTTAAAGAAGTGATTTTAGAAAGTGTTTTTATACAGTGATCTTACTTACATAAACATCAAACTATAATGAGTGTGATAACACAGTGAACTTATGGATGTGAATTAAATGTAGTTTGAACCCCCTGATGATGGTCTAGGCAGACCGAAACATATGTAGGGAAAGTTATATATTACTATTAAAATTTGATAGTGAAGGTGAACTTCGTTGGTTTAATAAACAGTGAGATTAAAATGCACGGTGAAGGTCATATAAAATATTCTTTCTTTATGTTCCTAGCCTTCAAAGTCTCAAGATAGTGGATCAGTAAAACAGGATCTGAACATCAACCCAGCAGCGGCTGTTGCCGCAAAGCAAGTGAATGGAGAAATTAAGCAAGAGAAAGAACGCTCAGTAGAGAAAACAAAGGAAGCAGGAACCGTGCGAGACAGCAATAAGGAAAGAAGTGAACGCAAAAGTGCAGGCCGGCAACAGCAGCAACAGACAGTGGTTGTAGGAGAGCTGTCAAATAGCAAATCAAGCAGTGCATCCAAATCTGGTGTTACTAATGTGACCAGTACATCTGAAGGCAAACGTGATGCCTTATCAGGGTATGTTTCAGTGTTGGCACCAGTAATCATTGTCAGTGCTTGAAAAGCTGTTACCAAACTAAATTTATTTGTAACTTCAGGGCCTTTGGAAATACTGTAATCTGTTTATCTGTGTGTTCACATTTAAGTCACTTTTAATTTCTTCTGTCCATCCATTATGCAGTTGACATAACAAAGCATATCAATAAATGTAATTATTTGAACTTCTGCTCACTGATTTACAAAATTTGTTTGCTTCATGCACTTGGACAACCACATTTTTTGAACCTCATTTATTATCAAAGAGAATGTCTTCATTTTAAAGAGTCTGCTTATGTGTCCTAGTTGAAATTTTATGCATGTGTGCACACAAGCATGTACAGAGTGTTCTGAAATACATGACACAACCTGCTGAATTTTTATTTATGGAGTCATCTTAAAAAGTACTGTGTGTTCTGCAGCTGATAATAATATAGTGGAACTGCAGCAAGGTATAACATTTTATAAAGTAAAGTGTTCCCTCTACACACCATGAAGTGAGTGCTCAGCCTTACGCCCTGGCCACTTTACCCCTGGGGAAAGAACTGCCAGTACCCACTGAGTAGGAGGCTGGGGGAGCGCCAGAGCCAGTCTGGACCTTTTAGAAACGAAAATCTCATGCCCATGCCACAATGCAAACTCTGGATTATCCAGCCCATAGCCAAGTCACTATACCAACTAAGCTTTCCTGGGTCCTGGGTATATAGTGGATGAAAGTTAATTCAAAACACACACAGATTTTTGAGTGTGTGGAAGGAGACATTGTAGATATGTCAATATACACTTTCTTTGGATGTGTTTGCACTGGATGTTTATCTTTTTCCTTTGAAAACAAATTGGCCATAACTTAAATCATCCAAGACCCATGTTTATGCAGACATTTTCCCTTTTTTTTATTCGTTTATTTATTTTTTTATTTTATTTTTTTTTATTTTATTATTTTTTTATTTTATTTTTTTTACTTGGCCCTAAAGTGGTGCTATGTTTTTCAAAACATCCTATGTATTGCAATTTGTAGGGACTATGAATGTGTTTTTATCTCAAGTATCTAGTGTTTCATTATTTCCATACATACTCATGTGGTATAAGTTATTGCTTGTATATAGTGCAGCAATCAGTTTATTATTCTACCTTTGTTGGTAATTTGGCTACTGTATCACCACTCATTGGTCACAAACCTGTTCAGGGTGTATGCCAAAATTTCGGAGGAAATATTTTTGTAGACATGAACATAAATTTCGCTCTCAGCCACACACGTATCAGCGTATGTCACTAGAGTTGTTTGGTGGCCACATATCTGTTATTAACCTGGATGCAAGTGGTATCACAACAAACATTGATCTTTATTGACATTCCTTTCAGATCTAATAAAGAAAAGTCTGAAAAAGAAAAAAGCAAAGACAAAGATTATGAAGCCAAGGAGAAGATGATAAAGAAGGAAGAGAGGAGAGAGGAGGGAGAAAGGGAGAAACGTTCCAAGGAGAAAAAGGAGGAAAAAGCTGCCCAGAGAGAGGAGAGGGCATTACAAAGAGAAGAAAGGTCTTACAGAGTAAGTAAATACTTTTGGTGTGAGATTACACATAAAACAGTTTCTGTAAGCACACCGTGCAGTTGCTACAGATATGGTTATATTGCAGGATGACCGTTACCTGGAAATGCCAAGCCCAAGCTTGAAGGAAGAACAGGTGTTACAGCAGCGTTTCAGCGGTGGTGGAAGTGGTGAGCGGTACTATGGTGGTAGCAGTGGAGGGGGAAATGACCGTAGCAGCCACTACTACTCACGGGAGCCAACACACGATGACCGGGACAGAGATAGGGACCTCAGCAGCCTCTCCAATAGCAGTTCAGGCTCGGGCCATAGGCGCAGCCAAGAGCCGCCCGAGGTCGACAGAGGTATGCTTACAATAAATGTCACACAATGCAAACCTCTAATTTATGTTATTTGAGTTTGGGTTTTCCCATAATTAGCATAATTTTCTTTTGATCTCAGTGATTTTTCTGCCGCAAAATTTGATTCAGTTCCTGCCAGTAAAAGTACAAGTGTTGTGAAGGTCTGGATTTCCAACACTTATATACACCCATTACTGGGTGGTAGTCCTCTTTTCCATTAATTGTTGTGGTTATGATTATTTTATTCATTTTATCATGACAGTAATTGTAAGTTGGCAGTTTTCTGGCAGTCGTAATTCCATCGTCAGGTACTCTTAACTGGTAATTTAAATTACCAGTAAAGTTTCCCAGTTCAGAAACATTTCAAATTGACTGGCTGCCCACACGGTCTATTCGAATACCCAGCTTAACCATATCACATCATAGTCACCTGTTTCCACATTGTATCATCAGTTAATAACTCAGTGTATATATTTCAAACCACCTTGCTTGCATTGAGTCATCTGCATTTTCTGTAAATTAATATCCTGCTTAGAAATCTTCTGTCAGCAGTGAGTGATGATCATTTTCTGCACCATCTGCTGTGGGACTGGTGAAGGAAGTGGTTTTTGATGTAATATTTACATTTGTCATTTAGTGTTGATCATGTCCATGAAGAACATAAAACAAGATGTAAAGAACTTGGTTTGTGTGTATTATTTTTGTAAATGTAGATGTGCTTTCATTGTTACAGATGTGAAACGCAGAAAGCTGGAAGGCAGTTTGTCCTCGAAGGTTAGTATCCAAGTCTCCTAGCACCGCTGGCTGGGGGAATCAACTTGCAACTTACGGTCAGGCTGGAAGGTTTTCTGGGTTACAGACGTGAAATACAAGGTTCCCACTTCGCTGAACAGCTACATGGAAATCCATTCCGTCCCCCACACCAACCGGCTGTGTGGTCGCCTCTGTCCATGTGCCAGCCAGGACACATCTTATGCACCCATTGCTGCCAACTAATTTGGCCTGCCTGGTGTCTGTTCACATGTGTATTGTTTCTTCTTGGGAATCTATCCAGTCTTATCATTTTTCCAATGGCTAGTGGGGTGGAAGATGTAGAAGGTTATAAATTTCGAAATGGAAGGTTGTGTTCGTTATTATTTAGACTTGGGTTCCAGGAGAAGATCTTCGTTATTCAACAGTGCTGCTTGCAGAACAGTGTTAGGTTGTTGCCCAAAAATAATTTCAAATTGTATTACCCAGTGAGTGTTGTGAATGGGTTTGAAGGACCGTTTTACCGTGAAATATATGTAGCTTAATTTCTCAAAGGATCAGAAATTCTGATTTTGTGGTAAATGCAAAATAAGGAAAAGCAATTTATACTTATGACCAGAATGCATATTACACTGTACCAAATCTACTAGTGCCAATTTTCTTGCTTGTAATTATATTGGCACTGAATTTTAAAGTGTACATCTCGTGAATTCAGTATTGTTATGGCCTTGTGATATTATATACATGACTGAGAAGAACTGAACCATGAAGAGTTGGAGTATAAGCAGAAGAACCCTTGCTAATGCTGGCTTTTAAAGATATTTTTCAAGAAATAACACACCTGAAACAATTCATAATTGCTCAGTTGCATATAGCTTTGAAGACTCTTTGGCTGCCAGTGAAACAAAGTAATGGTTGTTACAAAGGATGCAAAATATTATAATTGTACATAGTTTAATAATTAATTCGGTTTATGTTGTGATACACTGTTCTTGAAGATACTGTGTCTGAAGGTGCTAACGATGGAAGAAGCTATCATGAATAATATTCAGAAGTTAGAGTTGCTTTGAACCTTGAGGTGACTCACAGCTAATCGTTTATGCAGTGATCTGCAATTTATAGTCAAGCATAACCAAAACAGAATATTGAATAGTTGTTCAGAAACTGCTGGCATTTTTGTCCTTGGAAGAGAAGATATTTTTGTTGTAGAACTGTCAATGAAGAATGAAGGAAGAAGTAATTGCTCCTGTGAGTGGATCTTTGATTGATATACCCTGGCATCTGTATTAATACACTGTATTCCTTGAATGAACATTCTTAGCAGTGTATGAGAAATGGGCTTCTGGTAAGACACACATTCCATCTGGCTTCAGAATCAAGACCCTACATTTTTGATGGGCATTCCAAATTGTATTTTGAGAATTTTTCGTGTTCAGTGAAGAGCGCATTCTACATAATTAATACTGTACTCACCTGTACAGTTGGGGATTGGCCTGATTTGTGATTGGTATTAATATGCACTTGATGAACATTGTGGTAGAAGACAGGAAAGGATGTGATGCATATACAACTTCACAGTTGTGTTTTGAAGATGCTTGTAATTTCATCATACTTAGAAGAGAGGATCAATGGCTCAAGACTATTTACAGCAACACCCGAAGAATAACAGCAGTATTACAAGATGAATATTCTATTTTGAATATTAAATTTCATAATACAAATCAGCAGTTTGTATATTACATTTTGTATGTGTTCTAAAAGAATTTACAACAAAGTGTCTTGAAAACTACACTGAGTGTTGGAATTGTGCTGCAAAAGGGAGTTCCATGTTATTGAAATGTGTATACTTAAAGGATCGTTCATAGTTCTTATAAGTGGTGTTACAATCAGTAATATATAAACTGATCTGAGTTCATGGAGTACTGTTTATGTCCACCCCACTATACAAGCTACACAGAAGAAAATGAATGGTTTATGTACGCATGCATCAAGCCAAGATACTATGAAGACTTCAGACAGTAACATGTCTGGACATGCTGCCAAGTTGTTGGCATCCTCTTCTGGGTTCATCACAACCTCAAAAATTTTTTTCAGTTGCACTGCTGTCACTTCATTTCTTTATCATCCTGTGGTCTGTGTGACTTCAAAGCATCCACTCACTTTGTTCTGTTTGGCTGGCCAATGGGGAAGCAATCATCATTCGTCAGGAATTCAAGTATGTGTGTATGCTTAATCATGAGGAATAGCATGTCGGCCAACTAAAGAATAAGTCTGTCAAGTTTATGTGCTGATCGACGCAGGCAGGACTTCCACAACATGTTACTTGTGGCATCTTCTTGGAAGGCTGCCGAATGAACATGAGTCTTCGGGCAGAACAGTTTCGTTAATGTGTTCTCAGTATCCTCATCTGTTGGTGAGTACAAAGTCCTTTCTTAGCAGTTATCCGCTATGTTTGGAGGCCTTTCGCACTGTTCATATTGATGAAAGCAGATATTGTTTACATGAAACATGGTATTTTGTGCCACTTTTCATTTTCTTCATATATGTCGCAGTGTTCATAGCTACTTGTCTGGAAATTAATCTCACTAGCACAGCAGCCCCATCTTTTTTGCCCAAGAGGGAAGGTTTTCTAGTCATATTGTTACCACACTTTGAAATATTGACATTCAGGAAGATTTCTTTTTATGTATTGTGTAGACTGTTCTGGCTTCATTGTGAGTGCCACCTACTGACTGTAACAAGATACAAGAACAAATGCTGTAGTCTGCTGTACATCAGAAATTTTTGTTGCAGATGTTTAACAGAAGAAAAATTATGTTTTTACTGCAGTTCTGAGTGTGTTAAAATCAGCAGTCTGATACTTGGCTCGTGCATGAGCTTGAAAGTTGCACACAAATACAATTCTTAAGGTGTATGTGGAGGGAATAAACATATCATAATCATGCTCATAGAAAGTACATGACTGGTGAAAATATAGAACCTCTTTTGGTGTTGTGGGCTATTTATTGCAGTCACTTGAAAAATGGTCATTGTGTAGTTGTCATTTGGCAAGTGTGTTTTTGTTTCTTACATGGCGGTAGGCAGAACAACTTGTCAAGAGTAGTTCTTTAGGGTCAATTATCATTTATTTATGAATTTCCAGTACTGTTTATGCACTTTGTATTATTTTTGTGTCTTTTACTCACATTGAAATTTTGACTCAAGAAACTGGGTAGTTTTTATCTACTATTTGTGCTTCTAAGAAGTACTTGACTTTTTTTTGCCATGTTTAAAATTTCTTCTTGTTCATCCACTTGCCATGTTAATTCTTTCCTTACATCCTTTATTATTTGAAGGTTGTTTGCTGATTGAAAGGAAGGGATAAATGTGCCTGCAAGTAGTGTGTCTTATCTATTGAAGTTTAATTTTAAAATATATTATTTCAGTGAACAGTCATAGCATATAACATACAGTGTGCATTTAAAGATGATACAGTCTTGGTTTACCAGCCATACATACTAGAAACTTCCTCCATGCAGTGGGAAAGTTATCATTGCTCAGTTACACGATCATGTTATCAAAGGTAGTGTTGACTTTGCGTCGTTAATTCAAATTTGCTGTTACATGATCCAAGATATTCACTGGGGCAAGCTAAAAGCAGCAATACAAACTCACATTATGGCAGGTAACAGCAATGTTTCTGTCATAAATAAAACTCAAAAATAGTGACCTTAGGAAACTGAGAGACTTTCTTAACAGTTGTAATTGTCTAATTGTGTGCAACTGCTGCAGAAATTCTTAACATTATGTCTTAGAACATAACAGTTTATTACCCAAGTGACAGCAAGTCGGTAGTAGCCCTGTTTTTAGAACAGTCATAGCCATTAAAATCAGCTGTTGCACTCAGGATTAATGTAAAATTTTTGGAAAAAGAAAGGTATACAAGTTTGGATAACTGGTAATTTGCACAACTGTATATGGGGGAGAGGTATGTTTAATGATCTCGTTATTTATGTAATATGCCACTACCCTGCTTGTTTGGTTACAACAGCGGGAACTGGTTGCCAGTGATCTGTGTATTTTCATTGTCAGAAATACAAGGCAACCCATAGTGCTGCCATTCATTCACTTGAATAATACTATCAGGATGTAACCTAGCACCAGCTCTTATGTTGTTTATCTACCTGTGATTGCCCCTTGAGATTGTGTCAGCTTTCCTTTTGCATGCAGGTCATTTTAGAAGGAGGCTTAACATCAAGTGTGCATCTGTGTATTCAGGGCATAGGCATACTTTAACCGGAGTAAGTTACTTGTTGAATGTGACAGATGGCAAGTGCATTGAAACATTAAGGTACAAGTCTTCTTAGATGTTACACTGTGTTTACTGGTCAAGATTTGCCAACATTTTGAAGTATTCTTGTCTGTTCAGAACATTGGTAACTAC
This sequence comes from Reticulitermes speratus, assembly GCA_021186555.1. NCBI lineage: Eukaryota > Metazoa > Arthropoda > Insecta > Blattodea > Rhinotermitidae > Reticulitermes > Reticulitermes speratus. The sequence goes on from JAJKFL010000001.1 coordinate 12,946,360, forward strand.
TTACCAGTCAACATGGCATAACATCCCCAAAGACTTGTATCTTCAGCAACACAGTGGTGAAAACACCTAATTTATATGAACCATATTTTGAGATGGTACACATATTTGAAATGTAGAAGTGTTGGCAGACCACAGGGTGGTGTTTCATAACGTTTTGTCTAGTAAAGTTCTTTTTTAGTGGAGCCCAATCATAATTACAAATATCATAGTCCTGTTTTAACAGTGTGCCATTCCAGTCCACATCTTTATCGATGTGCATTTTGGTTTTGTCGTTGCATTTCCTTTACATTCCCCAGGATGACTTCTTTCCCGAAAGATTATCCACTAAAGTATTGTTCATTGTACTCAGTGAATTCTTTAAAGTATGATTTTCGAAGTAATATGATCTGCATGCCACATGATTTCATCATTATGAGTCCAAATATTTGTCTCAAGCTAATATGTGTGTGAAATTATTTTGTTTGTAATGAAATTGTGTTTGCAAGCAGGCATGTTTGTTGCTGATGATACTTATCGCTTTGTAACCTAACTTTACGTTCCCCCAAACAGCAACCCACATATCACTCTGTGTAGAACGCTGTAATGTACTTCACTGATGTTTCTGTCCATGCATACTTTACACCTTTGCCTGGAAATTGCTTTGAAATTTGATTTATTTCGTGTAGACGGGATTCTGTATGAGAATTGACTTTGTCCCACAAATCTATTGGCAGTGGTTTCAGGTTTTGTTGCTACATCACTGAAAATCCTTCTGAAACTTGTTCATAGAATTGTTGGTTCTTGAAGATGTGAGGTCAAACAGATGAAAGAGAAGTGTGTTCACCATTGCAGTGGTTTTTTTTATAAAAACAGATTGAAAATAGTGGGTAAGGTTTGTTAATACCAGTATTGTGATCCACCATTGCAGCTGTTGTGGTCTTATGGTGGGTGGTTTGCTCTGGATGATGGAACCTCAGTTATTTGATTGTAGTCAGCTGTGCTGAAAATGTACACCATCTTCACAGACTGCTTTGCTGCAACATTTTGCGTCAACAGTTGTTTTATTCTGGACGTAATACTTCCTACTGCTTTTGTCCCCTGTGTCTGTAGATAAAATATTGTATGACTTGAGAATCTCTTTCCATAAATATGGTATGCTCCCCTTTCCCAGTTTTATTTAGTCTGTTGGCAACGTTAAAAGGCATCTTATGTTAGGTTTGGTGGTGGTGGTGGTGTGTGTGTGTGTGTGTGGGTCATTTTTTTTTAATTCAAAATTCCCACATTTGGCCTTACATAGTTTAGAACTTAGTACCATGTATTAATGGTTTGCTTGTCATATGAAATGGGCACTCCTGTGAAAACACATCTTTACATTTTGTTTCAGAATTTGAAAAATTTTCCGAATTGTTACATATAAAAGGCTAATGCTTGCTGTTCTGCCATTGAGTATGTTACAAAACAGGAGCAGAATGTGATAGCGATAACTGACACTACAATATGTACCTTTCCACAAGTCGTTATAGCGTATGTCCAGATGGCAGCATTCCTTCATTTGTCATGTGATTCTAGTGTTGATATAGCCATCTCTGCACAGCTTTTCCGGTTTGTGGTACGTTTGTTCAGTAGAGTATTGTTGCTAAGGTCATTACATTATTTTCAGGGGTGAACAGAATTTCATTCTTCTTGGTCATACTGTATTGCCATAGCTTTATAAATGAACATATTTTGGCAAGTCTTTGTAACCCTTATTGGGATGCTCAGGACTAGTTTTTTGGGTATTTGTCAACTGTAGTTTGTGGGTTTTCCTCTAGCATGATCCTCAAGGTCATTTTTTGTGCCTCGTGCCAGTTTTGTAAATAGTTTCTAATCTGTAATTTTAATGTGGCTGTCTCTTCAAGAGGAACGTTCTTTGTATTTACCATTTTTAATATGATGCATGGTTTTCGAGGAATGGGTGAGATGGATGGACAGTTGGACATTTGGCTGATTACTACAGTAAAAGCTGGTATATCTGGCACCTTTGAGACCAAAGGGTTGTCAGTGTTTTGGATGTTTGAAATGTTATACCTAATTTGTATGTTAGTTTACTTAGCACTCTCATGGACAGACCTCTAACCGTTTAATTTGTCACTTAATATCGCATCTTGTTTTCCCTGCTACATTGCTATTCCCTTCTCATCACTACTTATGTAAAGTGGTGTATATGTATAATCTAAAAAAATGACACCAGTATTTCACTCTTTTATTCATCATATTCACAGCACTTAATTACAGATTTTGCTGTTACTGTCTTAACTGTTTGCTTACATAATTTTATGATGTAAGTAGTTGTTCTCGATCAACTTGAATAATATAATACAAACTTTAACTCTGCGGGTTATCAGAAACAACTTCAGTCTTTGTTTCTCTTCTGCATTTCAAATGGCACCATCCAATACCACTGCTTCCACCAGGGATGCTCAGGGATGCTGTTGAATCTCCAAGTTTCACTCCCTCCCCCGATTTTCCCACTTATGCTTCTTCAGTTGCAATTGGAGAATTTGTATGGGATATACAAGCTTTCTTGAACATCTGGCAAATGTCTGCTTGTTTGGTACATTCTTTTCTTTTCTGCAGAAAATTGAAGTGGAAAATATGTGGCAGCATTACTGTATGGGCCAAGTAACATGTTGCTGGGCTGTAAAATCGTGAAACTGTCATCTGCTGCATCCACTCAGAACCAGGACAAATGGGGCTGCTGGTAGATGAAATTGTGAAATGTAATGGGTGTGTGTAGATTTCCAGATCATCCAGTGTTGGATAAACCAGCTTTAACTGTATATGGATTGTAAACTATTTTGTTGAGGCAAGATGTTTTTGAAGAAGCTTGTTTTATAGGCACATCCACACCAGTTGGTACCTCTTTTGATTTAATGCTCACAATTCAGTAATGGTTTTGATAGCTTAATCAATTTTGAGCTTTATGCTAATTTTTATAAATGGGCCATGGTCTGGTTGATCTTTTGATGCTGTCATTGTCATTCAGGTGTAACATACTCAAAATGTTCAAGAATCTGTTCCAAGGTATTCCAGTTGATTTAGTAAATTAGTTTGTGGAATTTGGTTGTATGTACCAGTACAACCATACAGATGGTTTGTCATATAAATACATGTATTATGACTGCAGGGGAGAGTCATGTAACTGGTTTCCATAGTGCACAGAGTTTGGTTTTAGAGCCCTTCTTTCTTTTCTCTTATCTGTTTTGCATATTTATTGGTTTCTTTGTCAGTTTTTGAAGAGTCAGTTGTAAAAATTGTTTTTGCATCCTGTCAGGCTTCTAAATGGTAGTCTTTTTTTATTTGGTCACTTTCTTTCATCCTACTCGAACTCTGAATGACTAATTTGTTTCTTAGAAATGGCCCTGAACATTATTTTTATGTTTTCTGATTTGTTATGGTTGTATGAGAGTTTTGTCACCACCACTGTCAGACGGCATTTCTGCAGAATTGTTGTTTCATCTCTATAGGCGTTATTATCTCAAATATGATCACTTGAAAGAAACTTCTACCATAGAAAATTTACGGCACTTGTCAATGCTTGTTGCTTATCCAGTTGCATGGACCATGCTAAAGAACACTAATGTTTTCATTGTGAATGCTTATTTTATTATGCATTTATCTGCTTTTAGAACATCTGTATTTATTCTTGGCATGTGACCTGGGTTTTATCAGGATTCAATGTAATTGACATATGTTGTGAGTAAGCACTCTTGATCTCTTGGTATGAAAAGATATGCCATGGTGAATGAAGCTGGTTTTGTGATGTCTTAGTTCAGCTAAAAGTTTGCTGTTTTTAGTCATTGAAATATAAGTCTGGGGGGTTCAGATGGTGAAAATTTGATGTTCACAGAGCAGGGTTTTATTTCCTGTGGAATTCAAAATATTGTACGTTGAACTTCTCGTAGCAGATCACTACTGTTGTAGCCTTGTGGTAAGCTTACCACAGCTGGGCTCAAAGTGTAAAAACTACTGCTGATCATGAAATGCTACTTGGGCTGCAGGCATGTTATGAGGAAAGATGTCAAAACTCTTGTTTCTTCCATACCTTAGCATTCTGAACTTAACTTGAAGTTTCCCACATTGTCATGGTTTGCTTCCCTTTCATAAATGTGTACACATTCTGAATTCTTTAGTGTGTCCTCACCACACCCCAGTCTGATTTTTTTCTTCAATACTATTGGAGTTCAAAATTGCTGCTGTCTGATGAATGTGCATTCTTTGCACTGAATCTTTAAATTTATAAAATAAATGTACCTTGCAACAAAATGTGTTCAGAACCATAGTAGCTAATTGACAGAATGGAAGAGAGCTTTGTAGTCACTCAGGTAGCCAAGAATGCAACATTTCATTGTTGTACTCAAAATAACCTGTTACTGGTTACTATGCTGAACCACATGAATACAGTCCACACCCTTCCACCTTATTTTTTTAAGATCCATTTTAATATTACCTTCAGATCTGTGCCTGGGTCTTCCAGATGGTCCCTTCCCTTCAGACTTGCCAACCAAAACTTTGTATGCATTTATCATCTGTCCCAAGCATGCCTCATGTACTACCCATCCTTTTTGATTTGACCATCTTAATAACTGGAGATAAGTTCAAATTATGGTGCTCCCCTTATACAGTTTTCTCCAGCCTCCTGTAACTTCCTCTCTTTCATATGCAAATATTCTTCTCAGCACTGTGTTCTTGTTTGCCCTGAAATCTGTTTGGATTGTGGTCCTCTGCTTTGAGACATACAGGTTTATAGGTGGATACCTGTGTTCCAGACAAATGTGCTACCTCCTTCTTCAGGGTCATTGAGTACGAAGAGGATGTGGTTTGGTTATGCAGATAGGTTACAAGGAATGTGGCCAATCAGATCTTTGGGTGGGGAGTGGGGGGACAGAGATATAACTTAGTGAGGACCAGTAGGAACAGCAAACAGGAAATGTGAGAGACTAAAAAATGAAATGGCCTTTTAAAGGCAACAGTGCATTGTCACTGGAGGCAACACAGAGGAATGTACATCAGATGGGACGTGGGAACAGGAACAATCCTTTTCAGGGCCACAGTGCATTGTCACAGGAGGCAACTTGAACAAAAGTTTACACAACAGATGGCAAGTGGGAACATGAACAACCCTTTTCAGGACGACAGTGGGTGGGAAGTAGGAACTGCCACATCCACAGGTCTGAACTGTGCAGTGTCTCCCCAGTGCTGCCATTTGTTAGTGGCATGATTGGAGGGGAGGAGGCCGTCAGCGTACTACCAGACAAAGCTGCAAAGGAAATTTTCAAACAGGGAATTGTTAGAATCCTCAAGAGGTCCACGATAACCAGCTCAGCCTTATGACATCAGAGAAACATGTATCTCATACCACATAGTAATGCAGACCTCACAGTCCTGCCAGCAAACATCTGGCAATGTACTGGCCACCCTTCAGCCAGACCATTGTCTCATCAAACTGACCTCTCATCTGGCTTCTTCCAACTACACATGAGGCCAGAGCATTGCAAGTATTGTGGTTTCTAGTGTCACAGCCAGCAGTACTGGCTTACCAGATTTCCCATGCGACACATGTTGGCCCAGTCAGTCATGCAGCATATTGCAACAGCAATCAAGAGAGACCTTCACTCCCAGTTTGATGTGTACATGGTAGCATACTCGATGATTGGCTTGTCTTCCTCACACAACTTTCAGTCCCGGCCATCGTCCAACAGATTCAGCATCAACCCAACTGAAACTGTGCTGAAGCTTACATCAGCCATGCTGTGCATGGGCGTCAGTATCATTGTCAGTGGCACAATGACTCCAGCTGATGTCTGCATCTCGAACCTTCTGGGATGTGCAGCCATCATGCAGCAAGCTTCACATCTGGATATCCTGCAGATAGTGGGTTAACTTTATCAGTTGTCAAAAACAGTTAACTTTTATGAAATGTTTCTACGGCCTATGAGTACAGAGCTTGTTAATATCTACAGCCTTTATTTGATATGTTTTTGGTTATGATAAGTATTTAACAAAGTACAAGTAACAATTCAGTACTGGAACTGGCTGTTGTTACTAGTTATTTTCTCTTAAAAAATTCATAGTTTACTGTATGAAGAATATTTTACTTTGTTAATTTGGTAATTTTTTAAATATTGAAAACTTAATTTTATATGTATTTCTTAGAATCTTAAACATTACATGATAGAATAGAATAGAATAGAATATAAGTAGGGCGGGCACCAGAGCGTCCCATGCACATCGACCATTTCTAATCCTTTGTGCAGCCCTTGTATTCATTTGTTTAGCAGCCCCGCACTTTGAACAAAGTGCAGTAAACTGCTTACAGAGATATCCTTAAAGTCCCCTGGTTTCATAAAATGATACCCCAGGTACCTGAATCTTAATACAGCCAAGGCCTCACAGTCGCGAGAACATGCGAGGCTGTTTCAGATGCGTGTTTGCATCTATCTCACTCGGGACTGTCTACTAGCCCCAGTTTAAATGAGTGTCCCTTTAAATGACAGTGTCCTGTGAACAGCCCTGTCAGTATCCTTAGCTGGTTTCTGTTCAAACTGAGTAGTTCTCCAGCTCTTTTAGCAGAGGGTCTACATTACATGTTATCAATGGTGACAGAATGTAAGAACCACCAAGTAAATAATTAATGTTGAGAATATAGGACATATCCCATTTCAGAGATGTATTCTGTACAAGATTTAAATAGCCAAAGTTATGCATTTATCAGAAAGAAAAAATTGTTATCCTGCCACATGGTTGCGTTAGTAATAAAAAAACATAAAGGTCAGTGAGGTATGAATAAGTGATAAAACAGATTTGAAAAATATATGTACTCCAAATTGATGTGTGCGTTTCCACTCATGCTGAGAATATAATGAATGGTAGTCAAGAGCAGTATGGAATACAGAGCATGGTACATTTTCATACAAAAGTTTGAAATGCTGTACACAGAGTCTGTGTATCTTCCATCTATGTAAACTGTTCGTTCTGTATTTTATACCACAGTAAATATATATATTGGTGAAATTTTTAATATAACTTTTGACAATGAACATACACCAGGTCTTCACATTGGTGTAGTTGAAGATTCCTTCTTCTGGCATATGACACCACATCACTGGGTAATAGCTTCTTGACGTTTTGAGGCAATATTGCCTTGAAATCTGAGAAACCTATTACCCAGTGACACAGCATCATATCCCAAAAGAGTGGAATCCACAACATACACCACTGTTATGTGTTAGAGGTGCTGCATTGTTTTGAGGAAGTGTTGGTTCTCCTTGTTGCTTATTGCTCAGCAAGGAGTGAAGAAAGACTCCACCACGCCACAGCTGGAGGCAGTGAGACCAGCTGGTCAGGTGGGATGACATGGCTGCTGCTCACCAAATAACCTCCCTTTGTTTTCCCTTCCTACTCTTGTGTGTCCGCAGAGCTCCAAGCATGAAGAACGCAAACAGCAGCAGTTACTGGAGGCCATGACCCTCGGTGGGGGCAGCATGGAGAAACCTGAGAAGAAGGAGAAGAGTTCAAAGACAAAAGATAAAGGCATGCGTGACAAAAATGTGACTGAAGAAGAAAAGGAACTGCGTAAAGAGCGAAAGCTGGGAAGAAAAAGGGTATGCAAGGTGTTAATACCACATAGGAATTTGAGATTTATGTTTTCATTTTTATGTGCTGGCATTACAGTGTTTCTTTCTTTTGAAGTACGGTTTCTGAAGAGAAGAAGTATTATTAAATTGGAGGGTGATCATGAATGGTGAATTGGGAAGTAAGTGATCATGTCTTTTTATAAAGTGTTTATCCCAGCATTTTTGTGGAAGGACTGTTGAAAACCAAAAAAGAACTTAAGGATAGCCACCTCCAGTCCAAGAATTGAACCAGGGATCTCCTGAGTATGAAACGGGAGTTCCTGCCACTTACCTATGATGTTTGTTGGCACTGTTGTATGGTGGGGAAGTGTGCCAGTCTTCCGGTTCCTTAGACACATTGACTCACAAAAGCTGAACATTTTGTAAGGATCCAAGAATGAAAATACTAGTTTCAGGAAACTGATATAAAACTTGAAGGAATTTATTTAATCAGTAACTTACAAAAGCCAAGCAAGAGTTAAAGAATTGTGAAAGCAATTTTAAGTCCATGTGTTTTCTAGCAAGAACTCTATGTTGATGGATGCATACTTGACTAGTAAGTGTTCAAGTGTTTTCTAGTAAACTTAGTAACATATACCATAGTAACATAGATTTTCTGTGCTTTTCAGTGAAGGTAAGAGTAATTGTGTCCCTGTACCTCAGCACCATTCCATGGTAACACACACTGAAGTCATGGTGTAGTGATTAGTACTCCCACTTCATGTTTGTGAGACCCATGGTTTGATTTTTATCACAGGGGCTGGCTGTCCTGTAAAAGAATTTCAGTTGTTCTCATTGCCTTCAAGTAAGAACTGATTTAATCTAATAATTAAGTGTAAGGTCCAAATAACACAACACTTAGTAGAGTAAAGTCATATACACATTATATTCATGCTGCATAAATATATGAATATATGTAGTGTAAATATAATGAGTATATGACTTTATTCTACTAAGTGTTGTGTTATTTGGATCTTATACTTAATTACTGGATTGATAAACACAACAGGATGACGTTACCCAAACTGATTTAATATTTGAAAATAGATTATGTTCTTTTCCTTCCATATCTTCCCCAATTAATCTTTCCATGTTCATCCATTTCCATATAGTTGAGAAAACATTTTTAAGTAAACTTAGAAACAGACAAGATAAATTAATGCAGGAGGTATGAAGGTAAAGTTCCGTTCATTCTCACCCTTGGCATAGGTGGAGATTTGAAGAATAAATTTGGTTTTATGGGAAAAGGAAAAGCACAATAAAAATCAGCCGTGTATTGACTGATTATACCATCATCTTAACTTTCAGACTAGTTAAGTTCATAATGTGTATTTTGAAAACATTAAAACTCCTAGTGCCATGGATCTACAGTTTGTGGGGATGGGATTTTATTTAAATATACAAGGTCTTCACAAAAGAAGTAAACACTTTCAGAACTATATATTTTGGAATGATTATTAGAAAGTGTGATGATATATACCTTGTTTGATAGAGAAACTGAAAGTTTGTGCGGTAATTTACAGCGACTCGATGTGTGCCCCTTTTGTCACACAGCAAATGTTGATTCTGTAGTCCCTCTCTTGCCACACTCATTCAAGCATGTCCGCTGTAACATATGCAGCTGCTTCCAAAATGTGTCGTTTCAATTCGTCTATGTCTCTTGGCAAAGATGGCACATACACTAAATCCTTAATGTGTCCCAATAAAAAGAAATTGCATGGTGTTAGATCAGGGTATCTTGGGGGGCCACTTCATCAAAAGAGAGTCTGCCTGTCTGGCTCAACCAATCCAGCAGTTTGGCAGATGCTCGTTTAGGTGTGCATGTATGGCTCTATGAAAATGGGCAGTACCTCATCTTGCTGGAAGAAACTTTCACAGTTCCTCTATCAAAAAAGGTATATATCTTTTTATATACAGTAGAACCCTGTTAAGATGTCTTTCAAGGGACCAGACGATTAGGGACTCCTTAAGCGGGAAGACGTATTAAGAGGGAAGCTTATTAAAAGCAATAGGATTTTGGGACTTTAAAAATCAGACTTCTTACAGGGGAAAACTTCTTATGCGGGGACTACTTATCCGGGTTCTTCTGTGTGTGTGTGTGTGTGTGTGTATATATATATATATATATATATATATATATATTGTTTTACTTTCTTATAGTCATTCCACAATATGCATTTCTGAAAATGTTTACTTCTTTTGTGAAGACTCTGTATATGTGTGTGTACTATGTCATATACATGTTTTGCATTAAACTTTTGTTGTATTTAAGACTAATATTTTCTGCCCTGTAGTATTAGAACAACCATACAGAGTACCAAAGGAAGGCTTAGAAATTGTCAAAACACAATCTTTCCTGTAAAAACAGTACTTCTGCAAATTAGTTTTGGGAAGAGCCGAAAGTTGTTGAACCAAATCTGGTGAATAAGGGGGGAGTTCCAGTCCAACAACAGATTGTTGTACCTTAAGCTGCTAGACAGAGAGTGCTCTATGAAGTGAACAATACCTGTGATAGTAAAGAGAGAGAGAAATATTGATTTAATTTGTGATTTTTATCTTTTTTTGGGTCTTTTAGAGATGTTGGTGTTTTTCACTGCATGCTTTGCCACTTCCTTTCTGGGTCATATTAAAAGCACCATATTTCATCTCCAGTAATGATTTTTGAGAAATATTTTTTAGCAATTCCCTAATCAAGTTTTATCACACTTCAGTATGCTTCTTTATTCATTAGTCGGAAGTCTTGGGATTGTTTTTGCCAAAACTTATTTCATGCACAAATCAACTCTTAAAATTTGTCTCACCATTTATTTGTGCAAATTTAATCTTGAGCCACCTTGTGAATACGTAAATGTCTGGTTGAACAAGCACGATTCCACACTCTTTCAGCATTTTTGTTGGTCTGTGCATTTGCAGACAACTTATTTCAATGGTCTCCCACAACAACTTATTTCAATGGTCTCCACATTCAACCCTCTTTTAACTTGTTACACCACTCGAAGACACTTGATTTCTTCATAGCCTCTGTGCCATATGCTTCAGAGAGCATTCCACATATTTCATTGGCACTCTTTCCTAATTTCACACAAAATCTTTGCTCTAAATTCCAATTACTCATTTTGTGATGAGAGCTGCAGTGACACATCTCATATTTCTGCCACAGCTGTGACATAACTGACAGAACAGGTTGAAATTGCAGTCTGCACAAGTCAAAATATGCAAAACATGATCTCAACACAATCAAATCTAATGTGATAAGAAATCATTCCAGGAACTTAATGGGTCACACCTCATATGTTGTTTGCAAACTCTTGAGTCTCTAAATTATAAGCAGATTATGCTGGTTACATAGTAATGCACGAAAATAAATCTGTTAAATGGTATGAAGATATGTCTAGGTGGCAACTGAATAATTTCTTAATTTTTCTGTTTTCAGGATCGTGCTGAGGAAGCCATGCTTTTAGCTGAACAGAAGCGCCGAAAAGAAGAAGAGAAAGGTAAGGATAATGTACAGTTGTGTTAATTTGTCAGTTCATGCCACCAGTTCTTTGAGTAATAAACACCAGTAAGGTAAAGGTATAGTTAGATGGAGGGGGTGGTCGGCATTTTGACTTGTTCCACTTTGTCCCTACAGAAAGAGTCCATTGCATTAAACTTGGTTTTGATCATGTATTCAATTATTTCTGCAGCTGCAAAGCTTGCAAGTCACCAGAATGGAGAACCAAGCGAGTCCCATGGTCGTGAGAAGCATCATTATCCCAGGGTAAGTGAACTCATTATATTAAAAGTTAACTGCAAAACAAAGGAATCAGAAATGGGATATCACAGTGTACAGTAAACTACACAATTAGAGTTTGTTTTGTGTGTGCAGTTCAGGACCTGTGATTTGGGAGTGAGGCATTTTTCTTGGTTACCAAAGTTCTGTGTTTCTAGACTGCCAGGTGTATTGTTGGTACTTATCCCTGAAGATGTCAAAACTTCGTAAATTTGTGGAGTGGATGTCAGACCCCTGTTTAAATTATGAATTTTATTTTATAAAGTCCGTTTATTTTAGGACTACGTTTCGATGTGTAAAAGACAGGGCAGTGAATCCAAATTTGGCCCTTGCATACTGAAGTGATATTACTACATACGTTTTATTATGCCATTTACTGAAAGTGTCAGTGACCTGAATGCATATATCAGGTGGCCATAACACGGCTTGCACACATCACTGGTGTGGTTTATGTAAGTGGCCTGTAAAAGTGTAATTTCAGGTAATTTACATGCACACAAGACTGATCATGAACGATGTTGAAAAGATTTTCGAAAGAAAGGAGGCTCATAATTAACTGAAACTAACCTATTGTAATTGGATGAACAGAAATAAGCAACCATTAAATAAGAAAAAATTGTTTGTCTTTATTAATGCATGGCTTTTGCCTAAGTTGTCTTCAAAGAGGTCATCCAGCTGGTCGCACCTGACACTAACAAAGGTGTGTATGAACACAAGTCATTCCAGTAGTTCCTGGCACAATAAAGAGATCGCTGTGAGCTGGAAAGAAGAAATGTACATGCATCTCTTCACAGCAGTCTCTTGGATCTGTAAATACTGCCAGCAATGTGGTGATACTAGAAGGCAGCTTTATAAGCCTTCTAAAGACCCTTTGAATATCATACATTTGTTTGATGTTTTCAACCAACTCAAAATGCTCCGGTTTTCAGCAGTTGCAGAATTTAGCCCAGAAACTTTTGAATTGGACTTCTTGTAACAGTAGTGTATTTCCTGTCACTTGTGATGTTGTTTCAGGACAAATCTCCATATGTTCGTGAAAGAGAGAGGTCGCATGATAGAGAGGGCCGTGATAAACAATATCCTTTTGTATACAAACACTTATAACATAGGTCATTATCTTAGTGTTGTTCCATCAGTAATCTAAATTTGAGTTGCTTGTTTTATTAGTTGTGTGTTTGAGTAATTTATAGGTACTTATTGTTTACTCTTGGCTTTCACTGAGTGACTGAACACATTAATTTTCCTGATTCACATTTATAGATAGCTGCTTTGAATCCGAGCATAATCAGCTGTCATGCTATACTTCATCCTACAGTAAATTACTAGGACAGTTGCTTACATTAGGCCAGGTTCACTTCTTCCACATTTCTACCAATTCACTGTTCATGATTGTATTCCTGTACTTATTTAGTGCTGCATGACCCCATCAGTTCACACCACATCCTAAAATAAATAATCAGACCCCTTTGCATAGGCCATACAAGTAGCCATAGGGACAGAGAAATTTCCTTCTTAATGTATTTACCCTATTTCCTGTAATATATTCCACATATTAAAATTGCTACAGCTGTTTAGTGAAACGAGAGATAAATGGCTACATTTTTGGCAAATTGACATAAGTGTATTTGAATCTATGAAATGGCTTTAGTTATGTAAATAAATGACAGTTGTGTAGGAGTGTAAATATTCAAAGTAACTATGTAGGTAATTTAAGATAAAACACCAACAAATGCACAAATTATAAGGTGCAAATTTGCTCCCTATATCATGATTTACCCTACGCGTTTCAGCTCCTCATGAGCCATCATCAGGGGTTATTTTCTCTATTATAAAAGGTGCTTTACAAATGCTGCATCTGTGGATGGCACTTTTGATTATGCACTATTTTGGGCATAAGACACTTGTTCATAAGTTAAAAAACACACGAGTCATAAATCAAAGTTAAAATGATGGTTTGTTAAAAAATCTTGTTAAAAGCACTGTTCACTGCGTCTATTGTATAAAAAATTGTTTGCACTTCTAAAAGTTACAGTAGATCACACACCTGCACCGTGCTGGTTGCGATGGACTCTGACGTGTACCGGCAATAGCTTTCCGTTGTTGTCATCCTGCTTAATATGTCGTAGTGCAGTCCTCTCGATGTTTTGGTATAAATTAATAGGAAGCAGAAGTGGTTCTGGTGCTGTAAATTCAGGGTTATGTAATTAAGTATTGAAAGCGGAATAAAAAAGGGGGGGTTTTAAAAAGATGATGATAGAATAATAAAAATAATAAGAAAAATAATAAAAGAGTAATAATAATAAGAAGAATGACATACCTAGTATGGTGTGGGGTTGTGTCTTGAAGTATACCCGGTGAAAGTGAACTGTGTTATGAGGAAGTATTTCCCGTCGGAGTTTGCGTGATGATGGGGGGAGGCGGGGTGGGGTGATGAGTCTAAAGAGGGGGTTCTCTTCTGTCGGCATCTGATCCTTAACTAGTATATTGTGTTTATGGTATAGGTAGATGTAGAAATTTTCTATTATATTCATGTGGCTGCCTTTATTGCATGGTTTTATTAATCTCATGCTATTTTGTATTGTGGAATATTCATGTTGATTGTTTAAAATATGGAGGGCATAGGCTGATTTGGGGTCATTGGTTTTGATGTATCTGTTATGTTCGGAGAATCTAGCTGATAGGCTGCGTCCGGTTTGTCCTATATAATGCTTATTACATGTGTTACATTTTAAACTGTAAATACCACTTTTAGTATGTTCATCATAATTCTGTGTGTGCGTTCTTAGGATGCTTTTTACTGTATTAGTTGCACGGAATGCTATCTTTAGGTTTGTGTTCCTAAATATGTTTGTGACTTTTTTATACAATAGACGCAGTGAACAGTGCTTTTAACAAGATTTTTTAACAAACCATCATTTTAACTTTGATTTATGACTCGTGTGTTTTTTAACTTATGAACAAGTGTCTTATGCCCAAAATAGTGCATAATCAAAAGTGCCATCCACAGATGCAGCATTTGTAAAGCACCTTTTATAATAGAGAAAATAACCCCTGATGATGGCTCATGAGGAGCTGAAACGCGTAGGGTAAATCATGATATAGGGAGCAAATTTGCACCTTATAATTTGTGCATTTGTTGGTGTTTTATCTTAAATAATAAAATGCACGGTGAATTAAAACTTAAAATTATGTAGGTAATATATAGAAGTTTCTTTTTTTAATCTGCAGCTACAGTGTTGAAAAGTGGTCTCAGTTCCATTAGTCTTCTGGCATATTATTGATTATTAACCAAACACTTTGATTGTGGCCAAAGAATAGTGACCTTTTTGGCATACAATTTGGTTTTGTGTGTTTTAAATGTGAGATTCAGGTTCCAAAATATACACATACAGTCATCACAAAATTGCGTTTAAATATACAGGTTTGTATCACATCAGAGTATGCCAAGGACTTGTTTCAGCACATTTTTTGGAAGTTAAATATACAGAAATATCTTCGATCTTTCCTTAACATTGTTTACTCGACGCTCGAGCGAGGGCAAGCGCAGATGATGATGGGCTGAGGAGGGGGAAGGGGAAAGTGGCACAGCTGTCAAGGTAGCCAGCATTCCGGCCAGCACCCTCCAGCAATCATTATCCACTGGTTGACTCATACGGACAGAAAGTATAAAAATTTGTCTAGAATTTTTTTATTAGGACATAAGGGGTTTAAATTGTTGTGTGATATATATATGTGCAAAACTTGGTATGCATTTTAAGTTTCTTAATTCGGTCAGATCATTTTCATGTTTATTAAATGTAATTTATTATTTTGATTGAAACTGGAAACAACACATATTTTAATGTTACAGTTCGCAGGAGAGGAAAGGGAAAGATCTCAGTTTGTAATTTCATGGGTTGGACAGAGTGAGGTTGCAACAACAGTTGCAGGTAATATGAGGGTAACACAGTAAAAAGGT
The DNA here is from genome assembly GCA_021186555.1 of Reticulitermes speratus. Taxonomy (NCBI): domain Eukaryota; kingdom Metazoa; phylum Arthropoda; class Insecta; order Blattodea; family Rhinotermitidae; genus Reticulitermes; species Reticulitermes speratus. The sequence goes on from JAJKFL010000001.1 coordinate 12,961,724, forward strand.
ATGGCAGTCTGAATATTCATGATAGTGTATTCATTGTTATAAATTATGCTAGATTATGTGTGTAAGAACATCTTTTTAATTGTAATTGTGACTGTAAATACAGTATGTTATTGATAAGAAAAACATTGCAATTTGTGTAAAGATTACTTGAATAATGGAATACATACAAAATCTCTTTGTATAATTTCTGAACAAGAAATAGATTACATGCCATTTGAAAGTGTTTCCATATGTCCAGGTATTATTCTTATCCTGCTGTCCTACCTGAAAGGAAATAGGGTATGTTTATTTGATCCCCTTGCTGCCTCTTGAGTGTATGTCGCCATTTCACCTTCTGAACTAGTAGACCAAATTTCATGAAACATGATACGTTAACTCATTTGGAGACCACCCAACACCATAATTCATAACATGGCGGACACTCAAACATCAAGTGGACAGAGTTCGTACTCAGATGACGAGTTCCTCATAAAAGCACATTGATGAGATGATGATGATGATGACGACGACAACAATGATAACAACAGCAACAAGATTCTGGTCTTCTGGGATGTTACATTGTGCAGTAGGGTTGCAGATTCCAGCATTTCTAAGGAGTGGATTGCCTTCATCTTTAAGGGTGGTGAAATCATTTTAGTCAGACTCCACAGCCCTCAGAGATGAAGGCACTACATTCCTTCAAAATATCAGGATCTGTCAACCCCTAACCCTGCTGTGCAGTCTAACATCCCAGAAGACCAGATCAACATCAATGCTTTGTAAATCTCAAGTCTCACAACATAACTCATTAATGTTGTTTATGTTCCTGATACGTTCACTTCAGTTAATTTATTTATATTGTCATAGCCCAGAAGATGACAACATAAATCACTGCTGTGAAAACCTCAAACCTGAGCATTTTTCAAACTTTCCTGCCAGTACAGACGTTTTCAGTTACAGATATTACAGGATAGGGAATGTCTACTCATGGTGCACTACTGTCCATGAAAAGTTGACTAAGCTGGTCAAGGAATTCAATACTTGTTTGGGATCTGAAGGTACATTATTGTGTCCACAGACCACCCACCCCTGGGCCCTATCCAGGCCAGCTCGGGAGCCCAGTTTGCCTCCTATACTATATAATGGATAGATTCCTTCCAAAATTGTTGAGGGTGCATCGTCAGATAGTGATGTAAATCACGTCACCATTATAAATTTACTATTATTTTTGAACATACTTTCAGCATTCACATGCTGGTGATAAATTCAAACATAGTGGGTTAATACTTCAGTAGGAGCTGCTTTCCACCACATAACTAGTCTGCCTCCAGAATTCTCATAAGGCATCAGTCAAAGAGCTTGTTGAGGCCAGCCATATTACTTTCACAGTTAGTGGAAAGAAGGCAGAAGGGCGAGTTATATTCATAAATTAATGAAAACAAATACCTTTGTTATTTCATCCACGATTCCTTATAACAGATATGTTACGTTTCTTCATTGTAAGGCAGTGCCTGATAACATACTTGCAGATATAAATACATTTTGTTGAAGGCTGGTATTAAATACTGGTAACCACTGTAACAGTGGTTACCAGGATCATCATATGGGAGAGCTCATTGAACACAACTGACTTTTCTTCTGTATGATTACCTACTAAAGATGTTTTAGACAGTCTACTGGGTAAAGCAGTGACAGCATGAAGTCAACTCCTTGCATCCTAGTGCTAAGCCTAGGAATGCACTGAGGTATGTCACTCCATGCACATTCATGACAATGCTTAATTATACACATAGACAACTGTGCTTCATTTTTACTTATGCCTAGATCTCCTAAGTGGTCTCTTCCTTTAAGATTTCACAACCAAACTTCTGTATGTAGTTCCCATTTACTCCTGATAGGTACAATGCCCTACTAATCTCTCAACTTTATATACCTAAGAACAGGAAATGAAATTAAGAAACATGTTTTAAAAATTATATGTATTTTTACGATTTTAAAATTACAGTACTGATTATCCCGTTTCAGTTACTTTTAAATTATTACACACTCCTCTTTAGTTCTTGGTATGACACAGCCACAGAATTTTTGGGGTGCGAGTAATCTACAATAGGAAACAGTCATATCACTTGTGTTATTTACAAGAACTCCAGAGCACCAAGATTTTCACACTTGGATCACCAAACATGCAAAAATTAACATACAATTCCACACACACACACAAATACAAAACAATACTGTTATTCATATTACAATAAGAAAGGAACAATAATTAAAAAATACTATTAATGTAATATAAATCCATGTCTGTAATACTATACAGTTTTAATACCCTGATTTTGTATGCCAGGGTAAAACATCAAATGCTTTTTTAATTCACAGCAAACTAAAATCCATTAAATTCACACTTCATAAATAATATTACATTACATATACATTATGCTTGGAAGTTTAAATAAAGTATGGCTTTTTGTCATATTTATTGGACACATCTGACTAGGAACAGGCACCAGGCATAGGTCATTTATATTTGAAATAAAATTTACAAAATTACTACTCTATCCATTTGTTATTTATTTCATACTCGACTATCTGTTCCTTTTTAGGATTACCAGATACCCATGTAGCAAGAAGCTTAGCAGCAGTCACATTTATGCAAACTGTGTTACTGCACAAACCTCCTCATAGGCTCACAATTTTTTATTTTTAAAGATGAGACATCCCTGATGGTGTTAAGATTGTGTGATTTGATACATATGCTTGTGCTCACTCATAAATGTACAGATGATATTTACAGTTTATGTAGTCTTTTATTTTAGAAATGGTGACTGGAGGTTCCTTCCCCAAGAGTAAAGAGTTTAGAACATAAAACTCGCTTCTGTCTAGTGCTGTGGTTAAGAATGTGTCATGCTGTATCTGCAGTTTCACCATACATCTTCACGGTGTGATGCTTGGCACCCCATTAAACTTTACCTTACTTACGTGAACATAATGTGCACCTTTCACAGCAACTGAATGCAATGAAATTCTCTGAGGCCACTAGACGTGTCAGGTGGGTAAAAAGCTAATAAACCAGCATTTTGAAAACCATCCTTCTCCTTGTCATCAGGGTACTGACATGTACTTGATCACAGAAAACTTAACACAGAAAGGTGGTTTCACTTTAAGCCAGGCCTTTTATTCTGTGACTAACATGCCATCCAATCAGAAAGCAGACAGAGTGACCACTTGACCCTGCCCACCAGCCCTCGCTGCCTAGTGGCTACCTATGAGATTGTGTGTGTGTGTGTGTGGAGAGGAGAGAGAGAGAGAGAGAGAGATGTGGACCGACATCCTAGATATTCAGTTCCCTGATGCTGAAGACAGAAATGATTCTCAAAATGTTGATTTATTTGCCTTTCAACGATCTGCTGCAGCTTGTAGCATTTTTTTTACCTCCATTTCATTCTTGATATACATAATTAAGGAACAGTTTATTTCCCTTTGGAATAATGCGTGCAGTGTTATTTTGTAAACTGTTCACTACATATGAATGGGCCTTCATCAAAACCACACTGGACATTTCTTCAGAAAAATCACATATGTGAGTTAGCTTTCATGTAACCAATCTTGGAATCATTTAGTTTCTCTTTCAGCCACTTTCAAGTTACTATTTTCATAGTTATATGGGAAATGAATATGTACATAATGAAATAAAATTACAAAACTGTAATTAAAACTGACATGGTAGCATATTTCAAATGAATATCAAGACTGACTACATAAACAGCATAATATTTGTAAGGTCAAGTTCCTGCATTGTTGTTTAGAAATAACTTGTGACTTCTGGTAACCCTAAAACTGTCCTCTGTAAGACTAGGATCTGTATTAAGATAAATGTTTATATATTTTTAAGTACCTAACACAGACTTCATTACACCAATGATATGAAAACATAAGTCATAACACTACTATATTCGTTCACACCCACACTCAGTATTATGAGGCCTGCATTTTGTTTTCTGTACATTGGTTAAAAAGCACAGTGCTTCACTTCAGTAGCCAAAGGTAGCTGGTGTCTCAAAAATTTTGTGGGCTATATTTTCCTGTATAACTGCTTCAGGAAACTCATACTTTCCAATTCTTCACTAATGACGAACACTTTCAGTTGCAAGGTAACATACTGCAGTAAAGAACCTATTTTTAAAAAGTATGCCTTGTGTTAGGTTTAATAATAAATGGCATTATGCTGATATTTATTGTAGAGGATGGAGAACTAAATTTTATGGCAGTTCCATATCTAACTGAACCATACCAACAACTGTTTCTTCTCAACAAAGGGCTTTATAAATAACTTCATAATTTTATTGGACAATACTTTTGGTGTGATAAGATGGCAGTGTTCCTTGCCTTCACTGTAAGACGGAAATAAGTGGATATTAAAGTATATGACCCACATAAAAATCTTTGAATACTGATTACGTAGCAGCATGCAACTGAAGAAAGGCCCCAGGCACAGGGAACTTATGCCCAAACTGTGCTTTAAAAAACAACAACAGAAATTACTGTTCCTCCTTTTGAATAAATACACCTGGTACAGGTATATGCCGTTAGTATATCTGTGGGTCCTCTCCCTTTTAAAATTAAGCTGCACATGGTATGTGGAACATGCTTTTACTTGTTCCCCTCCCCTTCCCCCCTTGAATAATAAAACCCTGAAACAGTTGCATGATACCAATTTACAAATGCTGTTCATGAATTTTTGTGAACATGGGGATTACTCAACGCTTGTAAAAGACAACTGTAACACACACACCAAATCCCAAACTCTAATTAATTCCCTTAATACTGTATAAAATGTTAAAGTCACTTCATGGACTCAAAAAAAAGTTGCACTGCACAAATTCCAAATAGGAAAGTTTTCATATATACCACAATTCTCCTTTACAGTATGTACAGAATGCTAGGGCTATTTATTCTTCAAATGTACACATCTTCACAAAATGACCAACACTCCTTTTGTCCTTCCTTCCTCACTTCTTTTTCTTTTAGGACCATTATTTCTGATGTTGAACCACTTGCATAAAGTAATGCTAGGAGTTTGGTCCAACACCATTAGTTGTGAAGATGGTCTCCCATGCCTCAGAGGCTATTTATTGTGAAAATGTCATACAACTGCATAGACATCACATCATTTAAATGTTGATGTTCCTTCAAAATATTGTGTACTGAGTTGGGTATGTGAGAGTGTCCTCCATACATCACACAGTTTCATCAGCTGTTCATGCATATCCTGCAACACCTTTGAGATTATATAACACACAACCAGTTTCTTAAAATCTTCATACAAAACTCATTACGGAATTTCTTGAAGGATCATTACAAACTTATAACAGCATGGCACTTTCACATTTAAACAATGTCACAATGAACATCCTCTGTTCTGAGGTGCTGGAAACCATCTTGACAACTAATGCTGTCAACTCCCAGCCTTATTTTATGCAAGCATACCACAATCTTAATAAATGGTCCTTGCAGAAGAAGAAGAAGAAAGAAAATTAAGTCCTTTTGTGAAGACCTGTATTTATTTACATCAACCCCCCACCCCAACCCCAAAAAATGTAACAACCTTTGGATATACCATGTGCTTCACTTCTATTACAGCTGAAATATTTACTAGTAAATTGATTTCAATTTATTTCTGTTAATTATTAATTAACTACAACTTATTATTTCAAAGTTATAACTTATAACTTTGAATTTAAAAATCTAACACATTTAGGCCACAGCACTGGGGTATGCTTATGGGAGTCACTATGTAAATCAAATCTAAGGGTAGTGCCTAAATGAAGCAATACTTCAAAACTACAGAGAGATCTAGTTACCATGCCCCCAAAGTGCAGAACACAAAACTCTGTGTGGGTGGACTAGTTCGCCAAAACTATGACTGTTATTGCCACTGATAACTGGCAACTGTAACAGGCACTTACTTGTTAGTCATCTCCTGTTACACACAGACCTTATATGGTCTCAGTGCACTTGCGAAATTTATTCAGTTGAACAAAGAGTGTTCATTTACAATACTTTTGCAAAGTAAGTGTCATGGTAAAACATGCAGTCAAAAGTGTTGTAAAAAATATCCTCATGAACAATGCCATGTAAAAGAATACACAGAAAAGTGGAAAATTTTCAAATTTCAGGTTCAGTGCCGGACAAAAATAAAATACAAGAACTTGTATTTTTCTTGGCTGAGGCATGATTACATTAACTGGGAACGTGAACAGCCAAAATAACATGCTGGTATCAGAGAAACTCCAATACAATTGATGAAGTGTCTTTATATGACCTTAAAGTGCAGTGAATGCACACAGAATCATAGGCCCATGTTTTTTAAAGCAACAAATTCCAACCATTAGGTTAAGTTAACCCCAACACCAGTATTTGGGGAGACAACTGAACAGAAAATGTAAATTTTTTAAGCAGAGCTTCATCACGTCACAAAATATTTTAAGAGGGTGCAAATCCTCCTGAGAAGCTGGATTTCAGCACTTCAAGACTGCTATGAAATAAGGGAAGTTGAACTGCAAAGGAAAAACAGGCTCGAAATTCCCATGGATGCAGACTTCATATGCAACAAAGATTGTGTGACAGCTGCCATGCTCAAACACAATAATAAGACCTCTCTGTATAATCAGTACCAGCAGGAATATATAGTGAGACATGACTCTATATGCTTTCCTATGCTTAGGCCATTTTGTGTTACATTTCATTATTACAGTTGTGTACCATTTTATATTTAGAAACTGTAAATCCTTTATGTAAGGAAGCTTCTACTTATTAAGTACTTGTGCTATAAAGAATGTAAAACTAAAAACTGGTAACTTTCTAGCCTCTTAATCATAATCAATATATAATTTTCATATGTGAGGTTTCATCTTAAATCTTCTGACTATAAAAATATGTTGTATGTAAATATTTAATCTGAAAGATATAAAAATTTGGTCAACTTTATGGTAATCAAAAAGTTATTGTTTAGGATTTTTGTGTATGGACCCTTCATATATATCTTTCTTAGTTAAAAATTGCATTCCTATAATATTTATATAATAAATACTCAAAGTACACATTATACTTTCAATACTGTTTCCATAAATACATCTATAAAATATTTAAGGCTTCATGTGAATATATTTCATACGAAGAGATCTTGTACTGCATTTCTTTTCTTTTCTTTGCTGGATGAATTTTATGCCAGTTTCCATGCTGTGACTTTGTCCCCAAATAACCTACCATAGATCTGTTTGGTTTCTCCCCATCATTACATATCACCAGTCTATCTTCATCACTGTCTTCACTATACTGCATCAAATATTTGACTGCACAGTGTTCACTTTCACCTTTCCAGATTTGATCTTCATTGAAGGTAGCATGCGGATTGGAAGTTGCATTTTTCTGTGACAATGTGAAACATGAACTGTGAATTTTTCTTTGGTGTTTCTGCAGCAAAAAGTTTCGAGTGAATGTGGCTTCACAGGCATCACATTTAAAAGGGCGTTCTCCAGTATGGGTCAAGATGTGCCGTTTGAGATCAGTGGACCACCCAAATACTTTGGAACATAAGTGGCATGGATATTTCTTCTTAGATGTGGGGGAAGACAAAATCTTCTCAACATCACACAACACAAGTTCTGATTCTACAGAGCTGTGGTTCAGTTTCCCATTTTGCTGACAGTACACCTTCTTTGGAGATTTCTGTTTGCGGCTTGATGCTCCCCGTGGAGATTTTACCACAGATCCTTCAGCCAGCTTCATTCGGTTTTCTGCACTGTCGTCACTCTCCTCTAAGGTGACAAAACAAAACTTCAAAGGGTTAAAGTCATCTAATTCTTCAATACTCTTTGCACTTCCCTCCATCTTAATGCCGCCTGTGTTAGCAGTCACTTCTGAATTTCGTTTATTTTTCATAGGATGATGTTGAATTTCTCATTTGGTTCTGATAAAATAGTGGTGCTTTCATTAAAACACTCATTGTTTTCTAATATTACTGAATTTTCATGTTTTAATACCAATTTAGTTACGCAATTTTCCAGTCGTTTTTGCAGGTCACATTTAACAAGAGGAACATCACTGGAAGAAGACGAAGAAGAAAAGATGATGATGACGACGATAATGAAATTGATAAGATGGAGTGTGAATGCTGACTGTTCTTCTCCCTTGCACGTTGCCCGATATCCACCAATACATCCAGTCCAGCTGGAGTGCCGTTTTTCAAAAAACTTCCTTCGAAAGAGCCTGACATTACACTGCACGTTTGATCTGTCCCTTCTGTTTGCAACACAGATGATGGGGAAGACATGGTGCTTTTTGTAGGAAATCTAGTGTCTCCATTATTTGAGGAACCTGGCTCACAATGGCTAGAAACTCTCAGGTAGCGCAGGGCTGAATTGCGTTTTAATACTCTTTCAAGGATTGTTTCTGTCTTCTTCTTTTGTAAACATGGTGTTGTGCGCATGTTTCTGCATACACTGTGCTGTGTCATCAGATGGCAGGATAGTGACATACTTTAATGGACTGCCAGTGGCTTCCTGAGAAACGTGTTGAGCAAAATGTTGCAACAGCAAAGATGCAGAGTTGAAACTAGATTTGCAATCTGAACATCTTAAGGAACTTGTGACTTCTGTAAGCAGACAGGATATTATAGTTAGTACCCATCAGACAAAGGCAAACTGCTGAGGATATGACATGAGGTTATTTACTCTGAATTCAAAATTTAAAATTTCTCAAAGATTTAAATGTACAGAGCATATTTTATTTTCATTCTATCTACAAATTGTGCCCTTCTCTTCCTTTGCAGAGAATAGGTACCTTGAAGGCCAGAGATTTGAAAGGATAATTGGCTTACCCACTATTAAAACATTTCTTTAACGTTACTGAATGTGTAAATGATATAAACAAGTATTAGACCAAAAGAATTGATCTGACACAAATTGGTCACTTAAAACAATGCAGTTACGTGTTTTACTTTTGTTGATTTGTGGTTTAGACATCAGTTACTTTATGAAGGTATATTACCGAATAACTTCTTAGACATCAGAATGCTGGTAAAACCTAATGTTTTCTGCAATTCAGCAGAATGTGTTCTGCCAATCAAATTCTACAACTTCATATAAAAAATGTTTCTCAGTATTCCGAGGCAAACAAAAGATATACACGAGAATGATGCTTTTTAAATGTTTATAAAAGTACACAGGATACATACTATACATAAAACAAAATACTGATCACATTAATTTTTAAGTCAAAACCAACAAATGCACAAGATTATTAAGACATACGAGCTGTATTTACAACCCCTATGTATGTTTTAGCAAATAAATTGCCATCCTCAGTGGTATTTAATAAAAGAACTACAAGTACTTATTGCATCCAAATACACAACAGTTGGTTTTACAATAGAAGTATTTATGCAGCTTACAAAGTTAAAATATGTAGATGCATGAAATTATAAAATTAAAAAAGAACAATAATACATTATGCCTCAAGTAGTGATTATAAATAAATATGCATTATAAATAAATATGCATATTTATTTACAATCACTACTTGAGGCATAATGTATTATTGTTCTTAGTTTTTAATTTTAAAATTTCATGCATCTACATATTTTAACTTTGTAAGATGCATATACAGTAGAACCCCCGCATCCGTGGATTCGGTATCCGCGGTTTAGCCGCCCGAAAATATTAAATGAAAAATTCCAGAAATAAACGATTCATAAGTTTCAAATTGCGCTCCATTCTGAGTAACATGGTGAAACCCGCCCGCCCCGTCACGCTCAGTACATGACTCATCTCTCTTTGTCCTCCGTACCCACGCTGGCCCGCTTTACTCGCATCCACAAGTATAATAATGTACAATTTATTTCATTATTATTTAATGTCGGTAATGTTTTATTGTGCGTAATTTATCAATTAAACTTTAGGTATGCATGTAAATGAAAAACGACTTATATATAGGGTTCGCTACTATCCGCGGTTTTGGGCATCAGCGGTAGGTCTTGGAACATATCACCTGCGAATACAGGGGGACTACTGTATACTTCTATTGTAAAACCAGCTATTGTGTATTTGGATGCCATACGTACTTGTAGTTCTTTGATAAATTTAATAATATTTGCCGAAAAATATGTAGGGGTTGTAAATACATCTCATACTTGTTAATAATCTTGTGCATTTGTTGGTTTTGACTTAAACTCACAATAAAATACACGATACGTGCAACATAAAATTTGATCACATTAAATTCTGTATTTATAGAATTTTTAGAGACAGGGAGTACTAATCACATAAACAGAAAATGTGCAAGAATTACTTACATATCAAGCACCAGCAAAAATTTAGTGGCTGTAAAAGACTTCTGTATTTCGATATGTTACACTTGAAATATTACAGGAACTTGATAACTTACCAAGGCATTTGCCTCTGTTAATCACACCATATTAATAACCAAGCTACTTCACTGTGACATAAATGGAAGTGCCAGTAAATGTCTTCTTAACTTGAGTGAAGTTCATCACGGAGTGACTGAAGACTGTATCCTGCACACACTCCTATCTTCTATATTAATGATCTATCACTCGATATTAACTCGGTGTTTAGACTGGTTCTACTTGTGGATAAATGTACTAAAATAACTACTGAGCTAGATGTAGTCACCTTGCAGAAGCAACACCATTCAAAGCAGCGTCAAGGGAATTCCTTTTAACTTGCATGTCCTACACCTTGCTTTCTAGATCTATGGAATGTATTTATCTGCCTAGTTACAACATACCTGTGTATGTTTGCATTACAGATTTCCCTGCAATAGCCGATCATGAAGACTGTTTCAGCAACTGAAACATAAAAAATCTGAATTGAAGCAATACTCATGCTGTCTGGTATCAACATTCATATAGTGAACACCATCTAACAAGGTTTCAGACAGTTCAGTTGAATCTCCTTCACCATAATGAGTTCCCCCTAAATATTTTTCTCCAACTTGAATTTCTGTCAATAAGATGAAAACTCAACACCTTCTTCCTAATATAAAAGGCCACCCTTGCTGGAATGAGTGTGTGTATGATATGTGCGTTAACAACAGGAAGTTGAACCTGTCACTAAAATGAAACCTCAAAGATTAAAATATTACTTTCAGTAAAGTTAGTCAATGAAAATTTGTAAAAGTTACATCTCAGACGATTAACAAATGGGGCTCCTGTTCTGTGTTCGACTGTAATTACATTAGGTTTTTAACAGTTTTTACAAAGTTAACACAGTTGGACAATTCCATTTTATCATTCTACATAACGGACATGTGTTCAGAAATGACTCCCTGAATGGTTTCATATATTCACATATGTTGGCATTTAAATACAATCAATTACTGTCCTTCAAACTATTCTTCGTAGCATAAATTTATCTCTCAATACTTCACTGTTACCCACGTATAACTTAATATAACCTCTTCAATTAACGCAATAACATGACTTTTTGCATACCACCTCATCAAGAATTTCAGTCTGGTTACCACGCTAACCGCACGGAAACTAAATATATCACAGTAATGCTAAATAACTACAACGTCAACTTCTACCGTCATAAATACAATACGCCGTTCTCCCAAATCTAAACACGTAGTTTTAACACCAGCCCATCCCCTGACACGCGTAATGATTAACATATACGCAATTCTACATAATTTTAAGAAGCATGAGATACATGTACTTGATGTTTGTAATATATGTATCTCGGCATTCACTATTTACGAATAGTTTAATAATTAAAAACGTATTTACGTAAGGGCTTCAACTTTTAAATTGCAAATACAAATAATGTAAACTTTTGACAGCCATCTTGTCAACATCCGGTTCCGGTAACACACCCACCTTTACAAATACACTGTTATTTTATTCACAAAAATGTTTTAAAATTTAAATTGTTCATCAATGTACTTTCATATCGTAAATTGCTTCAATTAATAGAACTATAACTTCATAAAACTACCTCCTGTACCATAATTTATGTCACGCACTGCAAGTCACTTTGAACTATAGCATACGATATGCTACATAGCGTGATGGCAGTTGCTGTTCGTATCAGAGCTGTTGATACGCATGGATTTACTGAATTGGTCATGAGGCTTTAAACACTGGCCGCTGTGACAAATTTACGCATGCCCAAATTCTTTCAACGCGTCATGTTAAGTTGTGCCGGAAAGATCCGCACGTTCTGAGCGTTCATAATGTAACATTCAGTGTCATTATTAGATTGTCTGGTGAGTATATATATTTCACAATGCCCGTTGAGTCCTATAATAAGGAAACAAGTGCAAAACTTAGTTTACGCTAGGACATTCCTAGGTACGTGACTTATAAATCACAGTTCCATTAATACCATTGCGAAGTACTGTCTGCCATCTTGTGACTGTCATGAGCTCGTTGGTAGTGATAACTAGAAATTAGATTGCTATTTACGAAAAACTAACGTAACATGCATGTATCTGTTCTCTAAAATTTACAAAAGTATGCTGTCTCAATACAAAGTTATCCTATTAAGTGACGCAGACCCTTACATAATGCACAGTTGCTTTGAGCTCCTAGGTTTCTACTTTCACTCTCCTTCCGGGACATAATTTGCATTGCAGTCTCTCACATTGTTCTGTGTACCACCATATTTTCTATAAGTGTGTGATGCTCGCCTCCCAAGATAAATTTGTAGGCGGATAAACACCTTGCAGCGCCTACAAATATGGCAGCACAATAGGATTATTTAAACACAACAGTAAGACTCTGCGGCATCTCATGTAAAAGCTCAGCCCTGTCCTTGTAATTTTTTAAACAGCAACGATAGTCTTGTATCATGGATTTCATTGCAGAATGTTGCACATATCGCACTGTGCGACATTCTGCAATGAAATTGTCACTGTACGTAATTAGGACTATAGAAATATAGCCTTCATTCCAGCTTGTACTACGTATTTCAATGACACCCAAGACTTAGTGACAAATATTTCTAGTTTCCATATTGGCTCGTATGATTTTGAAATTTTTATATTACATTTAATTACACCACACTTTACTGCCAAATGCTGTCGTATCTTGCTGTATTGTCATAATAGGAACTTCAGCTACCGTTGAATTTTTTTACTTCAATAGAATGATCAGAACGGAACACAGCAACGTAAATTCACGTTCTCCATCCGGTCTGGTAGTAATGAGACGTCTGGTAGGCTAGCCCTTTTTAGTTACATTGGAAAAAAATGATCAAGTTTTTTATTCTTCTTGAACGTTAGTACCTAACAGCATATTCGATTTAGTTTCCCTGGCGTCGTTACTTTATTTCAGAAATGGCCTGGTGGGACCTTTTAGCATGCTCGTCGCTGAGTTTCAAAGGTTTGTTGGCAAGAAAACCAAGTGATAATGAAGAAAATTTACTTTAAGTGATATATTTCACCCGATTATACTGTAGGCTAGAAACAGTTACTCAACTGTCTGTAGTTTGGCTCTGTCGTTGCCCCGAAAGTTATCAACTACGAATGTGCATGCTTCATACGCTGTGTACAGAGTACCTTCTAGGACTTCATTAAAATCTCCACTCATTCGTGAACTTCTTTATGTGTGATCCGTTTTTTGAATTCGGCATCACTTATCCGTGGGAACATTTATTGGCGTTATGGCATATCTTCTACATTACAGTTAACTGTCAACGTATAATTCTTATCAGTCAACTATTGATGTGAATGGTAATATAGTAGTGAAATTTCTCTTGTCCGTTGTTAAAAGAAAGGGCTTATTCGTAAACTAAATATTATGACACTGTCGCATGTATCTCCATCAAAATTGCAGCGAAGTGTAATGACACAAATTGTCTTGTTTATTGGTCTACTGAATTACGCTTTCGCAATTGCACTGACTATAAATAGTCGAATGAGAAATAATTCGTAAGGACAAGTGCACATGTTTAGGTAGTGGGCCAATTAAAGAAAACTACGAAGAGCTTCAGTTTGCATAATCTGCCTTCCTGTAGAGAATCAAACTCAAGAACCTGCGGAATATGAAGCAGGAGTGTTGTGTATTTTACCGCGATATTCCGGACCCTGAATTTTTGCAGCTCTTACATACCGGGCGTATGCTATGTTCTGGTTTATATGTCCAGGGCTGTAAAATGTTGCTTGGTTATTCCCTATTTAAAGAACGATGAATAGTCATTCTCATGCTTATAACTAGAAGTCACTGGAAGCCAGAATCACAATGCTTGTAAAAAAAAGTTTGTATTCGACAGGAGGCTTGGCTGATTGCGAACGGGAGGGGACACAGGCACCATGTTTGCCACATGGTTAGTCTGTCTCCAGTTTGCACATCGGTATTCGATGAAACGTAAGGCAGCTTCAACCAAGTTTATTTCGAGTGGGCAACAGCGCATTGTAGCGGGGCCATGCACAGACCCACCCTTCAAAGCTATGCTGCCACGTTGGCGTGACGTGAGGAAAAAGTCTTTCCAGACATTAAACTAACTCCATGGAGCAGAGTCCTTCTTGAGAAGCTAACAGGTCGTCAGCTAGTCAAGAAATTCCCCGCGTTTTGTGGAACCCGAAGATTCATTACCGCACTCACAAGAGCCTGCCACCTGCCCCTATCCTGAGCCATATCAATCCAGTCCATGCCCCCCATCCCACTTCTTGCAGATCCATTTTAATATTATCCTCCCATCTACGCCTGGGTCTTCCAAGTGGTCTCCTTCCCTCAGGTCTCCCCACCAAAATCCTGTATGCACCTCTCCCCTCACCCATACGTGCTACATGCCCCGCCCACCTCATTCTTCTTGATTTGATCACCTGAATAATATTTGGTGATGAGTACAGATCATTAAGTTCCTCATTATGTAGTCTTCTCCACTCCCCTGTTACCTCATCCCTCTTAGGCCCAAATATCCTCCTCAGCACCCTATTCTCGAACATCCTCAGCCTATGTTCCTCCCTCAGTGTGAGAGACCAAGTCTCACACCCATACAAAACAACAGGCAAAATTATAGTTCTGTATATTTTAATCTTTGTATTTTTGGATAGCAAACTGGAAGGCAGAAGATCCTGCACCGAATAACAAGCATTCCCCGACTTCAATCTGCTCTTAATTTCTTCCTGCATGGAATTTCAATTTGTTAGGGTTGTTCCCAGATATTTGAACTGTTCCACCCTTTCAAAGGATTTATTATCTAACTTTATGTTGTGATTTTGTCCTGCATTCTGATTGCGAGACATGACCATGTACTTAGTTTTCTCAGCATTTACTTCTAGACCAATCTTCTTACTAGCGACTACTAAAGCTTCTGTGTTTTTCTTTATAGCATGTACGCTTCCACCCAATATATTAACATCATCAGCATAAACTAGAAGCTGATGTATACCATTCAATTTTAAACCCTCCTGGTTTGCCTGAAACCTCCTAATGGCATATTCCAAAGCAAAGTTGAAAAGCAATGTTGATAAAGCATCTTGTTTCAAACCATTCTTATTGGGAAATGTGTCAGACAAATGTTTGCCTACCCGGACTCTGCTATAGGTTTCATTTAGACACATTTTTACTAGCCTTACTAGTTTCATAGGGATACCAAATTCATTGCGAATATTATACAAGGCCTCCCTCCTAACTGAATCATAGGCTTTCTTGAAGTCTATAAATAGCTGATGCACTGCCTCATTGTATTCCCATTTTTTCTCAAGTATTTGATGAATGCAGAATATATAATCAGTAGTCGACCTGTTACGTCTAAATCCACACTGATGCTCCCCAATAATTTCCTCTGCATATGAAGTTAACCTTGCCAGAAGGATGTTGGATAGAAATTTGTATGTGGTTGACAAAAGTGATATGCCTCGATAATTACTGCAATCTGTTTTAACACCCTTCTTATAAATAGGTACAATGATTGACTCCTTCCACTGCTCAGGCAATTCCTCTTTATTCCAAATAGAATTAATAAGTTTATGGATCTCAGAGCAAATTGTCCTATGTCCTGCTTTAATCAGTTCTGCTGGGATTTGATCAACACCTGGTGATTTGTGCCTTTTTAACTTTTCAATAGCCATCTCAACCTCAGAGTCACTGGGCTCATGCACCAGTGACTCTGCTGTATGTATTGCAGTCTGCCTAACATCATTAACCCCATGTACATTCAATAGCTGAAAGAAATGATTCCTCCACCTAGCCAAGATACTGTGGGAGTCTGCAATCAGATCACCCTTCTCATCCTTTACTACTTTAGTTCTAGGCTGGTAACCCTTCTTAAAGTCATTGATGCCCCTATACAAGTCTATGATATTCTTGTTCTTACTGTTTGTTTCAAGTTCATTAATTTTAGCTTTCAGATATTCCTTCTTTTTGTTCCTGAAATGTCTACTAGCTTCATGTCTTACATTGTTCAGATTATCTACATTACTTTGGTTTGGATTCTGTAACCACTGCATTTTAGCCTGCTTCCTTTTATCTAAAAATTTTGAACATTCTTCATGAAAGCATGGTTTATGCTGCTTCCTTTCATACAGCCCTAGACTCTCTTTAGCTGAGATTTTGATACTCTCTTTAATGTCTTCCCAAGCCCTATTTATGTCCTCACTAACATTTAAGTTCTCCAAAACTGCAAACCTGTTTGAGATCTTTATCTGATACTGTTTCCTAACCTCTAGTTCACTTAGCTTCTTGAGATTAAATCTCTCCGCATCAGACTTCTGTGCTGCTTGTTTAATTACCGCCAGTCTTTCCCAAATTTTTGCAACCACCAGATAGTGATCAGTATCACAGTCAACTCCCCTGAAAGATAGCACATCGCGTATACTTGAGTGCCATCTCCTATCTATCAACACGTGATCAATCTGATTATGAGTCTTCCCATAAGGAGAGGTCCAGGTGTAAATAACGTGACCGATGTAGCAACTATGGAGAGGGACGACTGACAAAGGCCGAGTAGTGGAGACTGACCGATTGCCGTCTGAGTCGCGGAAGAATTATGCGACTGAAGCTATGCCTTCTTTACGTGGAAACGAAATGTCTGAAAATCACGAAAACATAAACAAGTTACAGAATGACAAAATGTTTATCATCAACTAAATACAATATTTTTGCTATGTTGGCGAGTATTGCCTATGGAGATTTGGAATTCTAAACTATTTAGGCCTACTACTACCGTATTAAACTGAAATTCTGGGGAGGTAGCCCTTTTGTTCCACCCCATCCAGATATAAATAAACTACCATCTGATTTAATCTTTCTGGTGTTCATGCATTGTGCCACCATCACGTAGGCAATTTTCACACCTTCCATTTTACGTATAGCCTATATCTTAAAAAGCATTAGAATATTTAACGGATTAAATTATCGAATTACTGTTGGATCCAGTATGCAGTGATGCAAATGGTGACGTAACCCACAACGGAGTAATGAGCTAGATTCAACAACGGTATCCTCCAGGTAGTAACTAACCGCAAGTAAGTCCTTCGACTCTCAATCTTGAAATTTATGCACCTCGACTAGTGCTGCCATCTAGGAACCGCGGGTACGTGTAAATTTCGTTATTTTACTCTGTAGACACACAATAGTCATCGGATCCGTGGTAGTTATGATAGCGCGCTGGAGGTGCAGTGATGTGGGCAGGATGTCCCTGCTGCCCACGCAATATGCGAGTAGTGAATAATAAAAACGATAGCTTTCAAAAGGGTACAGCTCAAAATGGAAATGAAGCGAATTATAAGTGCCAAAATAATGGATGTCGGGTCAGAACAGCTTGTAGTAAAGACGGAATTGGTTTTCCTAGTTAGACGCTCGTAATTATTTTAGTCCGTAATTGAAGGTTAAGAGTTCGCAGTTAGGAAATTGGGAACACATTCAGAAGATGGCTCCGTATGGCACCTAAGCAGTATATTCTAATGTTAGCGTTCGGTTGCTTCAGTTCTTTAATTGCATATTTTTCACAGTTTTCCACAGTAGGTAATAACCAACCTGCAGCAATAAAAGACTTAGCGTGAAGGCGAGATAGCGTAGTCAGTATAGTGACTAAGCAATGGCTGAGAGGCTTAAGGGTTTAATTCCCAAAACATTTTTGGCGCCCCAAAAAACGTTCATACAGCCTCTGGGGACCACCCGGCCGCCTATTCGGTGGGGCCCAGGGGGGGGGGGGAGTAGCCATGGCGTGAAGCCGACCGCTCACTTCAGTGTAGTGTCAAGGTTAAGACTGGCCCCAGTGTGTGCTTTCATAGCATGCACAGGGTCAACTTTGCTTTTCCCTTAGCAACACACCAATGCAGGTGTGCGGGGGGTGTGTAGGTCAAGTGTATTACATTAATTGTTGGCATTAAATGCAGTATAGTGGTTGCATGTACCCCAGACTGAAGGCCCAGTTCTTACTGACTGGTAAGACAATCAGTTGTCCATAATAAACCTATTGGTAACCCAACATTAAAAATCAAAACAAATTGCTCTGTGTTGGCTCAGTAGTTTATTTTGCAAGAGTATATTTATTCTTATTAATTCTACAGCCAGATCCAACACTTGATTTTAAAAATACGTTTTTTGGCTACTATTTTTTGCTCATTTTGCACTAGGCATAATGAACAAACCAGAATGCATTTATAATGTCAATCAAAAGGAATGTAGATTGTTTGTTTAATAGACAGCCCCTTATGCTGACACAGCAAGGACAGGAATGAATTCACCATGTTGCTGCAGTACATGGGGAGAAGTCAGTATTGTTTCCAGTTGAAATGCCAGTTGATAAACCATACCACTAGTCATACTCTTTAAAGGGCAAAGAATGAAGGGAGAATCACTTGAGTCATTACCTTTTGGATCTGTTTCTCAGAAACCAGTCATTGTAGTATGATGACAGGAGCCTTTATTAATTGGCTTGGACATTTGAGCTGTTATATAAAGTTGCAGGTTGGTGCATGTTAGTGGTTGACAGTCTGAATTTACAAGCAGATCACTCCATAGTGCAGACAGAAGAATTCCATCATATTACCTCACTCTACCATACTGTCTTTACGCATACAGTTGTATGAGTGTAAAACATGATTTTTACGTTTCTAGAATAACATCAATTACCAGAATTTGAAATCAAAGTTCTCAGTGAAATGCTAGTACATAACAAGTCTGAAATTAGTTAAATTACATTTCTATGGCATTTGAGGAGTAACTTCAGATTGGTTCAGGTCCTATTGAAATAACAGAAAACAGAAAGTAGAAATAAAACATCAATTGCAACTCAAAATTATTTCTCTGACTGGGGTAGGCCTACATTAAAACATGAAGCTCCCAAGGGTCAATTTGAGGGCTTTATGGTTCATAATATATATAAATGACCTTCCCATAATAATAAATTCCTTATCAGAACCCATAATATTTGCTCATGACACTACTGTCATAATTTCTATCAGAAATTTGGAAATTTATGTACAATGTCAAACTTAGTTCTCTCTCATATGTTTGAATAGTTTGCTTCTAATAAGTTGGTCTTAATCTAGATAAAACAAATATAATAAAACTTCTGATGACTAATTCACCACATTGTGCATTAAGTACTGGGTATAAAGAAAAGTATATAGAAGAAATGATAAATGCAAAATTTCTTGGTTTACAAATTGACAACCTCCTAATTTGGAAGAATCATACCGATCAAATGATTCCTAATTTAAGTGGAACATGTTACACAGTTAAGTCAATTTATTTTGCATTTTTAACTCTATAATACAGTATGGAATACCTTTTTGGGGTAATTTGTCCAACTGTGGAAAGTTATTTGCTTTACAAAACAAAATTGTCAGAATTATGGTTGGTGCACGATCTAGAACACCATATAGAAGTCTATTTAAAAAGTTAGAGATTCTACTTTTTCCTTGCCAATATACCTATATAAAGGTAAAAAGGTAAAGTTTTCTTTGCCCACTCCATGAGGGCATGTTGGGGGAGTAGAGGTATAGCTCCATTCATTCTTAACCTCAGCCCTAGTTGAAGGTACATAGTTAACTTCACGCCCTGGCTGCTTTACCCTCGGGAAAGAGCTCTAGTACCCATTGAATGAGAGGCTGGGTGGACCACAGAGCCGGTCTGGACATTTTGGAGAAGAGAAAAATCTCCTGCCCCTACCGGGATTCAAATCTTGGACCATCCAGTCTGTAGCCTGGTCCCTGTACTATGCTACTCCGCCTGCCTCCATGCCAATATACATTTTATTTAATGAACCTCACTGTAAATAATGAAGAAAATTGTCAAACAAATTTATCTCTACACAGTATTAATACAAGGAAGAAGCAACATCTTCATGGACCAAATGCCAGCCTTTCATGTGTTCAGAAAACTACATTCTTTGCTGGCATCAGAATTTTCAACAATTTACCACATAGTCTCACAAGTCTTAAGAATGATGAGGCACAATATAAAGTAGCATTAAAAAGATACTTAAATACACTCTCCTTTTACTCTGTAGATTAATTTTGTATGTGTAAAGGTGGTCCATAATACTGTATATAAATGTTCATAACACTTGGCACTGTAATAATTCTGTGTACTGTGCATACTTTGTATACTTTTTATGTTTCTGACTTATTCTATATTCTACAGTCATTTTGACAGATGTATGTATTCATGGAATATATATATATTCAAGTCGTCTTGTATGTGACGCCGTGAAGACTGGTAAATAGTTAACGACGTTTCAAGTAGCAGATGCAGGCCACACGTTCTTCCGAAACATGGGTAAATTCCTACCAGACTGCACAGCATCATATCACAGGAGACTGTTCTTAACAGTAAGTGCTGCGAGAATTTTGCATTCAAAATACTGCTTTTTGTTTATTTTAAACAGTGCACAAATGTATGAACCTAAACTCGCTAACTATTTCTCGGAGCGAAAAACAAAATTCATAGAAACTGTAGAGAAGAATGGAACACACACTAGGTTCAGTACTTATTTCCTCTAAGACCCGCGGTCAATAACTATGTTAGGCGTACATTTTCGAACTTTTATTTTCACTAATCAACAATGGCCTTCCGAAGAGAGACGATTATTAACGAAGTTTGTTATTGTTGGTAATGATTAAATTAAGCTGCCTCCGACCTGAATCAACAGGTATTTCATTTTTTTATTTCTTTATGACTACATGTAATTAAAACGTAATTGAACGTAATTTTACAACCATTAAGCTACTTTGTTATAAACACTGTACTTTTCGAGAGAAGGAAACAAAATAGAGCGAACGACAAAATGGTTACGCTACACGTATGGGCAGATATAAGGCTATCGCAATTTATGCAGCAGCAGTAGGCTCCACCTTTCGGGAGAGGGGGTAAGGGTGCGGGCGGGCGCAGATTCAGTGTTGTCAGTTGTGGACTACGCTTAGGTAGACCCCCCTCCCCCAGTTTATTTTCGTATTGGGCCCAGAAATGTCTTAAACTGTCCCCGTTTTGCATACATTCCTGTCTTGTTTAATTTTACAAATGCTTGTCTAGGAAAAGAGTACACATGAGCAAAATTGGAATTTTTGTCCATGTTAAGTGGCAGATGTGAGACTCCAACAGTAGGTCTATGTAGCTATTCCAGCGATGTTACTTTTCAACGGTAGTTTCAGCCTGAATTTCGCTCATCCCTTGTTGAATATGGTTCCTGTATTTAACATGGGTGTTTTAATACTCTTTAACATTTCATGTGTGAAATCCATCGAAATTTTAAACCGACTATTTGTAAGATCTTGTTTATAGTTAAAATGTATCATCCATAGTAGTGTCGAATCCCATACTTCTGTATTACCCCCTGTCAACATAAGCAGTCATTTACTCTTTTTTTTTCAAGGCCACTTGTGTGGTTCGCAGTTTAGAATAGGAGCTGGAAAATTAATCCATGAAACTGGAACAATACCGAGCTTCACTTAATAATTTAAACATTTAAGGATCGTCTACTTCTTGTGTTGCTCTAGTCAGACCTGATGTAATGTAAGTATTAACTCACATCACTTAATTTCGCTTTATTATGACTTCACTGCAAATACAGACATGATTGCAGGCTACCACAGACACAGACGTGGACCACATCGCCGATCTTGTTTATATTTCGTAAAAAAATAACAGAAGTCTTTAAATCGGTTTTCATGTTGTAGTGACGTCAGACAAACAAAGTCAAGCTTGCGTTTCCTGTAATTTGGTCAGCTGACTTCGAATTGCAGTGCCTCTGGTTCATTATGTTATCTGTGACATGGCGTCTGGGTAATATGTGAATAAGCGAATTATTTTGTCTTCGGTATTTGTGTTCCAGCTTGCCATATTCTATTACCTCACGCTTGACACGTGTTATTTGTTCGCGTCTGATTTCCGTGTTCACAGCTGTATGAAAGATTTGCTTTGTGTAATAATCATGTATTATTTCTAACAGTTCTCGTTCACAGATCCTTCTACATAGTCGCCACAAGAGCGTTTCATGGAGCTCTGGTTTAAATGATTATAGTGTCAACTGTCAGATGGCACAGCTGTATCGTCGAACTTTCTAGAGTGACCCTGTAAAGAACGTGCCG
The DNA here is from genome assembly GCA_021186555.1 of Reticulitermes speratus. Classification (NCBI taxonomy): domain Eukaryota; kingdom Metazoa; phylum Arthropoda; class Insecta; order Blattodea; family Rhinotermitidae; genus Reticulitermes; species Reticulitermes speratus. The sequence goes on from JAJKFL010000001.1 coordinate 12,984,266, forward strand.
GACCTTTGGAGGAACTCTGAATAACGGTTGAGAAACAACTACGCAACGCATTGCGTGGTTAATTGCGTATGTGATTTTTCGAATCCTTGGCTGCCGCAGTAAATTTGACTTCTGTAGTCTAAAATGTATAAATGTATGATGAAATGAACAGTGCGGCAATATCATGCTTAGAGATCTTGTTATTCCAGGCTACGAAAAATGTACGCTGAATGATCAAACCCATTATGTCATGCAGTTATATCTGCATGCCTTGTTTCCTTCTCTGTATTATACGGCTTTGATCATACAATTCGTGGCAGTTTGTACTTTAGCATGGCCAAATATGTAAATTGATGAGATAACAAAAACGTTTTGTCAGTTGACTACAATGAAGGCGGGTAGTGCTTCCAACGTAACATTTTGTAGACGTTTCATAACAATATTTCGTTGATTGCGTTGGCCACCAGAGGTCTCGAATGTCACAAGGCCAATGGTGTTGCAAGTGGTGTACTGTAATGGTGGTTTTGTGTAGTGTTGCCAGAAATAACGACGCTGCACATGTTGGGGTCCTGCTGTCGATGTTATGTGTTTGTCATGCCAAATTTAAATTAGGATATCAAGTGAGTATTATCCATTAAGCGTATAAAGAAGTGAATGGCCTTAAATGTGGCACTATTTATCGAAAATGTCTTGTAAACTGTCAATGGCTACGGTAGCGTATGAAAGAACGTAATATTAGGCTTTTTGAGTTGGATTGGAGTTGCAGTTTGACTTGGAATCAGAGTTCTCATAGCATGTCGTTAATTCTGACGCATCGTGTCATCTGTCAGACTCACTGTCATGGCAACTGAAGCAAGCCATTATTGGAAGTGAACAATGAATGGGCGGCCATCTTTTTAAGCAACGCAGTATTTACAACAATGGATGTAATTAATTTAAAATTTAAATTTATTTAATGTAGGCGTAATGCAAGTGACATATATTGGTTTTGGATTTCCAACAGTAATTTTAAAGCCCATAATAACCTTGGCTTGCTTAAGTAACAAACATAAAGCCTACATCTCTTTTAATTTTGCCTTTTATCACTTAGGTTGGCCGTACTTGCTAACATTATGCATACCATTCAGCTTAGGATATAGTGTGGGCATAAGATCCTACATTGTGCTAAATTATTATGTGACTTGATATTATATTGAGTAAACTGATTGGGATTTGAAAATGTGTCTTACAGCACTGGGGTGTCATTTGCTCTATCTTCAACCCAATTATAATACACAATGTGGGTGAAAAATTGGTCTGTTACATAATATAGCTTGTTCTCTTTCTTTAAGCATTTGAATGAAGGGATAAATTGGTACTTTGAATTTTAAGCATGAATTTGAGTCATTGTAAGTTTGTGCATTGACGGACTGGTATGATCAGGGATGAGTATTTCTGAGGCTAAATATGCCCTGTTAATTAATATATGTGACATCTATGTATGTTTTTATGTCAGAATGACATTTTTTGTACTATGTTGTGTTGAAGTTGAAGTTAAGCTAGAATTCTGAATTTATGCAATTCTGGTTCATGTACTGTATTGATGTGTCATGTGTCAAATAGCCTGACCAAATTTTGCTTAAGTAACTAACATTGTAGTGTTGAAACCTGAAAAATTCACCAAACTGAGAGATCTCCAGAGTGTAGAAAGTAGGTGAGCAGAGTATGTGTTGGTATTACAGGCCATTTATTTTCAGTACAAGTTGACATAATTAACAAGAAATATATGTTAATAATAATGTGAACAGGAATCCCCAGTACAATTTAACAATGCCGTGTGTGAAGACTGTTTGAAATTGTGTGCTATCAGGATCAGTCTTATCAGTCATATGCTACAGTTCAAGTTATGTCGTGCCCCGAGAGAGTAATATTTAAACCCATAGAGCAGTGCTGCATTTATTTCATTAAAACTGTGTTGTGTATGTGTGTGTCAGTGCTGATTACTGAATGAATTGGAAACTTAGTTTATAGCTTATTGTATGACTTTTAAAATGCTTACAATTCATTTTTGTGCATAGGTCAATGGAATTATTGTGCAGTGCAATTTTTGAGGTGTAAATTGAAGCATTACACAGAAGAGTGTATTTCTTAGTGCCTGAATCATGTTGGAAGTTCTAGGCTGGCTGTGACAAAGATATAACAAAGGAAGTTACCTTGTGTGGGGTGACATGTTTGTATTTAATATTGGAAATCGTAGAGATCCAGGATATTTTGGGCAGATTGTACTTCAACGTTGTGTCTCTGAAATAAATTTTGCATATTGTTTTTGCTTTTCCCTTCATTGCTTTTTGTCCCCCTCCCAGCTTAAGAAACTAAGCTTTATTACACTTACATCATTCCATTGTATTTGCCCATTTGTTGAGATTAGTTACATATTTTATATATGCTGTCATATTACATCAAATATAGATATGTGCTTCGTATAAATAAATTGTTTCCTTCACTGCTATATGGATCATCATTTTGTGTTCCATTTGAGTATACAGCTGGTCTGTGCCTTTATGTTCATTGGTAGCTTAGTATGTTAAATGTGTAAGGCCACAGTAGATATAATTCTGTTGTGAAAATTGTACAATTTCAGTGGGCAGAGTACTTGATGAAGAAATTTTAATTATGTGAAAAGCATTGTAATATAACTTGTTACAATTGTGTTAGGAACAAATTGAAGGGTGTATCCAAAGATGCAGAGGAGAAGAAGAAGAAGGAAATTAATAAACCAAACCAATCTTCAGAGTCAAAGTTTGTAAATGAGGATGATGGTGGCATTCTCTTTTCTGATGGATATGTTAGGCTACTGTGGATACATCTTTTTGAATATTGTGGCCTCCAGTAAATACACGAGTGTTACTGAAGATGTTCTATGTACATGGTGTATGTTTTATTGTGACCCTGAGCAAAGCAGCTGTCAGCAGAATGTCCCAGTACATGCAGGCTTTCTGTGCAATAAAGCATCCTTGGTCAGGGATATGATAAAAGGGACCAATCATGTATTTCAAAAAGAGTTGAAATTGGAATTGCTGCATAAATCTGTGAGGGGTTAAATTAAGTAACACATTCAGAGAAATCACTAAGAAGGCCTGTGTCAAAAATAAATTGATGATGCCATATTTCACTTTTTTAGTGCTGTGTGTCTGATGGATGAATCATGTAACAGTGGGTACATGGAATGGATTAATCTAGCTGAGCATAGGGATAAGTAGCTGGATGTTGTGAATATAGTAATGAATTTGAATTCCATAAAATCCAGGGAATTTCTTGACAAGTAGAGGAACTGTTAGCTTCTCAAGGAGGACTGTGCTTCGTGGAGTTTGTCAGTCAGTCAGTCAGTAATGTTGTGTTATCTTATGTCATAAAGTTATAAAATGTAGGCTGATATTTTATTTAAACTGCTGGTTATGGATGTGGAAGATATTTCAGGTTACTACCAGTATGCAGATCAAATGTTTGCCTTGAGATTTGTAATGGAGAAGGTGTATGAATTTGGTTTTGATTTTTATTTATAGTTTATTGATTTTAAGCAAGCCTGTGACACAGGAGATAAAAAATATTTATATGAAACTTCGAGGAAGTTCTGGATCCCTGAGAAATTAATAAGATGGTAAGAATGACTGTTATAGCCTCAAAATGCAAAGTCAAAATTAAATAATCAAAAGCTGTAATGTGTGTGCAGAACATATGTACATCTGTAAATGTGAATATTTTTATTTTGCTGTATTGCACACACATTTCATGTTGCATTATTAGTCCTATTACAAACATACATATTTCTCCTTGCAACTGCAGTAAGAGTTTAAAATCATAATGCTGTCTACACTGTTGTGTGGCACCGTTGTATTGTGCTAAAGAATTTGTGGCATTACAGTTTGAACATCATGAGCTTCATCTAATCCTGAGATAAAAGGGTGTGGATATTTAATTCTTGGCCACTGTCACACTAAGATACAAGTACTATGCAAAATGAAAAATAGGAAAGAAGAAGAAGAAAAGGTTGGGATGTGAAAGTTAGAAAAGTTTTAAGTTTATTTGGATAATGACAGAGACAGTTAAGAGAAGCACATTGTGTGGGGAAACTAATAGTCCACTTGATACTGCTTTTGAATTATAATGGATGTCATGTGCAAATGCAATGCTTAAGGGAAACAGAATGTGATGCAGCAAATGTACTGTCATAAAATAGCAACCACACACAAATGTAATGAAACAAACATTGCCTGATGAGGTGAATGGGTAAGTGAAACATTAAATGTTAGTATTTATACTCAGATATTCTGCATTCATGAAATACTGAAGAAAATTTTGGACAGCAGTAGACCTGTTTGTTAGCTATTCCTGGCTTAAAGGGAAGTGTATGGTGCATTTTGGAAGGAAGTGTTGTTCGTTATTCTCACTGAATTGAGAAGAGATAAAATTTAGGAAATGCTTTCTGCCAGTCATTTTAGAATCACTCTGTGCCTTAACACTAGAAGGTGTTAATGCTGTTACATGTGCAGCCATACCTCACTAATTACAGGGTGTGGCCTTGCCACTTGCAGCATCTTATGATGTGGGAAGTATGGTAATTTTATCTTTATTTATGTATGGGTGTGAAACTTGGTTTTATACATTAAGGCAAGAACGTAGATCAAGAGTGTTTGAGAGCAGGGCACCGAGGAGGATATTTGGACCTGTAATGGAGGAAGTAATGGAAACATGGAAACGTTATGTAATGAGGAGCATGATTCATATTCGTCACTGTGTATTATTAGGATGATGAAATTGACGAGGATGATTTGGGCAGGGCATGTAGCATGCATGGGAGACCTGAAAAATGCATATAGAATTTTGGTTATTTGAACATGAGAGGATAAAACAACGAAGAACTAGGTGTAGGCGAGAGGATAATATGAAAGTGGATCTTAAATAAATAAGCTTAAGTAAATTGACTGGATTTATCTTGCTCATATTTAGGATCAGTGGTAGGCACTGGTGGACATGGTAATAGACCATAAGGTTCCATAAAAAGGTAGGGAAGTTCTTGACTAACAGAGTGATTATTAGCTTCTACATTGACTCTTGCTGCATAGAATTAGTTAAGATATCATTCTGGAACAGATTGAGATCTGTTCCTTAAAAATTCTTTATATACCCTGTGGTTGCTATATTCTGTTACAGTTTGTACAATATAATATTTAAATCTTGAGTAAATACTGTGTTATAGATGTAGGTACTGAATCACATTACCTTTCACTGCCTTGAACATATACTTAAATGATTAGTCAATATTTCAGTCTGTAATTATGTGGTAACTGGGATAGCATAGTCAGTGTAGTGACTGGGCTGTGGGCTGGACGACCGAGGACTTGCAGTTTAATTTGTGCTAGAGGCAAGCAATTGCTTTGCTTCTCCAGAGCATCCAGATGGGCTCAGAAGCTCACCAAGTCTCTTACCCAGTGGGTACTGCCAGCTCTTTCCATGGATTTAAAGCAGCTGGGTTGTGAAGCTGATTGCCCATCATCCAGTGTTAAGTCTGAGAATGAGTGGAGGTATACTTCCAGTTCACCATATGGCCTTGTAGCATTCACAGTGGCAACTTTACAATTTACATTGTGTAGCTGTGTATCTTCTTCAACAACCTAAAAACAAATGATCAAAATTTTCAGTTCTGTCATGTTCCAGATACAAATGTGTTGTTGCGTAGATATGCATTCAAGAAGTCACAAAGTAGTTTCCTTGTATTTTGTTAAAATCCAGTATAAAAAATGCGTAAAATAGAAATTGTAGATTGTAATTATTTATGTATTTTATGTTATGTAAAAATCACATATACAGTTCCCCATTTCTGAGCAAGTTAGTAAAATTCAGTTTGTGCTTAATGTAAAGTAGGACTGATATTTGAATACTGTAAACAAAACATAATTTGCTGGACAACTATTAGTGTACACACACTACCAAATATGACAAAAATGCGATCAGGAGTTTTGGTGTTTACATGATGAAACTAGCTTCACTGTTATGTATTTATTTTGTGTTCTTTATGCAGATAATTCTTACTGAAGAGGAAACTACTGTGTGTGTGTGCGTGCGTGTGTGTGTTTAGCAGTCCCACAACTGTATGTACGTATGTATGTATCAGCATAATGGAAATTTCTGGTAGATTTTAAATAAATGATCCTTAATTTTGTTGTGTGTAGGTTAGAATACTTCAAAGAAGATTCTATGACATCAGGATGACAGAGCTGTGACAAAGGTCAGAAACAATGATCCAGAAAAAATGACAACAAGGTACTTATCCAAGAATCCGGATGCTCTTAGCAAAGGTCTGCAAACAGGATCATCACATACAGATAGTGCTGGTACAGAAGACAGGAGTTTAGCAGCAGAAGAGAATAAATCATCAGATGAGTTGGAGAAGAAAAGGTTACTGTCCACTGGTCGTAACAGGCCCCCAGAACTTGTCCCCTATTGTGATGATGTCCCTGTTTCTGACCAAAACAAAGATGATAGTAGCCCACCACGTTTGTTTCCAGAGGGTATAATGACAAGAAACAAACTGAACAAATCCCTTCCAGGCAAAACGGTTGAGGATATTCAAGTCAATATTGGTACAGCCACACCACAAAACCAAGATGTGGTGGAGTGCATTAAATTGGATGATTCAAGTGAATTTGAATGTGATGAAAAATATGTAATAGTGGCAGGACTCAAGAGGAAGATTAATCCACTGTGTAAGTCACTGGGTCCCAGGTCACTTAAACGAGGAAAATGGAGGAAGGCAGTGGAAGCTGGTAATGAATATAAAATAAACAACAAATCAGTTGTCAGTTCCTCTCAAAACATGAAAATGGGTAAAACAAGACTGACAAGACTAAGGGAACGAGATAAGTTGAAGAAAGCAAGTGAACGGATGCGAAGAAGCCCTCGATCTCTGATATCAAAGATTGAGAATTTTAATGCAGATGTATGTTCATTGTATGAAGGAGAGTGTGGTGATGATGATGTAAATACTTCAAGTACCAAGAAGTTTAAGGTCAAAAAAGATGATAATGTGACTAAATATTCATCATCTTCTAATCTTTTTGGCAAAGAACAGAACACATCATTTTCTCAGAAAAAGAGTTATACAGTTTGTGAAGCATTTGATCATGTACCTGTCACAAAAAATAGAGAACATTCTGGAATGAACACTGCAGAATGTATAGGTATAAGTGGAGAATCTGTAGATTTAGTTCAGTCTAAGACTTTACAGGCTGAATCAGATAATCAAGGAATGTATATAATGGATGAGGTCACACCCCCCTCAGAGTCTGCACTGATGGAGCAATGCACTGAAACAAATAAAGGCTGTGGAAGTCACAGGGACTCTTTTTCATTATATTTGAAGAATGGAAGTACAGAATTGCTTTGCCATCCATTGGCCTGTGAGGTCAAGAATATAGAAAGAGAAACTGAACAGGTTGCAGAGGATATTTGTAGCTTGTCTAAAAAAGCTGTGAAGGATTCACTTGCTTCTGTTGTTAATAAATACAGCAAGGAACAAGGTGATATATATGTGCGTATTAATTCAGATAGTGATTCTCACAGCTGCAACATCGGAAGTGTGAGAGGTGCAAAAGATGAAATAAATGTAAAACAAGAAGAATTATTAAGATCCCCTGAGCAAACAGAGTTTACTAATCTGTGTCAAAAACAAATGTCAGTAGAACATTATGCCGAAAGTGGAGGAAATGAAAAGGATTATGGCACAGTAGAAACAGGTGGAGAACCAACAGCAGGCATTTCAAATAAAGTCAATGATAGTGTTTCATATTACTGTAAAGGAAAATTCAAGGTATGTGATGCTAAACTTTATCCCATTGATGAAGTTTCATGCATATCAGATGGAGAATTGAAGAAAGGTGAAACAGTAATACAGATGCAGAATGCTGAGTTTGCTAAAGGTGCTGCTGTGTCTGAAGGCAGTAGTAACATAATTAAACACTGTTATAGAAAACCAGAAGGAAACCTTTTTGAATTTGATTTAAATGCAAATAATACTCTGGAGATAAAAGACAATGAGGAAAGTATAAAATTGATGGAAGACTTCACTTTACACAGTGGTCACAAGAAAGTTGACTGTCAGAAGTATTGCCCTGATTCAGCTGAAGCAAAAATTAAGAAATGTGAGGCCATCAAGGGAGAAAGTGTGAAGACATCAGATCCTAATTTGAAGGTTGGTAGCAATACCATAAATAATAAGAAAAAAGATTCATCCTGTGTCATGGTAGCAGGATCTTCAAGTGATGGTGTCTTCCAAAAATTTTTGGGGGACTCAAATTTTAATGGTACATCTAAATCGAATAGTAGTCAGAATTCTGAAAAGGGTGTTAATTGTCAGTTGAATGTTTCAAATGCAAGATTGATAGTTGGGAGTTTTGGCAGAGATTTACTTGCTGGATGTGATGTTGCACAAGAGCCTCCTGATGACAGCGACCCTAATGCATATGTGACTCATGGTTCCAACACTTGGTCAGTAATAGAGGGTGATGAAGACGATGATTATATTTTTACATTACCAAAGTGTGTAAGTACAGGAAAAGAGGAACGGGACGTTATTGATGGAATTGAAATGTTGTCATTTGAAACAGAGCATGACATGGTTGAGTTTACTAAAATTCAACAAGATTTTTATCATGGCTCATCTATAGATGATGGGATGATTCAGAGTGATGATGGTCTGGATATGATGGATGATGCATTCCCACATTGTGGTGATGTGGATTTGCAGTGTGTGAACCAGGCCATTGTCCCTACAAAGACAAATGACATTACAAAAATTAAGGGCTGGAGGAATAAACAGTTTGCTGTTAATGAAAATCCCTCCCGTTATTGTGATTTTAGCAATGAGGCATGTGAAGAAGATGATGGCTTTGAAAGCTGTGACGTTAAAACAGCTGATGATGCAAATATGGAAGAAGATCAGCAAAACCACTGGTATTCTGAAGATACCAAACATAATGACACAGACATAGGTCCAACCATTAAAGTTGAAGACAGTCAGGCAACAGATGAGAGGATTACTAATGGCAGTTCTGGGAAACATAAGTCCAGCCCAGTGAAAGATGATGTGCTGTTTGGTTCTGGGGCTGTTTTCCATCCTAAAACAACTGAATTTCTCAAACATCTGCAGACAAGTGTTTGTGAGATCAAGAATTCCAAATCTGCCTTTGTAAGTGATATATTAGATAACTATCTTTCTTCCTATTCTCAACTTAATATTAGCTATGAAATCCCTAAGCTGGGGGCAGAGGAAGGAATAACACATCATTCAGAACATGAGACAGACCAGTTTATATTCCCTTCACCACCTAGACCTTTACGTACATTTCCAGAGAAATTGTCTTTACCAAGAAAAACTGGTCCAAAGCCTAAGACTTTAGCAGAAAAACGAAAAATGTTGGAATTGAAGATGCATGGAGTTGAATCTGTGAAAGAGCAGAAAAGACTTTCTCGGAGGGGAAGGCCAAGATTGCATCCTCGAAGTGAACCTGTTACACGACACAATGTACCTGTCAGAGCCATAAAATTTACAGAACGTTTTGGTAGTAAAAATCCTATTACTTTGAAAATTACAGACAAAGAAGATTTGGAGAAGGAAGATTACATTCTGGATCCTGATTATAAGTACACTTGGATTGGAAAGAGGCCTATACGAATTACTGGTAGTAAAGTGAGCAGAGAACCTGCTGTTAATGAACTTGCTTCACCTTTAGATATTGTTCACGCAGAAATTAAACAGGACCCATCTCCTGATTCCATTGCATCTGATGTTACACTGACTGAAAATAAAATCATCACTGAGACAAAGTCATCTTACGAAGAAAAGGAACTGAATAACAGTATGAATAAATTAACACCTTCCAAGGATTTAGAGCCACTTGAATCAAGTTATTCTACAATCCCTGAATATGGAATGGTGGTTTTTCCTGGTGTGGGTCATCCATTACATCCACTTGCCATTAAACAGCTTATGGCTCTAAGAAGTGCTGAGCTTTATATAGATAGCAAGTGGGCTGAATTTTCTGTTGCTGTTGTGACATTGAGCAAAGATATCAGTGATCATGATCGAACAGAAAAACATGTGATTCCAATAAAACACATACCTCTTTTAGAGGATTTACATTTAAAGATTAAACCTTTCAAGAATGATGAAGTGTCTCCATTAAGTCCAGAAAATTCTATCTTAAATACTGAAGTTCCAAAAGACTCGGATTCAGGTTTTTCATCCTTCAAAATAGTACAGATATCTCCAAACTCAGAGTTGTCCATACTTAATCCAAGTCTCAGCAGAGCTGATAGTTCAGTAGCTCCAGTAAAGACAGATAGAGAAGCTTTATGTTTTGATCCTAAGAATGGTAAAGGAGATGGAAATCCTTCATCACCTTGTATGCCACGTGATGAGGTTCAGCTTGAAGTCGAAAGCATTCTTAAGGACATGGTAGAGTGTATTTTGAATCATGAAATAGAGGATACAATCATAAAAGATGATCCAGATGTATCAGGTACACTCAAGTGATACCTCCAAAATGTCCAAAAAAGTCTGTCACAAAATATGTAAGGAACAGAGTGTATAGGGAACTTAACAGATTGGATGTTAATGTTATTGTTATGACTGATGACAGAAATGGTTGTGTCGAGAATGTAAATGGAGGTGCTTTCTGTGAACAAGATTTTTGTCAGTTAGGTTGTGTGTGTGCTAGTCTCCAAAGCTGTCAGTCTTCTGCAACATTATCAGCCCACTGTGGCAACTCAGAATGCATGTTTGAATGCTCATGTCAGGAGTCCTCCACAGATCAGTCAAATTCAACTGCAGAAAAATCTTCACTCCTGTATTGTACAGCAATGCGTTTGCAAGATGAGGGAAACAGGCGCCTGGCAAAAGTAGAGAAAGAATTCAGGCACACAGTTATACAGTCAAAGAATGAAGTGATTGTTGTAGGAGGTGGCAGTAGTGGGGATGGAGGAAGACGTCGTAGGGAGATCAAGTTGCCTGAGAGATACAGAGATTCTTCTGTTGTTCTTGGTAAGGAGTTTGCAATGGCTGAATGCAAGATGATTGCAGGTGAGGACATAAATATTACACCAGCACTGTCCAGTGTTCACACCACCAGACGTAGTGAACGACAACAGTTGTATTTACCAAATTATGTCCAGGTAGGGGTACCGAAGTCAGCATCAGTGGGTGTTCCAAAACCACTCCACAAGTCTATGAGGGGAAAATTAACTCTTGAGCAGAAGATACCACTTTGGTGTGAACGCTTCAAGGTGAAGCCATGCAGGATTTATATTGAAAGAACAGAAGGTTTAGAAGGTGTGGTGCCATGGTGTATGATTCACTCAAAGTATGACTGCTTCTGTTCAGGACAGAGCTTAAAATTATTGAAGAGAATGTCCTACCGACCTTTAAAGAGACCTCCGCCAATTCCCGGTCCACCTCTTGATGCTGCTGGAACAAATTGCATGGAAAAAGCGAAGCTGTGCATCTAGAAACGTGGCAGTGAAAAGTGTAAGTCGCAGCAGTGCAGACATTCATAGTCATAACGTGGACCGCCATTCTGCTCGTACATATGGTGCTACTATAAACTATGTTCTTCGCAACCAATCACATTTCTTCAAAAGGCAGCACAGGGAAATCTGTATCCAAGAATCTGAGATTATGTATAATACAGCAATGCTCACCACTCTCCATTTGTCATAACACCGCCTGTAAATGGAATCTCTAAATTAGAAATGACCCCAGGTGACTTTATAATGCAAGATACCCCCTTCTCTTTGCTTGAACAGGATGTGAGGCCAGTTAATTCTGACCTTGGGAATGATAATGAGGAAATTGGCTTTGGTAAAATTGTAAGCATCATGTCTCTGAAACCAGAAGAATTTGAGAAATGTGGATCAGTGGACCAGTTACAGCATGAGGATGATGAAGCTTTTAACATGAACATGTTCCTAAATACTGGACACTTAACAGAAGTACAGTCTACAGGATTAAATATTTCAGAAGAAGACACTCACTTAACCCAAACTAAAATGAAGACACTTAATTTATGCAAAGAGCAGGAATGCCATTCTGAAGAAAAATTTCGTGAAAGTGACATTTTTGAAGAGCTTTCATCAGCGTTAATTCCTATTTTACCAGAATGTAACAGTGATGTTAATTCTGTGCGACTAGCAGAATTAATATCAAAGAAAGACTCTGAGCTTAAAAGCATTTCGGAAAATTGTAACATGCCATTGGATCTGTCCCAGAATACTACTGGTTCAGTCCAGTTAATCAACTGGAATATTCTGCTGAACCTGATAGAAAATGAAACATATCATTTGTGGTTGCAGCATAAATGTGGCTGTGCACCCAAACTTATCATTACGGGAAGTGCTGATAAACCTAATCAACACTGCGTCAGCCTGCGTGATTATTATCCTTATTGCTCTCCTGATTTTCACAGTAAATTACCACCATTGATTACATTCCTTATAGAGCAGTTGAGTCATGGGAACAGAATACGTGATGTCAATTCAGTAAACATAAATTGTTTTGGACTTGTACAGTTTGATGGAGACAGCTGGGAGCTAGTTTGCTCTCTTCAGAGAAATGTCCAAATACAGGAATTTTGCAGCAACCAGTCACTACAGATTCAGCCTGCAGAACAGGCAGCATGCCAAGAGACTGATGAGAGACAGCAGCAAGGTATTAAATCAGTTAAACCTCAGACAGAAAGATCTGTAGATAGAGCTGAAAAGCATTGTTGCATTTTAGATGGACAAGAAATTAGAAAGGAAGGCAAGTGCCATGAGGAGCGTGGAAGTAATACGATAATGACGAGCATAGTTACATCATTTAGTCCACCATTTGAGAATTTAAGAAAACATCAGTGTGATGTCAACACTTCACAAGAAATCATGTATAAAAGTTTGCAATTGAATAAAGAGCCTGCTGTGAAAGAAGGTGGACAAGAAGAAGAGAACCGCCCACACCCTGACAAATCATTAAGTGGAGAAGGTGGTGGGCCAATCCTTTGTGAAACTACAGGAATACTTATACATCCCAACAAACCATTGGGATTGCAGTTTGTGCAGACTGATGCTGTGGAAACAAAAGGAGCTGGTGGAGATCTGACACTTGCAGACAGAGTTTGCACTGAAAGCATGACTGTGGTTCCAGACAGTGCATTAATTTCAGATGGTTTAGGTACTAATGGTAAGACTGTGAATAATGATGCAGAACTGAAGTTTGTTACTACAGAAGTACCTTCTCCCAATAAAGAAATATGTCCAGTTCCTGATTATCCAATTTCAGGGCAATATTTATCCTTACAATCAGAATCATTTTGTGACACTTGTGACCGAAGGTTGCAGATGTAAAAGGACAGACACGGAGTGACAATACCTTGAACGATACTGATGCTGAGAAAATAATGGAGGTAAGCCTAGTACAAAATTCTGTTGTTTCACAAAGAACAGACGTTACTACTAATCTGGAGTCTACTTTGGAACATGCTGTCACATCTCCTACTGACATAGGATCTGGCAAATTAACTGCTGACAGCTGTAATTCTGGCAGCATGCTTCAAACTTCAGGGGTTGAAGTTCCACTTCCAACAGGACCTGATCCTGCCCGTTGGTACATGTTAAACGTAAAAAGTCGTTTTGATTTGCTGCATCTTGTCCATAGTAAATGCATTATTAGATATGCACAGCTTATCCGAGCTGTCTACTTAGCTAACTGTCATGGTAAAACTGTCCGTGTACCACTCGAGAAGAGGCTTTCAAAGGAAATCGGTGGTAAGAATGCCTGCATGTCACATGATGAAAAGCAAAGTGCTGGAGCTGCTCAACCAAAGTTTGGTGTGTATACTGTTCCAAACCTCTACACTCGAGTTTTTATTGGTCCATATGGCCTCAAAGAGGATGCTGGTGTGAGTGCTATCAAGATTATAAATGGAAAATTGGTAAATACAATGTACTTGGATACAGAGATTGATACTTTAGGTGACAGAGAAGAGAGTATCACTTCTTTATTGGAGTGTGGTGGACAAGAGGCAATCCTTAATACAAAGATGGAACAGTTGTATGATAGCATAGCACTTGCTCCACAAGATGGCAGAGTATGTCGAGGTATGTGGTTATACACAGCCAGGTCAAGAGGCAAAGGAAGCACAGTAGGTAATGTGAAGTCCTGTGTTGTGAGGCCAGATGGAAATGGAGTGTCTCCAAACAGTACAAGTATTTCCACTCCTGCACGTATAACAGGGGTGGGTGATGATGAGTCAAATACAGCAGTAGATACAAAGAAATCACAGTCTGATTACAAGGAAAGGAATTCCATACAAAAATTGAAGACAGTACATCATATAGTGAAAGTGAAACCACTGCACAGTATTCATTAACAGATGGTAGTGCTGGAATTGAGTCTAGGAAAGTGGGGTCAAGAAGACGCAAACAAGCCCTACATTTGCGGAATGAAGCATCTGTGACTGGAAAACACAATATTGCAATATATGGGACTGCAAGAGATGTGTGTTTTGTGGAGGAAGGAGATAAGGAACAAGAAAGTTTAAAATATATTCCACAGCTAACCATTACTGACTCTGGCTTAAACAGGTTAGATACAGTTTTGTCAGTGAAATCTGATAGTGATGAAGAAGTACTAGATGTTGAAACACCTTGTGACACAGGCTCATTATTCCGTAAGACACATTTATTATTGAATAAAAGGAGAGCTGCTTGTAACAGAAGTGGAAAGAACAAGAAGCTTTATTTGGAAATACACAAACGAACTGTTTCTGGACCTGGAGGTGTCACAGCATCTTCATCATCTGTCAGTACTGCAGCACCTTTCACCAGGTAAGAGTACAGAGGTGCCTAATTTCCACTGAGATAATATCCAAGAAATGTTGCTGGTCATGTAACTGTGTTGTGTCTATAACAGATTTTCATCTACAATAGATAAACTTGAGGACTGACAATGGATGCAAAATTGCCTGGTGCACAGTTGGGAAATATACTACTGCTAAAACATAATCTGCTCCAGGTGATGTCTTGACTTGGAGGTTTTACTTTCTGGCCTGGATTTTGAGAAGCTTTTAAATGTGAAAGCTGCAGTGTTTCAGTGAATAAATTGTATTTACTATATTTTTAAAGCTGTAATGTCCAAATAAAAACTCAGTTTTTGGAAATATTCTGTTTACCGGCATACAGAGTTTTGAAATAGTGAAGCCTTTTAGAGTGTGTGTTTATACAGTTTCTGTCATTATTTTCCCACTTTTCACTTCCATCTAGGTAAATAATTTGATGTTCAGCTTTAAAAAGTGCCAGAAATTTTACATTCTAGCCATGGAGTGTGTTTCTGTGTTTAGTGTGGATCCCAGAACAAACAGACAGTATTTCCCTGTATAGCCTTAACTGATCAGTTTTTATAATTGAGATAGGGAATTTCACGTTGTATTGACCGTGCATCTTGTTAACTAATTAAAAGTTTTATTAGACCAACATGTGCACTATATTCTTATAACCAAGTCAATCACCCCTACATATGTTTCAGCCTCTAACAGGCCATCTTCAGGTAGGTTTTATTGAACCATACAGATGCGTTAGTCTTACGTAGCTTTTCTTTGATTTTCCGATAGTTGTAAGCTGATTTTGCCTGTTGGGCGTTGCAAAATTTCACGTTGTATTCACCGTGCATCTTGTTAACTAATTAAAAGTTTTATTAGACCAACATGTGCACTATATTCTTATAACCAAGTCAATCACCCCTACATATGTTTTGGCCTATAACAGGCCATCTTCAGGCTTACAGAAGATGGCCTGTTATAGGCTGAAACATATGTAGGGGTGATTGACTTGGTTATAAGAATATAGTGCACATGTTGGTCTAATAAAACTTTTAATGAGATAGGGAATGTTTACTGTGTTGTATGATCTCAGTCTTTAAATATAATTCAGGTTAATTTTTGCTTTTAAAGAACCAGGGTATGGTTAGGCAGGATGTTAAAGGTTAAGGTGATAGTTGTAAAGATAAGAATAAGAATAAGCCCTAGTTTACCAGGACTTTATATGTGCTTTTCTCATCTAAAGAAATTTGGTGAACACTTATGTTATATAGTGTGTATCTTCAGCGTTTGGGTGGTAGCTGGGTTATGTGTTGCACTGTTCCAGCATTTTGGCATGTTGTAGTTTCCATCTTCAGGGTAGAGGAAGCATAAAGGGGAATTTGACTGAGATATAGGTATTCAGGGTGGTGAAAAATAAGGTTGTTTTCTGGGCCTGGTCCTTCCATCTTCAGAGGAGATGGAGACAGCATATTGCTCAGGTACTTTGGTAACGACCCACTACACTCTTTGGTATCATAACCCTGAAGACCTCAATGTTACTAGTTCCTGCATGTATCCACTGTTTTTTATTTCAGTGCTGTACGTACTTCACACTGAATCATTTCTTGTTAAATTTTTTTTACAGTGCTGATCCCTCAGTGAAAGATATGGTTAAGACACCAACGCATGAAGGACCAACACACCCACAAGGGTCACCAGTGGTTTCTGTTGGGAAGACTGTTGTATCAATCAAATTGGTACCTTCCATTCCCAGTGTGGGTTACATAAAAGCAGTTATGTATCATAACAAGTCTGTTATGCTGAAAGATCCATTCTCTTCCCTGGATGAACAGGCCTACTTCCGAAACCTGGACACAGCTACAAGATGGCTTACAGAGTAAGTACTGGTAAAAAGTGTGAAATCCTCGTATTTTCTGTTGATGTATTAACCCTTTGGCCCTGGAATTAAATGAGCATGCTGATCTGCAGAAGATCAGAATTTGAATAGGGCTGCATAGGCGTATATATTTACACGATGTTCGGTGTTTTGAGCATCACACTGCACATTACATATGTATATACAGGTGTTCCATATAAGGTGTTCCAAAATTCATGATGTTATTTTGTGTCATTTTGAGTAAAAAATTCTGTCAACATATGCCCAATTATCAGCCGTTATGTCACTACAGACATTTTAATGTATGTACAGGGCCGTAACCAAAATGGTAAAGACATGTTTTATCCTACTGTGCCCATAAAAATAAAGTTATGTGTCAGATAAGACCTCAAAAGAAAGACATCCATTAATTCTTAGTGTACTGTACAACATATGTCCAATAACACCAAAGAAAAAAAGTCAGCAATTAAGTCTTACCATACCGTATATACATCAAAAGAAAATTAGGTGTCAGATAATACCACAAAAGAAGGACATCACTCTTTACCTATTTTACCAAGTTAGTTACGTTTATGTAGTTATGAAGTCACCAGATCTCACGCCTCTTGACTACTTGTGGGGGCACAGGAAGGACATGGACTACCGGTAGAAATTGCAAACAAGAGAACTATTACAGTGAATCTTGGAATCCACTGACCATGTAATGGGAAATGATAGAATTATCAGAAAGGCAACAAATTCTGTTTTGAGGAATGCAGAATTGTGCATACAGAATGGTGGAGGTTATTTTGAACATTAATCAGTGTAACATAATTGAAAATTGACTGTCTTTGATATTATGTAACCAAAACTGATTTTGTTCTCCCATGTTGTAACATAACTACATAAACTAACATAACTAACTCAGTAGCATTATCAAAAATTGATGTCTTTCTTTTGTGGTATTGTCTGACACACAATTTTCTTCTATTCACCTTTTGATGTCAGACATACAGTAGGTGAGGCTTGACTGCTGCATTTGTTTTGTGGTGTTGTAGGACACATGTCATACAGGTGTTATCTGACACATAACTTTATTTTTATGTGTACGGTATGATAAAACGTGTACTCTGCCATTTTTGGTTACGGCCGTGTACATACATTAAAATGCTCATAACATAATGGTTGATAATAGGGCATATGTTGATATAGCATTTTTGTTACGCAAACTGACTCATAAAATAACATCCTGAAGTTTAGTAAACATTATGAAGAACACACTGTATAACTTTCAGTGCCAAAGGGTTATGTCCCATTACTTCAGCTTTTTAATATTATGTGGTAAGGTTAACATGAACTGTAAATTAATAGTTATATAATTCAATTATCCAAGTTTCGCATCACTAAGTTTGACATGTAACATAAAATATTGTGTACACAGTGTGAAGGAATGTTCATGAACCAGGGAGCTGGGTACTTCAGGCTATTGGCTGGATGACTTGGGAATCTGGTTTCATTTTGTGGTAGGAGTAGAAGTTTTTCTCCTCCACTGCATCCAAACTGGCTCTGGAGCCAACCTGGCTTTCTGTCAGTGGGTACAAGGAGTTTTTTTTTTACCCAGGAGTAAATCAGGCAGGGGAAGAAGCTTACTACTGATCTCCTAGTGCTGAGGTTAACACTGGAGCTGTACTTCCATATGCCCATATATCTTCATAGCATGGTGTTTAATGAAGCATGACACCTTCACATTTTTTATCATATATCTAGCTCCATACAGAATGTTTTATGCCTGGCTTCAGTGGTTTGCTACTTATTGGTGGGGAAAAATTCCTAGGTGCTAAAAATTTGAAAATATTTTTGTAAGCCTTAAAATTAAAAAAAAAAATATGCTCTAAAGATTCTGGTTATTTAAAATAAAAGTTTCCATGGTTACACACACGTTGCTTACCACAAGTTGTCACTATCTCAAACAAAAAGTAAATTACTGTTGTAGTGAGCCACAGAAGTCATCTTTAAGTTGTGCATCATAAATATGTGTTAGTTGACAGACAGAGTGAATTGTATTGAGATAGTGTACATTCCACTTCACAAGACCATCTTTGCATACTTGTAACATTCCAGCTACAGGAAAGCCACCACACAGGCAGATCCACCCCTGCATTATTCATCATTATCATCATCATCATTATTAAATTCCATAAATCCATTACAGGGTCTCAGAGACCTGCCAGATATAGAACTAGTCCCTTACATCATATCACAATATAATAAATTTAACATAGGACAACAATTGCATTAAGAAGTAATAAAACTTCCCTAATATACAGATTATAATTGCTATAAAAGTATTCTTTTGTAACAATAAGATAATGAAATGAAGATAAAAAAGTTACATAGGTAGTATTCCCTAATATTATCAGTCACAACAAACCAAGATCCTACTTGAAGTCAGTATTGAAATATTCGTGTAATGAATAAAAAAAAGTCGGAAGAAAATTTTTTAAGGTACTCTTGATTTTTATTTTTTCTTGAGTCAAGCATTATATATTTGAGGGAAGAGTATTGTAAACGTTGATGCCAGTGTAGTAAGCACCTTTTTGGGCTATTGTAAGTCTCAAGTGTGGTAGATGAAGATTAGTTCTATTTCTAGTATTGATAGTGTGGATTCCACAATTTGTTCAAACATGTCATTACTATTAATTACAAATAGTAATAAAGAAAGTATATACTGCGATTGCAGTGGCAAAATTTGTAACTTTTTGAATTGTTCCCTACAAGAATCCCTACTTCTGATATTTGTAATTATCCTAATTACTCTCTTCTGCAGCCTAAATATATTGTTGCTAATTGAAGAGTTCCCCCAGAATATTATACCATAAGACATTATGGAGTGAAAATAAGAAAAGTAAATCACTCAATGATTCCTGTGACTTATAGGGCTTAATCACCCTAATTGCATAACAGGCCATACTAAGTTTATTCATGAGGTGATCAAGATGGCTCTTCCAGGATAAGGTAGAATCAATAATTAAGTCAAGAAATTTGGTCTTTGTGCAAGTACTAATCTCCTTATTATTCACCCACACATAAAGAGATCATCACAACACTGGTAAGCGTGACAAGAAGAGTTTATGACGAGTCCTGCCAGCATCCAAATTACATCTCATAAACTCATTCTCGAAGCAAACCAAGTGGTTACTTTCGCATGGACATTATGAGAGTGCTCTGGTCCATTGAAGAAACCAAGAATAGTGACAACGAAGGATAGATAGTTGTGGTTTATGTCCCTACACATAGGGAACAACAGACTTTATTTGCAGGCTACATAGAAGAAAGGGATCCACACCATCCACAAACCATTAAAAAAAATCACTACTTGTGTCACACCATTCAAGGGCAAACAACTCCTAACAAGAAAATTTAGCATTTAGAAAATTGCCTGCAGCAGTGGCACAGCTTATGTTTATCAAACTGACCATCATATCTTAGTAGAATATTCACACACATCAGAAGCTTAAACTAGAAAACTGGTGGACAATGATAGCCCAAGACTGCTCCAAGAGCAAACACAGCATCAATTATGATGAAACTGAAGCCTTAGCAAACATCCCCACATCATCAGAATATCACACACAGCCACAATTTTGGCTGTAAAGATGGGTACAAACTGAGTTAAGTCCACATGGCCCCTCCAACGTGTAGCACCAAGCTCCACACTTCACTGTTACTACCACTGTGAGATGTGTATGTCAGTCTACTTCCTCATGCATCTTTCCCCCTCAAGATAGTGATTGCAACATGTGCTGAAATGTTTGAAGCATGCACATAAACCACAGCAGTCATAGTTATTCACATAAACAGGCTGTAGTAACCTGATCAAGAATATGTAATATGAATTGATGTTTTATATTTGATAATTACTTGCTTTGTATTCTCTGATATTTTGTTTTGTTTCAATTTCACAGTGAACTCAGGAAGAGAATAGAGTGTATTCCGAAGAATTTTACACTCTTATGGAGAGTCAAACATGCAACTGTGGATACCAAAGTTTGCCAGCTATTTGATAAGAAAATATTGGACGGAAATCATGTAAGTGAAAATTTAGTGAATTTAGTGAAACTTTAATGTATGTATTATGGTGTGTAATATCAAAGCAGATCACTGTCAAGAGATGTGAACTGTTGGCATCTCTTTACCTGTCCTTCTTCAAGCCTCCCTGTTTTCCCCCATGTCCTTGTGCCTGATTCATGGTGCCTACCATTATCCTTCCCTCTCTCTTTCTCTCAATCTTCCTTCTTTTCCCCCCCTGCCCACGTGGCTGCTTCAGTGACTACCAACTGACATCTTGCCTCCTCACCTCACCATAACTCAATCTAGTAGTGGCCCTTCTCAGGGCTCCAACAATCTGACTAGTCCCCATTACCTTCCTTGTGAACCAGTCCCTGGCCACACTGTCCCTGTATATTCACACATTACCTGCTCCAGTATTCTCTTGGACTGCTTGACCTTTGAAGATGGGACCAGTACATTGTCATAAATTGTTGGTAACACACTATCAAGCAACACCACACAACATTCCAGAAAAACAGAGACCTCATCTCAGACTTTCTTTTAAATGCTCTGTTTGCAGTAAACTTTAGAGGCAATTTAATACTTTCTTTGCACAAAATGCATGACGTTATTCTATTATTGAAATGAGTTATTGCTCTACCACATTTCTTTGTAACCAGGGTGATGAGCCATTTATTATTATTATTTACAGCAATTGGGTTTTCACCCTGGTGGCAGTAGTCCTTACACTGGCACACACAATACAAATGGAAATATAATACACATAAAAGTAACAATACAAAAAAAAAACTATACACAATTACAAAACAAAATACATACAGTAAATACAAGTACACACATTAGAACACCATACACGCATTACAAAACATCCACTCCTTAACAAAAACATCCACACCTTACAAAAACACCCACACACAATACAAAAAAACACACACACACATTACAAAAACACCCACACATTAAATAATACAAAAACTACAAAACACACATACTGCAAAAAGAAAGAGTAGCTAAGCCTAACCTAAAACCTAACGTAAATGAATCAGAGTTAAAGTAATTTGGTATACCAGGCAATGAGTCAACCATGCTATACAAAAATAAAATTCCATGTTTTGAAAAAGTGATACACTCTCATTTCAACAGGACCTTCACTTCACTACGCTTATATACACATCACGGCATTCCCCGTTTTGCCTCCTTTTACTTCACTTCACTGCATTATTAGATGATTTTCCCCACCCTCTATACCCTTCACTTCACCTCACTTATCACTTTCCTAACCCTCTTCCTAAAAATACTCGGCTTACAAGGGAAAGTCCCTAAAGCATCTGCAGGTAATTTGTTCCAGAGTTGGATGGTCCTATTTACAAAGGAAAATTTCCTGATATCCGTCCTTTGCTTCCTGTTCCTAATTTTCCGATTATGATCAACCCTGCTCAGATAGTGTGGCCTTTGTAATCTGTCACCTATAGCCTTCCAAGCCCGTTCGCCAGTGTATGCTTTGAAGAGAGCACATATGCGTGCTGTCTTTCTGCGCTGCACCAAAGTTTCCCAGTTCGAATCGGTCGTATGATTTGCAAATTTAGCCGCTTTCTGTTGTACCTGGTCTAACCATTTATCTATCCCTCCCTGTATGGATCCCAGCAAGCAGCCCCATACTCAAGAATCGGATGCACTAGTGACGTGTAGGCTAAACTTTTAGTATTACTATTTCCCTTTTTGAGAATACGCATTATGAAATGAAGTGCCTTCCAAGCTTTTCTCACCGTGTAATTTACTTGGTCAGCCCAGCTTAAATCACTGCGTAAGATTATTCCCAAGTATTTACAACTGTTCACTTCCGGAATTAATTCGTCCCGTAAAGAGTAACTAGGGATCCTTCACCCGGGCTCTCGTGAAACTAACTGCCTTACTTTTACCTGGATTTATTTTTATCTCATTTTCAACTGCCCACTCTCCCAGTCTGTCCAGATCTATCTGCAACATTTTTATGTCATTTTTATTTACAATTTTCCTATATATTACACAGTCCACACTGGAAGGTATACACTACAAGGACTGGAGCATTCAGATATCTTCATCATAATCAACACACAACCGAATATTACAATAACACCTTATTAATGTGAAACTTTGGACCTGCCTTTAGTTCACACAAGAAGTAACATTTCTTTTCCATTCAGTGTCAATTTGCATTACATCATGTAACATGCACATTGGTGATTCTTGAATGGAAAGTCAGATTGTTTTGTTTCATGTGTGAGAATATGTTAACATCTATGTGTGCTACCCAATACACTTGCCAAATTTTATGCTGATTTCGCTTGGTGAACCAAAATACTGGTAAAGCAGCATAAAAGGTAATTAAAGCTTCCTGGTTGAAATTACTACACAAAGATGAGTCATGCTGCAGTTCAGTGAATTCAGGTTCCAGTGTTTCTGAAGCAGCACTGACCTCAATGGAAAATGAATTGTAAAAGATGTGTATGTATTTGTAGCATGGCTATGAAAGTAACTGAATTTCGGTGTAAAATTCTCAGTCAAGGAATCAATCATTTCTGCAGCATGTAAGGAAGGGGTACACTGAACTGATTAGGTCTTATGAAGGATATTATTGAAGGCCAGGAGGGAAGCTCTGACAGCACCAGACATCAGAAGAGTTTCTGTTGATCTTGAAGTTTGATATTTAAGTAATTTAAGTGGTGGACGATGTCACGTAGCAGTGCCAAATTCTAAAGTCACTTTTCATGACTGAGTTTAACCACAACTTTGCCACTCTCATTCAGGAACATTTCTGATTCTAACCTGAATGTTTAACAATATTTCAGCATTGTCCCATGATTCAGCCATTGGGTTCCTGTGTGGTACAAGACACCGCAATGTTGAGAATCAGTTTGCAACATAAGAAATTGAAACTGACTGTGATTAAGACATTAAGGTCAAAATAACCTCACAGCTGACACCACAACTTTTGTTATGTGTTGAACCTGCAAAGTTCTTTCTTTCTTTCTTTCTTTCTTTCTTTCTTGAAGTTTCTTGTAAATTTTTTGATCTTTTGCCCACCTCTGATATAAATTTGCCCATCAAACATGTTTTCTGTCCATTCGTACTTGGAGCCCTGTCGAAATTCCCTTCAGTTTTGTCAAGGGCAGTAGAAGTTCTGTCATAATTTCACAGATCCTCCATGGCTGTTGTGCTGTGCAAACTACCAGGATGAGTTTGTTTTCTGATCACGTCATAAGATTCTGTTGCAACTTGAATCAGTTACTGAGCAGTATCATTGTGTCGTAACTCTCATCCAGTCATGAAGAAAGGCTTTTAGCTTCTTTTGCTTTGTTTCTCAGTTTATTAAGTAACTTCCTACTCATGGACTCGGTCTGTTGCATAACTGTTGCCTGAGACAAACTTACAGTTTTAAAAATATTTTCCTTTTCTGGACAGATCTCTTACAGTGTGTGTTGCAAACATTTTCTCATGAATCCCCCATCAGATAAAAGTTTGACTTTCTTTAGCCAACAAGTGAGCAACATGATAACTTAACCACAGTGCAGATGAATTGTGATTGGATTGTTTTTTGAAGGCATTCTGTATCTCTTTATGTTTGCCATACAAGGTGTCAAAATATGCAGGATAGGTATCTGTAAAATAAAATGTATTAAAAATGAAATTATTCGGTTGGTCATTGGGATGAGACATTTCTGTGAGTTGACAAGATCTGCACTTCCAGGAGATGTCTTTTTCTCTTCTCTCTCTCTCTCTCCTCTTCTCTCTCCTCTCTCTCTCTCTCTCTCTCTCTCTTTTCTTTTCATGAAATTCTCTACTTAAATTTCACAAACAAATTTTTCTGCAAAAATTAAAAAAAAAAGTATAGGGGCAACATTAATTATGTCCCATAATAACATATTAAAATTTGATGTTGATACTGCTCTTGGATGTTGTCACAGTGTGGAAGTGGGTTATGGTGTCAGAGTTTTGGAGGAACATACTGCCTCCATCTTCAGGGTCAGAGTGAGTCACATGAATGTTCAGAAGTGTATGCTTAGTGTTCTTTTTGTGTAATTATCACAAAAATCATATAGCAGATAAAAAATGCATTATTTCTCATTCACTGTACACAAGCCATATCTCATCTGATCCTAAATAACCTTTGCAGTTGATATTATATGTACATATATATATATATATATATATATATATATATATACACACACACACACCCACCAGCACAGCTCTAATATTTATTACTCTTTGCAGGTGTTAACAGAGGATGGAGTGTTTGAAATAAAAACAAATTCTGTAACTCATGCCGGTACTGAAAAGATAAGACGGGCTGAGCTGTTTGCTTGCTACCAGCAACTTGGGTCCATATTCTTGCCTGAAGAAATACTTTATACAACCAACAGACACACCATACTTAAGCTGGTAGTTATAAAAATTAGTGCACCATATCTGAATATAAGACTATTTATTCACAGTTTAGTTTATGTGAAATGCTTGGCCATCTTGTAACCACAGACAAAGTAAAGTCCTTCAGTAGTACAGCATAACATTTGGGCTTTTAGTGTAGGTAGTATTGCTGTCCAGGCAATTCTTTGTCTTGTGTATGCTCACCATATGGTGGCTTAGCATAATTACTAAATGACTGGGCAGGTAGTAGAGTTACCTAAGTCCTAAGCTTTGTTTGATGCATTTAGAAGTATGTTGATTTAACAGCACAGTTTTTGTTGAATGTTGTAAATCAAAGGTGGTCATTTTGAGAAAAGATAATCTGCACTTATGTATGGTGCCAAAACTGTGTCTCACTTATGACTCAAATTTTGATTTAATGATAGTGACTGAAAATTTAAAGGGAGAGAGAGATTCAAAATTAAAAGTTTGGAACAAATTGTTCCATGAATTTAAGTTTTAGAAGGGACCATTATCTTACATTTGTCTAATTCATACTTGTATGTGCATTAGTCAGTAAGTTGGTTTAGTCTTATGGAGTATCATTTCTTACACTGGAGATTTACAGTGTGGTTCTCTACATTCCTCTGCTTTACAGAAGAAATCACAAACATGCCAGTTAGGGTGCACTGTGACAGATATGCTGGATGTTGTCTGCCTTCTGCTACTATTGGTCTTACCCTATAACCCTTTTATGGTCAGGTTTTTCCCTGAACCCCTTCCAGATTGGATTTTTGTAACAGTAACAAAACTTACATTCATGTCACATATATTTGTACCTCATTGCAGTGTTTTTATTGCAGATTATGGGAACAGATTTGCTGATAAAAATTCATATTCCTCATTCCTTTCATAAGCATTATGCAGTACAAACAAGCAGTTTTGAAATACAAATACCAGCTGCACATGACAGTGCCTTTCAGAAAAATTAGTGCTATCTCTGGAAGAAGATATCACACTATAGATAAAAATGTAACCTAAAGATGTCAGAATCTACTACTGTAACTATTTCTCCTGTATGTATGCTATAGGAGTGATGTAGTAAATTCTGAATTTAACCAATAGTCAGTTTATGTGTAATATGAGAGAGAAACATTGTGTGTTGTGACTTTCAAAGGGATAGTCTTTACAGATATCACATATTGTGATCCTACAGTTATTTTTATGTTGGCATTGCCAATCAGCATTCAGTCTGAACACTATTTGAGGTAAAGTAATTGCTCATATACACAACAGATGTCACTTATATTCATATTCCTATATGTTTTATCATCAGGGTTGTTGACTGTAATGCAAGACCGTGAATGTGAACACAGCCACTGAAATTTACTGTGAGATGTGTGAAGTACATGGTCCGACAATAAAGTTTGCAAACTCGCTGGACTGCACGAATGGCTGCAGCTCTGTGCAGGAATGATGTTGTGAGCTAGTGACCTTGGTATCTTATCTTCCTACTCCAGTAGTAGCATTGCTGTCGTGTCTTTTGTTCTTGTGCAGCAGCAGCTACTCTGTGGGAGTATGTCATGCTTGTGTCATAATCACGTCCGAGCTGGAATTAGAGCAATGCACGATCCTCAAATTTCTCATCAAACTGGATAAAACCAGGACCGAAACCTGGGAAATGTTTGTGCAAGTTTACAGGGACAATGTTTTAAAAAATAGCTGTTTACAAGTAGATTAACCGATTTTCTGAGGGTAGAGAAGATGTGATTGATGATGAGAGGTCAGGTCGGCCGTCAACAAGCAGAACTGTCGAAAACATTCAAAAAGTGTGAGAAATTGTTTGCGCTGACCGCCCATTGACAGTGAGAGGCATCGCTGATAAAGTTCAAATTGATAGAGAAACAGGTGGGAAGATTTTAACTGAAGATCTGTGCATGAGAAGAGTGTGTGCAAAAATGGTGCTAAAACGACTGATGAACAAAAGCATAAAAGGCTAGAAATTTGCCATGACCTTTTGGAGAGACAAGATGACTTTCTGGACTGTTATCACTGGTGATGAGACATGTGTTTGCCGGTACGTCCCAGAGATGTCAGAGTGCACAATGGAAGACTGCAAATTCTCCACGTCCAAAGAAATTTTGTCAGTCAAAGTCCAAAGTGAAGACAGTGCTCATCACTTTTCTTAATATCAGGGGAATTGTCCTCTATGAATTTGTACCTACCTGGGCACAATTGTCAATCAGGCCTACTACTTGGAAGTGCTCAAAAGACTCTATGAAAAAGTCGGGCAAAAACGGCACCAACTTTTTGCCGCAAAGTCATGGATCCTGCACGTCAACAATGCACCTGCACACACGGCACTGTCTGTTCGAGAGTTTTTGGCGAGCAAACAAATTACCATGCTCGAACATCCTCCTTACTCGCCAGATCTTGCCCCGTGCGATTTTTTACTGTTTCCTTTGGTAAAGAAACACCTTAAAGGAACGGATTTTGACGATGTTGAAGACATTCAGAACAACACAACAACAGCTTTAACGGCCATTTCACAATACGAGTCCAGAAATGTTTTGAAGGATGGAAGAAACAGTGGACTTCGTGTATAGCATCCCAAGAGAATTATTTTGAAGGAGACCACAGTGTAACTTAGCATTAAGCTATGTAGCAGCGGTGGACTTGGCGAGTTCGTGAACTTTATTGTCGGACCACGTAAATGTCATATACAGTAAGTATCTAATACCTACTCTTTATTTATAGCTACTAGTTTTGGTATGGGATTGTTATCATCAGGTGAAAAATATCATTAATCTCAACTAAAAATTACTAATGAAATGCTTGTTCCTTATTTCTGAAGTAAGTGCAGTATAGTGATTTGTAAACTAGTTTGAAGTGAAGAATTTTTGGTGGAGAAGTTGGTGTATAACTGGTTTGAAGTGAAGAACACAAAAATACAACAAATGCTGGACAAATAACTATATTGCACTCACTTCAGAAATAAGAAAAAAACATTTCATTAATAATTTTTAGGGTTTAGATTAATGATACTTTACCCTGATGATGGCAATCCCATGCCAAAACTACTAGCTATAAATAGAGTAGGTACTAGATACTTGTTGTGTATGATGCTTACATCATGCAGTAAACCATTAAAGATGTGTAGTATAACATGATGCAGGGTGTAGTATACCGAGAAATTTCAATAGGTATTTGTTTTAAATTATAAAATTTATAAAATTCAATAGGTATATTGATATGAACTACATGAAGTTATTTCTAGATTCCACAAGTTCCTTTATTCCTTTCATATACTGTTATTACGATTCTCATTATATGGAAGATTGTGACTGTAGTATATGTCTGTTGAAATGCTAATTGATATATCTCAGTGTGCATTAAATATAGTAGGCTACTGTTTCTCAGCCAGTGGGACTTGAAGATTGGCCGGATGGACCTGAGGTTTCATAATTGAGCTCTTCCATTAACATGAAAATGCATAATTCTAAAAAGATGCTCTTGGAAAAAGAGAAACTTATTTTTACAGTGGTGGGACCACAGATTCCCCCACCCCCAAAATGACCAGTGGTGCATAAGGTGCAAAAGGTTGTGAATTACTGTTCTAGGCCATACATGCATTTGCTTATATGCAAAACATAGGTGTTATTTACAACAACTACAGAGTTTTGGTTGTTCTGTCAGTGGTCGGATAAAATGATAAAATATTAAGTCTTTATGTTCTTATACAAGACGTGACTTTTGGGCGTGGTGAGAAACCAAACAGCTACTCCATTATCCCCCAACTCTTGTGACATTTTCACAGTAGTTGTACAGGTGCAGTCATTTAACCCTTTGGTGCCTACGTCAGGTATACCCGTCACGCAGTGTGGTGCTCAAAACTTCGAATGTCAGGTTTTGATGATGGTCACTTAGTGGCCTCCCTCACGCAGCTCTCGTTTAGATTCTGGTCTCTCCTTTCCCTCACACTGGGTATTTAATTCCAGCACCAAAGGGTTTCCAGACCATACAGTATGCACTGTAGAACATGGGTTTAAAATGTGTTTAATGTGTTTCTGAAATCATTAAAATAAACTATCTTTTATTTTGTGGATTTATATAGAATCTCTGTAAGTGGACAGCATTATTTAATTTTATAATGTTTTTCTCCCAAACCATCAGAACTTTATTCTGTGATTATATGATTAGGAAGTGTCTCAAATGCAGACTTGGAAACCGTAAATCCCACACTGAGTGGTTACATTTGTGTTATAAATTTCTTCCCTTTCTGTTTTGTTAACGCAGTTCTGTTGTGGTTGGGTTTTACAGGCTGTAAAGGAAATTAAAAACATTCACCTTAAAAATAAGAGGCTCCTGTTAGAACTGGAAATGCTTAGAAAAAGAAGAATAACAAATTGTGCAAGGTTCTATCAGACATTGAGAGGTAAGAAACCACAAGTTTAAAAGAATTACGTATGTACCATATTTAAATAGTAGTAGAAACTGTTCTATGAGGACCTTTTCCGTCATGTAGAGCTTGTACTTGACTTGAATGCAGTGGTAGACAGTAGGGAATACAGGGTGAAAAACACGATGTTCTCCTGCCAAAGTTGTAAGAATGTTAGTATCAAACTTTCCCATATGATTAACATAAACTTTGCCCTTTTAATGTGTTTCCCACTTAAAAGGATTTAAGAAGCATGAAGAGTTTGTGGTGCAACAAATTTTTTACCCTTTTAATATGTTTTTCATATAAGAATTTTAAACAGTTTGTTCCCAACTTACAGTGACAAAGTGATGCTCTCAGTTCCTAAAGTTTAATTTAAAGTTTAATTTCCACACATTTGCAGTTCAGACAGCTGATACAGCTATATGGTGCATGGGCAATCTGCAGGGTGAAGAAACATGGGTTTAATGGAGTGTGTTGTGACTGTAACTTTTTTTACTTTATAATTTGAATTGTTCTGTGTGCAAAATTTATATAAATTGTGTATTCACTTCACATGGCATATGTATGTACAGTTTTCATTCTGTGGAGCCATTAAGTATTGAATATGTGCTCAGCATGGCTAATACATTAAGAGCCTGCATGAACCATAAGCTGCTGTCAGTTTCAGAAATGCTGGACATTATAAATAAGGTAGATGTTACTTAAAATGTTCCTGGCATAAAAATCACAGAAGAACTTGACATTTCTATGTCAGTCTGAAATATGAGGCAGTACTCAAACATTCTGTAACTGGACAGGTGAGCCAGAAAATGATGAAAACAACAAAATATAGTGGGGTAGAATAAGTATGTATGAAATGGTTCCAGCAAAAACAGGTTCTTCATCTACTATTTGTGCTTGTAAAGGAATGTGTTTTGCATTCAAGAATATGTCAAAATCACTAAAGGAGGTAAAACTTAAATGTGGTTTGATGGTGGAAATGAATCATTTAATGCTTTGAAGATTGAGGCAGCAAGCTCCTCCAGAATGTTGGTATCTGTTTATCAATTAACATGATGCCATATCCCAGAAGAGTTGGATCTTCAGGTTTCCCTTATCAGCCTTGTGAAATTCTGTTCCTGTTTGTAGATTACATGAACTGGGCTTTTGGCATGGTCATGTGCCTCCTTGCCGTCCCCAGTAATATGTCAGCCAATCATCGTTTAGTAGGTTCTTGTGGTGTCTAATACATGACACATGTTTTCAGATTTTGAATGTATTAAAGTGTTATGCATCTATTTTCAGCTCTTCCATCTCTTGAAGACAGAAAGAGAGAACTGGACTGTTTAAAGGCTCTGTTTAAAGGGCTTGGTGAAAAGATGCCTATTATCATTAACCTCGATGAAACAACCAATGATGCTGATGCCGAAAACGTGACTGAACAGTCCAGGTTAGCAATGATGTTTTTTATTCTGGTGTATTTTTAAAGTGAACTTTGCAGGTTGTTATTCTGTGGTGTGTTTTAAGTTACAGTATATTGTAAGCTTTTTAAGACCATCAACACAGTTATTTAATCATGGTCCACTCTGTGAGTCATTGTAAGGACACGCCATTTTAGTTTGAATTTCTTTATCTATGTAGGTCTGTCATTTATAGTGATACTAGCATTATCACCAAATACATAGGCTCACACAGTATAATTCCTATTTGTTTCATGATAGATATGGAAGTGACTGAATCACATAGTTAAAGACATTCTGCTAAATATTAGCTGCTCCTGCATTAAACTGTTTTGACAGTTGTAAATAATTACATAATGTATGTTAGATATATTATATCCATTTAATTTTGCATGTGGTATGTCATTCTAATACAGAACTTCAATCGGCCCAGTAATATGTGTTGATGTGGCTCTACCATAGCTCATCAGCCTCCTACTGATTTTCCATCATAATTCTGGATTTATAAGTTACTTATTAAATTTGTTACTACTTCCCTGCTAAAGAAATATACATGTCCCAGACTGCAGTCTTCTGGGTTGTGATACTGGATTGTCTTGTAAACCAAACTCACATCAACCTTGAGGAAGGCAACAGCATGTTTCTTTGAAACATTGCTACCTACCTACAAGATGACAGAGCCACAACTCAGAAGACCAAAATATGCGCAACAATGGCCAT
Organism: Reticulitermes speratus; assembly: GCA_021186555.1. NCBI lineage: Eukaryota > Metazoa > Arthropoda > Insecta > Blattodea > Rhinotermitidae > Reticulitermes > Reticulitermes speratus. The sequence goes on from JAJKFL010000001.1 coordinate 13,016,042, forward strand.
GCCAATCCAAACACTTTAACAACAACCACAACACACGAGCTGAACAGAGCTGATTGTGGATATCAAGTACACGGAGCTGAGAGGAAAATAAGTGTACTTACTGTATATGGATGACTTGAAACTGCTAAATAGAAGTGAGGAAGATTTGGAGAATGAAATGAAAATTGTGAAATCAATTAGCAAAGACATTAATATGAATTTTGGATTAGAAAAATGTGCAAAAATTTGTTTAAAAAAAAAGGGATGGTCCAGAGGAAAACATACGCAGAAAGTACATTTGAGGAGGACATTAACGAACTGGACCCAAGAAAAGCATATAAGTATTTAGGGATAGAAGAGAACCATGACATAGAGCATAAAAATGAGAAAGAAAATTTGAAGAAGGAATACTTGAGGAGATTGAGATTAGTCTTGGAGGCAGAATTACGTGCAAAGAATAAAATACAAGCAATTGGAGCATTGGCAGTATCAGTACTTAGATATAGTTTTGGAATTATTAATTGGTACCAAGAAGAACTGCGAAAACTGGATAGGAAAACAAGAAAACTGCTAACCATTCATGGCCAGCATCACCAAAAGGCAGAAGTAGATCGCTTGTATGTTCCCAGAAAACAACGAGAAGGGGGTTGATACAGTGAGAAGAAGCCTACATAAGAGAAATTACAGCACTGATGGAATATGTAGACAGCATTGAAGATCCACTAATACAGATTGTTAGAATGCACCAAAACAATACCAACTCAGCAATGGTACAGACGGCTACAAGCCTCAAGAGAGAATTACAGAAAGGAACAAGACAAATAAAGGACAGTGTAGCAGATAAGACGAAAGAAGGCAGGGGTAAAGGATGCATGGACAATTTCCACGTAACTTAGATGAAAAACTGGTGGGTAACGAACAGTCATATCAGTGGTTAAAATTTGGAAACATCAAGGGAGAAACAGAAAGTACAATAGTGGCAGCACAAGACCAAGCAATTAGTACAAACTATTTTAAAAATAAAATTTTGAAGGAAGAATTTGACAGTAAATGCTGGTTATGTAAAAAACATGAAGAAACTATTGACCACCTAACCTCAGGATGCCCCATTTGGCAAAGAATGAATACTTAATGAGACACGATAAAGTTGGTGCACATTTACTTTATTCAATATGCAAAGCACTAGGCATCGAAACGGCAGATAAATGGTACACACACACACCCAAACCAGTATGTGAACATGAAGATGTGACAGTGTTATGGAGTCAAGGGGTACATACAGACAGAGAAGTCACAGCAAATAGGCCAGATATAATAATTAAAAACAAAGAAGAGAAAACATGCATACTGATAGATGTGGTGATACCAGCAGACAGAAATGTCATGCAAAAGGAGGCAGAAAAGAAACTAAAATACAAGAGTTTATGTATAGAGATACAACGAATCAGGAACATGAAATGTATGATTATACCAGTAATAATTGGAGCCACTGGAATAGTAACAAAAGGTTTAAAGAAAAATTTAGAAGCCGTACCAGGAAAACATTCAAAAGATTCACTACAAAAGACAGCTATACTTGGAACATCACACGTAGTACAGAAAGTATTGCAGTCTGAAACTTGAAACCTGATCGGTGGGGATCACCCTTAGTTCAAGAGAAGTACCAGGGAGAAAAGGCCTGTGACAAGTGACAACGAATAATAATAATGATAACAGTAATAATAATAATAATAATAATAATAATAATATGGTTGCCTCTGGGATGTGATACCATGTTGTTTGATAGACCTGCTGCCTTATCTTGAGGGTAGAAAAGAACATTCTCTTCTACCGTGAAGATACAGCAGCAAATTCCACCAAAATGTGGTACCCACCTATCCAGAAGGCTTTAATCTTGACATTCACTGCTTAAGAGCCTCAGATATCACTCTATTAATATGTTAACTGTATTATCTTTTTAGGAAAGTGGAGGATTCTTCCCAGCATGTTGGGAATAGTCTCCTGTTGCGCAGGTTTGATAAAGCAAGCAGCAGTGAAAGTGATCGAGGTGGTGAGTTACTTCTGTGGCTGTAGAACGCATGTAACACTTTATTATAAGTCATGTAAAGTTTTTTTATAACCAGTAGTTCAGACCTGTCATAAGTATTCACTTTTCAGAAGGTAATAGAAACAAATTTATTAACATATGTTAAATTTGCCCTCACGGTCTTTTTCTTTACAAATCCATTTTAACATTGTTCCTCCTACACAGCAAACTTTCATTCCATTCATTCTCTAGTCTGTCTTACGACAGGTCCGTAGCCTCTTCTAAAGCGAATTCTCCATTGAGTGCGATCTAGTGTGTCCTCTTTCAATTTCCAGTATCTTCTCTTTTCCTTAAGGTCATCCAGTAGCTGCTTACGTCTTCTCCCTCGTCTTCCCATCATTTCTATCCTTCCTTCTAACTTTCCTTCAATCACGTGTTTCAGAAGGCAGTTTCTACGCAAGATGTGACCAATCCAGTTAGCCTTTCTTCTTTTTATTGTATGTAGGATATTCCTCTCCTCTTTGGCTCTGTGTAATACTTCTTCATTTTTCACGCGATCGGTCCAACTGATCTTCTCCATTCTTCTCCAGCACCACATTTCAAAACTTTCCAGATATTTCTGATCCATTTTCCAAAGTGTCCACGTTTCAGCACCATACAAAGCTATGCTCCAGATGTAGCACTTTACTAGTTTCTTCCTTAAATTTAGTCCAGTTTGCTGGTGAAAAGATGCTTCTTCTTGTTGAATGCTGCTTTTGCCATGGCAATTCTGGATTTAATTTCACGTGTACACCTTGCATCATTTGTTATCATGCTGCCTAAATAATTGAAATATTCCACATTCTCCAATTGTTTTTGATCTATCATAATTTTCATTGGGGATGGTTGCCTTGAGATTCTCATTACCTTAGTTTTTTCCACATTCATTTCCATTCCATAGCATCTTCCAATTTCAATTAGTCTATCAACCATGCCCTGTAGCACGTTTTCTTCCCTAGCCAGTAGCACAAGGCCATCTGCATATTTCACAGTGCGAATTACTTGTCCTCCTATTTTGAAGTTCCAAACCCTTCAAGAGCTTCCTTGGTAAGGTGCTGTATAAGTTGAACAGAATCGGTGACAAGCAGAACCTTGTCTAACTCCTCTTCCAATCTTCACACTTCTCATCTCCTCTTGGTCCAGTCGTATTTTGACACTGTTCCATGTACAATTTGCTGATCAATCTTCTTTTGCGCCAGTCTATCCCAATTCCCTTTAGGATCTGCATTAATTTGGTCCATTTGACATGGTCAAATGCCTTCTTCCAGTCTATGAAGCAAGCACACAATTCCTCATCTATGACCAAGGTTCGTTCTGATATTATTCTCAGCATCCCAATTGCATCCCTAGTTCCTTTTCCTCTCCTAAATCCAAACTGATCTTCTCCAAGTGCATCCTCTGTCTTCCTTTCAATCCTTCTTCTAAGTATCCTTGCTACTATCTTTGCTGCGTGCGCGATGATGCTGATTGTGCGATGGTCGCTGCATTTTGTAGCTTTGGGCTTCTTCTTTAAGGCAATCATTGTAACTTCAATGAAATCTCTGGGCCACTCTCCAGTTACATACATGCTGTTGATCGCTGTGTCATTAGTCTGAGACCATCTTCTCCCAACAATTTGAGTACATCTCCAGGTACATCATCATCTCCTGTAGCCTTCTTATCCCTTATCTCCTTGATAGCTTTTTCCACTTCACTGCAAAATATAAGGGCCTTTCTCGTCTTCATCTACTTCAGCTTCAGGTTCGACTTCCAGGTGTTCTGGTCGATTAGCTCAATCGTAGAGCTCTGTGATATACTTCTCCCAAATTTGCAATACTCGTCTCTGATCTATTGATTATATTCCCTTGAGAGTCTTCGATGCCAATGTTTTGAATCCCACGGTTTTCTTTCCAACCTAGTTCCTTTGTCTTCATGTACATTAGATCATAATGTCCTGTTCTTTGAAATTCTATGATCTTGTCGCATATGCTCTCCAGCTATTCCTTCTTGGCGTTGTCCGTGGCTCTTTTCAATTCGTTCCTCAGTCTTCTGTAGTTCTTCCTTCCTTCTTCGTTGTTGATATTCTTCCATTTCCTTCGTTCATCCATTTTACTGATCATCTCCTGTGTAATCCATGGCTTTCTTGCTCTTCTCTCGACTTTTCCCACTAAATCACTCATAGTATCTAACACACATTTCTTGATATTGTTCCACTGCACTTCCACATTCCCACTTTCACATTTGATTGCACCAAGTTTTTCTTCTAGATTATCATGTACTTCCTGTCATTGAGCATATAGCTTCTCCAAATCCCATCTTGGTTTTCGCTTGTGGAACCTTATGATCGTCTTCAATCTGGCGCAGATCGTTGCAACCAGTAAATTGTGGTCAGAGTCAATATCTGCTCCAGGCAGTGTCTGCACATCCTTCACACTGTTCCTGAATCGCTGTTTCACTAGTACATAGTTCAATTGATATTGACTCCTATCCTCTGGTGATTTCCAGGTGTACAATCTTCTTTTAGGTTTTTGAACCATGTGTTTGTTATAACAAGTCCATTTCTTTCACAGAAGTCAATAAGCATTTTACCTCTCTGATTCTTCCTTCCCAGTCCATATGGTCCAACAGTGTTGTGATGTGCTTTATCTCCAACCACACTGTTCCAATCTCCCATTATAATCGTATTTGTCGCGCCCTTCCCATCCTCTTCAAGAATTTCTTCAATTATATCATACAACTCTTCCACTTCGTCATCTTCATAGTCTGATGTTGGCATGTACACTTGCACTATCAAAATACTTACTGGTTCTGCCTTAAACTTAACAGCAATGAGTCTGTCACTATACACACTCTTCTTAACAACACTTTTCACTACGCTTTTATGCACTACTATTGCTACGCCTCTTTCAGCCCTGTCACCCCCGGAATAATACACTGTATAATCACCACTTTTTATTTCACCTTGACCCTTCCACCGCACTTCACTAACACCTAGCACAGACACTGCGTTCTTCTGCATCTCTTTCTTCAAATTTTCGAGTTTTCCTCCTTGATTCAAGGTCCTTACGTTCCAAGTGCCTATCTTGTAGCTGTGCTGTTCCTTCTGCGTCTTCTGCTTTTGTCTGTAGTCCTTATAACTGCATGGTGTCTCCCCCAGAAACACTCCCCCCGGAGATCTGAATGGGGGAGAAGTTTACCTCCGGAATGTTTTGTCTCCAGAGGAAGCATCTCGCATATGTCTCTGTTTCTGGAAGAGACTATCCAGGAAAGTAATAATGTGGTAGTTTTTCCATTTGCTTTCCACATCGCAGTACAGCAGCCATTCAGACCACTCTGGTCACGCCTGTTGCTACATGATCATGAACCATCTCGAGCATCATTTGCTCTGTGCTTCAAGTCACTACTGATGTTGCTGCTTCTGGCATCAGGGGAGTTTTGGTTGGATTTCCCATCTAGGCATCTCTCTTCGTCTGGTTCCTACCCTCTTGATCTGTCCGGCTTGGGAGACCCTACTGGTAGCAATGCTACCGCCGGCTTAGCTCTCAGGGTCACTGGAACTCACAAGCCCGTCTACCACGGCAAGGTGGAGATACCAACAAAGGGGACAGCAAACCTGAGCCACTTAAATTTTGCTCATGAAACAGCAATTTGTCATAACCCACAAAATTCATGAAACTGAGATACCCGCATTACTAGCTAGTTGGGTTAAAAACCCACCTTCTGTTAAAATGTTGTGTCCACAAAAAACTGCTTGTTATATTTTTGTAAAAACGTAACATGCTTATATGTTGGTCTATTAAGGATCTGTCAAGTTTTCTTCTGTCTCCTGTAAAATTGTGTATCAGTGAGTTACGACAAATTGCTCTTTCATGGGCGATTTGCTTCACACCCTCATAACTTACTTCTGTAGGATCAATCTATCCATCTGTGTGGTCTTCCAAATGGCTGTTTTCCAAGAACTTTTCTTATCAAAATTTTGTATGCATTGTTTGTTTCCTCCATTCCAGCTGCATGACTGGATTATCGTTCCTTCCTTTACATGACTGCCTAACTAATACTAAGTTATGTAAATCACATGCTTATCAGTATATAAAATATACCATTCCATATATACATTGTCTGTGTGAGTTTTTAAGGTTTTGCAGCAGTGTGGATGAGGTATCCATTCTTCTGGGACTTTTTGACCCTCAAAGATGAGACCACTACATCATGAAACGTTCGGAACCAGATACGCAGTGATACAGCATCCTATCGCAGAAGAATGGATATCTTATCTATGTTCTCTGCTTCCCTTCATGCATTGATGGTGCATGTTCATCCCATAAAGTAACTGACCATGTTCCTAAGCGTCATTAAAAACATAATCATGAGACAGTGATGTGTGTTAAAGTTCTCTATGTAGAAAATGCAGTTTTAAAGTGAAGATTTGTACCTTCTGGAATGTTACACCATGTTGACTGGTGAATGGATAACATTGTGTTGATGGAAGATGGAGGCACTGTACTCCTCCAAAATGTCAGTAACTCTGTGCCAGTGGACACAGCATAACATCCCAGAAGACATGAATCTTCATCAGTACCACTGTGAAAACTTAAGATTTTGCAATTTTCAGATCTTCTTTATACATTATCATCATCATCATTTGATGTTTTCATTCCCGTTTTCACCAGGGTGGTATTGTAGTATTGTTCATGTTTAAGGGATGTGCATATTACTCTGTTTTTAACTTTAACAACTTGTAGCATTTCTGCTTTCTGATGTCTGATATCCCAGTTTTGGATTTATTTTGTTAGTATAATTAGAGTAATTACAACATTGTTGAAACATTTCTTTATAATAGAAGAGGTCACCTTAAGTTTTGACACATGCTTACATTTTTATTTCTACTGTGTTTCAGATTATGTGATAGGAGAAAAAGGTGTGGAAGGTAATAGTGGGAAAATAGAAATTGGTGATGAAAAACCCAGATTACATACCCTTTGCAAATGAAGGAGGGCATGGATGATGATGCTGTTTCCATGAGCATTTCGGTTGTCCGAGATGATGAACCAGTGCTAGTTGTATCACAGTCTGAAGATAAGGATGTAGTGACAGTAACTCGAATTCCACAGAATAGCAGTGAAGAGAAACCCCTTCAGGATCTAATAAATAGGAACTATAAGTCATGTGTTAAAAATGCTGAAGGTATGATTCAGTCCAAATTGGTTGCTTCAGGAAAGAAAAAGAAATCAGACAACGTTACTACAGTTCTGGATACTCTGAAAGTTATTCCTTTGAAAGTAAAAGCTGAGCCATGTGAAAGTAAAGATGAACATGCTGCTAAAATGGACAGTGTCAGTGGTTTTCCTTATAGCCCAAAGAAAGAAGTAAACAATATGACACTTGAAAACTCTGGTACTGTTAGTATTTCAAAGGAGTCATCAGATACTTCCATAAGATTGTGTGAAGTTTCAAATATGCAAGAAGAAAGCAAATCAGAGAGAACCAAGAGGAAGGCAGGCTTTGAAAATATTGTACTAAACAAACCACAGAGGTCCTTATTGGAATGTCTTGATGCTAAAGGTACTGTTCCAAGCTCAACTAAAAAGCAGAGTGACTCTAGTGACTCTGATGTACGAGGTCCAGTTTCTGATTTGGGTGGTGTGTGCTACACTGTGATGCCTTCACGAAGAAAGAGAATCTCCATTTGTGTTGATAACAAGAGAATAAGAGCATGTACATCACTTGGTGTGAGACCTGTTGCTAACATTCAAGACACAAACTCCATATTGCAGAACTTAGAAAGGTTTAAATTAAAGCAGCAGAGTGGTGGTTTGATCTCCACCAGAAATTTGATATTGGCCAATAATGAAAATAAACTAGAAGGTGGCTGTCCCAAAACAATACGATTGTGTGAGGTGAACAGGAATCAACAAAATAATTGCGTAAAACTGACAAATATTTCTGAAAAAGACATTCCTGTAAAGAACTCATTCAGTGATTTATCAGCACTAATGAATGTTTCTGAGAGTCCAAGTGTAACTGAAAAAAGCTGTGTTATCAGTTTTCCCTCACTGAATAAAAATATTCTTAACAGAAATTCAGATTTCAAGTATGTTGTTTATGATAATTCTAAAGCCAGATTGGTTCCTGCAAGTGTTCCTTCAGGAAGTAAAAAGGGATACAACATTGTAACAAGTAGTGACATTGCAAGAAGTGCAGATACCCAGTCTTGTTCAAATACTGCACTGAAGACAGCAGTGAGTCAGAAAGAAACACTCACCCCTGTGTATGTGACTATAGTTTCATCAGCAAATACACATGCAGCAGGGACCACTACCAGCATTAGTGCTAGTACAGTGAAGAACATCATGGCTGCTGTTGGGAACAGCAGTCAACAAACTAAGAAATTTGGACCCCAGGTGGGAAATAGTGCTTAATTCTTAGAATGTATGACATCATTTTAGATATGTAGGATATGTGGCATCAAAATGTGAAGATGGCCATGAATAATGAATAGGTGCTCTTTGCAAGTAAACTAACATGGTTTGTTTGAAGGTACTATGTCAGTATTTACCTGGAGAGACCAGGGAAATTTAACAACAAACTTAGTGTAGCTTCCTGGCTAAAATTCAAATTGGATATATGCCAAATAAAAGTGTAGTGCATTCTCATTACACTAAGAAGGTGAGTGAAGAAATACTACATAGGATATATTGAAAAGGAGTAAACATCATTTGCACTGAATGTAGAAAAAATCTTAACCCTTTTCAAATTCCATTTAGAATTCCATATAGTGGTGCTCTTAGCCCAGTTTTGGTATTTATATCTTAAATGAGATTTTACTACATTCAAAGGGACATTGTGGTTGTTGGCATAGACACAACATAATATGTATTTCATTCTGCAGATTGCATCCAGTATGACTTCACCTCCAGGTCCTGCTGTTCGTCTCTTGCAACCGGTCGCTGCTAGAACAGTGTGTGTCGCAGGGAAGAAGTTGGTGAGTGTTCAGAGAAGTAAGAACAAGTACATGATCTGCAATAGAAACCAACTCTATGCAGCACATGGGGGTTCTGCAGTAGTTGTTCCTGCACAGCAATCACAGTTATCAGCGGCTACCAACCTTACAAATTCCAGCAGCAACAGCACAAATGAAGTTAGTGTCCCATTGCTTACATTTCCAAATCCCAAAACTTTTCTTCATAAAGATTGCCCTCCCGTGGTTGAGGCTTCTGCTGTTAAAACTTCTCAGCCATTAGAAATCAGCACAAACTCAGCAAATCAAACCATAAAAATAAAACGATTTTTGCCTCGTGTGTGTGATACTTTTATACCTGACAAAGTGAGAAGACTGTCTTGTGATGTGATATCTGATACTGATGTGCCCACCACCAGTAATTTTCCAAAACTGACTGTAACAACTCATACAAATTCCATTGCATCTCATACTTTGAAACCAGATGTTGTAAGTGCAACACTGACTAAACCTGTAGTCTCTATTCGAAATTCATATGCAATGAACATAATTCCCACAAGATTAGAATCGTCTTCGAGTTCTGTAACTCTCATTCCGGTTTCAAAAGAAGTGTCTTCTGGAAGTTTAGAAAATTTTAAAAAGAGCTCTGCAGTCTGCTTTAGAACTGTTGCTTCTAACATCCCAATAAGCAAGCTGATTAAAAGTGGTACAAAGTCAGTGGAATCAAAGACAGTTAATCTGAAGATAGCGTCTCCTGTGTCTGCTAGAAAACTGTACATGGTAGATGTTAAGAAACCGTCTTCAGGCATTCCATGCAGTAGTGATAGTGTGTCTAGTGGTAATAGTGAAACTGAAAATGTTAGTGATAAGCAACCACTAGTAACTGGTAGTAACAGTGAAGAGAGTGAGGTATCTCAAAATGACAGTATTTCCACTGTTAGAATATTAGATACAAAATCTGAAAATGACATTTCTAGTCTTAAAACATCATATGAGAAGTCTCAAAATAACAGTACTGCTCATGATACATCATCAGCTGAAAAGAAATCTCAAAATGACATTTCTACCATCGGCTCATTAAGTGATAGATCTCAGAGTGATATTTCCAGTGTTCGAAAATCAAATAAGAAGTTACAAAACAAGGTTTTTGATATTAGATCATCAGATAAAAAAATATCACAAGAAGACACTGGAAATACAGCAAAAAATACAATAAGAGCTCGTTCTAAAAGAAATACTGCTAAGGCTCGAGTAGAAATGATGGTAACCCGAAGCAGTGGTAGAAGAAGGTAAATATTGTATACAATAAAATCTTGAACATAATTGTAAATAATTAAAGCTTGTAAGATTTCTAAAATATCTAATTCTTAAAAGTATGTGTAATATAATAATAATTTAAACATTGGTGACTGAAGGTTTCTATTTTCTGGGATGTGATGCAGTTTAGTCTGGTAGACATTTAATGACATCTCGAGGAACATGCTGCCTCCATCTTCAGGGTCAAACTGCTAAGTACCACATCCCAAAAGTTAGCAATCTTCATTGTCACCACTGTGAGAACCTCAGATTACACAGGTGGTAATTGTTTTGTACATTCTTTAGTTTTGATATAGTGAATTTTTTTAATAACAAATGGGCTCTGAGTTATGATGTGTTAGGATATTTCTGATATATTATCAGTATATGTTTACAGATTGTAACTGCAGCAAATTTGGTATCCTTTTGCTTGTAACAACAACAACATGTAACACTTTTTTGTGTCAGTATGAACTGTGCCATCTCAAAAGCTGTTCACATTATATTTGTACTGTTATTCATTCTGAGTTATATGTTTTTATAAAAGCTGTAATTTTATCAGTTACTTTAAACACAGTTTTACAAGGATTATGAGTGTTACTGGGTTTCAGTTTGATGGGCATTTCTTTTCTCAGTTGTTACAGAAATTCAAGATTCCATGGATCCCATCAGTTAATGGTACAGTGGAACCCACATGTAATATTAATTGATTTAAGGTTTCCCCACATTTAACATTCAGCTTCCATGAACCCACTCTCAGTGTCAAATTGTCTTCAATTAGGTATTCAAATTTAATGCTCCCTACTACAGAAACCTTAAATGAGGATTTCACTGTATGATTTGTGTTTATTTACATTAGAGTGGTATCCCTCTTCATGGAAAAAATTTTCCCAGAAAAATAAAATAATGCTTTCATTTTTACTGTTTTATTTGAATCCTATGGAACAGACTTTAAACAAGGGTAAACAGCTGCAGAGTAACTTCAGACGTTCAGTAACTAGATGGCTGATGTCAGCACATTTGAACTTGATTTTCTGTATTTTTTATCCCTTTATTATGAAATTGTTTCAGTGTATGTATATATAATACATGAAATAACAGAACTGTGAAAGTCAGTGAGAGGGTATTTCAGTCACACAGCTTGTGTTGGTTGAAGTACAGTAAAACCCCTATTTAATGAATTGCTGGGGGATTAGAATATATTTCACTAAATCGAGGTTTTAATTAAATGGAGGTTTATTTGTTTATATGGAGCTATTGTTGGGACATGAAAAAATCATCACTAAATCCGGGATTTCACTAAATGCAGGAACATTAAATCGGGGTTTTACTGTGTATGAATTTTATATACTTATACTGAAAGTTTCAAAATAAAAGGATAAAGAAGAAGATATACAGTGGAACCTCGTTGCATCGTTCCCGTTACTTCGTTTTCCCGCATATATTGTCTGCCTTATTTGGTCCCGGAACTAGCCCCATATAAATAACACTATTTTGTCCCGCCTCCATCGGTCCTCGAACTGTCGTTTTATCGCATCGATCGTTGAAAAATCACGGTCCTGACGCAACATTTTCCCCACATGGATAGTTTTTTTTTTGTAATTTGAAACGATGATTTAGTGCGCTGCGCGCGCATGTATTGCTGTCTTAGTGCCGCCTGGATTGCCTGCTGCGTGTTGAACCAAATACCAGAATGAGAAAATTGCCTTAATTTCTATCATTTTGGTTTTCCGCGAGATTGAGATGCATGTATATTCTTATACAAGATCTGCGAAAGACTCGGGGAAAAGTTACTGTTTTACTTTGTGTTAACAGTTATGGAAGTGAGAAACAAGTGCCGATTGTTATCGGAAAATCTCCGAAACCGCGATGTTTCAAGAATATAAAAAAAATTACCCTTCAAATACCACGCGAACAATAAAGCGTGGATGACCACAGACATTTTTCTTCATTTCTGCGTTCATTAGACACAAGTATGGGTGCGCAAAACAGGAACATTCTCATCTTTGTGGACAATTGTGCCGCACATCCAAAGTATACATCGTTTCTAAGAAATGTAAACGTCATACGGTACCCGGCAAATTGTACAAGTGTGCTCCAGCCCTTGATTTAGGGGTAATAAAGTGTTATAAGCAGCTTTATAGAAAACGCCTCGTGCAAACATCTGTTTGCTTAATGGATGCAGGCCAAGATACGAAAAAGAAGTTAAATACGTTGGAAGCTTTGCACTACACTGTGGCAGCCTTGCAAACAAGTAACCTAGCAGACAATCGAAAATTTTTCGGAAGCTGGTTACGTGCAGGGACAATCTTCAGGCGATAGTGACGTCGTATTGACCAACGATGACGACGATTTCCGCCAAGACTGGGAAGAGTTCAGTGGCATGAACAAAGATAAATTCGAGGACTACGTCTCTGTGGACAGTCACGTGGCAACCAGTGGTGTAGAAACAGTGCAGGAGCTGTGCGAGAGCCTCGTGGCGTCCGGGAGTGTGGAGGGGGAAGGAGGAGAAAAAGAAGATGGCGAACCCGAAGTTTTGCCGAACTTTGCCGAGACGCATGAAGCACTGACAAAAGTAAAATCTTTCTTTTATGCGCACAGCACGAGTGACAGTGATCGTGAAAGTGTTCTAGGCCTTGAAAAATCGTACTTTGAATTGAGGAGTAAATTTGCACAAAACAAATGTCAAAGATTTTTTCAGCAAGAAGTGATAATAATCATTAAATTGTTCTTATCTATAATTTTAATAGTTTCCCGGCACTATTGTTTTCCCGTATGTATCGTTTTTGTTTTCCATCCCCCTGAAAAAGATGCATCGAGGTTTTACTATACAACCAAATTTAGAACTGTGGCATCATTAGTATCTGGTATTTTGGTTGACACAAGTGTGTTCACTGAAATACCCTCCTGACTTCTAGACAGTGGGATTGTGCAAATAAAGAAAGGAACCATAGGTTGGTACTATTGTAGACTTGGGGCTGGCGTCTCAGTATTCCAAGGTTTTCTTACTTTCAGAATATGATGACCTTGATATACATGTAGTCAAAGCAGGAAACCAGAATTTAGAGGCAGATCCACTTCTTGTTATGTTAAAAAATGGTAAAGTTGTCCTTGTCCATGCCATAAAGGTATATAGGGAGATTAGGGGCATGTCTCTACTCATTGTTAACCTCGGCACTAGGTGAAGGTGAGCGGTCGACATCCTGCCATGGCCACTTTACCCCTGGGAAAGAACTGCTGGTACCCACTGAATAGGAGACTGATTTGGCCCCAGAGCCAGTCTTGCAGTTCTGTAGAAGAGAAAAATCTCTTTCCTGTACCGGGGTTCGAATCTCAGGCCATCCAGCCCATAGCGTAGTCTCTGTATGAACTATGCTATCCCAGCTTCTTTCTGATGAGCTATAATTTAAAAACAGTTTCAACCTTTGAATGTCTGTTTACATCCATTCATAAAGGAATGCTTTTTGAATTTTCTTTCTGATATAGTTAAGTATATATGCATTTTAATGATATGTTCTGTGACTGGAAAGTATTGCTGATTTAATACAAGTAGCCCTCGATTTACGCCGAGGATACGTTCCTGAACGAACCGGCATAAATTGAAACGATTTTATGTAAATCAATGGGAAGTCAATGACATGCGTTCCTGGCACCCAAACATTGACGAGTAATATAATGGCCTTGCATTTAAAGCTTTCAAATAACGTAAATATAATAAAGGGAATTTAAAAAAAATATTTTGTACACTTACAACTGGCAATGGCATAATGAAGCAGCGTTAGTTCTCTGACGAAGCCCCTGGTTGAGGATCGTCATGCTTTTTAAAGAAAGCATGCAGTGTGGACTGTTGTAATTTCTTCTTTCTTTCTATCAAAATTTTATGATAAGGCCTCATGGATGCGTAATGCTCCTCTTCGCTGTAGCACTCCTCTCCCAGTCGTGGTCAATCTCGCAGAGCTCATCAGTGAGTATCTATGTCTGAGAGGATGCGCTGGAGATTGCTTGTCTTCATTTCACATAGAGGAAGTTCTTCCTCTCTTTCCTTCTCTTCCTCTTCCTCTTACATCAGTGATGTAAGAATTACGATTTAGTATAAGAAGCAGTATGAGAAAAATTGTAAAACATTATAAATAATAGTAAAATTTTTTTTTTTTTCACTTTTTGACCTCCTGGTTTCAAAATCAGTAAAATCGAGGGCTACCTGTATTCATGTTTCAGCATGTTGATATAGGCATCCCATCCATTGTCAAACCTACCATTGTAGCATTCCCATGGATTGCAATTAACTAGTAATACTTACATTGACATAGGTGCGGGAAATATGTCCTTTGGCTGTTGGACATACTTGCCACTATGTGAATGTGTTATTGAAAACATTTTGAAGCTCTTGTCATAAAACTGCACTGTCACTCTCACCAGTTCATACCATGTATGTGGGACTGTGCTGCTAAACCTTGTCTTCTAAACTTCCACATAAAAAACATTCTCATTGAGTCATATCCAGTGAACAGGCAGGCCACAAAGGGTGACTGATTGTTTTGTCATGAATGGTGTTGCATCAAGTGGTCATGAGAAATTTTTCATAAGGCAGTTAACTGCAGTGTTGATGAGATCATATCTCTGTGTGTGTCTGCATATTTTCACCTTGAGAACTGCTTGGCACTTTTGATAAAATTTGATATGAATGTTATGACAGTATATCACCCTAAACATTTTTTTTGTACAATCAATACTAACATTGTGGTGGAAGCACAAACTTTTGAGGTGGGAGTAACAGTAGTGCTACTTGACAACTGTGGGAACCATTGTAACCAAAATTATATTTATTATTGTTAAGTGCTTAATCAGAGCTGTTTATAACAGCCTGGAGCATTCAAAATGCCAAGGTACAAGGACTATATGTGGAAACAGTGTGTACTGTGGTACAGATTGGACTTTTATAATCTTGTTTCTTATTCGCCCATAACCAAGTACCAGGACAGAGATGAAGCTCATGGGTGTAATCATGTGTGTGTGACACAGCATGTGTGGTGGTGTCTGTGTGAAAATGGCGTATCATTGTGTTAATTTTCGTTTTGCAAGCCACATTACCAAACTCTGTTTCTTTAACACATTTCTATATCAGTCTTCAAAATTTTCAAGTGACTTCCATTCTAAAGTGTTATTTTTGTTTCTTCCCTATGAGCTACATAATCATGATTAACTTTACCTAACAGTACTTGAGGCTGTATTATTCACTGATCCCTTCCCCATCTCAAGAAGTAATGCCTGATTTGGACTCTAAAACATACAAATTAGAGGCTTGAATCAGACTGCAACACCAAAAAGAATAACATCTGTAACAACATTGCTAGTTTTGGCTATGTATTATTAAGCAATTTCCACCGCCTCCCACTTAATACTATTTCTAATCCTTCTGTTTAAGATTACTGTTTTCTAGGGTGGGACGCCATGATGTGTGATGCGTATCTACAACAGATTCAATGTGCTGGACGTTGATCAGCAAAGCACAGGTTTCTTGAAGCATGTGGAAAACAAAGTAAAACCACTTGCTGCAAAGACAAGAAGTCAGAAAAGGAAGGTTTTATTACTTGGAAGTAGTCATGGGTGGGAAATTGGACCCATGCTCAAAGAACACTCGAACACTGAATATGAAAACCCAATACACCTCTTGCTAATGTCGTTGAGGACCTGGGGAAGCTTGGTAATGACCTTACCAAGCAAGATCATATTATTATAGTGGGAGGGCCAAGAAACAGCCTGAATAGAAATTACCATTACTCAATCGAAAATGACATCAACTTCATTGCAGAGAGATTGAATAACACGAATGTTGGATTTGTAAACGTCTTCAGGAGGAATGACAAGACTTGGATGAACAGGCAAGTGAGAAGCGTGAATCTAAGTCTTGATTGGTTCCTATTGGGGTGTGGCAAGTCCCACATTGGTGTCTTTGACACTTTATCATTTCTGAGAGAAGGCTTTACAACACATGGCCTGCACCTACATTTGTGAGGCAAGAGGAATTCTG
The DNA here is from genome assembly GCA_021186555.1 of Reticulitermes speratus. Classification (NCBI taxonomy): domain Eukaryota; kingdom Metazoa; phylum Arthropoda; class Insecta; order Blattodea; family Rhinotermitidae; genus Reticulitermes; species Reticulitermes speratus. Next base: position 13,032,350 of record JAJKFL010000001.1, read on the forward strand.
CACTTCTTATTGCTAAGAGTCTAGGTGATAACAATGTGTCAGGTATTAGCAGTATTCCTGTTATCACTAATGCTTAGCTTAAAAGCAAAAGCACAAAGGTGCTTAAGATATATTGACTAATTACCTACAGCATAAAAACCAAGATAGAACTGTAGATGCATCTAATTCACTACAAATCTTTCATCACAATATTAAGGGACTAAGAAGCAAAACTGATGAATTACTAAATTCTTTAGAAACTGATGACTTTAATCCCAATGTCCTGTATTTTAGTGAGCATCACATGGAAGAACAGGACCTGCTACACCTTACATTACCAGGCTCTGTATTAGGATCAAGTTTCTGCTGTCAAATCTACAGAAGGGAGGTGTGTGTATTTTTGTTCATAAAGACCTGTATTTCAGCAAAAGTAATATTTCACATAACTGTTGAGAAAAGGATTTGGAAATTTGTGCCATTGAACTAGAGACTAAATAATCTAAATTAATTATATTAAGCTTTTACAGAGCACCTACAGGAGATTTTAATCAATTTATAAAAAATCTAGATGATACTTTGAAACATCTGTATAAACCAAAAGCAGAATTTTTAATTTGTGGTAGCATAAACACAGATTATCTCATGGAAACCAACTGAAAAAACAACTAGCCTCATTATTAACAACATTAATTTCTATATCTCCCATAATAAATGGCCTATCAGACCACAATGCTCAAATTCTAACAATTAAAAATATATGTGCAACAATAAACAAACTTCCTTTGAAGCAGAGAACCAGATTAATAAACAATGAAACAATCATGAACTTTCTGACTCTACTAAAAAAAAGAAACATGGTAATCTGTTTATAAAGATAAAAATCCTAACCATATGTTTAACTCATTTCTGTGCACTTTCTTAAACATTTTCCAAGCTAGTTTTCCAATTAAATACAGAAGTATGAAAGAAAACAATGACTGGATTACACAAGGAATAAAACTATCTTGCAAACATAAAAGAAGTGTGTATACCTCCACTAAGAACAGCAATGATCGAAAAGTGAAAGCACATTGTATTAAATACTGTAATATCCCAGAAGAGTGCAGATCTCATCAACATCGTGGCGGAAGCCTGAAATCAAATCCTAAGAAGAGTTATAAAAGAAGCTAAGAAGCAACACTCCAGGAGACTTAATGGCAAAATCTAATGACAAAATAAAAAGAACATGGAACATTAGAAAGAAAGAAACACAAGAAGCACATTCAAAGGAACTGGTTCCCACCTTACTTGTGAATGTGAATCCTTTAGGATCCAAGAAATGTGGCCAATGTCTTCAATAATTTCTTTATAAAGGAGATGCTATCTCAATTCTAGAAGACTCATTTCCTGGAAACTTCCCCAAAATAAAAATAATCCCAATCACTGAAGCCGAGATAAAAGTAAAATACATTCTGTAAAGCCAAACAATCATCAGGTTATGATGAAATAACAAGTAAAATCTTAAAAACTCTTGCATCTCTCATTAGTCACCCATTAAGCTACATTTATAATCACTTGCCATATACAGGTATTTTTCCTGACTGTCTTAAAATTGCGGTAGTACAACGACCTTACAAGAAAGGAGACAAAACTAGTATAACAAATTATAGGCGTATGTCATTATTAACTGTTTTTTCTAAGGTATTAGAGAAAGCTACACACAGTACATTAAGCCAACATCTGCCTACTAACAACATACTGGTCACAGAACAGCATGGTTTTAGGAAAGGGGTATCTATGGAATATGCTACCTGCAGACTAACAGGTAGTGCATTTAAATCTGTTAACCAAAAAATGCATGTTGGGGGAATTTTCTTATTTGGCAAAGGCTTTTGATTGCATAAATAATGAAATTTTGTTAGCTAAAATTACATTTCTATGGAATTCGAGGAATATCTGAAGATTGGTTCTGGTTCTATTTAACTAATAGAAGACAGAAATTTGAAGTAAAATCACATAATACAGCTCAGAATTTTTTCTCTGACTGGGGTACATTGAAACATAGAGTTCCCCAAGGATCAATTCTAGGGTGTCTATTACTGATATAGGTGCCGGGACATATGGGATTTGATGAAAATGAATAGGCTGATCAACTAGCTAGACAGGGCTCCTCACGTCCATTTATAGGACCTCAGCCTGCACTGGGCATATCTGCTAAGATTGCCAGGGAGGTGATCAGGGGATGGACGAATAGGAAACATATAGAATATTGGCAGTCCATTCATGGACAAAGACAAGCTAGAGACTTTCTCAAAAGACCATCTGCTAGAAGATCTGGAGTACTCAGTTTGAACAGAAACCAGCTAAGGATACTGACAGGGCTGTTCACAGGACACTCGTTTAAACTGGGGCTAGTAGACAGTCCCGAGTGTGATAGATGCAAACAGACATCTGAAACGGCTTCGCATGTTCTTGGCAACTGTGAGGCCTTGGCTGCAATAAGATTCAGGTACCTGGGGTATCATTTTATGAAACCAGGGGACTTTTAAGGATATCTCTGTAAGCAGGTTACTGCACTTTGTTCAAAGTGTGGGGCTGCTAAACAAATGAATACAAGGGATGGACAAAGGATCAGAAATGGTTGATGTGCATGGGACGCTCTGGTGCCCGCCCTACTTCTATTCTATTCTATTCTATTCTAGGGTGTCTATTCATAATATATGTAGGCCTAAATGACCTTCCCCTGAGAATAAATTCTGTATTCAAACCAATATTGTTTGCTGATGACACTGGTGTCATAATTTCAAGCAGAAATTTCGAAGATTTCTGTTCAGTGTCAAATTTAGTTCTCTCCTTATGATTAAATGGTTTGCTGCTAATAAGTTAGTCCTAAATCTAGATAAAACAAATATATTGAAATTTATAACAATTTTCACATTCTACACTACATATTGGTTATAAAGAAAAGTATATAGAAAAAACAGTACATACATAATTCCTTGGTTTACAAATTGATAACCACTTAAATTGGAAGTACCATAATGAACAAATAATTCCTAAGTTAAGTGGAGCATGTTATGGCTGTTAGATCAATGGTCCATATCAGTAACAGTAACACTCTCAAATCAATTTACTCTGCATACTTTCATTCCATTTTAAAATATGGAATAATTTTCTGAGATAGCTCTTCAAACAGTAGGAAGATTTTCACTTTACAAAAGAAAATTGTCAGAATTATGGCTGGTGCATAACCCAGAACATGTAGAAGCCTATTTAAACAATTAGAGATTTTACCTGTTCCATGCCAATATATATTTTCATTAATGAACTCTTAAAACAATAGGAAGATTTTCACTTTACAAAAGAAAATTGTCAATCATGGCCGGTGCACAACCCAGAACTTCATGTAGAAGCCTATTTAAACAACTGGAGATTTTACCTGTTCCACGCCAATATATATTTCCGTTAATGAACTTCATTGTCAGTAATCAAGAAAATTTTCAAACAAATTCATCTATACACAATATTAATACAAGGAATAAACACCATCTTCATAGACCAAATGCCAACCTATCCTGTTTTCAAACAAGTACATTATATTGCTAAGTACATTATATGTTGGCATCAACATTTTCAACAGCTTGCAACGTAGTTTGAGAATCCTCAGGAATAAAAAGGCAAAGTTTAAATGAGCCTTAAGAAAATACTGAAATACGCACTCCTTTCGCTCTGGAGATGCATTTTTTTTATGTGTGGAGATGATTTATGATACTGTTTTGTAAAATGTTTATAGTATTTTGTGCTGTAAAAATTATATATATATTTGTGTATTTATGACTTGATACACATCCTGTTGTCTTTGTGACACACTTAGGGATCCATGGAATGTATTTATGTTTAAAAAAACAAATAATGTAACTTATCCTATCCTAACATAACCTAATGATCAATATGACTAAATGTAATAGTGAATTAATATAATGACACGCATATCAGTGATATTCTGCTTTTCATTGCAGGGAAAATGTAAGTCGCATATGTGGTGGTTTTGTGTCAGTCTCTTGGTAAAGCTCCATTTACTCAAAACAACTGAGAATCAAGATTTTGAAGTGGCACTTGTAATTGCTCACAACAAGGAATTATTGCAGACGTGGTATGAACTGGATGGTCCTGCTTAACCACCTTGCTCTGGATTGCAGCTTACTGCCAGCCACATTTCAAGATTTAAGGTCTGGAACAAAATTTATATTTTCATAAAAAATGGAGGTAATTGATGCAAGTGACGGGTGAAACTGAAGCCATGGCTCTTCTATCCACAACAATATACCCCTTTCTTTTGCCTTGTTTAGCTTAGAGTTTTATAGGGACAGGTGGTGGGCTCTTGTGAGTGCGGTAATGAACCTTCGGGTTCCACAAAACGCGGGGAATTTCTTGACTAGCTGAGGACCTGCTAGCTTCTCAAGAAGGACTCTGCCCCATGGAGTTAGTTAACTTAAAGAGTCATGAATGAGGGCATTCTGGACATAATGTCTGGTTGGAAAACGCTACTTTCTTCAAATAAATAAATAAATTAATAGATAGATAAATAAGTAAATAAAATAATAAATAAAAAGTAAATAAGCAAATAAATAATTACGTAAACAAGTAAATAAATAAATAAATAAAGAGGTAGACAGATAAATAAATAAATTAATTAACAAATAAATTGCTTATACATATAATTAAATAGATATATAGATAGATTGATAAATAAATAAAAAATAAATAGTGAATAAATTAATAACCTAAACATAAGACCAAAATGACGAAAATGACCAAATATTAAAAACGATAAATATTGTTCTAGTGAGTGTCTTTGCTGTACTTCGTGTTCGGCAAGCGTGGCTATATTTCAATCTTGTCTGCAGACGCGAGTCGCTGAAACGTGGAAATCACAGAAGACTGCAATACTCTTTGGTTTTAACAGCTGGGTATGAGTCAGGATAACGATGTCAAAATGTACTTAAATGTCTCGCGTCATGGTATTAATTGTGCCGTTCAGTCCCTTGATGTGCCTTGCACATAGTCTTACTAATGCCTCCTCATCATAGCAATGCTTCTGCGTGTCTTCATCTCCAAAAGCAAAACTGACTAGAAATATGTTCTGTTGTATACTGCATCGATAAAGGTAATATTTCGTGAGCAACGATGAAATTCTCCTCGGAGCAATTCTCACCTCTTCCAACAAAACGCGACCCGGAAGTACATTCCTGGAGCGGGAAAACGGTAATATGTAGAGCGGGAAAATTTAAGCCTTGTGCATAGGAGTCATACTAGGAGCGTGCGACGTCGCGGTTGTATATATTGAACGCGAACGCATTTGTACAATTTTCGCAAGTCGAAGTTAAACTTCGTCAAATAGTTTTACAAATGGATTTGTATACCGTGCACGTTTATTGTCTGTCTGTGGGTGCTTTCTGTAATATTGTGCCAACAAACCTGAATTGTTGTGTATGAAACATGGATAAAGGGTTCTATGTGCGTTTGAAAATGGAGTTCTTGGTATTGGTGTTGTTCCTAGGAAGTACGTACCATGTATCTGAGTCAAATGATTGGTGTGGTTTGATATTTGTGCATGAAGAATGAGTGATGAACGTATATATCTTTCAGATTTCATGAACATATTTCCTCTTTATAATAGTCTCACGCTACATGCTTTATTGTCATTGCTTTTAAACTTAACTTTAGAACACACAAGTATGATGGTTTAACAAAATCAGTAGGGATTGGAACTGAATTGGACACGTCTGTTAATTTGTCAAAAATAATAATGCCATAAGAACAACATAGATATCTAATGAACTGGTAGCAAGCATTGAACATGAATGTCAGAGAAAATGTACATAATCATGTCTTTGTCACCAGAAAACAGGGTGAAATCATAAAATGGCCAATAAATCCTTCAAATATGTGACAAAGTTCAACTACTTGGAAATGGCAGTGACAAAACAAAATTCCATTAATGACAAATTTAATAACAGGTTAAAGTAAATGCATATAAAAATATATCTAAGGAAATTACTGTATGTGCTGATTATTTCAATCAAGTGTATGACATTGGCCATGTTTTATAAAGTGTGAAAAATTTGTGGACTTCATGATATTGTTAATGTAAAGGCAAATTTGTCCCTGTGCATGCCACAAAGGCGTGCTGAGGAGTGGAAGTATAGGGCCGCTCATTCTTAACCTCAGCCCTAGATGGAAGTGAGTGGTCAGCTGCATGCCCAATCACTTTACCCTTGGGGAACAGCTCCTTGGTACCCACTGATTGGGAGGCTGAATGGACATCAGTGATCTGGACACTTTAAGACAGGAATTTCCAGCCTATACTGAGAATTTAACCCCAGTTCTTCGGTTGCCCAGCCCATAAACTTGTTAGCATACTGACTGTGCTACTGAACATAATGTCCTAGAGATACAGCTACACAACATTTTACACACAGTTGTGCCCTTCCTAATATTTAACTTCTTGCATGGACTCAGCTAGGTTATAATTTGAAGCTCAACATACTAGTCACTGACCTGTTTTCAAAATTGATAAATTAAAAAATGTCATAATAAACACTGTTGTAAGAAAAAAAAATTCCATTCTCTTACCTTGGGTTCAGTCCTGGCCAATTTTCGAAATTTTGGTAGCAGAAAGCAGCAAGATAAGTAACACATGTGCTATGATGAAATTAAAAAGGGATAAAAATGATGACCTTGCAAAATATTTAAACCAAAATTACTGGTATTACAAATGTTTTAGACTTCTGGAAAGATATTGTGTTGCCACAAGTATCCGACATGCTTCAGAAACTTCTGGGATAGACATGACATTGCGTAGTGGCCACGCATTTTGAAATCTGATTACTGAAATGAATTCAAGAGTGTTAATCTGAAGGTGACAAGTTGCCCTGGAGGGGAGTGTGAGTAAATTACCTTCCAGAAACATCAGTGTGTGTGGTGACCATAATTATTTAAAAGTGAATTTTGCAAAAAAACTCGGTGTAAACCTCATCGTAACAATTTGCCCCAAAGGGAAGTGTGAACAAATTAAACGTTAAGTTGTGTAGTGACCATAATGTTTCTTCAAGTTAATAGTACAAAAACAACGTGGGTGTAAATCTCAAGGTGACAATTTGGCCTGCAGGTGACAGTGCGAATAAACGACATTCCAGAAAAATCAGGTAAAACATCTCACACATCAAAATCAGAAATGCTTGCTTTGTTTAACCCTTTGGTGCTGCAATTAAGTGCCCAGTGTACTCTCAAAAAGACCTGTGCTTTAAATGGCCACCATTGCTTTGCATGTTCTTGGCAATTACTTTAGTTGACGTTTGGTTTTCTCAGCATTGCACTGTGTGTTGACTACATTTGACTTTCAGCCATAACTTACAAGATTAATGATTCTGGTATTTTGGGATGTTATGCTCTGTAGGGGGGGGGGTCAACAGACCCCAGTGTTGAGTCCTACTGTTGACGATTATGGCACTATGTTCCTTTGAAACACTGGGATTTAACCCCACTACATAATATAACATCCCAGAATCAACATTAAAACTGTGAAAGAGTAAAATCTCGCAACTTACAGGGTTTATTATAAAATTAAATTAAATACAATTATTAGAAACAGTGGAGTTATGAGAGGGACACCTACTGTAGTATACTATCCTGGATTAAACAGGGACAACATAAGAAACCCATCACAATAGCTAGATTCAAAGCAAAATCAGCTGGATCAATATCAAATAAGCAAAACAGGCATTTAAATTCTGAAAACCTGGAAATCAAAAGAAGTCATTATATATGATTACATTACTTTCTTTATATTACGTCTCATTTGTATCTGTTAACAAAAACAATAGGCTGGGGGGAATCACCTGGCCAGTCAAAGGTAGGATTTAAATGCTCCGTGTTGCAGCAAAAGCAACAATTTTTCTGTTTCTATACTTTCACAATTACAGCAGAATGAAGTGCAGGTACTTTTGTAAAACAGTTGAAGGGTTAAGTTGATGGGAATAAGATACTGGAATAATGCATCTAATAAGACAGAAGTTTTATTGCACCAAATCAATTATACAACACTTATTCCTGGCTGGCATCAACATTCTCTGTCTGTAATCCTTTAAAAGATGGGACTGCAACATAGGTGACCAAAGTATACAGTTTGTTTGGTGAATCTTCATCATCATTTCTTCTTCGGGACAGACGAACCCGCACACGAAAAGGTACATTTCTAGAAATGAAAGATTACTAAAATCAACCACAAGCCTGTTCCATATGGTCAATTTATGTGACCTTTACTGGTTACAGACTACATTCACAGCACTAGAAGCTTCCAATAGGAATACATATCACCTTTAGGTGTTGCTTGAAGATGATGACTGTATTAATTGAATCTCATACTTGAAAATCATGTACAAATATACTTTCTTATAATTTAAAGCTTTCATGGTAACTAAATTCAATAAGATATTCTCAGGCTAGCAGCTGCATCAGGTGGTTGAATGGCGAGTAAACCAATGTTTCGAGGACCATCTCTGTCCTCGTCATCAGGGAATAGTTCCCTGATAACGAGAATAGAGCTGGTCCTTGAAATGTTGGTTTACTTGCCATTCAACCACCTGATGCTCCATGATGACGAGGACAGAAATGGTCCTCAAAACGTTGGTTTACTTGCCATTCAACCACCTGATGCAGCTGCTAGCCCAAGAATATTTTACTGATATCCTTTCTTGTCTTACATGCTCATATCCAAAGACAAACACTCTCAAATGAAACATATAATCCATGTTCCATGCAATAGATTGATTATACAGTATTTGATCCAACAAATTGCATGATCAATAATAAATAATAATTTAAATGGTTATTATTATAAATGATATTTATTACTGATTCTGCAATTATTGGATCAAATACTGTGTACACTCAAATGAGGTTCTTTCAATACTGAAAATATCAACTCATTCTGTGTGGGCTTTTGCCACATAGTTTGGTAGGTATGTACCTATAAAACTACAGTGCTGCATTTCAGAATACTGTAATCATATCTAAATATGCAGTCTGCACAAAAGACACGTTTGTTCTGCCCAGTACATCATTTAATGCTTTGCAGTATTATGCCTTCTGAAACATATTATATATATATATATATATATATAATATATATTAAAAACATTCCTTCTGGGATCTTCCAAAAACTATTTGTTCCTTTTGATTTACATTTTAAAATGTCTCACATCACAACCCAAAATTCCAACACAAAACTTACATACGAGGTGCTATGCACCTGGAGAGAGGTTAGATAATATGAACAGTAGTTTCATTTGTCCACATCAAATGGCAAGAAATACCCCTAAATTACATACCTGATACCCTTCGACCACACTTGCTTGTTCAGTCGTGTATCGACTCGAACATCGGGTGTACCCATCTGTTTCATTGCAAATTTACGAATTTCCTTAATTGCCCGGGGTGCACGTTTCTTGAATCCGACTCCATGTAGTCTTTTGTGAAGGTTTATGGTATATTCACGTGTAACTACTTCATTGATAGCTGATTTGTTTTTCTTCTCTCCTTTGGATTTTGCCATTTTTGCCTGCAGAACACAAAAGAAATTGTTAATTTGTATACATTCTACATGCCCGTTCGCCCCGTCAAACTTCACAACGTACTCAATAGATTACTCATAAAAATCTTTCATAAATAGTCTAAAATCAACTAAAATACGTGTTTACGCCGAAATAAGTATTTTACAGTGTAATTAGAACGAGCTGCTATTCGATTAAAACAGATAAAATACCAATTAAGTGTCTGAAACAACTACAGCTTACTTGGACAGACCGACGAATCGACTGCACTCTTGTGGTAAACGCTCGAAATTTACCGCAACTCCGTTATCGATAGGAACTATTCTAAGCAAGTGCTGCCATTACGTTTCGTGTTGCAACTACATGAGTATATGCATGTGTGATAGATTGAGGATGAGATGCCGTGTTCTTTTCGGCAGTTAACTTGATCCCCGTTAGCGCGGGGTTGAAGTGGCAAGCTGGTAAGGGGGGAAGCACAGCGCACGCAGCTCCAACAGTTTTCTCTCCATTTCAAAAACATCGTATAACTCGCAGACTCTTCAGTTCCATTTGAACAACGGAGCAAAATGAAGTTTGGTGTGCAGTATCTCTTGCTTTATCGACTCTCCTAGCTGTCTGATAATGGAAGCCAGCGTCACATTGCGATAGACCATGTGCTCCCATCATAGTGAATGTTTTTGGCAAAGATATAATGTCGCCTGGCCATTCCGACGTCAACCAAGGAGTGGCCGCAAGGTGCTGACTACAGCTGTGTTCAGTGTTATGGAGCTAAGCACCCCGATATCTGAATCTGTCTACATATAACGCAATGTTTCTCGCTAGACCGCAATGTGTCTGTTCCATGTCCAATGCAGTGGCCACAAAAGCGAAGTTTTGATTTACATGCTACAGCTTTACATACAGTAAAGTGACGAGAAAACACGAAAAATATTCTTTCAAAACACCGAGTGTGTTGGCTCAAGTGATAACGATTCTGACTTGTATTCGGGTGATACCCGGTTCGAATCATAGGGGGGTCACCAGCTATGCTGAGAGTTTCTCACTATTAACCTCAGTACCTCCAGACAAATGCTGGAGCGGTACCTTAGACTTGGCCACGACAGTTTCCTACCACATCCTTTTTCAGTTCGTTCTTCACCTCCATCCCATCATTTGACGCTGTGGGGTGTGCGATAATGAGAGGATCGTCAAATAAACTACGCAACGAATGAAAATGTCTGTCCAGCATATGATTTCATTTGAACCAGGTCTTTCCAGTAATAAGAACGCGGTGCTGCACGTTACGGGGAGAGATTTGCGAATTTACCCCCGCCCCTCCCCCGCCATTCCATGATATAAGTCTGGGAGGAAAATTGTTGACGTGTGATTGGTGTAAATAAGTAAATTATGTTGCTGTAACTTCCAGAAACCCCCAATTACATTCTAGAGACATACTGAGAGAACGACAAGAAAATTAATGCCGACGTAATTATGCCCCATATATATTTTATATAAGCGTCGGTAAATGAGCGCGAATCCTTATGGTGAGAATAAGTGTTATGGGCCTATATCCTATCTGCTCGGCCAAAAGCTTGAGAGTGAGATGTTAGGGGAGACTTGTATTATTTGCTGCACTATCAATATACCAGATAGTAACATAGTAAGTTACATAACCACACGGTATGTAGAACAGGAAGTTTGTTTTGTTGTTGTTGGTAGCACTGTCATTATAATCATTAGCATCATTCGAGGTATCCTTCTGTAAATCGCAAAATGGGATGGGTCTGTATTATAAATGAGAAGTAAGAAAGAAAGATCCAACCGTAGGTCAACTCATGTATACAAATGCGAAAAAGGTAATGTTGTTACTGTCCACGCCATGAAGGCAAATAGGGGAAGTAGAGATATAACTCCACTTATGCTTAACCTCGGCACTATATGGAGGTGAGTGGTAAACTTCACGACCCGGCAGCTTTATCCCCGGGAAAGAACCCCGGTACCCATTGAATAGGAGGCTGGATGGGCTCCAGAACCGTTCTGGACGTTTTGGAGAATAGAAAAAGCTCATGTCCTTACCGGAATTTGAACCCCGGAACCAAAGTCAACGATATTATGTATGTCAGAAAACTTAAAGACTATATGGAAATTTTAAGGACCACTGGATTTGTAACGACTGTCTTCCCTCAGTATGATCAATGGACCATTGACAATTGAATGGAAATTTGGTATATCGTTCCATCTACATGTCCCTCCTGCCTGTTTCTCCCTTGCTCTATCAACAGCATACGCACTTCCCTTCACCACTACATCTTGTCTTCTTCTGCCGTTCTGTGTCCTTCCGATGACCTCTGGAAGTCTAGAGACTCGAGGGTCATTGAATTTCGACTCTTGTCCTCTATCCAGCCAAACTTTTTTACTAGGCCTTTCGCGGTGCAATGCCCTCCGAACAATCTTACATATACGAACAACACACTCAGTCATAAGTCTGTTAAAATAACCAATTCTGTAACCATCTTCCACATAAATAGGAAGCACGCGGTTGCAGGAGAACGTAGTCACAGAGAAAGTCATTATCGGAACGAAATGGCAAAATACAACTTCAACAATATCCTTTCCAGGATTAAAGAGAAAACTTTTTTTTCCCACTTGAATATCTCGATAAATAATGACCCATAATACTGAAAAGATGTTGACTATGCCCTGTCTGTTTGTGGATCGAACGTAACGTATAGCCTACAGCAACGCGTTTTGTTCAGTGATAGCATGAAATATGTGACGTTTTACATACCGTTAGAAAATGTATTTGCCTAAAAGCAGAACCCCGTATAGTGTCCTGTGCTGATATTTGATCTTCTTTCTCCATAAAGAAAATGCACTTAATATATAGTGATATTCATGTGGCCTGCGTGTGTCCCACCCTTAATAAGTACCGAACCAATTGATGCAATGATGAAGAATATCATGCCACTAGAGGTCACCCTACCCTTGTACTTTTCATTAACCTGGCGTCAATAATACCAACATGACGGTCGTGCGAATTTATGAGATGAACGTGACACTAGTGCTCAAAATCTACAGTCTCGAAATTTTGTTTTGTAATGGGTCTTCGAAAACTTTAAAACATTTTTAGGGTAATTTTTGTTCTAGAACATACAACAGCGGGTCTGCAGCTATTGCTGGTTGATTCGGTGGCTTGTGTACCAGGCATGTGAACATTTGTTTATAGATAACATATCATGAACACGTTTGACATTTCGGTAGGAAATATCACTGACATGTTAACAGCTGGAAACCTGTTGACCGCGAAACGAAGTAGGCTTATTCGTAATGTAATTTATTTGGTTCCCTTTTCAATAATGACGGATAAATATTTTCCATATGGGTGAAAAATGTCGATATGTAGATGTGACATGAAAGATTTAAATAAATAGACAGCAAAACGAATAAGGCAAACAAAGTCCTAAGAGAAAATATTTTCTGGCTGTGTAATATGGATGGCAGTGCAACAATATATTTTACGTCTTAAACATTCTGAACACGTAAATTGAATTCCACACTTATTTCTTTAACAATCTCCCCAGGGGTTTGATTGTACCATTTGCCAACTAACTACTTTATTTCTGGTATCTGCAGCAGTACGTGGAAATTAAAAGCGTGTGGTATTCAAAGCCATAAACATAAGGTAAAGGTAAAGTTCTCCCTAGAACAGGCCATGAAGGCCCAGAGGGGGAGTAGAGGTATAGCTCTACTCTTTCTTTAACCCTGGCACTAGATGGGGGTGGGTGGTCAACTCCACGCCCCGGCCGCTTTACCCTCGGGAAAGGGACCCGGGACCCATTGTATAAGAGGCTGGGTGGGCCCCAGGGCCAGTCTGGACAGCTGCTGCGAAAAATCTCGCCCCCACCGGGATTCGATCACCGGATCGTCCAGCTCGTAGAGAGTCGCTATACCGACTACGCCATCCCGGCCCACAAACCATAAACATAGCATTTGGAAAATATGTGTACTGAAATTATTTGGACCACACACCTTTTTACTCTTTTTGATGTGCGTCGCTGACCAAGCATGATTTATTTAGTTTTGTATACTTCCGTAAAATATGTATTTCAATAAAGAAAGTAATGCAAATTAGCTCTTGAATTTTCAGTCCCTATGGACTGAGGCGAAAGCTCCTGCAACAATCTCGGTTAGAATCGAACACCGTATTCCCCGGGTCCAGGAGACAGGAACGGCAATTGCTGTACACGGTTCAGTGGTGAACGGAAGTGGCACAAATCTACCTTTATCTGCCTGTCTCTTTTCCCTACAATATATCACTTGGTTTTGTTTGTTTATTTCTGTAAGCCATCTGTCCTCTCACGGGGCTATATTTTTGATGGTGATAATAGGTCGCTGATTAGGAGGGCGGCGGATAGTAAAGAACGGAAGGAGGTCCATGAGATGAGGGTTGTGGCAGTCGGGGAATGACGGGTCTACGGGGGGTTGGGGGATATAATCACCCCACCAGTCTAAACAAGGGAATGGCAAATGAACGCCGGCGACTAACAAGATACTCAATTGGGAAATGGGGGCCTTGAATGGAATTATGTGAGAGAGAAGAGACAAGCAGACGAATGGGCAGTGGAATACATTTCCAGACCTACTTTAACGTTCCATTACTTCAATGAAACGTTAGCTAACACAGGTATAATTAACACTTTCCGTACAATGAACGAGACATATCACTTGGATTCTGTGTGCTTTCTTAGTGACATCATCACTGAAATCTGTTGACACTCGTATATACTCGTATAGCGACCCGCAAACAGAATTTAAAATATGCCTTTAAATGTAAAAGAAGATTATCTTTCTGCTTAAAATACCGGAATACAAAGTGTTTAGATACTGAAATACTGTAACGGGCATAATTGTTCTTAAAGTAAGCATTCATACAAGTTAAAGTGAATTCTGGTCCAATAAAGGCCTATCAACAAGGAAACTTTGTCTTACGTCTGTGTACATCTGTACTACGTAACTACAGTTTAATGGAGTTAGTAGTGTCGAGTGATGTAATGGTAGAGAATATTGAATTGGAAAGGACGTGGAAGGAAGCAGTCGTAGCCCAATTTACATTACTATTGCGGCATTCGGCTGTTTAGACTGAGTGACACCACGGAAAACGCCAGTACGTGAGCTAAGTCGGTGTTCGAGCCACGGTAGTCCCTGCCTTGATATTAGGAAACTTAATGGTTGGAATCTCAGTCCGGAGACCATCCAGGCTATTTTAGTAGTCTTTACAGACAAATGCTGGCAGAGCAATCCTAGCTGGCATGGGCACTGACCACAACCCCTTTACAGTCCATTCTTTATAATTACCCTATTAGTCCGCGCGAAACAACCTTTAACAAATTGTGGGACGGTTTTTGAGATGATTTATTGCTGTGCGCATAGATTGTAGGTTATTTAATGACACTGATTAAACTAGTTACATTGTAGTTTGACGAGGTGTGAAGATGGTAATGAAAGAAAAGTACTTGCAAGGAAACAGTCTTAGTCTATAAGCTACCACGTAATTTGCCTGTACGTGCTGAGCGCGAAAACTCAGTCTGCCGTTTCCGCCATCTACAGTTTATATTCGAAATCTGCACTCCCAAATACAATTCAGGTCTATTTCAGGTGAGTTTCAATAGCTCGGTATTCAAGTAGGTCGTGTCGTATGACGTGGACAGAATTCGGACTGCCGTAATTTAACTCTGGCTCTCGACGAAGCTCAGGTATTTTTAGTAACACTGTCTGTTACATAAGCTTAGGCATCATACGGGTAGGTCTATAATACAACAAATTATTAAATACAAGGATTATTATTAATATAAAATGCAAGTAGAAAATTTAATGGATATATAAATATTTGAGTATCAAGTGTTTGTATTTAAAATTTTCCCTTAATTTGTCTAAAACTGGGTATGCGAAAGTCTAAAGGGGTTCAATCTTGTTTGGGGTTAGCCCTAATCTTCTCTGAATTAACTGCCTTATTAATAATATTGCCTATCCGTTTCTTTACGCGGTCTGAGGAGTGTAATATTTTCTACTGCACGAAGAATGAAGTCGTGGGTTCCAATCCGTCTTGGTAAGTGGATTTGTGCATGCGTTTGTTCTGTGTTCGTGTTGTATTTTGTAAATGGGGGCCTAACTACGGGCCGATCCTCTATCCGAGGGGTCCGACTGAATTATCTACAATCATGATTCATAAACATGGAAAAGGGAAAGCAGTGGAAAGCGTTGACCTATAGCGCCATATATATAGACTTTAAATTCGATCCCTTTGTGCTTTAGTATAATTGTAAAGTATGTTGAGTCAGTGGGAATAACTGACTTCTTTAAGGACTTTTGAGGGCTTGCAACCTGCTGCTTTTTTAGTTTTATGTACACTAAAACTACTACACCCAACATAAATCACTTTAGCCTACCAAACCTTCATAATCTCTCAATTAATTTTACTTTTTATTTAAAGTTGTTAACGTGACTACTAACTGATATTTGCCGCGTGGTTTAAGGCCTTTACGGTCTCCCATTGCTCGACACTGTATCATGTCTTCGAATCCCACTTGGGGCATACATGCATGTCCAAAATTTTTTTTTATGAATCTATATTTTCCTGTATAGGAACAGCTTTGTGATGGGCCCATCTCCCGACCAAGGTGTCCAAAATATTTTCTAAACAAGATTCACAAACCCCGAAAACTAGAAACCTTGGGTCGTACAGGTCTGTAAAAGCTATGAATGGAATTGAGTGCAAACTTAATGCACAGTTCCATCTTTTTAACACAACTGATCACAGGACATGTCATTTTATATTATATCATTTTCGAAACACACGTTTCGCTCTAGACTTTTCTACCGCGTTTATTTCGAAGTAATAATATAAACAATTCTGGCCTGATTCCTTAAACATGAAGTACAAATGCCTGTGTAATCATTATATTGTTACAAAGCCTTAAGTGAGCGTTGTCTTCTTAAAGAATTTTTATTCTGACTTCGTGCTCGCACTCCGATGTGTTTCTCATGTCTGGGAACATCGCTGGTAGTTACTGTCCAGAAGTATTGTCAGTACTCTCGTCATAGGGCTCTGAATATTTTAAAGGTATTAAAAATTATACCCTTTGAACTCTTTTGCTTCGGCAACGTATGTCACACGGTGGATATTACAGTGGTGTTTGTTTTTCAGACATCTCTTTAAGCTACTGATCCCGCCGTGGCTGCACGGGAAGCGAAAGTCGTACTCCTGCTACCGAAGTCTGGCTTTCTTCCAGTAGGGTGTGTGGTATTAGGACAGGGTGGGTGTCTCCAGTCGCTACACAATAGGCAGCGAGGTAGGGAGGGAGGGCGAGAGAATTCAAAAATTTTATGACAGTATCCACCACCCTTATTGACCTTCCTCAGCATGTTCAAGGTTACGCTGTTTACATCTCCGTCTGGCTTCCTCTCTCTTCCTCGTCTCTGTTATGACGCTGGATGAAAGTCTCTTTTATATCTCTGTCATTTGCGTTTATCTCGCTGTCATCATGCAACACTGATTGTTGTTCCGCGGCGGAACGAAGCTCTTGCAGCCACGTCTTCAACGCTGAAGTTCAAGTTTGGCGCCATTCAGAATCATCACAGACTGGCTGTTTACCTCACCGCCTCCCAAAAGAATAAAAAAATTTTTAACTGTAGTATAAATTCCGTTGTCATTAGCTATGATTTATACGGATAATCCCACCGTTAAACCCCTGTGATACATTGTAGTCATTGAAGGTACTATGAAATCACAGTCTCACTGATAATGCACTCTACGAAATTGGAAAATTTCTCCAAAGATAGCTGGCTGAACAAACGGTGCTACAGGTACCATTTATCGGTGCAGGCCGAGAATGTACGAGTAGCACCAACCGAAACATAGGTATCTCTAGAAAGATTCTTAACGACCTTGTTTTTCGGCAGTTACTGCCACATGGCGCACGTACTATCACCTGTAAGAATGACTTCTATAGGGCAGATTCACGTCAGCATTTCAACACGTAGACTTGTTTATAGGCCTATGCATATTTTTCTTCCAAAGACGTCAGTTAGGACCAGCCATAAACAGAATATTCTGTATAAGGAATGCCAAACTGCAGGATGCTTAATATCGATTTATTATCCAGACAAACACAACACTTGAACACTGTACCTTCTTTTACTTACTTTTCTACATGTTTCAGGATGCTATTTTGTAAGTCATTTTGAGCCAAACATGCTGTGCAAACCTGCCCCAATATCCATTTTTATTTTGTTACGAGCGTTTTCACGTACGTACATGGCTGTAACCGAAAACTTTACAATACAGAAGTTTTACCGTACTATACAAATAAAAAGGAAGCGAAAAAGGAAAGTGTAAGCTGGATTCAACTGGATTACGTTGTCGTTCAGTGGCTGTGTGTTTTAAACATCACTCTGTGATTTTGCTTTCCATAAATCAGGGAATACTGGGGCGTGACGCTGATTATTCATCTTTTCGTAATTTCTGGCTTAAGAATGGGTGAAGATATACCTCCACTCCCCCACATGCCTTCGTGGCGCCCACAGGAACATGTTTAACTTATGTTTAAATCAAGGACTTTCTTGTGCAGGTGGCTGAAATATGCGGTACCAAGGATATAATTATCAGACCAACAGGATGAAACCTGTGTCCATATCCTTTGGAAAAAGTAACACGAATGTTTCACACAGTATTTAAACTTGTCAGACACTTGTGCATTTTCATATTTTGAATAATCGAAGTTTGCCTCTCTTTCGAGCCCCCCCCCCTTTTTTGTGGTGAAGGGCCCCGCAGCAGACGCTAAGGACGCACCGCAGCCTAGAGGCTTATTGTGCAACCCTGTGATGAAAATGATTAGTTTTTTTCGTTTTTCCATTTTAATGGAGCCCCGATGGAATGGAACTGACAGGGGAAAACCGAAGTACTTGGGGAAAAACCTGTCCCTGTGCCACTTTGTCCACCACAAATCCCACATGGAATGACCCGGGATCGAACCCGGGCCTCCGCGGTGAGAGGCCGGCAAGTAACCGCCTGAGTCATGGCACGGCCTTTTCGAGCCCTTTGCGTTACGGAGACGCTGTATTTTGCATATGCCTCGCCATGGGAACTGTTGGTTCTGGTAGTAGCATTTCGCTATGAATATTTACTTATACGTACTTATTACTGAATAATTCAGTCACTGCCATAGCCATTTCGATAAGTGAAGTGTTTTATAAATTTCCTTGTCTATCTGATCAATTTTTGAAACGTTTTTACTTTTAGTAGCTGTGTTCTGTCATTTAACATTTTAAGCATTAAGAAGGCACAGCATGTCGTGCAGTCTTATGTGCAGGAGGCGTCTTTTGGAGTCTCACATGAATTTCAAATTGGATCATGTGAAATGGTGTCTTGTCGCTGCATCATTAAGCGTTCTCAGGTTGCAGGAATATCACGAAATAAGGATTGTAACTGCGAATTTGTTGAATAAGCGGTCAGTGACAGCCGACAAGGGGTTGTCCTCCAGCTTTGGCGATGGGCAACAGGGTAGGGAAAACTAAAACTTTAAAAACATTTGGTTTATGGTAGAAATCATGGGACAAAAAGAATACCATCTACTGGGATGTGACGTCGTGTAGTGAGGTAACAACTAACCGACGTTGCGGAGGAATATGCTGCCTCCATCTACACGGCAGAATAGACTTTTGAACCCAGAAAATGGATTCTGCAGTTTCCCCCGAATAGCGGGTACTTATCTGGCACGCTATATGCCGTCACATTCCAGAACGTAGTAATGTTTGTATTCACCGCATTGAGAGCCTCAAGTATCACATTATTACATATACGTTTATTTGGTTCATTATTTGTATTGACATCCATTATGAAGTCGGAGATATACGACCTCAGAAGTTCGAAGCGTCACCACGTTAATAATTTCCACCAAATATTTTTATTCAGCATTTGTTGATACTTTTTGTAATATTTTACTGCACCACATTTCACACGCCTGTGTGTGATCATTGATCAGTTATTAAAGTAAATTATAAAGCAATTTATCCTACCATCCTGAGTCATTTATTCCACTTCGTATTTTCACAATCCATTTGGTTCAGATATACCCCAGTAGGATTATTATTTCCCACTTACATCTTGGTCTCCCAAATGGTTTTCTTCCATGAAATTTTCCGTCCAATGAGCTCTCCAATATGAAGATTCACGAAGATCCTTTCAGAGGTTCTCAATTTTTTATATGCATACAAAGGTATGGCAGGAGAGGGTGACTTTCATAAGCGCTCTGCACGCATAAGAACGTGCCTAAAGCAGGGGTGTATGATTTTTCCAAAAATCTGGGAGCCACCTCAAAATTCTAGGTGCCAGAAGGGTGATACGAAGCAAGTTCCACCCTGAGAACACAGAAATAGGCTATTAGGTGCCACCGTACACAATTCAGTCCCCACGGCGACCTGGCTCCTGGGATTTGTGAACCGCTGGAATCCTACCGATTGTACAGTAACCGTTTCAGGATATTCGTACAGGTTATAAATTGGCAAATAAAAGCTTGGCCACAGCAAGGAAAGGAATTGATTTCACCGGTTCTGTGAGCAGGTCTACAACTTAAAATTGTTGATAACAACTTGAATTTAGTATCGAGACATATGCCTGAAAATGTTATGTGATATTGGCAGAAAGGTAAATTTATGATTATGCGTCAAATCCATGAAGTGAAAAAGTATGAAGTTAGGAGGGAAATCTTCACGCATACTTAAACTTTGCACTGAATGGAGACGAGTGTTCATCCTCACAGTAGGCCACTTTTCCCTGGGAAAGTGCTCCCAGTATGACACGTAGGCTGCAGGCGCCATACGATAACAGGGCCGAGCTAAACGTGACGAAGAGATAAAACTCTGTAAGAGATTTGAGGCTGTCATAGCGGTGTGCATTCAGGTTGTTGTCTTCTGAGTCGTGACCTGTTGTAGTTTTTGGTGACCCTTCTGCTACCATCTTCAGAGTAGGAGAAGACCTTATTCTTAAGAGAATCCTCAATGCATACAGAAAGTCGAAATCTGCCTGTCCAGCATGTAGCCACTCCTCTTACTGATTGAGCCATCCCGGTTCTGTTCTCAAATTTCGCTTGACGTTTTGTATATTTGGAATAGCATCTAATTCTATAACATGCTGACTCTTGTAATATGGCAAAGTAAATTTTGTTGCATTTATTATCTAAGCATTTCTTTGTGCAGCACATCATTACGTGGAAGGTGTCATTGGATGGACTGTGAGATTTTACAGTACGGTAGTAACATGCTTTCGGTTAATTTACATGTGAATTGCCGTATGAGTGCAACTTGAACTCATTCCATCCCAGATTTTCCTTTGGCAGCAACATAATTAAAAAAAAAATATTGGTGGCCATATTACAGAGTTTGACACTGTAAATATGAGCCCTTTATTAAATAATTAGAAGAGGTTGCATCTGTAAAGTGTTTATTTTACTCTTTGTTCACAGTTATTCAGTGTGACAAATGTCAAACATGCCAACTTAGCCCTCGTTGCTCAATCAGGAGAGGGGTTATTCTTTATCGCAAATTTCTCACTTGTTTTACTGAATTTGCGTAACCTGTGATGTTTTTTGATTCTTTATTAAAAATCAAGGGGTAAGAGTCCTCAAATAGACTATAATTGCCATTTACCTGAAACTTGAGGTCGATGCCAGTCTATAATTCCAGGCTAGTTTGGATAGCGACAACGTCCATGGCTTGCATTTGGGAGGTGCTGATTTCAAAATCTGCCGCGTGAACCTAATCCGTCTGATGTTTCTGTTCATTCCTTCAAGGCACGCTTCTAAACATTTAAGTTTCCCCGATTAATTATCATATTTTATTTGAACTACACACTACGTAATTATTGCACTTGAAACAGCATACACGTATAATGAGTCAAGGGATCGCCTATAGCTGTCCTGTCACTGAACATTTTCTTCAGTACCCTAGTGGCAAAATTATAGAACCAGGCATTCAGCGTTCTCTGGGGGAGTACATATTCTAGGTTTCCTTTCATTTATTAATAATAAGTTGGATACACAGACAAATGACTGACATGCAAATTCAACATATTCCGTTGCACACGCCTTATGAATTTTGAGGCAGCCTACATTAAAATATCCACAATTTGATAGTTGAGTGGGATATGACAAAACGTTGTGACATATCGATTAGTTTCATTTCATATTATTCCTTTTATATTTTACAGGATACCGTGTCTTCATTTTAAACTGAATATAACGTTTGTACGCCATTGTACTCGTATATCAGTGCCTTTTAATTTTCGATATGAAAATTGGATTAGAATGTTGCTGACTTTGATATAGAATCCCTACAAAGTCACTTCCATTCCCTGTAATTCAGTACTGAGGAAGAGAATTGTCTTAGTATTACCTGAAATGTCACTATAATGTCTCTGAGGACCTGCCGCTCTATTTCTTTTAGTCGGGAGTTTTCATTCTGCTTGCCTCTGAGCTCCGCTCTCTTGTTTTCCTTTCAATGTCGGTTTACGAAGTTGTGGTATCACCTGTTGCATTCCTGCTATCTAGTGATGTAATTGCTCTTTGTCTGAACTAAGTTTAATGAAATGTTATCCTTTTACGGCAATTGAATTAAGAAGGATGTAATGGGTAGGATGCGTAGAATGAATGTCGTGAAACGTATTTAATATTTCGAAGGCAATTACTACAGGAATAGGCCTTCTGGGAGACCTAAGCTGTACGTGGGAGGGTAATATTAAAATGGGACATCGATGAATAGCTTTTTTTCCGAATAAACAGGTAATTCTCAGCATTTTATCGCGTAGCTCAAATTGAGCTATATAAGAAACGCGTAAAATATTTTGCTCGGATCTTCACTGAACGCTGCGATTTTAAATTTGGTCCACAGATTAATCAGTCGAACATACTCTCTACTGTCCATAGAGCTCAAAAGGAAATTTATCCGTCTTTTAAAAAGTGGTTTGATATGTGATGTAAAATGTATCTATAATGAAAAATGGATTTCTATTTGAAAAGTATTTTGGTGTAATGTATATCTGAATTTGAAGAAATTAAAGGAAAATAATATGTTTGTGAGCAGTGTCAAATCTTGCTATTATTGACTACCATTTACAGGACTTGTACGTCTGTTTAGTGTTATTTACAACGTCTATTAATATTATAGTATTATAATATTAGAGTTGGATTTACAGCAACTGCTTTGTAGGCTCATGACAAGAACGACTGTAAGACTTCTTGACCCTTGAAGACGGGACCGATAGGGTTTCCCGAAACGTCGGTACAGAATTACCACTCTAAGCTGAGTAGTATCCCAGAAGAGCGCAGATATCTTTCTATTCCGTTATACTGACGGACTGAGGAAGACCCCGGAAAGATAATCGTTAGATCCGGCGGGTGTAAGCCACGTGCTTGTCAAATACAACTCGACGCAGATAATCCTGTACCAGTGTCTCTGGGAAAACGTAAAGAGTGTATGCTATTTTATTGTATTCGGGAGTTACCAATTCCTACTGCACAAAATATCTAACATGGAGGATCAGGAGGTTACCTTTAGAGGGCTTCTGCGCAGCACTTACTTAACAAGCAGGACACCATCTGCTGAAGGTTTTAAGATGTGTGTACTTG
This sequence comes from Reticulitermes speratus, assembly GCA_021186555.1. Classification (NCBI taxonomy): domain Eukaryota; kingdom Metazoa; phylum Arthropoda; class Insecta; order Blattodea; family Rhinotermitidae; genus Reticulitermes; species Reticulitermes speratus. The sequence goes on from JAJKFL010000001.1 coordinate 13,055,580, forward strand.
GTTAGGGTCAAGAGTTACGAAATTACATCAGAGCTACCTCTATTTACTATCAACAATTTAATAAAAAAAGTCAAAGTCAAGTCTACATTTCTACAACCTTCCTCTCTAAACTGAAATTCCTCGCCTTCTAAATTTCAAATTCTATACATTTTCCGGTTCTTGGATCTTCCCAACGTACTTACACACCAATCCGAGAGTGTTTTCGACAACAGTAGGTACTTTGTTGTGGTGTGAGTCTGTGAAAAGCTAAAGTTGTCCGTGTACACGCCATTAAAACGTATAGGGAGAGTGGAGGTATCGCTCCACTCATTCTTTACCTCGGCCTTATTTTATTGTGGTGTTATCATTATGACAAAGTTCCAATTGGAGGATTAGGCTTTGTTCGCGATCTGCTACTGCTTTTTTCCACATATCTCTGACTACCTTCAACATCCGGAAGCCGGGTCACCCATCCTCAGTCGGAGGATGCGCCACGCTTTGATAAAAAATGACCCACTAAACATGGAGTGTTGGCTTACAGTTAATGAAATTTTAAGTACGAAAAACTTGAATTAGAAGTTGCTTCATATGTGGAATGCTGGTATGAACTTCAACAGTAGAATTTACAATTACACGGAGTTGCGTGTTTTGAACTCCACATGTGTTGTTCAACTACACACGCTAGATTTATTATTTAAATAACAAGCAAAGTACCATCTTAATGACGCTTGCTAAATGCAATCCTTTAGTCGCTTTCATGTTTCATTATTATTTCAGAGGATCTATCGCTGCTTGTAAACTTCGTAAGAATCCTGATTTCAGTTCCTCCTCCTTTGCCCTGTGCAATTTGCCTACATATTTATTTTATTGCTCTGCCTTTGTTGCTATGATTAATGTACCCTGTAGCCAGAAAGGGCTACATATTTACTATATTCCATGTTATTACGACGTTATTTGAGACTAGGGTCGTATTTAAAGTGAGGGTTTGCAGATCCAAACCTTCCTCCTCCCCCATAAAAATGTTTGTGACATGAAAATAGTGTTTTCTCAACACAAATGAATTATATAAGAAGAAAGAATGCTTTGCGAGGATCAGCTTTCACGTTTTCGTACAGTTTATTTGTGAATAAACGTAACGAGCCGGATAGCTCAGTGGTATAGCTACTCGATACGGGCAGGGCGGTCAGGGGATCGAATTCCGGTAGGGGCGAGGGTTTCCGCACCCGTCCAGACCGGCCCTGGGGCCCATCCAGCCTCCTGCAAAATGGGTACCGGGTCTCTTTCCCTGGGGTAAAGCGGCCGGGAGGTGGCGTTGACCACCCACCTCCATCTAGCGCCGAGGTTAAAGAAAGAGTATATCTATACATCCACTCCCTCTCTGGGCCTTCATGGCCTGTTCTAGGGTGAAAGAGTTGTTCTTGATAATGTCGCGTCAGGTAAATATAAACAAGAGTTGTTAAACCGCTCAGAATATTAATATTGTATAATATCAATCTGTGCTTGTGTATTTAGCAAAATCTCTCAGCCCTCAACTCATTCAGGCGTCAAAAGAACACTAATGTAAATTGAATCGAACTGACAAAATATATTACTTTAAATAAATAGGAATTTGTGGTTTCAGGTATTGCCTAATATTTTACAGATAGGCTGAAGGTAATTTGGTAAAACCGACCTTCCAGATTGAGTGCAGGGAGCACAACAGTCCCAAAATTCATCCGTGAAATAAAAATGAACGTTATTTAAGCGACAAGCATTTGTTGAGTTTGGTCACTTGGTTCTGGCTTGGTGCTGGTTCGTGAAAGAGAACATCCCGCTTTATCGTCACCATAAAGGTCGTTGTCCCGGGCCCTGTAGAAGGGTTTGTGTTGCTCCATGTGTTAGCTAGTGCTGCCAGCTTGCTTGCTTGCTTGTAAGTCGGGTAATTTACACTAAATGAGGAAACGTGGTCTTCGTACTGTAAACGCCGAGGGGTGAAATGAGATGAACCAAAACTTTTGCTCCTGCAACACTCTTCCAACACTTTTTTTTTTATTTTTCACAGAACCAAGAGACGATGTGTGGCTATAGAAGAATACAGCAGGGATGCCCAGACATTTTGCGTGTATATATGTATGTACGTATATATATATATATGACACACGTTCTGAAGTACATTTGGCGTAGAAATTTTAAAGCTCCTTATTATGACATTTTTTCCGTCTTCCTGTTGCTTCCCCTTTCTTAAATCTGTCATTATCAGAATCCTGTTATCCTCAAGCACCCTTGGTCTCTTGTTCTGCCATGAAATTTGTCGTTAGTAAAATTTACTCGCGGAACACAGGTTGGAAATTTTTCCGTTTGGCTAATAAAACACAGTCATTTTACGGGAGACATTATGTGTTGCTGAATATGAACAATTTCTCTGACATATGCAGAAATGGCAGAAATTTTAGTGTCTTCATTTATGACACAGCATATTAACACTGGGAGCTGAATAACGAAATAGTTTAATAAACCCAAAAGGGCGATCAAATTTTAAATTATAATCGTTATTATTACTAATGACGAAGATATGGAACGATAGGCTGTTGATGGATTACAGAAGTGGGATCGATAGAAGCAAACTATAAAATAGAGTTCAGGTGTTACGTATACCCCTGATTCAGACATATAACCGCCAAATCAGAGTAGAGTTCTTCTTATTCTTCCTATTTCAAATTGCATAACAGCAGCCAGAAAATTAGGCTTCTTAATTATGTTACTTTTGCCCAAGAATGTGATTCTAGGACAAAATTTTACGAAAATACGCTAGTAGATATTCAGGTGGATGATGTTCCTTTAGTCTTCCCTCCGTTTCTGTTTCCGCATTAACACTTTCCCGTTTAAAGGAACACATGTGCATTTATGTTTCTTCATCTTCCTCGGGACTTCTAAAATATTCCGACAAAAGTAATTATGCCATATAAAAAGGTTATACGCTATTATGTAATATTATTTTGTGCTTTTTATTTAAAGGGATTTTTTTGAAGGAATGTAGTTGCTTAATCCTGCTCAATTTGCAAATTTGTGCTGGCATTGTGGAGACTGATTTTATTTCACAAGGAACAATGCGTGTTTATGAATTCATCATACTGCAATTTCCTTTTTCAAATGTTGAACCAACTGACACACTTTTATGGAATCTGGAAATAATTGTATGCGAATGGTGGCCACCCAAAACAAGTGTGTGTTAATTTTCTGCAGTGAGTAAAAACACATTTGTACAAGCTTGTACGATGATAGAGACACTAGCTTTACGTGATATAGAATGCAAAAGTAGGTATTTGTCTTCTAAAATATATATAATCTTATTCAAGGAATTTCTTTTCATATAATTAGAAAAAAACAACATGGAAGCCCAGCGAAAGTTTAATTACTGGCAGCCCTCAGTTTGACATTGATAACTTATAAACGATTGGAGCAAAGAATTTAATATTACAGCATCATAAATGTGCGCTGAAATTATGTAAGGAACATTGTTTTTACGTCAGCAATTAGGAACATGGCGGCCATGCAAAACTTTAATATTATATGTGACAAGAGTAACAGATTCATTATCTGCATTTAAGCAGCATCAATAATAATAATACTATAATAATAATAATAATAATTTAAGAATAACTTGTGTAATATATACAAAATTGCAGGCAATAGAATAACAATATTTAATATGATTTTACTCTGCGGTGGTTTACAAACTCAGCGCTTTTACCTACCAGATAATTAAATTTAATTGTATTGGCTTTGACGTTAAAATAAGATTTGTAACACCCTTCATCTCTGTGGTATGAAAGCGGAGTATGTGTTTGGTCCTGGATATGCATAGGCCCTGCGATAGATTCATCCTTCCTTGCAAGGAATCCTATGGACATATAAATTGTTTTGAATTTTTCCACTAGGGTGAAGCTCTAAGTTGTGATTGTCCGATTTATTACACCATTCCTTTGGTAGATGGTTACAAATGTCTCGGAGAACTTGCTGTCTTCATCTTCAGGATAGACATGAAGACGGAGGTTGTAGTCCTCCGAAACATATGTAACCAAGCACCAGACTGTAAGGCTACAGCGCCTAATCCGTGTCTATTGAGACAGATAAGTGCGTTTAGCGTAAATGACTAGGCTACGGGCTGGACAATCCGGCTTTCTATTCCCGGCAGGGGCAAGAGCTATTTGCTTTCTTTATAACGTCTAGAATATCTCCGGGTCACAGCCAGCCTTATATTCCGTGGATGTAAGGGGCTCTTTGCCTATCTGTAAAGCGGATGGGGCGTGAAGTTGACTATTCAACTCTATCTAATGCCGAGGTTGGAAATGATTGGAGCAATACTTCTGCTGCCCCAAATGCCGTCATGACATCGAGAGAGCCAAATTTTTCTTCACACTTAAGAACAGAATGTGAAGCTATGCATTAGTTCTGGTAGGTGAGCGTTTGGTATGTGCCTGTGGAATAGTCGAATGCGTCACTCGCTGGGCGGTTTGGACATCACTGGCGAGAGGCATGTTTAACATAGTATAACTTACCGGTGGTAGAAGAAGCAAGATCACAGACTTGATGTGAACAAGACATCGACTCCAGCAGTTATTTCTTTAGTCAAACAAACTGAGTTCTGACTTCGGTGGTAGGAGACTATCTATGTTAACTGCTAGGGATGAGGTCCGGGAAGACATGCTTGCCTCTCACATAAACATAAACGCAGGCACGCTAGGAAGAGTACAGAATTATTTTTCATCTTTCATTTTCAGAATTCTATTCATAGCACGGCATTTAAATAGCAAAATAAATTAACTTCTCATAACATTTCGGTGTAATTAATTCGTGTTGCACGAAAAATATAATGGAACAGTATGATAAAAATAAAGCGGGTGTCGAGCACTCGCAGGTACACACTTCGAGTTCCCGCGCGAGTTTCGTGTGGCTGTCAGCAGTTCCTCAGTCAGTTCTAATGATGCTTCTTTCAAAACAGCCAATTCAAACAGACTTTAATTTGAAAATTCATGTTTCGGTTTGCGACTGGGACACCAAATCCTGATGGACTCTTGTGGTTTGGTTCTAATCATCTCCTCCATCTAACCTTCGCTTCGACTTGGAATAGGTGCGGTCTGCTTTCTCCCAGTTCTATTAAGCTGGCTGAATGCGATCATCCTATCGTATCATTAGACGCTGTAAACTGACGCAATTTACTCGGCGTCCTTGAATAACTTAGGATCAATACATCAATAACCAGAGGGAATACTTCCAATACGATCCGTACCAATAATCAATCAATAAATCAATCATTCATTCTTTCTTTTTTCTTCCTTTCATTTTCTTTCTTTCCCACTTGTCGTTTCTTTCTTTTTTGCTGGTTTCGTCCTTTATTTAGTTCTGTCCATCATCATTCATTATTTCATTCCTAACTTGTCTTTCCTTTTCTTGCTTTTTCTCCTCCTCTTTTTACTTTCTTTTCTTCTGTATGTGCTTATTTTTCTTCCTTTTTTACATTCTATCTGTGCTTCTTTCTTTTCCCTTTTCCCAGGAAATTAAAAATTTGGGCAGATCACTATATTTACGTATTGTTATCTGTAGACTTCTATTTGCCAAATTATATTGTGAGTTTGGGTTTAATGAGTTATACGTACAACACTCCCTTTCCTAATTTGAATGAGAACGATGCTATAAAACCTCTGAAAAACCTGGAGTAATGACTGCATTTTAGCATCATGTTCTGGATCTTCCGCTACTATATGTTTCTGTACCTTCTGTGCCTGTTGAATTGAAATAAGATGTCGAAGTAGAATATAAGGATATAAAGCAACGTGTATTTCTTTACACACAGTGTATTTCTCCACAGTCCTTTTCTACGGCAACTGTCAAACTGGATATTAAGTGTACCAAAGCCTGTTTAGCTTGCTAGCTCATCCTGTTCGGTGACTTTGATTTTCATGTTGCGCTAAAGGCGATGTAATTTTTTTATTTCAACACCTCGCACAGAACGGTTCAGTGGCTGGGCCAACGTTTGGTCGAAGATGAAGCCAAGTGTTCACCTACATAGAGACGGTGCTGAGGTTGAACAGTCTTGAAGCCTTACATAATATTCGGGTTATCAAATAAAGGAAGATGAGATGGACACTTATGTAGCATGTATGAGACATAAGAAAATGCATGCAGGGTTTTGTTGGTAAAGCTGAAGGCAAGAGACTACTTGGAAGACTTAGGGCTAGATGGGAGGACACTATTGAATTTCTCCTAAGAACATTGGGAGAGAGGGCGTGGATTCGTTTTATGTGGCTCGGAATAGACACAAGTGGCTGGCTCTTGGGAACACAGTAATAAAACTTCATATTTCATAAATTGCGAGGAATTTTTGACTATCTGACAAACTATACGGAGCGTCTCTAGAAGGAACCGATTCATGGAATTAATTAGAAGCCTTATTTCTATTCTCCATATGGATCCACAGCACGGCGCTTAGACACAGGAGCAGCTTCTCCCTTTCTTATTATTTTGCTTACAAGCTGCCAATTAGCAATATTGTAATGTAAACAGTGCCACTTGTCCGTTTTTCATACTCTTCGCTTAACATTATTGTGTTGATAAAATCAAGAATGAAGATAGTGATAGGACACTTAGCACGAGTAGGGAAAACAAGAAATAAATGCAAAATTTTGAGGGACGGATTCAAAGGCATACATAATTTTGGTACCTAAATGCTGATGAGAGGATTACATTAAAATGAATGTTAGAGACGTAGGATTTTATATTGTAGTTTGGATTAGTCTGTCTCAGTATATTTTTAATGGTGGACTTTTGGGAAAGAGGTGAGGACATTTCAGGTTCCAATATGTAGATAATTCTTTGACCTGCTGGAAAACTATGACGGAAGGCACAGTACCACGGATATACGCGTAGTGATATTCTTGAATTTCATGTACTGGATGCTGATTCTTGCAGGTGTGTTAGGGCGGCATGCGGCTGCCCGAACTCACTCTGCACAGCCCTCTTGTAGGAAACACAGCAACACTTTCTCAGTACGTTCTATAACATATGAATTGTGAGAAAGGAATTTAAATAGGAAACTGTCGTTGCAAAATGCATGGTTTGGACACCTCAACAGCTGGCATCTCTTCCCATCGCATGGGATGAAAAGCAGTTTCACACCACAAATACTTTTTTGAGAGATTAAGAACAGGTTTTTTTTAAAGGGAGCAGGGTTTGGATATGCTGTTATTGATCTTGCTAAAATTTTTATAGTAGAGAAAGGTCAGTTTTGTTACTGTAATTCAAAACAGGGTTGACTGGTTTAGCAAGTATCTATTGCACTGCTTGCAAAAGCTCTTCTGCAAATGCGTGAGTATGATTGTCCGTGCGTAAATTTGAATGAAACAAGGCTAGCACTTATCTGAAACGAAAATGCTGGTTCATTTATACACAAGCTGCTAAACACGTTTAACATCTACACGAAAACCAGAAGGTCCCATGCTACTGGTGTCTCTGGACCATATGTTCTGCTACATCTTAAGAAATTCCGGTTTTTATCGGCTAGCATAAAAGCTACCATGACTGAAATTTTTTGAGGTTCTCAGTTTCTCTAGGTTACGGTCTGGACTGTCCGGGCTTCGAATTCCGGCAAGATCAGAAGATTTTCTCCTGTACAAAATGTCCAGACCTGGTCTGGGGTAGATCCAGCTTCCTATTCCATGGGTACCGGTGTCCTTTCCTGGGCGTAATGCTGTCGGGGCGTGATTTTGACCACTCACCTCCTTCTAGCGCCGAGGTTAAGAGTGAATGGAGTTATAAGTCTTCTCCCCTGTATGCCTCCATGGCGTTGACAAGGACAAACCTACCATATTTTTATCTTCAGTAAAGATTTTGGCTGAAAAGGGCCGGGATAGCGTAGTCGGTATAGCGACTCGCTACGAGCTGGACGGTCCGGGGATCGAATCCCGGTGAGGGCGAGATTTTCAGCACCCTTCCAGACCGGCCCTGGGGCTCACCCAGCCTCCTATACAATGGGTACAGGGTCATTCCCGGTGGTAAAGCGGCCGGGGCATGGCGTTGACCATCCACCCCCATCTAGCGCCGAGGTTGAAGAAAGAGCAGAGCTATACCTCTACTCCCTCTCTGGGTCTCATGGCCGTTCTAGGGTGAAATTTACCTTTTAAAGTTTTGGCTGAAGAATGTGTCTTCAAACAGACCACTAAAAGTTTCTTCCACATTTCCAAACTCATCATTTAATTCTATATATGCTGCGCAGTATCCAACACGCCTTTACCAAAGGGAGACTCAAAACAAACATTACATCGCCAACAGTTTTTTAATATTATTTCTTGTGTTTATTTGATGGGGCTCTCAGTAACTCAGACTATAGCACCGAATGACTGGATGATGGTGAATAATGAATTGGAAATGACGGTAAGGAAGACGTCTTAGTCTAATTGAACCTAGCCCGAATTTGTAAAAAAAAATAAAATAAAATAATAGACCATTCATCACAAATATTATTTTTTTAGAAAATATCTTTTTAATATCTAAAACGTGCTACCTGTTTTGGCTTTTTTCATAAAGCCATCATCAGTCACCAGTATCAGCAGTATTAGAGAGCTAAGCTCTTTACATAGAAAAACATAATTTTTATATCGTGCCTTATGACGGCTTCTATTTTTGAGATGATTTCCATAAAATATGCTTTCATCTTAACGTCGTAGACGTATACTTCTCTTCTGGTCGCATCGAATTGGGCACTTCAAAGTCTGAAATATTAATGAAAGCGAAATACAGAAAATGATACTTCTATATTGGCCTGATAATTTGCTGTAAAAATACACGCATATTAAGCACTCCAATATTTCTACATGCTTTCATTTCTAGCTCTTTATAAAGGACACATAATTATTGACTACTCCATGTTCAAAGAAGATGCTTACTATCTACCTGCTTAGGCTGTTTGTCCCTTCATCATAAAACACTCTCTGTTTAAGGTCACATGCTTTTTGGGCCACTCGGCGTGTAATACAGCAGTGCAAAGCTATGTTCCAAAAGTATTTGTTTTTATATATTTTGCATGGCACTTCTTCGGCCTTGGCTTTATTGCGTTTCAGGGCCAACAAGATAATTACGTTTAAGTTCTGTTATGCTCATTATTTCTCCTTGTATTTTATGAAATATTTGCCATACTCCAGGACACTATAATGGAAGCTGTAGAGGTTAGTTATTTAACATGCAACAATTTTCATACCATGAGCTATTTTTAGAACAGCATGCTAAGAAGAATATATGAACCTGAAAGGAAGCAGTAAGAGAAGGATACAAAATATTACATAATAAGCTTGATGAAGATTGCTGATTTCTGGGATGTGACTCCGTGCAGTTTTGTAGTTAATTAACTTGGACGAACATGTTACCTGTATCTTCGGGGTAGGAGACGGTGGAAGCCAGTTTCTCTGAAGGTTGGTAACTAAGCTATCAGGCTACACGGCGTCATGTCCCAGAAGACAGTGACTTTCACAGTCAGCGCCGTGAGAACTTCAAAAGTCTCAGCAACTTCATAAATGAAATTGCACTCTTTACAAGTAATTATTAGAGTGATCAAATCAAGGAAGATGTGGTGGATGGGAAATGTAGTATAAGTAGGGGAGATTAGACATCATATACAACATTGGCCGCAAAGTCTGAAATGAAGACTGTAGTATTTTGGAGAGCAGACATAGATGAAAAGCGTAATGCTAATATTGAGCTGGAAGAAATAGCGTGCGAGGTTGTGGGCTGCATTTGCTCCGATCAGGATAGGCTGTAATGAAGAATAAAATGAAGCTTAGGGTTGCAGAGACTACGGGGGATTTCGTGGTAAAAGGAATGACAAGCGCTGGTCAGGGGATTCTGGTCCATGGAAAACATTACTAGGACCAATTCGGAGATGGATATATTGAAGTCCCAGTTGCGCTTAACGTATGGGTTAAGCTGTGTGTTTGGGAACTGGCACTAAATATCTACACAGTTCGTGTACACTCATAATAGAAAATTCGATGTAAATACGTTCAGTTGTCTCAAAGGTGAGACATACGAAAGGACAGACATGCATACATAACTTGTAATGAAGAAGTCGTTCCCGTTGCCAGACCCATCGCTCTGTTCCCCTAAGCGGCGTTCATTCAACCACTCTATTAGTTTCTTCATAAACGGTAATTTAGACAACTATAGAGTAACTTCCCACGAGCCTCTCGTGATACCTTAATAATTAACACGTCCATATCTAAGCCGGCGTCTTAACAATTAGAATTGCTGTGCATGCAATATTGCTATTACTCGTATGTCTTACATCAAAGGAACTGACCCTGCCTCTTCCTAGCCTTTCTGAAGTTTTCATTTATTCTTTTCTGACTAAATAGCAAATGCTCTTGCATTACAATTAGTCGTAGTATAGTAATAATAATGCAAGACAAATGCAAAAAAACAGGCTGGATATTTTAGCGAAACAAATACATCCGAAAATCTTGGTAAAAACTAAGACTTAATAAGAATTTCTGTCGCGTACTCTATACACCAGCAAGCATTATAGAAGATGAGACGTAGAAAATTTCTTGGACCGAACAATGATAATGACAAGGAAACTTTAGTAACAAAAAATACACGCATAATTTATAACCGTGATCAAAATTGAAATTATTTAAGTGATATAACAATAAAATCCAGAAGTGTGTCAAAATATCATATAAAAGTAAAGAGTAATGACGTACGGAGCAGGTGTGTTGCTGAAGACTCCGTAAGACAATCTGAAAATATGGAACCCGAAACAAGGCATCCCCAAAAATAATCAAACGGTAGAATATTTATTACCTGCCAAATTCTTCCCAGACCTTGGTCTTCAGAAATAATTACTGATGAAATCTGTAATTACGTTGGAGTCGCCAGTTTAACTCCTGAAGGAGAAAAATAACAGAAGTAATAATAATAATAATGGTACAGTAATTTATTTTTTATTGATTTATGGTTTCCTTAACGATATGCCAGCATCTCAGAATGTGGAGCATTAAATGGTTGAATGGAAATGAATGAGGAATTGAAATAAATGTGGAGGGAAGCCGTCGCGTATAGTTTTAGGTACTATCCTAGCATGCGCCTGGAGGGACTGAGAAGAATCGCGAAATCCTTTGTTACGATGGTCGGTGTCCTTACAGACTTTCGAAGCGGAAATATGTCTGTTCACGTTGTAATGAATATCGCCGTTTTATGCCTCTTTCTCACAAAATAAATTATTCTGAAATAAAGAGTTGCTTCTTTGTTCAGACAATATTCAACTACCAAGGTATCTGCTTCATATACTTCGTACTTAGGTATAACCAACGGCTAGTTTCCTCAAAGTAGTGTATTGACTCATCATCCCCCAGTACCAAGCTTCGGAAAGAGTAATTTTCATCATCGGTCACTCGTCCCTAATGCGAAACAATGGATTTACATTTTGATGTACAATTATATCACTTCCCAAATGTTCTTTGTGAATAGCTTACAGGTTTTACTTCAAATATCTCCATTATTTTACTAGTAGATAAAGAGGAAACTTTCTTGTATTATGTTGTACCCTCTACAGTGTCGGTTTGATGTGCAATCTCTACTTGAGTCACTGGATCAAGGTCCTTTCACAAAACATACATAACATTTCTCAAAGAACAACAGGTTGACACAATTAAGACGACAGCGCCATCTAAATCTTTACTTTGTCACTGTACATAATACTGTAGATAATTATCTTCCGAAATGTGACGCCGTGTAGCCTGGTGGATATGTACCGACGTTCTAGATAAACCTGTTTTCTTCATCATCATCTCATAATCCCTGTTGATGGAGGAAGCAGGGTCCTCTGAAAAGTCGTTACGTATCTACCAGGCCATACGGCGCCACATCCAGGAAGACGGTTACGTTCATAGTTCGTATTTCTCAAGATGAGCAGTGTCATTAAATAACCAAATAACTAATTAGGCAGTAGTGAGATCTGGTGTTACGAGCCGTGTGTATGGGTGATGTGTTATGTTTAGGACACCAGAAAACGTAAGCTGAATGTCTGCGGTTGTATTATTATGATTCCTTTCGGAGGGATGAAATATATGCACAAATATTTTAGTCGAAAAAAGTGAAGATCGAGGGCCACTTGGGAGATCTGGGCGTAGATGGGAAAATGTCATTAAATGTATATAAACTAAGGTATGATGTAGAGTGAATTAACCTGGTTCAGAATGTGGTCCATTGGTGGACTGATGTAAACAGAGTAATGAACCATTGGGTTCCATAAAAAGCGACGGATTTCTTGACCAACTAGGCGATTATATTACCTTCTCAGGAAGGACTCTGCTCCATGGAGTCCAAATAATATAAGTTACACTTTACCGTCGACTGCTGCTTGCTTGCATGCGGAAGAATCATTAAGTTTTTGTTCAAAGTGAACGTAAGTTACATAAAATTTTTATATCAAATCCCTCTTTTCCTTTTACATGTTTGTGGCACAATGTACTTCAAAATCAAACATAAAACACTAAACCAAGAAACGCACTCTTATTATTATTATTTTAAATGTTATATACGATCCCTATAAACCAGTCCAACATGTTTCGATCCCTTCCTGGGATCATCCTCAGGGACACTTGTGAGAGTATAAATTACATAAACTAAAACCAACAATATAAGTACATGTTAAGACTATAAAATATATAAAAGATGGATAAAGTTGTAGGCGATCACTTCAGGGTTGATTCTTGGTCTACTGTGTAGAGAGAATTGGTTATACTGTCCTATCCATCCGCATATAAACAACCAATTCTCTCTACACAGTAGACCAGGGATCCGCCCTGAAGTGATCGCCTACAATTTTAACCATCACTTATCCATTTTATAGTCTCAACATGTACTTATATTGTTGGGATTGGTTATACTGTCCTATCCATCCGCATATAAACAACCAATTCTCTCTACACAGTAGACCAGGGATCCACCCTGAATTGATCGCCTAGAATTTTAACCATCTTTTATACATTTTATAATCTTAACATATACTTATATTGTTTTTTCTTTCTATGGGCCCGTCGGCATTCGCTCCGGATGCACCGCAGCCTTAGGCTTATTGTGCTCTACTTATATTGTTGGTTTTAGTTTATGTAATTTATGCTCTCACAAATGTCCCTGATGATGATCCCAGGAAGGGATCGAAACATGTAGGACTGGTTTACAGGGATTATATATAATATCTAAAATAATAATAATAATAATAAGAGTTAATTTGTTGTGAGTGTTTTATATTTGATATATGACAATGCACGGTATGAATAATATAAAAACAGTACTTCAATTCGTTAACAAGCAGACCGTCTGTGTACTGGTCCGCAGCGATTTTAAAACGCATATCCCCGTCCCCAGTATCAAAATCTGTGAAACAGTGCTGTAGATAATAACACATCAGTCCTGTAACTGGCCGGGTTTTGCGTAATTGTACCCAGCTTTCTTTGTTACTTGGAGGCTAAAGAAAAAAATGTATGGCTATGACGTCAATGCATTAAATTTAATGTGAGTGGAATATTACATTCACGAAAAGCAAGGAGAGAGGCCAAGCGGAAAGGATCAGCATGCCTAAAAACCAGACATGTAAACGTATGGAGGAGGAGCCGTTAGAAGGCCACCTGGTTTTGCAAGCATTGACTGCAGGGGTAGGCGATAATATCACTCGCAGGCCGAACGGGTCTCTTTTGGTGTAAACGGGGACCAGGGAGCCTAGCGAAAAAAACATTTCTGAAGTAGCCGCTAAGTATTCGCATAACTATATTTGTTTTATAGAAATACAAAAAATAAAAGTTACACTGCGGATCTCAGTGGCCGTGCGGTCTAAGGTGTAGGTCTGCGGCCGCTCGGTTGCTGGGATCGCGGGTGCGAATTTCGCTAAGGGCATGGAAGTTCGTCCCTTGTATTTGTTGTGTGTTGTGTAGGAGCGGCCTCTGCGACGAGCTGATCACTCGTTTAGAGGAGTCCTACAGTGTGTGTGTATGTGTGTATAACTGTGTGTGATTTAGAAGCTTCAGCAATAAGGTGGCCTAGACCCGTGTTGGGCTGTTGCGTCACTATTAAATGACGCAGCCACTGCCTGAGACAGTAAATCGTCTGATGGTAGAAGATCATAAAATTATTTGGTGTAGAGGCGAAAGAAAGTTATCGTGGTGTGGCATAAGGGCTTTTCCCAGTATGTACCTGGAGGGACCAAAAGATTCAAGAAGAATGTCAATGATGTTGGCCTGTCTCTTTTCTGAGATGTGAATTCAGAACATCCCGAGTACGAACCACGGGTGATAACTACTCGACGGCGACTTCCCGGAATTTGGATGCCTTAAAATGTGACGGTGTTTTCAAGGTGTCAAGGCACTTATTGAATCTGAGTTTACTGTGGCCACCACTTGAGTTTCTCTTACCAAGTTGTAGGTAGGTATTGGGTTTTCAGATTAAGACCCGATGAACATATTTATAAAAGCCAGCAGGTCTAGTTAGTTCAGTCCTTATGCCGGGTTTGCGCAGCGAATTTTAATGAAAACCCTGTATAATAAACAGAAAGTAATTTTTATACCAGATATAAATTTTTAAACTACTTTTACGTCAAAATGTAAATTTGCATTTTTTTTAGACTACAGCATTTTTTATATATCGTTCATGCGGAAATACTGATATAAACAGATAAAGGAGTGTGTTGTAGAAATATCGGAGATTATCTTGGAGCCAGAATGCATTCATTTTTGAGTCGTCTGTTGTGCACCCCTCCTGTACCGTGTTATTCTGCCTTGAAGGTTTATCAGGTTTTTTAATTTTATAATTCCTTGTCCTCCCGTCTCGCCAAATTATATGCTTCGTTTCTGCAATTTTTGGGGACATGTTTTCCCTCATGCTTGTTTGTTTTTTATGTTACAAGGCTCCTGTTTGCGTCATCACTCACCTTGGGATGAAAATTTATTGAGCTTTATAATGAAGGACATATTAACTAATTAGTTTGGAAAGTAATGTTTTGAGGGAACAGAGACTTCATAGAATATATTGTTCAACAGTTATTGTTAGAATGATGAAGTCGAGGGATGATGGGGCGGGATGTGTAACGCATCTAATCTTGGTTAAAGAAATAGAAAATAATCAATTTTAAGAAGTTAATCATAAGTAGGCCAAAGACATTAAAATGTATCTTTTATAAATAGAATATGCAGGTGTGAACCGGGTTCAGCTGACCCAAAGTATAATCCAGTAACGGACTTTTGTTGGCACGATCATGAACCTTCGATTTTCATAAGCGTGTAGAATTTCTTGACCAGTTGAGTAATTATCGATTATTGAAAATGAATGTCTACTTTGTGGTCAGCTTTCAGGAAATAGCCCTTGAGATTTACCTTGTCTGTGGTCTCATTAAATCTTTGATTTTGGAAACGTGAAAGTAAATATATTCGAAATGTTGATAGGTTTATAAATGTTTGCTCATTACTCAATGGACATTTTCCTTCGTGTGAGGAATACGTTTAAGTCACAGTCTTCTCAGGGCACGTCTTTGCTTCCGATTTCGACTTATGTCTTATCACCTGATAAAGGCCTATATGACATTTCGGAAATCAGCTAACATAAGCATATTTCTAACGTACGCATATTTCCAGCTCCGGAAGTTAGCTGTACTCCGGTCTTCATTACGTTTGGTAACCTAAATGCCCTGAAGACCATCGCCGGAAACTTCACAGCCATTAAATATAGGCCTACATCAGACATTGGAGATATGTAATTCACGCGTAATGTGATTCTGCAAACGCGCGCGCACGTACACACGCATAATATACTCCTGTGTCTATTACTATCTCATGACAATAATTGGAAGCTTGTGGGCAAATAAACATTAAATGAAGGTAATAGCTTCGGGATTCGGCCGCTTTGCACCTACAATAAATTGGCTGGGTTGGAGGCGGTTTTGAATATAACAGCTTTTAAGTATTCAGTTGATGTGTACAAAATTTGTAGTTAATGGCGTATTTTAACGACTGCTGTGTCACGTGCCCGCAAATACACTTACGTTAGTCTATGTGTATATGCAGTGAAAGCTGCAGTAGAGTGGCTCACTCACTCACTCACTCACACTCACTCATTCACTCACTCACGGTCGCAGAGTGGGTCTTGGCAAGCTAGTAGTTCCTCAGCTAGCCAACACGTGCCAAGCATTTTGTGGATCACAAAGTTTGTTACCGCGTTTACAAGATTGTGCCACTTGTCCTTATCCTGAACCACATGACTTCAATCCCATTTTATTTCTGTAAAATCCATTTTAGTATTATCCTCTTGTCTACGTCTGGGTCTTTCAAGTGCTCTCTTTCCTTCAGGTTTCCCCACGAAACTCTGTTAGTATTTTGCTTCTTTCCTATATGTGCCAACGACCCTGGCCGTCTCATCCTTCTAGAATTGATCACCCGATTAATACTTGTTGAGAAGGACAAATCATTAACTCATTCTTAGGCCCAAATGTATTTCTCAGCACCCTATATCAAATTGAGTCATTAGAGGTATTTATCTGCATTCTGTAATTTCCAGGTTCTATCTTCAAACTAGTGTCTGGCCATCTTGAGTTATTTCTTGGTTTGTTTCATTCCCACAGCCCGTCCTTCAAAATTAATCACATTTCGTCAGAATCTTCTTTAGGTCGACAGGTAATACAGGGCATACACAAAAGAATGGTGCGGTTTTAATAGTGTTCACTATTAAAACCGCGCCATTCTTTTGTGTATGCCCTGTATATGCCTAAGACATAAGGTATCAAACAAACAAAAAATACGTGCCGAAATACAGCCTACAGCAGGCTATAATTTCACACGTTGTATGGATACAAGCTGTAAGATAGTACGACACTACGTACTGATGTGCGTGCGATGGTACTGGATGTATTAGGGAAACTGGTAACGGGATGTTTGCCTCTAATTCTGGCCAAAGAAAAGAAGCAAACAGCAATATGTACGTATGTGGATGGATAGATGGTTAGGGAGGGAAAAAAAAGCGGAGGAAAGGGTGGTTTGGATTATTCACTCTAATATAGCGTGTCTTCTTTTATTCATGTATTCATATTTTGTCATTTATTTTACTCATTATTTGATTGTTTACATTTTAATGTTATAAAAGGAGGAGTGGCCTGAAATGGCGGTCCAATTTGTGATGAGAGCCTGCAGCTTTCCCCAAATGAAGAATAATTAAACAGTAGCTATACGATACGTACCATACAATTATTCCACCCGTACATGTTCCTCTGCAGATTCTCTGTAATGGGATAAAAAATCGGACTCTCTGAATTGTCCCCGCTACCGTCTTGGTATATTATTCATAACTTCATATATTCTGCATAACACTGAATGTTTAAAACGTACGGTACACGAACGGATAATAATTAATCAAAGGAATTGTATATTTCAAAGCCTAGATCATTTCTGTACTTTAGGCCACTATCAATGATTTTAATATCATAAAACTGAGGACATTTTCAACATTCTTTTTCATCTAGAGCGGTGAAGTTTTATTATTACGTGTTTTTATGTTACGCTACAATTAGGTAAACATTGCAAATACACCTACTGTTGGTGCCGAATAAATAATACAGTTCATTGAGGTTTTCGCTGCTGGTGTTTATTCTTTGCGCTGTATTTCAGGGCAAACTTTGGTGGGCCAGGATTAGTTTTTTCCTTCTCAGTGATAAGCTAATACAATCAACTATTGTAGAAATATACATCTTTATGTATTCACGACCGTTAGAATTTGCATTTCAGCGTTCTCCGCCTTTTAGGCACAGCTCCGTTCGCAGTCATGCCTAATCTGTTTTTACTACGTGCTTATCAGCCTGGCTCAGATTTCATAGTATGTACCACTAGTGTGGACGACAAGAGGAATAAGTCCAGTAATATACACACTGCATAAATTTTAATTAAATTATTTAATATTTGGAAATTTTGAAAATAATTTTCACGGCGGTAGTAGGAATACACTTGCAGAGTAGGTGTTAGAAATACAATTAACTACAGTAAGATACAGAGTCGAGTAGTTGTCATTCAGCAGCTCAAGAAACTCCCTACTTTTACTAAAATTCAAATGCCATCAAAATCAACACAAATGCCCATCATTAGATCCCATATGTGATAAGCCAGATCAATCTTGTAACTCTTTCACAACGGATTTATGTAATATACTATGCAGTATTAACTTGATACCTATGATGTGAATATATTTTGGTTGAAGTTGTTCAGATTTGCAGATCTTATTAAACAATATGGATGCAATGGTCTTTTGTAGATTTTCTTTGATGTTACGAAAGTTATAAGTTGATTTTGCTTGTTGGGCACTGATAAATTTTATATTATTTTCACCGTGCATATCTATGTTGCCCAAAGGGATCTCTTTCCACGAAGTTTCATAACCAACGATTTTTCCTTTGTATTTCTTTATTTCCTTGGAGTGTTTCATTTACAGTCGGTCTCGACTGCGATTTTATCATTCTGCAATATTATTAGACTTCTGCTTGAGTACGTACAAATGATGAAGACGCTTACGGACTGTGTATCACAGAACACAAGTAAAAAACAATTGAATTGTGTGTCCGAGAAACGTTTCTTATAGTACATTTTCAAAATAAATTTTATTTTAAAATCATAATTTATAGACATTTATTTTTAGACTGTTACAGAGCAAATAGTAGTCCTATTCCTCTGTTTTTATTTATTTATTTTTAATACAAACTTTCCATTCTCACATTCTACAGCATTCGAAGTGAACGTTTTTCAATTCCTTTCTTCCATCTATCATCATGTAGGCCTCATCATGTATGGCACCGTGATCTAGTGGTTATCATTCACCTTCAATATACAGTGGGTTATTTTTTCGATCAGGACTTTGCCACTATCGAAAGTAAGAAGTTGGGGAACGTTCGAATACCATAATCATTCTTGCGCTTCCTTTCCTTTTGTTCAGTACTTTGTAAACCGTAAGTTGTGTGGATTGAGCATATTAAAAAAAAATTCTAAACCGCTTTTTGTTTTTTTATTTTAACGAAAATATGAATAATTCCCAGAAGTTGGTACAACTCGTGCATATGAGATAAAATAAGACACAGTCTGCTAGAGACAGACAGGAATGACATCTGTAATAGACGCATTCTGCAAATTTTTTTCCGCCAAAAATACATGTACATTTTAAGAAGTTAATTGGGCCCTTGCTTTTTAATGGTGCAAGTAATTATGAGTTCGAATCCAGCCGCTGCCTCTAATATAAACAAATTTAATAACCCATCATTACTATAAACAAATCATCCGAAAACGGGGTTGGTGCTACCGACCAGCATGTCGTGTCTCCAGCAAGGCACTTTTTTCACGCATTGCCGAAGACTCTAACCTTGCGGATTGTTAAGAAAACGGCCGTTGGCTTGGTCAAGGCTACTCGAGGAAGACGATTTAGTTCCTGCTGAAAAATCTCATGACGTCAATGGAGAATAGCGTGTCTTTACAGTTCCTGATGGCGATAATGATAACTGAATTGTGGGGTGAAAGACTTATCACAATAAGCGACAACGTGCAACATCTCATGCATGCGCCGTGCTTCAATATTACGCACGTAGTTTTAATTAAGTACTCCGGATTCAAGAGTCAGCCTATGTACGTCAGTAATTTTCCTGCCCTTTACACCCTAGTTGACTCATTGCAACCGGTTACTCTGTGTATCTGACGCAACCTCGTCGAATAGTCTAGGCCTACATATTAATCAAATAAAGTTAAAAGGTAAAGCAATCCCATTACAGGCCTGGACAGGCCCTTAGGGTTCTAGGCGGTTGAGGCTCCCAGATTTCTAGACAATCGGCACATGAAGGGGTAAGGTTGTCAGCCCTACGCACCGGCCGCCTTTACCTCCCAGGAAATATTCCTGGTACTCATTTCTATTAGAGTCTGAGTCGATCCCAGGGCCATAGTGCGGCCGAAAGGATTGTGTCAATGAAAAATTCCAATGACACCATTGGGAATCGAACCCGCGACCTTCCGGCTTGTAGCGAAGTGATCAAATGAAGGTTCTTAAAGTATTTTAACTTGTGACTTACCGTTTGAGCCTCAGAATGATCAGTTTGGGCACATTTATAATAACAGAACTGTTGTATGTGTTGAAGGGCAGGACATTTTTTGAGGATCGTATATTTCGCGGCAGTAAAAATTTAGACTGTAGTCTTATGTGTTGTGATATCGTGTAATCTGTTAGGGTGGCGATCACCTACCAAACTGCAGGATGTCGCAACCCAAAAGGGCATTATCCAAATATTTCTTGAGCAGTTGATATTTACCCAACCATTCGACAAATTAACTATATCTGGGAACCCAAAGTTTGGTCGCCCTGTTACCAAAGCCTGCCATTGGACTTCCTCCCGAGCCGGCACTTGCAGCTTATTTTCATCAGATTTATTTTAATATTGTCCTGTCGACGCGGGTGATCTAACGACAGCGCTGTAAAAATGTATGCGGGTGGTATCAGTTTGAATTTGAGTCGGATTATCTGCTATACTGAAGATCTCATGATTTTTATTAGTTTTTTCCAGATGAATGTCGGAATGTTGAAACGGGCCATGAGTGTGTTGTTTCCAAATGTGCGGTCGCAATAATTTGAAACTAGGGAATGGCTGTTGACAGAATGGGCAACATTTACAGTAGAGGAGATGGAATGTACTGTGGGTCATATTAGAACGTAGCTAGCCAAGTACGCAGACATGATTTTCTATATTATTCGGCTTTTGTACTGAATTATGCAATTAATATTATTTGCACCTACAATCAATGCTATTCCATTGGAAATAAAGTCAGTAAATTTTTTTCCAATGGCGCAACAGCCCCTAGTGGGCCCTCCTAATTACCTATGCTTCACGATCACAGACACACCACACTCGGTAGGACTACTCTGGACGAGGAGTCGACCCGTCGCAGAGACCTCTACCTGACAACACACAACACTCACAAGAGACAGACATCCATCCCCCCCCCCCCCCGGGGGGATTCGAACCCACAATCCCAGCAAACGAACGGCCGCAAACCCATGCGTTAGATCGCGCGGTTACTGGGATCGACCAGTAAAAGGAAATAGAACTGATATTGTCAGGGAAGTAATGAATACACTAGACCTATAATTGTTGTTTATTGCGCTCCCCGCGATGATAAAATAGACTGTACTGGAGAGGATTTCCGTAATATTTATACCGAATGAACAGATTAAAGGTTTATCTTTAATGGACTGTTATTTCAATGAAACGTATAAAATCACATTTCCCTCCACTTTTGTTATTACCTGCCCACTTCTTGCCAACGGAGACAGGATTTCCTTGGTGTGATGGCTAAAATTAAAGGCCACGGCAGTTTTTATTCGAAATAATCGTCATTTAGCCACTTAGTCACACGTGAAAATATTGTGGGTTACTTTTACATATGAAGTATACAGTATTTTAAAATTAATTTGGCTTTCAAAGCTGTAACGATTCCAATTAAAATGTCGCATATATATATATATATATATATATATATATTATCTAAATTTTAGATATGCTTTTTCTGTACTTTACTACAGACTATTCGAAAAGACTTCAGTTCCGCAGTGTCAGTTCTTTCCAGTTGGATGAGTGTAATAGAAATGAGGGTGTGAGCCTGTGACCGTGACTTAATTTGTTTTTTTTTACACAAAGTCTGTAAAGTCAAGTTATATTTCCGACATGCTATACTCCCAGTTACAAATAAGAAACGTCAAATTTTGTAATTTTGATTTTGTTGGAAATCTGAATAATATTTTAGTCCTGAATTCATAGAGGGCCCTGTGATGGGAAGTGTTCGCGCTTTCAATAGAGCAGTTGTGTAAACGGAAGGAGGCGCGAGTGCAATTAGAATAACTAATTAACAATAATCAAAGGGTGTAAAACATTGGATGCAAAAGTCTGAACTCAATTTTTCACTCATAATACACGACTCTGTATTCAAGGTACGAAAACTCTTGAACCCTATTACTATAATAAAATATGGGGGAATTATTTTTATCTGACAACTGTCTCTAATTACTTTCCTTACGCTTGCTTAACTTAAAAATTTTCGACCTGTAATGAGTAGCGTATCTGTTAATGTGGCGCGCGTCTGTGAGCCAAGCGATAACCTTTGCAATATCTTCTTTATATATGGTGAGTGAAATATAATATTAACTGCAGTGTATTGAAATAAAATACATGGACCCCAACTGAGGGCAGATCGAAGTAGCGGCGAGCGCTTAGCTGCCTACCGTCACGCGAAAGAATCTGTGTGAATTGGTGATGCGAGATGTCAGATAAAATAATATCCCGTTATGTTGCTGATTTTCCTGATGGTTTATTCTGTTTTGAGAAACATGGATGTCACGTTAACCGTGCTTACAACTGCCGCTGTGAGGTTGTTGAGGCCTCTATTTGGCTATCATGTGTATGCGGTCAATCTGTATTCATCATTAAGCAGATCTGTGTCATGATAAAGCTCGAGTCTCTATTCGGGAATCACCTGTTTCGAACCTAGGCCTAGTTAAGGGCTGCATTACTGGTTAAAAATGTTTCTAATTTTTATATTTCTCCAATGCGGGAATGCAACCTTAAAATTAGAACATCCTTCCATATCTGTCTATAGCCACTGCTCACTTTCATCTTCCACGCATTTTACGCTATAAAATTCTACTGCTGAAGTTACCAGATAACCTAAAATTCAATGAATCATTATCATCTTGAATGACGTAAAGTTACTTGCATATTTCAAATCTATACTGATTGGTACGTATTGTTTTGGTTGTACCTCGCCGTACGAGAAAGGGGTATTGAATAAAAGGAAACTTTATACTCTCATAAACAAATTTATTTGTAAACAATTTGTTGACATTCAATATAGCAACACGTTTCGGCTTTCTAAACAAGCCATAATCAGGCTATTCTTTATAACAATGTAAAAGTGTAAACATGACCTTATATTTTATCAATCTAAACGGACATGATATCTCATCCCTTAAATTTTTGTTTATATTATTTATCCTTATGATTTTGTTGTTTTATTAAGCTTTATTAAAATTATATAAAGTTTAATCTTTAAAACTTTAAAAACTAATATCTTCCCTTTCTTCAATTGTATTTTTATTTTCTTTTTTTTAAAGAAAATATAGACCAGTTCTAATGGAGATTTTTAACAGATAGGTGTGGAATATTTTTTATAATATTATGCTACACGGCATGCTGCGAAATTTAGAATATTTGCTAATTTGTCTTCCTTTATTATTGGAAATTTTCTTCTAGAACGCTAACGACCAGCAGACCACACTCTTGCCGGATGATGTGTCGTGAAATTTGGTACTCCTACTCCGAAGGTGGAGGCAGCATGGTGCAATGCCCCCTACGGCAGTCACCGTTATTTTTACCGCAGTGAGAACCTCAAAATTCACGCAGTAGTGACTGAAGGTGGTAGAGCTATACAGCTTTAAGGCAGTGACACTTAGCTTTCTGTATCTTGAGCACCACCGATGATTTTGTCAAGTAACTTTAGTCTTACCACGACGGAAACAAAGCTTCTCCTTTTCGAAGAATTATGCGCATATATCAGCATTTGAAAGTTCTTGTTTTAGAAATCTCGCATTCAAACTAGTCAGCGGTCAAGTCCCAGCATTTAAGAAACAATGACCTAAAGAATAGAAACCCTTGCCATTTTATATACCTTGTAAATTTCCGTGGACATCTTATAGTGTTTCATATTAAAACGAACCTGGACCGTGCAAAAGGCATTTTTAATTTTATGTTTCATAGCCATAACTGATGAAAAAATTGAGGTAGACATGTGAAACGTTGTACGAAAATAGATCAAAATCATTCCTGTAAAATTCGAAAGAGATATTTTCAGTATGAAAGACATAAATATTGCTACAATGCGAAGCATTTAATTTGTGTCTGAAATTATCAGGTGCATGTTGTGCAAGGAAAGGATCTCTAACTGACCTTAATAATAATTAAGATCATTTAGAGATCTGTTTCCTGATTGTTAATTTCTGCCATCTTCTCTAAAGATATAAAAACTATTGGAAGAAAACTGGCGTTGTAAATTTTCCCAAGTTTATTGTTTTAATTCAGTTGTGTGCCATTGGCTGTGGTTCCTACAGCGAAGCTTTCGCCAAGACGATTCACCCTGGAGCTACTTCTTGACAGCACATGTAGATTCAACATAAACACTAAAAATGCTATATTAATTAACACTTGCTGTCGGTAAAATCTTGACTATGGACATCACGGCAGATGACATGTTGCTTCAAGAAAGGAGAAGAATGTTCACAATTGTACGGGGCAGATCGGGTAGGGTCGCGGTAGGAAGGCCTCTGGTCCCAGTCAAGACGAGGAGTGTTGCGTGAACACAAGGAGAGGTCAGTGACCCAACACGGCGAACCCTATCTTTCTCACTCTTCTTCATTACACCGTGAATGCAGGGGGATACTCTTATGTATGAGAAGAGACGTCAGTGGCGGAAACAGACGCAGTTTAACCTGGGTAACTATGCTTGATCTGCACGAAGTGGAAACACGTATGTGAGGTTACGTCCTTTCATGTCTGTTTGAGTGTTTCATTTTCGAAATTACTTTGAAGATTTCGATGAAATTTGGTATTGGACATGTATCCTAAAATTTGTTGATCAAAATATTTACTTCCGTACCGGCTGAGACTAGCCCCAATGTACATGAAAATCAAATATCGTTTTCCTAAGAACTTGCTTATAGTACAATAAACGGTGACATGACATAGCATAGATTTATTAAAGTCTATTAAATTTGGAACATTTTTCCTATAGCAGAATATTCAGTAAATAAAGTACGCAGAAGATCCAGGCAGACGGCATAAAATCTAGTTTCGTATTTTATAGACTTACTGTCAGCAAAGTCTGTGATGTCATTAGTGTTACGTAAGGAGCTCCATGAAGCAGACTTTTTTTTTAGGATCTGATAATTTCGCACCTAGCCAAAATATTCTACGCCTTTAATGGAATCCAAAACTTTTTTACCGTATTTTAAGAATGCCCAACTTGTCTCTTTTCTTAACGAGATGAGCCCAATCTACGCCCTCCCATTCATTCCACTTCTTTAAGGTACATTTAATATTGTCCTCCCATCTACGCCTAGGTACCCCAAGTGGCCTCTTTCTTTAGGTTTCCCTACCAAAACCCTGTATGAATTCATCTTCTCCGCATATATGCTACATCCTAGCCCATATCATTCTCCTTAATTTGATCATTTGAATAGTATTTGTTGGGGAGTACAAATCATGAAGCTCCTCATTTTGAAATTTCTCCTCCTTACTTCATTCCTTATGCGGCCAAATATCTTTCCCAACACCCTATTCTTGAACACTTGCAGTCTATATTTTTCCCCTAATGTGACTAATGTTACATGGTTATTCTTTTTTTGTCTCTCCATACTTATTTCAGTTAATTAGTAATAAAAAGATTATCTGCTAGCCGATACTTTAATGCATGTAAAACAATAGCTACTACTTTGAAGGGGATTTTTATCAGCAGCGTTTTGTCCATTTCCTTTGAGACTCGAGCTTAAATAAAAGATATTCGCTGTTTTCCCTGCAATAAAATCTGCCGAAATGGAATCTGGACTCTTTTACCTCACTGTATTGCACCGCCTTTTGAATCTTCAGCAAAAGTGCCATTGACTTGATTTTTGTTTCCTTTTGTAAATTGAGTCACTTTTTTTGATACCAAGGCTGTTGTAATTTACGTCTGCACACACACGTTTTAATGTGCCCAAATCGCCTTCATTCAGCGAAACAGCTCAAAACACTCCTGACAATCGCTGTCCGTAGCCTAGATTCGAAAATGGGCCTGCAAACCTCTGTTCCACGACACTCTGTCATGGTTGTTGCTATCTTCGTGCAGATAAAAGTGTGCTTCGGACTTGTCCACATGCCCCGCCATTGATCTTATGTATTCTGGCAATGTATCTGCGTGTTCAAGTGAGATGCCACATGTAATTCACTTGTCTTGAATGAACATCACATATTTAAGGTTGTCGACTGCGATGATACAGTCTGTTTTCTTTCCTTGTAGACTTTTGTATAATTCTTAAAATTAAAGTCGTATAATTAGAAAAGCACAAATTTCCTTACCCAATATATTTTGGTTAGAGGTTGTTGCTGGATTCCTCTAGGTTCAGGCGGTGTTGATGAGATACTCGGAGTGAACAGTTTATTATTGAAATAAAACTACAAATTTTATTTTAAATTATTTCTTTTAGAAATTCTTTTTATTCAGCAATAGACCAGCCTATTAATAATGTGTCAATTATAGCCGCTTAGAAAACTGACACGCCCAGTTTTAATGCGTCATTTTCAGAACGTGAATGAAAGGAACACACAGTGGGAAGGTTCTGCTCTGCATTTTCACCTGCGGAACTGCTTTACACCGAACGTGTGGTAAAACTACTCACATTCGAGAGGTGCCCGATTCGAATCTCGGCTGAAAAACCGACTTCTCTTATGTAGTTTTCTGTGTTTTACCCCAGTCCTTCCATGTTCATGCTAGGATAGTATCTCCCAAATACCAGGGTCGTTTGTTCCACCGTTCTTTCTGTTTGACCGAATGCGATCATCCTCCTACATCATTCGATACTAAATAACAGCTGAAAAAGATACAGTGTCGTTAAATAACGTACCATTCATCCTTCCGAATCTAGTTAATAAATATCGGCGTCATTTGGGGTAGGGTTTTATAATAAAAGTTACCGGGCGAATTTGACTTTTGTTTTTATCAGTCAAAGCAGGTTTACTTTGCATAAATGTTAATTTGGATTTTATTGGTTATTATAAAAATGTTCACAGTAAAAAATTGGTACACGAAGTAAACACGTAGCTCAGATTGCTCTACAACATTTGGTTGAGACAGCCTTCGATGTGGACAATGATAGAGAAATCCGAAAATGGAAGAATATCTTGCTCAGTGCAGCTTATCTTTAATGTGTTTTACTTTCTGTCTGAAATAAAGGGCAATAGGAGATGTATAATCTCAAAGAATTGCCATGGCAAAACAGCATTCAACAAGAAGAAAAATCTTTCACCAGCAAACTGGAATTAAATTTAAGGAAGAAACTAGTAAAGTGCTACGTTTGGAGCATAGCTTTGTATGGTGCTGAAACGTGGATACTTCGGAAAGTAGATCAGAAGTATCTGGAAAGTTTTGAAATGTGGTGCTGGAGAAGAATGGAGAAGATCAGTTGGACCGATCGTGTGAGAAATGAAGAAGTATTACACAGAGTCAAGGAGGAGAGGAATATACTACATACAATAAAAAGAAGAAAGGCTAACTGGATTGGTCACATCTTGCGTAGAAACTGCCTTCTTAAACACGTGATTGAAGGAAAGTTAGAAGGAAGGATAGAAGTGACGGGACGACGAGGGAGAAGACGTAAGCAGCTACTGGATGACCTTAAGGAAAAGAAAAGATACTGGAAATTGAAAGAGGAAGCACTAGATCGCACCCTGTGGAGAACTCGCTTTGGAAGAGGCTACGGACCTGTCGTAAGACAGACTACAGAATGAATGAATCTCAAAGAAATGCTTTCGAAAAATACACCAAACTATAGTAGCTATTTGCACTCTTCTTTTAATAATTGCTTTCCCTAACTCCACACATATTAGGGCCTGTGTTTTCCTTGTTGACTCCTATCAGTGTTTGCTGGAATTACTTACCTTCTTTAGATTGAACAGAAAAGCCTATATGATATCATAATATATCCTATATTGAGAGAAGAATTTGACATAAGTACATTTTAAATTGTTTGTTGTAAACATTAGCCGTCAATATATTCAGTAGCAATATATCTATAAAACTCCTGTGGGATCGCAAACCTAAGGCTCGTAATAACCCGCTACTGCAACCCGGTCCATTTTAGCCATGGGCCATAAAAATTTACTTCTCTTTTAGGTAAATATAGTTTTGATGTGTCTGTACTGTTGTGTATCCACTACCTGAAGAATTTTTTTATCCTCGATATCACCTCTCACCCAGACCAGCTCTGGGGCCCACAAAGCCTCCAATTCAATGGGTACCGGGATTATTTCCCGAAAGTAAAGCGACGGGGCATGAAGTTAACCACTTACCTCCATCTAGTGCGAGAGGTTAAGAATGAGAGCAGCTATACCTCTACTCCTCCTGTATCCTATCATGACATGGACAGGGAAACTTTATCTTTTTGCCACCTTCTTTTCTGGGATGGTAAATGCGTCTCAACTAATCACATCTGTAACTTAATTTAATTGTAATTTGGGGCAGTGTTTTACAAGCAAAGCGACTAGACCTATTTTTATTACATATAGTCACCAAGAAACAGTTTTATTGGCTCAAAAACTTGTTTCTTCACCAACAGATAATTATTTTAGAAATGAA
This sequence comes from Reticulitermes speratus, assembly GCA_021186555.1. Lineage (NCBI taxonomy): Eukaryota > Metazoa > Arthropoda > Insecta > Blattodea > Rhinotermitidae > Reticulitermes > Reticulitermes speratus. The sequence continues at coordinate 13,084,022 of JAJKFL010000001.1, forward strand.
TATTCTAATTAAACATCTTTCCTTTACCATTCCAACGTTTATCTCCAGGAAAGAGCCCTCGATGACTTTAGGTAAGAGTCTGTGACAGTGTGTCATATTATTCTGCATGTTCTTGTAAAGAGACTTATCCGAAAGCTGTTGCCAGTAATCGAACCCATTTTTGCCAGTCCGTTGCCAGTCACCTTACGGGTTGACGTATGGTGATACATAGGTCCTATGATTAAGGCGTAAAGATGACAAAGACGGGTGTTATTTTTCATTAGTGCACAAGTAGATTTTTAAGGTGGACTCTTTCATTTGATACCAATAGTTTTCAACGATTAAATCGCATTAAAATAAACCTTAAAAACCATGCTGTGTTGGTGTAGACTGGTTTAATCTGGCGCAGGATAAGGTCCTGCGACAGGGTTTTGTGAATATCTGGTTCTATAAAATACGGCCAGTTTCTCTATGAGGTGTGGAAATAACCTTCCGTACATTTTACACCTCGGTACTAGACGAAGTAAATAACCAGCTTCACCCTCCGGTCGCTTTACCTCCGTGGAATCGGCTGCCTATATCCATTATGCGGGAGCTGGATGGGCTGTGGAGCCTCTCTGGACGCTTCTTCCGGTATCCAGATCCTGGTCGTAAGGCATTTTATTGACCGATTTATTTTCTGGTTGGAGCAGGGGATATCAGTCTTCTTCAGAGCGTCTAGGCAAGCTATGGGGCCCATCCAAACGTCTGTGTAGTAGACACCTGGGCTTTCCTTCCTGGGGGTAAAGTGACTGGAGCGTAAAGCTAGAATGCTTGGAGCTCTACATCCAATTTTTCATATGCCTTCATGGTTTGGTGCTTACTTAAGTAGAAGGAAAATTCCTGTTGAAGTCCCATAAATTTCACAAGTCTCTTCGAAAGGCAAATTCGTCAACTGAAATTCAAAGCTGTGGATAACGTATCAATAAATCAAATATGATTTGGGATATCTGCGACAATGAAATGACTTACTGTAGACTGCACCATCGGCATGTACTAACTGAAGGGCAGATATTTACTTTCCATTACCTCCACTTCCACTTCCGTATCCACGTCTACCCAAATGTCAACGTCTGGAACCAACTCATCCTCTTACAAAATGGACACTAGGGTTTCTATTTGCCAGTGTCGAGGTGAAAGAAGTACATGGATTCCCCTTGCATGCTTTCATCATATTGTGATTTGGTACAGATACTTGCAACCCATTTTTTACCACATTTGGTCAGCGGTATATTAGACGAAGTGCGGTGTTAGGATGATCAAAGATCCGCCACTGAAATGTCAAGGCGAGAACAGGATCCACGCACTATTCTCGCTCTCACTCCCATCCCATACGCACAACAGTGTAGCTGCTGCACGCACAAAAAGCAAACAAAAACGTATTTACAGTACAGAATTCCTTAACTCACGCCCAAGCGACAGCCATTTGGCCCAAGGCTCTCAGGTCTGTGGCGGAAGGGTTGACTTCATCCTGTAATTCCTAAATTGAGGCACAAAATTAATGTTTTTGATGTGCCATTGTGTTTTGCTATAGGATTCAAGAGGTAGTTAGTATTTTAACACTGAGACAATGACGGTAGGATTTTGTGAGGCAAAAGTAAGAAATAGACTTATCTGTCAAAAAGGCATTTGATGTTATTGAGTTCTAACGTATTAACTCTGTGCAATAAATTGCTGTCGTCTAGGTACAATAAGTAGAAGGTCTCAGTTTCGAATCCAGACAGATTCAGTGTTTTTACTCACATGTGGTAAAGTAAAATGTATCGGTATCAAATTCACGTACCTGGCTTTCGCCGTGGTCCAGAGTCCACATTCAGCGCATGTCCTCTCTATAGTCGTCATCTGTCATTCCATAATCATCCTATTATCGGCAGCAAAATGGAAATTCCATCCACTCCATCTTTACCACTCTGGACTCCTTGTCAAGTGAGAAGGAGCCTGGTCAGATAGGTTACTGGGGGCATAAATCAGAAGATAACAAAATGAAATCTTTCATTATAATTCCTAAGAATGATGCATACATATTTGTGTTTGAGACTGAAGTTTTATTCGTATTACATAGTTACGTGCGGTTTCCAAATCGATTAACACAGAAACGATGTTATGACCAAGAATTTCTGCTTGAAAAAGCTGATAGAAAAGGCAGGTGTACTTGATGTATTTATATTAAAGTAAAAAGTGTAGCTGGAGGAGGTCGTATGACTTTTCTTTATGGTGAATTTTATGAAGGTATTGGGCTTTTAACAGGGATTTTGTCGTTTAAATAACTAACAACTTAACTAGCAAAACATTGTGTCATGGAAATATTTATTTTTATTTCGTTACAAGTTTTCTACCCCATCAAACCCAGTGTTAAGTGGAACAGGTAGATATGTACCACTTGCTGTAGCATTTAAAATATCTGGCTTTTTCATATGGGTCTAAAACAGTGTTTCCCAAACTTCTTTGCTCGCGGACCCCTTTTGGCTTCGAAAAATAACCACGAATTCTCACATCCTTGCTCACGTAAATATAGTGTCCGGATGACAGGTATCCAAAATTAAGAATTTATATCTCAGAACTGACTTTAGATAGCTAGGAATACATACCCGTAGCATACGTACCAAGCATTGCATGATTTGACCTTAATTAAAACGACTGTCGCTCGCTTCATGGGTACAGGACGTTTCTTAATTAGATATTCTAACGGTCATACGAAATAAACACATCGCCAATTAAAGAAGTTCCGCGATTGTTTTTAACAAAACATTATTCCTTTAATTAAGAAATAAGTAAACTTCAAAGTAGCAATTATTTTGCTAAAGAGCATTAACTGACTGATTTTTATGATGGAGATAATTTGTTCTCTGCAAAGTAAGTGTTGTTGTATAGGACTAAACGCGTTTTACTCTTCAAATGGTTGATGCTGGTAAAGCTAAAGGTAAAGTTGTCCTTGTACACGCCATGAAGGCATATGGGAGAATGAAGGTATAGCTCCACTAATTTTTAACCTCGACACGAGGTGGTGGGCAATGGTCAGATTTACTACCCGTCAATTTAACCAGACGAAAGCGCTTCCATCACCCTTTGATTAGGGGGCTGCGTCGGCAACCGGTGTGGACGCTGTAAAGGACAGAATCATGTCTTACCTCTGCCGGGAATCGAACCATTATTTGTCGGTCGCCCAGCGCATTTCAGATGCTTGAAGAATCGTCTTCTAACTACTGTTATTAGAAAATAATAATGGCTTCATGACAATATTAACCATGACGACAATAACAACAGCAACAACAAAACAACAACATAATAATAATAATAATACGAAGTACTTCTTTCAAAAATTGATTCATACCAATAACACCACTAAAATATGAGCTGTAGAAACATGTCATTTTAGAACATTCATAAATAATCCTTTGTAACGATTTTTTTAAATTTGAAAATCATGCACTTTAGTTGTATAATAATAATAATAATAATTAATGTGTCAGATAACTAACAGGTGCTAATATATCAGAATATCTTACAAATTCAAATGATTCCTATTGTGACAAATATACCCCTTGAGGGTCTGCACAACTTTAGGCTAGTTCTATGTAGGCCTACATAAAGTGAAGCAAAATTCGGCCAGCTTGTTCTCAGAGGCCAAGAGCGCGACACGTGTGCGACCTGAAAAACACTACGCATCAAACACTGTTACAAGGTAGTCAGAACGTTCAACACCGCTAACACCGAAACCGCTGCCATTTTCACCCAATTACTTTCTACCTGCTTAAGATAAATTTTACTGTTATCCAAGAAGCATTGGATCTGTACCTTCTGCCTCCCCAGGCAGACAAATTTTTGGCCGGCGCTCTCCCTTTTTGTCTCAGTTTTGCCCACACTTTTCTGCATGTTGCACCAATTTTTTTACAGCTCGAAATTTAAAAAAATTAAAAAATAAAAACTCTAATTGTTGAAATAAAACGATATCAGTGGATTTAAAAAAAAATCGATGGCTAAAATTACGCCGCCGGACATACACGCAACCCCAGGTATGTATTTGCTTTGCTGGTACCTAGAGCCGGCTCTGTATCTAAGAACCGATTCTGATGTCCTTCAAGTTTGCATAGGTCTTTTAAAAAAATTAATTTAATTTTTAAGCCTTTGTGAAAGTTTCTTGACGAGGAATATTTTGTAAAGGGTTTTTATGTTTTTCTCAGAGCTGGAGGGCCACTACCTTTCGGCTGTCCACGACGATTATTCAGTACATTAGATCCGACTACATGTATCTTCAGTGCCCTTCTCCCAAACAAAATTCTGCGATTTGCCTGCCATGGTGACAAGGCAGCTTAGATTGTAACACCTGAAAAGTAAACATACAAGGGAAGTGAACTCGCGCTACTGCCTCTAGAATTTCATGTTTAGGTAAAACCATTATTCGGAACGTTTGTGGATTCGATAAATACTTAGCGGGTTACAATCTAGACGCGCGCTCTGTAGCATGTATTGTAGATGTTCATGCAAAATATCCACTACTCTCATCCAGTTTTAACCAGAATTAGAGTACATCGACAACATTGAGTGAAACTTCCTGATTTAAAACTTCATGAAAGTTTGCTTATATGTTATGGCTTTTTTATATGCAGAGAGGCAGACATGGCAAAGCTAGTAGGAGCATTTTACGAAACTTTTTTGCGAATGCGCGCAAATCATGAAGTTGCATTTTGCCTTAGCACCATGCAAAGACTAGTGAGAGGGATGGGGTAAACTTTCACGCATTTGAGATTTTTTTTAGGTGGAAGTGAATAATCAGACTCACGCTCTTCCTACTTTACCCATAGGGGAATAACCCACGTTATCAATGGATAGAAAGCGGTGTTGACCTCACGGAACATCTGAAAGTGGCAGTGAAGAGAAGTATCCACACTCCTGCCCGACTTCCAAAAGTGTTCTTTCTTGTCCTTTTCGCCATTGAACCCTTGAAATATCAGGAATGAAAGGGAAATTAGGTGTTTTTGTGGAAGCATTTGGTCAACATTTTCGACAAAGGAAACAATGGGTGAGCCTAATGAGGACATTTATGTCCAATTTGCCACCCCCCCCCCCCCCGAAATAAAATCCTTCACGTGTGAATCATATGAAATATGTTTATGTCTGTAGTGCTCACCGTTGAAATTATTTGCTAGATTTGACAGATTTTCATGTTTCACATGCACTTGGGGTATTTTATAGTTGTAGTGTAAATTTTGCTTTAAGTTCGAGCAATTAAGTGTAATTAATGTTTCCTTGTTATGTTTATCTGTGTGTTTAATGTCCCAGGATGAGAAAACTTAGCATGATTTAATATCGCTCTGAGACATGGCATTTACTTCATAGTGGAAGATTGTTGAATAATTAAAGCATTTGATGCGAAAAGGGTATACGTGAGAACAAACAAAAAACGTGTTAATGCTTTCCTTACAAAGCGAATAAAATGGATACATAAGGTCAAAGTAATGTCACTCTACCTGTGCCCATCCACATGTTTCATTTACGAATGTATGCAACAAATTTAGATTACGTTTGGTTTTGGATGCCTATATAAAATTTATTTTATAAATTCAGGTTTGGTTTGTATCATTTCAGTATAAACTGTAAGTTTAACGAAGTCCAGATCGAGTGTTGTAAGTTTTATGATTCCTTCCATAAAGCCTGTGAAATGGGCGGAAAAGATCTGATATCTTATCTCGGACCATCTTTCCACATGTTTTATAAGCGAAATTACGGAATGTATGTAAAATAAATTGAGTGCTTATTTCGAATATAAACTTTACTGGTACGTCGCTTTAAGCCGAAATGGAATTGAATAGATTTCCTCATAAAAGTTTACCATCTGAAACTTTGAATTCCTCTTTTAATTATAAGCAACTAACTAACTCCATGAAGCATAGTCCTCCCTTGAGAAGCTGAGAGTTCCTCAGCTGGTTAAGAAATTCTCATTTTATGGAACCGAAAGATTCTGTACCATTTTCACAAGAACCAGCCACTTGACCCTATTCTGAGCCAGATAAATCCGTTCGAGGCAAAATTATATTCATTTGCTTTAAGATTCATGTTAATATTATCCTCGTATCTAATCCCATGTAATCAAGTATTCCAGACGTAGCCTTCCTCAAGTTTTCCCCACCAAAACGTCGCTTTCTTTTCTATTCTCTACATGACTCACCAATCGTATGCTCCTGGACTTTATCGCCATAATAATATTTTAGGAGTATAATTAACACAGATCTTCAGTATGCAGTTTTCCAGCCACCTATTACTTCCTGTGTCTTACCTACAAAAGTCTTCCTCAACTTTCTGTTCTTAAATACCCTCTGCCTATGTTCTTTCTTTACACACCCATCAAAAACAACAGGGAAAATTGTATTCTCTATATTTTTTAACGCTTTAAATATCAGATGAGACGATGAAAGATTCTGAACCATACAGTATCAAACATTCCCCCAATGTAATCTGCAATTTGCAAATATGATTTTTATATGCCATTTTTTCCGAATTTTCATTTAATGATACAGAGAAGATATTAATTTTAGTTGCCTTGCTACAAGTGACTGTAGAACACGTGAGAATCAAAATCATTGCTCTATGTAAAATCGCAAGAAACCCATTTGGAATATACGTGTAAGCCGATCGTGTTTTTTTACCATATAATTTATCGACCTGCATCCGCCATTTTAATACAAAAAATGTGATTTCGAAATGTATGTCATCTATGAACCCAGTTGTTATATGCACTTGCATATTGTTCAATATGTTATGCTGGTATATGAGAAGAAGTTACATCCTTTTTACACGAAAGTCTTCAGTCATACCTTGGACCATGAACATGTACACTACATTAAATGTTGAGCTAAACCTGCTCTCATGGCCACCCTTCTCCCAAGGCTAGATATGGTTGCTGGTTTTTGTAAATAATTGGATACAAGAGGAACCCCGTTTTCGTGTGAAGCTGGCCGTGACCCATGGTTTGATATTTGGAGGGTCAGGCATCACGGTGTATGAACACGGTTTCTCTACTTGACGGTATTCATGGCATTGAACTTGAAATTACCCACAACACGTAACGCTCTGTCCTACCTCCTTCCCTACCGCAACCACAGTCCGCCCCCGCATCAGTTGCTTCAACTGAACCAAATTCTATCTTTAATAAACACGACCGAAGGGGAGTGTTCATTGCTGTGAGTACAGTAATTAAATGCTCTGAAGGGAAGACTGGAGACTGCTCTTTCTCTATGAATATTTCACAGTATTTTCAACGTCCCAGCACGCTAGGATATGTTACAGAAAAATTGTTTGAAAAGGAAAATGAATTAAGGGCGCACTAGAATACTGAGTAAATCTTGTACCCAATGGGAAGTTTGAGTAAATCCTGTCTAAAACAGGAAGTTTATTAGAACATATTCAGTGTGAAATCAAATTGTTTAAATCGAAAAAATTTGATGCGGTGGCGCAGTTGGTCGAGGCACTGCGCTACAAGTCGGAAGGTCGCGGGTTCGATTCCCGATTGAGTCATTGAAGTTTTCATTGACCTAATCCTTCTGGCTGCACTATGGCCCTGGGGTCGACTCAGCCTCTAACAGAAATGAGTACCAGGAATACTTCTTGGTGGGTAAAGGCGACCGGTGCCTAGGACTGACAATCTTACCACCATCTTGTGCTGATTGTCTGCAAATCTGGGAGCCTCAACCTCCTGGAACCCTAACGGCCTGTCCAGTCCTGTATAGGAATAGCTTTAAGTTAGCTTTAAAAACCTGGATGTTATAAGGAAATTTTGGAAAAGGAATTTATGAACTTTTCGCAGTAATTGTCAAGGGATATGTAGAAAGGGAAACAGTTAAGAACTGAAAGGATTAATAAACGTATCCTGTGGCTGATCTCATAAAAAAAAATTGGCTGAAATTGGCTAAGGAGTTGTTACGAAGAGAAGAGCGTCAAGTTAAAGGAAGAGGATGGAATGTCGTTATGAAAATAACAATAGGGTGTAAGGATCTATACCTTGCAGGGAATTCGGGTACAGTACCAGAGGCATTTGTACTCTTGTCACAAAATGAAATTTGTATTGAAACAACACAGGGAGGTGAGGCACAGTACCAGAGGCATTTGTACTCTTGTCACAAAATGAAATTTGTATTGAAACATCACAGGGAGGTGAGGCACAGTACCAGAGGCATTTGTACTCTTGTCACACAATGAACTATTTATTGAAACATCACAGGGAAGTGAGGCACAGTACCAGAGGCATTTGTACTCTTGTCACACAATGAACTATTTATTGAAACATCACAGGGAAGTGAGGCACAGTACCAGAGGCATTTGTACTCTTGTCACACAATGAACTATTTATTGAAACATCACAGGGAAGTGAGGCACAGTACCAGAGGCATTTGTACTCTTGTCACACAATGAACTATTTATTGAAACATCACAGGGAAGTGAGGCACAGTACCAGAGGCATTTGTACTCTTGTCACACAATGAACTATTTATTGAAACATCACAGGGAAGTGAGGCACAGTACCAGAGGCATTTGTACTCTTGTCACACAATGAACTATTTATTGAAACATCACAGGGAAGTGAGGCACAGTACCAGAGGCATTTGTACTCTTGTCACACAATGAACTATTTATTGAAACATCACAGGGAAGTGAGGCACAGTACCAGAGGCATTTGTACTCTTGTCACACAATGAACTATTTATTGAAACATCACAGGGAAGTGAGGCACAGTACCAGAGGCATTTGTACTCTTGTCACACAATGAACTATTTATTGAAACATCACAGGGAAGTGAGGCACAGTACCAGAGGCATTTTGTACTCTTGTCACACAATGAACTATTTATTGAAACATCACAGGGAAGTGAGGCACAGTACCAGAGGCATTTGTACTCTTGTCACAAAATGAAATTTGTATTGAAACATCACAGGGAGGTGAGGCACAGTACCAGAGGCATTTGTACTCGCGTCATAAGATGCATATTTTATTGAAACAAAAAAATGAATCAATTCTTCAATTAACCAGTTGGGTGTAATATAATCCGGAAGTTCAAACACCGCTAACACCAACCCCCCACCCTTTGATTTTATACCGAACCAGTTATTTTCATCTCACATTCTTACCTATTATTTGCTTAAAAATTTATTTTAATTCTATCTATTTTTTTTCCACTAAATTTATGTGAGCCTATACACTCCTCTGTCCCCCATCCAAGCTCTAGATGCAATCAATTGTAACATCATGTATTTTACTGTAATAACAGTGCTACATGAATTATAAAATATCAATTTCCTTTTTTCTGCAGATTCAGAATGACCCTCTGTTGTTGTGCCTTGAGATCATGTACATACGCTTCTTTATAACTCGCTTCGTCATTGAATCCACAAAAGCAAAGATACGTACGAGTATAAAATTGCTTCTACGTTTTTGTGCTCACCGAACTGAAGGTACACAAAAAATATTCCAGGTACTTGCTCTAAGATCCACTTGTATTCGTCAGGATAAATTATGAAACAGGTCGCCAGAGACATAAAAAGTCTCCTCCTAGATCCTGGTGTGGCTTAATTAGGATGATGACATCCTTACTCTCCGACGAACAAATTTACCTACTCTCGGCTACGGCAAACCGTGCCGATCCTAGAACTCGCAGATTATTTTACAGTAAGGGCAACTGACTTCACAGTACAAGACCTTCCTTGAGCAGTTAGTAATTATTTCTTCGTTTTTGTCTTACTGATCTTGTATTTGGCTCTTGTTTCCACAGTACATGTGGGTTCTGCCCTTGAAAATCGCCACGTATGAGAATAGAGAATTGCAATATGTCTGGAAAAGTCTAACATCTTTTTGAACTCACAAGATTAAATTAAAATAAATATTTGTGTACTGGCGGGATTTGAGGTTCTCACAGCAATGTTTGCTGTGGATTCAGGCTTTTTCGATTGTGAGGCTATGTTTTTGGGTAGAGGTTTCCAGAGTTTCGAAGGAAGTCGTGTCTTCTTCTTCAAGGGCCGAGCAGTTTTCTTGCACTGCTTGCACCAACGACACAGAGTCATATCCCAGAAGATCTAAATCGTCAATAGTGCAGTTACTTTGCATATAAGAGCAGTAAATAATTGTACAAAACAAAAAACAAAATAAGCAAATAAAATCTAATTAAACTAAAGCTAAAAGTAAAAGGTAAAGTTGTTCCTGTCTACGTCACGAAAGGCATATAGGGGGAGTAGGCTTAAATCTCCACTTCATTATCCTCGGCGCTAGATGGCGGTGCTGGTCAACATCAGGCCTCGGCCGCTTTACAGCTGGAAAAGACCCTGCTACCCATTAAATGTGAGGTTGAGTGGGCCTCAGAGCCGGTCTGGACGTTTTGGAGGGGAGAATCACCTCTTGCCCCTGCCGGGGTTCAAACCCTGGGCTGTCCAGTCCTTAGCCTAATCGCTACACCGACTGTGCTATTCCGTCTCCAGATACATTAAAGAAATATATAAATTCCAAATTAAAAAATCCTAAATATGAATGGGTATAGATTTGGCCTAAAACGGTCGGATGAATTATTGGAAAGCTGGGTTGTCGATGTGAGATGACTAAGATGGCACAGGTGAGGTTTTTTTCCCCCAATGGCTCGACAGCCCCTTGGGGGCCTAGGCCGCCTCATTGTTCGAGGCTTCACGATCACACACTTGAGACACGCCACACTCGGTAGGACTCCTCTGGATAAGGAACCAGCTCGTCGCAGAGACCTCTACCTGACAACACACAACACTCACAAGACACAGACGTCCATGCCTTAGGCGGGATTCGAACCCACAATTCCAGTAAGCGAGCGACCGCAGACCCATGCCTTAGATCGCGCGGCCACTGGGATCGGCACAGGTGAGGTTGGAAGGCGTAAATAAAACATCAGATATGCGAAAACGCAGATTACGAGAGCTTGTATAACAAGACTTCTCTGCTGTCTGCTCCTAGTACCCATATTTCAGTACTCTGCAGTGCACTGCCTTTCAACACGTGGTTTAGATAACTAATCTCCCCCTTCGTTGGTTCAATATGAACACAGTCTTACAGCTTGTTTCTGTATTTATTATCACTGATGAAGTAACAATTACTATCTGGTTAAAAGGACTACTAACTTCATATAATACGATGTTTTGTCACCGTGTTTACAGCAGTTGATTTGACCCTATCCTTAACTAAGCAATATATTCACATCTTCCCTGCTTATTTGTTTAAATCCATAATGAATGATGTTATTCTCCTATCTGCTGCCCATTTCCAAGACATTAAAGCCTAACGTAACACTTTTATGGAGTGTGATGTTCGGACCTAAAAGTGACAAGAATGAAACTTAACGAATAGCTTCATAATGTTTACTCTTTATGTAATGTTATTACGATAAATATATCATAAAGATGCCATATATGGGACAAGTAGCACGCATAGGAGCGACAGTATTCATTTTGTGGTACATCTACGTTGTCGTTAGAGTGATTACCTTCGAATGTGTTATAGGCGTTCCGTCCTTCTGCTCGTCTGCGACTTAATATGAACGGCTAAACCGTTGTTCTAAGAGTTATTTACAAAACGTTTTCGGTAAGCGTGAGTTCCATGCAAATGCCCAAGTGATAGTCATACTTTACTTACAGGCACAAATTAATTTCGACCTGTACTTTCTATATTACTGTCCAATATGGGTGAAATTCGGTAAAGACATTTTCACATGCTGCTATTGAGCACTCGCGATTTCCTGAAAATTGGCGCAAAGAAGGCCGTACCTTTCTTAGGATGTAAATTAAATTACATTTACACGTATACAGTAAAAAGGTATGACATTTTGGTAGTAAAGAACGCCTTGGTAAATCTGTGTAATGCATCACGTAGTGTATCATTTGCAGTTTTGCTGTAAAAAGAAATTGCTGTGGTGTTACGACACGATAGTCTGTAATTTGCACACACTTGCTGAAATTGTACTAAAACAATTGACATGTCTGTTTGTATAAGGTCTACGAGTATGCACGAAGTACATAAAATGAATGCATTACGGTGAAGCATCTTCTGCCTGACTCTCCAGAAGTCCTCCCGTCAGTTTGTAGGTATAAGATGGGGCTGGTTCAGCTGTACAACTTCACTATCTAGTGGATTGGAAACTGGATGAATTCCAAAGCGCAGAGAGACCCAGCTTTCCTCTCAGGATCCAAAGTCATTTCAGCCCGCATCACGTAACTTACTGAGCTAATGCCGTTCATAGATGTGGTGACTCAAAACGGGTTGAACAGGATGTCCGAGTATCGTCTGGTAGGGGCTTTTTTTTATCGGGGAAGCAGCTCGGAGAGCTGGTGCAGTAAAAAGCAATTGGCAGTGGGTGGTTGATGACGGTTAAAAAGTAAAATAAAAATGTAAAGGATGAGGAGTAGGCGGATAGCAGAACAGCGGTCTGTAGGGTACTGAAGAACATTCTGATGCAGCACGAAAATGTGAGCCGAGGGCATTAAAAATCGTAGCAATAAAGGGCAGTCTACTTCTTCTGAAGCTGCATACCTTCATGAGGATCTGGAGATCGGTGTTACATCTGGTGTGTTGGTAATGTCAGTAGTTTGAGTTAAAGCTGCTTGCTACCTTTCAAGTTAAAAGCCTCTGGTTTCGGTCTGCTGTCTAAAAACGTAATGATTAAAGTATGAGAACTATAATAGTACCTTTCTTGTACGCTCATGAAATTTTGCTCCGCATATTGAGGAAATAACATAGATTGAAGTTTCACTTTATACTCACCGTGCATTATGATAACAAATCAAAAGTTTAAAAACCAACATATACACTGTATTCTTACAAGTAAGTCAAATGTCCCTACATATGTTTCGGCTTCAACAAGCCATCTTCAGGGGGTCAAATTTCTACATATACTCGACATCAATTAGTTCTTTCATGAGCACCTCATACATCAACACAAAACAAATTCTTAATTCCCAATGGATCAGGACACCACCAACATCAGCCTTCCAAACATATAAAATCCGGGGAATGAGTTGCGCTTATCTCTCATGTTATATGTATAAAAAGTTAAAAGTTTATTTCAAATCACATATATATTGGTTATAAATTCATGGCAGTCTTGCTTTTGTATACGGATTATCCAATGTAAGTTAATGTACCTTGTATTATGTTGCTGCATGTCCAGTGTTGTGATTTGTCACAATATAGGGGCATTTGACTTACTTGTAAGAATACAGTGCGTATGTTGGTTTTTAAAATTTTGATAGATTGAAGTGTTTGAGAACGGGACTTGGGGGAGAATATTGGGGCCTAAATGTTTGGAGTAACAGGAGGTTGGAGAAAACTGCATAAGGAGGAGATTAATAATTTGTGCACGTCACCTAATGTTATTAGGGTGATCGCATCAACTAATGCAAGATGAGAGGAGGATGTAGCACGCATGAGAGAGACTAGACTAATTTAATCAAAAACCTGAAGGAAAGAGACGACGTGAAAGAAGTAAATGTAGATAGGAGAGTATTTTACAACGAATCGTACAGAAATAAGTTACGAAGATGTGAATTGTTTTCATTAGCTCAGAATAGGGTCCAATGTCTGCTGTTTCGTAGTAGCTAGTGATTGTAATTGATTAATTGACGTTAAATTCCACAGTTCTGATTTGTTAAATGTGTCGATATTCGTAAATAGTCATTACAGCGGAAGAACTTCGAACCTGCTCTAAGCAACGACACTGAGGCTAAACCCGGTGATTTTGCATTGTCTTGAACCACAGGAAACCTGGAAACCTGGGTTCGGTATATGGATAGTAATGTCCCTCTTCTTTTTCTTGTCTTCTGACGACAGCTACTCTGATATGGTATGATCTTCCAGACACGGATCCTGCCGATATCTGAATTTAATTACTTGAAGATAATTTCCAATAGAGAAAAGAGGAAATTACCTTTAGGCAATTAAATTCAGACGCCTTGTATTATTTATTTGCGTACGGCTTAAGACAGCTTTGTCGGTATACTGACTACGATACAGGCTGGACAACCGAGGAAACGTATTTCGATTTCCGGCAGGAACAAGAGGTTTATTCCTTCTCCAAATATTCCAGACCGGCTGTGGAGCCCACCCAGCCTCTAATTTAATGGTTTCCAGGAGAAATGCGGCCAAGGCATGAAGCTACCTTTATGGCGTCACAGGAACACCTTTTTTTTTTCTAAATTTAAATTTGCTGGAGTAGAGTGGTTGGACGTTATGGAAAAATATGAAGGGGAAACGGTCATAGACTAATTAGATATAGAGTCGAACTCGGTTATAAGGTTATGAAGGGGACTGAATTTTTTGTGTAGTTATAAACTAGTGTTGTTATAACCGAGTAGAGTAACGTTATGGTTAACAGTGAGGAATTAATTGGTACCACAGGATATCTGACGCTATAGACAAGGTGTCGTATAAACCGATGTCGTTGTAACCAGGTTCGACTCTATTATCTTTTCCTGGAGGTACTGGTGAAAACCAAGGAAAACTTTAGTAAAAATACTCGGTGTGTCGGCCGCGATTCGAACTTTCACCTTCCGAATTCAAGTCAGAAGGGTTACCACTTGTCCATTTCCTCAGTTGCCTTGTATTGTTAGTGCGATTAAGCGAGGAAGGATGCGCTGGACTGGACAGAGAGTAGGATGAGGAAAACTTTGTATGCTAGCGAAGAATTGATTGGCACCTTGTGAAGGAGACCTTATGTTCGATAGGAGGCTAATATTAGGAATATTTTTGGAGAAACTTGTTTGCAGATGGGATTAGATTGCGCTCCGTTATTGGCGACTTTTTTAACAAAGTAATGAACCTGTGGCGACCAGAAAAGCAGGATATTTCTGAATCACCTGAATAATTGCCAATTCCTCAAGAAGAATCCTGCACCACAGAGTTGTACATTAGCTTACAAATGTAATTTTTTATCTTCTGTGCTTTTCAATTACCTTTTGTCCTGCAGTAAATATTCATCTTGCAGGAAACTGCATGCCACAATTCTTCATTGGAAGACGTAGGTCAGTTTTCATGTATTGTGCGCTGGGAGAGACGATTGAAGCGGGAGGGAATATGGCTACCATAATGAAAGGGTTGGAAGATTTAGCCATTTGGAGGAGAAATGCACCCTTACTGGAACTGCAAGCCAGTGAGACAGTAGTCATGGCCGCCATCGTTTACCTAATCTAACGGGATATTTCCTGTACTTGATGACGACTCAAGTGGGAGAGAGAGAGATTAAAAAAAGGGGTTGAGTTGAGAGAAATTTCACTGAAGAGGGTCAGGGTTGTACTGTAAAATATTGGAACTTCCAAAAGGGTTGGATTGAAAGGCGGTGATATTCGGGATAGCACAACCTTAGACATTAATAAAATAGTTAAAGGGTAAGAGGATTTGCTTCAACCAATTCTTTCCCCCTAAATTTTCTTTTTTCTCTAACCCTTTCCATTTTTACAACAGATGAGGTAATACTGAAGTTTTTGAACGTAACATTTCTTCCCTGCAATGTTTATGGCTTTCTTAAAAATGGTTTTCTTAACCCTTTACTGCTCCGTCCATAAAGCTTTCACATTGCATTGCCTATAAGAGTGCTTGTAATAAAGTCGAAGCAGCGACTGCAAAACAACGAAAATGATGCTTTTCATGGATCTTGCCGTGAAAGTTTTACCACATTCGTGAACATGCCAAAGGTTTGCACGGACACAAGATGACCAGAAAAAGTGAATTGAATTTATTGCTGCCTGCCCCTGATATATGAAAGGTTACACGGACATCTTGTAAATTTTATCTATCCCCTTTTGGATAATGCTTGGTGCAATTCGGTATAAAACATATACTTTCTCTTCTGCTATTTAAGAAACTTAAAGACCCAAAACACACAAAAATACAAATTTGCACGTTCTGTGTGAGTGTGAAATTTGGTTCTCGTTCTAAGGGAAAAGTATAGCCTGAGATTGCTTGAAAACAAGGTATTCAGTAAAATACAAATTTAATTTTACTTCTTGTAGCTTTCACGGCCACTGAATTTAGTAAAATTCTTTCGGTCTGTTAGCCGAATCAGGTTGTTCAATTAAGCTGATATTTCTGAGAGAGACTTCATCTCCGTCATCAGGGTTCTGACATGAGCCAGTTTCCAGTATTCCCACGTTATATACCTACTCAAGGTCGGAACTCATCAGATTCCTTGTGATCGAGATTAAGTATTCTCCGAAACGTCGGCTCAGTTGAACCACCTGAGGAAGCTGTCAGTTTGAGAGGACTTTATTACTCTGAGGTTGCTTGAAATCAAAGCAAGCAGGAACTATTTAGTCTTAACAGAGAGTGCGTTAGCAAGAAAAGAAGACAGTTTACATGACGATGCATTTTCATGCATTCTTTACCTACCACCATGCATTAGGTGATTAAATAAAGGTATATGATATGAGTGGTACATGTGTAGCCATAGGGAAAATGAAAAATTCGTAAAACACATAAAACATTTCAGGAAAGAGATACCTTGAGAGAACAAGACATAGGTGGTACGCCAACATTAACACTTATCTTAGGGATATTTATATGAGTGTGCAGACTGAACTAAATTGGCTCAGTAGAAAATACCGTTGCCAGCTGTGCAACTGTTATGGAATTTATTTACCCACAAGGTCCAATGGTAATCTCATTTTGGCGCAATCCAAAACCGCACTATCTTGACAACTAATGGGTTGAATTTATGGTGCCTGAAATGCTTATTAATAACATTAGATTTTATTAATTTTAATAAACCTGTAATTTTTATTTGGTCAATGCGTGTTATAGAGAGCTCTTTAACAGCTTTCAAATTACGGAGTTTCTCTGGCAAAATCCTCCGGTCCGCTTTCGATACAGTCTTATTCATTCTCCTGTCGTAAAGTACGCTCAGAGTGAAAGCCTTGTTCCACAGTAGAACGGATTTCTCTTTTCTTGCCACGTGAACTTAGGGCAATTACATATTCTCACATTTATGGGGCTTGGATTTCATGTGACAGAAGACTAGTGAAGCAACATGATTTGCAGTTACAGGGGCTGAAACCTGTTGTCCAGCTGGGGACCATTTGTAACCTTTAAACTTTTCGTGTGCAGAGGGTTGTTACCGCTGATGTTAAGAAATCGTGTGAATTTAAAAAAAAAATATGTTAGACTAGCGATTAATAACATGTAATCCTTTCACTGCTGGGGTTCGCGAGGTTTTGTAAGGAGTGCAGAAGTTATTTTACTGCTGTATACAGGATGATTAAGGAGGAAAGGTCAATACTTTGGGAGGAGATAGTATCGGTCATTGTAGAAAAAAGTTCAAATGATGATGTGTCGAATTCTGAATGGTTACCAAGTTTAGAGCTGTTTGAAACTCCAGACCTAACTCCGTTAGATTTTTGTTTGTGGGGTTGAATGAAGAGCAAAGTTAACTAAAGAAAGGTGGAAACATGAGACGGATTGCTCGCTCGCATTTTGGATGCTGCTGCCCGCATAAAGAAAGGTGAAGATCAACTCAGACGAAAAACACGCGATCTTCGCACAAGAGTTGCAAAGTGCGTTGAGTTTGCCGGTGGGATTTTCGAACATTTATAGTGAAATGTAAAAAAATTGTCATTTCTCTGTAACAAAATTTATCATTTAAACATTAAATTAAAATTAAAATTAAATTATAGGAAGTAATTTATCTTCCTTTATTACCATTCACAATGTCTTTTTATTTGTATATTCAAACAACTCTATCTCGGTAACCATTCAGAATTAGACACATGTTCATATGAAAATTTTTTCTTACAATGACCGATACTATCGCCTCCCAAAATATTGACATTTCCTCCTCAATCACTCTGTATATTTTACAAGTTACTTAGTGCCTCTGTACTGAGGAAGAGCCCTTAATCTCGCAGCTTTGATATACCATTCATATGAAAAAAAATATGCGCTGACGTTTGGCTTTATTTGTTAATAAATTTTCCAGAACACAGAGGTTTGTAGGAGGTTTGAGTGTTGCTTAATCTATTTAATAACCCTTTATAAATTTGTCATGGACACGCGGTGGCGCAGTTGGTTGAGGCACTGCGCTACAAGCCGGAAGGTCGCGGGTTCGATTCCCGGTGCTGTTATTGGAATTTTTCATTGACATAATCCTTTCGGTCGCACTATGACCCTGGGGTCGACTCAACCTCTAACAGAAATGAGTACCAGGGGTATTTCCTGGGGGTAAAGGCGGCCGGTGCGTAGGGCTGACAACCTTACCACCTACATGTGCCGATTATCTAGAAATCTGGGAGCCTCAACCTCCTGGAACCCTAAAGGCCTGTCCGGGCCTATAATGGGATTACTTTACCTATTTTTATAAATTGTTATAAAGAACTGCGAATATGAAATAGTCTTTCAATTACGTGTATGTATATTGATCACACTAAAAATGCTGTGTGGCAGGAGCCTGTTTTTTACACGTTTTTCTCCTTCTTGTTATGTAAAAGTTGGATTTACGCACGTGTATACAAGGAAGAGCAAGTCTTTGTGATGAGAAAACGATAGAATGGAATGCGGAGTAGATGCGTGTAAAACGAGTAAAATTGTTGTGGGTGGTGGGAGTGGGGAGAGGACAATGTTTTGTCCGTCGCTATGCAACAAGCGAACACTTTGCGTGAATTGTACGTACATAGGGTGGTACAGAGAGAAGCAAACGTACCAAGAGATCATTCTCATAACATTTACGAGCTTCTTGTTCTCCAATCACGATAATACGGGCACATTATAGCATAGACACACACAGACAGGAAAGTATTTTACCTGCATTTGGCCATCCTCTGGAATACAGGCTACGAAGTCGGACAGCCCAGTCAGTAAGTTCACTACGGAGTTTCTATTCTCGGTGTCCTCCATACGTTTTCATGACCTGATACCTAAGGACAATGAAAGTTTCCATTTTGTAATTATAGTACAGAGTTCTTGGCTTACAAATATGTACGAAATTACTTCTCGGGTCCCGACATTCTCATCATTACTTGTTACCCTTCACCCTCAGTCTGTATTCTTCATTAAGATGTATCTGTCAGTGTATTTAACCATCACCTTAAGAGGTAACTTCCGAAAAGGTAGTGTATTTCACTTTATTAGACATTGGATTATATAGAGGAAAAAAAATCATTACGTGTATAAACTCATTGTATTTATCTTTTATATAAATTTTTTTATAAATATTTAAGAATATTGTATTGACACATGGACTAGTAATTTGGGCTTGAAGAGTTGTACTTCTCGTATGTAAAAGTCTTTATCACCTACAGAAGGATACGGATTTATGCAATTGTAGCTCACCAAACGGAATTTAAAACTAGTTTAACGAACCTGACTTTACACCGTACAGCAATGAATGACCATTAATCAACCTTTTAGACGTAATAGAAGAGTCTGAAAGCGAAGAGACTGTGGCAGAATTTTAGTTGAAAAAAAGAACGCTACTTAAGCGAATTTAAAGTGACAGAAATTTATTAATGTGCGAAGTTGTTATTTTTTGTGGTGACGAATTAAACTTCCTTTTGTACTGCGATAATATAAACGAAGAAATCATCTCCGAATATAATTTTATCAACTCCTAGGCAAGAGCCCGTTAGTTTGTTCCGCCTCTTTTTTTATGTAACATTCCTCCTTTTTCCGTGGAAAATGAAGCTAAAATCATAACGGAATTACACCGAGCAGATGGGCCTGTGTATCTAGACACGGCAGGACATGTAACTCATTGCTATATCCTCAATCCTGCACAAAAACCACCGTCACTCCTCTGATGACAGTCATACAATTTACATGATATTCAGAAACAAAGCAGTAAATGATACACAGAGGAATAAAAGCTCTACCGATGGCAATCAGCAAACAAAACGCTAGCTAGAAGCGGAACTTAGCATGCTGTCATGCAATACGAAGATAAAATTACGCCTTATGCGCAGGCAGGCAACCAACAGTATCTTGTAGCTTATTTATATTGTGCATTCGACATAATGTGAAGTATTAAATAGTTCTGAGATCAAAAGATAAAGTACACACTCATATTACGTTTATTCATTACTTAGCCATTAGCCTCGATTCGACAGCGTTTGGAAACTGAGTGATACTTTCTTACGTATCCCTTGCAAGTATTTTTTCTTACTTGTGTTTCTAATGTGGATAATTCATTATGGTTATCTTTTATGTTCCTCCATGCATACTCTGTTAACTGAAATTGTAGCATGCATGTAACAATATATAGAACTCTAAATGCTACTGTTAATTCAACTTCTGTCCTCGGCAGAGATTTGCACTTTTAAAGGCAGAAAGTTTAAAACCAAGATTCGAACACACAAAGAAGCTAACTTCAATACACACATTGAGGAATTCTGAAATAGTATATTAAAATATACCTCAGACGCTTCTTCCTAATTTAATTGTATACTACTATATTCCCATTCGAGTCTCTGTAACAGAACACTCAGCGAAACAAGGGTACAGAGTTTTTGCCAAGCAGATGGCTTTTGGCCAGCACATCAAGTAAATTACGTTTTAAGGTGTAGGACAATAACTGATACATTATCCGATGTTATTCTGAACTTTGTGCTTTGTCTGAGGTAAGTTAAATTTGAAATAGTCTACATGACGTTCTGAGAGATGGATCCCACTCTCGTCCTCGTATGATTCCTTGTCTTTACACTGACGGATTTTGAATACTCATTTTATTTAAGATTAGTTCCGGCAGCTTACATCGAAAATGAGGTATTTTAAATACTAGAATTCTAGTCGTCGCCACTGTTTGAAGATAAACACAATGCAATTATATGTGTTACATTGATGATAACGTTAAATATGATCTGATATGTCTATAGAAAATATCAATACTAAACGAAGACTGAGTAGTTCAAAATGCCTATTACCGGTAAAATCATAAGTCAAAGACTGCTCTTTTTCTGCCGAAGAACGATACGGGATGGAGGTAACTTTCGATATGCTTGTAATGTAAGGCTTGATTTCTGATGTTTACAACTCCGTGTTCACGAAGCTTTGTGATGCACATATGGGGTGGTGCGTCGTGGATCAGCCCAAAGGGATGATTAAAGTGTAAATGAATACCAGACTAAACTTTTCCCTCTGACTAGGGAAGCAGGAAGTAAGCACTGAAAGGGGTGAAAGAGGCGCCTGTCCGCTTAATGGCTGCATAACATTAATGTCAAAAAGTTGTACCCTGAAATTATTACAGAATGGGCAGTATTGGCTGATTGATTCACAGGTTGTTTAACTACACTTTATCAGCTCCAAAGTTAATAGAGTATCGAATAAGATAGGAAGATGACCGTGACTCGGTGGTAGATAAGGAGATGGAATGCCATTGTCAAGCTTGGCATTTGGTTGAGGGACAGAGGAAAATCTGAGGATATTCGTGACCTGGGCGATATTCAAACCGCGAAGACCCTATTTCCAAATAAAATTTCGGAACGGTAGCTCTACAACAATCTGCTCTATAATATTATGTGTTGTACTGGTGGCGAATCAATTGTCAGTTAGAACTCCAGTGACTCGCTGAGGATGGTTGGTTTGAGGTCGCTTTCCGAAGAAGACAGTTTACGCCGTCAACGCGATTCTGTTACTACAGGGTAAATGTACACGTATAAGAATATACAAAATTTAATGCAGGCGGATATGACAATAACATAAGCCTGTCTTGCCTTATGAACTTTCTTTGTGAAAGGGTAAAAAGGAGACACGCCCTTCTTGTAAGTTCAAATTTTTACTTTCCGCTCTGGAAACCTAACATTATAAGGCTCATAAAACTTGCATTGATGTCACAAACTGTCTTCCTGTTATTACATTGTGTGTAATTTACTGTGTCACTTCTTACGTTTACTTAATGAATGCCTGTCACTGGAATTCGTCTAAGGATCACAGCAAGTGCTGGAGATGCGATACATTTGAAGAAACTGCGTCAAAATTTAATTAACTTCTCGTGTGTAGGATGTAAGATATTTTTATGCCATTCTGAATGATAATTTATTCAACGACACTGTATCAGCTATTAGAAAGGATTTAACGCCAGTAATTGTTGGTTATATTAGCATGACAATCGCATCCTGTGGAGATCTCGCTTTGGAAGAGGCTACGGACTGTCGTAAGACAGACTACAGAATGAATGAATCATACTCAACATCTTATGTTATCAAGTGTTTGGTGTGTCTCACATATGTCCTACCTTAAAGCCAAATTCACCAATATATTAACTAAGGTTTCATAAATGAGACTTCGAACATCGAGTAATGGTAATATACCCTGTACGTCATGAGGTGAAGAAATAACATTACGCAATTCAAAAAAATATAATCATGCCATATTGGCCATAACATCTGATCTAGAGGAAATGCCCTGTTTAATACCAGAAGGCCGATGCTTGAGGATATGATCACCTGATGTAAATAATTTAATTCATTTGCTTCAGTGTTGGATATTATTATTAACAACATTTAATCTTCGGTTTCTGCTATCAGAAAATTAATTTAGCTAGTTGATGGAATGTTGGTATATATGTTGTTTACCAAGCAGCTAACGCATAAACCGTCTAGGTTCCTCGTACTGTTGCTGGTCACTGATGCAAAATGTGGAGTTAAAAGGCTATCCTATCATTGCCATTTCACATTAATTCTGCATATCGCTTAATGCATATGTTTCGCTTGCTTTAATGTTCAGTAACTCAAACGTTTGGTCTACGAATTTAGTTATAGGGGTAGTTTGTTATCAGAATAGACACACATTCTTTCCCTAAAATTATCAACCAAATAACCTTTGTGTAGGAGATGCATTGTGCTTTCATGGAAGCAGAAAAGAGATTTTAAATGTTATTAAATTAAATTCTCCCTTCAGATATAACCACTTGTATCATCTATTTTCAGACCAGCCAGCTTGATCACTCTGTATTTATTGGGCCTTATTTTAGTCTCAAAAAATCTACGACTGTTTTATGCGTAGGAGTATACCTACAAATTACGCTGTTCATTACGTGAATCGAATGATTTTATGACAGAGATTTCGTGTCTTCTCTAACAGCTGGGAAAATTGTTTAATTATTGTTCATAATTGTTTATTATTTAATAATGTACAAAAGTATTATGTTTTTTATTAGATTGCTAATCTAATGATTGTATGACATAAATTCCACGTCTTTTCTTGAAGGTTGGAATCCAATTTTTAATTATTATTCTAATTCTTCGTTAAAGAATTAACCAGTGAAAAATGTGAATTGCATATCTGAGATGTTTGTACAACTTCCTTTATAGTTGTGGATGACGTAAATCCATCTTAATTTTCCAGTGACTACGTTTCCTGTCCCCCCCCCCCCTCTACATGAAGCATAGTCTGGGGTCTTATAAAATTGTTACCCTGTATGTAATTAGTAGTTTCTGAGTCAGGCAACATTACTTACAAGAGTACTGCTGACTCCCGCTATGTAATAGACCTTGATTTAATTAACCTAATTTCTAACAACAATAACATAGGAGCGCGTCAAAATGCAAAACGGCGTTTAGTCATAGGGTATACATATAGGCTTGCAGTTGTCATCCATGGTTTAAGAATTATAAGTGGTGATGTCCGTAATATCACCATCACCTTCTTACGTACTCTGCAGAAAACTTGTGATGTGTTTGCTACTTGGCATACATAAACATACTACAGACATGCCGGTTAAGAACTCATGACTTTGTCAGTATAATAAAGTCGCCTTCAGGAGTAGACGGAGGGATGTACTCATTACATTCACAGAACAAGTTGGTTTAATCAGTAACGTTTACGAATTGATCATGGGGTACCCGCTTCGAATCTCGAACGGCACACTAAATGTCTTGATTGAGATGTTTCGTGTTTTTCTTCTGTGCCTTCACGCGAAAGCCATGGTAGTGCCTTGAAATCAGCTTTATAGCCCTTTTCTCAATCCTTTCAATTTCAAATAAAAGTTGATGCCTTTTATAAAGCCAATTAGAAAGTAGGTATGTTGTCCAAATGTATTATATTATTGGTTTTTTGTAACTTTTGATATATCTGTGAAATCCTGAAGAGTAAGTAATGATATTTTAAAAGTCTGAAATACGAGGGATTTTAGCGGTCGCTAAGAGATAGTCTTACGAACTTCCAATTAAAACTGAATGTTCACCCCTAGCTTTTAGCTTATGATAAACGAGATACGTGTATCTGACTTCCGTGATGTATCACTACTTCTCTGTTAATCCGGTATGAAAAATTTTCTGAGTGATCAAAGCCAACAGTGGGGTCAGAGTTTAAAAAATCAACTCTCATACTTTCCAGTGACACATACAAGTGTTACTTGCGAGAACCATTTGTTATTCTTATGTAACCGCTGCACACTGTATTGAAGACTAAGAGACATAAAGGTATCGTGTCTGGCAAATTTGTGACAATTCCAAAAATGAACCACATCCATAAGTTATATATTTGAAACCTAGGCACAGGTTCACTCTTGCCATTTTGATTGCTGAGGATAGGAGCAAACGCCTCAGCTTGATTCTGTGAATCACATTTCGTAATTCTTAACCTCCCAGTCCCCACATGCTGTATTGTTACAAAAAGCCCCGTAGGTCAACCAGTCGTATTTTGCATAATTTTGAATACAGTGCCTGACAAAATTAAGGAAGTGTTCTCGGTCTGTCAGCCGTGTGAAAACTGGTTGATACCCAACGTTTCGGAAACTGCACCTGCGTCCATCATCAGGAGTTACTGTGATGAGATTTGCACGAAATTAGACTTTCAGACCACCCTGGGCCTATCCAGTCTCCTGCAGTGGGTATAGGTAACTGACAAATTACCGACTTACAGAATGTGTGAAGCTTTACTTTCACGTCTCCTATACGTCTTCACGACATTCTCGTTTGGCACTGGGACAATTTTGGCTTTAATAAATCCAACCTAAATTATGGCTGGAGTGTTTATTGGAAAGGTTCTGTACACCCCCGCATGTCACTAAGGACACGCACACGCATAAGGATCTGTGATGGTGCGTTTTGCATGCTTAAGTAAAGCCCCCTTTTCATGCACGCATGCATCTGTGACGCATTGGAGGGGAAATGGTTCTTGTAGACGGAACCTGACTGTGGACATGGCCAGCCAGAAACTTGTATGTCGAAATTAACTCCAGAGCTCTGGAGGTAGCCTGCCAGTCTTTCGCTGGAAAAAGAACATCATCATCATCGGACAGGTGATGGTGTAGCGGAAATGCTTCGAATGCCATAAAAACTTGGTTCAGGTGAGCCATCTTTTCAGGGCGAATGTAAACAAATAATGGAATAAAAATGAAATATTAAAAAATATGTAAAATACCTTGGATATCTCTTAAACTACGTACATTTATCCCGCAAAAGATTTCGAGCTCTTCGTCTTCAAATATGTCATCAAAATTGAGGCATTGCGATGAAACGCATGACATGTATCAGTACTTAAAACATACAGCAGTTTTCAAGCAGGTACTATACAATACAGTATCAGGTATGATTTTTTAAATGAATAGATGCCTTTGATATAAAAATAATTTCTTTATCCAAATACAGTTAAAATTTAATTTGGAATGGGACTAGTGTGTCTGAACTTGTTATATTTCTTTAGTGAAAATCATTCCATTTTTATCGCGAGGTACTTAAGAGTATTTGTATGTTTCTTTGTTTTGTGTTCCACGATTGCATTATTTCCTTATTTTAACAGTTTGTTTCCACATTCCCTGTCACTTGAATTTACTTTTTCTTAAAGTGTTTATCCATGTATTACCGTATGGCTTCATTGGACTCTTTCGCTAGGGTAAAAGCTGTCGAAGCGTGACATCAACACTTGTCTGAATATGATGTAGAAGTTAAGCGTGGTGGAACTTCACACTCTCCCACTGAGCGTCTTTGCACAGTTGTTACCTAACACTCTCGCGTTTGGTATGTACCCCCTTTGAATCATAGAGGGGCTATTCCAGTTGACATTACTTGTGGAATTTCTCAGCCACTAATGACCATTACCGGGAAAATCCCTCAAAATAGGCCACGATGGCCTTCTCCCACGTCGCTTGTACTGCTGTATCTCCTTACAATATAAAAGCAATCCCATTACAGGCCTGGACAGACCCTTATGTTTCCAGGAGGTTGAGGCTCCCAGATTTCTAGACAATCGGCACATGAAGGTGGTAAAGTTGTCAGCCCTATGCACCGGCCGCCTTCACCCCCCAGGAAATATTCCTGGTACTCATTTCTGTTAAAGGCTGAGTCGACCTTAGGGCCATACTGCGACCGAAACGATTATGTCAAGGAAAAATTCCAATGACACCATCGGGAATCGAACCCGCGACGTCCTTACAATATAAGCCCTATATAATATTTGCCAAAGTACATCAACGGAAACCCAACAAACATTTGGTCATGATGTGTGGATGTTTTTGTAATGTGTGTACGGTGTTCTAATGTGTGTACTTGTATTTACTGTATGTATTTTGTTTTGTAATTGTGTATAGTTTGTTTTGTATTGTTATTTTTATGTATATTTATATGTCCATTTGTATTGTGTGTACTAGTGTAAGGACTACTGCCACCGGGTGAAAACCCAATTGCAGTAAGTAATAATAATAATAATAATAATAATACAGGTATCTTTGCCTGTACTGTCGTGTAAAGTAAAGTGGCACGCTCTAATTTGCAGTATCGATGTACACATTGGGCAGCATCTTGCACCAGTAGTGGCAATGCTATTTTCAATGTCGTGCTTGTGGTCGTTGACCAGGGGTTGCTGCGGCGCACCCACCACTGCTTTCCCAGAATTATCGAGTAACCGCACGTATATTAATCGTCATTTTTTCCCCGCCTTGGTGAGGCATGCGCGGCAAATACAGAGAATTTCCTGTTCGTCTGGTAGATGTTGAAAACATGGCGTTCTGGCGTTCTATGATTATAGAACGCCTATGTTGTACGCCTTTTCAGCCCGTCCGTCTTTATGCTTACGTCTGAACCACATCATAGAGGACATGGTGCTTTTGAAGTCTTTCAGAACATGAGTCACGGTGTGATACCGTGCCTGAATTCTATATTAATGCTACTTTAAGTGAAGAAACCTCCCACCAATTGTGGACGTTAGGTTCCTGATAAAAACATCACATTAAAAAGAACAACTTCTTGTGGCAGGTTGGAGGTTAGGGTATCCACAGAGGCTGTTGAAATTCACCAGAGCCTAAGTTGCCTGTTCCTTCACTAAATACAAAAGATAAGCATCACGTTTAAAAATGGTAATAATAAATGCTTAACTAACGTACTAATTATAGCAACGAACTCAAACCTTTATTATTTACAGTCTTGGTATGTGGCATCCCGTTGTGCTTCCTAAACTGAATCATAAGTACCTTTCTACTCCGTCAACACAACTTTATTAGTAAACAGCACTTCTTGTTGACAAATTATTACAGATGAAGGCTTTCATATTCGTATTTTTATGTTTGTTGATGCTTTTAGCTTGACTGGCAAGTGGACAGATAAACAATAAAGATTGCTCACTAATAAAGTTGAGTTGACGGATTAAAAGGTTCTGAATTTCTCAGCTCATTGATTTTTTTCATCTTATGTATTGATACTTAATACACTACTTCTCGGGGTCAGGATCAGTCCCCGTCTTCAGGCTTACTTCTAAAAACAAATTGTTGCTAGATAATAACTATTTTTTGTGTCAGATGTTTGGTGAGATTTGCATAGCCATAGTTTTTACACTCTTGTCGAAATTTGCTGTATTCGCTAATTTTAATTCTAGTCTGTATTTATTAACCAGAATGTAAATAGTTATTATGTAAAAATATTTTATTTCATAGAAGTAAGCCTGAAGAAGCAGCCGATCCTGTCCTTGAAACGTAGTTTGTTATATATAAATACATGCGATGGAAAAAGTCCAGGAAGTTAATAAGTTCATGTTTCGGTTAAGTTGGATGTTTACCTTAAGAATTTAGATTGCTGACACATGAATACCATGATAACGACCACGGACCTCACTGAAAACGAAGATAGTTTTATTGGTCTCTTAGTGATGAAGACACCATTTCTTTCTTGTCTGTACACAAATTAGAAACCGCGGATACATAAACCCAACTACCGCTGTTGGGAAAACTTAATGCAAAGGGAAAGTCGCAGTTAGTGAATGACTGATATGTGTTTGACCTACTACAAGTAATGTAGAGTGACAGCGAATAATGTACAGCTGTCAAATATTTTTAAGTAAATTAATTTTCTCGTGAAGGTGCATAGACTGCTCTCACTTCGGCCTCATGCCTGAAACAGAAAACTAATCGGCTGATGGGCTTTACTGCGAAATGGGCTAGATTTCACGACGAAAACTGATGAACGGTTATATCCTTGATCCCGAGTAGTGGTATGGTGGAGACTACCGACGGAGCAGAAAATCTTAGGGACAGGAAACGTACGTTTACGTGTACGTTCTTTTTATCATCCTGTTTGATAAGAAGGAGCAGTACTAAAACTTAAAGGGTACTTAAATTTACATCATCTAGCGATTACGTTAGCTTGAGAGTATAGGTTTATTTTATGTTGAATTGAAGGTAAAGATAGGGGTAAATTTCTCTCTGTCCACGCCATGAAAGAATACAAGGGGAGTAAACGTATACTTCCACTGATTCTTAAACTCTGCACTAGATGGACTTGACAGGTCACATTCACGCCTCGGCCGATTCACATCCACTTATTTCATACAAAATTCCTACAACTGGTAAGAGGGGTCTTCAGTAGTTTGTTATGAAAATATTTTGGTTCTCATCTCTGTAGCCGCATATAAAGACAACCGGTTCGAATCCTGTAGAGAGCTTGAATGTTTCTCCATCTTATTGCCTGCGAAAGTGCACACACTACGACGAAATTATATCTTCCAATTAACTCTTTAAACTTAATGGTCAATCATATACCGCACGGTTTAACAGTAAAACGCCGCGATTTTCTCGTACAATTTATTTATTTCGTATTATTCACCCAACAAACAAACATCAATACCCTCTCTAATGAAAATTATCGGTTTTCTGTGAGGTAGGAACTTAACCATTATGTATGATGTAAATTAATTTTAGTCTTCAAACGTTACGTAATCTGTTGCTCAGAGGAACAAAACTCGAAGGATCTCCATAATGAGAGGCGGTCAAGCCTCGAAGGGGACAGAAGAACCGACGAGTAAGAATAAAAAGAAGAAAAAGGCATCGAAGAAGAACCGAATCAGCAAGAAGGGGAACTGAAATGACACCAGAGAATCTTAGGAATATAAAGTGAAAGAGAAAGGGAAAGAACAACAAAGAAATGCAGTAGGAGGAAAACACGAAAAGAAAATAGAAACCCGAACTCAAAACAGGAAGAAAAAGACGACAAACAGGGACTTGAATATTACACGCATGTTTCAGTGTCATAATGAATACAGAATTACTGTGAAGGAATCCTTTAGGAGCTCCATTTAACTCGAGTCAATTGGCCTACAATTTTATTAGTTTTCTTTGTATTAACCTGCCAACGAAGCTGTATATTTCTGGCTGACTTAAGATATTTCACGGCCCACTTCACAAGTCACGTCATGACATAAGACTGATACCTTCCGTACTATCAACCAAAACCACCTGTCAAATCGCCCCAATTTTCTTCCTAATGACCGCTTCGGGCAGGTTTCACTATGCGTATGCAGGTTTAGACTGCTGCTATTTTTTATTGCGTGGAAAAGAGTGAGCGAGGCATGAGGTAGGGTGGGGGGTGCTGACTCGCGGGAATTTTTAAAACAGGTTTTCTTCTTTAAGGGCTTAGGTGGAAAGAACCGTAGAAAAAAAAAAGGAAGGGGTTAATTGTGCGTAGGATGAGGGGCTGGCCGGCTGTGGAGAAATGTTGCATAGTCTGGGGGAAGTTCGCACACTGACTGGAATTCTTTGACGCGACGAGCTACAAAACATCTTCACTTAGACAGTAAAATTGACCCTGTGCAGGTTATGAAGGCATAGTGGGGAACGGAGATATAACTCCACTCATTCCGAACGTCTGCGCTAGATGGAGTTCAATGGTCAACTTCACGCCTCGGGTGCTTAACCCCCATTCCCCGGGGATAGGCCACCGGTACACATTGAATATGAAACTGGGTGGGTCCCAGAGCCGGTCTTGAAGCTTTAAAGAAGAGAAATATTTGTTGCCTCTTCCGGGAATTGAACTACCATTCCTCGGTCTTCCAGAAAGTAGCCTACTCACGAAACCGACTACAATATTCTGGCTGTCTTTACTGAGAAGACAGTGTCTACTTAACTGCCCTAAATATTTGTTATGGAAACCTGAACTTCACCATCTCCACAGAAATTGCACTGAACAGGTAGAACTACGAATGGCAGAGAAAGGCCAGAGTATTTGGAGTTACTTCTACCCCATTATTATTTTTTCAGCCACAAGATCACAGAA
Organism: Reticulitermes speratus; assembly: GCA_021186555.1. Taxonomy (NCBI): domain Eukaryota; kingdom Metazoa; phylum Arthropoda; class Insecta; order Blattodea; family Rhinotermitidae; genus Reticulitermes; species Reticulitermes speratus. Next base: position 13,114,489 of record JAJKFL010000001.1, read on the forward strand.
GGATTGCCTTGGGGTTTAACGAAGTTCCAAGGGAAACGGGGGGGGGGGGGGGGGATCTATAGCACTGGTTACTGCATACATCTGTTTGGTGTCTGTAAGCCTTATTGTCAAAGTGGTTACTAATGCAAAGCAGGTGTGATGTCACACATTTTTTCACATTTCTTCTTACAATTTAAGGTTATGTAAGTATAATTCCGTGTCTGCTTCTACCAGCAATCGTTTTTCAGTATCATATGTCAGACACGTTATGCTGTCGTTGTTTACATTGTTTGTGAAGATTACTACAGCGTGTATACATAATTATTGTAATCTTATACAGAGTTACAAGCGTTATGTAACAGTAAGGATATGTGCTTGAGCAGTAAGAAAATTTTTTTATTTCTCTACATTGTATAAGGCAACCCATGACAAGAGTTGGTATTTGGTATAGAAGTCCAGAGTGGTTTTATGAGTAAAATCTTCTGTAATGGTCTCAGATCGAAAACTTAATTGCCAGGATTGATTTTCAACTCACCAAATTTTTATTGCGTGTGATAGAGTGCGATGTGGATTTTGCGTGTTGTTCAACGTCTTCTAATCTGTGATTTATGCTGAACCACTCGTTTTTACAGCAAGTGCAGGGAACGTGCGACAGTTGCTCATATATAACTCCATGGCGCACTTATGCTAAGTCGCTGTACTACGAAAGAAATTTCTCGGCTGCTTTGAAACCCAGTGGTACATTACCGTGTTCAAAAGGGCTGGCAACTGAATCCTGTCATAAGTCAGTAAATCGGAGTCAACACTTTTCCAACTCCTTCTATAGGGTCCATTTTCAGGCGCTTTCGAAAAATTGCGAAAATCAACTATTAGCTTCGTCATTTCTGTCTGTCTGTCTGTCCGCCCACCCGCTCGCGAGCCCACATGAAACAACTCGGCTCCCACTGGACAGATTTTCATAAAATTTGATATTTGATATTTTTTCGAAAATCTGTCGAGAAAGTTCAAGATTGATTAAAATCTGACAAGAATAACTGTACTTTACACGAAGACCAGTACACATTTTATGATCATATCTCACTCAGTTCTTCTCAGAATGAGAAATGTTTAGAAAAAGTTTAAGAGAAAATCAAAGCACACATTTTATGTTGAATAACTTTTCTTTTTTTCTTCTTCTCTTCTTCTTCTTCTTCTTCGAAAATCGTGTCGTTTATGGGATATGGTGGAAAATACTGTAACGCCGGACAGGACACAGATGAAAATACGGCGCCTGCCCATTGCATGCTGGATAACGAAGGCTGCAAACACACGCTCAGAGTATGTAATACTTATCGCTGTTCCATGGCAACAATGGTTGCACGAAAGTGCCCCTGTTACGTTATACGTACATAGCATTTCTCGTAACATATTCCCTTCTTCGCGTAACTCTCCCTTCATATTTTCCAACGAAAAGTGTTAATGCATTTCTCATCTCCGAAATACGTGCTACATGCTACACATCTCTTATCCCCCTTTACATAGTCACCCAAGCAATATTTATAGTAAAGCACAAAAATTATGGAATTCCTCATTATGCAATTTTCTGCAGCTAAGGCCACTTCTTCGCTCTTTAATTCAAATGGTCTTCTCAGTACCGCTTTCTGAAACACGCCTGGTCTCTTATTGTGAGGGACCAAATTTTCTACCCAATGAGAACCGTAGTCAAAATTATACTTTTGCATGTTTTACTTTACAGCTGCATGGGATGTAGGAAATGTTATCCGAATTTAGTGCGCTCTTAAACTGTTTATGAACGCATTTTGCTTTATTCTTTTTTTCCAATATATTTGAAAACTGATTTCTGCCTCTGTATGTGACATCTCGATAAATAAGAGGCTCAGAACTGAGGCCAAGAACGAAAGTACAATTATGGACACTTGAGCAAAGTCTGACAAAAGACGAGGTAAGAATTCTTTCCCACCCTATTTCAAAATAGTGTGGTACATATCATAACATAATGTGGATGCAGTTTTTAACAAGAAGTCCATCAAACAAAGGAATAACGAGGGGGGTATGTCCGTCCGTCTGCCCTCATATTCCACCTCCATTAATGCTAAAAGAATTCCAAGTAAACTTAGTATTGAGGCACCGAGATGTTTTTCCTGCAGTAACAAGGGATATCAGCAACTGCTGCCAGGTCGCCTCTGGAGACTACCCGGCATCCTGTCCAGTGCGTATCAGTCTCTCTTTCTACGAGAGAAAACGACTGGAGCGTGAAAATCACCAGACCCTTCCGTCTACAGTATCACCGTGGTTACAAATGGAGGAGTATCACTTTAGCTGAATGATACCTGCATCACCAGGCGCGTGACAAATGTATTTTCGCCTTGTTTTTTTAATCAGTCCTAAGAACCGTTGAGTGAATTTATTTTTGGGTATTATAACCATATTGTATTTAAACATTAGATAACATTTTGAGGTTTTCTTAAAAGATGTTTGTATAAAGAATTTAACACAAATGAGGACTGAAGTCTGCCTACATCTTTTATGTAGCGTATTTTTCTATGGATATGGTTACAATCTGCCTCTATATCATAATTGTATCCTTATTTTACTCACTCCCACTCTGAAAATGGAGGCAGCATATTCCTTCGAAACGTTGGTATCCACTTATATGACTGCACGATGGCACGTGACAGAAGAACACACTTTGAAATAACTATTGACTCTTTGGCAGTGTGATTAGTTTCACTGTAGAATGATTAATATTAAATAAACATCAACAAAAGTCGGCATGCAAAAATTTCAGAGAACTTTGGAAAAATCGTAAACACTCGGCACTAGAATAACCACAGCACTCTTTTTCTCCATTTCCTTAACTCAGTTCAAAAAAGTCCCAAAAAACAGGGCAAATTAATCGTTCCAAAGTAAAAAGGTCGCTCAGAAAAATTTATGGGTATAATTTATTAACTAAAGCTATCTGCAAGAAAAGCTTGGTGACAAGTATAAAGATGGTTTTGAGGTGAAAAGTGTTGCAGGAACTGCTGTCATGACGGGACAGAAAAGCTCGTCCCACGATAAGATAAATGCCTCATGTGTGGCGGGGACTGTGAAGAAGCATCTAAATTTGAACAGATTTTATTATATTTTATAATAAAGAATCAATAATATGTGCTTGATATAATTCATATGGGTTAACACTTAAACATTTGTGCTTTGAAGCGTGAAATCAAAGAATTTCTTAAGGAACTGAAGAGGTGTGGTATCATGGAGTTGTAAGTTGTAAAATGGATTGATCTCACGTAATTCTGTTCTATAAGGTAATGATGATGGTATATCGCATTGGAAATTATTTACTTCATAACCTTTGCTCATTTTTTTCATGGGGGCTGGGATGGATCGTGTTCCTGAAAAGTGGGGATTTAGTAATTTCTTATTATTTTTAAAAGGATAAGATGGGAAAAGTTTATGAAGTGAATGATTCCGGATTGCCTTAGCTCAGGAAGGGTCCAAATGACAGGATTTTTATACGACAGTGGTGAACAATAAAGCGAAACACATAGAAGTAATTCAACTGGTCAAGACGCCGAAAGTACATTGCCATATTCAAACGACAATAACTATGGACTTTATCCTGTCCCATATAAATGCGTCTCATATTTATAATACTATTTCTTTAAGATTCGCTTTAGTATTAATCTTCCATCCACGCCTATTTCTGTATATGTCCCTTTCCCGCATGCAGGTTAATACAAAACATTTTAATGACATTTGATGGAGATTAGAAATTCCGAAGTTCCTGTTTGAACGCAAGGGATTTCTTGAGCTGAAGAGTTGTGATAAGGCTGGTCCAAACTGTGTGCGAGCAGGCACAGGGCTGCAGATGGCGGTGCAATCTGGTTGTCCTTGGACATGGGCGGGCATCAACAGCGGGCCGAATAACTAACTTCTTTACCGTCAGACTTATCTGCTGGGAAAGTATGGGAACGAAAGGGTAAACCCGCGCCATCCTGATGAAGCTTGATGGCGGTAAAGGGTGGGTTGCGTAAAAAAGAGAGAGGAGAAGGGGCTGTTTGCCAGCGAAATCTAGCCTCAAATTCTCCCTCTCCTCTCTCCCTCTTCCCCTTTAGCATTTTTTACCAACCACTATTCTCACTCGCAACTATGCATTTCCATGCCTTCCTTCTCTCCTTCTTTTTTGTTATCCACCATTTCCTCTTCAGTGTTGTGCAGGTTTTTTTTCTTCTGCTTGTTGAAACATCCCTCACATATCCCTCCATCATGACACAATGTGCATTTCATATTAAGATTATTTTTTCTTTGGTGTCTGGTGGATTGGTCTGTCTGTATACATAGCTAAAGAATGTCTTGCAGGTGTCCCACTGTATTTCATTCTAAGTATCTTTTTCAATCCCCGCAGTTTGCCTCTTGATTATGTTTTATTATGAAAAGAAAATTGTGAAGCGTACAAAATTTTAGTCGGAAGGCATGAAGGGAAGGGTCTAATGTGGAGGAGACCTAGGTGCAAACAGGAAGATAAAAATAAAACAGATCTTAAATAGAGTGTGTAGACGCAATATGGTTTCATCTGGGTTAAAAGGACATGGCAATTGACGTTTTGGCTCCACAAAAAAGTGAAATTTTTAAACAGCTACGGAACTGACAGATACCAAAAGTTTATGTTCCATGGCATTAACCGTTAATGAAAATAATCATAGTAATGAGACATGCAATTTCTTCTGAGGTCCGTCTGTTACTCCTTACGGAAATTTTATCAGTGTCCTTAATCCATTGCTTGATTCGCAGGTTATGTAGATTCTGTCGAATGAGATTGGTTTTGGGAATAGCGGGGAGCTACGGATGTGGTAGAAGGCAGTCGTGGCTTATTGAGAAGTATTATGACGCACTTGCTTGGACATAATGAGGGAAATGACGGAAAACCTCAGTCAGGCGGACATTCGAAACGGGAACCACTACAAAACGTTTCTCGCTCCTACATCTAAAACTTCTCCCTGGACGCTCCTGTGGTCCACCGTGCTGACTTCATGACAGTCTTTCTTCTGTAAGGGATAAGTGTGCAGTTGATCAGAAGTTTCTTTCTAAGAAACCCAGTGATGCGTGTTTGTCAGCACAAAAGGTTTTTTATTTCAGCCACGTAACTTTTTCCGTGTGTGCACGGATTGAAGTATTAAGGTCAATGAGAGGCGGAGTATTTCTACGAGTAGCTGCACTTGTGATAGCTCTTCAAGAACGCTCTACCTTACGCGGGTATCTCAGTCACATAATGAGTGGCTTATGTTATAGCGACAAAGTCCGCATTTCTGTACCAGCAAGAATTTTCTCTTGGCCACCAGTGTCCTGAAATAGACCCTGTAGCTTACCTCACTTCTATCGAATGTGTACCAGGGTCTTTTTTCCTGAGGGCAAGGGGTCGTGTTTTGACGCTATTAATTATATAATGCGTAAATGTCAGGAATGCATGGAGTTTTATTTCAGTTCCAACTATACGATTTCATGACCTGGTGTTAAGATCCACGCCTTGACAACTTAACTTTCAGCTTTTTCAGTGTTAATATTATCCTCTTGTTTATACTTCAATTCCATAAACTCTACCGTTTCTAATATTCTACAACGAGAACTATTTGTATCATGTGTTTGAAGATTACAGGCTTCTGGGATATGACGCTGTGTTGGATGGTATTTTGTTTTCGACGTTTTTGGAAGGCTTTATGTCTTCATTTGCAACGTAGTCGAATACGAATAAGTTGCTGGGAGAATACTGTATATTATTACTCTTCTACTCTCTTAAAGATGGCGGCATTATGTCCCTCCGAAACGTCGGTAACAAATCAACACGTTGTCATGTCCCAGAAAACTGATATTTTTATCAGCAACGCTATAAAATACTCAAATCACGCATCTATGTAGTTGTTTCTTCCACGCGTGCTAAGTTTTCCATTTCTTTCTTGCTGTGTGAATAGAGCAAATTCTTAAACCCATTTTTACATAAGAATCTCAGTTCTCCTGTTGTACTGTAATTGTATCTCCTAGTTCCGCATGAAGACGTGCTGTTTGTATTAAATAAAAACATCCTTCTGCGTCCTTTACACGACTAAATCTTAGATAATACGGAATATTGTTGAACGTTTTAGTGCAAACAAAATTTCCATTTGTTTAAGCTTATCATATCTCTGGATTTTGATCATGGGTAAAAAAAAAAAGGGAACGTTATTCATGTGCTTGTTATTACGTACCACGCTGTGAAGACGTGTAGGGAAGTGGTTGTTGAGCTCTACGCAATCTTAACCACAGCACTAGATGTAGATGAATGATCAGCCTGACGATTATTCCACTTTACTCTCGAGAAAAGCCTTCTGGGTAATCATTGGATTGGAGCCTGAGGGGACACTGGTGGTGAGAAGAAAAATCTCTGCGGAGACATGAGCATTCATTCATTCTGTAGTCTGTCTTACGACAGGTCCGTAGCCTCTTCCAAAGCGAGTTCTCCACAGGGTGCGATCTAGTGCTTCCTCTTTCAATTTCCAGTATCTTTTCTTTTCCTTAAGGTCATCCAGTAGCTGCTTACGTCTTCTCCCTCGTCGTCCCGTCATTTCTATCCTTCCTTCTAACTTTCCTTCAATCACGTGTTTCAGAAGGCAGTTTCTACGCAAGATGTGACCAATCCAGTTAGCCTTTCTTCTTTTTATTGTATGTAGTATATTCCTCTCCTCCTTGACTCTGTGTAATACTTCTTCATTTCTCACACGATCGGTCCAACTGATCTTCTCCATTCTTCTCCAGCACCACATTTCAAAACTTTCCAGATACTTCTGATCTACTTTCCGAAGTGTCCACGTTTCAGCACCATACAAAGCTATGCTCCAAATGTAGCACTTTACTAGTTTCTTCCTTAAATTTAATTCCAGTTTGCTGGTGAAAAGATTTTTCTTCTTGTTGAATGCTGTTTTTGCCATGGCAATTCTGGATTTAATTTCACGTGTACACCTTGCATCACTTGTTATCATGCTACCCAAATAATTGAAATATTCCACATTCTCCAATTGTTTTTGATCTATCATAATTTTCATTGGGGATGGTTGCCTTGAGATTTTCATTACTTTAGTTTTTCCCACATTCATTTCCATTCCATAGCGTCTTCCAATTTCAATTAGTCTATCAATCATGTCCTGTAGCACGTTTTCTTCCCTAGCCAGTAGCACAAGGTCATCTGCATATTTCACAGTGCGAATTACTTGTCCTCCTATTTTGAAGTCTCCAAACCCTTCAAGAGCTTCCTTGGTAAGGTACTCGCTGTATAAGTTGAACAGAATCGGTGACAAACAGCAACCTTGTCTAACTCCTCTTCCAATCTTCACACTTCTCGTCTCCCCTTGGTCCAGTCGTATTTTGACACTTTGTTCCATGTACAATTTGCTGACTAATCTTCTTTCGCGCCAGTCTATCCCAATTCCTTTTAGGATTTGCATTAATTTGGTCCAGTTGACACGGTCAAATGCCTTCTGCCAGTCTATGAAGCAAGCACACAATTCCTCATCTATGACCAAGGTTCGTTCTGATATTATTCTCAGCATCCCAATTGCATCCCTAGTTCCTTTTCCTCTTCTAAATCCAAACTGATCTTCTCCAAGTGCATCTTCAATTTTCCTCTCAATTCTTCTTCTAAGTATCCTCGCTACTATCTTTGCTGCATGTGCGATGATGCTGATTGTGCGATGGTCGCTGCATTTTGTAGCTTTGGGCTTCTTCTTTAAGGCAATCATTGTAACTTCAATAAAATCTCTGGGCCATTCTCCAGTTACATACATGCTGTTGATCATTTGTGTCATTAGCCTTAGACCACCTTCTCCCAACAATTTGAGTACATCCCCAGGTACATCATCATCTCCTGTAGCCTTCTTATCCCTCATCTCCTTGATAGCTTTTTCCACTTCACTTTGCAAAATATAAGGGCCTTTCTCGTCTTCATCTACTTCATCTTCAGGTTCGACGTCTAGATGTTCTGGTCGATTAGCTCGATCGTAGAGCTCTGTGATATAATTCTCCCAAATTTGCAATACTCGTCTCTGATTTATTATTATATTGCCTTGAGAGTCTTCGATGCCAATGTTTTGAATCCCATGGTTTTCTTTCCAACCTAGTTCCTTTGTCTTCATGTACATTAAATCATAACGTCCTATTCTTTGAAATTCTATGATCTCGTCGCATATGCTCTCCAGATATTCCTTCTTGGCGTTGTCCGTGGCTCTTTTCAATTCGTTCCTCAGTCTTCTGTAGTTCTTCCTTCCTTCTTCATTGTTGACATTCTTCCATTTCCTTCGTTCATCCATTTTACTGATCATCTCCTGTGTAATCCATGGCTTTCTTGCTCTCCTCTCGACTTTTCCAACCAAACCACTCATAGTATCTAACACACATTATTCCACTTTACTCTCGAGAAAAGCCTCCTGGGTAATCATTGGATTGGAGCCTGAGGGGACACTGGTGGTGAGAAGAAAAATCTCTGCGGAGACATGAGCATTAGTGTATCCGAATTTCGTCCCTGCAGATGCTTGTCGTAATTGTAATTAAGTAAGGCCGAGATCGCACTCTCTCACGTCTGTTCGAGCCGTCACCCATTTCTGATTCGGCTTTACGTAACTCAACAATAACTGGTGCAACGGATGAAATGAGTAACGAAGCTTAAATATTTCCAAGTTTGTCATTTGTCTTTACGATTGTATTTGACTTGATTTGGGTCCTAGATCACCTTTATATGGGTCTGAGCCCTTGTTAGTACCAGGTTCACATTTGAGCCAAATCATCTGTATAGATAATACGGTGTATTTAGTGAAACAATTTAAACTTCCATCGACATTCGATAGGAAATAAATAAATTACATATCAACCAGTAAAAATGTGGCAGCATAAAGGAGGTTATAGCTTGTCGGTAATAAGTCTGATTTGTATTCTACAGGACCAGTTTCGAATCTCGGTTGGATTACCGATAACCTGACAGGCGTGTTCTGTGAATTTACTTGGTTTATGGAGAAGAATGTTGTAGTGTATTCTTTAATAGTCATGACGGCCTCGTTAGAAATCCCTAAATGATCTCGAATTATGTTTGTTACTCGTCTTTACATCTCATGATCTGTCCGGTTGAAATATTTTCATTAATTAATTTAATACTTTTGAAACTAAACTTTATCTATATGAGATGAAAAATTTCAGTTCTACCCCACAGAGAACCATCTCAGTATTTACTACAAAGAAAAAACGTTTCATGACGTTTGGGGAAATAATCGCCTTTTGTTGTGGGGATTACACGGAACAAGAAATACACTCTGAGGGCAAGTGCAGTCTGTAAATGTTAAACGTGCAATAGTGACCACTGATCCTTAAAGATTTAAAACTCTATTATGGTTAAATATTGGGCATTAGAATTAATCCATATCAATAGTTGATATATGATTACTCTTCATTGAAGGATAAAAAATAAATGTATATATATTTCATGCAGTTTATAGTTTTGGAAAAGAGTACCTTCTGGACAGTGACATTTTTTTTTCATATTTGCAGATGTCTCTCTAATAATTTCCTACATTAGCGTATGTGAATTGTCGGTGGAAGAAGAAAATCCTGTTCACAAGAGTGTATTGATGGAGCTGGATTTTGGCACGAAATTCACTCTACATTTCTGGTTTACAGTGGGGGTTAGGGGTATTTTTGGAGAGCTCTGGGTTAGTTTAGTAAGCATTCTTTTTGTGACTATTTTGTGGAGTTGTTAAGGGAGTAGTGGTGCCAAAAGCAGACTAGCGAGCGCTACAGAGCGAACTGTTTTTACCACTGCCTCTAGCACAGAACATCGCGGCCCCATGCAGCCTGTGTTTGCCGACATCCTGCGAAACAGAATCTGCTCCTGGTGGCTCTCTCGACCCACTGACTTCGCTCCTCCCTTTTCATCAGTCAGCAATACTCTGATGCCAGAAATAGCCCTGAGTCTGTGCTTTTCGTACGTGGAAGCAGAATGTTTTCATTATTATCCTGTGTGGTTTTACTTCCGTTGCCAGACATCCCTCTGCCGCAGCGTCGTGTTCTGATATCGGTTTGAATTTTTCTTGACTCTAATGTAATTGCTGTCAGTTTTCTGAGGGCTGTTTCGGAATACCGAATGCCTGAGTAGAAGTACAATTATTTGTCAACAAAAGGATTTGTCATTTATGACATAGGAAGTATGTAGGAAGTAGGCGTACATGCATCCCATAAATGTCAATCCGCAGTAAAGAAATCTCTGTGACTTCCATAGAGGCCATTAAAATACCCTTTTAAATACTTTTATAGGCAGATGTTACAAAATTTCACAATGTCACTATTAGTTTATAATTACTTCAAATTTAATCTTTAGAATTAATTTGGAGCTGGAAGAAGCCAAACAACCTAATCCATATGCTCATATGGTAAACGTAAATTTTACCTTGTCCACGCCATGAAAGCGTTTAGGGAGGGTAGAAGTGTAGCTCCACTCATTCTTAACTTTAGCACTGGATGGAGGTTAGTGGTAAACTTCACGCACCTGTCGCTTTGCCCGGGAAAGAATCGCAGTACGCATTGAACTGAAGGCTGGGTGGGACCCGTAGCCCGTCTTGACGTTTCGGAGAAGATAAAAGTCTTGTGCTCTTGCCGGGATTCTAACCCCGGATCGTCCAGCTCGTAGCCTAGTCACTACACCGACTACGCTATATGCTCATGTGTTTGATTACAATTTTTATGTTTTTAATAAGAAGCTTGTTATTTATTTGTAATTATCCATGTTCCGGGCAGTAAATTGCACAATAAAAAGACAACAGTTTTTTAAATATATGATACTCCTCCTACATGTTTCGGCCTACATTGGCCATCTTTAGGGAGGTGGTTAACAAGGAAAGAGTAGTGGCTAATCATGTTATATGTGCAGTTATAATGCTAAAACATTTATATTTGGTAAAATGCATATTAAAATGTTTAAAACTTGGAAAGTATCGCGATACTTTATATATTGAAATGCACACAAACATCTATGTCAGAGGTGTCCATCTTGTTGTTCAGGTTTTTTCTGAAAACAGTTAAATAAAAATGAACTACTATTGATTTATAAATGAAGTGCTTGTATTATAGAGGTTGTACAGTATAACTCTACATCCTTTTTGTGGAAGTGTTTGTTTATGTTACGACAGATGGAGTACTGCATGTTATTATTAACATATTTTTACGGCTTACGTTTTTTTAATTCAGCTTATGTTTCTTTTAATTCTACGTTTTAAAATGTCGTGCGAATCTTGGTACTCTTTCTTAGCAGACCTTAAAATAAAGTGTGCGTGTTTGTAATTAAACTTTCAGTTTTTCTGAAGACTTGTCGGGCTATCAGCCAAGCGAAAAAGGCCTGGACATCCTACATTTTGGAGACTGTCCTTGCCTCCATTATCAGGGGTTGTTTTGGTGAATGTCACAGTTGTCCGTTTTATGTCGACATACATTACGGACTTCGAGAATGAATAGTGTATAAACAGAAGAGTAAGCTGTGTTATTCATCACATCGAAGCCTGACGACGGGTACAGGCAAAGTCTCTGAAAAGATAGATAGCAAGGCGGTTGTCAGTTCTTGTGTATCGGATAGAGCGAGAATGCTTCATTGCATACAGTCACCATCAAAGCTTCAAATCCTGTATTTTTAGTTTCTGCTTCCCAGAATTATCCCGCGAGCCACACTACTAAGACTGGCGATCACCAGCGACGGGCTCCTGAACTGTGGTTTGTCACAACGTGAAAAGTGTGTACAGAGTGAAGCAAGAGTCACTTGAAACTAGAGACAACATGATTTATGTCAAATGTCAAATAGTTTTTGCGCCACTCTGTATATTCATTTGTTATTTCCTGCAAAGAACGATGTCCGATACAATAGCTTCGCAGTGAATCATCCCCGAGAATCGTCTTCACCAAAATCTTTTCTCAATTAAACCCCCATATCTACTACAATGTCGCATTATCTGCTCGTAAATCGTCCTGCAAATCTTTTCCCTGTTTGAATATGTAGTTTACCAGTAAATTTCGCTCAGTTTTGCTGCTGTTATTCATCTTCAGTACCAATTTCATTCTGCAGCATATCTACTCGTATGTATATGTATGTATGTATGTATGTATGTATGTATGTATGTATATGAGTATATATGTATGTATGCATGTATATCCATATACAAATAAAGGACTTAATTCTGGTTTAAAAATGCCACCAGTCACTTTTACGTACAAGAGGACAACCTGATCAGCTGACTAGACAGCATTATCATCTAAGCCGAGATTTAACAGAAATATTTCCCTTTTTAAAGTACTAAGTTTGTTATGAGTGTACGGTATAGTTCTTTATATCCTCTGCAACTAAGCCCGTTTCTGACAAGTAAGAGAAAGTCTGCATAAAAGCTTACTGTGAAGAGATGTTGTGGAAGGTTTTCTAGCCTTTACACTGAACATCTTACATAATACACAAAAACCTTCCTTCCGCGTATATCTCGTCAACAAAACCGCATTTTATGTCTTCAAAACTAGATCACAGTAAAGTCACTAATATAAAGTCCAAGGATTATTCAAAAGAGTTCACCATAAAAAGGTTATAATCTAAAATAACTAAATTGAAAATATACTCCAAAATAATAATATTTCATCCAGTCTACACTCACGGTAAGAAAACTTTAAATACATGAATCTACTCTACTAAATCTTCAAAAAGTAAAATTATACATTATAATCAAGCACTTTACATAATTTACCTTAAACTGGCAAATACAAAGCTCTAAACAGCTGCAATACGTACAACTTCAAAATTTATTTCCATGACATAACCAATGCTCCATACTGATCTTCATCCACACGTTGCTCTTACCAGATGGAAAAACGGGCGAAGCCTGGGAGCCTTAAAAAAAGCAATGCTGTTTGGAATTCGGGAAACATTGGATAGAAAAGTGCTGTTACTTTTTATTAGTATTTAAAGTGTAAGGATATCAATTTACTTCTTACAGCAACTTCATTTCGACACAATAATTGGCGTAGAAACAGTTGTATGCGATGCGTCAAAACTAACAGCTATGTATTAAGCCATTAGGAACAATGTGACAGAATTACCGAAAAGTGAACAACAAGAATGTAAATAATTGAAGACTAAGTCTTGTTCTAGCAAATTAACGTTGCAGGTTACTAATTAGCTGAGCTAGTTCGCTGAATCAATTACAGTAATTTCTCAGAACGAAATACACCATTCTACTACCTACTATATCACCATCCGTGACAACTCAAAGTCCAGGAAGTTCCTTAATCCTTCTGTTCGTTAAGAATTTGTGGAGCTTTTCTTCCGTGTCTTCGTGGTGTATTTCTTAAGCACAGGGACAGAACAATTTGCGTTAAGCAGCAAAGCTTCGAACGTATGTGAGAGAGGTGTTTTTTTTTGAAACTCGGGACGTTCTGTTATTATCCCGACTGGGTTCTTAGTGGTTTTACGCAGTCACAACAGGCAAATGTCTTACCACCAAAATTACGAACATGACTGCTTTGTGGACTGTGAAGTAGGAGCGAAACTATAAATAAGTCTGTTTAATGTAGGCTAATTATAAGTTTCATAAGGCTATAAATCCTCGGAAAACATAACTTGAAGATAATTCTTCGGCATGATGTAAAATAACAGTATGGAAACCAAGTGAATTCCATATTTGGGGTCCACTTTTAGGTTTAATTTGCCTAACAATTAACTATGTTTTCTGGACATGTGAAGTACTATATAATTAATTTACTGACGAATTAAAAACTAATGGTGTTTAATTTCAAATAGTAGTTGAGGGTGATCATGAATTATTAGAAAGGCGGAATTTTGAAAGTAGCGGTAGTTACTTTTGGAGTTAGGTCTTTGCCTAGAGGGACTTAAGAGAAAAGGAAACAATGTTGTCCGCACTAGTTGTTGCATGAGTCAGGTTTGGTGGCATTTTTGCATGCTTAAAACTTTGCGTAAGATATATTTTTCGTGATTAGATGTACAGACATGCCCATATTGCAAATATTTGTCATTCTTCTCTGCTATTTCAGGTATATGCCAGCAGACGTTTTGCATAAAGACATATCACAGTTTTAAAGTATATTTTTAACGTAGGCGTCATGAGGCCTTCCCGGACCTCCTTGTCTTATTGCATTCTTTCTTCAAAACTTGCTGTGGGATGCTCTGTCTCATGCAGACTTTTCTTCACAATCAATTGCACCCTCAACCTTCATCCGCTATTCTAGAGAAACCACTTCTCACCCTTTGAAAAAGAACGGAGATAAATATAAAAAAAAAGGGTTTGTATTTTATTTTTCAGAAAATAAAAAGAAGTCTAAGAGGGGAGGTTGCGGACAGCACAAGGTGACTCTTGCAAGCAGCAATGTCCCTCAACCCATTTCGTCTGGTTTCCTGCCCTTGGGGCACAACTTCATCTTCCGTGGTGAAAGGGGTAGTGGGAGAACAGGGTTAAAGAATGGATAAAAAAAGCAGGCAGCGAAAACGAATTCCACCCCATACCATGGCGGCCATTAAAACTAAGCCCCCTCCACCCCTCCAGAACTCCTTTGTAAATGCTCCAAGTCTTGGCAAGCAGCAGACTGGAAAAATAGCCAGTCAGCCAGGCAGCCATCTCGTTTGAACCTGCTGGCCTGTGGCTGGGCTGTAGTTGTTGTGAATTTGTTTTGCATATGAACATGAAGATGGCTGACATTCACACGGTTGTGTTTAGACAACTTCTGACTTGCGAGCAGAATTCGACACTGCAGCAGCGGTGTGGAAATTGCTATCCGCGAAAGTACAATCCTTGCAGTGGCGGTGTTAAGTAATAACATATGATCGCCTACTGATTTTGTTTACCAATAAATGAATAAGGCAGTACATCATCAATAAAACTAATATTTAGAAAACATTTTTATCATCTGAAACGTGCTACGTGTTTGGGCTTTATTTAAAGTATCATTAGGCACAAGTATTAAAATACATAAAATAGGAAAATGGTAGTATTTTTCATGCACTAGCATTGCTGGTTAAACTGTGGATTGAGATCTAAATTTTATGTTTTTCCAGGTTTTTCACGTTTCACTTTTTAGTTTTAGGTCGAAGCTGAGCTGAAATCGAATACATTACAATTTTCCCTCTTTTCTGTATTTTGATACCCGTGTCTCTTATGGCTTTAAATAAACCAAAACATGTAACACGGTTTAGAAAAACAAAGTATTGTCTACATAGATTAGTTATTGACAGTCTAGTTTATTTATTTTACTCAGACACAAAAATTATCTCTTATTAAGGTTTGTTCACCCATATACTCGTATAGTATGGAGAACGATTGTAATCGGAAAATAATAAATACTAAACTAAAATAAGATAAAAATGACCACTCTTAGGAAATGTCAGTTTTGGGGTCGGTAACGGACGCGCCTTCTAATTATTGTTCTTATACTTACATCTGGGTGTTAGAAAGTCAAGTGAGGCCCACATTGTGTTTGGCTTCATGAAACGTTTTAACACTCTGTGAACACCAATGCGCTTTTCGGATATCGTGGCTGAATTAGTTAATTTTATCTTCTGCTCATTCCTTTTAATATGTCTCCAAATTGCATTTAGTTCAAATCTTTGATAATCAACGATATTGAAGAAAAGAAACTTATACAGATGAACTAGTAACGGCTGAGCTGGTTAAGAACTTTTTCGCCTTTATACAAGTTGATACTTGATTAGTGTTCACAAAAGCCCGTCACAAAACCGTGTCTTGAGTCAGTAGAACTAATTACATGCCATCATAAACTATTACTTCAAGATACTTGTACATTTATATATTGTTATTCCGCCTGAAAATAGATTGCTTTAGCCTTCTCGTGATGTGATAATTCTTATCCTTTCTTCTCTTTACAAATACACATCATATCACTGTTCTGTCACAGTCTTTCGTTTGCTGAATGTTTCTCGGCGTGGCTGTTACTCAGCTTTTAAGAAACTCGGCATGCTGTCGTCTCTACTTGCACAGGTGGGAGTGGCAGTGAACAGACTGCTTTTCTTCCAAACATGAACACAATTTTTCCAACTCTGTTGCCACTGCATACACACACATAGGCCATATACAAACACAAACCACGGAAGTAGGATAGTGTCTTTCATTTCTAAATACTAAATTGAAAATTAACCATTTCAATGTTGAATTATGTATATTACTGTCTTTGTTTTTTTATTTAGATCACCCCCAGCGATTTATATTGTCGAAACTCTACAAGCGTGTAGTAGGGACTTCCGAAAGTCTACAGGAAAACCACATGGTTAGAGTTAATGCAATTGTAGGTTACTGATAGGCATGAGGGAGAGAATTCATGCACGTAGAATTTTAAAGGACGTCTTTCTGAAACAGTGGAGATGGGAGAACAACGTTCGGATGTTTCTTGGGGATGTAGGTGATAGCTGAACGGAAAACGTTCAGGAGGGTGCCCAGTTGCGAAGTTTGGAATGAGCGGATTTGAAAATTCTGTTCTGCTGCCAGGCAGAATGCCAGTGAGGTGGAGTTTAATATATTCACGAAAAACAAATTGTGAAGACCGTACAGCAGGTTTGACCTCAGAAAATAGTTAACGCTACCCCATGAAGTAAAATACTAGGGAACTTTCTCCCATGTATGGGAGCGGCAATCGCCTAAGCCGCGCCCTACAGACTTGGTTCACAGTCCCAACTTGACTGGCGCGAACTCACTACCATATATTTGCGGCACGCGTGCTTGCTATAGCCTATACAGTAATAATGTGTGCAACTGCGACAGACTGCAAGTAATGTCAAAAATATTGTTTTTCTTATTATAACAATAATGACGATGACGATAATTGTAATAATAGTAGAAATAATAATCGTACAAAGACAATGAAATAATAATAATAATAATAATGCCTATTTCAAAGAGCAGATTCCTTTGTGAGAAGTTATTAGATTCTCAGCTAGTCAAATTCTCCGCATTGTATGGAGCCCGACGGTTCATTACCGTGTTTACAAGAACCCTACACTTGTCCCTAACCGTAACCAGGTAAATCCGATCCACGCCATCCCGTCCTGTTTCTTTAAGATACATTTTAATGTCATTCTCCCGTGTATTCCTACGCCTTCCAAGCACCCTCCTTTCTTCGGGGTTTCCCACAAAACCTTTTTATGCATTTCTGTTCTCTCCCATGCCTACTACACACCCAGCCTATCTAATCTTCCTTGATTTTTTCATCCTAATAATATTTGGCGAGGATAACTATCATGAAGTTCCTACTTATGCTATTTACTCCATTCTTCTGTTACTTCGACCTACTTAGGACCAAATAATTTCCGCAGCAGTCTGTGATCTTCCCTGAATGTGAGAGGTAAAGGTAAAGCAATCCCATTACACGCCCTTAGGGTTTCTAGACAATCGGCACATGAAGGTGGTAAGGTTGTCAGCCCTATGCACCAGCCACCTTTATTCCCCAGGAAATACTCCTGGTACTCATTTCTGTTGGAGGCTGAGTAGACCCCAGAGCCATAGTGCGACCGAAAGGATTACGTCAATGAAAAATTTCAATGACACCATCGGGAATCGAACCCACGACCTTCCAGCTTGTAGAGCAGTGCCTCAACCGACTGCGCCACCGCGTGCGCGTCCTGCATGTGAGAGACAGTCACATACTCGTGTAAAGCAATAGGCAAAATTAGTTCATGTCGAATGTGTGGTAGACAAAGTATCACTGGTGCAGTTTTTCTCTGATTATTTCTGTTTTCCCCTGTCAGTATCATTCCTCCAATGCTCCACATTTATTCCTCTATCACTGACGTCATATAACTTTAGCAAATGACAGCGTGGTTAAATACTTAAAAACAGGAAAAATTATAGTTGTGTATATATTTAAATGATAAATTTAGATAGCAACCGAGGAAAAAATTTTTGGACAGAATATTAGCAAGCATTTTCCATATCAGTCTGCCAAAATATTCATTGATAGTGTTGCTCTTACATATTTAAACTTTTCCGTATTTTTTAAGGATGTATTAACTATCTTTGTGGTGTGAGTTTTGTCCTGCCATCTAGTGACGAGACATGACGTTTTCACCGCGTTTATTTTCGACCAATGTTTTTTGCTAGCAAATAAAAGAGACTGTTCTTTTCCCTTTTTTGTCCAATAATTTAAAGTTCCATTTACAGCATAAATAAATAAATAAATAAAGGCACGTGAAGTGTAGTTTTAGACTTTCTCAACCCAAGGATTATTGGAGAAAGACACTGTCTTAAATTTGCCTAGGTCGTCATGTTAAGTGCCTGTTACTTTTGTCCCATTTTAACCAAACTTGAATATTCTCGACTAAGTTGGTAAAAGTCCGCAACATAAAATTTCACCAGAGTAGTCCAGCGGGAGCCTACTTGTTACATGCGGACTGGCGGAATGACAGAGGGACTCTATGAAGCTAATAGTCACTATTTGCGACTTTGCGAATGCTCTTAAATTGGGCCACGATCATTTCCTTATACATCTTTCCAAAGTCGTTATTGACGATAGACCCATAATACTCCTATTTGAGACTATACACCTGTAACGTAAGCAACTGAGAAAACATAAATTTTATATTAGTGAGAAAACATAATTAAAGTACATTAAAATTTAGATTACTATTTAAAGAACTGTTCTTTCTCTTCCTTCTCCCCTTTCGGTTAATAGTCTGTCCACCACGTACTACGAAATTTATATTAGTGGCAAAGCTTCTAACCTTTGAGGGAAAATGTTTGTTGCAATCTGAGTCAGAGAGCTTGAATCAAATACATTACTGTTTTGAGATATTCCTCCACCATCTTTCCATATTTATCATCTATACCAATAGCCTTTGCAGTTGATGGCGGACCTTTAATAACCCGCAAATGAATGACTAAACTTAACTAACATTAATATCAATAAAGTTGTGTTGGTGGTAAACAAGTGCTTCTTTATAATGTATCCTTTTACACTTAACCATCCATACAAAGGCGTGAATCTTTGTTGCCCACTTACAAATTTATGCTTCTGTTGGACTCTCAGACATCAACATGTTTCTCTATCCAGCTTACTTATAAGGAAATCAAGGTTTATAAAGCTCATATGGGATTCTCTTTGTATGGAGGTAGAATAACTTGTTATATGATATATATTTTACATGTCTTCTGCATTCAGACACGAAGAAATTAAAGGAAGGCAGTCGTCATTAACGTTTTCCTTAACTTCTTGAGGAAGTACTTTACTTAAATTCATAGCCACATTAATCATTATTTGAAACTAGCACTCTGTGTTAATTGATGCTTACTGGTCTGAATTATGCTGTTTCAGGTACGGAGATTTACACACAATACCGACGGAAATGAGGGAATAATCATTAATGGTGAGTAGATTGAAATCTGGAAGGAGTCCGTAATGGATGTTTAGGTCGTTTGCGATTTAGGATGATTTTCCAGCAGCTGTAGTAGTAGAATAAATTAGAATAAGATGGAAAGACGATATTGAACGGCTAGGAAGCAAGGATCTCAAAACAGTCTTCACTGACTGATCAGTTCTTAGGTATTTAATGATGCTCTTTAATTTGCAGTGTTTGTATACCTTTCATTAATGTGGTAAAATGATAATGAAAAATAAATTACGAAATAGCTATTTTGTAATTTGTGCAACACAAGGGGGCGTCTAAGATAAAATAATAAAATATGTATTTAGGTTTTGAAGTTATATTAAAGTCGTTAGTAGAGTACACTCTGGCCACGGAAAGTAGTCGCATGGATGGTGGGGATAACGACGCTCGAGGCTGCCTCCTGTCTGCTTGTTCTTATTTTCTCTTTCGGCCTCGTGTGACATATCAGCCGGAACAAAGCACTTGTCGTCCGCGAATTTTATCACGTAGTTTTCACTACCAGTATCTGTGTGAACAGAGTGGTTAGACGACGGAAGAAGTACAGAGTATAGAGAAGTGCGCTGTAGGGGGAAGCATAATATAGTGATGAATATGTAGATGGATCGATACATGTAATTTCTTTTCGCAGTCCCATTAAAATTATTAGCTTATTTAACGACCATATTTGTTTTGCAGAGATTATGTACCGTTGAATGTGACGGCAATATTATTGGGAATTAAAAACCGTTATGGTAATATTTTTGAAAGTACAGCCGTGGCCTGAAAAATTGAGAATACTATTAAATATGCGAATATTTTGGCTCTTACAGCGGTGCGGTTGATTTCCCCGTTCTTCTGGGCTATTGCGCCGCGTTACGGGGCAATTTATGCCTAAAGATTCGCTCACATTTCCTGCTTATTTTAATCTCCATTGTTTAGTGATCGTCAAAATATTAGGCGAAAAGTCCAGTACCACAAATTCCATTCATATCCGATATTACTGGTGGTATACTAGATTCTTCACGGCCAGGATTTTTCAGTCCCCAGTCTGGCAGACCGCCTGTTGTTTGGTGTCAATGAGTAGTTATTCAACGTATTTAATTTATCTTCCATGTCTGAAGGCCTTTTTCTTCATCCGCAATTGCGGACGCGCCATGAATATTTGAAAGGGCCCGTTATTTGGCGCCCTGCAGATAAAAAATATTAACATTTAGTCTGTTTTCTTACTTATGACAAGAAAATAGGCTTACGAAGTCACTATGCTGTATATCTTATGTCATGTCCTGCGACTCCGAAACCACGTACCAGTTAGACATGCTTACGAAGTTTGGGATGCATATTACATCATTGGCAGCCACTCCATTCTCGTGACGTAAAATTCCATACAACCGGTAAAACCATGGTTGATGTACAAACGTTTGAGAATAGAGCGACAATATTGTTGCTAAATTAGGATTCTGAAATTATGTGTAGGCCTAGTTGGTCTAATATTTCTTCGAAGAAAGGGCAACTTTCCTCAATGCAGTTTGTTACAATATTATCCTCAGCTAACGCCCGCTCTTGGCAGATCTGCCATCGTGCACCATGCTGTCCAGTAGGAGATATTTGTTTCTGACGTTTTTCAAGGTTTTTTTAGAGAGTGTGTGGTGTGCGTGAGGACTGCACACATGTAAAAATGCCCTGTTTCCATCCTTTAATATTTGCATAAAGGGCATTGATCTGTGTCGGCGCCAAGCTTGTGTAGGTGCGCTTGGACATCGCGGCCTGTGGCTAGCCTAAAAGTAGCCACGGCAACTTCTTTGGTAGGTTGGACTGCACGGCGAGGTGTTCCAATGAGTCGTATACACTGATATGTAGTGGACTTCCAGGCTTTTCCCCACTACGACGTCCATGCTCCTTTCCGCGAAAGCGAGCGTCAAGTTGACTTCTGTGGCAGTGTTTTCCCGTCTTTGCCAGCGACTCAGCCTTCTCATTACCATGTTTTGAGACATGGCTGGTGTTCAAGTGGCAATAGGCCGTCCATCGGTCACCAGACAGCCGGGAGAGCTCTTCTCGTTACGCCAGGGTACTCATGCATTCAGCAGTGTGTCAATGCCGAAGGGGTGGATCGCGGCCTTAGAGTCAATGAAGATGATTTTTCGCGGATCGAGGTGCACGCGGAGCTCGCAGATGGCTTCCGTCACTGCGACTATTTTTGTCGAGTATAAATATGGCGACTGCGTGAAATCTATAGATACTTTTGATGCGATGACGATTTCAACCGTGTGTGTACAATCTGGTATGGAAATTTATCATGAACGTGCCTACCGATTTTGTACGAAATATTATTTATAAGTCAACAATTACAAATATGGTGACACTGAACACCTCTCTGTGCACACCATCAGTGCGTGTTAGGGAGTGGATTTATAGCTTCACTCATTCTTAACTTAGGCATTAGATGAGGGTAAGCGGTCAACGTCGCGCCACCAGGCGCTTACCCTTGGTAAGAGCGCCCTCGCTACCTATTGAATAGCTGGCTGAGTGGGCCCCAAAACAGGTTTGGAAGCTTTGAAGAACAGAAACATTTTTTGCTCCTGCCGGGAATCGAACCACGATTTCTCAGCCGTCCTGCCCATAGCCTAGTCACTACACAGACTGTGCTAGCCCGGCTGGTAATAATAATAATAATAATAATACTTTTAATTGTGTAACAAATGAAAGTATTCTAACTCGAATAGCATTCGATCACGTGGCCATCTGCTACCTCATGAACAAATCGCCGGTAATGACGTCAACAGCGGACTGCAGTCCATAACTTAAAGATGCATTGTGGATGCTGTTGCCCGGTTTGCAACCGGCGGGCCGGAAGGAACGTGGCGGAATGTTGGCTGGAGTCGACATGTTTACGTCAGAAATAGCGCGGAGCCACTACACGTTCGTTCTTCGACATGAGTTGACCTATTTGGCAACCATGTATACTTGTTTTTCTATTTACCTTCATCTGTTTATTTCTTTCTGGTTCTTTTTACGAACGAAGCTGTAAAATCGTAAAGGTGATGTCGGGCTTGCAGAGACATACTTGATCTTTTCGCTGTGTTATGTGGAGGCATCCGTTGCCAAGTGGACTGTGCACGGCTGCGCTGCATCATCTTCTTCTTGCATGGATTATGCCCTCTTGCCAGCGTCAGGTCAGAATTTTACTCCGTTCTGAAACCGTGAAAGATCAGATATCCAGTAATACTCTTTAGACGAAAATCAGCCTATCAGAAAGCTTGTTTATCTGCAGAGAACAAAACACAGAAAGATGCGGAATTGTAAACGGGATTCCAATTTCTTTTGTTCGAAATTTCAACCAGTGACCGTTTTCACCCCATTTATTTATT
Organism: Reticulitermes speratus; assembly: GCA_021186555.1. Taxonomy (NCBI): domain Eukaryota; kingdom Metazoa; phylum Arthropoda; class Insecta; order Blattodea; family Rhinotermitidae; genus Reticulitermes; species Reticulitermes speratus. Next base: position 13,137,244 of record JAJKFL010000001.1, read on the forward strand.
TGCGGTTTTTAACGACGCTGCCAGTAGCCCTGAATGTATAAAGTTAAATGTAATAATTAATGAGTAATGAACATGAGAGTATTTGGAAGGAAGCGGTATATTTAAATTTGAGGTATATTCTTTTATTTCTCTGGAGCGACTGAGGAAAATAATGAAAGACCAAATTAGGTAGTCGTGACTTGATGAAAAATGGCATGCTATATATGGAAATGAATGTGGAAAAAACTAAGGTAATGAGAATCTCAAGACAACCATACCCAATAAAAATTATGATAGATCAAAAACATTTGAAGAATGTGGAATATTTCAATTATTTGGGTAGCATGATAACAAATGATGCAAGGTGTACACGCGAAATTAAATCCAGAATTGCCTTGGCAAAAGCAGCATTCAACAAGAAGAAGACTATTTTCACCAGCAAACTGGACCTCAATTTAAGGAAGAACCTAGTAAAGTGCTACATTTGGAGCATGCTTTAGTGTGACACTTTGGAAAGTAGATCAGAAATACTTGGAAAGTTTTTAAATGTGGCGTTGGAGAAGATTGGAGAAGATCAGTTGGACCGATCGTGTGAGAAATGAAGAAGTATTACACAGAGTCAAGAAGGAGAGGAATATCCTACATACAATAAAACGAAGAAAGGCTAACTGGATTGGTCACATCTTGCGTAGAAACAGCCTTCTAAAATACGTGATTGAAGGAAAGTTAGAAGGAAAGATAGAAGTGATGGGAAGACGAGGAAGAAGACGTAAGCAGCTACTGGAGACCTTAAAGAAAAGAGAAGATACTGGAAATTGAAAGAGGAAGCATTAGATCGCACCCTATGGAGAACTCGATTTGGAAAAGGCTACGGACCTGTCGTAAGACAGACTGCAGAATGAGAATGATGATGTAACAACCGTATGTAGAATATTAATGCCTTATTATACATCAATGCCAAAATATCTTTTGAATGTCTGAATTTCTACGAGATTCATGAAATTCAGAAGGTAAATATTTTCTAGAAATAGCTGTGTAATTTCCATTGTAATTTAATAAATATCTGTAACTCCTGCGACATGATGGGAGAAGCTTCTTTCACTGACGTCATGAAACTGGATGACAATGGTAAATATGTCTAAGCCACCATTCTATGTATAGCACGAAAAAGTTTAATGCGGCATCTTACTGCGTGAAAATCTATTTCCACTACTTTGTTCTGGAACACTTTCAGCCTTTTTTTTTTATTTTTATGAGAAATTCAATTGCACACCCAGGTAAAATATAGGTAAAATGGTGTTATGTATTATTGCAATACCTGATTCATTACAAAACTTTTATATCTCAAATGCTTTACTGCCTAAAACTTATTTACTATAAATTCTTAGACCTGAGGGAGGAGAAACACATTTTCGAAAACAATACTTAATAAAATTATTTCAGGCAGTGTGGCTTAATGTGTCAACTTTTGTTACACATACAAAAATAAAAATTACAAAGCGTGGATATGCAACTGTTCTCGTAAGTTTCTTGCTCAAAGTGCGTAGAATTAACACAAAATTGAAATGTTTCTCCCTTCCATCCTTTGTCTTGTTTCATTTTTGAATGTACAGAATAAATTTCAATTAAATTTTTTTTGGAGGGTATAAAGTAGAATTGTAGGGCGTATTTAATTTAGATTCTTGGCTGTCGATTATGACGCCACTTTATGCAACTGAAAGCAAATATGATTGACTTCTAAAAAAAATCATCACATAACCAACGGGTAAGCTTGCATGGCGTTGAATGTGTAACATATTAAGATTTGATAACAGTTACTTGAAACAGGTGTGGTACGTAGATCTGTGGTAAATATTTAACAAAGTAAGTCAGTTCCGCTGTAACGCGATAGTTGCCTTCTTGTGACACCTCGCATTAGAGAAAATCGCGTAATAAAAGTAGAGTCGGTTCAGAAAAATATTGATCCGTCATCCAAACTTATATTTTCACACTGGTCTCTTAAATAGCGTAACAGCCCACACACGCATGCGAAAGTTCGCGTTATACAAAGAGCATGCACGTATTCATCAATCGCGTTACAGCCAACTCGCTTTAAAGAAACGGGGTAATAGCAAAACTGACTGTAGTAGGAACCTTATTTCTGGCGCTTTGCAGAGCGATAGGTCTAGGCCCATTCCTTTGTGTGATTAGCTTTGCAGGAATGGTTTTGTTTCTGCCATAATTCATATGTAGGCCTGTGAGCAATACACGAACCTTAGGCCCAATGCCGCGAGGAAAGTCACACACTTTAATTTCGTAAAACAATAATAACAGCAAGGCAGTTGCGCTGAATTATGCGGCGGAAGTACCGTAAATGCAACTCGCATCAGATCCTGTGAGGATTAAGACCTGTGGTGATGCATATGAGAAAAATATACAGTCTTCTAAAAGCTATTTATATAAGGTAATGTAAAATTAATGTGGCTGCGCGAAAAATTTCTTGAGCTTTCGCTGTGATGGCGATAACTAACGAAACGTTGGCGCTATAGACGTGAAATATGGCGCGGAATAGATCATGAACATATCTGAAAATTACGCACTGATTATTGTTTGAAAGTAGAAAATTACAAATATGGCGACGGTGCGAAGCTTTGAGGTTATGTCGTACAAATATAATATATACCGAATCTTTAATTAAGGGGTAAGTTCTTTACAAAAACAAAACAAATTGAAATAAGATAGTACCATTAGAGTAATAGGTCTGCCCAACAGGTACGTAGCAGCAATGGTTTTTGTTTAGAACTCCCAGTACATCTCTTACAGTTGTATGACGAAAGCCTCAACTGGATATTATGCATGGGATAAGAGGTAGCTTATGAAATGAGCTGAATTGCCAATGTTCCATAACCAATATACTTTCAATGCAAGTAAAACTGTAGTTTTGTTTATTCTAACCTTTAATTGTGATTTGCTTTACTCTCATGTTTCTTTTAAAAACACACGTCATGATAAAATGTTCTGGAGTTAATGACAGCAGGTAGTTTCTGAGTTTATTATGCTTCTGCTTTTTATTTACTCTTAAGAACTTCATACTAGAAGAGTTTTGAAAGTAAAAAAATTTGTTGGATATGTTTAAAAAAAATTGTAATATAACTTATGTGTTAAATTAAAAAAATTAGGATGTCATAAACCGAGGGTGCATAATTCTCGGGCGCCAGGTCGCCGAGCCGTTAAATTTTGTACGACGGCGCTTAATATTTTCAGCGTAATTACTGCAGTTTTCTTTCCTTACATATATAAATGTGTATTAGTTCACATGCACCGAGCAGAAAGTGCCAGATAACTGTGAGGTTTACAGAACACTTCAGAATTGCGGGTCCTCAGTATGGAACTTGCTTCATGTCACCCTTGTGGCCCTTAGAATTTGGAGGTGGCTCCTAGATTTTTTGGAAAATTTGTGTACCCCTGCCATAAGCTTTGCATGTGCTACACTAATCTTTCATTTGTGCGCCATTTGCTGTCAAAGACGGAAGGACGTTCGTGTATCTGTAGGTATATGCATGTGGCTTAGTGAAGTGATTGTAGATATCTGCGGTCCTCGCTCATTAAGTTGATATGAAATCATGGTCGACCCAAGCTTTACTTTTAAATTTCCGTTCCTTGTCCCAGAAACTACTGTGGACTGAATTACAAGGACAACTCACAGAGGAACACATTGCACAATAGCTTTCTCATTTTTATTCAGCATATAAGCTGATTAACCACGTCCCCGCCGTGGAAGTACTTTTCTACCCAATATTTCTCGGTTTCCGAAAGAGCATTGCTTTGTGGAATTTTCCCAGTTTTCGGCGGTTTGTCATTCTGGTAAGAGTAACATGTTGATGAAAATGGGTATGGAGCATTGGTAGAATGATATTGACAGGGGAAAACGGAAGTACAAGGCGAGAAACCTGTCCGGATGTCACTTTGTCCACCAAAAACCTCGTATAAAATTGTCCGGGATAGATCCCGGGCCTCAGCTACGAGAGGCTCGCGACTAACCGCCTGAAGCATGGCATGGCGTCTCACGTTGGAGGGACGTATTCATAGAAGAAAGGATAACATTAAACTTCATTTTTAAATGGTTAACATGACTCAAGCTTGTGAACAGGATTAATTTGGACCAGAACAGGGGCATATCATGAATAGTCAATGTTTTTAAAAATGACTGTGGACGCTGGAGTGTCAAATGTGTAGTTGTGGCTTATGTTAAGGTAGTATTTAAATATTTAACTGGAGAAACAGAGGAAGACGTGATAATTCTCAATTCTCAATTGAGGTAGTAAGTTCCTCCGAAACGTCTGTTATTATTTATCAGTTTACACAGGGTAACATCCCAGAAAACTTTGTATTTTAAATAATGGGTCCTCAGTAATCTATCTCACGTATTTATACTACGAAGTTTAGGCAGGCAATTGAAAATATTTAACGAAAGTTACTATGTTGGTACCTATCCAGTTTCTCGATATATGTTCGCATCAAGTGTAAGCAAAACAAGTAACAAATTATCATATTCAAACCAGTTTCAACCATATCAGTGTTTGGCCCCATCTACGGTTGAGAAAAGTGAACATAGAGAAATTCTATGAATATTGCCTGTATTATTGTTGTGCATTAAATTCGTTATTTAGCTATGAACTTAATCTTTTTTTAAACTTCACTGATGATTTAAGGAAATTCAAGTTTAACTTAAAGATACTTAAAACTTTTTAAAAGTAAATTTGAATAACTGCGCAGTATGGAGTCATTTTTAGAACTGGTTAACCAGATGATTATTCGACAGTTTTGTAACAGCTGAATTCTTCAGAAAAAGGAAATAGATTATTGTTTATGGCCGAACTGCTCGCCGTAGAGTGGACGAGGCGTTGCTGCATAGACTGATGATGCCGCCCGCTCTGCATTGCTCAGTCCGGCAATGAAATTTTCTGTATGTGTAAAGCCGATTACACACTCAAACATTTGAAACTTTTGTAAAATATAATTTTGTTTGAAGTGTAATATTACATAATTAAACGCATCAAGGTGATGAAGTTGGGTCTGACATTAAAAATTAACAAATATGTAGACCTAGTTTAAAACTTCGTGCAACACAAATTTTTCACTTTGAAAAGGCAATCTTCTCTGCTTCTGCACGGTGTATTGAAGACGTATAAAGGGCGGGGAGATGAAACTTGGGCCAAAATTTTGGGGAAGTATTTCCCGTATTTTCGAAGATCACATCCGTGGATCACGAATTTTCCTGCAGATGATACAAACTCATGATACAAGCTGTTGCCCCAATTTCAGATGTACAAATTACTTACACACCTACCCTGTCCTCATTATCCGATATTTAAATTAATTCTTACGGGCGGATCCTTCCAGTTTAAAGGGATTCACATTAACTGGAGTTTTACTAGTCCCAATTAGCTACAGACAATGAGGACCCCTATATATGAGAGTGAGTTACATTAAGGCGGTTACAAATTGTTAATAACGCATATCTTAAGTACTTTTTGTTTTGATTTTTTTTATTTCGTGGATCTAATTGAAAAGGCTCTTAAATTTCCTTGAATTTTAAATTTAAGTACGCCATGAAGATGACTCTTGAAGTCGAAACATGTCGCTGTGACTGTATTGTGAGTAGAAAATAAGTTGATGTCACGTGTATGAATGGTTTATGGACACAGAATTGATAGGCGTATGAAACAGGAGTACTCGTGACAGAATATTTTACAAGGACGCGGGAAGTTTGGTGGTCGGGTTTTAAACAATGTCGCCACGTGTGGTGCTAACATTGCCATGAATTTTCGAGGCGTTCCTTTAAGGTTAAGTTATTTTTGTTTCTGATGCGTGTAAAGTTAGCAGAGCCACGTGGGGTGCGGTAGAGTGTCGTGTATTTGCTTGTATTGGCACTGAGTAAAGGTTGAATATTCAAACCTTCTAGGATGTGACGCCTTGTGGATTCATAAATAGTTACTTACGTTTCGGATGATATTTCTCCCTCTATCTTCAGTGTCCAAATCTTCTTGGGATACTGCGTCATATTGCAGAAGACTTGAATCTTGATAACCAACGCTGTGAGAGTCTCATGTCTCACATTTACCGTCAGTAGGACTGAATATGTATTCTGCATGTTACGAGATATTTAAAGGGGGGGGGGGATTTATGTTTAAAGTAATTTATTAAATGAGGACTACATTGTATTGCCAACTGCTTGTACTGAGTCTGTAGCATGGCTGGCAACGTACTGCTGACAGGAGATACATTTCCCAAGGGGACAGAAATTCTTCCCTTTTTTATTATGATCATATATCTTGTGAGGTCTAACTAATTCCCTAGCCACTGGGTATCGAGGACCCTTTCTCAGGATGTAGTGACTTGCGCACGAATATGAACACTTACTGCCATTTAGCGTCTTTACATGAATGCTGCTGTGTTCACCATACAAGTTTTCATTCCTGCCTGTAGTCTTATGTAGATGTTAAACTCTGATGTGGATGTTTCCTTCCACTTTCTGCGTATGTATGTCGGAGAGTTTCCTTGAAAGAGGAGAAAACTACTCCTTCCGTCTGCTTATCTATTTTTCGTTTTTTAATTCTTGCTTTGCTTGATGACGGTTTTCCTACATTGGTTATATGGCGTCAAATGAGACAACGGCAGTGAATTATGAGTTTATGACAAGTGTGTACGGCAGTAAATGGTTGTGTCCTGCTTTTGGTACTGTCTAGTAATTTTGTAAGTGGTTGGGAGAAACTACGGAACTCCTCGTTCACAGGGGCTGATATTAGAATTCAGAATCTAACCAAATCCCCCCCCCCCACCCCAAAAAAAACTTGGGATTTCTAACTACTCAACTGGGACATTTTTTAATAACTATTCACGACTATCTCTCATCTCTTTATCATTCGTAATACCTCGATAATTCGACTCTGTATGACCTGTAGAGTGGACAAAGCGTCGTTAAAATGAGCGTGCCTAGCTCTGTCGCCAGGATGGACTCATTTAAGTTAAGTAGCCATAAAGTTTGACTTTATCATAAAGCAGACACATTGACCGAGGTGTGTGGGAACTGCGTAATGTTTCTCACGAGGCTGGCGAGTTAAGCTAAACAGGACAAGTTCCATAAGCCCAAAATACAATGGTCGTAAATGACTCAACGAAACGATGGAGAGATTTATGAATGTGGGTAAAGAATGTTGCAGTGTTCTTTTCTACACAATAATCTCTTATTTCTCACGTCTCCTTAAAGTGATGAGCTATCCTGCTTAGTAAGATCACGGATTCGGATTTAAGTTTCGGAGGACGGATATACTGAGATGTTCGTGATTTTGCTCGGTCTACGCAAAGAATGCGTATGATGGTGTGGAGATACAGATCCACATATTCTGTGCTACCTCACGAGATGAAGACGTATGATGAATTCACGCATTATTGCTCTACCCCTGGAAAAATGTTTCGTTATAATCTTTACATAGGAGACTGGATGAGCCCTCCAGTTCGGTCCGGGTGTCGTTGCGAAGAGAAAATTCCTTTTCCTTACTGGGAATCTAACTCGCTTGTACATCACGTATTCAGTTTTTCATTCCCCACACACTGAGTTGTTTCTGCTCACCACATCCACACTCAATTTTGGTAACTATTTGAAACGAAAACTATGCCAAATTCCTTGTTTCTCTAGAAAGCTTATTATGTGCTCCAGGTTAACTCTTCGCGAACACAGCCACTTTTTTCACTAACAAAATTTAAAAGTATGAAAAAAGACAAAGGCATCCGTATTGAAACAATTATTTTTGCAAGGTTTTAAGTGGTAAAGGTAGGTTACTGACTTCCACGGAACAGAGTCCTTTTTGAGTTGTCGACATTCAAGCAGTCAAGAATTTCTCGGCCTTTTATGAAAGTTCAAAGTTAATTTAAGAAGGATAAGGTAAATTTTATCACGTCCCACCAGTGTATTGTTTTCGTGATAGGCTGTGTTATCGATTGAGCAAAGTAGAATTTTGTTACTTTTAATAGGCTGTTCTCTTTCGAAGTAAACTCAATATGCAATTTACGTTAAGTAAATGGAAATTTAATATTAAAATTCATGTGACCGAAGAAGTGTAAAAATTGATTCACAACTTCTGAAACTAATAAAACTAAAATTTGTATTGAGAAACAGCGCTCTAAATTAGTCAAAATATTCCCTGTATCTAAGCTAAACTTTTTTGCTTATTCAGGATGTCTACCTACATGAAACCACTTTGGAAATGCTATCTTTCGATAATTCGTTCTTGAGCACATTGTCTAGGCTGAAAAATGTAAGTTTTGAAGGCAAACTACGAACAGTAGATTTATTTTTATAATTTTTTTCCTTTTAGTTCGCAAAGTTTTGAAGCCATCAAGAAATGTCCATTATGCATTTTTAACGCATTGTCCACCCCATTGTGGAGTTTCACTATTATTATTTCATACTTGTTGGTCTGTATAGTTTCCTTCAAATGATTTTTCTGGCTCTTAAATAAATTAGCAGTTTCCCATGTCCTTTCATTTATAACCAGTGACAGGTTTTACGTTAAACTTGAGGCAGAAGTTGTCAAAGTTCTCTAAAGAATGAAGGAGAGAAGGAGGGGAAGCAGAGATCGAGTTTTGCTGCACACGAAGTAATTATTTCACTGGAATAGCTTCTCATAACATGTTCTCTTATAACAGAACCTACACATATTTTACAAGTGCATTAGGAATTTGTTTTTTTGTGATTTTGATATTTGTTTATTTCGGACATAAATCTATATTATGGTTCCTTCCCCTTTGTCCATCTCGTACCAACAAATGGGGCAGAAAGAAAAAACTAATTTTTAATCTAGAGCAACATAGTTCATACTGATGATCAAGAAAATTAGGAATAGATAGAGACATCATTTTGCTTGTATGTAGTTAAATATATTACAATAAGTAGGAATTTGTCAAATAAAATTTGTAGAGGTGCAAAAGAATTGCTGGGGCACTTTTGAGAAATCTGATAATTTAGGATTTGAGATTTGTATAATACAGTTATTATTTTGAAACAACACGAAACAAAATCAATTTATGTAGATATCAGCGATTGATGTATATTTATGTTAAAGGGTTTTGGTATTTGTTCAGTAGCTTTGTCGGTTAAATTGCAGCGTGATGGACGGGCAGACGCGATCGCCTATCGCACTTCCATTTTATTACTTCCTATAAAGAAAGCATAAGCGGGACATCTTTATTTGCCTGTTCGTTCATATGTTTCTTCTTCCTCGATTGATTGGAAATACATTTGTTGTGGCAAAACTACTCTCATAATGAAGGTTGAATTTACAACTTATACTCATATTCCTCCACTTCATTATATGAAACTCAAACCTATCTGAACATTTTCGCATCCTTATGTTCCACCAAGTTGTTTCTGAATCTTGGTTCATTTAATTACGCTTAACCAACTGCATTTTATGGAAGAACATAGTGTAATAAAACTTCTACGATATTGAATAAGACAGCATTTGAGCAAAGAAAAAACAAAAAGAACTCTGTTGTAGCTAAGCAGGTGACACAGCATCGTAAAACGACTACCAACTAATAGGTGATATGGCAATCAATGGTGGCATAGAGAAGATACATATGTCGCACACACTCATAGTGATCGACAGTCCTCTACACTTATCAAGCACAACTGGCAGATGAGACGTTAGTTGTCTTGACAGATAAGGCAATTAAAGTCAGCCTCTTCTATTCAGTGCGTGCAGTAACTTCATACAGAGATTTCATTAATTTTTTCTTGGGTTACTTAGAGATTTATGTGTCTGGGTGTATTTTGCAGATCAGAATATTTGGACCCAAAAGAAAGTGACAAAAAGCTGGAGAAGAATGTGAAATGAGAAGGTTCGTGATGCATACTTTTAGCTAGGTGTCATTAGCAATATCAAATTAAGGCGTAGGAAGTAGCTGCTTACGTCTTTTTCCTCACCTCGTCCCGTGTATATTTTCTTCAGTAACGTGTCCTAATATACAACAAAAATTGAAATAGGGCTCAATGTACAATGTCATTGCAAAGTACGAAAATGAAGATCGCAGAAAATGTGCTAATGATTCGACTAAAAAACATATTTTAAGGAGAATGCAAACACATTACAAAGAAAAACAAAGTTTTGGTAATGGCATTTCACCCGCAAATGAACCAAATAGATTGACGTGAGGACGGCATAAATATGTCGGATTTGACTTACATTTGTTAGGTATGGGGTTCAAATCTGGGCCGGAACACAGGCTATCCTGTTATCTCGTACCTAAAAACTACCTGATATCAGGGGAACAGTCGTCGTCGATGAGGAAAAGTGTGGTTAAGGTTAAAAGTTTAATAGAAATAAAAAAAATTATATAAATAAAAAAATATAACATTCAGCCAAGGAACAGTGCAAAACCAGCTCACCGATATGGAGGTAATTTATATTTAATGTACCTCAGATAACGGACAGTGTCGAAAATAATTACAATTCAGTTAATCATCCATTGTCAGAAATAGTGTCTCATTATTCCATTGAAACTGTAGCAACACTGAGAGCCGCCAGAGCGGCATTGTAGAAAACAAAAAATTAATAATTACAAATATGAAGTGGTTTCGAACGTCGTGGTGTTCATCCTTCTTTTCGTCAGTTTGTTCAGAGCCAGACGTTGTTTCGGGAAGCACTGACATGTAAAATTTCATTTCGAAGTGGCACACCCAAAGACATAAACGCCTCTTGTCTTACTGGTAAGGAAACCGGGCTACAGTAGGGGTACAGCGATACCTTAGCGTATTGCTCCTCAAAAGCCGAATTGAATTTCGTGCCCGTACATGTAACATGACAGTATTTCACAAAATGTGGTTATAACAGCAAGATCTTCTGTAACCCTATTTTTTCAACTTTTCCACCTCTCATGTCTATTATTTTTGTTTTGTTACTTTCATTTTTCATTATGTTTGTGACATAAGCCAAGCCTTCTTAATAAAAGTAACAATTTAAGCTGAAGGTCCCTTTGCACGCCATGAAGGCATGTGGGGAAGCGAAGTCATACCTCCGGTCATTCTTAACCTTTGCTGTAGATGGAGGTGAATGATTAGATTCACACCCCTGCCGCTTTAACCCCGTGAAACTTTTCCCGATATTTATTGAATAGGAAGCTGGCTGGGTCCGACATACTGTCTGTACGCTTTTGACAAAAGGTATTTTTTTTGCGCCGGGAATTTAATCCGATACCGCGGTCGTGCAGCCTGTAGCCTAGTCGCTCTACGTAATTTGTAATTTCAATATCTTGCTTCTCCATTAATCTCGCCTTTCATAACCATGTACTGTGTTAATTTCTCACACAAATCGTAATAATACCAAAAATTGTAAAAAAGCATAATCCAAAAATATTTTGCAAATAGAATGTAGAGGCGTATAGACCTACTCACGTATACAATTTTTTTATATACTCGCACATAGTACGTGCACATACACGTACATGCACGCATACATACATACATACGAGTACATACATACGTACGTACGTATAGGGTATTTACGTACATACATACATACAGACATACATTCATAGACCTCTATCTATGATCCATCCACCCACCCATCCACTCATCCATCCATAAGCGAATATAATAAACCGCTATGCCTAATGAGTTTGATCGTGCAATACCGCACACAGTCTTTGCCAGGGCAAATAAAACTTATGCACAACTAAATATAGGCTTCCGCAAAAAATAATGTGATGAGATTTGGGTAACATCATCCTATTGTATTTGTTTAATCAATAAGAATCAGTAAACCAACATTAATATGACGAGACTATTAACGCATCTTAATAATTGCTTGATATTGTTAGTGTTATAATGCATATCAAGTTTGATTGGAAGGTGCTAGCAGTGTCACAAGCTCACGACGCTGCCCCTTTCTGAGTTTTTTTTTTTCGACTGGTGCCTGACGACGATCTGAACGCATCATACACAATGGTCGGTTCCGTATTGACTAACGAGCTTGTTCTCCCTTAATGTGTTCTGTCTTTACGTTCTGCTTGCACTACATTTCTGCTCGTTTCATTTGCTCGCTAGAAAAAGGAGCAAAAAAGAGCCTCACTTTAAGTTTCTGTGAAATTCCCAGGAAATTATCGTTCTAGGTAAAGTGCTGGGACAGATGTATCCGTATATTACAACTTTCGGAAACTAATTACTTATTCAGACGAAGGAATAGTTTATTTCTAGACTTTAATCCTTTCTGTTAGTCACTTGATCAAATCAGTTGAAAAGTTTAATGCAAGAAGGACGCAGATCCACGTTTGTAAAGAAACTTATTTAGCAACAAAAGTTTGAGAAGCTGATAGTCACTGAACTGGTCGAGTAATACTTTGCTTTTATGAAACCTGAAAGTTCGACACCGTGTTGAAAACAGTCGGCCACTAGAACCCATTTTGGAGCAGCGGAATCCAGTTAGCAACTCTGCTCCTACAGATTTGAGATACATTTTAATATTATATTCTAAACCACACACTTGTATAAAATTGTCCTTATTTTCATATTGTGGAACGGATTTCTTCGGGTCGTTGGTCATGCACCTCTTTTATGCTACCCTTGCTCTGATCAGCCAAGTAATATTCGGTGGAGAGTAAAATTTACAAAGCTTCTTATTATGTAGTTTTCTTCATGTTCCTGCTAATTCAATTAAATATTTTCCATTTTTCCTTGTTACTCATACACACTCTCAGTCCTTTTAAGCGTATCTCGGTACAGCTAGGGTGGGAGACCAGATCTGAATCATTTATTAAATTTGCATTGTAATGCGCTTGCAGATTTTAGCGTTTTTGCATAATTTGGATATAACCCTTTTTTCAAAGAATTATTTAATTTTTCGACTTTTGTCTGATGGTTTTAATGTAGAAATAAGTGGCATAAGCAGCAATCTGAGTTTCGGACAACAATGCTACATGTTATTTTAAATTTTATTTTACTTTAATGAGCAATATGATAATTTGTGCTTCGTGTAATTGTATGAAGACATTTCTTCAACTAATCCTACTCAGTCATCTTTATATTAGGAAACTTCATACAAATTATCTGAAATAAAGATATCTCTGTGCACGTCATGAAGGCGTAGGGGAGTAGAGATATAGTTCCATCCATTTTTAATCTCGACATTTGATGTAGGTGAATGATCAGCCTCACACTCCATTCGCTTTGTCCCCTGGAGAAGATCACCCCTACACATTGAGTAGGAGGTTGGGTGGGCCCCGGAGCCAGTCTGGACGCTTCGGAGAAGCAGAATCTCTTACACCTTCCGGGAATCGGGTCATGATTCCTCGGTCATCCAGGCCGTAGTCTGTCACTGTACTGACTACGCCATCCTGGCTCATCATCAAACACGTAAAATACATTTTCATTAATTAATACGACCGTAATTTAAATAAATTTAAGATCATGGACCTGTTCTCTGACCCTTCAGCAAATTCCCCTACTAAGAGGGGGATGTATACCCCTCTCTACCCTTTATCACGACTGGCTTACCAAGCGGAGTGCTTCTGATAATAGCTGAGATTTCCGGTTTTCTTCTTGAGACAATTAGGGAAACCATTCCTTCAACAGGAACCTGCCTTCACGCAGGATGGAGACTAAAGCGAATTAACACAGGTAAGCAGTCATATCCAGAATTGTCTCAGAAGTCGCGAGCCCCCAATATGTAGGCAGCCGAAGGCCGTCTCCATCAGAGACCGTGGTCACGACATCTGAAAATTAATTTTTTTTTCTTCTTCCACCTCTTCGGTTGTTGCGCAAGGAAAATGTGAAATCATGATACAACTTTTAAATATCATTCTTTTGGGATTTGTCATTGTGTCTGCTGATATATAATTTTCGACTTTTCGGATGAATCTGCTGTCTCTATCTTCGGGGTAAAGGATTGGAACAAAGTAGCTTGGCTTTCTTGATTTGGTTTTGAAGTGGCCGTAGCATAGCATTTTCATAAAATGTAGGCCTATTATGTGAGATTTGAGTTCATCACGTCGGTGACTAGAGCGGTATATTGTTAGGCCTATTTGTTTACCAGACAGGATGACGTCACTTTACAGAACAAAGTTCTTTTATTGTCACTGAAGCAAGGACTTCAATTCATTCTTGGTAGGATTTCTTGTATTGGTGCAAGCCAGATTTCTATGTACATGACCCACGAAGTAAGTGAATATGCCATTCATATTCCCAATAGGATTCGACCCACGATCTCGGCATTTGAACTGTCTAAAATAGCGCAGTTATTCTTATCGAACCTTACGTTCCAAAACTAATGTTTGTTGATCGAGTTTTCTTCACAAATCGCCACCAATACAAAGCCGAAGATTGGTATGTCATAGTCTCATCAGCAATCAATAGCAAATGCGGAAAATGTCCAATAAAAGGATGAGGTGTCATTACATTAATTCAGTGCCTCCACTGCCAGGTGAAATGTTGAGGAGAAACAAAGTATTTCACAACAATTTATATAATCGATGTAAATAAATTATGGCGAAGGAAACATGACATATTGTTCATGTTGTGCTTTGCTTGGATTTATTGATTTGTTGGACAAATATTCAGCCTACTGTGTTACTTCTAAATTGTACAAAACGTTTTTCGAAATTAAGTCTTGTTACGTTGTAAAAATAAGTTACTGGAAACACATTAGCGGAATATTTTTTCTTATCATTCTGTACATAGTTGTCCCTTGACTGTCCAAATGTGTAAGCACGAGAGTAACTCGTTCCATGAAGTTTTCACAGCTGTGTTGCTGGAGGTGCTAGTCTTCTGGGATGTTAAGCTGTGTCGTTGGGTAATTTGCCCATAAGACATGAATTTTCTTTAGAATGACTGATCTATGTACTGTAATTACATACAGGTTCTTCGTCTGAACTGTGTTTCATATATAAGACGTTTCGGGACATTCGTTGTTGCGTTCTCAATTAAGCAGGTATAAGCATAAACACAGGCTGTGTTCATAGGCTAAGGTTTTTAACGTGGTTTAGAAGCAGGCAAGAATGGCAAGACGAAATAAGGAAGATATAGAGGAGGGGGAGGAGAGAAATTACATATGATTTTATTTTGCTTGATGTTTAAAAAATCGTATGAGAAATTGTGAATTTTTTGGTGTTGATGAACACAGGTACTGTAGGCTAATATATAATTTGGAATATGCAATTACTATTTATCACTGTGTATAGTTTTCAACAGCAACGCTCCGTACAAGTTTCGAGTGGGATTGTCAGATTCAACGTCAAAATTTCTTGTCATCATCGTGCTTGCAACTATTGAAGTTTGAACAGTATTTCTACAGAATTTGTACGTTTGTTTAAGTTTTACATACATACTGCGTTTTGGTCATCCAACTGCAGTTCAACAGTTACTGCTACTAGCCAATACCTTCACTAAACTAAACTTTGTCTGAAATTGTTTACTTCTTATGTTATACCAAATATTTCAAAAGGGATTCATATTTACGAACTTCGTTCTGAAAAAGGACCTGATTAAAACTGTGTTCTTTTCTTCTCATAACGGAAGTCCAAGGCCTTGAATTTATATATTAATTTTGCACAGTGTGCTGCCTCGTATCTAAATTTTACACAAACAATAAGAATTCTTTCTTAAATGGGCATCGAGTCAACTGCAGCAGGGTGCTATCGGCTGTTGTACTAGTAAGTGTGTTTCTGATCTCCACTGATTCTCATAACTGCCGAATGTTTCTTCAGGCCCCTAAGAAGAAGTTTCTGTGTAGCTGCTCTCTTGGGTCACTGCACGCTCCCTCCTAACCTCGAATTCCATTTCCAATTTAAATAATACACCGGTACTGCAAAATAATGATGTGTAACGACAGTGTTTAAGTGATGTTTGTTTCTTGTTTGCGTCATCTGTTAATTCAGTTGTTGCCCCCAAATGATGAAGGATACGTTGACCTCTATATAGTGTACGTTTAAGACAAATTGTTCTCTCTGTTAGGAACACTAATTAGTTAAAGACACCTTACTTACGTTTTCTCTGCAGTGCAAAGAACCTGCAAAACATTTTACAAGACCTCGGAACCAGAAGCTGTGTTGCTCTTACGTTCGTTTTATTGACGTTTTATAATTTCTCTTTCGACAACATGAACTCATTAGGGGGAGTAGATGTATAGCTCCACTTATTCTTAACCTTGTCGTTATATAGAGTTGAGTGGTCAACATCGTGCCCCGGCCGCTTTACTCCCGGGAAAGCACCTCGGTACCCATTGAATAGAAGGCTAAGTGGGTCCCAGGGACGGTCTGCGAGTTTTTGGAGAGCAAAAAATTTCTTTGCCACTGCCGGGATCTCGTTCTGTTTGTCTGGAAAATTGTCTTTTTTTTTAAGTGAAGAGAATAAAATTGAAAACAAGTCCCACGTACTGAAGTATAAATTGCCAAGAAAATATCCGCCCCTAAGACAAGTGTATAAATTTGGGGACTGTAGAATATTAAGTGCCAGGAAGTAGTTGTTTGTATTGTCTATCACCCACCGCGGCTGTTTAGTGATTAATAATCCCAAATCGTATTTGTAAAATTTCAATTTCGATTCTCGGCTCGGAAGTAAGTAATCCTGACATGTTTTCTTTATTCTGTTCAGGAGAAATGCCATGCAATAATATCTTAGAACAGAATACTTTCGCTTTATTCCTCATTCACTGAAATCCTTCGTTTATAGTCATTCTATTATTGGACGATATGTAACTAATGCAGCTGAGAAAGCGATTACAGTGGTCCTGCGGTCTAAGGTGTGTATTGATGTTAGCGGTTGAATCGTGAGTTCGAATTACACACGGAACATGAGTGTAACTGTAATCAGTGTGTTACCTACATTGTGTGGCCCTCTTTAGGTAGAAGCCCATCCCCCATTCCCGCAAGGATTCCCTTCCAAATGTCTAAAACATGATTCGTTAATACGGAGAACAGGAGTCGCCAGACCGGTATGGACCCGCAGAGCCAAACTGTTACAGACATTCTTCTGTCAGTACTGTCCAGTAATAAATCTCAACTCGCCAGACATGAGGAATGTGTAAGGAAAACAAGAAATACAGGCAAAGTTTAATAGAGGCAATTCGTAAAGAAAATAATTTCGCTCGGAACAATTTTACTCTACCTTCTCCACCTGTCAACACATTGAAATTTAATGAGTATATATATATTTTTTTTCCAATGGCTCGACAGCCCTTAGGGGGCGTAGGCCGTCTCATTTTTCGAGGCTTCACGATCACACATTAGACCACCACACTCAGTAGGACTCCTCTGGACGAGGTACCAGCTCGTCGCAGAAACCTCTACCTGACAACACACAACACTCACAAGAGACAGACATCCATGCCCCCAGTGGGATTCGAACCCACAATCCTAGTAAGTGAGCGGCCGCAGACCCACTTCTTAGACCGCACGGCCACTGGGATCGACAATGAGTATGATATAGGGCTTACCAAATCACGTAACTGGTCAACGTTGCATATGTATGTGTACCTTCTATATTTTTTTATTTATGTATCTTTTAGAGCCACGCATGGGAAAAATGAAAGTTTTGTAAAATTGTAACAAGAGAGCCTGAGAAAGGGCCAATTTCAAATCCTGTGTTTAGACTGGATGGTAATATTAAAACGATTAAAATATGTCTTAAAGGAAGTTGATATTGATGTTGATTGGATTAGTGTTGTTATTGGCGGACTCTTGTGAACACGGTAGTTACCCTTCGGCTTCTGTAAGACGAAGTGCATATCTTGAGTGCCTGAGCGAATCCTGGTTTCTAGGAACATCGGCGTTGGTTCCAAATTAAAACTTTAAAAATTTAATGCTGATTCCTGATACCAAAATTGTTTTCCAAACCTAATAATAGAGTTAATGTTTTTATATTTTGTATGAAATATTTATTTTAAAAGCGAGGCGTTATGTCCAAACTAAGAAAATTTGTTTTCTTTTTATTATACTTGTCAGTTTATGTAATTCAGCGAACAACACGAATTCTACAGTACGTGTATATTATACTTGTCAGTTTATGTAATTCAGCGAACAACACGTAATTCTACAGTACGTGTATATTATACTTGTCAGTTTATGTAATTCAGCGAACAACACGTAATTCTACAGTACGTGTATATTATACTTGTAAGTTTATGTAATTCAGCGAACAACACGTAATTCTACAGTACGTGTATATTATACTTGTCAGTTTATGTAATTCAGCGAACAACACGTAATTCTACAGTACGTGTATATTATACTTGTCAGTTTATGTAATTCAGCGAACAACACGTAATTAGTACTGTTTCTTGTTTTTTATCAGCAACAATAACGTACGTTTCCTTTCAGTTTTTCGGCTACCTACCGCATGTGACAAACTAACCATCCACTTCGATGCTATATATTATAACATTTGCTGTTGATAGGTCACCGTTAAATAGTTATTTATCTTCCCGATAATCCCACATATGGGATTGTAACATCCACTCTAGCCGGGCGGTCAGAGACCAGAATGGTCAAGGACATGAGCCACAGAATTCATGTGAGCTTCTCTCTGAAGGGTGCAAGGCTACAAGACTCGAGTCTGGTGAGTGGAAAGTTTACTTTGCTTGTTTGTAACACACATATAATTATCTGTCTGGGTGTAAAAGTCAAGGAGAGTAACCAGGAAGGGACATTTAGCATGGATTGTAGGACGGATAAATTAGTTATAAAACCTGAAAATGGGGATCACTGGAGAGACCAAGACTTAGATGAGAAGATACGCCTAATACAGTGTATCCCATTTCAAATGTCGCCGCAGGCAACTTGTTACCCGCGAGCTAAGGATGTAAACGTTACCCTGCAGTGGTCAGGAAGAACTTGTCCAAGGACAATATATGTTACTCATTTTGCTTTCAAAACTACGACTTTAGCGTTATCTATCGCACTGTAATTTATTTGCGCGTGATGGGCCACTTTGAGAGCCATTTATATGTTGGTTAGGCTTTTGCTTTTGCGAGTATGACTTCTGCACTTTAGACTTGCCCTTGACAATGAACGTGCGCAACTGATAAGTGACTTTATTCTACACGTCAATTGTTGGTCTTAAATAGTGAAGTAGTGGCTATGCATAGGCACGAAACAAACAAAATTGCAACAAGCTTAACAGGCCTATCAGAACTCAAATAAGTGTAATAGGCCAATACTTGTAAATTACAACACAACACAACACCACAATGCCTGAAGTAAAAAACAATGTTTTTACTCCTATAACAAACGTATATTGTACTGGTGTCTTTGTGTGTGTGTGTGTGCTTGCGTTTAATTTATTGTAGCACGTATTTATTTTAATACAGTTACAACTATACTACGCTGCAATGTGCTTTTTTTTACATCCATTCATATTTTTAGCATCTTGGCATCGGTCTTTTTGCAGGCAGTAGGCAGAAACGTGGCAGTAGCTGTTCATTTATCTAACTTACGTCTGTGTGTTTGTCCGTCCGTCTGTGCAGCAGTTGTATGGTGAGACCTTTTGTGAGCTAGCAGTAAGCTGGGAAAGTAAGACGCTACTCCCGCAACGTCAGGCCGACCATAACGACAAATTTAGCTTTACGAAAGCACACTCTGCAAAAGTCTCTGGACAAAACAACCCTTTAATGCCTCTAGGAGTTATCATATGTAAATCAAGTTTAACACAAAATCTGCATTTTTCTGCACCATGTGTTTGTGTGTTCCATGTATTCTCACAATAAGAAAAAATCATGTCCTGACAGAGTACATGGGTTTTCTGTGAGGTACGAACTGAATCATGAATAACGTATATTAATTCTAGTCTTTAAAGTGTTAAACAGGGTTAGTATGTGTTCTTGTTAAGATTGGTGAACCGAATGTAATTTTGGTATCAGGGATAAATACAGAATTTTGCGGGAGAGGGGGTTTGAATTATGGACTACATGAATTTACTTTAATGCTTACTTTATGTGAACGTCAAATAAAGGGTTATCATTTCAGTTCGTAGAATTAAGGAATTTCTCTTCATTTGAACGCTTCTTCGCACAAAAATGCATACAAGGAAAGCTTTATAGAGAGCTGCTTCTGTCGGGGTTTCGTCCTTTTATACATCCGAAGCTATTGACAGATTTAACCTAAATCCCAGTGGCTACTTTAGGTACCGCCAGGTTTAACATTCACAAATTCTGCGTGCTGCCCACAGAGTGCATTTATGTGTTTTTATAGATCTCAGAAAAAACAGCGTTTATTTCCCTATACTACACTAAGTTATTGGTTTTGTAACCGAGAGGGAGTGTGTTTACAGCGCGGTACGAGCTGAGTGTTTAAATATCATTCAGGTTAATTTTCTTCTTTAAAGGGTTAAGGATACTGGATATGGAATTTCTACAATAAAATTTATCTGGTAAATTTTACGACAAAACAAAATGTTCTATTTTGCGCAGCGGAATATTTGAAGTGTGATTGGCTTTAGAACAATAGATTTGTGTCTAAAAAGAATCGAAATCGCATCACCGCCAGTCTTTACAGTAACAGGCCAATTGAGAACTGTTATGTGACATTACAAAACAATCCTTCACTAGCCTCTTAACTTTTCAAAATCTGTCCCTATAATATGCGAAAAACATCAAATGACGCAACTGGAAAAGTGTACTCCATTACACCTGCAGTATACACTTTTACACTTATTCCGTGGATGTGAATTTGTAAATCTGTCCTATGGGTAGTGGCTTCTTTCAGCGGGTTCTTAACTTCCGGTTTCTAGGATTGGAGAGTAAATAACTATTCTGACTTTGGTGATAATATATTGACAGATTATGTAGATGACACATTCAGTGCAGTTGTGACCTCGATGGTGGACATTTCTCTCTGAAGCAGGTGAAAGTTGCGTTTGGTACGTCAGAAGCAAGTAGAAATTGATCATTGCGATGGTGGGGAAGTGAACTGTCCTTTCACAGAACGTCGCTGTGTATTGGTTTCTTTTGGTTTTCAAGAAAAATGCTGGTGTATTAGACTGCCTTAAAATCCACCACGACTACTTCCGTATTCTTCCCATTCATTCTGTAGTCTGTCTTACGACAGGTCCGTATCATCTTCCAAAGCGAGTTCTCCACAGGGTGCGATCTAGTGCTTCCTCTTTCAATTTCCAGGATCATCTATTTTCCTTAAGGTCATCCAGTAGCTGCTTACGCCTTCTTCCTCGTTTCTTGTCATTTCCATCCTTCCTTCTAACTTTCATTCAATCACGTGTTTCAGAAGGCAGTTTCTACACAAGATGTGCCAATCCAGTTACCCTTTCTTCTTTTTATTGTATGTAGGATATTCCTCTCCTCCTTGACTCTGTGTAATACTTCTTCATTTCTCACACGATCGGTCCAACTTATCTTCTCCATTCTTCTCCAGCACCACATTTCAAAACTTTTAATTCTTCCCACTCATAATTTAAGATTCTTCAAACATTACGTGGTATGTTACCAACGCTACTGAAAAGTGTCCTTAAATAAAAAAAAAATAACGGAAAGGAGTGTAAAATTAAAAAAGTCGAAAACTTATAGCCCGTGTCTGATTTCGTGTCAGCAAAACCCAAAAGTTTAACGCCACTGTGGACGCTATTCTAACCCAAATGCATCCATGCACCATCTCCTTCTCGGTTTCTGAGCGGCCTAATTAAAAGGGATTTCTTAACCAAAATTTTTATGCATTTATTTTTTTTACCATTTTAAATACATGCAGAGCCCATCGTAATCTCCTGACTTATCAACTATGTCTGTCTTAAAATATTAATAATTTACATGTACGTAAGCATATATAAAGTGTAGTAAAACATAATTCTGTTCATTTATTTCTTCTCTATTTAAGGCTGTTGTATGAAATTTAAAGGTTAATAGTTTGAGCTGTGGAATGCTACGATTATTATGAATAATGGTTTTAAAGAAAGTGATTGTGACTTATTTTAATGACCTATTCACGCAATTGATGTTCGGGCTGAGAAATTTAATTTCCTTAGAAATTTGTCACTATAAACTGACACCCACATAACTTGGCAACTTATTCGTACAAAACAGAAATGCTAAACACTATACATCGAGCGGCTTTATGTGGTTGTAATATGCGTAAGTTGTCTGAAAAAGAGTATGACAAAGGTGGATGGGAAGAAGATAATGATGTTGATGGTGATAGAAGAGGGTAACAAGAGTAGAAATGTTGTGAGAAGACAAAGAACGAAGAAGGCGATTGAAGAGAAGATTAGGAAGAAATTGAAAGCATAAGATATAAAGAAGAAGGAAGAAAACACGAATAAACAGTAAACCAAGACGAGGAGACTTGGAGAAGTAGAAATGTGCGATTAGAGAATTTTATCATCAGAAATCCTGGTATTCCCTTGCAGTGCCCCAAGATTCCCTGGGTTAGGATTCGTCATGCTGAACCTTCCTCTGCTCCTTTGTTTGACTCGTACGTCACTTAAAAACTGCCGGAATTCAATTGACTGCTCTCAGTGCACGCGTCATTTCATTCGAGTT
Source organism: Reticulitermes speratus (assembly GCA_021186555.1). Lineage (NCBI taxonomy): Eukaryota > Metazoa > Arthropoda > Insecta > Blattodea > Rhinotermitidae > Reticulitermes > Reticulitermes speratus. The sequence continues at coordinate 13,159,734 of JAJKFL010000001.1, forward strand.
AGTTGCTCCGAGACCTGACGCATTACCATAACAGGTAGTAAGGTTCTGAGTCTGCGTGCGTGCGTGCTTGTGTGTTTTCAATTGGTAACGAGAGACGACTTTATCTGATTGACCTGAACCAGAAGCCATATCACGTTCAAGCTGCCGGTCATAAATATCTGCCAACTTAGAATACAACCATAATTTATTGAAGACAAAGGGTCAAAATATAAGTGTAAAAGGACTTCTCTCGTCAATTAAAATATTGAGCTCGGTGAGAGGTACAGGAATCCAAATCAGATAACTCTAAAATTAAGTTATTCTGAAATATGCACCTAGATGGCTCAGCCAGGGGTGATTGCAGGACGAAAAACAAAGTTCAGTTCTCTGCAGAATCAGGGATTTTTCCATTCAACTAAGTCCCCAACGACTCTGTGTCCGACCCATCCTCCATCAGGAGGCAGAACTGTCCAAACCTAGAATACGTGGGCTTACGTAAACAGTCTATAGGCCTAGGAGTTATGGCGGTATATTAGCTTTTGCATTATTAGAGATCTTTATATAATGTGAAGCTACATGGGTCTACGCTTCTGCAAAATGCTAAGATGGATGTAAGGGTTGATCCATGATGAAGAAAATGGGTAATTCTACAAGTCAAGAGTGTAAGGTGATATAGATCTGAGGTAGCGAAACTATTTTAGTTCGTGGAACGGACTTTGGTTTAAAGATTAAGAAAGTGTGCAGCAGGAAGTCTGGCTGTTCAGGTTGCGTTTTAATGCGAGCGCCGGATGTGGTACTGAATCAAAGCACTTCATATTGAGAGACGTTTTCGTGAAAAGTGGCAGGTAATAATATCCACCTGTTCGTAAATTTCATTTTTAGAACTACTAAAAAATTGTGAAATTTTGTATGGGAAATTTATAGTAACATTCCACAAGAGGTTTTGTCCCTATACGACCCTTATTTTATAGCAACGTACAGCTTCGCAGTGATTACGCAATCCTGCAAGTAAAGGCCATTATTGAATTGGTGAGATTTTATTTAAGGACAACCCAGTGACAGGTGGATGAGAAGTTCTTCCAACAGCAAGATTATATTATTCTGAGAAAACAGTTCCCTTCCCCATGCTGTTACTAAAATCTTCATATTATTTTGAACAATTTACTTAACTGCATGCAGATTAGCAATTTTGTAGTGTTGTCTGGGAGGACTTAAGTGTTTCTCTTTTTCCATTCTAACTTACGTGGGTGGGTCCCATTGGCTAGCACAGAGATCGCTGACAGTAGATGTAGGCTATATTTCAGAACCATTGTCATGCAGATTTGCAACATTTCAGTGTTTCTAATTTGAATTATTTATTTTTCATCACTATTTTATGAATTTTCACAATTTTTCTTGTAAATGTTCTTATTTTCTCAAGTATACAAAACATAATCATGGTAGCGTATAGAGTTTTCGTGGAATGAACTGAGAATATCTAGGGTTATCGAACACAGCTCAGTATGTACTACTCGATACTTTCTAGTGAATGGGGAAGCCGATTAATTTTCAGAAACTTTACGTCTTGTTTGGGACATTACGGCCATCAATAAAGCCCAGAAACCGAAAGATAGGGCCTACTAATTCTGACACATTTCCACCTGCTTGATACGATCGCTCAGGTTTGCTTCCATGATTGTAGACAAGAAAGTTCAATATAATAACGTAACAAACACTCCGATGCCAAGAAAATCATTCTCCACTCCCTTATACTTAGGACTTTTAATAGAGCTTAGGACACATTTTATGTTATACAACATGGATCCTCTGATATGTTACAGACAGTGTTGTGTGAAACATACTGGGCCGTAAGAATTTGATTCACTTCAATTTTGTAAACTTTGAGACCAGTTCGATGGATGAATACTGTATTCTGATCTTCCCCTCGCTAAACAACAACTGCACCCTATCAAGTATCACACCCAAAGCTCACTTGTTTGGATTCTTCATGACGGACAGCGGTGAGAGATGAGCCTAAGGCATGTCATTTCCTCAACTTTGTATTCTAATGACGTATGAGATATTCCATGAAGGAAAGATGAGTTCCATTCATTTAAAAAGTCTCGGTAATCGTCTTCTTTCTGCCTGTTGTCATAAACAACTGTGTGCTTTCACCCGACAGGTTTGCCTCTTGCTAGAGCTCTTGCCGTGAATTTCGGCTACCCTGAATGATGAGCTCTTTGCAGACATCTTCGTACTCATCACACAACAAAACTCGGCGCTCATGTGTTCTTAGAAATGAATTAAATGAGCCTACAATGGGCGGTCGTGTCCATTCTTTTGTCTGTTCATATGTGTAATTTCTTCACTACTGTTAAAGAGTTCGGATTAAATGTGGTATTGGGATTATATCGTGCATTGGAATTTGTTGAGAAAATGTTTTGTTTCATATCGGTAGATTATAATGCGCAGTTTACATAAACATCATGTTACAAATCATGGGAGACATGAAAAATACTACGTTTAGCCGGGACTTCTGAAAGGAAAAGATCATTAGAAAAATCTGGACGTAACGGGAAAAATATATTAGAAAAGGGGTGCATAGGTCCCTGGCGCCAGGCCTCCGAGGCTACCAAATTTCTTACGGTGGCGCCTAATATTTTCAGTGTATTTATTACAGGTTTTCCCCCCGTACGTGCAAAAATAAGTATCAGCTCCTATGCACCGAGCAGAAAGCACCAGATAACACTGAGTTTTACACGTCACTCCATCACTTTGGGTCCTCAGAATGGAGCTTGCTTCATTTCACCCTTCTGGTGCCTAGTAATTGGAAGCGCCTTCTTAATTTTTGGAAAATTTGTGGACCCGTGTGTTATAGTGTATATTAAACAAATAGGCGAGGTCTGGGTTTTTATGACTCAAGATAGGGATCAATGGTGTAAAGTCGTTGCCTCATATTTCAGGAAAAGCAAGAAGCACCTGCAATAGATGAGCGTTTATAGGCTTCTCCGGAGGAATTGAGTCCATGCAGTTACAGTCATTTGCTGTTACAAGTCATTGCTACACAGGCGTGTCTGTGGTTGTGTAGGTGCATTCTGTGTATTTATTCTGCGACTTGACGATAATTCAACTGCTGCTTTGTGTAGCGTAGCGAGTGTGAAGGGACGATGAGCTTGAGTAAGGGAAGATGTAGAACTGAGCAGTCAGGTTATTGATAAAGCGTCTGTGTGTAGTTGTGACAGAGGAAAGGAAATGTAAAAAAGAACAAAGAAAAAACCGAAGGCAGGAAGGAATTATAGGAACAAAACAGGAACGATGGAAGGAATATGTGAATACAGAAAATAAGGAGAGGAAGAAAGAAACAGAAGATGGAAGGAAAAGTAAGTAAAGAAACAAAAGAAGGAAGAAAGAGTGAAAGAAAGTAAGAGGAAATAACAGAAATGGAAAGGGAAGAAAAAATAAAAAAGAAAGAACAGAAAATAGAGAGAAATGGGAAATAATATATACTGATGTCCAAGTTGAAACAAGCAATGATGTCTGTGACGCTGTCATATCCACGAGATGCAGGGTGTTTGTGGATATTCACTCACATGGCGGCCACTCCTTCTTTCTTTCATCTTGCGTCCCCACCCATCGTCATCTTGCTGTAGCCTACATGCGTACAAGTCACCTCACACATTCATACACACGTGCGTACATGCGGTTCTGTCTGTGATACAAGCCAAACACAGTCCTGCCTGCCTCCGAGAAGTTTTGTAACGGTAGGTCGAGTCGCAACCCAATCGGAGCAAAAAGGATCTAACTCTTCAGTAATGTCGGCTATTATGCCTAACCCCTTTCCGTGGTTTATATTTTGCGCGGCTTTCTTCGCTTCACCAAGCGCATTCCGGAATATTATTGAAAAGGCCCGTGTTCCCAGTCATTTCCAATTACGTAGACAGTAATTTCCTTCTAATCGCGGTTTTGCCCACCGCAGATATCATTATATTCCCGGCAGGGATATTACTTTCCTCGAAAATGTCCAGACTGGCTCTGGGGCCCACCCAGCTTTCCGTTTAATTGGCACCGGATTTCAATGAAATGTGGTATTTGTCACCTAAACTATAAGTTCATGAATGAAGGCCTTGACCCTTCTGGAATCTTAGGCGGCCTAGGTTGCTAGTGTTTACCGACGTTTAGAAAAAAAGTCGGTACCACTTTCAACGGTCAAGCCGTCCTAGAAGACCTGAATTCTTCTTGGACTTGAAGATGGGTCGAATATGTTATCCCTAAACGTAGGTAACCCCCTACCAATCTCCGCCGCCCAACCAACCAGTACAGCGAAGACCTCAACTACACCATGGCGGAAGCCTGAACACTTGCATTGAGGGAAAATGTTTCACTTCTTTTTTTCGTTCGTGCCCAATATGGAGGCAAAGTAGCTCAGTCAGTATAGGAATATTTACTGGGCTATGAACTGGATGGCTGGGTTCGGTCCCCGGCACTGGTAGATATTTCTGTCTTCGCCACCGCGACCAATTCTGCTCTGGGCCCCAACCACTCTAATTCTGATTGGAATTGAGGGCTCTTTCTCTAGGTTTAAAGCTGTACGAAGCGTGAAGCTGACAAATCGTTTTCACTTAGTGCCGATTTTAGCCGTGTGTAAAACTATACATCTAATCCTTTATCAGTCTTCACAACGAGGTGTTTAATTGAGCACAGGACAAATTTACCCTTACTGCCCATGAAATTAAAATGTGATATTATCGATTTTTTAAAACGGCCCATCTTGCAGGAACTTTATAGACAAGAATATAAAGGCCATTAAGATCTATGGCAAACTTTCTATTTGAGATATTGTTACAATGTGATGAATATTTAAGGAAATGAAATGAATTTTTTTAAATCAATGCTGTGACAAGATTAGCTATAGAGTGCTTAATTTTGATAAAAGAGTATTTTATCCGCAATAAACAAGCCTCAGGCCGATCCCGGTGGCCGTGCGGTCTAAGACTATGTCGGCTACTGCTCCATTGCTGGGATTGCGGTTTCGAATTCCGCTGAGCGCATGGATTTTCGTCTCTTGTGTTTGTTGTGTGGTGTGTAGGTAGTGGCCCTTGGGACTAGCTGATCAGTCGTTCAGAGCAGTCCTACTGGGCGTGTGTGTCTACTTGTGTGTAAGCTAAAAACCTAAAAAAAAAAGAAGGCAGTTTAGGCCTGATTTGGGTTGCAGCACTACAGAGATAAAAAAAAGATAGTCATGTAAATACTTGCAGCGATGGGCATTCAGCCTTCTTTTTGCATTTGTCAGTTCCTTGTTATAAGTTTCTGATATTGTGGAATTGCGCTTAGGTATTTATTTGGTTCTTTTAAAACCCTATAACAGAATGTTTGAACAACTGAATACAGGTGCTGGTTGTTGCATGAAAGCGGACTCAACCGCCTTTTGTTAATTTCCCGTAAGAAAGGGTAATAAATGGTCTTCATGAGAAAGGTTTATTGATTATTTATATGGCAATGTCCTGGCCAAAGTTTACATTTCGTCTACGTTTTTATCTGGAGAGTGGATTGCGTTCTACATTACAATGAAAAGCTCTCTTCCACCGAAGAGAAAGACAAAGCAACACTACGCCACGAAGGATTATATCAGCCTGAGGTAAAAATTTAGTTGTCCATTAACACGAAGACACGTGGGATTGGAGGAATACGTCCAATCATTCTTATCCTCGGACGTAGACGGAGATTAATGGACATCTACACGCTCCGACCGCTTTACTCAGGGAGGAGAATTACCCGTACTCTTTGAATAGGAAGTTGATGGGAACTCACAGCAGGTCTGGACGTTTTGGATAAGAGAAAAACTCTTGACCCTATCGGGTATGTAACGCGAGACCGTACAGTCGATAGCTTAGTCACTATACCGACTACGCTGTCCCGGCTTCTGGGACTCTTTCCTCGTGGTTAGAGCGGCCGGGTCGTGAAGCTAACCACTCAACTGCACTTAATGTGGAGGTTAAGTATGACTGGAGCCATATCTCCAACTCCCATATGCCTTCATGTCGTGCACGATGAAACTTTTACCTTTACGGTAATGAACCTTCGTGTTCCACAAGAAGTGGGGAATTACTTAACAAACTAAGTGACTTGCTTCTCAAGACGGATTTTGCTTTTCGGGGTTACAGTACCTATGCATGCGCACGATTATTAAAATCTTAAAAAAAAATAAAATCTTAGTTGTAATACAAAATTAAAGACTCTTTACTGCTGATGTTTCTTTATACAGGACCCGTTAGACTTTTCTGAGCTAGCTGTCTACTTTTTTTTATTGAGGAAAGGGCTCACGGTCAAGTAAAGCAAGCTGCTACTTAATTACGCTGAAGCTATTCCTCGGCCGGCTGCGATTCACATTCATCGCGAGTCAGACTCAATCTCTGGTAGTGAGAACTAGAGGATCAACGCAGTTAATGCCAAGGCCCGTCACTGGGCACAAACCTGAGGCAGTTCCTTCCTGAGGAATTATCTAAGATCATTTCACGATATTAACATCTCCGTTCCTTTTTTGTCATCAAGGTGAGGCTTTTTAAGAAGCCCCCCCCCCCCAGAATTCCGCTTGTGTTTTTGACCTCAATTTCCATGTGCATGTCATGTATTATGCTTAACAGGACCACATAAAACACTCTTATATTACAATGAATTAAAAGTCCAGCACAGAAAATACTAATGTCACTATTCTGGACCACTACCATTTACACATCATTTTCACCAATTATCTTCCTAATATCTTCTTTAAATTTTATATTACTTTATATGACAGTGAATCTTCTTTAAATGTTATCCTCCTATAATTTTTGGGGCCTTCCAAGCAGTTGCATGCCAAAGGGCTTCCCCACTCCACATACACGAAATATTTGAGGCATAAATATCCCCTGCCTAATTAACTGTTCCATATTCCCCCATTTTGATCTCGGTCTACAAAGTTGTCTCTTCCCATTGGGTTTCCTCGCTGAGATTCAGTATGAACTTCCTGCCTTCCTCATCCGATCTACATGTTAAGTTAAGCGTAGTTAAGAGTTATGAAATTGCAAAATGTGGTGTTCTCACAGTGGTGTTGATGAAGATTCAAGTCTTCTGGAAGGTTACGCCGTGTCGCCTTGCAAAGAGTTACCTACGTTTTTAAACTTAAATAGATGTATGAGTTACCTACATGTCGGAGAATCGTGCTGTCTCCTTTGTTGGGTTGTTAGATCTAGAAGACAGGAGACACTACACTGCTCTGGTCGTCGGTAACTCTTTGCCAATGTACAAGTCTTAATATCCCAGATGACCTGCATGAAGTTTTTCACGAGATTACTTTTCTTACGCCACTCAAGCAATAGGACTCTGATTTCGGTGGCCTGATTCTTCATTCAAAATGTCCTGCCGTTTTTAAAATTAAAACTTGGATAGAAAGATTATAAAAAAGAAGAGGCTTAGGCCCCCCTGAGGCAGCAAGTCGAAGTATAAAATAAAGACAATATTGGCTTTTCACATTTTTAATTATGTAAGAATTTAATTTCCAATCCCAGTGGTCGTGCGATCTAAGGCGAAGGTGTGCGGCTGCTTCATTGCTGGGATTGCGGGTTCGAATGCCGCTGAGGGCGTGGGTGTTTGTCTCTTGCGTTCATTGTGTGTTGCGTAGGTAGCGGCCTCTGCGACAGGCTGATCACTCGTTCAGAGGAATTCTACTGCGCGCGCGCGCGTGTCTAATTGTGTGTGATATGGAAACCTCAAAACTAGTAGACCTAGGCCTGATTTGGGCTGTAGCGCCACAGAAAGAGAAATTAATTTATTTCTGTTTTCCTCATCTACCAAAACTTAAAGAGGACACTGACCCCCTGCAACCCCTCTCTCCTTATAATACCATCGCCTCTACATCAGCCTTTAGTTTGAAGCAAAAAACAACCCTTTGAAGGAATTTGCGGTTCTTTTCATTGCTGTGGTCCAGGAAGTTCCGGGAACCTTTATGATGACTATTATTACGTAGGAAAGAAAAGGTTTAGGGTCGAATCTTAGCGTAGCGAAAGGGTTGTTTGGTTCGACATGAATTCCATCCACAGAGAGGATGTTGTCCCTTCCCACGACATGATCAATAAACTTTTTTCTAGGGTTTTTAAAAATTGGTTGATGTAGAGTTTCTAAGAAAGGAATGCCTCACAATGCATCAGACAGTGCAGACGATTGTTATCTATGTGCACGCTTGCTCATGGCATCAGAATATTCGGAAATATCTGTGTAGTTCAATAGCAGTGTGACTTGCTCGAGAGCCTAATCCTTTCTTCCGCCATACGTACAATTATCTGCAAAAGATTTCCCCAATCCTTCACAAAGTAGTCAAGTGTTTTGTGCTTGGGCCGTAAGCTTTTATTTACTTATTTATTTATTTACCATTAACTCACTTTATGCTGGGTACAGTGATACAAGACGAGCGAATAACGAATTTGGTAGACTGTGGAAAAAAGTAGTAGTGGCCTTCTTTGACGTACTAGCGTGAGATTTTCCTGGGGAGAATGATGAATACTGCGAAGAACTTTAGTCTTAGTAGCCAGTGTACATATTTATATTTGAACCTTGATCCTCCCGATTACGAAGCAGAATTTACTCACTTGACCGTGACATTCGGAAGTTCTGCGCATGGAGTGACATGTTTTCTAAGATGAGGGTTATGAACGTGTAGCATATATGTGGTTTAGAAAATTTGATGAGGCTGTACTTATTAAGGGAAGGAGGTATGTAACAAAACTGGTCTTGAAAATTTTTTGAATATAAGAGCTGCTTGACACTGGCTCGTGATGAGTTTCCATGTTGGGATCATGTGACGGCGGGGATGTACCCATGAGATACGGGCTTGTACTGTATATCGCGATTAGCTGAATAAGTTTTGTTTAAGGAGTTACTGGCTTATAGGTCATGATGGGAGCGTTGAATTTTTGTGCATGCGGTTACTGAAGGCAGGCGGCACTTTCAACACTGTGCGTATTATGCCTTTGTGCGACGCTCTTTCTTTCTTTCTCTATTTTTTTTTTACTAATCACTTTCTTCACTTCTTCTTTCTATTTTCTCCTTCAAAACGTATTCACTAAAGGGCATGTTTGTCATAGAATAAGATAAAATGCTTATTCTAGTTTTCTGAGATATGGCACAGCGCTCTGGTATGAACGACGTACATCCATCTACCAAACTGCACGTCGTCATAACACGGAACGCTACAGTAGAAATCTTCACTGCTGTAAAGATCAGATCTTGATAAAAGAAGGAAAAAATATAAAGGATCATTATTGATTGCAAGGTACTATTATCCAGGCAGGAGATTGACTGACGTGGACCACGAATGACGAGGGCAATTGGTGCTCTTACTGAGTCTGAAACTGTATACCTGTCCAAGAGGAGTCAACTGACAGATTGAGCACGAATGGCGAGGGCAATTGGTGCTCTTACTGAGTCTGAAACTGTATACCTGTCCAAGAGGAGTCAACTGACAGATTGAGCACGAATGGCGAGGGCAATTGGTGCTCTTACTGAGTCTGAAAATGTATACCTGTCCAAGAGGAGTCAATGACAGTTGAGCACGAATGGCGAGGGCAATTGGTGCCTTATGAGTCTGAAACTGTATACCTGTCCAAGAGGAGTCAACTGACAGATGAGCAGAATGGCGAGGGCAATTGGTGCTCTTACTGAGTCTGAAATGGTATACCTGTCCAAGGAGTCAACTGACAGATTGAGACGAATGGCGAGGGCAATTGGTGCTTTACTGAGTCTGAAAATGTATACCTGTCCAAGAGGAGTCAACTGACAGATTGAGCACGAATGGCGAGGGCAATTGGTGCTCTACTGAGTCTGAAATGTATACCTGTCCAAGAGAGTCAACTGACAATTGAGCACGAATGGCGAGGGCAATTGGTGCTTACAGAGTCTGAAATGTATACCTGTCCAAGAGGAGTCAACTGACAGATTGAGCACGAATGGGAGGGCAATGGTGCTCTTACTGATCTGAAAATGTATACCTGTCCAAGAGGAGTCAACTGAAGATTGAGCACGAATGGCGAGGGCAATTGGTGCTTACTGATCTGAAATGTATACCTGTCCAAGAGGAGTCAACTGACAGATTGAGCACGAATGGCCGAGGGCAATTGGTGCTCTTACTGAGTCTGAAATGTATCCTGTCCATAGAGGTCAATGACAGATTGAGCACGAATGGCGAGGGCAATTGGTGCTTACTGAGTCTGAAATGTATCCTGTCCAGAGAGTCAACTGACAGATTGAGCACAATGGCGAGGGCAATTGGTGCTCTTACGAGTCTGAATGTTACCTTCCAAGAGGGTCAACTGACAGATTGAGCACGAATGGCGAGGCAATTGGTGCTCTTACTGAGTCGAAATGTATACCTTCCAGAGGAGTCAACTGACAGATTGGCACGAATGGCGAGGGCAATTGTGCCTTATGAGTCTGAAATGTTACTGTCAGAGGGTCAATGCAGATTGACACGATGGCGAGGCAATTGTGCTTACTGAGTGAATTATCCGTCCAGAGGAGTCACTGACGATTGAGCACGAATGGCGAGGGCAATTGTGTCTTACTGAGTCTGAAATGTTATACCTGTCCAGAGGAGTCAACTGACAATTGCACGAATGGCGAGGGCAATTGGTGCTCTTACGAGTCTGAAATGTTACCTGTCAAGAGGGTCAACTGACTAGATTGAGCACGAATGCGAGGGCATTGGTGCTCTTACTGAGTCTGAAATTATACTGTCAAGAGAGTCAACTGAAGATTGAGCACGAATGGCGAGGGCAATTGGTGCTCTTACTGAGTCTGAAAATGTATACTGTCCAAGAGTCAACTGACAGATTGAGCACGAATGGCGAGGCAATTGTGCTCTTACTGAGTCTGAAATTATACCTGTCCAAGAGGTGTCAACTGACGATTGAGCACGAATGGCGAGGGCAATTGGTGCTCTTCTGAGTCTGAAAATGTATACCTGTCCAAGAGGATCAACTGACAGATTGAGCACGAATGGCTGAGGGCAATTGGTGCTCTTACTGAGTCTGAAACTGTTATACTGTCAAGAGGAGTCAACTGACAGATTGAGCACGAATGGCGAGGGCAATTGGTGCTCTTACTGAGTCTGAAAATGTATACCTGTCCAAGAGGAGTCAACTGACAGATTGAGCACGAATGGCGAGGGCAATTGGTGCTCTTACTGAGTCTGAAAATGTATACTGTCCAAGAGGAGTCAACTGACAGATTGAGCACGAATGGCGAGGGCAATTGGTGCTCTTACTGAGTCTGAAAATGTTACCTGTCCAAGAGGAGTCAACTGACAGATTGAGCACGAATGGCGAGGCAATTGGTGCTCTTACTGAGTCTGAAACTGTATACCTGTCCAAGAGGAGTCAACTGACAGATTGAGCACGAATGGCGAGGAAAAGTTTACTTGAGTCTGAAATGTTACGGTAGAGAGGTAGTTTAACTGCAGATTGAGCATGGTGAGGAAATTTCCTTTGTGCGAATGTTTACCGACCAAACACAATAATAGTTATAATAAAGGCCTACATTTGTACTCTTACTGTAGTCTGTTTTTACCTTCCCGTAAACAACTGCAGATTTAGCACGTTGAAGGTAATTGGTGCTCTAAAGGTCTAAATGTATTCTGACAAGAGGAGTCAACTGACAGATTGAGCACGAATGGCGAGGGCAATGGTGCTCTTACTGAGTCTGAAAATGTATACCTGTGTCCAAGAGGAGTCAACTGACAGATTGAGCACGAATTGGCGAGGGCAATTGGTGCTCTTACTGAGTCTGAAACTGTATACCTGTCCAAAGGAGTCAATGACAGATTGAGCACGAATGGCGAGGGCATTGGTGCTCTTACTGAGTCTGAAATTGTAATACCTGTCCAAGAGGAGTCAACTGACAGATTGAGCACGAATGGCGAGGGCAATGGTGCTCTTACTGAGTCTGAAACTGTATACCTGTCCAAGAGGAGTCAACTGACAGATTGAGCACGAATGGCGAGGGCAATTGGTGCTCTTACTGAGTCTGAAAATGTATACCTGTCCAAGAGGAGTCAACTGACAGATTGAGCACGAATGGCGAGGGCAATTGGTGCTCTTACTGAGTCTGAAATGTATACCTGTCCAAGAGGAGTCAACTGACAGATTGAGCACGAATGGCGAGGGCAATTGGTGCTCTTACTGAGTCTGAAACTGTATACCTGTCCAAGAGGAGTCAACTGACAGATTGAGCACGAATGGCGAGGGCAATTGGTGCTCTTACTGAGTCTGAAAATGTATACCTGTCCAAGAGGAGTCAACTGACAGATTGAGCACGAATGGCGAGGGCAATTGTGCTCATTACTGAGTCTGAAAATGTTACCTGTCCAAGAGGAGTCAACTGACAGATTGAGCACGAATGGCGAGGGCATTTGGTGCTCTTATGAAGTCTGAAATCTGTATTACCTGTCCAAGAGGAGTCAACTGACAGATTGAGCACGAATGGCGAGGGCAATTGGTTGCTCTTACTGAGTTTTGAAAATGTATACCTTCCAAGAGGATGTCAACTGACAGATTTGAGCACGAATGGCGAGGGCAATTGGTTGCTCTTACTGAGTCTGAATAACTGTATACCTTCCAAGAGGAGTCAACTGACAGATTGTAGCACGAATGGACGAGGGCAATTTGGTTTCTCTTATGAGTCTGAAAATGTATACCTGTCCAAGAGGAGTCAACTGACAGATTGATCACGAATGGCGAGGGCAATTGGTGCTCTTACTGAGTCTGAAATGTATACCTGTCCAAGAGGAGTCAACTGACAGATTGAGCACGAATGGCGAGAAAGAAGTTTAAAACATTGACCGCTCTATGAAATCGGTTCACAGGTAGAGGTCTAGTGTAGTTTCAAACATTCACGAGTAGCATTTTAGATGAATGAAGTAAAATATCAGCTTTGTGCCCGAACCCCTGCCCCCTCTTCCGCACGCCACCCACCACCACCAATTTTAATAGTTTATAAATTAAAGGGCTCTTCTAACATTTACCGTAACTTCTGCCCATAACTGTCAGTTCTGTTTTTCCTTTCCTCTGTAAGAACATGGCATCTCATGCCTTCTTCTAGAAACACGTTTGAAGGTTGAATCGTTTCTGCTTCAAGAAAGGTCAACATCATTGATACGTTCTGGACAGAACAGCTTCGCACCTGAGAGCTGTAAAACAACTTCAGTAAAACGTGAAAAAATAAAAAGAAGCCGAAAAAATGTAATGCCTGTTTTGTCCGTAATACAGAACAACCGTAACGAGAGTAAGAACAGACCCAATTGATATGCTGCCTATCTGGTACACTGCAAGGTCACTGATTTCATTTTTTTCTGCTTGTACTTCTGTTGCTCCTTATGAAACTTCTTCGCCTTATTTTTATTATCCTCCGCTTACAAATTCCTGATTTACTTTTATTGAAACCAACAAAATAAAACAATTTAGATTTGTCTTATGTGATGTGCAATGACAAAGGTAAAGCTGTCCCGTTACATTCCAAGCAGGCACAGAGGGGAAGTAGAGGTATAGCTCTACCCATACTCGACCCTTACACTAGAAGGGGTGGGTGGGTTGTCCTAAGCCCCGGCCGCTTTAGCCCAGACTAAGAGACCTGACACCCATTGTGCAGGAGGCTGAGTGGGCCTCGGGGCCAGTGTGGATCGGTCCGGAAAATCTCCCCCACGGGCGTTCGAACCCCGGACCCTCTAGCCTGTCGCTAGTCGCTATAACGTCTACGCTATTCCGACTGTCTGACGTATAATGACAGTAATAACAATAAAATAATAGTTATAACAATAAGTATTTATACTCCTTTCTTTGTTAAGTTGCATGATACCTCTTTTTTCCTACTTTTTCATTTTGCCTCATGATTTGTTTTCCACCTCATTCTCCTTTCATATCTCATAAAACTAAGAAAATTGATTTAATTTGCTCTGAACCATTTATTACGAGTAATATCATTCATCCTTAACACAAGCCTCGCAGCAAAGAACGGGATCTTTTTGACCGAACATTGTCCATCCTATATTTACCCCATGTTTTTTTCCTTCTTCAGTTTTCTGTATAAAATACGGAACCATGCCCCAGGTTTACTCTTTGGCAGAGGTAGTCTTAAAACTTGAGTTATGGTGACCAGTGCCTACACAAAATTGGAACAACAATGCTTTACAACAATGCAACACAAACATTAGTTTTGGAAATGTTTTTCAAGGATTCAAGACGCTGTAGACAGGGCTTGAAAAAACACGGCTCATGTATATATGCACGTCTGTATTGAATGGCCATTCACATTTTTTAAAACTTTACATTGCCTACTCGTAGAATAGAGACGGTGTATGTGTATTAAATTGAACATAAACATGCTGATTGTAAAGAAATTACAAGTATTGGAATTTTCAGTACACGTATATACTGTATACGTTTGCAGTTACTATATCCGCAGCTGTGTAGGTGAAAGTCGAGTACCGATTCATTTTAATGCATGCAGGACACCGACCGTAATTTGGGATATTGTGTCCGAATTAGTACTATCTTACTAATCATGTTATTTTTATTTAAAAAAAGCAATAAATGGCCGTCAATCACAACTCTTAATTATTAAAAACCCAATCACAGCTACATGTTTCGGCTGATACCAAGTCAGCATCAGACTCTAAACTTATGGCTTGATATGAGCCGAAACATGTAGCTGTGACTGAGATTTTATAATACAGAGTTGTGTTTGACGGTTATCTATTTGCTTTTGTGCCTTTTAGCATATCTACGCGTATAAAACCGGCCTAGGATTGACCAGTGCGAATAATTATTGCTTATTTGACATTTTCTGAAGTACGAAAAATTTCGCGTGACACTTTGGTTCAGAAATGTAGTTGCTCTACCCCTGTCTTGCAGACATCTTGAGTGCGGGGGAAGAAGAGAGCCCTTACAACAATCAACCCTTAGTGAAACAGCTGGTGTCCGTGCAGGAAACAATGGCGGTCCGCTAGTTTGATAGTATTATTCTACTGAGTGGTGGGGTTGCCTGTCCGCCAGGGTCATGTGACAAGCAAGAATGAAACGTTTATTGCAATCTGAAGTTGAAAATTTTGCCCCAAAGTCTTTTGCAATTTTGCATACGTCTTTTTTCGTAGTGTTAATTTATTGAACCAACAAATCTCTTATTGCAGACAGAAAATCTTCTCCAAAGAAAATCGTAATAGAAGTAGGTAATACACTGTCTAAATCAGAAATTACTGTCCCTGTATTATGTTAAATATTTAACACACATCAAAAACTCTTTGAAATAAAGGCTATGGATCTTAATTAGCATTAACTTTTTGTACTGTGAGCAGTTGTAGAAAACATCGATCGGAGAAACATAATTACTCTCATATAAATTTGCACTGGGAGAGGTTTTCTTCGCATACATCGGGTTTCCCCTGTCAGTATTACTTCACCACGCTACATATTGATACTTCATTCATATACCATCCACG
The DNA here is from genome assembly GCA_021186555.1 of Reticulitermes speratus. NCBI lineage: Eukaryota > Metazoa > Arthropoda > Insecta > Blattodea > Rhinotermitidae > Reticulitermes > Reticulitermes speratus. The sequence goes on from JAJKFL010000001.1 coordinate 13,175,209, forward strand.
CTATACATAATCTTAGCAACTAACAGCGTCATTAACTGAAACACTTCTCACTCTCTCTTTCGGTGATAAGCTTGTCCTAGTGCCACATTGTCCACCACAGTTCCTACACACATTGCCCTGAGGACAGACCAGGACCTCTGCGGTGAAATGCCGAAATTTTATGCGCTATTTTAAGAAATAAGGTCTAGAATGTTGGTTTGTGTTCCGCTGGTTCCTGATAAGGTCTAATAGGTGACTTTGAAAAAATACAATAAAAACCTGGCTCTGAAAGCACTGTTTTTTTTCTATGAAATGAGAAACTCAAGAAAAACTCTGCAGTGTGGATTTGGGTGTCATTTTATTTTAAGGAATGTTGCAAAAGTGTAATTTCTTTATTTATTGTGCTTGCGTATTAAATTAAATTAAATTGCTGGTTGAATTTATGGATTATTTCCATCTCGTGTATTGTAATATAATATACTACGTTTCGGGGATAGCACCGGCTTGCGTACTGTGTAGTGTGAATCGAAGGAGAAAGAGGGGTGAAACCTGGAATGAGGAGGCAATTAAGAACCGGAATCTACATATAAAAAAATAAATGTACCCTTTTCATGCAATCACCTTAAAATCATATTATGTTAGTGAAATAACAAAAGAGTAAATAAGGCTTCCCATAACCATGCCAAATTACAAGAAGAATCTCTTAGAGTTTCCTTTTGTAAATGGAGCCAGTCCAGGCCAAAGACCTGTGTTTCGAGGTCATTGACATGTAAACCGGCAGCTATTCTTTTCTTTTTGCCCCCAAACCTCTCTATTATATAATTTTGCCGCCTTCTGTCTTCTTTCTTAGCCTTCTATCATATACAATGTCTCTTATCACAATCGTAAAAAAAAGTTTGTGTTAGTTAGCATCTTATATTTCTACGACAGGACAGAAACATAAGCATAATGAGTACACACTGGCGTACAGATGGTTTCAGTGCTCATTTTTTATTCTACGTTCTTGTAAAGGAATTGCTAGCTTTGCAGGTATCACGTTGCACAGTCAGTGTTCATTTTTTATTCTACGTTCTTGTAAAGGAATTGCTAGCTTTGCAGGTATCACGTTGCACAGTCAGTGTTTATTTTTTATTCTACGTTCTTGTAAAGGAATTGCTAGCTTTGCAGGTATCACGTTGCACAGTCAGTGTTCATTTTTTATTCTACGTTCTTGTAAAGGAATTGCTAGCTTTGCAGGTATCACGTTGCACAGTCAGTGTTCATTTTTTATTCTACGTTCTTGTAAAGGAATTGCTAGCTTTGCAGGTATCACGTTGCACAGTCAGTGTTCATTTTTTATTCTACGTTCTTGTAAAGGAATTGCTAGCTTTGCAGGTATCACGTTGCACAGTCAGTGTTCATTTTCCTGCTGTCACCATTTATGAAAAATATTTAAAAACTGCGTTCAATAAGAGATGTACGTTTAGCGAGTTCTGTAATTTATAACCACATCTTACACGCCTATGATGAGCAGTTTGTGGGGACACTTTTACACTCAGATTTGAATTTCGTATCGAGTGTATTTAGTAGTTTTATTCCACCTCCGCAAACCAAAATAAAAATTGCCCAACTGATTTTTTGTGTAGATCTAGAACACCATATTTCTCCGACAACAGTTGAGTAATTTCGTAGAATGAACGTAGAAAAGACACTAAACTCCTTGGAGAAAGCAAAGCAATTGATAGACTAGGAATGCTATGCCGACGAAAGGAGGAAGAAGTTATCGTATTTGTAGTACGAAACACACGTGGAAAAGTGTAGGTATTCTAAATCGGAACACAAATATTTTTCAATTGCTTCTTTGTCACATTAGGCATTGATGCCATTTCATTACAAGTGTGATTCCAGGGAAATGTGTAACTCAGTGAAGTCATAATGGAGAAATCTGCCTTTATGTCTATATGTTTCTTCTTTTAATCTGTCCATTGTATTTTGTTGGCATTTGGTATTGTGGCTTTTATTTGCCAATAAAATCCCTACTTCATGTGAAGCTCAAATTTAACTTTAACGCTTCTTTTTCTCAAGAAAAGTTCGAAATACGATAGATGGTAGGAAAGGCAACAAGGCTAAAAGTCAAGAATTTTATTTGAATAAAATTTCTATAATATGTATGGTAACAAGTTACAATAAATGATTTGTCCCACTGTTGTGTAACACATATGCTGTTTATTAGCGTTGTAGGAATAAGATTGATTCTGTTTAAATGAACATCAACACTAGTGAAATTCACCCATTCAACCAACGAATGCACTTTTTCGTTGGTTGAATGAGTGAATATTAATACTAAGATGCACGGTGAACACAAAGTGAAACTAGTGAAATTTTCAGAGTCTTTAATAATATAAGGATAATTTATATACATCACTCCATTTATGTTTGAGTAAGTCTACTCGCTTTCCTGTACCATTTATTATCCTCAAACGTGATTCTAAGAACACAGGCCTTGTCACGAGGGATCACTAAATGAAGAAAATTATTTTGTAATAGCAAGTGGAAAACCAGTCTTAGGCTGTTTCTGAGAAATAATTTATATTTGATGCGCTTTAATTGCAAATGTTGGAAGTGAATATTTGATTATAAAGTACTGAGGATAATGGCTGGATTTACGAGAAAAGAAATAGAAGGAAGAATGAAGATTACGCAGTGAGGGATAGCTGCAGTAATGAGTAAATTCATGATTTATAGTTTTCACCTAATATTTTCAAAGTAAATCAAGAAAAATTATGTTATAGAAACGTGTAGGAGCCTTAGGTGAAAAAGAACTATAAACTGTGTGTTGGAACATTTCAAGGAATGGGCCGCTTGAGGGACTCGATTAGATAAAATATTAAAACTGATATTTATTAAAGAAATAGGCTGTTGCTCTATCTACTGCATTCAACAGCCTCCGGAGGTAGTTAAAAAATGGTGTTACTTTTTTGTAGTGGTATTCTATAATGACTCTATCTTTTGTATCCTTTCAACTATTTTGTGTTAAGCAGTGTAACAACCTGTTTGTGTAGGACTAAGGGCGACAACGTGAACTTGAGGCGTGCTCTTCTCCTCATACTTCTGTTTTCACTTGCCCCTCATCATTCCACCAATACTTTATATTCATCTATCATCGCCTTGAGATGTGCGTTAGATCCTACTTCAGTCAGAATATCTGGCCCTCGGGACAAGTCTCCAAACCGCAACCAACCGAGTACGAAGCAAGACACGATAATTTTTCTACAAGGCAAATGGAACTTCGAAAAAGGCGTACGGACATTTAAAAGGTTTGTCGACGGAGCATTTGGCAATGATATCCTCAAGTGAAATTTCGGTCGTTAATAACTATTTCTCTTTACATTGCACGGTAACATTTACAGGACTGGACCGTCTTCCATTTCCAAGGATTGCTTTAGCCTCGTTTAAGTGAACGATTACGATTCTATGAAACAAAGACCTTGCATATTAATAAAAAACACGTGTTAATTGTCATGTGTCATACCTTCATTTCGGTGTACGCGCAGTGCGAATATTAGGCGTGGCCTGTAAGTTACACGAATGACTAAATGAGTGTTCTCAACTTCAGTTTCGAAATTTCAACCTTTTGACCCTTGATGACGAGGACGCTACGTTGCCTCGAAGCGTCAGGACCCGATTACTCAGTGAAGCAGCGTCATAACTCTGAGGAAAGAAATACTAAGCTACACAGTTGCGAAAAACTCAAAGCTCGCAAGCTTCCCTTTATCACGAGATTATTTTCTGTCTCTGCTATTTTTGTCAATTATAATTTTACCGTCATGTAGAAGTAGCTGGGGGATGTTATTAAAATGGATATTAAGGACATAGAATGGGGGACGTAAACTGGATTGTTCTGGATCAGGATAGAAACAAGTGGTGGGCTGAGATCTGCGCTCCTACAATTCTACGATGCGTAAAATCCCAAAAGGGCGCAGATTTCATTTACACCGCGGCGGAATCCTGAAATCATGGAAGTGGTGGGCTGTTGTGAACACGGCAATGAACCTTCGGGTTCCATAAAGGCAGGAAGTTTCTTGAATAACTGAGGAAATATCAGCTTCTCAAGGATTCTGCTCTATGTAGTTAGTTACACTTACACCATCCCACTATTACAAATTTTTTTTTTCCATAACGCAACAGCCCTTAGTGGGCCAGAGCCTCCTCATTATCGAGGCTTCACGATCTCACTCGGTAGGACTCCTCTGGACGGGTGATCGACCCGTCGCTGAGACCTCTACCTGACAACATGCAACACTCAAAAGAGACAGACCTCCATGCCCCCGGCGGGATTAGAACCCACATTCTCAGCAAGCGAGCGGCCGCAGACCCACTCCTTATACTGCGCGACCACTGGGATCGGCGCATTATTACTAATATGATAGTATTTTCTAATGTTTGATGCCATGTAGTCTGGTAGGAAGGTACCAACATTTCGGAGGAATTTGTTTCTGCCATCTTCAGGGTCAAAATGAAATTTCTAGTTTCAAAATGGAAGTAGCAGGTTTCTCAAACACTTTGGTACCCTTTAACCAGACCACACGGCGTCACATCACAGAACACCTTAATCTCTACATTCACCGCTGTTAGAAAATCCCGTGTCACTAATACAGGTGTTTCCGTGGTATGTAGCTGTCATGCACTAATTTTTTTGCTTGTAGCTGCAGGATGTGCACGTGAGCGCTGGTTCTTAATTGCGCACAGAGCGGTCTGACTACGTCCTGTGGAACCGTGGCCCATACCGGATGAGATGAATTAATGTAGAATACTGGTGTTATGATATTGACAGGGAAAATCTAAGTGCCCAGAAAAAAAAATGTTATACTGCCACTTTGTCCACAACAGTAAAAAAAATGCGGGAAATTAGATATCCGCATAAACCGAAGCATTTCCTTCTAATTGCGTTGACAGAAGACGCAGGGGTCTCTGGCCTACTTGCACAAAATAGTTCTGCCACCTTGAATAGGTTTACATGGATTTCAGTATTTCATACCACGTATGAAAACATTATTTCAAATTCGCTTATCACCTGTAAAGAAGGCAAATGACTATTGAAAGGGTAAATTCCCTTTTGTAGATGTGTCACTCGACTGACTAAATGCTGAATGGCCGAGGTTTGATTTACGGGAGGTGCAGACATTTCTTTTCCCTTTGCCAGGAATTTCATACAGCCTCCTAGGTCCACCACCTCTTTAGTCATTCCCGGGAATAAATCTACTAGAACATGACGGCGACTAATCAATTCCACATGATGCCGAAGTGTAGCACACGTAGAGTTTACTGCCCCCGCGCCTTCTGTACACCTTCGTGACGGGTGGTTATGCACAGTGAAACCGAAAGTGTTGCTGTACGTTATCGTGACTCAGATTTCTCTGCAGTTTGCTCAGTTTCAAAAGTAACATTTCAGGATTTTTCTTGAGATTTGCTATGATTACCGCCTACCTACCCACCATTCTTTTCATTTTCCTAATTCACTCGGGTGTCTTTACATAAGGTTTACACGCGCCCGCGCGCGCACGCACACACACACACACACACACACACACCACACGCACATACGCTCACAGCGACGTTAACGCTTTTTCCCTTTGTCGTATCACGTGGCTTACTACCGTATATATATCTCGCTGTAGTCTTTAGGAGTATATACCGACTTCCAAGACCTGTTTGAGGCTATGGAATCTGCCAGGCCACAGTTTCTTAATTTTTAATTTTGCGCAAGTCGTCTCTAGGCTGATTACCAGAAAAACCTCCAGATGGTTTAGAACGCCAGGGATCTGAGAAGATACAGTTATTACGTAGTCATTAGATGTGACTACTGGTTAGAGTGGAGCCACATTTCTCATTCATCTGACACAGCACCTCATACTTTATTCCCTAGACGTAAATCTCTCTTATCTTTGCTTATAAAATTACTTAAATTTGTTACTGCAGGCTAATAAAAGATGACGGAAATGTATACTGCAATGGAACATGCAAATTTGTCGGACGCTTCCTTGACAAATGTAAGTTGCATATCTGATCGTCATGCACAGAAGTGTGTACGACAAGTTCAAAGCTAGAAATTATGTTATCTTGTATTTTCTGACTTACAGATACGTGTCTTGAAGAAAGTGGTGATGAGTAATGAGTAGTAGCAGTGGTAGTAGTTGTAGTAGTAGGCCTACTAGTAGTATTGGCAGCAAATCAAATTCCGAATCGGAATATAGATTAATAGAAACTATGCCTTCACGTGAAAGTGTATTGGTACCTTGAATATAGAACGACAAGGAATATAAAATTACTTCGAACAAATGAAATATGATCAACGTATGTACGAAAGAGAAACAGTAGACTTTAACGGAACAGTTCCATACTGCCCTTGTGGTAGTTCATTTTATGAAATTGAAATGGAGAATCCTGGCCTAATAAAAGGACAGGACTTTTTTGACAAATCTGAGCGACTGACAGATTTTCAAGGTGTACTCTACTCTGGGTGGTAGTTTAATTATTTATAACTGATCAGTTTTGATGTTTTGAGACAGACCGCGACAGCTAAGTGGCCTGCGGACTGCTGATTACCTGTGTTTCTAGACTAGAGGCCAATTGTTGCAGCATTCTGGTTCACCCCTCGTCGTAGCTCAGTAAGATATAATCGTTTTGACTTTTACTGTGTGTTAAGTGGTGTGGTTAGGAAACGTTCTTCATGCACGTCTTAATTAAGTATTTAGCTCTAGACCCACGACAGTTCATGAGTCTCTTCCTATACACTGAAAAAATAGCTCTGATCCAATTTTTTTCCACGACAGCCAATGAGAAATTTTGTGTAACCTGCATTTGGAATTACTACTCTTAATTGATCCATAAAATAATAACGTGAAATAAGCAAAAAACTAGTTCTTTTGACGAGAAGATCTGATGGAATACTGTAACATTACAACATAGCGTGACTGCGCATATAAAGTACAATTATAAACATTCCGTGCCTTTGTTGCTGGTATCATGAGACCTATTATATATGATGAAGTGCTTCTATTTTGAAACTAACTGTACATTCAGAATTGTTTGTAGTACATTAATTGGCTTTGCTGTAATAATGCCCGTTTAATAAAACTAAGCTATTTCGCTAAGGTTTCCTCAAACGAGTAGATATGATTTGCGCATAAAGTCGTTAACTCTATTTGAATGCCCCAGTTATAACAGTCACATCTCCTCTGCCTAAGACCCGTCTTAATATAACTGTCCCATCAACCACACCCGGTCTTCCAAACATTATTTTTTGATCGTGCTAAATATTTGAGGAAATATAAGGGAAAAGAAGATTCAGATATACTTCACAGAGGACTGAGTGTGCTTCGATTAGAAAGGCGACTCAGTGAAGGCTGTACAAGGAAACAATCGGTATTTAGTATTATGAGAATCATATGAAACACACAAACACAAAATGTGGACAAAATGTAGGCTTGTTAGTGTTAAATTTGCCAGTACATATTGTAAGCACTAGGTGTTGAGGGGGTTAATATCACTTCAGTGCACGGCGGGATCTTGCATATTTCACATACCCTGCTGACTTACTTTGTCAGAGGCAAGGGCTGTGCAAATCACACAGACAAACCCTCACTGGTTGAGATGTTCTGCAAGGCAGAGCAGACACAAGTACATTGCTAAACTACACTGAAGGAATTAGAGTGTGAGGTTGTGACTTGAGTCAGGTACTAGAACAGGCAATTCTGTACACGGATAAGAACCGTCATGGTTTCTTTTTGTGGCGAAGGGCCCCGCAGCAGATGCTAAGGACGCACCGCAGCCTTAAGGCTTATTGTGCAACCCTGTGATGAAGATGATTAGTTTTTTCGTTTTTCCTTGTAATGGAGCAACGGTGGAATGAAATTGATAGGGGAAAACCGAAGTACTCGGGGAAAACCTGTACCAGTGCAACTTTGTCCACTACAAATCTCACATGGACTGACCCGGTATTGAATAAGGACCTCCGCGGTAAGAGGCCGGCGACTGACTGCCTGAGCCATGGTACGGCCTTACAACTTTCGGGTTACTGTTCCACAGGAGTTTCTCGAAAACCTTAGCTTTTCAAGAAGGACTGTACTTTATGGTAAATCATATAGGAGATGAAGCAAGGAAATCAGGATATTGCATAACAATGACCTTTGTGTTTTGGGAGGGTCATCTGGTTCAGTTAAGGTAGAATAATTAAGGTGATAAAAATATACAACTGTTAGGTCGGTAAATTGCTTGAAAACCATCACATTTTGTGAGGTCGAGGAGATGGGAGAGTAGCATCAGGATGGATGTGAGGATGACAAGTGGATGGAATTGCCTGAAGGTCGTGTCCAATGACATTATTTGTTATTAAAAGTAACGTTTTCCCTGACAAAGCTATGAAAGTGTGTTGGGGCGAAGAGGTATAACTCCGCTCCTTAACTTCGGCACGGGTTGGAGGTGAGTGGTTAACTTCACTCCCGGACGCTTTACCCCGGGAAAAAACCCCGATACCCACTGAACAGGAACCTTGGTGGACCCCAGAGCCGTTATGGACGTTTTGGAGAAGAGAAAGATTTCTTGCCTCTACGGGGATTCGAACCGCGAACCGCCCAGTCCGTAGCCTAGTCACTATACCAACTACGCACCTTAATTATTTAGCTTTCTTATTACAGGTTTCGAAATTTCGGGTTATATACTTTGTAATTTTGTACAGTAACAACATTTCAAAGTTAATTGTACTTGGCGCAGGCAGATTCTTTTATATATTCTTAACAGTACAATTATTAAATCTTAAATTCGAATATTATACATGTGCAGTACATTTCTTGACGTTGATTTGAATAAAAACGGTGACAATACTACTCTTGAGGAACTGGCTACTGTGGTAGCCATTTTGTTGTCCTTCGGTTTATTATTATCAAAATATCTTTGTTTTATAAATACAGATCGTGACTGGTTTCGAGTACTTGCTACCATTGACGATAATTCTTAGACTTTGTTGATCTATGTACGACCTTCATAACTGACACGGCGCTGTTAAAAAAGCGAAGCGAGACATTCGCTCTACATCATGCTGTAGTTAGTGAAATACGTTTTACTGCAATGAAGGGTCAGATAATCCGGTTTTATTATGTAAGCATAGATCAACAAAGTGTGTAAGTGCAATTAAGGTTTTCAAGCACGTATGGTGTAACAGTATCAAAAGGAATAATTAAATGCAAAGCTAAGAGAATTGTTTTAAACAAATTTCTCTTCGCTACTTAGTGAGACTTCACGCTAAAAATTGTCCTCTTTTCACTTTTTTGTGACAGTGAGTGCTATGACAGAAGTTGTGTGTTGTAACGTTAACAGGAGCATTTTCACTTGCATTAAACTAAAAAATTAATTTCCTTTAGGATAGGGTGTAGTGGTCGAGCTTTTTTTTGAACACGGTAATTAAACTTCGGTTTTCTTAACAGGAAGGGAAATTATTGAAAAGCAGAGTGATTAAAGCTTCTGAAGGAGCACTGTGTGTTATGGCGTTCTTCATTGTTAATTAGCAAATTAGATAATTAGAACTCTACACCAGAGAAATTCAGAACGAAGCATTTTCACTTTATTAAAACGTGTTTTGTGACAAGAATTTATACCGTAAATGTATCTACTCCTATATTCTAGCTCACTTTTCGGATGGAGGCGATAAATCCAGATATGAAAGGGTAGCTGCGAATGTGAGAATTAAGCTGTTGTTGATCCTCCAACCTGGAGGAATAGCAGCTCCTCACCTCAGGGTAAACTATTGGGTATACGCAGTGAAGATTTTTATGTCAATCACCTGTCTGAACATGGAGCTCATATGCAATTTCGGAGGCTATTTCTGTCTTCATCATCAGGGGATGTTGTTGAAGCAGTCTGAGAAATTCTCATTTCATAGGAACTCCAGAGCGTATAGCTGATCGCCCGAGATTTCATTTGCATACAGTAGCCATGAAAACTTCAAATCATGTCTAGTATGCATATATTATGAACTCTTGAAAGGGCCCACGAATATAAGCAGGTTTTTGATAACACTAACCCTTTAAAGATAAGTGAAAGTAATTTTATATCCAATGCTCCCCGTTCTCAGAAGGAGCACTGCCTTTGGAAGGTTCCCAGGCTTCGCCCGTTTGTCCTGGTGAGAGCAGCACGTAGACGAAAATGAGAAAAACCTGTCCCAGTGCCATTTTGTCCACCACAAATCTTACATGGACTGGCCTAGGATCAAACCCGGGATTCCGCGATTAGAGGCCTGTGACTAATCACCTGAACCATGGCAGTTCCTTATATCTTTAAAATCTAATATTAACCTGAATCATATTTAAAGTTTTGGTTCGTACTGCACATTAAACACTCGGTTATAAACAACCATTCAATTAATGCCGGAGGGGGAAAAAGTTTCTGTTCTGAGATGCGTATACACTACGTAAATGCCATGTGTTCGCCGAACGTAGAAATTTTTAAATATCAAAATGTTAAACATGGTGGTACATGAAGTTGCCACAGGACAGTAAAATGTTAAGCAGACGAAAAATACATGAATAGGACGACCTACGTTTATAGGATATCGATGCATGAGATTCGCTCGAAATAGAAGTGAGAAATGCATATAGTATTCACTTGCAGGACCAAAAACGTGAAAGAATGAAGAAACGTGTCAGACCTGACAATCTAACTATCTAATTGACTGACCAATTAACTAACTAACAACTTCACGACGCAAAGTCCTCCTTGAGGAGTTCCTAGTTTCTCAGCTAGCCAAAAAATTTCCTGCATTTCGATCTCGAAAGTTCATTACCATGTACACATAAGAGTTCGCCATTTGTCTCTATCCTGAACCTCATGAAACCAGTCTATACATTCCATCCCATTTCTTTCGCACCCACTTTAATATATCCTCTTGTCTAATCCTTGGTCTCCTAAGCGGCGTCTTTCCTTCATGTTTCCGCACAAAAACCTCTCATCTCATCTTCCTTGATTTGATCCCCCTAATAGTGGTTTATACAATAAAAAGAAGAAAGGCTAGCTTGATTGTTCACATCTTGCTTAGAAACTGCCTTCTAAAACACGTGATTCAAGGAAAGTTAGAAGGAAGGATAGAAATGACGGGAAGACGAGGAAGAAGGCGTAAGCAGCTACTGGATGACCTTAAGGAAAAGATATGATACTGAAATTGAAAGAGGAAGCACTAGATCGCACCCTGTGGAGAACTCGCTTTGGAAGAGCTACGGACGTGTCGTAAGACAGAATACAGATTGAATGAATTGTGATTTGTGGAGAGTACAAATTATGAAACTCTTATGTACGCATTCTTCTTCAGTCTCCTCTTACTTCTCCTACTCAGGCGCAACTACTTATCTCGACCACTGTGAGTCTGTGTTCTCACCTTAATGTGACAGACCAAGTGTCACACCCATACAAAACAATATGCAATATTATGGTTCTCAGTATTTAAATCTTTATGTTTATAGATGTCAAACGTGAAGACAGAAGATTCTGTACCGAAAGGTCACAACCATTCCCCGCAAATTTTTCTGCCCTTAATTCCCTCGTGTATGGAGTTTCTTGTCAGACAGAGTAGTAAAGAGATATGATAGAATTAGGCTCTGAAGTTGCGAATTGGAATGGTTTCAGCTGGCTCAGAATCACACATGTGGCGGGTTTTTGTGAACACTGTGTTTGAATTGCGGCTTCTCATGTAATTTCGAAAGGCTTTCATTGAGTGAGGCTTAGTGGTGAATCAGAGGTGAAACCCGAGATAGCTATTCTTAAAATGTGTTGGCTGCTGAGGTCTACCTTACACCTTCAGAGAGGTGTTGATTTGTATGATAGATAATGGAGAAAGGGTGTACTCGGACAGGAGCGGCTCCCAGTGCCAGTTTTTCTGCTATGCATTGCACACAGACTTGATTGGTATTGAATCCGTCCCTCTGCGATGGGAATGTATGACTGTCATTTCCTCGTGAAGCTAAATACGAAATATTCTGTACCTGTCCAATTGTGAAACAACCAAATTCCGCGTACCAGTTAAACTGCTTTCGCGTGTCATATCTGACACGAATGTCCATTGTTCTGTATGTAAAGTGGCCTCATGTTTGTATCCAACTCTGACACGGAAATGCCTTCCGTAGAAGTGTCACACAAATGTGGTTATCGACTGCTTCGAGGCCTTTCCGTCCAATCCGCAAACTTGCTGCTGTTCTCCTTGCTAGAGTGGGCTGGACTTGTAACATAAGCGCAACTTTCCAGTAATTAATTCCCTATCGAACCTGAAAGTTCAATATCACAATAATAAAAGTCCATTACTTAATTGAGGTGTTTTCAACCTCTTTTACTGGCGGAATGTTAAAATATGTTTCACTATTTCTCGGTACATCAAAACTTGTTATGCGCATTTTTGGTGGTATGTGTGAGAGTGTGCGTAGGTGTAAACTCTCCTTCGTACATTTTTATACTTTTCACTTAGGCATTATCCTTATTAAGCCTAGTTAGCAACATTGAACGGAAGATTAATAATGACGAGAGATGTATGGAAGCAGTGAATTATTGATTGATAAATAGGCTGTTATTCTTCTGCATGAAGAGACGTTCATTTTAAACAGGCGAAAATAAATATTTTTGCCTAATTCCTTAAAATAGATTACCAGCAATAAAATAACTTAAAATTATAAATATGTTTATATATATATGGTAAAGCTTAGCGTGTAAAAAGTGTACTTTAAAGTTTACAGAAGTAGCAACTGTTTAAGTAAGGAATAGGTATTCAGGCCAGAGAGGAAACAGGGCTGTAGAAAACTTCACAGCTGTTACCAGTTTTTGTGAAAAATTGTCGTTGTTATGAACCATGCAGAAGGTGGTTTGATTGTCCTGTAGGTTTGTAATTCCATTATATTTTTTGCGACCTGTGTTGACACATTCTACCTAAATGGACCTCCCATTTCTTTTTGTATGTAGTAATCCCTCCGACTTACATTATAGACGTCATGTTTCTCATGTTCGTGTAGGAGTATTTCAAAATTCAGTTATTACAATATACATCTTTTAATCTTGTATGTCCAACTAAAGGCCTTAAACTTCTCATTTGTGTAACTTTTTAGGCACATTTGCATAATTGCAAAAAGCTGCTCTTAGCTTTGTCATGCCCATTCTTCCATCCATGTGTCTGTCTGTCCGTATGTATCAGCACGGCTCCCACTGGACTGATTTCCGTGAAATTTCGTAATAGTGGCTTATATGAAAATCTATCGAGAAAGTCCATATATGTTAAAATCAGGCAAAAATATCTGGTACGTTACTTGAAGACCTAAGTAAGTTTTATTATTGCCGGCGACATACAATCGCAATACAAGCACTCTCTTTGAGTGAAATGGTATTTAAGATAGCAGAAGCGGTATAAACCTTACGCGAACAAGCCACAATGTTACCTTATTCGTGCAAAGCTTCTATTGTTATTATGTTTTCTCTGTTGCCCCATGGACATGTTTCACCGTCATATTCTCTCACCGGTCTGACCAAAGACTTTGCTCCTGAACACTGTGTTACCAAAACCTAGACTCCTACAAATTATGCCATTATTAAGCATACTTTTTATTTGGCTGTTGGCAGCGCGATCTAAGTTCAAACTCACTGAACTGCCCGAGAACCCCACCCGACCTCTTACGAAATGGATACCTGGAGTTCTGTATCCCGCGGGAGGGCAGCCGGCGCCGTAAGCTAACCCACTTTTCTCCATCTAATATCGAAGTTAAAAATGTGCCAAATTTTAGGTTCCCCTTGTCTCCTGTACGTCAAGGTGAGGGTCTTCACCATTCATAGCACGGAGTGAAACTACGTGCTTCAAAATTCTGTTAGCACATCACAAAAGACACTGACTGCGTCTCCAGCACAAAGACCATCAGTTAATGCTGTTTGTTGTGAGAATCATATGAAACATAAGTGCACCCTGCTGGCAAAGTGCAGAGATTAAATCTTAAAGCAGATGGTACGCATGTTAATCACTGTACTTTATACAGCTGAACAAAATACAGTATGATAATTCTCCTTATAGACGTACGTAGTACTAGAAAGTGACTTCGGAGTCAAACCCTTTAGACGCTGTGCTCGGTTCCAGGCACGCTGCAAAGTGACAAGTGCATTCTGACACTGCCCAGTCCTCTCTCTGCATCTTTTATTTGCCCGGATATTCATTAACGATGCATACATGCTGGCAGAGAGCATTCCTGTACGTTTTAGTGCCCTATCTTTCGTCGAATCCCCTTTGACCATGTGGCGCTGCACAGAGATATAAACGATGTTAGGAAGAGGAACCAGACATTTAGAGACACGCCGACAAGCTGACAGACGGTCAGTTATCGCGACGCTACAGTGTTACCAACATATTGGATTTTGCATATGGCGGTATTATAGGTCTAAGTGTATGGTAGATAGCGTTTTTAGCAAATTCAAATATGAATGCCGCGTGGGAATGAAAATCTTTACTAACAGTTCTCTTCAACATCTTACAATGATTCATTTTAGAACCGTACACTTCAGTTATTAGTAAAAGAAAACGCCATACTGTAAACAAATTGCTTTGAACATCGTTTAATTGTCCTCATACATATTTCGATCTAAACTTTTCATCGTCAGGGAGACAATTTAAGTATTCCAAGCGCCCTTGCCAAGGCATTACACTGTAGAATAACTTACATGCAAACTGTTTTATATATATTTTATAATACTGGTACAGTGCATCATACAATATAAAACCTTTGCAATGATGCTTGGAAGCCATAACATTTTCTCCATGAAGATGATCGAATTAGATCAATACTTGTAAAGTAAAGTTACCATCGAATTACATCCAAGCAATGTGTGTACCGTGATGGGGGTTTCATTTGTTACTTATTTTCAACACTTTGTTTTCAAAGAGTCTCAACACTGTTCTAGCCTTCCAAAGGTAAACACAACTTCTGATACACGGCGGACCCACAAAAAGCGACTGAGAAAACCTCCATTTTACCTCTTGAAGTTTTAATATGTACCATTATTTGTTTATTTGTGATTTTGTGTAATTCACGATATGGGTCCCTGATGATGGTCCCAAAATAGGGAACCGAAACATGTTGGACTGATTTTACTATAAAAAAGTGTACTGTGTGCATTTTGTTGGTTTAAGAAATTTGTAATTGTCAAAACATTTGGCTTAGGTTTCATTACCTTTGTCCATTTAATCATCTGGTTAATACAGTATCTGTATTAATTTATCTATTTAGTGAGCAGTGAATTTAGATTTTCCATCTAAAATTCTATGTACATTTCTCAAATATTCTTAATTTTATGGCTTTAATAACATTTAATGAAGAGTCTAAATTTTGACGTTTCTTATTATAATTTTTCATTATTTTTTATTTCCTATCTTTTAGCCCCTAAATTTCTCCACACTCTCTTCTCAAACGCTCTTAATTTATGAGATTTGAAGTTTTCATAGTGATCTTGTTATGTTACTTCATCCTCAAAGTAGAATTATACACTGAAGATGGATGCAGTATTTTTCTTTGAAACCTTTGTAACCACCTACCAGACTACACGATATAATAACCCAGACAACAGCAATATAATCCCTCAGTTTATTTTATAACCTACGCGACCTAATCCTGCGGGCCAAAAGCGAGTGTTTCCAACACATGTTTCCTCAGCACATTACCGTGCCAGTCACACTGATAAAAAGACCCGTACAGAAGAGCTATCTCAAAAGAGAATCTCAGTCTATGAACTTGACCCTCCCCGAATTCTTGTAGCATCTCGAGGTCACGAAATGTGTCTGATTGTGGTTCTAGGAAAGAAACGATCTCTGCGGATGGTCACGCAAGGCCATGTGGTTTGGCTTAATTTCTTTTGTGCGGATAATAGCCGTGATGTCATCTTCACTCTGCACAGCCCGTAAAATTTGTTTAATCGTTTAAAAAACGGGCGTTTATTTTGTAATTCTGGTAACTTTATTACGTCATAGAGATTTGTTTTACTGATTGCGGTAACTAAATGGTCTGTTTCACTCTGTATTATTATGCAGTCAGAGGCGTGACAGGATCGAAGTGAAGCAAGCAACTTTCATACTTGACGTTACGCATTATTCTGGGATGGATAGATAAATAGCAGATGTCTGAAGTTGGGTGGTCAAAGTACACAGATTTCATTTTATAAACTGGCATAATACCTATTCCACATATCACATACCTCTTCATCTCCGTTCCTCCTCCTCCTCTTCCTCCTTTTCGTCCTCCTCCTCCTCCTTCTGTGGGCTGCAGTCTCTGCCTACTTCACCCATATCTTTCAAGTGCTCTATATATCAACATGCTTTCGGTTTATATTGAAAAGTAAGTTGTTTGGTGTCTATTAGCACCCATTTAGCCTTCCGATTAATCATGAGCTATGATGGAAGGAGTGATATTTTATGTTTCCTAAAATCTGCGAATTTATTGAATGAAAGTTGCTGAAGGAATACCACACACCGTGGAGTTAAAAGGTTGTTAGTAATACTTATAGTGTGTCAATGCAGTACAAAACCTAATTTTTATTTAATATGTGGTATAAGTAAAGTTTCACAGAGACATAAGTGGTAAGAATGCCTGAATTAGCTTCATCGGATTCAGTATAGCATCAGTTAGTTCAGCCTACCTTTTCCATAGAAGCAGAGTATATAGATTACAGTATTATCGTTTAACTTAACAAGAAATCTGCATCATGAATTCCTTGAGAACTTTGAGCTTTACAAGGAAGAGTTTTGCTTCATATAATTTGTACCCTCAAAAATCCAATATAACAACCTTGTAACATTAAATGATCAGGGACTGGCAATAACAAATGAATCCTACAATTTTCAGCTTTTCATATGTGTTTAACAACACTTTTCTGACGTGACGCCTGGTGACGTATAAACATATCAGAGTCATATTCCATTCTGATATTACCATTCAAAATATATATTGACAAGCAAAGTAGTCTATTTGGTGGCGTTATAATAGTGTGCCTGAAATGGGTAAAAGTAGTTCATTTGTAGTTTAAATTTGGATTATTTTTACGAGGTCTGTATACAATGGCAATATTGCAATAAAGCGCTTTCACTTTGTGGGACATTAACGCTGGGGTATCTTGCAATTATTGCGCTTATCAGATGGGGGTTTCTCATTTTAAGGCAACCGAAATTTCATTTTCTTGTACATAAAAGAGATCGGGAGAGAAGATTAAACGGACCAATAGAACACAAGCTATGGAGTTAATGGGGATGACGCTGGTGATGGCACTGGGGACGAAAACTTGGCGGTGTGATCTGCATTCAGATATTGCACTGATAATGCTACTAGGCCTATGCCATATGGGTGTATATGGGTGTAGAGCTGATTCCTACGCATCCTCAAGCCTCGACACTGAACGGAAGTAACGATAATATTTTTTTTTCTGGATGAAGGGCCCTCGCACCACAGCCTTAAGGCTTTTTGTGCAACCCCAATGATGATGAAGATGAGCAGTTTTTTTACCAATTTTTACAATTAATGGAGCACCAGTGGAATGAAATCGACAGGGGAAAACCGACAACTCGGAGAAAAACCTGTTCCAGTGCCACTTTGTCCACCACAAATCTCACATGGACTTGACCTGGGACCGAATCCCGGGCCTCCGTGGTGAGAGACCGGCGACTAACCGCCTGAGCCATGGCACGGCCCAGCGATAATATTAAGGACCGGTCACCTTAGATTGATGAAGGAATTTTCACTCTTAGCATTTGTTTGGTTCTTGGTCTGTTTTACAGCTTTGTTGATTGCGTACGTTAGACGGCTTCTAAAAGGGAACGAAAAGTAAAATGGGGAGGCTGTGGAAGAAAGCAGCATTAGCTTTCTGTAAGGCACTCTCCCGAAATTTGAATGGAGAGGCCGAGGAAATTCGCGAATGACATCGCAAAACCACGATGTTCACTCTGCAATATATGATACGCCTTTCGGAATGAAGAACCACTGGTCACCGAAAGCATTCTTCAGTCACAGATTTTATCCCTTTGTTGATCAATCCTTGCCTCATTGTCAAAGATGTACTTTAACTGCCTCACTTGGTCCCTTAATCTATTTCGTGCTGCATGGTTAATGACTGCTTTTGGTCAACGTGATACATTCATGTACTTATTTATGTGGTACAAGCTAATCTTTACTTCATTCGAAATGTCTTGGTTCTGGTTAACACTGTGAAATATGAACACCGTTATTGGGTTTGAAACACTCTGTGATTGATTCAACACGACTTGTTCAGTGTTCCTTCTAACGGATTGTCCTATTAGTTGCTTCACTTGCTTTGTAGAAACGACTGTTAAGTGGACTGTCCTTTTCCTGGAACCACGAATTGAAAAGATACGTTCTTTTAGAAACGTGGAAGTACTTGGTTGCGCGGTTTGTTCAATAACCGTTCTCGTTTCCTTGCCCAGTAGGTTTTAGGTCAAAGAATCGTGTCTGCGATGTAGAAAAATCGAGGAGTCGATTTCGGAGTCAAGGCCGCTACAGCGGTCTGTAATCGATAATCTATCATCGAACGATATTTCCGGAAGGTTCTGCGAGGGGAAGACAAGATTTGCCTATCCAATGAAAATAACTTGTCTACTGTACGCCCCGACCATTTCATCCCCTTTGAATCAATAATTCTAATAATGTTTGATAAAGATTGCAAATTATGAAGTTTCTGATTGATGATTTTTCTCCATACTGATGTTAGTTTCCCCTCTTACAATTACACCGAATCGTTAGCAACTCATTTTCAAACGACCTCAGCCCATGTTCTTCCCTTCGTGCGAGAGAAAAAGTTTTACATTCGTATAAAACAAGTAAAATTGTGGTTTTGTATTATTTTAATTTTTTAGTTTGTTAAGAGACTGCAAGATGGAAGATCAGAATTGCAAATAAAAACTGTAATATATTCGGATTTGGAGGATAAGAAATGCATAAAGAATTGTTGTAGGGATGTTCGGTAAATTGACAACGAGATGAGTATATGATTTTAAGATGGATCATACAATAATAAAAAATGTACAAGACTTGTTTTCAGTTGAGAGTATTGGGGCTGGCGGTTTTGAAAATTGGTGTTCTGCTGCCAGAGCTGCTGTACTTGTTTTTGTACCTGCTTGAATATATTCTTTATTTACTGGATATAAAACGGAAATGTATTCGAATTTACGCGGACTTTGGAAAGTACTGCAGTTGCCAGCATGATGTAGCTTACTGCAATCTTTCCGTTTATTTTTGGTTATGCTATTATTTACAAGGTAGAGACATCTGGGATTATCAGCTGTTGCTTGTGACAGGAAATTAAAAATAACGTTCATAAACTCTGCTAAATGGCTTGAAGTATTCTATTTAGCATGTTTTTCTCCTACCCTTTCCTACGCGTATGCGAGCCGTGGTTTTTATAAAGGGGTATTTTGGGCGGGACTTGAAAGAGGATGTAGCGGAATTCCTGTACGTTTCACAGGATGTTCATAAAACGCTGATTCTCCCGTTTTGTTTATACTAAGTGCGATAGTAGAATCTACCAAGTGAGTGTCAGTTACAATGCTAAAGGGAAAGTAGATATTTTTGGTATAAAGTGTAGGAAAAGTGTTTAAAGCTATTATTTTATTCAATACTTGCGGAAAAGATGGGTTACTTTGAGTTGGGTTTAAGGGATGTTACTCATAATAGTAGAATTGACGTAGCGCTTTTGTGCTAGACAGGTTCTCCTGCAAGAGGACTTGCAACCGCTGAAAGCGGCAGTGATAATAATTATTGCTTTGCAGTCTGTAACAGAGAAGCCGAAGGGACGTGTCCGTATTTAACTTCAAAGGGTCGATAGTAAAATGCAACACAGGAAAACGAACAAAAATCGCGGTACCATAGCTGAAAATTCTGCTTAGTACTAAGGAGGTCCCGGATTCAATTTGTGGCCCTTGGGTCGGCTGTTTTTAGTGTTTCGTAACTTTCCTCAGTCACTCTAATTTCGGAGATAGTGCCTCAATTCTTATACATCCTCTCCAACTTATTATTTTTTAATCATCCTATCGTCTGACGCTACATAACCTTTGTAGGTAAAGGCGTCGTTAAGTAAAGTAAGAATAATAAAACACAAGAAAGGAAAACAAAGTTCAGCTTCATAAACTTTTTTCCCAGTGTTTTCCTTTCTTTCCCATTAACACAAAGAAATATTTGGTTGTTTGAAGAGCAGATATGGAAATTTTCTCTTGTCTGTTGTTGGTATTAAGTAGTGTTTATTGATTACGTAGTGTTCAAGTTCAACTAACATAAAGCGTATAATTCATTTATTCTCAATTAGAAATTTAAAGACGATAATAAATCTGAACAAGACAGGCAATGTGAGTAGTATAAACCTAACATTGACGCGCGTTCGTGTAATCATTCTTGCCGTGGGAAAGCAACAAGTATTATATATTCTGAGTGTGTGTCCGTAGCTTAGTCATCATTGGCCTGTCTGGCTCTACCATATTTTTCTACATTATCCCATAAACGGCACGATTTTCGGGAAAAGTTATTGGCTATAAAATGTGTGTGGTGATTTTATCTACAACTTTCTTCTGAAATATTTCTCATTTTACAAGAAGAATTTAGCGAGATATTGTCACAAATGTTCATACTTTGCCATGTAAAGTATCCATTATTCTTGTCAGATTTTAATGAAACTTGAAATTTCTGGATAAAGTTTTCGAAAAATGTCCAATATCAAATTTCACGAATATCCGTCCAGTGGGAACCGAGTTGTTACATGCGGACGGACAGACAGACGGACGGAAATGACGAAGCTAATAGTCGATTTTCGCAATTCTGTGAACGCATCTAATTTTATATAGAGATTCAGTTCGTACCGCACAGTAAAAATTCTCCATCTCGGTTATAAAAACAAACAAGTTAGTGCGGTATGGGGAAATGATCTCTGTTTTGTTCTGAGATCCATAAGAAACACATAAATGCGTTGTGTGGGCGTATGTAGAATATTTTAATGTTAAACCTTTTAATACATAAAGTAACTACTGGGATCTAAAATGTTAACTTTGATGTTGAGGCTCCACATTATAACTTTTCTAGAGAATTTAATTACCTTCCGTATTCGTCCAACATATTCGCTACTCGTTAGAAAGCTAAAAATTAACTAAATTTTTTACCCCAAAAGAAGTCCCACCCTAAGATAAAAATATGGCATATACGAGTCACATAAAGTATATCAAGATATTCTGCAATTTTGTCTCCAACATTACCGGATACAGTAGCCTATATGTTTGATGCAACACGAGGAAAATTGTACTGTGGTCTTTAAACCTGATAGGCGGGTTGCAGCATTTCGGAGGAACCAACTTAATCGTTAGGATTGGAAATGTGTTACCGACCTACCACACGATTACACGTTATCATATTCCAGTAGATCACAATTTCACAGCCGTGTAAATGTCGTAACTTATACTAGAAAGACTTACGTATCGCAATACTATGTGTGGTATCTGAAAGGTGGCTTTTCTTAATTTATCTGACCTCCAGGATTCATTGTCGCTTGCATCAATAAAAAATACCGTGTTATAATGACGCAGCCAGTGTCACTGTAACAGCACAACTGGCTTATAGAAATGAGGCGGAGTTGCTGCTTTTGGCAAGGAATTCTCTGTAACATTTTTTGCAATGGAATCTGGATGCCAAAGCACGATGTTGCAGTAGACGCAATATGGTCAAACACAAAGCACAATTTTGCGACTATCCTGCACGTTGCATCTGACTTCTTTACCTGCCACTCCCTCACTCACCCTCCATGACGAGAGCTGAATTACACGGGGTGGGGACCGATGCCAGTACAGATTACCGCAGTTAATATGTCGAATCCCTTCGCTTCCCGGAACTGCTCTGTACGAATACTTTTTAAAAAAGAGATTTGCATGACAATGAGGCCCACCCTAGGATAGGCACTTCTTTTTTTTTTAATGCACATGTTTTAGATTTCCGGTCCGCTGTGACAAGGAATTTTAGTATTCATATTGCTGACAAGAATATTTAGAATTAACGTGAACGAAAAAAAAAATTAAAAATTACATCAGGAGGACTTCATGGTATTTACTCTACATGCGATATTAGGATATTACATGAAGAAGGAAGAGATGGTCCAAATATAGGATAAGCATGAGTCTAAATACAATGCATACACATTTACTGTATGTATTGTTTTGTAATTGTGTATAGTTTGTTTTGTATTGTTACTTTTATGTATATTATATTTCCATTTGTATTGTGTGTACTAGTGTAAGGACTACTGCCACCGGGTGAAAACCCAATTGCAGTAAATAATAATAATAATAATTTGCCGATCCCAGTGGCCGTGCGGTCTAAGGCGTGGGTCTTCGGCCGCTCGCTTACTAGGATCGTGGGTTCGAATCCCACCGGGGGCATGGATGTCTGTCTCTTGTGAGTGTTGTGTGTTGTCAGGTAGAGGTCTCTGCGACGAGCTGGTCCCTCGTCCAGAGGAGTCCTACCGACTGTGGTGTGTCTCAAATGTATGTGACCATGAAACCTCGACGAAACGAGGAGGCCCAGGCCCATATAGGCTGTCGAGCCATACACAAAAAAAAAATAATAATAATAATTTGTAGTCGGACACGCCGAAGGGTTTCTAAGTTGAGTGGGGGGAAGTTGCTTGGACTCATTTAAACTGGCATCAAGGTGTTGGAGTATATTGATTTGAGCAAGCAGCGAACAGCAGCAACTACACAAGGAATTGCGAAGAGATTCTGAAGAAGAAGCAGAGGCCTTCGTCTTGCCAGTTTCATTGCTTGATTTCTTCCAATCATTTTCAGGACCGGTGCATCACCACCTGTATTGCTGGACAATGGAAGTAATCCAGAGAACAGTCTGCAGTTCAAGAGGAAGTGTCTCTACCTTAAGCTCTCAGTTCTTTGTTATTTCACTTTTTTTTTATAAATTTGTTATAAGTATCAGTATGTCTCTTTACTTGGTCCAAATAAATCATCTGGAACTATTGTCCCCATTTTATCTTTGTGTTAATGAGAAAGTCAGTCTCGAATAACGTCGCCGATTTCGGAGCCACCTTAGAGGTAACTTCGGGGGATGACTATGATGTCACTAAATTAACTAAGAATCAGTAAATTAACCGAGTTTACAGCCATAAACAGATAAACAACACCCGGTCTGAATCTCTGACAGAAATATTTTCCACTAACGGTTTTTGTTTTTCCACCAGCCGCTGCACACTCTTGCTAGTAGTGCAAAACAAAATAGGCCACGTGTGATTTTTCCGATATATCTTCCAATTCATCATTTAACCATCCTATCGTATCTTGTTTAACTTCATCAGTTGATACAGTACAGTAAAAGTACCGAATAATTTGCACGTGTAAATAAAGTAATGCAATGCAGAATGTTACATTCGAACTTTTAAATTAAAATTTAAGTGCTCAATCACGTTTTCTGAAGTTTTTAATTTAAATAAACCAATGAAAATATACTTTTTACAGCTTGAAAGTTTGTATCCTCTTGCAAACTTTGGTTTTTAAAGCGTGAATCGCGACCCACTACTTTTTCGAACACTCACGAAATAGACAGAAGAGAAGTTTCTACTTTTTACACCATACATCTGTAACCGTTCGCATATCATTATGGAAGATCACAATCTTATAGTATAAAGCTCAAATCTCAGAACTTGTATCATACGGAGAATAGTACCAAATAATGCTGCTAATATCAAAATGCAACTGTTATGTTTTGTTGTCTGGCCACAACGGCCATTTGAAAGTCTGCGCAATGAAGTTGGTAGTGAAAGCCAGATATAGCACTCATATTTATCTTCATGTTTTATTCCGCCTATGGGGCACAAAAGCCTCTCTTTATGAAAGTCGCTAAGTGTCTAGGCACGGAGTCCGCTGGGTGTCTTCTGGTGCACTCATCTAGATACCAAACAGAGCACTTCATCACCAGCTGTGAGGGTTACGGTCCTGAAAAACACAGCAGCTAGTAAAACAGAGAGAATTATTTTACTTAACAGTGCCTTCTGTTGCTAAAGTACTACAGTGTCGATGATGGTGAATTAAGTATGAACGTGGTACCTGTTTGGATGATACTGGCAGGGAGAATCTGAAGTACTCGGAATAAAGCCTCTCCTAGATTCACTCTGTCCATCACACATCCCACATGAACTGGAATGGAATCGAACTCTGGCCTCGTTGGTGAGAGGCCGACGACTTATCACCTGTGCCATGGCACGGAAGTGGATTGAATTGCCAAAGGTTATATTTCCTACTTAAGCGCACTCCTACAATTGCTGTCGGAGTAGGAGTACGGATTGAAGAGAGCTGCGACTGGTTTGATCTGTGCCGTGGTACTACCTTGTTTGTCGTCTTGACAGACAAATGTCACAAAATTCTCTGTAAGGTTGCTTGAACCGGGTGACTCAAAAAAGCCTCAGTAGTTGATACAGAATTTTAAACAACTAAATACGGAATTAGTAGTTATTCCTACTGCTTTTTTAATGTTCCATAATGTATCCCTTTTGTGTTACCGTTCGGAACAACAGTCGGCGCGACCTTCATACCGACCTTCTGATCTGCCATACGGTGTAGCCACAGATAGCAGATGGTCCCTTGTTTATGACGTAACTTCCTCTTCGCCACAAAACTTCTTATTTGACCACAATTCAAAATACCTTATTGTGGGCATTGTGTAATACCTCCGTTGAATTTGTCTTAATTTTTGTACCTGTCTGTGTTTCTGTTCTTGTTCTACCCACATGAACTCTTGCCGCTCTTATTTATGCAGTTGTGTTTCGTTCTGTATCGAATGCTGGGATATAGCCCATAATTACAGTCCACTCTATCTTGCACAATTTTGTTCCACCCTGCAGGATGATGGAAAGCTGGTAAAGGCTGTATCAATCTTGTGCTGCATGCAAAGTGGAGGTCTACCGTCTGAAAGCACTGTCGCTTGACCGCGAAAGTACGGCTTGAAGTCAAAATAACTTATTTTCTTAAATGTGGTTGTTGTAAATATGTAAACTAGCGGTTTAATCATGTATTTAACAAAAGTGTAAACACGCTTGCTTAAAGTGATGTGCTTTAACTATCTACTTACTTACCTAACCAACTAACCATACAAAATATCCAGCAAACTAGCAGACTAAACGGGTAACTGAGTAACCAACTAAACAATTAACTAACCATTCGGCTGTCTAACCAAACAACAAATTAAAGGTTAGTGTCGCCCCTGAGGAAACAAAAGAGATTGGTTGTTTGAAAATAAGGGGCCGAGAAAACACGCGGACATAAGAAAGAGGGATTAGGTCCTAACAGCAGAATGGAGTACAGTACATAATTACAAGCTTCGTAATCTGTAATAGTGACATAATATTGTTAGGATGGCTACAAAAATTAGGGCGCGACTGCCGGAACCTGTAGCACGCACGGGAACAGCTGCGTGAAATCGTGTATGTAGGTTTGGTTGCCTTAACTATTAACCAATTTGAGCTACTCATCTTAAATTTGATATGGCGAGACATCACAAGCTTACCTACAGGCACCACACATGCCGTTTTCTGTGTCAGAATACTTGAGATGTTACCTGATTTACCGCAGCCCGAATCTGTACATTACTGCCTTATATTATGTACAGATGGTATCAACTTTCGTAGGTCTAATTAGGCTATTAAGTTATTAGTTTTGTTATCTTCATCAAAATAGACTGAAACATTTGAAGGTCAACAGGCGACATGTCTACTTCTCAGACCTTCTGCTTTCTAGTCCTATATATGTAGAGCTGAAGATCTTGGCACAAGCTGCTGTTCATGTAGGGTTCAAGTAGGCTTGCTGAACCCTCCTGTTGTCACGAAGCTCGGCATACTGTGTGTTAATAGTCTGCACGAAGGAGTGACTTTCCATTATAATCGAAGTGGACAAAAGTTTTAGGCAAGGCTTTTGATAGAGGGGAAATAATTCTAAACCCTCTGGCTCTCATTCCATGTATTTTTAATAACTATTCCTGAATGATTAACAATTCATTGTGGCATTTAGTAGTTCAGATGGTGGGGTAGGACTTCTTTATCCCTCTTATCACGTTATTTTATAGTTCGCAAGCATTTCACGTTGTGAAATGGCTTTGCTATTTTATGTCTCGAATTTTTATGCTGTCATTTATGGGTGCGTTATGGAATGAAAACTGACTCCGTGGGCTGATTCGGGAATGGTATTATAGGAAGCGGTAGTGGCCTGCCTTTATTGTCGACCGTCAAAGTGCCTGAGGAGATTTAGCCCAAAAGCCTTTACATCAAGTGTGGTGGAGCCGGTTTTGCTTCAGCAGATTTTGTATATACTGCTATTTAAATATGAGAGACGATAAGCATAAGAATATGCAGATCAGTAACATGTTAAGAATATTTTGTTTTAGCCATATTTCGGAAGTTTCTAAATATTAAAATACAACTAGTAAATTTACTATGTAAATACACTCACTAGGTAGCTAGCAGGGAAAATAAGCGGCTAACTGAGTGGTACAGAGTTATACTTGAGCAGTCGATAGTAGCAGAGTTGATTAAGGAAATACTCGCAGGATCTGCGCTCTTCTGCGGCACCGTAAGTAGATCTTACGCTCTTCTGCCGGCACTGTAAACGTAGATCTGCGCTCTTCTGCCGGCACGAAAATAGATCTGCGCTCTCTGCCGGCACCGTAACGTAGATCTGCGTCTTGGCCGGCACCCTAATGTAGATCTGCGCTTTTGGAGCACTCGTAGTAGATCTGCGCTCTTCTGCCGGCACCGTAACGTAGATCTGCGCTCTTCTGCCGGCACCGTAACGTAGATCTGCGCTCTTCTGCCGGCACCGTAACGTAGATCTGCGCTCTTCTGCCGGCACCGTAACGTAGATCTGCGCTCTTCTGCCGGCACCGTAACGTAGATCTGCGCTCTTCTGCCGGCACCGTAACGTAGATCTGCGCTCTTCTGCCGGCACCGTAATGTAGATCTGCGCTCTTCTGCCGGCACCGTAACGTAGATCTGCGCTCTTCTGCCGGCACCGTAACGTAGATCTGCGCTCTTCTGCCGGCACCGTAACGTAGATCTGCGCTCTTCTGCCGGCACCGTAACGTAGATCTGCGCTCTTCTGCCGGCACCGTAATGTAGATCTGCGCTCTTCTGCCGGCACCGTAACGTAGATTCTATACGCGAATCTACGTTACGGTGCCGGCTTTCTTTTCTTCTCGGACTCTTTACCCTTGAAGATGGGACCGATACGTTGTCCCGAAACGTCGGTAAACAATTACCACACGACGCCGCGTAATAGCCCAGAAGAGCGAAGATCTTATCAACATCGCGGCGGTAGCCTAAAATCAAAAGCTCGTAGGGTTAACAAGTTGCTTAAAGGTGCCCGCCAATGGGCTCTGTGTTGAATTTTTGAACACAGTCCATTTATAGATACTCTTTTTTTCAATAAACTTAAATATTGTCATCCTGCCATGAACCTATAATAATAATAATAATAATAATAATAACCTAAAGTATCATAATTCATGTGTTGCTATTAAGAAGAGCCGTAAAAAGACAACTGAAAGATATTCAAATACTCCTAAAATTCTATAAAGCATTTGCAGCGTCTGTGTGGTTATAGGGTTCAGAAAGAGTGGTTTCTGAGAGCCATGAATAGAATTAAAATTGAAAGGGGATAAATAAAATTTTAAGAAAATCAACTTGGAATAAATAGGCGTAGATGGGAGGATAATATTAAAAGTACTGTTGAAATAAGAAGGTGGAAAGCTGTAGAGTGGATACTTTGGCTCAGGATAAGGTCAAATGGCGGCAATTGTGCCCGCGGACCTTTTCTTCCATAAACGGCGAGAATTTCTTGAATGTCTGACTTGCAATCCAAAAAAAGATAAGACGGCTGCAAATGTAAAGGAAGCGGACATTTAGCAAGTTTTGACTGAATCGATGTAAAAACATACAACTATAAAAGTCTGAAGGAAGAACATCATACGCAGACAAAGTTGGATATGAAGTTCAAAATAGGGTTTATGTTAGCATACTTTACCAACAGTTTAGTAGAAGTAAGCGGAAGCATCTGAAGCACCCGAAAACTTGCACATATCTTGCAGAGCCTCGCTGTAAAGATGGGTGAAGTGAAGGACATCGCAAAAAATGTTTGGAAATACAGTGTAATGATGAATAACTTATTTATGCAGTGCATACATTGATAGCTGCTTCAGCGCTGATGTCTCTGAATCGTAACTCAAGATGTTGCTTCTAGGCGTTCTTTGCATAGCGACACTAATGGTTTAAAGGAGTCTTGACAGGAGGTCAGACCTCTCCCTTTGTCCGACGCTAATCTTATATTTATGTGTATTTAAGTTCATTTACGCATGAATGATAGTTTGTTGGATTACTTAAACCAGCTGGCCACTGGTCTCGAACAAAACGAATCCAGTTAACATCCTATTCCTTTAAAATCAATTTTAATATCATGCTTCCATGTAAGTGATATTCTTCTTTCAAGTTTTCCGATAATATTTTGTGTACATATCTATCTGTCACACATGTGATACTGCTTCCATCTCGTTCACCTTGTTTTGATCACCCTAATAATAATGTGGTGAAAACTATGAATTATAAACCCGCTCTTTAGATCTGGGCGTTTTCTTCATCCTCCGCTGATTTCTGCTACCATAAAATTAATTAATTATTTATATTTAAAATTAGATTTATGCACAAAGCCTGTCAAAGTCGGGGTAGGTTATTCGGCTTAGTGACTAGCCTGTGGGCTGGTTGACCTCTGCATCGCGGTTTGAGGTTGACCTCTGCATCGCGGTTTACTCCCAGAAGTATACGTTTATCAATTGTCCCGAACTTTTTTCATTCAACGCTACATATGCCTGTCCTATAGAATTGTGACATCGAAACTGACAAAGTAACAATTCAGGTTAAAGGAACAGACCCGGATATTAGCTAAAGTGGCTGTTAGTGAACAGACGGAGTCGTCGTTGGACCTAATGTTCTGAGGGCTGTCATACTCAAGGTGAAACTCTTGATGTGCCTTACAGTGTCTGGGGACAGGCGGACAGCACTCCTACAGGTGTGCTTGCTATTTGTATGAGCAGAACAAAAAACAATCCGACACACGATCATCACTGACCCACTTCTTCGAGTCCCAAGTTCAAATACCCGCTCCCCTCTATTCTCCTTCCGACCTGCTGTCGCACAAGTCACAGTCATAGGGTGTGTGACGTAATTCAGGTGATGTGGGGCGCTCCTGCGGCCAGCTACTGGGTGGGTCGGAAAGGCGATAGGATAAAAGAACAAATAAACGAACCCCGTAGAAATAGAGAGAATATTTACTGTCTGCATGAAGCCATGTTGAGGTTGGTCCCTGGAATGGTCTGAGATGCGGATGCAGAAAACAGGCTATCATTTCGAGGAATATAACGTAACGGATGGATCTGAAGTTTCCATGGAGGTGCAGATTCCTATGATGATCTTCTGTGTAATAACACCGTGTAATATGGTAAGTGGATGCCAATGTTTCGGAGGCACGTGTTATGCTCCTTCTTCCCTGAAGATGGAGGCCATATATTTCTCTGAAACGCTGGTAACCACATGTCAGGCTACACTTCGGTCTAGAAGACCACAATATGAATCGCATTCAGGAAATAATCAATTCTAATGTTGCTCCAGTTTTTGCTAGCCTGCTCACCTCCTCCTACATTCTTTCCTACTATATTTACTCGTGATTATATTTTTCTTGGCTCCCTGTAATTTGCGTAGCTGAAAAACATTTTCCATAAACAAAAAATCAATCAGTGAATGGAGAGTTATTTTATTGAAGCTTTCAGGTCATGCTCTATTTCTCTGCTGAAGGGTTGATGGCGCGAAACCAGCAGGTGTTGGACAAATGTGGAGCCGCCAATATGACATAATAACGGCACACAGCTAGGTATATAGAACACAAGACCTTAAAATGTAGGTTAAAATATTTGTAGCGGCATATTCCAACCCTTCGCTACAGAGTTTTTACCCTTCTGGCCTTGTAAAATCCCGTTTCTTGCACCCCGTACACTTTAATCCTTACCCCCATTTCTTATCCGCATTATTGTCATAGCAATGCAAGAGTGATCTATGTCGAGTTCAGTTGTTTTCTGCTAACTACTGTCATTCAACGACTAAGCCATGGGCTGTACGATCTGGGAATCATTCCACTCCCAGCAGGGGCAAGATTTTCATCTGTAATCTAGACATCGAAATTGTCTGTTGCCCCCCCTTCCTTCAGCCCCCTATTTAATAGGTACCGAGGTAAGAGGTCGGGCTGTGAAGCTGACCACTCACCTGTGTATAACGAAGAGGTTAAGATTACAGCTTTATCTCCAGTCCTCCACATGCCTTCATGAAATTCACAGAGACATCCTTACGCTTTCTTGTCTTATTTGACATCGCTGTTTCACTTCATGCAATATTGCTTTCGTTGAAAATAAATATGTAATAAATTGGGACGATGGGGTCTTGATCTATTTCAAGACGTATATTGGCATTTGATTGTTGTGAATAAGCAGAACAAAGATGGGTCTGGATAGATGTTAACTCAGCAGAGGTCTCTAAGTTCTGAATACAAGATTTAAATATCAAAAGTACATCGTATAACAAATGACGGTTTAATGACAGGAAAATGGATCTTATACATAATGGGCAGTAAAATGTGAATTTAAGCAGAGATGTGAAGGACTTGTTAATGTCGCACTTTTAAGATAATATTCCAGCATTCTGCTGAAGGGAATATAAAATAAAATACAGTTGATCCTCTTCAGAATTCGAGCCTAGTACCTTTCCAATACGTTGCTGATAGGTCTGTCTTTATATAATACCTTAATGCTACCAACTTGTCGCAGTCTAGTCATGTAATTCCGATTACATAGTCTAGTGAGCTCAATAATCACACCTTTCCTTCAGTTCAAACCTACAACTTGCAAGGAGCACTCAAGCATTGCCGTATAATTTCAGCACACATCCTCCACATTTCGGAAGAGCCTGACTCGAATTTCGGCCTTCTAACCGACTGTCCTGCCCGACGTATTTGGTGCTGTCGCTGAGAGAATAAAATAATTGGCCATTGTAGCTTTCTTTCATATCCTTCTAATCTTAGTTATAATAATGTTGTAATTACTGTTTAGCTAAATACGTTGCAGAATTATTTCTGAAAGAACTGATCCTTTAGAACCTTGTTAGGACTCCTACAATATTTAATGAATAAAATACACATCTACCTACACATTTTAGCGGAAATAGAGAAATGCGCGGGCCGGAAATCAAATCGGTGACCCCACCCATATACTTCCACTGTGTTTGTGAAAATATTGCATCATATAATTAATTTTTATGTGTTCAAAGTCTTTGAAATTCCATACGATGCCGTTTGTCGTCGAGTTTGGCGTAATAAATTCTTTCCGGACTTGATCTGTTCTGGTCTGCGAATGCGGGGCCCTTGCTTGCACATCTCCACCAGATCCATATTAGTTACCTCAGCGGCCAACCGTTCTCGATTTTTCTGTGCTAAAGGTAGACCAATAATGAATGTGGTAAAACCCGGGCATATTCAAGATAAAGTATTTGTAAAGCTTGGGCCTGTTTCCAAGAGTAGCTCGAGCAAGATTGGACCGCATGAAGATCCTTTATTTTTTCCTAGTCAACATATATTCAAACTTACGGGTTACATTTCATTGCACAGAAGCAAGAAATTCTGGTAACATATGTTGCTTTGTTTCACGAAGTGGTTAACATGAAAGCAGAATTATGATGTTTTTGACTCTTTCTATATTTCAAACACCAATTCTCCAGAATTAATTATGATATATAGATTAGATATGGCAGTTATATTGGAAGCATGTTATTTGACGAATTTAATTTTCTTTCAATCTGGGCCACTATAACTCGTCGTTTGCGTAAGATACAATAGATATTTAACAAGTTTTTTAATCTAAATCAGAAACTACTACATAATTGGTCTTATTAATGAAGAGCTTTCTGTTCTTTAAAAGTATTCTTATATGCCGATATTTAATGACATACAAGCAAAATAATGCATTCCACTTTTCAAAATTTACTTGTGTAACTGCAACTCTGTATATTCTTCTAAGTTAAAAATTTTCAGCCAACATTTCTGCCACATAATTTCAATACAAAATATATTACAACGGAATAATCGAGGATAGGTAGTGTTTTTTGTTTGCTAATATGTACTTTTCACTACTCCCACCGATTGATGACTGTCATGCAACAACTAGTGAACAGGGGACAAGTTCCCGCATATGTAGAGAGGTACGTACGCTGGTAAAAGGAACGGCGGAAGCAAAGATTGTGTAACAAATTTGTACCTGCACTACGATAATAAAGCTTTCTATCTTTTAAAAAAAAAAATAATCGAGTGATATGTTTCAGCAATAAGTGGACCTCATGATCAGAGAAGAATGCAAATTCACAAAGAAAGCTTCCGGACATTTCACGTGCCTGTTTATTAGAACACTTAGAGATGCTACTTATAGCTTACTGGAACTTACTGAGGACACTGGTAATACTTATAGTTTCTCATCTCCCGGATTTCGAAGCTCTTATGCACATTATGAACTGAGAATGTGTGTCTGTCTCCCGTTAGACACGTCCAACCCTTTTAAAAATCGTGCAACCGTAACAAATCGAATGCTTGTAATTTAAAACACAGGTGCAGCCGTGCCTCCGCAGACAACAAGACTGGAAGGCAAAAGTGTACTAACTATACGACATTCTTGCATTTCTGTATTCGTAAAATTGGTATTGGCCTATTTTTTCACACGTAATGTAAAACTTCCAGGGTGTGTTTCTCATCTGACAACATGAGAGGGGATAAATCGAAGAGTGAAATACGGATTCTAGTACTCGTAAGAATAAACAAAAATGCACAACAAATTTGTTGAACAGCTGTAGGAAAAGCAGCCTATTGTTGAATTTGGACGTCGATGTAAAGATTCTATTTAAATGGATGTTAGGAAGTAGTATGTTGAGATATCAGCTATATTGCACTTAACATACATAGTGTAGAGAACAGGCTTCTATAAGGACGGTAATGAAATTTAGGTTCAATAGCAGGACGTTTCATAAAGAGTTTAATAAGCTTAACTGTTGAGAGAATGTCTTACGTAGTAGCACGGAGTAGTTATTTCCTAATGAACACGATAACTTAAAATAGAGCAGGCTGTGAAGACCCGTGTTTGTTTCGGAACAATTTCATGATTTAGTATAGTGACCAGAGCAGAGTCATCAAAGAAAATAAAAGAGACTTTAATAAAAATCTTATGGTTTAAAATAACTCGTACTTTCATTATTATTCTCTCGTGTCAAGCATTATACTTTATTCTCAGTTTCGTGTTTCATACTTAAAGAAAAAAACGTAATGAATTAATATTGGTTTAATTATTTAAATTAAATCGCTTAAAACAATGAAATTGTTGCATTTCTAGCAGTAAAAACATAAAAGAGAGACATAAAGACTGCA
Source organism: Reticulitermes speratus (assembly GCA_021186555.1). Classification (NCBI taxonomy): domain Eukaryota; kingdom Metazoa; phylum Arthropoda; class Insecta; order Blattodea; family Rhinotermitidae; genus Reticulitermes; species Reticulitermes speratus. The sequence goes on from JAJKFL010000001.1 coordinate 13,208,753, forward strand.
AAGAATACTTAGTCATTTGGCACTGGAACTGTGAGAAAATCCTGCAATTTCCCACAATTTTACTTTTCGATGTGTGGGCCACACAAAGCGATATTTTCCTGTATCTAAGAGGGCTGCATGACAAAGGCATAGCGAGTTATAAGCGTGTTTGCAACACTGAGATAAATAGAGTGTGTGACTTGTGTCGGAATTTGTTTGTTAGCAACTGGTTTCGGGGGCTTTACGGTGTATCGCAGCATTTCCAAACCTTTCTTCCTTGGACGAAACCCTGAAATAATTTTTAATATCCCGAGGAACCCCTACGTATAAAAACGTCTATAGGCCAGAAAAGAAAGAGGCAATTGGTACCTGACGGATAAATTGGCGGATAAAAATTCTCGAACTATATTCAGAGAGATTCGAAATGTTTCGCGGTATTTCAAAATGTTTGTGTATTCCACGATTTCTCGCGGAATCCCTAAAGATGCTCTGCTGACCCCTGGTTGAGAAACACTGGGTTATGGGGAAATTTGTCGTGAGTCGCCTGGTAAATGGTGGGATATTATCGCGATACAGGGAGTACTGCGAACTGCACTTTGGCATTCCTTTCTCAGTCTATGTCATTATGTTACATGTGCATTATAGGTGTCAGTGCTTGAACTACAGTAGGTAGTGTGTGGTGAAGCAGAGGTGGGACGGCCAGGTCAGGTTAGGCTACAGACTGTGCTCGACTTGCAGACTTATCCAGACACTTGATATTCTCCCGGCGATGCACGTTAAGATGGCTGTCTTCTGGGATGTGACGCGGGTACCTAGGCCCTATATACCACAATGCGTGGCATCACATACCACAACACCTTTATCTTAAGAGAATTTTCTATGCATTGTGTCTAGATCGGCTTTAGAGTCCCTTCTCCCTCCCTCCTACAGCCTAACAAAGTTTACGTCTAAGTTGTCCGTATGCTTAATTCTCATAACAGGAAGCTGTGGGCTCAATTGAACTGCAGTCATCCAGGCCTACCCAGTCACCCTACCGAATGAGATAAAAAAAGGTAAATTTCACCCTAGAACAGGCCATGAAGGCCCTGAGGGGGAGTAGATGTATAGCTCTACTCTTTCTTTAACCTCGGCGCTAGATGGGGGTGGATGGTCAACGCCCCGCTTTACCCCGGGAATGACCCGCTACCCATTGTACAGGAGGCTACCGAATGAGATGTGGCGGCTAATACCTAATGCATTGTCCTATTTGTTGGGAAATATGGCTCTGTTCCAAGAGGTAAGGCGGCCGGAGCGTGAAAACCGTCATTCTCCTGCGTCTAATGTCCACACTGAGCATTACATTTACTGTTTGACTTCAGCATTTTGTGGTGCTTGAGCACACGAATAACTTTGCCGTTGTTGTTCATTAAGTCACTGTTGTATGCGGGTCTTTCCATGCTTGTATTGAGTAGCTGTTGAATTATTTTGTGTGTTTCTTTTTATGAACATTAGAAGTAAACAGAATCCATACCAGACGAAAGGGCAGGGTATTTGTATGCTATGCAATGCATTCCACTGGCGCGTGAGGTATGTACACACACATGTAGAAGCCGTCGATATGAAGCAGACTCTTATCTGAACGGGAGCAAGAGTGAAATTGTGGGGCTTGTCTCCTCTGTGAGCAGCGGGCAGTCACTTGTTGAACATCAGAATTACAGAGTTAAGGGTGATGTTTAGGTTATCGAATCAGGTTAACAGCAACCCACGGATGTAGCTTTTTTTCATGGCGCAACAACCCCTAGTGGGCCAGGGCCTCCTCATTGTCGAGGCTTCACGATCTCACTCAGACACACCACACTGGGTAGGACTCCTCTGGACGAGTGATCAGCCCGACGCGGAGACCTCTACCTGACAACACACAACACTCACATGAGATAGATATCCAAGCCCCCGGCGGGATTCGAACCCCCAATCCCAGCACGCGAGCAGCCGCAAACCCACCCCTTAGACCGCGCGGCCACTGGGATCGGCACGGAGATAGTGAGCCATAATTTCCAAGGATCTTAGCATTTTCAGTAGTCTTATTTTGTTAATAGAAATGGCTATGCTCAGGATGGTGGAAGGTAATAGGAGTTTTGAGAAGTGTTTTCAAGATATCTTTTAAATTCGCAGGTGACTTAGGGGCATATTATATCCACATAAGCAACGAAAACGTCTGTGTGACCTTAGGCCCTTTCATGCTTTTTTGTGTTAATTTCGGCCAATTTTATTTCGGAAAGAGAAGGATGAAGGAATAAAGTGTAATCCCCTCCTCAGGAAAGTTTATATTTAAAATTTCCTGATTACAGCTCTACAGGCTACTTTGGTGACGACAAGAAATTACAAAAAAAATTTCAAAATGTCGTAGAACTGAGAGCGCATATCATTAAGTTTTTTCGCACACACTCAGGAATGCCAGTCATGTTGAGATTTAACGCGCAGCCATCTTAGGCCCTCTTTCCTAATTCCATTACATCATAAATACAAACAGCGGGAGGCGGAAAGAGAAATAAACTAAACAAAATTACAATCAAAAAACCTCAATACAAGATTAAATCTATAGCCATAACCCATGAAGCACAAATCGTAATAGAATTTGGGAGAACAAGAACCAGTTCAGAAAAGTGAGCCTGAAATGCTGTTAGCCCTACATTTTCAATATTTCCTAGGCCGTACTGAAATATTTTCAATGAAAATTCAACTTATGCCTAAGAACTTTTCAAATGCTTTAGTGTGTTGAAAGTTTTGAGATGAGGTTTGAAGTTCTTACGGCGGTAAGACAAAGATCATTGTTTCCTGGAGTGTGACGCCGAGGAGTCTGTTAGAAATTTACTGACATTGTGGCCTTGGGGAAGAACCTTATACCCTAAAGATGGAGACAGAGGTTTCTCAGAAACGTGGGCAGATTTGTACCAGGCACATCCAAGAAGAGAATATTCTTGTAGATTGAAAGAATTCATGGCGGTAAAATATTAATATTGTGACTTTCTGAGTTATGACACTCTATATCTTTTCTACGTCTGTTTCTGTTGTAATTCCTGTCCAATGTAGACTTCACTTTTGTAAGATTCTTTCTCTGCACACAGGCTCCAAAACCGCGACATAGGTTTATGTGTAAAGTCTTTCATGAAAATGCAACTTAAAATCAGCAGTAGCCCTTTTTTTTTTTTTTTTTTTTTTGCCCTCCAAATTTTATATTTTTCCGCTCTCTGTGTATTCAGTTTTTATCTGTAACAATAGGTAAATACAATTTTACCTTTATTACGTTATGATTTTATTACTTACACATGTTACCTTGACCGCTTTTTACTCTTTTCCATTTGTGCTTACGTCTTGATAAACGTAACTCTGGTCGTGTATTACCTAATCTCCTGTTTCTCATAGACTGTAGTGTTCACCAACCGCCACTTTTTCTACAAACGGGGCTTCTAAGAACGTAATCCCCGTGACGGGAAATGGGTACTCTACGCTTCATGTGAAAATGTGAGAGGGTCCACCTTAGTGCAGGCGAAGTCCTGCCTTCTGACCCCAGATCTTTCTGAATTTCCGAGAACCAGTTAAAAGGGGTTACTTCTTGCGAAGCTTCTATTATGGATTACATTGGGTATTTTTCAAGCTCCGCACACAATTCGGACTGAGTATTGACCTATTACAAGACACATTTGCTACGTCTATTGATTTATTGGCGAAACACTGAACATAGTTTTGTGGAAAGACCTCTGCTGTTATATCAATGAAGCTAAGAATTTCATTAACTTATCTTCCGTTGAGGCCAACTTGTTCAATTATAATTTCAGAAGAGATTGCATAACGGATATTTATTACTAAATAGGAATACTCCACAGATTAGCGTAGCTCTGTCTAGAGGCCCAGAAACGTAAGAACTTCTTCATGTACTGTTCACTTGCATAAGCAAATATATGAAATTTGTATAACGCAGATCAAGAAGATTGACGGAACTTATTTGAACAAACAATTCCAAAGTATGGAACTGTAAACACAATTTAAGGTTACGTTCACGAAGATACCAAGAGTAGATTAATTTCAGGAATAATTGTTACCATATGGTTCAGAATATTTAGCCTTCCCACGTTTTGTCCAAAACTTGAGTATTACACAGACAGAATTACAAATGTAACTGCATGCGCATTAAACGTCTTCATCTTAACGAAGGAATACACACTGTATTCAAGAACAGGGTGCTGAAGACTACTTGCATATCTAAGAAGGAGAAAGTCAAAGAAGGTTTGAGAATATTGTAAAATGGGTCTCTCACCCAAAGCCCACTCCCTCTCGTAACCACAGAAACCCGGCCACCATAGTAAGGGAGCGTGAAGATCACGTTGTTTACAAACCAAGCGAATTACCTTAGATAGATGAAATATAAATATTTATTCTATGAAATATTTATAACATGTTACTTTATTAGCCAAACATGAGGGAGAAAGTAGAAAGGCGCAATCTACTTTTAAGTACAGATATATTTAACGTGTGTAGACTTCTTTTTTTTTTATTTATCGTTAAGCCCGATGTACTTTATTTGTAGATACGTGATATATGGACAAGGAATATTAAAATTAACTCGTCCCTTCCATGAAAGGCTATGACTATATTGACAAGATGAACAATATCACCTTCTTAAGAAGGACGTTGCCTTTAGAGATAATTATATCTCCAAGCAACAAATCACAATATTAATGTAAAAGACTCTAAATATAATTTAGGATTTTTAGTGTTAGGTCCATGAATGGAATAAATCTAAAGAGAGGCTGCGTCCTAGCTCTTTGCACCCAGATCTTCAATATCTGGGCATTTTTAAACATTAATATTACTTGTTTTTTTAATAAAAGAGATCAGTTTGCGAGTCACACTGAGAAAATGGACGGATCGTTTGTGGCTTGATAGCAGCGGGTTTACTACTAACTGTTTTAAAACACCAAACTGAAGAATAAACTGAAACAAATTAATTTCAGGCAGTAAGGATGTCAACCAAAGCTTTTGGACTTTACCCGCTTTATTTTTTTATACAAGGCCAAAGTCATCCGGCAGCTGCCATTGGAGGCACAGAGGGGCCTTACAGTTGGCTGTACCCCTGCTTATTCTGAGGGTTAGATGGGGTGGTTATTCAACTCCACAACCCGGCCGCCTTACTCCCGGAAAAGAGACACGTTCCCGATTTACATGCGGCAGTGTGGTCCCCAGGGCTGGTCCGGACGGGAATTCTCATCCCTCCCTGGGTTCGAACCCCGAACCATCCGGCTGACTACTCTCTCCCGTCCTACATTTTGTTTTGTGCACTTGTTAGAACTTGCCATTTCCTCTATTCGTTGTACAAACAATGAGTTATTTTTACATAAGTTTCGTGTTTTATAACGACTGCAAACAAACCGTGTGCCTTTATGCCGATTCCTAGCCGATATGCTGATTCTCGATGCTTAGAAGGTTCATAATATATTGATGACATAGTAAGTATCCAACCGATAGATAAACTACAGGATGCTTCAAATGTCAGTACACCATTTCACAGTTTGTTGTAGACGAGATATTCATCTAATCCAAGTATAGAATTTCTTTTAAATAACTGATAATTACTCAACCGACTCCACTTTTGTGGAATCCGAGTGTTCACGCCACTCTGCAATGGACGCATGTTGAGCCATTTCAAATCTTATCACCAGTTTTAATGTGACAGCCCAGTTTCGGGCCCTAGCCTCCGCAGTTTTCCTTGCCCAGAATTTTAATCTTACCTACACGTAGAATATAGAAGATCGGTGTAGTAGTGACGCTGTAGTATTATGTGAGAGCGGTAATCGACGCGAGACTCCCCCGTATTACTAACGACTATACTGAATTTTTTTTAATTTTCCTCATTCTTCCCAGCCGATGTCTTTTTAACATCTTCCAAAGATACCACGCTCACCCTCCAACAATTCTTATTTGTCATTTAAGACCATCTTGCTAATCAATTTGGTGTTGCATGATCTCTGCAATTGAACTACCATTACTGAGAAACCTCGGAAAAAGTAAGTACCTACATGTGTATATAGCTCCGACTTTAAAATTAAATTTTTCTGCCATTTGCCCACAGAGTTTATATCTATTAATTTCATAAGAGTCGGAATAGATAGAGATATTTTCCCCACAATAACTTAAAACATTTGGTTTTGTAATGGAGACTGTATCTTCTGAGGCAGGAACTAAATTTTTGGCACGTTTACAAGGAACATTTGTAAAGGTGTGCCCGTTGACTGTGCTATATCTATATGTCTGTCCGTCCTTCCATCCGTTCGTCCTTTCGAAGGCCCGCATTCAACAACTCGAGCATCACTAAACGATTTTACAAGGAATTTGATATTGCGGAGTTTCACTATGATTTGTCGACACACTCACGTTGCGGTTTAAATCGAAAGAGTATAAGAAATACTTTATAGGCTCCCGTGAAGGAATTTCTACACATATCTATAGCGCAAGTTATATATTTTATTGGAAAGTTTTTTGCTAGAAATTTTAGGTTATAATAAAACACACATTTTACGTGAAATACACTCCATCTTATCCCACAATTTTCGACATAACGAGAGAGAAGTGAGCAAGCGCCCCAGAGTTGCTACTTTATGAATGTCTTTCATAACTTGTTCTCGGATAATCTCTTGTTCATGCTTTCGAAGTGTTAGTTGATTCATAGGGGCAGCCCTAGCCTAGCTGCTAGAAACTGTCACCCTAGAAGAACCTTTTTTTTTTGTGGTTAAGGACCTCGCAGCAAATGCTGCGGACGCACCTCTGCCTTGAGGCTTATTGTGCAACCCTGTGAAATTGACAAGGGAAAACCGAATTACCACAAATCCCACATGAATTGACCTGGGATCGAAACCGGGCCTCCGACGTGAGGCGGCGACTAACCGCCTGAGCCATGGCATGGCGTAGAAGAACCTTACATCTGCCCCCTCCGTCACCAGAGCAGATTTTACCTGAGGTTCCTAGTGAAATATTTGTAATTTTATTTTTTGAAGTGAAACGTAATTGTTCGTTTTGTCTTTCTATCGAACCGTTGCTTTGTCAAGTCACCGGTCAACTAATTGTCTCTTCAAATTTGTAAATGATCTAACTTAAGCATTAGGGAATTAAAAGTATTTTAATCCTTTTAATTTGACTCATTCCCACGGTTTTGGCGTTTTACTTAACTTGGCTTCCTATACGGCTGCCTTGATCCGCTGCATGGACGGCCCGCCCCTGTTAACTCAACCAATAAGATTACTGTATATCCTTAACTCTTTTAATGCAAGGATTTGAAATAATATACTAACTTTTGGGAAGAATTTATGATATAGTACATATTTCTTCAAATGCTTGTTTAAATCTGGAGCTTGTGCTGTAGGTAGCCTAGGAGGAGTTTTACAATAGTGCTTGTACTATTTGCGATAGACTTATGTGATAGAATATTACATAATATACTGTCATCAATATTTCGGACGTAACCTCAAAGTTTCACACTGTCCAAGTAACGTTGACATATGTAGAAATGTCTCAAACCGTATTCGTTGGTACCGATGTAAGCTTACTATAGTGTGATATATTTCCATCAAATATTCCACACAATTTTTATAATCCTTTTTCATCACACACAAATCTAAACATACAATGCATGTGGCCGCCATATTGTTTTCATATATCACCCAGCTGCCACATTCACGTTATTTTTGCAATATAATTACCCACCTCAGAATTTTGTAGGGTGGTCATCTTGATATTTTTGTTGAGTTTAATTTCATACGAGGAGACTCATAGGGAGTAAGGCTTCACTGATGATAAAGTAGTCGCAGTCTTATTTTTACCGATAAGAAACGAAATGCAGTCTAGAAATTGAACCGGTAACCATTAGGAGAATTCGTCTCCAAAATGTGGAAACTATTCTGACACAGTGGGTAACGTAAATTGATGACAGTTGGACACGATACCAGTGATCGGCACGCTAATGTGTCTCCTTTGTTGCGGAAAACACAGCCATCAGCTCCGACATGCCAGCACGCTGAGAGGACAGAGCTCTCGTGCGGGCTGCTTGCCCAAGTTCCTTGATCAAATCGGAAAATAAATAGTTATTATATGAGTCAGTGTTTTGCCTATTTCAAATGCAAGTTACTAATATCACTTCTTTTTTTACCTTAATTTCTTCGTCTTATTCTGCCTCTTTAGTCGTCTGCTCATTAGACTCCTCTATTTCTTTGTCTCTAGGAAAAAGGAGATTCCGAGCCTCCACATTTACGTAATTTATCTGTTGTACATACTTCTGTACAGGGGAATTGTCTGAAAAATCTCATTTGTATGGGTCCGTATTTCCTTTTAATATTAGGGTTTTTGATTCACTTATGAATGCAGGGTTTGCTGTTATTTTTTACATCGCATTTAAGCACTTTTCAGCATATGTCTACAAAATAGCTCTCCTTATTTTTTACAAATTATAATTAAATCACAAAACATTTTCGACATTTTTTTTAGATGGGATGTAGTATTTTCCACATCCGTACATTGTAATCGGAACGAATCTCAAAACTCCGTGAGAAATATTTTCGAGCTTGTTGTGGGTTAGAGGATTCCCACGCTTTGGCATTATTGGATTAAATCACACACGGTGTGGCAGGGGGAGGTCACTTACGCAAAGTGCCAGGAAGCCTGAGCGCGTTTGCCGAGTGGCCTTCTTCATGGAAGTTCAGAGTCACAGCTGAATACTTTGAAACAGCTTGCTTAGATTGTTCTGTACCTCGTTATTATCATCATTTTCACCATCGTCATCATCATTCGCTCAACTATTAGACCATGTGACCTCTTAGGCTACTCTTTCATGCTATCACTTGAGTAGTCTTTCTACACCTTTCTTGCCTCTTAGGCTTTTACCTTCTTTCCAGTCTTCTCACATGTTATTTCCAATTAACTCGGCAATTCTGTAGTTCTCGTAAGATTCACTGCGTGTTGGTGTAGCTGGTGCCTAGCATGACTCTACTGAATAGGGAGTAATGCTCGGGCGGTCAGAACCAGATGATGTTGCAATATTCAGCCACTGGATCGGTATTTCCCCTCCAGCTAAATTTACGTACACGTGTGTTGCCAGGCCTTGTTTTTGCGAGGCTCGGCAATACACGTGTACGTAAATTCGACTGGACCAAGGACGCCCAGGTGCAACTTGACCCCACGTTTGCTTTAAGTCTCATGACCGACACATGGCATTTTGAAACTCGATTACTACAATATACACGTAGGCTCGCCTTTTATATTTCGCACTACCGGAGTGTTAAAATCAGTAGATTCTGCAATCGCTGATTAGTTCCTTTTCTCATTTAACTAAATGTTTACCAGACTCTCTTAGCCCCAATTCTTCCCAGAACCCAAAACGAGGGATCGTGGTTTGATTCCTGATAGGAGCAAGAGGTTTTCTCCAAAACATCCTAACTGGCCATGGGGTCCACTCGGCCCCTTACTCTTTGTGTTTAATTTATACATCCCTTTGTGATACGATGTATAGAAAGGGGATTAGAAGAACCATATTGTATGTTGTAAACAGCTGTTTGAAATCTACACGAGAAGGAACCAACGCACGTGTTTTGTACTCGACTAGTTTTAACAATTATGTATCTCAATATTTTTCCACTTTCTGAAATAATATTTTTAATATGATCACTGTATTTAACATTTGTAAAGGGGAGGCCTCTTCCTGAAATAATTTTCTCTTTTATGTGCACTATACTACTACCTAATGATGGCCAATCAAATAAGACGAAACGTGTCGTAGAAATATAGAGTTTACTACTTTCTTATCAGTTGCGTTTTTCGAAACATAAAAAAATTAAAAACCAATGAAAGATGTTACTTTCCCGACATGACTGTTGCATTAAATTAAGAGGTTTCTATAATGCCTATGAACCAGATAAATAAGGCATCCGATTGCTTCTAACCTACAGTTTTCATGTTTATTCTAAGCTCTCTCGTATTTTATGCACCTGTTTTTACGACGAAACATAAAACCAGTTACTGCAGCGTTTGATTGTCTCATGTCCTTCAGGCGAGCAGATCGTAACCACGTGGGCTGATCGCTTTCCCGCCCAACCAACCCGTTTAAAATGAAAATAGCTGTTTTAAATAAGAATGAAGCCCTCGGGCGTGAACTGAACCGCCCTGCACTGTACATCACTCCATGGTAACCAAATTTGGCCGCGCAATCTTTTCTTTGGACTCACTCGGTTACAACAATTCCCTTCTCACTGCGACTGTGCCTCCCATGTCCACTGCACACAGGCTTTGGCTTTAATGGAAGGCATTTAAGTAAAATGGAGTTCTTTGTCTCTATTTTCTTCTACTTAATTTTCCAGTTAGTTAGTTGACCGAAAAGTTAATTGGAAAAATAACTGCTTATCCGAATTGCCTAACTAGCTCTCTTGCTAAATAACTAAGGGTCAAACTGACTAGTCATTATTTAATGAACAAATCTCTTAGCTAGCTAACGTTCTAACTGGATCACTAACATACTAGCTAGCTGACAAATAATCTAACCGACTACTTAGTTATCTAACGAAGGCAGTAACTCCCTAGCTAAGACACGAAGTAATATGTAACCAATTTCGTAACTAACTATGTAACTAGAATACTATCTCATTGACTAGCCAAGACATTAGCTTTCGAAACAAATAATTAATTGGTAAAAGTAATGTTGTCCCTGTAAGCACCATGAAGACGTATAGGGGAGGGAAGTTATAACTCTACTTATTAATCTACAGTAATCAAAATACAAAGTACACACAATTTGTCATTTACACATTCATAATTACATTAAAACAATGGAAATCCTACATGTTTCGACATACCTATCTGGGTGCCTTTTTCTTGGACACTGAGGTTGTCAGAAATCTAAGACTGGGGGCAATCTGGAACTTTCTTAAAGGGACAGAACTCCCATGACTTGGTTTTCAGCTTAAGGGGCACAAAGGGCCTGTTAAAGGCCTACGTGCATCGGGACCGAAAAGGAGTCAACCCATTATCTGTTCTATTCTCTTCCATTCCTACATGTTTCGAAGCTTATACGTTCGTCATCAGGGAGTACATTAAATAGTTTTGTATAAAACACATCTAATTACTTTTACCTTGTCGAAACTTGATCTCTTTTGTAACGTGTAGAGGAACATAGAAGTGTACTGTAAGTGATCCGTGTTGAATGGTTAAAGTATACAAAGCAGAACGGAAGACTGTTACACAGCGTATAGAGGGCAGCAAGTGTTTGTGGTGGCGGTTGATGAGCTATAAGTTTCGAAACATGTAGCAGTTTCATTGTCTTAATATAAATATGAATGCGTAAATGACAAATTGTGTGCATTTTGTTGGTTGGTCGTTGTAGATTACTGATTATAATGCACGGAATAATAAGATAAGCTCTATTCATTCTTAACATCGACACTAAATGTAGGTGAGTTGTCAGCTTTACGCTTCTCACGCTTTACTTTCGAGGAAGGGACCCTCGGTACCCGTTGAACAGGAGGCTAGGTGGGCCTCAGAGCTGGGCTGGACACTTCGGATAAAGGAGAAATGTTCTGGTCTTTCGACATATCGTGAATTATTTACCATTCGACACAGTTTCACATCATAGAAGACTTGGATCGTCGTCTTACCTTCTTTTAATGTAGCTGCGTTAACACGACTAGGTAACTTGCACAATTAACTCACTTTTCGATGGTAACATCTCCGAGCATAATTTTACATATGACGTCAGTGTTAGGCAGCCGAATTTATATCACGCCGAAACTAAGGACTAAAGACACGTTTTTGTTTTTTCATAAATCCCAAGCCATTAATTCGTGAAAGAGTGACTGAAGAGCGTTTTACACACTAAATAACCTGGGAGCTAGATGGAAAGCAGTTTTCAGCTTTATACCCATGCCGCCTTTAGCCGTGGTGTAAGAGCGTGTGATTCCCATTCCGCGTACAACTGCATTGAATGTAAATGTCCAACGCCCCTATTGGGATTCGAATTCTGGACGTTAATTTGTGAGCATCTACTGAGCCATCATGTCCTAACAACGCCACACCTAACATTCGTTTGCTTTCTTTGTGTCATTCCTAATTTCTTTTTTTTATTATTTCTTCTTTATTTCTGTTGTTTATTTCTTCCTTCTGTCTTTTCAGGTGAGAAATTTTAAAGCACTGAAAAGGAACTGCCATTACAAAGGACTTAATTATAGCAACACTGCATGTCTGTGTTGAAATATATTTCAGTCCTTCGCTGGTTTTGCCTAGTTACTAAGTGGCTGATATTCATCGCGGCTGTCATGACGTCATTCGCGGTCGATTAACAGACTTGGTGTCAGGCGAACGCAGACATTGACACGGCAAAACGTACATAAACACTTAGTTACGCTGGCTAATGCCTGGTTCCTTAATGGCCGTGGCATTCCACTTTCTCTGGAAAGATCAGCAACCATCACGGAACTCACAGATACATCAATTTCTATCTTTATACTGCTTTGTTTATCATGTTACGGAGGTGGCTTCTCAGAAATATTTCGTGTTTTGTGTCATTGTCTGCTTGCGGAAGTTGCTATGAGTTGTGCTTCAAGCAAATTATAGGGTCACTGAATTTATCATACAAATTTTCCATCAGTCAATCGGTCAGTCACTTAGTCAGTCAGTCATTTGATACATCTCTTTTCTGCAAGAGAATCTCGGGCAAAATTTCGAAGAATTTATCCAGAATGTTAAGAGGAACGCGTGAAAATGGGGAGCTCTGTGCAACACCTCAGATAATTACGCACAAGATGATCGATTGATTGAAGATGAGTAGGAAAGTGAGCTGCAGTTGAAATACACGTATTTTTAAAACGCCTTCTTTGTGATTATGTTTAGGCTGCATGTCATTAATTCTGACACTCATTCATTGTTTATTATAACCTTGTACCGAAAAAATTTTAACTCGTTTCTTCTTCATGTTATTAAAACTACTATGTCACTGATATCAGTTCTTTTACCATGCAGTTTATCCAAGCATTTTCCTGGCAGGACGGCGGAAATCCACGACAATATTAAGAGCTTATGGCCGAGCTACGTGTAGGAAAATCCCTGGTTTAAGGGGTGGGAGGAAAGAAGAATAGCAATTACAATGTATGTACTTCAGTTATTGGCAAAAATTGTGGTCGTCTTCCAAGAAGATAGAAATTCATGCATGCATTTTTTCAATAAAATACACGGCTCCCGGCGGGGAAATTTTTCTATTTATAATGGGTTTGGATGAATAACAGTTATCTTGTCTTCTCTATTTGACTTTGTCAATCATCTTGGGCCTTTTTATACCACAACGGTTCTAAAACTGCGTCTGTTCTCGCCTTCAGATGGACAAGGGAAGAAAATGATCCTAATCTGGCGAGTCCGTTTGATAGAGCTAGTCTGTGTCACGGTAACAATGAAGACTGGTGGACGTTCGATGGAAGAACATGATTTAAAGCAAGTTAGAAAATGTCTGCAGAACGTAACACTTCTGGAGCTTTTGCCCGTCGTTTTTCTTAAATTTTAAATTTGTGAATAATTTTAAAAATACACGGAACATGCTAATTTTTATATGCTCCTATTTGCGCTTCACTCAAGGCACACTCTACGATTGCTTCGTAGCTTTGCAACAGATTCACATTCGATCATAATCGACAGCTGTTAGTCCTTATATCGAGAACGGAGAGATTCAGATTAGACCACGCTCAGTGCTTATGTTTAGATTGCCAGCTTTTTCTTAGGCCCACGTTTGTGTCTCACTGAGGACACTCCTTCAAATGTAAAGGCGAATATCAGCGAGATATAATAAATGCGGCTAGTTTTTTTTATGTGAAGTGCGTGTTATTTTTGTCCGATTTTAACCAAAATTGTCATATGTTGACAAATGATATTAAATATTCCAAGTGCGAAATTTTACCAAATTCCGCCCTGTCGGAGTCGCGCTGTTCCATGCGGACGGACGGACATGGGGAAGCTAATAGTCGTTTTACGCAACAGCTCTGCTAAGGCGCCCGAAAAGTGTTTTTGAACGAAGTACTCATACTCATTATAAAATGTACGAAGCTTAAGAAACTTCAGGCTTCTGAAAAAATTTAAGCAGCACATTCTACAGTACTACTAGCACAGATCGCACTGTATGGAGAACTCGCCTTGGAAGAGGCTACGGACCTGTCGTAAGACAGACTACAGAATGAATGAATGATTCTACAGCACTTGTTGCTTCTTGTAAGCCGGGTTGCCGGGCTACACACTAACTGCTTATTGGTGGCTTGCAGGGTATGTTTTGAAACAGTCAGAGAGCGTTAGATTTTATAACGTCAGAAGAAGTGCGGACATCTTTATTCCTTCACTGAGAAAAGTCTGTCGATAAAGCATGGCATTACCATGATCAACGGGCGCAGAGACGCAAGTAGACTGTGGCGCTCGAAGACAACCGTTGCAACAGAACTTGTTGCCGCGGTATGGTACCGCTCTTAACTGAAAAGGGCTCTGTCTGTCTGTGTGTGTGTGTGTGGTGTGTGTGTGAGCGCATTCTATGACCCACGAAAAATTAGTGTTGCATGGGAAAATGAATATCGCAAGAGAACTTTCTCTTTGCTGTTACTTAAACTTCTGAATGTCCTGAGAGAGGTGTCGCCTTTTGAAGTCCATGCACTCCTTGTTTCTCCAGTAACATTCCTGTTGTTCTACTTTTCACATTCTCTTTTTAATAACTTCAGTACATTTCTTCAGAATCGATTTTTCATTTGTTATTTACATCCCTGCCTGAACAGCACGGACGGTGGTGCAGAATAAAGTGTTGATAAAAATGCTTGTGGATCTCAGAGAGGAGAAGCAATAGGAGACTGAAGAAAATACCATATTGAGTCACTTAATGATTTGTACTTTGCCAAATATCATCAGCTTCAACAAATAAAGGAAAATACGTTTAGCAGCACAAGTAGCACGCATGAGATGTATGGGAAATGCAACCTTTCAGTCTCAGTGTTTGAAGGGAAAAAGCAATTGAAGAAACACATATGGATGGGAACACAAAATTAAAATGTATCGTGGAGGAACAGGGTGTCACTTTGTCGACTGGATTCTTTTGGTTTAGAATAGGGATCACTGTGAAGAGGGTAATGAGTCTTTACGGTCTATAAAAGGCGGGGGGGGGGGTTTGTGTCTAGAAAAGGGACTATTGCCTTCTCAAAGACTTGAATTTATGAAGGTAGTTGGTTAGTTATCGTAGCTCTGACACTTTTGTTTTTAATGGTGACATTAAATTAAGAAACAAAAAAGTGATGACCTCCTGCGGCATGATGGTAATGCCACCTTTCATAAAACTCTCCCAGTCGATACGTGGACAGGAACACGAACGTGACGATACCGCATTTCTCTGTGTTCTTATAATCTATAGGAAGCACGCGAAATAAAAGAATGGAATTGTTTTGCCAGCGTTAAGTTACTGGTTGTAATAATTACACTCTTTTTAAAGGTCACTCTAAAATCCTGTTTTCACGCATAAGTGTACATAAATGTGTATTCTTCCCACTAGAACATAAACACTGCCGGTCTAATGGATGACATTTGCAGTGTTATTTCTCTTACTTAAAAAGTCTTGTTCGGCATCGTACAATTCCTTCCAATTTCATACAAGCTATATTTGTCGAAAGAATAGAGGTTTATAAAAGTTACATAAGAGTACTTCCTGGTTCTTTTGAAAGTTTTCTTAAAGGAGCCCGATTAACATTGCTAGAGTAGAGTTTTTATACCTCGAAAACCGTGCAGGCAGTTGGTTCTAGCTACTTTCAAAAGTGCACAGAAGCATTTGTCGATAAAGTGAATTCACCCCACTTTATATAACACCAAATTCAACGACAGAACCAAGACTTAAGCAGGACTACAAACTAGTGTGAGTCTACAAGTTCTTTAAGTTAATAGCAATCTATAAGTGGCGGAAACGTTTCTTCGGTGCATAGCTTAATAATTTATGACCCACAATTAACTTAATAATTTTAGGAGTTTGTTACCATTTGGAGAATCCGAAACAGTACTCGTGCAAGATATCCATATCTATCGATTTCTATTCTTGTCACGAATCTTTTTCAGGAGGAAAAAGTTACATCTCCGTCTAAATGTCCGTTACGTCTACACGAAAGGCTGAAACAGAGAATCCGTCCACCGAACATGGCGTCGATTGGGTAGCATTCCTGTCCCTTACTCTAAACATCTCCCGACTTGGAATATTATATACTTTCATTGTCAGGTGTCAGTAAGCTGCCAAGGCAGATATGCAAGTAGCCTGTGTCTCAACCTGAGATGTGAGGTACGTTGCTGCCTGGCTGAACTACTGGCACACACAGCAGCAAGGCTGTACAGTGTGGACCTTGCACAGGATCACTCTGCTCTCAGTCCTGGTCGCATTCACACCATCGGTGTTACCCGGCAGGATTGCAGCTTACGCTCCTTCACTCCACACACGAGGTAGCTCAGGATCATGAGTCTCTCGCTCTTGCAGGAATTATTTACGGGGAAGGAAGGTAGCAACACTAGGGTGTGTTCGCCCCAAAAATACAAATCATAAATGAAGCGGAAGTCAAAGTATTAATAGGCTGGGTGACGAACCGACATGCGGTATCCCGCATATGCAGTCGGGCGAGTTAACATTTAAGTATGTGTTATGAGGGTGCAGATAAATTCACGTGCATCTCTCGCGAAAAGCAAGCACCAGTTGTATCTTTGCATCCCGGAACAGGTATCATTCAAACTTCTCCCCAAAATCACACCACTTCAGAACCACAAATAACGAATATGATTGGTTTTTGGAAAGCTCCGAAATTGGATGTCGTTCCGGGCAGAAAAAACTAGTCTCAATTCTGTTGGTTTTCCAAAGTGTATCCTGTCCAAATCATTTCTCTGTCAATCACTTTACAGCCGAAAATTAGCGTAAGGTTCCCATCAGAAGAGACCTTCGCTAGCTCTGCCCGATATTCCCACCTTAGTTTCTATTATTTTCCATTTTTAAATTTAAACAAAATCAGATCGACTAAAAGAGAGATGCATGCTGCACAACGGCTCTAATCACATCTCTCATGCATGTATCTGGATTAATATGTCATATTTCTAGTTAGCTTTCTATTTCAGGGGCGTCTGTTCTTGGGATCGAAACAGGTACGGGCTGTCTCAACCTGTTGGTATTGTTTTCAGGCCAGCCTCTTTTTGGCCACTGAAATGGAAGACGATTGTGCCTTCCGATAAATCCCACGAGGTAATTCCGAACGCCTTCTTGTTTGTTCGTTTCTTTCCTCAATACGGGACAACTGGCAACCGAAATAATCGTGAAAACTTCCGAATTTCATTTCGGAGATGTCACCCTGATGTGCAGATGTAAGAAAGTAAAATGTAAAGTTGTTCCTGAACTTAATTAGGCACCGCGACAGGGAGGCGTACGGGGAAAATCGTAATCTCAGTGTTAGATAGCTTTATTCCCCGCTCGTTTTACACCCGGTATCTACACAACAGTAGGCTTTTTGATCAACAGAGCTGGCCTGAACACTGGAGAAGAGAAAAATCTCTTCTACTTGCTCGGAATCGAAACGCTATTCCTTCGTCTTTCAACCCTTAGCCTATTCAATATTCCGACCATAACATCCCTGACCTTGATGTGACACTGTAGGCAAAAGATAGGTTCAGTGTAGTCCCCTCTGTTATAAGTGCCTTTTTTTGGTGATAATAAATACAAGCCAATAGCAAAACAGCAAATGTAGTACAAATACTGTTACAATAACCTCCGAAAACAAAACTTTCCACTCCATATATTACAGTTGCTGCCCGTTGACAGGTGGGTCTATGCGTGTTTTACTACACGCTTCTGTTTATATTGTTATTGTCCGATAACCACAGCCAATTGCAAAGTCCTCTCGGGCCACGTGAACCCTCGCACTATTAGTTCTTCAGAAGCCACCAGCCACAAATTCACTTTGATGCAGAATTATTTCTATCTAACGCAGGCAAATATTAACCTTGTATCAGGAAGGTGTTTACTAAACTTTTTGGTCCTGATTATAGGTTGGAAATCATCGTAGATTACATGTAACAAAGTGTAATTAGTAAGAAGGGTGAAAGAAATAGCAGGATTAACGAAAAATAGTCAGCTTGACCAGTTACTCTTTTCTCTTCACATAATTTTATTTCTTTGGACATTCCGTTTTACAAGTACAAAGAGAAGAATTCCTGTCACACATGAGAAAATATTACGCGCTATTATCGATAAAACACGCTGTGAGTGGAATACGTTAATGCACTATTGACAAAAGAAGGAGAGAGTTAAAAGAAAGAGCATTGTGAATTTCTGACAGGAAGTTTAGCTAACAAATAGGGTGTATAGTACTCATACTTACATACTTGAGATATGTACATGTCAGTTACTTTGTATGGAAACAGGCTGTTTACATCTGCTAAAAGCAAATATCTCTGTGATAGAAATCATTTCCGAGTCACTTATATTTCCCTTACAAGGCGGTTTTAAGGTTATACCATTCAAAACAGTAGGCTGGCAGAATTTCAGTCTTACTGTTAGAACCGAGAGCACTATTGAAAGTCCTGGGAGTTAATGAATTACACACAACTTTCTGTAAAGGTACTATTACCCTGCGCATAGGCACAAATCCGTCAGACTGTGTAATAGATATGAAGTAAATCCGACGAGTTCTAATACACGGACTGCTTTAGCTGACTGAAATAGTGTCACAACTGGGTGGCTGCCTGACTCTGTCCAGAAGTGACGAGGATACTTCCTTTGTATTCGTATCTATAGTGGCTTTAATTGTAGTCAAGCATTATACACTTTCTGTCTAACCCACAAGCAAAATAGCAATGTTCAGCAATCCATGGTTATTTATCATTCTAACTGTAGTGTGAATTAAACTGAAACCATATAATATTTATAATCAAAGTTTATAGACGACAAAACTAATATTTTGCAAGGGATCTAGATTATCCTTTCCGACCCACATCCAATCACTTCACTACTTACTGAGCTATCGTGGTACAGTACAGTCCTAATTTATAAATAGCAAATGCTTGCTTTAATGAAAATATAATAACATTCATATAGGTTTACCATATCCAAGTTGCCTTTGTTGTTCTGACGTGTTAAAACTCGTAGGCCCCGCGCCAAAAGAACCACCTCCATCACATTCTTCATGAAGTATCTGTGTAAACCCATACCAATAATTATTCACATATTGCACTGGCTTACTTCAGGCCACAATCAACGTTTTGACTTAGTAAAACGGTAATCTAAAAATAGGAGGACGGGGGTTCGATGTTGCTGCTCACATTTAGAAGTTTCCCCTTCACTGCAATCATTCTGCTTTGGGAAACATACATCTTTCCATACAGTTGGTACCGGAGATATTTACTAGTACTGCGCGTGATAGAAACCAAAACGTGAAGCTTTCCAACAAATTACAGCCGAGGCTGAAAATGCCAACGTCTTACATACGAATATTGTTTTTTGATTTTTTGTTGTGACGCCGTGTAGTCCGGTAGACAGTCATAAGAAAGTAGTTGTCATAGTAATCGACATGAGAATCACAAATATATCACATTCTACACGCACCTTGCGTGGTTAAGCTTATGTAGAAAGAACTTTGCCCTGATCTTAATAAATTGAAGTAGGGGCCCGTTTCTGAACCTATTTTGACGCTAGGTTGACACTGTCAATTAGAGTGGCCTTCAACTTTGAAACTTTCTATTTAACTTCTTTGCGTTCGACAAAAATTTTTCCTTGCCTAGTGAATTATATATTTTAGAATTAATGTCGTTCGGAATTTAATTGTGCGGTTTCTTATCTTGCTAGTTTTGAAACTAAAAGTTTACTTTACCGAAAAGAGACTCTTCAAGTGAAATATCTGTAAAAATATTGATTTATACTTTTAAATGATCTTGCAGTTCACTATGAAGCACGCAAAAAAAGCTGTGTTTATGTTCAATCATGCCACTTGGTTTGGCCTGGTGTAGAACCACGTGGAAGAGTTCCCAACATTTGAATAAGGAATGGTAAAATTTAAAGTAATTTCAATCATGAAAGTTTAATTGGCCTTACTCGATAAGACTTTAAAAGTCTGAATGTGCATATTAGTAATCTAGTCTATGTAAGTCACTATTCGCTTTTGTTCAGAATTCACGAAATAACATTTCTTGAGAACTGCAGTGGGACACGATACGAAATGAGATGAAATTAACAAAACCAGTTCCACACAATTATTATGCTAGTACAAATGAAAACAAACTTAAAGTAAGTGTTAAAAATTAGAAAGAAAATTTCGAAAATCTCTTCTCTGAATACGGTGTCCAGAGACAACCGTCCAGTTCATCGGGTCATGTACATTATAGAACTTGAAAAACACAAATTTACTAAATATGAAAGCTGTGAGCTTTAAATATTCTGGAAAGGTAGCTTCATAAAATAAGCCTGATGATGATAATGATAATAATGAATAATAAAGACTAATTTAGAAGTGTCATGTAGATGTAAAATTTAAAAGTTTCAAGGTCTGAAAGGTGGTAATTTGTCGCCAGTATAGTGTAAGAATAGGCCTACCATGATTCTGAATCATCACGTACATTATTGTATTGGCCGGCTGCTTAGTCAGTAATTTGGGTAAGTAGTGAGTGGATTGGTTTGTTGGTCGGCCAAAGACATGGAGCACTGTCCAGATAAATAGGGCTTGCACACGACCGTTTGGAGGCTGGAATATGTCCGTCTTCAGGTAGAAGCCTAAGAGTGCATTTATTAATAATTATGATACTTAACTGGGCTATTTCTCCTTCTTTGTTGTGAATTATTAGGACCATACTATTCCCACTATTCGTTAAGGCCTAAACTATGCGTTATTTAACATTCATTCTTCAAGACAGATGCAGAGATACAATTTCCGAATCGTGAATTCTGAGGTTATCACAGCGGTGGTGCTGAAAATCACGTGTTCTGGGATGTGACGCTGTGTCATTAGGTAAGTATTTCCAGGTGTTTCGAAGGATCGTAATGCCTCCATATTCAGTGTCAATCAACGTGGCTATTTTTTGAATGCTCGACCATGAAGATGAAGGTACTAGTATCTCTCGAAACGTCTGGAACTAAACATCCAATGACGGCCTAAGATGTCAGAGCTTAACCCTTCATTCCTCGAATCGTCGCCTAGGCCTCTCTTTCTAAAAAAAACTTGCGGACATTGTCCATTCAATATTTTCTTATGGCGAGCTCTTTGCTGTCAGAAACAGGAAAATGGAAGTTGAATTCTTGTGGTGCTGGGTTCAGCCACTGAGTGTGCTGAAGGTTGAGTGGGACAACTTTCACATAGCAATTATCACACGGACTGGACTTTCCTTTCTTTTGGCACGTGCCGAACGAACGGCTTTGACTCATTCTCATACAGTCGAACTAACCATACTTAAGCAAATTTCCGGACATATAGGCCAAAGCTGTGGGTCTATCGTAAATCGTGAATGAACTGGGTTCATTCCCATATAATAAAATTAACAATACTTTTAGGCTAATTTCCAGATATAAAGCTAATATTTTCAGTCTCTTATAAATGACGCAAGAACTTGGAGGTGTTTAAAAAACGCGGAGTAAAGTAATGCCATTGAATATCACCTCGATATTACACTATTAGATTACTGATTCCAAGAAGCCAGCATTGCGAGCTATTGAGATGGAAGAAAGAGTACTGGTATTCAGCCTATTTGGTGGATAGTTTATTTGATAGAGGCCATCATCTTATAAATGTGTGTAACATTTCTGAAACTCTTTTTTGTTCAAATATAGAAATTATAACTTTGCGCTTGCATAGAACATTTTCGGAATTGTTGAATTTTTTCTAGGTGTGAAATTTAGTAAGAAGGGAAATTAGCAACTCTTTTCCTTACAAATGCATGAAATGTATGTGCTATTTGCTCAAAACATCAACATTGCTACGCCCGACCTTTTTAAGTTTGTGTCTGCGAAACCTACAAGAAACACTAGTTTATACGTTTGCATACGTGAATGGAAGCATGCATGCGCGCGCGCGTGTGTGTGTAGCGCGTTTAGCGCGTGTATGCGTGTACAAGCGTGCATTGGCGGGTGGAGGATAAGAATATTCATTAGTAGTCTAAAAATTGTTAAGGACTATGCAGGAAGAATATAATGACATACATATCCAACTGCATATACAGTTTCCTCGAATATTTTCAATATAGTTTTAAACACTCTCTTCAAGTGCATATAGTATAGGAACATTATTTTACCTGATAAGGGTCTCTTTCCCTCAGCTCGATTAACTTGCAAGGCCCCAACTTGCAGTAATCAAGCTGTTTTGTTAGATATGACACCTGTCTGCAGTTTTTAAATATGGCGATAAAAGGTTGTATTAACTGCAATAAATTGAACTAAAAGGTTCCGGCACCTTCTTGAAATATAGACAGTAAAAAGTAATAGTAACAGCAATACATTAAACTAAGGCTTTCCAGCACCTTCTATAAATACGAGTAAAACCTAGTATTTACTGCCGTACTCTAACTAACTAACTCCATGGAGCAGAGTCCTTCTTGAGAAGCTAACAGGTCCTCAGATAGTCAAGAAATTTCCCGCGTTTTATGGAACCCGAAGGTTCATTACCGCACTCACAAGATGCCGTACATTGAACTAAAACGCATGGACCCCGACTCACGGCAAATCGAAATAGCTCTGAGCGCTGCGCTTTTGCCGTCACACTAAAGGGTCTATGTGAATAGTGATGCGAGTTGTCGTATATATGTATGTATGTATGTATATAATGTGAATACTTCATCTTCAGTAGAACCTATTTCACTTGAAATGGTGGGACATGCAGCACGGATGAAGGAAGAAATTTCTTCTCAAAACGCTTCCTGTGAAACGATGAGCAAGTAGACAATTACGGAGAGTGCTTCTTGGTTTACTTAACTGCATAGGTTACATAATGCATGGTAGAAAACTTGTGAATGCTAAATTGGAACGGATATGTAATGGCACGTTCGTGGCCTCGTAGGACAAAATATACCATGTTTATCTGGCGAGACTGGGGTATTTAAAAAAAACATCTGTCAGTATAGTTGGTCTCAGGAGTTACATTTGAAATCTGGAAATCCCGAATAAGGAACAGGGTTACTGACCATTATAGAGAGAGTTTTCGTTTTGCTACTCTATTCCTGGCAGTTGGTTTGTGCGTGAGGAGAAATATGAGCGGAGAGTAAAGGATGTGGTGTGCCCGCGTCAAGAAAGCAGAACCTTATGTCGTCAACAGTCTCTTCTTAAGGGTACGTGCATAGTGGAGCACGGAATCACGAATGATATAAGTGAAGTTAAGCCGTCGAATGTAAATGTGAGGACTTCATTCTTCTGGGACATGACGCGGCGTCACTGGGTAATAAGTTTCCGACATTTCCAAGGACAGTTTTGACTATGTTGAAGGGTCTACAGTTCCCAGAAGAACGTAAACGTGCACTGTAGGAGGCTGATCAGTGCTATCGTGCTCGATTGTATCAAACGGCGACTCAGAAGGTGAAATCGCTGAAATCGGCGCTTTGCTCCCGGGGGGGGGGGGGGCAAAAGGGGGCTTAATTATTGGTAGATTTTACTAAAAATTTTCACTCACGCAATACCACATTTAAAGTTTTGTGATGTGTATCAGTGTAAAAGCCCATGCACACAACTTTCAACTATGCTGTATTGTACAGACGTCTCGCTGTGAACTCCTTTCCATGATTTGTGGCTTTATTTAACTGGCAAGACTCGCTGCAACTATGAACATAATACACGAACACCTGCAATCCGTACTCTGTGTCTGTGGACTCAATTCACTGCACATTCAGTTGACACCGGTCATATAAAGAAAAGAAGGAGATATTATACGTAGCAAAGTGTACGTAAGGCTGCAGGAATACCAGGTGTGTATATACATTGTCTGGAGACGCACCCCAGTGTCCTTAGAAAACACTGTATGTTTTGATAGGTCATTACTAATATTGCATTGTGCTGTATTTTATTAACCATAATATTTGTCATTTGCCCCTTCGTTTTTTATTTTCTTTTCTCTTTTTCCTTTTTGTTTTTCTTGGCCCTACTTTCTTGATATCAAGTACTTTCGTAGAAAGGCATCTCACCAATGAGTTGCGTTGATGCCAATTTACTGCACGTCTTTATTTGAGAGAAATTTTTTATACTTCAAAATTTTCGTTCTTTGGAAAAATCTTTCATTATCCTTTCCTTAGATTCATATTGCACAGTGAAAATATACCACATATGGTTTCTACATGAAACATAAGTTATTCTGCTGTTCAATATCATTTAACCTACATAGCTGAAATTCGTACTAGGTCAGAGAAGACTGAATCAGTAACCACATATGCGTATCTTATGTAAGCCTCTAAGGAGGGTATTTATTTATTTATTTATATTTTATATAATGGCGATGTCTCTAGCTCACTCTGTGTTGTCGAAAAATATAATAGGAGTAAATCATGAAATGGAAAGAATGTGGAAGCAAAGCGTCATGAATGGAATCAGGTTTGCTATTCGGGTATTTGACTAGAAGGACTAATAAAACCACGAATAAAAGACAGTCAGCACAGCAGATGTCCAGACAGAAAGAGAAACTGATAAAATGTTTCATGTGTAAGCGGCGGATGACGACAGCCGTGCATATCTGGTGACCAAGTCAAAGTAACAAAAAGGTCACGGACTCGACCTTGCACAGCTTGAGAATCCGGGAACAATAACATGACGAATACGTATGACTGAATGTAGAAGGTACCCGGCTAGAATCTCAGTGCGAAAACCAGAATACTTGCTAGATTTTTTTATGGTTTTTAGGCACGGTTTCTAGTAGCGAAGAGCAACTATTATCTTTGTCAGGTACGTCTGTCTGTGCGTGTGTCTGTCCGCCTGTCCTCATTTGTCAGGGCGGCACATACTGAACACGTTTCCCTGAAATTTCGTATTGGAGGTTTTTATAAAAACCTGTCGAGAAAATCCAAATTTGTTTCAAATCGGACAAAATTATCGGGCACTGTACACAAAAACCTGAGTACGTATTATTGATGCTGGCGACATAAATTAGCCATAAAAGTATTTTTATGCAACACTCAGTATTTTTGTACTCTTGACAGTGATATATATCTCAACAATATGTTACACACAGAATTCATTAATACGCTTCCATTGAAACGATGGTTAGGTAAATTCGCCTCAGTGTTATGTTATAACTGTGCGTACAATGCCAATCTTGTTCCTGGCTTTCGAGCCTGGGGTGACTTAAAATACACTGCTGTCACTTCTTCAACCTTTTCGCAGTTTCACTATTTATACTTATCCTACATGATAAATCTATCCCATTACAGGCCTGGACAGGCCCTTAGGACTCCAGGAGGTTGAGGTTCCCAGAATTTCTAGACAGTCGGCACATGAAGGTGATAAGGTTGTCAGCCCTACGCACCGGCCGCTTTTACCGGCAGGATATATCCCTGGTACTCATTTCTGTTACAGTCTGAGTAGAACCTAGTGCGGCCGGAAAGATGTTCAATGAAAACTCCCAAGAACCCCATCGGGAATCGAACCCGCGTCCTTCCAGTTTGTAGCGCAGTGCCTCAACCAACTGCACCCCTTATATTTACCCTATCTTGGCTTACAAGACTAACTCAACGGTACAAAGGCAGAGTGAGTTCTAATAGCATGATGCTGATAACGTGTTTCGTGAAAAACAAGCATTTGGTTCAACTGTTGTTAAGGATAATGTGATGATAATCTACTACAAGCCCTTGTTTCCTTATACAACGAGGACGGCACACAAAACGTTTAAGATCGAGGCGATGGAGAAATCTCAGAACTCTTCTGTAAACTCCCTGCTTTTAAAAAACCCTAAAGTTCTTCGCTGTGATATCAAAGCTCCGCCATCTTTTCTTAACAAATTGAATCCGGCTCACAATTTCACATCCTGTTTCTCCAATATCTACTTTAAAATTATCCACCTCTCTGTGCCCAGTTCTCCTAAATTTACTGTTTCTTCGAAGTACTCCGAAAAAAAAAAACAAAAATACCGCTCGTATGCGCTACTCATTTATCTGTATTCACTCCGTTAATACCTTTTTATTTAAGTAGCATAAGCGAACACTACATCTTATTCACCGCTGTGTAACTTCTATACCTCATAGTTCAGTTAAATAAACAAATAAATGAATATTAAAATACAGCTTCTATTTCATCTCTTCCAACTTGTCCTTCATGACTATAAATCCTGTGCTAGATACGGCGTATTTAAATAACCACAGAATCGTATGACAGTACTGTGCACTAGCATGACTTATGCTTCTCCTATATGGCATGTGGGCTGTTCTGCAGTAGCACAGTACGCTGTGAACACAAGTATGGGCCCACTTATCGTGTTTGCTGTCACTCCATACAGCCTTTTATCATTTCCGGAGAATAAACCAGGTCATTCACGTAACAGGGGATCTTATCTCCTGAACTAACCGGTCGCGGCTAATCGATGCTCTTTTGTAATTTCAGGAGAATTTGTAAAGAAAATATGCTAATATTAATTCAAGTATTACGTATTAACGAATGAGCAATATTATTGGTACAATTGTGTTACGTAGTTGTTTAAGTAAATTTATAGTAAGAGAAAATTGCTTTTAGTCCCGTTGTGAATGTACTTATTCTATCTTGAATAAAAACTCTTTTATTGCGCTTCACTTGCCAGTCCAGCAGTTTTTGATGCGTAAACGCAATACACAAAGAAAATAGGTTAGCGGACGCAGCCTTCTGTACAGTTTGATTCAGCTAATAAATATTTGATTTTACTTGACAAAAACAACAGATTAATGGAGGGATTATTAGTGTAGACCGTAGACAGAGATGAGAAATGTAATTATTTAATATTTAACTCCTTCGAGTTAGATATTTTTACATGGTATGTATGGGAGCTTCGGCTTCATCTGCTATTCTCGCCACTGCAACACTTCCCTCTGTGTACAAAGTCGCAAATGGACTACTAAAGAGCTTAATTGCTTTGTTTCAACCGACACGTGTGTGCTACAGCACGTGTCAAGTGACACCACTTGCGTATTGACTTTGCAACCGTACTTACTTCGCTCACACGTTATGGTCGAGTTGTTAGACCCCTTGCTTTCTATTTTGGATGTAACGGGTTTAAAACTGGTCAACAGACCGCTTATACTCACACGGTGCTTTGTGGGTTTGCCTAGTCCTTCCTGGCGAATGTCGATGCACGCACCGACCACTTCCATTCACACTTCTCCCATTTCAAGGTTTCTCAGCACACCAGTCTTAATTGAATACAAATCTGCAGGTCATACAGCGTTCTCACATAACCTGTGAACGGATCAAACTAACCACGTGACCAAACAGGCGCCTTTTAAAATCGTAATAGCTCAGACTGTTTACGGAATGGAGAGCTGGGTTTCATTTCTCGACAGTGACGGTTACTCGACATCCAAAAATTTTGAAGACTAAAACAAAAATTGTGCAAGTACTTTTATATTGAATGCTCCCATATATCCGAACGTTCCCAGGCTTCGCCCGTTTGTCCTTCTTGTAGGCGTAATGTTAAGACGGAGTGCACACACACACCTCAGTATAAGGGCGTATGTAAACATTGATGGATTTAAGAGTTTTGAGGTTCTCACAGCGGTGCTGAAGGAGATTAAAGCCGTCCGGAATATAAAGCCGTGTCGACTGGCAAATTGTTACCAATTTGGAGGCCAGCTTCAGGATATAAAACTCTAAGAAGAATGTCACGACACTGAATGTGAATGCAGCAAAATCCTGGTAGTTATTTACCAATAGAAGACGTGTCATCCCAAAGGACATGCCCCCTCATTAATGTTGCTAATATACAGTACGTGACATGAACCCACATGCACACTGTGAATTCAGGAGAACACTGAACTTGTAGCAAATGAAATATGTGGTCTTCTGGGTAATTACACGGCGACGTGTGGTAATTATTTACCGACGTTTCGGGACAACGTATCGGTCCCATCTTCACGGGTCAAGATTCCGAGATTTCCTACTCGGAATCTTGACCCGTGAAGATGGGACCGATACGTTGTCCCGAAACGTCGGTAAATAATTACGACACGACGCCGTGTAATTACCCAGAAGACCACAGATTTTATCAACATCGCGGCGGAAGCCTGAAATCATTGTAGCAAATGCTTTTAATGTTACAACCACGAAGTTTATCAGATTCTTGGTATCCTATTTCTCGATCTTCAGACAGGGAATTAATTAGCATGTTGGGTGACGCCGCCCTCAAAATCTGTGCCACATAGGTATTAACTGCTCGTTTATAACACTCAATTCTGAACTTTCCATTCATGCGTGTGTTGCCAGATACCCCAGATTTTGGCGCAAAGCGTCAAATGACCGACACACATGACCTTATCGACAGCTGTATATATTTTTTTTCCATTGTCATTTTATGTTCGGAGGCCTGAGTTCGTCTTTATACTGTGACTTGAATTAAATTTTCTGCCACGCATTTTGCTGTATAAACTTACTTCTCACCAAAATGTCATTGATTCCTAAAATCCTCCCACCTGTGTGATGAAAGTTGAGTTATTCAAGAGCCGGAAAAAATTCGGAAGAAAGTCATCGTGGTCGATTTTAAAGTACCATGCCTTAATTCGTCTTGAGTGTTGCGAACAACCACAAATAACTTCAGTCGACAAATCCGGCAAATTGCAGGGATTCGAAATTCATGCTTCCGAAAGAGAAGTGTAGAGGAAAATCGGCGCTGCAAAAAACGAAACAGCCGACGAAGGCACCTTAGAGCATATGAAGAGAAAAAGTTTCTAAACAGAGTTGCAATATTCATGTCACTCTTCTGCATGAACTTGCTTTAAAATAACATTCGCACACACAGTATTCCCCACTAACCTTCTTTATGCACTGAGGCTACTACAAGTTTGTGAACCACAGTTTCGGAACTACCGGACCAGAGGAAGCTGAAACAAAGAGAGCACGACAGTTTTCCCAGTCCTAAACAACTCCTGTTTATAATACTCGTCCCAGGATTCCCCTGTCTTCATTAACATCGCGTTGTTTATATACATACACCAGTAAATAAGCTCCACACATGTGTGTGGCTTAGTCCTGCATATGTAAATGTGTTGTAGGGACTTGGGATTGTGAACAATTCCAAAATCGATATTTCAGTAGTGACACCAGACACTTTTAGCCATAACTAACACGACAGAATTATTTCAGAAAATTCTACCTACCTGACGACCCGGGGTTGGAAACCCCCCATATCACTATGTCATCTTTTAACACCGCGAAAACTTGAAATCCAATAAAGCCTTATATATATATATATATATATATATATATATATAATATGAGAAGGGGGTGCTGACTGTAGGCCTAATATCTGAATCTCAGAGAGACAATGTAAGGGGGACTGAAAGAAGTTGGATCATGCAGGCAAAGCACCGTTATCCTTGTGTACAACATTGAAGAATATGAGGAGTGTAGCTATAGATCCATTCTTTCTTAACATAGGTCAGTGAGGTGAGTAGGTGGTCAGCTTCACGTCCCGGAAGCTTTACTCCCAGAGAACTTCATACACATTGGATAGGAGACTGGGTGGGCCTTAGAGCCAGTCTATGTGCTTTGGAGGTAAGACCAATCGCTTCTCCGTGCCGGGAATCGAACTCGATTCTTCGGATATACAGTACAGCCTGTAACCTAATCAGTATACCGACTACGTTATTTTGGCTTTCGCATAATGAATATTTTAATTATTTTTACTGTTCAGCAGATATTGTTGTGATGTCCAAATGAAGTAAACTGAGGTGAAATTCCCAGAAAATGTTACTCGAAAAACCCTTGGAAGGCTCCTCTCTATTTTTTGGAAAGTTTTTTATAACAGTGAACGAATATGGGAAGTTTTTTAATAATAATGAACGAATATGAAGGGTTGTGTACGCAATATATGCAGCTAGTGGGCCATAATAAGGTATAAGATTTTATTATCAACATTTTGTAGTTTTCGTGCTAAGGACCCTAATTGTAATGTGGGCTTTTGTACCACATGAAAAACGCGTGTTTGTGAGCAGCTGTGACTTCTGCACACCCTCTATGAAGAAACAAAAACTGTATCAGAGAAAAAGAGGAAGGACGTACTGAAACCTGAGATAACCAACGAGTCACCTTACTGATAAACGTTGTGAAAGATATTGAGGACCCCAGACGTGTCGTCTGAAGGATGTGGATTTTAAGTGAGGCTTGCGTTGTTGGATGCATGGATAGACTGTTTCAGTTCGGAATATCATACATACTGCTAGGTTTAATTACAGAAATATTTTATTAATAATAATTGTAATAATGAATTAAATTAAATAATTATAATAATTATTATTTTATTATTAATCATAATTAAATTTATCGTCTTTCCCACTGGCCGCTCGTTCTAAGGCGTGGGTCTGCGGCCGTTCGCTTGCTGGGTTTCCGGGTTCAAATTCCGCCGGGTCATGGATATCTTCCTCTTTTGAATGTTGTGTTTTGTCAAGTAGAGGTCTCTGCGACGGATCGATCACTCGTCCAGAGGAGTCCTACCGAGCGTGGTGTGTCTGAGTGTGATCAAGGAACCTCATATAGGAAGCCTAGGCCCACGAGAGCTGTCAAACCATGAAAAAATATATCATCATACGTGCTACCGATAAGTTTACTCCTAAGGCTATGGTTTTTTTTCTGGGATGTGGTGTCTTGCAGTTCGGTAGGTGTGTACCAACAGTTCAGAGGGAAGAACTGCCGCCATTTCCAGGTTAAACGACCTCCAGAGGGTAGCTGTGAACAAGCAGTCCCGGACGGCCAACAAGCGGCAGACCCCAACTTAAGGAATGGGCGGTAGCTAAAACCCCCTCACTCTAAATGTCAGGATGTTCCATAACGTTATTCAGGGCTTCGAACTTGATGGGCTCTTTTGAATGAGGTGATGGAATTTCTTGACTAGGTGAATTACTATCAGCTTGTATAGACGGACTGTGAGCCGTGACGTTAGTTGGGGGTTACCTTGGTCTCTTCGAAGCTGTTCACTTAATTATCTTAAAGGGCTGGGAAATTCCATCCTGTTTGTTTCAGTACGACGACAGTCACTTTTGACACACTTAAGCCAGTGACACCGAGAATTTAATTTCGGGCCATGTCTTGACAACCGAAACAGAACCATATTTTTATTTTATACTTCCACGTTTTTCCTATGCAACTAAGGTATTTAGCCCAATCTTTTTTAATGACCATAAATTCCTGCGCAAGGAGATTTGCGCGTTTCTCTGTGTCGTCCACATACGTTGAAGCATTAACACGCCATGCGTGAGCCAGTGCGCCCACACATATTCCAGGTGATACAGTTTTTTTTTCTCCAATTGGAACATTTTTCTCTGTTTGCTTACGTTATCTCATTCGAATGACTTGGTCACAGAATATTTGGACAGGTAGGAAGGGATATCAGTTTGTGTGGTTTGTGTATCTCCAGGGGTTTACAGAAACACGGCAGCTTATGGTCATAGCCTGCGGGCACACTAATGGAATCGACTCCAGTCGAGTCGAATCGATTCTTTCAGTCGATTCCAGTCACCTCGGCTGATGTGGTGTGGCAGAGGTACTGGATTCCTGTGTAAAACAAATAGGTCGTCTGTGCATCATTTAGCTAAATTCGATTTGACTTGGTTTGGTTATTGAGCCTGCAAACTTACCAGACAGCCTTACTGGATTTGGGTATAGAACATCTTCCCACCCTCACCACCTCCCCCAATTTTTTTGCTAATGTTACTGATGTTCTTGGTATTATTATTATTACTATTATTATTATTATTATTATTATGTTTTCTGTTGTCACAGGCCTTTTCTCCCTGGTAATCTTGAACTAATGGTGATCCCACCGCTCAGGCTTGAAATTTCAGACTGCAGTAATTTCCGTAATATGTATGATGTTCCAAGTATAGCTGTCTTTTGTAGTGAGTCTGTTGAATGTTTGACTGGTATGGCTTCCAAATTTTTCTTCAAATTATTTTTTAGTATTCCGGTGGCTCCAATTATTAGCGGTATAATCATACATTTCACGTCCCACATTCTTAGTATGTCTATAATAAACTTCTTTGTTTTATTTTTTTCTGCTTCCTTTTGCGTGGCATTTCTGTCCGCCGGTATTGACACATCTGTCAGTATGCATGTTTTCTATTTTTTGTTTTTAATTAGTATTCCATAACATATTATTATTATTATTATTATTGAATTGAATTGCACTGAATTATTACACACTGAATGTGTTGGCCTAGTGATAACGCATGTGACATGCACTTGGAATTTTGGAGGTACGCGTTTCGAATCTTGCCAGAGTAGCCCCGTACAGACCAAGATTTTCGTGGTTATCTCCCTTTTTTCAGAAGACTAGTGAGACCCTCAGTTAGCTGGAAATCATCCACGGTCGCTTTATTACTTATCTCTTCCTGCACATCACGTGTATAATCACTATGGACATTGAATAAACTCTGCCGTTAATACAACGTACTTAAATAATTCAACAGTCCAAAACCTGCCGCAAATATGTAGCTCGCATAACACTAGCAAGAATGCGACATTCGAAATTCTCGCAGCGGTCTTTACGAAGATTCATGCATTCTGCATATGACGGCATGTCGATTGCTGGTCGGCAAAAAAAAAAAAAAAATTCTTCCTCTCCCTGTTAAAATTCAGGGTGATTCTTATAGTTTTGACATTGCTGAATCCGAATATGACAAATTGCCCTGTCACGCACCAGTGTTAAGGGAGGAGGGATTAAATTAAAAATCTACGTTTGTAATAAAGAAGTAATCCTAATACTTTGTTTTTTTAATTACAATATACAGTGTCAAATATGAACAACGTCTCTATATACGGTATCCTAACTACAAACAAATTCTTCATAAAGCAATCACTACGTCTCCTTTTGCCTCTTACATTCGCCAGCTGGTATCTCTCTTATAAGACTCCAGTAGTAGTTAGCCAACATATTTGGAATCCGTTTTCCATTGTACCTCTTTTCCATTTTGGAAATGTCCTGATGGAATTTTCGCCATGTTCATCGGAGAAGGCTTCCATGTTTACAGGAAAATAATCCAAATGGAAATGCAGAAAATCAAGTTTCAATGACATGTTACACCCCATAGCACTGTATGATGAAATTAGCTCCTGCACAATGTCGCTGTAATTTTCCGCTTTTTCATTGCCTAGAAAGGTCCTGCAGACCTTTTCATATGTCTCCCAGACTTTTCTTTCTGCAGCATTTAATTTTGTACTAAAGTCACCGTCTTCGAATAGTTGTTTAATTTGAGGACCAAGGAAAATTCCTTCTTTCATCTTGGCCTCACTTGTTTTGGGAAATATTTGCCTTAAATAGGCAAACCCTTCGCTTTCTTTATCCATCGCTTTCACAAATATTTTTATCAAAGCAAGCTTGATATGCAGTGGAGGTAAATAGATCTTTGACTTATCCACTACAGCAGGATGTGCAACACTCTTCTGACCCGGCGTTGTGTCTGAACGGAGTGGCCAATTTTATTCCCTTCCGATTCTGAATCTGAGTCAAGAGTAAAAGATTCTGGTGGCTTGGGCACTGGCATTGAATCACCATGAGGAAAAGGTCTTAAAGCAGAGGGTATATTAGGATACTCTATTTTATGCACGGAAAATCGCGAGAAACCAGTGATCTTGGTCATGCAAAAATAGCAGTCGTTTAAGTGTTCTCGAGGCTCACGCCTCGCCATCGGAACAGCAAAAGGCATTGATTTATGGGTACCTTTCAACCAACCTGCCAAAGTCCTTGAACATGAGCTGCAGCAAATTTTCGGCACCCAAACTTTATCTTGATCTCCGACCTTACAGCCAAAATACAGTTCATAAGCTTTTCTCACGAATTGTGACAGTGGCCTCCTTTCAGATTTTAATACCACTTCACCGCAAATGTAGCAAAAGCTATTTGGCTTATTTTGGCAAGAACGTGACATGTTGCGCGCACACAAAAAATACTTTTAAAACACAGAGGGAAACCGTTACTTTTGCACTGGTGCAAAACTCAGGATAGAGGGTGGAATCAGACTGAGGTTTTGAGAGACGAGGCCGCGACAAATTTTTACACTGCAAATTAGAGGGATGCTAAACAGCTGGAAGCAAGCCTTTCCAGTTTGAGAGATAGTTTGAGACAATATATTCTAGGAATTTAAGTGACTTAAATAAGTGAATATAAATGAACAACATAACAAATATTTGGGCCAGCTCCAAATTTCGGTTTTTGGCAATTCCGCTGAGGTATCAACCGGTTCCATCCAAACAGAGGGTGATGGAAACGTTTTATTCACACGTTCGAGTTTGTGAACGTATTACCAACAAAAATTATCAAACATTTTCAGGGAGGAAATTGATGCCGACCAGTGACAGTTTGGAGGAGCTTGCTGCTTCCATCTTCAGTGTCCAAGAAGTTCAATAACCTTTTCTTAGTCAAATATTGAAGATGCAATTCTTTTGGGATATGACGCCATGTCATTGGCAAACAATTACAGACGTTTCGATGGCGATTTCAGTCTCCTTCTTCAGAATACAACTATGTAATCACGATATGCCCACAAAATGTTGACGTTGAAACCTCTTAACGATGTCTTGAAAACCGCGAAGGAGCTCGAGCGTTGTGAATGGAAGTATTTGGGGTTCGTATCCATTTTCAGGGTCTAGTATTGTCAGTGTTGAGTTTCGGGTTCTGTTACGATAAAGTTCGTTAATTACTTTATCAATTAATTGTTCTGTACGAAATGCCGCAGTGTAGGTCTTAGTGGTTAGCAATCCTATTTACGTTGGGTAGAAAATGGCTTATATTCTCAGGAGTCAAGCCCGCTACTTTGAATTTTTCGTGACATCGGTACCTAGAATGCAGCACAACCCCATATAATAAGTTGGGTTTGCTTGCCAGCACAAGTAACACTTCTAGCAAAGTGATGTTTTTTCTCATTTCCTCCCCCCTCCTCAAATAAACTGTTTCCCACTTCTTCCACGACTTTCCCCTATCGTCTACTATTCCACTATTCCTTTCCTGTCTCTTTCTCTATGATGTCACCACCATATCCGTTCTTACTGTGAGCTGCTTCCAAGTCTGTCTTCAGAGGTTCAAACGCACTATGATGTTGCTTACCAGAATTTGGTTAATATAATGGCAGGTGCTGAACGAAAGGTATTGGCATTTGCTTTTCTGTTGCTTATTTTACAACGCTGTCACTATGGAAGCCTATTGGCGTCGAATGATAGGATGATTAGTGAATGATGAATTGAAAAAATTTTGGAAGGAAGAGGTCGTGGCTTAATCGGGCTATTATCCCTGTATTTGATGGAAGTGAGCTAAACACGAAACACCTCAGTCAGGAAAGCTGATCCGGCCTTGATTCGAACCAGTCATTTAACGTCACCGCTTCACCAAGCAGTTCAGCAAATCTGCTTTTTGTAGTTTATGTCAATAAATTTGGTGTCAACACTCTTTAGAGTAAGAAATACTTGCTCGAGGCCTTTGCTCTTCTGGGATGTTACGCAGCGTATGTTGGTAGTTGGTTACTGACGTTGCGGGACATCCTAGCGGTCCCTTCTCCTTGGACTGCTTGACCCTTGAAGATGGGACCGATAGGCTGTCCCAGTTAACAACCAACGCCGCGTAACATACGAGAAGAGCGAAGGCCTTAACTACAACGAGGCGGAAGCCTGAAATTTCAAATCTTTGCTTTTTTCATCGTTTGTACGCCAACATATTTGCGTGGATGTATTCCTTTCAAACAAAAACACCACTGGCAGCTTGGACAAGAGTTTGGGTTACGTAACGCTGTGACGTGCCCCTGTGACTAGAGCCAGAAGCTAGTTCAGAAGTGTTTTTGTTTGCACTCTTGGAGAATAAGTTACAGACAAGGCCGACAACTAGCAATAGTTGTCTTTTTTCTTTTTTGTATTAACATAAACAGGGATAACCAAATTTTCGCACTTGACAGTAGAAGAATTTTCACAATATGGTTTACCCATTACGTTCTCTATAAAGCGCAACCAAACATCTTTACGTGCTCTAGGCTTTACAACAATGAAAGAAAATTAAGACAGAAATGTTTATGTCATTATATTTTTGCTTTGAGTCATGTTTCCTCACACAGGATTAGAATTCAATTTGTTTGCTCTCTTATTCTCCGTAAATAATCAAGTATTGCTGTCAGTAAGAGGTTTCCACTTCAGAAGTTCTCAAGACCCTTATATTGGTTCTATATATATCAAAGAAATAGAATTTACCGAATTTTATAAAATCAGTCAGGGAAGTGTTCAATTTTAAACAGGTAACATTAAAGCTATCCCATTACAAGCCTGGACATGTCCTTCTGGCTACGGGAGGTTGAGGTTTCCAGAATTTCTAGACAGTCGGCACATGAAGGTGGTAAGGTTCTAAGTCCTACACACCGGCCGCCTTTACCACCAAGGAGATATCCGTGGTACTCATTTCTGTTAAAGACTGAGTCGACCCAAGGACCATAGTGCGACCGGAATTATTAAGTCAATAAAAAATCCTAATGTCGCTACCGGCAATCGAACCCGCGACAATTTTAAACAAGGGACAGATAGAAACCACTTGGCTTGCTGATGGGGTTCGAAAGCAAGGACACAATTTTTGTGCATTCCTATATGTCGAAGCAGCCAAGCTATACGTGTTGTGGACGTAATAGATATTAAATGGAAACGCAATATGAATCAGCATTAGCAATACAAAAATACGGAAAGGTACAAAAAATCCATACAGGAACATAAATAGAGCTTTGTTATTTAAATTTAAGCTTATGTTGTTGATGTCATGTAAAAAAGACAGGAACTGCTATTGAAGCAAAATCGCCTTCAGTAACTCATCGAATTCGGTAAAAAGTAAAAGGAAAGTAAAATTTTCCCTGTGCACGCCATAAAGGCATATAGGGGAGTAGAGGTATCGCTTCACTCATTCTTAACCTCGGCACTGGATGGAGGTGAGAGGTCAATATCACGCCTTTTCCGCTTTACCCCCAGGAAAGAATGCCGCTACCCATTCAGTAAGAGGCGGGGTGGGCCCCGGAGCCGGTTTGGATCTTTTGGAGAAGAGAAAAATCTCTTGCTCCTACTGGGATTCGAACCACGGACCGTTCAGCCCGTTGCCTAGTCGCTATACCGACTGCGCTGTCCCGGCTCCATTCTGTGTTTG
The DNA here is from genome assembly GCA_021186555.1 of Reticulitermes speratus. NCBI lineage: Eukaryota > Metazoa > Arthropoda > Insecta > Blattodea > Rhinotermitidae > Reticulitermes > Reticulitermes speratus. Next base: position 13,246,054 of record JAJKFL010000001.1, read on the forward strand.
GTGCTGTCGTTATTTTTTAACTGCTAAAATGTGTGATATAATTTTTTTTGGACAACACTGTACCACATTCATTGAAATATTAAAATATGTATCTTTCCACACATCATAACATTTATCTTCCCAGAACTTTCTAGCATGCAGCCTGTGAATTGCACCTTTAAACTATCGAATCGTGTTTCTTGAAATAATTTTTGTAAAACACAATTACGTTCTTATTTTCACGTGAAGTGTATTTGAAACATTATTCTCCACCACTCGTTTGATGAATTTGCTATGATAGTCATTGGCAAACATTTACAGTAAATGCTTCGAGTAATTTTCGTCCGAGCAGTAGTTGACACCCCTGGAGTTTGCAAAAGTTTCCCCCCCCCCTCCTTCTCCTCCCTGCGGAAGATTGTGCTGCGTACTGTAGCAAGGCCGTTGGTTCTTTGACACTGCGTTAGGTTAGGTTATGAGTCGGCAGAAATATTTGCAGCTCGGAGACAAGACTACCACGACCAGCTCCGAGTTGACTAGGTCGCTACGCTATGGTGGGGGAACGTGTGCTTATACGTAGCAAAGTGTTTTGCAGAGGCGTGCAGCTGTCGTAACGTTGTCGCACCTTATGTGCAAATTTTTGCACACATTGCTGGCTCTGCTGTTGTACTTTTCTCGCACTGTATTTGCAAACTCACGAATATATTTAACATCTGTATTCACCGTCAAATAAATTCGATAATTTGATTATATATTTTCATAAACAGTATTTACTCTTAACGTTTTTTTCAGGCGTATTCAAGGTTCCATTTTGTAACCATAAGTATCAATTTGCTTAAAAAGTCTCGTCAAGGTATGTTTACCAGTTGTGTTGAATCTAAAACCCAACTACATTATAAATGCTATTAAAACAGACATTTCTAGGCCTATACTTATAAAATTGCTGACCCTTGTATCCTTCTTGCCCTGTTTATACATTTATCCTCTCTTCTTTTCGCTGATTGTCTAGCTCTTTTTACGTAACTAATTTGCTCCATGGAGCAATCCTTGAGTAGCCAGCACCTCAGGGTTAAGGTATTTTAGGACGTGACGCTGCGCCGTTCGGTGAGTGTTCCTGGACGGTTCGTAGGAACATAGTACCTTAATTTAACATTGTATTTACCGTGCATTTTCAATTAAGATATGTTTAAAAAACACCAACTAATGCACATAAATTTTTTTTCACAATAGTTTATTCTTAAAATTCCCCTATACGTATTTCGGTGGTTCAAACCACCATCTTCATTACAGTTATGGAGTCATCACTCGGCAACTACACGACACGTACGTCACGCAGCTTATCCAGTACACACAGACGACCTCCTTACTGCAAATTATAATGCACTTATAAAGAACTACAAGACCAAACTGCCACTAATTTTCTTGCTGACTACAAATTATGTAATCATTTTAGCAACTTTTTACTCCATTTTATAGTAACTTATTTTACAATACTGTACGAAGTGGACAATATTAGACTACTCATATTCTACATATACGAATATAACCACGTATGTAATAACTGTAAGGTCTATGCAAAATAATCTTTACGACCCCCTGAAGATGGTGGTTTGAACCACCGAAATACGTATAGGGGAATTTTAAGAATAAACTATTGTGAAAAAAGTTTATGTGCATTAGTTGGTGTTTTTTAAACATATAGTACCTTAATGTTTAAGGGCTCACAAGTCAACAGCTAGTCAAGAAATTCCCCGCATTTTATGGTACCCGAAATTTAAGCCCATATTCATAACGGCCAACCATTCGTCCCTTTTCTGAGCCACAAGAATCAATCAAAGCCCTCCCATCCTATTTCTTTAAGATCAATTTTAATATTAGCCTCCCATCTATTCCTGGGTTACGAGATTGTAGGTTCTTTCAGAGGCGTTGCTGAAGGTTCACATCTTCCGGCGTATGAAGCTTTATTTCTGGGCGAGTATTATCCGACATTCTGAAGGATCGTAGCGCCTTCATTTTCAGGGTTAAGCAGTCTTTCAAGAGGTCTCTTTCCTAAAGATTTCCCCACCAAAATCCTGTACGCATTTCTCTTCGACTATGCGTACCACATGCACCACCCATCTCACCGTCCTTTATTTGATCACCCAAAAAATGTTCAGTGAGGAGTAAAAACCATGAAGCCCCTCAATATGTAGTAGTCTTTAGTCTTCTGTTACAACCTCCCCCTTAGGTCCAAATACATTCCCAGCAGCCTATTCTGTAACGTACACAGTCTATATTTCTTTTTGCAGTACGTCAGAATTCCTTTTGTGTTCGTAGCGGTTCTTGTATTTCTTCCTTACGTCAAATGTACCACGACACGCATAAGAATGACGAGGAAAAACACTTGAAATTAAAAGGAAAGCAAGTACTTCGGCTTTACTTCGTCAGTTATCATTCCACCAGTGCTGCATGTTCATATTCATTCGCCTAACATTGACGCAATATAGTCTAGACCAGTGTTTTCATGGAGGAATCCTCACAAATAATTTATTACATCCCCAGGAACACCTACTTCTGAAAACGAAAACAAAATAAAGAGCACAGTCGGTAGCGCAAGGGGATTACGCCAATATTGCCAACTGCCGGGCAAAAATTCCCACGATATTTCGACAGATATTTGGACTTTGTCGCGGTATATCAATCTATTAATCTATTTATTCTTTCATTCATTCATTCATTCCACTATTTCTCGCGCAAACCCTAACGATGTTCTGCGAAGCCTTAGAGTTCCTCGGAACACCGTTTCGGAAACACTGGTCTAGATGATGACAGCGTCACTAAATGTAAGGCACACGTGTACGACCGACCGCCCGCCCGCACGCACGCACGCACAAAGAAACTCAAGATCAGTACTGAATAACAAGAAATTGTAAAAACAACACGAAATAATGGATAAAAGTAAACCGCCTTGTGAAGAAGAGGGGAAGAGTAAGTGACCAACTATTTTTAAAGTGCAGAGATAATATTAATATGAACTCGTTTTATGTTTGATATTTTGATATTTGATATTTATTACTTGAGTGAGGAATACACGGTTTTACAGTATAATACATGTGGTGCTGCGCCTGCTAACACCAGGTTTCTGCAGCCCATAATGAACTCGATTTTAAAGATACTTATTTGTTCTAAATAAGATTTTTAGCGTGTGGAAAAAATGATTGAAAAGTACTTTCACGACACTTTTAAGCATTGGAGAAATTAGATTAGAAAACATTACCAATTTAAATTGGGCCTTTGAATAAGGACAAGTTTGTGACGTGGACATACATTATATATGAGATTTGGAGTTTCCACATCTGTGAATATACTTGCAGATTGTGCTAATGTGTGTTATGTCACCGTGTTCTCTAGTAAAGTAACTTCAACACTGGATAAGAAGGCAATATGTCTCCTCGCATATCACCTAGCAGACTACACGGTGTGATAACACAACGCCCGCATTTTAAACCGATAAAAGTCGTTCGTTTATAGCCTACGAATAGGTAAAGCAATCCCCCTACAGGCCTGGACAGGTCCTTAGGCTCCAAGACTTTGAGGCTTCCAGAGTTTCTAGACAATCAGCACATAAATATGGCAAGGTTTTCAGCCATACGCACCAGCCGCCTTTACCCCCCCCCCCCCCACCCCACCCCCATCCAAGAAGATACCGCTGGTACTCATTTCTGTTAGAGGCTGAGTCGACCTCAGGGCCATAGTGCGGCCGGAAGGATTAAGTCAATGAAAAATCCCAATGACCCCATCGGGAAATGAACCCGCGACCTTCCGGCTTGTAGCGCGGTGCCTCAACCAACTGCGCCACCGTATACCATAGCCTTCGAATAACACCTCAAAAATTTCAGAAATTCATTCCAAGAAATTGAAAGAAAGAGACACATTGGAAGTTTCTGGAGATGGCAGTTGAGTTGTATTAAAATAAATTTAAATAATAAATAATAAAATAATAAATTTTAGCAAGCTCATGATAGTTTCCGTTGGTGGGGGTTTATGAACACAGCAATAAATCTGGCTTCATATAGGCAAGGAATTTCATAGCCAGATATATGGATCTCACCTGTACAAGGAAGAACCTGGAACCAGTTAAATAGTTAATTAGCGAGTCGATTAGTTAATATGCAGGGCATATTTGCAGAGTGAGTTATATTTTTATTTGTAACTGCATTACACAACGTCTGTAGTGCGATATTCTGGTACAGACAGCCCATTAACTGGGTCCTCGCTAAGCGGACAGGCTTCATTGCGGACAATGAACAGCATCTGTCACGCCCAATTTTTGTTTCTCCCGTGAGTCACACTTAACTAGAATAATTCATATAAAAAAGCACATAGCATATGCGAAGTGCCTTGTGTCTGATGACATAACACTGCGTGTTTTTGTGTTCCCCTCCTGTAGATTAGGCCTGCTTTAGTTACTTCCGTTTGCTTTGCAGTCGACGACACCCGTGGCCGTGCGGGCACGTATGTCCTGAAATGCGATAAAGCGTTTGGACGCCACTCGGATGTCGTCTGCGCTGCCCTGTGAAGATACAAGCATTACGACGAACTTTTCAAATATCAGTACCGAGCAGGCTACTGTAGCGGTAAGAGTGTGATCTTGTGATTGCCTGATACACAGTTTGAATCCAGTTTTTCGTGATTTTACTCAAAGTATCTACGCGAGTGCCGATATAGTGCCCTTAAATAGGCAATGACCATCATCTTCCAAATACATCCTCGTTATTCTTTATCATTTCCCAATCACATTCGACGACTTGCCCTGCTAGAATTGTGTCTTAGGCAGTTGAAGTACCGTCTTGCAATAACTTTACAATCAGTATCATCTAACGCATTGGTCTCCAGCCTGCAGCCCGTGGCCACATTTGTAAATTATGTATATACTATAAAAATTACACAATAATTTAGGCGGTCAGGTGTAACATTTATTATTATTTTTTACGTACGGTCCGCGAACCAGCCCACAATAACGGGTGTGGCTCTGTGCCATCAAATTGTCCGACGCCCATGGTCTAAGGACTTCCATCATCTGTCTGAATACAAGCCTGATGTACGAGTATAAAGACTCTCCGATTAAAATCCATGGTTGTAGTAGGAAAGTAGTGCTAAGCAGAATAAATTTGTGTGAAATTTAGCCTATGTAACCAGTCAATTAATTTCCCTTGTAAAGCCTGTCATTCTGTATTTGAAGTTTCCAACATCAGACCAATGTCCCACCAATCCGACTGACTTTTTTTGATTCTCCTCAGTTCAGAGTACTCCTTTCCACATCTCTTTCGAATCACCTCTTGTAACGGTTCATTGTTTCTTGGTTACATGCTATGAACGAAACATTGTGTACAGCTTTAAACACTGCTTGTCTCTGTGTGTCCTGCCCTCTCATGTATTATCTATCTTCCCACAAACTTAATTCATTAGTAGTATGAAAATATGTAACGTAAGAATGTTTTTATGATGCAAATATGTGCATGAAATTGGTTAACAATGCACGATATATGAATCGCAGAGTCCATGCCTTGCTGTCGAATCATGCTGTTACCTGCATGGGTAATTAAAAAAACAGGTAAAATTATAGTTTCCTAACACGTTTTAATCTTTAGTTTTTCAGATAGGCAACAAGACAAAATATTCTGAACTGAACGGTAGCAAATATCCTTCGAATTAACATAGTTGTTTATTCATAATATTAAAATGGATCGTGGGCCGGGATAGCGTAGTAGGTATAGCGACTCGATACGGGCTGGACGGTCCGGGGATCGAATCCCGATGGGGGGCGAGATTTTCCGCACCCGTCCAGACCGGCCCTGGTGCCCACCCAGCCTTATATACAATGGGTACCGGGTATCTTTCCCGGGGCTAAAGCGGCCGGGGCGTGGAGTTGACCACTCACTCTCATCTTGTGCCAGGGTTACAGGAAGAGTGGAGCTATAACTCTACTGCCTCTCTGGGCCTTCATTGCCCGTTCTAGGGAGAACTTTACTTTATTGAAATGGATCTGCAAGAAACAGGATGAGATGGCATGGACTGGATTTATCTGGCTCGGGATAGGAACAAGTGGCGGTCTGTTGTGATCACGGTAATAAACCTTCGGATTCCGTAATATGCGGGAAATTTCTTGACTGGCTGAGGAACAATTAGCTCTTCAAGAAGGACTCTTCTCCTTGGAATTATTTAGTTAGATTTTCGTGAATATGTGGTTTAAATTCCATCTGATATGACGTTTCATTAGACTGTAATTTTGCCTTATTTTCTAAGGACATATTAAGTAAAATAATATTTATTTTAAGTTTTAGTTAAGGAAATTTGTTGAACAGCAGAATAAAATTCAGATGCATACAGAACATCCAGCAGCACGGAACCTTTTGGGCAGAAAACAACTAGCAAGGCATTTATGTGGAGAATATTATAAACAAGAAATAAACGCCTGCATATCTAGATGTCTCTGAAATATGCATCAGCTCTCAGTACTGAGGCCACGATTAATCCGAATAGGAAAATTTATCATGTCAGAAATGCGGCTTTCGTTTCTAACGGAATAACTTTTTGTGCTTCAAATCTAAGCGCCAATTTGAAGATACAGACATAGCACACGAGTGTTTCGCCTGTTAGACGTAATGTTTATTTTTATTTTCAAAATTTGCAATTTATTCCGTCTGCATCCTTTAGAAAAACGAAGCGCAGATAAAATGCTTGGAACTGATTTATTGCGTGCATTTCCTGACTTTTTTAATCCGTAAGTTGTCCTCTTTATGCTTGCAGATATTATAGCTTCTGTTGAGTAAATTAGTTTAAATTGATACTTGGAAATAAGATATTCTTTCTGTGATTGCAGGTTTTCAACATCCCCACGTCCTGCGTAATATCGTTCAGAATATTCTCACCTGCACTTGTAAGTACCAGTTTCTTCTGTACTTTACAGTTAAGCCTAATCAAGAGTAACACATTCCGTTTGTACAAACCACTTCATGTACTTGATATTGGTCTGTGTACGTTGACTATTTTATGTGTTGGATTTTTGTGCTCTCATTCTTCACGTACCTGATGATACGAGAACAGGAATATTAGGGCCCCTAATAAACTGCCTACCGATCCCGGTGGCCGTGCGGTCTAAGACATAGGTCTGCGGATGTCTGATTGCTGGGATCGCCGGTTCGAATCCTCTTGAGAGCGTGGGTGTTCGTCTTTTGTGTTTGTTATACGTTGTGCAGGAAGCAGCCTCTGCGACGATCTGATCCCTCGTTCAGGGGAGTCGTACCGTGTGTGTGTGTGTCTAATTGTGTGTGACCTATAAACCTCAAAAGGAGTTGGCCTAGGCCCAATTTGGGCTGTAATGTCAAAAAGAGAAAAGAAATACACTGACTCCATGGTGAGCAATCCCTTTTTTAAGCTGGTCAAAAAAATTCCCCCCTTTAGCATGTATGTGAAATTCGCCATAGTAAATTTGACTGTGCCCAGTTTGTTACCGTGAATTATATATCACTTTAAATAACACGGCGGGGTGTACCAACTAAATAGAAGGTTCGTTCTTTTATTGACTCCAAAGTTCAATACCATGTTTACGCCACTCGACCCTGGCCAAATGCTCACATTCCGAACCCCACGTCCTGTTACTTTAAGATGACTCCTAAAGCAGTTTTCTCTTTTATCCACATCAGTCCAGACAGGCCCCTGGTGCTCACCCAGCCACCTGTACAATGGGTACCGGGGCTCTTTCTTGGGAGTAAAGCGGCCAGAGAGTGGCGTTATCCACCTACCCACCCGCCCCTAGTTCCGAGGGCAAGAATGAGTAGGCCTATAACTATACGCCCGTTTGTGCTTGCATGTCATGTTAACGAGGAGACCTTTACCTTTATCTAAAGCAGTTTTACAGTGACACTCTTAATGTGCTAACAACTAGATTAGTTTCGGCTTTTGAACACACACACACATATATACATACATTGATATATATATATATATATTTATACACGCATGTATACATATATTCTCCGTAGGATTAACTCAAAGCTTCGTAGCCTAATTTACGAAACTCTATTAGGCCTACAACACAACATATCGAGAACCTACATTAAATTGCATTAACCTTTTTCACATCTTACAAATTCGCATCGTCAACCTGTTGCTATGAATAATTGGTTGGCTGGCCGGCCTTCAATGGCGTACTGCACAAACCAGTTTTCATTAACACCTGTCAAATGCTTCAGATTCTTTGTTTCATCGTGATATATAACATAAGAATTACGCCCCATTACAGATAAAGATCTAATTGCTAATCGTCATCGAAGTTCTGTGTTGATATAATTATTATTGGTAGCCGAAGTGCAATTTATTCGTCGAAAATTGGGAAAATAACTGTTGCTGCTATACATAGGAAGAACGGCAGACGGAGGATTCACAACGCCTGATATCGTAACATTTTCTTTCAATATAAAAAAGGAACATAAACTATAGAAGTTAATCTTATATTATTCAAGCTAACGAAGAGGGAGTTGGAGGTCGAACTGTTATCTTACTCAAATTACAGCAGAAGCTGGCCTTATGTTATCAGCATATCCCTGAGTATATGTGTGTGCCCTTGGTATCATTTCAACCCTTTGAGTTATTTTGATCAAACTACGTGTATATCACGTCATTCGAGGGTACTTTACCCTGTTAATTTAAAATACCGTGCTATGGCTACTATCAATATGGGGGTCATGCAGGTCTCTCATGTGAGCATGAATCAATCTACATTTATTTCTGTGTCTGCATATTTGCCTAATAACATTTGAACATAACTTTTAACTTTGTTTTTACACCGTCAGTGATGGTTCCTCCTAGAGAGCCACCAGCTGACAGCATAATCCAAGTTCACTCTGTACTGCCTTACACATGAGCTCCGGACTTGCTGGCAAATCGGGGCCGAGAATCAGAGATTAGCCCGTGCCTCGGATAATTGTAAGCACCCATGTGTGTCTCAACTTATTCACATGGAAGTAGCTACGTGAGGAATGCCGACTGCAATTGTAGTCTAATCCAGCTTTACGGATCTTACATCTTTCTTCGCGACTTGAGGATGAGAAAGGGATATCTCCCAGGAAGCCCTGAATCACCCAGCCTGAAGGCTGACAGAAAATCGGAAGTATCTCACATCTGAGAACAACACTATTTACGTACAACTTACATTAATTTGAGTCAAGAAAACATTTTGCACTGAAAAAAAAAAAAAAAAAAAGTCTCCCAATTACAATTTTGTTTTCTTTTTCTGTCATTTACATCGTCCCCGGATTCCCTACATGATAGTTTAGGCTGCTCCTTTTTGCTCCTTTTATGGACAGAGGCTACTGAATGCGGACATGCAGAGTAGCGTCAACTACGGCCTTCCAGTCACGTCTTGTTCCTTTCAGAGTTATTCATCTCACCCGCCAAAAGCGGAGGACACTGCCGTATGTCTATGTCGTATTATCGGGTGCCAGAACACTGCAATGGGAAACCTAGGTGTTTCTCCGGCTACAATCACTCCGCTTATCAGGATTGATCCCCGACACTACATTTTATACACCAAATGGCCGTTGTATTTGTTTCTGAACAATTGTGTTTATCGGTGCGCTCTGCATTTCTAGTCAACCCCCTGATGCTGAACCATCACACTATTCGCTGTCACTCGGATACGTGGCTAGGAAGGCTGATGAACGTTTAGGGCCACTGTTATGTGCCATGCAATTTAGTGCAACACTGGTCTATGCCAGCTGTGTTCATTTCCATTTTTTATACGCACAATAATGTCATGGCGATTCAGGCGTCAGTTTGCTACTAAACTATCGCAGCCAAGTAGGGCTTTTATTACATAGTATATAGGGATAGGTGACAAATGTTAAGCGTTCTCTTGTGTTCAACGTTTCTAGTATGGTAATAGTACGAAATTGAATATATATATATATATATATATATATATTTCGACAAACTTAGAGTAGTACGGATTTAAAATAGTAGACAAAATTAGAAAATTAAAGTTTTTATAATCTCTGCTATATTTTTATGCACACGAAAACATATAACGGAAAGTGTGCTCCTCAATTGCTTTCCAGAAGAACTGCGTTGTTGTTGTTGTTGTTATTTGCTATTAAGTATAGGGTAATTCAGGATGAAAGATCAATATTTTCGGAGGTGGTATTACCGGACATTGTGATAAAAAATGTTGGTAGGAACATGTATATAATTCTGAATAGTTACCAAGATAGAGTGTTTGAATCTATAAATATGAAAGCATTGTGAATGGTAATAAAGAAAGAAAATTTACTTATTGTTAATTTAATTTTAATTTAATGTTTAAATGACAAATTTGTTACACAGAAATGACAAATTTGTTACAGTTCACTATAAATTTTCCAAAATCCCGCCGTTAGAGTCAATGCACATTGCAACTTGTGTGCAAAGATCGCGTGTGGTTCGTCTGAGTTGACCTTCACCTTTCTTTATGCGGGCAGCTGCATCCAAAATGCGAGCGAGCAATTCGTCTCGTGTATCCATTTTTTGTAAACTTCGCTCTTCATCTAACACACAAACAAAAATCCAACAGAGTTAAGTCTGGAGATTCAAACAGCTCTATCTCGGTAACCATTCATAATCACACACATGTTCATAAGAAATTTTCTTTCTCACAACGACCCATAATATCACCTTTCAAAATATTGACCTTTTCTCCTGAATTACACGGTATGTCACAGAATATCGAGTTTTACGTAGCAACAACACTCCTTATGTTAGCTTTGTTGCTGTCATATTAAGTTGTCTGATACATAAAACTGCTGAGAGGTCTCTATTACTTTGTCTGGCCTTCACGAGCAACTCTTTCCGATATCACGTTTTCTCACCCTGCAGAAGATAGGCCACTGAAAGTTCTGGATGATAGAAATTGAATCGATAAATGGATTAGTTGGGGTTTCCCAGGGTTTATGCTATATTCAGATTTGCCCAGTATCTGAATTCTCGTCTTACTTGTCATGTTATCGAATCAACAAGGCGCATGGTCACTGCAGAAACATTAAAGCCGCTTGCAAAGTCTCGCCCCTTATCGCGGTGTAACTACGCCTCTGGAACGCTCCTGCACTCTTTGCACATAGACACTGGCTGAGACTCTTACTTTCCACATAATTTTCCATGTATCATTCACAAGTTTACTAATTTGCCACTCTACATGGCATTGTGTTAGGCACTGAAAAATTTTGATATTGCCTTAAAGTTTCCATTTCGCGCAGTTCGGATCAATGTTCTCGTTTATTAAACCAACAAATTCAGAATATGAAATACATATAAATAGTAGAGACACTACTTCGACATATTTCGGTAAAAATATACCAGCCTCAGGGAGTACTTGTGCCAAGGTTAAAACCAGCTACAAATGGTGAAATAATATTTACAACGTTTCATAACCTGTAGTATGATCTGTAGTTGACGTCAATTGTGTATAGAAAATGTATATCTGTGGTTTAAAATCTTATAATTAAAATTAGTTGAAAAACATTTCGTGTACAGTAGATATGATTTGTAAAGAATAAGATTATTTTAATCGTTGTGGTTGGTGGTTAAATTCATCTAGTCTGTGGCATTATATATTCAAGCATCTAGTAAGGTTCTCAATCCAAAGTCGACCGTGTCCATATACTTGAACTGTATTGTGTACCGGAGCCAACTGAGTGCTGAGTACTTTGGATTGAGAACCTTACTAGATGCTTGAATGTATAACGAACTACTCGGGAGATAGGTAGTGTGACAGGACATCTGATCTGCTGGTGAGATGAGTATTACGGCAGGACGTCTGAACTACTCGGGAGATGGGTAGTGTCACAGGACGTCTGATCTACTGGGGAGATGAGTATAACGGCAGGACGTCTGAACTACTCGGAAGATGGGTAGTGTCACAGGACATCTGATCTACTGGGGAGATGAGTATTACGGCAGGACGTCTGAACTACTCGGGAGATGGGTAGTGTCACAGGACATCTGATCTACTGGGGAGATGAATATTATGAGAGGGCGTCTGACTTTATCGAGAGATTTCATAAAACCTGAAACGAATATCGTGTCACAGCAAGTAACCTTTGCACAGTTTTAATTTCCTGCTATTATTAATAAGAGTAATGCGGTTGTGCGGGTTTCCAAGGTGGGAACGACAGTGATGACGCTAAATTTATAGTTATGAAATTGTGATGGGTGCATAAAAAATGAAACTGTAATTAGAATATTTTTGTTGCCGTCTACAGTGCGAAACAACATAACGGCTGCGAGAAATGTTTCTTTAACTTTCAGTCTGATGACAATATATAACGGGCCATTCTGAAATATTGTAGGCCTACTGCGGTACAACATAAACACATCTAAAATTTCAAGTAAACATTTTTTATATTTAAATTTTAATAAATCAGACCAACAAATACACTCTATCTAGAGAAAATTCCTGATAGTATATGCATAACAAAACTCCCACTTGTTTCATTTTTAAGAGGGCCATTTTCAAGGTGCCACATCACTTACAGAGAGAAGTTTACATTACCACATACATGAACACAATTATGCAAATACAGTGTCTCTGCTCAGACTTCAGTACTTGTACGTCCCATCTATACAGGGCTGACGACATATAATTCACCTGCATATATTCCTTAATAATGTTTCAGCCATAGATGTTTGAATGTACATATTTAATTAAATTTAAAATATATTTTTCATAATTATGATGTATTTTTCCAAATATTTAAAAATTTTAAACATGCAAATATGAAAATATATTCAGCACACTTTAGTCGCAGATTATACATATATATATATATATATATATATATATATATATATATATATATATATGCTTCTCTTTACACTTGAGGCGACTTCTTGAAATGATCATGTCAAAGCCGAAATATTTCGGAGTTCTGACATAATATAGACTATTAGGGATATTCCCTAGGTACAGTGTATTTGTTGGTCTGATTTATTGAAGTCTGATTAATAAACACGCGATAAAATTCCGCACTAAAACACAGTATTTTTATGTGTTGAGAGTTACAGATATGGCAACCGTATAGCACCACATACAACTGTACTAATGGAAAGTATGCAGAGAAATTGATTAGGCCTAAATTTTAATTTGTTTTGCTTGCGACTTTTATATACTGAAGACTTTGAAGGAAATTAGGGGTCAAAATTCTTATCACAGCTTCTCTTTCGAAATGAAATTTCAGATATCGCTAAAACAGAAGAGGTGTACAGCAATGTATGAAAAACGTGGCGTAAACAACGCCAGCCGACTTCACGCTATACATGTCTACTGACTGTGAAAAGAAATGCAATGTTGTCATCCTTGTGGAAGAGATAAATATAGCTTATTTCCAAGTTTCAAGGTGGGTTCCTTTCGTGTCTCTTTTTTTTCTTCTTCCTGTAAGAAAGTTACGCAGCCCTCAATCTTGGCCGTATGTCAGAGTAGGAGTGAAATACTGTTACATGTAACACAGGATACAGAACCAATTGTCTCAAGTATTTTACCCTTCGAAGACTGACGTTCCTGTAAATTATGTACAAAAATTAATTTCCTACCTCACGGAGAACATAGTCCGTGTCGTTAGAAACACCCGTGAGTTAATTATATTGGGAAAAATGTTAGGATTTTATTCTGAGAAGAGTCCTACACTTTATCGTGAAGCGCGGTTTCTTAATTTACAGCAGGTAGTACATAAATTTACCACTTTTCTTTAATAGATTAATATTAGGTCAAGTTAAAGATGTGATGCAAAAAATATGTCATTCTTCTACTCAGTGGGCATTTGTGCTATTATGTAGATTTGTCAGATTATACATTTTTGCCCGTAATGACAGAATTATTATGAAGACAGAAGAAAGATGCCAAATCGTAAAGAGCTCACTTGGAAACTCTTCAATTTTGAATACACCTTTTATGCTCGTGTTAAATTTGCTCCATAATACACGTACGTCTTTAGAAAAGTAAACCAAACAACAGATAACAGAAAATAAAAGGTGTTAATCAAAATTAAAAAAGTTTGGATTACTTGCACAGTGGGGAAACTTACAGTTATACATTACCGACAGACATACATTCTTTGCACCATTACAAAACAGCGGATTGGAATTCACGTTAATTAACGAAGCCTGCCATGTTTCGAATCACGAAATTCATTAGCAGGACCAATAACTGATACGTAACGTATTGCGATTTACATATTACAATAATTTGGACATCAGTAATCATGTTACTCCTTAATTCCTACAGCTTACGTGATCTCAGGCTTCCACCGCAGTGTAAATGAGATCTTCGCTCTTCGGGGATTTTACGCAGCGTAGACCCACTAAACCTATTGTCTAGCATCACGTTGTCTGAGAACCAGTCACTGCCCACACCATTCCTTATATAATAGCGTAACTAACTGTTTTCGGCATTCTTCTTGAACTACTTGACCCTTGAAGATGGGACCGATAGGTTTCCCCGAAACGTCAGTAACTGACTACTAATCTACGCTACGTAACATACCAGGAGATCGAAGATCTCACTTCCTACAAATTGTTTTCGGTAGTTGAAACATATTATACCTTTTAATGCAGAAAGAGTAATTTGCAGATTGGTTCAGTTTTTACTTCACTCCGATTAGTTATGTTATGAAAGGTTATAATTGTGGAATGGTAGTCTACAGAAAAATTGAACCTTCGCCAACACCGCTATGAGAACTTCAAATCTCAAAATTGTACCTTTTGACTTTTCTTCTGGTTTTTAGTTCTGATCGTTGTTATTATCTGACCGGATTAAGAGGTTTAGTCTGTATATATATATATACATTTATTGACAGATTTTCCAAAAAATATTAGAATTACGTGAAAATTTTAGGAGCCAGAACGGTGAAATCAAGCAAGTTCCATATATACGAATACCTATGCTCCGTCTTGTATGCAATTCAGGTTGTTTGAGAGTCGTTTATTGGAATGACGACTCCAAAGACGGACATTGATACAATCTAAACTAACCAACTCGAATCATCCTTCTATCATCATTTTCAAGGTGGGGCATCTCATTTCCTCTTCCGCCCTCAAATATCCTATTTTCAGGATCTCCTCTGCTTCATCTTATCCATCGCCTTATACTTTTAAATAATTTTATTGTATTTTCAGTTACTTGTCTGCACCCAGACTGCATACATGCTCTTTCCATGCCTTCTTATTTGCAGTAGTCTCTTCACCTATAATAACGACCTAAGCTTCTCACATGTTTCAGTGACGTGTCAGGTTAAATACAATAATTCACGAACAACCGACTAGCCTGCTGATGATTTCAAATTCAAAAGATGTGCTGCACGCCACTGATCACCCATTTTCTGCGTGTCGCACGCAGATCACACACACACATATATATATACATGATCCTGAAGCGAGACCTAGCATAACAAACAAGTTGGTGTGTACCGTGTGATTGGTGGTTACAGAAACGCGATAAAAAAACTAGTTTGCCAAAACATACTGGAGTCGTTTTAGTACCCGTGCGAAAACGAACGGAGCAAGCGGCGAGTCTATTCCATGACCAGTCCTAACTCGGAGCGGTAGTCAGAGCTTTCGTCACAGTAGTCCGATGTACGTTCGGAGTTATGACTGTCTATTTCACAAGGGTTTTTAGTTCTCCTGCACAGTTTAGTGTAGTGGACGTAGTTTGTTGTAGTGGTTGTGCACAAATCGAATAGCAGACAAAGTTGTGCATGTGGAAGGCAAACTGTAACATTTCTTGTTTAGTATAAGCCTCTAAAGGCTTGTGTGAATTTATCATGTACGAATATTCTGTGTGGAAGAAAATCAAGTTTTTGCAGTGTCAGTAAGTGCTAAATATATTTGTGAAGGTGAGTAATGAAGTATTTTGTGTTATTTCATACTGGCATGCTACTTGGTCTGCTTAAGCGAAGACCAGAGACTGACAATAAATTTTTGATATGAATGTATAGACCAGAGACACAATAATACAGAAGTGAAGAACATTATGAGGGTTTTCATAATTTGCGCGTATTTTTACGTACTTAATTATATTTAGTTACTTAGTTGTAGTTGTTAGCAATCCAGTCTATACAGTGCAGTTTGGAATTACGTGGTCATAATTAATACTGAAATGGAAAGGTTGGGGAAAGAAGTGTCCTTGGACTAATTTAGGTGCTATCCGGCATTTATCTGGAGGAAATGAGAAAGACTACATAAAACGTGACTCAAATATGTTCCCCAGTCGAGACATGAAGAGCGCGCCTCTCAAATTCAAGTTGCAAGTGTAGCCGCTTGGGTCAATTTTGATTTTCCATAAGTCACGCTCTTCGCCTGTTATTACTGGGGGCGATTAAAGAAAGAAGGACCATAGGTACAGGACTTGTGTAAAACATGGAGGAAACAGAATATTATCGTACTACAAAATTTTATTGGATCTCCTGGACACAGGTCGCCTTGGAGTAGATAGGGGGTTAATATTACAATCGACGTGTATTTATGTGTGTGTTTGTGTGTAAACGTAAACTTATTTGAAGTGAGAATGGGGTCTAACACCGTTCTGAGGTATTTTTAAAAAATCGAAATCCATATGTCAGTTCTGGCTGGTCGTGTGCTCACAAGTAAGAACACCAAAACTGTAACCTAGTTTCACAAAACTCGGTGTGGTAAACGTAATAAGCTTGTGCAGTACGATTTTGGTTTAGCTTGGTTCCCTGCTTTCTTAAAGCTTGGACACAGTGTTATGTGTCGCATCGCTATGAAGAGGGACGAAACGTGTAGGTGTAGAGCGTAAGGAAAACTAGCAGGTCCTACGAAAATGCAGCAGCTGAGGTGCCTGGAATGCCAGCAGGCCTGGCTAATGTTATGACAAAGCCTTTTTGAGAAATTAAAAGTTGCTCCTCTATTCAAATGAATTGTCCACGTTTATGACCTGGGTCGTTTAGGTTTGGTCACAGACTTCGTTCAAGTTCTAAGTCGTTTGTGACATTTTATAACATGGTTTTATATGTACAGTGAGAGAGAGTTAGTACCGTGTTTAATCACACATTTTTTAACCAATAAAATGCACGCTTTTTATTACACCATACAACTTCTTTCTACAATAAAACTAATCCAACATGTTTCGGTTCTCCAATATGTATGTATGTATTTTGTTTTGTAATTGTGTATAGTTTGTTTTGTATTGTTATTTTTATGTATATTATATTTCCATTTGTATTGTGTATACTAGTGTTAAGACTACTGCCACCGGGTGAAAACCCAATTGCAGTAAATAATAATAATAATAATAATAATAATAAAGAACCATCATCAGGGATTTAAACCTTGATTTTACACATATTTATAACATAACAAACAATTGGCACATATTAAAAGTTAAAGATATAAAATGTGGATTTTCTCTGTTGTTACAAGTAGGTCCACTGCGTATCAGGAGTTTTGATGTCTATGGAAGTCTGGGACCCTGCTACGTCAGTTAATTAGAATTTCCTCATCCCTCATTTATTTATTTCAGGTTCAGAAGTTCAGAAACGAAGTTTAGGCTCCTCATAGGCAATTAACAGTTCTATGAGGCCTGCATATGCATTTCTGCTAGTGTCAAACACCTTGTTGACGTACTTGTAATAACTTTCAGTAGTTTTCATACATTTCAGTGTGACATTAAACTAACAGAACTGAAAACCGTGTAGCATGCAGAAGCACACGTACCCATATACAGGCCTGCCAACAGTGCTTTAAAAATCATTTCGCTTGAAAAGAAAGTCACGACCGAGTGGTTAGTTGTCATTCGGACGATGCAACCTCAAATCGTCGCCTAGAGGCCATGATTTTCGTGGTTTTTCTCATTCCCTGCAGACAGCTGACAGAATAACTGTAAATGGGTCACTGTCGTTTCTATTCATAAGATTAAAAAGGAAATAAAAGAAGAATGATGTATAAAAATTTGCACCTGTGCCTGTGTAACACCTTTCGAAGATGAAAAGCGGCTCGATGGTAAAGTTATTCTCAAACCTGTTACGTAAGAGGTATGAGGTCTGTTTCAGTCTCAGTCCACTTTACCCCAGGAATATTGCCCTCTATCTATCAGATAGAAGATGCCACATCAAGATCCTTCTCAGCGTGACTGAGGGTGGCCTACGACCACAGGACTGTTAGGAAAGTTAGAAGCCTCGATCTTCATTCCTGTGACTACGACCCTTCTGGTAGTTTAAACTTTTTACTGGATATTTGTTGTATGTTTGTAAAGAACTGCAGGAAACACCCAACTCACTTGGTGAAGTAGTTACAGGATTTGACCAGTAAACCTGGCTACATCTCTTTCAGCCATATGAAGAGCCTGCTTAACAAGGATAACGAGTTCATTTAGACAGAAGCTGGCTTTCACCTGTCGTGCGTATCATGAATGAAATGCAGGTGCGGACTGAACAAAATTTTAGTTGTCCTAACCAGGGACTCCGTTCTGCATGGGCAACACCTGGCACCTACCAGAGCGGGCGTCAGTGTTGTGTCCGGTGGTCTGAACATCAGGCCTCAGTGTTAGGATGAAGTCTGGAATTTGCTGCCTATTGCTGTTGGCTTATATGAGTATCTGGACGAACGTGTTCGAAGCAAAGTGATGAAAATGTTTGAAATGACTGATATGGGAACGTATAGGTGAGATGAAATGACTGCAGAATGGACACCAGACTTACGATTTCTGACGTCACCTTCAGATAGACTCTGGGGCCGAACAAGAAGAAAGAAAGAAAGAAAGAAAGAAAGAGAGAGAGAGAGAAAGAAATGAAGAAAGAAAGAAAGATGGTTGAATGGGTGTGGATGTGTATCTCCTCGCCAGGATTACCGTGACTGTCCCTATATTTTTTGTCCTTGGGTCCAAAGGCATTGTTATTTAATAATCTTCCATACAAACCAAACACTGCAAATCAAAGTTTGTGCATTTTTTAAACTTCAAAGCAACTTGACTTGCTTCAGTATTAGCATTTGTTCCATATGAAACATAAGAATTGCATCTGTGATAGCTATGTGTTCTTGAATTGTGTTGGAGCATTTTCCTGCACTACAAATGTGTTATACAGCCTTGGCTCGGTTGTGTACCTGTTTTGCGAAAACAGGTACACAACGTGCAGATGAGGTTTACGTTAAAGCAGGAAGGGTTTAACAGACACATCTATACAACCTGAGAATATATGGCTCCCCAATAATATGAAAATGAAGAAAATTACATAAGAAAAATCTTGATATTTTATATACTTCAGGTAGTATTGTCAGGTTTATTAAATCGAGAAGCTTAAGTTGGGCAAGGTATGTATCATTTTGAATGAGGTGGGAAAAGACCTGGGCGTGGAGGTGAAGTAGCGAGACTAGCTCAGAATAATATCTAGGTCGAAGGACGAGATATGGTGGTGAGTGTGATGAACCTTCTGGTTATATAACATCAAGGACTTTCGTGTATCCGAATGCGTATATCATTTGCCAAGAACGACATTGAGTCGTGAAGATAATTCATTCGCTATTTCTTTGGGTCAAGGACTTCATTTAATAGAGGCAGCTACCAAAAGTGAGATTCTTTTGAAGTGAAGGACTGCTTGGGGGCTGATTTTTGACAGGAGATACACGATAGACAATAGAGAGGTCTTAGTGCAAGGCTGATCAGCAAACAACCCATGTATCAATCAATCAGTGGTTTCTTAAATTAATTGTTGAGAGGTATCACGTAATTAAAAAGAGAATCATAAGCTTTAAACAAATTTTTGAAGTACAAAAATTAAATAAATTTTTGTCCAAACACAACTAAATTCTATTTATTATATAGAACTATATATTCGGACCTATCTCAGGTCATCCTCAGGTTCACAATTGGTCTTTAAAACATATTGAGGAATAAATATGCATTATGTGAGTCCTTAAAAAGGTAAAGGTAATCAATCAGTTCTTACCGCCTATTGTGTTATTAAATTCATTGCTAAAGTATGAAGTGTGTCATTGTGAATCTCACATCCCATCTGTCAAGTCCGAATTTGAGTAGTTAATTTATGCTATAAGGTCTGTAATGAGATATCAGGTTCTTACGGCAGTGAATAGGGCTCTTAACAATGCGACCTTCTGGGATGTATGTGACGCCGTGTAGTCTGCTCATGTGTCTGTAGATTAAGGCACACGTTTCTCCGACATTTTGGTAAATATCGACCAAATTTTACGACGTCATATCCCTGAAGGTCACATCTTAAAATATATAATATTTAAATCATTTTATTAATATAGATACAGTCAATATATTTCGCAAAAATTTTACAGGTTTTTGAAAGCAGTAAAGTTGTTTTTATTCCTAAGCGCCATATTTTCAATTCAGATAGGCGTGCATGGCGCCCCACCCCCCGCCAATGAAATTGAAAAAGCCACTGGACAATTTCGGACATGAATACTGGTCTTCCATTGCGCAGTCCGCGACTTCATATCGGAACTGTGTCTGCTCCTCACAGTGATTTCATAATATTCTTTTATACAGGCAGAAAGGCTACTCAATTTACCGCCTTTAGACGTGCGATAATTTCACACGGACCGTGCAATTAAGATTTGAATTCAATACCTTTATTTGCAAATAATCGCGTTAATGTTTAATGCGAAGTTGCATTAAATTCAATTGACGTCATAACAGATAATTTTCAAACGTAGGCTTGCTTATTGTTCATGGATTTTATATTCAAGTGGCAGTTTTTCACTCTTTTGCTCAAATTTGTTCTAAAGAAAGTGCGGGTTACAAATCTTGGAATCCATGAAAGGGATGTGCGTGGTAAATCTGAACTGACACGCTGATTTCTAACTTATATGGTTATGTTACAAAAGTGACATTTCAATGTATTTATTCTTCCTAACGCTCATCTCCGAGGATGGCCACATGATTGGCAGAAACATGTAGGAGGTATTACTACGTTTATAATATACAGTGTGTCCACAAAGTCCCTTCGGGGTTTTGAAAAATTGTGGCGCGCAAACAAATTGAGCTAGCCACATGCGGTTTGCGGAAGATTATAGTGAAACTCTGGAAGTTTTTTTTTCACAGGCGTTTTGCCACAGATTACAGTGAAACTCTGGAAGACCCGTATTAGGAATGCGATCTCGGCTATTCCAGCGGTGTCCACAAAGTCCCTTCGGGGTTTTGAAAAATTGTAGCGCGCAAACAAATTGAGCTAGCCACATGTGGTTTGCGGCAGATTACAGTGAAACTCTGGAAGTTTTTTACTGATCTCAGTAGACCTCGATATGGGCTCCCTTGGTAGCACGGAGAACGTCCAGACGATATTCGAGCTCTTGCCATGTTCTGTGGAGCATGTCCGCTGGAATAGCCGAGATCGCATTCCTGATACGGGTCTTCCAGAGTTTCACTGTAATCTGTCGCAAAACGCCTGTGAAAAAAAACTTCCAGAGTTTCACTGTAATCTGCCGCAAACCGCATGTGGCTAGCTCAATTTGTTTGCGCGCCACAATTTTTCAAAACCCCGAAGGGACTTTGTGGACACACTGTATTTTCATAATCGTACGTGAATTTTTGGTTTAAGTTACCTTGTCTAACTATTCAATGCACGTTTATGGATCGTTTAAAATTGATTAACGTGTTATTTGAACAACGTAGAAAGACACAGATAGAGAATTTACGTAATATACTTACACGTGTCCTGAGAAACAGATTTTGAATGATTTAACTGCACTTAACACAAAAACAGTCTTGTAAGTATCCACAGTTGTATAAAGTGAATACGTGTGCAGTTAAGCAGATTGCAAAACATTTCACAATATGGTGAGAATTTTCCTTCATAGAGCACGTGCTTAACAACTTCATATGCTCCAGATTACAGCTTACAGTGTTCATGTGTTTCTGGAACCTTACGAAAAGGTAACTGCTGTCTTCTGCGAAGCATAAGCAACAAAATTTCACACAATAACAGGAAACTCTAAAATAATAAGACTTGCATTTTATTGGCATGTTTTACAAGGAATCGTTTATTGTACAGGATCACAAACACAGGTACTTACTGTGAAACACGTAGGGTGCATTCGAGAGCAGACGACCACGCCGCTGGCAACGTCATTGCAATGGATCGCGCTCGTTGTCTTAGAAATAATGTTCAGTGTTTTAAATATTTTCTAGGGAAAGGAGACTCTTAACTAAGTGAAATTAATTTGTGGTATTTGGATGAACGGGAAAAAGCCATCAACCAAGAAAAAATATTTTATTTATTAATACATGGCTCTTTCCTAAGTTGCTTCCTGAAAGGAGGCGCCCGAAGCTCGTCTAGGTGACCACCCCTATTGTTTATAATTGCAATTACAGTACTCGTGAATTCCACGACACATGAATCTGAACGATCCCAGTGTTGAATAGAAAATTTTATATTTATTATAAAATTTTTCTCATTCATTACTTTCATTAATTTGTGTATTCCGAATGAGTAAATATGGACAGAATGTACGTTTATCTGTGTAATGATGTGTATCTTTTATATTTATTTAAAAACGCAACCACAGGCAGTTAGCCGCCGGCCTGCCTCTCATCTACACCTAGATTTCCCATGAGGTTTAAAAGGTAAATGTCACCCTAGAACAGGCCATGAAGGCCCAGAGGGGGAATAGAGGTATAGCTCTAGTCTTTCTTTAACCTCGGCACTAGATGGGGGTGGGTGGTCAACGCCACGCCCCGGCCGCTTTACCCCGGGAATGACCCGGTACCATTGTACAGGAGGCTGGGTAGGCCCCAGAGCCGGTCTGGACGGGTGCTGAAAATCTCGTCCCCACCGGGATTCGATCCCCAGACCGTCCAGCTCGTATCGAGTCGCTATACCGACTACGCTATCCCGGCCCACTCCCATGAGGTTTATTGTCCATAATTTTGAACATACTTCTGTGTTTCACAATTAAAATCCCTATTCTTTCCGTGAACAGCACTGTACTTTTCGATGCTTTTGTTGTGTAGTTGCATCTTGTGCATCAGAGCGAACTTGTTCAGTTCCAGCTGCCTTTACATATCGCGCTTTGCTGTGACGCTGAACGTCTTTATTACGTGATATTACGTGAAAGTTTTCTTGTTAGCAGGAGAGGATCCGACCTTATCAGTTGCCACACTACATGACAATCAACGCTTCAAAGTCCAGAGTGCTTGTCGAGACGTGCGTTCAGAAGCGTAAAATAAATATGTAAAATATTATGTTTCATATAGTAACCGTCAAAGTACACATGTGAGAATAAATAATACCCTCTTCTTTGTCACTCCGACATGTTTCAGTCAATACCAAGCCATCTTCAGGAAGAAAATTAGAGGAGTTTTAAAGCAAATAATGAAGAATGACTCAGTTTTTATTCCATATTATTAATGTCTTATATGGTAATATTTTGAAACTGTAATAAGAGAGGTCATCATTTACCCATGAGTGTACTTTCATGGTTATTATTTGAAACATATTATTTGTAGTAGGCGGGGATGATTGAATTATTTTAATGCAATTCTGGTATAAATGAACATATTTTATGACATTTTGTAGAATTTATCTTGTGGCCGCTTTATAGTACCAGTTTGTGGTTTGACGACTCGTTTACAGGTATTAGACTTTGTGATGGTAAGAAACTTTACTTACATGGAAATTTACGTCTGCCGCACTTAAGAGCGTTTAGGCTGTCTTCTTACTCTCTGAACAGTTGACTCCGTTACTTAAATCGTATAATTTCAGATTTACTCATATTTTTAAGCAATTCCTGTGGTTCATCCTGACAAATCTTCGTCTCAACACGAATTAACAATTAACTTATGTGTATTGAGCGTCACATTAGAGATACATTAACACGTCTAGGCCTATAACACAGCACAAAAATGTTTATTTTTGTGTCTACAACACATGCAAAATAACCTGGATGCGCTGATTACAAATATTACAGCAAAAGATTTTTAGCACCCGCAGTTTGTTATACTCGAATTTTTTGTTAGTGAGATGTGAACTTAAAACGTTTATTTTGCAATTTGAAGAAATTACTTCACATAAGTAATAAAAAATTTGTATGCACTAGTAAAGCATCGTGTTCTCACATTCTCACGTGATACGCAGCGTCTAACAGCCAGTTCTGCCATCATTCACGAAAAGATGCTTACTTTCTTAAAATAATATATGAAAAGAGTCATTACAGCTTTCTTTAAACCTGTGGGACATGATGCAAAGTCTATGGGTGCATGTTTAGAATTAGCATGTCTTATGGTGTGGTTTTGATGTTGAGATATGACACTTTGTGTCTGTTACTTTCTCAGTGGGTGAAAAGGCAACACGATCAAAGTACGACATTACAACATCAAAACAAGACCAAGACGGAACAAAGTGTAAGTAGTAAATCAGAACACAACACCAACAAAACAAAATTGTAATACACAAAATCACCAACAATACATTCTGCCGGAAGAGGTGTAACCGGAGAAACGGGAACAAAGTGCACCCCCACTAAACACAATAAGGAAATCTATAAAATAAAAAAAATCATAATTTAAAAAAGACAAAAATTATGATACACAGGACTCAGCATCTGTGTTGAAAATAGATAATATCTGAAGATGATATATATATAACTATTTAAGATAAAATAAAGAATAGTGTACCGACAGGGTGGGCCGGGATAGCGTAGTTGGTATAGCGAGTCGTTACGGGCTGGGAGGTCTGGGGATCGAATCCCGGTAGGGAGGAGATTTTCTGCGCCTGTCCAGACTGGCCCTGGGTCCATCCAGCCTCATGTACAATGGGTACCGGGTCTTTTTCCCGGGGATAAAGCGGCCGGGTTGTGGCGTTGTCCACCCACCCCTATCTAGCGCCGAGGTTAAAGAAAGAG
This sequence comes from Reticulitermes speratus, assembly GCA_021186555.1. Taxonomy (NCBI): domain Eukaryota; kingdom Metazoa; phylum Arthropoda; class Insecta; order Blattodea; family Rhinotermitidae; genus Reticulitermes; species Reticulitermes speratus. Next base: position 13,270,915 of record JAJKFL010000001.1, read on the forward strand.
TAGAACTATACCTCTACTCCTCTGGGACTTCATGGCCTGTTCTGGTGTTAAATTTACCTTTACGTTTACCGACAGGGAAAAACCCCTTATTTCTCAATTGAAATTTTATCTGGATAAAATACCAGAGGACCAGGGTTTAAAATCCATTTTTGAAGAGTACGCAAAAAGAAGTTACGAATATGCATTTGTTAGTGTCTGTCTCTTTGGATGTAGCGGGTATTCTGGAATCCCCGAAGGGATGTTCATGTGATTTTGTGTTGAGGTGCTCTAAAATTTATCAGTGACTTTAACTTTGTTGAAACTGGACCGCAGTAACGGGCCCTTTATATGAAGGCCTACATGCCCATCTGCGCACATGGGAAGCATAATGGCTTGATGTTTAGACCTCTCAGGGTGAAGGATTTTCCAAAAAATAGTTGCAGGATTAAATTAATTAAACTTTTTATGCCCAATGTAATTTTGTCCGAAAATATTTAGTGTTCGAAGTAATTAAAAAAATGGGAGCGAATGCGCCTGAGTTGTTAAGCTAATGTGGACATTTCATAACTTGTTAACTATCTTTGACGAAGAGTAATACAATAGGTACATTTCGTCAAATTTGGATTAAAGCTGAAATAGCTTTTAAGCCTAGCCTTAAAAGGCAGATGATGAAGTAAAAAATTTTATTAATAAAATAAAAATAACAGACATAGTACAGATTCGGGTTTTGCCTCGCAAATATTGTGTCGTACTGCTGGCACTTTCAGTCCCTTTAACGTTAAAGTACTCTGAAATCAATTATAATCTGCAGACAACATACAACAGAACAATAAAAATTATAGGAAAAGTCAAGATTTAAAATCGCACATTCCTTTTATGTATTGTTAAAAATAATGTACCACTCGTGCTACATAATTTCTGTAATCTAGAGAGAGGATGTCCAGAATGTTCTATTACCAGCCCTGTCGTTTTCTTCTTGTCGCAATTGATGGCCATGAGAAATATAGATAAGCATGTGAAAAAGAAAAAGGTGGAATTTTCGGTGCAATACTAAAATAATAAGTGAATTCTTCTATCATTTGCATATTATATCCGGAGCCACGCGATATCGTATAGTGGGTCTATAACAATAACTCTGGGAAGTCCGGTCGCGCACAACTATTGCAATTCAGCCACTCAAGAAAGAAACTCATCCATTTTACAACTATCCTCTTGAATACTTGAAGGCAACTCAGCATATGAATAAGATAAAGTCTTTATATTTGAGTATATCAAATTATTTTTGTGAGGGTATGACGCTGGAGCACTGTACGGAAGCGAAAATCCTGAGATAGTAGATGAATGATTGGTAGGAGTTGGGCTTTCCACATTCTGGAGACTCCATGCATTACAGTATGGAGCGAGAATCCCGAGTCCTGAATGTTCCCTAAATGTCATTTATAAGATCACCCTGGAAATGATCCATTCCTTTAAGTATGTAAAACCACGTGCATGACATTTCTTTATTCGTAGTCTTAAAATTTGTATTAAGACCTCCCATAATAGTCAGAAGTTCATTAAAATGATAATGACATTCTTGTCTGTCCGGGTCGCTCATGTTGAACGTTCCAAGTCAGAAAGTATTCAAATAGAAACGCTGTAAAATTAGAAGGCGCAATAATATTTTATCAGAAAGTGAATCCAAAATTGAAAGCATAAATACTATTGTCCCTATTAATTTTTAAATTCGAGTCAGAAATGTGAGTAAACTAGAAACGGTAAAATTATAGGGCGAAATAAAATCTTCACAGACAACCCAACGAAAGAAAAATACAATGTACATAATTTATAATATGACTGCACTCAGGATACTCACATACGTACACGCACATTCATACACGCAACATACCGGACAGATATACCGCATCACGTCGTAAAACAACGTTACAACACAGTTCTTCAGCGGCTACCTTTTGATATCCCACAAATATTTTCCCAGCAATTCAGCTGGCCACGTCGCTACGGACACGAGTTTTCCATCCATATCCACGGGCACTTGATTTCCAGTGTACAGATTTTTTTATATTTCCAAGAATTCTAGACCGGCTGTGGGGCCTACGCAGCCTCCTGTTTTGGACACCGGCAGCTCTTTCCCCGGGGAAAATCGGCCTGATTCTAGATCTACTGCATTTATATTATTCATTTCCATCCAGGACCGAGGTTGTGAATGAGTGGATCTATACCTCCGCTCCCCCATATGACTTCGTGGCGTGCACAGGGACAAACTTCAGTGCTCCGTCATGAACAGTAAGGACTTGAGCGTCTTTTTATTTCCGTATTAGTTTACTATGTTTTTTTCCTTCTTGCTTTTTTTTTCTTCGCTGTTCTTGACCCCTCTACAAAATATTGTATAAAAAGTTCTCTGTCGAGAAAGAAAACCTTTCAGTTGACACAATATCTAGTATTCTGTCTTTCTTTCTTTCTTTCGTACTCGGACTTCCTCTACCTACAAATTTTAGTTGTAGAAAGTATTATTCTTGCACCTGATCACACTTAATGACACATATACACTCGGTAGGACTCCCCTGGACGAGGGACCGGCCCGTCGCAGAGGTCTGTACCAGCACAACACACAAAATTTACAAGAGACAAACATCCATATCCCCGGCGGGATTCGAACCCGCAATCCCAACAAACGAGCTGCCGCAGACCTACGCCTTAGACCGCGCTGCCATCAGGATCTGCTATTACTGTATTACGACACAGAGAAGTAGGTGACGGATTTCGGCTTATTTTTTCCAAGCGGCGCAGGTCTGTTACACACGAGAATTTTGACGGAGTTCCATCTGATATATAATGCAAATAGATGGACTGAGATCTCAGTGTTTTTACAGAATTTGTTTCATGTATAAACTATCATATAAATTGCCATTAATTACAAATTACCAATTGTAATGTGGTCTGTAAATGAAATTAATTTTTTTTTGTTTTTTTTTCTTTATTTGACTATGAATTCAAATTTAAAATGGCGCTTTTTTATGTCTGTTACAGCATGTGCTAAGTTATGGATTATTGCCATTAAAATAATTTCAGGAACGTGTTTATAAATCAAATAGCATCTATGCCGATCAGCTTGCAAACTGAGAAATGCTGTCACGGTAGCTTCATAATCACGTGAATTCAAATAATTTGAAGCTTCTTTTGATACTTGAATGTCGGATAAAATTTTGAGCGATGTCACAAAATATAGTTATAATTTGTCCTCGTTAAACACGGTAGTATGTGAGACTAACTGAGAGACAAACAGTGTGCCAGACATTGTTTCGCCAAGAACGACTTAACGGAGGTGAGAGGCGCGTATTTTTGGAATAGTTCTACGTGTTTTTTCCTTCATTCGTCTATAGTTTTCAGGGTTTAGGCTTCCTGTCGTGAATTATTTCGGAAAAATGCATAGACAGTTATGTAGACAAATCGAGTGTTATTTAGCAACTATTTAAGAATTGCGAGGGTATTCAGCATCAAACTATATACGAGCAAGATCACGTTTAGTGAATGGAACGATTGAGGTAAGCGAGTCGTGGCCTATTTCAAGGTAGTTATTATCCAGTATTCACGTAAAGAGACTGAGAAAATGCACAAAATATGTCAGGGCATAAGCCTCCAACCCTTGGCCCACCAGCTTGTGTCACGTGGCCCGCTTCCGCATTTGTAAATTATGTATTTATGATAAAAATTACACAGTAATATAGGCGGTTAGATATACCACTTATTGATATTTGTCCGCGTGCGGCCCGCGAAAAAGCCCGCAATAACGAGTGTGGTCCTTTGCCATAAGAGTGTTAGAGACCCGTGTGTTAGGGTAACCATTTTGTCTTCACAAAATGTATCTCTAATTTGCTTGCCACGAGGGACAGTGTAACCTACATACAAGAATAAGAAACTGACTGCTTATCTTCATCCAATGCCGAAATCTGGAACGAATGGAGCTTTACCTCAGTCTGTTAACGCCGTAATTTTATTGCACATTATTCTTCAGGATAGTACGGAATAATATTACATGTATGATCTTTGAATTTGGTCTTAGCAAGCGTAAATGGGAGTGTCTGCTTACATATCTGAGTATTGAAGGACACGTGATGAATTTTTCTTTCGTGAAAATAATGGCAACTTCCCTGTTGCCTTCTGTTTTTAAGGACGTAACTGGCCTTGGGAATACGAGTACAGATCACACCGCACAGTCGAAAATTATTTAACTTCGCATTTTGTTAAGTATTTATCATCTCAATACACATTCAAACAAAATTTGTAGGTCTTAATGGAACTGGGCTAACAGTTTTTTACTTTGACCTCTTCTTCTGGAAAGTGATATGTTTCATGTGATGTAGGGTTTATGTTGTACTGATACGGACCAAAATTAAAATTTTTGGCAGCAGTGATATGTATTCATAACATTAGGTTTAATCCAAAGTCGCGTAATAATTTCTAATACGATACAACCTGTCGGACAGGATGGGTTGTAACTTTGCCTTCGTTTTATTTATTTCTCCCAAAGACCACTAAAAGGACAACAAGGAGGTATTGTTTGGTTTCTTGTTTTGAAATGAAATTTCTTATCACATGACATGTGAAGGACGGTGAAAGTGTTGTCCCAACATTTAATAGCCTTCTTTATAATGCTAAATTGCTCAAAACTACAATATTTTTTTTACAGAGTTACGAGGCTTAAGTGAAACATTTATGTAACCTAAACCAATGTTTCATGAATGCCAAATTGGCAGGTAGAAGAAGACACAATATGTACGTGTATATACAGACTTTAATATTTACACGAATCTTAAATCCGTAATAAGGTATTGATAGTAAAGGAAACTTGTGTTTCTCAGTTGTTTTTACAGTAAAGTATTCAAGTTACTCAAATTTTTAAACCCGAAGAAAAAACAGAATACTTCTGTATTGTAATAATTTGCGTGTTTTATCGGGCGGGAGCCTGAGTGACTCAGTCGGTATAGCGACTAGACTACGGACTAAGCAACTGAGGAATCATGGTTTGATACCCAGCAAAGTCTCCGTGCAGACTCTGGTGTCTACTTCTTTTCGGTGGGCACGGTGTGCTGTCCCTTGGAACGAAGCAGCAGGCCCGTGTAGCTGACCAGTCACAACAATCTAGTGCTGGTACTGAGATTAAATGGAGCTATGCTTCCACTAATCTTTACAAGAACCTTTTTCTCCGGAACTGCTTATATGTGACGGGGAGGGGGGGGGGGGGGTGAGTGGAAAAGGATAAAACAAGAAAACCAGCGAAAAGCAATACTAAATTTGGGCTGCAATTATGTTTATATATTAGACTAACAAGAAATCCTTTTAACAAATTTCACTCTTCGTGTTACCTTAATCACAAAAGGATATAAGAAGAAAAGTACTTACTGCTCAACGGTTTATTGTAAATGTAAAATTTCAGTTTGTACTAGCTTTATCCCTTTTCACTACTTTCATTTCCCTTTCTGCAGGCCCTACTTTAGGTTTAGTTTAATTAAATCTTAACACCTCGAGAACTCCAATCAGATCGTGTTAGATTTAATTACTTCTATTAGTTTGTGCATTTTATTTATTTATACAGGATGTTTGTTTTGTCCTTGCAATCGATAATTTTTTTACAGTTTTAAATTACAAAGTACTTTGCATGAAACTGTCCGATCCATCGTCACTTCGAATAAGCCCTTCCCAGAAGATTCAAGTCTTCCGGGATGCTACGTCATTTCGCCTAGTTAATGGTTACCATCATTTCGGATGATTGTGGTGTATCCATCTTCAGGGTGAAGCAGTCCTATAGGACAAGGTGTAACATCCCACAAGACTTAAATCTTCATCAACACTGCTGTGAGAACCCCAAACATCGCAAGCCCCTTCCAGTTCCCAGGCAAGTTTCGGGGACGTCATGTATATGTTCATGTTTGAATGTGCTATTGGCTCCATATTTTAACCTGCATATTTCTGCACAAAATTTATGTCGACGACAAGAGCACATTATTTTCCAAGAATCGTTTTTAGACGCGCGGAGGCCATGTTGACGCGCGGTTTATCGGGTAATGCAGATGGTCACGCAATCTGAAATAATAATTCTGCTGTAGCCTCCATTCCTTCGCCCCACAATGCTTTTTGCTCCCCTTCTATTGTTTTTCCAACATTTACGTTATATATATATATTGCTTTCGTGGAGTTTAAAGCCGCTGGCTCCGCTTTATGTGTTTATTTTTGCAAACTGGATCTACAGTGGTAGTTGTCCAGTTCGCTGTTTGATTAATACGCCTTTAATTAAAAATACTGGTCGGAAAACCTCAAGGGAAGAGAGCACTTGCTTTATCTAGGCATAGATGGGGCAATGTTACAATGGATCTTAAAGACATAAGATGTCAATGTGTGGACTGCATTCATCTTCATCAGAGTGGGGACTGCAGGCAGACTCTTGTGAGCACAACAGTGAAACTACGGCTTCCAGAGCAGTCCGAATTCTTGATCAGTTGAACGACTATTAGCTTTCCAAGAAGGACTGTGCTTCGTGGAATTAGTTACATACGTTAATCTAGGGATCATATTCGCGGAGTGCGACCTCAATTCTGCTCACAAACCTGCCTCAAAGCAGAAAGGTTTTTTTTTGTATCCCTTTTCTCTGAAGACTGTTTTCAAAATTTCTGCTTGTCTGCCATAAACGTACTTCAGGTGTGCAGCTTGGTCTCTCATTCTGAGGGAAGGACAAGGGTATTGGAGAGGGAAGTGTGAAGTGGCGTGATTGGACCAAAGAAAGTGGAACTAAAGGAAAGGATTCACACTGTGTGGTGTAGTTCTTATTGTGGAGCTGATCAAATCGAAAAGAACGTTTTGGATAGGAAATTAATTGCGCATGGAGGAAAAATGTGTACAAACTATTTATTGGAAAATCTAAAAAATGGAGACAATTTTAATCAAATTTGTTGCGGAGGACTTTAGTGGATATATTTTATGCAAGAATAAATCTTGAAAATGCAATTTAAATTGAGCTGGCTCAGGATGGAAGAAATGGAGTGATTTTTTGAACAGGGTAATGAATTTTTCTTATTCCATAAAGCAGGAAACTTCTTAACAAGCCAAATAATTATCGGCTGCCTAAAAGAGAGATCTTATATATAACACATAGCTGTTACAGTTACATCCGGCGAACATGGCCTACGAATATGCCCTAAAATTTACAACTCTGTGTGTATTATTCACTGACGCTGCATCAGCTGCAGCTTGCGCTGAGGCGAAGTTATTGTTATGTAAGGTTTTTGGAGGCGAAGTACGTTTACTAACGCGCAGTCCTTTAAACGGTTTGACAAGAAATACAAGAAACTCCTGTACGATCTCATATTCGAGATTCGAACTGGGTACTTCAAAAAAGCAAGCCAAGCATGCTGTCGCTGTCCGAGCTGAAATTTGTCTTTGTTTTATGTCCTCGATCCTTTTAAAAAAGCTTTTTCAATTGTATGGATTCCTGTATGTAAAGTTGTCCCGTAATTGCCATGATGGTGCATAGGGGGAGGAGAAGTATAGCTCCACTCATTCTCAATTTCGGTGGTAGATGGAGGTAAGCGGTCAACGTTACGCTTTGGCTGGTTTACCCCCAAGGAAGTACCCCTGTACTCATTGGAATAGAGGCTGGGTAGCCCTAGAGCCACTCTGGACGTGTTTGGAAATTGTGCATTACTGCAGACTAATTTAGAAGGATGTGAAAGGAAGGTTTCATGGCCTGCGTTTCGCATATAATCCAAGCCTCTGCCCAGAATGACAGAATGTGTTTTAAGTTCAGTCAGTATGTCTAGACCCCTGGTCGAATTTCGAAACCACGTAACGGTAATTTTTGTGTGCTAGCTGAGTAATTTTATGTCATAATGACCTCAGTGTAGGATCGCACTTGACAGTCAGCTTTCTTTAGAATTCGTTTCCCTCATACGCAACACTTATCAGTATTTGTAAAAGTAGGTTGTTACTTTGTAGGAAAGCAACCTGTTTGGCAACAAGTGACCACGCAATAAACAAGAAAAATATCTAACCTGCAAATGGATGAAAAACGGACATTTCCGATAATCTAAATCGGAAGTAGGTCGAAGGTTTTGCTGAGTCGTGAAATAAATACAAGTAAAATTTAGGCATACTCTAGTTGGCAGTCCAGATGTTTTCCAGATTCGAACTTTACCACGTTGCATCTCTAGCTCATTGGTCCCGATTTTATTTATTGTAGATACAGGTCAGATTTTGCAGTCTTTAAAACACAAAAGATAGCACAGTACATATAATTAGAAATAGCTTTTCTTGCATTTAATTGAATATTAACCTATAGATATGCATTTCAAGTGCAAAGTGTGCTTTATAATATAAGCGTATTTTATGCAGGCTTAAGTCTGATGTACATGGGCCGTGCTTTCAGAAACTTAATCAAGCCTGATGTGAGCTTCAACAAAAGCGAGTCTGTGTATTAGACAAGAATAAAAAATCAAATTTGACGGAATGTGTTGTTATAGATCCAAAATACCAAATATCATTAAAATCAGTTGTCTTTTAAGAAGGAACATGTTACCAAGGCCTCATCTCTGAGTTAACTTTAAGTCAATTTAATTAGGCTTACCTATCATTTACAAATGAATTGTGTTATATTACATTTATTGTACTTCTGGTAATGCAGATGAAGTCGGGAAAAAACAAATTTTTTTTCTCCGATAACATGACATGAAGCCTTCAAAACCTCCTTAATAATATGTGGTAAATATACGCAGTCGCACGGTCTGAATACAGTTGCTGGTATGCAGATTGGTAGAAGATCAGAAGACATTTTTTTATGCTTTTGTACTTTATTCAATTCGGCACCAATTCCATAACTTGGCTCAGAATCCTGACAAAACGTTTCTTCTTGCCTTTAGTCGTTTCTTTCTGTTCAATAAGTTGGCATTATGCAGTTCAATGCATAATGAGATCTCACCTTCATTAGTTATTTCAACTCTTGCACGTTATCGACATGGTGATAAAAATTCAGTTCCTGCTTTACAGACATACGTCACGTCTTCATTACAAAGACCAATGTTAACCATGACTAATTATTCAGCTGTAATATGAAACCTCTAAATACAGCTCCTGTGTAAAATGCAGTTTATGTTAAAGCAGGTAGTACATCTAGTAAATAATATGCTGCAATGGATTTATCATGTTAATAATATCTGAAGTGGCCGAGCGGTCTAAGGCGTGGGTCTGCGACCGCTCGCTTACTAGGATTGTGGGTTCGAATCCCACCGGGGGCATGGATGTCTGTCTCTTGTGATTGTTGTGTGTTGTCAGGTAGAGGTCTCTGCGACGAGCTGGTCCCTCGTCCAGAGGAGCCCTGCCGAATGTGGTGTGTCTGAAAAGTGTGATCGTGAAGCCTCAAAAAATGAAGCGGCCTAGGCCCCCGAAGGGCTGTCGAGCCATTGAAAAAAAAATAATATCTGATCTTTGTTGTGACAACTGTTGAATTGGTTTCCTAATTGGTTGTTATGCGTTATTTTTACAAGGAGCATGTAACTGTGTATTTAGTTGTGGTGTCAGATACTTTTCTGGCTGGTTATGTAGGTGGTTGGTTATTTCATTGCTCAAAGGTAGGTTGTTCATTTTCTTGGTTGGTTATTTGATTGAGTGTTCAGATTGATGGTTGGTGCTTTTAGTAATTGGGTGATTATTCAGTTGGTTAGTTCTGTTAATTATTTCTTTCATAATTCAGCTGGTTGATTAGGTTGGTTAGTTTTTGGTTGATTGGTTGTCGAAGTCATTCGATTTTGAAACCACGATGAACAGTTTTGTCAGTAGTTTGTGAATGTGACAGTTTAACAAAGGTGCAGTTCCAGCAGATATAACCAGGAACACAAACCTATTTTCAACACAAAAGAATCTCCGCTTCAGTTTTTTGTCTTTCCTCAAAGACTTGATAAGATTTTATCAATAGTGGCGACATAATATACAGACGACGTTTACTCAGCAAATAAAAGACACATAGATAGCTGGGTAAATGGAAAGCTGTATGGCCGATTTGTACCGTAGAAGTAGTCACAACAGCAATACGCGCAGTAAGCCGGCTCCACATTTTCCCATTCTGCCGGAATGTCAGCATGGGATTCCGGTCGCTTTGAGGTTCAGGTGTGGTCGGCACGGCACGTATTCGGACAAAGGGTGTTTGCGCTTGTGCAACCCCCAGTTGTTCGCTGCTCCTTGTTGTCTAGACTTTCTCTAGTGGTGTATATCCTCTGATATTCGTTGAAAACGTGACAGTAGGGCAGACTGGCATCACCTCAAACCCGACAGCAGCGACTGTTACTGTAACTCCGCCCGGAAATTAGCAGTCGCTCTTACGATATGGCAAAACTCACGTCTGGACCAGACTTTACGATGGAGGTAGCAACGCACTCTCATTCAGAAAGCAACAGATTCACTTGGAATCATTATTGAGGAGCTTCAGTCATTTAGAAATTTTTAACTTGTTATGACTGGGGAACACAGGATGGGATGATGGTCGGGACGTGTAGTACGTGTAGGGAGACAGGAAGACTGCACATAACATTTCGTTTGGAAAGGAGAACGCTGAGAGGATAATGTTATAAAAATTTAGGTTTTGATGCCCTTACGGCAGTGTATATTCAGATTTTGCTCTTCTGGGTTGTGACTATATAGTCTTGTCTTAGATACAAAATTTTTGAGGAAAATATTGCCTCTCTCTTCAGGATTGAAGCGAATAGGATAACAGTAAGGTTATCCTATCTAGGAAAGCTGCATGGAAGGTGGTTACTCAGACTCACCGCAAGGGGATAGGCGATAAAATCTTACTCTGAGCGAATAGGAAGACTGGAGAGGGAGTGAGAAATTGCGACCTGGTGGGCAGTGAAAACGCAGCCCTTATAAGGGCCTGGAAATATTTCGCAGGAAGGACATAGAATGGTGAGGTAACGGTCCTTCTTTAGGCAACTGCGTACAGGAAAGTGAGAAGTAAGAGGCGCCTGGATTGGTGTCGTCACTCGAGGAAAATACAGTTATGAATAAACATTTCATTGTCCCAAGAGAATAATACTGTGCGTTGGGGATTCGGTGTCACGTGGCCCAATGAACACCGTGGTAAACTTTCCGGTTCCATACAAGGCTGAAAATTGGTTGAATAACTCAGTAACTGTTAATTTCTCAAAAACTCTCCACAATTGTGTTGGCTGTAATTGCCCCTGTGCCTAAAATCTGCAGCATGGAGGCGAATAGGTGTACAAAATTAAAGCTCCACACGATCTACACTTCGGCATTATATGAAAATTGGTGGTTAACTTTACACTCCTATCGCTTCACCTCCTCCATCCACTGGATATGAGATACATGATTATGGCGGCCGAGATGAAAATAGCCGTCCTATTCGGAAATAAATTCCTGGTCATCTAGCCATTCACTTTAGCGACCGAACCATTTCGACTAGCTAAAATTTCACTCCTACTACAAGACGTTTTCCGAAAGATGGGTCATCACTGTAGAAAGATTGATATGGCAAATTGGAACAGTTCTGGTTAAACATTACTGCCCCAGTTTTACGTCTTGCTGCGTGAGTGAAACACTGCAAAGGTGAAGGTAAGGAGAGATACTGTTTCATGTTCCGTATTAAGAATATTCCCTGCTACATTACCTTTCCATATGGACATCTCCGATAAATCGAAGCATTCTTTTGGTTCATTTCTTATCGCTCACTCTTTTATGCGTTACGAAAGAAATCGTTTCCTTGAGTCAGTGAGGTGTGTTATCAACAACTGTATGGCCCCAGCAAAACAGTGTTTGAGGTTCAGAGGGAGCATAACCCTCTTCGCATTTTTCCAGTCCGTTGGTCTTTTGCGTGTAACAGCGTTAACTGTGCGTGAGTTGCGTGGTCCTACTGATTGGGACTACCACGTGCAATAAGGTGTCCGCCGACCCCGCTGGAGAGGAATTACAAAGGGAGGAAGGTTGTTTTTAAAAGTCATGTCCAGTGGATATTATTTAGCTCCGAGGACACTTGCACGTGAGTAAAAGGAAGGGGTACAGCTTCAGAGGCGACTCTGTAGTGTAACTAGTTGAAGAGTGAGGACATACGAAAACGTATGGGAAGATATCAGTTTAAGGCTCTTGAAGGACCAATGTCGAAGGAGATAATTTGACCCCAAGAGAGATGAAGTAACACGAGAAAAAAAAATTACATGATGAGGCTTTTCATAATTTGAATTTTTTTTTAAGTAATATGATTATGGTGATTAAATTTAGGACGATGCAATGAAAGAAACTTGTATATATAGTTCATAGAAGAGGTTAGAAATACACAGAATTTTTGTAGGAGAATATGAAGGAAGGGGACCACTTTGTACAGGTAAGGGTGGATGGGATGGCAATATTAAAATGGATTTTAAATGAAAGGAGCTTAAGGATGTTGACCGAATTATTCTGCGTCATTGTCAGTTTATAGCGCGGTTTGTGTAACGAATGGGTAAGGGCTGGACTGTCCGGGAATCAAATCCCGGTGGGGGGAAATTTTTTCCGCATCCTACCAGACCGTCGCTAGGGCCCACCCAACTTACTGTACAATGGGTGTTGGGTCATTTTTGGAGGTAAAACGGCCAGGACTTGGCGTTGACCACCCACCTTTATCTAGTGCCGAGGTTAAAGAAAGAGTAGAGCTATACCTATACTCCCCCTCTGGGCCTTTATGGCCTGTGTAGGGCGAACTTTACTTTTACCCCACTCTCTGTTTTTTAATCTACAGACATTTTTATTTGTTAATTTTATTTTTACAAAGAAAAGTCACAAATTGTTCCTGTAACCAATTTAGCTAACTTGTGCGTGAAACAAAAGTTAAAGAGAGTGAAATATAAGTAACATTAGTGAAGAAAAGACTATAAAACACTATGCCTGATGGTGAGCTGTTTACAGCAGGGTATGTTTCGGTCGTTTATGTTTGTCACTGTCTGTTCCAATGGTAGAATGGTTGTGAATACGGTAATGAATCTTTGGATTCCATAACAGCTGAGGAATTACTTGATCAAGTAACCGTCTGTGAGCTTATAAAGAAGGATTCTCCTCCATGGATTTAGTTACTTACTTGTAGAAGAAGGACATAAAATATTACGTCAAGATCAAGTCTGACATTAAAATTCACATAAATCCAAGATTCATGCCTTGCTTTAAATCATTCCAAAGAATTACCATAACGGAGTCGGCCATATACATTTATCATAGGACATTTACGTAAAACCTCAGAAGTAAGATGTACTCGTAATAGACACCTTGATAAAGTCTTAAGTTCTAAAACGTAATCAGTTCAACATATTTCATTTACAGTTTTTCTAAATATGTAAATTTGTGTAGTTATCATTCGGCATTGGTGCATCCCTTTCCATGATATTCATTATTATTATTATTATTATTATTACTATTATTATTATTATTATTATCTTAAAATCCGATACTACAGTTGTTAGAGAGTGGGATCGACTGTTTACCTGTTCCTACCTCAGCTGTCCAATAACCCATTCAACTGCCGTCGTGGCCCTTTAGTGACAGTCCGTTTGAATTTCATCATTCATTCGGGAAGTCTCTTCTTCTGCACTCTGTCAAAGTTAAAAATCCATTTTGTTGTCAGTCAAAAGTTTTGGTTAATTATTGGGTATTTACTTTACCCACATGTTTCTTTCAAAGGCTTTGTCCCTATATTTTACGATGGCCTCACGATTTTCATTTCGACAGCCGTGATTCTGGAGTATGTGGTCCGTATTTTCCAGTTTTCGCTGTCAAAAAACAGATTCATAAGACATAACTTGTTATACTCGTACGTGAATTATATTTCATGGTATAGAATGTAAGTGAACCCTCTTTTCTTCGCCATATGACAATGAGCACCCAAAGTTATTGTAGGTCTCGACTTGTATTATGCTGTTCATCATTAGGCTTTTGCCTATATTCGTGTTTCGCCGTCTGAATGCAGTTGATTTATTTTTGTATGCAGAAACTGTCATTCTTATTTGCATATAACGGGTAATTTCGTATAACCGAAGAGTCTACTCGATTAATAACCATCATCAATATAAATAAGAGGTAAAAGTGGTGTACGACTGTGATTACTGAGTATGATCTCAGAATTAATAAATAAATGTGAATTTATCTGTACTGTCAGGTGTGAAATCCCAGTTATTACTGCAGCTAACTGACGCTGTAGAAACAAAACTCTAACTTATGGCACTACCACTGACTGAACACGAAATTAGACCCGATTCTGCTCTGCCCCCCCCCCCCCCCCGTTCTAAAGAGAACAGCCCCTATCCCACGTCGTTTAAATTATACACTTGATACGAATGTTATATGTAGACTTAGAGTAAGATAATTTGAGAATCATATTTTCAGGACGATACACAGCATTGGCCACCTGTTATTATTCTGCACGCCCGCTTCTTGGAACTGAAGTCAAATTCAGCTCCGGAAATAACGAACTTTTGCTTCTAATGTTCTTTTTATACCCTCCTAGCCTAATTCCAAGAGATTCGCTCTGTGCATAATTCCTTGAAATTGCTATTGTGGGTCCGATGCCGAAGAAAGCCAGAAATTTCCAAAGAGGAGAGTTCCATCCATTTTCCAAACAGATAGGTTGGTGATTTAGACGAATTGTGAACTTTGTCGCCCGTCGGGAAACAACAGAAATTCGTCACTACAGTACGTAAAAGGTGAACGTTCACCCTAGAACAGGCCACGAAGGCCCAGAAGGGGAGTAGGGCTATAGCTCTACTATTTCTTTAATCATGGCGCTAGATGGGAGGGGGTAGTTAACGCCACGCCCCGGCCGCTTTACCCCCGGGAATGACCCGGTACCTATTGAATAGGAGGCTGGATGGGCCACAGGGTCGGTCTGGACTGATGCGGTAAATTTTCCCCCACCGGCATTCGATCCCTGGACCATCCAGCTCGTAGCGAGTCGCTATACCGGCTGCGCTATCTCGGCCCTCAATGCGGTAGCTAGAATATATAATTTTGTGTTCACAGACTAAAAAAAACTGCGTACGGAAAGGATTGTCGCACATTTATGTAAGTACACATTTCCATTCACAAGCTCATTTACAGAGGGTTTGTATCTTTAGCAAAACATAGGGTAGTTTTTACCCTGCCATTGGATAATACAGAATGCTCAGTCGTTATCTGAGATCAGATAACTCATTACTGCATCACTTGTCGTGGATTACGCTTTTTGCTTGTTGTGATTCAGAATTACATTATGAAATCAGGAACTGCAACTGGTAGGACTCATCCGACAGGTGCTTCGTCCACTTGCGTTTCAGACCTCAGAATTAATGAAGTGAAGCCTTGCGCTGCAGGAAGAGAGCTGTGGAGAGTCACGTGATAGACCTGGATGGTCAAGAAAAACAAGTAGGTCTATTACACATATATTGTCTTCATCTTTTTCTTTGCGGTCTTGTAACAGGGCAGCCTTCTTTTCGTTCTGTGAGGTCACCGCCAACGAAAAGCGTTATTATTTGTACACAGCACCAAATATTATTTGGGTGATCAAATAAAGAAGAATGTGATGGGCGGGGCACGTGGCACGTATGGGAGATACGAGGGGTGCATAGAGGGTTTTGGTTGGGAGACAAGAGGAAAGAGACCACTTGGAAAACCTAAGCACAGATGGGAGGACAATTTTAAAATGGATCTTCAAGATGTGGGATGGGAGACATGGACTAGATTGATCTGGCTCAGGATAGGGGCAGGTGGCGGATTCTTGTGAATGCGGTAATGAACGTTCAGGTTCCATATAATGCGGGAAATTTCTTGACCAGTTGAAGACCTGTTAGCTTCTCAGGAAGGACTCTGCTCCATGGAGTTGGAGGTCACCGCCATCAGACACTCAAATCTCACATTTTTTAGGCGCGTTCTCAAAATTGCGAAGAGCGACTATTAGCTTCGTCATGCCTGTCTGTCTGTCTGTCCGTCCGCATGGAACAACTCGGCTCCCACAGAATGGATTTTCATGACGTTCGATATTTGAATATTTTTCGAAACTCTGTCGAGAAAATTCAAGTTTGATTAAGATCTGACAAGAATAACGGGTACTTTACTTGAAGACCTATGTACGTTTATGATAATATCTAGCTCGATTCTTTTAGAATGAGAAATGTTTCAGACAAAAGCTGTAGGGAAAAAAAAAACACACATTTTTTGTTCTATAACTTCTTTCCGAAAGTCGTGCCGTTTTTGAGATAATGTGGAAAAATATGGTAGGTGCAGACGGGCCACGGATGACAATATAATACGACGCATGCGCTTTGCGTGCTGGATAACTAAGGCTACAGACACACACTCGGAATATGTAATACTTATTGCTTTTCCACGGCAACAATGTTACGCGAACGCGCCTGAATATTACGTTTATACGTACATTCCCTGTCTTGTTAAATGATATTGGTGTATATTGCTTCCTGTTGGTGAATGTTACTAAATGGGACGTTCGTAATGAGAAAAACGTACAAAATTATGTGTAGATGGTAGGATAATATTAAATAAGAAATATGGTTTGATGTGTGGAATGGATTCAACTGAGGATTAGAGTCCATTCGCGGATTTTTGTAAAGACGGCAATGAGCCTTCACGTTCCATGAAACTGCCGTAACCAGCTGAGCCAATCGCTATCACATGTAATCAGGTCATGTAGAGTGCAATTAATTTTAATCACTTAGTTCAACGTACGATTTTTGTTGAGGAAGGGGGTTCCTAAAACAGTGGTTTCAATTGGTGCGTAAGGTATGCTATAGCTACCTACTATGCAGCACTTAGTTATCTATGTCTCAAGGGGGAAAAAGTAATAATAACAGCGCATATAATATCCAAACTCCTGTACTTGTCATTTCTGATTAATTCCCTTTGTGGGGTTTTGTGCTGAGTCGATACACAGGCGAGGCGTTATGGATTCCATAATAATAAAACTACACCTACAGTTTTATGTGGAATGAATACCGGCTTTATCAATGTGTTCGAGCGTACATATAATTATTGAATGCTCCTAGTTGGCGCTGCTGTTGCATCCCGATGAATATTACATTACAAAAATATGCTACGGCACAACATTATTTTTGTAACTGTTATTTAAGTGTATATATAATTATATCGTATATCATGACAAAGTTTAAATATTCGGGAGTGACGATAAAATATCAAGTTGCTTACAAAGATAATTTAATCGCACATTAAATTCAGGCAATGCCAGCTACCATTCGGTCCAGAGTCTGTCTTTCCTTGACTAACTAAAAACATAAAGACTGAAATATACAGAATTCTAATTTTGCCTGTTATTTTGTATAACTGTGAAAGTTGTTCTCTCACATTAAGGGTAGGACCTAGACTGATGGTATTTGTGAATAGGGTGTTGAGGAAGATATTTGAGTCTAAGAGGAAATATGTAACAGGAGGCTGGAGCAGCTTGAATAATGTGTCTATGTACTTCTAAAATCCACAATCATGTGTTTTCAATTGTGTCTATTTAATTCTTACCATATTTCTTTGTATGGTAAAATGAGTGGAGACAATTTCATGTCACAAAAATGTAGGCATCTTCGCGAAGTGTACTTCTCACATGAGGCGACCTTTCACGTCAGTGGAAATCCATATAGGCACAGTTGCAGGATTTGGCAAAATGGTAATCCAAATGCCACGCGTGAACTGAAGAGAGACAGTGCCAAAATGCACGTATGGTGTGGCTTCATGTATGATACGGTGACCGGACTGTACTTCCTTTCGGCTACGATCGCGACCGGGGCCTCGGCCTCTTACCTGGACATGCTGGAACTGTATGCCTTCCCCAGTTGCCACCTGGAGCTGTCTTTCGACAAGACGGAACACCGTCTCACTACAGCCACATTGTGAGGAATTAGTTTGATTGCATGGTGCCTGGAGGATGAATCGGCGGAGGAGTGCCACTTGCCTGGCCACCTAGGTCACCAGACTTAACCCCATTGGGCTTTTTCCTATTGGGGTTATGGGAAGGACCTCGTCCATCAGATCAGAAACAACTATCTTCAGCAGTTGAAAGCCCGCATAAAGAACACTGTGGCTACGGCAACCGACAGCATGCTTCAAACCACTTGAACCAGGTCAATATCATCTGGATATATTTCGTTCCACCAGGAGTGCTTTCATTCAAAATCGACTAAAGTGGGTAGTAACAAAATCTTCGAGAATTTTACTCTGTAATTGTGCAAACTGGGGTCTATGTAATTAACAGATTTCAAGATAAAAATTTTTCTTTTTGAAGACTTATTATCCGGACACTGTGTATTAAATTGACACAGTATATTACGCAGTATGGAAGTTTGTTTTTCTGTATCGTCACATGTTGCGGAATTACATGGCCTCGGATCAAAAGTCAAACACTATATTTGAACAGTTCAAAATGGTGATTTTCCGTCTCATCCCGCTATCGCCTGATGTTTGAAAAGGAACTAAACTCATGGAATTTGTGACCTCAGAGTCGTCTGACTCAGGACGAATTTATTTTCAGGCAAAATATTTGAACACATGGTTGTGAAGATATAGAAATCATTGAACTTCCTTGTTTGGTCGCTAAGATTGCTTATTTATGATCTGGAAAGTCAGGGATGGATTTTCTGCCCGGGGGACGACGTTTCGCGACGTTTCTAAGTCTTTGATTAAAAATACTGGGAAAGTACCTTACAATGCCACTTTGCACCCTTTGCACTTTGTTATTAAGAATATTTCTCCAATTTAGGTGTTCGCTTTTAGGGAAATTAATATTATTACAATACACATCCCATTGCCGGTCCTCAGCTGCACGAATGCGGTACACGCCACCACGTCCTCTTTTTAAACCCTTTTTAATATTACCCCCCCCCCCCCCCCAGTTGAGGCATGGCAATTAAACACGACCTCTTCCCTTCAGATCTAGATATTTTTCATGTGTTTCATGCATGTCATCTTATTCTTATTTATTTAATCACTTTAATAATATTTTGTAAATCGTATCACAAAGCACCTCTTTATGCAGTTTCTTTCATCCTTCTGTTACTTCTGTTATATTGTCCTATCTTCTCGGCAGCAGCTTCCCAATACCATTCCTCACCGCATTTCGGTACATACAGTTGTTATCTTTCCCAACTGCAATGCATGATCTGCCCATTGTAATAACTCTGACAATAGTTGATTACCTGTACAAGTCACGAAGTTTCTCACGTGTGATGTTGGAACCTCCTCTCACATACTTCATTTTCTGTTACGTCCAAATATTTTCGTGAACGCTTTGTTTTCAAACACTTTTGACTTAAGACTCAAGCCTTCTGGGATGTTACGCCGTGCCAATTCGTAACAGGTACCCACGAGATCTGCGCTCTTCTGGGATACCATACGACGTAGCGTAATATCCCAGAAGAGCGCAGATCTCATCAACATCGCGGCGGAAGCGTAAAATCAAAAATAGTTACTGACGTTTGGAAGGATCGTAGTGCCTTCATCTTCAGGGTTAAGCACTCCAAGGAGATGACGTTATTACAAGCCTTCAAAACGTCGGTACATATTTACCATTCGTCACGACGTTACTTCCCAGAATGCGTTAATCTTCAGCAGCGCGATTGTGGGAACCTCAAACCTCGCACTTTTAAATTACTTTCGTTTCTGCAAGGAGCTGTCCAATCTTGAAACTTCCTCCTTCGAGACGAATTTTGAGATAGTGTAGTATAAAATACGTCACAATCCGTTCTTTTCATACACTTTATAACGCACAGCCTTTCTACTGTTCCACGATGTTTACTTACACACACATAACATGGTTAAAATGCGCCGTTGAATGACCCCAAAAATGAATGAGTCATTGAAAGAAAGAGATAACCTTGTACAAGCCAGTAAAGTAAATTACACAGGATGTTTTAAATATAAATATTTTAGTTATTTTAAAGATCCAGGAAACGACAACTGCTTTAAAATTGATTGTGTATTTTACTGACCGAAATTTCTCAAGCTTATCCACATACTTTTCTAAGGTTCCTAGATATAACTAGAAGGACTGAGATCAGTAAAAAGTCAGCATTAAGACACTGAAGTATTCATTGGGGTGCAATTTCATGTGAAAGCCAGCAAATTGTCTTGTGACGCAAAGTACATATCGTTAACCATCCATGAGAGGATACAGACTAGTTATTTGAGAATGATTGATACGGCTTGTCAGTTACGCCCTTCTTGTATAGAAGTATGTGGACTTGACATGTGGTGGGCTGCGGTCTTCTTTTGTTATAATACAAGGCAATGGCAATCATGCGAGGTAATCACTCAATCACACGACGTCGCCACACGGCGGCGCGAGGATCGATGCCCCCCGCCCCCCAACAAACAAACACACACGCGCGCCTCAGTGTTTTCAAGAAGCAGCGGCAACATATGAATTGTGCATTGACACGTACAAATCACACTGACCTGTGAATCTGCCTGATTTCTTTGTTGCTGGCCAAACATTAATACGTGTCGTTATGATGCTCTTACCTAACAGTCTGTCTATCCGAAACCATTACATTCAAATCAGTAAGAATTTTAATAGCCCTTTAAAATGACGAATACAACACTGAGAAGTCTTCGATGTCGTTTTTCTACGCAGTTCTATCTCTTTTGCAGCTAAAGGAAAGGTGGCATTACTGGAAGAACCACGAGCTTTAACGTTTTCTCTCAAATGCTATGTAACTTCATGGAGCTTAACCTTTCTTGAGAAGACGATAGTCACTAAGCTGGTCAATAAATTCCACGTCTCTTATTAGACTCGAAATTTTATTACTGTTGCCACAAGAGCCAGGCACTGGAACGTACTCTGAGTCAGTTGAATTAGTTCACACTCTCACACCCAACGTCTCTAAGATTCATTTTAATAATATTATTCCATCTACACCTGCAGCTACCAAGTTCTGTCCTTCCTTCTGGGTTTCGCACTGAAGCGTTACAGGCTTTTATAATCTGCCCATCTTATTCTCCTTTACCTGGTCACCGTAATACTCAGAATGCATAGCACAAACCCCGTATTTATGTAATTTTCTGCACCTTTCTTTTCGGTCTGCTTCCAGTGGCGCAGATAAGGCCCCCGCAGACCCCTCGGAGCGAGAACCCAGTGATCGGGGGGGGGGGGGGGGGGAAAGCGAAGACGTAGAGAATTTTTGTGGATTCTTTCGGACACGTTTCCGTACTCGCTGACGGAAGGAAGTATTGTGGATCTCTGTTATGAGATCTGGGATTAGCTTAGTTAGCAATTATGGGGGGGGGGGGTCCGATTACACTGGCAGGCAAAAAATTTTTTTCGCTTCCTTTTAAAATTCAGGGTGATTCTTATAGTTTTGAAATTGCTGAATCCGAATATGACAAACAAATTTCCCTGTCACGCATCAATGTTAAGGGAGGAGGGATTAAATTCAAAAACTACGTTTTTAATAACAAAGTACTACATTGGGTTTTAATTACACAGTGTCAAATAAAGAACAATGTCTCTATATACGGTACCCTAACTACAAACAAATTCGTCATAAAGCAATCACTTCATCTTCTTTTGCCTCTTATATTCGCCAATTGGTGTCTCCCTTATAACATTCCAGCAGTAGTCAGCCAAAATATTTGGACTCCATTTTCCACTGTACCTCTTTTCTATTTTGGAAATGTCCTGATGGAATTTTCGCTATGTTAATCGCAAAAGGCTTCCATGTTTACAGGAAGAAAATCCAAAGGGGAATGTAGAAAATGTTTCAATGACATGTTACACCCCATAGCACTGTATGATGAAATTAGCTCCTGCACAATGTCACTGTAATTTTCCGCTTTTTCATTGCCTAGAAAGGTCCTGCAGACCTTTTCATATGTCTCCCAGACTTTTCTTTCTGCAGCATTTAATTTTGTACTAAAGTCACCGTCTTCGAATAGTTGTTTAATTTGAGGACCAAGGAAAATTCCTTCTTTCATCTTGGCCTCACTTGTTTTGGGAAATGTTTTCCTTAAATAGGCAAACCCTTCGCTTTCTTTATCCATCGCTGTCACAAATATTTTTATCAAAATAAGTTTTATCTGCAGTGGAGTTAAATAGATCTTTGACTTATCCACTACAGCAGGATGTGCAACACTCTTCTGACCCGGCGTTGTGTCTGAACGGAGTGGCCAATTTTATTCCCTTCCGATTCTGAATCTGAGCCAAGAGTAAAAGATTCTGGTGGCTTGCGCAATGGCACTGAATCACCATGAGGAACTGGTCTTAAAGCAGAGGGTATATTAGGATACTCTATTTTATGCACGGAAAATCGTGAGAAACCAGTGATTTTGATCATGTAAGAATACAGGCGTCCCCCGCTTTTTCGACAATTTAGGGACCAGAGCACTGTCGAAAACCGGAAATCGTTGAAATGCGGAACTCAGTCTCTTTTTTAGTTTGTAAATGCATTTTGGCCGCGAAGAACGTAAATAACGCACTATATATCACTTGCGAATGCGTGTGAAAGTTAAATAACACTATATACATATACGAGTATATACGAACGACTTCTATACACAGACTGAACGAAAAGATGGTGCATTTGTTGGTAAAACTGAATAGTGTGAAAAATGCACGGTGAAAGCAATATATAAAAAAAAGTAGCAAAAGATATTCGGCTTATTTTGGCAAGAACGTGACATGTTGCGCGCGCACACACAAAATACTTTTCAAACACCCAGAGAAAGTGTTACTTTTGCACTGGTGCAACCCTCAGGGTAGAGGGTGGAATCGGACTGAGGTTTTGAGAGACGAGGCCGCGACGTATCAAGCCGAAATTTACGACGGACACTTGATCACGCCGACAAATTATCACACCGACATTTTATCACAGCGACAAATCACACTGCAGATTAAAGGGACGATAACAAATGAAAGCAAGCCTTTCCAGTTTGAGAGATAGTTTGAGACAATATTATTCTGGTGATTTAAGTGACTTAAATAAGTAAATACAAACGAAGGACATAACAAACCTTTGGGCCAGCACCATATTTCGGTTTTTGGCCATTCAACTGAGGTATCAACTGGTATCATCCAAAGAGAGGGTGATATAAACATTTTATTTACACATCCGGGTTTGTGAACGTATTACAAATGAAAATCTATCAACATTTTTCAGGTAGGAAATTGATGTCGACCAGTATTACCGAGTCACTGGGGGGCGCTCCCGACTGGTTTTCTACGCCACTGCCTGCTTCCGATCTCTTACATCCAAATATTTTCTTAAGCTGTCGGATAAGAGTCACGCTAAATTTGCTAAACGAATTTTGATGCACTACAAGCCGGGCAAACAACTGAGCCTTATAGTGCCCAAGGATAACTGCTTCTTCACTATCAGCTTAATTTTAACTTGTTCGATACACTAAGAAACTCCTGGTCGTGTACAAGTGTTTATACGTCGTAGAATAGAGGCCTCGATGTCTGTAAAATCTGGATGTCTTGGCCCCTGAAGATGGGACCGATAGGGTGTCCCGAAACGTCGGTAGAGAATTACCACTTTACGCTGTGTTATATCCCAGAAGAGCGCAGATCTTAAGTTTTATTTTAAATTTCCTTCGATATACAAGGAAGATAAGTCTCTTTCTTTGTTCAGTGTTATAGGCAAATGTATAGCACGACTAGACTACTGTCTTAAACAAAAGGAATTTGTATGTGGAAAAATTAATACGTAGACCCTAAAATTCTTAGCCTACTTCATTAGCTTAACTTTTTGACTTCATAGGATCAGAAAACTGTACGCATTAGTTATAATGAATGTGATCGTTGCAGTGTTATTCTTAGCTACATTTTAATTCCACTTAACTCTGGTTATGTACATATTGTGTATGTCAACATAATACTATCCTGCTTATGCACATGTTAACAAGCACAGTTCTTCATGTGAAGATATCATCTAAACATGGTAACAGGGCACTTAATTTTATACTCAATAATTCGCAGAACTGGACTTAATTATCGCGCCGATTGTGCAAGTTGTTGTGCATGTTAACCGACAGTCAACACATGGCTTAAACGCCGGGAGTCCGACGTCGCTTATGGGCGTCAAATGGTATTAAAAACCGGGAAATTTTACCTTGTGTTTTTTAATTTTTAATACTGGTTGGACACCTGGAGGAAATATTTATCGTGATGTTTGAGCCCTCAATGTCCATTAGTTTTCGAGATACTGAATCTCGAATATAATCATAATTTTTTGAATTTTTCCCGCTCACAAATGTTTCAAACGCAATGGCTCCGGAACTGTTAAAGATGGAGAGCTTAACGCGTGTTCGTTTTGAAGCCATTATTACGCGTTGTGAATAGTTGAAACAAATATTAATTACTTTATATATATGTAGAGACATTATTGATTACATTTTTGACATTGATTTTTATCCTGTCTCACAACTCCAAAGTCAAAGTAAAATACAGCAAGAGTTATTTGTTTCGCGTCCTGCATAACGCCTTTTGGAATTAGGTAGGATAACGCTGAGAAAATTTCAGAAGAAAAATCTGAGTTTCGCGCTGTGCTCCGCGTAGGCAATTCCACGCCACATCAGTCAGTGTTCCGGGTAAACTCCGTATCAACGGGCAGTATCTCTTGCATAACTATATTTCTTATGGCGTGTCACATTTGACGACAATGTCTCCATAAACCCAACGTGTACATGAAATTAAGAAATATGAAGAATATAAAGTTTATTGCTGTGTAATTCGACATGGGCAGCGACTTGACGACACCACGCACAGTCTCACCATTCTGACGTTTGAAATAATTAGGCTACACACGTTAACAACTAAATGTCTAGCTTGTCTTATCTTCGTTTTTTAAAAGACACATTCATACGTCCATAAACCAAAAAAAATCTTCATGAACCATTTTATTTAAGGAAATAAGTAGCACCAAGTAATAAAAACCCGCATGAAAAAGCTGATTTTATACGTATCGAAGAATAAGGAACTGATATTAAATCATCTCTCCCCACGTGACAATATTTGTTACATCATAGCGAAACACATGTCGCCTTGTTTGAATCCTCGAATAGTGTACCAAATTGCAAATATCTCGAATCAGCGTGCGGGAAGAAGGATATGTTTTGTCAGCGACAGTTGGATCGATGAGGATTCGAAATGGGGGCATCTGGCACTGTCATAGAAATCAGTTAGAATCCAATGTCAGGAGAACTTTTGATACATAATTACTCTTTATTGCGGGTAATGCATAGTTCGAAGACTGCTCAGCACTTAGGGTAAATATAATCTGATTAACATATAAAGGTTCCTAACTTCCAAGAACCCCCCCGAAGGTGTCTCCACTTTGTTGTAGTGGGGGGGGCTTGCGTGGTCAAGGGATCCCGAGAGCTATGCCAGCGGTAGCATTGCTACTGGTAGGGTCACCCATGCTGGACAGGTCGAAGGTGATGGCCCAGACTAAGAGAAACACCCTGGCCCTCCAGGTTGGGGGTTGGGCGTAAGGCTAACAACCTCACCCCATAAAAAAATCCAAATGTTAAAGAAACTGCAATGAAGCCTCGGAATCAGAAGGTAGACAGTAGACGGACTGGCTACGGAAAAGGACAACGAGATAGGAAGCGGAGAGGAAGGAAGATCTGAAGAAAATAGGAATAAGAGGATGGAGAAGGATTGCGGAGGATAGAGAGGGATGGAGGCAGGCTATTGCAGAGGTCCAGGCCCTTCAAGGGCTGTAGCACCACAGATGATGATGATGAACTTCCAAGAAACTGAACAATACCTCTCTTGCAAAGATTACCTGATGGTCATTAAAACGTAATTTCTTTAGGTAATTAATTATAGTTTTATACGGAAAGACGCAATTATATTATGTCCGTGTGTGAGCATTACTATATGCTCGTATGTGTAGCCTCGACACATTTTCCAGCTTTTCATATGGCTTCGTGCGAATGGTTATACGTATAACCATGATACAGTCGTCACTGCGTCCTACCTCAGTGCGTAATACTTCACTCTTTTCACATCGGCCCTTTCTCAGAATTCTTGCAAACTGAATACACATCTAACTTTTATGTCAGGTAAAAATAAATGTGGCATTAAGCAGATGCTTTATATGACCCAGTTTGTCCCTCATACTCTAAAACACTTAAATTTTGCAAGATATTGAAGTAGAATTGTTAGTGTTTTCTGCACTAGGAGCTTTTAACACTTTAAAAATTATCTCCGTAAAATTTGTAAACGCTTAGTACAACAATAGATTTTTTTAATGGTAATAAGACCGCTTTCTTTTTTATTTAGTATCGATGTCGTTGAATAAAACGCGAGGCTTCAGATTCTAGCTGCTGTGCTGTTGAGCATTTACGTCCACCACCCAGACTACCCTGAAAGGCTTTTCCGAAACGCTGGTACGCATTTGTCAATCTACAGGGAATCATACACTGTAAGACGTAAATATTTACATATTGATTAATCAATTGAAAACATGAGCCGACGTAAAAATTGGTCCAAATAAGTCTACCTAGAACTGAGTATTGTAAACAGTGTATGATGATAGGGTCTAATGTGCCATGCAACGATATATTCAAATGATTCCATGCATAATTTTTGTCAGTTCTTATATTAAACCCTTTTCTGAATTCTCGTCAAGAGGCATAAGTTACAGAAACCTAGCTTCTGCTGCCTTTATTTATAGACCAACATTCACGTTCTGACTAATGCAGATTGTAATAAGATTGTTGTGTTCGTGGGTGCTTTCTTCTAATGGAACTAACGTAGATGTTGGCATTTATTTGAAGTGCTGCTTTCAGTTCTGGTAATACTAGATTATAAAATCGCACTATATCGATAATTTGTTGACGTATATCTTATTTGCCGAATCTTAATGCGCAAGGGATATAATGCCTATCCCTATTGAAAAATATTAAATTAAACAACGAACATGTGTATACGATTCTTAAAAGTTTTGTTGAATATTTTCTGAATAAACAATTGCCGTTTTATTTAAATTTTTGTGAATCCTTCCTTGAAAATTTCTGAACTTCAGCGTGAGTATTGGCGAATGCAGTCAGTAGTGCCTTGTGTGTTGTTTCATATGCCTGTCGAAATTGGTCTCTCAGCGAGGGCGTACGTTGAGAGTGAGAAGGTATCCTGAGGAATTAAGGGGAGGATAGGAAAAGTGACATTGAGGCACTTCATAGTAAGTCTCCTTAACAAAAAGTTTATTTTTAAAGTAGTAAGAGAAAGAAGAGTGCTGTTGATAGGTAAAGTACACGTAGCAAGAAATGTAGAAACGCCAAATGCATACACAATTTTAGTATGGAATTTTGAAGGGAAGAAACAGCTTAGGAGACCTTGGCATAGTTAGAAATAAGAGTAATATTAAAATAGGGTGTCAGGGCGTGGAGTGAAAATGTGGCTCAGGTTAATATCTGGTGAGGGCTGTTTTGAATAATTTAACGAAAGTTTGGGGTCACACAAAAAGCTGAACTATTATCATCTTCTCTAGATCCATCCTTCTCAGTGGAGATAGTGAGTTTAATTAGTGTCGCAGTCGGTTTGCAGAAAGTACCTATAAGGGACAAACTGTGCATTTTGTTCCGTCTGTTGTGTAAGGAGTACGCAGTACGCTGTTCATTACCGGTGAACACCGCGGCAGAGAGCCTTGGAGCCAGACACCCTGCCGCAGCTCGCATGCCGAACAGCTTGCACGCGACAAGTTGCAGCCATTTATCCTTCCGCTTATATATATATATATTTGATGGCTGATTATTAGATAACAACGGCCATGCTGCGAATCCTGTGCTGAATCACCATGCAATGTGCCCGGTACCTACATAATGCATAACAGCATTTTCATGTTCTCGGAAATGTTCGTAGTTTGCGAAGGCGTACTCGGTATGATAAAATCAATTTGCGAGAATTCCAAGAACGGATGGTTACTAATTTTGGAATAGTGAGGTTACACAAATTGCTATAATGAAATTTATCGGTTCCACATTACTGATGGTGAAGTCAGGCATCAGACATGAACGTGAGATTCCATCACCCACATAAAATATTTCACTAAAATCCACCGTAATCTTGTGCTCCCATTTTCTTCGTCTTACAAATGGCCTTTCTGTATTGTATGTCTTGTCACCCTATCTAGCCACGTGCCCAGTCCATTATACATTTTTTTTATCCTAACAAAACAGATGTCCCTCGTTGTGATGGTCCTAATATCCTCTGCCCATATTTTTAGGCTCGTTCACAAAGTTGCGCAAAAGCGATTATCAGCTCGTTGTGCCTGTCTGTCCGTCCGCATGGAACAACTCGGCTCCCGCTGGGTGAATTTTCGTGAAATTTTTATTACGGATTTTTACTAAAATAAGACGAAACCATATCGGAAGAACTCACAGGCCTGTTCCATGGAGACCAACGTAGATTTGTGAGAACATTTTGCTAAATTCTTCTTTGTTTGAGATAAGTTTCAGATATACACTGCAGATAAAATTCGAACACATCTTTCACAATAAATACGATTTTTTTCGAAAGTATTGCCCATCAAGAGATAATTACATACAACCGAGCAACAGAGACCGAAAATACAATTGTGTGCATACACCTAGAGTTTTGTTTTAGTGAAACATAATAATCCAATGACGCCATATTCCCGTTCTTACGTCACGTTCCTATGCATTTATCGATGTTTTCTCCATACGAGTTATATGATGCATAAAAGGCATATACGCATAAAAATATGCAATCATAACATTTAATATTTATTGATTATGTCTAATAATATGGAATTTTGTGTGTGGGTAGATTATGAATGAACTGACAACCTTACCACCTTCATATGCCGATTGTCTAGAAATCTGAGAACCTCAACCTCCTGGAACCCTACGGGCCTGTCTAGGCCTGTAATGGGATTGTTTTACCTTTACTAATTAAACAAACCTATGATGTGTGGACATTTGTGAACGCAAGTTAGTGTGACCCCACTGGATTAAGCGTCCAGGATGCAAAGGTCAGACAACACCTCAGCCTTACGTTGTACGTACCTTTCTATCTTGTGTGTATTTCCAACAACATGTTTTTCCTCAGCACTTTGTTTTCAGACTCTTCTATGTTCCTTACTCCAGTAAATGACGCAGAGGCCTGTCACATATAATGCACACAACAAAGTAACTAACCACTTAATAAAGGGACACGGTGCTTCTTGCGAAGCCAACGGTCGCTAAGCTACTTAAAAAATTCCACGCCTTTAAGAAACCCGAAGCTTCATTATATTTTTCAGCCCGCCATTAGTATGTATCATAAACCATTAGAATCTAGTCCACACTCTCGAACACCATTTTTTTAAGATCCATTTTAATATACATTACCCCCCTCCATGTAGGCATCAGCCCTCCAAGTATTTATTCAGGTGTTCCGATCAGAATTTTTCTTTGCATTTCTTATCCCTCCCTTGTGCGCTAGAAGCCTCTCCCATCTCATCCTCTTTAAATTAGTGCAGCAGTACATTTCACCCACAGTGCCATTAAGACACTAATTGGTGGTCAGTTTTATACCTCAGTAGTGATCAGAATTTCGCAAATCAGCACAGTGTGCAATAAACTTCTCATTTGCACCAGATTACGCTTATTGAGGAAACTGTAATCTCAGAGATGGGCGAAAATATTTTCTTGGAGTAACTATCTTGAAATGTACAATTTTGGAGTAGGTTTCTTTTTCTCAGAATATGGCAACAATTTACAGTGTTGTATAATTCGTTGTCTGTTTCGGCGTTATTGATTCCTTCGTTTCGTACATACTCTCATTATTTATAACGGCAGCTGTCTGGGTGACACGATACTTGTCAGGCTATGCCTCGTTCATTATTAGTCTGGACCGTAACATTGTAGGCTAGAGTCCTGATGGCAGGCGAGTGTTGGAGGAGAACTTTATAAGCACAGGCTACAGTAACCGATCAGTTCATAATTAATCACCTTTCTACTTTTTTTATCCTCCCCCATGATTTTCTTCTTTTCCTCCCTCACTTTTCCTTATTTAACTTCGCCAGTACTTTAACGCTCCTTAGACTTCTGGCGCCTTGCTGCTGTCATTATCCAGGGCTGTCTTCCAGGCCACTAATCCCTAAACACTACTCCTTGGAACGGGAGGGCAATATAGCCATCCTTGCGCATTGCAGTATTGAATCAGAAGGAAAATAATTTAGGGAAAATAAGTATTTCCAATCAAGCATTTCGTAGTCCGTTGAGCGGTAATAAAACTCCGTGTTGGTCTTCAGTCTACTGTATTTTTTAAGGAAACATTAACGCATGGTGCCGTAATGTAAGTGTGTCTGTACTCACTATTAACTGACAAACTCCATTACAATTTTCTATGAATCTCAGTACTCCAAAGAGTGCCCCACATTTGCACTCGTAAGTCCCAATTTTGTAACATCGGTAATAGGAAACCTTGGTGAAATCGTATGGGTCTTGACAAATTTTAAAACAACATGGCTGCCGCACAATTTCGCAAAATATAACTTTAGACTTTACGTGATAACTAAAAACCTTTGCACGTGACACTGAGAACCTTGCCTGGAGATACGTCGTAAAGGATTTACACAGAATTTGTGTATGAAATATTGTTTACATATAAATAAATCCACTCACAGCGATGGTGGCACGTTTTGAAGCCATATCTGAAGAAACTAATGTTGTCGGATATGTAACAGTGGATACTGTGCAAAGAAACGTACCTCTAAATAGTATAATACTAATTTAGTGTGCTTATTTATGCCTATATACCGGCATTATCGACTGAACAATTGAATGAATGTAGATTTACCCGCATTATCTCTTACCGGCACTGTCGTTACATGTAGCGCTGTCATTCGTACAGTCTGAAAACGTTTTTCTCAGGAACTCCTATTTTTTATTTAAGGACATGGATTGGCTGTGACAGGCTTACTTAGGTCGTCAAGTAAACTGGAATCCACATTCCGCAATTTATTCGCCAGTTTCAGTTAAAGTTCTACAAAAGGAATTTCGCCAGACTCTTTTGAGACAGCTCGACGTGTTTCTTACGTACGGAATATTAATACACTTCAATAAGCTCACGAAGAAAGTGTAAAGTGGAATATTAGAAATAAATAAAACCGGCGATCTTTCGTATGCGATATTTCATGCATCCGAGCAAGACACTAGATGAAGGTGACGTAATCTGCTTCAAAGTTCTGCCACTTTAACCCCGCCGAAAGCATACCTTTGGGACTTGGAAGGCCTCAGCCCTGTTCTGGATATGGGGGTAAAGAGAAATATCCCAACGGATTTGAACCCAGGTCGTCCAGCTCATAGCTGCAGTAAACATTAAGTTGTAATGGCTCAAATTTGTGAATGACTAGACATTGTTTATTCTAAAAAATATTCTGCTACATAAAAAGTTTGTTTTGCCTCAGAAGTGACGTTAACATGCCAATACGACATTCTTTTATTTTCATTGTCAATAAAACACTCCGTTTTCCTACACACAGAATGGCAGACTGCGTGTTCATGTTTGTGAATTTGAAAGCTGCCAAAACACACACACGAGTATCAAACAGTGTACAGCATGATCCAAAATTTCGTTCAATTAACTCCTGATATTAAAATTATCTTTTGTCAGAAAATTGATATTGTTGTTGTTGTTGTTGTAAATTTACCCCACAATTAAGTAAGTATTTTGGTCATGGAAGTAAACCCGTGCAGACTTTAGACCTGTGCAAGCAATCTTCACTCCCCGACTGATTTTATATTTGGGGAAATTGTCGCCTGTGCCGATCTGATACGAGAGATCGTAAATCCATTTTGGCACAGGTGGTGTCACTTTAGCTTACAGACTAAGACATTCCGGATGTCAGAAAATAAGTTTATAATACATTCATTTTATGATATTTTCAAGTTTAATAAGAAAAGATGGAGGATAATATTAAAATTGAGCTTCAAGAAATGGTATAGGAGGGAGTGGACTGGATTCCTCTAGCTCAGGATAGGTACAAATCGCTTGCTGATGCGAATACGGGAATTAACCTTCAATTCCATAAAATGTTAGGGATTTCGTGATTAGCTGAGAACTGCCAGTTTATCAACAGGACGCTGCTCCATGGACTCACTTGGTTATTCAATGAGAACAACAGATTTAATTGCGCTGCCGTCCTACTTTTGTCCTGCGCGGTCCCCGTCACTTTTGAAGTATTATCATATGACGGAAGGAGCTTTGCTATTCCCTGTTGATAGAAGTTCGTCTGCTGAGTTATCAGCCATCGAGTCACAAGTGTTTCCGCCCTTAAATTTGTCGCCACCAAGATTAGCGTCAGCTCCTCAAACGGATGATAATCTGTATGCGAGATGTTCCAAGATTTCTTTAGTTACGGAACTATAGATCCTGTCAACTTATTTGCCGGTCGACCCTCGTATATCCAGCCTTCAGCTATAATTAAAATTAAATTTAGTTAATTACAGACATGCGAGTGATGAGAATATTAGAAATGCAATTGAGAGGTGGACAAACAAGAGGCTGGAGAAAATTTCATTACCTAGAATTCATATTGAAGTCCTATGGGTTATGAAAACTTGTGCTGTGGAAGGTACCAAGGTTTCGGGAAAAAATCTGTCTCCATCTTCAAGTTTCTGTACGATGTCATGTCCAAATAAAGCACAATATGAATCATCACCCTACAAATATTAAATTTTGTATATGAATAATGGAGACTTTTGTCATTTGTAATTTGTTACGGCAAGTTATTTTTGTTAGCATTATTGAATTGAGGAGGTTGTGACATGCATAGTAGGTACCATGGATTGAGAAAGCTAGAAGTAAATAAACGCAGATTTTTCTCTCATAACTTCGTCAGGAGAGACAACATGGGTTTGAGATTTGGACGTGAAAACAATACGTAACGAATTTAATGAAAATTCTTTCATTCATGGCCGTTTTAAGTAGGCTAGTTGAGGATGGAAAGAGACGGGAAAAAAAGCCGTGCGCTGTTGCTTAATCTGCCTTAGAATGCACAGAACAGGTTTTAAAACTCACTGCAGTCCAAACTTTTGGCCCATTCTATACAACATAATCATGTGTTCATACGAAACATCAGAAACACGAAGCCTTCTGTTGCTAAATTGCTTAAATATCCAGGAGCAATTTGCTTTTAAAAGAGCGTTTTCTGAAATAATACAAGATAAACGAAAATAAACAAAGTAAACAAATAAATGAAGCTACTTTTTCGCTGTTGATAACTGTGCTTCATTGTCACAAATTTTGTATCGGCTCTTTTTTTTTTTTTTTTGTATGGTACAAAGCGTTTAAATAGGACTTCAAACATACACTTTACCACATTAATTCTAAAAGCAAAATCTTGTACGTATTATGTGACCCAATTGCCCCTCTGTGTTAATTTATTACAAGTGTAAATCTGTTAGTTAGTCTAATTTGGCTTGCTTTTTAGACTTCTATAGAAGTGTGGGCAATGTGGTTTCTTAATATTATGGCAGATTTTACATAAGGTAACCACTGTGCTTTAAAGGGCTAGTAATCAAAGTGTACAGTAGGACTGTAGACACCATTGTAAATACGTGTTATAATCCTGTGGCATTTTGGTGCTTAACTCGAACTTGGAAGATCTGTGCCTGATTATTACTCCCTCCTTCTCTCCTCCTCGTGCTTCTCCTTCTTTATCTTCTTCTTCCTCCTCCTTGTGACCAGTCTAACACAGTTAGGAATTCTCTGTTCACCGCGTCCACTCTGGCCCGGAGTTTCAACCAGCCTCGCATGCAGTCGGAACCGGAAAATGAAGCTGCCGCGGCATGGAGTAGGCCACGCAGTTCCACCCAGTGCCGAGGCTTAGGATACGCAGGGCTATACACTGCACTCCCCCACACTTCATTATGCCGCGGTGCTTAATTAAGCGCCGGGGCAACTTTATTTAATGTGGCGCTCTGTACTGGCTTAAGACACGCCCAAATCTCAGAACAGTCGATTGTAAATATACCTGAGTGTCCAAACACATCATGATGTCGGAGCCTGTTAATAAATTCCACACACACACACACACACACACACACACCACACACACACACCCACACACACACACACCTACACACACACACACACACACACACACACACACACACACACACTACAGGCCTGGGGTGTAGAAAAAGGCAAGTTGTCAGCTTCGGGTTCGGGCTGCTTTGCCCTTCAGGAAAAATCACCCGATTTCCATTGGATGACACCGTAGGTGGGCCGGATTTCGAAACCCGAAGCTTGTGACTATATTTACCAAGTTCCTCTGGCAAACAGTTGGCGTATAGAATGCGTGTCTTTGTTTCGTTATATCGACAGCAGACTTTGTCACTTGGATATCCTGAACTTTTTCAATAAATGAGCTTTAAATTATTCACGAAATGCTAAGTGAAATAGCCCCTCACCTTATAATCTATACCCAAAGATATACCCGACAATTAATGTTAAATATTTATGACACGCACGCACAATGCCCAAGGTCTGTTCATTCACAGCTGACCGGGCGAACAGACGCAGACCAGGCATTTCGCATGGGGAAGTAAGATGGAAATTTCTCGCTGACGCCAGGGTTATTGGTTTCCGTATAAAATTTGTAGACACGTTTATTTACCATCTTATATACATGTCTAGCTATCATCTTATCATCTTTCTTCTTATTTTTCTTCTTCTCTTTCTTCTCCTCTTCTTCTTCCTTTGAAAACACTCGGTGCTTTGAAGTCCTTTCATGCATTCAAAATTTTCAAAATTGTTAGTCACCTACTCCTGAGTATACGAAAGTACGTCATCTGTTCCTCTTTGAGGTTCAGTTTTCAACCTGCCCTGTAAATTCGTCTCGGTAAGTGAAATGACAAATCTCGTAATACTTGCAGCTTCTACTTTTCTTTTTGCATTCCTTCTCACAATTGATATATTACTTCCAAAACGTAGATTCGCTTCGTACGCAACATTATATACCTACATAAACAAAAGTATTTATCGATGTATGGTAAGCACTGGGCTTTGATTTTAATGAGTTCAAAATTATTCAAATTTCTGGAAGAATTTTTGTTTACTTCCATATCGCTCTCCGACTTGTCTTTGTACGATGAATATTTATCAAGGAATATAGAAGAGAAAAGGGAGTCAGGATATGTCAGTTAATAGAGTGAGAAGGCTACATTCTGCAAGACCAGGTTTTGATTCCCGTCAGGGGCAGACAATTTTATTTTTGCCACCGCGTCCTAAGCGCCCCGAAGGCCCAATCATATCCTGTCAAATAGATTCTGGAATTATATTCTCGGGGGTAAAACGGTCGAGTAGTGAAGCTGACAACTCATCTCAATATGGCACCGAGGTTAAAACTGCATGGTGCTGACGGGAAAAGTGAACTTAGAATATTATATATATATATATGCCTGCATGTATACCGTATACGGATAGGCTGGAACAGTAAGCCTTTGTAGAGACAAGCGTGTTTAAGACATTCCGATTTGGCCTGATTTAAGGCTTTGACAGCGATGTTGTTGCAGTTTGAAGTCTTCTGGGATTTCAAGCCGTGTCGCGTGGTAAATAGTCCCCAGCGGTCTAAGGATTGCAGTGCACCCATTTTCATGGTTGCTGTACTTGGACACTTGACCCTGAAATGGGGACGCTACACTTATGCAAAACGTTAGTAACCCCTGTACAATGGGCACCTGGGGGTAAAGCGGCCAGGTCGTGGCGTTGACCACCCACCGCCATCTAGCGCCGAGGTTAAAGAAAAAGTAGAGTTATACATCTACCCCCCCCCCCCTCTCGGCTTTCATGGCTTGTTATAGGAGGAAAATTTACGTTTTACCTTTTTGCGTATATTATTTAAAGAAGCTTTCAGTTACTAAGATTTTATTTCGTTGGTGATGGGTAAATGAGCTCTGAGCACTGGTGGAATAATATTGACAAGGGGAAAAAAACGAAGTACTTGGAGAAAACCTTAGGCCAATGGCGCTTTTTTACACCACAAATTGCACACTGACTGACCTTTGATTGAGCCCAGGGTTCCGCAGCGAGAAATCGGGCTACTAACCACCTGAGCCGTGGCGCCGCCCAAGAACTTGGTTACCTTTGTAACATATTAAGCAGAATATTCGGGTTTTATTGCCTAGGGTTTACTGAGCTGGCTCAGAATTTGTTATTTGACACACCGACGCGATATTATCACAAGCCTGTTTTTCTTAACACATAAAGCATGTACAGTATAAAGGGTTATACATTTGCGAAACGTGTTGGACATCCCTAACTCAGCGGTTTGTCTCTCAGATAGAGGTCGTGCTGAGAACGTATAATTATCTAGAAACAGCGTCATACCATTTAATTCTCTAGTCTTGCCTGTGAATAAGCCTGAGAAATTCGCCAACTTCCCTGTCCTATCTAATGAGGCTCTTGAAGAGTCTGAATATAGAACATTTTCTCATACAGAATGAAGCTGTTCCAACGGGAATTTATTGCTGAGGAATATACGGTAGAGATTACAATCGCATTAACACTAAAATTAAGGTTACTTAACCGGAGGAAGATTTCGTTAATCGGAGCTGTGAATGCCTACTTTCCGTATTCAGATACAGAAAACTTCTGTCTTGTAGATAACATGCAAGTGTGGAATGGACGATAGCATGCATACGCCGAACATTATTACTTCGTGGGTATGGATTAATTTTATTGCTATTTTTCCCAAGTACTTACATATACTTTTGATGAGGCTTGAGTTTTTTTTTTGTGGTGAAGGGCCCCGCAGCAGATGCTACGGACGCACCGCAACCTAGAGGCTTATTGTGCAAGCCTGTGATGAAGATTATTAGTTTTTTTCGTTTTTCCAACTAATGGAATAATGAAACTGACAGGGGAAAACCGAAGTAAGCGGGGAAAAAACCTGTCCGGTGCCACTTTACTTTGTCCACCACAAATCCCACATGGACTGACCCGGGATAGTACCCGGGCGTCCGCGGTGAGAGGCCGGCGACTAACCGCCTGAGCCATGGCACGGCCCAGGCTTGAGTTACCTACGAGATAGGATCCAAAACCATGATTCCAGTAAGAAGTGTAATTTACCCAAGTTGTGAGGCTGAGTATCGGAGGTGGGGAATATATCCTAGTGTAGTGTTTCTCCTCTTTCTTAACACAGATTAATGTTGACGCGGGGTGTGTACAAAATGGGCGGTTGATGAGACCACAGGCCGGCGATGGGGTAGAATCGATCTTAACTTAGCCACGGAAGCTCGAGGTAATAATAAGCTAGCCCATAACATGAGCCACCGTCTGACGTCTTCTTCAAAACAACATTGGGGAAGGTCTTGTACATTCATTACGTTGTCATGGCAACTAAACAGACCGCTATGCGTAAAGGGAAATGGCGATAAGGGTAGGGGTCTATTCACTTATTTGTGCATCCTTGTGTTAGTAATGACGGGGAAGGAGACATGCAAAACAGACAAAACATACGTTTTGTGTTTTAAAAATTTACATTTAAACAGTATTTGAATAAAGGGGAAATCGTATTGCTTTGTGCGGTATTTGGATGGGTGACTCCAATACTTGTTGGCGGTAACCTTGGTCAAAACTCTTACAATCGTTGTGCATGTAATTTTAAGTACCACATTGCAAAGCAGCGTTATATGGGACAGTTGGCTTACAAAATGACAATACTGTAAAAATACACACAACTGTGATATAAATTGGTCCACGTATAATACAAAACTGTGCGGTTCGGGTTTGCCACCGGCAAGACACGAATGCCCTTTCCGTTCCAAAATAAGTATAATGAATTTTACCGTTATATACCTAAATCTGCATAATTGGAGATCGAGGCGACTTTTTTTGTAAATGCCGTCACAATACTGTCGTTCCTAATTCCTCGACATTGCTGCAATCTGTGTGTTAGTTGGCGTCAACACAAAACACTTTAATAGGCCTCACGATGAATAGCGCAAGTGCTACGTATTCATTACAAAGCAGCGACTGTATTTCATAGTCATATTCATTGACAGCTTTTTTGCTATCGGCTGCAGCATAATATTATGTTGAGAACAGAAACGGACAGTTAAGAAAACATGTCAAGAAAAATGTAAGACAACACCAATTTCCCTTCGGGCCTTGGGTTCTTCATACATGTATTCTTTGTAGTAAGAAATGGCAATTGTGGTCGGATGGAGACAAAAAGTATGGTGGCATTGGCGTACATTGAATTTTGTACAATACCAGCTACATTAGAGTTTGTAAGCTATAATCACATGAAAGTAGAAATATGTGCTATATGTTACCTATTTTAAATATTAATGCCCACGGGAGATATGACGCCGTATTATCTGGTAATTAGTTACCAGACCAAGTGGCGTTATATCTCAGTAGACAGTAATCACAGTCAATGCCGTAAAGCTTTAAATTTCCTACATTTATGTTTCGTTTTGTGGCACGTATTT
Organism: Reticulitermes speratus; assembly: GCA_021186555.1. Taxonomy (NCBI): domain Eukaryota; kingdom Metazoa; phylum Arthropoda; class Insecta; order Blattodea; family Rhinotermitidae; genus Reticulitermes; species Reticulitermes speratus. The sequence continues at coordinate 13,309,354 of JAJKFL010000001.1, forward strand.
TTAAATATATATGTGAATTTTATATATTTATTTTTATGTTGAGTGGACAAACTCAAACTAGTCTTCGTGTGGAAAAGACCTGAGATATGTACTTTATCCTGTGGTTACTTGTATGGTTTTGATGCCTATTTAACCCACTTCCTTAGAAGTAAAAACAAGTTATGTCCTTGTGCGAGTGAATGCGTATTGCGTAGAACTTCATACTAAACAGATCACGAAGTAAGCGATATTTTAAATAAATTTTTGTGTGAAGAAACTACCAAATATGACTATAATATAACTAATTAATCAGTTTAAGCAGTAGTAGGGAACTATGTATCTATGTATTTAACTAACTTCTGTGGCGATGCAATGTGTTGCGGTTTCAAGGTTTCTGTGCCTTGTTTATAGACATTTATTAGGACTCGCTGGATGGCGTTCTGCTGTCGCGAGGTTTGTACCTACACAGGCCAACTCAAGCACGGAAAATATGTCGACTTATATTCATGACCGAAGTGAGATGCGAACACTCCCCCCCCCCTCCCCAAACCAAGTAAGCGAGCGATAGGAATCAGTACTAGCCTTACAGTGTGCGGCATCTGTGGTCAGGAACTATGGCGATGTGAATTGTGGACTATTGTCATTATGTTTTAGTTTCTCTTAACCTCACTGTTGCATTCGTAACATGTAAGTTCAACTCATATCAGGGAGTTGGTCCCAGACTTTCACTAGTTTAATAATTTGAGACTTTCATTACGAGCTTGAAGAAAGTTAGAGTAGTTGTGAGTATCTAAATAATAAGTAGTCGACGTCATGGAGCAGAGTCCTTCTTGAAAAGCTTAGTTTCTCAGCTGGTCAAGAAATTCCCCGTCTTTTGCGGAATACGAAGTTTCATTACAGCGTTCACATGAGCCCGCCACTGTTTCCTATCGCGGGCCAGATCAACCTAATCCACGTCCTCGCAACTGACTGTTTGAAAATCCATTTTAATATTATCCTCCCACCTACGCCTAGGTCTTCCAAGTGAAGTCTTTCCCTCAAGTTTCTCTACCAAACTCCTGTATTCACCTCTCCTCTCCCCCATACGTGCCACGTGCTCCGCCCATCTCATTTCTCTTGATTTGATCACCAGAGTAATATTTGGTGGGGAGTACCAATTATGAAGCTCCCCATTGTGTAATTTCCTCCAATCCCTTGTTACACCGTTCATCCTAGACTCAAATTTCTCCCTCAGCAGCCAATTCACGAAAACTCTCAACCTGTTTTCTTCCCTCAATATGAGACATCAAGCTTCACACCCACATAAAATAATAGGCTTATTTTAATCTTTATATTTTAATAGTTATATATCAGGGTAATAGCCTCTTTTAATTCCGCTAACACAAAAACCCTACATTAATTTCAAATATAAATCCAGTCCAGCACACAGATCACGTATCTAAAATCCACTTTAGTAGTAGCCTCCCATGTCTGGCTCAGTTTTCCAGGTTTCCAAGAGCTTTGTTTAACAAAGAGTTACGCATGCAATATGCAACCGCTTGGGTAGTCTGTCGTGTTAATGACGAAGAAAGAAATGTCAGATGTTTAACGAGACTCCGTCAAAAGCTGTAAGTATTCGAACATGGGTGACATGTGTATTTAGGCTGCTTATTTCTACAATCGTGAATTTTGGCCTGGATCGAAATCCAATACTGTAGTACCGTAAACATGCCAATCAATCATGCTGAAATGGGGATGACCGTAACATTATGTGTGTAATTTTCTCCTTCCACCTCCTCTTTTTTTTTTCCTAGATATTTCGTCGTCTGGGAAATCGGTTGAGAACGGCGAGAGTGTGGGGGTTCTGCAAGAGGTGGCAGAGGGGTGGAGAGGGCATAGGTAATAAAGGGAAGGGGGCAGTTCGATATGGCGCCATTACCGAATGCCATAGAAGTGCGTCTCTCCTCATGGTGGTGCACGCACCCCCTTCCCGCTTTGGGCCGGCGCTTTCCGACGGGCAAGCATTGAGGCCACTCACGCGAGCTGGAGGGACTTACCCCTAACCCCGACTCCAGTCAGAAATTTGCGTGTCGACAAATTCAAGCCATTAATACCTTAGTGCAGAAATGCTTAATGAAAGATTCAAGTTATAGTCTATAAGTTCTTGCGTTCACATACGCTTACTATGTCGGGTAAAAGTTATCCGAAACGTTTAACAATGATAATGTTGATAATGTATAAGATTAGCTTGATTTATACGGTGTGCACTATACACCGTTTTACAGGAAACCAGAAAATTACGTAAAACGGCAACTTTTACCTTTTCCGCATTAAGAAGACACAAGTAACAAACCCAGCACACGTTGTAAAATGTACTCGCTGTGTTTGTGGTGCAGAATGTGACACCGAAGTACTGGTCATTACAGGGTTAAAGCTTAGTCTCTTACTCCAAATAAAGTATATGGTTGGTGGATGCTAGAGATAAAGTGGAACGAGAAAATCATATGAAGAAGTAATTCGGGGGTGCAAAATTTTCCAAAAATCGAGGAGCCACCTCAAAATTCTAGGCACCAGAAGGTGTAAAGCAAGTTTCATACGGAGAGCCCATAAATATTAGGCGCCACCTTAAAAAAAATTTAGTCGTCACGGCGAACTGACGCTCGGTATTTGTGCCCCCCTAAGGTAATTCGTAATTTGCATTCTCTCCATAGCCGATCCCAGTGGCTGCGCGGTCTAAGGCATGGGCCTGCGACTGCTCGCTTACTGGGATTGTGGGTTCGCGTCCCGCCGAGGGCATGGATGTCTGTCTCTTGTGAGTGTTTTGTGTTGTCAGGTAGAGGTCTCTGCGACGAGCTGGTCCTTCGTCCAGATGAGTCCTACTGAGTGTGGTGTGTCTCAAGTGTGATCGTGAAGCCTCGAACAAAGAGGCGGCCTTGGCCACCAAGAGGCTGTCGAGCCATTGAACAAAAAAATTATCTCCATAACAGTTTAAAATATCTTTAGTCTTAACTCACCGTGCATTTTCATTATTTTAGATATACACCAACAAAATGCACAAATTAATAAAGGTGCAAATTAGCAAATTGCACCTTTATTAATTTGTGCATTTTGTTGGTGTATATCTAAAAAAAAAATTTTAAAATATGTTCAAAAATTAACTAACTCATTGGGTCAGGGTGTTTCTCGAAAAGTTAATAAGTATTTCAGGTGGTGGAGAAATTTCCTCCTGTTGTCATAGAAATATCATTATAGTGGTCACCCCAGAACACACAAGTCAGAAGCGTTGCTGCTTGATTCAGTTTGCTCTGTCCCTTAGGGCAAAAAATTAAAGTTTGCCTCCATATAGGTGTAGAACAAAGTATAAATTTATGGTTTTGTGCATTTAAAACTTGTGAAGGAAAAAATTATTTCTTACAACATATATGTAGGCAGCCGGGGGTGTTGGTCGGTATAGCGATGAGCTACGTGCTGGACGGTTCGGGGCTGAAACACTGGCAAAGAGCAAAAGGTTTTCTCTTCCCCAAAACCGTTCAGACTAACTCTGTTGCCCCCCAGTCTCCTATTCAGTGGGTATCAGGTTTCGTTTCCGGAGGTGAAGCGGCCACGGCCTACAGTTGACCGCTCATCTCCATGTAGTGCCGATTTAAATGTGTGGAGCTACACCTCTGCTCCTCCTATGTGCCTTCATGGCGTGGACAGGGATAACCTTACCTTTACAAAATATTTGCATGTCACCATAAAAATTCAGTGGCCAAGTTGCATTGATTTATTGACTTGTCATTAGCGCAATAACTTCTTATTTATTGTCTTCAAATCACAATGTATCGCCATTCCCAGTCTTCATTCTTTGGTCTATCAACAAAGAAATTATTCAAAACAGTTTTTAAAAAATTCATATATGATACTATTAAAACAGATGTGAAATGGATTCATTGACTTTTATTAGACTACAAAAGTAGACAGACAATTATTTTAAAGTAACTGTCCCTGTAAACAGAAGTTCTACGACAGCGAATTCATAATCAGCTGATGGTACTTTTTCCAGAAGAGGCTATGAAATATGCCCCATAACTGCTGTTCTCTATCACGGTACGTAGCGCTCCATAATACCTTTCATAGTACAGTATACTCAAAAGCATGTGTTTCCTAATGTTACTCTGAACATTGCAGAGTTTTGACTTCACGGAAGTTCCTTAGCAGTGAGGTGATAACGACAGGCCTACATAAAGAAACAAGGACACTCGCCCACCACTTACAGCCTGCTGAACTTTCTCCATAGTGACATAGTGACACCTACGTAATCGAGTAAGCACATCTGGTTTGTGACTAAGAGGAGAGTTTTGCCATCGTAAGGTGACTGCGTAGGAAAAATATCAATGTTTAATCAACACGACTGGGTAGGTGTACAATGATTGGATTAAATTCTCGGAATTATTCCTTGCACTCACTTCAGTACCTTTTGTCTCCACACATCATATCTAGAAACATAAAGATCAAAGCAAACATTGTCATGCTGTCTCCAGTTCTTTTTGTATGTACGTAGAACTTGGTCTGTCACGTTAAAGGAAGAACTGATATTGAGCGTTACTGAGAAGAGGGTGCTGAGAACAATATTTTGAACTTAAGTGGAAGGATGTGGCGCGAGACTTGACGGTAGTGCATGATGAGGATTTCGTCATTTCGCACCAAATATTTATTATTAGGGTGATGAAATGAAGGTGAATGAGGTTCGCGGAACATGTACAGATAATGACGTAGTACATGTACTATATAGCATTATGGGCGCGATTAAAAAACTTTAGTTCGGAAAAACACGTCACTGAACCTTCGGAATATTTTATGTATCAAAATAAAATGCCGATCCCAGTGGTCGCGCGGTCTAAGACGTGGGTCTGCGGCCGCTCGCTTGCTGGGATGGCGGGTTCGAATCCTGCCCGGGGTATGGGGGTCTGTCTCTTGTAAGTGTTGTATGTTTTCAGGTAGAGGCCTCTGCGACAGGCCGACTCGTCCAGGGGTGTCCTGCCCAGTGTGTGTGATCAGGTGGAATAATAACCCTCTACAGCTACAACAAGTTCAGAATAAGAAAGAAATAAAGAAGAAAATAAACTTATAATTAGCATTATTTGAAATATGTGCTCCATGTCATTAGTTTATCGGATAATTTCACTTAGACATTTTTTTTATTTTTGCTTGGGTTTACCTGGACACGAAATTTGGATCGACTTGGAGGGAAGATTATAAATTTCTCTCTCCACGATAAAAAAGAAGCAACAATCTCTGAAGCACTTTATTCCCTCCAAGGTCAGCCGGTCATAGTCGTCGCTGCCAACAGTAGTTAGTGGCAGTCCAAAAGTAAGGAAGGTTGCGTTGCATCTCTCTAGAGACGTTTTCGAGCGAACCGGAAGAACTGGTTTTTCTTTCATCTTCTTCTAACTTACAAGAGCTTGTGGTATGTTTGATATTCTTTGCCTCTTTTATTTCTCTGTCCCGCTGTATTTGGGCGGAGGCTTACATTAAATACTCTACACTTGCGCAAAGACAATGGTAGTGAGTCTTCATTCACATCAAGTTCCTCGTGTTGCTTAGTTTTGTGTAACGAAACTTCCTCAACTGCGTAGGTTACCCTGTCCGGAAGTTACCGCTGTTCCCTTCTTCCGGTACTGAAGCTGACCAATCACTTCCACCAACAGTCAAAACGGAGCTTTATAAACTCGTCTTGTACGTCTTCATGACATGTTATCTAGGTATACGTGCAACTTGCTTTTTAAGTTACAGATTGAACTCTTCGAATTAAAGGGCGGATATGAGGGACGAATAAGGGCATGAAACGAGGGGGTCGTGTCTTATTTTAAAACACTGTCGCAGAAAGATGTCTGAAAATACTGAAGCAAACCACGACAATAAGACAGGCACCTCTCGCGAGACCCGAACCTGGGACCTCTCGGAATACGGAACAGGAGTGTCAACCCTACAGCCCTACGTTAGATCATCACGTGGAGAGACGTGCAGCAGCTGCCGCGGGGTGATTTAAAGAAAGAGTTAACGTTGTTCATTTTTACTGGCACCAGTGGTTCTCTTTTTCAGAAAGCAACTACCGTGCATGTGGGTAGCATAGATGCTAAAGATCACTGTCGCTGGGGCGGTGACTCTGTTTACTGTGGCAGAAATATGCAGACGTTTGGGGGAACCTGCTGCCTTCATGTTCAGAGTATAAGAAAGGTCGGTACCTAGCTACCGAACCATAAATTGTTGTACCCATAAAGATAATCGTCTTCAAAATCATCACCTTTAGAAACCGAAGCTTCAACATGAATATTTGCCGCTTCATCACCAGTTCTTCTCGTAATTAAATTTTGTAACGAAGCACTATTTTAATATCGTTCCTGTCACTTTAGGGAGGGGAGGAATCAACCTCTAAACCTCACCCTCGGAAGGTGGCCCTGACCGCAGTGACATAATAAACAAGAGATGTGTATCAGGAACTGATGCTGGCTCCATTGTAGTGGCCATCCATTGTAACCACATGTTTCTGTACTGCAGCTTGTCTTGGTGAGAATTTTGTAACGAATGAAAGGGAAGGGGTGTGGAACATTTGCTCAAAATGTTTGCAGAGGAGGCTGTACTGTTACAAGTTTGGGAACAAGCTGTGTACATGATACTGAGGACTAGAGGGTTAAGGAAGCAACTCGCGTGTCAGTTTTACAATAGAAAATCGTTAAAACGTAGGATAAATGCCTAGAAAGGTACAAAGCCCCGTTTCTTTATGTCTGACTAGGAGAGTTTAAAAATTACATGATTGTAGTCTTCACGATTCACGTTTATCGGCTAATATTGTTAAGAAGGTTCAATGAAGAATCTTGGGATGGACGAAAGTTGTGGCACGCCCTGGATATGCAGAAATGGGTTTGGCAAGCTGTGATGAAGGAGGCCTGGTGTGAGATCTGAGTGTAGCTGAGAAGATAGCACAAAATGATTGTCAGGTTGTGAAGTGAAATGAAATCGACTGGCACAGGGCGGAGCTAAGTAGTGGGGTTTTGTAATGATGGGTTTCTAATTTGGGCAACTTCACTGAGTCCATTGTTTCCAACGGTAACTTTTCTTACTTGTGTTTGGGAGGCGTCCTCTTCGAATCTCGCCAGGGACACCAAATATCCTGAGAGTTTTTTTCATTATTTTCCTGAATTTCTCCAGAAAATTTTCGAATTAGTACCTTAAAGTAGACCACGGCAATTTCTTTATAGTTCTTTGCTACTTATTTAGTATCATCCAATCATTCTACGCGGTATAATTTGAGGTATTGACAGCATACGTCAATAAACCCAAGTGTGCCTGAATAAACAGAGAACAAAAAATAACAGGGATTTTCTTGGTCAGATGAATAACTAGTACTTCTTCAAGGAAGACTCTGTACCAAGGAGTTGGTTGTGTGTCAGTTTCCTCCCCTCGTTCTTCGAAGGCAGTTGGAATCTTCATAACGAATGCTAACCAAAGCAACAATCTTTATTCTCTTTTTTTCTGCATTTCGGAACTTCAATAGGCCTGCACAAAACGTCGTCTTTAATATTACTCAATCTTAGGCCTTACGTAAGCTAGACGGTGTGGTTAGTACTTGGGAAAAGAAAATAAGTTATGGAAACATTTTTAAAATGAAGTGAACACAGAATTTTCATATTGTACCTTCCTGCTTGCCAGAGGAGTCACGGATAGCGTCCAGACTCAGACCACAAGGGAAGAGACCACTTAGAAAATCCAGACATAGAAGGGGAAATATTATTAGAACAGGTCTGTAAGAAGTTATACGTAAAGCTGTAAATTGAACTGAATTAGCTCAAGATGGTTTAGTGCGGCAAAAAAATTGTCATCACGATGATAAAATTTCGGGTTTTATGACAGACAGTTGATTTACCTTTTGAATGAAAATTAACTGCTCAAGAAGTCCGAAGAATTAATTGTGATGAATGTATAAAAGACTCCAAAATTGACACTGCGGATGGAGAGAATTTCGGAGACCCGACAGAAAATTTTCCGAACAGGGTGGAAAAGGATCCTTGTTGTCTAATACATGTTCATACAAAAACAGAAAAGAAGACACTGGGCGTAAAATAGTTACCTAACTCCATGAAGCAGGACTTTTTTCTTTGTGAAGCTAAAAGTCGTTCAAACAATCAGGAAATTTTCTGCCCGAAAGTGTGGTGCATATCCTTCCTGCTTTCTTAATGATGAAAAGAAATAATTTGCGTGAGGTTGGAGGTTGTCAGAGTTGTGAAGATTTAAATTGTGGTCTTCTTGTTTAAGACAACTCGTACCGTAGTAGTCACATACGTCTGTGAGAAGATGGGGATAACGGGTTTGTGCGTAATGTTGGTGAACACCTACCGGACTACACGATACCAAAAGCTAGAAGGCGATATTCTAAGGCATAATATGTATTTACTTCAATATAAAAGTTGAATAAATGTACAGAGAGTTAACGTTCGTCTGTGGTTTGAAGTTCAAGGGGATCTCACTTTTTGACAAAACGTTTTGGAGCATGTCTTCCTTAATCCTTACAAATCCTCACTGTTCAGCTGAGTGGCTGAGTTAACAAACACCGGAGGTACCTTAGGGAGGGTGACGAAGTTTAAACTGGTTAGGGTTGGAAAGAAAAGGATTGTGACTTGTCTTAAGGGACAATGAGAATTGTTGTGGAAATGCAGTGCCAAATAGGAATCAGACATGTGCTTCTGATGTGCCTGCTCCTTTCGGTGGAGTCGTTGAGATACACGTGTAAGGATTCTGGTGTCTGAATGCCTTTCAGCACTTGCACTTCCACCACTTCGTAATATCAGTCTTCCAAAAACAATGGTTCCTGTCGTAAAAACAAGCGTGCACTTCTGTAGCTGTCACAATACTAGTGTCCAAATTCCGCATTCTGTTCCGGGAGGACTGCTTTTGCTTTGCTTAGCGGGACTGTTAGCAACATCTTTACATTTTGTAGTATTACTGAGATGTGGTAGAGTAACTTGTAATGATGAATCGAAGGAGGGGAGGGGGAGTACAATTTTCCTTGTCAACGCCACGAAGTCATATAGGGGGAGTAGAAGTAGAGCCCACCTTTATTTAGCGCCGACGTTACGAAAGAGAGGATCTATACCCCCAATCCCATATATGCCTTCATGGCGTGCACAAATGAAGATTCTTTTACTTTACCAGACTACTCGGAGTCAAAAAGAATTTTGTTTCTAAGAAGACTGTTTACTTATCAAAAAGAACACGTGGTTGGAAGACCAAAAAATGCAGATGAAGTTTCATAAATAAAATAAAGACAGCTAAGATTTCAGTCTCTGTGGGTTATGACGTGGTGTGGATTGTTACGTGTATACCAAGGTTTCAGAGATTCTTCCAGCCTCCATCTTCAAGGTAGTCCAGAAGATAAAGGCGGTAAGCTCATCTGAAATGTTGGTACCTATATACCAGTCCACACGGCGTCATATCCCAAAAGACTGTAATTTGCATCAACACCGTTGTGAGAGTCTCGTCTCACAACGGTGAGACTGTCGTTTCTGAGGTGATGAGACAAAGGAAGAATACTGTTTGCGGTGTATAGTAGTGTACTATTTTTAGGATCATAAATCTATCAAGGAAGTAAGAGAAGATATTCAAAGAAAGTAAAGTAAAGTTTTTCCTCTGAACTCTACGAAGGCATATGGGGAGTGGAGGTATAGCTCCACTCTTCTTAACCTCGGCATCTGATGTGGTGAGTTGTCAACTTGACGCACAGACCGCTTTACCCTTTAGGAAACTGCCCCCGTTAGCCGTTGCATAGAAGACTGGTGTCTCCTCAGACCAAGTTTCGACGCTGTAGTGGAAAGAAAAACATTTTGCGCCTCCTCGCACAGCACGCAGCATGGCAGGGTCGGACTTAGGGGAGAGCCAGCCGGCAGCTGCCCGGAGAGCCAACTTACCACGGGCGCTAAGACGTCATTGGAGTAATCGAAAATATGGTGTTAGTAAACTCAGATTCCCACACGACAAAGAATTTCTCTGAAAATTATCTGAAATTTGGGCATGCGCCCTCAAAAATGTTCGCCAGCCCTGTCCTAGGCTGAAAATGTTGAAAGAATATCGGTTTTAAGGGGCGCCAAATCATTAACCTTCCCGGGGCGCCTAGATGTCTCGGGCCGGCCCTGTAGCCTAGTCACTATATCGACTACGCTACAGCGGCTTCAGCTTTGGAAATATATAAATTAAATTATAAAATAAATATTAAAAGAAGGATGACATCGTAAAAACGGTTACACACTCACTCGTACGAATTATCTCCAAAGACGATGCCTTTAAAACATTAACTAAATGGAGGGATAGCTAGACAGAACGGCCTAAGAAAGAAACAAGTATAATTAGCGCTCAAAGATATCCTCTTGAATCGCAAATGAACATTTGTAAGTATTTTAAGACATCCTGTACTGTAGTTTTACGTCTTGTAACGTCTTATTTACACACCACGTAGACGCAAGATGTCATTGTACTTTCGCTGAAAGTATGTTTTATTATAGACCCATGAACGTGATCATTCCGTTAAGAAAGCAGAAAGCAAAAGATAAATATATAGAAGTTCAGAAGGTTTTAAATTAAAAGTGTACGCAGAACCAAGTTTACCACAAGGAATAATTGAGAAGATGTGACGTAGACTACATTTCATTCACTTTCAACGTTATGGAGTCATAACATTTTTTCACCTTATTCATCACTTCGTCACCCCTTAGCCACCAGCTTCTTCGCGGAAGAGGTCAATGTCCTACATACGATTCGTCTCTCTCCCAGCTTCTTCGATTTGAACCAGTCGAAGGGCTAGAACCGTTGCATTAAACCTACATCACCAGCGAAGCCCTGGATCCTACAGGAGTTTTGTCTGAAAATAAGGTATAGGGGCACTGAAAAAGTAATAAAATTTGTATATTTATTGTTACGATAAGTAGAATGAGATGGGCGGGAATGTGGCACGCATGGGGAAGACCAGCAATGCGTACATGGCTGGTTGAAAAGCCCGCAGGAAGGCAGCTTGGAAGATCAGAGAATAATATTAAAATTGGGGAAGTTGACGTGACCGTAACCCTCTAGCCTTACACCCGAGATGTGCCTGGTTCAAGTATCCTCTGAGACATCGGCTATTGTGACTGGCTTACTGTGGGTTTCGCCAGTTTCTGCAGGCCAATGCCGAGAGTACCTAGATTAGGCTGCGACCAGCTCCTTCCAAATCCTTTCCAATCCAATTCATTCATACGACACTTCAACGCTATATAGTGTGAGATACTGACAGTGTCTTAAAATAAAAAAATCTAAGGCAACAGACCGTCTATTTTTGCTGGAATTTTTTGTGGTTTTCCATAGCCTCTCCAAGCAAATACGGATCCGTACTTCGATAAACTACGACCACTTCCACACGCTGTCTTCTCAGTCTCTTTACCATTCGACGCGATGCATAGGTATGTAGCATAATTATTGAGTGTCGTTAATTAGCCTAATGATATTCGTCTTAAATCACACAGAGGGGTGGTCTGCACTGACTTTGTGGCAAAGTCAAAGTGATGCAATCTTGGTTTCTGCTTCCGAGGTAATTGCGTCATTCAAGAACACGTGAATCTCTATGCCGCTGTCACGGTGCAGGTACCAACAGCTAGAAATCTTCCTGTCATAAATATTTAGTATGGGTCCATGACGTGTGACACCTGCTGTTACATCAAGCCGGCCCCAGTGGCGGCACAGATCACACATTGTAAGCGATGGGTTCGAACCCCGCTCGGAGAGTGTTCGTTCTCGGCTTTTGTGTTGACCTTGCAATTATCTGGACTCCTCTTTGTACGAACGTTATCACCTACCTGGTTACAATAACCTCGTAGGTGAAGGCCAAATGTTGTTGTATACATGCGACATATCACTCAAATTCGTTCTTTGTAATTTTTGCATGTCTCACTGATTGCAATGCCAATTTGCTGCGCACGCTAATAACATTATATACATCATAATGAGCCATAAATATTTTATTGTAGCATATACATTTTTGACAATGATTTTACATCAGTAATATCTACTTGCTTCCGAAACGTAGTGTTTGTTTTGACTATTGGTGACAATGGGCAAAGTCCTTGTGAATGTTGTTGATATTACTCACGCCGATGTTGACTTTGTGTTTTACCAAACATCTAACTGTGTCAAAACCCGTGGGAGTTTTAAGATTTTCACAGCGGCGCTGTTTAGGATCCCGACCTTCTGGAATAAGACGCTGCGCAGATGAGTGATCGGTTCCCAGTCCCTTAACATGTGATTTCTTTACTAACTAAGCAACTACTAGCTTCTCAGGAAGGACTTTGCTGCATGCTGGTAGTTGTATCAAAATTTTGTGTATTTTATTACGTTATTGTTTTCGTAATATGTGTCAGTGAATTAAATATATTTTGCTATTACTTAAGGATACAAAACTATTTAGATCGGATGGGAAATTCGCTCGAATGTCATGTTGTTATTTTGCATGCCACGGGAAAAGAATACTGTAAGGAGGGTTGCATGATTTTCGGATATCTACCAGAGCCACTGTCAGTACCACATACTATCTTGCAGGATATGATACTGGTGTGAGAAGTACCAGCAACCATAGCATACAAATTCTGAGAATAAGCCCGAGATATCTGATATCAACTACACTGTGAATGTCTCCATTTCTGTATATATATGTGTACTTACTTACAGATTTTTACGTAAGGATCCAGGACGCAATTCCCGTCGTAAGTATTTTTACACAATGACGGAGAGGACTTCTTGAGTTGTTGCTGGTAAAGTAATTATTGTTCTTTTTACCACTAATAACTCGAAACAGATTTCACTGATGGGTGTGGAATAAAAGAAGTACCTTAAATAATCATAAACAAATTTACGCGAGTGGCATAATTATATTCATTATTATGGTCTGGCTGTTTTTTATAGCAGAATGTAGATATTCTGAGCTAGCACTATGTCTGCTCCTGCTGTGAAGATTATTTGGGATAATTTCAGCGGCACACAGAAACATTTAAAGTATGTAGGCCTATGTATGTGTATGTCTAAGCCTATTTGATTTTAGTACTAGTTTGCTTTACTTATTCAGTTAAGAGCAACTGGAGAAGACTGTTTAATGAAGAACTTTATGATATGTACTTCTCACCATATTTTATTCGAAAGATAAAATCAGAAGGATTAGGTGGAAGCGGCATGTGTCATGTATGGGGAAGAGGAGAGGTACATACAGGGCTTTGGTGGGAAGCCTGAAGGAAAGAGTCTACTTGGAAGACCTAGGCGTAGATGGGAGGAGTATAATAAAAAGGATCTTCAAGAAATAGGACTGTAGGGGGAGGGGCGTGGACTGAATTAATCTGGCTCAGGATAGGGACAGGTGGCGGGCTCTTGTGAATGCGGTAATGAAACTTCGGGTTCCATAAAACGCGGGGAATTTTTTGACTAGCGGAGGAACTATTATTTCTCTATTAGTTCTCAAGGTCTCTGCTCCAGGAGTTAGTTAGATAGGTAGTTAGTTAGCTGATTTGTTTGTTAGCTAGAAGTAAGCATATATTGTGTCGTGTATGTGGTTTGTCATTATTGTTCTTGTTTTCATTATCATTATTATTACTAATACTATTGCAGTCTGTTCTTTACATGCTCAGAACTGAGATGTGGGGAATAAGGCAACAGTCATTATAAAAGGAAATTTTGGATTCGGACACGCATGTTTCCAATAAAAGGTCGTAACTGAGGGAAACTTCTCTCGTACCCCCTCTTGTCCACGTTTTGCCTAGCCCACGAAACTCATTTCCTCCCCTACATAAATCCCTCCCTTCTCTTCCCCTCCCCAGTGCATAAACCATGCGCTATCACGTCCCCACCCCTTGTTCCATCCGCCGCCTACACCCCAACCCTCGTAGTCCAGAATTTTTTCCTTTTACACAATTTTCGTGGGAGCCATTTCTGATGAAAGGTTGCAGTTATGTAGTCTATAGACAACTTGTAGGAGTTACCGGGAGGAAAGGGGAGTAAAAAACCTTCTGACTTGCATAGCACTGAGTTAGTGTAGTTTAGGTTCTAAGCGAGACTAGTGTGCGTGAAAAAAGTGCGCGGTGAGTGCGTTTTTCGTGCGTGTATGCGTGGCCGGACGAACGCAAGCAGTCGAACAGATAGAGCCGAGAAGTTGGGAGTACCAGCGGATGTTACCTATAAAAGTATTGTAAAATTATATTATACTGTTCAGTGCTTCGGTGTTTTGTTGCCATTTACTCTTCTATATTCCTGAAACCTTTAAGTTTTCGTAAAACCCAAGTGTCGTGTTACTGGAAAATAAACACTCGCGTATTCAAATGCGCAGAATATGTAATTGAGGAAATGGTTTTATTCATACAACGCTACAAGAGTCATTACCATTGAGCACCTTCCCCTTTCTCTACAAGCAGGTAAGTTAATATGCACAGCCTTCTCGCGTTTCCTTGGTAACGCATTTGTTTTATGGCCCGCGATATTATTTCGTTAAATTATATACTGGTTCTCTTTATTAATTGCGTCAGTTATTACTCTCTGTAAATTAAAACAGGTTCTCCAGTGTTTATCATTTTTATCCAGACATTCTCTGAGTAAAGTGCTCAAATGTAGTTAATACCGTGATATTTACTACGCTGCTTAAATAGTACAGGCATTAGTAATATGGTAACAATTTCAAGAGAAGAAAATTACACTTGTTGTCAGGTGATCTAATTTAAAATTAAATTTCAGAATAAGTGTGAAAATGGAGCCATAGGTTGGTTAATAACTTAGTGCTTCATGTAACTTTAATTTAGTGTCATATAATGTCGATGTTGCTAAAATGCTTGCATCTTCAATCATGTGACTTCCAGATTTAAAGTTACGGCTTCTTTTTCCAATTTTGTATTCTGGTTCGTGTTTGTGACTTTGTTCTTAAATATCAAGATTGAATACCAGTTGGTAACCGAAGGGGTTATAAATAAATATGAATTTCTGTGCGAGATTTGAGGTTCTGTCACTGGTTACGCTGTGCCTTGGGTAAATAAATCCGACGTTTCGAAAGATTGTAGTGCTTTCAGTGTTCAGGATCAGACTCCACCCTAAGATGAAGGTACTACAATCCTTCGTAAAGCTTGATTCTGAAGATGATGGCAGTACGGTCCTTTGAAATGTCGGAGACAGCATAACATCCAGGAAGATGTAAAACTGCAAGAGTTCACGCCTTTAAAATATTTCCATTCGGAGAACAATGTTCTTGTCACCATTCGTGTTATATGCCCTACACTATTTCGAAATTATTACGGGAATTGTACTACTTTTAACTGCGTGGTTTGCTTTACCGTTGTCAATGATCCCAGGTGTTCTTAGGATGGCTGAATTATATGCCTACCTTTTCTTGGACACATCAACCTGTTCTGAGTCTGAAATGAATCTGAAGGCATAAATCTTTAGACATTTGACAGGAATAAGTGTGGACCAGACGCACGTCTATACAGGACAACAAAAAACAGAAGGCGGCGAACGACATCCATGCCTTGAACTGGGTTCGAACTTAGTCTTGCGAGTCAACGCCCCTGATTCTTAATAGTGAGGTCTCGGGTTCGAATCTGGGCAAGCATACTGACAATCCTAGCTGGAAATTTTGCGATTTTTCTCAGTCACTCTATAAAAATGTCGAGATAGTGTACCACATCAAATTAGTATATTATCGCATCCTTTCACATACTTTACTATCATTATTCTCTGTCTTCTGCCATTTGATGCTAGCCTCTAGCCTGAGGCACTGACAGCGTCGTTAAACAAACAGAGCTCGCCGTGCCAGTGTTCCAGGTGTCCAAGAATTTACGCGCATTTGGACTGCGCAGCAAAATAAAATTAATAGCTACCAGAAATTTAAAAGAAATGGTTGCAATGAATTACAAGTGATTATATTTGTAAATGTTTGTAGGAAGTAAAACATTTAAAAGTGGAATTGGCCATCCTGTTATGTTACCAAAATTATATTTTTGAATGACCCGCCTCAATGCCCATGGACCACGCACAATCCGGCTGTAGGTCGCGAACATCCTGTAAAGATGGCAGCACCAACATGAGGCTTGGGAGGGTAGATGGGAGTTGCAAGGTTGTTGACCAGCAGACGAGAAGGGAAGGCAGGAGTGGTTTGGTGGGTTGGTTGGAAACCCAACTGGCAGGTGGGCTTTGCTCAAGGTAAGGGTGGAAATTAAGAAATTAATTCGACTTCAGTGTGAAATTCGTATTTGTACGTTGTTAGTGTAGTGAAATGTGGTACATTGTGTCTTAGTGATGGATGACAGTGCGAAATAGGGTTGATCTTTCGTCCTTGCTGTTGAAAAGGATGTAGAAGTTAGTGCGGTCGAGAGGGTGTTTGTGGAGGGGTACGGGGTGGGGAGAAGTCTGGATATTCCGTCTGGCAGTCGTCTAGGGCAGCTTATAGGGGTGCGTTGTTGTGCTGAAAAAAAATAAAGAATAGGAATCCCCTACGATTTGCCATTGACCTTGAAATGTCTGACGATTTAGGGAACACCCTGACGTATTTTCGCACACGCTGATTTGTTGTTGCCAATAGGAAGAGGCGGTGCATAAGAAGGAAGGCTTTTTGTTATGAGTTGTTCAGGAATGTTGTTATGATAGAGCCACAGTTTCTTTCTGGTATTTGTGCGTGCTGTGTGTGCGTGTGCGAAGGCTCTCCGCCAGAGGGACCGCCATTACGAACGCATCATGCCCTTACGCATCATTACGTAAAACCTGGCCGTGTGGCGGATTTTATTAAATCGAATCGAGAATTCGGAGTTTTTATTTAGCAGATGTCACGGTATTTTGTTTCTGAAGTGACGGTTAATTTCTGTTACTGCCTATTATACTTATTTTCGGAAAATATGTCGTTCTCAAGGTCTTGTTAAGCATCATTAACAGTATACTGAAATTAGGAGGTTACAGCATACATCCCATGACCTTCATAGAAATATCGACGCTGTTGTATAAGTTGAGATAACACCAAAAGTAAGGATTTTACCTGAGTATAAAATCTGAAATGGTGATGCATTTTTTATTAAACACTCAGTTTTTTTGCACGATTTTAGCTTTACGTCATTGGAAAGCTAATGAGCCAGCATGTCATCGGTATTGTCGTGTTCAATTCTAACGCCTTTCTCATAATTCCAAAATAATGTTTGGCGTATGTCGCCATCAGTATTGATATTTGACCTTCAATTTCGGGGTCCGGACTTCGTTCCTTTGATTATTCCCAATTACGACTGATGTGCTTTGGATTTTAAACTGGAATTACCTGATTTGTGGATTTGCTTTTACTCACGACAAAATCTTGACCACGGCTCTTCATAATACATTTTGCTTCACTTAATTTATTACTCCATTTTTGGGCGGAATTTAAGTAGGAGCGTAAAATTAGATCCTGTTAACATAGTAAAAATGTAGACTATGTAAATTCTGTGGAAGTCTGTGTACGGTATTTAATTTTTTTGTTTTGGGGGTGTGAGTATAATTTTTTAATTAGAATCCCTGGTTTTCTAATTGTTTGTGGAAGTGTTCTTGTGTATTTAAAATGTTTTACGAATAATGTGTTATATGTTGTGACCAACATGTTTCATGGACAACTTATGTCTGTATCCAAAGCTCTTTGTGACTTCTAAGGACAGACTTGTGTGAACACACCGGACAAATGAAAGTGATTGATACAAGAAACTCATGTTTCATTTCCGCCTATTGCTGACTGTTGCGTTATTAGAAACGAGTTATTTTCTGAAGGGCACAGTTCCAGGTTTTTAAATTCATATTCCTCTAATTTCCTTTAATTGATCGATTATAAGGTTATTTAACGAGGTTGTTTCAACTCTGGAAGTTACGTGGTGTCGGTTGATATTGGAAGATGGTGGTAAATGGTGAGTAAATAAGAAACTGTCAAGAGTCGGTACTATCGCGGTATTTGCCTGGACAGACTGGGAAACGACGAAAAGTATGCTGTAGGATAGCCAGCTTCGAACTAGGTACCTCAGATCATTATCCCTGCGCCTTTCTCTCCAGTCTTTCATTCACAATTTCACAGGTCTGTAGGCGTGTTGTCCACAAGCAACTTATGAAATCTGACAAGGGAATGCAAGAATGTAATTGTGACATTTGAGCTATTTATGTGTAGTTGTGGTTTATTAAACGATGTTGTCAGTACCTCAGTTCTATAGTGTCAACATTGTGACACTTAGTACGTTATTTTTTAAATATTGCAGTTTCATTTTTATTTTGGAAAACTACAAAGCGTTTTAGATTTAGGACCCAATATTGGTAGAGGGTAGGTATCTTGGAAAATTGTTTGAAAAAATACAATTTATACTTAACAGATCGTATATAAAATGAGTCTAGTGGAAGAATGTTTGTCCCCTCATCACCAAATCTCCCCCCCCCCCCCAAATCTAGCTAAAAACTTTTAATACATATTTTTTTTCATTCTGCAAGCAGCGTGCATTGCTGTTGTACACCAAACTTAATTGCATCTCGCTTTTCATTGTTAGCCTGCTTGAAAGAAGGCAGGTTTATGAAATTACCCCACTGTCTGCCTGTCCCTGTTTAAATTATTTAACCTACTGGCCGATTTTGACGAAACTTGTTGTGGACCTTTTTCACTGTAAGCCACCCCAACCACATATTTCTTGATTTCCGACACTCAATAACAGCAATATGGCGGACATGCGAAATTGTGAGGTAGGCGCGGCATCAGCGACGCTCAGTTTAGGGTCTTGAAATTATGTATTGTAACGTATAACCACACTGTAAACTTTTTCAGGTTGTTAAAGTAGTATTTTGGTATAATTGAAAACAACATGACGGCCGTGCTATTTTTAAGCGCGTTCGCACAGTCGCGAAAAGTGTGTGTTAGTTTCTTCATGCTCGGCCATCGGTCTGTCCGTCTGTCCGCATGTATCAGCGCGAATTCCACTGGGCGGATTTCCGTGAAATTTTATCAGGCTGAGGATAGCCGAGGAGGTAAACACATTGCGCGAACGCGCCACAATGTAACGTTAGAGGTACATTGCCTATCTTGTTCTGGTGACGATAAGAAATGAATTACTAGGGCTGGTACGTAGGCGAAGTAATCACACATTATATATGACATGTCTTTTGTAAATCAACAATTATAAATATGGTGGTGGTGCGAATCTGTGAGGACATATCCGGCAAATTTGACGTGTATATACAGAATCTAGACGTAACTAATACGTTCTTCACAAAAATATAATTAAAGAATATCAGTAATGATACTCACAGGTCTGTAAAACTAACAAGATAGGCGATGTACGTGGAAAGTAACATTTTGGCGCGTTCGCATAACTATTGCTCCTATGTTGTTGACCTGCATGTAGCTGTCAACAATATAAAACCGACGGTTGCCATAGGCCGTATCATGGCTTAGGCGGTTAGTCACCGGCCTCTCACCGCGGAGGCCCGGGTTCGATCCCGAGTCAGTCCATGTGGGATTTGTGGTGGACAAAGTGGCACTGGAACAGGTTTTTCCCCGAGTACCTCGGTTTTCCCCTGTCAATTTCATTCCACCGGTGCTCCATTACAAGGAAGAACGAAAAAAAACTAATCATCTTCATCACAGGGTTGCACAATAAGCCTCAAGGCTGCGGTGCGTCCGTAGCATCTGCTGCTGGGCCCTTCACAAAAAAAAAAAAAAAAAGACTGTTGCCTTGGAAATGGCGGAATGGTTTTCCTCTGCACTGCTGTTGAGCTACAGTACATTTCATATTGCTGTCAACAGTGTAAACGTAATTAGGTCTTCATGTAAAGTGCCGGATTTTTGTCCGATTTTAACCAAGTTTGGAGTTTCTGGACGAATTTTCGTAAAAGTTCCCAGTATAAAATTTCACGAAAATCTTGCCAGTGGGAACCGCACTGGTACATGCGGACAGACAGACGGACATACATGACGAAGGTAATAGGTGCTTATTGCTAGTTATGCGAACGCACCTAAAAGTCTGTGAAACACGATAGTAGGCTTTTGACATCTGCTCGACACTCTCTCTTTCTACTTCTATCAATATAGGGCCTACATGCACGCATTACGTTCGGCGTTCAGTGTACAATGTTGTTCTTCAAGTGATCAGTTACTTTGTGTTTTGGATTTCATGGAAAATATTCATGCATAAAATACACAGTCCGACAATTATATAATGAGACTGATTTTATTTTGACCAAGATAGAAGTGCCATCTACGAAGCAATGCATGCCATCCAAGTGCCCAACCTTCATCTGTAATCTGGCAACACCGCAACGTCCCACGCTGAGCATGACGGGAAATACGGCGCCATGTTGTGTAGGTAGTGAGAGGACGCGGTCACAGTAGCAGCATGGAGCAGAGAGCGAACATTAAATTCTGTGTTAAACTCGGGAAAACTGCAGCTGAGACTGTGAAATTGATGAGACAAGTGTATGGGGATAATTCTTTATCTCGTGCACAGATATTCAGGTGGTATGCACGATTCAAAAGTGGTGTGGAAACGATTGAAGATGAAGCCAGGCCTGGGCGTCCATTTTCTGTTCGTAACGAGGGACTCATTGTGAAAGTGAGAGAACGAATACAAGAAGAACGTTGTGTGACTGTGAGAATGATGGCTGATGAGTTTGGTGTTAACAGGGAGACGATTCGTCAAATCTTAGTGGAAGACCTGGGCAAGAGAAAGGTCGCTTCCCGGTTTGTGCCGCATTCATTGAATGATGATCAAAGACACGAGCGTGTTCAGTACGCAAAAGACATCATTAAAACTGCTCATAGAAATAAAACTTTCTTGAATTCGATTGTAGCAGAGGATGAAACTTGGTGTTTTCGCTATGATCCCACAACTAAACGCCAAAGTGCTGAATGGAAGTCACCAGCATCACCAAAAGGCAAAAAAGTTCGTTTTCAAAAGTCAAAAGTGAAGACAATGCTTGTGTGTTTCTACGACAGCAAGGGAATTATTCACCACGAGTTTGTCCCTCAGGGACAAACTGTCACTGGAAGTTTTTATTTGAGTGTTCTGGAACGCCTATGGAAGAGGATTCGCCGTGTCCGGCCCGAGTACTCAGCACCAGGCAGTTGGTTTCTTCTTCACGACAATGCACCGGTTCACCGGGCAGTTGCTGTACAAGAATTTTTAGCCCAAAAACAAGTGTGCGTGCTCAATCATCCGCCTTACTCCCCTGATTTATCCCCTGTGATTATTTTCTGTTCCCCAAACTGAAGTTACCATTGAAAGGGCGCCTCTTTGAAGATGTTCAAGACATCCAAGGAGCTGTGACATCGAGTCTTCGGGCCATACCACAAGAAGACGTGCAGAGGTCGTTCCAGTCTTTGCTAGATCGTGCCACTCGCTGTATCGATGCAGAAGGGATGTACTTTGAATAAAATACAGATAGTACTCAAGTCTTTTGTTCCAGTTTTATTCTATAACCTCAGTCTCATTATATAATTGTCGGACTGTGTATGAGGACGAGTTTCGTGGTTTTAATTATTTATGATTTTCAGTTTCAGAAGTATTAAGTATGGGCGCCAGAAGGCGAGTGTAAGCCAGGCATCTCCCATGCCCCTGGATGTTTGAAGAGGAAGTAAATAAAACTGAAAAAAAAACTATACTAAAGACTTATACTTGTTTTTAAAGAAAGTTCATTTTTCTGTTCTAAACGCAAAAACATTTAGCAACTTCCTCAACACACACTACAAAAACATCCTTAAATGGCGTAAATATAAGTTTGACAATAAAATTTCTGGCTGTGGCCCATGGGGGGGGGGGGGAGATCCCGCCGGCGCCCACGTGTTTGAAGTACTGTAAATTGCTAATACCTCACGTACGTCCTACACTTTTCAAATATCGCTGCTTTGAAATAACGCGTGGAATGTTCATTTTGGATTTCAAGATATGAAGTAGTCTGCTGGAGCTCATTTAATGCGTTAGTTTTACGCTCTAATATTCTCTATACATTACACAAAATACTCTGTATTTTATCAGCACAGACCTGAAATTTGGTGGTGTTTGTTCTCGAATTCTTGACAATAAAGGTAAAACTTAGCCGCATCTGCCAGAAGCCAGCACGTGTACTTGCAAGTGGCTGCTGCTGCACTTTATTCTTGCAGGTAAAGGTAAAGTTCTCACTAGAACAGGCCATGAAGGCCCAGAGGGGGAGCAGAGGTATGGCTCTACTCTTTCTTTAACCCCGGCACTAGATGGGGGTGGGTGGTCAACTCCACGCCCCGGCCGCTTTACCCCGGTACCCATTGTATAAGAGGCTGTGTGGGTCCCAGGGCCGGTCTGGACGGCTGCGAAAAATCTCGCCCCCACCGGGATTCGCTCCCCGGACCGTCCAGCCCGTATCGAGTCGCTATACCGACTACGCTATCCCGGCCCACACTTTATTTTTGTAAATATAGTAAAAGGAAATGTGTCCCTGTGCACGTCATGAAGGCGTACGAGGGAGTGAAGTTATAGCTCCACTCATTCTTAACCTGTGCCCTAGGCGGAAGTGAGTGGTCATCTTCACACCCCGGCCGCTTCACTCCCTGGGAGAGAGACTCCGATACATATTAAACAGAAGGCTGGTTTAGAAGATTTGGAATGGAGAAAAGTCTCTTGCCCAAGGCCGGGATTCGAAACACGATTACTTAGTTATCCAGTCCGTAGTCTAGTTACTATATCGCCTGAGCTATCCCGACTAAACCTTCAAATGTCTTGTCATATTATTTTATTCTTGACTTATTGTGTGCTGACTACAGATTGAAATGGTAATGAGAGTAGCCTACTTCATACCTGAAAGGAAAACACCACTTTGAGATCTAGGCACAGAATATTGAACTGTGCTGTTTCAACTGAAGAGGTTATACAGTGTAACGGTGGATGAGATAGGTTGGTCATCTTGAATGGTGGGTAAAATAATGATTTGAAAGGAGAGGGTAATAGCGTGTTTGGAGGTACAGGTCCCAGATTCTTTTTGAGAGACTGACACAAAGAGCGAAAACTTAAGCCACAAGAACCAGTAACCTGGCCGACGTTCACGTGACTTACCTTCAGTCTGCTCATCAAGAGCGTATCCATTTGACTAACTTGCATGTTCGTTGCACATACGGGAGGGCGACTTTCGAAAATGTCTTAGAAGCTCAGGTTTTGAAGTTGTGAAGTGGGTCGAATTGGCTGAATATAATATAATTGTAGATTGTGTTGATCATGGTGATGAAGCTGTAGGCGCTGTGAGATTTCTTGACCTCAGTGAAGCCGATATGCTATGGAGTGCATGGATATATTCTATGTAGCTCTGGGAATCTGTGATGGATGTCATAAATATGGTTAAATCAAGACGAAAACCAATAAAATATTTATTTACACATGGTTTTTTAGTAGTGTTAATATAGCAAATAATATTACTCAATAATTTTTTAGTTATACTCGAGAGGAAGAACGTAGTAGTGCTAGAAGTGGTAAACTTGATAGAACTTGCACAGGCTTTGTGAATTTGGTAATGAATATTTTGTTTACTTACAAGTAAAGAGCTTCTTAATTGACTTTCCAAGAAAGACCTGTACTGTGGAGTGGGCGAATGAATTAGGTTAATTACATGTGCGATTTATTGAGTAATTTTCTCTTTACAGAATAAGAGACAACCTTAAAATGTGATTGTGACGTGAAACTAATTTTGTTGAACACAGTCATTTATGTTCTGTTACATAAAGGGTAAATAATTTCCATGTAACTGGCTCCATGTAGTAGAATCCTTGGAAGGGTTTCAATTTATGGGAGCCATATATTCATTGCTGCTTACAAAACAGTTCGCAATTTCAATGTTCCATGTAATATTTTATAACAAACGGTTTTTTGTTTGCGGTGAGGGGTTCATACCCCAGTCTAACCCAAGTTTGGAGGACCACCCCTTGCCGGCTGTCCGAGACTGCGTATTCAGTACTAGCTACGTCATCGGTCCTCGTAGGAGCTGGCATCGAATCGCCTTTGTCTTCCATTTGCAGTGGCGATTCAGTCAGATGCTCTTCTGCGTTGAGTTGCCGCTAGTCAGCAGGTCGTAACCTTCCTGCGACAGTTCTGCTAGAGCAGAGCTGCACAAATCCCAGGCGCCAGGTCGCCGCGGTTGCTAAATTTTGTACGGTGGCACCTAATATTTGTGGGTCCTCAATATGGAATTCGCTTCACGTCACCCGTCTGGCGCCTAGAAGTTTGAGGTGGCTCAGTTCGTGCACCCCTGTGTTAGAGACTTATTTGTTGGGTCCGTTCTGTATTTTCCACAGTTCTCGATCTTGCAGTTGCGATTCTATCGCCATATGCCCGGACGCCGTAATATTCACGATGTAGTTCATAGCCGCTTTCTTCCGTCTTTTTATTTATTCCTAGAGCAAGACAAGCGTTAATCTCATGCGGCAGATGCTGCCATCTGGTTCCGCTCTGCTGTGCTATTTACTTATGCTCAACTGTTTCTTCTGCATCTACGCGTAGTCTCACAGAGAACACAACAACAGTGGTTACCGTGGAAATAATTTTATTATTCCATGCTCTCCGATTTCCGAAAGAACACTGCTTTTTGGAGGGTTCCTAGGCTTCTCCCGTTTGTTTTTATGGTAAGAACAACACGACGATGAGCATAGAGCAGTGGTATTCAAGCTGGGGTACGCATACCTCCGGGGGTAAGCGAAGACATCTTAGGGGGTAGGTAAAATAAAAAAAAAATATATATATATTATTTCATGATAAACACTGAATAATCAGGGCCAGATTTAGGGTTAGCCACAAGAGACCCGGACGTAAGGACATGCGATTTGGGAGCGCCATTTCTCTCTTTCTCTCTCTCTCTCTCTCTCCCTCCCCTTTATGCGATTCTTGTCTGGGCGGATAGTTTCATTTTATTCCACATAGTGCATATAATTTTGCTTTGCGAAAATACCTTTGTCCCTTTATTAATGTTTATATGATAGGCAATAATATATTTGTTATTTAATAGCTTGATTCTCATTTTTTCATTTAAAACTTATTATTTAATACATTATTTTGGATGTAATTTATCTATCTTATTTTAGATGTAGATCATAGACTATGTACAACTTGAATTATGCACCAACAACTCTGGGGGTACAAAGTTGAAAGAAATTATATGTGGGGGTACACGAACAAAAAAGGTTGAATACCACTGGTATAGAGCATTGGTGGAATGATACTGACAGGAGGAAACCGAAGTACTCGGAGAAAAACCTATCTAGCACTTCTTTATCGACCACAGATCGCACATGGACTGACCTGGGATTGAAGCCGGGCCTCCGCGGTGAGAGGCCAGCGACTGACAGCATGAGCCATGGTAAGGCCAAATTGTTACCGTCGGAACCACACTGATTTGCCCTTCCTCGGCGCATACCTCTCGGACAACACATTCAATAACCATGGCAACCTTGCTTGATGCTCACAGAAAACACACCTTTTGTCACCAAATTTAAAAGCATGCGACTTTTCCTATGGGGATAGTTCTCAACGATAAGGCATTCAGCACTAATCTCCATATAGCTGACCAATAGGTGTCTGCAGTCTCAGCAAAACGTTTCCATCTTTAGTGTGGAATTTCACCACTGCACCTCCTAAGGTAGATTATTAGAATACAAGTAAAGTTGTCCCTGTACGTGTGGATGGAATGGAGGTGTAGCTCCACACATTCTTAACCTTAGTAGAACGTAAAGGTAAATTTCACCATAGAAAAGACCAAGAAGGCCCAGAGGGGGAGTATAGATATAGCTCTACTCTTCCTTTAACCTCGGCACTAGATAGGGGTGGGTGGTAAACGCCATGCCCCGGCCGCTTTACCCCTGGGAAAGAAATCCGGTACTCATTGTACAGGAGGCAGGGTGGGCCCCGAGGCCGGTCTGGACGGGTGCGAAAGATCTCGCCCCCACCGGGATTCGATCCCCGGACCGTCCAGCTCGTAGCGAGTCGCTATACCGACTACGCTATCCCGGCCCACTCTTAACCTTGGTACTGGATTGAAGTGAGTTGTCAACTACACGCCCCGGGTCCTTTACCCTCGTAAACAGCCCACAGTGCCCGTCGAATAGGAGGCTGGGTATGCCCCAGCTTTTGTCTGGACAATCTATGGAAGAGAAAAATCTCTTCTCTATGGGTCGTCCAACCAGTAGCATAATTACTATGCTGACTATGCTGTCTTAGTGTTAGAATTTGTAATACAAATGTGAATCAATTTGTTGGAAATGAAAAAAACTGCTGGAAATAAAATTTTGAGAAATGAAAGAATAATGAAATGTAGAATCATTGGAATGCCATGTGATTGGGAACAAAAGCTCATATGCTTTGCTATAGTACATATTTAGATATTTCTGTGAATAAAATTGATTTGAAATTGATGTCCATATTTTGGCATGCTGGCAATTTTATGTACCTGTACATATCTAACATGCTTATAAAAGGCTGCTGATCTCTGAAAGTGGGAAAAAGAATTTCTTCAGCCTCATCATCTTATTATAGTTTCCGTATTTGACTTCACTTTCTCTGCAGTAGTGAACAACAGTATGGCAAAACCAAAAAAATAATACAAACGCAGTGTAGTTGTCAAAACCTCATGAGTTGTTGTACATAAATTCTATTGCTAATACAAATCAAAGAAAGGAACAGAATCGTCACATTGCAAGACAAAGAATCAAATGTGTTGGATGACTACTCTATCAGTATTACTTGCAAATAGCATTTGTTATTATAATTACGAATATTCAGGTAAACAAATTTATAATCCTGATTATTTTTGTCAACAGATCAGCTATTTTATAGTGCAAATGCATAATTCTTTCAGGTAAAATTAAGATCAGAGTTTGTCTTTGGAACAAATTTTTGTGAGTGCTATGTGCCTTCATTATTTGCCTGACATGTATCCATTTTTTATTTCACTTATCACATTGTGTTTTTATTTTAACAGTTATTGCTGACTTTATTAATAATTTTTATTGAATTCTTTTCTATATAAAAGAGATTATAGTGGCCCTCCCTCTGAAGCAAAATGATGAAAAAAATTGACACCTGATGATTCGAAGGTTTAATGAACATAACTTTTACTGACTCAAATTGTATTGGCTTGTTCCCAGACACAACTACCTCAACACTGTGTTGCTGAATTACACCAGACTGCTGGAATTAACAGCAGTGGATCACTTCTGAAGGAAATCCAGCCGTTTCGGCACGGCTCCTTTCACCAGCAACAAGATGGGGAGTGCAACACAGCAATACTGTCTCAGGTGGAACAACCATCGAACCAATCTGCTTGCTGTGTTTGACGAACTCCTCCGCAATGAAGCATTTACAGATGTGACCCTGGCTTGTGAGGGTGGTACTTCTGTTAAGTGCCACAAGATGGTACTGGCAGCATGCTCATCATATTTCCAGTCCCTTTTCACCGAGCTCCCTTGTAGGCATCCCGTTGTAGTGTTGAAGGATGTAAAATATTCAGAGATGAAAGCAATCCTTGAGTACATGTATCGTGGAGAAGTGAACGTTGCTCAGGACCAGTTGGCTGCATTGCTTAAGGTTGCTGAAGCATTGAAAGTTAAGGGTCTTGTGGAGGAGACAGGACCATTGTCTCACACAAATCCTCCCAAAGATCCCATTGAGCATCATCAACATCCTCACCAACAGCAGCAGCAGCAGCAGCAGCAGCATCAGCATCAGCATCAGCATCACCTTGAGCGAAACAGGGACGATGATCCTTCTTCTGCCCACTCTCCTCCTAGCATTAGTACATCCACAGCAAACATGTCTCCTCTTCCACATAGCAGCAGCAACATTTCACCACCCCACTCATCAGGCATTCCAGGCCCTCCCTTTGAAAAGAACCCATATATTTATGGGAAGTCTCCTGTGATGGAACGTGGCAGTGCAAGAATGAGCCTCCCAATCTGGGCCATGCCAGGGCTACCACTCCCACACCATCCTTCTCCAGTTCCAGCCCCTAGCCATCCTCATGCAGCTGCTGCCGCCATGCTAAACAGTTGCTATGAGGCGGCTGGCGCATCAGATATGTCCCCATTGAAAAGGAAGAAACTTCAGGGTTTGTTGATGAGCAGGGACACACCCATTCTACGCACAGTACTGGGACAGGGACAGCAAGGCTCACAGGGACAAGCAGACTCATCTCAACCAATGTCTCTTGTCTGCCAGCCAGACAGTCATGTTGAACGCAACCATTCCAATGGATCTGCACATGATGTGGATAAGGTAAGATCAGTACTAACAACACCTAAATAGTGTAAATGCTGGATGTTGTTTTCAGTATCATGACCAATAATAGGTTGACTTTGTTGGCAGTCATGGAATTTGTCAAGAAACATGAACATTATCTATGGCCCCACTTCCTGTGTCAGTTGATGCAGCATTATGTGTTTTGAGGCAGCCCTCAGTGCTTTGAATGTCAACCAATAATCTTAATTCATTGTCCTAAAGGTTCAGTCCACATCGTGTTACAAGAATTAAAAGTAGAGGAAAGAAACCGTGAACTAACAGGACATTTGCCACCAGTGATAGCAGGCAGGAACCTGAATCCCTTCACCTGTATCATTACTTGCAGTGACATTATTCACATGTTAACTCAGGATACCTGCAGCAAGCTCTGAAAATGTATTGTTGGCAGAAAGATGATTTTTGGATGAATTGTTTACTAATTATTTGTAGGTCTTGACAGGTTTTCTGAATGCTCTTCACTGTCTGCAGGTTCAGTAGTTCAAGATACAAGGTACTATAGTGGCAACACAAGACCATGTGGTCAGAATTCCAGGAAACAAATGAAAGCTTCCAAACAGTCAGTTCCAAATTATGGTGATAACATCTCAGTTCTTTCAGAAATGCACATTTTATTTTCAAAGACTTTTTCTTAGGACCCCAATAAATCATTGAGCAACTGCCACAAGGCAAGCTTATGCATTCTGTGCTGACCCACTTATATCCTCTGAACCTCATGGTGCTGTAGCTCCTGCTGCTGTTCATGACCTGCACAGTAAGCAGTCATTTGCTTGATCATGTTATTTCCTGTGTTGAAATATCATGTGTAAGGTACATATTGCAGCAATGATGTTATGTACAGTAATTATGTGAAAAGTGGGTCTGTAAGAACATTAGTAAGATTCTGGCATAAAGTCACAGGACAGTACAATTTCACATAGAGTTAACTGTTCAGAGACTTTAAAAACAGGTTTCACTAGTAGTCCAGATTTCGACAAACTGAAATGGACTGGGAGAATGTCTGATTTTTCCACCCAAGAAGTTTAATAATTTGTGACACTATAAAAAGCCTTACTGCATATCTACAGTTCACAATCACTAAAGTCTCAGTTGACATATCTTCAAGAAAGGATGTTGCAGTGTAACATAAAATTTCAATAGATATTTCACAACTATCAGTAAAGCTTAGGTAGTAGTCACTGTGAATTATAACTGCTTGTTAATCACAGAAGTATAACAATTATTTTAATGTGTTGGCAGCACTCACCTTGCCTTCCAGATATAATGTTGATCTTAGCTTTGAACTATAATATGTGATTTAAAAAACCAGAATAATTTGCATCTTCAGTATTTCTGCAGTGGGTGTTGAGGTTTTGTTACAAAACATGTTTCTTAGATGAGGGTTTATGTTCATATTTGTTACTTATGATGAGGAGGTACCCAGTTCAAATCTTAGCCAGGGAACGTGTTATCTGTGATTAAACATTTGTGTGATTTTCTTCAGTCCCTTCATTGTAGTACCGTAAAATAGGCTAAATGTGCTACTTCTTTGCAATGCACCTATTGTTAATAGAACTTTTCCTGTATTTGATTTGACATTGCATAACCTACATAACCTCAACAGTTGATCAGGGGCATAACATAACCAAGAAACAAACTATTCATAATCATTTGAGATATGAGTCTGATGGATTTAAAGATGAAAAGTATGGTCTTCTGGAATGTGATGCCATATAGTTTTGTCAGTAGGTACCTATCTTTGTTCATAATCAGCATCACATACAATTTTCCACTTAATGTGTATGTGGGTATATATATATATATATATTCATGATCATGCTTCCATCTCCTTTGCCTGCTAAGGAAAGATATTTGACAGGAGGCTGGGTGAGACCTAGAGATTGTCTTTGAAAAGGCCTTGTTACAAATTGTTCTTACCTGTAACATGGAGTTTAATCATCACCAAGGGCATAATAATGTACAAAATAATGTATTTCTTTGGTTTGCAGAATTTGAAAACAGAGCCATCATTAGATGAGGCCCGCTCCCCATTCACTGATATCTCTATAATGGATGAAGAGACAAGTGAAAAGGTAAACCACTGAACTTATTACACTGGAGGCAGTTGGAAACAGTGTAGCATCTGCATCCTTTGGTTCCTTCTTTACAGTTTTTTTTTGTTTTTGTTTTTTTTTGTTTCTTTGTCTTTTTATTATTATTATTATTATTATTATTATTAAGTCTGCACGTTAATAAATACTCATTGAATTGAATTGAATTGAATTATTAACTCTTTGAGTAAGTCATTGTTTGCTCACTTATTTGTTTTGTTGTGTTAGCTTTATTTTGTCCTGTTCCTTGTCCATTGTTATTTGTGTTTGTTTGTTGTGCTGTTTCTGTAATTGGCCATCTGGCTGTTGATTCGGCACATTAATAAACCAGAATTGAATTGAATTATGAAACTATCATGATCACGTGTCTTCTCCCTGATAAATTTTGAATCCATCAGCAGATTTTCATGAAATGTTATATGGGCATTATAATACTCAACCTTTGCACCTTTTAATGTGCTACCATCAATAATACCATGGTCATGCGAAACTCTGAGGTGGGAGGGACACTAGCTGTAGGTATTTAAAAACTAATACATTTTTGTTACATTAATTTTCTTCAGAATGTTAAGACAACATGGAGGTCATGCAAAATCTATATTTCACTTTCAGGTTGATATTGATAAGTAACAACAATTCTGAAATATATGCACATATATCTTAAGCATGTTGAAATATAAACACTGGAGGTATGAAAGTCTGAGGTTATACCTGACAAATTTTAACATTAGCAACAATTTTGCACAGAAAATGGTCAGTATATTATGTGGTTATTAGTTTGTAGATCATAGTTTCTTAATATAGAGACTGCAGCATCTGAAGGACAGACATAAGTTCCTCTCAAAACTTCTTACATTTTTTCAAAATGCAGATGTGCTGTCATACTGATATTTTTAAATCAGCAATAGAGTGTTACACACGAAGTTCCAGAAAAGTGCTGCAAGCTCATTCAAAACACACACTGGGAGCTGAACAAAAAGCAGTCACAAATACAGTTAGTGTATAATGTGAAATAATTCAGGATAAGGTACAGTGGAAGGTTTTGTGACTATGGAGATGGACTTTGGTTCCATACAAACAGGGAGACAGCTATTAGTATATCATTTGTAAATAGTGGCTGAGAACTAGCACAGGACTTCTAAGTGTAAGTGATCAAGAGGATGTCAGTAACTACATTTGACAAATTTGTCTGTACATATATTTGATAGGACAGTACAAATTTTGAAGCATGAAGATGTAATAAGTAGTTCATTTACTTTCTATAATTTTGTATACTGCTGGTATTCTAGAAGTACATAATAACTCATTGTGAGCAAACAGCCGGCTGTTTTTATGTATTGTTTGTCTTCTGACAGTATAATACTTGGCTATATGTAACATAGTGTTTATTGTGCAATGCAGATTGGTTTACAAAATGCTTGAGATTTTCAACAAAATATACACCTGTAAAAATATCAGTACAGTTTAGTTCATTTCCAAATTCTGCATTCTAATACTAAGACATTGACATCTGTCATATTTTCTCAGAACAACTGAATTCATACCTGCAATTTCATACAATAGGAGTAATCTATTTACATACATACATGCATACATTCCATGGTTCCATAAGTCTGTCGAAGTGACAACTGGATGTGGAATAAGTCATAATATACAAATATACAGCTATGCAGACAATAGAATTTTACATTTGAACACTATAAACTAAAACACTATAAACGTGTTACATACCTCACTATGAATCATTTTTATACATAAAAAATTCATCTACTGAGTAAAACGAGTGTGTATTTAAGTATTTTCTTAATGCTACTTTAAATTTTGTCTTTTCATTCTTAAGACTTATTAGACTCAGAAGGAGTCTGTCAAAAATTCTGATACCAGCATAGAATGTACTTTTTTGAAAACAAGATAGGTTGGCATTTGGTCTATGCAGGTGGTGCTTATTCCTGGTGTCTATACTGTATATAGATGAATTTGTTTGAAAATTTTCTTGATTGTTTAGAATAAAGTTCATTAATGAAAATATATATTGACATGGAATAAGTAAAATCTCTAATTTTTTAAACAGATTTCTGCAGGGAGTTCTTAGTTGTGCACCGACCATAATTCTGATGATCTCCTTTTGTAAGGTGAATATCTTCTTACTGTTGAAGGAATTACCCCAAAAAATTATTCCGTACTTTATAATAGAATGAAAGTATGCGAAATAAATTGATTTAAGAGTGTTGATATTGCTGATATGATACATTGATCTAACTGCATAACATGCTCCACTTAACTTCTTCTTCTTCTTTCTATGGGCCCGTCGGCATTAGTTCCGGACGCACCGCAGCCTTAGGCTTATTGTGCTAACCCTTAGCCTTTCAATTATCAAGTCTGCAGCCACAGCCGTTCCTTGATCAGGTTCATCGAAGGTGGAATACTCGAGTAAGAGTGGGGTCTGTTCACACCCCCACTACTTCTCGCCACCGCCTTCTCTTATTTTAATGAGCTGCTTCCGCTGCGCTCCCGAGAGTCGCCTGGTCTGCAGTTTGGTCATAAAGACACCTGCAGCCAGTCTGTCCTCATCAGAAGAGACAGCGAAAGGCTCAGAGCGTACAGCCCCAATATCAAGTTTGCAGCCACAGCCGCTCCTTGATCAGGTTCATCGAAGGTGGAATACTCGAGTAAGAGTGGGGTCTTTTCACACCCCCACTACTTCTCGCCACCACCTTCTCTTACTTTAATGAGCTACTTCCGCTGCGCTCCGAGAGACGTCTGGTCTGCAGTCTGGTCATAAAGACACCTGCAGCCAGTCTGTCCTCATCAGAAGAGACAGCGAAAGGCTCAGAGCCTACAGCCCCAATATCAAGTTTGCAGCTACAGCCGCTCCTTGATCAGGTACATCGAAGGAGGAATACTCGAGTAAGAGTGGGGTCTTTTCACACCCCCACTACTTCTCGCCACCGCCTTCTCTTACTTTAATGAGCTGCTTCTGCTGCACTCTCGAGAGTCGCCTGGTCTGCAGTCTGGTCATAAAGACACCTGCAGCCAGTCTGTCTTCATCAGAAGAGATAGCGAAAGGCTCACAGGTTCATCGAAGTTGGAATACTCGAGTAAGAGTGGGGTCTTTTCACACCCCCACTACTTCTCGCCACCACTTTCTCTTACTTTAATGAGCTTCTTCTGCTGCACTCCTGAGAGTCGCCTGGACTGCAGTCTGGTCATAAAGACACCTGCAGCCAGTCTGTCCTCATCAGAGGAAACAGCGAAAGGCTCAAAGCCAACAGCCTCAGTATCAAGTTTGCAGCCACAGCCGCTCCTTGATCAGGTTCATCGAAGGCGGAATACTTGAGTAAGAGTGGGGTCTTTTCACACCCCCACTACTTCTCGCCACTGCCTTCTCTTACTTTAATGAGCTGCTTCCGCTACGCTCCCGAGAGTCGCCTGGTCTGCAGTCTTGTCATAATGACACCTGCAGCCAGTCTGTCCTCATCAGAAGAGATAGCAGAAGGCTCACAGGTTCATCGAAGGTGGAATACTCGAGTAAGAGTGGGGTCTTCTCACACCCCCACTACTTCTCGCCACCACCTTCTCTTACTTTAATGAGCTACTTTCGCTGCGCTCCCAAGAGTCGCCTGGACTGCAGTCTAGTCGTATAGACACCTGCAGCCAATCTGTCCTCATCAGAAGAAATAGCGAAAGGCTCAAAGCCTACAGCCTCAGTATCAAATTTGCAGCCACAGCTGCTCCTTGATCAGGTTCATCAGAACTCAGCTCAGAACTTACAACTTGTATCAAGTCTACAGCCTCAGCCACTCCTTGATCAAGTCCATTAATTACTGTGTCCATTTTATTCCCACAAATAATGGGGAAATAACAGTCGCCACCCGCAGAGCCCCTTACGGGTGGAAGGCATAAATACAACGGGGTGCTGCCCGGTCCCCCGAGGGGATCGTAGATGCACTGCTGTTTTTTCACCCCAGTGCCATGCAGTCCTCGGCACGATACCTCACACCTTGACTTGGGTGAATAGGAAGGATGTTATGGAAAGGTTATTGGTTCAGACAGGTCGTTGCGGAACACACTTCGTCTGACCCCTCAGCTGAGGCCTGCCCGGCTTGGGAGACCCTACCAGTAGCTAAGCTACCGCCGGTTTAGCCCCCAGCTTCTTTGGGGCACTCAAACCCAAACCGCCCGCACGGACAGTGCTTCGTTAAGGCGGTGTCCCCTGGGAGGATCCACTTAACTTAGGAACCATTTGATCAATATGATTCTTCCAAGTTAAGTGGCTATCAATTTGTAAACCAAGAAACTTTGTGTCTATTGTCTCTTCTACATACTTTCCTCTATAATCAATACGTAATGCAGAGCGTGGTGAATTATTTGTTATAAATTTCATAATATTTGTTTTATCAAGATTTAGTACTAACTTATTAGCAGTAAACCATTCAATCATACGAGTGAGAACTAGGTTTGCCACTGTACAGAAATCTCCTAAATTTCTGTTATATATGACACTAGTGTCATCAGCAAAAAGTATTGGTTTTGATATGGAATTTATTTCTCAAGGAAGGTCGTTTATATATATTGTTAATAATAAAGGCCCTAGAATTGATCTTTGGGGAATTCCATGTTTCAATGTACCCCAATCAGAGAAAACGTTCGAGTTGCATTACGTGTTTTTATTTCTACTTTCTGTCTTCTATTAGTTAAATAGGATTTGAGCCAATCTGCATTTACTCCACGAATGCCATAGAAATGTAATTTAGCCAACAAAATTTCATGATTTACACAGTCAAAAGCCTTTGCCAAATCACAGAAAATTCCTCCAACATGCATTTTTTGGTTAATAGATGTAAATACACTATCTGTTAGTCTGAAGGAAGCATTTTCAGTAGATATCCCTTTCCTAAAACCATGCTGTTCTGTGACCACTGGATGTGTATGTATTATGACTGCAACACTATTAATATATATGGCTTCTGGAATTTACATCATCCATGAAGCTTATAAGATACATTTGAATTAACTCTCCATATACGCCTCCTGTTAATTTGAAGGGAGTTCAGTAACAAAATAATACATTTAGTTATGGTATATGTGTAATGTCATCATTCCTTTTCTCGTATCAGGAAATATACAGGAATGTGTTAGACAAATATGCGGGTAATGTTTTTCCTTCTTTGTCTTTCTATCATACAAGTTCTAACATCTCTGTCAAGAACTTCATTGACATGATCAGCTTCTTTACTTCTTGGGCTTAAAATTAAGGTAGTGCGTGGACTCGGTTACAGACAGTTTCCAGGTACTTAAAGTGAGGAGTGTTAATATGTGTCATTATACTGGAATGGAAACAGTATTATTCCATAAATATGCAAGAACAGAGAGATCCCCTTCTATTCAACAGATATGGTAATTTTTCCAACTCGTTCAGTATTATATAACCCGTTTATTTGACACAGCCTAATGTAAATAATCAGAGCTCAATCCATGCAGGTGAATTTATTATAATTTTGTTGGCTCATTCACCACTGAGCAGTTGGGATCATGTCATTGAATAGTCCAAGAATCATTAAGTGGGTACAAGAGGTTTAAAATTTAAAATTCACCAGATCAAACCAAACCACAATCTTGTAAATCATGAATTGGCAGGTTTGATTCCAAGAGTTGCAGTTCAAATACAACTTATGTTCAAGTACTATTGAAGAATTCATATGCTTACTGACGACTATAAAATTGATGCTTCTTTTTCTTCCCTCAGAATAACAAGATAATGCTGTCCCAGTCCTTCCCAGGCGATGTCCGAGGTAAGACAGAATTTCTAACTTCTTATTTACAAATGGAGTTATGCTTTTATGGAGAGAGAGGCATGATAGAACTGTAAACATTGGTCTATTTAGAGACAGTGGAAACATGGTAACAGACATCCATTGTTCTTTGGTTAAACGGTCTGGAATATATTGATTATTTATAGAATTGGAAAGTAGATATGCATGTAGTTTAGATGAGAAAGATCAATAACATTGCAATTCAGAAAACCAATTATTTATGAAGCACAGCTATAAGGATATTGTATAATCCTTAAAGGAGGGAAAAAATATGCTTGTACATAAAAGACTTACACAGTGACATGTAATGTGATATCTTTTCAATTATCAGCAAAATCATTCATTGCACTGTGACTTATCATTAACTTAGTTCTGAATAAACAGTTGCACTGTACAGTTGAACACATTTAAGAAATGTCATGTTTTAGAACTGGTGTCACTTACTTGGGGTAAGTGATGGGTAAATTACCTATAATGGGAATTAACAGAAGATTTTTATAGGTAATTTGCAAGACCCAGACAATAAATGGGAAGTTACTAAAGGTAGATCACGGACAAATAGAACATGAAGAAGTGAAGAGATTCAATTGGTTCAGAGTAGGGGTGAATGGTTTGCTTTTATGGTGATGGTGATAATTCTTGTTTTCCGTAACAACAGGATATATCTGTCACCTGATTTACCACTTGCTGAAGGTATATCTTGTGCCATCAAATTAGTTATTCTGTGTCTTAAATTTATCAAACAACACACATAACTGCACAGTTGGTCCTCATTCCTGAGACTCAGTAAGTCCCAATTTCACTTCAGGCCATGGGGTTTGGCTTTACTTAGTGCTATCAAGTAAATGCAAGGTTACTACTTTAAAATAGGCCATGACCACTTCTTTCCATATCCTTCCCCACTTTATTATTTGCAGTCTTCTTTTCATTCAACACTTCATTACCTATGCAGGTAAGAAATCACCAGCAAATGAATTAAGAAACAGACTGTGTTGAAGTCTAAGTACTGCATGGCTACATTAAATTTAAATGCAGTGAGGGGAAATGAAACATTCTGGTGTTTGGTCTAAATCTGTTTGAGATTGGCTGGGAAGAAAATAAATGGTTCCTATCTCAGTAGTATATGTTACAGACTAACCTAGGGCCACCATATGTCCTCCTTTCCCCTGGAGGTGTCCCTTTTTTGACACAAAAATTTCCATTGGGGTGGGTTTTTTAAATTTGTAACAATGTCAAGGTTTTTAACTATTTGTTATTTCTTAAATCTTTTGCATATTTTAATGTTACTAAAAATGCAAAATATATTTATACTTTTTTAAGCAATGCATAATTTTATTACATTGTCATTGTCTGAGCCAAAAAACAAAAACATATGAGTTCAGCAGTTGAACTTCGAAATGTCTCAGAAAATTTTGGCATTGACATTCTGAATTACTTGAACTTGGTGAAAAACATGCTCAAAAAACATCTCACTCTGAATTTCATACCCTTGTAATTTGAAAATACTACTAGCAGGGGAACATAGAGAGGAACTTTTATTTCGTAAAATTGTGGCTATTTGTATGTCCTCCTTTTTAACCTCATTTTTTGCTGATATGTCCTCTTTTTATGGTCAATACATGGGACATTCCCTTCTTTTCTTGTGATGGATATATGGTAACCTTAGACTAACCCCACTCCTTGTAAACGTTAAACCTGCAATTAATTTACATACTACATGCACTGAAAGTTAGTGTGGTTGCATAGTAATCAATTTTGATTACTAGCATACCTTTAGAACTTATAGTTAAAGTGTGAAATTGTCCGTAGGTGTATCATCTGGAATTGCAACCTATGTGCCTACACAAAAGCCAGAATGGAAGCGGTACAAACAGTATACAAGAAATGACATAATGTCTGCTATTGAAGCAGTTCGAAGTGGGATGTCTGCTCTCCAAGCTTCTCGCAAATATGGTGTTCCTAGCCGCACATTGTATGACAAAGTGAAAAAAATGGGAATCACTACAAGCCGACCATTCAACAAGCGTGGTTCGAATGTAAGTACCGGAGGGGGTAGTTTCTTTGGATACAGCAGCAGTGGAGGTAATGGTGGGATAGGGAGTAACTCCTTGGGAGGGGTTTTTGGTGTGGGTGGAGGAGGAATGTCTGAAGGGGAAGAACCAATGGTGAATCCATCTCCAAGTGGCACAATTGTGGAACCAATTTTTCTGCAACATGCATTGGATGGGATGAAGCGTGAACTTGGTGATCGGGAAGCTATGGCTGCCATGGCTGCTGCTGCAGCTGCTCATGCAGCTTCATCGGTTAGGAGTGGCAACTCATCATCAAGTCCAGGGGAGAATGGCAATGGTCATTCACCTAGCCCAAGTCCAAGTCTAATTAAGTACATACGTAGTCATAATAGTTTGACTCCAAGCCCAGCAGCTGGAAGCAATGAACTGCTTCTTCCCAGCAGTGGTAATGATGCAGCAGACGATGATGAGGATCAAGTAGAAGACTTGTCAGTTGCTCGAAAACCTGAGCCAATGCGTGTCATCATGCCTCCAATGAGCGCTGCAGTTGCATCTACAGCGAAAAAGGAAGACATGCATGAAGAAGACATTCGGGATCATTGTACCTCTGATGAGTCACATAATACATCTATGGAGACAGCAGAAAGGGACTGAAACAGGAATGTGTATATCTTAGTAATTGAAGCAGAATTTGCATGCAGTTGAATAAGAGTTATTGAAAACCTCTCAACTACATGTTCCTCTTATGTTTCCAATAGTGCAGTGGAAACATAAGCCATAGTTTCATCCATATGTCAGAAAATATGGAAACTCTTTTCAATATTGTTGAACTGAAACTGAAGTTACCCCTACCATGTGGAAGAATTATGATCCTTGAGGTTCAGCTTAGAAAGTATCAGTTTCAGGCTTTACTTAAAAGTTTCCAGAAACACATCACATTTTAATCCTTAAACTTCATTATTTATCCATTCATTTGTGATAGGATATGTAGGATTAAACTTTGTCCATACCATGTACATGCATATGTTGCAACAATATATTAACACCAACTAGTACACAGTGTTAAAACACACTATGCAACCACTTTGCATAAACCCCAACAAGTTTCGGTGCACTAGTACACCCATCTTCAGGGGGAAACATATTTGGCACTTAAAATACAGAAGCCCAGTTGTTAAAAATGTTCATTAAAAACATTATTATTTGAACCATCACATGTTGACACAGTATGTTGAAGTATGTTTTGTAAAAGTTGTTGATGCATTGAAGATTAATGTTCACTAATAAGTAACATATCATAAAATACAGTGTTGCAGATACAAGCATCAAGTTTCACTTTTTGCCCTAGTATGGGCTTCATCCATTCATCCATAGTTGTTTATGTGTTGGTGGCAACTGGACAAAGCCCATACTAGGCCAAAAAGTGAAACTTGATGCTTGTATCTGCAATGCTGCATTTTATGATATTTTACTTATTAGTGAACATTAATCTTCAATGCATCAACAACTTTTTTACAAGACATACTTCAGCATACTGTGTCAACATGTGGTGGTACAAATAATAATGTTTTTAATAAACATTTTTAACAACTGGGCTTGTGTGTTTTAAGTGTCAAATGTGTTCCCCCCCTGAAGATGGTGTACTAGTGCAGCGAAACATGTTGGGGTTTATGCAAAGTGGTTGCATATTGTGTTTTAACATTGTGTACAAGTTGGTATTAATATATATCATTGTAGGATATGCAGAGTTGGAAAATTTGTGCCTGCACATAGCAGTGCTATGTTGCAGTGTAAAGATCAGTATAATACAGCGTTTCTCACACGTTTGATATAGTGAACTTGTACATAACTCAAAAATTACTGGGGGCTGGCATCTATAGGTGTGGGGCAGCTGAATGCCTAAACAAAAGGGCTGCACAAAAGATTGATAACAGGTGAAGGGCCACAATGACCGCCCTTATGTTTTCTATTCTATTCTATTTCTTCTATTCTATTCTATTCTATCCATTACTTCCTTATTAAAATTCGTTATCTCACAAACATAGCAGATGTCAAAATATTTATATGTTTTCTAAAATATTTTAAATATTTTCCACTCTGATTTTTCCTCATTTAAGTGGAATTTTATTAGAGGACTTTTTTTTATTTACTTATTTCAGAGTTTTGCATCAATGGTAAATTTTATAAAATCACAAATTTCATTGTTATATTTCTATGAGTTTTACTAAATTTATGCAAATGTGACTTGTTCTTACATGGCATGTGAGCTTGGCACGCCTCTCACAAATGGTGTGTTACGAGTATGCACCTGCTCATGCACCTGCGAAAAGCAGCTATTAGCTTCGTCATGTCTGTCTGGCTTTCTCTGTCTGTGCCCCTGCATGGAACAACTCAGCTCCTACTGGATGGATTTTCATGAAATTTCGTGTTTGAGGATTTTTCGAAAATCTCAAGAAAATTCAAGCGACAATAAAATCTGACAAGAATAACGAGTAATTTACATGAAGACCTATATATATTTATGATAATATCTTTGCTGAATTCTTTTTAGAATGAGAAATGTTTCAGACAAAAGTTGTAGAGAAAATCAAAACACACATTGCATGTTGAATAACTTTTTTTGCAAAAATCATGCCCTCTATGCGATAATGTGGAAAAATGTGGTACAGCCAGACAGGCCACAGATGACAAATAATACAATGCTGGAAAATGTGATTTGCATGCTGGATAACTAAGGCAAGAATACAGACACACATTCATAATATTTAATACTTATTGCTTTTCCACGGCAAAAATTGTTACGCGAACGCACCTCAATGTAATATTGTATGTACATTACCTGCACTGTTTTAAATTTTATATTAAGCATCCTGGTGTGTTATATAGAGCTATAAGGCAGTTAATACCATCAACACAACTTTTTATTTTATGTGTTTTCAACAAATTGTTACACAGGCAACATGTTTTGACTGATCTTGGTCATTGTCAGCACTCTGTTATCATAAAAAGCACAAATATACAAATCTAGGCAACATAATCCTGTTGTGCTAGTTAATTATCCAGACAAACACAACAATTGAACACTGTATGTTCATTTATTTACTTAATAAATAAATGAACATACAGTGTTCAAGTGTTGTGTTTGTCTGGATAATAAATCGATATTAAAACATACAGTTGTATTCAGTGTGTTAAACAATATAAATCTCAGGTTTACATCTAATGTGGTACATGTTGCTATCATTTGCACTACAGTCAGTAATTGCTAAAATGTGACATAATATCTGTAATATTAAAATACTTGTTAGTATGAAAATTTCTTTTGTATTGTGTCTTCCTGAAGAATGTGTTTGATTATAGTGGCTATTTGATTGTTTAATGGTATGTTTTAATCAGGATTTAGTAGGAAATTGGGTTCAAATATATTCCAATTCTTATACATCTGACAAGAATCAATATTGTGTGTATATTGTACCTTTTCCATGCCTGTCACCATCAGGAAGATACTGAAACAACCTGACGTTCAGTATCTTCCTGATGGTGACAGAGTGTAGAGTGGCCACACCAGGTTCTAAAAATCAACATGACAATATATATCAGAACATAGAAAAGGTATAATATATACACTTGACTGATACTTGTCAAATGTATACAAACTGAAATATTTTTACACCCAATTTTCTACTGAATACTGATTAAAACATACAATTAAGCAACTGAATAGCCTGCATACCACACATCACTGGATCGAACACATTCTTCAGGAAGATATAATGCAACAAGAAATTTAATGCTAACAAGTATTTTCATATTACAAACATCATCACATTTTTAACAATTACTGACTGTAAGGAAAATGATAACGCAACATATACCATACGAAACGTAAAACTGAGATCTAAATTATGTAACACAGTAAATGCAATTGTGTATTTTTACTTTTTATGATGATAGAGAGCCTGAAGATGACTACAATGAGCTCAGACATATTGCCTGATTAAAAATTTGTTGAAAATACATAAAATAGAAAGTTGTGTTAATGGTATTAATTCCTTTATAGGAAAACAGTAATATTTCTAATACTTTACAGACCAGTTAAAAATGTTCACTGTCTGCAGCCAAAAATTTGAGAAGCACTGCTCTAACATACACAGCTGAAGAATATTTCATTCAATCATTTACTGTGGATTATCTCATTCTTCCTCTAAAGTTGCACTCTGCTGAGGTGAAAAATTTAGCCTGTTGATGACAGAAAGTGGAACCCTACTTAGCATCTGCAGCGTTTCCACATGTGTAGGATCAGACAGACTTCAATTAAATCACACAAACATTACCAAGAGTTCTCCATCTGAAATTAACATTTTACAGTAGAGTAAGAGAAGCATAGCATGCAAGTCCTGCTTCTACACCACAAAACACATGTTCACCACAAACCAAACACTACACTACCTCACAACAACCACCATGATTGGAATGGGACAAGGCACTGCCTCATCCCATTTCATTCAAGTTCTGCACTGACAGTATATTTTCTGAAGACTGCCATATTTTTTTATTATTAAAATAGTAGCAATTTTCAGTTTTGTTATATGTACCGTTTTTACACATTATATTTATATACAACATTTAAAGACTGTTTTTGTGCATCTGTGAATTCAGTGCAATATTATTTATGTTGATTGCTTGTACGAATTTTGCAACAAATGACCCACACTCTTAGCAGTTGGGAGGAAAATCCAACTTTGTGTTTTCTTTTCAGTTTTTTGCCAGTGACGGTT
Source organism: Reticulitermes speratus (assembly GCA_021186555.1). Taxonomy (NCBI): domain Eukaryota; kingdom Metazoa; phylum Arthropoda; class Insecta; order Blattodea; family Rhinotermitidae; genus Reticulitermes; species Reticulitermes speratus. The sequence goes on from JAJKFL010000001.1 coordinate 13,352,312, forward strand.
TTAATTGCTTGTTGGTTATTTAGAATTGTCACTAGAAAAGTGCACAACTCCAGTTTTCCTTTTGTACAGTGTTGTTAGGAAATCACAATTCTTAATAGAGCTGGCTACCAGAGTAGGACTGTTGTTCTTTATCCACATAGTTGTTTGTGATTTCGCACTTTGAAATAATCTTTATTGCTGATTCTGTTA